>CM058238.1:28792183-31523987 GCA_030180135.1 Orychophragmus violaceus
TCTATTTACTTTATTGCTCTGATTTACTGCTTTCACTACTGTTTCACCTAGCTTAATTTGACGTTCTACAATCTATCGCAAGAATCTTGAGTCTCTGTGGATTCGATACCCTATATAGTACTGGTTCACGTCTGTGCACTTGCAATGTAGATCTAGGGTTTAAAACCTGATCGTATCAAGTTTTTGGCGCCGTTGCCGGGGACACTTTTGAGTCTTTGATAGATTTGAATTTAAAGTTTAGACTAGGATTTTCGTTTTTTTGTTTCTAATTTCTCTGTTTTTCTCTGTTTCAGGTCTGATTTCGCTTAGCATCGATCGTTGCATCTTCTGAATCGATCGACACAAGGCGAATTTGAGTTGAATCAATCGTTGCATCTTAGCATCGATCATTGCACTGCGATTACTGACGGTTTATGCAGACGCGCGAGACCAGAAGTAATCCAAACTCGAATCTCGTGAATCTCAGGCTTGAGGAACTTGCTAGACTAGAGAGAACAAACAAAAAGGTCAACGAGCAAGGATGAACAACAATCGCTTGATTCTGAGACCTGATGCTGAGGGTGTTCTGAGAGACCGACAGAACAACCGGTACAATGATGACATGCTAAGGATTGATGCTGAGGGACGTGTGATCCCTGAACCTGAACCTGAACCTGAAGGTCAAAAGCAGATGATTAATCATCCTACAGATGAGAGGACTCTTGCTGACTACAACCGTCCGGATGAGTTCTATGCTAACTGGTCAGCAATTGTACCTCCTGGATTTGAGAGAAATGATTTTGAGATCAAGACTGTCTACTACTATCTTCTGAGGCAGAATCCTTTCCATGGTCTCCCACACGAGCAACCGATGGATCAAATTGATGACTTTGAGGACTTCATCACTGGAATGAAGTATAATGGGGTGAATTATGACTATCTGTATCTCAAGATTTTCCCCTATTCTCTCGCTGGAGAGGCTGCAGCTTGGCTGAAACAACTTCCAACTGGGAAGTTTACTACTTGGGATGCTGTGAAGAGAGAGTTCTTGAGGCACTTTTATGATGATGTACGCTATGATCAGTCGAGACAGGATATTCTCACCTTCACCCAAGACCCTACAGAGCCTCTTAAGTCTGCTTGGATGAGGTTTAAGAAGTACCAACGTGACTGTCCTCATCATGGATTCTCTGAAGTGACGCTACTGGGCATATTCTTCAGAGGCATTGATCTCCATTACCAGTCTGCATTGGATAATGCCAGCAATGGCAATTTCAATACAAGGACTCCTGAGAAGGCTAGAGTGCTAATTGACAACTTGGTGAGCAGTAATAGCACCAAGAATGCTGATAGAAGAAGGAAAGAGTCTGGTGGAAAGATAGATAATCTGGAGATTGCTGATAATAGGATTAAGCTGGACTAGGGGTGGGCATATTTCCCGAACCCGAAACCCGAACCCGGATCCAACCCGAAAAAGCCGGTTCGGTACGGGTTCGGATCCTTTACAATAACCGATTGGAACATAAGTTATAATACTTTGGGTTATGGACCGGTTCGGGTTAAATCCGAAACCCGATTGGATAACCCATATAAACCGAAACCCATATAAACCGAATTTATGTATATAGTTCGGTTGCTGTTTACATTATATTAGTGTAAAGATGTTGCAAATGGACTTACGGTGGGACGATACTGAACGTTTCCCCACCACACAGAACCAATGACCGTCGATGGTGCCGCCTCTGGTGACAACTAGACCGTTGATACTGTCGAAACTAATCCATGCTGGGTAATTTCCTGCGTACCAAGTCTAACCCGTTGCAACAAGATTATCTCTTATCTATGCAATCAAACCAGCAAAATCGTTAACTTTAAGTCAGGACTATTAAAATCAATTTTAGTGGGAATTTATATGTAATTTGTTACTAAGAAAGAGTAAAGTATATATACATCAGAAAGGAGATGGACGAAGACTTGCATGGACTTGCGAATGTAAGAGGTTTAAGCATGAAAGTTTTTCATCGAGGCACAAGAAGCTTTGTTTTTGCCACTACTTCCTCCGTGACTTACAACTTCCCATGCCTTAAGAAAAGCCTGAAATATATTGACACAGATACAAATGTAAAAGAGTATAACCATGTGAGTATATATGCATATTCTACATCAAAGCAAAGATCTTAGTATATGATTAAACCTTAGTATCCTCGGTATATGTTTGACAACTTTTTTGCTGCTCCGAGACTAGCTCATCCCGAGGTACATGAGCATTGCAAACCTGGCTTGTTCATTGTCCAACAAGCTGAGTACATGTTAAAATCTCGACAGAACCCTCCATACCATCAACCGTATTTTAAACACTTTGAAGTTCAAAATTTGGTCGTTGAACATTTATGCACAATAGATAATAGTACGGTTATTACCCGAACCCGTTCAAAACTGATCGGATTATGGGTTTCCAGTAATTAACCCGAAACGACCCGAACCCGGCCAGAACCGAACCGAACCCAACCCGTTTATGCTACATATCCGAATGGGGCTAATGAGCCTAAACCCGAATACCCGAAAACCCGAATAACCCGAACCGAACCCATTTGGATATCCGAACGCCCACCCCTAAGCTGGACACTGTTCACAGTTTGTTGACTGCAAAGAAGGTTGTCCACTTTACTCAGGATGTTAAGGTGTTTGGAGCTGAAGAAGATCACTAGGAAGAGAATGTGAACTACATCAATGGCTCTGGATTCCAAGGGAACAAGTTTGGAAACCAGCAAGGTAATAGGTTCTTTAATGGTGGACAGAAGAGTGCTTTCACAAGCAACCAGAACTCTTATGGATATGGACAGACTGCTGGTTATCAGAAACCTTTTCAGCAAGGTAATCAGAGGACTTATGGATCATTTTCCTATCAGACACCTCTTGATGCTAGTGCTCATGAGAGCAAGATGGAAGCCATGATGGAGCGGTTGCTGGAGGGTCAGACTAAGACTACTGTGGACTTCAACAAGAAGCTGGATGCTGTGTATGAAGATCTGAATGGGAAGTTTGAATCCTTGAGCACTCATTTGAAGAATCTAGATGTTCAAATCCAACAGACATCTCAAGCAGTGCAAAGGCAAAATGGAGCTGGGAAAGCTGAACAGAAGCAATACGTTAATGCTGTGACCATAAGAGATAAGATTGACTTACTAGGAGAAGAAGAGAGCACAATCTCGGATTTTCTGGGTGAATTCTGTCTATCTGAGACAGGCATCGATCGACACAACTCGTGCATCGATCGACACAGTCCCGATACGTCTGATGAAATTGCCCGAGATCGCCTTGCGTTGATCGACACACATCGTGCATCGATCGACACAGATCGCAGACGGGACCAGAAACCTGCAACAGTCCTAGAACGAGTCTATAAGCCCTATGTAACCTATCCTAAGGTTCCTAAACTGTCTAAACGGGAGCTAGAAGTGGCTAACTGCATGAAAGTGATGGAAAAGAAGCTGATTCAGATTACAGAGAAGATGCCAGACCCAGGAGCCTTTGTGCTCGACTGTTCCATCTCTAAGGACAAATTCAAGCATTCTCTGTGTGACTTAGGATCTGGTGTGAATCTCATGCCATACTTTGTGGCTGTGAGATTGGGAATGATGGAATTCCAGCCTACTAGGATATCTCTTATCCTAGCTGATCGATCAAAGAGGTATCCGGAAGGAGTTCTTGAGGACATTCCTGTCAGAGTTGGAAACTACTTGATTCCAACGGACTTTGTAGTGCTAAAGTATAACATTGAGCCAACTGATCCTTTGCTACTTGGTAGGCCTTTCTTAGCTACTGTTGGAGCAGTGATTGATGTGAGACATGGACTGATTGATCTCCATCTGGGAGACAAGCCTTTGCGGTTCAAGATGGATAAGCTGCAGAAGTCCCCCATCGATGGACAAAGCTTCAGTGTGGAAGTGGAACCTGTTGGAATTCCTAGCAGTTCCTAATCCGATTAGCCAACCCTAAGTTTGAATTCCGAGCCTAGGATATAAGGGTTTGTGTTATTGAATCATGGATCTCGCGTTTACCTTGTTCTGGCAGCGGAATGAATGGTAAGACGAGATCAGGAGAGATTCAGATGCCTCGCCTCTATCGTAGTCCACACGCACACAACCTGGAAAGCCGGGATGCTAGTGCCGGATCTGGGAACCGAAGAGAGAGTTTTTCTACTTTTCTGATCAAGAAAACTGAATCGCACTCTTCCAGGTCGATCATATAAGCCTATATATACGACCTGTTATGACTAAACCATCTTTCGGGTTTAGCCGAAAAAGTCTAAGTCATAAACCGAAACATCAGTTTCGGAATCGACCCCGTGTCGATCGATACACCTACTGTGTCGATCGATACACCTCTCTTTAATCGATATTGATATGTATCCAATAAACATCATCTTGATCACCACCATGATGATCATTCCCATATATATATGCTTCCAGATTGCTTAGGTGTGTGACCCTATATGATCATATAATACTGGCAGTAAGTCTACAACTTACAGACTGCAAGAGGCTTCTAGCAAAACATTGCAACCGCCCAGTATCATACAACATGTCTGATCTCGACACACAACTATCGTTAGAGTAAGTACAATGTGATTTCAGGACATAATCCCAACAATCTCCCACTTGTACTGGAATCACCTATTCCTATAATCCCTTCGTCTCTATATCTCGATATGGCATAAAGCAAGAGACTGTGTCATCCTTATTATAGCCAATATCATGTTCATCGAACTCCTGATCTATACTGATAAAACAAACGACTGACAATCACCTCGTTTGAGCACGGCCATGCATTTTCTCAGTATCAAATCTTCGATGGGCCCTGAGATATTTATCTCCTGTTATATAGGAGGGACAAATCCCATCTTGTTCCATCCCTGTTCCTTCACACACTTCATGATACACCTAAGCAATGCCTTTATAGCCGCCATTTACGGATCAACGTTTGACAAGGTCAAAGTGCACCAATTCATGTGCTAGGAAGCATGATGAACTTAGGTCTAAGGACTATACTCTATAGTCGTACTGAGAACCTCTCATGACACTGATATAACTATCCTGTAGAGTTCTCATTAGCGGGTCATGTCCGATCATATGTTCACCAACATATATCTATGTGATTGACTGTGATAATCATATCATTGACTCCATGAAACTTAGTCCAACAGTCACCTCACATGCTAGTCTCGCGCGGTTGTTGGTGTCCCACTTCAACAACCTCGACTAGGGACAATCATAATTTATGTCATCTTTTACTTATAGGGTTTCATGATCAAGTCCTCAACTTGATGACCTATAAGATGAACATAAAATACTTTGGGACCATTATTTAATCATCCAATAATTAAATAATACCGATGTCAGTTTTAACTTACACAAACATTTCCATAGCATGTCTATGTAAAGATTATAACATAACTAAAATATATCCCACTAGAATCAAGATCATCTCTTCAAATATCTAATACCTACAACAACAGAATAAATCTCGTGCTTAGGTTGTGGGAGAGACTGCGGTGTTTTTGCTTGAAACAATTCCAACAAACCACACCGCCATTCAGATAACATCACTATTCTACGGTTCTCTGCTTGGAGCCCTTCCAACAGATAGTACCGTTATTCAGACCAAGAGACATAACCAAGTGGGAATGATGGAATTCCAGCCTACTAGGATCTCTCTTATCCTAGTTGATCGATGAAAAAGTTATCCGGAAGGAGTTCTTGAGGATGTTAATGTCAGAGTTGGAAACTACTTGATTATGACAGACTTTGTGGTGCTGAAGTATAATATTGAGTCTGATGATCCTCTGCTACTTGGTAGATCATTCTTAGCTACTGCTGGCGCAGTGATTGATGTGAGACATGGTCTGATTGATTTCCACCTGGGAGACAATCCTTTGCATTTCAAGATGGATAAGCTGAACAAATCCACCATTGATGGGCAGAGATTCAGTGTGGAAGTGGAACCATAGATTCCTGTTGGAGAAGAGAAGATGGCTGTTCATTCTGAACTTGCTCTAACATCTTCTGATCCTGCAACTGCTCTTAAGCAGAAAGCTCCAGATCTTTTCCATCCACCAAAGCAAAGGTATGGAACTTCTAAACTCAAATCTCCTAATCCCTCAGCTTTGAATGCAGGAAAACGCAGAACCCCACCCAAGCTTCGCTCCCACCCTGGTTATCTTCGCTTTTTCCTTGGGAGATATCATGATCTGAATGCTTATACGCCACCTTGGATGAAAAGACATTCACAGAGACATTCAAAGTCTCTGTTGAATCCTCCATAAGTCCGATCTCCTTTCCATAGTCAAGCTACTGGCTTTAAACAAGCGCTGAGTGGGAGGCAACCCACTGTTAGGTTCGTTTTTCGTTTTGATTTGGTGTTTTTGATTTTTCTGTTTTGGTGTGTTCAAAGGCGTGAGAAACATGCAGAATCGCTATGCATCGATCGACACATATTGTGCATCGACCGACACATATATGATTCCTGGTTTGTCGATTCAATTGCGGTTCAGACACCGGTTATTTACATAACCGCTAGCATAATCACCCTGTATCGATCGACACCACTTGTGGCATCGATCGATACAGGCCGACGACAGGTAAGTGTTCTGACTCTGTTCGGATTCTCTAAATTCGGTTTTCTTTTCTCACCAATCCTGAGCTTGACACTACTGGGGACAGTGTGTTTCAAGTGTGGGGGAGGTAGCTAATAACGCACGCTTTTGTTTTCTTAGAGTCAGTCCAAATTTGTTTTATTGAGTCAAATTGAGTAGGAAACAAGGACTTTTTGAGGATATTACCACACTTGCAGGAACTTAAGTGACCATTGGATGAGCTGCAGATGATCTATGACTATTAGAAAACCCAACAAAGACAAGCCTACTGAGGACACCCATATCACTTCAGGTATTCAGAGAATCCATTACTTGACTTCGCAATTTAACCTGACTTAATTTTCTTACCTATGGGGTTGGTATACTTCGAGTCAGATTCCTCTGTTGGTTCTGGCACAGCTTGTAAACCTGTCTGATTATGGTTCCCTTATCCCCTGCCTTGAAAGTAAAAAAAAAAAAAATGATAAACTGAGGATAAGCTAGTAGCTTCGAAGTGGTCGCGGGAGTGGTAGAGACCCCTATTAACTCCTGTGCATCCATGGAAACATGTCCAAAGTATACCCCAATAAGGGAAGAGCACTGATAGAAAAAATAAAATGATACCCAGTGGGAAAAAATCAGTGCTAAGGAAGGGAAAATAGAAGAAAGGGACCAGAAGCAACAATTGAGTGGTCAGAGCTGACAGAGTAAGAGTCCATGTGTTCTTTGATCGATACCCCATAGGTGAGACCGCACTTAGTAGCTTATAGAAGTCAGTATGGTGAATTTGGATGCTCTGAATGTGATTGTGGAGTTTACTCAGGATAGTTGCTAAGTGTGGGGTAAGAATATGTTGGTCTTGATGTTTGCAGGTTCATTTTCATGTGACTTACTAAGGCGAATCTGAGTGTGGTGCTCTTACGATGAAACGAGTTTCTGAAGTTTTCAAACTTCTTCTCCTGATTTTGGTCTTCTGTTTGCTTGAGGGCAAGCAAAAGCTAAGTGTGGAGGAGTTGATATACCATGGTTAGGACTTTTAACCATGGTATATATCTTTTTTATCGAGTCTTTCTATGTGTTTTGGAGTCTTTTCAGGTGTTTTACAGGTTTAAAGACATTTAGAGCTTAACTGGGCGTTTTGGGAGCATTTAGAGCAATTTTGCACTATTTAGAGATTTCACAGAGTTCACTGGCTGCGTTTTCGCAGTGCATCGATCGATGCAGTTCTGCACATGGTCGACGTAGTGGTCGACGCAGTTCTGCGCCCAAAAATCTGCATTTTGGAGAAATTACAGTTTTTGCCCAAAACTTCCCAGATTTGCAAAAAGGCCCCAGACGTGTTTTAGACTATATATTAGGGTTTTTAGCCATTTGTTTATTCAGAGAGAGAGATTTGGAACTCATATTCTTTGTTTCTCTTTTATGATATTCAATATTCTATTCATCATGTCTTTTGTTATGATTTTCATGTCTGAGTAGTTTACCTGTTAGGTTTAGGGATTCTCACAGGGAATTTCATGGAATTATATGTTGATCAATCTATAGGGATTCATATCTGTTAGTTCTTCATCTAGTGTTGTTCTTAATGCTTGATTTGAATTGGCCACTTAGATTATTGATGTTAGGTTGATTTCTGCAACGAAAGTTGATTAATTAACTAGAAAGAACTTAGATGAGCAATTTGACTATTCGCAAAGAAATTTGGCTTAGGAGAATTGTGAATGAAAGAACCTGAGATTAATGCTTGTTTAGAACTCTAGGATTCGCAACGAAAGTTGGCTTACTAGGTTGTTAGACATAGATAATATTCGCAACGAAAGTTGATCTGTTAAAATTCTGTGATTCTAGTTCTAGAACAGTTCTTAATTAGATCCCGATTGATTAGCCTGTGTTCCTGATTTCCTGAGAACTCCCTTGACCTGACGCCTTCGTCTTCTGATTTACAAACCGATCTATTTACTTTATTGCTCTGATTTACTGCTTTCACTACTGTTTCACCTAGCTTAATTCGACGTTCTACAATCTATCGCAAGAATATTGAGTCTTTGTAGATTCGATACCATATATACTACTAGTTCACGTCTGTGCATTTGCAGTGTAGATCTAGGGTTTAAAACCTGATCGTATCATATACATCAATATTATGACACCACAATCCAAGAGAATTCGTCAACTTCTTTGTCTCGTAGTACGACTTTGGAGCAATATTAGGTGAACATAAATAAAGGTTTGAGTGATATCATTTGATTCAACGCCATGTACAATTGGGAAATTCCAGAAGCATACCCATCATATAAAGGTTGGTTAGTAGCTTCTAACGCCTACTGAACGGGATCCTGGTATTCCTCGTAAATTGGTTCTTGGAAAGCTTCAACAGCATCGGGTAACATATTAAAATCTCCAGTGAGATCAGGGAGTTGATCAATTCGAGCTTCAATATTAGGAAAACCACTCCATGCTTCTTGCTCTGCCACATGATGACTTGTTGAAGCTTCGCCATCGTAATGAAAATTTCCTCCGTGTTGTGTCCACACATAATAATTGTCCATAGATCCTTTCATCATAAGGTGAGTCATCACGGTATCAACATCGCATGGCTTTTGATTCTTGCACCTTTTGTAAGGACAAAATAATTTTTCACTCTCAAGATAAGAAGCATGACTACAAGCAAAAGAAATAAAAGTGTTTAACCCCTCACTAAATTTACAGACAAACTATGATCAGAACATTTTAGAAGTTTATACATCCATACTCGATCACTAGTAAAAATATATCGTATAGCCACGTTTTTTCGTGGCTATGGCTAATATTTCGTGGCTATAAGCGGTTTTAGCCACGAAAAGTCACGAAAAAACGTGGCTATACGATCGTGACTAATTTTTTTCGTGTCCAAATCGTGACAAAAAACCACGTTTTTGTCACGAAATATTCGTGACTAAATTAGTCACGTTATATTTTGTGACTTGTGTTTTTTTTTGTCACGTGGCTGAAGTCAAAAGTTTTTTTTAAAAAAATACAAAAAAATAATTTGATATAACAATAATTTTAAAAAACAAATATAAAGAAAAAACAAATTTTTTAAAAAAGAATGAATATATATTTAATATACAATTTTATAATAAAATATAATACAATAAAATACAATAACAAAAAAATACAAAAATCCCGTTGCTTTGTCTTCACCACCGGCTTCGATCTTCACCACCGGCTTCGTCTTCACCGTCACCGGAATAAAGTCACGGCGGGTCCGGTGATATGGAAGCCTTCACCACCACCAACTTCGTCTTCTCTCTATCTCTCACCACCTGAAACTCCAGACGGCACACCATCACCTATCTCTCTCACCTTGGCCGCAGCTGATATCGTCACCGGCGACCACCACAGCTGTCAACACCACCAGATTTGTCTTCCCCTTCACTTTCTCACCGCCAGCTTCGTTCTCTCACAGCTATTTCGTCTGCATCTTCTTCCGATAACTCGTCGTCTTCAGCAGCTCCGGTAACGAGATGGGGAATCGATTTGGCGGCAAGGACGAGTCTTCGTCTTCGTCTTCGGAGGCAAGGACGAGTCTTCTTCTTTGGCGGCAAGGACGAGTCTTCGTCTTCGTCTTGGAGTGATATTTTAGTTTGTGATAAGAGGAAGATTTTGTTCGGTGGCGGATGGGGATAAGTGGGATAAGTGAAGGAATTTCTAGCAGTTCTAATCCCAATTAGCAACCCTAGGTATAATTCCAAGCCTAGGATCTAGGGTTCATGTTATATTGAATCTACATTAGATCTCGAAAATACCTGGAGAATAGCAGCGGAAGATTGGCAGGTATTCGAGATTCACAAGCGCCTCAAGTGATGTGCCTCTACTGGTATCCACACGCACACAAACTGGAACGGACGGGATGCTAGTGCCGTGAGAGATCCAATCTCTCAGAGGTTTCTCAGTTTCTCTAAGGTGGCTGTGAATTAGGTTAGGTTACTGTCAAATTCGTCCATATATCATATATATGTCGACAACCTAATTAACCCGGGATTAAACCGTAGTTAATTAAGTCATAAACCAAAATCTGTATTTTGGTTCGCGACCTGTGTCGATCGACACACTTTCTGTGTCGATCGACACAACCTTAGAAAATCGTTATTGAATGTATATCAAATATACATTCTCCAGATCATTACACTAATGATCAACCCCATATGTAACATCCAGTTTGCTTAGGTGTGTGACCATGTAGGATCATATAATACTAGCAATGAGTTTTAAACTCATAGATCATAAGTGGCTTCTAGCAAAGCATTATGATCACACAATATCATATGAATGTCTAATCTCGACAACACAACTATCTCTAGAGTGATTACAAGTTATGATTTCAGGACATTCCCAACAATCTCCCACTTATACTGGAATCATCTATTCCCATATTCCCTTCGTCTCTATATCTCGATCTGGCATAAGGCAAGATCCGTGTCATCCTTATTAAGCCAATATCATGTTCATCGAACTCCGATTTATACTGACAAGACAAACGACTGACAATCACCTCGTTTGAGTGCGGCCACACATTTCTCAGTATCAAATCTTCGATGGGCCCTGAGATATTTATCTCCTGATATATAGGAGGGACAAATCCCATCTTGTTCCATCCCTGTTTCTTCACACACTTCATGATACGCCCAATCAATGCCTTTATAGTCACCAGTTACGGCTGACATTTGACAAGGTTAAAGCGGACCAATTCACATGTAAGAAAACATGATGAACTCAGGTCTAAGGACTATACTCTATAGTCGTAATGAAAACTCTCATGACACTTATATAACTATCCTGTAGAGTTCTCATTAGCGGGTCATGTCCGATCCTGTGTTCTCCAACACATATCTATGTGATTGACTTTAATACTCTTATTAATGACTCCATGAAACTTAGTCATCAGTCACCTCACATACTAGTCTCACGCGGTTGTTAATGTCCCACTTTAACAACCTTGACTAGGGACCTTCATAATTTATGTCCTTTATTATCTATAGGGTTTCATGATCAAGTCACATACTTGATGACCTAGAAAATGTCATAAATTACTTTGGGACTATTATTTAATAACATAATTAAATAATACTGATGTCAGATTTCATTAACATAATCAAATTATGTTTACATGAACATCATATCATAACTAAACAACAACAACTCCCACTAAAATTAAGATCACATCTTAAGACATCTAATGCCTTTAGCAGTAGTCTGACCCTCATTCGCTCTCGCTCAGCGTGTGTCGAAGGACACTGCGTCTTGCTAAGAGTAATGCCAAGAGTCATTGGTATGAAGCCCTTCTTGGAATCATGCATACTGGACCTGTGCAAGACCTTATCCATATAAGTGAAGGATTATGCGGTTTTCCATGGTTCAATTCCCAAATTGCAACCTAGCACATAATCTTAAACAGATCTAGGTTCTTGTAATCGAATCATAAAACAAACCTGATCTTTACCTTTGCAGCGGAATGATTGGTGGTAATGACAAGATCAGATTAGAACAGATGAATACCTGTTCCTCCTTGGTATCCACACTCTTACAAGCAGGGGATGGCTGCTAGACCGGATGAAATGAATCAACAGAGAGAGAGATTGGAGAGAGAGAGACCGCGGCTCCTCCACCAAATCGCCAAAAGAATTAGTGTTGCAAACCCTAGGGTTGCAATCTAATTTATCTCACTAATGGGCCCAAGTTTAATTAATTAAACTAATGGACCATTAATCTTTTGGGCCCAAGACACAAATCAGACAAAAGCCCATTTGTTGTCTGCCCAACTCTCTGTACAAATACAGTAAATGCCTTAGCATCTTACCGTATTAATTCCATCTTAACTTTCCCGTTAGCTATGGTGTGTGACCCTTTGGGATCATACAATACTGGTAATAAGTCCTAAACTTATAGATCAAGAGCGGACTCTAGCAAGCCATCATGATCACCCAGTATTTATGACTTATGTCTGATCTCGACATTTATCATACTTTCTAGAGATAGTACAGTAGATTTCAGGACATTCCCAACAATCTCCCACTTGTACTGGAATCCTACATTCCCTAGTCCTTTTGTCTCAATATCTCGATCTGGCATAAGGCAAGATGCGTGTCATCCTTATATAGCCAGACCATGTTCATCGGACCAGATTTGATACTGACAATGCAAACGACTTGGGCAAGTCCGTTTGGGAGTGGCCACTCTCTTACCAGCTATCAAGTCTCCGATTGGCCTAGAGATATTACCTCCGTTAAACGGCAGGGACAAATCCCATCTTGTTCCATCACTATGAACTACACGCTTCATAATACACCCAACCAAGGTCCTTATAGCTCCCAGTTACGAAACAGCGTTAGACAATGATCAAAGTGCATCAATCCATGTGCAGCCACATGCATGCGAACTCAGGTCTAAGGACTATACTCTATAGTCGTATATGATAACCTCTTATGACACAAATATTAATATCTTGTAGAGTTCTCATCAGCGGGCCATGTCCGGTCATATGCTCCCCTACATATACCTATGTGTCGACTTTGATGCCGCGCATCTATGACCCCTCGAAACCTGGTCATAAGTCTCAACACAATCTAGTCTCAAGTGGTTGTTGGTGTTCCAATTTCAACAACCTTCGACTATGGACACTATGATTTATGTCATTTCGTTAAATATGGGGTTTCAGGATCAAGTCTTACTCATGTACTTCGATGGCCCATATATAATGACATGAATCATTTTGGAACGATTATTTATATCACAGTTAAAATAATCCAGAAATCTTAGATTTCATAAACATAAAATATTATGTTTACATGAACCTTTCAAAACAACTAAGTAAAGCCCTTTACAAACTCCCACTGAAATTAAGACTACATCTTAATTTCACTCATCCTACAGCTACAGTCCGCGACTCGTGCTTAGGCCTAAGGAGTGGCTTCGTTAATAGATTAGCAACGTTCTCATTCGATGAAACTTGCTTATCTACTTAACATCTCTGTCATTTATCTCACGGAATAGGTTATACCTATCCTCAAGGTGTTTGGATCTCTGATGTGCAGCTAGTCTCATCTATGCTGTGAATCACATCAAGTTCAGTGATGAACTCTTCTTTCCAAACAACCTCTTTCGCCGCTTCTCAAGCTGCGAAATGTTCAGCTTAAGTCATGGAGTCAGCAACAGTGCCTTGCACTGCCAGACAGACACAAGATATAGCCGGACTGTGACCAGGAATTATCTTTGTCTATAGGAAACTTGCCTTTCAGACTCTATCGACTTGTAGCACCTCACTTTCTCCGTAAACCAAGAACTTATCCTTAGTATTCCTCAAATACTTTAGGATATTCTTTACGGCAATCCAGTGATTCTTAGCTGGATTTGACTGGTCTTTACTTGTCTTGCTTAACATTAAAGCAACATCAAAACAAGTACGTGTCATGGCATACATGATAGATCCAATTGCCGACGCATATGAAATCCTATCCATGCATTCAAGCTCAGCAGTTATCGTAGGACACTGCTTCTTGCTTAACGTATTGCCATGTGACATTGGCATAAAACCCTTCTTGGATTGCTGATTAAGTGTAGGACTTTGTCAATTTAAGAATCCTGACTTTGTCCTACCAGCTCTTTTGGATCTCTATCTTTGGATCCAAAATCCAAGAACATACGTGGTTTTACCCATGTCAATCACAAAACCAACTCCCAAGCCAGTCCTTTACCGACTGCAGCATTGGGACGTTATTTCCGAGAATCAGTATGTCATCGACATACACAATGAGAAATGCAACATCGCTCCCACTTATCTATTAGTAAACGCACAGTTCCGCTTCGTTCCTGTTCAAGTCAAAACCTTGACTGCTTCAACAGAACGAAGATTCCAACTCCGATATGTTTGCTTCCATCCATGAATGGATCGATGAAGCTAACTTACACAAAATGTAATTTTTCGGAGTCCGGGCTCACTTTCGCTTCTTTGAATTTCGCAGATTCGTCGCTTTCAATGATCATCAGATCATGCGAACTTTCAATGATCATCAGGTTCAACTAATGACGAGAAATCACTCTCGGATTAGTGACTGATTCATTCATATCTGCGAACTTCAGGCTCTACAGGTGTAGATTCTACAGAAATCTGTAAATCCATCCGTTGCTCTCCCTCAACAGGTTGAGCAGCCTCCTGTATTTCTCGAATTTCTTCGAGTTATACTTTTACTCCCACTGTTCTTCTTGGAAAGTAACTTCCCTTCTTAGAAAACAGAATGGACGTAAAAGTAACAAGCCTTGGTTTCCCTAGGACAACCAGCGAAGTAGCACAACTACAAATACTCAGTAAAAACGAATTTGGATCGATTCCATTCCACATTTATGTGGTGTCTTTCAACTGATATTGGTGGAACTATTTCAGCGTAAACTTAGATATTTCTAGAGCGTTATTCTTAAAGAATATCATGGAAGATTCGTATGACTCATCTTTAATCATTTCTATTAAGATCTGATTCTTTCTCACAGAAACACCTCTAGGTTTTCAGGAGAAATGAGCTGTGAAACGACTTCACACTCATTCAGATGATCACACCATCAATGACTTAAGTATTCTCACTCGTGATCTAATCCAGAGTCTCAATACTTCTGTCACTCAGGTTCTATACCTCATTCTGGAACTCTTTCGACCATTTCAAAGAATTCCGACTCGTGTCTCATAAAATGAACACAGTCATACTCACTGAAGTAATCAGTAGAGACAATGAAGTATAGGAAATTTTTCTCTGGCATTACTGCTCATTGGGCCACATACATGAGTATGTTCAAGGTCCAATAAGCCTTTGGGCCTCTCTTTAGCTCGGCTAAGATGGGCCCTTTGTCTTTTGGTCCAGTAAGCAGAATTCAAGTCTCATAAGATATCCGATCAAATGAGCCCAAAAGTCCATAACTATGGGATTTCTGAATCCGACTTACTCTATGTGACCAAAACATTTACGCCAAGAAAAATCAGGTTTAATTCATCAGATTTAAACCAATTCGGTATTTATGTTACATTTAGGCACTCTTTGGTTTAAGATATAAAACCCATTCCTTGAATAGGGTGCTACAATCAATATTTCATTGAGATCAAAAGAACAAAACTTGTCTTTTATCAAAATGAAAAACATTCAAATTCTTACAAGAAAATGAAGGACAACTCTGCTTAAAGCAGGTACATTGTAGCAATTACTTAATACAAAACCAAGCCTCAAAGGCATCTACAAGTGAAAACCTACGGCTGAGGCAGCATCCATAGCTCCTTCCAGACACGCAGTTCCACTTGTCCTTCCTTCAACGTTCTACTGTTGCTTAGGCTCTGCATATTATAACAAATATCAGTGCCACAACCAGTATCCAATACCTATAAGGTAGAACTTGAAGTAATAACATGAATACCTGAGGAAGTAGTCTCATACATCAACTTCAACTCCTCATAATCTTCCATGAATTTAATGCAATCTCTTTTCCAATGCCCAGTCTCTTTACAGTAGCAGCACTTACCAACGCAAGAGGTATCTGATTCGGGCTCAGAAGACACACGCTTGCCATGATTTAAAATCTGGACAACTTTGTCTTCACCCTTGTCAGTATTAGGTTTAGAAAACCTACCCTTCTCCTTCATGAGATTGTACAGGGTACTCTTCACGTTTGGCTCAACTGTTTTGAGCATATCATGCAGTTCAGTCAGCGTCTTCGTTAAGCCTTTCTTGATATAGTTCCTTCTGAACTTATCATAGCTTGACGGCAGTGACTGCAGAATGATCTCAGTTGCCAATTCTTGGCTAACTGGATAATCCAGTTTCCTCAGATTATCAATGTAACCCATCATTTTACTGATATGAGGACTTACTGGATGATCATTCGGTAGCTTGCAGCTAGTGAGAGATTTAACCAACTGGTATCTCTCCACTCTTACCTGCTCCTGAAATCTCAATTTCAGGCTGCTGATCATCTCTATTGGCGACTCCATGTTCTCATATTGCTTCCGCAAATCTGAGTCTATGGTAGCCAATATCAGATCACGCACATCTACCGCATCATCATAATGCTTATTCCAAGCATTACGTACTGCATGACAGGCCTTGGATCCGATCCTCTCGGGGAGAGCTTTCTCAAGGACATAGTCCTTTCTCTCATGCCTGAGAACTAGCCTCAGGTTCCGCGACCAAGTCAAGAAATTTGATCCGTTCAGTTTGTCCATCTCAAGGACATACCTGATCGAGAAAGTGTTTTGATTGTTTGTGCTCGTCATAGCTGAAATTTAGAGATAAATAGAGTTTTAGTTATTTAGTTCATAAAAGAGTAATCTTAATAACTTATAAGAATACTCGCATTGCATTCAAAATTTCTTTGTTCAACCTCATAAGAATGCAATGATTCCGAGACCCATGTTCAGCTAAATCCAAAGTGGGCCACTGGCCGTCACCCGAAATTAGCTTTACTTGGTAAGCATACACACAACTAGTTATATCTCATATAACTCTCGGTTGTGAATTGGGCCCAAGGCCCAAAACACCAGATGTCTCAAGGCCCGGGACTCCCGATGGCCCAGTCAAGGAAACCAATCTCTTACAGTCAAATAATCACTAAAGTCTGGGACTCCCAATGAAATTAGTGACTATATACTACTTTACTTACGCGAAAACAGACACCTCACACTGTAAGCCATATCTGTAATCGAATAAGCGTTAAGTAGCTGACAAGATTGGAAAGACATCCAAGTTTGATATTGGTTTTGAGGATTTTAAGTTTTATTTCCAAAAATAGAAGATTACTATTTTGGAAAACTTACTTATTTTAGAAACTTTCTAAATTTAGAAACATACTAAAAATAGAAATTTCTAATTTAATATTTTATTAAAGTTTTGGGTTGGGTCACAAATTATAGGCCCAATTCTTGGCCCAAGACCATAGAATTCCAATTGGCCCAATAATTTGACATAACCGAGTCGGTTTATTAATTCTGGTCCAAGACCAAATTAACTATCAAAACCATCGGTTATTTACTAAACCAGACCAGCTCTAAATTATTTGGTCCAACCAAATCAAACTTAGACTAGCCTTCGGTTTAGGTTAAAATTCAATTTTATGAATTTCAATCCGGTTTAACCAGAAATTAAATAATACCAATTGTATTAAATAATTTCCAGCAAACCGCGATTTGGGTTAACCGCTTGAACCACCAATTAAATTGGATCGGTTCAGTTAAGTCCAAAACCGGGAAGAAACACCTAGTGTTTTAGCCAATTTTGACATAACTTGCGGTTTAAGGCTAAAGCAGACAATGAACCACAATCGGTTTGATCGGTTCATTGTCGCGGGTTTGGGAAAAACAAACCACAATTATCAAGGTTTTGAATTGTTTTTGTCTTTTGCTTAAAGACAAAAACCTTATGATTGCTATCGATTGTTTTATCAACAATAATCGAGTCAAAATTCAATAATGATTCAACAGCGATTGTTTTTGTCAAGCATAAACGTTTTGTCCTTAGCTTACAAACAAACATGATTCACAAGAAGACAAAATCTATTCACAAAGTCAACAGTCGAAGCTCTCATCACGATTCAATAATTGAACAAGATAACAAGCGATTTATAACAATCACAAAAGGACAAAAGAAACATGATCCTTAAGTCAATTAACAACAAAACAATTGTGATCAACAAAGTCGATAATCTTACGATTATCACGATTATCACTTAACTAACCTTACGATAACAAACGAATTCGATTATCAAGTAAAGTGATCAACATGCGATTATCGGCCACATCCCACACTTTTGATCCGAGACCAAAAAACATGTAGCCAATTAGGGTTTTAAGATTTTAATCAATTTTAATTCATTCAATTGATTCAAAAACCTTTAAACATTCATATGATCCAAATTACAAGAATCTAATGACCTAAGCTCTGATACCACTGAAGGATTATGCGGTTTTCCATGGTTCAATTCCCAAATTGCAACCTAGCACATAATCTTAAACAGAACTAGGTTCTTGTAATCGAATCATAAAACAAACCTGATCTTTACCTTTGCAGCGGAATGATTGGTGGTAATGACAAGATCAGATTAGAACAGATGAATACCTGTTCCTCCTTGGTATCCACACTCTTACAAGCAGGGGATGGCTGCTAGACCGGATGAAATGAATCAACAGAGAGAGAGATTGGAGAGAGAGAGACCACGGCTCCTCCACCAAATCGCCAAAAGAATTAGTGTTGCAAACCCTAGGGTTGCAATCTAATTTATCTCACTAATGGGCCCAAGTTTAATTAATTAAACTAATGGACCATTAATCTTTTGGGCCCAAGACACAAATCAGACAAAAGCCCATTTGTTGTCTGCCCAACTCTCTGTACAAATATAGTAAATGCCTTAGCATCTTACCGTATTAATTCCATCTTAACTTTCCCGTTAGATATGGTGTGTGACCCTTTGGGATCATACAATACTGGTAATAAGTCCTAAACTTATAGATCAAGAGCGGACTCTAGCAAGCCATCATGATCACCCAGTATTTATGACTTATGTCTGATCTCGACATTTATCATACTTTCTAGAGATAGTACAGTAGATTTCAGGACATTCCCAACAATAAGTCTCTTGACACAATCCAATTAGCTTGTATAATCTATCTCTATAGATTCTTATTCCAAGAATGTATACGGCTTCTCCCATGATTTTCTCGAAAAATAACTTTCGAGTCAGGTCTTAATAGACTGAAACAATGGAACGTCATTTTCCGAGAAGCAGTATGTTATCAACATACAATACAAGAAATGCAACTGCGCTCCCACTTATCATCTTGTAAACACATGGTTCCTCTTCGTTCCTGATGAAATCAAACCTTTTGACTGCTTCATCAAAACGAAGATTCCAACTCCGAGATGCTTGCTTCAATCCATAAATGGATCGGTGAAGCTTGTATACCTTCCTAGCTTCATTAGGATCAATGAAAACTTCAGGTTGTGTCATGTACACATCCCTTTCCAGAATTCCATTAAGGAAAACTGTTTTCACATCTATCTGCCAGATCTCATAACCATTATGAGTGGCGGTTGCTAGGAGAATCCGAATGGACTTAAGCATGATGACTGGGGAATAGTTTTCTTCATAGTCAATACCATGAATTTGCTTGAAACCTTTTCCACCAATCCAGCTCTGGATATTTGAATATTACCATCCACATCAATTTTCTTCTTGAAAATCCATTTACACTCAATGGCTTTTGCACCATCGAGTAAATCGACCAAAGTCCACACTTGGTTATGTGACATGGTTCCCATTTCGGATTCAGTGGCTTTCAGCCACCTTTCGGAGTCAAGGCCCATCATTGCTTCTTCAAAAGTCGCATACTCGTCACTATCTATGATCAACAGATCATGGTAACTGGTCATGAGAAATCCAAATTTCTCGGGTTCGTGACAAATCCTCTCGGATTTGCGAACTTCATGCATCACAGGTTTAGGTTCTACAACTCTTTGTAGATCCAACTTCTGCTCTTCCTCATCAGGTTAAGCAGTCTCCTGTGATTTTCGAATTTCTTCGAGTTGTACTTTACTCCCACTGTTCTTCCTGGAAAGAAAATATTTCCCAAGAAAAACACAGTCAATTGTGTCGTTCTTCGCCTTGTATCGATCGACACAACACTTGCGTCGATCGAAACACCCTCTAAACACGTATATTAATGTGTATCAAATACCCATTAATTTGATCGATGGGAGTAAAAGTAACATGCCTTGGTCTCCTTAAGATAACCAACGAAGTAGCATTTATCGGATTTGGATGCGAGCTTATCAGAGATTAAACATTTTACATAAGCCTCACAACCCCAAATCTTCATGAAAAACAAATCATGAACATTTCCAGTTCACATCTCATGTAGTGTCTTTGTAACTGATTTTGATGGAACCTTATTTAGTTTATACGCAGACATTTCTAGTGCGTATCCCCAGAAGGATGATGGAAGATTTGTGTGACTCATCATTGATCGAACCATATCTAATAGGGTCTGATTCCTCCTCTCTGACACTCCATTCCTATTGGGCAATTCAGGAGGGGTGAGTTGTGAAACAATTCCACAATCTCTCAAATGATCATTAAATTCTTGACTTAAGTATTCGCCTCCACGATCTGATCGAAGAGCTTTAATGCTTATGCCAAGTTAATTTTGTACTTCATTCTGGAACTCTTTGAACCTTTTCAAAAGATTCCGATTTATGTCTCATAACCATACCTACTGAAAACATCAGTAAAGGTAATGAAGTACTGAAAATTTTCTCTAGTATTCGTGCTCATCGGGTCACACACATCGGTATGTATAAGGCCCAATAAGTCACTGGCCCTTTCATTTTGTTCGTTCGCGACTTGTGTCGACCGACACACCTTTTGTGTCGATCGACACTACCTTTTGTTGAAAGGGGCCTTCGTCATTTTACCCAATAAATAAGATTCGCATTTCTCACATGATTCATAATGAAATGAGTCCAAAAGCCCATCACCATGGGGCTTCTGAATCCGTTCTCATTTATGTGGCCCAAACGGCAGTGCCAGAGACAAATTTGATTCGTATCGTTTGACTTGAATCTCTTGGTACTAATGTTATAGTTAGTCTCGTTTTGGTTTAGAACATAAAGTCCATTCTCTAATGGACTGCTACTATAAAATATATCAGTGTAATCAAATGAATAACACTTATTCTTAATTTGAAAACTGATATCCTTCCATATCCAAATAAGGAATAGAAATAATATTTCTGCTCATAGCAGGTACACAGTAGCAGTTCTTAAGTTCTAAAACCAAGCCAGAAGGAAAAAAAAATGAAATACTCCTACGGCTAATGCAGCAACTCTTGCTCCATTTCCCATGCGCAGGTCCACTTGTCCTTTCTCCAAAGTTCTACTATTGCTTAGGCCTTGTATATTTTCACAAAATATGAGCACCACAGCCGGTATCCAATACCCAAGAAATAGGACTACAAGTAGTAACATTTACTTCTATAACATAAATACCTGAAGAAGAAGTCTCGTACGTCTTCTTCAGTTTCTCATAATCTTCCAGGAATTTATTGCAATTTATTTTCAAATGCCCATAACCATTATAATAATGGCACTTATCATCTTTAGAAAGACCAGGCTTAACCTTAGGAGCATGGTTAGACTCACTTGGATTCACAATCGAGCTCATCTTGCCATCACCTCTGGTCTTACCAAGTTTCTTAAACCTTTTACCCTTTTGTACCATAAGGACATTTGGGGTGTCCTTCTTGATGTTAGGTTCAACAGTTTTGAGCATCCCATGCAACTCCGTCAAAGTCTTTGTCAAGTTGTTCATGTTATAGTTCATAACAAACTGATCATAGCTTGACGGCAGTGACTGCAGAATGATGTCAGTAGCCAACTCTTGGCTAATGGGACAATCCAGTTTCCCCAGGTTATCAGTATAACCCATCATCTTAATGACATGAAGACTAACTGGTTCGTCCTTTGGTATCTTGCACTCAATTAGAGACTTAATCGTCTGGTATCTCTGAGTTCGTATCTGCTCCTGAAACATACTTTTCAGGCCATTGATCATCTCTATTGGCGACTCCACGTACTCATATTTCTTTTGCAAGTCCGAGTTCATGGTAGCCAACATGAGACAACACACATCGACCACATCATTAGAATGCTTATCCCAAGCATCCTTTTCTGACAGCCAAGCATTGGCTCGGTACTTCTTGGGGAGAACTTTCTCAAGGACATAGTCCTTCTTCTCCTGTTTGAGAACAATTCTCAAGTTCTGATACCATTCAAGAAAGTTGGATCCATTTAACTTGTCCTTCTCAAGGACGGATCGCAGGGAGAAATTGTTTTGATGGTTTGTGCTAGACATAGCTGAAAACAAGAGAGGTTTAGTTATGATGTTCAAGGAATGAGAAATCTTAATTATTAAGAAGACTCCCATTATATTCAAGACAATGTTTCCTCAGATGAATATAATGATCCAAGACCCATACTTCACTGAAACTCGAGTGAGCCACTGGCTATCACCCAAATTTTAGCTATCTAGGTAAGCAACAACTTTGCTAGTTATATCCAATATAACTCTTGGTTGTGGATTGACATCTTATGTCCAATCCACCTGATGTATCTGGGCCCAAAAAGATTTTGATGACTCAGTCAAGTAAACCAATCTCTTAAGTCATGTAATTGTTGACGTCTTGCACTGCAAGTCCATCAACACGATTACTTCCTGTCTTACTCATATAATTGTGGACACCTTGCACTGCAAGTCTATCGCACAATGAAACAAGTCTTGACAGTTGACAAGATTGGAAAGACATCTAAACATACTTGATATTTAGTTGAGGAACAGAACTTTTAATCTAATATACACATCATATATGTATCTTAGAAGGATTATAATTAATTAAAACAACTAATTTTATTAATTTTTAATTATTCTAGGAATTGGATTTATTTTGGTTTGGTTCTGTGATTTCAGGTTCAATAACCGAAACCTTTTGATCATGTATCGACCGACACTACTTTAGTGTCGATCGACACAATTCTACCAAAACCAAATTGTGATAACCGATCAATCCAATTGACTCGGTTTCGATAACTGGTCAGTGTCGATCGACACTACATTAGTGTCGGTCGACACCAACCACAGATCAAACCAATCGCAATAAACCGTTCCAAGCGGTTTAACCAATTTTAACCAAGCTCGATAACCGGTCCATTTAAATGAACCGATTATCCTAATCGCAAGGTCTGTGTCGACCGACACAACTCTTGTGTCGATCGTCACTAAGCAAAATTATATTCGGGTTTTCACCCTGTGTCGATCGATGCCGGATTGGCATCGATCGACACCATGCGAAAAACCCTAGAATTGTTTGCGGTTTTGAACAAAAAACCTAAACTAGATTACTTTGATCAAAATTCAATTTAGCATGCATATATCCAATATACAACGATCCAGATTCAACCAATCTAATCAACATTCTACAGATTCAATGGAACCCTAAGGCTCTGATACCACTGAAGGAATTTATAGCAGTTCTAATCCCAATTAGCAACCCTAGGTATAATTCCAAGCCTAGGATTTATGGTTCATGTTATATTGAATCTACATTAGATCTCGAAAATACTTGGAGAATAGCAGCGGAAGATTGGCAGGTATTCGAGATTCATTAGCGCCTCAAATGCTGCGCCTCTACTGGTATTCACACGCACACAAACTGGAACGGACGGGATGTTAGTGCCGTGAGAGATCCAATCTCTCAGAGGTTTCTCAGTTTCTCTAAGGTGGCGGTGAATTAGGTTAGGTTACTGTTAAATTCGTCCATATATCATATATATGTCGACAACCTAATTAACCCGGGATTAAACCGTAGTTAATTAAGTCATAAACCAAAATCTGTATTTTGGTTCGCGACCTGTGTCGATCGACACACTTTCAGTGTCGATCGACACACTTTCAGTGTCGATCGACACACTTTCAGTGTCGATCGACACAACCATAGAAAATCGTTATTGAATGTATATCAAATATACATTCACCAGATCATTACACTAATGATCAACCCCATATGTAACATCCAGTTTGCTTAGGTGTGTGACCCTGTAGGATCATATAATACTAGCAATGAGTTCTAAACTCATAGATCATAAGTGGCTTCTAGCAAAGCATTATGATCACCCAATATCATATGAATGTCTAATCTCGACAACACAACTATCTCTAGAGTGATTACAAGTTATGATTTTAGGACATTCCCAACAATAAGGAGATTAGGTTTAGAGTGATATTTTAATTTATGACCATTAGATATAGGATTAATCTAAGGGTTGATATTAAAGGAGATCCAATCCTTATCTTTTGCAAACAACCAATAGAAATTTAGATATTTATAAAATTATTTATCCAAAATCATTTTATAACTAATAGAAATTAATTTTAAGTTTCAATGTAAAATTTAAGACTAGAGTTTATAATGTATAAACTTTTCAAATAAATTATCAAACTAATTAATATATAAGTAAGAGGATTTGAGTTTATAAATATAAAGTTTACAATTTAAGAATAGAGTTTGGGGTATCGGTTTGTGATTTATGCTTAGAGTTTAAAGTAATTAGAGATTTATTAATTAAATTTTTGTTTATAGTTTAGGTTTTATTCAGATTTTTGTTTATAATAATAGTTATTTTTAGTATAAGTTGGGGTTTGAGAGTAAAAGATGAATTTTATAGTTTATGATTAAAAATTTAAAGTTTAGAGTTTGATTATGGTTTAGAGTTTAGGGTTTGAAGGTTTATAAGTGTTGAATATTAGTTTTGAAAATGTTTTAATATTTAAAATGTTATTAATAAGAGTTTTGGTTATAATTTAGAGTTTTGGGGTTTGTTTAGGGTTTAAAGGTTTATATATAAGTTTTGTTTTGTTTATATTAATTAATAATCTTAATTTTGGATATGTTATATTAATTGGAATATTATATTTTTGTTTATATTTTAGGGGTTTGGGGTTTATTTAGGGGTTTGTTTAGGGTTTAGGGTTTTAGGGTTATTGATTTTATAGTATATGATTGAGATTAATGTTTAGAGTATGATTATTGTTTAGGGTATGTGGTTTTAAGGGTTGTGTTTAAGGTTATAAGAATGTTTGAAAATGAAAGATTTGAAAAAACAATTTGTATAAGTGTTGAATCTTAGGTTTGAATATGTTATTAGTAATTGAAATTTTGTTAGGGTATAGGGTTTGGAGGGTAAAATTTTAAATTAAGGTTTGAAATTTTAGATTTGGAAATAATAATTCATTTTATAATTAATGTTTATATTTTGATTTAATTGTTTATGATTAAGAGTATGATTTATATATGATAATGGTTTAGTGTTTAGGGTTTGGAGGGTATGGTTTGAAAAATTAAAATTTAGAAATAATAATTTTTTTATAATTAATGTTTATATTTTGATTTAATATTTTATAATTAAAAGTATGGTTTATAATATGATAATGGTTTAGGGTTTAGGGTTTATGGTTTAGGGTTTAGAGGATAAGGTTTGGAAAATTTTGATTGGACAGACTTTGGCCACGAAATAAATGTGTCTAAATCGTGACTAATTAGACACGATTTAGCCACGATATTTTACGTGTATAGATTTGCTACGATTAGTTCGTGACAAAACTTGGCTATATTAAGTCACGCTATATATCTTGACCAAAACGTGACTAACAGCCACGTTTTAGACACGATTTAGCCACGTTTTTTTGTCACGTAACAAATCGTGACTAATTCGTGACTAATTATAAAATAGCCACGATTTATCGTGACTAAAACGTGGCTATACGGTATATTTTTACTAGTGGATTCAATTCTTTTGAACGTTTTTGACATTTTGTATTATTTTTTGTTTTTCTGAAAGAGTTTATTTATTTGTTTTTTCCTTTGATACTCTCAACATACTCTCATATGTAGGCTATTTATATGTTGACTCAGCCATTGATAGCCACGAAAGTGTGCATGGCTATTAAGAATATATTATCTGCCACATAAACAATTACAAAGCATGTGAATGATTGGATAGGCAAAACAAGTGGGAGATTAAAATTTTGTATTTTACATCATAGCCACGGATAGCTACGATCTATCTGTGGCTAAAAAACATAGCCACTAATATTCATGATTTTGTTCTTGGTTATGTGGCCGAATGTGACATAAAGCATGTGAAGACATAAAGCTTAATGGATGTGTTTTAAAGATATATATATATATATATATACTCGACCCGTGAATAATACACATGTGACTTTACGAAATGATTAAAGTCGAAGAGCCATGGATAACCACAAAAGTAACGTGGCTATAAATTTCCACGACACTTTCGTAGTTAGTCGTGCCTATGTTATTGTCACAAATCGTTTCCTCACTATTCGTGGATATATTTCTATGAAAATCCACAAAATATTTTGTGGCTATATATCCACGAATTGATTAGTGGCTATTCATGGATACGGTTAGCCACGAAATATTTCGAGGGAATTCGTTGCTATTTTTCCTCGAAGAGCCACAAACGTTTTCGTGGAAATTTAACCACGAACCGGTTTGTGTCTATTCGAAGATATAGTTAGCTACGACTGGTGTTGTAGATATTTGTGGCTTAGTTTTCACGAAGAACTACAAAACATAATTTGTAGCTACATAGCCACAAATATCTACAAAATAGTCACGAATTTTGTTTTTTGAAAATCGTGGCTGGTTCGTTGTTATTTGTGGTTGGGAAAATTGTAGCTTCAAACTCGTAGTGGCTGATTGATGGACAAAATTCCTTGTAGTGATTATTAATTAGTTTGGTTCATCTAAGAAATTTTAAAATAATTTTTATATTAGTCAAGCTTTTGTAGAGCTATGTACATAAACTAAATAACTTCACAACGACATGATTTAAAAAGATAAAAAGAATAAAATAACCAAAAGAACTAATTAAGAGCGAAGAACGAAAAAAAACTAAGGATTTTCACCTAATTGTGACAAAGTCAGAAAACGGGACAGCCCTGCATTACAACGCCTTTTGCGGTACGACAAGACGCGAGGCTACAGATTGTGCTATCATCAGCGTTTCCCCACCACGCCAATCCAATTCCTTTGCGTCCTACCGCCAAGAAAATCAGTATTGTCATAAACGCCGTTCCCGCGTCCAAACCTCCTGACAAAACGTAGTTGTACTTTTTCCACCACCCTCTCTTGTACTTAAACACAAAGTGTCCGAAAATAAATGCCACGATGCACCAACTGGTGAAATTAACCGCCATCGCGGGTGGCATCATCGCAGTTGCTCCTAAAATAACCGGGAAATGTATCTTTGAGATCCATTTTAGAGTTGGAAACGCTTTGGTCGCTAGCCAGACGAAGAAAGGAGTGATTGCGCCTGCGAGAAAGAACCAGTTTATGGATGAGTATTCTCCCAAGTCACCGAACATTCTACGTGGTCCGACAAGTCCCCAAATCACAGATGCGTCGAAGAAGACACGATCCATCGGACATGTCCATTGACTGTCTGGAGGAAGCAAAGATTTGTCACATAGATGAGGAATGTCTACCATTAACCACCAAGCAGTTCCTGTGTAGACTATCACAGCCACAAGTGTCCCAAGCACCTGAAAAAATAATATTGTGTTACTAGCTAATTATATCGCGTTTAAACAAATAACTAATGAGTGGTAATTAATGACCTGTGCCATGTACATGCTTCTAGGAGGGATCTTCATGTAGAGACCGAGTTTGAAGTCTTGGATGAATGTTAGAGCCTGAGTCATGCTGATGTATCCATACACTTTGAAGCACATGTTCGCAACCGGACGTTCTGGATAGATGTACCCGATTACATATTCTGTGATAACGTTCAAACCCGGTGCCTAAAGCAGTAGGAAACTTATTAATATAAAGTTGTTACTGATATATACTGAATCAGACATAGAATATGAATTACAAAATAATATTGAAACTTATGTAGTTTTTAGTAGGTACCTGATTAGTAGTGGCGACGATAACACCGATAAGAGGAGTGAAGATGACGGCAATGGCACAAGCTAGCAACACTCCCCACCAAGGAAGCTGCACGGTTGCATTGTAGTACACAGATATGAAGACGATGAGCGCAATGTTGAGTACGAGGATCACCAGAAACCACCACATGGGAACTTCTCTATAGTTTTTCTTCATGATTCTCGTATGTATATCCATTTTCTTGTTCCTCTTGAAAGCTCCTCTTGTTTGCTTCCATAGATCCCTTGAATACAAATGTGAATTATAATGAGTTAGAAACTATTACCAAAATATGGAAACTACCTCGTTAACTAAAACCAAAAGTGAAAACTTCGATTCTGAGGGAAATGATTACCTTCCGTTGAAGAGTAAAACATGGACAATGGTTGCGGACAAAGTGGCAAACCCAAGACCATATGTAACCGCAAAGAAAGTGCTCATATGGATTGGACCAGTGTTTGCATAGACGGCTCGGTCGAGATGGAACTTGTTATCAATGATGCTCAAAACATCATAAGACGACCCATTGCCCATGAAAAGCCCACTTGAAAACAGGGGATATGTTTTGGCATTGTAAAGATCAAGCCAATAGCAAATCGGAGTGACGACATACATGATCACCACAAAGCCGATAGTTACATTGACGGTAGCGAAGATCGGGCTAGCGAGTGGACTGCCAAGGTAAGAGCCAATTGTAGCCCAATCAATACCAATTGCGCCTATACCAAGACCTTGTTCCCCTGAACCGAGTTGGTTAACCAAAACCGATTTTGGGCTAAGCCAACAGACCCATGAGATGGAAGTTATCATTGTGAATAGATAGCCAGGGAGAATGTAGTATGCGAAGCTAGTAACGAGGGCTATGATGAAGAATTGGATTCGGGTCATGCCTCCCTTTTTCTTCTTTTCCTTCTCGTGCAAGGCACTGCAGTGGTTAGTGTGAACTAATTAAGTAGTTGAAGACGAGATTTCTATAAATGTTTTTTAAATAGTATCACCTGAATATAGACACTTGAACTAGATTGCCTGGCCACCACATTTCACCTGGCTCAACAAGGTGCTTACGGAATAGACCAGCCCACCCAAATCCGAGAAACTACAGAAGTGTTTTCATAGGTTAAAACGGTAAGAAAATAATTAACCAAACAGTAGCAAATTCCTAAACTTAATAACAATGGTCTCAAAATTGTTCAAGTAAACCAACGCCAGCAATATCCTTGACTTGGAAAAAACTGAGTTTAATTAACTTAGAAGCATATATTATAAAATGACACTTTTACTTTATAGAGAAATTTAAACATAAATATTTTAAGCTAATCAAAATATGAATGTTCTAACCTAAGAACAAAAACATATAATGACTTGCGAATTTTAAAACACCAAATTACGTATATGTAAAATTCTTAACCAAATATAAAAGTAAATATTCTTATTCAAATGGCAGAATTAGGGCACGGAAGTATCATTACCTGAGTAGTGATCATGATGAGAAAAGCCGGTAGGAAGGGAAGAGATCTCTTATAATAAAGCTTAATAGCACTAAGTATATGCGTCGCATAAACCGTTCCTGCTCCCGAATTAGCGAAAATTGTGATCATAACATGTTCCTTGACATTAAAAGGACCAGGATTCATATTAAACTCCCACCTTGATCCTTCCAAATATTTCTTATTTGGAAGCACTCGAGCCATCAGATGACCGAGCGGCACCACCGCGATCTGAGCAGAGATTCCACTAATGGTCAGGGGCATCTGTCTGTACCAGAAAAACTGGTTTACGAACGATAGTATGATACACGCGCCAAGACCTAAAACCCACATTCTGAAAGTGAGAACCGGTAACGTTGGATCGTCCGTTTTTGGAACGGTTAGCTCAACCTCCTCCACCGCGCACCGGTCTAACTCATCGACGGCTTCTTCTACCTCCATGGCTCCAGTCGAGTGCTCTACAATCTCGGCCATTGAAAATGATGGGAGAGCTGTTTTTTTTTGGACTGATACGGAGTTTTGTGAGAGGTATGGTGAATCTTTTATAATGTTGAAGGTGAAAAAATGATTTAGATTCTATAGAGATTCTCGTGATTGAATCTATCTACTAATCTCGTCTTTATCCGTTAAATTATATAGTTTTGCTAACAGATATTTTTTAAACGTTAACATCGGTTATTATCCAAAAAAGATTTAAAACAAAATTAAGTTGGAAAATATCGTCTTAAATCAGTGCCCGTTACCGTGGCCGTGATTTCAATCACGATTGTTTTATAAGAAAAGGCATAAAATAGCACAAAAATATATTTTATCATAAATATAACATTAAGAAAAATAATTGACATTTTAGCATTATTTTGATTATAAAAACTTTTAAAGCATTATATAAATTAGGGTTTATAGTTTATTATTTAGGGTTTAGGATTTATTATTTAGGGTTAGGATTTAGTATTTATGATTTAGGGTTTATTATTTAGGGTTTATGGTTTAGTATTTAGGGTTTAGGGTTTAGTATTTAAAGGTTTAAGGTTAAGGTTAATTTTGTCTTATCCCTTTAGTAAATGCTATTTTTGTGATTTTTCTTCTTTGTTGCTATATTTGTGACAATACATGTTTTTGTGCTATTTTTTTGCGATTTGCCCTTGTTTTATAGTCATTGTCCTTTTTATGTAAAAGTTTTTTTTGTCAACTTTAAAGTTTCATTAAACATTTTTGGATCTACAACATTGATAAAAGACAAGTTTTTTTGACATACAAAGCCGGAGGATGAAAAGATGTCCCCGAAGACAAATCCCAAACAAGGAAATTAAAACACAAACAAAAGTAAGCCGATAAACTACTAAAAGATGGAATTAACAACAATCGATGTGGAGTTTAAGAGAAACTAGTCACTTAACACATCGGCTATCCTCTCCGCCGAGGCAGACCAGAAAACTGGCCACCCACAATACGAGGACCACCGCAACAGAAGCCATCATAGAGAGCGGAAGGAGAATAGAAATCTACAACCGCCGGAACCAAGAGATGAGCAGGGGAGAGGCACCGCAAGGACTAAGAAAAATAAATCGGTCAGACATCGTCAGGCAAAACCTCACCGGAAAGAAAAAAAAGATGAAGGGAAGAGAGAGGGGACGACGCCGGTGTTGTGTGAGATACTACGCGCCGTCTAGATTTAGATCATAAAATTGATTGAGATGTGGCGGCTTCACGTTTAGAGAGAAAAAAGAACGAACCAGGTTATGTAAATGTTATAAAAAAAAATCAACATAAGTAAATGCTCTCTCTAGGGTTTCTTGTGGTGTGTGTGATTTCTTGTGGTGAAGCTTCTCCTACAGCTAAGTTAGAGGAATTTTACCGCTCAAGCTGGGCTATGGATCATTATGTCAATGATGGAGAAGTCACAAGACTCAAGCTTGACAATTTCTCTGGTACAAACAAACCTTTTTTTTTTTTTTCGTTTTCTCTATTTCTTCTGGTGTTTCTGTAAGCTGATGTTTGATTGATTGTTTCAGGAGTTGGGTTTGATTCGAGAAGCAAGTATTTTTTTGGTAAATTCTCTATCCAGATTAAGCTCGTCGAAGGTGACTCAGCAGGAACCGTCAGTGCTTTCTACGTAACAATAAAAACCTTCTGTTTTTCTACTTAGATTAATCATTTTGTCTCAAATCTGGAAATCTCACCATATTTTTTATTACAGATATCTTCTGAAGGTTTGAACCACAACGAGTTTGATTTTGAGTTCTTAGGTAACACAATCGGTGAGCGTTATATAGTCCAGAAAAATGTCTACGTGAACGGAGTTGAAAAAGAGAGAAAATAACCCATCTCTGCTTACTTGCAAATAAGAGGGGGGATGTTTTACAAGATGATAACATGAGCATTGTAGAGGTAAGTAAAGAATTCAGAATCTTATTTGCTTAGTGTCATTTGAAACTCATGAAGCTAAATTGTGTGGGTGGACTGGTGAGTGTAGGTTGCAAAGTTAACCAGAGAGAAGTGGAAGAACTTGTTAGAGGAACAAAAGGCTCCATGCAACAAGGTCTGGCTCCACATCAATATACATTGTAGTGTCAAGAAGTAAAGAGTTGAAGTATAATGGATGTTTGCATATTCTGTAACTCTTTCAATAGATGGCAAAGAAGAACTAGGAGATATACCTGCAGGTGATGGAAGGATATAAGATCAGAAAGGAAAGAAGCAATGATGAAAGACATAATTTAATGTTAACTTACATAGTTTTGTTAATGATTAAACATGTTTTGGTTTATTAATAAAATCATTTCAAATATAATTTTTTATATAAATTTAATTGATTTAATATATATATATATATAATAATTTAATATGGCTTGGTTCGGCTCGGCTACAAAAATGTATTATAGGTAGATCCAACTATAGAAAGGGAAACAATCGCTATCATAGATGCAAGATATTATAACACAGACGAAAGTGCTATCACGTACAGCAAACCTATTATAGCTTGGGCAGCCATTTCAAAAACGTTATTAATCACATATAATAAAATTTATCGTGAGTTAAGAATACACATTTCTTGTAATGATACAAAGATGGCTCTTTCTTCTCCATAGTCTTAGAAACACCAAATAAAGACGATAAATTGAGAGGGAAAATCAAGAAAACAATCGAGAGAATACGTTTTTAAGTGAAAAATGTCGTGAATTATAATTATACTAATGGTTGGGAGTGGATGTATAACATATTCAATGCAGCGACTGGAAATTTTTCAGCACAGTTTGTAGCGGGGATGGATAGTCAATTCATGCCATTTTCAAATAGCCAGCCTCTTGCGTAGAGCAACGACAATAAGTTTTCTTATCTTTGTAATATTTGCAAGAACGAAAAATCAATTATGCCGGGGAGAAGAATACAGAAGCATTTGTCTAGGAATGGATTTATGCATGATTATTATGTTTAGTATAAGCATGGAGAAGAAGTTGATATGGATTTAGGAATGAGTTATGTTGATACGATGTGGGTTAGTGGGAGTGAAGAAGTTGGTAATGTAGTAGAAGATAGATATGTGGATATGGTGTGTAATACCCTGTATCAAGAATGGTCAACGGGCACCAGAAAAGTCAAAGAGTGGCAGTTTTGTAATTTTGAGAAGATAAGGGGCAAAATGGTAATTTTGCCAAAGTTCGAGACGGAAGACGAGACGGGCAAATGTTCTCTCTTTAAATCATAAAGAACATTTACAAGACCAGAATTTGAAGAAATGGAGCGGAAGTGCATTTTCGGGTTATCGGGAATGGAAACCGATATAACCGACATAACTTGTAAAATTCATAACAGGAGCTACGGATGTCCGTTTGAGGTGATTCAAATTTCTAAAATCACCTAAGAGCATCTAGAATCTGAAATGAGGCTTTGTGTATTTATAGAAGCATATAAAGAGTTTTAAAAATATTCAACGTGAAACCGGTTTTTCCGAGAAACCGATACAATGTTCGGGCAAGCGAGAAGACCTTCTAAACGCCACCAAAAATTATGAAATTTTGACCACAGCTCCATTATAATATGAAGAAGACACGGTTAAAAGGATGAAGCAATATTTGATGCTGAGATCCAGTTATGAATTTTAGATCATTAATGGGTGATTAATGACTAAAACTCCAAAATAATTTCTTTGGAGCTTGGGCTTGAACCAGGTACTTAGGGCTGATTACTAAGATGATATTGGACCTAAATAAAGCTCAGTATGAGGCATGGGCCACGAAATCTGAGCCCAACAAATAGAAGCTTCTTAGGTGCATGAATCTCCAAAGATGTGTTGTCATCAATCCAAGGGCTGCATGGAGGAGGCTACAAGTGGATGGTGGATGATCAAATGCATTGTTTTTGGATGGTTTTTGGTGTAGAGGTCGTGGCTTAAGATAGAGAAGAAGAGGTGACAAGTGGAAGGTGGAGATCTCTTTACTTTAGCTATAAAAGGAGGCCTCCACCCCTCACTTTTCTTCACACCAAAAACACTTCTCAACAAGAGTAGTGAAGAAGAGAGAAAGAAGAGAGGGAGAAGGGAGGAAGAAGAAGAAGGAGGCAGCAAGAAGAAGGAGGAGGAGGAGGAGCCAGGAGAAGAAGAAGAAGCCGGAGGAGGAGAAGAAGAAGAAGGAGGAGGAGAAGAAGAAGAAGAAGACCGGAGGAGCAGCCGGAGGAGGAGAGAAGAAGAAGAGAAGAAGCGTGGAGAAGAGGAGAGAGAAGAAAAGAAGCGTGGGAGAAGAAGAGAGAGGAGGAGAAGAAGAAGAGAAGCGTGAGAGAAGAAGAGAGAGGAGAAGAAGAAGGGAGAATGAGGCGTGAAGAAGATGAAGAAGAGAGAGAGAGGCGTGAAGATGAAGAAGAGAGAGAGAGAAGGAGGCGTGAAGGAGAGAGAGAAGATGAAGATTGAAGAAGAAGAGAGAGAAAGAAGAGAGATAAAGAAGAGAGAGAAAGAAGAGAGATAAAGAAGAGAGAGAGAGATCCGGAGGAGAGAGAAGATGGTTTGGTTTGAAGTTGGTTCGGTTTAGTTGGTGGTTCAGGGTGGTCAACCGGTTCAGAAAGTCAAAGTCAATGGTCGGTCAACGTCGGTCAACGTCCGGTCAACGCCGTGGTCAACGCCGGTCAACGCGTTGACTCCGGCCGGTTCTTGAGTTACGGTTCGTGTGTGGGTGTTCGTGATGTTGCGGAGTTCGTGTTCGTGTGTTCGGGAGGTTCGGGTTTAGTTCGGGGTCTCGGGAATCCGTATCCGCATCCGTGCCATTCATTCCGCGTAATCACTGTGAGTCGGCTCAAACACCGTAGTTGCATGTAGAACTATAAATGGGAAACCATAGTGATAGGATTGCATACCCGAATTGAATTGAGTTGAATTGATTGATTGATTGATTAACGTTAAACCGGCTAGGGTTAAAGAAGCATGTTAGGTTAAAACGGATTAAACCTATTGCGTGCAGTTAGGTTGTTAGAACGTTGTGTGATGCATTCATATAATCGTGGCATGAGTAGGACTATATATGCATATATATATATGTAAGTAAAGCACGGTAATTAATTGAACCTATATACGGAAATTGAGACGAGTTAAAATGCGGAAGTTAAACCTGAACGAATGTATAGAATATGAATGGTATCGGGATTACCCGAGGTTAAATGAATTGAGTAATGAATGATGAGACGTCGGGGAGTTTAGCAAGCGGCTAGCTCTAAACCGACGGATCGAGGAGTGGTTAAAAGATGATTAGGATTGATTAAGAAATGAGAAGTGGTGTGATTGGTGAACCGTCTACGGGTTAGCAAGCGGCTAACCCAAGGTAGCGGGCGTGAATTGGTTAAAAGACGTTAGAAACCCTAATAGGCCTGTTGTGTGTGTGTGTTTGTGAGTCTACTTCGGTGTTGGGCCGAGTAGACTGTTGATTGTGTGATTGTGTTGTTGTGTGCTTGTGGTTGACGTTTTGTGCAGGCCTTTAGATCGTCTCGGTGTTGGGCCGAGCGATCCTTGTTGTTGCTTAACTCGGTCACGGGACCGGTTAAGTTGTGGTGCTGGCTCGGTATGGTGCCGAGTCAGAGCGGTGGTGTGTGTGAGTAGACTTGCGGGATGCGGGGTTGAGTTGATTGTGTTATTGATTGTGATTGATTGCTAGAGTCCAAGCGAGTCTGCGTGTTTACATTCCTGCACTAGGACTCTAGGGTGCGTTAGATCCCGCAAGTCTAGGTGTGTGATTACGTTCGGGTACTTCCAGCCCGATTGGATCCTCGGGAGTTGATAACCGGTCAGTGAATGCTGGCAGGTGCGAACCTATGGAGTGACGTCTGTAGAGTGTAGTCCGGAGAATACGGGGTCGCGTCCTAGGGCCGGACTGCATGGAAGCTCGGGCTATCTAGGGGTAGTCAGAGTCACCGCGTATCGATGGACAGAGACCGGTGTCCTAGTCGTTGTGTGGACGGCTAGGAGTCACGTGGGTTAGTTGCCATATCGGTAACAGTGAGAACCCGTGGAAGTTACCAAGATCGTAGGGGCCCAGTGTGTGTGTTTTGGTGTAGTTGGTAGTGCGCGGTAGATAGATCGAGTCTCAATTGGGGACATGTGCCGCAGTGCTCCCGATTTCCTCTAATCGCCTTCTCTTTCCTTTGTTAATTGATTGTGTGTGGGCTCGACGCGACGTGGTAGTGCGTGATCGGCTATTTGTGTGTTGATTGTTATTTTGGGGTTTTCGGGCGGGAATCTATAGATGATAGATAGATTAGAAGCCTTAGTGGGGAGCTGATTCACTGGGTGATCTTAGATCACTCATTAGACTCTTTTGTGTTTTTCAGGTGTAGCAGCGACGGACGCGGGGAACTCGGTGTAGTGTCGGGATGGCTTGTGGCGGGGTTTTGATTCGATGATTTTGAGATGGTTTTATTTCGGTTCGGCTTATCGCCAATCTTGTATTGAGCTTTGATTATTGTTTTGTTGATTGAGGAAATGATTTGTAAAAATGACGATTAAACGTTGTGCTGAACGTTTGGTTACTCAGAAATGAATATGCTTTCCTGATATTGTGTTTAGTCCGAACCGACACAACTCACAGAAGTGGTGCAAGGCGTACGACTTGTACTATGGAAGTGAGGATAGCGGAGTCAAGGACGGGTTGGTGCGAGTCTTTATCTCAAACTGATCTGTCTCTGGCTTCGTCCTGTGACAAACTTTTCCTGTTCGACTTGCTCGGGTTCGATCGGTCATGTTCTTGTTTGATTGTTGGCCGGTCAGCTCGACGGTCAGCGGAGAATGGGAAAGGGGCGTTACAGAAAGGTGGTATCAGAGCATGGTTCTGCATGGGTTTCAAATCTATTCATTTCTGAGTGTTTTCCGTGGTTTTATGGAGTCAAAATTGTGTCTTACCCAAGCATCCATTAGGAAACCGAGCCGCGTTCGTAAATCCGGGGTTTAGATGAGGTAGAAAATTTGTAGTATGTGAACTAATTTGTGTTTGTGGTTCGTTTGCAGTCAGCAGCAGAGTGCCCCTGGACGGATTGTGAGTGGGTGTGTGCATGGTATGAGATTTGGGTGAGTGCATGGCGTGAGATTTCAGAGAGCAGTTTGAGTCGTCGTCGGATGACAACGGCACAGTTTCGAGATCTGTTCGAGCAGCAGCCAGAGGATTAGAGGGCGAAGTCTGAGCCGTCACGAGGTTCGCAGATATCCGACCAACCACCAGTTCCTCCTCGCAAACCGCATGGTGAGAGAAGCCGCCATAGATTGGAGACCGTTTCCTGACCCGTTACCTCAAGCTCTACAAGACGATGCAGTTATCGGAGACGGTTGCACCACTGGAGCCAGTGGTACTGCCAAGAGTTTCAGCCGCCGATTCTTGAGACGCATGACATGCCATTACCTAGTTTGCAAGCCTCAAATTTCATTTCGCTTTGTGTGGTGGACTTTGTGGTGGACTAGTTACGCGCATCAGTTGACCTGGACATGGAGCCATAAGTGGACGAGCAGATGGCGATATTAGTCGACGTCTTGGAGCAGTAGGTAGGCCGCATCAACAGCCAGGATCGCCGCAGAGATCAGGAGATCCCTCAGTCGATGGTGTCGAGCCGCATTCAGATGGAGAGTCAGCCGCAGGACTGGTACCGATGTCAATGTCAGGATCGGATGCGCAACTGGAGTCAGTTACACCACCGACCGAGCCAGTTGCGTCGCCAGATATGTGGAGTTCAGGGTCATCGAGTAGCCGAGGGTTTTTAGGAGCCTTCTTCGGGGTCGGTTCTTCCTGTCATCTATGTGGAGCGACAGATCATCAGGCGTCAGCTTGTTATCATGGGACACGCCCAGCGTTCGTTCTAGTTTGTGAGATTTGTGGTCGCAGAGGTCATGAAGCGCAGTTATGTCTGATGGCAGAGCCGCACTAGGTTGGAGCGCCGACCAGAGATGCACACCCACCACACCCTCCCGGCGCGCCTGCCAGTGGTTACCAGCGCGAGCCGCGATGCCGGTTGTGTATGGCATTCCGGTCGTGCTGGGGCTGTTAGGGTTTTTGGTAGTTAGGCCAGGTGAGTATAGGCACTAACTATGTTGTTTGTATGTAACCAGATCGACGGTTTTCGTATGTTGTTGGAAACATCTCCAGGATATGACGGTGCAGTTTGGGGGTTAGGGTATGGATGACGGACGTCTCGTGGTTGTATTTCTGTTTTACTTATGTATTTAAAAACCTCGAACATGTGTGTGTTGTTGTTCTTACGTATGTGTGTGATGCAGATTGTTCACCTTAACATTATGACTTTCGTAGTAATTGTTTGCATGCGTGTGATGGTTTCGGGATGCAAACGAATTACCATGTGAAGTCTGATGATGAGCGGAACTGATGACCGTTCATCATAACCTAAACCCAGACTGACGACATATCCGGAGCGATCTGATGATTGTTTGATTGCGTGTGGTAATTGTTTGATTTTGCATTTAATTGCTTGCGTGTTTTATCTAATGCTTGTGTGGTGCATTGGATAGTTAGGGTTGTCTTTCGTGGTAGTGTAGCACTGTGAGAGTGCTAGTGTTATGGCATGCTTAGCATGTGCGGAGTGTGATTGGTGGTGGTAAGCTATTGGTTGAGTAGCTTAAATTTTATTTGCATCGTAGTTTGTTGCGAATAGAAGTGTTAGAACCTTTTGGTAAGGTGTTGAGCTAACTTGAGAATGGTTGGAATCGACTGTCGATTCGCGAGGGAGCGGAATTATAGAGTATTGTTACTTAATCATGGGTGACCATCGGGTACATGATTAACTAACTATATTTCTATGAGGAAGTGATATCGGAGAATGGATGGGTTTGAATTCACCGCTCCAGTGAAAGTTATTGTGTTGAGTGCAGGACGGAATGGACGATGCGATACGAATACGAGACCAAACCCGAACCCGAAAGCAAGATGGGCTGAAAAGAAGCCGCGAGATGAGTTGACCCGGGAAGTGAAGCAGTCAGTGTGGAGTGTTAGTGGGAAGTGTCAGTACCAAGCAGCGGAAAGAGCGAAGCGGTCAGTATAATGTGTTAGCAGCAATGGCCGTATGGAAACCAGAGCGAAGCCGTTAGCGAGAATGCGGTGGGAAGTTAGCGAAATCGGATGCAGGAACCGAGACGTGTGAGCAAGAAGAGATCGTGACAGTGTTAGAGTGGGGTTATCAGAATGAATGGAGATGAAACTGTGTCAGAAGCAACGTGAAGTTGTCAGTACGGGGAATTGGAGGTCTGGAAGCTGTCAAGCATGGAATGCAGATTCTTGAAGAGTGTCTCAGGGAGACAAACATTAGCGGAAAAGAATGCGGAGGTTGAGACAAAGTGGGGAAGCGCGAAGTGGGAATCAGAGCGGAGTAGTTAACCAAGATTAAGTTTGAGGATCAGAACCTATGGAGGCAATTCAGGGTGGAGTGGATCAAGATATGCGAGATTAAGTTATCGGTTCAGATCGATGTTGAGGTCAGTAGTATTCAGCGGTGTTCAAAGAGACCAGTGGTATTCAGTAGTGTTCGAAGAAGAAGCGTCAAAGTGAAGTGATGAAGCGACTTACAAGGTTCGGAACCGATTCAAAGTCTGGTAGTGACGGAGAATTCGGGGACCGAATTCCTGTAAGTGGGGAAGAATGTAATACCCTGTATCAAGAATGGTCAACGGGCACCAGAAAAGTCAAAGAGTGGCAGTTTTGTAATTTTGAGAAGATAAGGGGCAAAATGGTAATTTTGCCAAAGTTCGAGACGGAAGACGAGACGGGCAAATGTTCTCTCTTTAAATCATAAAGAACATTTACAAGACCAGAATTTGAAGAAATGGAGCGGAAGTGCATTTTCGGGTTATCGGGAATGGAAACCGATATAACCGACATAACTTGTAAAATTCATAACAGGAGCTACGGGTGTCCGTTTGAGGTGATTCAAATTTCTAAAATCACCTAAGAGCATCTAGAATCTGAAAATGAGGCTTTGTGGATTTATAGAAGCATATAAAGAGTTTTAAAAATATTCAACGTGAAACCGGTTTTTCCGAGAAACCGATACAATGTTCGGGCAAGCGAGAAGACCTTCTAAACGCCACCAAAAATTATGGAATTTTGACCACAGCTCCATTATAATATGAAGAAGACACGGTTAAAAGGATGAAGCAAGATTTGATGCTGAGATCCAGTTATGAATTTTAGATCATTAATGGGTGATTAATGACTAAAACTCCAAAATAATTTCTTTGGAGCTTGGGCTTGAACCAGGTACTTAGGGCTGATTACTAAGATGATATTGGACCTAAATAAAGCTCAGTATGAGGCATGGGCCACGAAATCTGAGCCCAACAAATAGAAGCTTCTTAGGTGCATGAATCTCCAAAGATGTGTTGTCATCAATCCAAGGGCTGCATGGAGGAGGCTACAAGTGGATGGTGGATGATCAAATGCATTGTTTTTGGATGGTTTTTGGTGTAGAGGTCGTGGCTTAAGATAGAGAAGAAGAGGTGACAAGTGGAAGGTGGAGATCTCTTTACTTTAGCTATAAAAGGAGGCCTCCACCCCTCACTTTTCTTCACACCAAAAACACTTCTCAACAAGAGTAGTGAAGAAGAGAGAAAGAAGAGAGGTAGAAGGGAGGAAGAAGAAGAAGGAGGCAGCAAGAAGAAGGAGGAGGAGGAGGAGCCAGGAGAAGAAGAAGAAGCCGGAGGAGGAGAAGAAGAAGAAGGAGGAGGAGAAGAAGAAGAAGAAGACCGGAGGAGCAGCCGGAGGAGGAGAGAAGAAGAAGAGAAGAAGCGTGGAGAAGAGGAGAGAGAAGAAAAGAAGCGTGGGAGAAGAAGAGAGAGGAGGAGAAGAAGAAGAGAAGCGTGAGAGAAGAAGAGAGAGGAGAAGAAGAAGGGAGAATGAGGCGTGAAGAAGATGAAGAAGAGAGAGAGAGGCGTGAAGATGAAGAAGAGAGAGAGAGAAGGAGGCGTGAAGGAGAGAGAGAAGATGAAGATTGAAGAAGAAGAGAGAGAAAGAAGAGAGATAAAGAAGAGAGAGAAAGAAGAGAGAGAAAGAAGAGAGAGAAAGAAGAGAGAGAGAGATCCGGAGGAGAGAGAAGATGGTTTGGTTTGAAGTTGGTTCGGTTTAGTTGGTGGTTCAGGGTGGTCAACCGGTTCAGAAAGTCAAAGTCAACGGTCGGTCAACGTCGGTCAACGTCCGGTCAACGCCGTGGTCAACGCCGGTCAACGCGTTGACTCCGGCCGGTTCTTGAGTTACGGTTCGTGTGTGGGTGTTCGTGATGTTGCGGAGTTCGTGTTCGTGTGTTCGGGAGGTTCGGGTTTAGTTCGGGGTCTCGGGAATCCGTATCCGCATCCGTGCCATTCATTCCGCGTAATCACTGTGAGTCGGCTCAAACACCGTAGTTGCATGTAGAACTATAAATGGGAAACCATAGTGATAGGATTGCATACCCGAATTGAATTGAGTTGAATTGATTGATTGATTGATTAACGTTAAACCGGCTAGGGTTAAAGAAGCATGTTAGGTTAAAACGGATTACACATATTGCGTGCAGTTAGGTTGTTAGAACGTTGTGTGATGCATTCATATAATCGTGGCATGAGTAGGACTATATATGCATATATATATATGTAAGTAAAGCACGGTAATTAATTGAACCTATATACGGAAATTGAGACGAGTTAAAATGCGGAAGTTAAACCTGAACGAATGTATAGAATATGAATGGTATCGGGATTACCCGAGGTTAAATGAATTGAGTAATGAATGATGAGACGTCGGGGAGTTTAGCAAGCGGCTAGCTCTAAACCGACGGATCGAGGAGTGGTTAAAAGATGATTAGGATTTATTAAGAAATGAGAAGTGGTGTGATTGGTGAACCGTCTACGGGTTAGCAAGCGGCTAACCCAAGGTAGCGGGCGTGAATTGGTTAAAAGACGTTAGAAACCCTAATAGGCCTGTTGTGTGTGTGTGTTTGTGAGTCTACTTCGGTGTTGGGCCGAGTAGACTGTTGATTGTGTGATTGTGTTGTTGTGTGCTTGTGGTTGACGTTTTGTGCAGGCCTTTAGATCGTCTCGGTGTTGAGCCGAGCGATCCTTGTTGTTGCTTAACTCGGTCACGGGACCGGTTAAGTTGTGGTGCTGGCTCGGTATGGTGCCGAGTCAGAGCGGTGGTGTGTGTGAGTAGACTTGCGGGATGCGGGGTTGAGTTGATTGTGTTATTGATTGTGATTGATTGCTAGAGTCCAAGCGAGTCTGCGTGTTTACATTCCTGCACTAGGACTCTAGGGTGCGTTAGATCCCGCAAGTCTAGGTGTGTGATTACGTTCGGGTACTTCCAGCCCGATTGGATCCTCGGGAGTTGATAACCGGTCAGTGAATGCTGGCAGGTGCGAACCTATGGAGTGACGTCTGTAGAGTGTAGTCCGGAGAATACGGGGTCGCGTCCTAGGGCCGGACTGCATGGAAGCTCGGGCTATCTAGGGGTAGTCAGAGTCACCGCGTATCGATGGACAGAGAACGGTGTCCTAGTCGTTGTGTGGACGGCTAGGAGTCACGTGGGTTAGTTGCCATATCGGTAACAGTGAGAACCCGTGGAAGTTACCAAGATCGTAGGGGCCCAGTGTGTGTGTTTTGGTGTAGTTGGTAGTGCGCGGTAGATAGATCGAGTCTCAATTGGGGACATGTGCCGCAGTGCTCCCGATTTCCTCTAATCGCCTTCTCTTTCCTTTGTTAATTGATTGTGTGTGGGCTCGACGCGACGTGGTAGTGCGTGATCGGCTATTTGTGTGTTGATTGTTATTTTGGGGTTTTCGGGCGGGAATCTATAGATGATAGATAGATTAGAAGCCTTAGTGGGGAGCTGATTCACTGGGTGATCTTAGATCACTCATTAGACTCTTTTGTGTTTTTCAGGTGTAGCAGCGACGGACGCGGGGAACTCGGTGTAGTGTCGGGATGGCTTGTGGCGGGGTTTTGATTCGATGATTTTGAGATGGTTTTATTTCGGTTCGGCTTATCGCCAATCTTGTATTGAGCTTTGATTATTGTTTTGTTGATTGAGGAAATGATTTGTAAAAATGACGATTAAACGTTGTGCTGAACGTTTGGTTACTCAGAAATGAATATGCTTTCCTGATATTGTGTTTAGTCCGAACCGACACAACTCACAGAAGTGGTGCAAGGCGTACGACTTGTACTATGGAAGTGAGGATAGCGGAGTCAAGGACGGGTTGGTGCGAGTCTTTATCTCAAACTGATCTGTCTTTGGCTTCGTCCTGTGACGAACTTTTCCTGTTCGACTTGCTCGGGTTCGATCGGTCATGTTCTTGTTTGATTGTTGGCCGGTCAGCTCGACGGTCAGCGGAGAATGGGAAAGGGGCGTTACATGGTGAGTGATGCATTTCGTGATAACTTTGATTTTGATAACTATCATAAGTGTGGTAGTTATCAAAATGTGGAAGAACTTGGTAGTGATCCGAATATAGAAGAACATGTACGTAATCATTCAAACAAATTTTTAAGACTTGTTAGAAGGAGCAAAAATCCATTATAAGATGGTTGTCGTGAAGGTCACTCGCACTTATCCTTTACTTCTCGGGTCATGCAAAATAAGGAAAAACATAATATGAGTGAAAGGCTAGTGAATTGGATATGTGAAATGTGTACAGAGTATTTACCAGAAGAAAACTAGACAACCGATTCAAATTATGCGACAGAGAAATTGATGCGCAATTTAGGCCTCCTTTATCATGCAATTGATGTTTTCTTTAACAATTGTATGATATTCTGGAAAGATGACGAAAGGTTAGATAAGTGTCGGTTTTGTAGTGCACCAAGATGGAAGCCTAACAAGCGACACCGTAGGACCATTGTACCATATAGTCGTATGTGGTATATGCATATTGTTGACAGATTAAAGAGAATGTATTAGAGCGAGAAGACTGCAGCCGCAAGGAGATGGCATGTCGAGCACCAAGCAAAGGAGGGAGAAATGTGTACATGTTCATAAGTATGGTAGTTATCAAAATGTGGAAGAACATGGTAGTGATCCGAATATAGAAGAACATGTACGTAATGATTCAAACAAATTTCTAAGACTCGTTAGAAGGAGCAAAAATCCATTATAAGATGGTTGTCGTGAAAGTCACTCGCACTTATCCTTTGCTTCTCGGGTCATGCAAAATAAGGAAAAGTATAATATGAGTGAAAGACTAGTGGATTCGATATGTGAAATGTTTACAGAGTATTTACCAGAAGAAAACTAGACAACCGATTCACATTATGCGACAGAGAAATTGATGCGCAATTTAGGACTCCTTTATCATGCAATTGAAGTTTGATTTAACAACTGTATGATATTCTGGAAAGATGACAGGTTAGATAAGTTTCGGTTTTGTAGTGCACCAAGACGGAAGCCTAACAAGCAACACCGTAGGACCAATGTACCACATAGTCGTATGTGGTATATGCATATTGTTGACATATTAAAGAGAATTTATTAGAGCGAGAAGACTGCAGCCGCAAGGAGATGGTATGTCGAGCACCAAGCAAAGGAGGGAGAAATGTGTCATCCTTCTGATGCGACAGTGTAGAAATATTTTCAAGATCAGTATCTCGTGTTTGCACAAGAAACCTGCAATGTTTATCTTGGATTATGTACAGATGGGTTCAATCCATTTGACATGTCTCTTAATCATTCGTTGTGGCATGTGATCTTGACTCCATTTAATTTACTCCCTGGTGTGTGCATGAATATGGAGTACTTGATCTTACATTATGAATTCTGGGCCAAATTATCCGCGAGATAGTCTCGATATATTTCTCCACCCTCTTATTGAGGAGTTGAAGTCCTTGAATCAAATTTTCAATCTAAAATATTTTCTTCTATGGATGATCAGCGACTTTTCAATGTATAGCATGTTATTAGTATGGATCACCCATGAAAATTGTCTTGTCCAATTTGCATGGATGATACAAAATCTTTTTATTTGTCGAATGAAAGAAAGACGTGTTGGTTCGATTGTTACCGAAGATTTCTTCCTCATGATCATCCACTGAGGAAAAAATAAAAAATATTTTTTGAAGTGAAATAACGCTAGGAAAAAGTATCCACCTAAGTCTTTAACTGGTGAGCAAATTTATTTCTACCATTTGTGTTAAATCCACAAAAAAAACTAAGGATATTGGTGAAAACGGTCACGAAAAGAAGAAGCTCGGATATGGGAAAAAGTATAACTGGCACAAATAATATTTTAGGAACTGCCATACTGGAGGGACCTTAATCTTCAACATAATCTCGATTTGATGTATAGAGAAGAATATTTTTGACAACATCATAAAAATTGTTATGCGTGTAAAGGGTATATCAAAAGACACCATCCATCAAATGAAGCCATAACTTCACTATTGGAATGTGTGAAACATGAGGTCAAATTCTCATATGGTGATACTTTAGAGTTAGCAAGTTGCTCTGGTATAGCCAATGAACAATTTTCTAGGGTGAAGAGTCATGACTGTCATATTTTTATGCAGTTTTATAACGCGGGCTTCTTGTAAAGAACTCCTAGAACGGAATGTCCACCTCGCGTTAGCAGGTATTGGTTACTTATAGTTCTACTAATATGCGGTTTGAAATAATATTTTATATTAACCATTTGCAGTTTCAATTTCTTTATGTTGTAGGGATCGGAAGATTTTTCCGTGACTTATGTTCAAGAACTTTAAAGAAAAGTCGTGTTTAAATTCTAAAACAAAACATAGTTTTAATTATATGAAATTTGGAGAAGATCTTTCCACTATCATTTTTGTCGTGACGGAGCACCTGCCAATACATCTCGCGTACGAAAATGAATTAGGAGGCCCCGTACATTACATGTGGATTTACCATTTTGAAATGTTTTTTCAAAAAGTTGAAAGAGAAAGAAAATAACAAAAGATATGCAACATGATCGATTGTTCAATCATATCTAAATAAAGAGGTAATTTATTTTACAGAGCATTATTTCACCGCGAATATACAAACAAAATCAAGGCAAACGCTATAATTAATCAAATATGGAGACACGTACATGCTATCTTTATAAATTTCTTTTAAAAAATTTGGTGAAGTTAATAAGATTAATTGAATGCGGAGTCCCCGAATATGACCAAGACATACCTGCTACATTTACTCACGTTGGTCATCCACGCGGGGAAATGCATGAACTATGGCTTTCAGAGGCATATTATTAACGCACATATGCTTTGTTTTGCGAAATTGCATTTATTTTCAGCCATTTAAGAGGTATAACATAACTTAATTTAAGTTTTAAAATAATCAACCTAGTGTTGGTGTCATTTATATATGTTTGTTGATCTCATATACATGTTGGTCTTATATACAGTGGCGGAGCCACGTTTATCAAGTGGGGGGCTAATGAACCCAGTGAGGTGCTTGAGTATATCCAAAATGAAGGCATTGAGGACGCAAAGAAACGACAAGCATATGGTCTTGTGAGGTACTTTTGCACATTTGATTGTCTTTTATATGCAGTTGATGTTGCTTATTTTGGGAGTAACTGAAAATTTATCCATGGCTTTGCAACAAAAAGATCAAGACATTTTGAATGATGTTTCATTAGTCGGATCTACTAAGCGAGAACTGCAAAAGCTTAGAGATGATTGATATATCATGGTTTTTAGGAATTTCAACCATGGTATATGTCTTTGTTATCGAGTCTTTTGGAGTCCTTTTATGTATGTTTACAGGTCTAGGTACGTTTGGAGTGGATTTAGACATTATGGCGCATTCTGGAGCTATTTGGAGCATTTGGCCGAGAGGAAGAGTTCACTGTCAATTCTGGACTTGTGCATCGATCGACACTCAGCATGCATCGATCGACAATCAGCATGCATCGATCGACACATACGCGAGTCATATAATCTCGGCGGTTTAGTGAAAAGTTGTGGAATTATCACAAAGGCCCAGAAGTTTCTCATAATTACAAAGAAGCTCCAGCCGTGATTAGATCATTATATTAGGGTTTTTAGCCACTTGTTTAGGCTACGCATTATTTTACTTTGAGAGAGTTATGGGCTGATCTTGTACTCGAGAGAGAAGAGATTTCGAACCCCAGTTTCTTATTTTATTTTATGCTATTTGGTTTTCTATTCATTATGATTTATGTTTCATTGATCATGTCTGAGTAGTTTACCTGTTAGGTTTAGGGATTCTCACAGGGGATTTCAAGGAATTATAGGGTGACCAATCTGTAGGGATTCATATCTTTCTAGTTCTTCATCTAGGGTTGTTCTTAATGCTTGATCTGAATTGGCCACTTAGATTATTGATGTTAGGTTGATTTCTGCAAAGAAAGTTGATTAATTAACTAGAAAGAACTTAGATGAGCAGTTTGACTATCCGCAAAGAAATTTGGCTTAGAAGAATTGTGAACGAAAGAACCTGAGATAAATGCTTGTTTAGAACTCTAGGATTCGCAACGAAAGTTGGCTTGCTAGGTTGTTAGACATAGATAATATTTGCAACGAAAGTTGGTCTGTTATAATTCCGTGATTCTAATTCTAGAACAGTTCCTAATTAGATCTCGATTGATTGATTAGCCTATGTTCCTGATTTCCTGAGAACTCCCTTGACCTGACGCTTTGCCTTCTGATTTACAAACCTCTTGATTTACTTTCTGCTTTGATTTACTGCTTATTTTATGATTGCTTCCTAGCTTAATTCGACGTTCTATAATCTATCGTAAGATTCTTGAGTCTCTGTGGATTCGACCCCTATATACTACTAGTCACGTCTGTGCACTTGCAGTATAACTCTTGGGATTAAACTCTGATCATATCAAGTTTTTGGCGCCGTTGTCGGGGACTCTTTTGAGTCTTCGATAGATTTGAATCTAGGGTTTAGACTAGGTTTTTCGTTTTTGTTTTTAGTTACTAATTTTCTGTTTTTCTTTTTGGCTTTGCGTGTTTCAGGTCTTACGCATTTGCATCGATCGACGCATACTTTGTAGCGATCGACACAAGGCGATTCCCGAACTGAATCGATCGTTGCATACCTTTGCATCGATCGTTGCTTGACGATTACCGATGGTTTATGCATAATCGCGCAACCAGAAACAATCCAGACAAGAATCTTGTGAATCTCAGACGAAGAACTTGCAAGGTTAGAGAGGACGAACAGGAAATCTCAGAAACCAGTGAAGATGGACAACGCAAATCCTTTTCCATTGGTTCTGATTCCAGACGCTGAAGGTGTTCTGAGAGACCCGCAGAACAATCCACGCAACGCTCAAGGATAGATGTTGGATGCTGAGGGTCGTGTGATTGAGCAACAGGTTGTTCAACATGAGCAAGGAGCTCAAGGTGGAGGAGAAGAAGGTAGACAAGGAAATACACAACCAGAAGACCCACCTAGAGCGCCGGCTCAACCCGTTAGGAGGACACTAGCGGATTATAATCGCCCAGATGAGTTCTATGCTAATAGATCTGCGATTGTTCCTCCTGCATTTCCGCGTAATGACTTCGAACTGAAGACCTCATATTACACACTTGTGGGACAACGAGTCTTTAGCGGACTTCCACATGAGCACCCCATGGACCACATGGAGCATTTCGAGTCTATAGTGACTGGAATGATGCACAATGGGAGTGAGCTACGATTATCTGCACTGCAAGCTTTTTCCTCACTCTCTTGTAGGAGAAGCTGCTGATTGGCTAAGTCAGATTCCATCTGGGACTTTGACTACTTGGAATGCAGTGAAGGAGAAGTTTTTGCGACACTTTTTGATGATACTCGGTCCGATCAGCTTAGACAGGATCTTTTGACCTTCAAGCAAGGATCTACAGAGCCTTTTAAGAAGGCCTGGGTAAGATTCAAGAGATACCAGAGAGATTGCCCTCATCATGGTTTCTCTGAGGTGCAGCTGTTATGTATCTTCTTCAGAGGAGTTGATTTGTGGTATCAGATGGCTTTAGATGCTGCAAGTAATGGGAATTTCTACACTAAATCTTCAGAAGAAGCCAATGAGCTTATCGAGAACTTGGTGACTAGCAATAGTGTCAAGAATGATGATATGGAGAGGATGAAGACTGCTGGAAAAGCTGACAATTCCCAAATAGTTGAGATGAACAAGAAGATTGATTATGTCCATAACATCTTACTTGGTAAGAAAGTGGATATCTAGGAGACTGAGGATGTTAATTACATAGCTGGAGCTGGTTATCAAGGTCAGAGGTATGAAAATCAACAAGGACAGACTTCAGGTTTCGCACCAAAGTCTTGATTTCAGAGACCCTTTCAGCAGAACACTTCATTCTCTAGAGATTCTGTTGCTTCATCATATCAGACTGTTCCTCCTAAAAATGAGCAGAATGATAAGATGATGGGTCTTTTGGAACATATCTTAGAGAGCAACAGAAGAGTACAGTGGACTTCAATGGAAAGATAGATGCTCTGTACCTTGATCTCAATGGGAAGATAGAAGCTATAAGCACTCATGTGAAGAAGCTAGATGTTCAGGTTCAGCAGATTGCTGGAGCAGAGCAAAGGCAAAATTGATCAGGAAGAGCTGAACATAATAAATTCGTCCATGATGTGATCATTAGAGATGAGATTGACTTGTTGGAAGAAGAAGAGAGCATAATCTCAGATTTTCTGGATGAATATTGTCTGTCTGAGACATGCGTCGATCGACACACTCTTGATGTCGATCGATGCAGCACTGATACGTCTGATGAAACTGCTTAAAATCGCCTTGTGTCGATCGACACATCTAATGCATCGATCGACACAGATCGCAGACGGGACCAGAAACCTACAATAGTCCCAGAACGAGTCTACAAGCCCTCTGATTCATATCCTAAGTCTCCTAAACTGTCTAAACAGGAGCTAGACGTGGCTAATTGCATGAAAGTGATGGAAAAGAAGCTGATTCAGATTTTAGAGAAGCTTCCAGACCCAGGAGCCTTTGTGCTAGACTATTCCATCTCTAAGGACAGATTCAAGCATTCTCTGTGTGACTTAGGATCTGGTGTGAATCTCATGCCATACTTTGTGGCTGTGAGATTAGGAATGATGGAATTTCAGCCTACTAGGATCTCTCTTATCCTAGCTGATCGATCAAAGAGGTATCCGGAAGGAGTTCTTGAGGACATTCCTGTCAGAGTTGGAAACTACTTGATTCCAACGAACTTTGTAGTGCTAAAGTATAACATTGAGCCAACTGATCCTTTGCTACTTGGTAGACCTTTCTTAGCTACTGTTGGAGCAGTGATTGATGTGAGACATGGACTGATTGATCTCCATCTGGGAGACAAGCCTTTGCGGTTCAAGATGGATAAGCTGCAGAAGTCCACCATCGATGGACAAAGCTTCAGTGTGGAAGTGGAACCAGAGATTCCTATTGGAGAAGACAAGATGGCAGTTCATTCTGAACTTGCTCTAACATCTTCATATTCTGCAACTGCTCTTAAGCAGAAAGCTCCAGATCTCTTCCATCCACCAAAGCACAGGTATGATTCTTCTAAACTTAAATCTCCTAATCCATCAGCTGTGAATGCAGGCAAACACAGTATCCCACCCTCGCTTCGCTCCCACCCTGGTTCTCTTCGCTCTTTTCTTGGGAGATCTCCTGATCCGAAGCTTATGCACCACCTTGGTTGAAGAGACATTCGCAGAGACACTCAAAGTCTCTGTTGAATCCACCATAAGTCCGATCTCCTTTCCATAGTCAAGCTATTGACTTTAAACAAGCGCTTAGTGGGAGGCAACCCACTAGTAGGTTCGTTTTTCTTTTCGTTTTTCGTTTTGATTTTGTTGCTTTGATTTTTTTTGTTTTTGTGTGTTCAAGGGCGTGAGAAACAGGCAGAATCGCTCAACATCGATCGACACATCTATTATGTCAGTCGACACAGATGCGATTTACGGTTTGCCGATTCCATTGCGGTTCAGACACCGGTTATGTACATAACCGCGAGCATATTCGCCTTGCATCGATCGACACCCTAGTGGCATCGATCGACACAGGCCGACGACAGGTAAGTGTTCTGAACCTTTTTGGTTTGTTTTCATTTCGATTTCTCTTCTCACCGAGCCTAAGCTTGACACCACTGGGGACAGTGTGTTTCAATTGTGGGGGAGGTAGCTACTGACGCACCGCTGTTGTTTTCTTAGAGTCAGTCCAAATTTGTTTTATTGAGTCAAAATTGAGTAGGAAACAAGGACTTTTTGAGGAGATTACCACACTTGCAGGAACTTAAGTGATCATTGGATGATTTGCAGATGATCTATGACTATTAGAAAACCCAACACTGACCAGCCTACTGAGGACACCCATATCACTTCAGGTATTCAGAGAATCCATTACTTGACTTCATCTTTAACTTGACTTAATTTTCTTACCTATGGGCTTGGTATAGTTTGGATCGGATTCTTCTGTTGGTTCTGGCACAGCTTGTAAACCTGTATGATTATGGTTCTCTTCTCCCCTGCCTTGAAAGTAAAAAAAAGTTAACTGAGGATAAGCTAGTAGCTTCGAAGTGGTCACGGGAGTGGTAGAGACCCTTATTACCTCATGTGCATCCATGGAAACATGTCCAAAGTACACCCCAATAAGGGAAGAACACTGATAGAAAAAAATAAAATGATACCCAGTGGGGAAAAATCAGTGCTAAGGAAGGGAAAAGAGAAGAAAGGAACCACAAGCAACAGTTGAGTGGTCAGATGCTAACAGAGTAAGAGTCCATATCTTCTTTGATCGATACCCCATAGGTGAGACCGCACTTAATAGCTTATAGAAGTCAGTATGGAGAATTTGGATGCTCTGAATGTGATTGTGGAGTTTACTTAGGACAGTTGCTAAGTGTGGGGGAAGTATATGTTGGTCTTGATGTCTGCAGGTTCATTTTCATGTAGCTTACTAAAGGGAATCTGAGTGTGGTGCTTCTACGATGAAACGAGTTTCTGAAGTTTTCAAACTTCTTCTACTGATCTTGGTTCTCTGTTTGCTTGAGGGCAAGCAAAAGCTAAGTGTGGGGGGAGTTGATATATCATAATTTTTAGGACTTTCAACTATGGTATATGTCTTTGTTATCGAGTATTTTAGAGTCTTATGGAGTCTTTTTATGTATGTTTACAGGTCTAGGTACGTTTGGAGCGGATTTGGACATTATGGCGCATTCTGGAGCTATTTGGAGCATTTGGCCGAGAGGAAGAGTTCACTGTCAATTCTGGACTTGTGCATCGATCGACACTCGGCATGCATCGATCGACACATACGCGAGTCAGATAATTCTCGGCGGTTTAATGAAGAGTTGTGGAATTTGCACGAAGGCCCAGAAGTTTCTCATAATTACAAAGAAGCCCCAACAGTGATTAGATCAATATATTAGGGTTTTTAGCCACTTTTTTAGGCTACGCATTATTTTACGTTGAGAGAGTTAGGGGCTGATCTTGTACTCGAGAGAGAAGAGATTTCGAACCCCAGTTTCTTATTTTATTTTATGCTATTTGGTTTTCTATTCATTATGATTTCTGTTTCATTGATCATGTCTGAGTAGTTTACCTGTTAGGTTTAGGGATTCTCACAGGGGATTTCATGGAATTATAGGGTGACCAGTCTGTAGGGATTCATATCTTTCTAGTTCTTCATCTAGGGTTGTTCTTAATGCTTGATCTGAATTGGCCACTTAGATTATTGATGTTAGGTTGATTTCTGCAACGAAAGTTGATTAATTAACTAGAAAGAACTTAGATGAGAAATTTGACTATTCGCAAAGAAATTTGGCTTAGAAGAATTGTGAACGAAAGAACCTGAGATTAATGCTTGTTTAGAACTCTAGGATTCGCAACGAAAGTTGGCTTTCTAGGTTGTTAGACATAGATAATATTCGCAACGAAAGTTGGTATGTTATAATTCTGTGATTCTAGTTCTAGAACAGTTCCTAATTAGATCCCGATTGATTGATTAGCCTATGTTCCTGATTTCCTGAGAACTCCCTTGACTTGACGCTTTGCCTTCTGATTTAAAAACCTCTTGATTTACTTTCTGCTTTGATTTACTGCTTATTTTCTGATTGTTTCCTAGCTTAAATCGGCATTCTATAATCTATCGTAAGATTCTTGAGTCTCTGTGGATTCGACCCCTATATACTACTAGTCACGTCTGTGCACTTGCAATATAACTCTAGGGATTAAACTCTGAGCATATCAATGATGGATGGGACTCTCTTGTGGTTAAAGTTTCTTCTTTTTGTAAGAAACATGATATTTAAATGATCATGATGGAAGACGAGTTTGTTGATCCAAGGAGGCCAAGAAAGAAGACCAACATAACCAATTTACATCATTACAAGATCAGTTGTTTCAATGTTGTTATGGATTTGCAGCTTCAAGAGTTCAATGATCGTTTTACTGAGGTAAACACTAAACTCCTTATATGTATGGCTTCTTTGAGTCCCACCATTTCGTTCAAGCTATTTGACAAAGATAAGTTGGTAGGATTGGTTGAGTTCTATCCAGACGATTTTAGTTCTTTTGAGCATTCTTCTCTTGAGCAGCAACTTGATATCTACATTGACAATATACGAGAAGATGAAAGATTTAATAATTTGGAGACTCTTGGAGATCTTTCTCGTCTGATGGTTGAAACAAAGAAACATCTTGCACATCCCTTTGTTTACAGGCTTTTGAAGTTAGCATTGACTTTGCCAGTTGCTACGGCAACTGTCGAGAGATGCTTTTCGGCAATGAAGTTTGTGAAGACAGCTTCGCGCAACCGAATTGGAGATCAATTTTTAAGTGATTGCCTTGTTTGTTTTATTGAGAAGGACATATTTGCATCAGTTACAAATGAAACAGTGATGAAAAAGTTTCAAACCATGGCTGAACGTAGAGTATGTTTGTAAGGTTTTTTATAATATTTGCAGACTACTTTTTATTTAAGGGAACAATTTTTAATTTAATAATATTTTATTTTATATTTTATTTTTTTATTTGATATTTTTGCCCCCAATGAATTTTTTTTCTGGCTCCGCCACTACTTATACAGTATGTTTGAAGACTTTATCTCTGCAAAATATTCAGATTTCTCTGAAGAAGAACTCTCCGAGAAAAGAGCTGACGAATATCATACATGGGTGAAAGATTATGTATATTTGAATAATATTTCTTAGGTGCATATATTAAATATTTATGGTGCGTATACTACTATATATTCCCTCCGTATTTCAAAAATTGATGTTTTAGATCTTTTATTTGTTTCTAAAATATTGATGTTTTAGACTTTAGTTAATATATTTTATTTAAAAATATAAATATAATTTAATAAGTAGACATATGAGTGGTGAATTAATTATTAGAAACTAAAATAAAGTAAAAAGTAAAAAAATATAAAAAATACTTTTTGTTTCTTAATATGTGCATATGACAAACTCAAAACAATAGTCTATGAAATATAAAGAGAGTATTTGATATTGTCTATGTATCTATATGAAGGTTACTTAGTGGAACACCACTCATCATTTTGCTCCTTGGATTTAAGACATAGTGCATGGACCCGTGAACAAGAATAGAACTTGGCATATCTATTTTGCAAGAGGATGTTTTTTTCTTACACACAATCACATCGAAGGATGAAAGACATGTAATTATGGTGTATGTGTTAAAGGAGAGAATTATAGTGATGCATCTGATGCAGCTGCTTTCCTCGGGATCTTAATGGATATAATACAACTTTAGTACGAGGGGATATTTAATTTGAGAATCATACTCTTTAAGTTTAAGTGGTGTGATCCTGTTATCAGTAGAGGTAGTTGAAGGAGTAATGCTAGCATTGTAGACGTTCTTTCATCAGGAAAGTACAATAAATATGAACCATTTATTCTCGGTACGTAAATAAATATCTATATATATATATATATATATTACTCTTTCGATATCATATATATATTTAAGTATAACTTCAACATATTTATTTTGCACAGACTCTCAAGCGGATCAAGTTTGTTATATCATGTATCCATACACAAAGAAACTGAAGCATTTCTGGCTCAATTTTGTTAAAGTCAACCTGAGAAAAATATTTCGGGGGAATATGTCAACACATAACCGACTCTTTTGCAACAAGAAAATGATGATCTTGTAATAATGACTACAACTGAAGATTTCGTACTCGAGAACTTGGTACAATGAGTAAACCCAATCAATCTCGATTACGATGTCAGAGATGCAGAACCATAAGATAAATTTCGGTGTAATATATCATCTTCCGATGATGACGGTAAAAATGAACATGATGAAGAATTGTACTAAAGTGCTTAAATGACTATGTTAATGATCAAATAATTTATTGTCTTTTGACTTTCTCTTTAATTTTCTTAAATTGGCATAATTATAATTTCAGATTTCTAATAATGTTCTAAAATTGGCATAATCATAATTTGGCATAATGACTATGTTAATGCTTAAACTAATTTTATTTGGAAAATAGCCACTCTTTAGTGACTAATGGATCAATCATAATCAGCCCAATTCATAATTTCTAATTTAACTCGCCAACCTTTTAATCACCCGCCCAGCAAATTGGCCCAATTTTGGATTTTACCGGGAAATTTGGCCCAATTTTTGGTAAACCGGGAAAACTTCCCCCTTGATTTTTCCCAAAATTGACTAAGTATTGTGACCCTCTTTGAAACCTAATCCTCATTTCTTCTTTCTAGAAACTTCCGTCCATCTCTCTCACCTAAAAAATTTCTGTTGATCTCTCTCACCCTCACAAAATTCTATTGATCTCTCTCATTCGATCCCTAAACCCGATCTCTCTCACTCAATTTCTCTAACCATGTCCCTAAAGTTCTTCACAAACCATAAAACAATTTCTCCAATGACCGCCGCTAGAGGAAAAGGAAGAAGTCGAGGGTGAGGAGCATATGTCGCCCTCGAAACTTGGTCGAACCCTTCCACATATACACCGTGTAGGCCATCTAATATACCGCCACATTATGATTTCACTCCGGAACCGGACCACTCTCCGCTACGGCGTCCGAATCTCACCTAGACTCAGTTGCTTGTTCGCCAATATCCACCGCCAGCCCAACTCTTTGATAACAACTCCACGTCTCCACGACAGACCTCTCAAGGTCCCTCTACGAACCCTCAACCTCAGAGGCGAGACTCTTCGAATCCTCAAGGTAAGGTCTTCGAGATGATTCTCTTAGAATCGTTTTAGGCGAATTAGTTTGTAAGCATGAGCTTGAGTTAATAAGCTTAAGTACACTGTGACTACTTTGCAACTATTTTATGACTGAGTTAACGACTATTTGTAGACTAATATAAACATCAAGATGCGGTTATGGTCAATTTGGCCATCTTATTATTTCTTTTCAATTAGTGCATGTATTAAACTGATAGGATATATACCTAATTTATTTTTCAAAAATCGATGCAAGTAACAACGCATTTTTAAAAAAAAAATAAGAACTGCAATAAATAGTGACTTGACATTATATATCATTACCTAGCGAAATAGATTCATCATGTACATATACTTACTCCAGCCGAGATGCATGCCAATAGATGCATATTAAATTATAAATAACAATAGCTTAAGTATTATTTAAATTTATGGAAAACCCAAAGGTTGCATCCTCTCTATAATTAAATAAACTTATGTGGTTGCATTCGAACAATATCGATCTCAAGTACTCTACAATATTATTTGTTAAAATTCTCATTTGCCTATTTCCATATTTTCTTACACAAATAGTAATGGATTACCTTCTTGATGTCCTACAAAAGAAATCCTTCTTGACGTCACTGATGATGACCAAAGAATGCACTATTTGGCTCGGGCGAAGGCAACATGCAGGGCGCTGAAAAATGTCGGAGAAAGCTCAAATTTTTATAAGCCTGTCGATTTATACTTCTCCGAAATTAATTATGTTATCTGATCCCCAGCCATGGTTGTAACTAAATTCATCAATAAATATCTGGAATCCCTTCTACTGTACTTCTCAGAGGTATGCGCCTTTTGTATATTACGACTGTTTGGTCGACATATCGTCCTCCAGAGACTGGATGGTTAGAAAGGAGATATGATCAAGAGTTCGACAGATAGTCGATATGAGATGGGGATATACGCGTACTCGATGCTCTTGCGGGTTTTTATGGAGCTGGAGAAGTTTTGAACTGTGAGTACATCATCGAGCGGAAATTTTCAACTCAAATACGTTTTAAGATAACTTCGAGACATAGGTATGCAAGGTTAGACAGACGGTGTGCATTGTTCTATGAGAAGCGAGGAAGTGTAGATATCAACATGCTTTATAGATGTACATATGCTCCGATATAGAATGGGTTGTTTTGGTGGCATTGTGGTTTCAAAGGTACAAACATGTGTGATACATGGTTTTGGACCATTGAGTCACTATTGTTCTTATCAATCATGAGATAATTTTGAAATTTGGCAATGTTATCTTTATAGAAATCCTTAATTAATATGTGGTTTGTTATATGTAGTAGATTATGTTATGATCGACTTTTCAAGTATTGTATACATTATCGTTTTGAAGTCTTTAATGAATTAGTTATATTTTCAAATCGACAGTGGGAATATTAATCTCATCAAGGTGGTTGTAATGGTGGCCTATGGAACTGAAGTCGATAAATTACGACAACCTTTAATAAAAACAGAGCAAGTTAACTAAGCATCATTAACTCTGATTTGCATGATATTTAACCATGATTAGTGTTGATTTGATGGGGGTCTCAAAGAGAAACACTCCTTTAAGTGTCAGTAGTTTGTGTACTATTTAGGCTCTGTTTATATTAGAAAGACACGTGCGGCGTGTAAACTTATCTCACGTCGTGGTTCTGTTAACTAATTTGTCTATCTCTAATTGTTGGTTATTGAAAACTTATCTTTTATTTATTGTGGATCAAGTGATATGAACTTGTAGATTGGTAGTTTTAGTTTGATACTTTTACTTTCAGATTTTAAGCAACTATATAAAGTATGTTTGTTTTTTCTGATCTCAATGCAAACTATATTTGGTTAGTGTACTTTAGAAAGAAACTGTTGATAAAAAAGAATTAATTATGTAAAGATTTTGGAAATTTACATTTAGTTTAAGAAAATATTAGCTTTGATATTCAGTTAAGATTATTACAAAATATAACCAACTTTTTTTTTATAACCAGCCTATCTTATATTATTATTACTAAATCAAAAACATACTATATGATACGACTTATACCCAACTACTTTGCGACATGAATAACAAGTCGCATATTAGCCGGAACACTAGCGAAAAATTACCGACTTTGTTACTACTATACATAGATATCATTACTATCAAGATTGATTTATAAACGATATATTTGGTAAATATTATAGAAAAGCCTAAAACGAGTAAGTGGACTTTAATGGAAAGTTACAATTGATTCATATTGATTTAAAATATTTACCAATTCTTTAGTTTAAAAAACCAAAAAAAAACTCTTCACTTTCTTTTTCTTCTTCCTCTTCGCTTTCATTCTCTGAAATTGAAAGAGATATACATAAATGAATCCATTTAAAACATGTGATTATAAAAACTCAAAATTTCACAAAATTGTCGATTTTAAATTGAGGAATAATCGCTGGAATGTTAGAGTGAAGGTTTTGAGGGCGTGATATTTTACATAATATGATGCTCCCTTCGAATTAATTTTATCCGATGAAGAAGTATCTTCTAATTAATTAGCATATATGTCTTTATTTATAACCCTTTCATTTTTTGTATAGATAACGCCACAAATCCAAACATTTTTTATATGGTACTTCTTTTCGTAACCTTTAGTTATCCAAAATCCATATTATTATTTTTTCTAATCAACAGGGAAGTCGGATTCAAGCTGTGTGTATGGAAACAACTCCTAAAAGTTCTTTTTTCTTTTACAGAAAGAAGGTTTCTGGTTTAAATTTTCTGATTTTAGGGTTTCGTTAATGATGAAGTATGACAAAGTGTATCCAACTTTTAAGGACATTCTTATAAATGACTAAACAAAAATTACTCAAAACTTCGATCCTCCAACTTTGGATGACCTCTTGAGCATCAAACAAATCCAAGGAATTAATGATGATACGGTTGCGTATAAGTATTCAATTTGTAAGTGTTGTTTACAGTTTATCATTATTAGACTATGAGGAAGAATCTATCATCTGATATTGTAAAATTGCGGATTATGCTTTTAGGTTAAATTATATGTAAATGATTTTTTTCCTATAGATTTTTTTTGTGCTATAACATGGGATGGAAAACTTGAATGGAAAGATGACTCTTCAAAGCTCTATTCATATTCACGTACCCTTGCTAAAGTCCAATTCACGCTAAGAGATTTTGAGTAAGTTATTCACATGGTTTTAGCCTCAGAGTTTTATAATCACTTAAACCTTACAAAATAATGTTGTTGGAATTAAAGGAAGAGGGTTATATAATGTGTTGCATATGGCCCAATTGTTGAGGAGTTGTCCAGGCGTTTTCAACAAGTTTCTGACAAGCATTTGTTTGTTTTAATCCGATTTTTTGTATCGAACGATTGAACGGTATGTTGACATGTTTTCAATAAAATATGAGCAAGACATTAATATATAACAAAATAAAGATAATATGGGAATACATGACTTAAAGGTAAAGAAGGGTCTTCTTCTATTAACTATCATCGTTTAACTTTAGATGAGTTGAACAAGTAGATAGATAAGTATGAACTTGTTAAAATTGTTATATTGAAAATTTTATGATCATATAAATTATTAACAACATCTAATATATTTCCATGTTTGATCTCGCTCTTTACTAACTCACTTTCACTTTTATTCTAAACTCTTAAGAGCTTATAAAGTTTTAAGTTTTGATTTCTTGAAAACATTGTAATAATTCTTAGCCGTTTGGTTTGGTTTCTATTTTAAAGGTATTAAAAAGTATTCGTAACTTCGATTTAAAATTTAATTTATAATATTGCAATTTTAACATGTTTATTAGAAGTTGGCAAGAGCAATTATACACATTAAATAATGCCAAATCATACACCAAAAAGTTAACAAGTGCAAGAGACAGTGATAATAACCTATGAATCATATGGTGTTGTTGTTTTACTTTGAGCTTCTGTCAGTTGCTCTTGGTTGGTGACAACGCTGAAAAGTGTATGGGCTGCTTGTGCTTGCGCATTAAAAGATTAGCTGTCAGGCTTTCGACTCCATGAGGATTTACTCGTCCATTCTTCTCAGTGGCCTGTGACAATTACAGAAAATAAGAGAAAACAATTAAATAAAGATCGATGACTTTATAAACATGGATTGTGAAAACAGCGACTTTACCTGAGGAAAGATGTTATATTCAACTTTTGATATCTCACATGGTCGGAGTTCTTTGCAGTGCTTCTGCAGTCCTTTGTGTTGCTAACCATGTCTTTCATGCGTCGTTGATAGATCTCCTCACAAATGTTTCAGAAGAAAGTTATGAATGGTTTGGCTATGTCTCAAATTATACAAAAATTATCTTGTAAGCGCCCAAACACTCGAACTTAGCAGAACAAATTAATGAGTTAGGGGGATGGGCAGGGACGTTACTGTTACCAAGTTGGCATTCCTACAGGCTAGAGACTCACATGTTCAGAAGCTTGAAGCTACTCAAGCATAACTACTTACCAAGATTGAATATTTGCAGAATGTTGTTAGTCAAATGGCTAGTAAAAATGTACATTTTACGAACTTGTTGTTTCAATGTAAAACTATATGCTCAATAAGACACCAACTTATATTTTTTAAATTTGGTTGAGACAAAATAACAATGTTTAGAAGTCTGACTTAAGCGATGTTAGAAAAGGACGAATTAGGTGCGCTATTGGATTGGTATTCTACTGATGAAGTGGTTGTCGGTGAAGGAGAATATTGCTCCACTGAACCAACATACAAGATTGGTCGAATTCCATTAGGTCCTAATGCAGCTGTTGTAGTTGTGAAGTATGTATTCGCTCATGATGCATCTGTTTGGAGACCTACTACAACCATTGACTCACTTAGTCAAGTCCTTGGAGTTAAAATCGCTTGGCCCTCTGAGAAGATAATCATGGACGATGAAATGGAATCGCATGAAACTCAGAACACTGTTGGATCAGAGGTAAATTACATGTGCTTTTGTGATGCTATAAAAATTCTAGGGAGTAGATTACTAATATAGATTGTATATAGTCAACAGCAAGTGGATGCATCAGTAGGAAGAGTTCTGATCTATGACTATTGGAATGAAGATGATGAATTGATTGCTGAGGGATGATGTTGACAACTAACCCTAAAGAATTGGTGAACAATATTCCTTTGGGACCAAATGCTGCAGTTATTAAGGTCAAGTGGGTGGTTAAACCTGGTGCTTATTTATGGAGACCAAAGCCTACAATCTCAATGATGGGTGATGCACTACATGAGGCCATCGCATGGCCTATTTATAGGTTACAACTACCTAATCTACCTGCAGTGGATGAATCAACGATAAAATCACCTCATGTAAGTTCCTGCAATTAGTTCTTTCATTTCTGCAACATATTAAAATCAACTCAAATGTTTAGATGAGATTTGGAATATATATATTTGTTGTGTAGGATATATTAACAAATGTGTTTATATTTTTTGGTTTTAGAGTGGTAGTCCAAGCACTGGTAGTAGCAACAAAGGTGCAAAACAGAATTGCATTATGTTAGATATTGATCTGGGTAGAGAGTTACTGTGGGTCGGGTGTTTTCGACTGATCCAGCAGAGAAGATACATTTCATCCATTTAGGTCTCAATGCTAGCAAGGTCTGGGTAGAGGTTTCCAAGGTCGATGGTGAACGAGTGTGGAGACTAAATTCTGAAGTTAAAATCATAGCAGATGCAGTAGGAACCACAGTGGCTTAGCCTAATGACAAGATTGAATTCATTTGACAGTTGATGTTGTTCTGTGTGTCATGTGGTACATTGTGTTATATTTCTGTTTTTATTATGTAGAACTTGTGTTGATTTGTGGTACTTTGAATTGTCTCACAATTAATAAAGCATTACATTTTTATAAAACCCTTTTTGTGCAACAACATTAATAAACCTAGAAAATGCTATAGTAATAGTGAAAATAACAGAAAAACATTACGCTATTTATTTAAATGCTATAATAACAATGACATTTATATAAATGCTATAGGAATAGTAAAAATAACACAAACATTACGTTATTAAATACTATTTAATTGCATATATATAAGCGCTATTGTATTTAACAATAAAATAGCGAAACAAAAAAAGCGCTATCTAAAGTGTATGATCTATTATGACAGGAGCAGATACAACGCTTGTAAAAACGCTATCGTATTGATAGATAACGTTATTCCGATGCTAATAAAGTTCGTTTTCTTGTAGTGTGTTGACCAACCCTATCCAAAACTGGCGAGATGAAGACGTGTTGATTGGCTGCTCCGGTGGCTTTTCCAGCGTTGACCAGTGGCGGAGGGCGTTGACCAGCGGCAATGGGGCTTCTTCGATGACCTGACCGGTGAATGGCTAACTCTGGTGATGAATTACGGCGATGAGAGAGTCACAGCAGAGAGAGAGAGAGAGAGAGAGAGCGAGAGCTCGCGGAAAGCTCTTCTTGGTGGCAGCACAAGGAAACCGGCGGCGGCGCAACTCCGGTAAGGCTCTCTGGCGGCTGATATGGTCTCCGGTGATGCCTCCGGTAGGAGAAGAGAACAAGGGAGAGAGAGTAACTGTCTGATAAGAGGAAGAGAGGCTGAGCAATGGAGGAGAGACGGCGGAGGTTGCTGGCGGCAGCTTCTTCGGTGGCGGCTCCGGCGAGGCCCAACGGCGGCGGCTCCGGCGAGGCCCAACGGCGGCTACGAACCTGATCGGCAGTGAATGGAGAGGAGAAAATGGTGATCTCAGATTTGCAACTGGTTTCTTAAGATTCAACACTGATTTGAAGTTATTTAAGTAACTTGAGAGCCAATTCTTGTAGAACACTAAGAAGATCTTTAAGTTTCTTTGAATGTTTGGAGGTTCATGATGAAGGTGGGATGAAACTTTGAAGACGGAGAGAGAGTGAGGAGATTTCGGTGGGAGAGGAGAGACGTCAGAGAGATTTGTGAGTGAATTAATGTGAGAGAGAGTGAGTTGAGAGAATGAGAGTGAAGTGATTTGATGGAATCATGCATTGAACCAAAAATGATTCTTTGAATCCAAAAGAGTGTATGTGGCGTCAGGGGAGAAGGATAGCTGGACACTTGGAAATCCAGGGAGATTCTGATTCTATACAATGAATCTTCCAAGTCCATAGATTCTCCGATCTCCGATTCGTCCGCTCAGATCAAAATGATTTATTCCGATCTAAATCTCCAAAAACATCCAATGCATCTGATTCAATTCCTCCAAGCTTTTTTAAAAAATACTAGGTTCTATAAGAATCATTTTGCAAGTCGTTTCACCCAATTCGGACTCTCGTAGCTCTTGTACCAAATTTTTCAAGTTTTATTGGTTTTATTGGTTTCCATCTGATAGTCCGTAAAATTGTTTCTAATGTCTGCTTCCACCACTTTCTTTCTTCTAAATAATTTATTTAATTTAAAAGAGAATCATTTGGCCCGTTTAAGCTTCCGTCTCGTATTTTGGTAAAATTACCAAAATGCCATTGAACTCTTGGAAAATTCAAAAATGCCCTTGTTGACTTTCTGACTGCCCGTTGACCCATTTTTGTATGACAGTGTATTACATCTAGCCTCCTGATCGTTCCCAGCGTAAAGTTATTGATCAGTATCTTCTTCATTCGGATCCATACATGCAAAGTTTGCAAGTATTTGGGTGGAGGCGTCTCCATCCGTCAATCCATTATCATTCCCCAGTCATCAAAAGTCCAGAAACCATGCTTCATGACCATGTGTATATGTGTTTCCAGATCAATCACAAACTTAAAACTCTATCGGGTAAGAACAGTACCTCTTACATGTTCATACACCTTCCATATATTCGGCATGACTGTTAACATACAACCCATGTTTTGGGCATCAGAATTGAGAAGACGACCAACCAAACTCTTCATGCTCTTGTCATCTGTACTGAAATCATCATCAACAGTCAAGTCAATGGGCAAATCCTCCTCCAATGTCATTGTACTCATCGCTTTCTGAAGTTGTTGATCCATTAGAAGCAAAAACGGAGGCTCTCGAGATTTTGTGGATACGAGAAGTGATTTAGGGTATGAGTTAAGTGACGGCTGTTTTAAAAACCCTAGATAAACAAAGAAAATCGTTGAAGATTGTTGAAGATAATGATGAAAACAAGAAATTTTCCACACAAAAAAAAAAATTGCACGGAAAAAAAAAACTCTTTCAAATCTTTTGCCCGCAAGATATAGTATCCTTCGTAGATATATTATAATCGTATTGGTTCAAGCAAAGCCTTTAACCGAAAGAGAGAAACCTGAACTAAAAAGTGATTCCAACATGAGTAAATTAGTTAGAAATTAGTTTAACACTATTACCCTTAATGAAAAAACTAAATATCCAAATAAATACAATGATATAATATGTAATATACCACATAAATTTAAGGTTAGTTTCTTAAGTGATATTTTGTTCTAATAGTATATATATATTGTGTTATCTCCACGCACAATATTACAGTATTTATTGAAAGGGTCTTATTGATGAAAGATTTAAAGGATTTTGAGGGTATTATATTTGGTGAACAGGAAAATCTATTTCGATATGGAATGATCCGTGGATACCATCTTATCGCCCGAGACCAGCAACTCAAAAAATGGATTCTTATCATATGTTGGTGACTGTTGACCAGTTGATTGACCATCATAACAAAATGTGGAACATACCACTTCTGGAGACGGTTATAGTACCAGAGGATGATGTAGCTTTGATCCTGAGTATCCCTTTTAGTCGGGCTCATAGATCTGACTCATTGGGATGGTTTCCTACGAAATCTGGAAAATACACGGTGAAATCGGGGTATCATTTGGAAAGAGATCTCACTAATAACGATGAAGTTGCTCATATTCTGGAACCAAGCATCAATAAACTACAAGCTTTTTCGTGGAAGGTCAAATGTTCACCCAAGATTAGGCATTTTATATGGCAAGCAATATCAGGTTGTTTACCAGTGGCAAAAAAACTTGAAGGGAAGAGGGATAAAATGTGACACTCGTTGTGCTCGGTGTGGTGCAGATGAAGAATCAATAAATCACGTTTTATTTGAATGTCCACCAGCAATTCAAACTTGGGCATTATCCCATGTACCGACAAACCCGGAGTTTTTTCCAACGGGGTCTATCTATACGAATATGGATTATCTGTTTTGGAGATTACCCTCAGATAAGGAGATGGATATCTATCCCTCGTTACTATGGTATATTTGGAAGAGCAGGAATGATATGGTGTATTGTCATATTGACCGGGACCCTCGGGAAACCTTAAGATTGGCATAAACAAAATCTGTTACATGGGGAGATGCGCAATTAAATGAGGTAAAAGAAACAATACCAGGATCATTAGATTTGGAAAATTTTGAAATTGATTTGATACCTAGAGGGCAATGGTGTTTTGTGGATGGATCTTGGAAAGAGGGTGATCAATTTTCAGGACAAGGATGGTATAGTGGTTATGAGAGAGATGTAAATGTGTTGATGGGGGCAATGAATATCAGAGCCAGTTTATCCCCACTACATGCAGAATTTGAAGCTCTGGTATGGGCTATGGAATGCATGAAGTATCATAGACATCAACACATCACATTTGCAACAGACTGTTCAGAATTGGTGAAGATAGTGTCGGAACCAGAAGAATAGCCAGCTTTCTCGATTCACTTAGACGAGTTCCAAGTAAGAAAGGAGTACTTCACAACTTTTAAACTCATCCATGTACCGCGCACAAAAAAATTGATGGCAGATAGATTAGCACGGAGTGCCCGTCTAAGACCGTCATATTCAATCCACGTTGGACCGGAGCCACCAAGCTGGATTAGTGAGAAATAGGTTTCTTTAGTTTTCTCTTGTTGACAAAAATAAAAAAAAAAATAATTTGGTGAAATTTTAAATGTATTTTGTAGATTTTGATGGTGATTTTAATAAACTTTTGAGGATTTTTGATGATTTTAATGAGGATTTTAGGATATTTGAAATCTTTTATTATTTTCAAAAAATTATTAAAATGATAGATAATAATTATTATTTTTTCAAATTTTATTTTCAATTGAAATGAAAAGATGATATTGAAAATTTATATAAGTTTTGATTTTTTGTTAACAATAATGATTTTTAAGTAATATTTTTCTTTTCTTTATTTAAAATTTTTGATTTTTTAAGATTGAATTTTTTTTTAAATTAACTTTAGATAAAACTTCAAATACTATCATAAAATATGATATTTGCATTAATTAACTTTTAACTAAAAATTATTTTTCAAATCACTTCAAATTCTATTTGATAAATTTTATTCTTTAATCTATAATTTTGATAAAATAATATTTTATAAAATTTGTACAAATGATTAATCTAATTTATTGGAATTTTGAAAATTTTGTATAAATGACAAATCATTTGAGAAAAAAAAAATCAAATCCACCCCCTGTTTACACACAATAATAAAAATAATTTATTGGGCTTTAGTTGGATCTAACATTCAGGTATAAGCATTCAGGGTATCTGATCAATTGGGCCCTCTTTAATTTCTGGGAATATTCAATATGGAGTTGTTGGATACTAAAAATTTAGGCCGTTTTGCTGTATCCTTCTTGTTAATAAAAGATGAGTCTGATTCAAATTGAGTTCTATCTGTTTTGATTTTTTTTTCCTCTTTTTCAAGAAAGGGTCTGAAATCCGTTTGGATAATTACAAACCTAAACTATAAATATTGACTCAAATCATATCTTAAGGAAATCATTGTATATTTTGTTTATAATCATCGCTTTTAAAAGATATGCGAGAGATTCTCTAAAATGTTATCCCCACATGCCACAGACGCACAAATTAATCACAACCAAAGTACAACAAACATTGACTTTTTCTTCATTTTTTTTTTCTTTGTTTTTCTGAAATTTTCGTACGGTGAAAGTTTTATGTTGGTCCACATATTATTAAGCGGGACCCACAAATGATCGAAAGAAAGACAGTTGTTGCGATGGATGGATGGTGCTTGAGAGAGAGATTGTGAGGAAGGGTGAGGTCTTTCTTTTTTCAGGACAGCTAGATCGTGCCCACACGGTGACAGTGGTGGTCCTTCCCGCAGGCTGCACTTACTCTTTTTCTCATTAATTCATAAAGACCCCTAATGGTTTTAATTAAGATGGACCATTGTCCAGCCCATAAGGGATGTGACCACTTCATTCTCTCTCTTTTTTCTTCTTTGGTCATATGATGAGAAATAATTTTGAAAAAAAAAAAAAAACATGATCATAAAGAATGTTTGTTTACATTTACAACGAAATTTTCTTTTGTGTTCGACAACATCAATTCAAACCAAGAGATTAGATGGGTTTAAGAGTATATCTAATCGTACAGAATGTTTCTTTATCCTCTCCGGATGATGAAATATTTCGTTTTTCTCGTTTTCTCTAGCTGGCGACCAGTTGTATGAGTTTTAAATTATCTTATAATCAATTAGTAGAGTGATATTTTTCTCGCTTTACAGGTGGAATTAATCGATGGCCTGGCTTTGACGACGAGTCTTGTACATTATCCATAGTTAGCATAACATTCAATTCATAATATATCATGAGTCCATCTGCGTGTAATGTATGGTACGTATACTATGGTGTATTAAATGGTCGCGTTGATTCAAATGTAAATAATTGTAGTGAAAAATAGAGATGAAACAAAAGTGCTCCAAGTTTTTATACTTAATTTAAATATATAAATCATTGGTACTGAATTTCTCACAAGAAATTCGACTCATAATTCAAAGTTTGGCCTAACACTTTTCGAATCCCCAATTAATCCATTTGACCAAAAGCACTTCGACTGATGTTTATTTCGCATGTCAATCAGATAATACGAAGTGAATGGAGAGCATGCTAGACGAAGGAACTACATATTTCGAAATCTCGTAATATGAGCTAACAAAGTAATTGATGGTTGGTTCAAAAAAAAAAAAGTAATTGATCGTTGACGAGAACATCAAAACAAAAAAAATACTAGAAATCTCGAAATATAAGAAGAAAAAAGGCTTATTTTGAGGAAGGCATCAAAAACACGAAGAGGAATGTGCTATAATTAAACCGATATATCTGTAACAATAAGAGTTATTGATAATCATATTAAAAGAAACTTGGATAATTTTTACAAAAAAAAAAAAAAAAAAAAAAAAAAAAAGAAACTTGGATAAATGTAGATAGAGAATCAAAGTATCATAATCAAATGAAAACAAGAGAGCTTTGTTAATATTGATATTCATTTTTTTTAATCCAATCCAAATTGTTGCTGAGATGTTGGGTTTTTCCAACCTATTATTTTCGTAAACAGATCTTTCAAGTAACCTAGCTAAATTTTTTTTGTAAGATAAGACGAATCTTGTTATTTTCAAACACCATACAAATATCGATGTTGTAGAATCAACGTTCAAAAAGAACTGATCACTGTTTCGACTATATATATAAATTATAATGGAAAAAATTGACCAAAATCCCTTATTTGTAAGACATATAAATATATATATATATATATATATATATATATATATATATATATATATATATATATATATATATATATATATATATATTGCAATTTAAACATCAAACCAGGTCTACAAGCTCACATTACGCAAAAAAAAAAAAAAATTATAACAAAATTGTTATTGTAGAACCAAAAATTTACAGCACTACCTCAAAAACAATTTAATGACGAATAAAATATAAGCATTAAGGAAACGACATCAAAACGATTTAACATAAGGAGTAGAAGTCATAATATATGGAGGCGAGATTTCATCTCTTTCCTTAATTTAAAGAATCAACCGTAATGTGACAGGTCAAATGAAGATCCCTGAGTCCCAGGATACATGATAGGTCAAGAATTAATCCATATTCTAAACTGCAAGTGAACAGCAATGTCAAAGTAGTATATAGGGTTATCGAATCCACATGGACACTTGGTCTCAATAGATCAGAACAGTAGAGACTAATACTAGAAATAAGCAATGTGATTGAATTAAAAGCGGTGCGAGAAAGTAAATCAGTAGCAGAGATTAACGGTTGTGGAAGCAAGTAATTAAAAGCGTCAAGCCTAGGGTATTCTCAGGAAATCAGACAAGCAGACAGTTCATTCAGCAAGGATCTAATTAAGCACAGTTCTAGAACTCAAAACACAGATATAGAATTAACCAAATTCCTTTGCGATAATTCTCTAAGTCTAAGTGCAGCAAACCAAACTTTCGTTTGCGAGAACTAACAGATTAAACCAGCTTTAATCCCAAGTTTGATATGTTCACAATTATCCTAAACCAAACTTCCGTTTGCGCAAAGTTTAATTGCCCAATTTAATTAGTTCAGATTCCTAAACCCCACTTCCGTGACGTATTTAGCAACCTAAGATCTAGATTCTAATTGATCAGGTTAGAACTAGCTTTAAGCACAATTAAATTGAAGAACAGATATAGTTTGAATCCTTAACTGAATTTGAACAAGTCTAGCAAGTCATGAAATCCTATGTGAGAAACCCTAAACCTAACTAGGAATCTACTCAGACATAGATAATGAAAACATAATCATAGAATGAATAAATTGCATAAAAGAATAAAAGTAAAAGGGGTTCGAAATCTTCTCCAAATACATATGAAGTAATAGGTTCAGATCAGCCCCAAAAGCTCTAAAAATCCTCTGCTCTTAATTATGAAAGCGTAATGTAAAGCGTATCTAATTAAAACACTAAAAACTCTATTATATAGGTCTAATCTCGGCCAGGGGCTTCTTTGTAAATATCAGGAACTTCTGGATCAAAGTGCAATATCTTGATTCTTCTAAACCGCCGAGTTTTGGCCCATCTCGCTGGTGTGTCGACCGATGCACAAGGTGTGTCGGTCGATGCATGATCAATAAATCGGACAGTGAGTTAAGCTCTCGGCCAAAACGTCCCAAAAGTCCCAAAATGCTCCAAATATCTCCAATTAGCTCCAAACCTGATTAAACCTGTAAAAGACTCTAAACAAAGACAAAAGACACTAAAAACACATCTATATCATGGTCTAAAATGGGTAAAAACCATGATATATCAACTCCCCCACACTTAGCCTTTGCTTGCCCTCAAGCAAAACATAGAACTAAAACATGGTGAAGAGGTTTGAAAACTCTTCAGAAACTCATTTCATCCTAGAAGCTACAATACTCAGATTCCCCTTAGTAAACCACTGAAAGAATCAGTCACAGGATATCAAGACCAACATGTACTTCCCCCACACTTAGCAACTGTCCTAGGTAAACTCCACAATCACATTCAAGCATTCAAATTCTCCCTACTGACTTCTGCAAGTATTTAAGTGCGGTCTCACCTAAGGAGTATCGATCAAAGGGCACATGGATTCTTACCTTATCAGCTCTAGACCACCATACTATCTTTCTCTAGTCCCTTTCTTCTCTTTCCCTTCTTTAACAACTGATTTTTCCCCACTGGGTATCATTTTATTTTTTTTATCAGTGTTCTTCCCGTTATGGGGTGTACTTTGGACACATTCCATGGATCACATGAGAGAAAATAGTGTTTGGTACCCTTCTCATGACCACTTCGGAGTTACTAACTCATCCTCAGTTTATTATTTTTTTTTTTTACTTTACAGAAGGGAAGAAGGGAACTAAATAGGATAGGTTGACAGGCTGTGTCAGAACTAACAAGGGAATCCGACACAAAGTATACCAAGCCCTTAGGTGAGAAATCTAAGTCAGTATTAAGGTTGAAGTCAGTAAAGGATCCTCTGATACCTGAAGTGATGTGGGTGTTCCCAGTAGGTTGATCTGTGATGGGGGTTTTTAATAGTCAGAGATAGATCCTGCAACTTCATCCCAATGGTTACTTAAGTTCCTGCAAGTCTTGTAAATCTTCTCAGAAAATCATAGTTTCTTACTTAAACAATTTTGACTCAATAAAACAAAATTTTTTTTTTGAAAAACGGACTGACTCTTAAGAAAAACAGAAAACAAAAGTCAGTAGCACCTCCCCCACACTTAAGACACACTGTCCCCAGTAGTGTCCAGCGAAGGATCGGTAAAAAGAAAATAAAAAAAAAAATTGAAAAGGTGAAATTATGTCTGTCGGGTTACCTCTGTCGCTCAGGCATCGACCGTTACTTGGCGATTTTCGTGTATAGTCGATCGTTGCTCAGGACCGCAACGATCGCTGCAATGCGATTCCTTTCGTGTTGTGACGATCGACACAGAAGTGCGTCGATCGTTGCACTGCGATTTAACCGAGACCTGCAAACATAAACTCACCAGAAACAAAAACAAACGTAAAATCCTAACAAAAACACCAAAAATTAAGTAGAAAAACACCAGTACCTAATGGTGGGTTGCCTCCCACCCAGCGCTTGTTTAAGGTCAATAGCTTGACCGGACGGATGGGAATTTTCAAGTACCAGGAGGTCCTGACAGAGACTTTTTCTGTCTCTGTTCAAGTCTCCTCATCCAAGGTGGTGAGTAGGCTGTTGCGAAATGCTCATGTCCATGAAATGATGGAGTGAAATGTGCTCCAGGATCTATAACCATGGTATGATCAGGCTGCTCAAAATCTGCGTCCCTTATGGTGAATGTCTGCCCATCTATCAGTGGCTTTCGTAGCTTATCCATCTCATAGTGTAGTGGTTCATCTCCAAGATGGAGGTCTATCAAGCTGTTCCTAACATCAATCAACGCTCCTGCTGTAGCCAAAAAGGGTCTCCCAAGCAATAATGCTTCATCCGGATCACAGTCATATCTCAGCACAAGGAAGTCCGTTGGAACTAAGTAGTTTCCAACTCTCACCGGAATGTCCATAAGGAGTCCTTCAGGAACTCGTATGGACTGATCAGCTAGGACAAGAGAAGTCCTAGTAGGAGTAAAATCCAACATACCCAGCTTCTCTGCCACAGAGTAAGGCATCAAACTTCCAGCAGCTCCTAAATCACACAGAGAGCGTCTAAAACTATCCTCAAAGATAGAACAATCCAGTACAAAGACTCCAGGATCAGGCAGCTTCTTCGGGACCTTAGTTAGCAGAACATCACTAATATGCTGAGGAACTATTATCACCCAGTCTTTCAGATCATCATCCAGGGGCAACATCTTGTTCAGGTACCTCTGTACACATGGATGATAAGGTGGATCATCAGAAGTTGGAATTTCTTCCAATTCTTCACCAATCCCTTCTAATTTCTTCAGCTCTTCAATCTCTTGCCTAATCACTTCAGACACTGAGGAGTGTTGTCTAAAAATCTGTTCGTAGATCTCATGTTGAGTAATTTCAGAGGCTCCATTGAACAGGCGATCAAGCTCCAAGTCAGCATCTATGCCATTATCATCCGACAGTTCTGTCTGTTCACGCCCTGCAACGACCGACACTAAGGATGTGTCGATCGTTGCCATCCCGACTGGTGTATCGATCAGCACAGATATTGCATCGATCGACGCACTGCAGCAGATTTCACCCGAGAGTTTTTCACAAATATCCGAAAATTCTTGTTCTGTCACCAACTCAGCTGTGCTTAGCTCAAATCTTTCACCTAGGTGAGATCCATCATTAATGTACACAGACCAGGCCTTAACATGAGTGTCTGCCACTCCTTTTCCCTTCAGTGAGCTGTACATCTGGTTTACCTGAGTGTCCAACTGCTTCAAGCGAGTGCTCATAGACTCAAATTTCCCATTGAGGTCTTCATAGACAGCGTCCAACTTCTTGTTGCAGTCCACAGAAATCTTGGTCTGACTCTCAATCAGTTGTTCCATCATAGCCTCCATTTTGCTCTCATGGGTTGTAGGTGCAGGAGGAGTCTGATAGGATGTAGATCCATAGGTTCTCTGAGTACCTTGTCCATAGGTCTTCTGAAAACCACCAGTCTGTCCTCCATTGGAGAATCTGTTCCCTTGTTGATTACCAAATCTATTACCTTGGAAACCAGATCCTCCTATGAAATTTACATCTTCTTCCTGAGTTTCCTCCTCAGTCTGAATCACCTCTACATCTTGGGCAAAGTGGACAGCTTTCTTACTTGTCAGGAGATTGTAGACTGTGTCCAATCTGGATCTTATATTAGCTATATCAGAATTCTCTACAGTTCCACCAGATTTCTTCCTCCTTTCATCCATTGTCTTGCAACTGTTGCTGCCAATCAGGTTCTCAATCAACTGCTTAGCTTGTGTAGGAGTCCTGGTGTTGAAATTAGCATTACTGGAATTATCCAGCGCAGTCTGATAAGGGAGATCTATGCCTCTGAAGAAAATACCAATCAGCTGTACTTCTGTGAATCCATGGTGTGGACAGTCACGCTGATACTGCTTAAATCTCATCCAGGCAGTCTTCAAGGGCTCCACAGCTCCTTGGGAAAAGGTGAGTATGTCCTGTCTGGACTGATCCGAGCGCGCATCATCATAAAAGTGACGCAGGAACTCACTCTTTAAGGCTGCCCAAGTAGTATACTGACCAGGTGCCAGTTGTCTCAGCCATGCACTAGCGTCTCCAGCAAGACTGTGCGGAAATAGCTTAAGGAACAGATAGTCTGGGCATACTCCTTCATACTTCATGCCAGTGACTATGTCCTCAAACTTGTCAATGTGATCCATAGGCTGCTCTGCTTGAAGACCATGAAAAGAAATCTGTCTCATCAGCTGGTAGTAGATGGTCTTTACCTCAAAATCATTCCTCTCAAAAGCAGGAAGCACTAGAGCTGCTCGGTTTGCATGAAACTCATCAGGTCTATTGTAATCAGCTAGTGTCCTCTCATGAACCACCATCTCTCTACCTTGGGCATGTCGTTGACCCTGGTTTCGGTTCAGCTCCTGTTGTTGTTGCTCAGGAGGATCAGGGATGACATTCCCTTCAGCATCAACCCGATGCCCAGCAGCATTGTACGGGTTGTTATCTTGGTCCCTCAGGGTACCTTCAGCATCTGGTATCAAGATCAGACGTTCTCGAACCATTCTCTCTCTCTTTTCTCTTCTGATAGTCCTCTCTAGACGTCCAAGTTCCTCTAGTCCGAGATTAAGCAAGCTCGAGTTCGGATTACTTCGAGTTTTCTGCGTTGGCATAAACTGTCTGTAATCGTCCAGCAACGATCGATGCTATCAGTGCAACGATCGATTCAATCTCAGAATCGCCTAGTGACGATCGACGCAAAGGGGTGCAACGATCGACGCAAGGCGAAATTCGTACCTGCGACAGAAAGAATCAGAGAAAAAGTTAGTAAAATAAAAACAAAACGAAAAAAAGCAAAAACAAAAAGAAAAAATTTCTAGTAAAAACCCTAAGTTCGGTCCTATCGAAGACTCTAAGAGTCCCCGACAACGGCGCCAAAAACTTGATAGGTCAAGAATTAATCCCTATTCTAAACTGCAAGTGAACAGCAATGTCAAAGTAGTATATAGGGTTATTGATGCGGTCATCAAAACCATACTAGACCAGGCGCTCGCTAACTCAAGCACTACGTCAGTCACTACGTCAGTCAGCACGCTGACTAACTCAACCACTACGTCAGTCAGCGCAACCAGACCCGATGGAGACCAACAGTCAGAAAATGAAGCACTCCGACCAATCCAGGAGGAACCAATCAACAAATCCAATTGTTCTGGATTCCCAACTCATGAGAGGACCAAGGAGAATTGGATTCGAACCAAAAGGAGTAATGGTTTGAAAGATATTCAACTTCCAAATCAGGAGATGCTACACTTGCCTTATTTGGAAGGTTATGAGTTTATATGTTGCCAAACTCGAACTTGGCGACCAGGAGACTTATTACTACTCCTAGAAGAACTCTACAACACCTTAAGAAGCACCAGCACACACAGGATCAGGCGGATCCTATTGGAACATAAACCAACTCAACCGAAGCTATTTATGGAAGCTATGAAGACCAATTGGTTTACCACCTCTCAAACCAAGATTTGGCGACCAGGAGACATTTACCAGGAGCCAAAGAAGATAGAAGGCGTCCCCAAATCAGCCAGAATGAACAGAATTAATTGGAGGTTCAGCTTGTTCAACTTTCCTTATTCTGACACAAGCACATTCAAGGAGAAGATCATCCAACGGCTCCTTTCCAAGAATGAGAGCTGCGAATTCTTTGCCTGTCAAGATGTTCCAGAGATTCTAACTTATCCCCTAAAGCCATCCAGATACAAAGAAAGCATCCAAGCCATTGAAGCCTTGCCATATTCAGCCTAACGGCTAGTTTTTCATTAAGTTCGATTTCTTTCTTGTTCAAGGTCAATATGACCGTTTGTAAAGAGCCTATAAAGGCATAGCTTAGCTCATTGTATTATTCACCTTTCAATCAATCAATCAAAGTATTATTCAGTTTCTTCAAAGAGTGTTCTTTGTTAAGAGTTTATTCCTTCTCTTGAATAAGTGTGTGATTCACCTATTCTCTAGAAAACCTTGGATTAGGATTGCTTGTGTGATTCAAGCAGAACTGATTCAACCACAGATTGAGAGAGTCAATCAGCCCATCGAACAAGTGAGTTGTTCACTTCATCCATTCATTTCATCCATCTCGGTCAAGTAAGAGAGCTTTTAAGCCAGTGCTTGTCCTCCATCAATCCATCGCTCAAGCTTCCGCCTCCGGGGCTACATCATCTGGTATCAGAGCATCACTTTGATTCCAGGGCTGCATCATCTGGTATCAGAGCCGAAAGGTTCCTACATCAGGTGTATTCTATCATTTACCTTTCGGTTTATTGCATCTAGTTTTGTTTTCATTTTATTTTAAAATAAAAACTCATAAAAATTGTTTTCATTTTTCATCTATTTCTCTGATTTTGTTTGCATTCGTATTTTTGTTTGAAAAACTTCAAAACCAAAAAGAAAAAAAAAAAAGTTCAAGTTTGTGTTTATTTGATTTCTATTTAAGTGTTCTTAGCTTGTTTCAAAAGTTTAAAAAAAAAAAAAGTTTGTTTGTGTTTCTTTCTATTTCTTTGTTTTTAGTTGTTTCCAAAAAGTTTAAAAGAAAAAAAAAAGTTTTCATTGTTTCGATTTCTTAAACCCCAAAAGCCAAAAAAAAAGGTGTTCTTTCTATTTTTGTTACTCTTAGATTTCAAAACTTTTAAAAGAGGCTCCTCTTGATTTAGAAAATTTAGTTTTCCTTATATACCAAAACCGTGTGGAGTTTTTAAAGGAAGTAGAAAATTTACAAAAAAAAGGAAGGTTTTCAATTTTCATTCAAATCACTTCGAACCCATTGATACTCTTTTAATTTGAATTGTTTCAGGAACTAGCTCAGACATGGGAGAAGGAGCAGCTGCTGATCAGATCACCATGAATCAGCTTCTTGAAGTCTTGAGAGGCATGAGTGAGCATCTGACCCAGCTAGAGAAGTCTCATCCTACACAACAACAAGAAGAGAATGGACTTGGGAATGCACCAGGAGCTACTTATGTGGAGCCTAAACCACCAGACCAACCTTGGAGAAAAAGGACGACAAAGTCACATCCACCAAGGGCTTCCCAACGAAAATCAGGGAGTGACTCAAGCCGTGCAACATTCCATGCCACCTACAAGTCAAAAGTCAGGTTAATTTGGGATGATGGATATTATTATTATGGACCTGAATTCTTTGTATATCCAGGAGGTAAAGCAAGCTACATAGATTGGGAAAGCAACATGGAAGAGTACTTTAGCTACTATTGTGTTCCTGATGAAGAGCGACTCCATATAGCACTTGGACAACTCACCAAAGAGGCTCTAAAATGGTGGGACAAAGAAGAGTATGAGAGATGGTATTACAAGGAGCCAAAGATCAGAACATGGGATGACTTAAAGCTGAGCATGTGGGAGAAGTATTGTTCACAGAACAAAACTACTTATCCACCAAAGAGATCATCAACTCCTAAACTTGTGCAAGATGCCCATAACTCTCAAACAAAGTACAAAGGTAAGTTCTCTGTCTCTAAGAATACATTAGAACTAATGTGTTGCAAGTGTAAGAGCAGGGATCATGTTGCTAAGGACTGTCCAAGAAAGAGGACCACAACATCAAATGGTGAAAAGCTAGTACCACAAGAGACCAAAGGAGGAGAAAAGCGACCAGCAGCCTCTAAACCATTTAATGAGTTTCCCACCTTCAGATTTGCACCAGTAGAACACACTCACGAAGTCTTGAAGGAGAAGCAAGAGTTGAGCCCCAACTCATTGTCTAAATCGCAAGACATGCCAACACAAGGTAAGTTTTCTAACTTTGTGAATTCCAAAGAGCCAACATGTTATAGGTGCCATATGAGAGGACATTTTGCTACAAATTGTCCATCTAGAAAGTTGATCAAAAATATAATATCAGAGTTCAAATTGGAAGTAACTGATACAAATGAGCAATCTAATATTTTAATTTCCAATTCAAGACTCATGCACTTGTCTTTGCCAAAGAGTTTTTATCCAGGAATAAGACAAGAAGAAGAGCACACAAGTCAAAAGGACATCAACCGTGAGGTGCAAGCAAACAAGGTGAATTCTGAACTTAGAGTGAATAAACTTGTTTGTTCAACCACTGTTATGATGCACTTGTGTCTGGACCAAAAGGTTCATAAAAGTTTAGGTGTTAAAGAAGAAGTGGAGCAACACCAATGTAATGAGCTGCAAGCTAGTGAAGGACAAGAGTACATTCGAGGTACCATCATGACTGTTGTACCAAGACATGAGCGAGAAAAGGTAAGTCAATATCTTACTCAAAATGTTCATACTTATTCCAAGGATATGATAATGCATTTGTCTTGTCCAAAAGAACTTGAGAAAGGTATAGGTCATGGAGTCAAGTTTCGGGCAGGAACATCAATACAAAGGAATCAAGGTGAAGAAGCTCATGGAGCTTCAACTAATGATGAACTAGAGCATAAAACCTCTAGTAGTACATGCACCAGGAGAGATGCGACTTTGAACCAGCTTGTCACATCCATAATGGTAAGCTCCAACCTTGTGCAACCTGTTTTTAAAGTCTCAAACTCAGATATAATTCACTTGCTCTTTTCCTTAAGAGTTGACTTAGGTACAGGTCTGATAAAGATCAAGAAGCCAAGGGCAGAAGGAGTCTTGAAAGAGATACCAAAACTGATCCATCTTTCCACACGTAAGCCACAAGCAAATGAAAGGCTTGATGTATATCATGCTTCAACCAAACATGAGGTTATTTCTGAACTTGGAATGAGTATTTTTGAGTATCAATCCACTGGTATAACGCACTTGTTTCTTGAGTCAAGTGTTGAGACAGGGATTAGACCCAAAGATAAGGCCAAATGGGAGATCAAGGAAAATCCACCGGACCAAATATCACTTGGCTCTACCATCATGCCCACTGAAGAAAGTCACCACCATCAGGTTGTTAGCCAGGTAAGTCTATCTATAATCCACCTCATTTCTAATGACCCAACAACTCTGTTGAATGACTTGTTAAACTTCCCAGAAGTTACTACAACTACAGATAGTGAAATAGCTTCAAGTTTATCTCTTCATAAGAAGCCCATAATACACTTGTCTCTTTGCCAAAATGTTGAGAATATTTCAGGTCTTAAAGAGAGCAGAAGCAAGATAAGCAAAGGAGGCGTCACACCAACTCAAAGAAGAGGAGTATCGCTATCCTATCTACTCAAAGAAGAACCACCGGATGCTCAACCACTACATCAGAATCCAAATGATTCTCAAGGTTTTCAAGTTTTGAGGTCAAAACTTCTTGAAGAGGGAGGGTATGATGCGGTCATCAAAACCATACTAGACCAGGCGCTCGCTAACTCAAGCACTACGTCAGTCACTACGTCAGTCAGCACGCTGACTAACTCAACCACTACGTCAGTCAGCGCAACCAGACCCGATGGAGACCAACAGTCAGAAAATGAAGCACTCCGACCAATCCAGGAGGAACCAATCAACAAATCCAATTGTTCTGGATTCCCAACTCATGAGAGGACCAAGGAGAATTGGATTCGAACCAAAAGGAGTAATGGTTTGAAAGATATTCAACTTCCAAATCAGGAGATGCTACACTTGCCTTATTTGGAAGGTTATGAGTTTATATGTTGCCAAACTCGAACTTGGCGACCAGGAGACTTATTACTACTCCTAGAAGAACTCTACAACACCTTAAGAAGCACCAGCACACACAGGATCAGGCGGATCCTATTGGAACATAAACCAACTCAACCGAAGCTATTTATGGAAGCTATGAAGACCAATTGGTTTACCACCTCTCAAACCAAGATTTGGCGACCAGGAGACATTTACCAGGAGCCAAAGAAGATAGAAGGCGTCCCCAAATCAGCCAGAATGAACAGAATTAATTGGAGGTTCAGCTTGTTCAACTTTCCTTATTCTGACACAAGCACATTCAAGGAGAAGATCATCCAACGGCTCCTTTCCAAGAATGAGAGCTGCGAATTCTTTGCCTGTCAAGATGTTCCAGAGATTCTAACTTATCCCCTAAAGCCATCCAGATACAAAGAAAGCATCCAAGCCATTGAAGCCTTGCCATATTCAGCCTAACGGCTAGTTTTTCATTAAGTTCGATTTCTTTCTTGTTCAAGGTCAATATGACCGTTTGTAAAGAGCCTATAAAGGCATAGCTTAGCTCATTGTATTATTCACCTTTCAATCAATCAATCAAAGTATTATTCAGTTTCTTCAAAGAGTGTTCTTTGTTAAGAGTTTATTCCTTCTCTTGAATAAGTGTGTGATTCACCTATTCTCTAGAAAACCTTGGATTAGGATTGCTTGTGTGATTCAAGCAGAACTGATTCAACCACAGATTGAGAGAGTCAATCAGCCCATCGAACAAGTGAGTTGTTCACTTCATCCATTCATTTCATCCATCTCGGTCAAGTAAGAGAGCTTTTAAGCCAGTGCTTGTCCTCCATCAATCCATCGCTCAAGCTTCCGCCTCCGGGGCTACATCATCTGGTATCAGAGCATCACTTTGATTCCAGGGCTGCATCAGTTATCGAATCCACAGGGACACTTGGTCTCAATAGATCAGAACAGTAGAGACTAATACTAGAAATAAGCAATGTGATTGAATTAAAAGCGGTGCGAGAAAGTAAATCAGTAGCAGAGATTAACGGTTGTGGAAGCAAGTAATTAAAAGCGTCAAGCCTAGGGTATTCTCAGGAAATCAGACAAGCAGACAGTTCATTCAGCAAGGATCTAATTAAGCACAGTTCTAGAACTCAAAACACAGATATAGAATTAACCAAATTCTTTTGCGATAATTCTCTAAGTCTAAGTGCAGCAAACCAAACTTTCGTTTGCGAGAACTAACAGATTAAAGCAGCTTTAATCCCAAGTTTGATATGTTCACAATTATCCTAAACCAAACTTCCGTTTGCGCAAAGTTTAATTGCCCAATTTAATTAGTTCAGATTCCTAAACCCACTTCCGTGACGTATTTAGCAACCTAAGATCTAGATTCTAATTGATCAGGTTAGAACTAGCTTTAAGCACAATTAAATTGAAGAACATATATAGTTTGAATCCTTAACTGAATTTGAACAAGTCTAGCAAGTCATGAAATCCTATGTGAGAAACCCTAAACCTAACTAGGAATCTACTCAGACATAGATAATGAAAACATAATCATAGAATGAATAAATTGCATAATAGAATAATAGTAAAAGGGGTTCGAAATCTTCTCCAAATACAGATGAAGTAATAGGTTCAGATCAGCCCCAAAAGCTCTAAAAATCCTCTGCTCTTAATTATGAAAGCGTAATGTAAAGCGTATCTAATTAAAACACTAAAAACTCTATTATATAGGTCTAATCTCGGCCAGGGGCTTCTTTGTAAATATTAGGAACTTCTGGATCAAAGTGCAATATCTTGATTCTTCTAAACCGCTGAGTTTTGGCCCATCTCGCTGGTGTGTCGACCGATGCACAAGGTGTGTCGGTCGATGCATGATCAATAAATCGGACAGTGAGTTAAGCTCTCGGCCAAAACGTCCCAAAAGTCCCAAAATGCTCCAAATATCTCCAATTAGCTCCAAACCTGATTAAACCTGTAAAAGACTCTAAACAAAGACAAAAGACACTAAAAACACATCTATATCATGGTCTAAAATGGGTAAAAACCATGATATATCAATACAACCATATGAAACCGTATCGCAACACTCGATATCGGTTATGTCGAACATATGAACTACGATACTCTCGAATTAGACACTAAACTAAAATAGAAAAGAATTGAAGGAACTTCTTTTGTGTTTTTCTTTGTGTGATTTCGTTGTGGATGCACTACAAGAGAGGCTTAGGGGTCCTTTATATAGGACTAGCACGTTTCCATAAATTGGAAATTTACTTGTCTAGCAAGTTTCCACAAATTGGAAATTTACTTGACTAGTGTAAAATCTCAACTCGGTCTATCCTAAGATAGCAATAGTTTTAGGGTTTTTCTTAAGGGATTCTAAAAGAAGGATTTAAGAACACTGTGAGAATATGGAAATTAGGGTTTCACTTTAGGTTTCTGAGATGGAATAAAGAGGTAAAGAGAGGCGTTTAAGTCGCCGGAGAGAAATTAGGTCAAAGTCGATTTGCTAAATCTCTCAAGCTAAAATATTATGAAAAGCGTGAGTTTATTGAATGATGAGGTCCCCTTATATAGGGTTACAAAGTCGGTTTCACAATAAAGGAAAATTGAGATAAAAATAAATCTTTCCTAATATCTCGGTTCTGATTTCATAGAATATTTCTGTAACTCGGTGTCGCTATGCGCCGTCTTTGCTTTATTTGCGACTTGCATCCTCTAAAACCCTAGATATAAGCCGGTTGAACCGAGTCGGGTTTAATCCATGTTTTACCGACTTGGGCCCTAAACCGTCTTTCCATTCTGGGCCGACCTAAATTCCTTAATAGACCTTTTTAGGGAAAGTGCTAATCTTGACTCCAACAAGAAGCCCCCCCCCCAGTGCGACAACTTGAATTTATTCAAGTCGGTGTTGCGAGGAGTTAACTTATGGTTTAGGAAGTAATTTTTTGTGGGCCCAGACCCTTCATCGTGATGAGCCTTCCTTCTTTTTAGGCTTAAACTGGCGGACCGATTTCGGCCTTACTCAAATCGGGGTGAGTCCAATCGTGAAGATTTGGACCGGTTTTGTTGAAAATCGGATTGATTCTTGGTCGGACCGGTTCATAGCTGCGAGAAACGAAGTGTCACCTAGGTAATTATTGCCTCGGACACGACGCCGTCATTTTCACTATAAATAGCCCATTTTCGCTTCTTACTTCTTCATTCCTGCTCAAGTGAAGAAGATAAAAGGTAACTTTTCGCTCTCCACCGTTTTTTATTTTCCGATCAGTTCTCCGTCGTTGTTCAGCCTTAGGTTCTTAGGACTTCAGATCAAACTCATTGTCTGCCGCGTGCGTTCTTCATATGTTCTTCAAAAGTCATGTCTTTGATCCGTTGCTCTGGGAATAAGGATAACGAAGTTGTCACCGTCTCGTCCGTGGACGATTCGTCAAGTCGTCGATCTGTTTCGTCTAATTCATCATGAAGTCAAAGAGTTCCAACGTCGTCGCGAGTTGTCACGGCAAACTGATGCTGCTAAGAGTTCTGGTCGGGAGGACTTTATCATTCCGCAGCTGCGAGATTCTGATCCTGAAGGTTCGGATGAGGATGACGTCGATGTCGATCAAGACGATTCTTACAATGATAATGACATTCCTCTTCCTGAATTGTCGGGTGCTCTCAACGAGGCGTACGGCAATGTTTTCGAGACCCCATCTACTGTGAAGTCGGTAATGTCTACGCTCCAGGGTTGTGGAGCAGATCCAAAGATTAAGTTCCTCATTCCTTGTACGCTTGATCGTCCTTGGAATCCTCCACCGGGATATATGACTCTCTATGAATCATATTTCATTAAAACCAACACTGGGGGCTGCCGCTGCTGGTTCCCGCTTCCTGACTTGCTGGTTTCCTATTGTCATCGCCGTGAAATCGCCATCTCTCGGCTTTCGGCCGTCGCGGTTCTCCATATGGTGGGTCTCCTCGTGCTTGGTGCTGAATCCGATATCACGATAACCGTCAGCATCTTGGAGGAAATGACTTCAAACAATCCTATGAAGAAAACTAGTACAGGATGTTTTGCGGTCAAACTCAAGAGCGGTAACCGTGTAGTGACAAATGCGCCGAACAAGATCAACAACTAGCAGAGATATTACTTCTATGTCGAGTTATCTCCATTAGTTGTTCCTGACGATCATAAGGAACTCATCAGGACGTCGTGGAATACGAATTTTGGTAGATGTCGTTCTGAATTTGCCGTCAATCAAATGTGATGATTTACTTAATTATGTTTTGTTATTGCAGTGCATCACCCCTTTTTCAAGCCGTACCCGGAGAACTTCTTCCCGAACCTTCAAGAGATCCAGTCTCTCGGTCTTCGCAAGTGGTCGGACCTATCTCGGGATCGTATAAATAAGTCTCTCCCGCGGATCTCCAAAGGTTTGTTTACCGTTTTGCAAAAGTTGGTGTCTTTTCTCCGATTCTGAGTTTTTCCCTTTTTCATTTTAGTTAAGTGGAATACCAAGACGAAGGTTACCCCTGAACAACTAGTAAAACCAAGGAGGATGGGCAAGGTGAAAAGAATTGAATCAGTTGATTATTCTCAGAAGATTTCGTCCAAATCTTCGTCGTCTGCCAAGTCGTTGGCAAAGGAAAAGGATGCGCTTACGCTACCTCAAGGCGGAAACCAATCGGCTGATGTCGTTGACAAGTCGAATGCTTCTCAAGTTGCAATGAGTACTAAGCCAAATACGGCGATGTTGCCTTCCAAACTTCCGCCTAAGGCTCCGCCCAGAAAGAGGACTGCCGAAGATAAGTCGAGCCAAGAGAGGTCGGCGAAGAAAGCTGCCAAGGCGGTCAAGCCTGTCCAGGAGGTTTCCGCCGAGAAGGCGGCTTCTGACAAACCTGCTAAGGCCAAAAACCCGTGGCAACAGTTCTATGAGGTAAACGGGGATGTCGTCGATTCTTCCGGCAATAAGAAGCCCTTCTCTTCTCTAAAGGAGATCGTTTTGGTCAAACCTCGGCGTGAGTTGAAGGAGGGTGAGGTCCGTCCGTCGATTCATAACTTCGCTTATCAGTACGCGAGCGAGGTTCCGCTTATTGACAACCCTCGAGCATGCTTCGACATGCTGACTTGTGTGCGAGGGAACGAATCGGACTGGCCGGTTTTGCAGGAGCTGCCTCACTCTGATGCCATCCTCAAGCTGAAGCAAGCTGAGGTGACGGTAAGTGTTTTTGTCGACTCTCGTCTGTTTTGTGATGACTTTTTTAACAAAACTTTTGTTTTTAGATTGGCTTCAAACCGCGTAGCCCTTGAGAATTCCTGGAGCGCTCAAAAGATGGCGGATGCTGTCACAAAACGGGATAAGCTTCTTGAGAAAGCGAAGGAAGAGAAAAAAGCTCTTGAGGCGACCAACTTGGAGCTTAGGAGCAAAGTTCGCGATCTGGAGAAAAAGCTGCGCCTGTCGGAAGAGAAAGCGAAAGCCGACGTCCTTAAATTCCAGGCGGACAGGAAGAGTCAGCAAAAATTATGTGCCGACTTGGATCAGAAAGAAAGGAATCGCGTTGAGGCCGCAGTTAGGGCGAAAGCGCAGATTTCTTTCGATCTCTTCCAACGCTTCGTCAAAGATCAGGAAGAGGCAGCCTAACTGGCCTTAGAAAATGCTTGACCAAACTCGGCGGGGAAGGTGTGCTGATTCCCGAGTCGGTCCTCGATCAAATTGCGGCTGACGAAGAACAGATTAATGCTAAGATCGATAACTTGGAAGTCTTTACCAAGGAGGAGTTGACTTTCGTCCTCTCGCCAATCCATCATCCGCTTCTAAACCTCTACCGTGATTCTCCACCTCATGTTCCGAGGGAAATTGATGAATTCGGGACCAATCGCGGAGTGATCCCGGAAGCGATTCCTGCTGACCTTGTTCAGTCAGTCAACTCGGAGGTCGCGGCTTTGGGTGATGTTTCTAAGGTGCAGGATGCGACCGTTGAAAAGAACGAGGCCGAAAAGGTTAATGAACCAGAGAAGTCGGCGGGGGTCGAATAACTTTTTTTTTTTTTATCTTATGTAATGACTCTCTCCCTTTTTATTATTTGTAACTTTTGCCCTCCTTTTTAAAGGAAAAGTTAAGTTATTTTTGTGGTTTATCAATCTAATTTTCTCAAATTATCGTGAGTAGTGATTGCACCGTTTCTCCCCCAAATCGGTTTCCGATTAGGGTTCGTTCTTTTTATTTAAATCGGAATAATCTCGTATTTAAATTTCTCAACAATTTAAAACAGATATCGACATAAACCGTGATTGCGATTTAGTCGAACTAATCTTGTATTTAAACTTGTTGACAAATTAAAACAGATAGTGATTTAAGCCATGCTTGTGATTTAGTCGGACTAATCTTGTATTTAAACTTGTTCTTGACAAATATAAAACAGATAGTGACTTAAGTCGCATTTTGGACATACTTGTGATTTTAGTCGGACTAATCTTGTATTTAAACTTTTTCTTTGACAAATTCAAAAAAGATAGTGACTTGAACCACGTTTCTGCCATAAGGCGGTTTGCAAGACTTATGTGTGCTCGGCTTAGTTGTTCAGAAGACAGACGAATATTCGAGGCTTAAATGCTCGGCTTATTTGTTATCGCCTACCACAAAGAACGTACGGGTACAAGCCCGGTTTTTTAGTGCGAGACGGATCTCGGCTTTTCCTTGCCACGATGTGCACCTCATGTGCAAGGAAGACCACACCCCTGGCCAGGGGGTATGATGCTAGTGCGAGTCTTATTGGATGCTCGGCTTTCTGCGAGTTTCTTAAACTCGGCTTTTGCGAACTAAGGAGTTCGGCTTTCTGCGAGTTTCTTAGACTCGGCTTTCGCGAACTAAGGAGTTCGGCTTTCTGCGAGTTTCTTAGACCCAGCTTTTGCGAACTAAGGAGCTCGGCTTTCTGCGAGTTTCTTAGGCTCGGCTTTCGCGAACTAAGGAGTTCGGCTATCTGCAAGTTGCTTTAAACTCGGCTTTCGCGAACTAGGGAGTTCGGTTTTTGTGAACCAAGGAGCTCGACTTTGCTGTAAAAATGAAAATTTTATTAGGTTTGTGACTGTGCCAATGAAGGCTGCCTACGTATCTTCCGAGGAAGAATCAATTCACTCGTAAATCATACATGAGATTTTTTTTTTTTTTACGACCGTGATAGATTGGCCGTCTTAGAAGTATTCCTTCAAGCTTGCTGAATTCCATGATCGTGGGAAGCTTTGCCCTTCATTGATTCGAGCTCGTAAACGCCAGGCTTGACGCCTTTTGTAACTTTGTAGGGTCCTTCCCACTTTGCATCGAGTTTACCCGCTCTCCACTCTTTAATGTTTTCATAGACCTTGCGGAGGACATAGTCGCCGACTTGAAAATGTCGCTCCTTGACTTTCTGGTTATAGTATCGAGTTGCGAGCTGCTGGTAATTTTGTATGCGGAGCAGAGCTCGATCTCGTTCTTCCTCTATCGTATCAAGAGCTTGAATCAACATCTTCTCGTTGATCTCGTTATGTTGCGTCATAAGAGATCGGCGAAGAGTGTAGATGTTTGCTTCTGCTGGGATCATTGCTTCCACGCCGAAGACCAAGGAAAACGGAGTAGCGCCAGTTGCGCGGCGGGGAGTCGTTCTATGCGACCAGAGGACTCCATCCAGTTCGTCGGCCCAAACTCCTTTTTTGCTTTCAAGTCGTTTCTTAATGCCGACAATGATAGTTTTATTTGTGGCTTCAGCTTGTCCGTTCCCCTGAGGATATCTCGGTGTTGACTTGCTGAACCGTATATCCCACTTCTTACAGAACCCTTCGAATAGGTTCGAGGTGAATTGTGACCCGTTATCCGTGACGATCTCATAAAGCAGCCCGAACAGACATATGATGTATTTCCAAACGAAGTTTTGGACTTGGACATCGTGGATTGCAACGTATGCTTTGGCTTCGACCCACTTTGTGAAGTAGTCGGTCATGATAAGTAAGAAACGCCTTTGATTGGATAATGGCAACGGTCCAACGATGTCCATCGCCCATCTCATGAATGGATAAGCCGCAGTCGAAGTTGTAATCAGTTTCGTGGGTAGATGTATGAATGGCGCATGACGCTGACACTTTTCACACTTGTTGGAATAAGTCTCGCAATCAACGATCATAGTCGGCCAATAGTGACCATTCAGCTTGATCTTGAGAGCGAGAGACCGACCCCCGGAATGATTTCCGCATTCCCCTGAGTGTTTCTTCGAGAACTCGACGTACTTCATCTCCATGGATGCACCTGAGAAGGATTTTGTTGGCCGAGTATTTGTAAAGGATACCGTTGTGTATAGTGCATCGTGCGCTTCTGACTTTAAGTCGCCGTGCCGCCCACTTGTCATCTGGAAGCTTTCCTTCCGCCAGGTATGTTCTTATTTCCTGTCGCCAATCCTCGTTGTCGTCTGTTTGGAGTGCAATGAGGTCGGTGTTTTTTGCTTGAATGTCAAGACACATGTTGTCTTCGCCATCTTGTTGGATCATAAGAATGACATCATTGGATTCTTCGTGATTGCGTTCGGGAGGCGGGATGCTCGGTTCATGAAATTTCTCCACTGGGATTCGTCAGCAGAGGTCGGGATTCGATGCCAGAGATGCGAGTGCATCTGCTGGGGCATTTTCTTTCCTCGGTATCTGGGCGATATCAAAGAACTCAAAGGTGCTGGTGAGCTCTAATGCCGCCTTTCGATAGGCTTCCATTCGCTCGTTTTTAGCTACGTAATCTCTGTTGATCTAGTTCAAAACAAGCATGGATTCGCAGTGGGCCAAGAGATGTTGCACTCTAATCTCTTTAGCTAGCCTGAGACCGGCTAATAGAGCCTCATATTCGGTCGTATTATTAGACGCTGTGAAACCCAGCTTGAATGATTGCTCTAATACTTCTCCGGTTGGTGATACGAGACATACTCCTACCCCGGCTCCCTTTTTGGATGAAGCGCCATCGACGAATAGCTTCCAGTTTTTATCTTCTACATGTGTATCGACATCCATTTCGGGTGATAGTTCTACAAGGAAATTGGATATTACCTGAGATTTAGCGGTTGTCATGTTTCTGTATTCGATGTCGTACTCGCCAAGTTCCACTGCCCATTTAGCTAAGCGACCAGATTGTCCTGGACTGTGTAGGATCGTTCGAAGAGGCTGGCTACTCAACACAGCGATTGAATGTGACTGGAAGTAAGTTCGTAGCTTCCGTGCTGAGATAACGACTGCGAGAGCCAGTTTTTCCATTGCGGGGTATTTGGTCTCGGCCCCATTCATCGTCTTGCTTATGTAAAATATTGGATTTTGCTTTCCTCGATCTTCTCGAACCAGTACACTGCTGACTGCAGTTGTTGATACCGTGATGTATAGTAAAAGTGTTTCACGGTTCTCGGGCTTTGACAGTATCGGCGGGTTTGATAAGTAGTCTTTGAGCTGAATGAATGCCTCCTGACACTTGTCATCCCAAATGAACATTTTGTTCCCTCAGAGGAGCTCGTAGAAAGGCAAGCATTTATCCGTTGAACGAGATATGAACCTGTTCAGGGCGGCTATGCGACCGGTTAGACGTTGTACCTCTCGTGTGTTTTTGGGAGATGGTAAGTCGATTATTGTCGAGATCTGTTTTGGGTTAGATTCTATCCCTCTCTGGGTAACCACGTATCCAAGGAATTCGCCTGATGTTACTCCGAACGTACATTTGGCCGGGTTAAGCTTCATTCCATACCGGTTGAGGATGTTACAACATTCCTTCAAATGGCTGACATGCTGAGAGGCGACTAAAGATTTAACCAACATGTCATCAATGTAAACCTCCATCGTCGTGCCGAGCTGCCCTGTGAACATTCGATTAACCAATCGTTGGTATGTAGCGCCGGCGTTTTTGAGGCCGAATGGCATGACCTTGTAGCAATAAGTCTCGCGTTCAGTAATGAATACCGTCTTTTCTCGATCATCTGGGTTCATGAGAATTTGATTGTATCCTGAAAATGCATCCATGAATGATAGTAACTTGTTCCCAGCGGTTGCTTCGACAAGTCGATCAATATGCGGCAGTGGGAAGCTATCCTTTGGAAAAGCTTTATTGAGATCCGTGAAGTCGACACAGACTCTCCATTTCCCGTTTTTCTTTTTGACGACGACCGGGTTAGCAAGCCAATCGGGGTACTTAACCTCTTGAATCGAGCTGGCATCGATTAACTTGTCAACCTCATCGTTGACCACTTTGGCCCTCTCGGGACCGAGCTTACGCCTCTTCTGCTTAATCGGCTTATAAGTTAGGTCAACATTGAGTTCATGAGTCGTGATTGTTGGGTTGATACCCTTCATATCTTTGACTGACCATGCGAAGGTCGGAAATTTTGTTGTAGGAAAGTGATCAACTCCTTCTTGATATCCTTGGGTAGTTCTGCGCCGATCCCCACACACTTGCTTGCGTCTGAGTCATCGATGACGACTTGCTGGATAAGTTCCTTCTCAGGACCTTTCCTTCCTTGTTCTGTATTGATCATACACGACGGTACTCTTATCTTATGTTCTCTTGTGAAGCATGACCGGCTTGCTCTTTGGCATCCCTTAACCGTCTGGATTCCCTTTGGTGTTGGGAACTTTAGACATTGATGGTAAGTTGAGGACACCGCCTTCATGCTGTATAGCCATGGGGTGCCGAGAATAACATTATAAATGGCCGGTTTGTCGATGACATGAAACTTTACCATTCTGTTAATGCCTCCTGCGTAAACCGGCAGCTTGATTGTTCTGATTGTATATGTCGTTTCGCTTGTAAATCCCGTGAGTGGCTTAGCTTTCTTCTTGATATCTTCCTCCTTGATCTCCATCTTCTTAAGTGTATCTAGGAAGATCAGATCTATTGAACTTCCAGTATCAACAAGTATCTGAGATACCTGGCAGCTTCCGATGAGTAGCTCAACTACCAGTGGATCGTTGTGGGGATAGTGGGTTCCGTAGAGATCTTGGTCAGTGAAGATGACGGGAGGATCGTCATATAGGATTGGTTGAGGCGCGTTCTGCGCCGCTAACGCCAAACGCTCGTATACTTTGATTGACCGCACCGAATCGTTTACGGAGATTAGGCCGCCCATAATCATATTGATTCTTCGGACGGCCTTAGGAGTCTCCTCTTCGTCTTCTTCTTCTTCTTCTCGGTCGCGTTTCAAAGCTATGGTCTTGATGCGCCGCTGCTGTTTGCCTTGCTTAGGTGCTTATCCATCGACCTTTCGCTATTCTCGTTGTCCAGATTCTTACCTCAATCTGGCTATTGCCGCTTTGATTTCTTCGTCAGAGAGTTGGGCATACAATGCGTCTTTGAGGTTCTGACATTCAGCAGTGTCGTGCGAGGTGGCTTTATGGTACTCGCAATACTTTTCTTCCGTAGTGGAAGCAGCTTGCGGTGCCGTTTCTTTACCCTCTTTATTCCGCTTTTCCAAGGTTTTGATGAACGCGGTTTGTCGGTGTTGCCGACGACCATCGTCGTCTTGGCCCCTTTGTCGTAATGTTGCATGGGTTCTCTGTCTTCCTTTTTATCGGCCTTTTTAGTCGTGCTGAATTTCCTTGCTAGGGCCACCTTCTTCTCTTATAATTCCATGAATTTGTTTGCTCGATGAAGGGCGTCCTCGATGGTCAATGGTGGGTTGACGACTAGGTCCTGATAAAATGGTGACTCATGCCAGACGGCGTTTGTCAGAGCCGCAGTGGTGAATTTATCTGGGGCTTCTGCTCGTGTCATGGTTGCCTTAAACCGGTCTACGAAGGTTCCTAATGTTTCCTTCTTTTCTTGCGACATGGACATCAACGGTTTTAGCGATGTATCCTTGTTTACATAGGCAAAGTGAAGCCTTACGAACGCTCTTGTTAGATCCAAGAAGTCGTTAATCGACTTAGGCGGTAGTCGAGAAAACCAGGTCAGTGCATCTCCTTCTAGGGTTTCAGCAAATAATTGACAAAAACTGATGTCGCGCTCTCTGGATGACGAGAACCGTGCTTTAGCTGCCATGATCTTGAAAGTCGTTAGGTGAGTGGCGGGATCCTTCGTCCCATTGTACATTGGCAGTCTGAGCTTCTCCTTCTGACGTATGTACGCATCTCTGATACGCGATGTGAAAGGTGTCCTCTGAGTCTCTTCAATGATCTGATCAATTTCGGGAGCGGACCCTTCGACGTTGTGAACTTCGCCCTTCAATTCTTTCAGGGTATCTCTGAGCTCGGTCAGCTGCTTCTCAACTTGGTTACGGCTTGCTCCGCGAATAGGCGTTTCATGAGCTTCCTCGTGGGATGTACCTCGCTCATGGCGATGGTTATCCCGGTGCGAGTCGTTCTCATGTCGCGAATTCCATATGTGGTATGAGTCTCGGTCGTGCCTGGTTTCATAATGAGCGCGCTCATCCTTGTCGGGTGAGTATTTGTCTTCGTACCAGTTGTCTCGCTCTCGGTATGAACTCCGCTCATGCTTATCCCCATCATCGCGTTCTCGGCGTGAGTTTCTCTTAGGTTCGCCATCTAGGCTTTGTTCTTGGTGGTCCCCTTCAGGTGTATCGTAGATCAATCGTCTGGCGACTTTATCCTTCACCTTTAGAGGCACCTCTCGCTTGGATTTCCTTGACTGTTGGTCTGAACGGATTCGATCTTGTTCCGACTGCAACAGGTCAATTCTTTCCAAAAACTCTTTGATTAAATCGTTATGTGAATCGATTTTGGCTATTAAAGTGGCCAGAATTTCGTCTTTTTCGACTTGTTCTAAGGTTTTGTCGAGTGACGGGATACGTTTACCGTCGTCTCGACCCTTTTTGACTTGGCATCTCGCGGTTGTTCGCCATCGAGTGCCGCGTTGTCATCTTCGTGATCACTCAGATCGTAATCACTTCCTTCGGTTTCAACCATTGGGTTTTCTGGATCGATCTCGTTGTTATTTCCAGTCATCTCGTTCAGAAATTTCTCTTAGAAATCCCCACAGTCGGCGCCAATTGTAAGATCTCAACTCGGTCTATCCTAAGATAGCAAGAGTTTTAGGGTTTTTCTTAAGGGATTCTAAAAGAAGGATTTAAGAACACGGTGAGAATATGGAAATTAGGGTTTCGCTTTAGGTTTCCGAGATGGAATAAAGCGGTAAAGAGAGGCGTTTAAGTCGCCGGAGAGAAATTAGGTCAAAGTCGATTTGCCAAATCTCTCAGGCTAAAATATTATGAAAAGCGTGAGTTTATTGAATGATGAGGTCCCCTTATATAGGCTTACAAAGTCGGTTTCACAATAAAGGAAAATTGAGATAAATATAAATCTTTCCTAATATCTCGGTTCTGATTTCATAGAATATTTTCGTATCTCGGTGTCGCTATGCGCCGTCTTTGCTTTATTTGCGACTTGCATCCTCTAAAACCCTAGATATAAGCCGGTTGAACCGAGTCGGGTTTAATCCATGTTTTACCGACTTGGGTCCTAAACCGTCTTTCCATTCTGGGCCGACCTAAATTCCTGAATAGGCCTTTTTAGGGAAAGTGATAATCTTGACTTCAACAACTAGCAAGTTTCCACAAATTGGAAATTTACTTGTCTAGCAAGTTTCCACAAATTGAAAAATTTCCCTTCCATATCTTTATGGGCTTAACTCATTTCTTTTCACACAAATACATTTTTAATAAAACTCATGTCTTTAACATGTCATTATTAAATAATTGTTCCAACAATCCACACATGAATAGAAATGACTATAAACATATGCAGATGCAATTATCTAGACAGACTCCGTGAACTAGATAGACTTGACTAGACTAGACAGACTTTCGAGAGTATACAAAAATGTAACTGCATCTGAGAGGTAGCATTTTTCAGCTTTGAAACAATCATTTTTGATATATGTCGGGTTTACTCGGAAAGGAGGTGAACGATGTCTTGAACCACCCGGACTTTTATGTAAACCGAGACAACATATATTGCACAGCGGCATTTTATCGTAGAACTATGTTCTCTATTGTGTTCATTGTGGCCTTGAACATGCCTGGTATTCGTGAGTGAAATTGGAGAGTATAGCCTTACATTCATTCTCCTAGAAACGGCTCCATTTCACACTCACTAGGTGATCTGCCATCAGCTTTCTTTCCAGAAGTATCCGTCTGTACTCCATTATTACAAAGCTATAAAATCATTAAAAGCCAACGCTTAACCTCATCACACACATATAACACTATTTATCATCCGAGGAACTGGGCAGAGTTATAGTGCTAAATCCTGAATCAGCTCAATTTTGTTTTCCCTTTGAACCTAGATCTTGGGATCTCCAGTCACATAGGTGGGGTGTCCATCAAACGTCATCTTTGTTCATAGGCTTTAAACTCATTCCTTTTAATGATTTCACAATTTGATCTCTCGGCAAGCTTTTTGTGAACGGATCCGCTAAATTATCAGCCGACTTGATGTAATCTATCGTTATTACACCACTTGAGATCAAATGTATAATGGTCTTATGTCGTCTTCGTATATGACGAGATTTTCCATTGTACAGATTACTCAGTTCCCGTGAGATAGCTGACTGACTATCACAGTGTACGCGTAGAGCTGGCACTGGTTTTTCCCACATCGGGATATCTTCCAGAAAGTTCTGAAGCCATTCTGCTTCCTCTGTTGCTTTTTCTAAAGCTATGAACTCTGACTCCATGGTTGATCGGACCACGAGTGTTTGCTTAGAAGATTTCCAGGATACTGCTGCACCAGCAAGAGTGAATACATATCCACTCGTAGATTTGGAGTTTCTAGAATCTGATATCCAATTAGCATCATTGTATCCTTCTAGTACTGCTGGTTCTTTTCCAAAATGAAGCATATAACTCTTAGTATTTCTCATAATACTCTAGTTATGGATTTCCAATGAGTATGACCTGGATTACTCGTGTAGCGACTTAGTACATTTACCGAGTGCGCTAAATCGGGCTCTAGTACAATTCGTTAAGTACATTAGACTCCCGATCACTCTTGCATACTCCACATGTGATACAGGTTCACCTGAATTCTTTGTCAAATGAAGTTGAGTGTCAACTGGAGTTTTCGATATCCTGTTTGAGTACTTCTTAAACCGCTCTAGGATCTTTTGAGCATAATGATCTTGAGACAGGATTAATCCTTCGGAATTTCGAGTGATCTTAATTCCCATAATTACATCTGCTAGTCCCAAGTCTTTCATATCAAACTTTGCACTAAGCATGTTCTTAGTTTGTTTGATGATATCCTTACTGCTTCCCATGATAAGCATATCATCGACGTATAAACAGAGCAAAACGTATCCATGAGGAGTACTTTTGATGTATATACACTTATCACATTCATTAGTGTGAAAGTCATTTGACATCATTACATTGTCAAACTTTTCGCCATTGTTTTGGCGCTTGTTTAAGTCCATATAATGACTTCACAAGTCTACACACTTTATTCTCCTCTTCAGGAGCGGCATAACCCTCACGGTGATGCATGTAGATTTCTTCTTCTAAATCTCCATTTAGGAAGGCAGTTTTTACATCCATTTAAGGATTTTAAGATTTCTTAATGCTGTAATTCGAATCAGCATATGAATCGAAGTTATTCTCGTTACCATAGAATAGATGTCAAAGTAATCCAACCCTGCTTTTTGTCGGAATCCTTGCACCACAAGTCTAGCCTTGTACTTGTCTATGGAACCATCTATTTTTAACTTTGTAGTGAAGATCCATTTACACCCAAGAGGTTTACACCCTTGCGGTAAATCAACCAATTCCCATGTATGATTCTCCATAATGGAATTGATTTCACTGTAAGCATCCTCCTTCCATGAAGGTGCATCTGATGTAGACATGGTTTCACTAAAAGTTCTTGGCCCACTTTCTGCTAGAACTGCCGTTATAAACTCCGAGCCGAATGTCTTTTCTTTACGAGCTCTCTGGCTTCGTCTAAGTTCAATTTCTTCTGCATCTTTGTTTGTAAAAGTGCCAGAAGTGCTTGCCTCATTGCTAGCATCTCGTTCATCACGAGTTTTCTTAGGATTTCCCTTATCCCTACATGGAAACACATCTTCGAAGAAGGAAACGTTCCTTGACTCCATTATTGTATTCACATGGATATCTGGTATATCTGACTTATATACCAGAAAACGATAGATACTGCTATTATGTGCATATCCGATGAATAGGCAGTCTACCATCTTAGGTCGGGAGTGGTACTGCTACTTTTGCCAGGCACCCCCACACTTTCAGGTATTTGTACGAAGATACTTTACGTTTCCAAAGTTCATATGGAGTTTTTCCAGTCACTTTGTGTGGTATTTTGTTCAGGTAAGCAGCGCTTCCCCCCCACATGTTCTGGGCTAACCCATATTTCTGCAATATTGCATTCATCATATCCTTAAGAGTTCGGTTCTTTTGTTCCGCAACTCCATTAGACTCTGGTGAGTAAGGAGCGATTGTTTGATGAATAATACCATGTTCTCTACAGAACGCATCGAAATAGGCCTGGGCATTCTGGTCTTCGGGTCGGGTTTGGGTCGGGTCCGTGTCGGGTATGGGTCTATCGGGTAGAAGAAATGAAGGACCCATTTAAGGACCTGCTAATTTCGGGTCGGGTTCGGGTCGGTTCCTATCGGTTCCGGGTCGGGTCGGGTCTTAGGGTAGCTTACCTGCCATTACCCGTTCTTATTCGGATATTAATCGGGTCAGGTTCGGTTTCAGGTTTGAACAGGTTTGAACAGGTTCAGATACAAGTTCGGTTACAGGTTTGAACAGGTTCAAAACAGGTTTGAACAGGTTCGGAACAGGTTTGGACAGGTTCGGAACATGTTAGAAACAAGTTTGAAACAGGTTCGGAACAGGTTCGAAACAGGTTGGCTACAGGTTCGGAACAAGTTTTTAAATTTTTAATATATATAAATACATATATATTATTAATATATATATTTATGCAGGTTTATATGGGTACCCGAAAAACCTGCAGGTTAATATCCGGACCTGAACCTGTACCCGCGGGTCTTCAACAGCTGGACGCAACAGGTTAAAATGTCTAAACCAGGTTCTAACCTGAACCTGTCTTATTCGGGTCGGTTCCGGGTCGGGTCCTCGGGTCCGGGTAAAAATGCCCAGGCCTACATCGAAAGGTTCATTGTATTCACCTCCTCGATCACTTCTAACCATTTTGATGGTTTTATCAAATTTATTTTCAACTTCGAGCGTGTACTCTTTGAACTTGTCCAAGGCTTCATCTTTACTATGAAAGTTACGAAGTACTTTTTTCCACCTCTAGTTTGCACAAATTTTAAATCACACAAATCTGTGTGAATTAAATCTAGAGGTTCGGTTGTTCTTACTACGCTCGGTGATGGCGTTTCTGTGAGTTTGGCTTGGACACAAACTTCACATTTGCTAATCTTACTTTTAGGAATCAAGTTCATGTTCATCAATCTACTCATAGACTTGAAATTAACATTTTCTAAATGTTCGTGTCAACATAAGCAACTGATTTCTTTTCATTCACTTTAAGGTTCTTCGAAGTAGAAACCTCAGTTTCATTGGTTACGATTGTCTCAAAATTATTTTGGACCAATCCATCATTAACCAAACCTTTGTCTACATAGACATTGTTCTTTGTCAATACAAGCTAATCAGCTTCGAAATTGACAGTGAATTCATGCTTACTTAGCATTGTGCTATAAATAAGATTTTCCGCAAATCTGACACATGCTTGACATTGGTGAGAGTGAGCTTCATCACCACTTCACCAAAACCTGCAGCTTTTGAAAGTGCATTTTTCCATGAACAACTTCTCGTTATTCTATGATAGGTGGGAAACATTCCCTTATCAACATATATGTACCGTCACACCGGTATCATACCTCCACTCATGTGGGCTATGCTCAACCATATTGACTTCAGAGATAACACCACACATGTGTATCTTGATCAAATTGGCTTGAGCCATTCTCTTGTCTTTTCCTTGTCACATTTGTGACGTTTTCTCAAGAACTTCATATTAGTTCATAAGACACATGGGATCACAAGTGGTTGACCTCTTCCAAACCGCAATTTGGAGTATCGACTCACTAGATCCGTTGCCAATCACATAGGTGTGGTTAGCTATATTGAAATTCAAGTCCGTTAATGAGAACAAAATTGAATTAATATACTAACTAAAACCCCAAACACTTTACTTTACTCGTGATTTACTAGTGATTAAACACTTTAAACAAAGCAAAGACAACTATAAGACAATTTTATCCATTAGAATAATTGCTTTATTGTTGAAGATTATCCAGTTCGTGGAATAATCATAAGCAAATTAGTTCAGTTGGTCCACTCACTTTGACCAATTAACCAAATTCTTTAAACCAAAGAGAACCAGACTAAGATCTAGCTTCTCTCATAAACGATTATGTCGTTGACTTATTTAGGGTTTTTCGAAACCCTAATCAATACCGTTTTAATTAATTAAACGGAAAGAGAATACGAACAAGATCCGAATAAACTCTTTGCTTCGATACGGAATTTAAATCGCAATTTAACTAACTGATATCGAACCGATTAGAACCGCTAAAAGCGCATTCTCAACACGGAATCTCCGCAGAACATTCGTCAAAGCGTTTAAAATGTGTTTGATAATCGGGTTTATTTTTCAATAAACTGCGATTCTAACTATTATAAACCGTTCAGAAATCGCAGTGAAACAGTTTATCGATCGCAATCAATAAACTTGTATGAAACGCACAAAAGTAATCACGAAGATCACTACGAAATGATTCGCGACATACGCTACGTTTTACCTTCCAAACCATTTTGAAAACAGGTTTTAATCCGCCTCTACATTAACGAATCCTTGCTACATTTAGGGTTGATAACGTTCTTAGTATCATAAGCGGAAGAGAAATCGTTTGAAAAACGTTTATTTACTCGCGATTAAAATCCGTTTGATGTTCATATAACAGAAACGGATTTATTTGAGTTAAGATTGTAGAACCAGAAATTTACAGCACTACGTTAAAAGCAATTTAATCACGAATAAAACATAAGCGTTAAGGAAACGACATCAAAACGATTTAACAGAAGGAGTAGAAGTCAGAATATATGGAGGCGAGATTTGATCTCTTTCCTTAACTCAAAGAATCACCCGTAGTGTGACAGGTCAAATCAAGATTCATGAGTCCTAGGATACAACCATATGAAACCGTATTGCAACACTCAATATCGGTTCTGTCGAAAATATGAACTACGATACTCTCGAATTAGACATTAAACTAAAACAGAAGAGAATTGAAAGAACTTCTTTTGTGTTTTTCTCTGTGTGATTTTCGTTGTGGATGCTCTACAAGAGAGGTTTAGGGGTCCTTTATATAGGACTAACACGTTTCCATAAATTGGAATTTACTTCTCTAGCAAGTTTTCACAAATTGAAAATTTTACTTGTCTAGCAAATTGGAAATTTATTTGCCTAACAAGTTTCCACAAATTGGAAATTTACTTGTTTAACAAGTTTTCACAAATTAGAAAAAATTTCCTCCATATCTTTATGGGTTTAACTCATTTCTTTTCACATAAACACATTTTTAATAAAGCTCATGTTTTTAACATGTCATTATTAAATAATTGTTCCAACAGTTATATCTAAGGCTTTGTAGTTAAATGGTAAAGAAAAATTTGAAATGCCAACACATTATAAATTCGATTCATCTATTATAACACACTGATTTGAATACTCACATAAATTTAAATATTTATTTCGACTCATTTTAACTTTTGGAGAAATAATTATCTATGAGCTGCAACTTCCTCGCAAATTAGTTTTAAGTCATGCAGATGTCTTAGATTTACTTTGAGTTATATATATAAAAGAAAAATCGTTTCTACAAATGTCGTACAATTTAACTTGAATAATTCTTAATTAGGCAGGTTATTTGATTCGAGAACAAGCACAAATAAGGCAAGGCTCAAATTCCAAAGAGCAAAGTACAAAATACTATCTGTCTTGAGATTTAAAGTCGAGGTATGTCCTAATTAACTCCTACCGTTGCAAGTCCATAACATCCCGTGGTCCTTGTACGTACTATTTTCACTGCTCATGCATGGACCAAACCCTAGCTGGCGTTTCTCTTCTTTTCTTTTTCTATCATTTAATTTCCTAAATTTTAACAACTGTCTAGAGTTTTTGTATAGTTGTCTTGGATTCTGAGTGATGTCTTAACAATTTGAATTCAAACCTAACTTTCCATCAATGCAAAAAAAAAACTCTTATCCGATTGTCTTTAATATTGAGTACGTAATGTCTTAATGTTTTGAATGCTAACCTAATTGATTTCCATCAATGCGAGAAACTTTCTTAACATCCCTTTTCAATCTAAACCTACTTTCCATCGTAGAAAATGGATTGTTCGATACAGCTGTCAATTCGTGTTGGATTGCTCAATCCATTCCAACCGAAAAGGTCATATTTGAGTTAGATATGAATTTTTATAGTTTATATAAGTTTAATCTATAATTCATTTGGAATAATTGGTTGTTGGATAACCGAAGAACCTCTAAAAACTAACAATTAAGCTCTCCTACGATATACAGAACGGCTGATTAATTTTCATAATCATATTAGACATCCAAGACTTAAGCCCAATCCATTGTCTACACACCCAAATCCATGTGTTTAGTAGGGTTTTCTAGCAAATAGTTTTTATATATATCTTTGTTATGATAACTTGTTTTGTATCTAAGGCTGGCATTAGTTGCAGCCATTCTTCCAAAAACTAAAACTAATTCATCTCTTTGGTTTTTGAAAACAACTCTTAAGTTCTTTTCTTCTCTTTAATTTTTTGCACAATAAAGCTCTATATATGAGTTATTTCCGTTTTAACTTCTATAGTTGCTTAATAAGTTGAATCTGTCATGTTTTGAAAATGCTATCAAATCACACACATACGTATTATAGATGTAAATATATTTATTAAAAGAAATAAAAGAATACATTCTCATACTCTCACGTGGTGCTAGTGGCCTATATATAACAAAGGACAAAAATCATAGATTTTATTAGCTCAAATCCAAACCAACCTTATACAGAAGATATTACGTTAAACCGGTAAACGGAAGTCAACCGCCGCGATTTTGACCAAATCGGCCTAATTAATCGATAACCAATTAATCGCGATTAATCAGCCGCTTAATTAATTAAGCGCTTAAAATCGGACAACTTGACCGATTAATTTTAAATTAAAACTATTTTAAGCCCAAAACTATGAATGGGCCAAGGCTTATTAGAGCCTGTTCGATAGTATGCAAGAAGCAAAAAACCTGTATTTATAAGATCAGATTTTGGTAGCAGCTTGTGCATATTACCGATGTGAAATGTTTCAACATCTCTATTTTAAAATGTTAAAATGCTATTGTGCGGGTCCCATTTCTGATTTCTTTTATTGTATACGTAAATACTATATTATTCTCTTACCATTATACTAACACTATACATACACATATATTGACATATATATATATATATGTTTCTTGGGTCAGGTTCAATCCTCCTTAACGACGATTTTGTTATTTTCTCATATGGGACCGTCACTTTATATATATATCGTTAAGGAGGATTGAACCTGACCCAAGAAACTTTTAAGTCACTCAAAGACCACTGGACTAAGACATTTTACAGTAACAGTTTACAAAAAAAATATATATATATATATATATATATATATATATATATTAAATACATCCGTAAAAATACATAAAAACTAGGCCACGATTACTCCCCGTTTAATCCCCGAGTTTCCGATAAATCGCTAGGCCCTGCTCGACCGCGCGTACAGCGCCTAGCGTAATTTCGAACAAGGCGTTAAACTAAGATCGAAATTAATTGTTGCTAGAGAAAACAAAAGGAAAAACAAAATTAACTGTGGCTAATCTGTTTGGAGGCTAATCACCTCGAAGGGGTCGGTTCATTGTTAATTAATATTCTTATAACATAATCTACACGGTCATTGTTACTTCATATTCTTATAACATAATCTACACGGTCATTGTTCATTGGGAGTATTCATATTGACTTTGAATAAAGAAAATGGACCTTAATATTCGTGCATGATAAGATTATAAGCACAAGATTGTCATACATCTACTCAAAGCAACAATAGTCCTTGGGATCATCATTATCCCAGCAAGTAAACCGATCAAGCATGTATTTAACTTAGTATGATGACATCATTTAGTATGCCATTAAATCGCCCATTAAAATAATCTCATAAGAGGACAAAAAAAACTAAAATTAATCTCATTATATAAGGTTATAAGCAAAAGAAACAAAGGTGGACGGAGTATATTCGATGTCGTTGACTAAAGCTTAAGACTACGTGGATCACTCTGTGTTTGGCGTTACAAGAACTGTGAACAAAGCATGTATGTATACACACATATAGTACTGAGTAGTCGGGGAGCGGATTTTAATGCGTTTTTAATGATATCCACTGCTTCCTCATCTGTTTTGGTCGGCATATTTGCGTTCTTACTTGTTCTATTCTATAGCTAGTTGCACATTCGACCAAACATCATTCCGTTAATAAATGTTTCTAAAAGGAATTTACAATACTCGAATATAACCCCTTCTAGCACACATAAAATGCTAGAATAACAATCAAAATTTAATTTAATACTTCCTTCGTTTTTTATCACTTGATATTTTAGGACTGAACATATATATATTAAGAAAGTTTGTTGTATTACCCATTGTAATCTTTCTCATCATTATTTAATTTTAAATTATTGATGTATAAGGACGGAAAAATCTTTTGATGTTAATTTTTGCCTACATTTTTGAAAATGTTACTTATTTTGTAACAAAAAATAAAATTAAAGCGGAGGAAACATAAAACAAAGTATATATACTCATCTAACACCAGTGCTCATCAGCCTCCAACAAACTAACTCGGACAAACTTCTCACTTTCTTTAATTTAATGTGGTTCAACACTGAGTCTCTTTTTCTAGGTCCGTTGATATCCATAAACAAATGACCAAGTTCAATAAAAAGAAAAAAGAAAAAAAACATCAAATTTTTCTAACAATAAATTGCAATATTCAGATATCAACTTCTAGTTATCATAAACTTTCAATTAACCAAAAAAAAAAACTTTCAATTAACCGAAGTGAATAAAAATAAATATTAAATATATTTTATATTGTTTAAAGTTTATTAATTGTATATCATCCCAATACACTATCTTTCTTTCAAACCTATAATACAAAATCATTTTAGCACGAAAATGACATATCGTGTTATATATATAAAATATATATATATATATATGTGATGATAAGAACTAATAGACAACATATATATGATTGGTCGCAGACCCACAAAACACTGTTGATGTGACTTTATGAGGTCAGCATTTGTAAGATGGGTTCTTCTGTATTTTTTTGTCTACATTCAAAATAAGGCACTCACAGTTTACAATTATATAGATATCCAAATTTAGAATCAGAAAAATATCTTGTAGCATTAGATTTTACTTCGCTTTATTATAATTTTAAAATTTTGTTCCATTTATTTTTATTCTTGATTTATGCTCAAGCTAAATTGGTTTGTTGCGGATCAAAAAACATTTTAGATAGGAACACAATATTAAAAACTATATAAAATTTTTTGAATAGGAGACACTTTTCCATTTTTCCAGTAAATTAGAAAATTTAGTCAAATTAACTTAAACTACTTCAGAAATAAATAAAATTAGGGGCAACGACCGTAAGGTCATATAAGGTATGTATATAATTTTAAAAATAAATAAGGATAAGGTAGGGTAATTTTACCCACCATAACATCCGTATATATACGTTCTATGAGTTAGGTGTATATCAGTTATCGGCATCCTGGAAAAACAACAAGTAAGACAGTCACACGTACAGCACGTTAGTAGTATTTTATTACTTGAAGTGTCTCGAACTCTGAGACGTTCCTGTAAAAAGGGTGTAGATTAACCGCTGACCCAATTAACATTTAATTATTCACATACTTGTCAACGCGGTCGTCATTTTCTATTTTTATTTTTGTTACTCGTTTTTGGCCTAATTGCTTTCTAATTAATACCTACATATTACATATAACAATTGTTTTAACCTCTTTGACATCTGATGGTTAACAACTTCTAATCATCTTTCGTCGTCGACAAATTGATGTGTGACATAACTATCATCAACATAGAAACTAGTGACTCTCCATGTTACATCTCCCAACCTCCAAAGTCAACTTTGACTATATATCACATTCACCGACACTCAGTGACCCAAATACGCGTATGTATAATACAATAGGCGTACGTATCTTGAATCTTTATTCACGAATGGCTAGGTGCTACGGTCCATTGTAATGGTGTTATCTGGTGGGACCAAAATATTTTGAATAAATCCGTACAAGATAAGAAACTAAGATGCTATTTAGTAGTAATCAATATGGCAAGTGAACACGTCGGTAGGTTTTTAACCACGACGGGGAAAAGACAACGCAAAACGTATGTGCCTACGTAATCATATACTGTACATGCATTTGTAATTTTGTACGTAAACAATAATTATTATGCATTTTAAACGGATTACATCCCACAGTTCGTATGACGACTCAAACTTTTTTTTTTTGTAACAATATGACGACTCAAACTTCTAGGACTATAATGAATATAGATTAGGAATTATAAATTCTCTTGACTATTCATTAGGAGTGGAACCAGGGGCGGATCCAAATTTTTTTGTGGTATGGGGCACATATATTTTTTTAGTTAAAAGGTATTTAAAATAAATATGATGTAATTATTTTGTAGATTTTGAGGCTCGAGAAGAAAACTAAATTATATGTTGAGCAATGCAAAACTAATTCTATTTAAAGTATTTTTGAAAAAGGAAGAAAATATAACATACATGTTCCAACCAATCAGGATTAAAACATAGTGAAATCAAAAAAATGAATAAATGTTGCCGTGAAAAAGGACAGAAAAAGAAATAGAAAAATATGAGATTGAGCTATCACATGAAAAAATGAAAATATTATATAGTTAAAACAAAACAAAACCTGACAAAAATATCAAAATTAAAAACAAAACAAAAAGATAATGAAAAAGGGTGTGAAGAGGATCGAACCAATTACTTCGAGATCTACTAAAAGGATCTACGCCAACTGAACTAATAAATAATACAAGCCATAACTAATTAAAGTTTTTTTTGTTGTTAAAATCAGTATGTGGCACAGGCCCCACCCACCTTATCTGTAGATCCGCCCTTGAGTGGAACTATTATCCGGAATCCGCTTCGATCCGCTCCGAAATCTGGATATTCAAGGAGCTTGGATCCAGATCTAGATAGTAAAATCCCGGATATTTTAATTTTTAGGTTTGGATATCCGAATATGGATCTGGACCATTAAATATATTTAAAAAATTAAAATAAATATTTTATATATAATATATGATTTACTATATAAATAAAATTAATTTTATATGTTTTATATTATATTAGATTTTCTTTTCAAATATTTTATATAAAATACTAATTTTATAATTAAATTTCTATTTTTAACATTTTATTTTTATTTTTTAAATTTAATTTTAATTATTTTTGCAGATCTGGATATTCCTGGATATCTTGATTTTTTTACGGATATCCGGAAGCCACGAATCTGAATTCGAATCTGAACAGTGTTTTTACGGATCCCACAGATCTGGATCCGAATATCACAAAATTTCTGGATATCCGGATCCGTCTCACCCCTATTATTCATTACGTAAAATAAAGCATTATTCTGAATAGAGTATATATCTGAAATTGTTAATTTTAATTAGTTGAGTTGATTTTATTTTTTTATCATTCACTAAAATTAATTAACTAGAAAAAAACATACCGGATGTCTAAGCCACGATAGTTCACTGTTTAAGTTGCTAATCCTGAATTCTTAATCTATTTTTATGGTTCCATTCCTAATTAATATATGGTAGTTTAGCAGTAAAAATGACGAAAAACTAACCAATTAAATTCCTAAAACATATTCAGATCATAAGTAAAAACTTCAACAATGAAAACTTCTTAAAAGCCCAGTAATCAATACTCCCTCCGTTTCATATTAAGTGTCGTTTTAAGACTAAATTTTTGTTTCAAAATAAGTGTCGTTTTACATTTTCAATGCAAAATTTTAAATACATTCTCAATTTTATCCTTGTCATTTAGCTTATTAATAAGTGTGAACAAATTAAATAGTGTAATTAATTAAGGGTAAAATAGAAAATTTGATTGTTTTCTTAATATGTGTGAAAAATGCTAGAACGACACTCTTTGTGAAACGGAGGGAGTACTATTAAAAATTAGAGTGGTTAGTAAACTAACTTTTGGGACATGTGTTATTTACAATTTGTGTCATTGTACATTAATGATTTAATTAAATTTTATTAAGAGTAATTAAGGAATAAAACATTATCTCTACAATCCATGTTTCCAAACAAGATAATTATTAAACATGTAGTCAAACAACCAAAATATAATAAGTCATACTTTCCTAATTAATTAAAATTGAAACAAATGTATATACAATCATTAAACTTTAAATTAATTGATAAATACAATTAAATAACTTATATATCAACTATTTTTATATAAATAAGTTAATATTCTATAATTTATGATTTAATTCAAAATATATTTATAATATATTCCAATATTTTCTTTATTTTTGTTTCAAAAAAAAAAAATATATATATATATATATATACATATTACGATTGATGTTTTTACGATTGCACTTTTTAGCAGGTTCTTCCATCAAATTACAAAATATTTAAATCATTGAATGGGTTGAAAAATAAATTAGCCAATTTCGATTATAAATTTTCTAAAAAAAATATTCGCATGAGTTTAATATATATATATATATATATATATATATATATATATATATATATATATATATATATATTAAATAATTTCAGTTGATATATTTTAAACTTAATAAAAATATTAAAATTATTTAATATTTATATTATTAAAATATTTGAGGCACTGAATTATACTTTATGTTTGAATGCAGTTTTTAACGGATTGTTCAATCAAATTTGAAAATTATATATATAAACGAATTGTTTTGTTTCTACTTTCGTAAATATTTACTTATTAAATATAAAACATAATAATTTTTTATATTTATCTATTGTTTTATAAAATAATATTTTAGATAAATGCAATAAAATTAAACTTATACCACATAACTTTTACAATGGTTGTTTTCATATATATATATATATATATATATATATTCAAACCATGATCTTACGATACTACATAGATTAAAATAGATAATGCGAAATCGTTATTTTAATATCTCTTCCCAAATAACACACAATTCATTTTTAAAATAATCTAAATTATTAACTTACTTTTTATAATATGGGTTAAATAATTATAATCAAAATTAGATTATATAATTAAAATTTTAAATTACTATGAACAAAATAAATAAAAATTAAAATTTATAAAAAAAAAATCCGCGTTTTTTAAACGCAGATCAAAATCTAGTAAAGATTAAAGATGAAGCCTCTCTACATCAATCGGTCTCAGTTTATCTCTAGATAATTCAGAAACTTCATTTCTTCAAGTCTGCAAGAATATACATACCTCTTTTTGTACAAATAAATATAACTATCATTAGTCTAATGCAGTGGCGAGATAATTAAGCATTGCTTTAATATTTTATTAGTTTTATTGAATATGTCGGCAGAGCGAATTACGGTTAATCACCCCTTGACTCATTTCGTCTAAAACATTTTAAAGACCGAAACTCCTAACCATATATTCGTTAGAACTTAGATCTTCAATAGTCCTTCTATTTAATTTGGTATGACGAACATATATATATCCACATATCTATTTAGATCATATTATATACCATGTTTTCTATCTCAATTTAAACTATAATGTCGGTTCATCTAAAGTATCAAAGTGGCACTTAAAAGCTCTGATCATTGGATCCAAAACTTCCGACAAATATTAAAACGTTACTCATTAATGTGTTACCATAAAAAATGTAAAGCGTCTAATATGTTTAATCACAGCTTATCATAATCATAAACACAGTTAGTTATAAATTTTCGTTCAAAAGAAAAAGAAGACAAATTGGAAACTTCGATGAAACTACTCTATGATATCCTTATATTCTATTCACGTTGATAAATCATAAGCCAAGATCTTAATTAAATTTATTTTAGTTATTTTAACGAAAGACACAAGATTTTAAATGGACTGAAAAAGTTAAACTAAGTCTAGACAGAACTATGATGAGGTAATAATGAAGCTGGTAAGGTTAGGAGAATCTGGATGGGTTTTGATGAACATGAAGGAAGATATCAACGTTTCAACAACCATGCAAAGCAATGAAGTGGCCATTCTATGAGCCGTCGCTTTGTGTAAAAAATAATTCTTTAACTTGATATGCCAATATGCAAATATAATATCGTAACTATAGATGGTGATGACACAAGCTCTCTCTCTCTTCTCTCACTCCCATTTTTCAGAGAGAGAGAGGCGATTTCCGGTGAATCGGACTTTCCGATTTCACCTTTCTATGTTCATAGCGTTAGGGTTTTTTCTGATTTTGTTCTGGTTCCTCACCTCTATCTATTGAGAACAACATCTTTTTCCCTCATCGCCTTTTTGCTTCGCCGATTGGGTTTCATGTTTGGTTTCTGCTTTTGAATCGGCTTGTGTTCTGTTTCTTTTGTTCCGATCGTTGCTCTCTCTTAGGCTTCGATTCAAATAAACTCAGATTGCTTTCTATGGCTGCCAACTTCTCCGACTAATCGGAATCCTCCGGGTTTATGCCCGGTGCCTTGCATGTTGTGAGGCTTTCGGTCTAGTCTCCTTTCTCTGTTTACGAGCTTTCCCACTTTGATTTGTGTGTTGTGGAGATTTGCTTTTGCTTGTCGGTTTGCAGGAACTAATATCGCGGTCGTGCCACGGCTTTGAGGTTAAGCGAATCGTGGATTCAGTCGGTAGTTTTCTCCCGACGGCGGCGGCGTCTCCTTGCTCCGGTGATCTTCTGTAAACTCTCTTCAACGGTTCTTTCTTGCAGGTGGTTGGATGGCTCTTTCTGGAAGGCTTAGATCGGCAAGTGGAACATGGCGGAATCGGTGTTTGGACCGGTGGGCTTCGTCGCGGTGACCTCCCCGTGGATTTGCAGCTTCCCGGCGGTTCTTCAATAAGCGGTGCCGATGCTGCATGTCGGATTAACGATGGAGCTGACACGTGGTTACCTCTTCCGCGTGTCGACCTTATCTCTTCGCATTCGGACCCATTTTTTTAACTTCCGTTTGGGCCTTGGCCCACTTGTAAATTTGAACGCGGCCCATGAATGTTCAATCTGTTGACAAAAAAAAAAAAAAAATATCGTAACTATAGAATTTTCTATAGTTATAAATATAATATAAGATCGGTGGTCGTGCGCTTTATAATTTAATCTGTTTTGTTCCTTTTTGCAATTTGTTTTTTCCTTTTTTGTTCTTGATAGCATACCTAGCTAGCAAGCCACATCAGCACAAACTGATAGCAATTCATTTGTTACTTGGACACGAATGATAATATTTTTACGTGGACACAAAACTCTCAGAATTTTACAAGGAGATAAGTTTTAGAGTTCGATTATAGTCGGTTTGAATTACTGATCAACATGTCTTCTCCTCTGTTTTGATGCCTCTTTGATTTCTCCTTGATGCATTCATAGTGGCATGCATGATGCCAAGAATCAACGTGCATTCTATTCCTCATGTACGACCTAGGCCTTGAATGGAAAATGAGTAAAAGGTGGTTCTTCCACATACTACAGATCGACGGCATATATATTCTCATTCAACCAGCAAATTTAATCCACCTGTGTTTTTAGTTAAAACATAAAAAATAATCATGCAGTTCAAATAGTACTACATTGTTGGATATGGGTTAAGCACCCATCCAAAGCCCATTGGAAATCTTGTCTAAATCAATTATATTCGATATCGGCCCAAGAAGATAAGCCCGCAAAGGAGTCAACGGTCCAAAGAGAAGTCAGCATCCAAGTGCAATAAATAGCATCATTCGCTCTTCATTTCAGATAGATTGTAACTTGCGAGAGGCCGAGCTACTTCTATAAAGCTCTGACCTCAAGCATTGCTTAGTGAACACGTCATTCGACGGACTCACACCTCGTACCTTCCTATTCATAGCTCGGTTCCAGCCTTAAGATCAATAAAGAACCATTTCGACCTCACTTTACATTTGTATTTCACCTCGTAGTTCGGACATTTCAGATCGTAGCCCGTAATATTGACTAGGTCGAATTTCCGCAACAATAATTGGCGCCGTCTGTGGGGAACGATAAACTTCTTTACGATCTAATACGAAGCCGAGATGACAGGACCCTGGCTAACAACGAGGATTAGCCGGGCTCGAACAAGCAACATGATCATGGGAGGACTCCCGACCTGCAACGACTCCGTGCGATCGATAAAAGAATACAAACGAAGAGTAGAAACATACCGCGTCACAGGCCAGGCACGAACAGCGAGCTCACAAGCAGGGACGGGATAGAATTCACCGAAGATGACGAGATAGGGTTGTACAAACCGCACAATGACCCACTTGTTGTCGAAGTACAAATCGGCGACTGCAAAGTGACAAGAGTTATGATCGACACAGGAAGCACGGTCGACCTCATATACGAAGAAACCTTGAAAAGGATGGAGCTGCACGAATACGAAATAAAACGTTCAGAATAACCACTGACCGACTTCACTGGAAGCACAACCACAATTGTCGGAACCATCAAGTTACCAGTGCGTGTCGGACGAATGACAGTAGTAACCAAATTTGTGATCGTCGATCGACCGTCAATCTATAACGCCATCCTGGGCACACCATGGATACATGCCATGAAAGCAGTCCCGTCAACCTACTACCAATGCGTCAAATTTTCCACCCCAAGTGGAACGTTTACACTCCGTGGAAGCCAATAAGTATTCAACACCTGCTTCCTCGTCGAACACAAACTACGCAAGAAGTTCCGAGCCTGCCTACTCGCCGAACCCAAAGTAGAACTACCACCCCTAGAAGGACCAACCCGCGATGCCATCAAGCAAGTCAACATCGATATCAGAGACCCAGGACGATGCGTGGGCATAAGCGCGAACCTAAGAAAAGACTTGAAAGACCGGCTCATCGAATTCCTCTGCCGAAATGCCTCAAGCTTTGCCTGGTCGACCAACGACATGAAGGGAATCGATCCCACTGTAATATGCCATGAACTCCGCGTCGATCCAGTGTTCAAGCCTGTCAAATAGAAGAGAAGAAAGTTGGGACCGGAACGATCTCAAGCCGTAAACGAAGAAGTAGAAAGGTTATCCAAAGCAGGCTCGATAACCGAGGTAAAATACCCGGACTGGCTCACAAACCCGGTGGTCGTCAAGAAAAAGAACGGAAAGTGGCGAGTATGTGTCGACTTCACAGACCTCAACAAAGCCTGTCCGAAAGACAGCTTCCCGCACCCGCAAATCGACAGACTCATCGAAGCCACCGCAGGCAACGGGCTCTTGTTATTCATGGACGCCTTTGCCAGATACAACCAAATAATGATGCATCCCGATGACCGGGAGAAAACGTCATTCATCACCGACCGAGGAACATATTGCTACAAGGTCATGCCATTCGGCTTAAAGAACGCCGGAGCGACATATAAGAGGTTGGTCAACAAAATGTTTGCCGATCAAATCGGACAAACAATGGAGGTGTATATTGACGACATGCTGGTAAAATCGGCCTCGGCTGAAGACCATATTGCCCACCTTACAACCTGCTTTAACAGCCTAAACAAATACATGATGAAATTAAACCCAGCAAAGTGCACATTCGGAGTCACTTTGGGGGAATTCCTTGGATACATAGTCCCCAAACGAGGGGTAGAGGCGAACCCACAAAACATCGCGGCGCTCACAGAGCTCCCATTACGAAGGAACACGCGCGAGGTGCAAAAAAATACCGGACAAATTGCCGCGCTGAGCCGATTCATCTCGAAATCAACAGACATGTATCTGCCATTCTACCAACTCCTCCGAGGAAACAAGCAGTTTGAATGGGATGATAGATGCGAAGACGCCTTTCAGCAATTGAAGAAATACCTATCCACACCTTCCGTTTTATCCAAACCGGAAGAAGGAGAAACCTTGTACCTTTACATATCAGGGTCGAGTTACGCAGTAAGCGGCGTCCTAGTCAGAGAAGATAGGGGGGACCAGAAGCCGATCTTTTACCGAGCTACGACGGGTCATACCGGTCGAGTGCATCGAGAAACCTAGCATAGGCCAAGCCAAAAACCTGTTCGCGATTTCCGAGCCTGAAGATAGGCTGGATGACTCCGACGAATCAGACGGTTCCGCCACAAAGGAAGCCCCTGCACAAGCGAACGATTGGAGAGATGAGATTACAACCTACATCTTGGAAGGAACCACCCCGGAAAATAGATGGGCGGCCCAACGTCTTAAAGCCAGATGCGCTCAATACGTAGTAAACAGTGGAAAACTATACCGCGTGAGCACATCAAAGGCCCTGCTAAGCTGCATCAGCGGAGAAGAAATTAAAAGGGTATTGGAGGAAACACTCGAAAGAGCCGGAGAATATCATTCCAGCGGACGGACACTCGCAACAAAGATCAAAAGACAAGGACATTTCTGGCCAACGATGGTAGCGGACTGCAAAAAATACGTCATTCGCTATGAAAAATGCCAACGGCACGCGCCAGATATACACCAGCCCGCCGAACTCTTAACCACCTCAGCAGCCCCTATCCGTTCATGCGATGTGCAATGGATATAGTGAGTCCCATGCTGGCCTCGAGGCAAAAGAAATTCATCATCATAATGACGGATTATTTCACCTAGTGGGTAGAGGTTGAATCATACGCTAGCATACGAGACCTCGACGTACAAAAATTCGTCTGAAAATATATCATTTTCCGCCACGGCCTGCCATACGAGATCGTGACGGACAACGGGTCGCATTTCATATCAAGTGTCTTTGAGAGTTTCTGCGCAAGATGGAAGATTCGCATGAGCAAATCAACACCTCGCTATCCTCAGGGAAACGGACAAGCCAAAGCCACGAACAAAACAATCATCGACGAACTGAAAAAACGCCTCGAAAGCAAAAAGGGAGTGGGCCGATGATCTGGACGGAGTGCTATGGTCGCACAGAACGATCCCACGACAAGCAATGGGTCAAACCCCTTTCTCATTATCACACGGGATGGAAGCTATGGCACCAAGCGAGGCCAGCATACCCACAATCAGACGCAAACTCGCACCGGAACACGAAGATCTCAATAGCCACATGATCATAGACCACCTCGATCACGCCGAAGAAAAATGCGACCAGGCGCTCCTAAGAATCCAAAACTACCAGCAGTAAGCCACGCGCTACTATAACAAGAAGGTTAAAGGAAGACATTTCAACGACGGAGACCTCATCTTACGAAAGGTGTTCGAAAACACCAGAGAGTATCGAGCAGGTAAACTCGGTGCAAACTGGGAAGGCCCATACATCATCTCAAAAGTCGTGAAACCAGGAGTATACGAGCTCGTCACCATGCATGGCGAAGCAATACCCAGATCATGGAATGAAAACACACTCAAACGATATTATTATTAAAAAAGGGGGGAAGCAGATATATATATATATATCCATGTAAAATTGAACTACGGTCGGCTTGATCCCTCCTCGGAGGGTACGTAGGCAGCCTTTTTTTAAAAAAAGGTCAAGCTACTTCAATAAAAAAATCTCTTAAACCTTTCTCTACAAAACTACCCGCATTGCTTTACGCTCACCGACGTTCTGGCCAAACGATCGGTGAGAACAATGCATTGTACAGAGAAGCGACCAACGCGCATCGCAGACCAAACCGAGCCCAGACCCGCAAAAAGTCAAAATTTGAAAAAACCGTGTAAGCTAAACACCCGCTCGCACATACTGTTCAAACAAGACTTCCACAGGATAAGCCAAGCACGTACTCGCACCTAAAAATATAAATACACGGGATAAGACGAGCCCGAGCTCGCCCTAAAAAAGAATCACAGGATAAGCTGGCATCAGATCCGCACCTCCAATAGACCACAGGATAAGCCGAGCACGTACTCGCCCCTCCGAGTCAAGCACATGATAAGCTGAATTCGCCCCTAAAAATCATATATAGGATAAGCCAACAACAGCACCACACCTAGAAATGACCACAGGATAAGCCAATCACGTACTTGCACCTAAAGGTTATCACGGGATAAGCCGACAGTCGCCCGCACCCAAAACAAAACAGGCTACATGATAAACCGAGCACGTACTCGCCCCTAAAAGCCACTAACAGGATAAGCCGGTAACAATACTACTTTTACAAACGAATAAAAACAGCTAAAGCAAAGAACACGACCGTTCGCATTCACTGATAAAAGAAAAAGCGAAGTACAAACAGGTTCATAACGGACGAAATAAAAAAAAAGAGAAACAAAATTAAAATCTAACGCTCCTCCACATGAACAAGCCCTTCACCACGAAGCCTCGCGACATCATCATCAACAATGATCCCCTCATTCGAACCATGCACGTTCCACAAAAAACGATCCGCTAAAATGTCTCTACGACGATCTCGACTACCTAAAGGAGTCATACAAAGGTCCCTCTCAGAAAGCTCGGTGTAGTCCATTGAGTAAAACTCCTCCCTGGGAATCTTCTCGTCAGCAATTAATCGCTCAATCTTCGACACCGGAACATCCAAACCACCATCAGCTAAGATCCGGTACGACGCTAAAACCGAAACAACTTGGCTCAGCTCTAGAAATTTATCCCGGGAACGCGCATCTTCCTCCCTAGCCCTCCTAATTTTTGCCAAACGAGCCTCCGCCTTACCAAAAACTTCGGCCCTCGATCGAGCGACCTCACTAGCACAAGACATACGAAATTTATCACACTCTGACATATGGGAAACTTGGGGAGCAAGTAACACGTCCTTCTCCCGCAAAGAATCAATAACCCGCAACTCGAGACCTTTAACCCTCCTCTTCTCAAGATGAAGAGCATCGCTAACTCCCTAAAGCTCGCGAACCTTCACATGCGCCTCAAGTAGCTTCGACCCAAGCCTTTCTTTCTCAAGTTTAAGTGCCTTGATCCCTTGCTCATAAGCATCCGTCAGCCGATTCTCATCCAGAAGAGCTTGAGATCCAAACTAAAACTCATAGAAAAGGAAGGGAGAAAAGTGAAAGCGCGAAGACATATAAAAGAAGAGGAAAAATCCTACCCGAACACGAGAACATCTGACCTTACGATGAAGGTCAGATCGAAAGGATGCAGAAGCAGGAAGGCGACTATTCGACAAACTTGACCCTATTGATCGAAGAAATTGAACACATGCATCAGCATCGTTTACAATCTCCTCAGAACCAGAATACTCGAAGCGAACCAAAAAATCAACCGCTTTAGCACGAACCAACGACTCGGTCTTAGGCACAGAGGCCAGACAACCCTTATATGTTTTCACCCTCTTCACCCTCGACGAAGAGCAATCACCACCAACAATACCATCCCGAACACCGGCCGGCATATTCCTGGGCGACCGTTTTTCCTTGAGTTCCCACTTAGCAGCACTGGCATCTATACGGGGAAAGCACCGTCGAATCCTCTCCATATGAACGTCGGGCCATATCAAAGGACCAATTGAGTTCAGCTTCCTCAAACCCAAAGGAAAATCCGTCGGATAAGGAGCGCTGAACGTACGGCGATCTAAAAAAAAAGAAGGAAGGGGAAGGAATACTCAAGAAGGAGGAAAGGAAGAAGAAGTAAATGAAGGAAAAAAGTAGAGACTATACCATGAGCATGATTCCACGATGACCGGAACAACCTGCTACTATCAAAGACCGAAGCATCATTAACCTTCGCGAAAAATACCTATCCAGCTAATCAGATATTTTGCTCACCGCACCGGAAATAAGCTTAAGCTCATACCGATTCCTTGCCGAAACATAATGCGTACCGGTGATCGTCTTGTTTGTAGAAATCCTCATCACTTCCTCGAAAAATCGAAGGGTCACATCGACCCTTCCCTCAGCACCAAGCAACAAGGCGGCCACCATATTACATACTGCGGCCGGGCAAAGCTGGGAGAGAGCAATTTGACGTTGTTTGCAATAACCTATCAGAAGTTTAGGGAGAGGGAACCAAAGGTGGCATCTCACAAACCAGCAATCATAAAGACAAATCCACCCGCCAGGAACTGACCATGGCCGCTCATCCATGGCCGGTAGACGAAGCACGAGACCAGGAACACGCGCATGGACCTTCACGATCTCGTCCAAAGTCGCTTGCTTACATAAAGACTTCCGAATCTCGCGAGTCACGAAAACCTTTTTCACCCTAGGCACCTCACAAATGGTCTCCAAATCAGATATCTTGACCTAAAACTTTGGGATATCAAAACGCAGACGGTGACGTACGGAAGACGAACTCCTCCCACGATCCTGCGACTCCTCATCTTCAGCAGACACCTTCAAAAAAGGGGAATCCGTTCCCAAGGAGACAAACAAACCTTCATCATCGCTATCACTGCTAGAAGAAGAACCAGACGAAGAACTCATCAATGAAAAAACGAAAGACGAAACAAAAGCAGAAAAAAGCAAAGAGAAACCCTCCTTCGGAAAATACTTATACTAGTGACCGTCAGCCGACACCCAGGGAACATCATCATTACCTTTACACAGATCCCAAGGCTCGACGGTTGGTCATATGACGTTGCATGTGATATGCAACAACCCCTCCTCCGTACGACCGTTAGCACTTTCCTGTCCCTCCAGTGACATCACGACACGTGCGCTAAAATACGGAATGCCAAAAGGACGCAAAAATCGAATGTAAACGACTCTACCAAGATTTCCGCCTGACTTAAAAGTCTCGAAGAAATTCGCCGACCTCAGTATCACGGCTCGACGAACTGGGAGAGGGGGACTAATTGTTGGATATGGGTTTAACACCCATCCAAAGCCGATTGGAAATCTTGTCTAAATCAATTATATTCGATATCGGCCCAAGAAGATAAGCCCGCAAAGGAGTCAACGGCCTAAAGAGAAGTCATCATCCAAGTGCTATAAATAGGACCATTTGCTCTTCATTTCAGATAGAATGTAACTTGCGAGAGGCCTAGCTACTTCTATAAAGCTCCGACCTCAAGCATTGCTTAGTGAGCACGTCATATATCATGGTTTTTAGGACTTTTAAGCATGGTATATGTCTTTGTTATCAAGTCTTTCTATGTGTTTTGGAGTCTTTTCAGGTGTTGTACAGGTTTAATGACATTTGGAGCCTAATTGGACGTTCTGGGAGCATTGGGAGCATTTCTGCACTATTTAGAGGTTTCACAGAGTTCAATGGCTGCGAAATCGCCTTGCAACGATCGATGTTGTATGTGCATTGGTCGACGCAAGGTGATCCAGGGTTCTGCGCCCAAAAATCTGCATTTTGGAAAAATTACAGTTTTTGCCCAGAAACTTCCCAGACTTGCAAAAAGGCCCAAAAACGTGTTTAGACTTATATATTAGGGTTTCAAGCCATTGTTTAGACTACGCTTTATTTTACATTCAGAGAGTTTTAGGGGCTGATCAGATACTCGACAGAGAGAAGATTTCGAACCCCTGTTTCTTATTCTGTTTTATGATATTTAGTATTCTATTCATTATGTCTTTTGTTATGATTGTCATATCTGAGTAGTTTACTAGTTAGGTTTAGGGATTCTCACAGGGGATTTCATGGAATTATAAGTTGATCAATATGTAGGGATTCATATATGTTAGTTCTTCATCTAGGGTTGTTCTTAATGCTTAATCTGAATTAGCTACCCAGATTATTGATGTTAGGTTGATTTTTGCAACGAAAGTTGATTAATTAACTAGAAAGAAACTAGATGAGAAATTTGACTATTCGCAAAGAAATTTAGCTTAGGAGAATTATGAACGAAAGAACTTGAGATTAATGCATGTTTAGGATCTCTAGAATTCGCAACGAAAGTTGGTTTGCTAGGATTGTTAGACATAGATAATATCCGCAACGAAAGTTGGTTTCTTATGCTTCTGTGATTCTAGTTCTAGAACAGTTCTTAATTAGATCCCGATTGATTGATTAGCTTATGTTCCTGATTTCCTGAGAATTCACTTGACCTGACGCCTTCGCTTCTTGCTTACAAACCGATCTATTTACTTTTTTGTTGTTTGATTTACTGCTTTCTCTATTGCTACCTAGCTTAACCTGACATTCTATAATCTATCGCAAGAGTCTAGAGTCTCTGTGGATTCGATACCTTATATACTACTGGTTCACGTCTGTGCACTTGCAGTGTAGATCTAGGGATTAAAACCTGATCGTATCAAGTTTTTGGCGCCGTTGCCTGGGACTCTTTTGAGTCTTCGATAGATTTGAACTTAGGGTTTAGACTAGGTTTTTCGTTTTTGTTTTTGGTTACTAATTTTTTTTCTATTTTCTTGTGTTTCAGGTACGCCTAGATTCGCCTTGCATCGATCGACACGGTCCTGTGTGTCGATCGACATCGTTTTCGCATTGCATCGATCGACGCTCTTCTTGCATCGATCGACACCTTTCGCGGAAGCACTAAAAAGACTAAGAGATCCGTAAGGATGATGTATCGGAATGGTTTTCTCAGCTCAGGGGTTGACAGCTCGCAGATAGCTGGGCTGAAGAACAAAGTTGACTCTCTGCATAGTCTTCTAATTGGAAAGTATGCACAAGAAGCTATCAACTATGATGGAGGGACTGGATTCTACAATCAGGAATCTGCTTTTCAGAAACCCTTTCAGCAACAGAGTAACTCCTTCTCGAGGAACTATGGTGTTTCTTCTTACCAAGCACCGCCTGCACCTACACATAAGAGCAGATTGGAAGCCATGATGGAGCAGTTTCTTGAGGGACAACAACAGATCATTGTGTCCTTCAACTCTAAGATGGATGCATTGTATGAAGATCTGAATGGGAAGTTTGATTCTTTGAGCACAGATGTGAAGAAGCTATATGTCCAAGTTCAACAAACAACTGGAGCAATACAAAGGCAGAATGGAGCTGGGAGAGCTGAACAGAACAAATTCGTCAGTGTTGTGACCATAAGAGATGGGATTGACTTGCTGGAAGAAGAAGAGAGCATAATCTCGGATTTTCTAGATGGATATTGTCTGTCTGAGACATGCGTCGATCGACACAACCTCGATGTTGATCGATGCATCCCAGATACATCTGATGAAATTGAACATAATAGCCTTGTGTTGATCGACACAACTCTTGCATCGATCGACACAGATCGTAGACGGGACCAGAAACCTACAACAGTCCTAGAACGAGTCTATAAGCCCTCTGTGCCATATCCTAAGGTTCCTAAACTATCTAAACAGGACCTAGAAGTGGCTAACTACATGAAAGTGATGGAAAAGAAGCTGATTCAGATTACAGAGAAGATACCAGACCCATGAGCCTTTGTGCTCGACTGTTCCATCTCTAAGAACAGATTCAAGCGTTCTCTGTGTGACTTAGGATCTTGTGTGAATCTCATGTCATACTCTGTGGCTGAGAGATTGGGAATGATAGAATTCTAGCCTACTAGGATCTCTCTTATCCTAGATGATCGTTCAAAGCGATATCCGGAAGGAGTTCTTGAGGACGTTCATGTCAGAGTTGGGAACTACTTGATTCCGACAGACTTTCTGGTGCTGAAGTATGAGATTGAACTTGATGAACCTCTACTACTTGGTAGATCTTTCTTAGCTACTGTTGGAGCTGTGATCAATGTACGACATGGTCTAATTGATCTCCACCTGGGATACAGTCCTTTGCGGTTCAAGATGGATAAGCTGAACAAATCCACCATCGATGGACAGAGCTTCAGTGTGGAAGTGGAACCAGAGATTCATGTTGGAGAAGAGAAGATGGCAGTTCATTCTGAACTTGCTCTAACATCTTCAGATCCTGCAACTGCTCTTAAGCAGAAAGCTCCAGATCTCTCTCTTCCACCAAAGCAAAGGTATGGATCTTCTAAACTCAAACCTCCTAACCACAAAGCTGTAAATGCAGGAAAACGCAGAATCCCACTCAACCTTCGCTCCCACACTGGTTCTCTTCGCTCTTTCCTTGGGAGATTTCATGATCCGAATGCTTATACGCCACCTTGGATGAAGAGACATTCACAGAGATACTCAAAGTCTCTGTTGAATCCCCCCATAAGTCCGATCTCCTATCCATAGTCAAGCTATTGACTTTAAACAAGCGCTGAGTGGGAGGCAATCCACTGTTAGGTTTGTTGTTGTTTTCATTTTTCGTTTTGATTTGGTGTTTTTGATTTTCTATTTTTGTGTGTTCAAAAGCATGAGAAACAGGCAGAATCGCACTTCCTCGATCGACACACATATTGCATCGGTCGACACAGTTGTGATTTACGGTTTGCCGATTCCATTGCGGTTCAGACACCGGTTATTTTCATAAACGTGGGCATAATCGCCTTGCATCGATCGACACCCTAGTGGCATCGATCGACGCAGGCCGACGACAGGTAAGTGTTCTGACCCTTTTTCGGTTTGTTTTCATTCCGATTTTTCTTCTCACCGAGCCTAGGCTATACACCACTGGGGACAGTGTGTTTCAAGTGTGGGGGAGGTAGCTAGTGACACACGCTTTTTGTTTTCTTAGAGTCAGTCCAAATTTGTTTTATTGAGTCAAATTGAGTAGGAAACAAAGACTTTTTGAGGAGATTACCACACTTGCAGGAACTTAAGTGACCATTGGATGATTACAGATGATCTATGACTATTAGAAAACCCAACACAGACCAACCTACTGAGGACACCCATATCACTTCAGGTATTCAGAGAACCCATTACTTGACTTCACTTTTAACCTGACTTAATTTTCTTACCTATGGGCTTGGTATACTTTGAGTCGGATTCCTCTGTTGGTTCTGGCACAACTTGTAAATCTGTCTGATTATGGTTCCCTTCTCCCCTACCTTGAAAGTAAAAAAAAGTGATAAACTGAGGATAAACTAGTAGCTTCGAAGTGGTCGCGGGAGTGGTAGACACCCCTATTACCTCCTGTGCATCCATGGAAACATGTCCAAAGTATGCCCCAATGCGGGAAGAGCACTGATAGAAAAAAATAAAATGATACCCAGTGGGGAAAAATCAGTGCTAAGGAAGGAAAAAGAGAAGAAAGGGACCAGAAGCAACAGTTGAGTGGTCAGATGCTAACAGAGTAAGATTCCATGTGTTCTTTGATCGATACCCCATATGTGAGACTGCACTTAATAGCTTATAGAAGTCAGTATGGTGAATTTGGATGCTCTGAATGTGATTGTGGAGTTTACTCAGGATAGTTGCTAAGTGTGGGGGAAGTACATGTTGGTCTTGATGTTTGCAGGTTTATTTTCATGTGGCTTACTAAGGCGAATCTGAGTGTGGTTCTCCTACGATGAAACGAGTTTCTGAAGTTTTCAAACTTCTTTTCCTGATCTTGGTTTTATGTTTGCTTGAGGGCAAGCAAAAGCTAAGTGTGGGGGAGTTGATATATCATAGTTTTTATGACTTTTAAACATGGTATATGTCTTTGTTATCGAGTCTTTCTATGTGTTTTGGAGTCTTTTCAGGTGTTTTACAAGTTTAATGACATTTGGAGCCTAATTGAACGTTCTGGGAGCATTGAGAGCATTTCTGCACTGTTTAGAGGTTTCACAAAGTTCACTGGCTGCAAAATCGCTTTGCAACGATCGATGCAGTATGTGCAGTGATCGACGCAAGGTGATTCCAGGGTTCTGCGCCAAAAAATCTGCATTTTGGAGAAATTACAGTTTTTGCCCAGAAACTTCCCAGACTTGCAAAAAGGCCTAAAACGTGTTTAGACTTATATATTAGGGTTTTAAGCCATTGTTTAGGCTACGCTTTATTTTACATTCAGAGAGTTTTAAGGGCTGATCAGATACTCGCAGTGAGAAGATTTCGAACCCCTGTTTCTTATTCTGTTTTATGATATTCAGTATTCTATTCATCATGTCTTTTGTTATGATTGTCATGTCTGAGTAGTTTACTAGTTAGGTTTAGGGATTCTCACAGGGGATTTCATGGAATTATAAGTTGATCAATCTGTAGGGATTCATATATGTTAGTTCTTCATCTAGGATTGTTCTTAATGCTTAATCTGAATTAGCTACCCATATTATTGATGTTAGGTTGATTTCTGCAACGAAAGTTGATTAATTAACTAGAAAGAACCTAGATGAGCAATTTGACTATTCGCAAAGAAATTTGGCTTAGGATAATTGTGAACGAAAGAACTTGAGATTAATGCATGTTTAGGATCTCTAGAATTCGCAACGAAAGTTGGTTTGCTAGGATTGTTAGGCATAGATAATATCCGCAACGAAAGTTGGTTTCTTATGCTTCTGCGATTCTAGTTCCAGAACAGTTCTTAATTAGATCCCGATTGATTGATTAGCATATGTTCCTGATTTCCGGAGAACTCCCTTGACTTGACGCCTTCGCTTCTTGCTTACAAACCGATCTATTTACTTTTCTGCTGTTTGATTTACTGCTTTCTCTATTGCTACTTAGCTTAACCTGACATTCTATAATCTATCGCAAGAGTCTAGAGTCTCTGTGGATTCGATACCCTATATACTACTGGTTCACGTCTGTGCACTTGCAGTGTAGATCTAGGGATTAAAATCTGATCGTATCAGCACGTCATTCGACGGACTCACACCTCGTACCTTCCTGTTCATAGCTCGGCTCCAGCCTTAAGATCAATAAATAACCATGTCGACCTCACTTTACATATGTATTTCACCTCGTAGTTCGGACATATTAGATCGTAACCCGTAATATTGACTAGATCGAATTTCCGCAACAACATACATTGGATTCTATTTTACGAAGTAAAATTGTGATCCACCTGCAACAATAATAACCCCTCATATATGAGGTGAATCACGTGTAATCTGCCTTTTAAAACTTTTTTTTTTTACCCTTTTAATCCATCTTTATTTCATATATTTACATTAAACCATTAAAGATTCTTAAATTGTTTAGGTAAAATGTCAGAGTTGTAATATTATATATATATATATATTTATATACTGAGAGTTAACGTTTTGTGTTATTAATTTAGTATAAAACAACTAAATAGTGTTATAATAATAACAATGTGAAATAACAAGTGTTAGTTATGATTTTTTTAGCAATTTTAAATATTAAATTAATTATTTAAATGTATACAATATTTTGGATTGTTTGTTATCCGTTTTTATTATTTAAATATATGTTTTAAATATACTATGTATCTTTTTAATTAATAAAGTTTCAAATTTGTCGGAAAAATATATGTTTTGGACTGTTAGATCCGTTTTACCTTTATTTGTACCGTTAGATCTGTTAAATCCGTTTTAGTTCCGCTTAATCCGCAATATCTGATATGTTTTTTTCATTCGAAGTCCTAAAAATCTAAAAAAAAAGATTCCAAATATACCTAATTATGTCTAAGAGCTTTAAATACGTTAAAAGACGCAACTATGGAAAAATTACTAAATTAAAATAAATAAAAAACTATTGAAACTAGACCCAAAATTACCAATAAGGTACTTGTAAGGACAAAAATCAATATATATATATATATATGTGTGTGTGTGTTTTATATCACAAAACTTCAATACATCTAATCTAATACCCGTAAGAATCTTGAATGAAGATGAAAATAGTAGGAGGATGCAACCAAGTTGCCGATAGTGTCTATTATATATAATATAATGATGCATGTATAATAACATCATTATTATCAAGAAATCTTGAAGATCTTTTGTTTAACCGATATAAGTAACAAAAGAATAAAATTTAAATAAGAGTCGAAATAAATAATTACAAAATATGTAAATGGGACAACAGATATTCTCTTTACAATACAAACCTGCATGAATACAGGTAACCTGCCTTTGCAACTATAAAGGCAGTATTTTCAGTACATTGTTAATTATTGCATTTGTTAATTTCTACTTGTTTACTTTTGCTTAACATGAAGACATACTTTGCTCAGCCATGACGGCCTTCAAAAGCAATTTATGTTGATGATATAATATATAAAAATTATTTTATCAAACAAAATAAATATTTAAAAACTGAATATATCGATATAAAAGTTATTTTATCAAACAAAATAAAAGAATTTTTATATAGTATATCATCAACATAATATATTTTGGTAACCATTTGCGGAGTTCGCCCTAAAACACTTTTATAAGCACGAAAATTGCGGTAGTGTAGTCGTCCGACTTTTTTAGTGTCCGGTTTTCCTTGACGGAGCCGGAGAAGGTCCATTTTCCAGTTTATTATGTCATTGACATCGTCTCTCCGTCGTCTCGTTTTTTCTCTGGCAACATAGCATTGGATCTATTCTCTCCTCCGATGGTTTGTGTGGTGGTGCTTCTCGGTGCAGTATGGGAGTATGGGTTGCTGGTGATGGTTCACCTGCTCCGCCGTAGGCGTGTGACCCTTCAGCTTTGTCCTCCATGCTTTTCCGGCGTCTCTTCTCTCTCCATTGGTGGTTAGCTTCTGGCGAGTTCGTCGCCAAAGTTGTGCACTTTCGTGGGTTCGTACTCCTCTTTCGGAACCCGTGCCGATTTGGTGAGTCGTGATTGATAGTTAATCTGTTTTATTGTGTCTTTCCATGGAAATTTTAGTGGGAGAGGATGTGGGTTTGTTAGGGTAATTTTCTGGTTTAGGTTGGTTGGTCCTTGGTTCCCTCTTGGGTTCGGTTTAAGATGGCTTTAGTTGTAGATTGCTATATGGATTTGGTTGGCTTTGGCTATATGTTTGATGTGGTCAGATTTTTCTAGAGTGTCAGCTTCGTGGTGAGGATGTCTTGCTAGCTTAGTGGTTAGTCCAATGTTCTGGTGTCTTCGGTTTGGTTGTGGTATTTTTAGTTTAGATGGCTTCGGGTGGTGTTGTCATTTTACATTGTGAGTGTGCTTTTTCTCTGGTGGTTGCGATGAGATAGTTCACGTGGTTCTTCCCACTATTTTTGTATCTGGTCTTCTACTTCTGGCAACGGTTCTCTAGCCCAGCTTGAAGGAATTGAGTTTTGGCCTCTTCGCATCTAGTCGTTCAGTGGCGATTGGGTAACATTTTATCAATTGTTTTTCTTGGCTTCGTCTGCAAACAGTTTGCTTGTGACTTCTAATGGTGGAGCAATATAATGAATTTCAATTGATTAACTTCAACAATTATCTGCTTCATATGTTTCGCTTCTTGTCTCTCTCAGTGTTTGGTGGCCACTACCTCTTCATTGTCATGTATGCTTGTTTTCGATATGACCTTAGTTACATATTAGTTATCGTTAGTTTGTTCGGTCTAGCAGGTTTATGTTTTATGGTTGATAGTTAATTTAGGTTTGCTATCATGTGTAAATGTTGTCTTTATGATTTTTTTTTTTTTTTTTGAATCTGTCGGCTTGTTTATTTGTATTTTAAAAATGTATCGACATCTGTAATTAAATGAAAAAATGTTCCAGTGAAAAAATAAAAAAATAAATACAATATATATTGGTTAATAATTTAATATATAGTACAAGTCGTTTAAATCTTGTCAGGACTTATTTCTACATGGACCATTTTGAATGATGTATGTTTTTGCCTTTTCCGCAGATATAATTACTTACGATAACTTTTTAATTATCAGGGGTTTGTTATGGCAAACAAAAATAAGAGGGAAAAACTATGATCGTAAATTTTAAATCGAGAAGGGTTGACTACACATGAACTTGTAAACATACAATTTTCCACATAAAGTCTAACATTTGATGACTATTCCTCCTAAATTTATTTTTTATTGTATAATTCCACCACGGCATTAAAATCTATAAATTATATTCAAATCTAGTATTTAATTGTGATTATGATTATTTTTCCGAGAATTGAATTAAACCGACTCATAGTCTAATTAAAACCCGATCTGTTTTGTTAGGGGAATTGCTGTGTTGTAGAGTTCATGGGCGTGAACTCTCTTGAACCCAAGACTCCTTAGATTAGACACATTAAGGATTTAAATTTCGCATATAGAATTATGTAGCAAAAATAAGTTTAGGGAGAATCATCATCAAATGTTAAAATTTAAAAAACAAAAATCACCAGTTTTTGAATTTGTGTGTAATGAGAATATGAGATGGAAGCTGAATTATAGAGGGACATAAACAGTGAACTCATTATATATTAAATTTTCTAAACCAGGACCAAAGTTCTTTTCCATTTATAATTAAACTTCTCGTCTGAGTTCGAATCTCGTAGCCTATTGAACCGAGAGAGGCAATTGTTAAAAGTTGTTTTCACGACCTGGTTGGAGTTTTTGTTATCGAAATATTTTTGTTTCTAGTTTTCCATAAAACGGAAGCATATATGATTCATATCTATATTACTATATATCTATCATCACTGATCTCTCCAAATTTGATCCCTGATATTATCAAGAAACGTGAAACCGGAAAAGTATACCATTTATTTTAGTCTAAATTTCTATGATTATGACTTAAACGAGCCAAAAAAAGGTTGAAAAGGAGCTCTAATGCATTATACAACGAATAATTAAGGTATCAAATAGCTGGAAATGAAAGTTGTTAGTGTGACAGATAATTAAGATCAAAGGATTATAGTTCGAATCTGATCAAAGGCAAAGCGAATGGGGAACATGCCGCGTAGTCATCATGCAGATAGGTGGGCTCCAACATAGCATGTACCACAAATATTTTTTTTTATAAAGAAAAATACAACATTAAAGAGAAATCTACGCATAGCGAATATAATTATTGATTGAAAGTAAATAATCAGAAGACGAGATTGATGGATGTAATTAAGAATCATTTTGGTTGGTTTGTATCCCACCACCCTCGATAGTATTTGCCGGTAGTAGTAACCATATAAAGAATTATAATAATCAAATGCAGATGAATACGAATATAATTTAAGAACAATACATATCATCATTATCTCATATAAAAAGGATTTCGTTGTGTGTATGATTATAGATAGTCTTACGTATCGTAAATTTTTAAAATAACAAAAATTTCTCAATATAGAAATATTTAAAGTTTTGTAGTGGTATTTGAAAACGAAAAATTAGACTATATATTCGAAGTATCAGTGTAAAACATCAAAAAGGAATCTAACTACAATAGTCAAATTCATAAATAGACGGATGGGTTGAAATGTTGAATATATTAACCGAGATTAAAAATAATACTATTGGATCGATTCAATAGCCAATATAATCAAAATATTGTGGTTGTAAATATTTTGTGTCAATTTATTTATATTTAAATTATGTACATATGTAAGCGAGAATATGAAATCTTAAACAACTTTTTGCGTCATTCTTGTTCTTCAGATGGATGTAAAAAATCGATTATTTCACTAATATTAATCAATATATTTATCAGTTTATAATAATACGTTGTCAAAACGATTTCTCAATATTGAAATATCTTCATACACTTTTAACTCAGATTAATGTTTTAAGTTCAGCGCATAATTATGAAAAAATATTTATAATATCTTTTAGTCCAAAATATTAAATTAGTTAATTCATCTATTTTAAAATCCATAATTTAATAGATAGAAATCTATGTATAACTACATCATGTTAGAGTATCTCTAACGTTCAATTGTATTTTTCATTCTAAAATGAAAAAAATACAAAATGCAATTAAAATCCTCTCCAATGTTTTATTATATATTACATTTGAAATTGAATATTTTAAGTATATTTATTATTATTATTAATTGTAAATTATATCCATTTTTTCAAAACTTATAAATTGATTGATTTATATATTTTTCAAAATTTTCAAAATTATTATATTATTTAAATTTTGCTATTATAATATAAAAATATAATACATCCGCCTCAATTTATTTCATTTGGTCAATATTTTGGTGATTTAGGAGGATGCCTAAGCGATTTACTAGAGTTTTAATTCATTAGATATGTAATCGTTGTTGTACAAAATTTAATTTTCGTTGTTTTATTTTTAATATTTCAAATATTTTATATTTTATATGTTTTTATTATGTTTTCGATTTAATTGGTATGTTATTTGCATTTTTATTTTAAAGATTAAAGTATTTTAGTAATTATAATTATCAATAAAAATCACCATTACAATAATTATTTATGTCTTAAAGTAAAATATTTAAAATTTGAAGGATTTTTTATAAATATAAAAATTCAATTGCGAAATACAATGGAAAATTAAATGATTATATATTTAGAATCAAAATAACGTTATGCCATTTTGCAATTGAAAATGATTTATGATTGAATTAAATTTTATTTATAAAATTTGGCACCAAATTTGTAATAAGATGAGAGATGTTCTTATATATACCGCAATATGTGTTATGGTATATAATACTGTAGTAAGTTGGAATTGTTTTTTTTTCGTTTTTTTTTTGGGTTGGAATTGTAAAAAGGAAAGAAACAAGTTAACTCACATCTAAATGGTTAATTCTAACACAGTAAAATGATTAATTCTAACACACAAAAATGATTAATTCTCTTTACTAGTTACCACCCACCATAGGGGAGCACAAAAAATCTAAAATGTAACAATAAATGTCAAATATAATTATGCTCCCGTGGGTTAATAGATTAATTACCGAATGAGTATAAATATGCTCGTGTGGGTTAATAGATTAATTACAGAATAATTACAGAATAATTACGAAATTTTTTCAATAAAGACAGAGAGGTTAAATAAGGGATAGCAAACGGTCACACAAAGATTCTTGTGTCTCTCCCGAAAACTCCATTCCTTTCTTCGGACAATCCATCCGCTTCCTTATTGTCTCTCTCTCTCTCTCTTCACAGATTTCAATAAAACCTTTGATCCTTCCCTACTTTTTAAATAAATAATAATTCATCTCTTGTAGTACTATTTTTGTTTTGGTTCGTCTTCTTTATTCTCTCTGGTTTGGTCTCTTCACCGTAGAGAGACTTCACATGGTCTTTTGAATGGGTCTATGTGTAGACTTCTCAACCACTGCTTCTTCTTCGGGATGTGTTTGTTCCAAGAAACCAAGTGAAGACGAACCAACCCACGTAAGCAATTTTTAATTTTTTTTAATACAAATCTGTTCTTTTGATCGATGATGCTCGCGCTGACGCAATTTTTGTTTATGGATTTGTTTCTTAGGATCTAAAAATGAGATCTTTCACTTTCTATTGCTAAATTCAGCTTCTCTGTGTGCCTTTTTGTATTTCTTTTGATGGTTTTTGTACACATTGTTGAGACCACATCAGTTGTTTGTGGAAATGCCTAAGAGAGAGACTAGATTCAATGGGTTTTGGATTGAGATTGATGTTTATTTAACTCTTATTTGAACTCATTTTCTCGAACTCTGTGATTGCTTATTTTGTAAACTTCTTTTATTTTTTTTATTTATTTCTAAATTTATGTGTATATAAAAAGCCATTGTAGGTTGCTTGGTTGGAAGCAAAACCGGCAGTTGGGGATATTCCTCTTTTGAGAGAAAAAGTTATAAAAAAAGAAAAGCATTGTTCCTTAAGCTCTCATGGATTGAAGAAACGTTGTCAAGGAATAATGGATTACTTATCTCAAGAGGAAGATCTGCAATTCTTCGATGCCAACGAAGAAGAGATGATGACATCAAATCCAAGTGCTTTTGATTTCCATGTATGGAATGGTTCACCTGGAAGTGTCGTGGAGCGGCGGAGGAAGTTCTTGGAGTGGATGAGAGTCGAAGAAGTTCTTGTTCACTCTAAGGATTCGGATGTTGAGTCTGGTTCCCATGGAGCTCGAGAGATTTGTGTTGAAGCTGAGCAAGGATCTGGAGGATTCAGTAGTTCTTCTAGTCAGGTATCTTCCTCTGGTTCTGGTTCAAGCGTAGAAGAAGTCTCCGAGGAATTGTCTCTAAGGGTGGACAAAAACGTTGGTGGATGCGATGTAACGAGAAGGCAAAGCTCTTCAATGGCATCAAGTTCTGATTCCAGATGTGTCCATGTGAATGAAACAGAGAAGCAGAGCAATATCACGGGTCGACTCACGAGTTTCAAGAAGGGATGGTTAACGAGGTTGCGGTCTATGGGATGTTCCGCGGAGACAAAGGTCGAATCCAGTGGTAGAATCAAAGCTTCTTCTGGTTACAGTGATGTGCTTTCAAGAGTCAAGGTCAAACATTGTAAGAAACAAGCAAAGGAACTTTCAGCTCTTTACCAGAGTCAAGACATTAAAGCACACATTGGTTCCATCTTGGCAATGAAATTTAGCTGCGATGGGAAGTATCTTGCAAGCTCTGGTGAAGATGGGGTTGTTCGTGTGTGGAAAGTCATCAAGGAAAAGAGATCTAGACTTAGTGAGATAAACCCTTCTTGTATGTACTTTGAAGTAAACGATCTTTCCCAGTTGAAACCGGTTTTGTTGGATGCGGAGAAACCAAGCAAGACGACAGAAAGTTTCAGGAAAACATCTGATTCAGCCTGTGTTGTCTTCCCTCCTAAAGTTTTCGGGATAGTGGAGAAACCGTTATATGAATTCCGCGGTCACACTGGCGAAGTCTTGGACATATCATGGTCAAAGGATAATGTAAGCTTTTGAAATCTTTTCCTTATTAACTTCCAACCATTGTTTTAATGGAAGTGAAAAAACTGAGGCATTTGTTATTTAACTTCGTGGTGTAGTGTCTTCTGTCGGCGTCAATGGACAAAACTGTCCGGTTATGGAAAGTCGGTAGCAATGCTTGTCGTGGAGTTTTCCCTCACAATAGTTATGGTATGCTTTCTTCTTCTTCGTTTTGGTGAATACAGTTAGTTCTCTATTTATCTCATTGTTCTGACATTATCCTTTTTGTTTGCAGTAACCTCTGTTCAGTTCAACCCCGTAAATGAGAAGTATTTCATGAGTGGTTCAATTGATGGAAAAGTTCGAATTTGGAACATTTCTGGTTGCAACGTTGTTGATTGGGCCGATCTCAAAGACATTATATCCGCAGTGTGTTATCGTCCGGATGGACAGGGAGGAATCATCGGTTCTCTGACCGGAAGTTGCAGATTCTTTAACATGTCTGGAGATTATTTAGAACTGGACTCTCAAATACATTTGCATAACAAAAAGAAGTCTTCAAATAAACGGATAACTGGTTTTCAGGTATTAATCACGCTTTGTTCTTGATGATTTGCTTACTTCTCTTGGCATTGTGAGATTTTAACAAATCGATATGCATGTTTTTTCTTTCAGTTTTTACCACAAGACCCGAGCAAAGTCCTGGTTGTTTCCGCGGATTCTAAAGTCAGAATTGTCCAAGGGAACGATATCGTCAGAAAATACAAAGGTATGTTGCTTCTTATGTTATGCATGCACCTTCGACTTTCAGATTCTGAACTAAGCTCATCTCTGTATTGTTTCTTCAGGCGTTTGCAAGACGAGAAGCCTCACATCAGCGTCTCTCACATCTGATGGAAAGCACATTGTTTCAGCTTGTGAGGACTCCAATGTGTATATATGGAGCAATGGGGAGGAACCAGATTCATCTTCCCAAACCAAAAAGATTCCATCTTTTGAACGTTTCTCCACCAATGCATCCGTCGCAGCAACCTGGTGTGGATTCTCAGAATACAACACAGCTCTCCCGTTAGCTTCGCCCCCTTGCTTATCCCTCAACGAAGGATTTGTCCCTCCCAAGGGAAACGCAACGTGGCCAGAGGAAAATCTACCTGCAAATCCTCTTTCTTCGTCCGCTATGACCGCATCTCATTTCAAGTTTCTCAAGAACTCATACCAGAGATCAACTAGCTCTCTAGCTTGGGGTATGGTCATTGTGACAGGTGGTTGGGACGGACGGATCAGAACATTTCAGAACTACGGCTTGCCAGTGACTGTTACTTGAAAAAAACCGGTTTGTTTTTCCCAAGTTTGGAAAAACAAAATCAGATGCCATTGTTCCTTTCTTGCTAGGCACAAGCACATGGTTCTGGCAGGTCATGAAAAGCAATGGTGGGTCCAAAACAGAGACCAGATCCATTCTCAGATTTATGCTATTGTTCAATAGTCAAAAGAAGACTCAAATGTCTATCAACAAGGGTCAGTGAGAGATTTCATCAGAGTTGATGTAGACGCAGGGGATGATAAGGAGCAGATGTTTCTTTTCTTGGCAGTAAGTGGCGGTTGGAAATGGTGTCAAAGAGTACGGATTTGTCTGAAAAGTTGACAGGCGATTGTGGGGTCCAAGGAAGAAGAGGCAAAAGATCATGGAAAGGAGTGGTTGAAAGAGAAAGATGTTGATGTTACTTCCACAGAAAAGATCCTCCATGGAAGATCCTTTCTCTTTTAAAGGATTTTGATATGAAGAAAGTAAAAGGTTTTAACGGTAGTGAAAGGGTTCGGTGTAATTTGATTCTAACGTCTAGGTGAGTTTATCAGCTTATTTAGTTTATTTTAATTTTTTGATTTTCCACTTCTGATTTAGAGAAATAAGTCAATTGATTGTTCGCACCCTCCACCTCAGAGTGGCTCCGGGAATTTGTATTTGTAATTTTTGTGTATACAGCAAAACTATTTTTAGATTAAATATTATCAACAAGTAAAAAACAACTTTTTTTTCTCCTGATCTCAACCTTTTATTTGCTCTGAAATTAACAAATTTAGATAAGGGCAAATCGCATTAATAGCACAAAAAACATGACTTGTCAAAAATATAGCACCAAGAAAAATCATAAAAATAGCACAAAAATATGTTTTGTCACTAAATAGCCTTAACCTCAAATCTTAAATACTAAACCTTAAACCCTAAATACTAAACCCTAACCTTGAATAATAAACCCTAAACCCTAAATACTAAACCCTAAATCCTAAATAATAAACCCTAAACCCTAAATAATTAACCCTAAACCCTAAATTATATAATGCTATAAAAGTCTTTATAATTAAAATAATGTTAAAAATGTGAATTTTTTCTTTTGGTGCTATATTTATGATAAGTTATGTTTTTTGTGCTATTTTATGCCTTTTCTCTTTAGATAATAACTCTTTAGATACATGATCGACAAAAATAAAAAATTAGTAAGTTTCAAATGCGATATCATCATATGATAAAATAATCGTTGTAAAAAATTACATAATATAAATTAATATTTAATGTGTGATCTAAAATATTTTATACTTGTAGAAAAACATAAGTTTATATATAAATAAAATTTATTTTACTTTTCAAAGATATTAATAAATTAATTTATAATTTTAAATAAAAATTGAAATTAGATAAGAGAAAAGTCATAAAATAGCACAAAAACATATCTTATCATAAATATAGCACCAAGGAAAATAATTCATATTTTTAGTATTATTTTAATTACAAAGACTTTTATAGCATTATATAATTTAGGGTTTATGATTAATTATTTAGGGTTTAGAGTTTATTATTTAGGGTTTAGGGTTTAGTATTTAGGGTTTAGGGTTTATTATTCAAAGTTAGGGTTTAGTATTTAGGGTTTAGGGTTTAGTATTTAAGATTTAGGGTTAGGGCTAATTTAGTGACAAAACATGTTTTTGTGCTATTTTTATAATTTTTCTTCCTTGGTGCTATATTTTTGACAAGTCATGTTTTTTGTGCTATTAATGCGATTTGTCCATTAGATAATGTCTATTTAATATATATCACATTGGTTTACGTATGTATGATATTAATCCGGGATCTTAACATAATTATATGAACCGATTTTGTATATGTCAAAACTAGATCCGAGTTATAAACTATTTAATTGGTACCATATTTTCTAAATCCAAAATATTTAAAATCCAATATATCCGATCTAATCTTCGGATGACAATGCCTATGTTTAATTTCATTTTTAATGTTTTCATAATTGAAACTTGATAATTCATTTTTAGCATGACTCATAATAATCTTAGTATTTTGGGGGTATTTTGCATATTTATGAAACAACTCAAAAACTATAATCATAAAAATATTAATCGCAATCCGACCATCTTATATTCAAATAATATAAATATTAACTAATTTTAATATATTTTTATAAAATTGAAAATATATCAATTTAATTTAATATTCTAACACTAAAAAGATTCATTTTGAAAATTAACGATGAATTCATATTCATTTAAATACTTTTATAATATTCACTTTAAAAATAAAGTATGTTAAAAATATACGTAATTGTGTTGTTTATGTGTACAATTACTTAATTTTGATTTTGTAATTTATAAAATAATTAATATATTATGTAATTTAATTTTGATTTCGACTCAAAGACTAAAGATTTCGGTGACCCCTTTTGACAACAATGCTCTAATCAAGGGGTGTGTAAGGATTCTTATTGGGAGGTGTATGAACCCGAAGAGACAGGATACAAAGGCCCTGATTCATATCCTCCCAAGAATCTGGAAAATGGAAGAGAGGATTGTTGGTGCAGATCTTGGTATGGGACGCTTTCAATTGGACTTCAACAACGAGGAGGATATCACCGAGGTGCTGAGCATGGAGACATTTCACTTTGATCACTGGATGGTCTCACTGGTGAGATGAGAGCCAATTATTGATGATTCTTGTCCTTCTGCCATAACCTTTTGGGTCAAGGTAATGGGGATTCCGCTTCACTGGTGGACTGAGCCAACGTTTATGGATATTGGGAATGAAATTGGTAAGGCTGATATTGTTGATTTAATAAATGACAAAGTTCGGGTGACAATAGATGGATTTAAACCGCTGGTGTTTGAGTTTGTTGTGGATTTTAAATCTGGAGAAGAAGTTGTGGTCCATCTAAGGTATGAGAAACTCCATGGTTTCTGCAGGGTCTGCTACAGTATGTGTCATGACCAAGAGATCTGTCCACGAGTAACAGAGGAGAAACCAACGGAGGAGGTCCCACGTAGAAGAGGCGATAGAGAACCAAGAGGCCCTCCAGAAGCTTCTGGACCTGTCAGTTACAGAGGTGCGGTGATAGCAGGTGAAAGAGTAGAATCAAGAGGTTTGCGGAACAATTCAGAGAGCATGAAGGACTCTCAACAAGCACATAAAGACAAGGGCAAAATGGTTGAGGATAAGGAGTCCTCAAGAAGGTCAGACAGGAAGGATCCTCACTATGGTTACCAGAGAAATGAGAAAAGATTTGGTGAAGGTTCTTCTTATCATTCAAGGAGAGCTAGAGTAGCGCCGCCTCGTGACTACATGAGTAGAAATCACTCGACCAGGAGACAATCTCGCAATGAAACGATGGAGAGCCTTACGGAGCAGGAAAGGATGATAGTTGAGGCTTCTCGGGCAACTAGAGGTGCAAGTGAAGGGGCAACTGTGGAGAAGAAGGTGAGGAGGGAGCTCAAGTTTCCTGATGAGCCTCGGGAGGATGTTCTTATCTCTGGCATATAGAAGAAGCAAGAAGAAATGAAAGAGAAGACTGACCAGAATGTTCTAGAGAATGGGGAGGCGGATCTGGGAGAAGAGTATGCAGAGGATGATTGTCTGGATGATCTGACTGAGGAAGATGCAGGTGGTGAGTTGAATGAGACGGAGGATATGGTGCAGGATGGGATGCATCTATCTATGGAAAATTCCGGTTTGGCATCAGACACTGGGAATCTTATGGAATCCGAGGTGAATAACCAGGTTGCAGCTGAGGTGAATGAGAAGGTGGAAGGAAAAAAGATTGGAGGTTTGAAACAGATTGGGGGAAAGAAGAAAACCTTCAATGGAGCCTCTCTCGTGTTGGGTCCTTTATCTAAGAAACGTATGGTGTACTCTTTGACCTCACCAAGGAAGAAAGGACCTCAGAAGGGAGACATAGAGGGGAAACGAGGGAAGAATGAGAAGGTTTCCAAGGATCCTAATCTGCCAAAGCCTGACGTTGGCAATGGTTCTAATCCCCGGGTTCAGTTCTTTAAAGCTATCTTAAGTCCCAGTCAATGGAGTCAATAAGCCTAGTGCATTTAGTTGGATCTTTATTTTCTTTCTCTATTTATGCTTGGAGTCTGTTATGTTATGATGGGGTTTTTGGCTGTCTTTGGGTGGGATTGTCTGTAATCTTTCTGAAGCAGTTTTTAGCTCTCTTTTTATTACGGTTATGGCAATGGAATATGATTTATGGTTTTGATTCTGAGGCAGTGTGGTATTTTAATAGTTCCCATGAACATGTATTATTTGGCTCTAACTATAAGAACCAAAAAAATTGGTGGGAATCATGAAGGCTCGCCAATATATATTGGAGGATGATTTCTATTATGACTCTGGATTGTACATATGCTCAAAGGTACCAATTTCATCTATCCAATGCTATCAACTTAAGAGCTGAATTATATTGTAGGATTAGGTCTTGCTTTATTTTCTGATATGTAGATGATGAGAATGATTTATGGGTAACAAGTTTAATTTGGAGGCTTAGGGATGATATGTGTTTCAAGTGGTCCAGTTTTCCACTTTGTTTGTTAGATAGCTACAACCTTATATAGAATATGGATAGCAGTCGATTCAGGGTGCAGTTGAAATGGTGTCTGCACGTGTTAGAAACTTTAGACTACAAGGAAGAGATTCATGTTAATATACTCAGTTATGGTTATTTTAAGAAGAAGGTATCGCAACAGAGGAGGCGCTTTTATTAAGACTTCTGCAATTCAGAGTCAAGTAAGGTTTTGTTTCATGCCTATGTTTAATTTGGTGATCTATATATTTTTGGAACAGGAGACCGGTTGGTTAAGGAGATATCGTTCTTGTATATTGGGGTGGTGTTATGGTCATATGTCTTTAATGGCTTTAAGCGATGGACACGAGTGGAATCATGGGAGAAAATACATACCAGGATGCTGTTCGAGGTTTTATGGGGTACTTATGATGTTTTATCATAACATACAAAGGGAGAATACTATGGTGAAGTCAAGTATTGTTTGGTACAAGTCTATGATGGATAGTGTGTTTCTACTTAGACGAAGGACAAGATTGTGTTTTGAAAATTGGAGAAGAGAGAGAAAATTGAAGAGCTTAGAGGCATGGTGTACTCGGATGGTGGAGGTTAATGAGGAGCACTATACATGGAATTATGGTTGTGCGAGATACATATGGAGAAGTCACGAGCAATTTGGTAGGATTCTGTCTCGTTGGTTTCTGGTTTATGATCTTAGGAGTTTCGAGGAGGAGAATCGAGCCAAAGGATTGCCAAGATGGAAGGTAGAACCGGATTTTATCTTTACGGTTGTCGTTTCGCCGAGATATAAGAAGCATAAAAGCATCTGGAATTTTGGAAGAAGTAGTCAAGATAAAGATTTAAGGTGGTGCGTGTTGCAATATGGCTCGGATAAATACATTTTTGAACTATATCTTGTAAGGTGGTATATACAACGGATGGCTCTGCAACAAGAGTGGAGTTGTTATGTTTATAGAACCTCTTTAAGTGATTGTTCTTGGGCAATGTCTTTAAATTATGATACTATTATGGTGGGTAGACATACGGTACAAGAAACAATGTATTCTAATACAGTTGTTATTGTAGACTTTGGAACAAAATTATATACCAGCAGATTAATAGTCTTTCAAGTTTTGAGGGTTTGTTGGCAATGTAAGTATATGAGGCTTGATATGAAGGAGATGAATAGAAGTTTTCAATTTTTCCAGATTGAGGTGATATTAAAGGAGAAAGTGGATCAAGATATCACAAGGTCCAATTACTATTATGTTACTAATTGTCACTCAAAATGGGATGTTCCAAAATATAAATGGTGTGTGAGAGGCGTGGATCTTTGGGTTTGGTTCGAGACAGGAATATTTTCATGACTACAAAGAGGAATAACAGAACCAATATACACATTCAAGAGATTTACTTAGGTGGTTTGGGTATTGGAGATGGTTTAAAACAAATGTTGGATGAGAAGAAAAAAGAAAGAAGAGAGGATAAAATATACGGTACACATTCTTGTCGATTGTGGTGGAGAAGAAGAGCGGTTTGTCTTTGGCAATGCTTGGTACATCTGGAATTGAGAATCACTACTGTTACGATCTTGAGAATGATGAAGAACAAGGCGCTATTACCGGATTAGACGGGTCATGTGTCATTAAGGTATACTAACATATATTCATACCGTTTGGAACAATGGAAGGCGGAATTATATCGATCGAATGCTTATCTTCGATATAGTATTGAGATGGTTTTACATCCAATTACTGCGATAATTGGGTTTTGGCTTTACATCACATTTTAAAATGAAGATTTTAAGTTGGAATTGTCAAGGGTTGGGGAACAAATGGACGATCGGTTACCTGAGAGAAATAGTGTATAAGAACAAGCCTGAGTTTCTATTCTTATCAGAGACGAAACAACCTTTTTCCTTTACACAAAAATTTATGGGTCATTTTGGATATGACAAGATGTATACAGTTGAACCGAGAGGAGCCAGTGGAGGACTGGTGTTATATTACAATGACACTTCAGATGTGAACATTATCTACGCAAGCAATATGATAATTGATATTGAAGCAGATGTAAAAGGGAATAGAGTCTCGATATCCTTTGTCTATGGCGACCCAGTGCAGAAATTACGGGATCAAGTTTGGGAGCGTTTGACTCGTGTGGGTGTGGTGAGGACAAATCCATGGTTCATAATAGGTGATCTCAATGAGATCACGGGCAATCACGAAAAGCAAGGGGGATCATTGAGGCACGCTTCGACCTTCGTACCTTTTAACAACATGATCCATGATTGTGGTTTGATTGAATTCCCGTCCTTGGGAGACTGTTTATCTTGGAGAGGCTGGAGGGGTAAACAACTTATTAGGTACAAACTGGATAGGGCTCTAGCTAATGAAGACTGGCATACACTTTTCCCCTTTTCGTTTGTGGAATATTTGGAGATGATTGGTACAGACCATTGGCCGATTGTGGCTTCCATTGAGGATAAAATCCAAAAGAGACGAAGTCAATTCAGATTTGATAAACGATGGGTGGGAAAAGATGGCCTAATAGACACAATTAAAATGGGTTGGGAAGGTTCGGACGACACTAGTGCGAGAAATTTCTATGAAAAGATTGGCAGATGTCGACAGGAACTGTCGAGATGGAGGAAAAAAAATCCTCAATACAATAAGGATCACATATAGGAGTTACAGAAAGAACTGGAAGAGGTCCAGAAAGATGATACTAAAACACATGAGGAGGTGTTGAAGATCTCAGATAAACTGAAACAAGCTTACAAAGATGAGGAACAATTTTGGCAACAAAAGAGCAGGAATATGTGGCACACTTCGGGTGACAGATACACAAAAATTTTCTTTGCATTAACAAAGCAAAGGCGGGAAAGGAATCAAATTGTCGGACTCCACGACTCATCAGGCGACTGGGTCACAAAGGATCATGAAGTGGAACGAGTAGCGGTGGAATATTTTGAAGAGTTATTTACGACAACTAATCCGGAGGTATTTTTTTACAGGAAGTTCCGGTTTCAATTACAACTCAGATGAATGAGAGACTTATGGTTTTAGCTACTGAGGAGGAGGTGAGGCAAGCATTGTTTATGATACATCCAGAGAAAGCACCGGGGCCAGATGGAATGACAACTTTATTTTACCAACAATCGCGGTCAATTGTGAAAGATGATGTTAATCGTCTGGTTAATGATTCCCTTCAATATGGAGAACTGAATACAAGACTGAATACGACAAACATTTGTCTTATTCCGAAGACAGAACGACCGAGCATAATGACATAATTGCATCCAATAAGTCTCTGTAATGTGGGTTACAAAATCATATCAAAAGTTTTATGTCAAAGACTGAAGCGGCTACTACCAAGATTGGTTTCCGAGACGCAATCTGCCTTTGTTGCGGGTAGGCTGATATCAGACAATATCTTAATAGCACAAGAGATGTTTCATGGACTATGGACAAACCTATCTTATAAGGGTAAATTTATGGCAATTAAAACGGACATGATCAAGGCTTACGATAGAGTGGAATGGGCATTCATTGGGAATCTATTGAGAAAAATGGGATTCCATGACCAATGTGTTGATCGGATAATGCGATGTATAACCACAGTTCAATATAGGGTTCTCATTAATGGACAGCCTCGAGGTTTTATAGCTCCACAGAGAGGGTTGCGACAAGGTGATCCGTTATCAACATATTTATTTATTCTATGCACGGAAGCATTGATAGCGAATATAAAGAAAGCGGAACATGAAAAACGACTAACGGGACTGAAGGTGGCAAGAGCATGCCCCCCAATATCACACCTTCTGTTTGCGGATGACAGTTTATTTTTTTGCAAGGCTAGGAAGGAGGAATGTCAAACAATTCTACACATACTTAAAGCCTATGAGGATGTGTCGGGTCAGCAAATTAACTTTGCGAAATCTTCACTTCAGTTTGGACACACGGTTGCAACCGAAATCCGAGATGAGGTGAAAGCATTACTAGGAATCACAACGATGGGAGGAATGGGATCATATCTGGGTATTCCAGAGAGTCTCAGTGGACCTAAAACACAGGTTTTTAGTTTCTTGCAAGATAGACTTCATGGAAGAGTTAATGGTTGGACGACGAAGCTACTCTCATGGAAGAGATAAAGGCAGTGACGACGGCCTTACCAAATCACGTAATGTCCTGTTATCGGTTACCAAAGAATATCACTACGAAATTGACAAGTATAGTTTCAAACTTCTGGTGGAGTACGGGTGGAACAAGTTCATGTATGCACTGGATGTCATGGTACAAACTTTGCCGAGAAAACGGAGATGGCGGGATTGGCTTTAGAGATTTCCGGGATGCAAATACGACCTTTTTAGCGAAACAACTATGGAGACTAATTGATAAGCCGGATATACTTTTTCGAAAGTCTTTAAAGGAAGATATTTTAGGAATGCGGGTCCTATGGACCCAATAAGATCATACTCAGCATCGTATGGATGACGGAATATTACATCGGCTAGGCCTCTGGTTAAAAAAAAACTTATCAAAAGGGTGGGAACTGGAAAGTCTATTTCGATTTGGAATGACCCGTGGATACCATCTTATCGCCCGAGACCAGCAACTCAAAAATTGGATTCTTCTCTTACATTGGTGACTGTTGATCAATTAATTGATCCTCAAAAAAAAAAAGTGGAACATACCACTACTTGAGACAGTTATAGTACCAGAGGACGTGGCTTTGATTCTGAGTATCCCTTTTAGTCGAACTCACAGACCGGACTCGTTAGGATGGTTTTCTTCGAAATCTGGAAAATACACGGTGAAGACGGGGTATCATCTGGAACGGGAATCCGTTAACAACGGTGAAACCGCACCTATTTTGGAGCCAAGCATCACAAAATTACAAGCTTTTTCGTGGAAGGTCAAATGCTCACCTAAGATAAGGCATTTTATATGGCAAGCATTATCAGGTTGTTTACCAGTGGCAAAAAACTTGAAGGGAAGAGAGATAAAGTGTGACACTCGTTGTGTCTGGTGTGGAACAGATGAAGAATCGATAAATCATGTCTTATTTGAATGTCCACCAGCAATTCAAACTTAGGCATTGTCCCACATACCGACAAACCCGGAGTTCTTTCCAACGGCATCTATATATACGAATATGGATTACCTGTTTTGGAGATTACCCTCGAATGAATGAGGAGATGTATATCTATCCCTGGATAATATGGTATATTTGGAAGAGCAGAAATGATATGGTATATTGTCCTATTGACCGGGGCCCCCAGAAAACCTTAAGATTGACAGAAAGAGAATTTTCTACATGGGGAGATACGCAACTAAGCGACGTCAAAGAAACAATACCAAGGACCCCAGATGGGGGAAATGTAGAAAGTGATTGGATGCCCACAGGGCAATGGTGTTTTGTGGATGGATCTTGGAAAGAGGGTGATCAGTTTTCAGGGCAAGGATGGTTTAGTGGTTATAAGAGAGATGCAAATATTTTGATGGGGGCAATAAATATCAGAGCCAGTTTATCCTCACTACATGCAGAATTTGAAGCCTTGATATGGGCTATGGAATGCATGAAGTATCATAGACATCATCACATTACATTTGCAACAGGCTGTTCATAATTGGTGAAGATAGAGTCGGAACCAGAAGAATGGCCAGCTTTCTCGATTCACTTAGACGAGTTCCAAGCAAGAAATGATTACTTTTCAACGTTCGAACTCATCCATGTATCGCGCACAAGAAACTTGATGGCAAACAGACTAGCACGGAGTGCATATCTAAGGCCTTCATATTCAATCCACGTTGGACCGGAACTACCAAGCTGAATTAGTGAAAATAGGTTTCTTTAGATTCGATCTTGTTGACAAAAAGAAAAAAAATTATACTGGTTATTATAAAATATATATACATATAAATATATCATAATATTTTCATTTATTTGATTTTATATATCAGAATTGAATGAAAATTAATGTACATGATGTTTTAATAAATTTTATAATTTTAATTAAATATTTAGAGATAAAAGAGATTTGAAATATTTTATAACATTATGGTATTATTTGAAACATTTTTATAACATTATGGTATAATTTAAAAAACATATATATTTATATTTAAAATAAAAAATATTAAAAGATATTATAAATAAATTAGTTAAAATTTTATTTATTATTATTATCCTTAATAAAATTCTAAAACATTACTTAAGTTATAATGGTATATCTTTTAAATAACAGGTAAATATATTTTTTATTTAATATAAAGATTTTATGTTGATAAAATAGAAATAGATTTTTTGACAAAAATTAGATATAAATAGAGAAACATAACTAAAATAATTATACATCCAGTGCTTTTTAATGATTACAGTTTCCTTGCATGAATCATCTCCATTGTGAATTTGTGATGATGCTATTTACTTTATGGATTGACGATTTATTTCCCTATGGAATCAGCTAAATGGGAAACCAAAACTTTCAAGTAAATGTGTAATCGTGTGAGTATTATAATTGTTTTTAGTACTGCATTAGCATTTATGGTGTGATTTAAATATAAATTATTTATGTCCAACAAAATATTTAAAAATTGTAAAAAATGTTTTAAAAAATATTATATAAGTATAATATTTCATACAATATTTTACTCACATATTCGATTTTATTCTGATATAACTTAGCGGTTATAACAATATAAAAACAATAAAAATTTATTATATAAAACTTCAATTTCTAACTTTTTAATTAATATAATAATTATATATGTTAGTCAATTTATAAGATCTTGACACATATAAAAAGGTTGTATGTATTATGATAATGACATATGTCACTCATTAAATTAAAATTTAACACATATAAAATAGAAATAAAAGGAAATAACATTAACATGGAAATTATTACATTTAATAAAAACAATTTTTTTTTTAAATGCAAAATGTATCTTTTAAAAAGGAAATCCATTTTAAATAAATATAATTAATAACAAAAACAATGTTACCATCTAGCTATTCTGATAACTTTTTTTTTTTGTATTAACATTGTATATTTTTCTATATATTTTTTATTTCGATTGAATTGGATACTTTATAACTATTTTTTGTTGTCTAACAATCATCAAATTTTACAACAATATTGTAAAGAACACATTTGTAACAAATATAATATTCGATAACTTATAATCTACACATATTAAATATAGATTTTCTTTTCAAAATTTATTGCTATTTAGTTTAAATTATCAATTTTTGGGAAAGTAGTTATTCTAGTTAGCATATTCGAATATTAGTAGTTTATTATAAATAAATCAAAAATAATTGAAAATCTAATCTAATAAAGCAAGTGACCATTTTAGAATAAACCTTGCTTCTATATCTATAGTATATGTCATTACAAATTAATACTTCATAATAAAATCATATGAATTTATAACTGTTAATTCATAATATGTTTTAATATCTTCCGATATAGTTTCATTTCATTTTTTTATCATAATCAAATCTTATAATTTTTTTATATAAAAATTTAGAAAATTAATTAATTTCGTAATCTTTATTAAAATATTATTAAAAATTAATATAAACTAAAGTTTGACAGAAAAATAAAAAATCATATAATATCTATTTATATAAGTATAAATAAGTTATTAATCATATAATAAATACTTAAATTAAGATTTATTAAATTTTAAATAATAAATAAAGATTTATAAAGTTAGAATTTTAAAAACTAGATTTATAACTAAGTTTTTTTAGAGTTGTTCTTTGAGATTTGTTAAAATGTTTTTATTCTATATGAAAAAATGGACTGAAGACTCTATAATATTTTTATTAATATTTATTTATATAAAATAAAATCATGTATAAAACCAAAGAGTAAAATATATAATATATTTAAGACTTTCACATTTTAACATCCACAATATATTTTTATACTAAACGTTAAATAAACAATATATAAATAAATAAATTTCTACATAAATTATTTTATAAATAATAATAAAAATTGGTAAATGTACACATAAATTAAGTTAATTGACATAAATAAATATATTTTCAATATATTTCAACTAATAAAAAGTAAAAAAATTGAAAAATTCAAATGTAATATTAATAAAAATTCTAATTTACAAAATGCAAATTTTAAATTCTATAAAATATTAAAATTAAGTCAATATATTTTCAACTTAATAAAACTAAAAAAAATAATTCAATAAATATTATTCAGTCATATAGTTAGATAGGTTGATGTTTTTACAATTATATATTTTATAGTTTGTTTCATCCAAATATCATCATTTAAACATATTAGAACTATATAATATATCTTTGACAAAAAATAAATAAGAAATATATAATATATCTATTAAAAAAACCGTTTCAATCATATAATGAAATATGTCGATGTTTTTACATTTACGAGTTCTTATAGTTTATTTCATTCAAAAATGTAAAAATTTTAGAGAGTTGCAAATCTAATCTATTAAGACCATTATGAAACTAACATTTATCTACCGTATATATACATAATATTCTATTACAAATTAATATTTCCCTAGATAACTATATCATATAAATTTATAGCCATTAACTCATAATATCTTATAATATCTTTTCGTTTTCTTTTTATATCAAAATAAAATTTTATAAAAAAAATTCTAAAATTTAGAAAATTTTAGTTAAATTCATAACTATTATTAAAATATTATTATAAATTAATTTAAACTAAATTTTGACTTATAAAAATAAAACTCATATAATTTATAAGAATAATTAAGTTATTAAATTAATTGATAAATATATTTATATGATTTAATATATAATTGTTTTATTAAATGTAAAATTAAACTAATGTAATCTTTTTTTTTTTTGGCAACCTAAACTAATGTAATCATACATAAAGCAACATAAATACATGTTTTCGACAATTTTCAAAATTGAATATGATAAAAAGTTACTTAGATTAATATTAATTAATTTTCAGTTAATATAATAAACATTTATAAAGTTAGTTTAAAAAATAGATTTATAAATAATCTTTTTAGATTTTTTCAAATTTGAAAAAACAAAATTATTAGATATGAATTTTTTATATATGTAAAAAAATTATGTAAGAATAATTAAGTTATTAAATTAATTGATAAATATATTTATATGATTTAATACATAATTGTTTTATTAAATGTAAAATTAGACTAATGTAATCATACATAAAACAACATAAACACATGTCTTCGACATTTTTCAAAAGTGAATATGATAAAAAATTATTTAGATTAATATTAATAATGCTCAATTTTCAGTTAATAATAATAATTAATTTTCAATTAATAAAATAAAAATTTCTAAAGATAGTATTAAAAATTAGATTTATAACTAAGTTTTTTAGATTTTTTTTTCAAATTTGAAAAACAAAATTATTCGATATGAAAAATTGAAGAATTACTCTATTATACTTTTTTAATATATAATTATATAAAATCATATATTGTATAAAAATATATTAAAATATAGAATGTATTTAAGAATCTTAAATTTTGACACCCCTAAATATATTTTATACTAAATGTTAAATAAAATGATATATAATTAAATAATTTAATACAACGATTTTTATAAATGATAAAAATAAATGTTAGTAAATATACAAAAAAATAATATAAATAAATTTTAAATATATATAAACTAATAAAAAATAAAAATATGAAAAATGCAAATATAATTTCAAAAATATAAAATTCTTTAAAGAAATAAAATATTAAAATAAGATATAACATGACCTTGTGTCCTTCAAGTATGATTTTTTGTCCAATTTTGGGATCATAATAGCGGCGTTTAGATAGTAAGCCGTAATCACAACATCTATTATTTGCAGCTGAAAAAGTCAGCAAGAAACTCACTTATGTTCGATGTTGATGTAGCCCTCCGCTTTTATTGATTAATAAATATCGATTTATTTGACTTATCTTATCCAAAACTATCCCCATTGAAATAACCATATGAAATCATCAATCGATTAAAATTAAGGAAAAAGTTTAAGGGTACGTTGCGTGCTTTGATAGGTGCCAACCATAGTAGAAGTTGGACAATTTCGAGTTTCATAACCGGCGATTTGATCTTCCGCCATTTTCCTGAGATACATAAAGATGATTGTGAGTTCGAACTAAGGTGAATTTCGAAAATTTATTTAACAACCGCTAGAAATCCTTTAAAAAAATTAAGAGCATAAAAATTGTTGATTAAAATATTATCTGAGGCAATGTATTTACATGAGAATGAATTATGGTTAAGGTATGAGATATTTTGTTAAGCTTGCTGTGAAAGTTTGAAAAATATTGAGAATTTTTTTTGAGAGAGAAATACAGATGATTTTATTTTGAAATTTTCTATTTTTAATGAAATCTTCTAATGAAGATTCTCATTAAAGTTATATTTCAAAACAAATTTATGTTAGTAATAATAAACAAATATTATTTTTCAAAATAAATTAGTAATAATAAATAAATATTATTTTTCATAAAAAATAATATTATATTTAAAATAGTCTCTATAAATTTGGGATTACGTGATATTCATCAAGATTGCAGATTTTTGTTTCCTAAAATATAGTTTACGAAAATAAATATAAATGATCATTTTATTGAAAAAGAATTAAAAATGATTGGATTAATAAAACAATGTAATCAGACATATAATATTAAATTTACGAAATAAATGATCAATATTTAAAAAATAGGATCTACGTGTATCCATATTACAAATCCGGATCCGCCCAAATATCATTGTATGACTAGTTTTCATAAACCCAAAATTATCATTAATGACTTAGAAAATTTCTTAATAAACTTAGTGGTATTTTTGTAATAAAATACGTTAATATGAGGTAAATTTATTAAATGGTCACATGTTTTAATAGAATACTAGATTTTGATCCGCTAATAAATTTCTTTATATATATATAAATTATCATAGTAAAACATTTGTTTTTTTTTGGGTTTTAGTTTTAAAATTTTATTTGAATTTACTATAGAGAGTGTAAAATGGACGGGTCTGGCCTGTTTAGACCCCTTTTGTTTACACTCATTTATATTTAAAACTCATTTAGACCCATCTGTTTAAATCCGCCAGAAATAAATACATGCTCATTTAAACCCGTTTAAACCCATCTATATTTTATATCATTTTAAATTGATACAAAATACTGGAAATTTAAATTTTTATATTTTAGCTTCAATATAAAAATCGCGAAATTTTAAAATCCATAAGAAAATTAGTTTTAAAAATTCTAGCTTAAATTTCGTTACAGTTTCGATCTTATTTGATACAAAATCATAGTAATTTTCCATTTTTAGCCCATTTTTGCCTGCTATCTATTTGACCTGAATTTTAAAACCATATTATTGTAATTTGTGCTCTAAAATATGACACAAATAATAGATATATTTAAATACTGAATATATAAATATATTTTAAAAAAGAAAATAAGATTAGACTAACCTTCACATCAACTAAAATTAGGTTGATAGTTTTGTAAAATCTTCTAATTCCCACCTTTCAGTTTAGTTTCAGAATACGGGCATGAATCTCCATTTATTTGTGAATGGATACAAATTAAAACTGAGTATCATGACTTTGTTGAAATTCATATTTTGGTATTAATAAAAGACTGTTAATCATCTTTTGGTAGAAGAAAAAATAAGAATAATCGATGGTTTATATTAAGATTAGTTAAGGATTTTATTAATGAAAATAACTAATATAGATATATATGACGATACAAAAAATGGAAAATAAATATTTTATTTATTTGGTTAGATAAAACTCATTTATGAACTAAAAAAGATAATGATGAAGCCCATATCAATAAACAAATATGATTACCGATGTAAACTAAATTTCTTATCTTTTTTTTTGGTCAAACAGCAATAGTCACAACTACAAAGCAACAAAGCCAAATCGGCTAAATAAACTGAAGATACTACTTGTTTCATTGCTCTTTATGTTTGTTCCTTTTGTTTTGACTTATTTATTCTCACTTTATAATTTTGATATAACTCACGGCATTACATTTAACAAATTTGTTCCTTCTACTAACGTCTCTTTTTGTTTTTTGTTTTAGGCCATTGTAAGCAAACCAGAACCAAATTTTAAACCAGTGTACTGTTGATTCCTCAAGTCGTTCATATTCCAATTCGTTAATTGTAAGTTAGATCTAATGTCGATTTTAAAAGATAGTAATTATAAGAGCATCGCCAATGTTTAATTGCATTTTTCATTCTAAAATGGAAAAAATGCAAAATGCAATTGAAATTCTCTCTAATGTATTATGCTATATTCCATTTGAAATAGAATATTTTAAATATATTTTATTTTTTCTATTTTATTATTAATTGCAAATTATACACATTTTCTTTAAAACTTACAAATTGATCCATTTATTTTTTTTCCTTTTCAAAATTTTCATAAATTATTATATTATTTAAATTTAACTATTATAATAAAAAAAAACACATTACATTATACAGAAATAATAAGACAAAGTATATTTTAATTTAATCATCCTTATTCGAATATTTTCCCATAAGTGATCAACTAATGCGTTTCAAAGTGAAAATGAGCGTCTTTATCTTTGATTTTTCTAAATCTAGCAAGAAAGTTTTGGAACCAAGTATTATTGTTCTCTGCTATGTCAATTTTTGGAAGTGGAACTTCTCTTCCAACTTCAATTGGTGCATTGAGGTCGCGCTCATCTTCGATTATCATGTTATGCATAATTATACATGCAGTCATAATGTCATGTAACACTTTCTTCTTCCAAAAACGAAATGGTCATTGAATAATTATAATTATCAATAAAAAGAAATTATCACTAAAACAATTATTTATGTCTTAAAATAAAAATATTTAAAATTTGAAGGACTGTTTTATAAATAAAAAAGTTCAATTGCAAAATGCAATTAAAAATTACATGGTTCTATATTTGAAATCAAAAATAGCATTATGCCATTTTGCAATTGAAAATGAGATATGATTGGAGTAGATTTTATTCCAAAATAGAATTTGGCATCCAATTTGGCACAAGGTTGGAGATGCTCTAATAGTGAAATGAAGACAATATAACCATTAGATTTAAATTTAAGAGCAAAAAAAATTAAAACATTAATGTTTAGAACTTAAATGGGATGACAAACAAAATAACACAAAAAATTAAAGAAGAACCTACTTTTTTTTTTTGATTAATCTGGGGGTATCCCGAGCCTATAGAAGGGCTCAGACTAATCTCCAAGGGGAGGTGTAGCCCATGGATAGACCCTCTCTCCGGGTATTTAAATGAGCCCCTAAAGCAAAGCCCATATCCATGTGGGTGTCCTTAAACAAATGTGACTTAGTTTCGCATGGAAGGAGGATCGAACCCGGAACGTGTTAGCGTCCAAGACCCGTCCCCAACCACTTGACCACAAGAGTTTGGACAAGGAGAACCTACTTCAACCACACTTTTGGTTTAAAGTCTTCAAAATGGTTATCATCCTAGCCTATCCTGTTAACAATTGTTTTTTTACATCAAAAAAATAATTATTGTTAAAATTACGTAAATAATTACTCATGTAAGAATAAACAAAAGAAGTACACTATAATGATTCTTATACTGTGGTTCTGAAATTATTACCTTTAGAAAATTTCTTATCAAACCAAAACTTTGGTAAACCTATTGTAAACAAAAACAGATTTATTAAAATCCATAAACCTCAGTTTGCCTATTATATGTTAAAATACTTAATTAATATGAGTTCATTGTCTTCCAGATTGATGTGTATCGATTGCAAGAATTAATCATTTTGACATGGATCCATCAACCTATTTCAAGAACATGTTTCAAGTGGCTTAACATATGAAAGGTTAGTGAAACCTATATTAGTATTAGTCACTATAAAATTCATTTCACAATAGGTGGTAGATAAACGCATAAACACGGTTTGGTAATTGAGATCACTTTCAAAAACAATATTGTCGCTAGATTTTTTTAAAATAGAATCATATATCCTTAATGAAATAAAAAATAACAAAAAGAAGCAGTGACAATACACATTCATTAGTTTTGCAACTTCAGTTTCACTGGTTTGTCCCTTACCTAGAATGGAATCGTTTCATCGCCAAAAGTGACATTTCCACCTTTGATCGCTTTGACACTTTGTAAGTTGCTCATGTCTCTAGTCATGTGTCGAGAACAACCATTGTCAAATTACCATGGGTTTTTTTCCTCGTGATCATCTTATACAAATGCCATGTTACACCTAAAACCAAGACCAACTCTTGTTCCTATCGTTGCCTTTCTGACAATTTGATGAGGGTCAGCTGTTTTTACCCATATATGCTTCCTTAGCCCGTTCTAGAAGAACCTCCCTTGTCTCTTCAGCGAGTTGACACATTCCATGAATCTGCGACATTATACCTTGAGGTGTCTCACATCTCCACAGAACCAGCACCCATTGTTCCTTGTTTTGCTTCTAACTGGTTCCTTGAAGTCTTGTTCAACAAATCCTCCCGAGACAAATTTGATGGTTTTTGCTTCCATCCTCCTTCCTGTGTATCCAAGACCTCTGTTTCTTTTCTCAGTTCTTCCCAGGCCTTGGATCTTATCAAGTTGTTTTGTTCCCGCAAACATGTGAACCTTTTTGTGATGTTGTATGAGCTCATCTTGAAGTCGTGCAGATGTTTCTCGTTCAGATATCAATTCTTGTTCCAACTTGTAGACATCTTTTCTTTGGTTAGAGTCAGACTCTCATGGCTGATTTTCTTTTCTGTAATGATTTTCAGTTTCATGGGCTCAATGATTAATTGCTTCAAGGCGTAACTTATCCTTGGTAAGCTCCATGTTTTGTTTCTCTATTTTGATTAGAGTGTCTTTGACTTCAGCCAAATCTAGTTCATGTTCTGATTCAGAGTCTGTTTCATCTTCTTCTCCTTCAAATTCAGTAATCCAACAAACGCAAAAAGTTGTTAAGATCTTCTTCCCTTTCATTGCTCTCATCATCGGTATCTTCTTATGAAAGAAATGATTTTTCCTTTCTCCTCTTTTGATCATTGACGCACTCAAGTTGAGTATGTCCTAGACCTTGACATCTGGAGCATTTTATCTCTCTTCTCTTCAGTGTGGGACATTCAGTTATGTAGTGTCCAAAACCCTTGCACTCATGACATTGAATCTCAGCACGTTTCGCCATCTTGTCTCCTTCAGTTTGCTGGAGTTCAGTTTCTTCTGAGCCGATCCTTGTCCATGTTCAACCCTTTGTAATGCTCGATCAAACCTTATGACTAGCAAGCTTACTAGATCATATTCATATGTTCTTTGTTTGTTATTTTCACTAACCGCCAGCGCCATATTTCGAGGCTTATTCATGCCATCTAATTTCAGTTCATGAGCTTGCAGCATGCCCACAACCTCTCCAAAGGTAAGTTCTTCAGTGTTTTGGAACACACTCAGGGATGATTTGTACGACATGTACTTAGGTTGGAGACACCTCAAGAATTCTTCACAAGGTTATTATCCTTGTATTTTTTCCCAAGAGTTGCAGCTTCTAAGAGAGAGAACTCAGTTTTGAGCTGAAATCTATAATAGACTCATGCTTTTCGATCTTTAGATTCTCAAATTGTGAGGCTAGGAGATCTTTCCTTGAGTTTTGAACCTTATGAGTTCCTACAAAGTGTGCTTGTAGGATGTCCCATGCATCCTTAGAAGTTTCACAACATTGAATCAACTCAAACGTCTTCTTTGATACACTGATGTGAATAGCACTAAGAGCTATGGAGTTGTATTTAGATCTCTTCGTCTCTTCTTTAGTCCATGTCTCTTCTGGTTTAGGTGTTTTCTCACTTTTCATCCTTGATTATAGGATCCTCCCACTTTTCCATAAATGCTTTCCATGTGAGTGGACCAATCCCTTTGATTAACGACCTCATCCTTGACTTCCAAACGCCGTCATTCCATGGATCAAGAATTAATCTTGAGTTGTTAAAAGTTCTTGATAGCTTTCCATCTTCTTCCTCATAATCTCACCCAATTAGAGACTACGAGTGGTAGCTCTGATATCAAATGAAAATGCAACACTACTTGTTTTAGTGATTGTATCAAACAACTCAAATCTTTCTCTAAAAACGTGTTTTATTAGATTAATTCTCTTGTGAACTTACAAGTATCACTTAATACAATGTAATCTCTCAAGCTCAATGATTTATACTCAATCATGTAAACTCTCACAAATTCTCTCTCTAATTTGCTCAAGCTTATACGCGGCTATTTATACAAAATAGCTCGGTCAACTACCTAGTTGAAAACCCTTTAAAAGATCAATACAAATCTTCTTAGAGATAAACATGAATATCCTAAATCTCCTACATTTTAGGATTTCTTTAACTTTTACCAAATTTTGTTTTAATCCACTTCAAGATACATGTCCAGCTCATCCATACTTCTTGGATCTTCCACATCAGCTATAGATCTCGATCAAGTTTTTTCACCATCTCCTCAAGATATGTTCCACATCATGTTCGCTTGTGTTACTCTTTGAGCTACTTCATGAGCTACTTCTTGACTTGTACACGATGTACCTCAATTGCATCTTCATCTTGTACCACAAAGACAACAAGCGAGTTAAAAACAAATGATTTATCTTGTAGATAGAAAACTTGATGAGATTAAACAGAGTAAACCAATGTTATGGTTTAAGAAGAGATGTGGCATTACTAATGGCTCCTAAATTAATGGAATTTTCTCGTTGAGTCTTGACAGTGACAGTGAAGTCGAATCACTTGAGTGCCCAGAATTGGTCCTTTTCCAATACACATCATCTTGAAGAGGCACTAGAGGACATGAATCGAGACGGTCGACCCGCCACATCAAGAAATTGAGAAACCGGTGGTGAGAGATGGTACAGAAAAATCATGGGAAATTTGAATAAGGCTACATCAACATTTGGACCACGACAACAAAAATAGTTCGTGAGGAATTTTGGTTCAATTGCAGGATCACTAACTGCCTTAACTAAGAAGGACGCCTTCATCTGGACAGGAAAATCGAATATGGCTTTTGAAGCGTTGAAACAAGCTCTTTGTTCAACGCCAATTGTAATTCTACTATGATTTTAAGCCATTTCGTAGTGTAATTGGTGCAGTGCTGATGCAGAGTGAACATCCACCAGCATACATCAGTCGACAATTGAAAGGAAAGCAATTACATTTTTCTATCAATAGTATGCAGTTCAAAAATGGTGTCACGAGCTACTTGTGAGCAAAACTTATCAAAGAATTCTAAAATACATGTTAGAGCAGAGGTTAAACACGCCGATACAACATCATTGACACCCCAAACTTTTAGAATTTGACTACAAAATTCAATACCGGCAAAGGAAATATAGCATAGTTGCAGATGTGTTATCAAAGGTGGAAGGAGCAGAGATTTTGCACATAACTATGACAGTCCTTGAATGTGACCTTTTGCAGAAAATTCAAGCAAGCTACGAATCGGATTCCACCATTAAAGAAGTGATTGAGGAGTTTAATAAAAATCCCATGGATAAGAAACACTTCTTTTGGACACAAAAGTTCTCAGGCGGAAGGGTAAAATGGTGATACCGACGGATCTGAATGTGAGGTAGACGATTTTAGAATGGCTCCATTTCTCAGGTATTGGTGGACATTCTGGCCACGATGCAACATACCAACGTGTGAAAGGATTATTCAAATAGAAGGGGATCTCTAAGTATATTCAAGATTTTATTCGAAGCTGAAATGTCTGTCAACAATGCAAATATGATACATCGGCATATGCAGATTTACTCCAACCCCTTCTTATACTGGAGATGGTGTGGACTGAAATTTCCATGGATTTCATTGATGGACTACCTCTCTCCTTCAGGAAATCGGTTACTTTGGTGGTGGTAGATAGGTTGAGTAAGGTTGTTCACTTTATGGCACTTTATCATCCTCACACAACAATGTAGGTGGCTCAAGTTTTTTCGACAGTGTATTTAAACTTCATGGGTTTCCTGATTCGACTTTCATTTACAGAGATAGAATGTTCTTAAGTGACTTTTGGTGTGAGTTGTTTACATTCCAAGGAGTTTCTAACAAATGTATTGAGACAAACTTGCGATGTATGTGCAGTGATCGGCCTCACATGTGGAGTAAATGGTTACCATTCGAGTAATAGTGACACAACACAAATTTTCACACTGCGATGCACATGACTCCGAATGAGGCAGTTTACGGATAGTCACCTCCTCAACACCTACCATATTTACCCAGTGAGTCAAAAGTTGCAGTTATTTCTAGTTGCTTGCAGGAGAGAAAAAATATGTTGTTGATGCTTAAGTTCCATCTTCTTCGAGGTCAACATAGGATGGAGTTTTTTTTTGCAAATTATCATTGCACTAATCGGAGTTAGCCATTGGGGGATTTCGCTTATGTAAAACTGCAACCTTATCAAAAAGATTTAGTTATTGTAAGGAGTAACCAGAAGTTGGCACCAAAATTCTTTGGTCCTTACAAGATCATTGACAAGTGTGGTAAGGTCGCATATAAGTTGAATTTACCATCGTCGTCACAAATTCACCATGTTTTGTGTTTCTCAGCTGAAGTTAGTAATGGAAAATGTGATCACTTCGTATGAGTTACCAGAGATGGTATCAGATGTGTTATTGTGCGAGCCAAAACATGTGTTGAAGAGGAGAATGGTTCAATGTTAGAGCAAATTTTAATCCCTATTTCTAACTGCAAGTGTACAATGTCGAACAATGTAATATCAAGGGTATCGAATCCACGGAGACTCAAGTTTCACACAATAGATAATATGTAGTCGAATAGAACTAAGTCAATAAGATGAAAATAGTAAATAAGCAAGTAATTAAAAGTGTGTTTTCGATGGGAGAAAAGCGCTAGACCTAGGGAGTTCTCAGGACATCATGCGATGTCAGATATTTAACTAATCAAGATTCAGATTAAGTACATGTTCAAGAACTAGAATCACAAGTATCAAATAATTCAACTCTCAATGCAATTATTCTCTATGTCTAACAACCTAGTGATTCAAATCTCTTTGCAATCTTAAAGTTCTAGACAATCATTAATAGCAAGTTCTTTAGTTCACAATTCTCCTAAACCAAATCTCTTTGTATCTATTCAAATTGCTCATACTAAATTCTATCAGATTATAATTCATACTCTCATGCCAAATTATTAATCTAAGATCTAAACTGTAGGTGATCAATCCAGAATTCAGTTTTAATCTCAACTTAGGTGATGAACAAATAGTTTTAGAATCCTAATTATTCAGAGAACTAACAAAGCATCAAAACCCTATGAGAATCCCTAAATCTAACAAGGTTACTACTCAGACATGATATCAATTAGACAACATATATTGAATAGAAAACCAAAGACTGAATAGATATAAATAATGGGGTTCAGAATCCTTTTCTCAAAGGTTACAGAGTAGCAGAATCATCTCCAAGCAATCTCTCAATCTCCAAAAGCCAGAACAAAGCAAGAACAAAATATAAGAGAAAACAACTCTCAAAAACCTAATTAAAGGACTAAACACGTTTTGGGGCTTAGTTAGAAACAATGAAACTTCTAAGCTTTCTTGAAAATCATCAAAAGATGTAATTAACTCGCGCCATGGTTTCGTTGGGCTTCAGTGTTGACCGACACTAAGAGGGATGTATGTCGGTGTTGATTCAAAAAATCAAACAATAATCAATTTGTTTAAATCGATTAGTAAAATAGGGACTTAGATATGAGATTAAACAACAATCAGAAAGCAAGAGCAGGTTAGACTGGAAAATCTAGTCTTATTACGAAATCGAGCCGGAACCGATCAGTGATCGCTAGCTCTTAGTGTTTTTGTGAGTACAAGTGTTTGTTTTTACTTAGTCTTTTCCAGCGCAGATGAAGAATATTTATATCAGAGAATCTAGGGTTTTTTTCCCTAGATTCTCTCTGATATTCTTTACAAATCTTAAGAGAATATTTCCTTAAAATATCATTCCTTATCTCTTTCAAGATAAATGTTAACTTAACATTTATCTTCCTTTCCATGCAGGTCGACGAGTGAGTCTCCGAGCTCCATCGATGTTGCCGAGCTGCCTTGTCGTTGTTGGGCTTCGTCACGTTGGGTCTCCATTAAGCCTTCTGGGACGAGTCTCCTCTGGACCCCTTTGTTATTGCGCCGGGCCTTAGAGGGGTGCTAAACCCACCTCTAATAGTAATCCCCCCCAGTTCGTCGCACCGGGCATAGCGTAAGTTGGCGGATTTATTTCTCTTGGTATGGCCTAATAACTGTACCGGCTTGCTGTTACCTCGGCATTTATTGCTCTTGACCAAGAATCGCTTCGTATTTTTGATCATTTGTTGTGCCTAGGCTTCCTCCATTGAATGGTTTACACATTTCGGGAATGTCGTGTCGCCTTAATTCAGTATCTGTAACCGTTGGGTCGCTTCGGTAACCGCTTGTGTTTTCGTTATAAATACGACTCTCCTCCTTTTCATTTTCGCCATCTTCATTTTTTCTCTCTTCCTTTGCGGTTTACTTTCTGATTTATTTTTCTCTTTCTCGTTGCCTCTTCTCTTTAAGAGATGGTAACAAATCCTTCGCTTTTTATTGCTCCGGACAAGGTCGTCCTCCAGATCGCTGTGTGGCTGGACACATCAATGAGCTTATGCTCTTTTTGCTAAAGGGTAGCTTGTCGGTATCTGGATTTATGCTGATGGTTACCTTCGTTTATCGCCCTTAACAACTTAAGGGCGACATTCAAATCCTTCGTTTGGATCGATATGATACGTCGTTGATCTCAGGAATGCACTCTGGTCTGTTCCTCTCAGGATCAGTTGCCTTCCGCGTGAGATATTTACACATACTTTTATCCTGGCTTAACCTTTGCAGTTCGGTGTTTTAAACTTCTTTCTTTTCATAGAGAAACTGATGGTATGTCGGAGCATGCCTGTCCCGAAAGATGCAGGCGGGTTGTTTCTTAAGGAATCCATCTTTCCGAGCTCAGTTGGTGAAATGATGAGAGTTCCTTTGAGTGGTCAGGTCGGCATATCAGAATCTTTGCTTGCCCCAGCTAGATCCACTATCCGGCTTCGACTTAGCTCATGCTTTTATTCGTGTAGCTGACTATCAAGGACGAGTGTTACAAACGACAGGCAATGAAATCGTCTTTCAAGAAAGGTCCTCAGCGGCGAGATGACTGCTATCAGAAGTGGTTCCTTCGATCTGCATTTATCTTCAGCAGAAAGTTGGTGACACTTAACAGATTCTTTCTCATCGGCGGCCTTGTTGGGAGAAGACGATGCAATCGCCTTAGTTAAAAGCAGTTCGGTTTCTGGAGGGAGAAGCCGAACGTGGACGCAAATCGTCTTTCATGAAAACTGTCTTTAGTTTTTCTTTTCTTATATGTAGTCCGAGTTGTAATAATATTTTTGAGGACAAATAAATGAAGAATTTTTTTTCATTCCATTCTATTTCGTCTCGTATTATTCACTTCGGCTCAAAATTTTAAATCCTATGTGGCTATATTGATGGAATGTCCCTGCCGAGTTTCATAGGATCCGCCTGTGATGTGACCGAATACTTCCTTTGATTCTTATCATGGGCCGGGCTGCACTTCAGCGGAATTGTAGGCTTCTTGTGGGCAATCTTTTCGGACTTAATTCTGATTTACCGCGAAAGAAGGGGGGTTACCAAAGTGTGCTTCAGTATCCTTTTCGTGATATTATTTTGTAGATGTGATCGAGTTTCTCTTTCGATTTTTATCGTTGGGCCGGGCTGTACCTCGACAAAATTGTAGCCTTCTTGTGGACAATGCTTTCGGAGTCAATTCTGATTTGCCGCGAAGGAAGGGGGTTACCGAATTATGATTTGGTATCCTTTTTGCGATACGAGTGGTGATAAACACCGACGTATATCGCGTATATCACCTAGTTCGAAGTCGGTTATGCGAATCGGGTCGGATTATTTGTCGCGACTTGAACTTAAGTGAGCGGGGGTGATTAATTTTTCATCAGTGCCGACTTTTGAGTCTTGATTTTTGCACGTGTGATGAATGTGTGGATTAATTCACCACGACACTCGTAGAGCGCGTTTGAATTTGTTTGTCTGGCTAAGACGTTGTATCTTTTGCAAGATGTAATTTTATTGGAAGTATAGTTGAATCCTGAAAGGACTGCCTACATACCCCGTTAACAGGGGATCAAACCATTCATAATTCGTTTTACATGAGTTGTAGCTCGATGAGCTCTTTTTCTGTGACCGGAAAATCTAGTACACAAATCGTTTAAGGTGCATTGAGTTCCATGAGAACTCGACGGGTATTCCATTTAGTTTGGAGAGCTCGTAGACCCCAGGTTTGAAGACCTTTGATATTTGGTAGGGTCCTTCCCAGTGTATGCCGATTTTTCCGGCGTTCTTTTCTTTGGTTCCTTGATGAACCTCGTGCAAGACGAGTCTCCTTCTTTCAGGTGTCGCCCTTTAGTTTTTTTTGTTATAGTACCGAGCGGCGAGGTGCTGATAATTCTGAATTCTTAAGAGGGCCTCGTCTCTTTGTTCCTCAAGCGTATTAAGATTATTAAGAAGAATCTCGTTATTAAGTTCTGGGTTCCGAATAAGCATAGATCGCCGAACCATTGGTAGGCCTATCTCGGCTGGTGACATGGATTTCACTCTGTGAGCTAAGGAGAACGGGTTTGGTTTGATGGTCTTCACGGGGTGGTTCGATGTGACCACAAAATTTTGTCTAACTCATCAGCCCAATTTACTTTATGCTTGTCGAGCCGTTTTTTGAATCCAGCGATGATAGTTTTATTTGTGGCCTCTGCCTGGCCATTCCCTTGTGGATAGTAAGGCGTGGACCTGCTAAGCTTGATGTTGCACTTATTGCAGAATTGGCTGAGCAAGATCGACGTGAACTGTTTCCCATTGTCCATGGCGATCACGTAGGGGATTCTGTGGCTACAGATGATGTATTTCCACAAGAAGCTGGTGACGTTCCGAGCTTTAACCTTTTTATAGGCTTTAGATTCTACCCATTTGGTGAAATAATCAGTTAGGATTAAGATGTGTTCGTTCTGCCTGGATTTGTGCATTGGCCCTACTATGTCCATCGCCCATCGCATGAATGGGTAAGGGGCCGTGGCTGTCTGTAGTTCCTCCGTATGCGTGTGTATCGCTGGAGCGTTTTTTTGGCATGGCTCGCATCTTGCGGCATATCTTGCACAGTCTTTATCCATCGATGGCCAGAAGTAGCCGAGCTTCCTAATTTTTTGTGCCAACGAGCGTCTGCCAGCGTGGTTTCCTCCAGCTCCTTCGTGAGTTTTATTGATCACTTCCTCGATTTCTTTTCCTTCTACGCATCATAAGGCCGCTCCGGTAGCGTTGTATCGAAAAAGGTCTCATTCTATTATAACATATCGAGCTGCTTTGGCTCTGAGTCAGTAAGCTTCCCACTTATCTGGGGGCAGCTTCCCGTCTGATATGTAGGCTTTTATCTTCGAGCTCCAGGGTTCTTTCGGCGTTATATCGCCATGCTCTGGTTCTGCCGTTTCGTCTGCATCTTTTACTTCTCCATCGATGACGTTACAGATGTCGGGAGGGTTTATGCTTAGCTTCTCTATGAGCTCCACCAGGATCGTTCGTCTCAGTTGTGCATCTGAGCTTGACGCTAAGGCTGCGAGGGAATCTGCTGATGTTTTCTCCTTCCTTGGGATTCTTGCTAAATTGAAGAAATCAAGGTCGGTAGTCAGTTATTTGGTTACGCCGAGGTAAGTGCCATCCTTTCATTTTTGGCTTCGTATTCGCCGTGGAATTGGTTCACGACCAGTTGCAAGTCATAGCGGGCTTGGATGCGTTTGGCACATATGGCTCTGGCCAATCGTAGTCCGGCGATCAAGGATTTGTACCCAGATTCGTTGTTAGAGGCTGGAAACCCTAGCCTGAACGATTGCTCGAGCACTTCTCCTATTGGCGATTCGAGCCGGATCTCGATTCCTGGGCCGGCCTTTGATGATGATCCATCCACGTGGATGCTCCAATTTCTTTCTTCCGATTGATCATCTTGTGTCAATTCGGGTGGAAGTTCGACAATGAAGTCTACTAGGACCTGAGATTTTACGCCAATCTGTCCTTTGAATTCGTTGTCGTACTCACTCAATACAATAGCCCATTTGGCTAGCTTGCCGGATTGGGTCGGACTATGTAAGGTTGACCTTAGGCGCATGGTGGCGAGAACGATGATCGGGTGTGACTGAAAGTATGGCCTGAGCTTTCTTGCCGACGTGATGACCGCCAGTGCCAGCTTTTTGATCATTGGGTATCAGGTTTCTGCTCCATCCAACGTCTTACTGATATAGAAGACCGGCTTTTGTTCGTTGCGATCCTCTTTTAATAGCACCCCGCTTACTGCCACGCTTGATACTGATATGTAAAGATAGAGAGTTTCTCCTTCTTCCGGCTTAGCTAGTACTGGAGACGTTGAAGGTATTCTTTCTATTGTTGGAAAGTTTCATCGCACCTTTCGTTCCATTCGAATTTTTTGTTTCCTCTCAATAGTTGGTAGAAGGGGAGGCACTTCTCCGTCGATATGGAGATGAATCGGTTGAGTGCGGCGATCCTTCCGGTCAGCCTCTGCACCTCGCGGGTCTTGGTTGGAGATGGCAGGTTCATTATTGTCGTTCTTTGCTTTGGGTTTGCTTTGATTCCTCGTTCTGTCATGTTGTACCCTAAGAGATCTTCTGAAGTAACGCCGAAGGTGCACTTTATCGGATTCAGTTTCATCTCGTAGTCGTTCAGGATGTCGAAACACGTTTTTAGGTGGGTGACATTGTCCGTCGCCACTAGTGATTTTACGATCATGTCGTCGATGTAGACTTCCATGGTTCGGCCGAGCTGTCCTATGAACATTTTGATGACAAGGCGTTGGTAAGTTGCCCCGTGTTCTTCGGGCCGAATGGCATGACTTTATAGCAGATGGTCCCTCGATCCATTATGAACGAGGTTTTCTCTCTATCGTCTGGGTGCACGAGTTTTGGTTGTATCCGGAGAAGGCATGCATGAACGAACGACAGGAGCTCGTTACCGGCGGTTGCTTCGACCAGTCGATCTATGTGTGGTAGTGGGAAACAGTCTTTGGGGAAAGCTTTGTTCAGGTCGGTGAAGTCGACGCACACTCTCTATTTGCCGTTCTTCTTATTCACCACCACTGGGTTTGCGAGCCACTCGGGGTATTTTACGTCCATGATGGATCTGGCTCCTAGTAGCTTGTCCACCTCGTCGTTTACTGCATGTGCTCTCTCTACTCCAAGCTTCCTTCTTTTCTGCTTGATGGGTTTGTACGTTCTGTCGACGTTGAGGTCGTGGCGAGGGATTCTTGGATCGATTCCTATCATATATTTTACCGACTACGCGAAGGTTGATACGTTCTGTTTGAGTTAATCGATCAGTTCGGCCCTGATGTCGAGGTCGAAATCAGCTCTGATTCCTACGCTTCCCAAAGGGTTCCGATCGTCGATCTTTACGTGCTCGATTAACTCCAGCCGGGGGTTATCCCGATCGAATTCCTTTGGAGGGGTTGCTTCTTCCCGAGTAGTCTCTGTGTCGACTCCGATGTTGTTGCGTGTTCCGTCACATTGCTGGGATGGGCTAGGTTGGTTCCCTTCTCCTGCCGTTGCGGCATTGGTGACATCGCATGTACTGTTCGTTCCTCTTGTCTTCTGTGACGAAGGTGGTGATTCATTCATTGCTATTCTCTTCTTTGGTTAATCAAAATACCCAAGGTCTCCACAAACGGCGCCAATTGTTAATTCACAAAATCAAACAATAATCAATTTGTTTAAATCGATTAGTAAAATAGGTACTTGGATATGAGATTAAACAAGAATCAGAAAGCAAGAACAAGTTAGACCGGAAAATCTATTCTTATTACGAAATCGAGCCAAAACCGATTAGTTTATCGCTAGCTCTTAGGGTTTTTTGTGAGTACAAGTGTTTGCTTTTACTCAGTCTTTTTCCGCGCAGGGGAAGGATATTTATATCAGAGGATCTAGGTTTTTTCCCTAGATTTTCTCTGATATTCTTTAGAAATCTTAAGAAAATATTTCCTAAAAAATATCCTTCCTTATCTTTTTCAAGATAAATGTTAACTTAACATTTATCTTCCTTTCTCATGCAGGTCGACGGGTGCGTCGCCGAGCTCCATCGATGTCGCCGAGCTGCCTCGTCGTTGTTGGGCTTCAACACTTTGGGTCTCCATTAAGCCTTATGGGCCGAGTCTCGTCTGGTTACGGGCCTCAGAGGGGTGCTAAACCCACCTCTAATAGTCGGCATCAACACATGGTTACGGCTCCAACTTCAACTTCTTGCAGAATGATCCAGAAACGTCCCAAAACTCCTAGCTTTGCTCCAAACGTATGCTAACCTGTAAAAGACTCGATAGACTCGAAATACAAGGTTAAAGGCTCAATATATACACTTATATCATGGTTGAAAACCTAGAAAAACCATGATATATCTATTTCCTCACACTTAGATTTTGCTTGCCCTCAAGCAAATAGAAAACTAAAGCATGAAAAAGAGGTTTGAAAACACAAAAACTCATTTCGTCTTAGGAACATCACATTCACATTCACTTAGCAATCCTTTCTTATCCCTTTTTCCCCTTTAGAAACTGGTTTTTTCCCACTGGGTATCAATTTTTTTTTTTTATCAGTGATCTTCTCTTTTTATTCGGGGTGTTACTTTTGACACATTTCATGGATGCACATGAGGTAATAGGGGTCTCTACCACTCTCCTGACCACTTCGAAGCTACTAGCTTATCTGCAGTTTATCTCTCTTTTTTTTTACTTTCAAGGGAGGGGAGAAGGGAACCATACTCAGACAGGTTTACAAGCTGTTTCAGGCATGACAGAGGAATCCGATCCAGAGATACCAAGCCCCTAGGTGAGAAAAATTAAGTCAAGATTAGAGGTGAAGTTAGTAGTGGATCCTCTGAATACCTGAGAATTTATGGGTGTCCTTGGAAGGTTGATCCGTATGTGGTTTTCTAACAATCATATAGCTACTGCAAGTCTGTCCAATGGTCATTTAGGATCATCTTCCTGCGAAAATTTCCTCAAAACATCTTTGTTTCCAACTGATTTTGAGTCAATAAAACAATTTTAAAAACAAAGGACTGACTCTAAGAAAACAAAACACATCGTCAGTAACCACCTCCCCCACACTTAAACTGCACTGGCCTCAGTGCAATCGCAGCTTGGGTTTGGCAAAAATCAATCTGGAACGATAGGAAAATTGGGTTAAAATCTCGTACCTGAACACGATTAGTGTCGACCGACACTAAGGTCAATGTCGGTCGACACTGAATCCTCAGGATCGTACGCAGGATCTGTGACAAGTCTCATGGTCAGGTTAATGAGTTAGCACTCAAATTCTCACATGTTAGCTGCGTTAGATCACTCAAAAATCATGTCAGAAGTACCAACACAATGCACAAACTCAAAATCATCCAAGTTCCAAACTGATTGCACTAACAGACTGACTCAAACAAAGACATAAAAATGACTCAAAGACACAAAAGAAAAAGAAAAGAAAAGAAAAGAAAAGAAAAGAAACATAGAACCAGTAGGAATGGAGGATCTAAAACTCCTGAGAGTCCTCGTCGTCCATCTCCTCAGAATCAACAGCCTCCTTTATGTCCTCATCCTCGGGAATCGAAGGTGCGGGTGGTGTGGGCTTGCGACGACAACGCTCTGGGTGAGAGACACGTTGTGCGCGACGACAAGAACAGCTGAAAATACCCTTCGACATCTCCTTAAGCGTAGAGGTAGCCCACTTCTGCCATTCTCCAGATGGCATGTATTCCGGTGGCCTCGGAGGGTCTGGGAAACCATAAGTCTCATCATCAGTAGCAGGAACTGTGTCGTGCTCAGCAGCAGAAGCAGCAGCTCCAGAGGATGCACCTCTAAGTACAGTGGAGCGACATGGAGGAGCTCGACAAAGGTCCTCATAAGGCTGAAAACTCAGCATTAAAGGCTCACCCGTAATCCCTGTGAGTCTAGTATTAGAAGGGGAAACAAACGCTCTACACTAGATGAATCTGTGAAGTTTCACAACAACTCGCCTCTATCCTTGTCGCCCTTGAGCCAATGAGTGCTCCCCAAATGTGCAATTTCCATAGTAAACCTCGCTGTGCAGATCGTCATCTGACTTCTGTCAATGCCACAATGGTTAATACATGAGTCAAGAGGCTCCCAACAGTCTATGTCTTCGTTCCCTTTCATGTGAAAGGCTTGGTCTTCAGATCCTCCAAATGATGTGCAAACACTGCTCCCATGTTCACATCTGCCTCCAAATGAGCATCCTCATATTGCTCTATGCCAATCATATATACAATCCCAAAGTATTGTAGTAACAGCTCCACGATCCTCATCATGCCAGGCTCCATCTTGCACAGTAAGGTGTTGGCAAACAGACGAACAACATACCTAAGCACAAGATGCCTCACTGCGGAGTGTCAGGTCGTCTGGGAGTCATAGGTCCCATTACCAAAGTGAGACTAGAACATATGCACATCTCTCCACTGCTCTGGCAAAGTCACTCGCTCTCTAGTCCTGTCAAACCTGTAGATGTCACATGGCTCAGGGATAGTAATCCGATACCTCACACCCTTAGCCATGAAATTCAATGTCCCCTCAGAAGCCTTATGGACTATCTTGTTGGTGTAGTACACCCTGATTGTAGCCATAAACTGCCTCACAATCTCCTCGTACATATCATAATGCTTAGTACATATAGTACCCAAGTCTGCTGTCCGCAAGATACGGAGTACATCAGATCGTATCTTCCTCTTTGTCATAGTGGCTTGATCAGAAAATATGGTGGGTTTGATCGTGACGCCACACCAAGTGTTGTAGTACAAAGAGTGATAATCGTCTCAATGCTCTGAGATTATCATGTTGATGCATGTAGTCTTCTTGTACTCAACATCAGGATCATGCTCCCAAACCCGGTTGTATGGGATTCTCAGCTTCTCATGCCTTGGCCAAGGTGGGAGTGTCTGCGGGTTTGGGGCATTGGTATCAGCTGCGGTGTCATCCCGCTGTGGTGAGGAACCATAAGCAGAAGCCTCAGCAGCCTTCCTCGCTCACTTAGTTTGATGTCGTGATGTCATATGCAAGATAAAACAGACAAACCGAGAATAAGACTCAAAGATACAAAATTGTAAAGTCAGGATATCTTCTAATTGAGTCTATACAATCATCCACAACATTGAAATCAACCATATTCCATCCCATTTTCGTCCCAAATCATCACAGAATCAACCAACGAGCAAGTTCGTCATCAAATCGAAAAAATTTCTGAGCTCTCTAATTAATAACAAAATTTGTATGGAGACCCTATAATTCCTCTAGCATAACCCAAATGAGCAAAAATCAACCATAGAAACAAGCTAATTGAGGCAAAATTTGAAGTTTTTCACTTTAGGGACGAAATGGAAATAGGGAGATTCAGAGAAATACCTTTGCATATCGAGTGAACTGATACTAAAAATGGATAGAGGGAAGAAAATCATATGGAATAGCACTTGGAATCACTTAAAACGGTTAAGAAACGAAAGAGATGAAGATTTTTGGAGATTTTTCACGAGAGGGAAAAGAATAAAAAGATGAAGTCTGTCCCGAATTTTAAAGAAAACTTACCTCGTTCGTATCAATGTCGATCGACCTAAGTTCTCCAGGTCCCAAATCGACCATAATAATCGACCTTGGTCTATTTCTGTCCGTGCTCAAAATTCTCGTACGTCAATGTCGACCGACGCTAATGTTAACGTCGGTCGACACTCGATCCAAAGTGCTACGGATTTTGCGAGACTTAACACAAAAACACAAAAAACCAAAGAAATCAAAAAGAAAAACCAAAAATCCTAATATTTACAACTTACCAGTGGGTTGCCTCTCACTATGCGCTCGTTTAACGTCATTAGATTGATTGTATTGCGACTAGGCAGTGGGTGGACCATCCATATGAACAATGTCGCCTTCTGGAATCTTTTAGCTTTCGCCCAGTATTGTTTCATACTTTGCCCGTTCACGGTGAACTCCTCTCTTTTGGAATTCACCAGGATAACAACTCCATTTGGTCGGACTTCCTTGATGGTAAAGGGACCTGACCAACGAGAACGCAACTTTCCAGGAAACAATTGCAAATGTGAGTTATACAGAAGTACCTGGTCATTCAGTTCGAAGTGGCGTGTGATGATCTTTCTATCATGATATGCCTTTGTGTGCTCCTTGTACAAATTTGAGTTCTCATATGCATGGTGGAGAATTTCATCCAACTCATTCAGCTGTAACAAACACCTTTCTGTTGCAGGTTTGAGGTTGAAGTTCATCTGTTTGACAGTCCATCTAGCCTTGTGCTCAAGCTTAACTGGAAGGTGATAAGCTTTCCCATAGAGGAGATGAAACGGAGTAGTCTCAAATGGCGTCTTGAACACAGTCATGTAGGCCAATAAAGCATCATCTAGCTTAGCAGACCAATCCTTCCTAGTCTTTTCCACTGTCTTCTCTAGAATCTCCTTGATCTGTCTGTTTGAAACCTCAACCTGTACACGATGATTAACACCATGCTTTTTAAGCAACTTCTCAAAGACCTTATTGATAAAGTGAGAACCACCATCACTTATCACAATCCAAGGCACTACTCCAAAGGGGAAGATGATAGTCTTAAACAGCTTAAGAACTATCGAAGAGTCATTGGTCAGACTAGAAATCGCTTCAACCCAATTGGATACATGGTCCACAACAACCAAGATATACTTATTCCATAGGAAGATGGGAATGGTCCAACGAAATCGATGCCCCAGCAGTCAAAGACTTCAACCTCCAGGATGAAATTTGATAGGCTCAGAGTTTTAATCCTATTCTACTGCAAGTGCACATTTATGCAATGTAGTACTTAGGGTATCGAATCCACAAGGACTCACGGCTCACATGATAGATTGTATGTTATCAAGTTAAGCTAAATCAATCAAAAGAAAACAGTAAACTAAAGCAAGTAAACAAGGAAGTGTTTTCAATAAGAGAAAGGCGCTAGACTTAGGAAGTTCTCGGGAATTATGCAATGTCAGATACTTAACTAACCGGATTCATATTTAACACAGGTTCAAGAACTAGAAACACAATGCTAAACAATCCAACTCTCGCTGATATTATTTCTATATCTAGCAACCTAGTGATCCAAATCTCTTTGTGATCCTAAAGTTCTAAACAAGCATTCAGAACAGGTTCTATAGGTTCACAATTCTCCTAAACCAAATCTCTTTGTATCTAGTCAAATTTCTCACACTAAGTTATTTCAGATTATAACTCACACTCTCGAGCTAAGTTAATTATCTCAGATTTAAACCCTAGGTGATCAGTCCAGAATTCAGTAATAAGCACAACTTAGGTGATAAACGAACAAATTGTGAATCCTAATAAATCAATTATCTAACATGCATAAAACCTTTATGAGAATCCCTAAATCTAACTAGGTTACTACTCAGACATATTATCAATCAAATAACACATCATGAATATAAAACCAAAAGACTGAATAAATAAAGTAAAGGGGTTTGAAATCCTTCTCTCAAAGGTTACAAGTAGCAAGAATCAGCCCCTTAGCAAATCTCTCAATCCCAAAAGCAAGAACAAAGTAAGAACAAGATAAACTGAATCATGAGTCTGAAAACCTAATTAAAACTCCTAAACTCGTTTTGCGGTCAGATTAGAATTAGGGGAAACTTAGGAGTCTTTGTGCAATTCTTCAGAACTTGTCTCAACTTGGCGTATAACTTCTCTCGCGCTCAGTGTCGACCGACACCAAAGTCAGTGTCGGTCGACATCCAGTCGTGGCCGAGATACCAACTTCAGCTCCTTGCACAAATCACCAAAAACGTCCTATAATCTCGCTCTTTGCTCAAAACGAAAGTCTAGCTGTAGAAGACTCAATAGACTCGAAAACCCAGGTTAAAGACTCAATATACACAACTATATCATGGTTGAAAACCTAGAAAAACCATGATATATCAACTCCCCCACACTTAGCTCTTGCTTGCCCTCAAGCAAGTGAAAGAACTAAAGCATAAGAAAGAAGTTTGAAAACTCAGAAACTCATTTCGTCCTAGGAACTTTCGCATTCACATTCACTTAGTAAGCCACTGAAAACTTTCCTGCAGATCTCAAGATCACAATATACTTCCCCCACACTTAGCAACTATCCCAAGTAAACTCCACAATCAAGTTAGGATATTCAAGTTCACCACACTAACCTCTGTACACAATTAGGTGCGGTCTTACAAAGGGAGTTTTGATCAGAGAAAACATGGACTCAACTCAGTCAGTACTGACCACCAAACTGTCGGTTTCTGGTTCCTTTCTTTTCCCTTTCTCCCTTAGCACTGATTTTTCCCCCTGGGTATCATTTTATTTTTTCTATCAGTGCTCTTCCCTTTCCACTTGGGGTTTAACTTTGGATCTTTCCATGGATACACAGAAGGTAATATGGGTCTCTAACACTCCCGTGACCAGTTCGAAGCTACTAGCTTATCCTCAGTTTTAATCTCTTTTTTTTTTTACTTTCAAGGGAGGAGAAAATCAGAAATCATACTCAAACATGATCATAGGCTGTGTCAGCACATCAGAGGAATCCGATCCAAAGATCTCAAGCCACCTAAGTAAGAAAATCAAGTCAAGTTTAGAGGTGAAATTAGTGATGGATCCTCTGAATACCTGGTTAGATATGGGTGTCCTTGGTAAGTTGATTCGTCTGGGGTTTTCTAATAGTCATAGAATTACTGAAAGTCTGTCCAATGGTCACTTAGTTCATGTTCCAGCGAAAAATTTCCTCGAAAAATCATAGTTTCATACACTTTTTAACTCAATAAAACAATTTTGAAAGCAACTGAAAACAAGGGACTGACTCTAAGAAAATAAAATACAATGTCAGTAGCCACCTCCCCCACATTTAGACTGCATTGTCCCTAGTGCAACCGTGGTATGAGATCGGGAGAAATCAAATTGGAACCAAAGAGTTTTTGAGCTGAAAATCCGAACCTGATCACGGCTGATGTCGACCGACACTAAGCTTCGTGTCGCCCGACATCAAGCTTCGTGTCGCCCGACATCAAGCTCATGGTACCATACGCAACATGTTAAATGAGTCAGTGGTTAAGATCATGAGTTAGCACTCAATTCCTCACCTGTTAGCTGCATTAAGTCACTCAAGATCACATCAAAAACAACAGTGGAGATGCAATAAACTCAAATAGTCATGGTTCTAAGCAAACAAGACTGAAAAACTGACTCAAAAGAAACATAAAAATGACTCAAGAAAAGGAAAAAGAAAAACAAACGCAGAATCAACAAGTGTCTAGAAGACTGGAGAGTCTCCATCGTCCATCTCATCGGAGTCGGCAGCCACCTCGACCTCTTCATCCTCGGAGCTGATTTGCTCAGGAGCTGGTGCAGGTGCACGACATCATGGTTGTGGGTGGTGAACGCGCTGAGACTGCTGGCAGGACATCTTGTGAACCTTCTTCCAGATGCCTTTGAGTACAGATGCTGCCCATTTCTGGAACTGCGGTGGTGGCATGTCTTCTGCTGGTCCGGGAAGATCGGGAAAGTCATTTGTATCATCAGCAGGAACAACCTCATGCTCAGCAGCAGAAGCAGCAGAAGCAGCAGCTCCAGAAGATGCCTCTCTAAACACCCCTACAAAGCTCCACACTGGGCTGAAAAGAGAGGGAGAGACGATCATCCGTGATACCTATAAGCTCGGTCGCTGGAAGGGGAAATAAGCGCTTGACGTCAGATGTATCCGTGAAGTGCCACAAGAACTGTCTCCCACTGATATCTCCCTTGATCCAGTGCACGCTCTTCAAATGTTGAAAGTCCATCGTGGACTTTGTGGTGCATATAGACATCTGACTCCTGTCAGTCTGAAAGTGGTTAAAAATAGGAGTGAGCATACTTCCAACAGACTCTGTCTTTATTGCTTTTCCACTGAATGCTCGTGTCTTGAGATCCTCCAGATGATGGGCAAAAAAAAGCTCCCATGTTCACATCAGCCACTAAACGAGCATCCTGATACACACTCTCATCAATAATGTCTCCAATCCCAAAATACAGTACCAGGAGCTCAGCTATCTGTATCATTCACGGCCCCATCTTGCACAAGATCGTGTTGGCGAATAGACGGACAAGATATCTCAAGACCGGGTGTCGCACCGCAGACTGTCGAGTGGTCTGAGAGTCATAAACACCATTACCAAAATGCTCCCAAAACACTTGCACATCGGTCCACTTCTCGGGCAGGTTTACACGCTCCCTGTTCCGGTTAAATGAGTAGATGTCACAGAACTCAGGGATAGAAATCTTGTACCTCACCCCGTTAGCCTTGAACGTCAACGTCCCTTTAGAAGCCTTTTTCACCACTTCGTTAGTGTAGTACACTCGGACTGTCGCCATGAAATGTCTGACTAACTCCGGGTGCAGATCATAATACTTGGTACAGATGGTACCCAGGCCTATCACCCTCAGGATGTGCAGGATGTCTGATCTGATCTTTAGCTTGTTCATAGTGGTTGTACAAGGGATCCGTGTGGGAAGGAGATCAACGCCACACCAAGCGTTGTAGAACAAGCTGTCATAATCATCCCACTGCTCCGAGATTGGCCTGTAGATACAAGCAGTGGTCTTAGACTCTGTTGCAGGATCGTTCGCGAAGCATGTGAGCTCGAACTTAGTTCTTTCCATTCTTAGCCAAGGCGATCTGAGCTGCACATTCGAACATGTCGCTCCAGTACATCGCCTGGGTCGTTTTCCGCGTTTCAGAGAAGGATCCATCTGCAAAATAACCAACGAGCAGTCGAAAAGAATGAGGCTCAAGCACATCCAAATTTCAAAATCATATTCTCATCCAATTGAACATAGAAAATCATCCACAGTACTCATATCAATCATATTCCATCACAAACTCATCCTAGATATCAATAAATCAATAAAAAATCGAAGCTTTCTTCCTTTGAATACAAACTGAAAAATGGAGATTCAGATCCATACCTTCGCAGATCGATTAAATAGATACTAGAAATGGATAGAGCACGAAAAACAAGTGGAATGGAGCTTTGAAACGTCAAAAATGGTGAAGAATTGAGAGAGATGGAGTTTTGGAGAGAAGTGTCGGCGAGAAAGAAATGAGGAAGAAGACTGGTCTCGGGTTATTAAAACTTCTTACCTCGATTTCATCGATGTCGACCGACATCCAGCTTGATGTCGGTCGACACTTACCTGTGTGAACCAAATCGACCTCTGGAAATTGACCTCGGTCGATTATCGTCCGTGCTCGAAAACTCCTTCGGAAATCAATGTCGACCGACATCCAGCTTGAGGTCGACCGACACTGACTTCACAGTGTTACGGATTCTGCATAACTTGACGCAAAAACACCAAAAATGAAAGAAATCAAAATGCAAAACCAAAAATCCTAGTATATACAACTTACCAGTGGGTTGCCTCCCACTCAGCGCTTGTTTTAAGTCGTTAGCTTGACTTTGATGGGATATTAGACTCCCGGTGGTCTCGACAGAGGCTGTGAGTGTCTCTGCGAAAGTCTCCTCATCCATGGTGGAGAGTAAGCAGTGTCAGCGTGAGCTCATCCAAGGAACTAGGGATCAGGATCAGAGTGAGAGCGAAACTTGGGTGCATTCGAGCGTTTACCTGCAAGTATAGCAGTGAGTTTAGCAGGTTTGAGTTTAGGGGATGCATACCTTTGCTTGGGTGGAACTTTGATGTGTGGAGCTTCCTGCTTATGAGCAGTTGCAAGCTCTGAAGATGCCAGAGTAGAATTTTGCCAAACCACCATCTTCCTTTCTCTAGTATCAGACACCGAAGTCTCACTGATCTGAGCTTCTTTCTCCAACTCAATGCTAAAGGTGTGGCCGTCCATCTTGGGCCTGCGCAGCATATCCATCTCAAAGTGCAGAGGCTCATCTCCTAGGTGGAGATTGATCAGACCATTCCTCACATCAATCATTGCTCCAGCTGTGGCCAAGAAAGGTCTTCCCAGTATCAGAGGATAATACGGCTCATTATCGTACCTTAGCACCATAAATTCTGTTGGAACTAGATAGTTTCCAACTCTGATTGGGACATCTTCAAGAACAATTTCCGGAATTCTTCTTGACTGATCATCTAGGACCAGAGAGATCCTGGTTTGTGAAAAATCTGTCATCCCCAGTCTCTCCGCTACAGAGTATGGCATGAGATTTCCAGCAGCTCCTAAATCACACAAGGAGCGCTTGAAGCCATTCTGAAAGATAGAACAACTCAACACAAACACACCAGGATCTGATAGCTTCTTGGGGATCTGATTTAGCAACACGTCACTGACTCGATTAGGAAGCACTACCACCCATTCTTTAAATTCCTCGCCCATAGGTAGCATCTTCTCCAAGTATCTTTGTATACAAGGATGATAGGGAGAAGTATCAGCTTGTGGATCCTCTTTCAACTTCTTATCCATCACTTCCAGGTGTCTGGCTTCAGCGAGCTCTTGTTGAGACTTCACAGACTCTTCAGGAAAAGGTATAGGAGGCTTATGAGCTTTCTCTTCAGCAATAACACAAGATGTTGGCAAATATGGCTCCTCACGCTCTTGATGTCGACCGACGTTGAACTGATGTCGGTCGACTTTGACTGATTTACCTTTGATGTCGACTCCAAAATCGGTCCTGGTCGATTTTCATTCGTCATGAGGACTCGAAATCCTTATTAAAAGTGGATGTCGACCGACGTCAATGGCAATGTCGGTCGACATTGGGATCACAACCTCGGGTTTTTGACCATCTTCCATGAGTTCAGCAGTCTTAATCTCAAAATTTTCTCCTTGATTCGACCCATCATCAATTTGAACTGATCAAGCATTGATGTGGGTGTCTATGACATTCTCCCCCTTGACTGAACTTGAAATCTGGCGCACTTGTGTGTCCAGTTGCTTCATGTGAGTACTCAAAGATTCAAATTTCCCATTCAAATCTTCATACACAACATCGAGCTTCTTGTTGAAGTCCACATTGGTTTTTGTCTGACCCTCTAGCAGCTGTTCCATCATGGCTTCCAGGCTTGCTCTCACTAGCATTGGTAGCAGGAGGTGTCTGATAGGAGGATGATCCATATGTCCTCTGGTAAGAACTGTTTTGCTGAAAAGGCTTCTGGTAACCAGCATTCTGACCATATCCAGAAGAGTTTTGATTGCTTGTGAAAGCACTCTTCTGTCCACCAAAAAAACTTGTTATTCTGCTGGTTTCCAAACCTGTTTCCTTCAAATCCAGAACCACTAATGTAGTTCACATCCTCTTCTGTGCAGCCTTCCTCAGGTCCAAACTCTTTAAAATCCTGAGCAAAGTTGACATGCTTCTTACTAGTCAACAAGTTGTGAATAGAATCCAACTTGTTCTGCATCTCAGCCATCTGTAGATTATCCAACTTTCCACCAGAATCTTTCCTTCTTTGATCTGCAGTCTTAGCAATGTTGCTGCTCACTAGATTCTCAATCAACACTCTAGCTTGTTCAGGAGTCTTTGTGTTGAAGTTGCCATTGCTGGCAACATCTAGTGCAGACTAGTACCAGAGATCCACACCTCTGAAGAAAATTCCCAACAGCTGAACTTCAGAGAACCCATGATGAGAAAAATCTCGTTGGTACCTCTTAAACCTTACCCAAGCAGACTTAAATGGATCAACACTGATTTCAAGTCTGAAACCATGAGTGGTGTCGGGCGACACTGATCAGGGTGTCGGTCGACACTGAGAGCTTCCGTCGATTCCTGCAGCAACAAAACAAGCCAAACCGAGAAAAATCAGTTACAAAAGAAATAAAACGACTTAGACTAAACTCTAAAACAAAATCTATCGGCGAACTCAGTTGAGTCCCCGGCAACGGCGCAAAAAACTTGATAGGCTCAGAGTTTTAATCATATTCTACTGCAAGTGCACAGTTATGCAATGTAGTACTTAGGGTATCGAATCCACAAGGACTCACGGCTCACAAGATAGATTGTATGTTCTCAAGTTAAGCTAAATCAATCAAAAGAAAACAGTAAACTAAAGCAAGTAAACAAGGAAGTGTTTTCAATAAGCGAAAGGCGCTAGACTTAGGAAGTTCTCGGGAATTATGCAATGTTAGATACTTAACTAACCGGATTCAGATTTAACACAAGTTCAAGAACTAGAAACACAATGCCAAACAATCCAACTCTCGCTGAGATTGTTTCTATATCTAACAACCTAGTGATCCAAATCTCTTTGTGATCCTAGAGTTCTAAACAAGCATTAAGAACAGGTTCTATAGGTTCACAATTATCTTAAACCAAATCTCTTTGTATCTATTCAAATTTCTCACACTAAGTTATTTCAGATTATAACTCACACTCTCGTGCTAAGTTAATTATCTCAGATCTAAACCCTAGATGATCAGTCCAGAATTATCATGAATAGAAAACCAAAAGACTGAATATATAAAGTAAAGGGGTTCAAAATCATTCTCTCAAAGGTTACAAGTAGCAAGAATCAGCCCCTTAGCAAATCTCTCAATCCCAAAAGCAAGAACAAAGTAAGAACAAGATAAACTGAATCATGAGTCTGAAAACCTAATTAAAACTCCTAAACTCGTTTTGGGGTCAGATTAGAATTAGGGGAAACTTTGGGGTCTTTGTGCAATTCTTCAAAACTTGTCTCAACTTGGCGTATAACTTCTCTCGCGCTCAGTGTCAACCAACACCAAAGTCAGTGTCGGTTGACATCCAGTTGTGGCCGAGACACGAACTTCAGCTCCTTGCACAAATCACCAGAAACGTCCTATAATCTCTCTATTTGCTCAAAACGAAAGTCTACCTGTAGAAGACTCAATAGACTCGAAAACCCAGGTTAAAGACTCAACATACACAACTCTATCATGGTTGAAAACCTAGAAAAACCATGATATATCAAAATTCTGTGGCATCTCATGTCTCTTGCTTATATTCCCTCTCCTCTGACACACATCACACTGCGAGACAAACAACTGAGCATCCTCAAACATAGTAGGCCACCAGAAGCCTACTTGAAGAACCTTGGACACCGTCTTGAAAGTAGCAAAGTGTTCAGTATAGTCAGAACAATGGCAGTGATACATCACATTCTCAACTTCAGACTCTGCAATGCAACGTCTGTAGATACTATCAAAGTAGTGCTTGTACAAATAGGGCTCATCCCAATAATAGAGCTTGATTCCCAAAGGAATTTCTTCTTAGCATATCCTTTAAAGACTTCAGGCTCATCCTCTGCAGCAAGGTAGTTACCTATATCGGCGTACCAAGGTCTAGTAGAGAGAGAACCTTGGGCAACTGCAGCCAGAAACAGGTCAACTTGACCATCAGAAACAGCTTCGTGCGTCCGCGATCGATGTCGACCGACATTGGTATTGATGTCGTTCGATGTTGGTTCCAATCGATCACAGGATGTCGGCCTTAATCGATTTTTATTCATGTTTTCGACTCCAATGTCGATCGACGTTGAGGTAGTGTCGACCGACACCTGTTCTGTAACTCGTGCAGATTGCAAAAATCCTGCACATTCCGTCTGAAAACCAGTCTCAACCATATAGATGTTCTCTTCTGGTAAATATCATCTATAGGAACGTCCTCATCAAACCTAATCCGTGAGAGATGATCAGCCACACTGTTTTCCAGTCCTTTCTTATCTCTCACTTCTATATCAAACTCCTGAAGTAGCATAATCCATCGAAGCAACATTGGCTTAGCATCCTTCTTCTGCATCAAGTATTTAAGTGCAAAATGGTATGTGTGCACAACCACCTTAAATCCAATCATATACAGACGAAACTTCTCAAAGGCAAAAACAACTGTTAGCAACTCCTTCTCAATTGTTGCATAGTCCTTCGGCGCATCATCAAGAGTCATACTCGCATTATAGATAGCATGAAGCTTCTTGTCCTTCCTCTGACCAAGTACAACTCCTACTGCATAGTCACTAGCATCGCACATTACCTCAAAAGGTAAATCTCAGTTCAGAGGTTGCACAATTGGATCAGAAATCAAAGCTTATTTCAGCTCCTGGAATGCAGAATGACACTCATCTGTGAACTCAAACTTCACATATTTCCAAAGAAGTGCAGTGAGTGGTGTAACTATCTTGCTGAAATCCTTAATAAACCTTCTGTAAAATCCACCATCTGATCAATGAAAAGTAGCAGAAAGTGGTCCATTCTGGTGGATGCATTCAACTTCTTGTAGTCAATACACATCCTGTGACCAGTGATCGTCCATGTAGGAATCAACTCATCCTTGTCGTTCTTCACCACAGTGACTCCTCCCTTCTTAGGAACCACATGAACTGGACTAACCCAATCACTATCTGAGATAGGATAGATGATCCCAACATGCAGCAGCTTCATGATCTCTTTCTTCACAACCTCTTTCAGGTTAGGATTCAAACATCTTGGATTCTCAATTGACGACATGCTCTCATCCTCAAGGTGTATCCTATGCATGCACAAGTCTGGAGAGATACCTAAAATATCATCAAGAGAATAACAAGGAGCTTTGCGATGCTTGTGCAACTTGCTTAGAAATAAAGTGAGTTCTGCGTTATTCAAATAAGCATTAACAATAACAGGATAAGTAGAATTCTGACCAAGAAATGCATATTTGAGGCCTACAGGTAGTTGTTTCAGCTCAATCTTTGATGCCTTTTCCTCGCTCCAATCTCCAAGTGTAGCAGATTTCTGTGAAGTGCCAACCAATTTCTCCTGAGCTACCAACTGCATCACCTGCTCACTAGCGTCCATCAGCCTGGCATATCCAGCAGTAATGCCATCCTGAAACTTCAAATCCTGCCCAGCACCCATCAAAGCTCGCTCCAAAAAGTCAGCAGGATGCATCTGATGGAAGAATTTTGCAGCCAAATTATCCAATGTATCCATGTAGAAAGTCTGTCCATCAATCGTTGGGTGTCTCATCAGCTTATCCATGTCGAAATTCATCACCAATTCACCCACATTCAGACCAATCTTTCCCTGCTTCACATCAATAATAGCACTAGTTGTAGCCAAGAATGGTATGCCCAAGATAAGAGGATCTTTAGGCTCATCATTGTACTGCAAGAATACAAAGTCTGTAGGAATCACACATACACAATCTTCACTGGTACATCCTCTAACAGACCCTCAGGAATCCTTATAAAACGATCAGCTAGAATCAGAGAGATCCTAGTAGGTGAAAAGTCTGTCATTCCCATCTGCTTAGCAACTGAATAAGGCATCAGATTGACGATCGATCCTAGATCACACAACGATCTCTCAAAATTATCCATGAAGATAGTACAGTCCAAGACAAAGCTTCCTGGGTCCTTCAGTTTCTGTGGAATTCTATTATGGATATCAACACTACACACCTCATTGATCATCATCACACACTCCTTATCACCCATATCAGAAGTCAGCATCTGCTTGAAACATCTATTCACCACAGGAGTAGTGTTGATAGCATCCATCTAAGGCACTGGAAGAATGAGCTGCTTAGCAAAGCTGTGTATTTAGCCTTGTATCTCTCGAATTTTGATTGCTCTGGGTTCCTCGGGAAGGGTATCTTGGGTTTATAGACCTTCCCACCAGCAACATGGTTCGTCTTCTCAGCATCAGACCCTATACGCGATTGATGTCGATCGGCGTTGGGTGGGTGTCGATCGACATTGGCCGATTTTCCATTTATGTCGGCTTCATAATCAAATATGGTCGATTTTTGTTCGTCACGATAAATCGAAGAAGGGGGTGTCGATAGACACTGAGGGGTAGTATCGGTCGACACTAACTGATCGGCTTCAATCTCTTCTTCTTCCAATTCTTCTAACTCTGCGAGTTCATTAGAATTCACCTACTTTTTGGGGACATTCGCAGCTCTGTGCCACTCCTTAATGTTATTGCATTGCAGTGATGCTTAGGATTGACATATGTCCTTCTAGGGAGGAATCCATCTTGCCTCTTAACAGCTCCAGCAGTCTGAGCAACTTGAGTATCCAATTTTTTCACATGTGTGCTCAAAGACTCAAACTTTCCAATCAGATCAGTGTAAAGTGCATCTATCTTCTTGATAAAGTCTGCAGTAGTCTTTGTCTTCCCCTCAAGTAGTTGCTCCATCATAGCCTCCAATCTACTCTCATGTGAAGGTGCAGGAGGTGTCTGGTAAGAAGAAGCTCCATAGGTCCTCTAATAGAAGTTCTTTTGCTGAAAAGGTTTCTGAAAAGCAGATTTCTGACCAAATCCAGAAGAGTTTTGATTGCTTGTGAAGGCACTTTTCTGACCACTACCAGTGTAGAGTCTATTACCTTGCTAATTTCCAAACATGTTTCCCTGAAATTCAGACTCAGTGATGTAGTTCACATCCTCTTCCTCACAGCTCTCCTCAGCCTCAAATACCTCAACATCTTGAGCAAAGTGGACATTCTTTTTCCCAATCAACAGGCTGTGAACAGAGTCGATCTTGTTCTTCATATCAGCTATTTGCGAGCTATCAGCTTTTCCACAAGATTTATTGATGTGTTGTAAATTTGAGTAGATTTAATCAAGATTTAGAGTGTGTTTTAGCTTTAGGAAAAGCATTTAGGCATCATTAGGAGTACATGTGCTTTGTTTTTCTCTTTTGTAGGTGGTGGATGACATGATGAAGCACCAAGGGACAATGGAGGAGGTAGGGACCAAAAGAACACTCAAACAAGGTGGAAAACAGCTAAGGCTCGTGACAGGAACTCACAGCGAGGTGCCACAGCGAGGTCACCAGGCCGCTGTGAAGTATTTGCGGATGGCCTGATTTCACAGCGGCCTCTGCAGCGGCCATCCTAGGCCACTGTCACCCAATAGCGGCTACCCACAGCGAGGACCCCATGCCGTTGTGGGATATTTGAGGAACACCGATTTCTCCAGCGTCATCCACAGCGGCCACCCCAAGCCACTGTGGATCAAGACACCTCACATCGGCTTCTCACAGCGAGGTCCCCAGGCCGCTGTGAATCCCACTTTTTCTCACATGCTCTTTTTCTTTTTGCTTTCGGCTTGTAGTCCCTCCACATGAGTGTTGTCGACCATTACACTCTTTTATATTCTATTTAAAGGCTATTGTGTGTTAGAAGAGCCATATCACTTCTTGCAATAATCTACTCCAAACAATTTAGTTTTCTTGAATCTTTTATACAATTAAGAGTTTGATTTTGAGTTCTTCTTCTAATTCTTCTTGTTTATCATTCTTGCTTACTTCAATTATGTTTTGATTTGTCATTTTTATGGCTAGTGAGTAGTTCTCTATAGTTTCTGGGTTTGAGTCAAGGTGAGGGTGATTTAGATATGGTTTAGGTTGTTTAAAACTTGAAAGTATTGATTCCTTACTTCTTGGAAACTCCTAATGCTAGGATTGAAGTAGCTAATCAATTCCTTGATCTTAAATGTTGCTAGCACTGAGAAGTGTAGTTAATGTTTGAATCTATAATCAAGTTCTTTACATACTTAACCAATGAGAATTGATGTTTAAGGTGTTTAGTGGTAATAAGAACTTGTTCTTAAAACATGTCTATCTTGAAATTGCCAATGAGAGTTGAAGTTAATGCTTGATAGATATAAGGTTATTATCATGAGAGTGGAGTAACTTGAATTATTGTTCTTAGCCTAATGATATATCATGGTTTTTACCGGTTTTATGTCATGATATGAGTCTGTTTTAGTGTCTTTTGGTGTTCTTTTAGAGTCCTTTGCAGGTTTTATTAGGTACAAGCACATTTGGAGCGCAAGTGGAGATTTTGGAGCTGTTTGGTGCATTTTGGAGATTTGGTCCAAGAGACAGAGTTCACTGTCCAGATTTGAACACCTGCATCGATCGATCGATGCATAGCGCGAATGGGCCACATTCGGCGGTTTAATGAAGAATGCTGATATTGCAGAAAAGCCCAGAAGTTCCAGATATTTACACGGAAGCCCAAAACATGTTTTAGCTATTAGATTAGGTTTTTAGATCAGTTTTTAGATACGCTTACATACGCATTCATAATTGAGAGCAGAGAGTTTTTAGAGCTTTTGGGGCTGATCTGATCATGTACTACATTTGTTTTGGAGAAGTTTTCGAACCCCTTTACTTGTTTAATCTCTTTTATGATATCTAATTATTCATTGATTATGTCTTCATATTCTATGTCTGAGTAGATTCATAGTTAGGTTTAGGGTGGTTTCTCACATAGGATTTCATGACTTGCTAGACTTGTTTAATTCAGTTAAGGATTCATAACTTTATCTGTTCTTCGATCTAAATTGCGTTTAAAGCTAGTTCTAACCTGATCAATTAGAATCTAGACCTTAGGTTGCTAAATACGACACGAAAGTGTGGTTTAGAATCTGAACTATTTAGGTTGAGCAATTAAACTTCTCGCAAAGGAATTTGGTTTAGTTTAATTGTGAACATATCGAACTTGAAATTAATGCTGGTTTAATCTGTTAGTAATTGCAAAGGAATTTGGATTGCTGCACTTAGACTTAGAGAATTCTCGCAACGACAGTTGGTTAATTCTATATCCGTGATTTGAGTTCTAGAACTGTGCTTAATTAGATCCTGACTGAATTATTTGTCTGCTTGTCTGATTTCCTGAGAACGCCCTAGACTTAGCGCCCTTAATTAACTACTTTCACAACCGATAATCTTGCTACTTATTTACTTTCTCGCATTGCTTTTTAGTTACTCCACATTGCTTTCATCTTAGTTTACCCGCTACTGTTCTTAATCTATCGTTGACCGGAGTCTCTGTGGATTTCGATACCCTATATACTACAATCACATAATTGTGCACTTGCAGTAGAATAGGATAAAACTAGATCCCTATCAAGTTTTTGGCGCTGTTGCCGGGGACTCTTAAAGTCTTCTATAGCTTCGAACTTAGGGTTTTTACTAGGATTTTTTTTATTATTTTTGTTTACTGATTTTTTTCTCTGTTTTCTTTCTGTCGCAGGTACGACATTCGCCTAGCATCGATCGTTGCACCTTTGTGTCGATCGTCACTAGGCGATTCTGAGATTGAATCGATTGTTGCACTGCTAGCATCGATCGTTGCTTGACGATTACATACAGTTTATGCAGACGCGTGAAACTAGAAGTAATCAGAACTTGAACCTCGTTAATCTCGAACTTGAAGAACTTGGACGACTAGAGAGGGCTAACAGAAGAGAAAGAAGAGCAAGGATGGTACGTGAACGTTTGATCCTGATACAAGATGCTAACGGTATCCTGAGGGACCGAGATAACAATCCGCACAATGTTGCTGGGCATAGGATTGATGCTGAGGGGCGTGTGATCCATGATGTTGAGGAACCTGAACCACAGCCGCAGGCGCAAGGCCAAGGACAGGCCCAAGGTAGACAGATGGTTGTTCATGAGAGGACATTAACTGACTACAACAGACCGGATGAGTTTCAGGCCAACCGGTCAGCTCTTGTACCTCCTGGTTTTGAGAGGAACGATTTTGAGATCAAAACCATCTACTACTCGCTGATGAGACAGAATGCTTTCCATGGTCACCCATCGGAGCAGCCTATGGATCACATCGCTCAGTTTGAGGATATAATCACTGGCATGAAGTATGATGGAGTTTGCCAGGATTATCTGTTTCTCAAGCTTTTTCTGCACAGACTCGCTGGAGACGCTGCTGCATGGCTAAAGCAACTGCCAGCTGGGCAGTTTACTACTTGGGATGCTCTTAAGAGCGAGTTTCTGAGGCATTTCTACGATGATGCGCATTCCGATCAGTCCAGACAGGACATTCTGACATTCTCCCAAGGTCATGTGGAACCTTTAAAAGCTGCTTGGATGCGATTCAAGAAGTACCAGTGTGACTGCCCACACCATGGATTCACTGAAGTCACATTTCTAGGTATCTTTTTCAGAGGCATAGATCTTCCATATCAGACTGCGCTGGATAACTCCAGCAATGCAAATTTTAACACCAGGACTCCTACACAAGCTAAGCAGTTGATTGAGAACTTAGTAAGCAGCAATAGTTGCAAGACTACTGATGAGAGGAGGAAGAAATCTGGTGGAAAGGTAGAGAATTTGGAGATTGCTGATATTAGATCTAAGCTGGACACAGTTTGTAATCTCCTAGCTGGTAAGAAAGCTGTCCACTTTGCCCAAGATGTTGAGGTAATTCAGACTGAGGAGGACACTCAGGAAGAAGATGTGAATTACAAAGGAGGATCTGGATTCCAAGGTAATAGATTTGGTAATCAGCAGGGAAACAGGTTCTTCAATGGAGGGCATAGGAGTGCCTTCACAGGCAATCAGAACTCCTCTGGCTTTGGAGAGACTAGTGGTTTTCAGAAACCTTTTGGACAAGGTACTCAGAGAACCTATGGATCATATTCTTACCAAGCACCTCCTGTAGCTACTTCTCATGAGTGTAAGATGGAGGCAATGTTGGACAGCTGCTGAAAGGTCAGACTAAGAGTGCTGCAGACCTCGACAAGAAGATAGGTACCTGAGCGCATATATGAAGGAGCTTGACACTAAAGTTGCAAGAACTGCTGGATATGCTCAGAGGGAGGATGGATATCTCCCAGGGCGAACTGATGCTAATCCCAAGTATCAATGCAATGCAGTGACATTGAGAAGTGGTAAGGAGCTGCTTCCTGGCCAGAAAAAGCAGTTGAGTGTTGAAGAACTCGTGGAAATTGAAGAATTGGAAGATGGGATCCGTGATATTCGCAATGCATCGATCGACGCCACTCAGCAACGGTCGATGCAAAGCGAAAACGAAGAACCTGTCGTAACAAAGTCGCCCAGCAACGATCGATACAACGCCAGTGACGATCGACGCAAGGCGACTGCAGAGAGTTCAAGACCAGAGAAACCGAAACAGTCGACCGAGAGGGTTTACAAGCCTAAGGTACCTTATCCCAAGAATCCCAGAAAAGCTAAGAATGATAAGCAGTACGCAAAGTGCCAAGTATTCATTAGAAAGGTGAAAGTCGAAGTGCCTTTGATTGACTCTATGGAGACTTCTCCTGTGATGAGGAGATGTCTTAAGGATTTAATTGCTGGAAAGTGGTCTGATGAGGAGAGCGTAATGATGATCAACGAGGTGTGTAGTGCAGTGATTCAGGGTAGAATTCCTGAGAAGTTGAAAGATCCAGGAAGCTTTGTGTTGGATTGTGCTATCTACAAGGAAAGATTCGAAAGGTCTCTATGTGATCTTGGTTCCAGTGTGAATCTTATGCCTTTCTCAGTAGCTAAGAGGCTCGGAATGACTGAATTTATACCCACTAGGATATCACTGGTTTTGGCAGATAGAACAATCAAAATTCCCGAAGGATTATTGGAGGATGTGCCTATAATGATTGGCCAATGTGTGATACCTACTGATTTTGTGGTTCTGCAGTATGGAGAGGAACCAAAGGATCCACTGATTTTGGGCAGGCCTTTCTTAGCTATTGCTGGTGCGATGATTGACTGCCAAGGAGGTAGAATAATTCTGAATGTGGGTGTTCTGAAGATGAGTTTTGATATGAACAAACTGGTGAAGAGACCAACCATCGATGGACAGACCTTCTATGTGGACACACTAGGTGATTTGGCTGCAGAGTACTTTCACAAGTCACATGCTGAAGATCCACTAGAAAGAGCTTTACTGAGCTCCATAATGGAGCTGGAATACCTGCAGGACGAGCCCGCAATGTGCTATGCGAGGCTGATGGATTCTGTTGAAGAAGTGATGCAGGTGGAAGTATCTAACGCGACGATGCATCGATCGACACACCTTGAGCGTCGATCGTTGCAGGTCGACAGAGACTGGGCCGAGGAAAAAGCTCCGAAAATCAAGCTGAAACAACTTCCATCCGGGCTAAGGTACGCATTTCTTGGACCTAATTCGACATATCCAGTAACTGTCAATGCTACTTTGAACAACGCAGAGCTCACTTTACTGCTAAGCAAGCTGCGCAAGCATCGCAAAGCTCTTGGCTATTCTCTTGATGACATTTCAGGTATCTCTCTGGAGCTGTGCATGCATCGGATACATCTTGTGGACGAGTCTAAGACATCTGTAGAGCATCAGAGAAGGCTTAATCCTAATCTACAGGAAGTGGTTAAGAAGGAGATTATGAAACTCCTGGATGCTGGGATCATCTACCCTATTTCAGACAGTGATTGGGTGAGTCCAGTCCATGTAGTGCCTAAGAAAGGCGGGGTTACAGTTGTGAAGAATGAGAAGAATGAGCTGATCCCTACTAGGACTGTAACGGGACACAGGATGTGCATAGATTACAGGAGACTCAATGCTGCAACATGGAAGGATCATTTACCTTTACCCTTCATTGATCAGATGCTGGAGAGGTTAGCAAATCACCCTTACTATTGCTTCCTCGATGGATACTCAGGTTTCTTTCAGATACCTATCCATCCAGAGGATCAGGAAAAGACCACCTTCACTTGTCCATATGGCACATTTGCTTACCGTAGGATGCCTTTTGGACTCTGTAATGCGCCAGCCACCTTCCAGAGATGCATGATGTCCATATTCACTGATATGATTGAGGACTTTATGGAGGTATTTGTGGATGACTTCTCAGTCTATGGATCATCTTAAAATGAATGCTTAGATAATCTGTGCAAGGTACTGACTAGATGCGAAGAAAAGCACTTGGTTCTTAATTGGGAAAAGTGCCATTTCATGGTCAGAGATGGCATTGTTCTTGGACATAAAGTGTCTGAAGCAGGGATCGAAGTAGACCGCGCTAAGATTGATATAATGACAAACCTTCAGGCACCTGATTCTGTTAAGTCTATAAGAAGCTTTCTTGGACATGCTGGTTTCTATAGACGGTTCATCAAAGACTTTAGTAAGATTGCTAGGCCACTAACTGCTTTGCTGTGTAAGGATACCAAATTTGAGTTCAATGCAGATTGTCAGACTGCATTTGAACATATTAAGCAAGCATTAGTGAGCGCTCCAATAGTTCAGCCACCGGATTGGGATCTACCTTTTGAGGTTATGTGCGATGCAAGTGACTATGCTGTAGGAGCTGTTCTGGGGCAGAAGAAGGATAGGAAGCTTTATGCTATCTATTATGCTAGTAGGATACTAGATGATGCGCAGAGAAACTATGCAACCACAGAGAAGGAGCTGTTGGCTGTTGTCTTTGCATTTGAGAAATTCCGCCCCTATCTTGTTGGCTCCAAGGTGATTGTGCATACTGACCATTCAGCCCTGAAGTATCTGATGCAAAAGAAGGATGCTAAGCCAAGATTGTTGAGATGGATTCTACTGCTTCAGGAGTTCGACATTGAAGTGAGGGACAAGAAAGGGGTTGAGAATGGAGTTGTTGATCATCTTTCAAGGATGCTGGTTGAGGAAGACGTGCCCATCAATGATTACTTGCCTGAGGAAAACGTCAATATGGTCGGGACAGTGTTTCGGACAGATTTGGGCAGAGAGTTGCAGAAATGTCGGGATAATCGCTCAGTGTCAATCGATGCCACGTTGGCAACGGTCGATGCAAGTATCGGGGAAGCAACGATCGACGCAGGCACATGCAACGGTCGATGCAGACCTGATACGAACCCATGATCTTTAAGGATCCGAATCGGGAACTATGATTTTGAAATTGCTGCTGTCGCAACCACTGATCGACCCTGGTATGCAGAAATAGCTAATTACCTTGCTGCAGAGACTGAACCAGATGATTTAAAGGGATATGCGAAGAAGAGGTTCTTCAGGGAGCTTAGACGATACTACTGGGATGAGCCTTATCTCTATAAGCACTGTTCAGATGGTCTTTACAGGAGATGCGTTGCTGAATCAGAGGTTCCAGACATCCTATTCCACTGTCATGGATCAGATTATGATGGACATTTTGCTACATTCAAGACTGTGTCTAAGGTTCTGCAAGCAGGTTTCTGGTGGCCTACAATGTTTAGAGACACTCATTATTTCATCTCTCAATGTGATGCCTGTCAGAGGAGAGGGAAGATCAGCAAGAAACATGAGATTCCTCAGAACTTCATTCTGGAAGTTGAGGTTTTCGATTGCTGGGGCATAGATTTCATGGGTCCTTTTCCCTCATCCTATGGGAATAAGTTCATCTTGGTTGCTGTGGACTATGTGTCTAAATGGGTGGAAGCAATAGCTAGTCTAACCAATGATTCTTCGGTGGTCATTAAGCTGTTTAAGACCATCATATTCCCTTGGAGTACCTCGGATAGTAATTAGTGATGGAGGATCTCACTTTATTAATAAGGTCTTCGAGAAGCTACTAAGGAAGCATGGAGTTCATCACCGGGTTGCTACTCCTTATCACCCTCAGACTAGTGGACAAGTTGAAGTCTCTAACAGGCAAATCAAAGAGATCCTTGAGAAGACAGTTGGAAAAACAAGGAAAGATTGGGCAGCAAAGCTGGATGATGCATTATGGGCTTACCGGACAGCATTCAAGACACCACTTGGGACCACTTCGTTTCATCTGTTGAATGGAAAAGCATGTCATCTGCCGGTGGAACTTGAGCACAAAGCAGCATGGGCTGTAAAGCAGATGAACTTTGATCTTAAATCTGCTGCAGAATGGAGATTGGTGCAGCTTAATGAGTTGGATGAGATTAGACATTTTGCCTATGAGAACTCAAAGTTGTACAAGGAGAGGACTAAGGCTTATCATGACAAGAAGATTGTCTCTAGACAGTTTGAGCCTAATGATCAGGTACTTTTGTATAATTCTCGTTTGCATTTGTTTCCAGGTAAGCTGAAATCAAGGTGGTCCAGTCCTTTCACGATCAAAGAGGTGCGTCCATATGGAGTTTTCGTTCTAACCAGCAAGGAAGGTAATGAATTCACTGTGAATGGACAGAGGGTGAAACATTATTAGGCTAAGGCCGAGATTCCAGGAGATCAGATTCTGCCTCTGGATGATGCACCCTCTACCTAGATCAGCTGAAGCGTCAAGCTAATGACCTTAAACAAGCGCTGACTGGGAGGCAACCCACTGTTTTAGTTTTTGCATTTTACGTTTTGTTTCTGGTTTTGGTGAGTTTTTGTCTGCAGGTCTCGGAGTATTCGCAGTGCATCGATCGACACACCACTGTGTCGATCGTCACAACACGATCGAAATCGCATTGCAGCGATCGTTGCGGTCCTGAGCAACGATCGACCATACACGAAAATCGCCCAGCAACGGTCGATGCACCTAGTGCAACGATCGATGCAGGTGCGACAGAGGTAAAAATCCGACAGAACTTAACCAATCCATTAACATATTTTTCTTTCTTTTTACCAATCCTTCGCTTGACACTACTGGGGACAGTGTGTCTTAAGTGTGGGGGATGTGCTACTGACATCTATCTTTCTGTTTTCTTAGAGTCAGTATGTTTTTCAAAATTATGATTTATCGAGTCAAAACAGTTTAAGTAGGAAACAATGATTTTTTGAGAAGATTAATAGCACTTGCAGGAACTTAAGTAACCACTGGGACTAGTTTGCAGATGATCTCTGACTATTAGAAAACCCAGACACAGATCAACCTACTGAGGACACCCACATCACTTCAGGTATCAGAGGATCCTTTTACTGACTTCAATTTAATACTGACTTAATTTTCTCACCTAAGGGCTTGGTATACTTTGTGTCGGATTCCCTTGTTAGTTCTGACACAGCCTGTAAACATGTCCTATTTGGTTCCCTTCTCCCCCTTCCAAAAAAAAAAAGATAATAAACTGAGGATGAGTTAGTAACTCCGAAGTGGTCTCTGGGAGTGGTAGCTACAACTATCATATCCTGTGCATCCATGGAATGTGTCCAAAATACACCCCTTAACGGGAAGAGCACTGATAAAAAAAAAATGATACCCAATGGGGAAAAATCAGAATGCTAAGGAAGGGAAAAGAGAAGAAAGGGACCAAAGAAAGATAGTATGATGGTCTAGAGCTGACAAGGTAAGAGTCCATATGCCTTTGATCGATACTCCTTAGGTGAGACCGCACTTAAATACTTGCAGAAGTCAGTAGGGAGAATTTGAATGCGTGAATATGATTGTGGAGTTTACTTAGGACAGTTGCTAAGTGTGGGGGAAGTATATGTTGGTCTTGATGTCTGCAGGTGAAATCTTTCATGTGGATTACTAAGGGGAATCTGAGTGTTGTTGCTTCTAGGACAAAAAGAGTTTCTGAAAGTTTTCAAACCTCTTCACCATGTTTAAGTTCTCTGTTTTGCTTGAGGGCAAGCAAAGGCTAAGTGTGGGGGAGTTGATATATCATGGTTTTTACCGGTTTTATGCCATGATATGAGTCTGTTTTAGTATCTTTTGGTGTTCTTTTAGAGTCCTTTGCAGGTTTTATTAGATACAAGCACATTTGGAGCAGAAGTGGAGATTTTGGAGCTGTTTGGTGCATTTTGGATATTTGGTCCGAGAGACAGAGTTCACTGTCACGATTTGAGGGTTGCGTAGATCGTTGCACACCTGCATCGATCGATGCATAGCGCGAATGGGCCAGACTCGGCGGTTTAATAAAGAATGCTGATATTGCAGAAAAGCCCAGAAGTTCCAGATATTTACACGGAAGCCCAAAACGTGTTTTAGCTATTAGATTAGGTTTTTAGATCAGTTTTTAGATACGCTTACATACGCATTCATAATTGAGAGCAGAGAGTTTTTAGAGCTTTTGGGGCTGATCTGATCCTGTACTACATTTGTTTTGGAGAAGTTTTCGAACCCCTTTACTTGTTTAATCTCTTTTATGATATCTAATTATTCATTGATTATGTCTTCATATTCTATGTATGAGTAGATTCATAGTTAGGTTTAGGGTTTCTCACATAGGATTTCATGACTTGCTAGACTTGTTTAAATTCAGTTAAGGATTCATAACTTTATCTGTTCTTCGATCTAAATTGCGTTTAAAGCTAGTTCTAACCTGATCAATTAGAATCTAGATCTTAGGTTTCTAAATACGACACGAAAGTGTGGTTTAGAATCTGAACTATTTAGGTTGAGCAATTAAACTTCTCGCAAAGGAATTTGGTGTAGTTTAATTGTGAACATATCGAACTTGGAATTAATGCTGGTTTAATCTGTTAGTAATTGCAAAGGAATTTGGATTGCTGCACTTAGACTTAGAGAATTCTCGCAACGACAGTTGGTTAATTCTATATCCGTGATTTGAGTTCTAGAACTGTGCTTAATTAGATCCTGGCTGAATTATTTGTCTGCTTGTCTGATTTCCTGAGAACGCCCTAGACTTAGCGCCCTTAATTAACTTCTTTCACAACCGATAATCTTGCTACTTATTTACTTTCTCGCATTGCTTCTTAGTTACTCCACATTGCTTTCATCTTAGTTTACCCGCTACTGTTCTTAATCTATCGTTGACCGGAGTCTCTGTGGATTTCGATACCCTATATACTACAATCACATAACTGTGCACTTGCAGTAGAATAGGATAAAACTATACCCCTATCACCTAAGAAATCATTCCATGTTTGTTAAATGTTTTTGAATTGATAGTTGATCACCCAAACCGAAAACTCAACCCAAGGAACTTAGTTTTTAATCAATTGTTTTAAATCATCTTCTTGCTCTGTTTTACTCTGTTTTTTATCACTCTTGAATATTCTTGTAAATTGTATTTTTAATCATGATTGGAATCTGATTATCTTGTTAGTTAATAGCTACAAAACCCACAAACAAATTTGGTTACACTTAGATTAAGAGAACACTTGCATTATTAGTATGTTTAATTTACCCCAGTGGATTGACACCTCAAAACTACAAGGACTAGGCTGTATACTTGCAGTTGAAGTGGTATTAAGAGGAACTTTTTATTCATATCAAGTTTGGCCCCGTTGCCATCTTTGGTGTAAAATTAACCCATTAGGATTTGGTGTTTGCTTGAGACTAAGTCTTTCGGTTACAGAGATACTAACTTTCTCTACTTTGTTTCCCTTTGATTTGCAGGTTAATGAACTTGAGGAGCAGGGGTCCAACAAACCTTGTACCAAGAGTTGACGACATAAGGGCTCACGAAAGGGGAATTTCAAAGAAGAGAAAATAGCAACAACGGTTAGCAAGAGTACAAAACAACATGGCTGACCAGCAGCAACAACCACACGAAGGTAATGTGTTTGAAAACAACCAAGGGAATGAAGGAAACAAACAAAACCGTCCACCAAAGGTACACAGAGCCATTGGAGCATATGACGAACCAAGCATCAACGACTACCATTCTGAAATCATTGCACCAGCAGTGGAAAACAACAACTATAAATCAAGGCAAGCATCATCAACATGGTGCAAGGAAGCAAGTTCCATGGGCTGCCAATGGAGGATCCACAAGACCATCTTGACAACTTTGACAAGTTATGTCGAACAGTCCGAATCAATGGGATTTCTGAAGACGCAATGAAGATGATACTATTTTCATTCTCTCTTGGAGATAAAGCCCACTTTTGGGAGAAGAACCTTCCACCAAACTCAATCCTTTCCTGGGATGAATGCAAAAGAGCCTTCTTATCCAAGTTCTTCTCCAAATCAAGAACCGCAAGGTTGAGGACTAAAATTTCAAGCTTCAAAGAAAAGGCCACATAAAACTTTGGAGAAGCTTGGGAGAGATTCAAAGGCTACACCAACCAATGCCCTCACCATGGCTTCACTAAGGAGAATCTACTCAGCACACTATATTGTGGCATACTGCCCAAATACAGGATGATGCTAGGCACTGCTAGCAATTGCAACTTCTTGCAAAAGGATGAAAGAGAAGCCATGCAACTGGTAGAAAACTTAGCTATCAGTGACACAAACTATGGGGAAGACTATGACCGCACATACCGAGAAGGAGGAGATAGAGATGACCAAAGGAGAGAAATCAAAGCACTCAATGAAAAGCTGGACAAGTTGCTCAAAGAAAACCAGAGGAATGTTAACTTTGTGGGAGAATTTGATCAACATCAAAGATATATGGATGATGATGCTGAGATGAGTATTGATGGACATGCAGAAATGAACTACATTGGAGGCCAAGGATTCAACAAAGGATTCAATCAGAACTATAGGAATTGATATATCATGGTTTTTACCGGTTTTATGCCATGATATAGTTGTGTTTTTAGTGTCTTTTTTGTTCTTTTAGAGTCTTTTACAGGTTTAATCAGGTTTGGAGCGGAATTGGAGATATTGGAGCATTTTGGGACTTTTGGAGTGTTTTGGCCGAGAGTTTAAACTCACTGTCCGATTTGATGATCATGCATCGATCGACACACCTTTGGTGTCGATCGTTGCACTAGCGAGATGGGCCGAACGCGGCGGTTTAATGAAGTTATCAAGACTTTGCACTTTGGCCCAGAAGTTTCTAGTATTTACGAAGAAGCCCCAGCCGAGATTATGCCTATATATTTAGGATTTTGGTGTTTATTTTAGATACGCTTTCATACTTAGAGCTAAGAGATTTTTAGAGATTTTGGGCTGATCTAATCCTGTACTTCATCTATTTTGGAGAAGATTTTGAACCCCTTTATCTATTTAAATTCTTATATGCAATCTATTATTTCTATGATTTATGTTTCATTAATCATGTCTGAGTAGATTCATAGTTAGGTTTAGGGTTTCTCATTAAGGATTTGATGACTTGCTAGACTTGTTTAATTCAGTTAAGGATTCACATGATTAGAATGTTCTTCGATCTAAATTGAGTTTAATGCTAGTTCTAACCTGGTCAATTAGAATCTAGATCTTAGGTTGCTAAATACGACACGAGAGTGTGGTTTAGAATCTGAACTATTTAGGTTGAGCACTTAAATTATTCGCAAAGAGATTTGGTTTAGTTTAATTGTGAACATATCGAACTTGAAATTAATGCTGGTTTAATTTGTTAGTAATTGCAAAGAGATTTGGATTACTGCACTTAGACTTAGAGGATTTTCGCAAAGAGATTTGGTTAATTCTAATTCCGTGATTTGAGTTCTAGAACTGAGTTTAATTTGATCCTGACTGATTAACTTGTCTGCTTGTCTGATTTCCTGAGAATTCCCTAGACTTAGCGCTTTTAGTTTATTGCTTTCACAACAAATTAATGCTACTGATTTACTTTATTGTCTTGCTTTTATTTCATTCACCACTTGCTTTATTCTTAGTATTAATCTATACGGTTCTGATCTATTGAGACCAGAGTCTCTGTGGATTCGATACCCTATATACTACATTGACATTACTGTGCACTTGCAGTTAGTATAGGGATTAAAACTCGACCCTATCAAGTTTTTGGCGCCGTTGCCGGGGACTCTTTTGAGTCTTCGATAGATTTGAACTTAGGGTTTAGACTAGGTTTTTCGTTTTTATTTTTTTTGCTACTAATTTATTTTTTCTTTTCTGTTCTTGTGTTTCAGGTACGCCTGTAATCGCCATGCATCGATCGACACGGTCCTGTGTGTCGATCGTTGCATTCTCGAGCTCGCATCGATCGACGCTACTATGCATCGATCGACACATTGCGAAAGAATGATGGGAATGATGGAACAGATGTTGGAAAATCAGCAGAATAACTCGTTCTGCAGAAGCTATGGTTCCTATTCATTCACCAGAGATTATGAATCTCCATCATATCAGCCCGTTCCTCCTCACAATACACAGTCTAATAAGCTGATGAGCATGATGGAGCAGTTGTTGGAGAAGCAGGAAGAAGATTTGAACTACATCAATAGCTCTGGATTCCAAGGAAACAGGTTTGGTAATCAGCAAGGTAATTCTTATAAGAGAACCTATGGATCGTCCTCATATCAGACACCTCTTGCTCCTAATGCTTATAAGAGCAAGATGGAATCTATGATGGAGCAGTTACTAGAGGATCAGACCAAGTTTGCTGTAGACTTCGACAGGAAGTTGGAAGCTATACATGAAAATCTGAATGAGAAGTTTGAATATTTGAGCACACATGTGAAGAAGCTAGATGTCCAAGTTCAACAAACAGCTGGAGCAATACAAAGGCATAATGAAGCTAGGAAAGCTGAACAATACAGATCCATCAAAGCTGTGACCTTAAGAGATGAGATTGAGTTGCTAGGTGAAGAAGATAGCATAATCTCGGATTTTCTGGATGAATATTGTCTGTCTGAGACATGCACCGATCGACACCCCCTTAGTGTCGGTCGACACGCAGTTCTGACGGCAATTTCGAGTTCTTACGACGAACATAATCTCCTTGTGTCGATCGACACACCTACTGCATCGATCGACACAGATCGCAGACGAGACCAGAAGCCTGCAACAGTCCCAGAACGAGTCTACAAGCCCATTGTGCCATATCCTAAGGTTCCTAAACCCTCTAAACAAGAGCTAGAAGTGGCTAACTGCATGAAAGTGATGGATAAGAAGATGAATGAAACTCTACCAGCTGAAGCTTCGCGAGTTCATGCAAAGAAGATGATCTCCACTGATGGTCATCTGAAAGAAGAAGTTCAGATTGGTGGAACTACAATATCTGATAGTAGAGAGAAGAAGATGGCGGTTCCTTTTGAACCTGCTTTAACATCTTCAGTACCTGTAACTGCTCATAAGCAGAAAGCTCCAAACATCAGATCTCCACCAAAGGTAAGGCACAAATCATCTAAGCTTAAACATCCTGACCACATCTATTTGAATGCAGGAAAACGCAGTGTACCACCCAAGATTCGCTCCCGCCCTGATGCTGTTTATTTATTCCTTGGAAAGCCTCATGATCTGAAAGCCTATACACCTCCTTGGATGAAGAGATATTCACAGAGACACTCAAAGTCTCTGTTGAAACCCCCATGAATCTGATCTCTTCCAATAGTCAATCTAATGACTAAAAACAAGCGCTGAGTGGGAGGCAACCCACTGTTAGGTTCGTTTTTATTTTCATTTTTCGTTTTGATTTTGGTGTTTTGATTTTTTCTGTTTAAGTGTGTTCAGGCGTGAGAAACATGCAAAATTCACCTTGCATCGATCGACACACCTAGTGCATCGGTCGATGCAGTCGCGATTTACGGTTTACCGAATCAATTGCGGTTTAGACATCGGTTATTCACATAACCGCGAGCATATTCGCCTTGCATCGATCGACACACATTGTGGAATCGATCGACACAGGGCGACGACAGGTAAGTGTTCTGCAACTTTTCGGACTGTTTCAATTTGATTATTTATTCTCACCGACCCTAAGCTTGACACTACTGGGGACAATGTGTTTTAAGTGTGGGGGAGGAGCTACTGACGCACACTTTTGTTTTCTTAAGAGTCAGTCCAATTTTCTAAAATTTGTTTTATCGAGTCAAAACCAGTTTAAGTAGGAAACAATGATTTTTTGAGAAGATTAACAGCACTTGCAGGAACTTAAGTAACCATTGGGATGAAGTTGCAGATCAATCTCTGACTATTAGAAAACCCCAGACACGGATCAACCTACTGAGGACACCCACATCGCTTCAGGTATCAGAGGATCCTTTACTGGCTTCAATTTAATACTGACTTAATTTTCTCACCTAAGGGCTTGGTATACCTTGTGTCGGATTCCCTTGTTAGTTCTGACACAGTCTGTAAACCTGTTCTATTTAGTTCCCTTCTCCCCCTTCCAAAAAAAAAAAAGATAATAAACTGAGGATGAGTTAGTAACTCCGAAGTGGTCATGGGAATGGTAGCTAAAACTCTCATATCCTGTGCATCCATGGAATGTGTCCAAAGTACACCTCTTAACGGGAAGAGCACTGATAAAAAAATAAATGATACCCAATGGGGAAAAATCAGAATGCTAAGGAAGGGAAAAGAGAAGAAAGGGACTAGAGAAAGATAGTATGGTGGTCTAGAGCTGATAAGGTAAGAATCCATGTGCCTTTGATCGATACTCCTTAGGTGAGACCGCACTTAAATACTTGCAGAAGTCAGTAGGGAGAATTTGAATGCTTGAATGTGATTGTGGAGTTTACTTAGGACAGTTGCTAAGTGTGGGGGAAGTATATGTTGGTCTTGATGTCTGCAGGTTGATTCTTTCATGTGGTTTACTAAAAGGAATCTGAGTGTTGCTGCTTCAAAGATGAAAAGAGTTTCTGAAGAGTTTTCAAACCTCTTCACTACATTTTAGTTCTCTGTTTTGCTTGAGGGCAAGCAAAGGCTAAGTGTGGGGGAGTTGATATATCATGGTTTTTACCGGTTTTATGCCATGATATAGTTGTGTTTTTAGTGTCTTTTGTGTTCTTTTAGAGTCTTTTACAGGTTTAATCAGGTTTGGAGCGGAATTAGAGATATTGGAGCATTTTGGGACTTTTGGAGTGTTTTGGCCGAGAGTTTAAACTCACTGTCCGATTTGATGATCATGCATCGATCGACACACCTTTGGTGTCGATCGTTGCACTAGCGAGATGGGCCGAACGCGGCGGTTTAATGAAGTTATCAAGACTTTGCACTTTGGCCCAGAAGTTTCCAGTATTTACGAAGAAGCCCCAGCCGAGATTATGCCTATATATTTAGGATTTTGGTGTTTATTTTAGATACGCTTTCATACTTAGAGCTAAGAGGTTTTTAGAGCTTTTGGGGCTGATCTAATCCTGTACTTCATCTATTTTGGAGAAGATTTCGAACCCCTTTATATATTTAAATTCTTATATGCAATCTATTATTTCTATGATTTATGTTTCATTAATCATGTCTGAGTAGATTCATAGTTAGGTTTAGGGTTTCTCATTAAGGATTTGATGACTTGCTAGACTTGTTTAATTCAGTTAAGGATTCACATGATTAGAATGTTCTTCGATCTAAATTGAGTTTAATGCTAGTTCTAACCTGATCAATTAGAATCTAGATCTTAGGTTGCTAAATACGACACGAGAGTGTGGTTTAGAATCTGAACTATTTAGGTTGAGCACTTAAATTATTCGCAAAGAGATTTGGTTTATTTTAATTGTGAACATATCGAACTTGAAATTAATGCTGGTTTAATCTGTTAGTAATTGCAAAGAGATTTGGATTACTGGACTTAGACTTAGAGGATTTTCGCAAAGAGATTTGGTTAATTCTAATTCCGTGATTTGAGTTCTAGAACTGAGTTTAATTTGATCCTGACTGATTAACTTGCCTGCTTGTCTGATTTCCTGAGAATTCCCTAGACTTAGCGCTTTTAGTTTATTGCTTTCACAACAAATTCCTGCTATTGATTTACTTTATTGCCTTGCTTTTATTTCATTCACCACTTGCTTTATTCTTAGTATTAATCTCTACGGTTCTGATCTATCAAGACCAGAGTCTCTGTGGATTCGATACCCTATATACTACATTGACATTACTGTGCACTTGCAGTTAGTATAGGGATTAAAACTCGACCCTATCAGGAATCACCCCAATTTTTCCTATAGGAACAACAATGTGGAGAATCCTCAAGATCAGACATATCCACCATTCAAACCTCAAGGACATGGAAGCTCATCTAAACAACAAAGACAAGAAGACACCACCCCAACAAATGATGAAACAAGTATTGGAGAGCAACAAAAAAATTGACAAATGAATGGAATACAAGATTCGACAATCAAGCAGCTGAATTTGCAAGCTTCAAGCAACATTTTCCTCAACAAGGATCTTCATCAAACAGACCACCAGGTTTTCTACCTGGAAAACCAGAGCCAAATCAAAAGGAGTACATCAATGCCATTACACTAAGAAGCGGAAGATAACTACCATCAAGAGAGCTCATTGAGGATAATGAGAAACAAGGTGGGGGATGGACTTTGAACTTGAGAAGGAAACCATTGAGAAGGAGAGGCATGATGAAGAAGTTAAAGAGGAAGCAAAATATATCAAACGGAAATGCAAGATGTATGAAGAAACAAAGGAGAAGGCAAAACCCGGTTTAGCCTCTACATCTAAGGAGAAAATATTTGTACCACCAGCCTATGAGCCAAAACTCCCCTTTCCTGGAAGATTCAAGAAGCAACTCTTAGAGAAGTATAGAGCACTCTTTGACAAGCAAATGGAGAAGATTCAGCTCACCATGCCATTGATGGATGCATTCATGCTAGTACCCCAATATAGCAAATTTCTCAAGGATGCGATCAAGGACAGAACAAAGGAGACGGAAGGTATGGTGATATTAACCCACGAGTGCAGTGCTATCATCCAGAGAAAAACCATTCCAAGGAAGCTTGAAGATCCAAGAAGCTTCACCTTACCATGCGCTTTGGGATCATTCTCCTTTGAAAGATGTCTATGCGACCTTGGAGCAAGTGTAAGCTTGATGCCACTCTCAGTAGCAAAGAGGCTAGGATTCACACACTACAAACAGTGTAGAATCTCACTTGTGTTGGCTGATAGGTCAATGAGACTTCCTGTGGGCATGCTTGAAGATATTCCGGTCATGGTCGGGAATTTCAAAATACCGACAGATTTTGTGGTTCTAGAGATGGATGAAGAACCAAAGGACCCCTTGATATTTGGAAGACCTTTCTTAGCCACTGATGGAGCCATCATTGATGTTAAGAAGGGGAAGATTTACATACACTTGGGAAAGAACCATATCCTCAAGTTTGACATCAATGAAGTGATGAAGAAACCGACGATTCAAGGGCAGGCCTTTTGGATTGAAACATTGGATGCTTTGACTGATGAATACCTGGAAGAGCTGGCTATGGAGGACTCCCTGGAGATAGTCATGACCACCAAGAAAGACGCGAGTGAGCTAGTGAACAAAGACAGTCAAGAGTATGCAAAACTCCTTGACTCACGCAAAGTGTTGGAAGGAAACGATCAATTCTTTGAACTTCCTCAAGAAGTCCACAGCATCAAGTCCGTGGAGGGAGAAGAATCAACCAAACCAGCTGGCAATGGTGAGTCTAGCCTAGATGATGATTGGTGTGAGCTGAAAGCACCAAAGGTAGAACTCAAACAACTCCCGGATGGGCTAAGGTACGCTTTCTTGGGACCAAACTCATCATACCCTGTCATAGTAAGTGAAAACCTAAATGCAAATGAACAGAAATTACTCCTTAATGAACTGAGAAAATATAGGAGATAAATAGGTTATTCAGTTGATGATATTAAAAGACTATCACCAACTCTTTGCACCCATAGAATCCATTTGGAAGACGAAACAATGACTTCAATAGAGCATCAAAGGAGACTAAACCCAAGAATAATCTTTCCTATTTCAGATAGCACATGGGTCTCACATGTTCATGTAGTTCCTAAGAAGGGAGGTATAACAGTGGTTAAAAATGAGAAAAATGAACTAATCCCTACAAGAACTATAACCAGACATAGGATATGCATTGATTATAGGAAATTGAACTCAGCCACCAGAAAAGATCACTTCCCTCTTCCATCCATTGACCAAATGCTTGAACGATTGGAAAATCATCCATTCTATTGCTTTATTGATGGGTACAGTGGGTTCTTTCAAATACTCATTCACCCTAATGACCAAGAAAAGACGACATTCACATTTCCTTCTGGCACCTTTGCATATCGAAGGATGTCATTTGGGTTATGTAATGCTCCAGCCACCTTTCAAAGGTGCATGATGTCGATCTTTTCTGACTTAATTGAAGAAATGGTTGAAGTTTTCATGGATGATTTTTCTGTGTATGGTTCCTCGTTTGCTGCTTATTTGTCTAATTTGTGCAGGGTACTTTAGCGATGCAAAGAGACGAACTTGGTACTAAATTGGGAGAAATGCCACTTCATGGTGAAAGAAGGGATAGTACTTGGGCACAAGCTTTCAGAAATAGGAATCGAAGTAGATAAAGCCAAAATAGATATGATGATGGGATTGCAACCACCAAACTCAGTCAGAGGGATAAGGAGCTTTTTGGGTCATGCTGGTTTTTACCGACGGTTCATCAAGGATTTTTCAAAGATTGCAAGGCCATTGACAAGACTGCTGTACAAGGAGACAGAGTTCGTGTTTGATGACGAGTGCCTCGAAGCATTCCATAAGATCAAGAATGCCCTTGTGAGTGCACCTATAGTTCAAGCTCCAGACTTGTATCTTACTTTTGAGATAATGTGCGATGCCAACGACTATGCAGTTGGGGCAGTCTTAGGCCAGAGGAAGGACAAAAATCTTCATGTCATCTATTATGCAAGCAGGACCTTAGACGATGCTCAAGTCCGATATGCAACCACAGAGAAGGAGCTCTTGGCAGTAGTGTTTGCATTTGACAAGTTCAGATCATATCTGGTGGGATCGAAGGTGGTGGTGTACACGGATCATGCGGCATTGAAACACTTGTTGGCTAAGAAGGAAGCTAAGCCAATGTTTTTATGATGGATACTTCTACTTCAGGAGTTTGACCTTGAAATTCAAGACAAGAAGGGTATTGAGAATGGGGTAGCCGATCACCTATCAAGATTGAGAATTGATGAAGACTTACCAATTGATGACTCCCTGCCGGAAGAACAACTCTTTCTCATTCAGTGCTTAAGAGAAGGATATAAGATGAGCCTGAATATGGAGGAATTAAAGAGTCTAAAGGAAGAGAATATTCCTTGGTATGTAGATTTTGTCAACTACTTGGCATGCGGAAAAGAGACACCTAACCTCAACAGCTACCAAAGGAAGAAGTTCTACCGGGATGTTACTCGATTTATTGGGATGAACCCTACCTGTTCAAAAGGTGTTCAGATGGTCTCTATAGGAGATGTGTTCCAGAGGAGGAGATGGAAGGGATCTTGTATCACTACCATGGTTCAGATTATGGAGGACACTTTGCATCATTCAAAACCGCAACAAAGGTGTTACATTTAGGTTTTTGGTGGCCCAGCCTGTTTAAAGATGCTCATGGATATGTGTCAAGGTGTGATGCCTGCCAAAGAAAGGGGAACATTTGGAGGAGGAATGAGATGCCACAAAACCCAATATTGTAAGTTGAGGTATTTGATGTATGGGGGATTGACTTCATGGGTCCTTTCCCATCCTCATATGAAAATCAATACATTTTGGTGGCAGTTGACTATGTGTCAAAATGGGTAGAAGCCATTGCAAGTCCTACCAATGATGCTTGGGTAGTTATCAAGCTATTCTAATCCATCATATTCCCTCGATTTGGTATCCCAAGAGTTGTAATCAGCGGTGGAGGCAGTCACTTCATCAACAAGGTGTTTGAAAATCTTCTCAAAAAGTATGGAGTGAAACACAAGGTGGCTACACCTTACCATCCTCAGACCAGCGGACAATTGGAGGTGTCTAACCGGCAAATCAAGGCCATATTGGAGAAGACTGTTGGGAGCTCAAGAAAAGATTGGGCCAAGAAAATTGATGATGCTCTTTGGGCATACCAGACAGCCTTCAAGACACCTATCGGCACAACACCTTTCAACCTCTTGTATGGAAAATCATGTCACTTACCAGTTGAGTTGGAGTACAAAGCAATGTGGACAATAAAGCTACTGAATTTCGACATCTAGACTGCAACTGAAAAACGCCTCATCCAACTCCATGACCTTGACGAAATCCGGTTAGATGCTTATGAAAGTTTGAAAATCTACAAGGAGAGGACAAAAGCATTCCATGAAAAGAGGATTGTCAAGAAATATTCCAAGGCAAGAGACCGAGTTTTACCGTACAACTCCCGGTTGAACTTGTTTCCCAAGAAACTAAAGTCGAGATGGTTTGGCCCTTTCTCAATCAAAGAATTACGACCCTATGGAGCCGTCATTCTACTCAACAAGGACGAAAGTGAGTTCACAGTGAAAGGACATTGGCTCAAATTCTACTCTGCGTCCGACCCCGTGGAAGAAGAGATAATGATTCTACTCACGGACCCAACCCCAATCTAAGCAGTAAGAGAGTCAAGCTCGTGACTTAAAACAAGCGCGCTTGGGAGGCAATCCCATGTTATCCTTTGTATATATATCGTGTGAATTTTCTATCTTTGATTTGATTTATGTGTGTTTGTGTGAATTAATGTTTGTTTTAGTTTTGTGTGTGTGTTTTTAGCATGTGGGAATGAGCAGGAGCAAGAATGGCATCACGCATGAGCCGCTGCAAGGAAAAGAACTCACAGTGGCATCCCATAGCGGAATACACAGGCCGCTGTGAGGAATTTGCGGAAGGCCAAATTCCGCAGCGGCACCCACAGCGAGGTCGGGCAGCCGCTGCGGATAAAAAATTTTCACAGCGGCTACGCACAACGGGCTATCCAGGCCGCTGCGGAAAAATTTACGAAAGACGTTTTTTTCGCAGCGGTACGCACAGCGGGGTCATTCAGCCGTTGTAGGTAAGAAAAACTCAGAGCGGCCCCTGGCAGCGAGGTACCCAAGCCGGTGAGAGTCGGTTTGATCAGTTTTGACCACAATATAAAAAAAATTTCCACTTACCTCAATCTCTCTCACGCTCCTCTCTCTCTCTTCCAGACGCCATTTTCTTTCTTTCTTCAAGGATTTCAAAATCACTTTTTCTCTCAATCCAAAACAATTCCAAAAGATTTATGGTGTTTTTCATTTGCGATTTTGTGTTTAAACTGCTCCTAGAATCATAATCCGTCACTGCATTACACAATCTTCAAAGGTATGAATCCTAAATCCCTTGTTCTTCATGTGAGAAACCCGGATTTTTCAATCTCGGTTTTTGCTTTGATTGTGGGCGTAAATGGGTTCCGCTAGTAATTTTAGAAATACCCATGTTGCTAATTTGAGAAACCCATTGTTAGATTATGCTAAAATTGAAGATAAATTTCTAGGGTTCTTCAACAATAAAAAAAAAAAAAAAAAAATTGGGGAAAACATGATTTGATTGTTTCTGTGGCTATATTGGAGTGTTTAGAGCATACTTTGCAAAAGGAACATTATCAAATTCGTAATGGATTGAGATTTTTGTGAAAAAAGGAGATAGTTCATGAAGAAAATGATGAAACATTGAAAAAAATCTGGATTTAAGAAGAAATTGAGTTGTTGATACATGCTTGGACATTGTAATTGCCTATATGTGGAATGATTGAGGTTGCATTGATTGGAAATTATAATGATCAGACTTTAGGCATTACTTTTGAGTTGTTGCTTGAGATATAGTTTGATTGCTTTAAAATTGTGTATGTGCAGATGGTAAGAAGAAAAGTGCAAACTGAGCAGCAGCAGAGCACACAGACTCATCGCCCGGGTAAGGAACCCGCTGTCGAACATGATGAAGATGAAGAGACACTTGACTTCTCGAGCAGCAGCGAAGAGGAAATAGTGGAGCAGAAAAAGAAGAAAGCGAAGGCAAAGAAACCGGCACAGAAAAAGAAGAAGAAGAAGAAGAAGAAGGTTGCAAAGAGCTACACTCTGGGACAGGGGAGAACCAAGCTGGGCTATTACACTTGGACTGAGACAAAGTTCGGGGATCCCGAAATCTGGAGAAATCTGGGAATCTACGACGATGTGATGGCTATGCTGAGAGCCATGAGCCTGGAAAGCTTGATGGGAGAGGTTTATCCGGTATTTGAGACGCAGTGGCACCAATTTATGTGTACATTACGTGTAGAGAAATACATGGACGGACCTACTGAGGAGGACGGATATAGACACATAACTGCACATGATGGGTTTTAAGCAGTTATCTCAGGTGCTTGGATTTAGAGATGAGTGGAACAACATGTTGCCAGAGATTGATCTCCTGCCCACAGTAATGTGGAGCATCATTTCTCGGACTCCCTACCAGACATGAGAGATGAAGAACTCCGACATCGTACACCCAACCATCCGCTATGTCGAGAAGCTGTTAGCATATACCTTTTTTGCAAGAAGAAAAAACAACAAGGTGTTGGAAGAAGGATTGAAGTTTATGGAAATAGGTCTGCAACCACTAATGAGAGAGTTTGATGTCCCGGAGGTTAACTACGGAAACTATGAGGAGTTGGGAGTAGTTGGATATTTCATGAGATAGTTGGGCGAGACAAGGAAGAAAGCGATGACGTCAGTGAACTAGACACCGATATTCAGATTTGGGGGACTGCTGACACCGATCTTCAAAGAACTGCAAATCCCACTCATCAACGGGAAATCGTCATCAAGGCTAGAAGAGAGCCATCTCAACAAGACCTTCTTCCTTGCTGGAAAGATCGAGAACAGAATTGCCTACACTTCAGATCCGGTCACCATCAAACGGCGAATGTGCTTCTCCCGAACCTAACCATTACCTCATTGCAGAACAAGGACAACATAAGGTTCTCACCTGACCCTCAGTACCACCACAGCACAGCCACAGAGCCGCTTGAGTCGCTAAACAAGAGGAAAAAAAGGAGAGCCCCTGAGAGCTCTTCACAGGGTACCGGGGCAGAAACTAGCACCGGATCAGACCCGAGTACTTAGCCGACCAGACCACCGAGCCCAGTCTATGGGAGCGCTCGTTATTACCTCCATGCTCCCAACGAGGTAATTCAGGGAGCACAGTTACGAATGGCACATAGCTATATCCGGAAGTTGGAGCGTTGGAACAAACTTCAAGACCACACCATTGGAAAATTGGTGGCGGCTGGACGATAGACGAAGGAGGTCATGAAGAAGAAGTACAAGGAGAAGACAAAGGCGCTCGGTCGGAAAGTTAAGTACTTGACTTATCTGGTGACAGGCAAGAAGGGTCCGGTAGAAGTGCCTCCTGGCTACTCGTAGAGTGAGGAAGAGGCAGATTCAGAGGATTTCCCGAGGCGACACTCCTATCATGGAGGAGAGGCTACCAGCAGAGCACCAGGACGCGCCTCCCTTGACGAGCGACGTCGCAGAGCTCGACGACACATCCCACCACCATCCCCCGGTTCCAGCAATGAGTCCCTATCTTTGGGTGAGGACGAGGACGACACCGCACCTCCTACCTACTGAGGTAACACCACCACCTTATACATAGCTTTTGTTTTGTGCTATTTTTAATTTACCATCTTTAGCTTCCCTGAATTTGCTTTCACACCGAGACGGTGCGAAGTAAGTTTGGGGGGGGGGGGGGGTGATCAATTAACCATCGTTTATGTTTTATCTTTGAGATTGAGTCTTTGCATTTATGTGTTGCATTGTTAATAGATATGATTTCGAAAAAAACAAAAAAAATTGAAAACTTTGAAAATTAAAAAAAAAAAAAAAACATGTAGTTTCATATTTGTTTCTCTTTTAGGATTGAGTCTAGTATCATTCTAGATTGCATTTGCATTTGCATAAGAGACAATGATATAATTGCCTTGTAAGAAATCTAGCTTTTAGAACTCAACATGATGCCCTTGATAATCATAGTATGTTGCTTAAACGACTCTTGAAACACTTGCACATTTCAAGCTTTGATCACACCACTCAAATCCATTTCTTTTGTTTGATACTCTCAACTTTGAAACCAACTCATCTATGTGGACTTAAATGAACTTAATCTTCTCATTAGTTTTTGTTTTTAAAATTTTTAATTGATATGAAAATATATTTATGAAAGATATAAATGATATAATCAGTTTATTAAAATTAGCTTCTATTTTTAGTGTTTTATAATCAAAATATATTAATTAGTCTTTCAACCCATTTTGTATTGTCCAAATGTTTTATATATTTTGATAAAACAAACTTAAAAATTTCGTAATTGTAAAAACATCAATCTATCTCACTATATGATCGACTAATAAATATATTAAATTATTTTTAGTATTTTAATTTTATCAAGTTAAAATATATCGACATAATTTTAATATTTTATTTAATAGAAAATTCAGATTTACATTTTTTAAACTAGAAACTTATTAATAATACATTTTAATTTTTCAAGTTTTTAATTTTATTAGTTGAAATGTATTCAAAATATATTTATTTATGTTAATTTTATGTGTATTTTTACCAAAACTTGTTTTTATTATTTATAAAATAATTGGTATATAATATGAATTTATTTTTTATAAGTCAATATTTAGTTAATAATGATTTATAATAATAATTACGAAATTAATTATTTTTTCAAAAGTTTTAGAAAAGGATTCTATAAGATTTGATTATGAGAGAAAAGAAAATAGAAGATATTAGAAGATATTATGAATTAATTAGTGATAAATTGATATTAGAAGATATTATGAATTAATAAATTGATATTACGTAATAAACACGGTAGAGAAAGGTTATTTTTATATTGTTTTCTGTTTTGATATAATAAATTATAGATTCAGCCATGTAGTTGTACTTTAACGATTTGTTTATAATTGAAGTTGGACTTTGATATAAATTTTGATGTTTTAGTTGCCCCATAATTTTGAGTATTAAATACCATTCGGAAGATTTCCATAGAAAAAAATAGTGTGAAATCATATATTTTACCTATTTCCATCATAAAATATTAAAACTATAGGGAAAATCTGATTTCTTAAATATCCCCTTCTTGTTTTACTTTTTTTTTATATTGGTACCAATATATTAATAAACATTTGTGTTTAAAATACAGTTGTCTACAAATATACAGTTGTCCATTCAGTTTCATATTTATACTTTTGCAATTTTCATATAAGTGAAGTTGGATTTTGATATAAAGTTTGATGTTTTAGTTGTCTCCATAATTTTTGAGTATTAAATATCATTTTGAATGTTTTCATATAAAAACTAGTGTGAAATTACATCTTATGCATATCTTATAAGATGTTAACATAACCTAAGTATTATATATCTTATAAGATGTGTTTTGTGTGAAAGATAAATCGTTAATATGAAAATTTTAAAACTCATGTTTTCCAATTTAATAATTATTCTAATGTATTTGGAGTTCTTAAGTGAAACTAATTTTTTCCATTTTTATATACATTTCTAAATATTTTTATTGTTGTTGTAATTACGAATTAGTTGTATTATATTAGGGATAAATATGTTACTTGTTTTTCGTCGAAATTCTTTGGTGATGAAAACTGCTTTTTGTTTTTTTTTTTTTCCTTGTTTTTGGTGTAATTCGGTGCTGTAATTAGGGAAGAGAGCAACAACTACAGGAAACTTGGATCAAGAGTTTGATATTGATCAACTCATAGATTTTGATACTTGAGGATTGGTGTTTGGAGACTACTCATGAAGATTTTGATGATGCTTCCATGATCAAGCTTCTCTGATTATTACAACAACACAATTGCTTGCTTGCTGCAGTTTGAAAGACAACAAGGTTTATAAAGTTCTTCTTAGTAACTTCTGATTACTTCTTTTATGTATACCACGTTTATGTGTCGTTAATAAACAAGGGTCTGGTTTGACCTCGATCAATATTCCATATCAGGGAAATTGATCGATCGAACTCAAACCGGTCAGCTTCAGTTTGGATTAAAAATATTGAGCTCGGCTGCGTTTTGTTTTCCAGTGCATAGAATATTTGAATCCAAATATTTTCTGACGCCTGGAATTGTACTACAACTCCTGCAATGTGAGGGATTGTGTAACAGATCTTAGAATATGAACATAGATCGATAAAGCAAGAAGAAGTAAATTTCAAGTCTAAAGTTAAGCTAGCTACGGGCAATTTCTTTCTTAAAGAAGAACAATAGTGTCTACCACTCCAAATCAATTTATTATTCAGCGAGAGCATTGCGTCAGTACAGGTTTATTTGAGAAGAAATGTTTATTTCAGAACTAAATGTCAGTGTCTTTGGCCATACCTCAAATACCTTTGTGAACCACCACAAGCCTTTGTAAGACTCCAGAACAAACCGGTGTGGCTGACAAGTGTTTGCATGATTCGAAATCTGAATGGGATGAATATCAGCAGAGACATTATAATTCTGTTTTGAGAAGTGATCAAGTTGAAACTTGAATCTTGATAATACTGCAGGCAAGCAGAAAACAGATGCAACGAAATGGAACTCAAGAACAAGTGATCATGGTGAAATCTGCCACTATCTTGTTGATTTGATGGTATCTTCTTTTGGAAGAGAAAAAGGTTATGGATGAAATGGACCAATTCTCCAGACTATTATCGACAAGAACACTGAGAAAGAAGACGAATGCAAAATGAGACAAATCTTGAAGCTTCAAGAGCAGACACAACTATTAATCTTACTAACTTCTGATTACTTCTTTTATGTATGGTTTTACCACGTTTGTGGGTCTGGTTTTGCAGCGCATAGTTTATTTGAATCTAAAATATTTTCTAGTATCTTTTTATACCCTAGGATTTGAACTAAGAAAAACACACACAAATTTGACATCTAACATTGCATAAGTACTTTCTTGTTTATATATGGATGAGTTTTTTCCTTTCCATGGAATACATCATACCATTGTAAACTCAAATTGCATTTGTTCTATGTAAATTATAAGAAAAAACTGTGGCATAATAATCCATTCCATTTATGAGGTTTAGTTCCGAGAACTGCTGGCGTTGAGGTTCTGGAAGAGCTCGGGAAGATGAGCGTTTGTGAGTTTGGTTCTCTTGCTTATCTCTTGTTTCTTCTTCTTCTGCTTCGGTTTATTCGATACGCCTTGGATCTGTGCAGCAGCTCTCCTCTGCGCAGTATTCATCACTGGTTTCAAACCAATCTTCTGCAGCTCCTTCTCCACGTCTAGCAGGTCGCTCGGGATGTCTATGTCGCGGAACAGAGATTTAAACTCGTCATCAACCTCAATCTGCCCCTTGAAGTCGTTTGGGTACGCAATATCCTCCTGTGAATCAGCGTTTGATAGGAACCAGATGTGTTTTGAAGCTTTTAGAGCCTGCACAATAATACCAACCATAAATTTTCTCCATCTGCTTAGCAAATACACCAAGCTTTAAACGCCACACAAAACAACAAAGAAATAAGTTGTCTAATTGATTGACGAACACTTAGAAAGCTCATTTCTTCACGTCAACATTGATCACAGATCTGTAAAACATTAAATCTTTGTCACGCCAGTTAGCATACCTGTAAATCGTCCATGACATTCGGGTAAGCATCTTTGAGATCAACAGCCGCAATCCCAGCAGGATATTTCTTTATCAGGGAGAGAAGCTGGTTCTTGTCTTTGACATCGTGCTTAGCCTGTGACAGCAGCAGCAGGATTGTTAGACGTGAAAACTAACCAATCTATTCCACCTTCAAGGTTAGTTAGTTACCTTGTAAGAGAACCTCCTTCCGTCATAATACACTTTCGGATTGTTCCTCAAACTATCAAAAACAGCTTTATTGGAAAGCATATCAACATAACACCTTTCGTTTATTTGCTCTGGTGTAAATGCTTGCCTTGTCTACAAAAAAAAAGGAAAGGGTCAAAACAAGACAATTCAACTTCAGTATATGAAACATAAAAGGGGTGGTAAGGAAGCAAAAACCTCAAACAAAAGCTCAATGACACGCTTGATTTGAGCACCAACAGGACCTTTCCTTATGCTGTTAATAAACTGAAGCCGCTCGGTATCGTTGGAGAACTTGACAGCAGGTGCAGGCTTCAGGCTGGTTGCTGCAGGCACAGACGACGGCGGCCTCGAGGGTCCGGCAGCTGCTCTTGAAGCATTAATGCTGGAGAGTGTAGATTGGCATTTTTCTTGCTGTCTCTTGAACTTATCTAGCTGCCCCTTTAGATCCATCTGAAGATATATACAGACAAAACATAACCTTTAACCATCAAATTGATGAGTCCATGAAATAAAATTTTCAGAGAAAGGTACTGAAATTTTCATCTGAGAGTCCAAAAGCAATCAATACTCTAAGGCAAATAACAAAGAACGTAACTGATTTGTATCAACAGAAATGGGAATCGAAGACGATTCCACTTCATAAGCTCAGCATACACGAGAACATTGACAAATCCAGAAGATGATAACTTTAATCCAACAAAAGTAGAATTCGAGCATGATTTATAGACCCAAACAACGTTTTAGGTTACTCGATGCGATTTTCGCATGAACGAATTCATCAACTGATTTCTACGATCTGATATTGTGATCGATACATACCTTGGAGAAAGAATCAAAGAACGATTAGGAATCAAACCAGAAGACTTGGGGATTTGGGAGTTTTCTTTGTCAATTTGGGAGAGAGATAAATTTGATAACTTTGGGATCTCTTTCTTGATTTTATTTTAGCCCATCACAGTTTTTGCTTTTAACAAAATAAACTAGCTTATGACCCGCGCGATAGCGCGGGGTAATGTTTTTCTTAACAAAATTATGTTTAGTAAAATATTTATTTTTGTGTTTTGCTTTAATTTTTTTTATCAGAATCTACACTTTTTTTATATGGTGCACTATGTTCCTTTATGACTATTAGGGCTGGGCATAATATCCGGACCCGAAATACCGAACCGAACCCGAACCGAAAAAGTAGAACCGAACCCGAACCCGAAACGATAAAATACCCGAACGGGTCCTAAACTCCTATATCCGAAGAACCGAACCCGAACCCGACCCGAACCGAGAACCAAATGGGTACCCGAAATATCCGAATTACAATTATATAACTAAAATATTAATTATATTTAGACCTAATATAACAAAATTATCCAAAATTATAATTATAAACTTAAATATATTAGTTGTTTTTAGTCTAAAATAACTAAATTATCAAAAATAAACAAAATATATGAAGGGTTTTGTTATATTTATCAAAATTTAACGAATTTTTATTTAAATATAACTAATTTTTATTTAAATATAACTAATTTTTATTTTTGTTTTGTATTTTTCGGGTACCCGAACCCGAACCGAACCCGAATGGAACCGAACCGAACCCGAACCGAAATTCTAAAATACCCGAATGGGTTTTATATCTCAGACCCGAAAACCCGAAAACCCGAAAGACCCGAACCGAACCCGAACGGGTACCCGAACGCCCAGGCCTAATGACTATAGTATGTTTTTAATTCTGGACAGAAACCGGCAGTTAGACCGGATTTAACCACGAATCGGATGATCAACTGGGTTAGGTTGATAAAAAAAAACTAAAGAGTAGTTGAACCAGTTAAAAACTAATATCAGACATTCTGGATTTCAATGACATCCAATCAAATCGGTTGATCCGTGTTTGACAATTATGCATCAAACTTATCATTTTTTATCTACCTTAAAGATTTTTTCTATTTCAATTTTCTAATAATGGATGCTATTTTTTTATTAAAAAAATATTGACTTTTAGATTTATACCATTTTACAGTTATATTTTAGTTCTCAATTTCTTCACAAACCAGAAACCTAAAATCAAATTTAAAGAAACTGATTTTTTCCTTTTTGTTTTATTTTTAAGTTCTTATAAGTTGGTTTTAAACAGTTGAACACAACACTTTAAAAACATTAAGCCAATAATTTTAGTAAGATATCGATAAACATATTTGAATTTAAAAATCTTATAAAATCATCAAACAAAGCTTTAACTTATTAGTTTATCATTTGTTTTTAAAACATTTTTATGATTATTTTAATATTTGTTACAAAGGATATTTGTATATATTTGGACATCTTATATATAGAGATCATAATTATAAATTTTGAAACGATTATACTAATATTTTTTGAAAATATATCAAACCCGGTCAAACTATATTGACCCATGACCCCAAAAGAAAAATTGTTCGATTATTAATCCGATTTTGAAAACATTAAACTAAATCATAAAAACTTCTATCATTCACTCAAAATCACCAACACAGTAAAAATCAGATATTCCTAAATAATATATTGAAACACCTCCTAGAGAGCATTCTTTATATATCAAAACTTATTTTTAAATTATATATTAAATTAAAACTGAACTGGTTGTTATTTGTAAAGATACAATTACTTATCCAAATATTTGTTTATTTGAAACTTCAATAAAAAAATTGCTAACTTTTTTTTTGTTAAAATATTATATCAAACTGTAGTTAGGAAAATCTGGCTTGTTGCCTTACATAGTTGACAATATTTTCATATTATTTTTTGCAGAGAGATACAAAAAATATTAGGAACATTTTCAAACTTCACAAATATTTTAAATATTTTGTATTTGACAGTTGAATATAATATCCACTTGTTTTTTATATTTGATGATAATATTTCTTTTAATAATATTAATGTAGATTCTCTAAATTTTATTGTTAAGCTTAATTTATCAAAAACTAAAACAAATCGAGATTAAAGAGATTCATTAATTTGGTGCTTCTCTTTTATAGTATCTAGAATTATGAATTTTTTTCTTTCATATTATCTAAAAGTAAATTTCAGATTTTGATAATATCTAGAATTTTAGTTATTAGAATCTGGATTGTTACCTTAGATAGTTGATAATATTTTCATCATATTTTTCCAAAGATATGGAAAGAATATATTTGGAACATTTCAATCTTAAAAATTACTTTAAACTAAATATTTTGTATTTAAAAATTAAATAGCATATCCATTTCTTGTTTATATTTGATGATAATATTTATTTTAATATATCTTATTAAGTCTAAAAAGAAAATTTAGAAATATAAATTTGTGTGTCTCAATCTTATTCTAAACATTCAAAATTTTAGTTTAAATCTTAACCTTATAACAAACAGAAACATGCACCGATAAAAATAGCTATTCTCGAGTGTAAGGATTGACATATATTAAAGGAAATAAACAATATGATAAATTGTGTAAGGGCAAAAGAATTTTGTGAAGAAATTGAGTAAATACGTATATATATATATATATATATATATATATATATATTGAGAAGATACAACATAATGGAGTTTAACGATGCTTTCTTGAGAGTATAGTAGTCTTACTCGCTAATCGGTTATTGTCCAACTTCATATTTGATCTTTCTCTGATGTGATTTGAATGCAGCTTCTTTGGCTGAACTTTCTTTTATCAAAACACATCTTAAAATCTGATGTGTTGCAATGTAACTCTGAAGACAAGACACTTTGATACCAATGCCTCCGTATCGAGGTCTTTTAGTTGAATGTTGTCTTTGAATCTTGTTTCATTGTTGAGATTGACATTGTAAAGAAACCTTGTATGTTTCTCCAAGAGGTATTCTTCAGTAATAGAGAAACGAATTTATTATTTCTTTTCCTTGTGTTCATCTTTATGTTGATGCGGATTTCGTTAGTCATCATGAACTTCCCATGTATATGTCCCAATGTAATCTCACTAACCGGTTTTTGTTTTTTTCCGTAACATTACCATAGCCATGTCCCTAATATGAACCTTTGTTCTAATATGAATTTTTTTTAGGGATTCAATTTGCATCATTTGGGATGACATATCTCTTTCCACACCTCCGATTCCGATAGACTTGTACGTCCATGGTGGTTTCCATGGAATTTCCTTCCATAACAAAGCACTGATGATTGCAAAGCATTTCGTCGATGTTACTTGTACACAGACGATCGTCCCTAAGGAATCCGGGACGTCTTCCACACAGAGCCATGACCATGGTGGTGTTGGAAAAATTACATCATTCCAATGGAACAATGATACAAAACCGTCAAAGAATGACTTCAACGGATATAAAATTACCGGAATTAGCCTCATGAATCATGGGAAAACAGGCAAACATATATGCACTAATAATCAGAAAAGGAAAAAATCATCATCATCATACATAACCAAATAAAAAGCAAGAATTTTTTTGTGTTTCAAACAAAATACTTGTCTTACATGTGTTTCACAGCAACATACATCAACAACAACAAATTGTCTTACAATAAAACCAAAAGACAAAGTGTCGCTTGAAAAAAAAAAACAGTATATCAAACAAAAGAGAAATGATAAACACAAATTAGCAGATACAATGAGCATTCTCTCGTATGAAATTGGTCTCCCCATACTTAAGAGACATATCCCACCTTGTAGACTCGTGAAACTCCCTTCATTGGTCAGAAAATTATAGCCTTTGGATGATGCCAAATATTCTTGAAAATATATTCATTGGTGTTACTCTTATATTTAAGTACCTCAACACCTACGTGAAACCTATTATCATCAAAAGAAAAATGAATCATTCATTATTGTTTTTAGTTTTATCTCATAACATTGCTTTGATCTTTCATTTCCATCATTCTTCTTCTTCATATATGTGTATAATATATATGTAAAAACAAAAAAACATATTATATTAAAATAAACAAATTTATAAATTATTTAATTGACAATATAGTTTCGTAAAATAAAACTTAGATAAAAACGTGCGAGTTATGACTTTACCCCTTGTTCGGAAATGCGCTAGGCGTTATCCGTGCGGCCGACCCGAACCTAACGAGTTAACAAAAATTCGGGATAAACTCGGGGAATACGCGGGTATAATTTTTTTGTAATAATTTAATATTTTAAATATTTTTATCTATAATGCAATTAAATTAAAAAGAATCATAGACATTAATTATGTGTGAAATAATTTTTTTTCTAGTAATAGATGCTGTTAAATAGAGTAAGTATATATTATGTATGATTGATCCAAAGTCGAGTGTCTTTTAAATGGGAAAAAAACTTTGTGGTATATATTCGTTGTCAAACTAAGGAAAAAAAAGAAAGGAATATAGTCGAGTGTCTTTTAATAAAAAAACGCTGCAGATGAGAAATGGGACCCGCATATCATGTCTTTACAACTGAGAAGTTAAACATCCCACATCGAAACTTCAAACAAACTATCAAGCCAAGTTGTTCCTATAAATATAGAACTCTATGCGTCTCCTTCTATTAGCAAACAAGCTTTCGTATTGTCGCCGATTTATTATGCCGAGTTGACTAAACTCGCGGCGGTTGACCACCGAATCGCGACTTAGCGGCCGCAAACGCGCTAATTCGGCCGCGTTTTAGAACATAGACTTTACCCAAACTATAATTGACAAGAGGCCACGATTGCCTAAATAATTTGAAAGCCATAACACAAAACTATAATTCCTTAACAACCTTACATGTAATAATGATTAAAACATTACAAAAACTACTAACCCTGAGCAATGACCTCTCATGAAACCTACAAAGCTAAATTTCTCATCCTCAAATCCACGCAATGGAACACCTTTTGTAAGCTGCAAATATTTAAAGTTTTGATTTTGAGTTATCATTAAAAAAAACAGAGAGGATAATAGCAAAAAAATTGAAACCTTTGGTATTGGTAATTCAGATCTTGTCATCTTGACTTTTATTTTCCGTACAAAAGCACTGAAGCATTGTTTGGGCTACAAATAATCCAAACCAAATCCCTTAGTTTTAAATTTAATTTTAATTTTAAATGAGTTCTTCTTATCTTCTTTCTCTTTCATGTCAGCAATTATCTTTATTTTTATTAAGAAAAGTAGGTTTGTTGAAGATTAGTTTTTGAAAGATTATATCAAGAGTGGTAGATGTCCACTCAAATATGGGTTTAAATGAATTATAACCAACACGGATTGATAGTAAATAACTAATTACCTCACAATAAAATTGAAGAAACTGAATATGTAGTAATTTATACAAAATCATCGCCATCGCAAAGTCTTACAATAAACATACAATTTTCATTAGTTTCTTGATATAAAAGCAGACACAGAAATTTTCAAGACAAAGGCATAAGAATCCCTAGTAAAGCGTAATAATTATTATTACAATATACAAAACTTTCAAACTGGAGTAACATGGGATTTGCTGGTCTAAATGATAATGCCTTGGAGTTCTCCAGAAACTTGTTGCCTACCAAACCTATGTATATGTATATAGAAAAAACGAAAGATTGTAAATTCAGAATAGCGATTAAAACCATATGTTGCATACAATACAACCTGTTTTGTTGAAATGCCTCACTGAAAAAAAATTAGAAGAGAAGTCAGTGATATGAAAAAACTTTGGTATGGCGTAATAATATATATAGGGTATCTAGGATTGTTAGGCAAGCTTTTAGAAGATACTACATAATATTTTTTTCTTTTCAAAATTGTAATATATGGCGTATAGATTTTTCTCCAAATCGCAATATATAGAAAATAGTTATTATTGTTAATGTCAGAAAAATATATTCTTGTTGCTGATTACGAATAATGGTTCATATTTAGAATATAATATATTCTTGTTGCTTATTTCGAATAGGTTTTTGTTGTTAATGTTTTGTATTTTTTAAAAAAATACAAATTTAGTTTTAATAAATTTAATGGAAAAAAAAGTAATGGCATTCTCTGTAAATAATTTAAAAGTTTGGACATTTTTTATTTTGTATTTATGTTTTAATAGTATAGATACTCTCGAGACTTACTTAAAGAAGGAGATGAATGAACTCTTAAAGGATTGTTGTAGTTTGTGTGTTCGTGAAAAGATTGGAAGTTTCTGATTTAATAGTATAGATAGATTTAAAAAAAAAATGATGGTAATTTTTTTTTTTGTGAACAAACAAGTGATAGAAAAAGGAAAATAATTCAAACACTTGAATGGGCTTATTGATATTAAATATAGAGACCCAAAGTCTCAAACTGGATGAATGTTATCGGCCCAATTTAAAATCCGCCCTATATCGTTAATAGTCTTTAATCTGATCTGTACATTATCCATAACGAATGCGATAACAACTCAACGGTTGTCGATGGCACAAAAAATCTGAACACTCACTCATGGCTTCGCTTCCGGTCCAGTTCACCAGGAATAATCTCTCTTTCTCCGGGAGATTCCGCCGCTCTGCTTTCTCGGAGCCGAGATCTTTTGTAACTACTGTACATTGCTCCGGTAGTTTTCACTGCGTTTATTGTTTTGTTTTCTTCAGCTACTTCTAGGCTTTGCGATTCTTCGGATTTTTAAAAATTCATTCGATCACAGACCCAGAATTTGCTGATTCTCATAGTCTATTATAGATTGGGTTAGTATGTCAAAATAATGGAAGCTAAAGCATTGAATGTGAAACGATGTTTGTTTTTGTGTGTGTGTGGTTTGATATTCAGCTAGAGATGGTGAAGGAATGAAGAAGAGGAGTTTGTTTCCGGTTGTTAAGGAGCTTGGATGTATCATCGCTTGCGCAGCTCTTTCTGCTTACACTCTTACAATGGCTTCTCCTGTAATTGCTGCTAACCAGGTCTGTCATGTTATTAATATCTCTCTTTATTAGCTATAAACTTAATCTGAATGTGTATACATAGTAATTATGCAATGAAACTAATCCTGAAACCAATTTCAAAGCTTACAAAATACTTTAAAGACTGTTAATGTTTTCTTCTCTTTTTTGAACAATATTATGGTGAAGTGTCATTGATGTATGTCTCACTTAAGCTATAACCTTCCTTCTCTTAGGTTAAAAATGTATATTGTTATTGCCATTTTTCTGTTTTCTATTTAGTATTTATGCAAAGAACTGATCAATCATGGTTTTTGTTGTTTCAGAGACTTCCTCCGCTTTCAACAGATCCAAACCGGTGTGAACAAGCATTTGTTGGTAACACGATAGGTCAAGCAAACGGAGTCTATGACAAGCCACTTGATCTTAGGTTCTGCGACTACACGAACGATCAAACTAATCTAAAAGGCAAGACCCTCTCTGCAGCCTTGATGTCAGGAGCCAAGTTTGATGGTGCAGACATGACGGAAGTCGTTATGTCAAAAGCTTACGCTGTTGGAGCAAGCTTCAAGGGTAACAGTAGTCTTACTTACATATATGTAAATCATGTGTATAATAATGCATTTAGTATATGTATGATGTTTGCATTGCAGGGGTGAATTTCTCGAATGCTGTTATTGATAGGGTGAATTTCGGAAAATCAGATCTGAAAGGAGCTGTGTTCAAGAACACGGTGTTATCAGGTTCCACATTCGATGAGGCAAATCTGGAGGATGTGGTCTTTGAGGACACAATCATTGGTTACATAGACCTTCAGAAAATATGTAGGAACGTCACAATAAACGAAGAAGGAAGACTCGTCTTGGGTTGCAGATAGAGATGAGAGAGTTAAGGTTTTTTTTTTATTGGTGTGTTATAAAATGTAAGAATTGAGAGAGATTTGACAAAACAGAATGTATGAACAAAGAAGTTGAAGGATATAAGAGTCAGGAGAGAGTTATGACTTATGAGGTTGTATGAATCAATTCCTGTAACCAAACAAAAGGCGTTTTCTCTGTTTTTCAAATGTTCACCTAAACATAATTATTTCTTAATGTGTAACTATGTATGTTTTCGAAACAAGAAGTCAACCACAAAAAGTCATTTCTGAATGACAATGTCATTGCAACTTAAAACTAGCTGGTTTTGTGGACTTGACTTTGATTTAAAAAGTTGATTTAAAAAGACAAATTAAATTTATAAAAGATCTGATAAGCAAAAGCGCATCTGGTGTAGTGGTATCATAGTACCCTCCCACGGTACTGACCAGGGTTCGATTCCCTGGATGCGCATATTTTATTTATTTTCTGCATTTTACTTTTTTTTTTATAGTAATTTTATTTTGTGACATTACGATCTTTCTTCGTTTTTAATGTAGTACACTAGATTTTGACCCGCGCTAAAGAAGCGCGGATTTATGTTTTCATTCTTAGAATATATACTTTTATCTTAAATTTATATTTTTATAAATTAATTTTGTTACCTATTTCGTCTAATCTATATCAAATGAAAATAAAATGATATAGTGCTAAATGTGAGAAGAAATTTAATAAATTTTGTTTTTGTTTTGATCTTATTAACTTGTATATTATATATTAGTAGTTGTATTTTATTGTTATTTTTAGTATATGATTAGTCATGCTTGAACTTGGTTAATCTATTTTTCAACACGTGTTGTAATGATATATAATTTGAAACTTTGATGGAACAACCCGTTAAAAATTGCATTCAAACATGAACTATAATTTGACGCATCATATATTTGAATAATATAAATATTAAATAATTTAAATATTTATATTAAATTTAAAATATATCAATTGGAATTAGTTACTCGTGCAAATTTTATTTTTAGAAATCGAAATTGTTTAATTTATTTTTAGTCCATTTTATTATAATTTAAATATTTTAAAATTTGATGAAACAACCCGTTAAGAAGTACAATCGTAAAAAACGTTTCTTACAAAATAAATAATTTATACCCGCACGCTAGTACAATATTATATACTACTTTCTTATTTTAATAATAATTTATTAATTTTAATGATTATATAATTTATAAAATAATTATGTATTAAATTAGATAATTATATGTACCAATTGATTTAGTAACTTAATTATGCTTGATTTTATTTCTTTAAGTTAAATTTTAGTTAAGAATAATTTATAATATTTATTTAATATTAATTTCGAAATTAATTATTATTTTTATTAAATTTTTGAAAAAGATTTTCGTTAGATATGATTATGATAGAAAAAAGAAAACAAAAGATATTATAAGATATTATAAATAAATCAAATATAATTTGTTTTACAGTTTTACCCTTAATGAAGGTTACAAATCCTAATAATATCAAGGGTAAATTCCGGAAACAACATTTATATACCATGGCAAACCTTCCTGTTTTAATAGATTAGATATGTCAATGTATAAGTGTCTTAAGTGACCTTTTATGTAATATATATATATAGCTTTTAGTTATAAGCAGGGGAGAGTTTTTATTCGAGGTTGAAATGAAGAAAGCTAATCTAATAAACTACGTGAAAATATCACAGAAATTAGATTCTAACTTTGGATTCTGTCGCTGTTATAAATTACAATACGGTAGAGATTATCAGTCCTAATGTTGGAACTCTCTTTGCCCCATCAGATTGATCAATTAAGTTAGGTTAAAGACTGTCTGTAAATTGGCAAAGCGTTAAACTAATATTATCGGTAAGAAATCTTACTAATCAACTCATCCGAGTCAGCTAATATATGGTATTAAATAAATTATAAAGCAAGTTGTACGAAGCATCCGGTTAGTGACCTGCGTGTGATCGGACATCCTCCCCAATCTGCGTCAAACCAGGCTGTTAGTGTAAGTGGATTGTCCGTTCGGAGAAGAATCCCCTGTCCCGGACTGTTTTTGAGAAACCTCACGACTCGAATTGCGGCATCCCAGTGAAACTGTCTTGGTTTTTGCATAAACTGGGAGAGAATATGAATTGAGTAGGAGAGTTCAGGACGAGTTGTGCCGAGGTATACCAGGCGACCAATCAGTCGTCTGTAACGAGTCAGATCAGTCAAGAAAGCATCGTTTGCAAGTGCTAGTTTGTGATTCTGATCCAAGGGAAATGCGACTGGTTTGGCTCCAAGAAGGCCCGTTTCAGTAAGGATGTCAAGAGAGTACTTTCGTTGACATAAGTAGAGTCTAGAAGAGCTGCGTGTGACCTCGATACCGAGAAAATATTTCAGAACGCCAAGATCCTTCATGTGGAAACAAGAGCTGAGGTAGTTCTTAAAATCAGTAATGAGTTGCAGTGAGCTTCCTGTGATGATAAGATCATCAACGTATACGAGAATGTGGAGTCTAGAATTATCATGGTTGAGTACAAACAGTGAGTAATCCGGTATAGACTGAATAAAACCGTAATCAAGGAGAGATCCAGTAAACTTGGCGAACCAACACCTAGGGGCTTGTCGAAGACCATAAAGTGACTTGTGCAGGCGAAGGACTTTTGATTTATCAGAGTTGCGGAATCCAGAAGGAAAATGCATGTAAACTTCTTCCTTTAAATCACCGTGTAGGAATGCGTTGTGCACATCTATTTGGTGAATCTCCCAATTGTTAGAGACAGAGATTTGCAGAACAGATCGAATGGTGTTCATTTTCGCAATATGAGCAAATGTTTCAGAGAAGTCTTCTCTTTCTACTTGTTTATTGCCCATGACCACCAGTCTAGCCTTATGTCGCTCGAGTGTACCGTCAGCATTGTATTTAAGACGAAACACCCATTTACAAGCTATTGCTTTCTTCCCTGGTGGAAGATTTTCCACAGACCAGGTGCGGTTGAGCTCAAATGCTTCTATCTCATTGCCTACTGCATTCTGCCAAAGCGGATCAGTTACGGCCTGAGAGTATGATTGTGGTTCTGCCTTACTTGATATTGTTGTTAGGTATGCGCGATGATGAGCAGAGAACCATGAGGAAGAGACATAAAAACCAATGTCATAAGGATATGCAGTTTCATCTAGTGGTCGAAAACGTTGTCGATGTCCTCGACCGAGTATTTCTGTGTCGGCCTCAAGATCATCAGTAGAGACAGAAGTAGGTGCAACAGCGGAGTCGTTAGATAGTACTGGTGAAGGTGGAATCGCAGACTGCACATGAGATTGTTGCAATGGTTCGGGTGAAGCAACCTCAATTATCTGATCCGACTGAGGTGGTTCGCTTAGCTCTGGTTCTGGTGTTAAAGTGTTGTCAAGCAGATCATCACCTTCATCAGGAATGATCCATGGACTGAGCGAGTTAGCAATATCTGAAGGTGAAACAGATGTTGCAAATGGAAACTTATCCTCATAGAATATCACATCTTGAGAGACTGAAAGTTGTCCAGTTTCAATATTATATACTCGCCATCCCTTTTTACCAAACGGATAGCCTAAGAAAACTGACTTTGTCGTTCTGCTAGCGAATTTGTGTCCTCCATGCTTCTGATTATGCACATAACATAGACAACCAAAAACTTTGAGATGAGACAACGGTGGAGGCCGATTGTAGAGTACTTCAAATGGTGTTTTCCCATTTAGAACCGAAGACGGAGTTCTGTTTATTAAGTAGCATGATGTTAATGTACATTCACCCCAGAATTCTTCAGGTAAGGAAGCTTGGAAACGCAATGCTCTGGCTACGTTGAGAATGTGCATGTGCTTGCGTTCTACTCTACCATTTTGCTGCGGAGTCCCGACGCATGACATCTGATGAATAATCCCATTGTCTCTGAAATATTCTGTAAGACATAAGAACTTAGGACCGTTGTCACTTCTTATGCACTTAACCTTTTTCTCAAACTGTCTTTCGACTAAAGCGATGAAGTGCTTAAGCTTAGATGGTGCACTGTGTTTGTTAGGAAGTAGATATATCCATAAAGCGCGAGAGAAGTCATCCAATATGGTCAAAAAGTATCTAGAATCGCATAACGCAGTGGTACGATATGGACCCCAGAGGTCACAGTGAACTAACTGAAAAACATCTGACGTTTTATTCAAACTGATCGGAAATGAGTCTCTTGCTTGTTTTGCTCGAATACAAATCTCGCAAGCTTTATTGTCTAAAACACCACTACTAGTAACACAATTAAAACCAGAAATAGGTAATAGCTTTACAACTTTATGAGAAGCATGACCTAAGAGACGATGCCAAACTTCCAAGGAACCTTGATGTGTTGTGTACAACGCCGCCGCATTCTCCATTCCCGTAAAGAAGTAGAGTCCATTGTGCTCTCTACCCGCTCCAATCAGGGTCCTCAATATGTAGTCCTGGACAATGCATAGCTTGTCAGTAATCTAAAAAACAGTGGCTCTTTCTCTATTCAACTGAGACACTGATATGAGATGACAATTTAAGCCATCTACGAAGAAAACATTACTGAGACTGAGCTGTGAACCCAATCTAACTGTTCCCTTATGAGTGAATGTCGTAAATCTTCCATCCGGTAGTTTTATCAGAACCGGTTGCATAACGGATAAGTTATCAAGATAATCCACGGACCCAGTCATATGGTTAGATGCACTTGTATCTATAATCCAGGAGTTAGAGAAAGACGTACCAGAGAGCTGTGAACCAGCATTGGAGTGACGTTCGTTTAACATTTGCACGAGTGTTTGCCATTGGGAGTCACTAAGTCCTGTTATTCCAACACGATCATTGTTGTTGATCATGGAGGTAACGGCAACAACAAGATTTGCATTGTGTGTTGCAGGTGTTCCAGAAATTGTGCGTCCCTGAGAGAAAGATGATCTTCCTTGAGAAGACGAAGATGAGCTTACACTTTGTTGTGTGCTGTTTGTAGGTTTGGAACGTGGTTTGTCTCCCCACCACGGCGGGTACCCGAGTGTGCGGAAACAGCTTTCTGCTAGATGACCAGTGCATCCACAACTTGTACAGGTGACATTCGGATTTCGAAGATCACTTTTTCCAGCACTTCTAGTTTTAGATGATGCTTGAATAGCAAAGCTCATCTCTATTGCTCGCTCTTCTTGTAATCGTGCGTTAGCTTTGGATTGTTCATCCTGTGTTAGCACGTTGTATGCCTCATCAACAGAAGGAAGTGGAGTACGGGACAAGAGAGAAGATTTGACAGAGCCAAACAAAGTTTCATCAACTCCCATAAGAAACTGATGCAGCTTATCTTCTTCTCTTTCCCTTTCGATTTCTTCAATAGTTCTCCCTTTCTGATAGTCACCAAGAGATGTCCATAGTTTTGTGAGTTTTCCATAGTAAGCCTCTATTGCGAGTCCTTGTTGTCGATAGTTGGCGAGTTCTGTTTTGAGTTTCTGAACTTTCTGTCCATTCTTTATCGCAAAACGTCGCTGGATATGATCCCATAAGTCTTTTGCAACATCATAGTGTGAGATGTTCGAGCTTAAGACCGGATCAATTGTGAGTTTGATCCATGAGACTAGCAAAGCGTTGTTTGTCCACCAGTCTTCGAGATCTTCTGAATCTGCATCAGGTTTGGGAATGGATCCATCAACGAACCCAAACTTCTTCCTTGCTTTTAGGGCACCAGCGAGATTAATGGACCATTCATCATAATTTGGTCCAAGCAGAAGCGGTTTTGATATCACGCAACCAGGATTGTCGCTTACGGAGAGATCATAGGGAGAGATTGTTTTTCGCTTAACCTCAACCTTGGATTTCTCATGTTTGACAAGTTCTTCGTCAGCTATAGAGGAAATTTTTGATACGAATTTGGTGTAACGCCGAGAGTAGGGTTAGAGAAAGAGAATTGGATCGAACAAAAAGCCTAATTGTGTGTGGCTATTGTTCTGATACCATGTCAGAAACCGTAAAGTATAAAGGTTTTCTGTATATTTCATTCAGCTAAACTCAGCTCGTTATATATATAAAGCTAAAGAGATACTAAGATCTATGAGAATCTAAACTAATTCTTGTTGTGCAAAGTAAAGATATACACAAGTAGTTATAAGATATGATAAGATATTAACAAGATAATATCATATCTTAACACTACGTGCTCAAATTTTGTCGGCGACTGAAGTAGTAGTGTCTTACCAATTTAAAAAAAAACTTTGACACTAATTAAGTGAGTTTTTTTTTCTTTTGTCGACTGGTCATCTCTTGGAACTAAATGTTCATTTTTTAAACTTCTTAAATAAAACAAAATAAAATCATCGAATTATGTTCTTAATAAAAATAGCCATAAAACTCTTTAAAATATGATATAACGAAGTACACAGAGAATATAAGGACTATATATATTGATAAAATAAGATGACGATAATTAATTAATAATTTAGTATATCTTGTCACTAGTCCTCCTTTCACGAAGGTGTTTCCGAAGGGTATTGTACACTGATCTCATCCTCAAACAAAATGTCAGAATAGGAGGATACATACATTCTTATATATAGATACTGGTGCATGTGCTTATATATATATATAGAGAGAGAGATAGATAGATAATCGTGTGTCGAGTGACTTCAAGGCTTGCCTCCAGGCCTCCTTCTTGGATCGTGCTTAGGGTTGGGTCCTGCGTCGTCGTAGTCCGCAGTCGAGTGGAACATCAACTTCCTGTGGCTCATGATCCTGTTCACTTCCGTCTCCTCACTCATCTTTATCATTAATTACAAAACATGTTATTATCTACATTTGGATACAAAGCAAAATTCCGAATAAATATTTTCACATATAAACATAAAATACACTACCTTGTAAAACATGAAACTCTCATGCATCTTTGGGCCTCCGAGTTGGATAGAGCCTTCCACTATAGCTAAAAGGAAACATTGTATCAGCTGTTTATACATTCTTTTAAGTAAGATAATTAATATATACAATTAGAAGATATTGATTTTATTGCAACTCAAACAAAGTTGGTGATACATTTTAGTTGTATTAGATAGTGTGGTTCCATCAGTAAAATAACGTAGACTTTAGGGTTATAAGAGAGGAATGTACGAACATATTATATCAAAAGCTCATCTTGGACTTAGATGGTTTCAGCTGAAAGGTCGATGAGTATATTATACAAAGTAAAAAACAAAGAGTAAAAAAAACTGAAAAGATGTAATAGGAATATATTTACCTAAAGAGCAAACAATGAGGAGTATGAGTAAGAGGAGAGGTAGGGGTTTGATCCTAAGAGGCATCTTATATGATAAGTATTCTGTATATGATAGTTAATTGCTCTTTGTTCGTTTAGGGGATAAGGTAAATAATTAATTGAAAATGAGGGAGAAATGGGTTTTGATATGAGAAAAGGGGAGAAGGCTGGCTTCCAATATATACACGGTCAAGTTTATGTGGTGGAAACTGTTTTGGTCCATAAAAAGTTTGGTCGTGATGGTGATGATGATGACCGTGATAATTATGATGACCATGACTAAGATGGTTGGTTCTGTTTATGATAATGAAAACATGTACAGCCCCTATCAACATAACTTTTCAAAACAATAAGAATATCACGTAAGTATCGGCATTGTTTATTGCAAAACAGAAAAAGAAGGTTGAAAATAGTGGCGAGACTAACATCAAAATGGTGATGATAGTAGCTAGCAAAAGAATAGAATAATGAGATAAAAATCAGATGATATTGGGATAATGTAATGAACCCACGAACCCTAGAAAAAAAAAAGCTAAAGAAAGTCAACTAAACTGTTGATTGTGTTACGTCTCCCAAAAAGGACACTCAAGGCTTACCTCTATTTATGCTTGTGGACAAAATGTGTATATATTAACCAGTAACCACACTTTCTTTTGCATGACATTGCTCAAAGTTTTAATTTTCTTTTAAGAGAAAAGGTTTCACGTGAACTAGACGGTATATACATAAAAGGTCTACCGGTTATTAAAACCAACACGGCTAGTTTTATTTGCGATATATAATATTTTGTTTTGTTTTGTTTTTTACGTCTACAACATCACTTATTTGAATTTCTTAGCATTATATATATGTCATACAAAAAAAAAAATGAAGCTAACCACTCGAAACTAAATCTTTTTTTGTGGCAAAATTGATATATGGCGGATGGCTTAAAACCCTTGTTCGGAAACGCGTTAGGCGCTATCCGCGCAGACGACCAGGGCCTAGCGAATTAATGAAAATCCGGGATAAACGCGGGGTATACGCGGGGCGGAATTTTCAGATATATAATACCATAATCGGTATATATATTATCTATGTTACAATTTATCAACAATAACAAGTCAGCACAGTGGTCTCCGCGTCCAAGTTTCTCCCGTATAGCCCCTGGTTCGAGTTCTCCTAGAGTTTTTAGTTATTTAACTTAAAATATTAACTAGGGGCATAATAGTAATTGTCAATTCGTCTTCTTCCTCTTATTTCCTGCGATTGCAGACCTAAACAATGGCGGCTCTTCAATTTTTTTCCTCCGTTTTCTTCGCTTTTTCTTCCGTTTTTAGTTATATTTAAACTCATAGATGATAGATCTACTCATTCAAGCTCAATTTTTTAAGTTCAGATGAGCAAAAACTTGAGTTTTCAAAATCACCGAGTTTTCAACCGAATACCTTGAAATCGCGGCGGCCAGTGGCCGGAGAGCGATTTTCCGGCGCCTATACGGCCCTAGTCGCCGCGTTTTAGAACACAGCTTAAAACACACTAAAAATTCCAAAATTTTTGCTGAAAAATCTGAATATATATTATAATTTAGGATGTAAGGTTTATATTTTCAAACCTAGAAACATTACATATTTGGCCAACTACTCGATCAATGACTATTGAACCACAATGCATATGATATTGCGACCAAGAATTAGAGAACAGAAAATCTACTGTAAATGTGAATGTTCATGAACCAAGTGAAGTGTGAGTCATCGAATATTTGAATGTAATCTGTAATTGTACTCTAAGCCATCTGATATTCAAAATGGAAAAATGATTTGATTGATGCAAGAAAGGTGACCTAATTCATAAATTTGAAGTGGAAGTTCCTCTTGACTATTTATATAGAGATATATCTTAGGACCAAAAAATTGTTAGTTTTAGAAGTGTTGTTAGAGCGGTTGAGGTAGTCCAAGTGGTAGAAGGGTCCGTGGTGGCAAACACCATCCGGGTTCGACTTCAGGCGGAAACAAAAATGCCTCCTCTGCTCACAACGTGGGTACTGGGCCTCGGCCCAGGGAAAAACCTCCCAGGTGAAGCTGGCCTGCGGCCTGACTGGGCCCAAGGAATTAGTCTGGATCAATTGGTCTGGGATCTACCCCTGGATTAACAAAAAAAAGAAGTGTTGTTAAAATGGGTTCAAAGGATGTGGGTTTAAACCAGCATGCATAAAAAATATGACTCGTAAGTTTACGGATCAGCTTAACAACATATAAAAATAAACTGATTTAAACAGATACCTATTTATATTCTTTTCGTTTTCTTCATCTTTAGTTTATAATTTATATTAACCGATGTTATTTTGTGTAACATATTTTTTTCTAAAAAAAATAAACAGGTTTAAATAGATCAGTAAAAGCCCATTGGGCTTTACACCAAACGAGTTTAAATGGGTATAAAATTAAACGGACTCAAATGATATGATTTAAACGGATATGAACCTAACAGATCTGAGCCACCCATTTTAACATTACTAGTCATAAACTCTTAAAAATATAAACTCTTAAGAATAACTTTCACCTGTAATATTACTTTTATTTTACTGTTGATGTTATTATATATTATTATGTTGAAAGCAAACTATTTTTTTTTGTGAGAAAACTAAAGCAACATATTCAAATATAATTCCTTTTTAATGTAATTATGTTTTATATAATAGTAAGATACAGACTTTTTTCATATAAAATATTTGTTGGGAAATTATCTCCAACAATAATTTTCGTGATTTTTTTTTTCAAAGATCATCTCTTATTAAACCATAGCAAAGAGGCTAGTGTCACCTAGCCTTCACTGCGAGTGTTGGTTTACAAAAGAGAAAAGTTCATCACGTGCGCGAGCGCCTTTAGCAAGACTATCGGCATCACTATTTAAATTTCTAGAAATGTATGATAAGCTAAAACCTTGTAGATCGGAGCGAAGTGCGTAGAAAGCATCCAATTCTAACGCCAGTGCTGGCCATTCTTCACCTTTTTCAATCAGATTTGTGAGTTGTTTGCAGTCCGTTTCATAGGTGATATCATTAATATTTCTCCTCTCATCATCTGCATTGCCCATAAAAGGCTTTCAAATTCAGCTTGTAATGGGGAGCTGCAGTTGCAGCATCCACGAGAACCTGAGAGAATGCGACATTCTCCAACCTGTAAAGTAAAGCCAAGCCCCATAGTTTTTGCTTCTGCTGTCCAGGAGGCATCCACCCGACATCTCCATCTTGGGTTTATAGGCGATTCCAAGCTTGTCCGCGGTTCATGTATTGTCGTCTCTTCTTCTTCCTCTAGTTCTTGAGAGTAATGAGCAATTTTCATGCTTGTGCTTCATGTTCTGCAAGTTGTACAGTATACTCCGGGGAGATCTCTTTGCCTTCAAACACCATTGCATTCCTAGCTTTCCAAATGTACCAAAAGATCCATGGAAAAACCTCCAAAGCTTGTCTTGATACTCCTTGTTCTTGTGCTCTCCATAGGAGATAATCAATATTATAAAACAAAGCTGAACTCGGGAATAGGCCCGTATTGGATGGAATAGAAGATAGTGCCCATACTTGGATAGCCGGAGGACATTCGAAGAAAATATGGTTGATAGTCTCAGCCTCCGCTCCACATCTTTGGCATACTAGATCCACGCCGCAATGTCTATCCACTAAGCGGCTCGCTGCTGGTATAAAACCTGATAAAGCCTGCCATAGTAGGTGTTGCATCTTCCTAGAAGTTTTAATTTTCCATACCTGCACTTTAAGCGTTGTAGTGCTCGGTTCTTCTACTTGCTGGGCGTCGCCATCCCGTCGTAATTCCATGGCTCTTTGGTATCCTGCGTGGATGGTGTATGCCCCAGTCTTCGTGTGGTCCCAGCAATACGAATCTTTCCGGTTTGTTGTTGATATTCCCATTGTAAGGATGAGCTGAATATCCTCCTCTTTCAGCAGAGCACTCATTAAGGTTAGATTCCATTGTTTCGTTTCTTGTTCAATCAGATGGCCCACTCGGAGGAAAGGGTCGGAAATTCTAGAATTATGAGCTGGTCTAGGAGTTGTATCGGGTATCCATGGGTATGACCATACCAAAGTATCAGCTCCGTTTCCAATTTTCTTTCGTAGACCGTCTGAGAGAATGTGCTTCGGAACCATAATGCTTCGCCAACTAAATGATGGGTTAGAGGATTTTTTAACTTGCATTGGGTTGGAATGCCTAAAGTATCTTCCTTTTAAAGTTCTAGCTAGTAGCGACTCAGGATATATAAATAGTCTCCATAGTTGCTTCGCCAAAAGAGCTAGGTTGAATTCCCGTAAATCTCGAAAGCCTAGGCTACCCTTATCTAGAGAGATGCATAACTTATCCCAAGTGGCCCAGTGAATACCACTTTGATTATTTTTGGAACTCCTCCAGAAGTGTGCGATTGCACCTGAGAGTTTCTTGGTTATCTCTTGTGGTAGGAGGAAACAAGACATCACGTAAGTTGGAATAGCTTGTGCGACTGATTTGATTTGTACTTCCTTGCCTCCTTTCGAGAGGAGTCATGTGGACCATCCGTTTGTTCGTCCTTAAAGTCTCTCTCTAACATAGGCGAACACCTCTTTTTTGGAGCCACAAATCTGCTCTGGCATGCCCAAATACATTCTCATCCCACCTTCTTTTTGAATTCCGATTGACCGTTTAAGGTCGCATTTTCGGGACGCCACGACCTTAGAACCGAACAGAACTAAAGATTTGGATTTATTCAGTTGTTGTCCTGAGGCGTAACCGTAGACGTCTATAATTCGCATTAGCTCTTCGCATTGGGCTTGGTCCGTCTTGCAAAAGAACAGACTGTCGTCCGCAAATAGAAGATGTGAGATGGGTGGGCAGGATCGAGCGATTTTTATTCCTTCTATCCTTTTAGTTCTTTCTGCTTCCTTAATGTGGGAAATCAGTACCTCTGTACAGATTATGAATAAGAACGGAGATAAAGGATCTCCCTGCCGTAAACCACGGGATGGTGCGATATGCCCTTTAGCTTCACCGTTAATCAAGACTTGGTACGTCACAGTTTTTACGCATTGCATTATGAGGGAAACGCAATCCTGGCCAAAACCCATCTTTCCGAGCAGAGCTTCAAGGAAATTCCACTCTACTCTATCATACGCCTTACTCATGTCGGTTTTTATCGCAACAAACTTATCATTACAGCTCTGGTTAGTGCGAAGCACGTGAAATATTTCATGTGCTACCAAGATATTGTATGTGATCAGACGTCTAGCCATAAAGGCTGATTGGGTTTCCGAGATTAGTTCGGAAGGAATTTCTTCATCCGCGATGTCAGTATCTTTGATATGATCTTGTAACTGACATGACAAAGGCTTATCGGCCTGAATTCCGACATCTGGGAGGGTCTGTCTACCTTTGGAATGAGGCATATATTAGTCTCATTTAATCGTCCATCAAATTCGCCAGTGTCAAAGAACTCTGTGATTTTGATGACATCGTTTTTATGGTACTCCATAAGCGTTGATAGAAGAGGCTAGTCATACCATCCGGTCCAGGAGCTTTATCCGGATTGATAGAGAAGACCGCATCACGGATTTCCTTCTCCTCTGGCTTCTTTTTGAGGTCTTGGTTCATGTTTCTTGTAACTGACGCGGTAATAAACTGAATTGTATCTTCAATAGTTTCCGGGTCAGATGATGAGAAGAGGTTATGAAAATAATCTGAGGCTATTTTTTCGATTCCTCTTCTGTTTCAGCCTAGGTTCCATGGTTGTCCTTTAAACGAATTATGTGGTTTCGAGCTCTCCTTTGTTTAGTGATCCCATGGAAGTATTTCGTATTTCTATCCCCGTATTTTAGGTGAATCACTCTGCTCTTTTGCCTCCAGAATATCTCTTCGTCTCTGAGAGCTGTGCATAGCCTCCATTTGAGAGTTAATTCCTCTTCCGATGTCAGAGAATCATCACCTTGTGCTGCATCGAGTTTCTCTTTAAGCGCCACGATGATTTTCTCATTATTTGTTGGGTTACTTCTCTTCCAATGTGAGATTGCTTTCCTGCATCTCTTGATCTTATCTATCAAATTAGCCTGATCAAAATCAGTCTCAACGTTCCAGTCCTTTTTAATGGTCTCCGAGAAGCCCTTTTTGCAAGCCATCTTCGATCAAATTTAAAGCCTTTTCTCCGCTTGCCTTCCGAAGATCTGAAAGGTACTAAGATAGGTTTGTGATCAGAACCCCATCTTAATAGGTACTCCACAATAGTGTGGGAAACAATATTGTGCCAGTCTTCATTACCAACTGCTCGGTCTAGGCGACATTGAATTCTTCCATTTCTTCGTCTACCAGCCCATGAAAAGAAATTTCCTTTATGAGGGAATTCAATCATGCCACAGTTCAATAGCATAGTTTTGAACGGTAAGAATGATGCTTCTGATTGTTTCTTGCCTCCCTTTTTCTCATTGTTGTTTGTGATTTCGTTGAAATCACCCAGCATCATCCAAGGGCCCTTTCGAGAAGTCCTAATCCTAGAGAGACGTTCCCATACATTATCTCGGTATTGAACAACCGGATCTGCATACACAAAGGTAATATAAATCTTGTGTCCTTCTATGTTTGCTTCAATATCTATCATACGATCATTGAAGAAAAGAATCGTAACATCATAGTCATCCATGTAAAATAACGCGAGTCCACCGCTTCGACCAGATGGTTCCACAGTGAACAATTTATTATAACCAAAATCAACTTGAAAATCTTGCAAAAATGAAAAAGAATTTTTTTGTTTCAGAAAGAAAAAGAAAACTAGAATGAAAGCAGCGATGAAGTTTCCAGAGATGCTGCTTGCTCAGGTAGGCGCCCGCCCATGACAGCTCCATGCGATTGCACTCATATCTGCGTACGGGGTGGTTTATGGGACCCCACCGAACCTAACAGAGTAGAAGTTTTTCTGCTTTTAGCAGATGGAAACACCTCAGAGCGAGGGACATTATTTTGGAATCTTTCGAGATCCAGCACCTTTTCGTTGGTACAAGCCTTTCTTCAGTGGCGAGTTCTTGCTTCTTAATACCAGCTTCCTAGAGACTGGTGTTCTTCTTCGATCAAGGCTTGCTTGTATCTTCTTTTTCTTTCCTTCTGGAGCCGTGATCTTTGCTACGTTTGGAAGCTAGTTGTCTGCAGGAATTTGTAAATTTAACTCGTAGGCATGTCCCGTCCGGGTAGTCTTCTCCTTCACTGGTGTAAGATGGGTTATAGCATCGATTTTTTGTGCGTCTCGTTCTGGGAATAACAAGAGATCCTCCCCTAATAAATCATCCAGATCCATGGCATCATCATCTCCTTCATTCTCTGCATAATGCCCCATGAGTTGTTCAATCTCTGCTTCCGTCATCTCGTCATCATCATCAACACCAGTACGTTTCTCAACCTCCTCTGCTGTCTTCTTTTCTGCACATTCTGGATCAGCCTTGTCAGTCGATTTCTCCAGGATCATTCCTTCATGAGCCGGTAGCTTATGTGATTTAAGGGAAGACTTAACCCTTGATGATGTTCTCTTTTCCAAGTTCGACCTTTGTCTGGCATCGTCCGAGATGATGAGTCCGGTAAGTCTGTCTGAGTTCTGTATGACAGCTTCTATCATCTGTCTTTCCTTTATTTGTTTTGGATTTTCCGTTACAATAGATTTTCCTTTAATTCTTCTGATTCTCTCTTCCTCAGTTTCCATAGAATTTTGATGCAGGGAGAGATCTTGTTCTTGTACGGTCAAAGATCTGTTTTGTTCTCTGTTTTGAGCTCTCTCTTCTCCTTCAGGTAGGGTTTCCCTTGATTTTCTTACAGGTCTCCATTCTACTCGGTTTCGGTGATCCTTAGGGTAGTAAATGCCATGGTTCTTATCTCCCAACTGGTGGGGATAACGTCTCTCTGAAATCTTTTTTTTGGGAGTCCGGGCTTGCGACATTTCCAGTTCTGGTCTGTGTAGAGTCATTCCTCCTTGAGGGTACATTGATCGAGTTATCATCTTGGACGTCTCTACTCTTTGCGTATCTTCCTTCCTCCTCTCTTGCAGCTGAATATCGCGGTATCCAATACGATGGAGAGAAGCCTTCCCGAGACTTGGTTACATAGGAACTACGACTGTCATTTTTGCGACTGTCATACTTGTATGGATGGTATATCTTCTGATATCGTGGATGTCTTCTTGGAGAATGTCCTTCCAATCGGTTCCATACCTCTTTTCCCCTTGAATTACGCTTCTCTTGTATAGAACTCCTAAAATCCTTAAGCTTCCCATTATCTCTTCTAGGGCTGGAGAAGCGTGGATTGGCATGTCTTCGGTCTGGACTTTTAGATAAGCTTTAAGGGTTAGCCTTACGCTCTTGGTATGATGTGAAAGCCTCTTTTGTAGCTAATTCTTCTTTCCTCTTGTTCTCCAGCCGAGCTAATCGGTTTTCTTCTCTTTGTTTGTCTGAGAGCTCCGGGAAGGTAACCTCTTCATGCGAGATTCGTTTACATGTATAACAGTACCTATGGAGATCTTCGTATTGTAGGGATACCTTGATGATATCTCCATTCTCGAATTATGCTCTCCTTTCAAACTTCAGAGGAGCATCTCCATTCACTTCTACTCTCACTCGCCCTCCATCTACATCAACCAAATCAACTCTTCCTAAGGCGCGCCCGATCTCTCTATAGGTTTCATCCTTCTTGTAGTGGATTGGTACTCATGTAACTATCACCCAGAATAACATCGTATTGGGGTAGTCTTCCCTAATACAGGGGATCCATTTCTCTTGCGCCTTATCTCTCTATAGGTTTTATCCTTCTTGTAGTGGATTGGTACTCCTGTAACTATCACCCAGAATAACATCGTATTGGGGTAGTCTTCCCTAATACAGGGGATCCATTTTTCAAGAGAGAAACTCCATTTATTGAAATGGCACGTTCTGCGTTGGAGCACTTTCTCAATATCCTCTTCCGAATCAAAGTCGAACTGGAATTTGTTGTTCCCAAGATTTGTACCTCGTACTCTTCCTTCCACATCCCAGATTTTTCTTCTCGGCATGTATTTGATCAGGGCGTCAACACTCCTTCCATCCTTGTGGAACATTCGTCCGAACAAGGTTAACCTGTATTTCTCGACGAGGTCCGAGAAATCAAAGGCAAGAATCTTAATTATATCATCATCGTCATTATAATGTAGCTTTCGCCGGACGTTTTTGGAACCATCTTCTCGGGTCGATGTCCCGATCCAGAGCATGTGGCCATGGCCCATCCTTAGCAGAAACTTTGCACCGAGCGAGATATCACACTGACACATCACACCCTAGTAGAGGGGATCGCAGGAAAATCTTATCGTTCGTTAAAATAGTATGTATTCCAGTTTCTTGATGACAAAGAAATTCTCAGATCTATTCGAACAGGGTTTTAGAGATGTGATCACGGTTTCTATGGCGAGAGGAGTGTGGTAGTCTCCCTCTCACGTTACCTTGGAAGCAGTGGTACTCAGATCTAGACGTAACGGAGGCCGGAGTGATGAATTTCGATGATCGCCATCCAAGTCGCCCAAAACCCTAGCGCCGCTTTTTATGTCCTTGACCCAAATCCAATTAATTTGCAGCATAATCTTTCATGATTTAAGATGATATAGACAACTATAGTTTAGAAATAAGTCTTTCTTTTATTAGGAAAGATATTTACAAGAGTAGTTTGTAGTAAACACTCTTAAATGATTTCTTCTTATGTATATGGTTACAAATGACATCACTCTTTTCTATTTATACTAGTGATATCTAAGATGTTATCTTATTTTAGAATAATCTATAAGCATTATCCTAGTTAATATGCATACATTATTCTAGAACATTCTCTAACCCTTGTAAATTTTTTTTTCCCGACAGATAGTATATCTTATATTAATCAAGTAAGAGTATAATCAAGTTGCAGACAGTCTAAAAGCCACTGGGGCATGAAACGATTCGATTCCAAATTTAAAGAGTATCCTAGAGATGCTAGGGAATGCGCTGTCTTATTTGAAACTCGTCGTATGAATTGGAAAGAGCACGCTTGAAAGACCAAGCTAAGAGCCCGTATGTCTGAAGCCAAATTATGGATATTCCAATCATAAGCGATGTCATTGAGATGGTGGACCAGGATTTGACAATCTGATTCAAATATCAACTGCTGGGTGTAGCTTGCTTGAACGTCACGAATAGCTGTTAGGAGAGCTTTAGTCTCTGCTTCTAGAGCAGAAGTAACAACACCCAAATTTTGTGATTTTCCAAATATCATCTGACCATGATTATTACGGAGTATCCAACCAGCATGTGCAACCCCTGTTTGTGAGTTAAAAGCAGCATCTACATTGCATTTGAAACAATTAGGAAGCGGGGGCTTCCATGATGAAGTTTCAGTATGACGATGAGGCATTGGAGGATTTAGTCGAATCCATTCCTGTACTTCAGAGATGACCAAGCAGATGACTTGAGGGGCTGATAAATTGTTACTATTGAACACAATCTCATTTCGCATTTTCCATATATGCCATAACATCCAGAACGGTGTTAAACGTATATCCAGCGAGTTTTGATCATTATCATAGAAATCCAGTAATCGTACCAGATTCGTTTCCTTGTAAATTAATCTAGATAATTTCTATCTTAATTCTAAACTATTTCATAACTATGATACTTGATAAATTTAGGTAATTCTTCTTCTCATTTGTTTTAGATTTTTCTTCATTCTTTAACATTCTTCTTAGACCAATGGAGGGAATATCCAACAAATCTCGACCTTCCCGACTTAGTTTGAAATTGTCACTATGTTTATGCCTTGACAACAATCTTCAAATCTTAATTGGTAGCACCGTAGTCATTACATCTGATCAGTTTTTGTCTGTGTGCACCTTGTCGAGATGTAAAAGTTTATCTTCATGAACTTCATGGATCCAATGATGTCTAATATTATTTTTCTCCAAGCGGGAATATAAAGTTGAATTCTTTGATAGGTGTATAGCGCTTTGGTTATCACAAAGCATGATATACTTATCTTGCTTTACTCTCAGCTCAAGCAAAAATTTCTTCATCCATAATATCTCCTTGCAAGCTTTAGTAGCTGCGATGTACTCTGCTTTAGTAGTTAATAAGGCTACACACTTATGTAGCTTTGATTTCCAGGAAACAACTACTCCTGAAAAGATAGTCACGTACCTTAAAGTTAATTTTCTAGAATTTTTATCGTCGGCTCAATTTGCAACTAATTCATAAGATAAAATCACATTCTCACAAAGAATTCTCCTTTTAACGAATCCCACTTGGTTGTTTTGGACCGGCTTTGCAGTAATCAGCTTAAGGCGATTTACAATTATCCGGAAAATGACCTTATTAACCGTGTTGCTAAGGAAGATTGGTTGAACACTATAAGCTTAGTAGCACCAGTAACCTTTAGGATGAGAGCAATAAAAATAGCACTTACTTGTTGAGTCATAGTCCCATTAGGAAAAAACAACATAATCAATTTGAACTCTGCTGGAGACGAGATGGCCGTGAACAAATCCACTAGCGGAGGAATACAATGAAAAGGATGAATATGCATGATATCAACAACATGCATAGGTTGAAAATTGATTGAATCTGAACCAAAAACAGAATTGTAATACTCCACTGCAAAGTCCTTTAGAGGATCTAAATCAGAAATTACATTCCCTGAATCATCCTCTAGAAAGTGCATGGCATTTCTTGATAGATTTGCAACACACAATTTGAAGAAAACAACAGTACTCGATTCACCCACTTGAAGCCTTGGATTCTCGATTTCTATTTGAAAAACTGTTCCTCAACCCGAGCCAGAATCAACTAAAAATCTCGAGGTATTCTTTCTAACTCAAAACATGTTGAGGCTGATGGTTCAAAACCTGCCTATGATCTGATTCAAGAGCTTCAAAAGCTTCCTTCGTTCTTTTTTTAATATCACTGAAATGACGTATATTAATTCCCTTACAACATACCTTTTCTGCCCTTAGGTTTTGACTTAGAGCATACATCGAATTTGAAGTAGAAATATGTGCATTCCAAGCAGCTTGCAAGAGCGAATTATAATCTGGATGACTTGTGAAAAAGATGAAAAAAATTGAACCTCGATTCCTCATACTCTCAGAGCTTGAAATGGTTAGCAAAAATGGTAAGTAATCGAAGCTTCTTGGTGCATCAAAGAATGCAATAGACACCGGAAAACGCAGCTGCTAAACCTCATCTATCAAGGCACGATCCAATTTACGAGACTTCAGATTTGAGGGGGATTTATTTGACCAAGTATAGAAGCACCCTTTGCTACTCATGTCGAAAAGACCCGACAAAGCAAGAAAGTTTCAAATTTTTTGTAAACCCTAAAGCGGAATAAGTATCGGAGTATGAGCATAAGCTTCATCGATTGATAGAAGTTGATTAAAATACTCCATTATAATCCATGGAGAATCACATAGAAGAGTAGAAGTCGCTAGATAATCAGTACTCTGCCAAAGATGCCTCTCTCCTCTAAAAGTATTACAAGCATATACGAAAGAAGTTGAGAAGGACTCGTGTGTCACTGTGTTAAAAACTCCACACACCATAATTTGATCAGATTTGTAGTAGATAGTAACCATAAAATCGGATCCCAAACTATCACTATTTTCCCATTTAGAACATCAGTCGATTAATTTGCTTCAAAATTCCAACCTAGAACAATGTTATTAATAATCCTGCCAATACCTTGCTTCATCCTAGTTTCAAAAAAACCACCAAATGTACGGCGGTTGATGTTTATCCACCGTTAATAGCTAGTTGCCTTCTATCTCCGCACAATCCTCTGAGATTCCAACAAAACCCTTCATTATGTATACAAAAGTATGGGTAGTGCTAACCGCACCCGGCTCCGGAAAGCAAAAAAGGACGCGATAACGTCTATTCTGCCACATAACTAATATGAAATGATGGATATCATTGTGATAATGTTGAAAAATACTGTAAGTTTTGATCATCACTAGAGTTGGAGAAGTCTAACAGACACTGCCCCCGGACACGACAAGCGTTTCTTCGAGCCCTACCAAGTAAAGACGAACAACCACCATTTTCCAACTCAAATAGCCTCTTCTGAATGATTTCTTGTGCTGAATTATAAGGTTTTTCTCTTCCTAAAATTGAGCATTTGTTACCAGATAGATGAGAGAAGATGGTCGGGAAGAAGCTGCTGGAGGGTTCGCCGCTTAACCACACAGGTCCAAACAAGTGAAGATGAAGAATGATGGTCACAAGACGGGCTATAAGGTATACTGACAGAACTTATAGAGGATGAGAAATCCACCTTAGGTGAAGAAGCAACAAACGAATAATCTTAACTGAAATTTGAGGAAGATTCACGGAGGGTCATGGGAAATCCCCAAACCAATGGGAGGATTATCCAGAACTTTTGGACGAGATGATTCGATCGGACATCGTAGAACAACCATACTCAGAACAATGAGAGCACAAGGAAGGGAGCTTTGGATAAGATGCTGACACAATGAGAGAACAACCCAACTTATATGTGATGCGAACCGATGACGGTTGAGACTTCGAAAGCGAAATCACAACCTTAAGCTTCATAATTCCATTTGAATACAGAGTAAATGTCGGAAATTCTGAATGCACAAGAATTCCTACGCCATAAGCAATTGTGCTAAATCCAATGGTAGATCATAATTATTGAGGAATGTTTTTAAATAATACCCAAATTGAAGAATGATCGAGCTTCATATTAGCTCATTTCGTAGAAAATGACCATGGAGTGACTGTAAAAAAGCAATTTTCCGAATGCTAAAAGCCAATATCCAATACCCACTTGTGAGTAGCTTTACAAGGAATAAATGCAAGAAGAGTTCCAAAGAAGTAATATTTACTTGAGATTTTACCTCCTTTTCCCGAAAGTGGAATTATGTCTAGGAAAACCTATGCGTTTGAGGGTGAAGTTACATGAAAATGACATATGAAATTATCTTTCCAAATTTTGAAGCTCCAAAAGAAATCGAGTCGGTGTCGTAATGGTTAGAATCCCATCAATGCCAAAAAAAATAAAAAAAGATTATGCAATAGAGGCTTGAAAAGAGAAAACTAGGTTTGCTTAGGTTTTCCCGTTAGAAGATGAGACATTATAAAGAATTGGGGAAAAGCACCAAGAGGTAGAGCCAACGACAAGGAAATCCCAACTGTCGATCCATTGGAAGAAGACTGGACCGGAGCAAAGACAATCAGAGGACATATAGAAGATTTGCGAGAGAAAAGTGAAGCAAGAAAAAGAAGATTTGCGGTAGATCATTTGGAGGCGGTTTCGATTCGAGAGTAACCATACCGTGAATATAGAAGAAAGAGAAACGGATGAAACTTTTAACGATGTGTCTGAAACTGCGCCGCCAACAATAAATAAAAAACACTAATTACAGTTTTTCGTATACAGCGTTTTACTATTTTTGAGTCCATTATTTCAAAAAGACTAGATTATAAATAATTTTAGTCACACCCATATTATTATTATTTTTTCTAAACAAAAAGCTTTATTTTAAACCCATTTGTTTCACCACTTAGTCAATTTTTTCCATACACACAGCTGTAATATGTATTATTGGCCAACAAAAAAGGAGTAATATGTATTATAGGTTCGATGGAGTGTAAACACGTGTGCTCATAAGTCAAGTTTACTTATCGACGCAAAAGTTCATTGAAAATTGGGTTTTGCAGCTTTGCTGCTAAGATAATTGGGTCCATTATCAAACAATAAGATGGGATCATACCAAACTCTCGTACGTTATTATTGATTGTTTTATGCTGCTAATGATTCATAACGACAGTGAATATTTTCATATACTCCATTCTTTTCTAATAACGACCCTACACACATATATGCTTAAATTTGAACACGCTATTAATTCAATAATTGATTTACAAGTTCCTTTAACAATCTGTGACTGAAAAATTGGCTGCTCAACTAACATAGCCGATACAAGTGAATATGAACATGAATAATCAGTGTTAATGAATATTAAATATTATATGTGAAAGTTTTAAGTTAATTATACAATTTGTATCATATGTAAGCTTTACAATGATGAGTATATATAAAGGTTGTTTAGTATAAACTAAAATGCGATAAACATGGTAGGCAATTGATAGGCAGAAAAGTAAACTATTTTAAAAGTGGATTTATGAAAGTAATTATGAATTCACAAAAAATGTTAAAATCCGTGGTACCAAACAATAAAGAAATAGATTTCGAAATAGTGGAACTAATCCTTCCATTTTCGAGCTTCACAACTTTATAAGAAGTCAACTAAGATTGAGACAGACATAGTGAGTGGCCTGCAAATGTAATCAGAGAAGTGCATCTTTTTGAGTGACCCATTATAGTGAGAGACCACTATCCCTCAAAATCTTATTTTAAATTTAAGATCTTGTGTCATCATAATGTTATGTATTTAATTTGACCTAATTAATATATACCCACAATTCTACTTAATTACACCATTTATTAAGATCGAAGCAATAATTTACCCACCTAAATGTTAAGTATACGCTCAACGCTTGACTTGTTATAGCTTCTTACTAAGCTATTGGCCTACGGTAAATGTGATATATTTTCATGGTTTAGTGATTAAGTTGGTTTAGAGTTGGTTGGGAATCTGAGGAAAAGGAAATCACAAACATAAATCAAGCATTTATCACTGTTTTAGGTGCCTTTTCCGAATGATTATAACAAGCTGGCTTTGGTTAAACATTTTAATTATGTATCTAAAATTTTCTCAGTGGTTATAAATGTCTAATCGCTAATCAATACTTGTTTTGTTGCAGGGACCAGAGAAGTTGAAGCAATAGTGGAATTAGCGCCAACAATGACTTCCCATAGTTTTACTGGTTAACCTAACGATCCAGTATACTACAAGCAGGGGCGGACCCATTAACAACGATATGGGGTCAGTTGACACCATATAAAGTTACATTTTCCTTGTAAACATTATGGATTTATTTATTCTGCACCCGTTAAAATTTTTATCTTGAACCCGTAAAACTTTTTCTTTGGTTCAAAAACTCGTAAACTCAATTTTTTTAAGCTGTATTTTTTACTTAGCCCATTAAATAAATAGTTAGCTTTAGCCCAAATTCTTCAAAACCCATTTTATCTCTCTTTTCCTTTTAAAATTGGTAACAAGGCTAAGCCCACTTTTTAATTTACTTAATTAACATAGTAAAAATAACGATAATTGTTTTTATTTTGTTTTTATACTCATTTAATTTTTATTATTTTCTTAATATATATTTTTATTTTGACCCCGGTAAATAAAATTCCTAGATCGGCCACTGACTACAAGTGACCTTTAAACGAACACATATACAAAAATAATAATTTCCTTCAAGTGCATTAATTGAGTATGAAGAAAATCGTCGCGGACCACATAAATGTGTTGTTGTTGTTGTTGTTATCTTGCGTATAAAATTTGGGAGAGCATTTTTGACATAATAAATGGTCCACTTCTACGATATTTTTCAACTCCATTGTTTATCCTCGGAGTGGCTTGTCCTATTCCTCTTGGATGTTTAGCTATTTTTTATGGTTTTTGAGCTTTATTAAAGAATTTGTTCAAAAAAAGATATAGTATGGTCTATTTGATTGAAAACTAGTGAGTATGTCATCGCAATGAAATTAAAGATAGCAACAGAGTGTGGCATTAGTTATTAATAATATAATATCAAGTGAAAATGTTGGAATGACGTCAGAAATATGTTTTAGGACAAAAATTAGGTACAAATACCGATACAAACTCATTAGGGGATTCCAATAAATACTAATGCTATACGCATCACTCAGACCATCTCCAATGTATCACTCCATTTTTTACTCTAAAATAGAGTAACTCTAAAATGGAGTAGTGTTTTACTCCAATGTATCACTCCATTTTTTACTCCATAAATAGAATATTCTTTATAAATTCTTTTTATTTTGTTTTTAGTACTTTGTAGTTATAAAAATTTACAAATTAACCCTATTTATTTTACTTTTTCATAATTTTTTATAATTTATAAAATAATTTTACTTTACAATTATTTTATAAACAAGAAAATAGTATTAAAGTAATAATTTTTATTTTATAATGTTTAAAAAATAGCTATAATTGTTACTAAAATATATAAACATATATATTTATATAATAATTATTATTATATATATTTTTTTGTCAACAAAAACACCATATATTAAATCATTATTATATAATTATTATGTTCATAAAAGTTAAAAATCAAAAGATTTAATATTCAAAATGACTAGTTTGTAAATAAAAAAGTTACACTCTAAAATGGAGTGGAAAATGGAATTACTCCAAATAATCTATCTCACTCATTACTCCATTTTGGAGTGGAAAATAGAGTAGGATTGGAGAGGATTTTACTACAAATTCAAATCCCATTTTGGAATGGGAAATGGAGATGCCCTTAATATAAAATGTAGCATCTAAACCACAACTTGAATTGTCGAGATCGCTTCAAACATTAACTCGTACATGTATCGGTTCGGTGCTGTTTCAGTTGCACTTGCCGTTTGTTTGAAAACGTCATCATTCGGAAAATAATACAAAGATACGTAAAACAAACAATCAAAATCGGTATCTTAAACGCTTGAAATGAGAGCGACTTGTGACGCTCTTCTCCTTAACTTGGCTCTTTGAACGAAGAGCAAGGCAAGGCGTTTTTTCCCCCTGTTCATATGTGACCTTTCCCTCATAGTTCAAGCCAAGCTAATGATACGGTATCTAACTGACTTGAACAATTGCTTGTAATAAAATAGATGTTGACCTCTTGTGACCCTAAAGACATGACACCATTTAATGTTCCTGTGAGAATAGAAGCTTTAATCTAATAAAGCCAACTGTGATAAGTGCAGACAAAACACAGTACAGTATATGCAAACCCCTAAAAACTGCATCATAGAGGGAATTGACATGTGAAACTTTTTATATAAAAAAAATAAAAATGTGAATATGCTTTTTTTATTTTAAACATACAAACCCCCAAAGGACAACCGACAAAATGATGTGATGCAAAGACTGCAACTAACCAAATAATAACAAAAGAAATCAAGGGATTGTGTCCTCTAATAATGCCCCCTCACTTGATAAAAACCAGAGACCTTCCCCTCAAGGGGGTTAAAGAAAACTAAAAAAACATATGAGAGAAAAGAAAACAAATGTTTTGCTGAATGTAGTAGTAGTACTAGTATTATGATGAACTTTTTTCGGTAAAACTTTTGTCCCCAAAACCACCGGAAAACGACTCCTCCACCTCCTACACTCCGGGGCTTTCCTTCCCCGGGTACCCGCGACTCCTTCCAGTTTCATTATCTACCCAAAACTCATCATTACACCCATCCATGACTCAACTGACCCAAGTAATGCTGATGATGCAAATGAAACTGATGATGATGATGATGATGCTGATGTGACTCTCGGCTGTTGCAGCTCTACCCTTCCCCTGACTCAAACCCACCCAGAGATGCATGTAGACTTTACTAGAAAAAAAAAGCAAAAGGAATCTTCTTTCTTTTATCCGTGAAGGACAAAAGAAAGAGTCATTCAAACAGATATGGCACGGGTAATGGCATGCTTCGCCCATTCGGCTGCTTCTTTAATTGTGTGGTCTTCAGATGTCAAACATTCGTTTAAGAACTCTTTACTCGACACTGACTGCTGTATCAAACCACCCACATGACTCCCTAGTGTATCCGCTAAATCCCCTAACACCCCAATCGCTGTCTTCATCACCACCTCGTCCCTGTCACCATTTTATCCACAAAATTAAACAACTACTCATGTTTTTACAATCTTATCTATAATTTCAGTTGGGTTTAAAGAATTAAAAAAAAAAAAACTTACATGTCTTTCTCCATGTATATACTGTCCAAAAACTGGAGGATATGGGGTGCGTAAGGAATCAGGAGCTGGGTTTTGGGAGAGTTCTTGAACCCTTGGAATATGCCTGAATAAGCTTCCAGGATTCCGTTTCTCAATGAGTTTGTGTACTCCGTCATTTCATCATCAGCTCCAGACGCGTGAGCAGATAGTTCTGCTGCGCTTTGAAGCATTGGCATTGAGTAATTTATGTACTTCTCGAAGTTCTCCCCGATAGCCAGTGCTATGTCGCCAAAACAGGAGAATATCGGCGGCTTCACTGATCGGTGCAACTGGTTGCTAGACAAATCTTTCAGAAGCTGCGTCATAATCCCGTCGCAGTAAGGTAAAATCTTGTCCTCCAATGCTCTGCAGACATCCCCAATAACACCCACAGTAACAGCACACACTTGGTATTCTTCAAAGTTTTGAAGACCCATTTCCAAGTACTTGTAAAACTCAGACATGTATTTCGCGAAATCAGCACCTGCTGCATAAGCAAGAGCGCCAATGGCAAGCATGGCTTCCTCGTGTGCAGTTGCACTTCTACAACCAAACACCCTCAGGAAAAGTACCATCATTTCATCTGCATACTGCATCAAAACATACTTGGTCGGTTCAGATCCCAATTTCTGTATGATGACCTGCAAGCATCCACACAAAAGTCCCTGAAGCTCATTTTGCTTCTCCCTCTCGTCAGATGAAAGCTTCTCCACTTCCAAAGTATTGTGAAGCTCCCGCATTATCACAGGTACCAACTGCAGAACCATGGTCGATGTTTCATCAGTCGAACACCTGACAACTTCATTCAGAGCCTCGTACGCTGCGGTTCGCAAGCGTGATTCAGTTGCGTCCTCTCTGTGTGCAACAGCTAGAAGGGACTGAATTATCTCCTGGAAGAAGGGTGTTAATGGAGAGTTGGGACCGACATCTTCATAGCCTTGAGCAAGAAAATATAGCGCCCCACAAGCCTTCTCTGCAACATTAGGTGCATCTTTCATGGTCTGGATCAGGACTGTGATAATCTGCTGGCAGTTTGCCTGAGTAATTATGGGTGTCTCGATTGTTGAACCATGAAGGAACTCAAATATCCGACCAAGGGTCCATGCGGTTGTGTCTTTCACATGGTTGCTTGGGTCCTTTGTTAGAGCATTGAGCATAAATGTTAACGCTGCGTTAACAATTGTCATCAGCTTATCAGCAGAAGGGCCCTCCAAAATGGAACCAAAAGCATACGTTGCAGCTTCCCGCTCTCTCCAATCAGGCTTTGATATTTTCTCTTCGATGAACGGCATGACATGAGGTACAATGTCATCTCCAACGGCCCTAGCAACCAAACCGAGGCATGTCCCACCAGCCATTGCTATATTCCAAGCCCCTTCATCCAAATCCTGATCTTCTTCTTGCTTAAGAAGAGTTTCCAACAGTAGGGGAACAAGCGCAGGGAGGGCCTGCTTAGTGAAATAGAAACACGGGACATCAGAATCCCCAGTGAACTCACCACCATACTCTTCTAAGATGTCAATCTCCTCGTCACAGATGGAGCTCCAGAATTCAATCGCTTGTAGAGCAACAGACTCATCATCTTCTCTTACAGCCTTAGCTGTGATGTTGAATATATCTTGCATATAATGAGCCAACTTCTCATAGTATGTGGAAGCGATTGATACCAAACACTCAAAAGCTGCCTGCCTAATTTTCACCTCAGGCGAAAGGGTTGCTTCACACACGACTCTCATGATATAATCACGCTCCATGTCGTTGTTGAAATTTGCCTGGGCAAAACCCAGAGCCATGTATAAGGCGCGAGTTGCTGCAAGTCTAACATCATTATTTCCTTCAGCAGCATTCATACCCTGAACAACAGCTGTGAGTATCTTATTTACGTGCTCCTGTTCTACAACGTCAGGTGACACTTCTTCACAGAGGTATCCAAGAGTCTCCAAAGTGGCTTGCTTGACATGAGCTGGTAACTGGTGAATGTTCGAGAGAAGAGAACCGATCAGCTCAGGCCACTGGTTCTGTGGCAACTCAATACCTGCAACCTTAGCAATGACTTGAGATGCAGTTGAACGAACATCGGGCACAGGGGAGGAAAGTGTCTTCAACAAGAACGCTCTGATCTGAGACTTTGTTGCCATGTCAAGAGACAGCCATCTCTGGACAAGCTCATACTTCCTGTGTTGTTCCTTAGCATCAAGAGCATTTTTTAGGACTAGACCGGCTAGCTTCCTGCTATCTACTGGCTTCTCCTCGTTGGCAAGCTCTCCAGCAAGTGACAACAAAAACCCTGCAAGGTTTTGACTCTGAAACAGTTTGAGATTTTCTTCAGCATGCTTACGCACAGTTCCATCAATCGACTGAGCATTTATGAGCAACTGGGTAACCTCCATTGCCACAAGTTTATCTGCAATAGTAACATTCAACTGATCAGACTAAGCAAAAATAAAATCAAGAAAATTTCTCGAATGAGAGATAGTTGTAATAGCATTAAATCAACTAAGAACACTTCAGAAACATGATTCAACACATCTAACAGCAACCCAGAAGATATCTTCATCTACCACGACACCAACCAAACACACACACCAAAAAAAAAAAAAAGAATAGGTGGCAACGATGAAAAAAAAATCAGTAAAACTAAGCCAACAACATTAACAGACACAATAAAATCAAAACAATGCCTACGAATCCCATAGAAGTCAGTATACAATCTAGCTCTTCTAACAAAAATCCTTAAACATACAAAAAACTACTGAATCACTATCACCGGCGCCTAAACTTAAAAAAGAAAACGCCATGGATCAAGAAAACATTGTCAGGTAAAGACTATGTAAGTCGATTCATATAGTGAGGACCACAGATCTGAATCGAATATAAGATGAAACCAAATTGGAATTCAATAGACTAAGAAGACCAAATCAACTAGGTAATAGAATAGATTCAATAAACAGTAAAAGCAAAATCTACAAGCGAAACGAGTTCAAATCCAACAACTCTGGATAAATCGAAACAGAAAGTTAAGTAAATCGATGATTGAACGAATCGAGATCAAAGAATTAGAAAAACACGAATTAGGAACTAATAAATCAGAGAAAATGGATCTAACTGAAGCATGCTCGATAGCTGAAGTGAGGAAGCATACCTAGAATCTCGGCGGCGGCGATCGGATAAAAGCGGGAATCAGGGAGCGAGAGACAAACCCTAGAAGAAGCCCAGAAGAAGGGATGGAGAGAAAACAGTTTCCAGCGAAAAAAAGGAAGAGAGAGAGAGAGGTCGTAAGCCAAGGAAGAATCGGATGTGAAGATGGGACTTCAATTTTAAATATCGAAAACATTTAAACAAATATTTAATTTAGTTTTTCATGACGGCTACAATTATTATACGCTTTTATAATTTCGAAAACTTTTGTTTTTCGTATAATTTTTTAGGGTTCGTTGAGTGTATCCTTATTTTTCTATAATAAAATATATACCGAAAGTATTTTTCAAAGTACACAACAATGAATTTTCATCTGGTGAGATTATATCGTACATCGTGTGTTGGGTGGTCCTTATCTGACCCCACCGACTCTGACATCGCTTATTTAATTAACGGTCCAGATTGTTTTAGGTTTGTAATCTGACAAGGAGATGCGAAGAAGCAGATTTTTCCTTTTGTCTTCCGAAGCAGGTGAACAACAAAAGGTGCAAAAAAACGTAATAATATTAAAATAAAGACACTTAATGTTATAAGTATTAATCAACATAATTATTTTACAGTGTGATTACAAGAGCTGGAAAAAATAACATGAAGGGCCACAAGCCAGATAGATTACTTTTTAAGTTTGCTGTCAGAGAAAAAAAAAGCTTTTGAGCTTTATTGGGTTAATATGATGATCTCTAGCTATCTGGTTCAATGCACACATGATAAAAGAAGTGAGGAAGGCAAAGATTTTTGCTCAAACAGAAACAATGTATGAGACATTAAGGCTATGATTGGTACGGACTGTGACTCTAGGATGTAACCAGAGGCGGACCTATGTAGTGGGAGGGGGGTTCAACTGACACCCCATAAATATTATAGATTTGAGTTTTAAGCTTAATAATGTGGTTTTCGGCAGCTCAGTTGGTAAATATCTCTTAGGCTGACACCCCTTAACCTGAGTTCGACCCCCCATAATGCAACTAAATTTTTTTTGGTTTCTCTTTTATCTGGGCCGAAAGAAGAAGCAGTCCAATTTACTATATAAATCCAGTTTTGTTTTTCTTTTCTTTGGGCAAAATTCCAATTTAACTTTTATTTCCTCATAATATGGGCTAAACATATGATTTTTTATTATTTTTTACAATCTATTTTTATATTTTAAATAATTGTTTAATGTTTCAAAATTTCATACTTTCTTCTTTTTATATGTTTGCAAATACTTTTATATACAAGACATTTTTCTCCTAATTGTCTCAAGAATATTTATTAAAATTAGTTTTATTTTTGTCATTTAAATCTTTTCAAATTTTCAAATTTAGTTTAATATTTTAATTTTTATCGTAACCAACTGTTATATATATATATTTATTTTAATATATATGATTTTCCTTGAAAAAATTAGAAAATGTATTAAAAACTCTATATATTAAATATTATAATATTATAAAATAATTTATATTTATAATAATTATAAATAATTATTTAATTTATGACCCCCATAAAAATATTTTCTGGGTCCGCCACTGGCTGTAACTGTAAACTTTTGGTTGTAGAAATTTTGACTGGAGAAACTGTGACTGTTAATTATGGACTGTTTGGCAAAAACTGTTACTTTAGACTTTTGCTGTAGACTTTTACTTTTAAAAATTTTGGCTGTGAAAGCTATAGCTATTAACATTTTTTTTCGACAAAAGCTTATTTGGTAATAAAAGTTGTAATAACTGTGATTTTTATTTTAAAATTTATAAATATTTTTCAAAAAAATATTTTTGTGTTGCATTTATTCAATAAATAACATAAAGAAAATAATAAAAATATTTTATAATAATATAAATAATCAGCACAAAACATATTGAAAAAACAATCTAGAAATAAAAAGATAAAATTATTTAAAACATATAAGTGAAATGGATATCAAAAGAACAAAAAAAGATATAAAAAATTAATTAAATTTTGTTAATAATAAATAATATATAAATCTACAAAGTGATTTGAATAATGTTGGGAAAGAAGAAAGAAAAAACTAATTTAAATTTATTTATTTTCTTTTAATATTTGTAATAGAAAAGTCTCACATACGAGACTTTAAAAAATAAGGCAAAAAACAAAAAGTTGCGCTTTAAAGAATAGATAAATAAAAATAAAGTATAAACATACTTGGCAATAAAAAGACTTTGAGAACTTTTATATGTCTTAAAGTCTTCAAAGTTTAAAGCCAAACAATCCTTTAATTATTTTAGTTTTATTGTTAACAAAGGTTGTTGAAACTGTGACTATTATTTTAAAGATTATTTTCGAATTAAAACTATAAGTTATGCAAAATTTAAATATATATATACTGACCAAACTCGCATAAATTATTATGCTATATATTTTGATCAAAACTATGTTATTAAATATACAATTTCAAAACTTTAAAGTAAAAAATAGGAGATACAAAGTTAAAATCATTTTTCCAGACAAATGAACCGATTATATTGTTGGAAAAAATCACTATTTTGATATAGAATAACTAAGTTAGTTATTGTCTGGGAATTTATTACCATCAGATGGGAATTTATAAATTTTCCACAGAATTCTGACTGTGGAAAACATAATTAAAATAGTTGATATAGATATTCTGTGGAAAACAATAAGAGTTTAAAATTCTGATTGGAATTTTTCTGACTGTTAAGAATGTGAAATGTCTACAGGCTGTGAACCAATCAGACCCTAAAACACTAATGGTTGTATGTATCAGCTTTTTGCTTTACTAGAAACACGGCTAGAGCTTCTCTTTCACACACAACGGCATAGTGCATAGTGGTTTGGTCTTCATTGTCCTACATCAAAACAAAAGTTTGAAACGAAAAGATTTGGTTTAGATCGTGCGGGTGTTTTTTTCGTTTTCATTTACATAGTAGAATTGTTTCATTTTTTTTTAAATTGAAGTTAAATTACTATTTTTAGTATTAATATATGGTAGTTAAATAATTATTTGTCTGTTTATATTATAGTTCTTATTTTAGACTTGTTTTTTTTTGTTTAGTTTGTGAATTAGTTTTGGACGCAATTTAATTTCGTTTTATTTGTTTTTCATTCATTATATAATTGGTTTAAAGATAATAATAAAATCTTAAAAACTTCAACAATAATTGTCTCTGATAATGTTTATTAGACCTAAAAGAATTAAAATTTCAAGATGAAAATAAATATAAAAGATAGTCATCACAGATTGCTAAAAATCTTTTTGAAAACAACATTCATAGTTTGTTTTTGAGGTTGACCTTCTTTGTCGACAATCAAAATTTTCAATCCCTTATTCGAGGTCACCCTAGATATTACCACATAAAGTTGTCCGTGTGAAAACACATGTCTTGGTAGAAATAACCCAACTTTTGATAATAATTGTCCTTGGCTCTTGTTGATTGTTATAACAAAGTCACAGACAATTGTCTCTCCTGCACATTTTGAATGGTAGTTTTGTATCTGATGGTGTCATCAACAACCTAGGGATGACTACTTTATCTCCAACTCCTTCTCTAGTAATAACTTCTGCTTCCACCATAAACTCGTATAGCTGGGTAATTTGAAGTATTGTCCCATTTATTAATCCCCCTGTTTAAAGCACGTAGCAGAACATATTAAAACAATATATGAAGTTAATAATAGGGTTAAAAGACTATTGGTACCTGTAGGATCAATATTACGAAGCAACATCACATGACACCCAATCTTCAACCTTACACTATGGTTTGGTAGTCCAGAAACCTTAATACTATTTAGAAAATCAGAACTAAGTGCTTTATTGTTTACTGAGATTTTATCAGACGGGTCTATACTATATGGACTTAAGTAAATCCGTTCCTCACCTGAAAATAAAAAAATGTTAGTATATGTTTAAAACTAATTTCGCTTAAGTTAAAGAAATAATTCTTAACTTACCATCGAGCTTATCTAACATATGCTCATTAATCATATTGACATCCTCGTTTGTTGGACATAGTATAGCTCTTTCTTGAAAAAACTTTGGTTCCTTAGCTTCTTGAAGCAAAGCAGATTCTCCGTATATTTCTTTGCTTATCGCTTCAATTGGATCATCTAAATTTGTAATTAGAAACTCTTCTGGGATATCGATTAGAGCCTCACCATAATTAGGTTCTGCAGTTTTTCCATCGCCAACATCTAATATCTAATTTGAGAATTCTTCAAGTTCAATTGCCTCTTCAACGGTCAGATTCTTAGAACATAACCGCATGTTCTTCGTAAGTTTAAGAACCTTACAATGTTCCCAAAGATATGATGAATTTAGTGCATCCAAGATAATTTCAGCCCTACAAGCGACAATAATAATAGGAAGTACATGTCTAAAATCACCTCCAAGCATCACAACCTCTCCACCTAAAGGCTTGTCGCCTTTATTACCAATTATACCATTCAAACCTCTATCTAGTGATTCAAAACAATGCTTGCTCATCATGGGTGTTTCATCCCATATAATCAGAGAAGCTTCCTTGATTAAATTAGTTTGATATGTTACATGTGTCAAGCTTCATGTTGAAAACTCGTCAGGATTTATAGGTATTCCAAATCTTGAATGAGCAGTTCTTCCACCTTGAAGCAACAGTGAAGCAATTCCGCTAGAGGCAACATTAAGAACAAAATCTCCCTTACTTCTAATTGTAGCCGACAGTAGCTTCCAAATAAATGTTTTTCCAGTGCCACCAAATCCATAAACGAAAAACAAACCGCCTCTGTCATTTACCGTATATTTTCTTATGTTCATATGTCAACTTTAGAATATCTCTCTCTTGAGTGGCCAACACTTCTTCACAATTATAGCTTCTTTCATCAAGTATCAAAACATTTTCTGCTTGGCGATTTAAAGGAGGTATATAAGAATGAATTTATACCTAGCCAGAGTGCTCCCACACCGTATCATAACCTTATGTATCTCTTCGAGAGCGTATTTCTTCTTGTCATCATCACTTAGTTTAATTTATACATGAAAATGTATTCAACATTAAACCAAAATAAGTTGAAAGGGGTTTCAAATACTCATACCTGGCCTATTGTAATATTTCCTCATATTATGCTTTATATCTTCAGATAAAAACTCCCAAGTTTTTTTCTCAAACAACTTCTGGTTTAGACAAAGTATCAGAAAGTATCACAGATCTTCAAAAGCCATCGTAACTATGTATAATTATATCATCAATATACTCTTGGTCATCACCTAGCAACCCACGAGCATAACACGCCTCTTTATAGTCCTTGTATAGAACATCATTGAACGTTTTTATATGATCATAACCTCTGGGTTCTTTGACAACGTTCAACAATATACGCAAATAATAAGAATCTTCCTGTTTACAGGGAGCATAATTAATCCTTCCAACATTGAATTGTTTGCTTCGCCTTCTATTCCATTTCTTCTTTGTTTTGTCAAAGGTGTAGTGATTTGGAATCTGAGCATAAGTTAGAGTTCTAGCAAATGCATCAACTTTGTTCAACTCAAACAATGCCAAGAACATAGTATTTTCTATGAGCTTACGATTGACGACAACCTATAATTTATCATTCCCTTTGAAGAAGACACTTTGTTTTTCGGGTAGATGGAAGTAGAGCGTCTGTACTGGCGTAGATCGATAGCGTATTTGATACTTATAAATTCTCCATGCAGCTTCACATGAAGAAACATATCTACAAAATCCAAACGCTAATCGTAAGTTATATAAGCATATGTAAGCCAATGTTTCAGTAAATTATCTGCGATTTAGAAACTAAAAAACGTAACGACAATCGAAGAACTCTTTTATCTCATCTCTTTTTTTTCTTAATATCGGCTTCACCATTAACAACGTTGTCTGATCCACTGGTTCCTTGTCCTTCAACAATGACACTTACACGATCAGCTCCTTTGTTTATGTACTTAATAAGTACTTGATTGAACCAGTTTGGTTGCACCATTCCACTTTTATGTGAGCTTGATAACGTAAAGAGAGTTTCTTGTTATATGGAATAACAAATCGATTGTCACATTTCACACCATTCTTATCAACAAAACAACTTGTTTGCTCACGTCTTCTATAAACAGGAAACCCTTCTCTGTTAATTGTAGTTTTCTCAGCATAAGGTTTAGGAATCAACTTCGAACATTTACCATCTTCCATGCATGGTGAATTCATGTTAGCAGCTCCACAAGGGCCATGAATCATCTTATCTTTAATGACATTATAAAGCTTACGCTCTTTAATCCTATCTGGTATTTCAGCTAAAATTATCTTGTCAATATCATCTTTAGTGACAAATTTGGAAGTGGGATCCATAAAGAGCAGAATGTGAGCATGAAGTAGTCCTCTATTTTGAAACTCAATGGTGTACATACCTGAAATTGTGAACATATACGGCTGTTAGCAATATAGACATCATATAAAATTATAATATACTTAAGAGATCAAAGGTTTTACTTACATGAAACTATCTTTCTTAATAGCTTCTTCTTTGTTAAATCATTCATCAACTGATCAAGTTTCATGTGGAACATCGTGCAAATAATATCTGGTCTGTCATCGAACTTCAACCGCCGCTCCACTAGGCATCTTGTTATCTCAAGCCATTTTGGATTGCATGTAAATGTGATGAACATATCCGGGAAACCAAAATGTTTACAAATGACCATTGCATCTAGGTAGCAATTCCTCATATATCTAGCAATGCCTGTATGAGTAGATGACAACAAAAATTCTTGACCCTGTTCACTCATATCCTCTACCTCGGTATCCTCACACTGTTTGATGGATTCATAACTGCCAGAACACAATTTTTGTTATTATGCTTTAAATATCTTAACCTGATCGACTCGATGGTTGTATAAGAATCAACCAAAAAATGCTGAAACAATCTCCTTGATCGAAGTAGAATGTCAGACTCATGTTATTGCTCTTGAATCCGGAATGATACCACTGTCGCATACTGATCGTATCCTTTTTAAGTTTTTTTGTAGCATATGTGTCACGTTTTTTAATCCCAGGTCTAAATCCGTCCTCGCCATAAACAAATATAAGAGGATATTGAAGGGCGAGATATGAAACATGAACTTCACTGATCCTTTGAGACGTCTTGATTGTTGTTCCAGCATAATATCTCTCTTATTCATTCCCAATTGAAAATCATCTAGAATCTGTGCAGCAACTTCGGATACAGTGGGAACATTACATGTTCTACCATCCGTTATATAATCACTGATAATCCTCAAGGTGAAAGCTTCCTCTGAATTTAATATCTCTATTAATTGCTCGATAATTTGATCCTTCAATCCACATTTCTTCGACTTCTGACCACTGCTATGTTTGCCTTTGCTGTAATACAAACAAAAAGATTAAATCAGTACTGAAAGCAGATTAAAAAGCATATGATTTAATAAATACCTACCTCAGCGCATTGACTCTGTTTTCAGTCTCATTTTCTGTATCAACAATATAGAGTTGTCCAAACTTAGCTTGTTTTCCTTGTAGTGGTCGCAAACTTCCCATTAAATGATAATTTTCTCCTTGTAACCAAGGTTCGAAAAATCGCTAGGCGCTAGTCGGGCGGTTAGGTTGGGCCTAGCGCTGAACGAAAAAATCGGAGAAGACGGGGATTAATCGGGGCCTAGTTTTAGAGATTTTATTTATTATTTTATTCCTAAAATAAAAAATAAACATATTATGTTAAATAAAAATATTATTAATTTTATTGGAATGAGAAACTTAGACAGAAAATTCATTTACAAAATTTTACTGAAACTAAAATATATAAATACTACACATAAATTAATAGTTTTGTTGTTTAATTATTTTAAAGAGTTTTAAAAATAATGAAGGAAATCAAATAAACCCAAATCCAACAAAAGCCCATTAAATCAATATTATAAATGGACGAAAGAAACAAAAAGCATAATGTAATGCTCTTTGTCCCACATCGACAAGTGAGCAAAGAAAGAGTCTCAACTCCTCTTTATAAATAATGGTATTACTTCAACCCTACACTCAGCGAATGGGCTTTGAGAAAGACCAAAATTTGCTCATTAAGTATTAAATTTAGGCGGCAAAATCGGCTATTAATGTAAATTAATCAGGTTTAGGCGGAGAATTAAACGTCTGCCGATTAATCTTTTCGATTTGGCCCAAGTCGCTGCGTGATACTGCCGTCGAACACCTAGACGGACGATTAATCGGCTGGGCGGGCGCGTTTTTAAACATTGCTGGTACTGAAACATATTAGGTCCTCTCTCTTTCTCAACTGAAGTAAATGAGAAGGACATGTTGTAAGGTCTTAAGTTTCTCTGAAAATGTTTGATGAGTTGATCGCTTCCGTTAAATAGTTTTTCTAGTTGTACTAGAGGTTTCTTTAGATAAGGTAGCTGCACTTGCCTTTGCATACAACACAACAAAAATATAGGTTTAACAGATCTTATGTGTTTACCAATTCATTCTCCATACCACATCATAGCTCCACATTTACCACAAGAATAAGTTGGATCCCCTTCGTTTAAGTAATCTGCAAACATCAATTACATTGTAAATTAACTATTTTTAAAAAATAGATGTAAAGACGTCTTAAAAAGGAGGAATATTTATCAATTACCATTTTTCTTCTTATAGCCATGTTTGGGATAAATTATATTAACACTAAAAACTTTTTGTAACATAGCTGACAATGATGTAATTCTGCTTCGTTTTTCAGCGGTTTCTTGCTCAGAACTTTCTATTTCTTCAACGTTTTGTGTATGTTCAGTATCAGAACTATCATGACTACTACAATCCTAATCTTGAACATCATGTTATTCCCCTAAATAATCGTTGATGGTCATATAAAAACGATGCATAAATTGAATATAATTCATATTTAAAAAAACTGAATATAATCGTATTGATTTCATTTAAAAACTTAATATCGAGTTTTGGATTTTGTTAAATAATAGTACCTTCAGAAGAATACTCGTATTCAGAACACGAGTCATCATCTCCGCTATTTAGTTCATCATTAGGAAATATGCTATGATGATTATCAGAATAATCGCCACTCTCATTTCTTTGTCCTGATAGATTAATTATATCACCAAGAACAATTTTTTCGTTTCTACTGGATTGTCCTACTGAATATGTACTGGTGTTTGCTGTACAAAGTATGACAATTTGAATGTTGAAACTTGTCAATAAAGTTAATACCAAAACAAAGATGTTTATATATAAATCTTCCATGCAACTACAAACTTACAGCAAAAACTCAGATCGTTTCGACGCCTTTAGTAGGTTCAACATTTTCTCTGTTTGTGTTTAAATAACCAAATTATATAGACAAATTAGCATTATTGGTAATATAGTGTGTAATATATTAAACTTTGTAATAACCTGAAATCATTTTTCTTTTGCTCGCAGGAAACCCTTATACATCATTAGCAAACTTGCTATGATGAGCCGCATGACATTCGCTACTTTCGTTTCTTTGTCCTGATAAATTTGTTATATCACCAAGAACAATTCTTTTATTCCTACTAGATTCTCCTACTGAACCGTTTGGAGATGAAAATTTACTCGTGCTTGCTGTACACAACATGACAATTTAAATATTGAAAAATGTCAGTAAAGTTTATACCACCTCAAATATTGGTAATTCAATCTTACATGTAACTACAAACTTACAACAAAAACTCAAATCATTTCGATGTCTTTTAGTAGCTTCAAAAATTTCTCTGCATGTATCTAAGTAAACAAATCATATAGAGAAATTAACATTCTTGATAATATAGTGTGTAATACATTAGGGATCTTAATAACCTAAAATCAGTTTCATTTTGCTCGTAGAAAATCTAGGTGATTGAGAGTTTCCTTCTATTAATGAAAGTATGCTTGAACTTCGAGGTACATTTGTTACATCATGGAGAACCCTATTAAAAATAGAGCTTAGTGGAACAGATTCCTGGCTGATCATAGAATCTGGATGCAAACATAGTTCAGTTTCAGCATGATTGTAGTTGTTAGATTGCTTATCTTTTACTGTTTTTCCATGGTTGAGTTTTCAACTTTCAAAATCTTCTTTCGTTTTGGTCATTCTGTGAAGAACATAGTTATAGAGATTCAAACATGAATAAATACATATAATACAAATAGTTAAAGAAGATTTTGTTAATGGTGTAAATATTGAGATAAAACCTGATACATATGGTGTCAGAAAGCTCAATTGTATGGATAAATTGTGGCTCGTTTTGCTTGTTTCACTGACAGAAGAATTAGTAAGTAAAAATTTATGTTTAATTTCAAAACATTTCGTGAAATTTGTATATTAGAGAAAACGACTTGTATAATTCATATTATAAAACACCAAATCTAAAGAAAAATATAATAATATACTGAAAACAATATGCCTTAACGAAATTTCGGTTGATTAAATATCTAATATCATATTAAGTCCTATGAAAATCTAATGTTAGTTAACATACAATATGATATGGAAGTCGAATAGATTGTAACCTAGTTTTTAATTAAGAGATTTTTTAAACATCCAAAATATCGATCTAGTCCAGTATAACTGCTAGTATTATTTCAGTATCTTCAATTTCTGAAATAATCAAGTGTAATTGCTACAAATAAGAAAACATTATTTCAGTATCTTTAATTCCTTCCACAAACTACTTAAATGGATATTCGGTTAACTCAATTATCGAGATCTATTTGGTACAAATATGGAATTCCAATATAATTTATTTACTATGCAAATTTAAAAACACAAATTACAAACTTACCAATATTCGTTTGATAATCTAGATATCTTTAATAACAAATAAGGAAGCAATTAATTATTTTACTTTATATGCAAGTCTCGTCAATATATTCTATTTTTGGCATTCAAAGTTATTTCCAATAACAACTTCGATTCGATATTGAAATAACATTTGAATCTTTAATGACAATCATATTAGTATAATTAAGTTTGTAAATAATCATATCTGTATACAAATATCTTACAATTTTATTTCCAAAATAGTAATAACACTAACAATTTCAGTCTAATGTATACCAAATCATTATGTTTGATATTGATAAGACTTAATTCATGAATTAGAAACAATCTAATTTATATAAAACATTCACTTATTGAAGAAAAAGAAGTAGGTAACATAACTAACAAAAATATTTAATACAATGTATTATCATGATCCGATGTTTTATATAAGTTTAACATCGACATATTACATACAACCTTTTTAACATAGCCGATACTTAAGTTTTTAAAAAAACATATAGAGGATCATGATAATCCTCTAACCAAAAAAAAAATAAAGTTTTTAGAAGCGAGATACATGGTTTAAAATATGAAATGTGACATCAGGTTTTCTTCTGGATATTGAACAAGAACCGGATTTGGAAAGCTACATAACAGAAAACAATGTATTAATAATTACTAAAGATATTGAAGCATAACACATAGGCATGTGGTTATAACCCAAACCGAACTAACCAAACCGAGCCAAACCGATATTTTAGGTATTCGGTTCGTGTTTGGTTAAGAGAGCCAAACCGATCGGCAAAATATTATGACACTCGGTTAACGATTCATGTCGGTTCGGTTCGCTTGAACCGAGCAGTTAACCGAAAATTACACATACACGTAATATCTCAATCGGTTTATTGAATTTTGTTAAACCATGATTTTCTTTGATATATAAACTAAGAGATAAGCCATGAGCCTACCCGATGTGGGATCTATTTTTATGGCCAAATTAATTATTAGTTTGACTGATTTACATTTATGTCTGTTAGTTGAGTTGTTCTTTTCATTGGCCCATTTTAATTAACTTATTTCAAGCCCATGAAAGAAAAAAAAACCTAATATGTCTTGTTCTCTTTTCTTTTGCGTCTTGGAAACCAGCCGCCTCTGCATATTCTTCTCTTCTTTTCAAGTCGATTTTTGTTTTTTGAAACCTCATCTTCTTCGAGTCTTTCTTCATGTTCGATTATTTAGTTGCCCCATTCGATTCTGATTCTTCCTCTTCGATCTTCATCGATTCTGAGTCTTCTATTTCATTGATTCTTCCTCCTCTTTCCAACACTCCTTGAAGTTTCATGTTCTTATATCTTCTCCTTCTTCTTATTTCTGTTCATGGATTTTTTTTCCTAGAAAATCTCAATAACTGGACCAAATAACCATCCTTAACCGGTTTACTCGAATTTTAATTAAAAAACCAAAAATTTTCGATTAATTTCGGTAAATAAAAAAATAATCGAAATTAACCAGTATCCGAACCGAACCAAACAGTAATTAATTTCGGTTAAATTCGGTAGGATTTTTCAAAACCGAACTAACCGAGAAACCAAAATAACCGACCGGTTCGGTTCGGTTTAACCAAAAACGCAGGCTTAATAATACAAATAAATCTGAATCAGATATATGAACACGACCTGTTGAGGAGTCCCACAAAGTCTGAATTCTCAGTTTGATCGTACATAATTGTTGAAATAGGTTCCTCTCCTCTTAGCTAAGTTACATCTAAATAGATACAACAAAGAACAAACATCATAAGATTATAAAACAACAAAGAAATATCAAGTGTAAATCAATCTTAAACCACAATATGTAATAGAAATACGATCACTCTAATCATAAAAAAATTCAAATATCTAATCTTACTGGATTCACGCTTTATGTAAAAGCATCGGAGAATCTCGAATAGATGTCTATCGGCATCCTTCCAAAACCTTTTTATAAGTTCTTCGGCAGCTTTTCCGATTAATAAACACTGAAGACTCCATAGGCTATTAGATAAAGTATTTACATGTTATATTATTCCATACAGATTTGAAACAACCATACGTAAGAAAGAATATAAGCAATTCATTTACTAACCTTGTGTCGCGAATTGTAAACTGGAACTTTAGTCCTGCCCAATAAGGTTGAATATGTCCAACGTGGGGTAACAACACCAAGAACATCTAGACAGAATAATAAAGTAATTTTGACAACTATATCTTAATATATTCCAGAAAATGCCAATAATTTCTACAAATGATGTAAATAACAAGATTATTATAATCAGAACAAATTATCACAAATATGAATATTTAAGTTACATTTAGGATATTCATCACAAACTCTCTCATCTAATATATCAGTAAAAGATGGAAATTACATAAAATGACGTTCATGAAAATTATCGTAATCCAGACAGAAAGTTGTGTTTTCACCGAAAATGAGCTTGAAGTCATGAGGGGTCAAAGAACCATATTATGGTGCATGTACAACTCGAGCATTCGGAAGCTTAAACCAACGTCCCTCACACCATGTTGAGAAACATAATTTTGGCACATAAGAGACATGAACAGTAGCCTCTATTTTCACACCCTAAACAAATTACTTAACAAAACATGCAATAACCTTAGATAGAACAAACGAAAGAGAAATAGAGAACTTAAGTCCTCATCGACCAAAAGCATCTGGATTTTTGGATCTCCCATCGAGTTTGAACACATCCAAACTCATGCAAGGAACAAAGTTGTTGATTTGAGCGATTTTCCGTAAAATATGTGGAGCCATGTTGAGAATCGTTGAAATTTCGTAGAAATTACCGAGAAAGGAAGTTATTTTTTTGGTTAAGCAGTAAGAAACTGAAGCGTCTAGGGTTGAAAATATTAAATAGTTTCCAAAAGTGGTAAGCAAAAGGTGTAATTCACTTAATGAAAACCCTTGACTTGGTAAAAACGTTTGGGCCTTAACCGCTTATATAAACATTATTTAACTGTCTCAGCCCAAATCAATTACTGAAATATGTACATAGTCGTCAAAACTTTAATACGTGAAATAATGTTTGCTTATATATATACACTTTGGTTTACACCAAAAGATCAACAATAATTAATATAAACCATTAGTTGCAGAATCAATACAAAACCATTAAAATAGAAAATGAATCAATAAAAAACATGACAATAGACATCATTGATGTCATTGCATTTTGATGCATTTAGCTTTGTCTTTGGATCACATTTTAGTCACTTTTTTCATTCATTTATGTTTATTTCTTAGAGTTGCTTGCATTTAGCCATTAAGTGCATTTAGAGTTGGGATCTTGCATGTTTAGGTGTGCATCCTTGCTTTTTGTCACGTTTAGGGGCATTTTGCATTTTCATAGATCCTTTTCAGGTGTTGGATGGCTAACTAGATGACTTGGGAGCATTTGGAACTTGTTGGAGTGGAGAAGCATGAAGAATGGGTGAGTTTGGAGGCCTTGCAGATCGTGTAGCGGCCAGGAAGAGACCGCGAAGAGAAGAGACAATCTTGCGACTTACCTGCGGTTTGGGTCGCGCTCATAACACCAACTGCAAGCTTCATCGCGGTTCGTGTTGCGGGTAAGAGCAAACCGCGAAACCAAACCAAGAAAACCGGCCGGCTAAACCGCGGATAGAGTTGCGGGCAGAAGTGCAACCACGAGAAATCATGGCGGTTCGTGTAGCGGTCTAACCGCAAGCGATTCAAGTTTTTTATGCGGCTTGTCCGCGGTCCGAGTTGCGGCTAAAATATAACCGCAAGATGCCCAGCGGTTTGGGTTGCGGTTAGTTTGAAACCGTTGGCGAGCCTGTTTTCTGTTGACTTTGCCTTTGGCCAGACTTTTCAGCTTTTGTTACATGGGTTGACTCAGGTTTGTTGGGCCGACCCACCTCGTAAAAAGGCTCCTATAAATAATTTTTTGGGACAAAAACCCTAAGAAAATCTCATCTCTTTCACCATCTTTTAAACTTCTAAACTTTGGGAATTTGTTAATTTTATGGAAGTTTGTTAATTTCTTATTGTTTTTTTCTTCTTAATCTCTCTTATCTCTCTCTTAGCATATAATTCTCATGGATTATTGTTTTTAAAAGCATGATTAGTGAGTAGTCTTCTTAAGACTTAATGAGTTAGGTAGATTAGGGTCATTTGGAGTGATTCAAGGATGCTTAGGATTTTATTATGATTGATCTTACCTATTTAGATGTTCTTAATGCTAGGTTGACCATGATCAAGTTAATCTAGATGTTTTGGCTTTTATTGCACACCAAGTGTTTGATGAAATGCTAGATATGATCTTTAAGAGAATTTGCATATTCTAGCTCATGAGAATGATTGTCTAGAGTATTTATTAGCTTACGTAATTTGAGATTAATGCTTGCCTTGATTTTATTCACAAATGGAAATTTGATCTTGATTAAGGATTAAACAAAGTAATTAGTGCCAAGAGATTGGATTAATTGACTGTTTAGTGTTCTTTGCTTAAGATTAGCATCTTTGATGATTGAATTAGTATCCTTGATAGCTCTAGATTACCGAAATCATTGACATTGACCCATTGGCCTTACTTTTATTATTGATTTTTTTTGAGCTTGATCTTTGTTTGTTCATTTGTCTGCTTTGTTTAATTGCACTTAGGGTATTAGATTCACAAATTGAATATTGTTGCTTGACTGCTTGGGTTTAGTGCATTCTTATTGGTTAATCTCATCCCGTTATGGATTGATACCTCGTGCTACACGTAAGAACTTAAGGGATTGATACACTTCAAGGAACTGAAAAATCTTAGTATCATTTTGGCGCCATTGCCATTTTGGGATTAGGATTAGTCAATTGGATTTCTCTTCATTTTTAGATCAAGCTTTTAGTTACTAATCTTGCTACTTCTTCTTGTTTTGATGTCAGGTGAATAAACCTTCGCAGCAGAGGACCTAAAGACTTAGTTGCAAGGATTGAGGACATCAAGGAACACGAAAGAAGGCTAGCAAGAGAAAGAAGTGCACTAGAGAGGGCTGCTCATTTGGAAATACTTGGGTTGGAACCAGTTATAGAGGTTCAACAAGAGTTTGTGGATATTGAGGATCATGATATGGATCAAGATGAACATGGTGGTGACCAACATGGTCATCAAAATCGTGTTCATCTACAGGGAGAGAATGCTCGTGATGCACAAGGCAATGGGATACCTAATCATCCTAATAGGCCAGTGAGGGCAATTGTAGAAGGTGATGCCCCATATACTAATGCCAATAAACAAGGCATCATCCCTTCTCCTGTTAACAACAACAACTTTGAGATCAGAGCTTGTATCATCAACATGGTTCAGAACAAGCAGTTCTATGGTTTGCCATCGGAGGACCATTTGCAACATCTTGATACATATGACAAGATATGTGCAACCACTAAGCTAAATGAAGTCACTGATGATAGCTTCAAGATGCGTTTGTTCTTCTTCTCACTTGCAAACAGAGCTCATGATTAGGAGCAAAACCTACCTCCCGGTTCCATCACTACTTGGGCTCAACTTAAGAAGGCTTTCCTCAAGAAGTTCTTATCTAGCACCTGCACTGCAAGGTTCAGAAATGAGATGTCTGGTTTCATCCAAAGGAACAATGAAAGCTTTAGTGAAGCATGGGAGAGAATCAAGAGACTTACCAATCAGTGTCCCCATCATGGCTTCACCAAAGAGACACTTCTAAGCAATCTCTACAGAGGTGTACTCCCCAAAATCAGATGGTTACTTGATACTGATAGTAGTGGCCATTTATTGGGCAAAGGAGTTGATCAAGCCATGGTGTTGATTGAGAATCTAGCTCCAAGTGATGGTAACTACAATGAAGAATATGATAGAACCAATAGAGGATCTTCATCACCTGAGGAGAAATATGAGAAGGAAATCAAGTCACTTCATGAGAAGATGGACAAGATGATCCAATCTAGCCAAAAACCAGTCCATTTTGTGGGAAATTATGATGATACTCAGCCCTATCTACTTAGTGTGGAGGAAGAAATGACAAAAGAAGAGATGAATTTTGTAGCAGGACAAGGAGGCTACAACAAGGGATTCAACATAAACTATAGGAACTATCCTAACTTTTTCTATAGAAACCCCAATGTTGTTAATCCCCAAGACCAAATATATCCTCAACAACAAGGACAAGGGAAAAAACAAGGCTTTGCTCAAGCCAATCAACAAAATCCTTATGTTCCTTTCAACAACACACAAGGGTTTATCTCTAAGCCTCCATTTCAGTGCCAGCAAGGATATATGCAAAAGCAACAGGTTCCTCCACCCGGTTTTTCACCTCAACAACAACAAGCTTCTACATCTTCTAGTATGGATTCCGAACTTAAGGGTATGATGCAGCAACTTCTACAAGGGCAAGAATCAGGGGATATGGAAGTAAGGGACTTGAAGAGTGAGCTACAAAACTTGACCTCTAGAGTCACCAACATGGAGAACAAGACTGCTTCTACATATAGAGCTCATGGAACTTTGCCAGGTAAAGCTGAGCAAAATCCTAAGGAGTACATCAATGCTATCACCTTGAGGAGTGGTAAAGAGCTAAAACCTAGACAAGTTCCCACACCTAGTATACATCTACTATCAATGAGGACATTTAGAAATAAGGTGGGGAGGTGAATCGTGACAATTCTGTTTTTGACAAAGATGATGATAGAGAAATTGTCAAGAGGAAAGGAAAGACTATAGCTGAGGAAAGGGTTGAGGATTCTCCTAAGAAGACGGATGGTGTGTTTGTGCCACCACCTTATGAGCCCAAGCTATCTTTTTCGGGTAGGTTCAAGAAGCAACTCCTAGAGAAGTACAAGGCTTTGCCCGGTAAAGCTGAGCAAAATCTTAAGGAGTACATCAGTGCTATCACCTTGAGGAGTGGTAAAGAGCTACAACCTAGACAAGTTCCCACACCTATTATACCTCTACTCTCAATGAGGAAATTGAGAAACAAGGTGGGGAGGTGAATCATGACAATTCTGTTTTTGAGAAAGATGATGATAGAGAAATTGTCAAGAGGAATGGAAAGACTATAGCTGAGGAAAGAGTTGAGGATTCTCCTAAGAAGACGGATGGCGTGTTTGTGCCACCACCTTATGAGCCCAAGATACCATTTCCGGGTAGGTTCAAGAAGCAGCTCCTAGAGAAGTACAAGGCTTTATTTGAGAAGTGAATGAAGAATGTTGAGTTGACTATGCCTTTGATTGATGCTTTCTTGTTTATTCCTCAATACAACACGTTTGTCAAAGAAGAAATTAAGGAAAGCACTAAGGAGGTACAAGGAATGGTTGAGTCATGAATGTAGTGCAATCATTCAAAGGAGGATTATGCCTAAGAAACTTGAAGACCCAGGCAGCTTCACTCTCCCTTGCGCCATTGGCCCTCTCCGCTTTGAAAATTATCTGTGCGATTTGGGAGCTAGTGTAAGCCTAATGCCATTCTCAGTTGCCAAGAGGCTGGGGTTTGATATGCATAAAAAGTTAAAATACCACTTCAGCTGCAAGTTTACAACCTAGTCTTTGTAGTTTTAAGGATGTCAATCCACTTGGGTAATTAAACACACTAAGAATGCAATAGTTCGCTTAATTTAAGTGCAACAAAATAATTCACGGATTTGTTCACTAATATTTGCAATAAATAAAAACGTGACCAGTTCAATAGAAGATCATACAATGAAAACACAACTTTAGCAATGTTCAAGAGTGAATAAAACAGAGTAAAAACACAGCAAGATGATGATTAAGACAATCGATTAAAAACTAAGTTGCTTGGGTTGAGATTTTGGTTTGGATGATCAACAATTAATTCAGAAATGTTCAACAACAATAGAATGATTTCTTAGGCTAAGAACAACATATCAAGTTACTCCACTTTCATGATAATAGCCCTAATCTATCAAGCATTAACATCAATTCTCATTGGCAATTTCAAGATAAATATGCATTATGAACAAGTTCTTATTACCACTAAACACCTTAAACATCAATTCTCATTGGTTAAGTATGTAAAGCACTTGATAGAGTTTCAAACATTAACTACACTTCTCAGTGCTAGCAACATTTAAGATCAAGGAATTGATTAGCTACTTCAATCCTAGCATTAGGAACTTCTAACAAGTAAGAAATCAAAGTTTCCACATTTTAAACATCCTAAACCATATCTAGATCACCTTACTCAAACCCAGAAACTTATAGAGAACTACTCATTAGCCATAGCAATAACAAAGCAGAAGATGATTAAAGTTAACAAGAATGATAGAAACAAGAAGAACTAGAAGATGAACTCGAGAACAAACTCAAATTGCATAAAAATATCAAGAAATCTAAATTGGTTTGAAGTGAATTGTTTACAAGAAGTGATATGGCTCTTCTAACACATTAAGAGCCTTTAAATATAAGATAAAAGAGTGTAAATGGTCGACCACAATGACATGGAAGGTCTACATGCCGAAAGCAAAAAGAAAAAGAAGCATGTGAGAAAAGTTGGTCTCACAGCGGCAATGGTATGCCGCTGTGCGTTGCCGCTGTGAGGTGCCATGTTCCACATCGGCAAAGGTGTGCCGCTGTGGGTGCCGCTGGAGCTCCCGACATTTTACCATTTTTCCACAGCGGCAAAGGGATGCCGCTGTGAGTCTTCCGATCCCACAGCGGCTTCTGTTGGTCGCTGTGCATGCCGATGTGGGAATCCTGCGTCCGCATCTTCTTCACAGCGGCAATTGGTGTGCCGCTGTGAGTCATGGTCGTGAGTCTTAGCTGTTTTCCCACTTCTTTTTGGGTGTTGTTCAGTCCCTACCTCCTCTATTATCCCTTGGGTGCTCAATCATGTCTCCCACCACCTACAAAAAGAGAAACAAAGCAAATGTTATCCTAATGATGCCTAAATGCACTATCCTAAAAGCTAAAACACACTAAAAATCATGATCAAATGCACTTAAAAACACAACACATCAACTCCCCCAAACTTGTTTCTTTGCTTGTCCTCAAGCAAACATCAATGTGACCAAAGGGGAGAGGTTTGAAGTTGGAGACTCATAACCAAAGAAATCTAGCAAGCCCTCAACATGATGTCCTTAAAAAATGATAATATTTTGCATGAACAAACACTGTAATTCACTCTAATTTCTCAAGGCTTATCAACATACCAAATATTGTTCTCTTAAGCACATTGTCTAGAATCTACTAACTCAACTTTTTACCAACTCTTACATTCATTCTTTCATCAATGTGTAGTCTCACAAATGGGGATTTGATCTTAAATCAACCGGCTTGGTACAAAAAGGCTTCAAATGGTGTTTAGAGGAAGGCTATAATTTCAAATTTGGTGGATAACTTTCAAGGAAAAGGAATGCTAGACATTATGCAAAATGTGGCAAGACAAGAACAATTTATGCATACAATTCTTAACTCCCATTGCCTTACCCAATTGTGTTTCCAAATCATATCACTAGTTTAACCAATTTCCCTTATTTCCGAAGATTTAACCATTTGACTTTTTCATTTTTGGGTCTTGAGAAGTTATTCTTTACATTTACTAAGACTCTTTTTTCTTTTGATTTCTTTTCATTTCAAACTTTGAGTTTTTTCAATTTTAACTCAACTTCCCAGGTGTTTCCCTTCTCACAAGCCTTTGGTTCTTTCTTTTATTTTACTCCCCATTTCACTCTTTTTTTTTTTCACTCCCAATCCCATTTTCAAGTGCTCATACCCCTAATGCTAATCAAATAATGAATTCCTAAACTAGCCTAAGAGAGCTAATCATTGTCGTTCTCATACTTTTAATCTTTTGCACATGTTAGCATTATCAAAAGAAGCCTCACTCAAGCAATCAAATGAAGGTCTAAAGAAAAAGGGAAGGGTCTTATGGTGTGGAAACCATCCTAAAAATGAGAATGGCCACTTGGATTAACAAAGGATGGTAAAAATGTGATGAAAAGGTAATCCAAGTGTGTATATGGTGACCATGATCAAGCATCAAAATCCATTAGTGAGAAGTTTAAATTAATTTTAAGTCCATATAGATGAGTTGGTTTCAAAGTTGAGAGAGTATCAAACAGACAAATGGATTTGAGTGGTGTGATCAAAGCTCGAAATATGCAAGTGTTTCAAGAGTTATTTAAGCAACATAGTATGATTATCAAGGGCATCATGTTGAGTTCTAAAATATAAATTTCACACAAGCAATTATATCATTGTCTCATATGCATATGCAAATCCAATCTATAATGCTACTAGTTCCGATCCTAAAAGAGAAACAAATATGAAACTACATGTTTTCTCCTTTTTTATGTTTCAAAATTTTCAAAATTTTTTTTGGTTTTTTCGAAATCATATATATTAACAATGCAACACACAAATACAAAGACTCAACATGAGAACAATTAATAAAAGATGGTCAAATGATCACCTCCCCGAACTTACTTCACACCGTCTCGGTGTGAAAGCAAATAAAGGGAGGTTAAAGATGGTAAAAAAAAAACTCAATAAAAGCTATGTACAAGGTGGTGGTGTTACCTCAGTAGGTAGTGTCGTCGTCATCCTCACCCAAGGATAGAGACTCATTGCTGGACCCCGAAGATGGTGGTGGGATGTGTCTATGAGCTCTGCGACGTCGCTCATCAATGGAGGCGCGTCCTGGTGCCTTGCTGGATGAGCAGGTACCTCCTTCTCCATGATAGGAGTGTCGCCTTGGGAAGTCCTTGTTGGAATTATGTCCAGTAATCTCTGTACTGTCTCTAGAAAGTAAGAGTATGTCAATGATCAGACATAAGTCATATAATACTGGGGGTCATGATGGTTTGCTAGAGTCCGCTCATGATCTGTAAGTCTTGGATTTATTACCTTTATTATATGATCCCATATGGGTCACACGCCTAAGCTAACAGGAAAACTATAAGGGAATGGTTCAGCAGAAGTACGGTAAAAGTGCCAGGCATTTACTGTACTTAGAGAGAATAAAGGGGCCTGATTAAATCTAAGGGATTTAATCAGACTGGGATTTGGGCCCAAAAGCCCAACAGAACTAGACAAGAGTTTTATAACTAAAACTAAACCTAGCTCTCTTTCTCTCAACTCTCTCTGCGCCTCTCCTCTCTCTCTGCGCCTCCCTCCTCTCTGGTCTAGCAACCATCTTCCTGTTAGTGTGCGTGTGTGAGCCTTTGGAGGAACAACCTCTTGGTGGTTCTGCTGATCTCTGACTCATACCTGATTCTTCCGCTGCATAACAAGGTATTTCGAGATCCCCTTATGATTCTGCAAGAGAACCTAGATCCTTAATGTTTAGTTAGGTTTAATCTGACAGAATTAAACCAGGACAAACACTAAACAATCCATCAGTGGTATCAGAGCTATTGGTTCTATTAGGGTTTCTTGTTAGAATCATGTTTAGGTTGTTTAGAAGTGTTTGAATCAATCATTAAATGATAAGAAAACACTTAAGAAACAAAAGAACTAAAACCTAAAAACCCTAATCGAAAACCGCATGGACCGATCCATTTGGATTGGTATGCGTCGGAGTGTTGATCGGCAAAGATCACACGTCCGGATCGGTACATGACGCACGGACCGATCGCTTGCTGGATCGTGTCGCGTGGTCATTCCGATCAGCGTTGAGGCGCGAGAGATGGACCGGTCCGCTGTGCGATCGTGTCTCGCCTCTCTCGGCCCGCGCCGTCCCGCCGAACGTCCCGATCGTGTACCGCCTCTCGACCCAAGCTTGCCCGATCGCGTGAAGCTTACGCTGTCCGGATCATGGTCAAAGCATGTGTCGGTTCGGTTTGGTTTGTGGTTCGGTTTAAAATAATTAAAAATTTTAATCGTCACGGTTTACAGACTTAATAAAATTTATTAAATCTGGTTAAACCGTGATAAGAAATCCAATGTCGTTTAAAATTGGATTTAGTGCCTAAACCAGTGGTTTTCTAATTTGATTTGGTTGGACCAAATAAATTGAAAAAATCCGGTTTAGTAAATAACCGGTTAACAATTGTGGTTATCGTAGTAATTAATCTTGGTTAGACCAATTTTAATGAACCAGACCGGTTATGTCATTTAATTGGGCAATTGGGTTATGTCTTGGACATAGACCAATTCTTGGGCCTTGGGCCAAGAAGTTAAAACAATTGGGCCAATTATTTGAGTCTTTTCTTCAGATTTAATTTAAAATTTATTTAATAATTAAAATTTGATTTTTAAATTAATCTGTTCCAAAATTTTAAATTAGAAAGTTTCTTAAAATAGAAATTCCTAGATTTGCATGTTTTGGATATTTAGGAAATTTCTATAGTTAGAAAGTTTCCAAATTTAGGAAGTTTCCAATTATGAAAGTTTCCAAAACAGTAGGTTTCCCAAAAATGGAAAGTTTCCCAAAATAGTAATCTTCTATTTTGGGATGAAATTTTAAGAAAACCTATAAACCTCAAATAATATCAAGCGTTGGATGTCTTGTCCAGTCTATGTCAGCTGTTGAAACCCATTCAATTGTACACATGGCCTTACAGTGTGAGGATGTCTATCTTTTGCGTGGGTAAGACAGTTTGTGATTCATTAATGTTATTGGGAGTCCCAGACATTAGTGATTACATGACTGTATAGTCTGGTTTTCTTGACTGGGTCATCGGGAGTCCCGGACCTTGAGACATCAGAGTGGATTGGGCCTCGGGCCCAGATTCACAACCAAGAGTTATATCACGGATATAATTAGCCGAGATAGGGCTTACCGATATAAGCTAAGGTTGTGTGACGGCCAGTGGCCCACTTTGATCTTAGTTATATGTGGATCTTGGAATCATTATATTCTATTGAGGGTAACTAATGTTATTGAATATAATGTGAGATTACTCAACTTGAACATATTAACTAAAATCTTTTTTATCTTAAATTTCAGCAATGACTACTACAAACACACAAAACACATTCTCAATCCGGTCTGTTCTCGACAAGGAGAAGCTGACTGGAACGAACTTCCTGACGTGGTCAAGGAACTTGAGGCTGGTCCTCAAGCAGGAGAAGAAGGAATATGTCCTTCGTGATCCCCTCCCTGAGAGGCCTCCAAACAATGCCGCCAGGAATCTGCAAAATGCTTGGGAAAAGCATTCATCAGATGAAAATGATGTCTATTGCCTGATGTTGGCAACCATGACTCCTGAACTGCAAATGCAGTTCGAGAGTGTGTTGTCGCCCATCGAGATAATGGCAAGCCTGAAATCGCTTTTTCAGGAGCAGGCAAGAACTGAGAGGTTCCAGACAGTTAAGAACCTCTTAGACTGCAAAATGGCTGCAAGTGCGGCAGTGAGTCCTCATGTCTTGAAGATGATGGGTTATCTCGATCATCTTCAGAAACTCGACTGCCCTATCAGCCAGGAACTTGCCTGCGACATCGTTCTGCAGTCTTTACCTGCAAGCTATGATCAGTTCATCCTGAACTTCAATATGCATGGCTTGAGTAAGACATTGCCTGATCTTCACGGAATGCTCAAGACTGCAGAGCCCAACTTGAGGAAAGCCAAGGACCCCAACGTGCTTATGGTGCAAAAGGGCAAGGGCTTTAAGAAATCCTCTGCCAAGGACAAGGGAAAGGCTAAGGCTGTTCAAGTCTCGGACAAGGACACGTCAAAGCCCAAGCCCAAGTCCAAGGCTGGGCCTACTGACATTTGCAGGTTCTGCAAAGAACCAGGGCATTGGAGGAGAGAATGTAAGAAATTCCTGGAAGGTCTAAAGGAATTGAAGAAGAAGACTCTGGAGACTTCTTCATCAGGTATTTTTGTTATAGAAGTTAATACAACTACTTCTGATAATACCTCATGGGTTATGGATACTGGTTGTGGGGCTCATATTTGTACTAATATGCAGGCACTCAGCAACAGTAGGAAGCTGAAGCAAGGACAAGTGGAGCTACGAGTTGGGAATGGAGCGAAAGTTCCTGCACTAGCTGTAGGCACATACTTGTTGTCTTTACCTTCAGGATTGGTTTTAGAACTTAATAACTGCTATTTTGTACCTGCGATAAGCAGAAATATTATTTCAGTTTCTTTGTTGGATTTGGAAGGTTATGATTTTTCAGTTAAGAATAAATTATGTTCCTTCAATCGCAATAATTTGTTCTATGGTTGTGCCCCTCTTACGAATGGGCTTTACATACTTGATCAATCCGCGCCAATTTATAACATTAATACCAAACGGTTCAAACCTAATGAGGAGAACCGAACGTTTCTATGGCATTGTCGTTTAGGGCACATCAGTGAGAAACGCATTAAGAGGCTCCATTCGAATGGACTTCTTGGCTCATTTGACTTTGAGTCATGTGAGAAATGCGAATCCTGCCTGATGGGCAAAATGACGCGGGCCCCCTTTAATAAACCCAACGAGAGGGCCAGTGACTTATTGGGCCTGATACACACTGATGTGTGTGGCCCAATGTCCACAAATGCAAGAGGAAACTATCAGTACTTCATTACCTTCACTGATGATTTCAGCAGGTATGGATATGTTTATTTAATGAAACATAAGTCTGAATCGTTTGAGAGATTCAGAGAATTCCAAAATGAAGTACAGAACCAACTTGGCAAAAGCATTAAAGCTCTTCGGTCCGACCGAGGAGGAGAATACTTGAGCCAAGAGTTCAGTGATCATCTAAGAGAGTGTGGGATAGTTTCCCAACTCACTCCTCCTGGAACACCTCAATGGAATGGTGTGTCTGAGAGGAGGAATCGGACCTTATTGGATATGGTTCGGTCTATGATGAGTCACACAGACCTTCCAATATCCCTTTGGGGATATGCTCTGCTAACAGCAGCGTTCACCCTAAATAGAGCGCCATCAAAAGCAGTAGCTAAGACACCATATGAATTATGGACTGGAGAAACTCCAGTGCTGTCTTATCTTAGAATTTGGGGTTGTGAAGCCTATGTCAAGAGATTAATCTCTGACAAGCTTACACCAAAGTCTGATAAATGCTACTTCATTGGTTATCCGAAGGAGACCAAGGCTTATTACTTCTACCTACGATCCGAGAACAAGATTTTTGTTGCCCGGGATTGTAATTTTCTTGAGAGGGAGTTTCTCTCTAAGAAAAACAGTGGGAGTAAGGTACTGCTTGAAGAAATTCAAGATGAACAGGATACTGCTCAACCTAATGAGGAAGAGCAGCAGGAGGACCTACAAGAAATTGTAGAACCTGAACCTGTGGTACCTGAAGTTCGAAGATCCGGGAGGATCCGTCACGAACCCGAGAGATATCAAGGATTCCTCGTGACTGACTGTCATGATCTTCTGATCATTGATGGTGATGAACCATCGAACTTCAATCAAGCCATGATGGGCCCAGATTCCTCCAAGTGGCGTAAGGCCACTGATTCCGAAATGGACTCCATGTCGGTCAACCAAGTGTTTTCATTGGTTGATTTACCCGCTGGTGTAAAAGCCATCGAGTGTAAATGGATCTTCAAGAAGAAGATCGACGTGGATGGAAATGTCCAGATTTATAAAGCCAGGTTGGTGGCAAAAGGTTTCAGGCAAGTTCATGGTGTGGATTATGATGAAACCTATTCCCCAGTGGCTATGATGAAATCTATTCGGATTCTACTAGCAACTGCAACTTTTCATGATTATGAAATTTGGCAGATGGACGTGAAAACCGCCTTCCTGAATGGTATTCTGGAAGAGGATGTGTATATGACACAACCTGACGGTTACATAGATCCAAAGAATGCTGGGAAAGTATGCAAGCTTCATAAATCCATTTATGGATTGAAGCAAGCATCGAGGAGCTGGAATCTTCTTTTTGATGAAGCGATCAAGCAATTTGACTTCATCAGAAACGAAGAAGAACAATGCGTGTATAAAAAGACTAGTGGGAGCAAGATAGTATTTCTTATTCTGTATGTCGATGACATACTGCTTCTCGGAAACGACGTACCAATGCTGCGGTCGGTAAAGGACTGGCTTGGAAGTTGTTTTTCCATGAAAGACATGGGTGAAGCCGCATACGTTCTTGGAATCCGGATCTACCGGGATAGATCTAAAAGGCTGATAGGCTTGTGTCAAGATTCATACATTGACAAAGTCCTGCATAGATTCAGCATGGCAGATTCCAAGAAGGGCTTCACACCAATGGTACATGGCACAACGCTAAGCAAGAAGCAGAGCCCTACGACGGCTGCTGAGCTTGAGCGCATGAAGAATATTCCTTATGCATCTGCAATAGGATCTATTATGTATGCCATGATCTGTACTCGTCCTGATGTTGCTTATGCATTGAGCATGACGAGTAGATACCAGTCAAATCCAGGTGAAAACCACTGGATTGCCGTCAAGAATATCCTGAAGTATCTAAGACATACTAAGGATAAGTTCTTGGTGTACGGTGGAAGTGATGTGCTTGAAGTCAGTGGATTCACGGACGCAAGTTTCCAGACAGACCAAGATGATTTCCGGTCACAGTCCGGTTATATCTTTTGTCTGAATGGCGGTGCAATTAGTTGGAGAAGCTCCAAGCAAGACACCGTTGCTGATTCCACTACAGAAGCTGAATATGTCGCCGCCTCAGAAGCAGCGAAGGAAGCTGTTTGGATACGAAAGTTCATTATTGAACTAGGTGTGATACCGAATGCAGCTGAGCCTCTGGCACTGTTTTGTGATAACAATGGTGCTATAGCTCAGGCAAAGGAACCAAGATCACACCAGAAATCCAAACATATACTAAGAAGATTTCACTTGATACGTGATATCATTAATAGAAAGGAAGTCAAGATCAGCCGAGTTCCGACAGATGATAATGTCGCTGATCCATTGACAAAGCCACTCCCAAGGCCTAAGCTCGAGTACCTGACTAAAGCTGTAGGCATTAGAGACATTGAAATGTAATCTAAATTTGAGTGGGAGTTTGAGGGCTTTATTTAGTTATTGATATGTTCTTGTAAAACATTTTAAGATGTTTAATAAAATTATTATTTCAAGATTATTTTAACTGTGATGAAATAATCGTTCCAAAATGATATAAACCATTTTATAGGTCATCGAAGTAAGTGACTTGATCTTGAGTCATCAAAGTCATTTAGCTTGATCATGAGACCCTATGTTTGATAGATGGCTTATATCATCCTGTCCCTAGTCGAAGGTTGTTGAAATTGGAACACCAACAACCGAGTGAGACTAGATTGGTATGTGACTTATGACAAAGTCTCAGGATGTCATAGATGCACGGCATCAAAGTCAGTACATAGGTGTATGTTGGGGTACATACGACCGGACATGACCCGCTTATAAGAACTCTTCAGGATATTTATATCTGTGTCATAAGAGATTCTAACTACGACTATAGAGTATAGTCCTTAGACCTGAGTTCGCATGCATGTGACTACACATGAACTGATGCGCTTTGATCATTGTCTAACGCTGTCGTCAAGCGATAGTTATAAGGACCTTGTTTGGGTGTATTATGAAGTGAGTAGTTTACAGTGATGGAACAAGACGGGATTTGTCCCTCCAATATAAATGGAGTGAATATCTCTAGGCCAATCGGAGATTTGAATACTGGAAAATGCATGGCCATGCTCAAACGGACTGTCCCGAGTCGTTTGGATTGTCAGTGTCAAATCAGAGTCCGATGAACATGATTAGGCTTTATAAGGATGACACTCATCTTGCCTTATGACTAATCGAGATATTGAGACAAAAGGAATATGAATACAGAGATTCCAGTACAAGTGGGAGATTGTTGGAATTATGTCCAGTAATCTCTGTACTGTCTCTAGAAAGTAAGAGTATGTCAATGATCAGACATAAGTCATATAATACTGGGGGTCATGATGGTTTGCTAGAGTCCGCTCATGATCTGTAAGTCTTGTATTTATTACCTTTATTATATGATCCCATATGGGTCACACGCCTAAGCTAACAGGAAAACTATAAGGGAATGGTTCAGCAGAAGTACGGTAAAAGTGCCAGGCATTTACTGTACTTAGAGAGAATAAAGGGGCCTGATTAAATCTAAGGGATTTAATCAGACTGGGATTTGGGCCCAAAAGCCCAACAGAACTAGACAAGAGTTTTATAACTAAAACTAAACCTAGCTCTCTTTCTCTCAACTCTCTCTGCGCCTCTCCTCTCTCTCTGCGCCTCCCTCCTCTCTGGTCTAGCAACCATCTTCCTGTTAGTGTGCGTGTGTGAGCCTTTGGAGGAACAACCTCTTGGTGGTTCTGCTGATCTCTGACTCATACCTGATTCTTCCGCTGCATAACAAGGTATTTCGAGATCCCCTTATGATTCTGCAAGAGAACCTAGATCCTTAATGTTTAGTTAGGTTTAATCTGACAGAATTAAACCAGGACAAACACTAAACAATCCATCAGTCCTCTGAGTCCTCCTCTTCCTCACTCTCCGAATAGCCAGGAGGTGCTTCTACCGGACCTTTCTTTCTCGTCACCGTGTAGGTCAGGTACTTCACTTGTCGACCGAGAGCCTTGGTTTTTTCCTTGTATTTCTTCTTTAAGACCTCCTTCGTTTTCTGGCCAGCTGCCACCAATTAACCAATTGTTCGGTCCTGAAGCTTATTCCATCGCTCCAACTTCCGAATATAGTTGTGCGCCCTGCGCAAATGAGCTCCCTGAATTACCTCATCGAAGGCATGGAGGTAGTAACAAGCACTCCCATAGATAAGGCTCCGTGGTCTGGTCTGGTCAAAACTGGCTCTAGGCTCTGTCGTAGCATCTACTCTGCTACTAGTACCCGCCCCCTGTGAAGAGCTCTCAGCGGCTCTTCTCTTCTTCGGTGTCACAAGTGACTCAAACGGGTCAATCGCCGCGCTGTGGTAGTACTGTGGGTGAGGCTCGAACTTAACGTTCTCACGGTTCCGGAGGGTGGTGATGGCGGTGTTCAGGAGGAGCACATTTACTGTCTGGTCGTAGCTCACTTTGAAGGCATATGCAAATCTGTCCTCTATCTTCCCAGTGAGGAAATAGGTCTGACGCAGATGAGCCTCGTCTAGGAACCGTTGCGCAATCCCGTTATGTAGTGGATTTGCACTGCCTGAAAGATAGGTGTAAGCATCCCTCCAAATCTAAACATCGGCGTCATGTCCACTGATGTCATCACCTTCTTCCTGGTAGCCATCATATGCTTGATGAAGTAACTAACAACTCCCATTGCCTAGTAATCTCCAAAGTTGACCTCGGTAATGTCAAACTGCCCCACAATCGGCTGTAGTCCCATGGCCATAAACCTCAGATCTTCCTCAAGCACCATACTGTTCTCTCGTCTCGAGAAGAGGGTGTGTGCTAGCAACTTCTCGACGTAGCGTATTTCTGGGTTAGTAATGTCGTTGTTCTTCATATCTCCTGTCTGATAGACTGTCCTAGAGATGATGTTCCATAGCGCTGTAGGGAGAAGCTCAATATATGGCATTTGGTTGCACCACTCCTCTCTGAAAACGAGTACTTGTGACAGCTGCTTGAAACCCGTTCTGTATTTTGCTCCATTGTAGCTGAAGGTGATGTAACCATATCCCTCTGCCTCTATCGGCCCTTCCATAAATTCCTCCACTTGCAGCGTGCATAGAAACTGGTAACAAGGCATTTTATATACAGGATGTGCCTCCGTCATCAACCTCTCCTGACTCAGGCTCCTTAGTATAGCCATCACATCTTCGAAAATACCCAACTTCTTACAAATATCCGCATCCCCGAACTTTGTAGCAGGCCATCGAAAGAATCCCACCTTGGTCCTCACTTGACCCATTGTGTAGCTCTTGCCAACCTTCTTCTGCGCTGGTTTTTTACTCTTCCCCTTTTTCTGTCTCTGCTACTCTCTTTCATCATCACTGCTGCTCGAGAAGTGAACCCATTCCTCACTGTCATCATGCTCAACAACCGGTTCTTTTCCTGAGCGATGGGTCTGTGTACCCTGCTCCTGCTCTCTAGCTTGCGATCGTGTTGTTCTTCCTCTTCCTATCATCTTGGTGTGATTAGGTGACAAAATGTGATACTAGACAAGTTTATGAGGAGAATTCGCGAGTAAGAGGTCGAAAAATCAGTGAAATCGGTTTGGATTTGAGTGAAAAATGAAGTTTTGAAGCTTTTTGGAAGAATAATGGAGTTTTGGTTTTGGAGAGAGAGAGAGAGAGAGAGAGAGAGAGAGAGAGAGAGAGAGAGAGAGAGAGAGATAGATAGAGAGAGAGAGAGAGAGAGAGAGAGAGAGAGAGAGAGAGTCACGATTGTGGAAGAAAGAAGACATTTTTTTCAAAAACGGATCAAAAGTGGTCTCACAGCGGCATCGGTACCCCGCTGTGAGTACTCCTTACTTGCAGTGGGATCTGTTTGGCGCTACGCATGCCGCTGGGCATCTCGGCAATCCGGGTTTAAATCACAGCGCCAACGGTGTGCCATTGTGTGTTGCCGCTGTGAGTACTCCATTCCGTAGCGGCTGTTGGAGCTCGATGTGGGTGCCGCTGTGAGTTCTTTTTGTTCCTCCGTGATGTATATTCTTCTATTCTTGATCCCGGTCACTCCCCAATGCTGAAAACACACACACAAAACTAAAACAAACATAAAACTCACACAGACACTCATAAATCAAATCAAAGTAAATCACACAATATGTACAAAGAATAACATGGGACTGCCTCCCAAGCGCACTTGTTTTAAGCCACGAGCTTGACTTTCTTACTGCTTAGATTGGGGTTGGTTCCGTGAGAAGAATCTAAATCTCTTCTTCCACGGGGTCGGACGCAGAGTAGACCTTGAGCCGTTGTCCATTCACTGTGAACTCACTTCCGTCTTTGTTGAGTAGAATGACGGCTCCATAGGGTCATACTTCTTTGACTGATAAAGGGCCGGCCATCTTGACTTTAGTTTCCCGGGAAACAACTTCAACCGGGAGTTGTATAGTAAAACTAGGTCTCCTGCCAAGAACTCTTTCTTGAAAATCCTCTTGTCATGGAATGCTTTTGTCCTCTCCTTGTATATTTTTGAACTTTCATAAGCATCTAACCGGATTTCGTCAAGCTCATGCAGTTGAATGAGGCGTTTCACTGATGCTGTCTTGATGTCGAAATTCAGTAGCTTTATCGCCCACATTGCCTTGTACTCCAACTCTACCGGTAAGTGACATGACTTTCCGTACAAGAGAGGTTGAAAGGTGTTGTGCCAATAGGTGTTTTGAAGGCTGTCCGGTATGCCCAAAGAGCATCATCAAGTTTCTTGGACCAATCTTTCCTGGAACTCCCAACATTCTTCTCGAGTATGGCCTTGATTTGCCTATTAGATACTTCCACTTGTCCGCTGGTCTGAGGATGATAAGGTGTAGCCACCTTGTGTTTCACTCCATACTTCTTGAGAAGACTTTCAAACACCTTGTTGATGAAGTGGCTGCCTCCATCGCTGATCACAACTCTTGGGATGCCAAACCGAGAGAATATGATGGATTTGAATAGCTTGATAACCAACTTAGCATCATTGGTAGAACTTGCAATGGCTTCCACCCATTTTGACACATAGTCAACCGCCACAATGATGTATTGGTTCCCATAGGAAGATGGGAAAGGGCCCATGAAGTCAATCCCCCATACATCAAATAACTCAACTTCTAAGATCGGGTTCTGCGGCATTTCATTCCTCCTTCCAATGTTGCCTTTCCTTTGGCAGACATCACATCTTGACACATATCCGTGAGCATCTTTAAACAGGCTGGACCACCAAAAACCTGAATGCAGGACCTTTGTTGCGGTTTTGAATGATGCAAAGTGCCCTCCATAATCTGAACTATGGCAGTGATACAAGATCCCTTCCATTTTCTCTTCTGGAACACATCTCCTGTAGAGACCATCTGAGCATCTCTTGAACAGGTAGGGCTCATCCCAATAAAAACGAGTAACATCCCAGTAGAACTTCTTCTTTTGGTAGCTGTTGAGGTTAGGCGGCTCCCTTCCACATGCCAAGTAGTTGACAAAATCTGTATACCAAGGTAAATGTCCTCCTTCAAGCTCTTCACCTCTTCCAGCTTCATACCTACGTTGTACCCTTCTCTTACGCATTGGATGAGCCTAAGTTGTTCATCTGGTAGTGAGTCATCGATAGGTATTTGTTAACCAATCCTAAATCTTGATAGGTGATCAGCCACCCCATTCTCAACTCTTTTCTTGTATTGAATTTCAAGGTCAAACTCCTGAAGTAGAAGTATCCATCTTAATAACCTTGGTTTAGCTTCCTTCTTAGCCAACAAGTGTCTCAATGCTGCATGGTACGTGTATACCACCACTTTCGATCCCACCAGATATGATCTGAATTTTTCAAATGCAAACACCATAGCCAAGAGTTCCTTCCTTGTGGTTTCATATCAAACTTGAGCATCGTCCAAGGTCCTGCTTGCATAGTAAATCACATGAAGCTTTATGTCCTTCCTTTGACCTAAGACTGCCCCAACTGCATAGTCACCTGCGTCACACATGATTTCAAAAGGGAGATCCCAGTCTGGAGCTTGGACTATAGGTGTACTCACAAGGGCATTTTTTGATCTCGTGTAATGCCTTGATGCACTCTTCATCGAACACGAACTCTGTCTCCTTGCACAGCAGTCTTGTCAAAGGTCTTGCAGTCTTTAAGAAATCCTTCATGAACCGTCGGTAAAAAACAGCATGACCTAAGAAACTCTTGATCCCTTTGACTGAGTTTGGTGGATGCAATCCCATCATCACACCGATTTTGGCCTTGTCCACCTCAATTCCCTTTTCCAAAATCTTGTGCCCAAGCATTATTCCTTCCTTGACCATGAAGTGGCATTTCTCCCAATACAGTACCAAGTTGGTCTCCTCGCATCGCTGAAGTACCCTGCACAAATTAGACAAACAAGTTGCAAACGAAGAACCATATACCGAAAAATCGTCCATAAATACTTCAACCATTTCTTCGATCAAATCAGAAAAGATCGACATCATGCACCTTTGAAAGGTAGCTGGAGCATTACATAACCCAAATGGCATCCTTCGATATCCAAAGGTACCATAAGGACATGTGAATGTCGTTTGTTCTTGATCATTGGGGTGAATGGGTATTTGAAAGAACCCACTGTACCCATCAAGAAAACAATAGAATGGGTGATTTGTCAATTGTTCCAGCATTTGGTCAATGAATGTGAGAGGGAAGTGATATTTTCTGGTGGCTTAATTCAATTTCCTATAATCGATGCACATTCTATGTCCGGTTATAGTCCTTGTAGGGATTAATTCGTTTTTCTCGTTTTTTACCACAGTCATCCCTCCCTTTTTAGGAACTACGTGAACATGTGAGACCCATGTGCTATCTGAAATAGGGTAAATTATGCATGCATTTAGAAGTTTTAGAATTTCTTTTTTAACCACTTCCTTCAAGTTTGGATTTAGCCTTCTTTAATGTTCAATTGAAATCATTGATTCATCTTCCAAATGGATTCTATGGATGCAAAGAGTTGGTGAGATTCCCTTACTATCATCAAGTGAATAACCTATTGTTATCCTATACTTTCTCAGTTCATTAAGGAGTGAGTTTAGTTCATCTTCATTTAGGTCTTCACTAACAATGACTGGGTATGATTAGTTTGGACCTAAGAAAGTGTACCTTAGCCCGGCCGGTAGTTGTTTCAGCTCTACCTTTGGTGCTTTCAGCTCACACCAATCATCATCCAATCTAGGCTCAGCATTCACATCTGGTCTGGTTGCTTCCTCTTCCCTCACGGTGTTGATGTTGTGGACGTTTTTAGGAAGCTCCAAGAATTGATCGCTTCCTTCTAACACTTTGCGTGAGTCAAAGAGTTTTGCATACTCTTGACTTTCTTGGTCCTCCAGCTCACTTACATCTTTCTTGGTAGTCATGACCATCTCTAAGGAGTCCTCCATGGCCAGATCTTCCAGGTACTCATCAACCAAAGCATCCAACGTTTCAATCCAAAAAGCTTGCCCTTGAATTGTCGGTTTCTTCATCACTTCAATGATGTCAAAGTTGAGGACGTGATTCTTTCCCAAGTGCAGGTCAATCTTCCCTTTCTTAACATCAATGATGGCTCCATCTGTGGCTAAAAAAAGGTTTCCCAAAGATCAGGGGGTCTTTTGGTTCTTCATCCATCTCTAGAACCACAAAATCTGTCGGTATCTCGAAATTTCCTACCATAACGGGAATGTCTTCAAGCAGGCCTACTGGAAGTCTGACTGACTTATCAGCCAATACAAGTGAGATTCTACACTATTTGTAGTGTGTGAATCCAAGTCTTTTTGCAACTGAGAGTGGCATCAAGCTTACACTTGCTCCTAGGTCCATAAACACCTTTCAAAGGAGGGTGGTCCCAAAGCACATGGTAAGGTGAAGCTTCATGGATCTTCAAGCTTTCTTGGAATGGTTTTCCTCTGAATGATGGCACTGCGTTCGTGGGTTAGGAAAACCATGCCCTCCATCTCCTTTGATCTCTCTTTTATCGCATCTTTGAGAAACTTGCTGTATTGGGACACTAGCATGAATGCATCCAACAAGGGCATAGTGATCTGAATCTTCTCCATCTGTTTGTAAAAAAGTGCTCTATACTTCTCTAATAGTTGTTTCTTAAATCTTCCAGGGAAAGGAAGTTTGGGATCATAAGGTGGTGGTATGAATGTTTTCTCCTTAGAAGTAGAGGTTGAACTGGTTTTTGTTTTTTTCTTCTTCTCCTCATGCATCTTGCCTTTCCCTTTTGTGTCTTTAGCATTTAGAACAGCTCTTTCTTCTGGCTTCTCTTCCTCAGTGGGCTTTTCATCACTTTCAACTTCAAAGTTCACCTCCCCACCTTGATTCTCATTGTCCCCAATGAGTTCCTTTGATGCAAGTTCTCTTCCACTTCTTAGTGTAATGGCATTGATGTACTCATTTGGATTTAGATCTAGTTTTCCAGGGAGTATTCCTTGTGGTCTCTTTGAAGTTGATTCCGTTTGGGAGTGTTGTTGCTTTAAGCTTGCTACCTCTGCTGCAAGGCTATCATACTTTGGATTCAATTCGTATGACAACTTCTTGTTGCTCTCCAAAACTTGTTTCATCAATTGCATCATTTGGTCCTCTTGCCTTGGCTGGTTGGATGAGCTTCCTTCTCCATTAAACTGTTGGTTTCCTTGGTTGTTGTAGCGATGTTTCTGCTGGTAATTCCCTTGGTTGTTGTTGAATGGTTGTCTTTGCTGAAAACCACCATTGTTGTTGAAGTTTTGCTTTTGTTGGAAGTTGCCTTGTAGATTGGTGTTGGCCTGAAGTTTGAATTGTGGATAGGTCTGGTCTTGAGGATTCTCCACATTGTTTTTTATATAGGAAAAATTGGGGTGATTCCTATAGTTTTGATTGAAACCTCTGTTGAATCCTTGTCCTCCGATATGGTCCATTTCCGCTTGTCCATCTCCACCTAAATCAGCATCTTCATCAAGGTAGTTTTGTTGATTATCCATGTCTCCAAAAAAGTGTACCGTCTTTTCGTTTGCCTTCAGCAGCTTGTCTAGCTTGTCGTTAAGGAACATGATTTCCCTTCTCTGATCTTACTTGTCACCTCCTTCCTGATAGTTTCGGTCATAATCTTCCCCATAGTTTGAGTCTGTAAGAGCCAAGTTCTCCACCAGCTGCATGCCCTCTCTTTCATCTTTCTGCAAGAAGTTGTAGTTGCTAGTCGTATCTAGCATTATCCGATATTTGGGTAGGACTCCTCGGTAGAGAGTGCTGGGAAGACTCTCCTTGGTGAACCCATGGTGTGGGCATTGGTTGGTGTAGCCTTTGAATCTTTCACATGCTTCTTCAAAGTCCTCTGTTGCCTTTTGTTTGAAACTTGATATATCATTTCTCAATCTTTCAGTCCTTGATTTGGAGAAGAACTTGGATATGAAGGCTCTCTTATAATCATTTCAAGAGGTAATGGTGTTTGCAGGAAGATTCTTCTCCCATAGGTGGGCTATATCTCCAAGTTAGAATGGAAATAGGATCAGCTTCAAAGCATCTTCTGAAATCCAATTGATTCTAACAGCCCGGCAGAACTTGTCGAAGTTGTGTAGGTGGTCTATTGGATCCTCCATTGGTAGGCCATGAAACTTGCTTCCTTGCACCATGTTGATGATGCTTTCCTTGATTTCATAGTTGTTGTTGTCCACTGCTGGTGCCATGATTCCAGTTTGGTATCCATGAATGCTTGGTTCGTCGTATGTTCTGATGGCTCTATGCACTCTTAGTGGATGTAGTGGCCTTTGTCCTTCATGTCCCGGGTTCTCAAAAATGTCACCATCATGCTGTTGTTGGTTTACGTCAGCCATGACTTCTTGTATTCGCTCAAACAGCATTTGTTGTCTTTTCTCCCTTGATATGCTCCTTTCCAATGCTCTTATATCGTCTACTCGAGGTATGAGGTTTGTTGGTCCCCTGCTCCTCAAGTTCATTCACCTGCAAAACAAAGGAAAACAAGGTAGAGAATGCGAGATATCGATGAAACCGAAAGACTTAGTCTCAAGCAAAAACCAAATCCTAATGGCTCAATTTCCACCCAAGATGGCAACGACGCCAAACTTAATATGCATAAAAAGTTCCCTTCAATACCACTTCAGCTGCAAGTTTACAACCTAGTCTTTGTAGTTTTAAGGGTGTCAATCCACTTGCGTAATTAAACACACTAAGAATGCATGAGTTTGCTTAATCTAAGTGCAACCAAAATAATTCACGGATTTGTTCACTAATCTTTGCAATAAATAAAAACGTAACCAGTTCAATACAAGATCATACAATGAAAACACAACTTTAGCGATGTTCAAGAGTGAATAAAACAGAGTAAAAAAGAGCAAGATGATGATTAAGACAATTGATTAAAAGCTAAGTTCCTTGGGTTGAGATTTCGGTTCTGATCAACAATTAATTCAGAAAAATGTTCAACAACAATAGAATGATTTCTTAGGCTAAGAACAACATATCAAGCTACTATACTCTCATGATAATAGCCCTATATCTATCAAGCATTAACTTCAATTCTCATTGGAAATTGATATGTCGAGTTTTAATCCCTATTCTAACTGCAAGTGCACAGTGATGTGAATGTAGTACTTTAGGGTATCGAATCCACAAGGACTCTAAGCAACGATAGATTAAGAATATTCAAGTTAAAACTAGGAGAAAGCAATGTAGTGAGAAACTAAAAACAAAGCAGGAAAGTAAATCAGTAGCAAGATCGGTTTGTAGGAAATTAACTAAAAGCGCTAAGTCTACGGAGTTCTTAGGAAATCAGACAAGCAGATAAATCATTCAGTCAGGATCAAATTAAGCACAGTTCTAGAACTCAAACACGGATATAGAATTAACCAACTTTTGTTGTGAGAATTCTCTAAGTCTAATAGCAGAAATCCAAATTTCTTTGTAATTCCTAACAGATTAAACCAGCTTTAAGATTAAGTTCGATATGTTTACAATTCAATTAAACCAAATTTCTTTGCGAGTAATTCAATTGCTCAACCTAAATAGTTCAGATTCTAAACCACACTTTCGTGTTAATTTAACAACCTAAGATCTAGATTCTAAGTGATCAAGTTAGAAACTAGTGTTAAGCACAATTTAGATCGAAGAACAATTATGATATGAATCCTTAACTGAATTAATTAAATCTAGCAAATCATGAAATCCCTATGAGAATCCCAAAACCTAACTATGAATCTACTCAGACATAGAATATGAAAACATAATCAATGAAATAATAGATTGCATAAAAGAGAATAAAGAAGTAAAGGGGTTCGAAATCTTCTCCAAAAAGTAGGAAGCAGTACAGGATTAGATCAGCCCCAAAAATCTCTAAAAACTCTCAGCTCTAAGTATGAAAGCGTAACTAAATTAAACACCAAAATCCTAATTATATAGGCCTAATCACGGCTGTGGCTTCTTTGTAAATACTGGAAACTTTTGGGCAAAACTGTAAATTCTGCATTCTTCATTAAACCGCCGAGGAAGGCCCATCTCGCTCATATGTCGATCGATGCACAATGTGTGTCGATCGATGCATTACTCTGTTCTGGACAGTGAACTCTATCTCTCGGGTCAAAACATCAAAATGCTCCAAAAAGCTCCAATATCTCCAATTCCGCTCCAAACATGCTAATTCCTGTATAAGACTCTAAAACAACACCAAAAGACTCTAAAACACACTTATATCATGGTCTAAAACTAGTAAAAACCATGATATATCAACTCCTCCACACTTAGCCTATGCTTGCCCTCAAGCAAAACAGAGAACTAAAACATGGTGAAGAGGTTTGAAAACTCTCGGAAACTCTTTTCATCCTAGAAGCAACAACACTCAGATTCCCCTTAGTAAACCACTGAAAGAATCACCTGCAAAACATCAATACCAACATATACTTCCCCCACACTCAGCAACTGTCCTAAGTAAACTCCACAATCAATCCAAGCCATTCAAATTCACCCTACTGACTTCTATAAGCTATTAAGTGCGGTCTCACCTAAGGATTATCGATCAAAGGGCACATGGATTCTTACTTTGTCAGTTCTAGAACCATACTATCTTTTTTTTTCTGGTTCCTTTCTTCTCTTTTCCCTTCCTTAGCATTCTGATTTTTCCCATTGGGTATCATTTTTTTTTTATCAGTGTTCTTCCCGTTAAGAAGAGTACTTTGGACACATTCCATGAATACACAGGAGGTGATAGTGGTAGCTACCACTCCCGTGACCACTTCGGAGCTACTAGCTCATCCTCAGTTTATTATTCTTTTTTTTTTTACTTTATGGAAGGGGAGAAGGGAACATTACTTGGACAGGTTTACAGGCTGTGTCAGAACTAACAGAGGAGTCCGACTCAAGGATTACCAAGCCCATAGGTGAGAAAATTAATTCAAATTAAGGGTGAAGTCAGTAAAGGATCCTCTGAATACCTGAATTGATATGGGTGTCCTCAGTAGGCTGATCCGTGTTGGGTTTTCTAATAGTCATAGATTGATCCTGCAGCTTCATCCCAATGGTTACTTAAGTTCCTACAAGTGCTGTTAACTTCTCAAAAATTCATTGTTTCTTACTTAAACTATTTTGACTCAATAAAACAAAAAAATTTGAAAAACGGACCGACTCTAAGAAAACAGAAAGATGAAAGTCAGTAGATACCTCCCCCACACTTGAAACACACTGTCCCCAGTAGTGTCAAGCTAAGGATTGGCAAAGAAAGAAAAATGTTAATGGATGAGTTAAGTTCTGTCTGATTTTTACCTCTGTCGCTCATGCATCAATCGTTACATAAATGTAGCGACCGTTGCAAGGCGATTTGCGTGAGTCGATCGTTTCTCAGGACCGCAACGATCGCTGCAATGCGATTTTCGTGTTGTGATGATCGACACACAGGACCGTGTCGATCGTTGCATTGCGATTCTGTCGAGACCAGTTAGCAGGTTAGTCCGTGAGAAATTGTCAAATTTCAAACCTGCAAGCTGAAAATCAACGCAAACAAGTAGAATCAAAGAAACAGATAGTGCAAATGTAAAAACATCATCCAAACATAAGAATCCTAAGAAAATCAAGAGAAAAATGCAAAAGAAAAAGTGAAAAATAAAATACAGAACCGATGTCTAGAGAAGCCACTACTTTCACTCGTCATTTATGCCAGCATATGGATCAATATCGCTGGAAACCTCGGGAGTCGGAGAGTGCTGTCTACGTCGACGAGAAGGTCCGGGGTGATGAATCTGCGGCTGTCTCCTGCAAGTGCAGCCACACATGAAGTCCCAAATACTCCGCAGAATACCATCCTGACGCTCTCTCCAATCACCCTCAGACATCTCTCTCACTGGAACCGAAGGCTCAGGATAAGGACCAATGTCATGTGCAGCAGGCTCGGCAGGTGCAGGCGCAGAAGAAGAAGAAGGGCGTGTAGAAGGCTCTCCCAGCGGATGAGCCATCGAAGGTACTCTGCGCTGACCTCTCACAGGAGGCTGGAAATCCAAGTCAGCCAATGTATCGATCTTAGTCAGATCAGCAGCAGGAAGATCCACACCATGCTTCGTAGTGGTGTCATAATAGACCCATATACGTCCCTCCTTCAGCCATGTAGCACTCTGCAGGTGGGTAAAATCAAGGAATTTCTTGCTGTCATCACACTCTGTACCCTCTAAGGGAATCCTGCAGTACCTGAAAATGGGAGTAAGCAGACTCCCTACTGACTCAGTATCCTTCCCATCGAATGGCTTCTTCTGCAGTGAGCACAAGTTATTAGCAAAGACAGCTCCTAAGTTGAGTCCTCTGGTGGGATCTCTCAAATCAGTCTCAGCAAACTGCTCCTTCAACCCAATGAAAAGCATCTCCAGCTCATTCTTACGCATCTTGTTGGCTTCAGCTTTGCACAACATAGTACATCCCAAGATGCGCAAGACATATCTGAGAACATGATGCCTAACCTGTATCAGCTTCGTCGTCCTCGAGCAATACCGACCGTTCCCAATACACTCCCAGAAATACTGAGCTTCCGGCACATCCCACTCAAGAGACATACCAATGCACGCAGACTCAATGCTGAATCCATAAATCCGACAGATATCAAGGAGGGGAATCCGATACCTGGCTCCTAAGCACGTGAAGGTAAAAAAACCTCCTGAAGCTTTCCTGCTCTCTGGGTCAGGATAAATAACTCTACAAGTGGCCAGCAGCTGTCTCACCAGATCAGGATACAACTCATAGTGCTGCATAGGCATTGTCCCCAGACCAATGCCCTTAACCAATGTCAGCACCTGCTCATCAATGCCTAGACCCTTACAAGTCCTATAGTCCGCAAACTTGGTCGGCTTGATCTTCATGCCACACTAACCATTGTAGAGCAATGTATCGAATTCGTCCTAATGCTCATGTAGTGGCCTCTCTGTGAAGGTGTCGGTCTTAAGAAGCTTATCAATCTCCATATCCCAGACCTTGTTTGTCGGAATCTCCTCCTTATCCGCCTTAGGCCAAGGCAACTGTATCACTTCCCGATATCTCTGATAAGGCTCAGGATATGGCGAGTCTCGAGGAAACCACTCAACTGGCGGAGGATGATGAGCTGCAGCTGCAGCTGCTGTGGTGGCTATGCGTTTGCGAGGTTGTCCGTGAGGAGGCATCTGCAAGCAAGAAAATAAAGCATGTAAGTCTCGGCAGAAACTCCCTGTGAAGTCGCAATGCAACGACCGTTGCACAAGTGCGATGATCGTTGCAAGGCGATTTCACAGTCGCCAAACAACCTTTCAAATCGTTTCTAAATTTGTTCCAAAATCTCACACACAGCATTATTCCATCACCAATCAACCTAAATCAAGTCTATAACAGTATGGAATCATCATTTTCAAGCCAAAATCTCCCAATTCCAAAACCCTAGAACTGAATCCGAAAATGACGAATTTAAGAGCTTTTACCTTGGAATCGCTTCGATTGGGTTATAGAAACAGATAGAGAGTGTAAAAATACGAAGAACAAGTATTGAATCAGAGAAAATGATGAAGAAATGAGTGATTTAAGTGATGAGAGTCGGGTTGTACGGACGGCGAAATGGGAAAGAAGAGAAGAGAAAAAAGGGTTAAGGCACTTACCTGGATCGTGGATGCAACGACCGTTGCAGATGAGCAACGATCGTCGCTGGTGAACCGAATTGCTTCCGGTTAAGCACGCGTACCTTTAATTTTTGCAATTGAACCACTTGCAACGACCGTTGCACAGGACCGCAACGATCGTCACAAGGCGATTTCCTCTCTTCGTCATTTCTCCCTGCAACGACCGTTGCACATGTCAGCAACGATCGTCACACATCTCCAGACAGTGTTCTGTAACGAAAAACTTAGCAAAAATAAAACCAAAACATGAAATCCTAAGAAAACACCAAAAATAAGTAAGAAAAACACTAAAACCTAACAGTGGGTTGCCTCCCACTCAGCGCTTATTTAAGGTCATTAGCTTGACCGGACTAACAAGATCAGGCTCCTGGAGGTTTCAACAGAGACTGTGATTGTCTCTGTGAAAGTCTCCTCATCCAAGGCGGAGAGTAATCTGTCTCAGTGTGAGCTCGTCCAAGAAAAGAAGGAATAAACTGATCTCCAGGATCTGAAACCAAAGTCTCACTCATCTGCTCTCCATATCCATCCTTAATCCTGAAGGTTTGCCCATCAATCTGTGGCTTGCGCAGCATATCCATCTCAAAGTGCAGAGGCTCATCTCCCAGAAAGAGATCAATCAGACTGTTCCTTACGTCAATCACTGCTCCAGCTGTGGCTAAAAATGGTCTTCCCAGTATCAAAGCATCATCCTGCTCAATGTCGTACTTAAGTACCAAGAAGTCTGTCGGAACCAAGTAGTTTCCAACTCTCACTGGGACGTCCTCAAGAACTCCTTCTGGAATCCTTATTGACTGATCAGCTAGGACAAGAGAGGTCCTAGTGGGTGAAAAATCCATCATCCCCAGCTTCTCTGCCACAGAGTATGGCATGAGACTTCCAGCAGCTCCTAAATCACACAGAGAGCGCCTGAAACCATCCTCAAAAATAGAATAACTCAGCACAAATATCCCAGGATCAGGTAGCTTCTTAGGAACCTTAGTTAGCATCACATCACTGATCTGCTTAGGAACTACTATCACCCAATCTTTCAGCATCTCGTCCATTGGCAGCATCTTCTCCAAGTATCTCTGCACACAAGGGTGATATGGTGGATCATCAGACTGTGGAATTTCCTCCAACTTCGCATCCATCTCTTCTAGCTGTTTAAGCTCATCAATCTCCTGTTGAATTATCTCAGACATTTTAGGATATAATCTAATAGGCTCCATATCCGTCCCCTCATCAGTGTCTTGAGAATCAAGTGAATTTGTCTGTCCATGGCATGCAACGATCGACACCATAGGTGCATCGATCGATGCCAATAAGTTTTCACAGATTCCACCCGAGAGATTTTCTTCAGTTTCGAAATTTTCAGCTTCTTCCACCAGTTCAGCAGTCTTTAACTCAAAAATTTCACCTTGGGTTGATCCATCATCAACATATACTGACCAAGCCTTGATATGGGTGTCCACGACACTCTTTCCCTTGACAGCGCTTGAAATCTGGCTCACATTTGTGTCCAACTGCTTGACATGAGTGCTCAAAGACTCAAACTTACCATTAAGATCCTCATAAACAGCATCAAGCTTCTTGTTGCAGTCCACAGCAATCTTAGTCTGCCCTTCCAGCAACTGCTCCATCATACTCTCCATCTTGCTCTCATGAGCATTAGCAGCAGGAAGTGTTTGGTAAGAGGAAGATCCATAAGTCCTCTGATTACCTTGCTGAAAAGGTTTCTGAAAACCAGCACTCTGTCCAAAGCCAAAAGAGTTTTGATTGCTTGTGAAAGCACTTTTCTGTCCAGCATTGAAAAACTTATTACCTTGATGTCCTCCAAACATGTTCACTTGGAAACCAGATCCTCCAATATAGTTCACATCCTCTTCCTGACCATCTTCTTCAGCTCCAAATACCTCTACATCCTGCGCAAAATGGACAGCTTTCTTCCCAGCCAAAAGATTACAGACAGTGTCCAACTTACTCCTAATATCTGCTATCTCCAGATTATTTTTCTTCCCACCAGACTCTTTCCTTCTCTTATTAGCAGTCTTGCAGCTATTACTGCTTAATAAGTTGTCTATCAATTGCTTAGCTTGCTCAGGAGTCCTAGTGTTGAAATTTCCATTGCTGGAATTATCCAACACAGTCTGGTAAGGGAGATCTATACCTCTAAAGAAAATTCCCAGCAATGTTACCTCAGTGAATCCATGATGCGGGCAGTCTCTTTGGTACTTCTTAAACCTCATCCATGCAGTCTTAAGAGGCTCTATAGGACCTTGGGAGAAAGTGAGAATGTCCTGTCTCGACTGATCAGAGCGAGCATCATCATAGAAGTGTCTCAGAAACTCACTCTTCACAGCATCACATGTAGTAAACTTCCCAGGTGAAAGTTGTTTCAGCCAGGCAGCATCATCTACAGCGAGAGAGTAGGGGAAGAGTTTGAGAAACAGATAGTCATAGTTCACTCCATCATACTTCATCCCAGTGACTATGTCCTCAAACTCATCAATATGATCCATTGGTTGCTCAGTCGGAAATCCATGGAAAGCATTCTGCCTCAGAATAGAGTAGTAGATGGTCTTGATCTCGAAGTCATTCCTCTCAAAATCAGGAGGTACAAATGCTGACCGGTTAGCATGAAACTCATCCGGACAGTTATAGTCAGCTAAGGTCCTCTCATTAGCAACAAGAGGATTAACCATCCGCCTCTCCTCTTGGCCTTGGCCTTGTCCTTGCTCTTGTTTAGGCTCAGGGATTATATTCCCTTCAGCATCAATCCTATGCCCAGCAGCATTGTACGGATTGTTTTGTCGGTCCCTCAGGGTACCTTGAGCATCGGGTATCAGAATCAGACGTTCTTGAACCATTCTCGCTCTTTGAACTTTCCTGTTAGTCCTCTCTAGTCTAGCAAGCTCTTCAAGTTGGAGATTAACGAGATTAGTATTCAGATTACTTCTGGTATCATACGTCTGCATAAACCGTCTGTAATCGCACAGCAACGATCGATGTTGAGAGGCAACGATCGATTCAACTCCAGTCGCTTAGTAACGATCAACACAAAAGGATGCAACGATCGATGCTAGGCGAATGTCAAACCTGCGACAGAGAAGAAACAGAGAAAAATTAGTAACCAAAAACAAAAATAAAAATCCTAGTCTAAACCCTATGTTCAAATCTATCGAAGACTCAAAAGAGTCCCCGGCGACGGCGCCAAAAACTTGATATGTCGAGTTTTAATCCCTATTCTAACTGCAAGTGCACAGTGATGTGAATGTAGTACTTTAGGGTATCGAATCCACAAGGACTCTAGGAAACGATAGATTAAGAACAGTCAAGTTAAAACTAGGAGAAAGCAATGTAGTGAGAAACTAAAAACAAAGCAGGAAAGTAAATCAGTAGCAAGATCGGTTTGTAGGCAATTAACTAAAAGCGCTAAGTCTAGGGAGTTCTCAGGAAATCAGACAAGCAGATAAATCATTCAGTCAGGATCAAATTAAGCACAGTTCTAGAACTCAAACACGGATATAGAATTAACCAACTTTCGTTGTGAGAATTCTCTAAGTCTAATAGCAGAAATCCAAATTTCTTTGTAATTCCTAACAGATTAAACCAACTTTAAGAATAAGTTCGATATGTTCACAATTCAATTAAACCAAATTTCTTTGAGAGTAATTCAATTGCTCAACCTAAATAGTTCAGATTCTAAACCACACTTTCGTGTTAATTTAACAACCTAAGATCTAGATTCTAAGTGATCAAGTTAGAAACTAGTGTTAAGCACAATTTAGATCAAAGAACAATTATGATATAAATCCTTAACTGAATTAATTAAATCTAGCAAGTCATGAAATCCCTATGAGAATCCCTAAACCTAACAATGAATCTACTCAGACATAGAATATGAAAACATAATCAATGAAATAATAGATTGCATAAAAGAGAATAAAGAAGTAAAGGGGTTCAAAATCTTCTCCAAAAAGCAGGAAGCAGTACAGGATTAGATCAGCCCCAAAAATCTCTAAAAACTCTCAGCTCTAAGTATGAAAGCGTAACTAAATTAAACACCAAAATCCTAATTATATAGGCATAATCACGGCTGGGGCTTCTTTGTAAATACTGGAAATTTTTGGGCAAAACTGTAAATTCTGTATTCTTCATTAAACCGCCGAGGAAGGCCCATCTCGCTCATATGTCGATCGATGCACAATGTGTGTCGATCGATGCATTACTCTGTTCTGGACAATGAACTCTATCTCTCGGGTCAAAACATCAAAATGCTCCAAAAAGCTCCAATATCGCCAATTCCGCTCCAAACATGCTAATACTTGTATAAGACTCTAAAACAACACCAAAAGACTCTAAAACACACTTATATCATGGTCTAAAACTAGTAAAAACCATGATATATCAGAAATTTCAAGATAAATATACATTATGAATAAGTTCTTATTAACACTAAACACCTTAAACATCAATTCTCATTGGTTAAGTATGTAAAGCACTTGATAGAGTTTCAAACATTAACTACACTTCTCAGTGCTAGAAACATTTAAGAACAAGGAATTGATTAGCTACTTCAATTCTAGCATTAGGAACTTCTAACAAGTAAGAAATCAAAGTTTCCAAGTTTTAAACATCCTAAACCATATCTAGATCACTCTCACCTTACTCAAACCCAGAAACTTATATAGAGCCATAGTAATAACAAATCAAAACATGATTCAAGTTAACAAGAATGATAGAAACAAGAAGAACTAGAAGATGAACTCGAGAACAAACTCAAATTGCATAAAAAGATCAAGAAATCTAAATTGTTTTGAAGTGAATTGTTTAGAAGAAGTTATATGGCTCTTCTAACACATTAAGAGCCTTTAAATAGAAGATAAAAGAGTGTAATGGTCGACCACAACCACATGGAGGGTCTACAAGCCGAAAGCAAAAAAGAAAAGGACGCATGTGGGAAAAGTTGGTCTCACAGCGGCAACGGTATACCGCTGTGAGGTGCCATGTTCCACAGCGGCAAAGGTGTGCCGCTGTGGGTGCCGCTGGAGCTCCCGGCATTTTACCATTTTTCCACAGCGGCTTCTGTTGGTCGTGTGCATGCCGCTGTGGGAATCCTGCGTCTGCATCTTCTTCACAGTGGCAATGGTGTGCCGCTGTGAGATGCCGATGTGAGATGCCGATGTGACTCATGGTCGTGAGTCTTAGCTGTTTTCCCTTTTTTTGTGTGTGTTCTTCAGTCCCTACCTCCTCTATTATCCCTTGATTGCTCAATCATATCTCCCACAACCTACAAAAAGAGAAACATATCAAATGCTATCCTAATGATGCCTAAATATAATATCCTAAAGCTAAAACACACTAAAAACCATGATCAAATGCAGTTAAAAACACAACACATCAGGGTTCTCTACCTAAGGCTTGTAGGATTTAATTAGTGCTTGCGAACAGATCGGTGAGGTTCCCGATTGGGCTTCTAGAAGACCTCCCGGTCAGGATTGGAGGGTTTGTAGTTCCCACTGACTTCATAGTGCTGGAGATGGAGGAGGAGCCCAAGGATCCGCTCATATTTGGAAGACCCTTCCTTGCTACTGCTGGAGCCATTATTGACGTAAGGAAGGGGAAGAACGACCTTCATCCCTGGGAAAGAGCTTTTGCTGAAGTTTGACATCAAAAATATCATGAAGAAACCTACCATACAAGAATAAGCCTTCTACATATAATCCATGGATGAATTGGCTGATGAGCTCCTAGAGGAACTAAACATGGAAGACCTTTTACAAGTTACTTTGACCAAAGAGTGTGGAGAGCATGGATATCTTCAAAAGGAGAGATTGGCCTACAAGATGGCACTTGATTCACATAAACCATTGCTTAGAGAGATTGAATATGCTGAGCTTGGATGGGTTCTAGATGAGAAGGAGCTAGAGGTTTGTGCTTTGGATAAGGGAGTTGAAGGAGCAACTAGAAAGTATCAACTTGTGAAAGATGATTGGAGTGAGCTCAAAGCACCAAAGGTGGAACTAAAACCCCTTCCGCGGGGGCTTCGGTATGCTTTTCTAGGCCTTAAATCCACTTATCCAGTTCTAATCAATGATTTGCTAGATGAAAAGGAATTAATTGCATTGACTAATGAATTGAAAAAGTATAAGAGAGCTCTAGGATATTCTCTTGATGACATTAAAGGACTTTCACCTAGCTTGTGCACATAGAGAATCCATCTTGAAAATGAATCAATGTCTTCAATTGAGCACCGAAGGAGATTGAATCCTAATTTAAAAGAAGTTGTCAATAAAGAGATCCTAAAATTGTTAGATGCAGGAATAATATACCCAATCTCGGATAGCACGTGGGTTTCTCCCGTGCATTGTGTGCCTAAGAAAGGGGAATCACTGTCATTAAGAACGATAATGATGAGCTGATTCCCACTAGAACGATAATGGGTCAAAGAATGTGCATAAACTATAGGAAATTGAACGCTGCTTCTAGAAAAGATCATTTCCCTTTGCCATTTATTGATCAAATACTAGAGAGATTAGCTAACCACCCTTTTCTATTGCTTCCTGGACGGGTACAATGGATTCTTTCAAATCCCAATCCATCTGAATGATCAGGAGAAGACGACTTCTATCTATCCTTATGGCACCTTCACTTATCGAAGGATGTCATTCGGATTGTGTAATGCTCCCGCTACATTTCAGAGGTGTATGATGTTTATCTTCTCCGATCTCATTGAGGATATTGTTGAGGTGTTTATGGATGAATTTTCAGTCTATAGTTCTTCCTTTTCTTCTTGTCTTGTCAACTTGTGCATGGTGCTTAAGAGGTGTGAGGAGACCAACTTAGTCCTCAACTAGAAGAAGTGTCACTTCATGGTGACGGAAGGAATAGTGCTGGGACACAGGATATCTAAGAATGGGATTGAGGTAGACAAGGCCAAGATTGAGGTGATGATGAGTCTACAGCCATCAAACTCGGTTAAGGGGATTAGAAGCTTCTTGGGACATGTTGGGTTCTATAGAAGGTTCATCAAAGACTTCTCAAATATAGCTAGACCGCTCACACGTCTTCTGTGCAAGGAGACAGAGTTTGTGTTTGATGATGAGTGTATGTCTGCCTTCAGTCAGATTAAGGAAGCCTTGATCAGTGCTCTTATTGTTCAAGCACCGGACTGGTAGTTTCCTTTCAAGATCATGTGCGATGCAAGTGACTATGCAGTAGGGCAGTCTTTGGACAGAGGAAAGACAAGAAACTCCACGTGTTATGTTATGCTAGTAGGCCTTGGATGAAGCTCAGATGAAGTATGCCACAACAGAGAAGGAGCTTCTAGATGTGGTGTTTGCTTTCGAGAAATTTAGATCCTATTTAGTGGAGTCTAAGGTTATAGTCTACACGGACCATGCTGCCTTGAGGTATCTCCTTGCCAAGAAAGATGCTAAACCGAGACTTCTGAGGTGGATCTTGCTGCTACAGAAATTTGATTTAGAGATAAAAGATAAGAAGGGGATCGAAAATGGAGTAGCTGCCCACTTGTCAAGATTGAGGATTGAAGACAGTGTTCCTCTTGATGACTCTCTTTCAAAGGAACAACTCATGGTGGTCAAGGCTGTAACGGAAGCCCATGATACAAGCAGGAGGCTAGAGGAGGTTGGTTCCATTGAAGACAAAGAGCCATGGTATGCAGATATCATGAATTTCTTATCAGCCGGGAAAGAGCCACCAAGTCTAGATAGCTATCAGAGAAAGAAGTTCTTCAGAAACATAAACCAGTTTTACTGGGATGAGCCTTACCTCTACACTCTGTGTAAGGATCAGCTCTATAGAAGGTGCATAGCTGATGAAGAAGTAGGCGGAATTCTTCGACATTGTCATGGATCCGCTTATGGGGGCCATTTTGCCACTTTCAAGACAGTTCAGAAAACTCTACAAGCTGGATTTTGGTAGTCTACCATGTTCAAAGATGCTCAAGAATTCATTGCCAAATGTGATCCTTTTCAAATGAAAGGTAATATCAGTATGAGGAACGAGATGCCCCAAAATCCTATTCTATAGGTTGAGGTGTTTGATGTTTGGGGTATAGACTTCATGGGACCTTTCCCTTCTTCATATGGGAATAGCTATATCTTTGTGGCTGTTGATTATGTGTCTAAATGGGTAGAAGCTATAGCAAGTCCTACAAATGATGCCAAGGTGGTCCTCAAGTTGTTCAAGAGCATCATATTTTCTAGGTTTTGGATACCTAGAGTTGTGATGAGTGATGGAGGTTCCCATTTTATCAACAAACTATTTGAAAAACTCTTGAAGAAGTATGGGGTTAAGCATAAGGTAGCCATATCCTATCACCCTCAGACCAGTGGACAAGTAGAGGTCTCAAATAGGCAGATCAAAGCCATACTTGAGAAGACTGTTGGAGCATCAAGGAAGGATTGATCTATGAAGCTTGATGATGCACTTTGGGCCTATAGGACTCCTTCAAAACTCCACTTGGTACCACACCATTCATTGCTCTATGGAAAATATTTTCACTTGCCTGTTGAAGTAGAGTATAAAGCTCTTTGGACTGTCAAGTTGCTGAATTTTGACATCAAGACCGCAACCGAGAAGAGGATGATTCAGTTGAATGAGCTAGATGAGATAAGACTTGGGGCGTTTGAGAGTTCCAAGATCTACAAGGAAAGAACCAAGCTCATCCATAACAAGCCGGTATTGAAAAAGAGTTCAAGGAAGGTGATCTTGTGCTTCTATTCAATTTTCGGTTGAAGCTTTTTCGCGGGAAGCTCAAGTCAAGAGGGTCCGGTCTATTCAAGGTAAAGGAAGTGACGCCTTAAGGAGCTATCGTTCTCTGTGGGAAATCAGATGAAGAGTTCACTATCAATGGGAAATGACTCAAGCACTACTCGGCTTCGGATGCTATCGAGGAAGGGACTTCAGTTCTGCTCTCTAGTCCAGCTCCTACCTAAAAAACTCGATTTGAATAGTCGAGCTTACCGACTTTAAACAAAAGCGCACTTGGGAGGCATTCCCATGTTTATCCTTGTAAATATTCTTTTTACTTGTCATTGGTGATGTTTTACTTAAGTTTTTCAAGATTTTAGGTGTTCTTCAGGGTCAAAAGCAGGTAAAAGTTTAGTTTGGAGGGATTTTGGTCAAATATCCTGACGCCAGCGGTTTACCCAGCGGTTCGACTAAAACCGTTGGGATTGATGCCATTTTCGCCGGTCTAACTACAGTCCAACTCGCGGAAAAAAGCTAAACCGCGACAAGCTCCGCGGTTAAACCCGTGGCGATGTGCAACCCGCGATGAAAACAACTGAAATTTGCTGGCACGACCGCAGTTCATCTCGCAGCCAAATTAAAACCGAAACGAAGCTCGCGGTTTATCTCGCGGGTAACGCCGAACCACAAGCAGACCAGGTACGCGACTCTTCTTCATGTCCTTGGTCCAATCGCGTTTTCAAACCAGATTTAAACCGAATTTTGACCAAATTTTGGTCTGATTTTGAACCAAAATCGATTTTGACCACGCTGCTCCCACTCTTCTTCTTGGTTTCTCCTCTTCTCATGTGATACTTTCCTCCCTCATCTGAAACCTGCATCAAAAAAAAATTTCAAAAGCATTTCAACACTCTTTCAAGAATTTCAAAATCCTCTAGTTTTTTCAATTCTCCACGGATTTTAGCGATTTCAAGCTCCAAATTCACGTTTTTTAGCTCTTTGCACTGCTCCCACTCTCTACTCCTCTCTCTCATCACCCAAGCAAGGTAATTTACTCTTCTTTTAAATTTCGTGGATGACAAAAAATTTCAGATTTTTAAACTCGAAATTAGGACTTGTTGCTTGATGATTGAACTTAGAAACTCATGCTAGATGACTTCTAGATGATTACCCATACCAATTTCGCCCTAGGATTGATTGAATTTGATTTTGAAAATCAGGGTTCTTGAGAAAATTGGGATTTCGGAAATTTTGGGGAAAACTTAAATTGATGGTTTCTAATTATGCAATTGGTTGTTCTCAACCTATATGTGCGAGACTACTTAATTTAATTGAGTTTGGATTCACAAAATTTTCAAAATTGCATGATATGAGTCTTTTATCAAGTGAAAATGAACTTAGTGTTGAATTGAGATTGAATGTGTGTTGAATTGTGAATTTGGAAGCTTGAATGAGGGTTGTTTAAGGTGTAACAGCTTGTGTGATCACTTAAGTTGCAAATTCATATTATAAGCTAGTTATCCAATTGCTTGAACATGGAGATGAAAGTGATGTGTTGTAACTTGTATTTGTGCCTCATGATCTCTTGATGCTTATGTGAATTTGTGCATTGATGATCTATGACATTGTCTTGTTGAGATATATGTGTTGATGAGTTGAACTATAAACTAAGACATCTCCAAGCTTTGTTGTTTTGTAGGTACAAAATGGTTAGAAAAGGAAGCTCACAACAAGCTGCTAGACAAGATAAGGGGAAAGGAAAGGCAGCTGAAGCACATGTTCAAAAGAAGAAGAGTACCAGGACAAGGAAGAAGGCTACTTTTCCAAGGGACAGATCCAAGCTTCCATCCTACACCAGGCTGTATTACCACATCAATGATATGAGATAGGTTATAACCAAGTTTGGGGATCCAGTGACACTGACCAACCTTGGGCTTCTTGAGGATGTGAGTAATGTGCTCCAGAACATGAAGATGGAAGGGTTTATCCGCATGGCTCATCCAACTCATCAGGATGTTGCAAGCCAATTCCTTGCCTCCCTCGAAGTTCATATGTACCCTGATGAGCCATTCGGAGGAAGATAGATATGGATATCTCACCTATAGGATCCATGAGCAGGCTTACAAAACCTCATTCAAGGAGTTGGCTCAATCTTTGGTTTCTCTGATGGTCTCTTCTACAAGGTTCCTATAGTATCAATGTTGGCAAATGAGGTTTGGACACAGGTTGGTTCAGGATAATGGTGGCCATGACATAGCAAGAACACTCACATCAGACATCCAGGAATACACTATGTTCATCAAGTCCTTTGTCACACGATGTATGCCCGGCATGATCAAGGAGGACCGACAGAGGAGGAGATGGGACTTTAGGCTTGGGGCATGAGGACATACTTCCATATCTCGACCAGACGATTTGGTCACCTTGAGAGATTCCAGGGTCTTAGGACTGCAGGATTGTTTGCACATCGCTTGATGTACTATAAGCAGTGGGCTTGGACCACTACGGACAAGCAACCTCAGTTGAGCATTGGCGGTTTGATCACACCCATCCTGCTAAAAAAAGGGATCGATATGGGTCCCGAGACTTGTGGGGCTGATCCGTTGGATGTACCTCACTTGAAGTTGGCTCGTTACCTGTCCGGAAAGCTCAGGAGGAAGTTCGCATACATCTACTATGTGAGTCTCGAGGAGAAGGCTAAGGTTTTCCTACCAAATGTTTCCATCACGTCGTTGTCTGAACCAAGCAACCTTCACTTCATCTTGGATCCAGCTCTCCACATCACAGACACTCAGGAGATGATGGAGCACATTAGCACCGCTAAGAGGAGGAGAACAAGTACTTCCCAAGCAAAGTTGGATGAGGAACTGTTGGATGAGGCTGAAGCAGAGGAAGAGTCTCATGACCGTCTATATGGGAGTATGCGATATCACTTTCAGCCTTACCAAGAGGCTCTCCCACTAGGCCCAGTCCGCGAAGCCCACACCCATATTCGAGTACTCCAGCGTTGGGACAAGTTCCAGGATAGGGTGAACTTAAAATTTATGAAAGGATATCGTAAAATGAAGAAGGGCTACAAGGAAATGAAGAAGGGATGTAAGAGATGCAGCGTCAGCTTAAGTACTTCGCTGATAAGTTTGGATGTGCACCTTCCACGCACGACACTATGCTGAATCAGCCCATGCCCATGTTGGGTCAAGATGAGCCACCGATAGAGAGGAGATACTCCTACCATGGAAAATCAACATCGAGCTCAGTCCCTCCAACACGCCCCCGATCCTCTCTCAGTGATGCCTACTTCAGAGCCCGCTACTACACTGAGCTGCCTGAACCCACATCCAGCAATGAGTCACCATCGCTCTCATCACCCCCCACTGCCCCACCATGTTCTGAGTCTCCAGCATTCTGAGGTACCACCTCAGCATCTATCTTGTACATATTTGCATTTTTTCTTTCTTTTCCTTTTGTTGAATCTCTTTCTCAAATTTGCTTTCACATCGAGACGGTGTGAAATAAGTTTGGGGGAGAGACTAGTAGCTAACATGTTTTCTTTTATTGTTTGAGCATCTCTTGATTCTCATGCATTTCATGTCTTATGCATTTCATCTATGTGCATTCAAAAACACACCAAAAAAAAATCAAAATTTTTTAAAAAATTCAAAAAATAGCATCTAGTTGCATTAGCATGACATGATTGAGTCTAGATTGTCATACAGGTTGCATGCATATGAAGCAATGATTTGATTTCCTTGTAAGGATTGATTGAGTGAAAACATGTTCCTAATGTTAGTTGTTTGAGCTAGTTGATTGTTCTAGGATTGCATATCAAGAAAGGCAAGAAAGTTAAGACGAACCCTACTTGGATTGCTTGCCTTTACCCTCAATTTAAGACTGAAGCTTGCTTTGAATTGACATTAGCTCTATCTAAGTGATAACCTTAATGATGACATCTAATTATCCTACTCTTGCTTTGTGTTTGAACTCATGGATACCTGAAAATATTTGAGCATTCTTATCCTTTTTACCACTCTTGCTTGCTCAAATAGACTTCCATGCCTTTCACCACCCTTTTTCAATCCATAAACACTCTATTGATAGTTAGGCTTTTTGGAATGAGCTTAGAAAAAAAGTGTTGAGTTGGAGGCGACTAGGAGAAATTTCCATGTTGATGCAAGCTTAACACCTTTTAGCTTTGCAATAGGATATGATGAAGTTTGGGGGAGGAATTGGGAAAGGAAAAGAGTGAAAGAAAGGAAAGAAAAGAAAAAGGGAATGAAATGGGATCAAAATATGTTGATAAAGGAAAAGAAAAAGATAGCTCTAAGTGATTGAAAAGAAAGAGTCTCAAGAAATGAAATGAAAAGAAGCCAAAGGCTCACCATAAGAAAAGAAAAAATGAGAAAGAGACTAAAGCTAAAGAAAAGAAATAAAATGAGCTAAGTTAAAAGAAAATAATTACCATTGTGTTGAAGTGTTTGTATGATCCTTGGGGAGTTTTCATGGGAAAGTGTTTGATCATTGTAAGGGGAGAAGGCAAAAGTAGCCTTGGAAAAAGGGTAGACATCAATTAGGTGGGCTAGACTAGGAATGGAAGTTATTGGGGCAAGGGTAGATGGAAATCAACCTAGTATGCATCAATTGCTTCTAAACTCTTAGCATTTTGCCAAAGCTCTCATTCTTCATGAGAGAACCTTTATGCATTTGGATAAACCCCTCTTTTGATTGAGATCACTTTTATCTCAAAACCAAAACCCTTTCCCAAAATGAGTTTGATCACTTTGTATTGAGTAGGATTCACTTGAAAAGTTTAATGAATGTTAAAGAGCTAGTAGATAGAAATGCTTGCATAGGTTCAGAATTGAGCTAAAAATATTGTCATGATGAGTATGGCTAAATTTTTGGAGTAAGCTTGCCTTGATTGCATCCTAGAGCATTGACTTGGAATGGAACTTGTTGATATTGGTTTTGTCTTTGGATATGAGCTCTAACTTTTAAAACTTTCTCCCTAACTTGCCTTTTAGTGCTTGATGCTTGTTTGTGGATAAGAAAGGTTTAAGTTTGGGGGAATTGATGTCATTGCATTTTGACGCATTTAGCTTTGTCTTTGGATCACATTTTAGTCACTTTTTGCATTCATATATGTTTATTTCTTAGAGTTGCTTGCATTTAGACATTAAGTGCATTTAGATTGGGATCTTGCATGTTTAGGTGTGTCTCCTTGCTTTTTGTCACATTTAGAGGCATTTTGCATTTGCATAGATCCTTTTTAGGTGTTGAATGGCTAATTAGATGACTTGAAAGCATTTGGAACTTGTTGGAGTAGAGAAGTATGAAGAATGGGCGAGTTTGGAGGCCTTGCGGATTGTGTAGCGGCCAGGAAGAGGCCACGAAGAGAAGAGACAATCTTGTGACTTACATGCGGTTTGGGTCGCGCTCTTAACACCAACTGCAAGATTCATCGCGGTTCGTGTTAGAGGTAAGAGCAAACCGCGAAACCAAACCAAGAAAACCAGCCGGCTCAACTGCGGATAGAGTTGCGGGTAGAATTGCAACCACGGGAAATCATTGCGGTTTGTGTAGCGGTCTAATGGTGACCGCGAGCGATTCAAGTTTTTTATGTGGCTTGTCCGCGGTCCGAGTTGCGGCTAAAATGAAACTGTAAGATGCCCAGCGGTTTGGGTTGCGGTTAGTTTGAAACCGCTGGCGAGCCTGTTTTCTGTTGACTTTGCCTTTGACCAGACTTTTCAGCTTTTGTCCCAGGTTTGTTGGGCCGACCCAGCTCGTAAAAAGGCTCATATAAATAGTTTTTTGGGACAAAAACCCTTAAAAAATCTCATCTTTTCACCATCTTGTAAACTTCTAAACCCTTTTGGGATTTTGCCATTTTATGCAAGTTTGTTAATTCTTATTGTTTTTTTTTCTTCTTAATCTCTCTTATCTCTCTCTTAGCATATGATTCTCATGGATTATTGTGTTAAAAGCATGATTAGTGAGTAGTCTTCTTAAGGCTTAATGGGTTAGGTAGATTAGGGCTATTTGGAGTGATTCAGGGATGCTTAGGTCTTTATTATGATTGATCTTACCTATTTAGATGTTCTTAATGCTAGGTAGACCATGATCAAGTTAATCTAGATGTTTTGGCTTTTATTGCACACCAAGTGTTTGATGAAATGCTAGATATGATCTTTTTGGGAATTTGCATATTCTAGCAATGAGAATGAATGTCTAGAGTGTTTATTAGCTTACAGAACTTGAGATTAATGCTTGCCTTTCTTTTATTCACAAATGAGAATTTGATCTTGATTAAGGATTAGGAAAAGTAATTAGTGCCAAGAGATTGGATTAATTGATTGTTTAGTGTTTTTTGCTTAAGATTAGCATCTTTGATGATTGAATTAGTATCCTTGATAGCTCTAGATTTCCCAAATCATTGACCTTGACCCATTGGCCTTGCTTTTATTATTGATTTCTTGAGTTTGATCTTTGTTTGTTCATTTGTCTGCTTTGTTTAATTGCACTTAGGGTATTAGATTCACAAATTGAATATAGTTGCTTGATTGCTTAGGTTTAGTGCATTCTTATTGGTTAATCCCATCATGATATGGATTGATACCCCGTGCTACACGATAAGAACTTGAGGGATTGATACACTTCAAGGGACTGAAAAATCTTAGTATCAATCATTCCAAGCGTTTGGACCTTTACCGATAATAATTATTTAACTGTTATAGCCCAACCCTTAATATTAAAAAAAAAAAAAAAAAAAGGTTGACAATTGCAATATTGCAGAGCTCTATTATTTTTTTTTTTTTGGCTACCTATAATTGGTCACAATTTGCATCTCTTAAATGCAAAACATTAGTATAATACAAAAAACCATAACAATAGACATCATATAAAACAAAAAACAAAACTAAAGAATTATGTTTATCTGGAAGCTACTTATAATCGGTCACTGTTTGCATCTCTTAAATGCAAAAGATTAATATAATACTAAAAACCATAACAATAGACATCATATAAAACAAAAAAACAAAACTAAAAATAATTTATATTTATTTTGAAGCTGCTTATAATTGATCACAGTTTGCATCTTTTAAATGCAAACATTAGTATTCATCAAAAAACCATAACAATAAACATCATATAAAACAAAAATAAAAAAATGAATTTAGAAACACGAATACGATTCGATAATGAAATGTAGTTGAAAAAAAGCCAGCAAAAACTTTCTTTTCAACGATGTAAAGCAAAAAAGACTATGAAGTTGTTGGTGATCGATGTTGTTATTTATAGATTATTTTCTAGGTCAAGATTTTTGGTTAGAATATTATTGGCATATTCGAATGGAAGTTTAAATTTTAAATATCTTTGATTGATATCGAATATATTGTAACTGATTTTAAAAACCTTTTGAATTTGAATTTATTATTGAGACTTGAGTAATAAGCAAGATATATTGAGATTCCTAATCTGTTATATGATAGATATCGAAATATTTAATTGAGAATATTCTTTTTAATTTGAATCTATGTTAATTAATTGGACGGCTAGATTAAAATATTAAAAATAAACGGCAAAGATTTAAATAATAGGATCCGCGCTATATCTATGTAATCGGACCCGAACCAATATTTAGGATCTGCACTATTGCCCTTAAATTATATGCGAGTACAGAAATATAAATAGAACTATTTAATGGATGGTTAGATTAGATTCTAGAAAAGAAGACGGCCACGATTTAAAAAAAAAGGATATGCGAGACCATAAAATCCGATCCGGATCCGCGTGTTTCGCATGACCAAATTTCGAATATCCCAATATTATCCTTAATGAAAAGAAAAAAAATCCCTAACAATCCCATGATGTACCAAGATCATTTTTCTAAATGCTCCCGTGCTTTATAGTATAGATATCGGCCACATTCAAGTGGCCACGGTCCACATCCCAAAAGATGGAGAAACCATGAAAATGAAGAACATTTGTAAGAATGATATATAAAGTAGAATAGAATGTGTGGATAAATTGCTTAGGAGCTTACAACTCATTTTAGGGTTTCTTCTTCGTACACTAGAGTAACGAGCTCATTTTCTGCCATGCTTGCCTACAACAACAAAAAGATCATGGCAAGTCTCAGTCGCACTCCTAAACCAGAAAACATCAACCATAACTTCACGACAGAGAATCGCAACAAAAGCAATCAAGTTCGATACTCTCCCTAATTAAGCAAGATGTGACTCCAGTATGAAGAAGAAAAAAAGAGTAGAGTCGAGTCGAGTGAGAGACAAACCACTTGGCACGAGCAGTCTCTCTAAGGTAATGAAATCACCAAGGAACCTTTCCTCTCCAAATAAAATTCGTATAAATTAAACCCATTATCACCACCTTTGTAACTTCTGACTGGATCTCTATCCATTCTCACAATGTACATCTCGGTGGAGAAAAGGCGACTATTTTACACAAATATCCATCTTACTTCTCAACATGTACTAATTAACGACCACATTCATATTCAAAGATTAGCCTCTTCTCAGACCTTATTAAAATGGTTTTCTGAATTCCAAGTCCCAAGATTGTGAGACACAGAAAGGGAAAAAAAAAACAGAAATCTTAACAAAATATATAATAGCTTATTTGCAAGGGAACGAAAAAAACCAAGGTGAAACTAGAGCCCGAATCGGATACATAACCTTAATTTCGGCAAAGAAGAACCAGATACATCATCAATCATTGTTGAAACCAAAACAAAATCCCCACAAATTCAATTAAAATACAGAGATGAAAACATCTTAAAACCAATTTATTTATATCTTATTCCTTTGCCATCTTCTTTGATCTTTTTTTTAATCAAATCTTCCACTGATTTTCTCACAACGCGGATGTATGGTTTTCGGGAAAGGTTGAGACCCATCTCAGAAGAAGCTTCTGCTCTTGCTTTCTTCTCTGTAATCTCAGACCAATTCGACCGTTCCAGAATCCTCTTAATTGTTTCTCTTATCTCCTTCTCCTGCTTTTCAGTCATCACCACCACCCCTTTACTCGTTCTTCCCTCCATTGATTTCGATTCGAGACGGCCGAGAAAATAAAAAATTGAGATAACCTAGTTATACCAAGTAATTTTGTGTTTTTCTTTTTAATTTACAAAACTAGATTTTGAACGTGTTGAGCACGGATATTAATTAATAATTTTTATATGTTTTTGTTTGCTAGTTTTATAATACTATTTCGAGGGTTTTTATATAAATTTTTTTTTTTTTTTTTTAACACTGCTATTCATTAGAAAGGCCCAAGCCTGTAACACAAAGAGGACACGGGAAGGAAAGAAATGGGCTAAACATACAGGCCCACATAAACCAAATAAGAACATGCAAAGATCGGTCAACAGGAGCCACGTGTCGGATGAAAGCCCACGTGTCCACCTACAGAGACCTCCGTCATGCAGACGCCGGCCAACGGAAGGATGCTCGCCGGAAACGAACACCAAGAAAAGCGCACAACTCCAAGCACCAGCGAACCACACCAGAACCGAGGGAGCTCCGCCGCCGCACGAAACCACAGTAGTGGCCCGGACTTTGCCCATCATAAAGCTCCGCCTCCGAGAGCAGATGGAAGCTGCGAAGAAATTAATCCACCGGAAAAAGGTGAGTGCAAAGGAGGATGAAGAAAGCATCGGTAGCCGAGAACTGAAGAACGACGGAGGAAAACGAGAAAGCCGCCTGAGAAGGAGAGCCGAGAGAAACACCCAGGTCCGATTTCAATCGGAATCAGTCAGACCCAACAGAACCGGAAGCAAACAAAGGGATCCGATCAAAAGGCAAACAAAGCAATATCACAAGCCGGAGAAAACGATGTCCGATCGGAAATAACACTTGATAGGGAAAAATATTTCTCACTCAAAAACATAGAGGTGAAGAGAGGGAGCGAGAGAAATCAGAAAAAACCCTAATCCGAACCTGATCAAGCCTTCTGAAAGATTACAATCGGTGAAGAAGGCGAAGAACAAGTCGGAAGAAAGTTTCTCTCTCTAAATCTTAAGTTGAGAGAGAGAGGATATATAAAAATTATTTAGTAAACTATTTATTTTTTAGGTTTTGCTTTTAAAATTTTATTTAAGTTTACATAAAGATGTTAAAACGGAAAACCGACCCGTTTAGACAGTTATATTTAAGACACATTTAAAAGCAAAACCTAAAAAATAGAAGAGAAACTTATTATGATCAAATATTTAAGACACATTTAAATAATTTATATCAAATATCCATTTGGACAAAAAGAGTTAAGGTTTGAACAGGCCACAAGAGATGGTTATGGACAAAAAAAAGTTTAAAGGAAGTAGAAGAGAAACTTTTAACATTTATGGTCAAAAGATATTAAGATCATTTTGGAGAGTTTTCTTCGGTATTTGGCAACGCCTTTCAAAACTTATTATGATGGACTTGTGTTGGCATAGCTTTAATCAAGAACGGATGAAAAGGTGTTGGTGCAATAGATCACCTCTTGAAAGTTGTGTATTTGGTATTTGTAAAGGAAAACAGAGCACCAAATTTATTAATTCGAACAAAGGACACATGGAGTTGGTCATTTCGAAGAATGAGTACAGGAAGGAAACAAATGTTAACATGTTAAACGGAAACCTGGAAATTCGTAGGACGAATATGTGTACTTGGCAGTACTTTATTTTGGATGGGCGAACAAAACAAGGTACAAGGATTTTGGGTACAAGATGGGTGAAATTTATTCAAAACAACAACGACTTTGGGATCTTTAAATCCAAGTCGATTCCCCGGATGGGAGAAATAAAAATCAAGTCTTAATATGCGGATTCTGAGTTGGAATTGCCAAGGTTTGGGAAACAAATGGACGATAGGTTATTTGCGGGAGATAGTGTATAAGAATAAGCCGAAGTTTTTGTTTCTATCAGAGACCAAACAACCCTTTTCTTTTACACAAAAATTTATGGGTCACTTTGGATATGACAAGATGCATACGGTAGAACCGAGAGGTGCCAGCGGGGGATTGGCATTATATTACAATGACATATCAGATGTGAACATTATATACACAAGAAATAGGATTATTGATATTGAAGCAGATGTACAAGGGAATAGGGTTTCACTTTCCTTTGTCTATGGGGATCCAATACAGAAGCTACGGGACCAAGTTTGGGAGCGGTTAACTCGTATGGGTGTGGTGAGGACGAATCCATGGTTTATAATAGGTGATCTTAATGAGATCACTGGCAATCATAACAAGCAAGGTGGATCTCTAAGGCACGCATCCACATTTGTAGCTTTTAATAATATGATCCATGATTGTGGTTTAATTGAATTTCCGTCATTGGGAGATTCTCTGTCGTGGAGAGGTCGGAGAGGAAAACAACTTATCAGGTGCAAATTGGATAGGGCTCTGGCAAATGAAGATTGACATACACTTTTTCCTTTCTCGTTTGTAGAATATCTGGGAATGGTTGGGTCGGACCACCGACCGATTGTGGCATCGATTGAGGATAAAATTCAAAAGAGACGAGGTCAGTTCAGATTCGATAAACGGTGGGTGGGAAAAGAGGGTCTAATGGATACGATCAAACATGGATGGGAAGGATTGGAAGATACTGGGGAAAGAAACTTCTATGATAAGATTGGTAGATGCAGACGTGAGCTATCGAAATGGAGGAAGAACAATCCTCAATTCAATAAGGATCACATATATGAGCTGCAGATAATACTGGAGGAAGCCCAAAAAGATGATAATAGGACACAAGCGGAGGTGTTGGAGATTTCGGAGAAACTAAAAGAGGCTTACAGAGACGAGGAACAATTTTGGCAACAAAAGAGCAGGAATATGTGGCACACATCGGGTGACAGATATACAAAATTATTCTTTGCACTAACAAAACAAAGACAGGCAAGGAATCGAATTGTTGGACTACACAATTCATCAGGAGAATGAGTTACAAAGGATCATGAAGTGGAACGAGTAGCGTTAGAATACTTTGAAGAGTTATTCACGACAAATAACCTGAATGGTTTCGAGGAGTTTTTACAGGAAGTCCCGGTTTCAATCACAACTCAGATGAATGAGAGACTTATGGTTTTGGCGACTGAGGAGGAGGTTAGACAAGCATTGTTTATGATGCATCCAGAGAAAGCCCCAGGACCAGATGGGATGACAGCTTTATTCTACCAACAATCGTGGCCAATTGTGAAGAATGATGTTGTTCGTCTGGTTAATGATTTCCTACGATATGGGGAGCTGGATACGAGGCTGAATATGACAAATATTTGTCTTATTCCAAAGACGGAAATACCGAGAAGAATGACGGAATTACGCCTGATTAGTCTTTGTAATGTGGGTTACAAGATCATATCAAAGGTTTTATGTCAAAGGCTGAAGCGGATACTACCAAGATTGGTTTCAGAGACGCAGTCTGCCTTTGTGGCGGGCAGGTTGATTTCAGACAACATCTTAATAGCTCAGGAGATTTTTCATGGATTACGGACGAACCCATCCTGATGAGGACATTGACTCAAGCGTAGAGATACGTCAAGAAGACCTAGAAGAAGTACCTGCTGCTCAAGACGTGACGACCATGAGAGATCCTCCAAGGACAAGATCAGGAACTAGAAGACTCAGAGCACTGTTCAACACGTCCATTCAGAGTCTCCTAGCTCAAGATTATCAAGTGGAGCGTTTAGAAGATCAAATGAAGACAATTGAAGACTCGATGATGATCTTCTCAATTCAGCCCACTTAGGCCCAACCATGGACGACCACACACGCTCAATAAGGTATGATTTCAATTCATATATTGTGTTTGTTCATTTTGCAGGTCCAAGTATTACATTAGTCGTCTGAGTCAGAGTCTGTATTAGTCGTTAAGTGAGTCAAGTTTCCCTGTATTACTTTAAAGTCGGACCATAGGATATTTTAGTATTTTAGTAGCCGTTGTAATTAGGTTTTCTGCCCTAGAAGGCAACAGCTGCACGATCCCCTTTATAAGGATCCTTAGAAGCCGTGTATCATTTACCAAATATCAATACAATAACGCAGTTCTTCTTCTTTGAGAGAAAACACCTTTTCGATTCTAAGCTTTCTTGTGAGTCATATCAAGCGACCTTAGATTCAGTCTTATCACAAGATCCTTCATCTCTTGTGTGGCGACAATCAATCCATCTTCTATCCATTCAATCATCTCACGTTCATCCTAAGGAGTCTAGAGACCCGAGGTTTGAATCCATCTTACCACAATATCACCCACGATCTAGAATAGAGAGACCTCAGTCCCTGTTCTACGTCAAACACGCTTCCATCTTGCATCATCTGGTATCAGAGCTGAAAGGTTCCTAGATCAGGTGTATCTATCCCTTTTCCTTTCGGTTTTCCTTGCAATCTAGTTTATAGCTTTCGATTTTTACATTAAAAAAAAAACCCATAAAAAGTCTTTTGTTTCATATAGCTTCATTGTTGATCTACACCCTTGATTCAAGTTAGACTCGCTTCTTTGTGCTTGAGCCAATAAGCGAAACTCTCTTGACAATCTTAAGGTTCTAGATTCAAAAACTTTTCTTCTTGCACTCGTTTTCAACTTTCAAAAAAAAAAAAAAAAAAATTTGTTTTGTGTTCTTGATTAAGTTCTTACTTCTTGCATTCAAAAAAAAAAAAAAAGATTTACGAAGAAGAAGAAGTGTGGCATTTTGATCCGATTTCTCCATTTGAATTTTGGTCCAAAGGTGTTCATTTCCTTTTCCAAAGATTTCGAAAATATTTTCCATATTTTAAGATTTTCTAGTTCCTATTTTTTACTAAATCTCGTTTTCAAAAAAAAAAAAAAAAAGTTTTCCAAATCTTTTCAAATTTTTAAAGGTCTCCTATATTTAATCAAATCGGTTTACAACCTTCCAAAATCCTTTTGTCAAAACCGAGCGTGATTCTTATTGACTTGTAACCGAGCCATCTCTTGTGTCAGTCCTTGACGCATCGCTTGTATCACAAGTTATCATAGGTTTGCTTAGGATCTTTCTTCTTATTTTGTGCCTTTTGTTCCCTAGTCCCTTGATCGCTTGCTCTAGTGTGTGTAGGAACAGGAACCCAATGGCAGGAGAACAAGTAGACCCTAATGCGGCTCTGCTAGAAGCGCTCCAAGCCTTGAGGAATGACTTGTCGGCTCAGATCGTACGGATTGATCAAAGGGTTGGACGACTAGAACTTCCAAGGAATGATGAGCAGTCGGATGATGATGAGAGTGAGAATACTCTGAATGTAGGAGCAGGAGGGAGGAACCGAGATCATCAACATCACCGCCGTGATCGCCAACCACAACAAGAGGTAAACCGCAACTTTGCAAAAGATTTGAAACTAACTGTGCCAACTTTTGCAGGTAGGGTTAATCCGGAAGCATACCTTGATTGGGAGAGGCGTATGGAGTACATCTTTGACTACTACGAGTACAATGACCAGAAGAAGATAGCTCTATCTTTGGCTCAACTCACGGACCATGCCTTAACTTGGTGGGACAGAGAAGTCCAAGACCGTAGGCGAAACAACTTTGAGCGGATCACAACCTGGGCAGCCATGAAGTACAACTTCAGGAGGCGCTTTGTGCCACCTCATTACCACAGAGATATGCAAAAGAAATTCAGGCAGCTGTCACAGAAGAGCAAGAGTGTTGAGGAGTATTATGAAGAGTTTGAACAACTCAAGAACCGGATGGCGTTGGACGAGAGTGAAGAAGTTCTCATGGGCCATTTCATAGATGGACTCAATGACCGGATTGCCAGAAAGGTAGAACGCCAACCATGTCATGATCTTAATGATTTGTTGCATGCAGCCGTGCAGGCTGAACAAGGAATCAAGAGAAAGACAGCGGCAGCGAGTCGCTCAAGACCTAGCTCATGGAACGCACCTCCGGCTAAGAATCAATGGAGTGCACCGCAAGCTAAGAACCTTGATAAAAGCAAGACTGTTGCCTCAGGTTCCCAAGATAAGAGGTCAGCTTATGACGCTCCAAGGAACAACCGTACTGACTCAGGTAAGTCTTCAACCACTAATACAAGAGCGCGAGACATAACTTGTTTCAAGTGTCAGGGTAAAGGTCATTATGCACGAGATTGTCCAAATCAGCGAGTTATGATCCTAACACCTGATGGAGGATATGAGTCTCAAGATGAAGAGGAACACCTTGAAGCTGCGGATTCAGAAGAGGAAGTATCATTTCCCGAGACAGGAGAGATGTTAGTTGTTTGCAGGGCATTGAGTGCCTTGAGTGACCCAGACACCATCCAGAGAGAAAACTTGTTTTTCACTCGATGTTCAGTTCAGAACAAGGTATGTAGTCTCATAATTGATGGTGGATCTTGTACTAATGCTGCTAGCAAGATTATGGTGGAAAAGCTAGGTTTGAAGACAACCCAACATCCGAGGCCATACCGCCTTAGATGGCTAGATTCAAGCACCGAGATCAGGATACATGAGCAAGTCCTGATTCAGTTCAAGATAGGGAAGTATGAGGACGAAGTCTTGTGCGATGTTGTCCCAATGCAAGTAGGTCATATGCTTCTCGGCAGACCATGGCAATTTGATAGGGAAGTCATACACAACGGACGCACCAATACTCATTCCTTCACGCATGACAAGCGCAAATTCCAGCTTGCTCCATTATCTCCTCAAGAGGTACATGAGATGCAATCCAAATTTGCTGCCGAGGCCAAGGTAAGTAAAACTAACCTTTACATCACTCCTAGTACTGTCTATAAGGCTTTAGAGCGAAAAGAAACGGTGCTACTAATGGTGTTTAGAGATGTGTTGATTACAGGTTCACATGATAATGTGCTTGTACCAGAGATTGTATCACTGCTTGACAGATACAAAGATGTGTTCCCTGAAGAGATACCGGCTGGGTTACCACCTATTAGAGGAATAGAGCATCAGATTGATCTAGTTCCCGGTGTACCATTGCCCAACCGTCCAGCTTACCGTATGAACCCAACAGAAACTAAGGAGTTAGAAAAGCAGATTCAAGACTTAATGGAGAAAGGTTACATTAGAGAAAGCTTGAGTCCGTGTGCTGTACCAGTTCTCTTAGTGCCAAAGAAAGATGGAACTTGGAGGATGTGTGTAGACTGCAGAGCAATCAACAACATCACCATAAAATATCGACACCCAATTCCAAGGTTAGATGATATGCTTGATGAACTATCTGGATCTAATGTGTTTTCAAAGATTGATCTTAGGAGTGGATACCATCAAGTAAGAATGAAAGAAGGTGACGAATGGAAGACTGCTTTCAAGACTAAGCAGGGGCTATACGAGTGGTTAGTCATGCCATTTGGTCTAACCAATGCACCCAGCACCTTCATGAGGTTAATGAACCAGGTTCTAAGAGCTTACATCAGTAAATTTGTAGTAGTTTACTTTGATGATATATTGGTTTATAGCAAATCGTTTGAGGATCACCAGAAGCATCTTGAGCTAGTCCTTGACACACTTCGAAAAGAAAGCCTATATGGTAATCTTAAGAAGTGCTCCTTTTGTACTAATGAAGTGGTTTTCTTAGGTTTTGTTGTCAGTTCCAAAGGCTTACAGGTTGATCAAGAGAAGATCAAAGCAATCCAAGAATGGCCGAGACCAAACAACATAGGACAAGTCAGGAGCTTCCACGGATTGGCAAGCTTCTACCGGCGTTTTGTCAAAGATTTCAGTACTATAGCCGCCCCTCTCACTGTTGTGATCAAGAAGGACGTAGCATTTCAGTGGGGATCAGCTCAAGAGGATGCGTTCAACAGACTCAAGGATCGCTTGACGCATGCACCAGTTTTGGTATTACCTGATTTTAACAAAACTTTTGAGGTTGAATGTGATGCTTCAGGCTTAGGTATTGGAGCCGTGCTAACTCAAGGAGGGCGTCCAGTAGCCTACTTCAGTGAGAAACTAAGTGGAGCCAGCTTGAACTACCCAACGTACGACAAGGAACTCTATGCGCTAGTGAGGTCGTTGGAGACATGGCAGCACTATCTTCTGTCCAAGGAGTTTGTCATACATACTGATCATGAGACTTTGAATCACCTTAGAGGACAAACAACACTGAAAAGAAGACATGCTAAGTGGATGGAGTTTGTAGAAGCATTCCCATATGTGATAAAGTATAAGAAGGGCAAAGAGAATGTTGTGGCTGGCGCACTCTCAAGGCGACACATGCTGATCACAACTTTGGAGGCTAAGGTCTTAGGGTTTGAACACCTTAAGGATGCATATAAGGATGATCCAGACTTCGGTTCAGTCTATCAAGATTGTACCACTGCCCCAACAGGTTCCTTCTACTTACATAATGGTTATTTGTTTAGGGAAAAACGTTTGTGTGTTCCACATGGTTCTATCCGAGACTTGTTGATCAAAGAAGCACATGGTGGTGGACTCATGGGACATTTTGGAGTGGATAAGACTCTGAGCGTTTTGGTAGAACACTTCTTTTGGCCTCACCTCAAGAAGGATGTGGAACGATTCTGTTCCAAGTGTGTCACTTGCCTCAAAGCCAAATCCAGGTCACATCCACATGGTTTATACATGCCACTTCCTATTCCTAGTATGCCTTGGGTTGATATATCAATGGACTTTGTCTTAGGCTTACCCAAAATCCGAGGAAAGGATTCTATTTTTGTTGTAGTGGACAGGTTCTCAAAGATGGCACATTTCATTCCCTGTGCCAAGACTAATGATGCCACTCAAACTGCTGAGTTATTCTTTAAAGAAGTAGTACGCTTACATGGGATCCCGAGAACTATTGTTTCTGACCGAGACACGAAGTTTCTGAGTCACTTCTGGAGAGTTCTTTGGAGGAAGCTAGGAACCAAGCTACTCTTCTCAACAACTTGTCATCCACAAACTGATGGACAAACTGAGGTTGTAAACAGAACTCTATCTACTCTCTTAAGAGCCACGGTTGGTAAGAACTTACGGAACTGGTTAGATTGTATTCCATATGTTGAGTTTGCTTATAATCATGCTAACCATTCTACTACTAAGTTGTCACCTTTTGAGATTGTCTATGGATTTCAGCCAGAAACCCCTTTAGATCTTGTTCCTTTGCCGCCATTAGATGTTACTAATCAGGATGGAGAATCAAAGGCTGAGTTAATCAAGAAACTGCACCAGAAGGTGAAGGCCAACATAGAGGAAAGGACGGCCAAGTATAAGAAGGCTGCTGACAAAGGGAGAAAGGAGCTCATCTTCAATCCAGGAGATTGGGTGTGGGTTCACATGCGTACAGAGAGATTCCCAAACCAGAGGAAGTCCAAACTAGCGCCAAGAGGAGCTGGACCATTTCGAGTGCTGGAGAGAGTCAACAACAATGCCTACAAGCTGGATATGCCAGGTGAGTTGACCATTTCACCAGTGTTCAATGTTGCTGACTTGCTTCCTTATAATGCAGATGATGGAATTCTGAGGTCAGAATCTTCTCAAGAGGGAGGGAATGATGAGGACATTGACTCAAGCATTGACTCAAGCGTAGAGATACGTCAAGAAGACCTAGAAGAAGTACCTGCTGCTCAAGACGTGACGACCATGAGAGATCCTCCAAGGACAAGATCAGGAACTAGAAGACTCAGAGCACTGTTCAACACGTCCATTCAGAGTCTCCTAGCTCAAGATTATCAAGTGGAGCGTTTAGAAGATCAAATGAAGACAATTGAAGACTCGATGATGATCTTCTCAATTCAGCCCACTTAGGCCCAACCATGGACGACCACACACGCTCAATAAGGTATGATTTCAATTCATATATTGTATTTGTTCATTTTGCAGGTCCAAGTATTACATTAGTCGTCTGAGTCAGAGTCTGTATTAGTCGTTAAGTGAGTCAAGTTTCCCTGTATTACTTTAAAGTCGGACCATAGGATATTTTAGTATTTTAGTAGCCGTTGTAATTAGGTTTTCTGCCCTAGAAGGCAACAGCTGCACGATCCCCTTTATAAGGATCCTTAGCAGCCGTGTATCATTTACCAAATATCAATACAATAACGCAGTTCTTCTTCTTTGAGAGAAAACACCTTTTCGATTCTAAGCTTTCTTGTGAGTCATATCAAGCGACCTTAGATTCAGTCTTATCACAAGATCCTTCATCTCTTGTGTGGCGACAATCAATCCATCTTCTATCCATTCAATCATCTCACGTTCATCCTAAGGAGTCTAGAGACCCGAGGTTTGAATCCATCTTACCACAATATCACCCACGATCTAGAATAGAGAGACCTCAGTCCCTGTTCTACGTCAAACACGCTTCCATCTTGCATCACATCCTGTAAGGGTAAATTCATGGCAATCAAAACAGATATGAGTAAGGCTTATGATAGAGTTGAATGGGTGTTTATTGAGAAACTTCTGAGAAAGATGGGATTTCATGCCCAATGTGTTAATCGGATAATGCGATGTATAACCACGGTTCAATATAAGATTCTCATTAATGGACAGCCACGGGGTTTCATAGCTCCACAAAGAGGGTTGCGACAGGGTGATCCTTTATCACCATATTTATTTATTCTTTGCACAGAATCTTTGATTGCGAATATAAAGAAAGCGGAGCGCGAAAAACAACTAACGGGACTGAAGGTGGCAAGAGCATGTCCTCCAATATCACATCTTCTTTTCGTGGATGATAGTTTATTCTTCTGCAAAGCTAACAAGGAGGAATGCCAGACAATCTTACATATACTTAAAGCCTACGAGGATGTATCGGGTCAGCAAATTAACTTTGCGAAGTCTTCACTTCAGTTTGGGCATACGGTAGCGACGGAAGTCCGCGACGAGGTGAAAGCGTTACTAGGAATCACAACGATGGGAGGAATGGGTTCATATCTGGGTATTCCAGAGAGCCTCAGTGGACCTAAGACACAAGTCTTTAGTTTCTTACAAGATAGACTTCATGGAAGAGTTAATGGCTGGACAACAAAACTGCTTTCCCGAGGTGGAAAAGAGGTTATGATAAAGGCTGTGGCGACGGCCTTACCAAATCATGTAATGTCCTGTTATCGGTTACCAAAAAAGATTACTACGAAATTAACAAGCATAGTTTCAAATTTCTGGTGGGATACGGGTGGCACGAGTTCAGGTATGCACTGGATGTCTTGGGACAAACTTTTCCGAGGAAAAGAAGACGGTGGGATTGGCTTTAGAGACTTTCGGGATGCAAACACAGACTTTTTAGCGAAACAATTATGGAGACTAATTGATAAGCCGGATATACTTTTCTCGAAAGTGTTTAAAGGAAGATATTTTAGGAATATGGATCCTCTTGATCCAATAAGGTCATACTCGGCATCATATGGATGGCGGAGTATTACATCGGCTAGGCCTCTGGTTAAAAAAGGACTTATCAAAAGGGTGGGAACACGGAAATCTATTTCGATATGGAATGACCCGTGGATACCATCTTATCTCCCGAGACCAGCAACTCAAAAAATGGATTCTTCTCAAACGTTGGTGACTGTTGGCCAGTTGATTGACCATCATACCAATATGTGGAATATACCACTATTGGAGACAGTTATAGTACCAGAGGATGTGGCTTTGATCCTGAGTATCCCGTTTAGCAGGGCTTATAGTTTGGACTCGTTTGGATGGTATCCTACGAAGTCTGGAAGATACACGGTGAAATCAGGGTATCATTTGGAGAGAGATTTAGCTAACAACGACGAAGTTATTCCTATCCTGGAACCAAGTATCAAAAAGCTACAAGCCTTCTCATGGAAGATCAAATGTCCTCCCAAGATAAGGCATTTTATATGGCAAGCTTTATCAGGTTGTTTATCAGTAGCAAAAAACTTGAAGAGAAGAGGGATAAAATGTGACACTCGTTGTACTCGGTGTGGAGCAGAGGAGGAATCAATAAATCATGTGTTATTTGAATGTCCACCAGCAATCCAGACATGGGCATTGTCCCACATACCGACAAACCCAGAGCTTTTTCCTACGGAATCTATCTATACGAATATGGATTATCTGTTTTAGAGATTACCCTTGGATAAGGAGATGAATATATATCCCTGGATAATATGGTATATCTGGAAGAGTAGGAATGATATGGTTTATGGGCATATTGACCGAGTTCCTCAAGAAACCTTGAGATTGGCAGAAACAGAATTTGTTAGATGGGGAGATGCGCAGTTGAATGAGGTAAAAGATACAATACCAGAGTCACTAGATGGAGGGAGTTTAGAAATTGATTTAATACCCACAGGACAATGGTGTTTTGTGGATGGATCTTGGAAAGAGGGTGATCGGTTTTCAGGACAAGGATGGTATAGTGGTTATGAGAGAGAAGTAAATGTTTTGATGGGGGCAATGAATATCAGAGCCAGTTTATCACCACTACATGCAGAATTTGAAGCCATGGTATGGGCTATGGAATGCATGAAGTATCATAGACATCAGTACATCACATTTGCAACAGACTGTTCAGAATTGGTGAAGATAGTGTCGGAACCAGAAGAATGGCCAGCTTTTTCGATCCACTTAGAGGAGTTCCAAGTAAGAAAGGAGTACTTCACAACCTTTGAACTCATCCATGTACCGCGCACAAAAAATTTGATGGCAGACAGACTAGCACGGAGTGCCCGCCTAAGACCATCATATTCAATCCACGTTGGACCGGAGCCACCAAGTTGGATTAGTGATAAATAGGTTTCTTATTTTATATTGTTGACAAAAAAAAAATCAAATATCCATTTAGACCCGCCAGTTTAGACAATTTATATTTAAGACCCTTTTTGAATCGTCTGTTTAAATTCGTTAGAAGTAACACATGTCTATTTAAATCTGTTATATTATGTTTATAAACTTAATTTTAAAATTTTCATACAAATAAATAAATTTAACTTTATATATTTTGTATACATTTTTATTGTGATTGATTCCAATACTTCCAAGCTATCAAACAATAATTTTTCTTCTAGTAAAAACTATTTAGTAAATCATTTATATTTTGGATTTTTCTTTATATTTTTTTTTTTGTTTACATAGAGATGTTAAAACGGACATACTCAACCCGTTTAGATCCATTTATATTTTAGACTCATTTAGACCCGTCACTTTAACCATATGGATGTAACACATTCCCATTTAATTCTGTTTAGGTTCGTTTATAAATTTTAATTCAAAAAAAAAAACATAATAAAAATACAGAAAATTAACTTTTACAGTTTAAATTTAATACAAAATATGAAAATACAAAAGAATTTTTGTTTTTGTTTTTGTGCATTTTTTTGATTTACATAGCGTTTTTAAAACGGATGAATCCGCTTTTTTAGACCCATTTATATTTACGACTCATTTAGATCTGTCTGTTTAAACTCGTTAAAAATAACACACACCTGCTTAAATCCGTTTAAGCCCATGTTTTTCATTTTGATCTTGTATAATACAAAAAATCACAATATTTTGGTTTTGGTTATCAATTGATCTTATATACCGAGAATAATAAATTATGCTAAAAATATTATTTGTACACATATCATAATTTAGGCTGAAAAAATGAAACAACTGTATTTTATAGTCCCATATTAATATTGGTCATTAAAAAAAAAGAAGACAAGTGCAAACAATATCCCGTAAATCCTAGAAAAATTCAGATTCAGACTCCATCAAGAAAATAGGCAACATGTTCAAATAGCTTTGGAAACACATACATAGAGCTATCGCTTGGAGCCATGATAATTTGAAAAGCATCTGGCACCATTACTGAAAAAGACATTATCAAATAACCGAGAACAGAATCATATCAAACCGCTGACCAAAAAAAGTTGAAATTGTTTTTATATCAAACAATGTTCATAGATATAGGGCGGAGAGGGAGAGGGCAAAGATTAAAATTTTATATCACATATTCTTGCATTTGCCTGCAAGATGGTGAATTCGGTTGTAGCACATATGTGCCATGTCCGAAGTTTTAAAAATTTATAACTCTCGAGTACCTGTGGCACCCCTAAGAAGGATGAGTCTGTAAAACATGCATAAATATTATTTTATTTTTTATTTATCTAAATGTTAAAATTTAAAACCTATTTTCGCTTTACATTGTTTTTCATTGTTGTAAGCACAACTTATTACAAAACGGCACAACTTAAAACAACTTGTAGCATGCATAAATATGTTATAGTAAGTCAAGACAAAGCATATCAAAAGATCACTAACCCTCTCAAAACATTTAGGGAGAATATATACATACATGAATCCTATAGAGTTCTCTTTCGTTTTGTACGAAAAACACTTCGACTTCATTCATAGCTTGACACTGCAATTTTTTTCACACAGGGAGTAAGCACCCATTTTACATCAAACTCCACAAATGATCGAGAAAGTATTCCTATATATAGATACTCACAAAATTAGCAATTGATTCTTGCTTAGGTTTATCAGGGTAGTTACATAAAAACTTCTTCTCTCCTAAAGCATGAACAGATGTAGAAAAGTGATTAGCATACCAGGTCCATCAACTACCCAAAAAATGGAAAAATCCTGAGATAGGAAAGCAAGATAAAATATGAATCATAAACTTAATATGAGGCTTAACTTATTAACAATATCATTATCATGTACAATCCACCAAAACTTCTTCTCCAATTTAGGTACGAAAATAATAACTTCAATCCTCTAATATCTGGAATGTCAAGAATGCAAAATAATCTTACAAGAAAAGTAAAGAGAGTTTCACAAGTCTCGATGTCCTTCTCAGTGGTATCTCTTGCAAGCTCAGTGAAAACCTCCATCAACCTTTTTACTAAGAAGAACAAACACAAAACAGTAAATCAATTCCAAATATGTAATTGATCTTGTAACATCACATTAAAATTCGACTTTGTGGATAAAATAGAAACTCTTACGATATGAACATCTCTGAGTATCTTGGGTTCCGAAGATTCGCCTAGATCCTTATCGGTGGATTCTTCTTGGAATACTTCTCACTTGATTCCACATCTCCCATGTTCACAGGCTATGGCATATTCCCAGGGAAATACGGCTAGTGGAAGATTTAGAAGATATAAACGATGTAGCACGGGGACGGCATTTTGATGTTTGTACCCGTACCCGTAACGTTTCGGAGACGGGTATTTCGTGGGGATGACATGGAGACGTCTCTCTCACTTTTTCAATAAATCGAAAAAAATTGAGAAACTAATTATTATGGGATATAAAGATAATACTATAGGACATTTCCAAAACATAAAAAAATTGAGTTTTTGTTAATAATTAATATATTTTACTCTAATGAACTTGTAGATCTTCCATTACACTTGAATAAATTATATTTTATCGTTATATTTCTTCGCACTTTTATATTTTTCAAGTTTTAACTATATTTTTATAAGGTATAATTTTGTATATATTAAATCTATAGATATATATAAATTTTTAGTTTTGTCGTTTTCTGTCCCCGCTCACGTACCCGTTTCTGTATCCGCATCCATCTCGGTGAAAATATAAATATTTTAGAGATTGAAACAATATTATTAAAATCGATTTCTTATGTAACTTATTTTCTAAATAGAAATATTTGTTAGTGATATTAATTAAGGTGTAGAAGATATTACGTAGGATTTTTTTCGAAAACTCGTAAATGATATGGTAATATATTAAAGAATAGCAAAAATTATTATAGTTGCGATTTTCTAATGTGCCTGATTATTGTGTCTTTATACATTGATAAGTTTGTTTTCCATATCTTTTTAAGATTATTTATTAAAGTATATCCTTTGTTTGTTAAGGAAATAGAATATTAGGAAAACTTAATTAAAAAAAAACTGTTCAATCAAGCAAAATTCAATTGTTTACATTTTTAAAAACATTATTGATAAACCTTTAATTAAATAACAAAAACACAAAACAAATTAATAGCACAATTTGTAAATAAGTAGAAAATTTTAGGCAATTTCTAATTTATATTCTATTTTAATAGAATAGATAGTCTATTACTTTATTGTAGTCAAATAGTATCATTATTTTTTTGGTCAACTTATTGTAGTCAATTATACACATCCAAGCCCACAGATAACTTAATTTAAAAGAATCGAATACAAATTCCAAAAAGAGAGAAAAAAAATTCATCTTTTTCTGCGGTAAACTTTTCTTACCCTTTCTCTAATGCCCTAAATTATGTGAATCATGAGGTTTGTTTTATACATGTGTTGTGTTTCAAGACGAAAACAATTAAATTTCCTTTGTAAATAATGTAAAACATCATTAGTTTTACTTAACACATGTACTAAATAAGAACTAGAACTACTCGTTTGTTTTTTCTTTTATCAAACTATCATTTTGTAAATTCGAAAGTAAGATTTATTTTGCATTATCAGAGGACCGAGATTCAAATATGAGAGCTGATTTTGTCACCAAATTAACTTCAACATTGTTCAAACGAGAAACATAATAGAAGCAAAGGATCGACTAAAATACTTAATATCCACTAACACTCTGATCAACTCCGTAGAATAAGTTTCAGAGTTAAGCATTTTGATAAGGGATTGAGAATCCGACTTGACGATGAGAGAATGAGCATTGGCAGCAACAACAACCATGACAACTTTTTGCAACACGAGAGCTTATGCTATCATAACCAAGGAGACATAGCTTCGATGACCCAAGAAAGTTGGTGAAAGCTAAAAAAATCGATCTTGAAAACATACCGCGTTTTTGTTTCTCTTTTTTAGAAATAGACCAGAATTAATCTCTATTTGATCGGTATTTGTTATTTTTAAAAATGAAACAATCAGTATTTGTTTTTCCCTAATTTCAGATCAGCAATTTTATTCACATTGAAAAAAAAAAATTGGTGAAAAATATCACATCTCTGGCAATTAAACAAATTGGAGAGTTAAAAAAGTGTAAATATGCAAAAATAATTCTTGTTCAGTGATGTAAAAAAACTAAACAAACAAAGAAGTCCAAAATAAAATAAATAACACAGTGATTTTCATAAATATTCAAAATATTTAAAATTTATATTACATATTAAAAATCATTGTTCATTGTTCACTTGTTCTTCAACATTCACAAAAAGTATCAACATGGTTGGTTAAAGTTTTTCTATTAGTGTCTAAGAAATTAAAAGTATGAAACAATTTTTAATCTATTTTCACACTTTTGAGTTTTAATCTATTAGAAGTTAGAACCACACATAATTGGAATTATAAGAAAAAATGACGTTTAGCATAAATCCTAAAGTTCAAATTGAAAACACTAATTTACAAAAGTTAAATAGATAAAAAGTTATAAAATATAAATCTTAATCTGTTTCGGTAAATACGTAATCAAATAACAAAATTTTGTTCTAAAATACAAACATCACAATATAAAAAAGAGAATCAAACCTAGAGAGGTTTAAGAGAATTGATATGGTAATTTGAATGGAGGAAGAAACGGTAATATCCCGGTTTCTGGTGTATGTGGAGAGGTTTAAGAGAGTTGATATGGTAATTTATGTCACTAAAGTATATATATTTTTTGGTCATTTGTCCAAAGAAAATTTCAGAGTTAAGTGTGTTTGAGCTGGAGTAGTTAAGGGATGGGTGACCTACCGGTAAGTGACTCACGCAATCGTGCGAGTGAGAGCAAAACACTTGGAAAGATCGTATGGTGATTGCAGGGACAGTAAATCAAGTCTTTAGAGCCTCCCAAAAATAACAATTCGGCCGTCGAACGAGGGTGGACCCACGGGCCGAGTGAGCGGGCATGGGACCCACAGATGGGGGCGGTCGGGGCGTTACAAGTGGTATCAGAGCCGAATCCGAGGACGCGTGTGGAGTCAGTGAGGGCTCACACCGTCAAAGATAACGATCTTGATGCGCAATGAGGACGTTGCGCTCTGTGAGAGGTGAAGAATTGTAACATTCCGGTTTGTGGTATATGCAGAGAGGCTTAAGAGAATTGATTTGGCTACCTATGTCACCAAAGTGAACTTATCTTTTCGGTCATTTGTCCAGAGAAAACTTCAGAGTTAAGCGTGCTTGAGCTGGAGTAGTCAAAGGATGGGTGCCTACCGGAAAGTGACTCACGGTATCGTGCGAGTGAGGGCAAAACACGTAGAAAGATCGTGTGGTGATTGCATGGATATTAAATCAAGTCTTTAGAGGCTCCCAAAAATAACAATTCGGCCGTCAGACGAGGATGGGTCCACGGGCCAAGTGAACGGGCGGGGGACACACGAACGGGGGTGGTCGGAGCGTTACAGAACGTGAGATCTTTTTTACTATATCGAATTAAATTAATAAAGACGTAATTGGTTTTCCATTAAAATTTTAAAGTAATGAAAGTTACTTAGATTATTTAAGGAGGTTACAGTGTAACTTAGTAGATGATGATCTAACATATGTAATCGTATTACGTATAACAGAAACATTGAAATCTATTTTTGTTAAGCCTTCTCTAACAATTAGATTAATTATGTGAGCAAAATAAAGAAGGGAGTTTGCTGACTCTAGAAACTGTGATAGGCAAACTATAAAGCCTTTTAAAAAAAATTGATTGAATATAACAAGGAGTCGGCGAGTTATTTACATAAAAAGACACTTCTACACACTCTAATATCATTATAAGGCATTTTTAGATTCTTGAGTACTTTTAACATTGTGCACATGTATAATATTCCTGTTTTAACCATGAGACAATGTAAGTTACGTTTGGTGAAGTGTGGTGGGAGTTTGAAATAGCACAAAAGAAGAAAAAGGTGCATGTCAAATCTGGCCAGTAAAGCAAATAAAAAGAAATTAAATCTTGTGGCTCATATTCATTAATGGTTTCAAAATTGATGGGATAAAAAAAAATTTGTGAGTCGTTAGATTAAAAGAATTTTTTTTGTCAACAAATTAAAAGAAAGATAAAAAAAGATAAAACTCACCTTTTTGCTAGGACAACATTTTTTGTAATATTTATGAGTAGGAGACAAATGTTTATTTTGTAAGTCAAAACGGGGATATGTGACGATTAAGAGAATTTTTGTGTGTTGTGTACAGGTTGGTATTTTTTTATATACATGTGAATTTGGTCACAAGTCTTGTATATGAGTTGTGGATAAAGTTGGGTGGATGTATGTAGTCTGATTATGATTTCTTCTCTTGAACTACAGTCCACAGATATGTGTCCACACTAAAATGTCCACAACGTTTCTGTTAAATATATCTGTAAAATCTGAAATCAAATGCAAATAGTAAATCACAAAATATAGTTTAAATTTTAATTGCAGACACATAATTGCATACAAAGAGATTCCATAAAAAAAAAATGTTTTTGTTTCAACATGTCCACATGTTTGTATCCACATTTAAGTGTCCATCAATTAAGTATCCACTATTGGTGATCCATCAAGTTGGTGTCCACCATGTGGTGTCCACCGTGTCCAATTAAAGAAACTAACAAATAATAGCTTACAAGTCCAATTTTTACAATAAAAATGTACAGAGTTATTTACATAAAAAGACACTTCTACACACTCTAATATCATTATAAGGCACTTTCAGATTCTTGAGTACTTTTAACATTGTGCACATGTATAATATTCCTGTTTTGACCTTGAGACAATGTAAGTTACGTTTGGTGAAGTGTGGTGGGAGTTTGAAATAGCACAAAAGAAGAAAAATGTGTATGTCAAATCTGGCCAGTAAAGCAAATAAAAAGAAATTAAATCTTGTGGCTCATATTCATTAATGGTTTCAAAACTGACGGGATAAAAAAAAAATTGTGAGTCGTTAGATTAAAAGAATTTTTTTTTGTCAACAAATTAAAAGAAAGATAAAAAAAAGATAAAACTCACCTTTTTGCTAGGACAACATTTTTTGTAATATTTATGAGTAGAAGACAAATGTTTATTCTGTAAGTCAAAACGGGGATATGTGACGATTAAGAGAATTTTTGTGTGTTGTGTACAGGTTGGTATTTTTTTATATACATGTGAATTTGGTCACAAGTCTTGTATATGAGTTGTGGATAAAGTTGGGTGGATGTATGTAGTCTGATTATGATTTCTTCTCTTGAACTACAGTCCACAGATATGTGTCCACACTAAAATGTCCACAACGTTTCTGTTAAATAGATCCGTAAAATCTGAAATTAAATGCAAATAGTAAATCATAAAATATAGTTTAAATTTTAATTGCAGACACATAATTGCATACAAAGAGATTCCATAAAAAAAATGTTTTTGTTTCAACATGTCCACATGTTTGTATCCACATTTAAGTGTCCATCAATTAAGTATCCACTATTGGTGATCCATCAAGTTGGTGTCCACCATGTGGTGTCCACTGTGTCCAATTAAAGAAACTAACAAATAATAGCTTACAAGTCCAATTCTTACAATTTTTACAATAAAAATGTACATGGAAAGATATAATATGACACACAAATTTAGCAAAGGTAAGCGCTAAGATATCCAGAGCAAGTAGTGGTGAAAAAGTGATTTATCCCTAAATTAGATTGTAACTAGAAATAACCAATAGAGAGCAGATCTAGAATAATAAACACTAAAATGACCAATTTTACTCCAGGCATGTTGGGAGGCATCGATCTCACCCGGAGAATAAAGATAGAAACAAATAGTGAAATAGGGTATATGTGGGTGTGGTTAACCTAAACTCCTTTAACGATAGAGAGAAATGGAGAGTGGCTTTGACAAAAATAAGGGAATAGAGAGTGGTCATGGCAAAAATAAGGGAAATGAAGAGGGGCCATGACAGAAATGAAAACAAAAAATGTGGAAGAAGCAGATGGAGATAACAGTGGCGCAGATTGAGTTTTGGAAGAGAGAGGGAGTGACAGACAAATGAAAAAGGTATGGTGGAGAAAGAAAATAAAAGTTAGAACGTAAAAAGGTGGAGAATAAATAAAGAAGGTTAATTTGGGAATTTAACAGAGTCAAAGTATCTTGGTAGCAAAAAGTGCCTTTTAGTGTTATTAAAAACTCATAAAAGCCTTTTTATGTAAAGCACTCTATAACAAGAAACATAGAGACTTAACTAGACTACCAAATGGAGCAATAAAACAGAACAAGAAGCATAATTACTGAACTAAAGTTGGTAAATTATCAATTCGAGCATTAAATCAGAGCTTGAAGCCATGAAGCATAAATATCGATATGAACTACCAAATCCAGAAATGACAACTAAAAAAACTGACCAAATCGAGTTTTTATTGTTTAATTTCGTAGCGATTTACTGGAAATTTCCTTAACAAGAATCGATTTCAACTACAAAGACAAATAAATCCAATAATAACCGATGAAACATATATACTGAGAACAAATTTTTAAAGAGGGACGAAGTAAAATCGACAGTAAGAGCTTCATAAACAACCACTGACATAACATAAGAGAAGAACAAGAGGAAGAAACCGTACCTGAGACCGCGTTTTTGATGTCTCAGACGAAGGAGATGCACAAAATAGGTAGTTTTCCAGTTTGATAAATTCGATTAGGGTTTCTTAAAGAGATAGGTTTTCGACAAAAGGGGATGGAAGCTCAACAGGTTCTTCACGTAATGGGTTAGGTTAATTTTATTAGGATCATATGTTATATTCGTAAATTGTAAGTATATAATACATATATGTAAGTATGTAACATATTATATAATATAATAGTATACATAACAAACCGGTTAACTCATGTATATTTTGGGTTTTAACGGAACCCACCCCATATTCGAGAGTATAGAGATACCTTACCCAATCGGGTATTTTAGAGGAACCGTACCTGAACTGAACCGGTTTTTTCCGGATCGGTTTGGACTCAGATAATCAAGTATAGATAAAATACTCAGGGCTAGTTACAATAGCATTTTTTATACTTTATAGGGGTTAATTGAGATTAAAATCCGGTCACACAAGAAGGCATCTCCCATAAACAAAAAAGGAATCCGCGCGTTCACGCGGAAACTCATTTTGAATAAATATAATTTTTAAATATAAATAAATTTTAAATTTAATATTTCAAAACTATTTTTAATATATTTGCAACTATTGAATATTCGTAATTAATTATTTGTAACAAGTATGTATTCAAAAATATTTCTTCTTTTTTAATTAAGAATGTAGCTTGAAACATTAGCAATGACACTGGTAAATTGTTTTAACTTTTATAAACATTAAACACCAAAGACATAACTGTAAGACCATGTGCATTAGGAGATTTAGAGGGGTTCTTATCAAAAGTTCTTAAGTAAAAAAAATAGTATAATATTGCGGGCCCCACAAGAAGTTCTTAACAAAAGTTCTTAATTAAGAGTTTTTAAGAGCTGAGTTCTTAACTGTTCACGCCACGTGGCGACATATGATTGGTTCTTTTTTTCACATCTGCAAAAAAAAAAAAAATTATTATTAAAAAAAGTTAAGAACCCCCAAGGGGGGTTCACTGATGCACATGCTCTAAAGTCAATCCAAAAGAGTTTTGTATACAATAAAATTATTCTTGACAAATCACCTACATCTAATACTTTTATTTTATTTGTATATTCTATAAACATTAGTGTCTGCAAAGAAAGAATTAATTGCATGTTGAGTAACATGTTTTGGTATGACATTTCATGAATTAAGAGAATTTTAAATTACTTTTGCTCTAACATATTTTCGTATGTGACATCATGAAAATATGAAAGGTTAATGATAGTGTCAAAAATTTGTAGTGATTAATTAGGGGATTGTTGTTACGTACGATGAAATTAGATAATGATTCTATTATTCATAAAATTACATTTTAATTTATTTTTTCATGTTTGCCTTGGTAAAGATCGTCAACACCTAACTTTGACAAGTTTTTGTTTTGTTTTCTTATCACATCTTTATTAGATTTTGATAGACTATCCATAATTTGTTTTGACCATATTTATATTCCTGCTCATCTAATCATTTTTGATATAGAAGAAAATATGTTATAATGAATATATATATGTATTTCAATCAACCAATTTTGTGACTATTGATTTCAATTATATGTATATTTTATTATCGATAAAGCTTTGATTAGAAAAGTAAACATATAATTAAAACACACAACTTTTGAAAATTTTAGAAACTATATACAAAAACATTTCAAAATGAAAATTCAAAAAACACAACTCTCAAATGTATATATTCACATTTTTATTATTAATAGAAATACATTCATTTTTTGTCTAAATGACCACAAGGTTAAGAGCCTTGCGCTCTACCAACTGAGCTAGACGGGTTTGGTAGAAATACATTCATCATTAAACAATAATGAAATCGCAGATCTTGCACAATTAGTAGTAGGAAAATTGGTACATGAAGAAGACAATTCCACTTTATGAGATTTTATCGGTTTATTATACGCTTAATAAATAAAATGTTTAACTTTATATAAATCTACTTTAAAATTGTGTATTTTACTTAATGTTGTGGTTAAGTTCTTTGTGTTTTTGTGGGTGTGAGATCTGTGAGAATATGCTTGTTAGAAAAGAACAAAATAATGAATGGGTAGAGGAAACAAAAACAAAACTGATGTGAAAATGTAAAATCCAAAGACATGTGTCCAAAACATAAATAAATTACATTCTAAACTATATATAGGATTTGAAAGGTTGTGAATAAAAGATAAGTAAAAGATGTGACCATAAAAATAAAAAACACACCTTTGGAAAAAATTAGAAGTTATATGCGAAAGTTATCAAAAGATTAATCCGAAAAGACTTTGAAACTATGTACTTGGAATTAATATTGTGGTTAAGTTTTTGTATTTTTTTAGGTGCTAAATCTGGTTTTAATTTAAGATATGCTTTTTAGAGAGAACAAAAGAATAAGATGTGTGAACAAAAAGAAGAAGAAAATTGATGTGGTTAGATGAATACAATAGAAAAATTAAAGACTTGTGTCTCAAAAAATTGAAGATTTATATCTTAAACAATAATTGAGATTTCAAAGAACCGATAATTTGAAGGAGGAACAAATGGAAACCAAAACACTTGTGTTAAAAATAGATTAAGGATGTCTACAACAATATATAGGATTTGAAAGGTTGTCTATAAAATACACAATAAAAAGAAGTAACCGTAGAATAAAAAAACACACAATTTTCCGAAATAAAGTTATATACGAAAATGTATGAAGAAATTAATCTGGAAAGACACCACCGTTTCTTGGTATTTTTAGAATGTTATTTCTGATTAAGTTCTTTGTTTGTGTGTGTGATATTTGATTTTAAGTTAAAATAAGTTTTTTGGAAAAGAAGAAAATCATGTTAGATGAATAAAATCAAAAACTCAAAGAATTGTGTTTAAAATTTAGAAAATGATGTTTTAAAAATAAATATTATTTCCAAGGTTTTGAATAAAGAACATAACTAAAAGACGTAATCATATAATAAAAACATACTTTTTGACGAAAGTAGAAGTTATATGCGAAAAATATCAAGAAATTAATCTGTAAGAACTTGAAACTATGTACTTGGGATTAATGTTGGTGGTTAAGTTCTTTGTGTTTTGCGGGTGTGAAATCTGTTTTTAATTTAAGATATGTTTGTTAGAAAGAACAAAATATTAAGATGTATAGATAAAAAGAAGAAGAAGAAAAAAATTGTGGTTAGATGAATATAATAGAAAATTTGAAGACTTTTGTCTGAAAAATAGATAATTGATACCTTAAACAATTAATGTGATTTCAAAGAAGGAACAAATGGAAGACCCAAAACTTGTGTTAAATAAAAATAGATGAAAGTTGTTTGAAACTATATATAGGATTGAAAAAGTTATGATTAAAAGATGTGATCGTAGAATGAAAATACACATCATTTGACGAAATAAAGTTATATACGAAAAGTTACGAAGAAATAAATCTGAAAAAATACGACCTTTGATTGATATTTTTTAGATTATTATTACACAATAAAAAATAACTGGAATTTCACAGGAGGAACAAATGGAAAACCAAAAGACTTGTGTTAAAAAAATAGATGAAAAATGTTGAAACAATATATATGATTTGAAAGGTTATGAATAAAAGACACAGTTAAAAAGTGATTGTAGAATGAAAAACACACCTTCTGATTAAATAGAAGCTATATACGAAAAGATATGAAGAAATTAATATAGAAAGACACAACCGTTTTTGGTATTTTTAGGCTGTTATTTGTGATTAAGTTTTTTTTGTCTATGTGAGTATGATATCTGATTTTAAATTAGGATATCATCGTCGAAAATAACAAAAAAAAAAATGAACGGACAGAGGAAAATAAGAAAATAGGTTAGATGAAGGATGTCTGAAACTATATAGGATTTGAAAGATTATGATTAAAAGACACAATTAAAAAACATGACCGTAGATTGAAAAAATGCATCTTTTGACAAAATAAAAGTTATATACGAAAAAGTACAAATAAATAAACCTGAAAAGACAAGACCGTTCATTGGAAAACCAAAATATTTGTGTTAAAAAAATAGATGAAAGATGTTTAAAACAATATATATATATATATATAGGATTTGAAAGGTTGTGAATAAAAGACACAATTAAAAAGTGTTTGTAGAATGAAAAACGCTCATTCTGATGAAAATATAAGTTATATATGAAAAGGTACGAAGAAATTAATCCGGAAAACACGACCGTTCTTTGGTATTTTTAGATTGTTATTATTATCTTGTTTAAATGGAAAACCAAAAGACTTGTTTAAAAAAAAAGATGAAAGATGTTTAAAATAATATATAGGATTTGAAAGGTTGTTAATAAAAAAAATTAAAAAAGTGACCGTAAAATGAAAAGACGCACATTTTAATGAAAATAGTAGTTATATACAAAATATCAAGAAATTAATCAGAAACGACACGCTCGTTCTTTTGTATTTTTAGATTGTTATTTGTGATTAAGTTCTTTGTGTTAATATGGGTGTGATATATGATTTTAAGTTATGATATGATTGTTAGAAAAGAACAAAAGAGTGGACGAAAAAGGGAAAAAATAGGATAGATTAATTCAAATGAAAAGAAAAAAAAATAGGTTCGATGAATGATCTTTGAAACTATATATATGATTTGAAAGGTTGTGATTAAAAGATATGACTGCAAAATGAATAACATCTTTTGACGAAATAGAAGTTATATACATAAAGTTACGAATAAATAAATTCGAAAAGACACGACCGTTCATTGGTATTTTTATATTATTATTAGTATCTTAAACAATAACTAAAATTTCAAAATAGAAACAAATTAAAACTAAAAGACTTGTGTGAAAAAATAGATGAATGATGTTTAAAACAATGTGTATACTTTGAAAAGTTGTGAATAAAACACACCATTAAAAGATTTTAAAGTGACTGTATAATGAAAAAGCGCACATTCTGATGAAAATAGAAGTTAGAGAAAAAGAAAAATAAAAAGATGTGGTTAGATGAATATAATAGAAAATTTAAAGACTTTTGCCTAAGAAAGAGTTAATTGATACCATAAACATTAACTGTGATTTCAAAGGAGTAACAAATGGAAGATCCAAAAATTTGTGTTAAAAATAGATAAAAGATGTTTGAAAATATATATATATATATATATATATATATATATATATATAGAGTTTGAAAGGTTGCGATTAATAGACATAATAAAAGACGTGACTGTAGAATGAAAAGACGCATCTTTTGACGAAATAGAAGTTATACGAAAAGGTGCGAATGATTAAATGCGAAAAGATTTTTAATTAAGTTATAATATGTTTGTTAGAAAGAACAAAAGAGTAGGGTGTGTACAGACAAAAGAATATAAATGATGAGGTTAGATGAAGGATGTTTGAAAATATATATAGAATTTAAAGGGTTGCGATTAATAGATACAATAAATAGACGTGACTGTAGAATGAAAAGACATATTTTTGATGAAATAGAAGTTAAATACGAAAAGATATGAATGAATAAATACGAAAAGATACAACCGTTCATTGGTATTTGGACGAACAAATAAAAATGGAAGATCTAATTTTTTGTGTTAAAAATGAATGATATTTGAAACTACATATATGATTTTAAAGGTGGCGATTAAAAGACACATTTAAAAGACGCGGCCGTATAATGAAAAAAACTTTTGACTAAATGGAAGTTATATACGAAAGGGTACAAATAAATAAATATGAAAAGACACGACCGTTCATTGGTATTTGGAGGAACAAATAGAAATGAAAGACATAAATTTTTGTGCTAAAAATGAATGATGTTTGCAACTACATATATAATTTGAAAGATTGCGATTAAAAGACATATTTAAAAGACGCGACCGTAGAATAAAAAACGCATTTTTTTTACTAAATGAAAGTTATATACGAAAGGGTGCAAAAAAATAAATACGAAAAATCACAACCGTTCATTGGTATTTTTTAGATTGTTATTATTAATAGATTAAATTAGTGGAATATGATAAGTTAAGCACAAGTTTTCCTTCTCTAAAAGGAGAAAAATAAATTTTAGCAAAATCATTTATAATTTAGACCTTATGATATTCTATCAAAAAAATTAAAATAACAAATGGATTTATTTTAGAATAATTCAGCTTAATAACTTATTCCATTAAATTTTTTTTTTTTTTTTTGTCAACTTATTCCATTAAATTTTAATCTTCTAAGAAAGCAACCATTTGCTCTATATATTGTTGAAGGCAAGAAGACGGAAAGGAATTATACAGTAGACTGAAAATGCCCAACACAACCTTAAATTGTTGGGTGATAAAAGTTTTACCTTTTTTTGTCAATACTATACAGATTCTACATCGAAGATGGTAATAGTGAGGATGCAAGTCTTATGGTTTCTTAACTGCCAATGGTCAACTTCTTTAGACCATAAATGACAGGTAAAGAGAGAAAGAACAAGTAACAATCCATTACCACTCATTAAAATTCAAATCCATTAGAAGCAGCCAAGCCATAGAGAAAAACGAAAGGCCTTCAAATTCCGAAAGCATTAACAAAAGAAAGCTAACGAAGAAAAATGTAACTTCATTACTATATTGACGATAATCAACAAAAGAAGAAAAAAACACAACCTAAGCTTTTCCTTGCCTTCTAAACCATCAAATTTCTTCCTCTTCCAGGATGGATCCTTCTCCTCTGCAACTCTTCTACCTCCATCATCAAGAGCAAAATAAAATCTTCCTCTTCTCTCGACTTTTGCTTCAGATGTAAGGCTTTTCTTCCTCTTAACTCTTCCTACTGTTGTCGTGCTTCATCTGGCTCAGGCTTTGTTGTAGCTTTGCGTCTCCTAGGTCGTCATCGTTCTTGCTCAGGAATTTGTCGACCTGAGATGCTGCTTGACGTCCTTCTGAGATGGCCCAGACCACCAAGGACTGGCCTCTCCGACAATCACCTGCTGCAAATACACCTTCAACGGTTGTTGAAAACCGGCCATACTCTGCCTTAAAGTTCGACCTGTTGTCGCACTCGAGTCCTAGCTTCTCAGCAAGTGTCTGTAGCAACAAGAGCAAGCCAATGGTTTGTTTATGCTTTCAATCATTAGGGCTCACAATGTCTGAAATAAAATAAGGTACACAACGGGAAACTTACTGGCTCAGGTCCAAGGAATCCCATGGCCAAGAAAACAAGGTCCGCTTCAATTATTTCTTCCGAGCCTTCCATCTCCTTGAATTGGAACCTTCCGGTCTCATCCTTCGCCCAACTCACGCGCACAATTTCAAGTCCTTTCACGTTTCCATTGCCATCTCCTATGAACCGCTTGGTCAAGACCTCATAGGTTCTGGGGTCTTTTCCGAATTTGGTGGCAGCTTCTTGATGTCCGTAGTCAACACGGAATACACGAGGCCACTGTATTCACAATAGTACAAGGAAGCCCATTACTTGATCAATAATTCTTTAGTATATATATGGATGCAAAAATCTGATTACTGAAACAAACCTGTGGCCAAGGGTTTCCAGGAGCTCTCGTTGAAGGTGGCTGAGGAAGTAGCTCTAGGTTTACAATGTTGCTGCATCCATGGCGGATAGATGTTCCAATGCAATCTGTACCGGTATCACCTCCACCGATAACAACCACCTTTTTCCCCTTTGCAGAAATGTAATTGCCATCTTTAAGATTACTATCAAGCAAGCTTTTGGTGTTTGCATAAAGAAACTCCATGGCAAAGTGAACACCAGATAGATCTCGACCAGGCACTGGAAGATCTCTGCAAAATTACCCCCAACAATGTCTCAGTTGAATCACCAATCCGTTTCAAATTCTGGTTACATTATATCTGAATTTATCATTGTTTTTTAACAAACAATTACCTTGGTTTTGTGGAACCAACAGCAAGCACGATTGCATCATTTTCCTCCTTAAGTCCATCTAGGGAGTAGGACGGGTCCTTTCCAATATTGGCATTGACCACAAAGTTGATACCTTCTTTGGTCATTAGATCAACCCGACGTTGAACTATGTCAATTTTGTCAGTCTTCATGTTTGGGACTCCATACATCATAAGCCCGCCAATTCTGTCAGCACGCTCAAACACAGTTACCAAGTGGCCCATTTTGTTCAGCTGGTCGGCAGCAGCCAGTCCAGCCGGCCCACTTCCGATAATGGCAACTTTTTTCCTGCAAAGCCAAACACCAAATGTAAACTCTATCAAAACATAAAGATAGACACTTGCAACAGTGGAAGATAAGATAGCTTGCTAAGAGAATAGACTCAGAAGTATACCCTGTTCTCGTAAGAGGAGGTCGTGGTACCATCCACCCTTCATCAAAGGCTTTATCTATAATCGCACATTCAATGCTTTTGATAGAAACCGGGTTCTCAATTATTCCAAGAACACAAGACCCTTCACATGGTGCAGGGCATACTCGCCCAGTAAATTCTGGAAAATTGTTCGTCTCAAGTAGACGATTCAATGCTTCTTGCCATCTGTTCTGGTAAACAAGTTCATTGAATTCAGGGATCTTGTTACCAAGGGGACATCCAGAGTTCTCCTGTAAATTTACAAAGATAAAGAGGTTGAGCATATCATTCGTGCAAAACCTAGGTTTACTTTTTACTCAAATATAAACAAAACCCGTCCTTAACGGCTGCAAGAAGAACACTTGGAAAGAACAGAAATATATTTTGATATCTGAGGATATATATATATATATATACCTGGTGGCAAAATGGAGTTCCACAGTCCATGCAACGAGCAGACTGAGTCTTAAGGAGCGGTCCAGGTTTTGATTCTTCCATGACTTCGTTCCAGTCATTAAGACGAACATTGGGGTCCCTATACTTAACTCCCTCACGCTCATAAGCAATGAAACCACGATGTTTAACAGCATCATCTACTTTAAAAGGTTTCTTTGGAGCTTCAGCTGCCACTCCGTTTCCTGATATCACCTCTTTTGAAGAGGTAGCTGCCATGTTCTTTAACTCTGCAAAGGCGTCTTTCTCCTCAAGTTCCCTTTCTTCCATATCGTCAGCTTCTTCAGAAGCACGTTCAATCGCTTGCTTGGAGACCTCCTCGTGCTTCACGGCTGACAAAACACGTTTGTAATCTCTTGGGAAAACCTTGACAAACTTCGGCAGCAAATTCTCAAAGTCGGCAAGAACTTCTTGCGCAAGTTGGCTGTTTGTGTGTCGTTGATGTTGCTGGATCATCATTTTGAGCGTCATTTTGTCGTCGTCATCTTCAACATTATCCAGATCAACCAGTTCAAGATTGCATCTCGTGTGAAACTTTCCATTCATATCAAGGACATAAGCAATACCACCACTCATACCAGCAGCAAAGTTTCTACCAGTCTTTCCCAGCACCACAACAGTACCACCAGTCATGTACTCACAACCATGATCACCAACACCTTCCACAACAGCTTTGGCACCAGAATTACGAACAGAGAATCTTTCAGCAGCCATCCCACTAAAGTAAGCTTCACCACTAGTGGCCCCGTAAAGTGCTACATTACCGATAACAATGTTTTCTTTTGGATCAAAGCTACTTCCTTTAGGAGGGTAGACAACCACTTTACCTCCGGAGAGCCCTTTTCCAACATAGTCGTTGCTATCACCCTCAAGTTCTAGTGTAATTCCAGGACACAGGAAAGCTCCAAGACTCTGCCCAGCACTTCCTGTGAACTTGATATGAATTGTATCCTTTGGTAGCCCAGCCAAGTGGTAGCGTTTGGTAACCTCATGGCTCAGCATTGTCCCAACAGCACGGTTAACGTTGCAGATAGGAGTTTCAATGTACACGGGGAGAGATTTCTCTAGAGCAGATTTGGACAATGCAATCAGCTCTTGATCCAAAGCCATGTCTAAGCCATGATCTTGTTTCTGGACACAATATTGAGCAGCCCCAGGTCGAATCTCAGCAGCGGGCCTGAGCAAAAGAGAGAGGTCAATGTTCTCCAGCTTATCGTTGTTCTTGACAACTTCCCTGTCAAGCTCAAGCATATCTGCGCGACCAATCATTTCAGTTAGAGTTCGGAAACCGAGTCCAGACATGATCTCCCTCACTTCCTCAGCAAGCATAAAGAAGAAATTAATAACATGTTCAGGCTCCCCAGCAAATTTTTCGCGGAGAACTGGATCTTGAGTAGCAATTCCCACAGGGCAGGTGTTCTTGTGGCACTTTCTCATCATGATACACCCGAGTGTAATAAGGGGTGCAGTACTAAAACCAAACTCTTCTGCACCAAGAAGTGCAGCAACTGCAACATCTCTGCCAGTTTTCAGCTGGCCATCTGTCTGAAGAACAGTACGGCCACGAAGGTCATTTGCAACCAGAGTTTGGTGCGTCTCTGCTAGACCCAGTTCCCACGGAAGACCAGCATTTTTAATCCCGGTCCAGCGAGAGGCACCAGTACCTCCGTCATGACCTGCTATCAGAACATGGTCAGCGTGGCCCTTCACCACACCGCTAGCAATAACTCCAACACCAGCTTCCGATACAAGTTTAACACTAATACGAGCTCCAGGATTGGCATTCTTCACGAGTTAAAGAGAAAATATGTTACACAGATATAGAAGGATGCAAAGGACAAAGCGTCGAGAAGTAAGAATAGGGAAAGCATAAATGGGAACCTTAAGATCGTGAATTAGTTGGGCCAAATCCTCAATAGAGTAGATGTCGTGATGAGGAGGTGGACTGATAAGCCCCACACCAGCGGTGGAATTTCTGGTGATAGCGATGTCACCTATAACCTTGTGGCCAGGTAGCTCCCCACCTTCACCAGGTTTGGCTCCCTGTATGACATTGAAGAAAGTAGTCAGGAACACTATACATACTTTTGATAGGGCACATATAACTACTTTGTGGAAGAAAAAAAATAATCTGCTATGAAAATACACAGTTCTATAGAGATAGTGGAAATTCAAAGAAGTGCAAAAGGTATGAGTTTGGGAAAAAATTATGTCAAGACATATCCAAAGGTACCTGAGCCATCTTTATCTGCAGCTCATCAGCATTAGTAAGATAGTAGCTTGAAACACCAAATCTTCCGCTAGCAATTTGTTTGATGGAACTTCTTTTAGGGTTCCTTGAACCATCTGGAAGAGGCTCCATACGGGATGGCAGTTCCCCTCCCTCACCTGTATTTGACTTTCCTCCCAGTTTGTTCATGGCCATTGCAAGGGTTGTATGTGCCTCCAGTGATATTGATCCATAACTCATGGCGCCAGTGCAGAACCGCTTAACAATTTCACTAGCAGGCTCCACTTCATCTAATGGAATTTTTACATCTGCTACTTTGAACTTCATGAGCCCGCGCAAATTACTTTGCTTGTTCAATTCATTGATACGATTTGAGTATTCCTTGTAGGCGGCCACACTGTTTGTTCTTGCTGCCTCTTGCAATTTTGCAATGGCGAGAGGATCATTGAGATGAATCTCCCCATTTTTCCTCCAGTGATAGTTTCCAGGGTTGGAAAGTGCTGAGGCTTCTGCACTTCCAGGGGCATAGCCACGGGCTGGAAAGGCCATCTCATGCAAAAGAAGCGCATCTCGTGCAAGCATCTCAAATGTTGCTCCTTCCACTCGGCTTGGGGTGCCCGCAAAACACTTCTCAATCACTTCAGACGAAAGCCCAAGCGCTTCAAATATTTGAGCACCCTTGTATGACGCAAGGGTAGAAATTCCCATTTTGGCAAGAACCTTCATCATTCCATAGTTGCTTGCCTTGTAATACTTCTTGACCAGCTCTTCTTTGGAATGGAATTCCCCGTTAGATTTGGGTGGTATCTTGCCATCAACCTGCAGTCTATGGACGGCCTCTACAGCCAAATATGGGCAGATAGCATCAGCGCCAAATCCGACAAGCGTGCAGAAATGATGCACTTCACGTGGTTCAGCAGATTCCACTACTAAACCAACTTGAGTGCGTGCAAGTGTCTTAACCAGGTGGTGATGAACGGCACCAATAGCCAATAGAGAGCTCACAGCAACACGAGTTGAAGAGAAAGCTAGACGGTCAAGACATTAAAATATATGTAAGTGCATGGCAAAGACTTGTCAAAGATGGAGATTTGCTTACAGTGTTACAGGTCCTAAAGTCCGTGTCTATAAGGATCCCAAATGATTACCTCGATCAGACAAAACCAGTAATGTGTAGCCGTCCTTTATCGCTTCATTTGCTTCAGCACAAATTCGGTCCAATGTCTTCTCCAACCCTTTTGTACCTTCTTCTTTCGGATAAGTTATATCAAGAACTTTAGTACGCCAACCTCTGTAGTTCATTTTCTTGATTGCTTCCATCTCTTCGATGGTCAAAAGAGGACCTTTTAGGGAGAGACGGTGACATTGCTCCTCAGTTGTCTCAGTTAGATCACCTTCTGGGCCGATCATGCACTCCATTGAAGTAACAATCTTCTCACGGATAGGGTCGATTGGAGGATTTGTTACTTGAGCAAACATTTGCTTGAAATACTCAAAACATAATTTCTCTCTGTTTGACATTACAGCTAGAGGGGCATCATTTCCCATAGAACCAAGTGCTTCAGTGCCATCTTTAGCCATCGGAAGCAGCAGCATTTCCAAGGCCTCAACTGTATAACTGCATTCACAGGTCAAAACAAAACGTGAGACAAATTACATAGCAAACCATATCAATACTTCAGGATGTATAAAAACAAACATACCCAAAGGCTTTTAGCGGAGACAATAAACCATGAATGCCCATGCTGTCCATTGAGTCATCATCATTAGACGCCTAAGTTTCAAAGACAGGTGTTAGATAACCATAGTAAAGGAACTGAAAGTACTATCGTAGGGGATTAGTTTAGTGACAGCTTACCGGTACAACCCCAGAAATTGGTGGAGCAACCCGTTCAGTCTCTGGAACTGACTTAATGATATCTTTAAGTTCAATCTTTTGCTTTTCAAGCCACTCACCATAGGGCCTTGCCTGTGAATACTGTTGCTTCAAAGCATCGTCATCAACAACAATATGCTTCTCAAAATCGACAAGAAGCATCATCCCCGGGTTAAGTCTTCCTTTCCTCATCACATCTTCAGGTGGTACATCCACTACCCCAACCTCGCTAGCCATGATAACCTTTCCACTGTGGGTTATGTAGAACCTACCAGGACGAAGTCCATTTCGGTCCAATGTGGCACCCAAGTAGCGACCGTCAGTAACTGCAAAACATTCCATAGGGAATTACATCAAATCTAAAGAACGCAGGCCAAAAGTGGTAGAAATCATGTACAGCTTCAAAATAGTTATTACATGATATGAGAGCAGGTCCATCCCATGGCTCCATCAAGGCAGATAAGTATTCATAAAATGCTTTCCTGCTTGGATCTATGTTTTTGTCATTCTGCCATGCTTCAGGGATCATCATCATAACAGCTTCAGGAAGACTTCTGCCAGCTCGGACAAGAAGCTCAAGAACACCATCAAAAGCACCTAGCATGGTTAACAAGAAAACGTGTCACAAGTCCATAATATCTAACCAAAGTTTTGATCTATATTTACTTGTGCAGTTAACAGTAATTGAGATTAACAGTTACCTGAGTCAGAAGAGCTAACATCCACGATAGGTAGAAGCTTCTTCAACTCCTTCTTTGATAGTCCAAGCTCCTTGCACTTGAGCAAACCCTCACGTGCCCTCATCCTGTGTGAAAAAATAATTAAGAATGCAGTAACTGAAAGAAACATGAGGCAGAACCAATTTTTTACGTACTTGCATACCAGAGAGCATTTTTCACACAAATCGCTTGCGATATATACCAAAAACCCTGATCAAAACCCAAAACTTTTCTAGCTAAAGCACTGAAACAGGTTTCTTGAAAGCTTTAATATATGCCATCTCTTACAACATACCAGTTCACGTTTCCCCTAAGCGTATTAATCTCCCCATTGTGGCCCAAAACGCGCATCGGCTGAGCACGATCCCAGCTGGGAAATGTATTGGTAGAGAATCGAGAATGAACCTGAAAAATTAAACATGTAAGCCGAGCATAGTCAATCATTAGTTATCAAACAAAATAAATGTATGTATGCAACTGAAAACTTTACCACTTTGTGGTCTTAGACACAACTTCACAGCATCTAGTGGGGGGTCATGGTCTAATGTTGCAGAATTGCTAACTACCTTTACCAACATAATTTTAGTCTTAATCACGGACATTGTGATAATTCAACCTAATATAAACTTATCATACATGTCATGGCAACGCGTTTTGGACTCACTTGACGGTTTTTGATTAACCAGCTCACCAGCATCCAAATTAAAATACTTATCAAGGGTTTCGAGGAACTTAAGATATCATTCAAACTTCAATGCCTCAGAAGTCATTCCTCAACTTCGCATCTCCTTGGTTACCCCGTTGGTTCCCATGCTGTTTGTGGAGCATGGAGTCAGCGTAAAAGAAAGAGATAGTGAATAGAATATTTATTTACCAGGGCCATGTAGCTCGTAAACCTTTCACTCCCAAGATCCGCATAGTAATAGTCCTTCAGCTGATCAGGCTTCAGTTGTCCTTTGTAGACAACAGTCCTGGACAAAACCAAATCATTTGTTAAATGATTATTAGAATTTCCGCTGCCTGAAACAACACATGTAATCTTTAACCGAAATAACTATATACCTTGAAGATAAAGAACAAATGTAGAAATCCTTCATGGCACCGTGTTCAAGGTTCAAAGCTGCTCGGATAGCAACCATGGAAACCCTTCTAAGGATATACATCTGACAAATATAAAGATAACAGTACAAAATCTCATTAAACATCATCTCACTGAGAACAAAATATATTAGCTGACAGCGGGTTTCAAGGTAAACAACACCTGTTGCTCAAGGTCTGTTTTCGATTTAGTTGTAGGAGTAAGGAAAACTTGCTCGATAATCGGTTCTGTCTGCAAAGCAGACTTCCCCAGCCCAGAATTATCAGTAGGAACTGATCTCCATCCAATAACTGAATGCCCAAGTGATTCAGCAACCTGAGAGAGCATAAAAGTTTAAAAATATATCAATCAAGCTCCTAATAAATTTCATAAATAAAGACTTAACACATTAAAACATGAAACTAACCTTGGTGAAAACATTTTTGCTTTCATCTCTCCTAGACTCAGCTGTTGGCAAGTATAGCATACCAACAGCATACTTTCCAGCGGGAGGAAGCACAAAGCCAAGCTCTTTTGCAGCCTGAGACACACGAAAAAAAAAACATCAAAATTTTCATATTAATTTCAGACATTACTAGAAAACAAAATAAATAAAAGAGATTATATCGGATCAGATCTTCCAACATTTATACATACAAACCAACTAAAAATCATTGTTTTGGCTAAATACAAAAACAAAACAAAAAAACAACATTTTTGCATGGATAGTAAAACATTATTGGAGATTAAGGAACAAACCTCTGCATAGAACTCATGAGGCATACCAACAAGAATCCCAGCGCCGTCGCCAGTGTTGCTCTCACACCCACAAGCGCCTCTGTGAGTCATCCGTATCAACATCTCCAATGAATCAGTCACCTAAATTGAATTCAAAATCAGCAAAAAAATGTCATTAATCACGTCATATGAGAGATTAATTAATTAATTCAATCATTTATTCCGGGGCAATTAACGCTACCGTTTTGCGGCTGGTCTCGCCGGACAACTCCGCTACGAAACCGACTCCACAAGAGTCTTTATCGAAGGAAGGATCGTACAGACCGAGAGGCTTCTCCGGAACACCAGAAAACGACGACCTAACCACCGTTTTCAGTTTCGGAGACCTTCCAGGACCGTCCGATCTCCAGAACTGAAGCGTCTCTGATCCGGATCTCCTCATCCGAGTCCCCATGAAAGGCTTCTCAGGAGCCGCCGGTTTCTTCACGGAGCATCGAACGGTGCATGCTATTCCGCGGCTGACAGCTGGCGCGACAACCAATTGAGAAACAGCGGTGGAGGTATTCTTAAGAGATCGGACTGGAAACAACTGGTTGTTTCGTAGCTGCAGAACGGAGCTAGAAGAAGCTGCCGACATTTTTTCCCGACGGAATCAACAGTGAAATTTCTTTGTGATGATTGTCAGATTTCTTACAGAGAGAAATATAGAGAGAGGAAAGAGGAGAAATCGATTCTCTCGATAAGATAGTAACAAATCAAGGAAAATCTCAACAATCTTCCCGTAAGAGTTGTCGTTCAAAAAAAACGAATAACAAAAACAATTCCGGTAGGAAAAAAGAAGATTGCGGCGGAGCAAGGCGGCGGATGGTAGGTGGCGGCTGGGAAGAGTTTGTGAGAGTAGATACAATTTTTAACCTGCCAGACGTTTATATTTATAGAAGAGAGAGTGTTTAGAGATCAAAACAGATTTTTAGATAGAGAAATTTTAATTTTCTTTTTCCATTATTTTAATCTAAACAACTTTTTGGTTAATACTTAGATATTTCGTATTATTTTATTCTGTTATTGGCTGTTACAATTAACCATACAACTATTCGTGTAATCATATTATAATACATTTTCTATTTTTACTCTCCAATATTAGTTTATAAATTGATTATTTTCATTAAAAATCAATTTCAAATTCAAGAAATTGTTCAAAAAAAATCTTATAAAATAGACACATAATCTAAAAATAAGAAGAAAAAGAAGCAATAATGGTATCATATATAATTTTTCCGAATGAACTTAAACTAATCAAAATGAAATCATTTTTAATGGATAAATGCCACATTTCTATATTATGTGTGGGGCTACATGTTTGTGTCACGAGACAAGAACTTCATGTGGGTTCCAGCTTAGAGTAATACTACTCTTGATGTAGTTTTCAAAATATATTCTCATTTGAAGATATTTTACAAAATTTTGAAACAAAACATCTTTAGAAATTGATATGCAGGGTCAAATAGTAATGAGACCTGATATTTGCCGGGGCGTAATTATCTAAATTAGATGATTAGTGAGAGATTTATTTACTAATTTGGTTGGTTCGTAGTCAAGTTTCGGTTATAGAAACAAACTAGTAACGGAAAGTGGATCAAGGACCGTGGACACGTAGCGAGACAGTCTTGATGACTAATCGTTTGTTGAATTGAACCGAACCTAGTTTAAACATTAACTGCTATCAGTAATCCAACAAAAGTAGTGAGAAACATTATAGTCATTGGTATATAAATTATTCAATACGGTGGTTTTATATTTTCAAACTTTATGTTTTTTTTTAACGCTGATACAAATTATGAAAACCAAATTGTGAGAACTATTAGAAAGACCATCTTATAAATAATACTATATCTGTTCTACAAGAATCATCTATGATCAGGATCAACACTATAAACTTGCATTTATTATAAACTTGCATTTATTAATTTTGTAAAACTTGCGTTATTATGATCATGTTCCTAAAAATTTCATTATAAACTTGTATTTATTAATTTTGTAAAACTTGCGTTTTTGGGAATTCGAACTTAGTATTTGCCGGTATAGAGCTTTAACCACTTGATCACTAAACCACAGTTGATTCCACTCAAACTTAATATTATTTTTACTTTTTTAACCGCATGGCCAGTTAACTTTTTTTGTTATATGTGGATGTCACGGACCATTATCAAAATCGTGGAGACCCCGCCATTAAAGATTTACTGAATTCAAGTTAGAGAGAACAAAAAATTAGAAAGATTAAGATTTGTTTTTGAATAAAATATTGTGGACAATAATATATAGCATGGGCTCAAGCTTGTATTTTTGAAAAAAGTTTTATCAAGCTTGTATTTTATATCTCACTAAAAACCTCTCAAACTTAAATCCCACCTCTTTCCGTAGGTCGGCCTCTCGCCGTCCGACGAGAACCCCGGCAATGGCCAAAATCAAAAAGAAAAAGAAGCCTCCTTTCGCTCCCCACCTCGTTCCTCCCTTTGCTCCCAAAACCTCCATCGTAGCCTCTGCCTCTGGTAAGCTTCTAGAGAGCTGTATCAGCTCCTCAGCTCAGGTCGTTAGGGGTCGCCGTTCTTCCTCCTCATGTCCTCCAGTGCCGAAATCGGATCTCCCTGGCTCAACCCAGATGGTTCCTCCTCCGATTTCCACTCTGGATCTGGGTTCTTTAGCATTGGGAAGCGTGCCGAGATCTACAAATCTCACTGTAGCTTCTCCGCTTAAATCGGAAAAATCTCAGGGATTATCCCCTGCTCCCGCTCAGACTCAAATCTCTCTTCCAGTTGTCGATTCGGCAACACAGGAATTAGCTTCGGGCTCTGCCCATTCTTCTGTCGTGGCGGATAAGAAAAAATGGTCAAGTCTTTTTGAGGACCTAGAGTCGCTTCAACCTGTCGGAACCCCAACCACTCACGCCTCTGGCGTTCCTTTCATCCTGATTCCCGATGAAAACATAGAGGCTGCAAAGGAGGAGTTCAAGGATTACATCTACGCCCAGTTTCATGGTCACCCGCCTGAAATGGGAAGGATTATAGGCGTTATTAACGCAATATGGGCTCGCTCTGGTCCAAGGATTTTCGTTCATAGGATTGGCTCAGGTTGCTTTCTGCTGCGAGTTTCCAACCCACGCACTCGGGCGATACTGCTCTGCAGGAATCTCTGGAATATAGCTGGACACCCGATGTTTGTTTCACCGTGGAGCCCTGACTTCACACCGGAGAATGCCCCTCTCAAGTCCGCTGAAGTTATGGTTGAGTTCAGGGGTATTCCATACCTCTTCTTCCATAAGGAGAGCTTGGAACGCATTGCATCAGGTGTGGGAAAGCCAAAATCTCTCTCGCCAGAAACGGCCAGAAAAGAAAACTTCGAAGTTGCGAAGATTTTGATCGAGGTGGACTTACAGAAGGAGCTTCCAACGAAGCTAATCTCATGACTAAGCAATGGTAAAGAATTTGAAGTATCGGTCTCATATCCATGGCTTCCGCCAAAATGTGAGAACTGCTTGGTCTATGGTCATGGATCAAAGTTCTGCCCGAAGTTGCCTCCACCTCCGAGGAAGACACAGCGGAAATCTGTTGCGCGTTCCCGCAGCAGGCCTCCTGTTGTTAATTCTAGCTCGGATGACCAGGGAAAGAAACAGCCGTCAGCCAGATCAGGACGTGAGCGATTGCGAGGAAACTCAACAGCGTCGAAGCGTTCGGCTTCTCCGGCAAAAAATGCTATCCAGTCTTCTGCTGGTTGTGAGAATGGAAATGCGAGTTCATTGACTTCTGAGCAGAGTCAACCTCGACTTCTTTCCTCTGATATGCATCGGTTTTCTATCAAGCAGGAACCCCCTAACGATGCTTCTGATGCATTAAAAGCAATTTGTAAAGTTAATCCTTTCTTCTTGGTTGAACGCAGTGTTGGGAATGTCCTGAAATCTACCGTACTATCTCTAGAAAGTATGATAAGTGTCGAGATCAGACATAAGTCATAAATACTGGGTGATCATGATGGCTTGCTAGAGTCCGCTCATGATCTATAAGTTTAGGACTTATTACCAGTATTGTATGATCCCGAAGGGTCACACACCATAGCTAACGGGAAAGTTAAATGGAAATAATACGGTAAGATGCAATGGCATTTACTGTATTGGATCAGAGTTTTGGGCCAGACAAAATACAGGCTTTTTGTCTGATTTGTGTTTTGGGCCCAAAAGATTAATGAGCCATTAGTCTAATGACTTGGGCCCATTAATGAGATATAAGAGAATCAGAAAGCCCGAAAGGAATTAACTCTCCTGCGATTTTTTTTCTTCTTTGGCGTGACTTCTCTCTCTCTAAAACCTCTCTCTGATTCTTCCAACTCTTTGGTCTAGCAGCCGTCACGTGCTTGTAAGAGTGTGGATACTCGAGGAGGAGCCGATTCTCATCAGTTCTAATCTGATCTCGTCATTACCCCAAATTCCGCTGCAAAGGTAATGTCCAGGTTTGTTTTATGATTCGTTTGACAAGAACCTAGATCTGTTTAAGATTATGTGTTAGGTTGTAATTTGGGAATTGAACCTTGGAAAACACCAATAATCCTTCAGTGGTATCAGAGCCAGGTTGTTAGGTTTCTTGTTAAATTGGATCATATGAAAATTGATTAATTGATTAATTGATTTTGAATGTGGATTATCGAAAGCTTGCTGGGTTTTGATTATAATCGAATGTTATTGTTGATAATCGGCATGATGCGTTTTAGTTTATTAATGAATCGTTGCTGGTTTTGTGAATAATTGAATGAGATTACAAACCCTAACTCGCTTTAATCGGAAAGAGAAGTTCCATTCTATAATTGAACCGGTTCCATTATATTATTGAACCGGTCGTAGCTATTATCGCTTGTATCACGTGATTTTAGCAGAGCATGATAATGGGCCGAGACCGATCTGTTGATCGTGAGGCCATGTGATGTGTGGGCCGAACGCATGTGATGTGTGGAAAATGATGGCATATACCGAGGATGATCAAATGCGATGATCGATCTTGCGATCGTGAGCATGCGCAACATGCGCCGTTGGATCATTGGGCCTCGGATGCATTATGGGCCCACAATTGCGTTAATGGGCCGAGTTGGATCTTGGATCCGATTGTTTGGCCCATTAAAATTTTACGTCCCGCGAATAGTCAATCGGTTAAACCGAGCTTCGCGGTTCGTTGCCCAAAACCACACCGATTTAACCGGTCCATTTAATTGGCGGTTGATTGTGTGTTTAAAGCCTAAAATCGCAAGTTAAATCAAATTGGCTAAAACACTAGGTGTTTCTTCCCGGTTTGGGATTTAACTGAACCGATCCAATTTAATTGGTGGTTCAAGCGGTTAACCCAAATCGCGGTTTGCTGGAAATAATTTTATTTCTGGTTAAACCGGATTGAAATTCAAAATTGAATTTTAACCTAAACCGAAGGCTGGTCTAAGTTTGATTTGGTTGGACCAAATAATTTGGAGCTAGTCTGGTTTAGTAAATAACCGATGGTTTTGATAGTTAATTTGGTCTTGGACCAGAATTAATAAACCAGATCGGTTATGTCAAATTATTGGGCCAGCTGGAATTCTATGGTCTTGGGCCAAAGAATTGGGCCTATAATTTGTGACCCAACCCGAAAATATTTAATGAAATATTTAAATTAGAAATTTCTATTTTTAGTAAGTTGCTAAATTTAGAAAGTTTCTAAAATAAGAAAGTTTCCCAAAAATAGTAATCTTCTATTTTGGAAATAAAACTTAAAAAAATCCTCAAAAACAATATCAAGCTTGGATGTTTTTCCAATCTTGTCAGCTACTTAACGCTTATTTGATTACAGATATGGCTTACAGTGTGAGGTATCTGTTTTCGCGTAAGTAAAGTAGTATATAGTCACTAATTTCATTGGGAGTCCCAGACTTTAGTGATTATTTGGCTGTAAGAGATTGGTTTCCTTGACTGGGCCATCGGGAGTCCCGGGCCTTGAGACATCTGGTGAATTTGGGCCTCGGGTCCAACTCACAACCGAGAGTTATATGAGATATAACTAGCTGTGTGTATGCTTACCAAGTAAAGCTAATTCCGGGTGACGGCCAGTGGCCCACTTTGGATTTAGCTGAACATGGGTCTCGGAATCATTGCATTCTTATGAGGTTAAACAAAGAAATTTTGAATGCAATGCGAGTTTTCTTATAAGTTGTTAAGATTACTCTTTTATGAACTTAATAACTAAAACTCTATTTATCTCTAAATTTCAGCTATGACAAGCACAAACAATCAAAACACTTTCTCGATCCGGTATGTCCTTGAGATGGACAAACTGAACGGATCAAATTTCTTGACTTGGTCGCGGAACCTGAGGCTAGTTCTCAGGCATGAGAGAAAGGACTATGTCCTTGAGAAAGCTCTCCCCGAGAGGATCGGATCCAAGGCCAGTCATGCAGTATATAATGCTTGGAATAAGCATTATAATGATGCGGTAGATGTGCGTGGTCTGATATTGGCTACCATGGACTCAGAGTTGCGGAAGCAATATGAGAACATGGAGTCGCCAATAGAGATGATCAGCAGCCTGAAATTGAAATTTCAGGAGCAGGTAAGAGTGGAGAGATACCAGTTGGTTAAATCTCTCACTAGCTGCAAGCTACCGATGGATCATCCAGTAAGTCCTCATATCAGTAAAATGATGGGTTACATTGATAACCTGAGGAAACTGGATTATCCAGTTTGCCAAGAATTGGCAACTGATATCATTTTGCAGTCACTGCCGTCAAGCTATGATGAGTTCGTAAGGGACTATATCAAGAAAGGCTTAACGAAGACGTTGACTGAACTGCATGACATGCTCAAAACAGTTGAGCCAAACGTGAAGAGCACCCTGTACAATCTCATGAAGGAGAAGGGTAGGTTTACCAAACCTAAAGCTGACAAGGGTGAAGACAAAGTTGTCCAGATTTTGAATCATGGCAAGCGTGTGTCTTCTGAGCCCGAGTCAGATACCTCTTACGTTGGTAAGTGCTGCTACTGTAAAGAGACTGGGCATTGGAAAAGAGATTGCATTAAATTCATGGAAGATTATGAGGAGTTAAAGTTGATGTATGAGACTACTTCCTCAGGTATTCATGTTATTAATTCAAGTTATACCTTGTAGGTATTGGATACTGATTGTGGCACTGATATTTGTTATAATATGCAGAGCATGAACAACAGTAGAACGTTGAAGGAAGGGCAAGTGGAACTGCGAGTCTGGAAGGAGCTTGGGATGCTGCCTCAGCCGTAGGGTTTTCACTTGTAGATGCCTTTGAGGCTTGGTTTTGTATTAATAATTGCTACAATGTACCTGCTTTAAGCAGAGTTGTCTTTCATTTTCTTGTAAAGAATTTGAATGTTTTTCATTTTGATAAAGACAAGTTTTGTTCTTTTGATCTTAATGAAATGTTAATTGTAGCACCCTATTCAAGGAATGGGTTTTATATATTAAACCAAAGAGTGCCTAAATGTAACATAAATACCGAATTGGTTTAAATCTGATGAATTAAACCTGATTTTTCTTGGCATAAATGTTTTGGTCAAAGAGTAAGTCGGATTCAGAAACCCCATAGTTATGGACTTTTGGGCTCATTTGAATGGATATCTTATGAGACTTGAATTCTGCTTACTGGACCAAAAGACAAAGGGCCCATCTTAGCCGAGCTAGAGAACGGCCCAAAGGCTTATTGGAGATTGAACATACTCATGTATGTGGTCCGATGAGCAGTAATGCCAGAGAAAATTTCCTGTACTTCATTGTCTCTACTGATTACTTCAGTGAGTGTGACTGTGTTCATTTGATGAGACACAAGTCGGAATTCTTTGACATGGTCGAAAGAGTTCCAGAGTGAGGTATAGAATCAAAGTGACAGAAGTATTGAGACTCTGGATTAGATCAAGAGTGAGAATACTTAAGTCATTGATAGTGTGATCATCTGAATGAGTGTGAAGTCGTTTCACAGCTCATTTCTCCTGAAAAACCTGGAGGTGTTTCTGTGAGAAAGAATAAGATCTTATTAGAAATGATTAAAGATGAGTCACACGAATCTTCCATGATATTCTTTAAGAATAACGCTCTAAAATATCTAAGTTTACGCTGAAATAGTTCCACCAATATCAGTTGAAAGACACCACGTAAATGTGAATTGGAATCGATCCAAATTCGTCTTTACTGAGTATTTGTAGTTGTGCTACTTCGCTGGTTGTCCTAGGGAAACCAAGGCTTGTTACTTTTACGTCCATTCTGTTTTCTAAGAAGGGAAGTTACTTTCCAAGAAGAACAGTGGGAGTAAAAGTATAACTCGAAGAAATTCGAGAAATACAGGAGGCTGCTCAACCTGTTGAGGGAGAGCAACGGATGGATTTACAGATTTCTGTAGAATCTACACCTGTAGAGCCTGAAGTTCGCAGATATGAATGAATCAGTCACTAATTCGAGAGTGATTTCTCGTCATTAGTTGAACCTGATGATCATTGAAAGTTCGCATGATCTGATGATCATTGAAAGCGATGAATCTGCGAAATTCAAAGAAGCGAAAGTGAGCCCGGACTCCGGAAAAATTACATTTTGTGTAAGTTAGCTTCAACGATCCATTCATGGATGGAAGCAAACATATCGGAGTTGGAATCTTCGTTCTGTTAAAGTAGTCAAGGTTTTGATTTGAACAGGAACGAAGTGGAAATGTGCGTTTACTAAAAGATAAGTGGGAGCAATATTGCATTTCTCATAGTGTATGTCGATGACATACTGATTCTCGAAAATAACGTCCCAATGCTGCAGTCGGTAAAGGACTGACTTGGGAGTTGGTTTTATGAATGACATGGGTAAAGCCACGTAGTTCTTGGATTTTGGATCTAAAGATAGAGATTCAAAATAGCTGGTAGGACAAAGTCAGGATTCTTAAATTGACAAAAACCTACACGTAATCAGCAATCCAAGAAGGGTTTTATGCCAATGTCACATGGCATTACGTTAAGCAAGATACAGTGTCCCACGATATCTGCTGAGCTTGAATGCATGGATAGGATTCCATATGCGACGGCATAAGGATCTATCATGCATGCCATGACACATACTTGTTTTGATGTTGCTTTAATGTTAAGCAAGACAAGTAAATACTAGTCAAATCTAGCAAAGAATCACTGGATTGCCGTATAGAATATCCTAAAGTATTTGAGGAATACTAAGGATAAGTTCTTGATTTACGGAGAAAGTGAGGTGCTACAAGTCGATAGAGTCTGAAAGGCAAGTTTCCAATAGACAAAGATAATTCCTGGTCACAGTCTTCCTATATCTTGTGTCTATCTGGCGGTGCAAGGCACTAAGCTGACTCCATGACTTAAGCTGAACATTTCGCAGCTTGCAAAGCGGCGAAATAAGTTGTTTGGAAAGAAGAGTTCATCACTGAACTTGATGTGAATCACAGCATAGATGAGGCTAGCTGCACATCAGAGGTCCAAACACCTTGAGGATAGGTATAACCTATTCTGTGAGATAAATGACAGAGGTGTTAAGTAGATAAGCAAGTTTCATCGAATGAGAATGTTGCTAATCTATTAACAAAGCCACTCCTTATGCCTAAGCACGAGTCGCGGACTGTAGCTGTAGGATGAGTGAAATTAAGATGTAGTCTTAATTTCAGTGGGAGTTTGTAAAGGGCTTTACTTAGTTGTTTTGAAAGGTTCATGTAAACATAATATTTTATGTTCATGAAATCTGATGATTTCTGGATTATTTTAACTGTGACATAAATAATCGTTCCAAAATGATTCATGTCATTATATATGGGCCATCGAAGTACATGAGTAGAATTGATCCTGAAACCCCATATTTAACGAAGTGACATAAATCATAGTGTCCATAGTCGAAGGTTGTTGAAATTGGAACAACAACAACCTGTTGAGACTAGATTGTGTTGAGACTTATGACCAGGTTTCGAGGGGTCATAGATGCGCGGCATCAAAGTCGACACATAGGTATATGTAGGGGAGCATATGACCGGACATGGCCCGCTGATGAGAACTCTGCAAGATATTAATATTTGTGTCATAAGAAGTTCTCATATACGACTATAGAGTATAGTCCTTAGACCTGAGTTCGCATGCATGTGGCTGCACATGGAGTAATGCGCTTTGATCATTGTCTAACGCTGTTTCGTAACTGGGAGCTATAAGGACCTTGGTTGGGTGTATTATGAAATGTGTAGTTCATAGTGATGGAACAAGATGGGATTTGTCCCTGCCGTTTAACGGAGGTAATATCTCTAGGCCAATCGGAGATTTGATAGCTGGTAAGAGAATGGCCATTCCCAAACGGACTTGCCCAAGTCGTTTGAATTGTCAGTATCAAATCTGGTCCGATAAACATGGTCTGGCTATATAAGGATGACACACATCTTGCCTTATGCCAGATCGAGATATTGAGACAAAAGGATTAGGGAATGTAGGATTCCAGTACAATCGGAAGATTGTTGGGAATGTCCTTTGTAGAATTCCAGTACAAGTGGGAGATTGTTGGGAATGTCCTGAAATCTACCGTACTATCTCTAGAAAGTATGATAAGTGTCGAGATCAGACATAAGTCATAAATACTGGGTGATCATGATGGCTTGCTAGAGTCCGCTCATGATCTATAAGTTTAGGACTTATTACCAGTATTGTATGATCCCGAAGGGTCACAAACCATAGCTAACGGGAAAGTTAAATGGAAATAATACGGTAAGATGCAATGGCATTTACTGTATTGGATCAGAGTTTTGGGCCAGACAAAATACAGGCTTTTTGTCTGATTTGTGTTTTGGGCCCAAAAGATTAATGAGCCATTAGTCTAATGACTTGGGCCCATTAATGAGATATAAGAGAATCAGAAAGCCCGAAAGGAATTAACTCTCCTGCGATTTTTTTTCTTCTTTGGCGTGACTTCTCTCTCTCTAAAACCTCTCTCTGATTCTTCCAACTCTTTGGTCTAGCAGCCGTCCCGTGCTTGTAAGAGTGTGGATACTCGAGGAGGAGCCGATTCTCATCAGTTCTAATCTGATCTCGTCATTACCCAAAATTCCGCTGCAAAGGTAATGTCCAGGTTTGTTTTATGATTCGTTTGACAAGAACCTAGATCTGTTTAAGATTATGTGTTAGGTTGTAATTTGGGAATTGAACCTTGGAAAACACCAATAATCCTTCACGCAGGAAGAGTGGCCGTAAGGTCACACAATCTCTATAACCTACCCATTATCTATGTTTTTTGTCTGGAACGTTCGGGGGCTTAATAGCCAATCAAGGCAGGATATGACTAAGGCTTGGATTAACATCCATAAGCCATTTTTTGGTGCGTTTACGGAGACGCACATCCAACCGGGTTATTCTACAAGAATTGAGGATGCTATTCCTAGAGGATGGAAGTATCACGGTAATTTTTCTTCTCATCATACGGCCAGGATAATTGTTGTGTGGGATCCGCGTGTCTCTATGATGATATACAAGGAAACACCGCAGATGGTCACGTGTGGGGTTTTCTTAGCAGCTGAGAATGTGAGCTTCACGGTATCTTTTGTTTATGGTTTCAATCAGGTCGACCAACGAGTGGCTCTGTGGGACGAGTTATCTGACATAAGCTCTTCGACCCCTTTATCTTTTTGTCCCTGGGCAGTGGCAGGAGATTTTAACCAGGTATTGAGGACGGATCAGCATTCAAACTATTTAGTTGAGGATGTTGATACTGCAGGCATTGAGGATTTCAATTTAGCACTTCAAGATGCAAGCTTGTATGAAGCTCCATCAAAAGGTCTTCCTTTCTCATGGTGGAACAAGCAGGATCATGCTCCGGTTTCTAAGCGGATTGATCATGCTCTTATCAACGCACACTGGACAGAGTGTTTCCCTGACGCTTATTCTGAGCTAATGGACCCTCTACAATCTGACCATTTGCCAATCCTCTTCTCGATGCCAGCACTGAAGCGAGGAGTGTGCAAACCTTTCCGGTTCTTCTGTCATGTTGTTGATCACCAAGAGTATGCAGATGTCGTTCGAGATTCTTGGAAGCCGGAAGTAATAACTGGTTCAGCACAGTTTAAGCTTCTCAGATGCTTGAAGTTGTTAAAGCCGGATTTGAGGAGGATAAATAAAAACCATTTCAGTGGAATCACCAACAGGGTAAAGGAGCAAGAGCGGATAACAACGGCCCTCCAAAGGCAGATCCTAACTGCTCCCACTGCGACTTTGGCTCAAGAGGAGCACCAAGCTCGGCAAAGATGGACTGCTCTGAAAAAGGCAGAGGAGAAATTTTTTAGGCAGCGTTCACGTGTGAAGTGGTTACTCCTTGGGGACCGTAATACGGCATTTTACCATGCTACGGTAACCTTGAGACTTTCTCAGAACCACATTTACTATCTCCGGGATGACAATGGTAACAAGCTCGCAGCCACGGATGATCTTAAAAACCATGCTGCTAGTTACTTTCAGTCAATCTTTGGTTCAACGGACTTGCCTATCTCTCCTGTTACTCCTGAAAGTTTGAGAGAGCTGTTACCTTTTCGATGCTCTGATAACTAGGATTTTATGATCCTTTGAGGTACCAATTCCTCAAGCTTATCGATGTAGCTTTGAGGTATCGAACCTATTCTGGGATGGATAAAACCAATAGGCAAGTACTAATCCTTCAGAGTCAAATCAAACAATTTAATTTCAATTTCTAACAATCCTAACGAAAACAATTCAAACCGAAGTGAACAAAAAGCAAATAAACAGGGGATTCAATCAATGACAAGGATAAGGCCTAAGGGTTAAGGTCAATGGACAGGTGACTCGGGATGATCAAGGATCGTAATTCAAACTTCAAACAAGCTAATCTCCTAGCAAGGAACACAACGATAAGATCAGTTTAATCTCTTAATACTAATCTCTTTACTTAATCCTAATCCAAGAACAAATTCTCATTTGTGAATTAGAATCAAGCAAGCAATCAAACAAGTTCCAAACAACTAACAATCACTCTAAACATACATTCTCATGCGCTAGAATGTGAAAGTTCTATCAAAACTATGAACAGGAATTTCATCGAACATGTTGTGAACAAGAAATCTTAAGCATTCTAATCAACTTGATCAAGGCTAATTAGAAATTAAACACACTTTGACAGATGATATTTTAAACAATCAAGCACTAGAAATCCATTGATCACCCCTAATCAACCTAATCCTACCTAACCCATAAGCCCTATGAAGAACTACTCACTAATCATAATGTGATTAACAAAACCCATAGGGATAGTGTTGATCATTAGAGATTAGAGATAGATTGGATAATCAAAGAGAGAGAAATCACAAGAAAAGAGTACTAGATTAATCAAGAAATCAAACTAGTTCTTACAAAAGGTTTAGAACAATAAAAATAGCATAATCTCCAATAAAAAATAGGTTTTTGGCTTAAATAGTCATTAGGGTTCGAGCCGGGTCAACCCGGAACAAACCGGGTGTTGACCCGGATCCAAGGCAATTTCTGGGACGCGTATCGGTCAACGTATCGGTCGGCCAGACCGATACGGACTCTCGGATTTTTCTGGGAAGGGTCGTATCGGTCGGCGTATCGGTCGGCCAGACCGATACGGACTCTCGGATTTTTCTGGGAAGGGTCGTATCGGTCAGCCAGCCCGATATGCTGGCCGATATGGACTCTCGGATTTTTCTGTGTTGAGATGCATCCAGTAAATCAGGCATAACTCTTTCCATATAGCTCCGAATGACTTCAAACCACCTCCAGTAGAAAGCTAACTCAATTTCCCATGATTTTTATTCAGAATCCCAGAGCTAAAAGTTAACGTAGCATCTTCATATGACTCAATCTTTCAAGCTCATCGGTTTGGTCATTCATCACCATTTCACTTGCAATCACTCCTTTGGCCTCCAAACTCTTCCAAACATCCTTAACAACTCCAAGAACCTACAAAACATAGGAAACACTCCAAATGCAAGCCTAGAATGTCTAAACATAGCTCTAGATGATCCTATACTCTAAACACATCAATGACCAAAGAAATGAAGTTAAAGGAAACTAAAAAGAAGTAAAACATGATCCTAACATTAGCCTAAATGCATGAAAATACAAGTATATCAATTCCCCCCAAACTTAAACCTTGCTTGTCCACAAGCAAGCATAAGACTATCAAAGCAAGTTGAGAGAAAGGTTTGAAGGCGGGACCTCATATCCAAAGACAAAACTGAGATCAACAAGTTCCAATTCGAGTCAACGTCACCAAGATGCAACCAAGTTAGGCTTACTCCAAAAATTTGGCCATGCTCATCAATACAAAACTCCTAGCTCAATTCTCAACCTAGACAAGCATTCCTATCAACTAGCTCTTTAACATTCATTAGTTTTTCAAGTGGATCTTACTCAATGCAAGGTGATCAAACTCATTTGGCAAAGGGACAAGGTTTTGAGATTAAAGTGATCTCAATCAAAAGAGGGGTTTATTCCAAAAGCATGAAGGTTCTCTCATAAAGAAGTGAATGAGCTATAGTAAAATGCTAAGAGTTAGAGGCAATTGGTGCATACTAGGTTGATTTCCATCTACCCATGCCCCAATTGCTTCTTCTCCCAATCTAGCCCCCACCTAAATGGATACTACCCTTGACCAAGGCTATTTTTGCCTCATCCCCTTTTCTCAATCAGACACTTTCCAATCAAACTCCCCAAGGATCAATAAAGACTTTTCAAAACAGTGGCAAATCTTTTCTTTTTAACTTAGCTCAAATCTTTCTTTAGCAATGGTCTCTTTTCTTTCTCTAAGGTGAGCCTTTGGCTTCTTTTCATTTCAAAATATAAGACACTTTTCTTTTCTTTAAACACATAAGAGCTTTTCTTCTTTTAAAACACTTTGCCAACAAACATAAAATCCCAACCAAAATCCCTTTTTATTCTTTCTTTTCTTTACTCTCTTTCTCCTTTCCCAACTCTTCCCCCAAACTTTGATCCTAGCCTATTGCAAAGCCAAAGATGTTGAGCTTGCATCTATATGGAAATTTCTCCTAGTCGCCTCATACTCAACACTTTTTACCTAGCTCATTCCAAATAGGCCTACCACTCAAGATAGTGTTTGTGGCTTGAAAGAAGGGTGGTGAAAGGTATGGAAGTCTATTTGAGCAAGTAGAGAGGGGTAGAAAGGATAAGAATGCTCAAATATTTTAGGGTATCCACGAGTTTAGCACACAGAGCATGAGTAAGATAATTAGATGTCATCATTAAAGTTCTCACTTAGGTAGAGCTAGTGTCAATTCAAAGCCTATTTCAGTTTCAAACCAAGTTTCAAAGCAAGCAATCCGAGCATGGTTCGTCTTAACTTTCTAGCCTTTCTTGAATTGCAATCTTAGGACAATCAACTAGCTCAAACAACTAGCATAAAGAACAAGTCATCACTCAATCAGTCTTACAAGGACATTCAATCATTGCTCCCTATGCATGCGTCCTATATGATGCAACTAGACTCGATCCTATGATGCAAGTGCAACTACATGCTTTCTTTTTGTGAAATTTTTTGAAATTTTTCAATTTTTTTTGGATTTTTCTATGCCTTAAGTGAAATGCATGAGACTCAAAGTGAGAAAATCGAAAATAAGAACAAAGAAAACATGATTAGCAACTAGCCTCTCCCCCAAACTTAGTTCACACCGTCTCGGTGGGAAAGCAAGCTCGAGAGAGAGACTCAACAAAAGGAGAAAAATAAAGAAAAGAAGCTAAAATGCAAGTATGTACAAGTTGGAGTGTTACCTGGTTAGTTGTGGTGTGATGGGGATGATGATTCCCCCATGGAGTTAGTCGGGTTTGATGAAGAGCAGGGCTCAATCCCAAAACTCATTCTCTTCTTCTTTGCATTTACCCCAAAGCTCCCCAAAAGGATAGACATGGGAATTCCTCCCAAGTGAGCTTGTTTTGAGGCACTTAGCTTGACTATCCCTTCACTCTTTTTGTTTAGGGATGTGGCATGAGTTTGTATCACCGGGATCATACTCATCGTAGAACCACCCCCTAAACTCCTTCAGCCTTATCTCCTCAAAAGGGATCTTCCTTGGATCATGAGAGCTCAATGGTGTGGTAGAGACTATACCAAGAAGCTTGTGAGGGGGTTGAGCCATTGGACATCCATCTTCTTCATCCTCCTTGAAGGCTTCTTCCTTGAGGTCTTCTTGCTTCTCTATAAGATTTCCTCCAATTGGCTCTTTCTTGTGAATTGGTTGCTTTGGCTCTTCTTCCATGATTAAGGGCTTATCTTGTATGCTCTCTTCCTTGATGTTCTTGCACTCAACAACCAACTCATCTTCATAAGGCTCCTCCTCATCTCTCACAACTTCTCCTACTTCTTCATTGTTGATATTGGTTGAGTGACCCATGATTGTCCCTTCATCCTCATCATTTTCATAACGCACTACAAGGTCTTCACCAATTGTACAACCAAGAAGCAATTCAAATTCCTTAATAGTCTCTTCAGCTTCTTTCAGGAAGTCATCTTGGACTTGAATATTCTCCTCATGTGTTGGCTCAACAATACTTGCACCTGACATCAAAGCTAGAAGAAGGAGAAAATTTAGTAACAAAGACTTGAACTAAAAAGGATTAGAAATCGAATTGATCTATCCAGAATCCCAAAATGGCAACGGCGCCAAATTGATAACTAGGATTTTATGATCCTTTGAGGTACCAATTCCTCAAGCTTATCGATGTAGCTTTGAGGTATCGAACCTATTCTGGGATGGATAAAACCAATAGGCAAGTACTAATCCTTCAGAGTCAAATCAAACAATTTAATTTCAATTTCTAACAATCCTAACGAAAACAATTCAAACCGAAGTGAACAAAAAGCAAATAAACAGGGGATTCAATAAATGACAAGGATAAGACCTAAGGGTTAAGGTCAATGGACAGGTGACTCGGGATGATCAAGGATCGTAATTCAAACTTCAAATAAGCTAATCTCCTAGCAAGGAACACAACGATAAGATCAGTTTAATCTCTTAATACTAATCTCTTTACTTAATCCTAATCCAAGAACAAATTCTCATTTGTGAATTAGAATCAAGCAAGCAATCAAACAAGTTCCAAACAACTAACAATCACTCTAAACATACATTCTCATGCGCTAGAATGTGAAAGTTCTATCAAAGCTATGAACAGGAATTTCATCGAACATGTTGTGAACAAGAAATCTTAAGCATTCTAATCAACTTGATCAAGGCTAATTAGAAATTAAACACACTTTGACAGATGAGATTTTAAACAATCAAGCACTAGAAATCCATTGATCACCCCTAATCAACCTAATCCTACCTAACCCATAAGCCCTATGAAGAACTACTCACTAATCATAATGTGATTAACAAAACCCATAGGGATAGTGTTGATCATTAGAGATTAGAGATAGATTGGATAATCAAAGAGAGAAATCACAAGAAAAGAGTACTAGATTAATCAAGAAATCAAACTAGTTCTTACAAAAGGTTTAGAACAATAAAAATAGCATAATCTCCAATAAAAATAGGTTTTTGGCTTAAATAGTCATTAGGGTTCGAGCCGGGTCAACCCGGAACAAACCGGGTGTTGACCCGGATCCAAGGCAATTTCTGGGACGCGTATCGGTCAGCGTATCGGTCGGCCAGACCGATACGGACTCTCGGATTTTTCTGGGAAGGGTCGTATCGGTCGGCGTATCGGTCGGCCAGACCGATACGGACTCTCGGATTTTTCTGGGAAGGGTCGTATCGGTCAGCCAGCCCGATATGCTGGCCGATATGGACTCTCGGATTTTTCTGTGTTGAGATGCATCCAGTAAATCAGGCATAACTCTTTCCATATAGCTCCGAATGACTTCAAACCACCTCCAGTAGAAAGCTAACTCAATTTCCCATGATTTTTATTCAGAATCCCAGAGCTAAAAGTTAACGTAGCATCTTCATATGACTCAATCTTTCAAGCTCATCGGTTTGGTCATTCATCACCATTTCACTTGCAATCACTCCTTTGGCCTCCAAACTCTTCCAAACATCCTTAACAACTCCAAGAACCTACAAAACATAGGAAACACTCCAAATGCAAGCCTAGAATGTCTAAACATAGCTCTAGATGATCCTATACTCTAAACACATCAATGACCAAAGAAATGAAGTTAAAGGAAACTAAAAAGAAGTAAAACATGATCCTAACATTAGCCTAAATGCATGAAAATACAAGTATATCATGCTCCGAAGATCAGTGTGCTGCTCTTCAAAAGCCAGTCTCAGAAGATGAGATAGTAAAGACTATTTGGGCTATGCCCCTCGACAAGTGCCCAGGTCCGGATGGTTATCCGGTTGAGTTCTTCCGGGCTTCTTGGTCAGTGGTCGGGAAGGACGTTATTGCTGCCGTTCAAGAGTTCTTCAGAAATGGGAGATTACTTAAAGATCTAAACACCACCTTCATCTCTCTAATCCCCAAGACAACTTCTGCCTGCTCTTTGGGTGATTACAGGCCTATAAGCTGTTGTAACTTGGTTTACAAAATTATCTCTAAGATAATAGCTGACCGTTTAAAGCATGTCCTATTGAAGTGTATCTCGCCAAACCAAGCGGCTTTTCGGAAGGGCAGGAGCCTGGGGGAAAACGTATTACTAGCATCTGAGCTCATTCGGAATTACCATAAGAACAACAGCCCTAAAGCATCGGTATTAAAGGTTGATATCAGGAAAGCTTTTGACACCGTATGCTGGGATTTTGTTGGCAAGATCTTGGAAGCTCAGAATTTCCCCCCTCTGTTCAGAGAATGGATTAGGCAATGTTATTCCTCGGCTAAGTTTTCAATTCTGATAAATGGAGAACCGGCTGGATACTTTGAGGGTAAAAAGGGCTTGAGGCAGGGAGACCCAATTTCTCCTTACCTCTTTGTCATGATCATGGAGGTTCTTACTCGGTTACTAGATTCGGCCGCCGCTGAAGGAAAATTTGCACTCCATCCTAAATGTGCAACACCGGTTATCACCCATTTGCTGTTTGCGGACGACCTTCTGGTCTTCTCTAATGGGTCAGGAAGTTCTATGAATGGTATCAAGGAGGTTTTACAGCAGTTTAAAGAGATTTCAGGTCTGGATATGAACCCTATGAAGTCTGAGGTTTTCTTCTCTGGTTACTCAGTTGCGGAATGTGATGTTCTAAGTGCTGCATTGGGAATTAAAATTGGTTGCTTCCCAACGAGATATCTCGGTCTGCCTCTCAACTCCACGAGACTCACTTTCTCAGCTATGCAGCCACTCCTGGAAAAAATCACCAAGAAGATGCACTCTTGGACCGCAAAGCTCCTCTCCTTTGCAGGCAAAATTAGACTAATTGCCTCTGTCATCTACGGTATGGTCAATTTCTGGAGCCAAGTCTTCATGCTGCCAAAGGAATTCTATGATAAGGTAGACTCCCTGTGCTCAGCTTATCTTTGGAAAAATGGTACACAATCAGCTGCCGGCGCAAGAGTCTCTTGGGTTAATATCTGTAAACCGAAGTGTGAGGGTGGGTTAGGCATCAGGTTATTAGCTGACTTCGAGATTGTCTTCCGCCTGAAGCAGACCTGGAACCTTTTCACTGGAGTGGATTCACTCTGGGTGGCTTGGCTTCATGGAAATATTTTCAACAAGAAGAGCTACTGGGATACGGTTGACAGCTCAAGATTCTCTAAGTCAGTGAGAAGTATGCTCCAACTGAAACCTGTGCTAGCCAAGTTCCTCAAGTGCGAAATTGGTGATGGCACAACCGCATCTTTCTGGTCTGTCAGCTGGACGGATTTTGGACCTTTGATAGATTACATTGGTTATTCGGGGCCGTCAATGCTGCGTTTAAGATTGGATGCCAAGGTTGCTGATGCGGTGGTCAACGGGAATTGGTTCTTACCTAGTGCGAGATCAGATGAGATTCAAAATCTGCAAATCCTCCTCACAAACGTTGCGCCTCCACACATCTCTAAAGGGACTGACATTTACCTTTGGAAAAATAGTGCTGGGGTTTTTAATGCTCGGTTCTCCTCCAGAGATACTTGGGAGCAATTAAGGGTAGCCTCTCCTTTGGTTAGATGGAACAACATTGTCTGGTTCAAGGAATCTATTCCGAGGGCTTCTTTCATTCTGTGGCTGGTGTTTCTGGGTCGCTTACCAACGCGGGACAGGCTTGCAAGGTGGGGAATGAACGTCCCTCAGTCTTGCCCACTTTGTTCTGCCCAAGACGAATCCCATGACCATCTGTTCTTAAACTGTACCTTCTCTACAGCTCTTTGGCAGAGCTTTGCTTCCAGAATCATCAACGTACCTGCTCCTACTCTCCTAGACGACGTTGCCGACCTTATGCTCAACCGGTCTGCAACTTTGTCCCGGAATATCATGGTTATCCTCAAGCTGCTTTTGCAAATCACAGTGTACTCTGTTTGGCGAGAGCGTAACACACGCATTTTCACCACAGTCACCACTGATCTGCCTGCACTCAAACTCAAGGTTGATCGCATGATCCGTGATCGTCTACTCTCCATTCCTGCTAGGGACAGGATGCCTTCTCTCCTAGAAACTTACTTCGGTTGTATCTCTCATCCGTTATGATTTTGTAAAACGTTTAGTCACTGCCTTCGTTCCTGTTTTGGGTAAGTTAGAGGTAAGTTTTGGGGCTGGTTTTTCTTATTCCGCCCTTCTTGTAATTACTTAGACTAGCTTGTAACTCTTTCACTTTGGTATTAATCTTAACATAAAACCAAAAAAAAGCTTGTATTTTATATAACCTATATATTGTTTGACCAAAAAAAATATAAACTATATATTTTGTTACATTATATAACAATGATATTGGTGCCACAGTAGCCTAATAGTAATAATTTGCAAATTTGTGAATAACCATTCGAAAAATAGTAATATTGATATTGAAAAATAGATCTTGGGACAATCGTTCTCGTTCTCTCTTCTCTCAGTGAATATGTGAGTGTAACAAAACTCAACAATCAGAACTATCTGATGTGGCGCCTTTAGGTTTGTGCTCTTCTCCAGGGTCATGAGCTTCATGACTTTATTGATGAATCAACTGCAGGACATGCCGCCACAGTCCTTGTAGATGGGGTCTCAGTCCCGAATCCCACCCACGCACCATGGAGACGACAAGATCGGCTCTTATACAGTGCACTCATTGGCGCAATCACTCATTCTGTTCAGACACTGGTCACCACGGCGACAACCACTAAGGAGGTATGGGATACTCTTGCGACTGCCTTTGGAAATTCTATTTGGTCATGTTCTTCAGTTGAAGATTCAACTCAAAAACTCAGTCAAAGGAACCAAGTCCATTACTGATTACATGCGTTCCATGAAGGAAAAAGCCGATGATCTTGACCTTCTTAGCAAGCCAATGGACCCTGAAGATTGTACAGAGCAAATACTTGTTGGTCTTGGTAAGGAGTATAAGCCAGAGATCGATGCAATCAATGGAAGAGACAACCCGATTTTATACACATATTTGTATGAACGTTTACTGAACCGGGAAGCTATGATTCTCATTTATGAATCTCCTCCTGATGTTGTTCCGATTGTTTCCAATGCCACTAACATTCACCCAAGACAACAGAAACATGTTTGTTCGACGATAATAAGTGACATGATGGGTAAGGGCGTTAGCAGCGGAGGCATTCTTCAAGTTCCCGACTGTTTTCTTGCTGTCAACAACAATTACCATCAGAACTGCAACAACAACAACAAAAACTACTCTTCTAAGAATCGCTTCTACAATAACAATGGCAACAACCCCAAACAAACCCTATTCACTAAGCCATATATGGGTATGTGTCAGGTGTGTGGTGTTCAAGGCCATAATGCAAAGAATTGCCCTGATTTTCAGATGGTTTGTGGCCCGACAATGTCTCATCTGTGGCAACAACAACATAACCATCTCCAGCTAATGCATAATCAGTTTTGCAGCCGCCTTCTTCAGTCCGTCCATGGAAACCTCGCGCCAATGTAGTTATGCTGTCATATTCATCTACATGGATTTTGGACTCAGAAGCTTCACACCACATGACCGCTGATATTGGGAATCTCTCCGCTCACAGTCCGAATGATGGTGGCGACAATGTGCTACTTGGGAATGGCTCAACCATACGAATAACACACTCTGGTTCTTTCTCTATTCCATCTTATACTCGCCATTTCTTCCTCAATACTGTCTTATGTGTCCCGTCACTTGATAAAAAACTAATCTATGATTTTCAATTAAGTAAGACTAATGATGTTGCGGTTACGTTCACACCAACGTACTTTCAGGTCAAGGACATATGGGTGCTCTTCGTTTGGAAGGCAGTCTGAAAATGGCACATATGAATGACCCAAAATTTCTTCTTCTAGTCGTCCTTCTCTTGGTTTTGCGTCTACTGTCAAAACGTATTTATACGATTGGCATTCTCGCCTCGAATATCTTGTTTTATCTATTCTTCAAAAAGTACTTTCTAAGTTTCAGTTACCTATTTCTTCAAATGTTTTAGTGGCTCAGCCATGTACTACTTGTTCTATTAATACAATTCATAAGTTGCCTTTTACTCAATCTTCTTTGCAATCAACACAACCTCTTGATATTGTATTTTTGATGACATCACCGATTGTTTCTGTCGATGGTTTTAAGTATTACGTTATTTATGTAGATCACTACACTAGATACACATGGTTGTATCCTTTAAAACAAAAATCACAGGTATTCAATGTATTTACAACGTTCAAATACTTAGTGGAAAAACAATTTTCACTCAAGTTAAGAACTCTTTATGCCGAAAATGGGGGTGAATTTATTTGTCTCCGAACATTTCTTTCTAGCCTTGGAATTTCACATAGGACCAGTCCGCCTCATACACCTGAGCATAATTTTATTGCAGATAGATGTCATCGACATATTGTCGAGACGGGCTTAGCACTTATGTCTCACGCGTCGATGCCAAGATCTTACTGGACATATGCATTTGGTACAACGGTTTATCTAATAAACTGCATGCAAACACCTAATCTCGATTTTCAAAACCCCTTCGAAAGGTTATTTGGTAACACACCAAACTACCAAAAATTGAGAGTTTTTGGGTGTCTTTGCTTCCCTTGGTTACGACCATATGCATCATACAAACTTGATGCTCGATCAACACCATGTGTTTTTCTTGGGTACTCCATCTCTCAAAGTGCCTATATATTTCTCGATCGATCTAACTCGAGGATTTACATATCGCGGCATGTCTTATATCATGAAGTTATTTCCCCATTTTCTGTTTCATCTAGTATTACTACTGACGCAACTAACGAAGCTTCTAAAGTTGTCTCCCATGTTTTTCCAGTAGTAACAGTAATACTTCAGCCATCTGCTCCAGCTCTGACGATCACAACTCCATTTCCAACGATCCCAGCACCAACACCACCAACCTTGATCACTCATGCCTCACCTATAGCATCAAATCCGTCATCCTCCTCCCATGCACCTTTCGCATCTGTTACAACATATACGAATACATCCACAACAGTTTCAGATACCTCGTCTCAGCCATTAGTGTCAGCCCCACCTCCTTAACTGCCAATTCCAACTCACACAAGGAAGAAACCAGTCCAGAAGCTTAATCTTAAATAAATTGTTATTGAACCATCCAGAACGATTCCACATACTATCCCTGAAGCACTGAAAAGCCCAAAATGGCGTCAAGCCATGAGCGAATAACTAAACTCACACTCGCAATCATACTTGGACACTAGTTTCAGTGACTAATTCAAAAAATGTTGTTGGCTGCAGGTGGATATTTACTATCAAGTGCAAGCAAGGCGGATCTATTGATAGATACAAAGCGCGTCTCATTGCCAAAGGATATAATCAACAGTCTGGAATTGACTATCAGGTGACGTTTAGCCCCGTCGTCATACCTGCCATGATCTGAATCGTTCTAAGTACAACGGTATCACAAAATTAGCATATGAGATAATTAGATGTTAACACTGCGTTTTTGCAGGGTCATCCACAAGATGAAGTCTATATGATGCAGCCACCGGGATTTCATGACAAAGACAATCCAAATGTCATTTGCAAGCTCCACAAGGTGATATATGGGTTAAAACAAGCCCCCGACTTGGTATAACGAGCTGCGCAATTTCCTTCTCCAATCAGAATTCATCAATTTCGTCGCCGATGCTTCAACGAGACCAAGACCTTAACTAAAAACAGAATTTCAAGCTTGAAGATCGACATACATGTATTCTCTTCAGCCTTGATGAGGGTGTGGCTCTCTTGATCTTTCTCCACGCTTCTCTAAGTTTTGATGCATGTCAGTCAGAAGACAAATCGATCTCTCTCCGCCGTTGGAACTTCGATCATCTGAGTCCAAAGTTGGGTTTGGCCGATTCTTTGGGTAACAAAATATTATTGGGCTTCTCTGTTTTTAGGCTAGATTCATAAATGTTTTATATGTGTGATGGGCCATTTGGCCAATAGGCTTAAGCCTTGTAAAACCCTTTATTTCTCTAGCTTTAAAAAGTAAACTCTTTATAAAAAAAACCCCCTAGACTTTGGTGTGTACTAAAGAAATGTGGATATTTTTCTTTACAAAAATAAATATTAAACCAATTTTTTGCTTTTATAATAAGTTTATTAATTATTCAACTAGTAATTGAATATTATGATGATTAGGTTATCAATGCGGGAATGCATTATATACATTTGAAAATAATTTTATAATATTTTATATTTTGATGTAATTGTCATTATAAAGTTATTTTATACAAATTTAATATGTATTATGTTGATTTAAAATATTTAGAACATCATATGCTCATATTTTTAATTTATTTGTGTTTTTAATATTTTAATTATTAAATTAATAGTTTTATATAAATATAAATACAAATTTATGAAAGTCGAAACATGACAATCTGTTCATTTAACATTTTTGCATTAGTATTCATTTTATTTATATAACTAAAATTGGTTACTTTGTTTTCTTAATTTGTAAACAAAATTTTTAAACTATTTTTATAATCAAAACAAATTAATCTATTTTTTCAAACCATCATATAATAATCTAAATATTTTAAAATTTTGATAAAATAACTCGTCAAAAATTTTGATCATAAAAAATCAACCATAGTCTGACCCATCATATATTCAACTAATATAAATATTGAATAAATTAAAAATATTTATCAAATTATGAATATATCAATTGAAATTAGTTAATCCATCTTTTCAACTCGTATTCAAGTAGAAAAAGTTTATTTTAATATTTTTACTACTGAAATTAATTAATCTATATTTAATCCATCTTGTAATACACTATAAAAAATAAGTTGTGTTGTATCATTTATTTTATTTATTAATATCATTTTTTGCTTGATGCAAATGAATTTACATCATTTATATAATCAACTCTGGAAGTGATGACTCTAATATTTTATATCATTTTAACTGATTGATGCAACTATTTCTATTGTCGTAAGTGATGCTAATATGTATCGCCCTTAATAAATAATATTATAATTTGCATCAATCAAAATTAATGATGTTAGCATTTGTTTCGGTTGTAACAACTGATTTAAATATTTATATCAGTTCTTTTAGTTGATGTAATAGTTATATCACTTATAAATAAGTGATGCCAAAATTAATGTCATATTTTTATAAATGATTAGAAAGTGTATTATTTATGAATGATACTAATTTGTTGTTTTGTATCACTAGTTTTGTGGTTGATGATGTTAGTCATTGTAAATGACACTAAAAGTTATGTTTAATTTTAAATTTAAATTTTAAATTAATCTAACTATAATTTATTAAAAAACATTTCAGTTAAAATTATTATATTATAATAAATACCAAAACACCTTTTCCACTACAACACAATGCACAAATATAGGAAATATAAATAAAAATTCAAAAGTTTAATATTATAGTGAACTACAAATATAGTTAAAAACAAGATGCTAAGGTACAGTTTTCTTATTCCTACAACTAGTTAATGGAAAACCTTTCTTAGTCTCTCGGCCGACAAAGTCACTCTCTTATGACTTGGTTCGAGCAGAAATGCATAGCTTGTAATCTACAGAGTAAACAAAAGTGCAATCTTTATTTTCACATATTTTTTTAAAAAAATCTAAAATGCTGCATAGAATCATTAAAAAAAAAAACTGCAAAAGCTTACCATCATTCCTTGATGTTGAGTGAGTTTCAACATATTAGATGATTCAGATTCATAGCAACAGAGACTAATAAAAAATAATAAGAAAGTTTACCTTTTTATCAAGGGTGATAGGCTGATAGCCTTAGTACAATTAGCTTTAGCTTGAAGAAAGACAAACACCAACTCATGATGCAAAAGTAGGATTACCTGGTTTGCTTTGCGTCCAAGACCCATCAAAAAGTTGTCTGGTTTAAATTTAATATTGAGGTGAAGAAAACCACGCGAATGCATGTACTCAACTCTGCGTATCTGCATTCTCAAAAGAACAGATGAGGATTGTGTTCAAAAATCAACATGAAGTCCTAAAATAAAGAACTTACTCAATACTAACCAATTGGTCTGCAAGCATTAAACATATTCCAAAGTAAACTTTCGATTGCACAGTTGCAGTAACTGAATAAGTCCTCCAAGCTGGGCCCAAGAAGGTTGATAATCATGCAACTATATTCACCTTCGACTATGAACCGTTTGAAATGGGAAAAAAACCAAACTCACTTCCTCCTTGAAGAAGCATATATATTTTTGATTCATACTGCAGTAGAAGATGCCTCGTCTTCACAAGTTCCTGGTGTCAAAAGAGAAGCAATACTAGAAAGATAAAAACATAACTGTAGCGAAATTCAATTCATAATAGAGGAAAAATGATGTTATAATAAATATAAATAATAAATATGAATTTACAAACTATTTTATTAAGAAATCGAAACAATTAAAACATTTTTATAAAATTTTGTTATAATAAAAATATAGATTTATATTTAAAACAGAAATAAATAATTAATAATCATAAATTAGAGAATATTTACATAAATACTCAATATATAAATTATTTAATTATATTTATCAATTAATTTTCATAGTTTCATGATTTATATATTGTTTTATTTTAATTAATTAGGAAAATATGACCCATTATATTTAGATTGTTTGGATAAATGTTTAACAATTGTCTTGTTTATAAACATTTTTAGTAGAGATAATGTTATATTCATAATTATTTTAAATGAAGTTTAATTAAATCAATAATGTACAATGAAAAAATTGTAATATAACACAGAAAAAGTTTGTTTCATAAATGTCCATTTTTTAGTAGTATAGATATACGAAGCTAATAAACACGTGAAATTTGCATTTTTCTACATTAATTAATTCCATTAATCGTTACAACATTAGCATATTATTAAAGTTTTATATAGTTCGAAGATAGCTATGAATCATAGACATTTATAATTATGTTGTGTCCCATGCTGAAATCCAGCCTAATTCCTGAATCATAAACATGTAAAATTAACCATAGTAGAAATGACCTTTAAGAAGAGTATGAACTCTGGTCAAACTAGGTCCGGTCGGAGCTAAGAATAAAAATAATCCGACAAGCGGTTGAGGAAATGACCAAAGAGGTTAGGCAAAGTTAATGAAGTGAGATTGCGTAACTAAAACGGCCAAGATGGATCTCTATCGACCTGTCACGTTATGGGCAAATATTTTAGACAGACAAATCAAAATGTGACCAATTCCAACGATTCTTCTATCCACCTCATCACCCTTACTACACTACACGACAACTTTTATGACGTCATTATCAACTTACTCCACTTTTCCTTTCCGTTTCTTTTTTATTTTCAGGAAAATAACAACAATAATAATGAGTACTATATTAAAGTAGAAGAAAAAACTTCATCGATGCCACGTTTAAACACGCGCAATTTGACCCCCCCAAAAAAAAACACGCGCAAAATCGGCGGAAAGTAGGAACGTTTTTAAATTTGAAAGCTATATAAATATAGGATGTATTAGTACAAAATTATAGCCTCGCCGTCCCCTCTGCGTAAACTAGTCATGTGAGTAGGTGACAAAACCTATGGAGCAGACCATCAAAGATATAGATAGACGAAAGTCCTTGTTACAAAAAAAAAGAAAAAGATATAGATAAACAGGTTCGTACACGGTACACCATAACCGCAAACACCATCAAATAGTTTTTTGCGATTTGATGCAGTTTGGCTTACTAAACTAAGTTCAGTTCATCTCTATGCTTTTCTTGCTAAAATCTATTCTTTTCTTTTTTTTCATCAATCTATTCTTTTCTTTTGTCTTCATATTTTTATATTTTGCCATAGTTTCAAAAAACTTGAACTTGCTATCTCACAATTTATCTAGTGAATAGTAACGTTTTCGCAAAAAAGTACAAAATTATAGATTAAAGAAAAATAATTATATCTTATAATTTTAGAAATTCGATTAATGAAAGTCATTTTAAAAGCAGTTATATATCATTGCAGGCTATAATGTTTAGTATAATTATTAATATATTATAAAGATAGACTAAATAAGTAATGAAAAAAATCGAAAGTTACAATATGGATTAGGCTTTCCCACTCTGACTATTCTAATTTTCAAAAAGCAGCGGAGAGATCACGTTTTTCAAAGATTTAAAAGAAACGTGCGTATATCGACAAGTAAGTGGTTCTTTTTTTTATTATTATTAGTTTTTTTTTTATTATTATTTTTTAATCAATACAAGTAAGTGGTTCTTTAAATGTTTAACATGAAAGGAAAAAGAGTTAACAAAAAAAAAAAATTGACATGGCAAAAAAAAGTTGACAAAAAATAGGAAAAAGGCAAAAGATACAGAATTGTCTTCTTCTTTCTTTTTTTCTAAGCACACAGGTTTTGACAACTACACCATATCGTATTCCGAATATTATATGTGCGCAGTGCGATTAATATATTAGTCATGCTTATATTGAAGATTCATTTTTTTTTTTTTAATAATATATTATATTAATAAATCAAACCGAAATTACTCGGCAATAACCGGTTACAAACCTGACCAGACCGGATACAAAAACCAAACACATTGAACCGAAAGAAAACCTCAAACCGACTTAAACCAGACGCGATTAGGTCAACACGCTTAAGGCCCAATCCCTTCTTCTTCGACCTTCACACCGGCGGCGCCTCCGGCGATCTAGCCTCCGTCGACGGGGTTCCACGGACTGAACCGGTGACGTCCGGACGTCCTTGGTTTTCCTTCTCCCGCGATTGCATCGTCCGTCGAGATTTCTCTCTCTCGATTCGCCTCGAAAAACCATACCTTTGCTCGATCTCGGAGGCAAGGAACAAACGACGATGTAGACAGGGCCACCACACTTATCCACCTCGCCGCCTCCTCCACCGTGAAGCCTCACCTAGCACTTCCGCCGTCCTCCTCGACACGCCGCGACTCCCACCTCACCTTCCACAGCGGCTTCCGCTGTTACCGGACTCGTCTCCGATTCAACGCCTGCCTTAGCTCGCCGGTGTCCTCTCCCGGCCTCCTAAGCTTGACGGGATTACAAACCTTCGCCAGATCCGGTTTGTCGCTCTCCTCCGGCGCCTACCTTAGCTCGCCGCAGCCCTCAACAGCCCCCTAAGCTTGACTACGCGGAGAACAGCTCCACACCAGACCCTCCCTCCGATAACTCCGCCATGGAAGACCTTCCTCGCACAGCCAAGCAAGGCGGCTCCAAAGCCCACCACCGAACCAGTCAGCTCTATACCGGCTTCCTATCAGCTCACAAATCGTTCAATCGCCGGAAATCTCCCACAAAAACGACATCTACGTCGTTTCCGGCGAGATCTCCGCCACCAACACGGAAAGGGGGGTGAAAGCTCTAGAGAGAAATTTTTTTTTAAGCGCGTGGCACTCACAGCCAAAATTTTTCACATCTAAATTGAAGATTCATAAATGTATTAAAAAAGTTTTTGTGTCATTTTTTTACAAGATTAAACGATTACGCTTCATTCAACTCTTGCAAAACAAGTAATCTATTTCATATACTGGCTGGTTTTTATTCTTTTTTTTTTGTTAATCCAGGGGTAGATTCCAGACCAAACAGTCCAGACTAATCTCCTGGGTCCAGTCAGGCCGTAGGCCAGCTTCACCTGGGAGGGTTTTCCTTGGGCCTTTGGCCCAGTGCCCGCGTTAAGTGTCCAGAAGAGGCATGTTAGTTTCCGCATGGGGAAAGAATCGAACCCGGATGGTGGTTGCCACCACAGACCCGTCCTTCCACTTGGACTACCTCGTCCGGACAAAATATAGTAATCGCACTGTGCACATATAAACATCAAAATATGCTGGTTCTTATTCTTTTGCTATCTTTTCAGTTTTTTATTTGCTTTGTTTCCGATTCACTCTAGATCTGGCTACTTTTTTTGATGTTTTCATGGGTTTTTTGGGATAGATTTTGCTACATGAAAGAAAAAATGCTTTGTTATCGATCCATTTTAGACTTACTAAGTTTTTGATGTTTTATGGATTTTTTTTCTTTGGAAAGGTAAACGTTTTGAATCGGTTTAACCGTTTCAAAGAGGTACTTCACATCTTTAATAGTGCCCTACTAATTGGTAGATTTAGAAGCATATGGTGATAATCGTTCTTCTCGACTTTAATCATTGATAAGTTAGTCATTACCAGTCATAGATTTACAAGATCTTCTTCCTTGCATTATGTTCTTTAACGTGGGAGAACCATTTTAACGTTGTGATCGCCATCGTCCGTGGATTCCACATCCGTTCACTTGGATGTGGGTCTACCCTAATCCGATGACCATTGCATTATTTTTATAATGTTCGAAAGATTTGTTTATTTTTTTAGAATTATTATATGATCGTTTTTCGTGTTTTCTCCTTATTTGCACTATACCTGATGAGGGCATCAAGCCATCATCAACCAAGATGCATAGAGGAGAGATCAACCAGCCAGTCAATGCAATTGGAGATAAGTAACCAGGAGCTCAACTACTCAGCCATGGAGATTCCACTCATGCCAATCAACTCAGCATCAATGACTTGTATCAAACAGCCTTTCTTGAAGTCATTGGTCAAGCCAGAACAGCCCCGGTTCATGTTGAAGCACAAGTTATTCAAATTGCCAATCCGGAGCCATTTAAGGAAACTATGAAGACCACTTGGTTTATCACCTCTCAAACCAAGACTTGGCGACCAGGAGACATTTACCAAAACCAAAAGAAGCTTGAAGACGTCCTAAGTCCATATAAAATGCGCATAATCCTTGGGAGAATCAAATGGACCGACTTTCCTATTTTGGAGCCTAAGGAGATCATCCACCAACGGCTACATTCTGATCTTTTTCTACACAATCCTAAGCCATATTCAATGCACCTGGATATTCCAAGACATCAATCATACATGCCTAAACCACCAAGACTCAAGGGTTTCCATACTTGACTGAGAATCCCCTTGAATCTACCCAACGACTAGTTTTCATTAACTTTCGATTTGTTTCTTTATTTCTGGTCAATAAGACCGTTCTACAAAGTTTATATAAGCTTATCTTAGTCCATTGTATCATTTACCTTTCAATCAATAAAAAATCCAGAGAATTATTTTTCTTTCAAAGAGAGTGTCTTTGAGATTGTTCTTGTTCTTTAGATTCAAATTGAGTGATTCATTTGATTCTATTGAATTCCCAGATTAGTTTGTTTGAGTGATTCAAAGAAACTACTTCTGCCAAGGATTGAGAGAGTCAATCAACCCATTGAGCAAGTGAGTTGTTCACCAACACATCCATCTCGCACATCCATTCAAATCTGATCAGCAAGTGAGAGAGCTTCAAAGCCAGCACATGTTCTTCCATCTCCCACCTTCCTAGTCTCTGATTCTGAGGCTACATCATCTGGTATCAGAGCCGAAAGGCTCCTAAACAGGTGTTTTCTATCCTTGTTCTCTGTTATTTTCATTAGTCTTTTGTTTGATTCATTCAGTTCGTCATTTGCATTCATCCATATTCTGTTTAGTTTCATTGCATCTTAAATCAAAACCACAAAAAAAAAATTTGTTTTTGTCTAATCATCGTGCTTAGCTATAGTTTCTGATTTGTTTGCATATTCATAAGAAAAAACCATAAAAACTCGTTTGCTTTTGTCACTCTGTTTAGATTTGTCATCATTTTGTGTAGTTGTTATTATGTTTCTCTGCATACATATAAGAAAAGCCATAAAAAGTATTTGTTGCATTTAGTTATTGTTCCTGATTAGGTCTGCCTCCAAAATAAAAATAAAAACCATAAAAATTGTCCTAGCTTTTAAGTTTCTGTCAAATTTGATATTTGTGTTCTTATTCAGTTTTATAAACCCAAAAAGAAAAAGAAGAAGTTTGTTTTGTTTGATTCGATTTTCTAAAAAGAAAAGACCATAAAAAGTGTTATTTCCATTCTTAAAACACTTGCAAAGTCGAATTCTTTCAAGGAAATTTTAAAAAAAAAAAAAAAAAAACCAAAAAAGGAGTTTCTTCCCTTATTTGTTGGTTTCAAAAATCTTTACTTGTCCTGAATTAAGAGGAATCGTGTGTCCAACATTTTGAAAAGGAAAGTCAATATTCTTAGCCTTTGAAATCTCTTGTGCTTTTCAAAAAAAAATCCCAAAGGAGAGTTTACTTTTTTTCTGACCTTACCAACACTTTTCGGAAAGATTTTCAAACAAACCATTACCAAAAACGATTTGCTGGGTTGCCTAAACCAAATTTAAAAAAAAAAAAGAGATTTGTTGTTTTACAAAACCTTTGGACCAAGTTAAACTCAAATCACTTTTGTTTTGAAAAAAAACCTAACCGGTTTTCTAGAGTGATTTCAAATCTTCTTAAAACTTGTTTCAAAGCTTCTGTGATTTTGTTAACTAACCTTGTGTGCCTTTGTTTGAGTTAATTGAAACTTGAATAATACATATTCTTGTTCTTTACTTAAGTTTCAAGAAAACCAGAACCTATTCATATACACTTTGTTTGTTATATTTTAGAACTAAAACATGGAAGATGAAGATGAAGCAAGTGTCTACACTACCTCAGAGGTTGATTGGGGTGATGAAGAGCACCCATGGAATGGAGAAGAAGTGTTCTCTGAAGCATCTTGGACAGAAAAAGCAACATCAGAAGCTAGCTTTGATGCATGATCCGAGATTGAAGAGGAAGCACATGGAGAGGACTATTATCGCACATACCATGGAGAGGATCCTAATGATGGAAAACCTGAACCAAAACTTCCAGACCATTACCAAGACGAAGTAAAATGTGAGTCAAGGCAGGAGGAAGCATGGGAGGATCATTCTGACCTTGAATATCCTTATGGAGCAGAACCGAACTGCCAAGAAGAAGAAGAGCAACAAGAGTTTGACTCTTGGGATGGAGAAGCTCAATCTGAAGCTAACTCTGAAGAAGAATCAGAGAGAGGTTGTGAAGAGGAGTCATGGGCAGAAGAAGATGACCCAATAGGTGATATCCAAGAAGGACCAGGCTGTGAAGAAGCTGATTCCCAATGTTGTTTAAGTGAAGCTGAGACAGAAACAAGAGAAGAGCCCATTGAAGAAGCATGGGAGAGCAACAACCATTCTGAAATCAGTGAAGGAGAAGAATACCAAGGTGAGCTTTGTCAAGAAGAACCATATCACATATGCTTTTCAGGTCGTATGCAAGGACCAGAAGCTTATCTAAGATGGGAAAGAGATATGGATGAATGGTTTCAAGCAAATCAAGTTCCAGAAGAGGAGAAGACAACCATTGCTGAAGAAACTCTAATTGAAGAAGCCTATCTAGAGTGGGATAAGGATGATTACCTCAGACTTGAACTTGAGCTACCAGACCATACTTGGGAAGAGATGAAGCAGCTACTGCATAAGGAGTTTGTAGAAGAGATCTCCACAGAACCATACTACTCAAGGTGGCAAATTCCTCAAGAGCCAAGAAGATGGATCATGGCAACACCTCCAAAGAAGAGTACTTGTTCTTCTAAACCAAGAAAGATGACTTCCAACAAGCAATTAAAGGCTGCCAAAGATGAACCAGAGGCGCCAAACCAGAAGAGAGCACGAGCTGCCAAGGTCAGGAAGCCACATCTAACCACTCCTAAGGAGCAGGAGCAGAGTAAAGAAGGACCACGGCTTAAAGAATCCATTGGAGAAAGTTCCAACCTCTTGCACCTTCAACCAGACACGCCAATACCAGGTAAGTCTATTAACTCTAAGAGACTTAAAGATCAGACATGTTATAGATGTCATAGGAGAGGACATTTTGCTGCAACTTGTCCATCTAAACAATTGTTGAAAGAAACATCCTTAGGAGAGAAAACTGTATTAACTAAAACAAGTGATAGTTTAACTCATTCTGATTTGTTATTTCCCAATTCTAGTGTCATGCATTTGTCTTTGTCAAAAGGATTTGATGCAGGGAAAGAAGAACTGAGCAGTAAAGAGCATGAGCAAACCAAAGTCAGTAGGGAAGATCAAAGACCAGAGAAAAATGTTTTGGTGATCAGGAAAGAAGATGAATGTTTAATGATCACTAGCTCACAAGAGCAGAAGGTCCAAACCCTCATACAACCTAATGAAGCTGAACATGTAAGTACAAGTATCATACAATCTGTTTTAAGTACTCCAAGAACATATATAATGCACTTGTTCTTCCCAATGAGCATCTCTACAGATATAAAGCACAAGGGAGAAGAGAATGTGAAGAGAAGCTCAGAAACAGCCCTTACACTAAGTGATCAGACTGATCAAGGCAGTAGAGAAAAGGAGAACATCAAGGAGAAACCACCAGACCCAAGCAAAGACACTGCATATATTAACAAGGTAAGTCTCTCTTTGATTTATTTCATTTCCAATGATTCAACAACTGTGTTAAAGAACTTGTTGAGCTTACAAGAAGATGAGATATCACTAGCACAGGAAATTGACTCTAAGGAGAAGGATTCAAGTTGTTTATTATGTGATAAAGAACCCATAATGCACTTGTCTCTTTGCCAAAGTGTTGAACATATTTCAGGTCATAAGGAGAGCAGGAGCAAGATAGACAAAGGAGACACCATACCATCCCAAAGAAGAGGAATATTACTATCATATCTGCTCAAAGGAGAACCACCAGACACTTCACTCACCTCCATACCATATGCACTTCAAGGTAAAACCCTAAACTCCCAAATAAGAATGAAAGCTAACTTGCTTTCTCTTGGTGCAGATTATCTAGTTTCGAGGTCGAAACCTTTTCAAGAGGGAGAGTATGATGAGGGCATCAAGCCATCATCAACCAAAATGCATAGAGGAGAGATCAACCAACCGGTCAATGCAATTGGAGATAAGCAACCAGGAGCTCAACTACTCAGCCATGGAGATTCCACTCATGCCAATCAAATCAGCATCAATGACTTGTATCAAACAGCCTTTCTTGAAGTCATTGGTCAAGCCAGAACAGCCCCGGTTCATGTTGAAGCACAAGTTATTCAAATTGCCAATCCGGAGCCATTTAAGGAAACTATGAAGACCACTAGGTTTATCACCTCTCAAACCAAGACTTGGCGACCAGGAGACATTTACCAAAACCAAAAGAAGCTTGAAGACGTTCTAAGTCCATATAAAATGCGCATAATCCCTTGGAGAATCAAATGGACCGACTTTCCTATTTCGGAGCCTAAGGAGATCATCCACCAACGGCTACATTATGATCTTTTTCTACACAATCCTAAGCCATATTCAATGCATCTGGACATTCCAAGACATCAATCATACATGCCTAAACCACCAAGACTCAAGGGTTTCCATACTTGGCTGAGAATCCCCTTGAATCTGCCCAACGGCTAGTTTTCATTAACTTTCGATTTGTTTCTTTATCTCTGGTCAATAAGACCGTTCTACAAAGTTTATATAAGCTTATCTTAGTCCATTGTATCATTTACCTTTCAATCAATAAAAAATCCAGAGAAATTGTTTTTCTTTCAAAGAGAGTGTCTTTGAGATTGTTCTTGTTCTTTAGATTCAAATTGAGTGATTCATTTGATTCTATTGAATTCCCAGATTAGTTTGTTTGAGTGATTCAAAGAAACTACTTCTGCCAAGGATTGAGAGAGTCAATCAACCCATTGAGCAAGTGAGTTGTTCACCAACACATCCATCTCGCACATCCATTCAAATATGAGCAAGTGAGAGAGCTTCAAAGCCAGCACCTGTTCTTCCATCTCCCACCTTCCTAGTCTCTGATTCTGAGGCTACATCATCTGGTATCAGAGCCGAAAGGCTCCTAAACAGGTGTTTTCTATCCTTGTTCTCTGTTATTTTCATTAGTCTTTTGTTTGATTCATTCAGTTCGTCATTTGCATTCATCCATATTCTGTTTAGTTTCATTGCATCTTAAATCAAAACCACAAAAAATTGTTTTTGTCTAATCATTCTGCTTAGCTATAGTTTCTGATTTGTTTGCATATTCATAAGAAAAAACCATAAAAACTCGTTTTTGTCACTCTGTTTAGATTTGTCATCATTTTGTGTAGTTGTTATTCTGTTTCTCTGCATACATATAAGAAAAGCCATAAAAAGTATTTGTTGCATTTAGTTATTGTTCCTGATTAGGTCTGCCTCCAAATATGACTGATGTCTCTTTAAATGATCGATAGAGAACCTTGGAGAAACATCCTAGATGACAAGCATCCTTTGCCGATGATCTACCAACCAAGGCTAGAATTTTAGGTTGTAAGTCCTTTAGATCTTCATCAAGGGAAAGAAGCACCATATTAACATTCAAAGAAAAACAGAATTGCTTTAGTATATTTTAGTAAAATAGTAGTCAGAATGTAGAAGACTATTGACTGCTATTTGAAGATATATAGACAACTATATCTAAAACCGTAGACGACTACTGACTGCTAAATGACGTAGGTGAAAACACATTTACGACTACTATATCTAAAACCGTAGACAACTATTGAAAATATAACGTAGTCGGAAACACATATACGACTACTATATCGAAAATTGTAGACAAGTACTGAATAAAAAAAAAAAGACTGAATAACACAAGGGACAAACCAAGAACACAACCAAATATACTCATAAAAAGTTGAAAAGAACTAAACACAATAATATACGCTACTGGCAACAAGAAAGAAACAAAAAATAGTAGTCGAATATGAGTTCCCAACTACGTTTATGACTATACAAGGAATAAACAAGAAAGAAACAGAGGAAGACTACTCATATTTTTACAACAACTTTATGAATCTCAGAAATAATGTCAATCCGGTTTCACAAATAACTTCATGGTGAGGAATCATGAACACACCCAGATTACGAAACTAAAATCAGATTTGAACACACCCTAATTCTAAAACTAAGAATCAGATTTGAGCACACCCAGATTCCGTTTAGAATAGCTAAAAATCAAGTTTGGAACTGATTTTTTTTTTTTCGAATCCGAGAATAAGCTAAAAATCTGTTTTGAAACTTGTTTAACGATTTCTGAGAATAAGAAAGAAATCCGTTTTGAAAGTTTGTTTAACGATTTCAAAAAAATAGATGGTGGATCTTAGCCGGAAAACACTAACCGGTGTAACTATACCTTGAATGTGAAGAGCTTCAGTCTGGGCTAAAAGAAAGGTTTATAAAAGAGGTTTAGTGATACGTTCAATGATTTCGTACAATGTCAGACGAAATCAAAAAGTTCTCAGTGCTAGCGAGCGTGTTCAAGAGTGATACCCAAACGTTTGTTCAAATTGGGTCATGAACCAAAAGGTGATAACAAACTCAACACATATTTCCAGCTTAATTATATCGAAGCTGTTAAATTTTCTCTTGAAGAAGACGATATGAACAGGATTCAGAACTCCCGATTTGGGAAACTAATTGATATCGGGAACCAAATAGCATCATCTGTCAGATTTCTTCACTTCCTCCTATCTAGGCAGCTTGTCATCAATAAGCACCACGAAATATGGGTCTTGTTTGGTGATCAACCGATTAGGTTCTCAATCAGAGAGTTCGCTATTGCTACATGTTTAAACTGCTTAATAATTAAAGACGCCATTCCTCAAGCCGAAGAGAAGGAATTGTCGAAGTACATGACCCAGATATTTGCAATAGAAACGAAGCTACACCTCCGTGGATCATGAACAAACTTTTAGGCAAACATATAAGAACAAAGAAATCAATTAAAAAAAATACTTTTCCATATAATAGTCGATTACTTTTAATTAGCTATCTTGTTGTCAGTTTCAAATTACTTTTTTTATTAGTAGTTTTATACATTTTCGAAATAGTAGTCGATTACTTTTAATTAGCTATCTTGTGTTCAGGTTCAAATTAGCTCTCTTGTTACTTGTTGAGGGAGTTCTTTGTCCAACATCAAAGCAAGCGAAGATCAATGGAAATCTAATCGTGATGGTTCAAAATCCTGACCGCTTCCTAAAATATCCATGGGGTCGCAAGTATTTTGATATGACTATAGACCATATTAAAAGCCGGACCGCCACATTGTCGAACCTTTGTCAAGCCACTTATGCCATTCAGGGTTTCTCTCACGCTTTACAAATGGTTCTCTTGATTTCTGCTCCCATCATTCTATCTAAGGAAGTCAAAGGCAAGTCTTCAAAACTTATTCTAGTTGATGATGATGTTGAGGAAGATGTTGTCCAGATAAATCACCATGGTACCCATAAATCAATAACTATCTCCTTGACTTACGTCAAAACGCTAGACAGAGATGGGAAGGTACTTTATGTTGTTCTGAAGTAGTTGTCTACATTTCAATATACTCGGCTAACACGTAGTTGTCTATCTAGATCTTCAATATCTTGTAAGTCGTATCTTATCAGGGGAACAAACATAAACTTTATGTTGTTCTGAAGTAGTTGTCTACATTTCAATATAGTTGGCTAAGAAGTAGTTGTCTACTTTTTTCAGGTTTCTGCAAAAGCAATAATTGATGATGAAGAGGATATTTTGACGAAAACGAAATGGGTTATGATGATGAAACGGAGGACACTCGCGTCGATAACCTCCTCGAAGCTGTTAATCGTGGCGGTGTATTCACGAGGAAGTCTTTGATAGGTGTTACAAAGGCAAATGATCATTTAAAGTTGGCAAAAGGTCAATCATCCACAACGAATATGGTACCTTCCGATATAAATATTGATCGTTTGATCGAAGCTGCCGCTGCTGCTTTTTCCCAGAAAGCTGTAGAAGCGAACAACCAATTTTGGATCTGATGACTGCAATAAACCAAAATTTCGCTCTCCTACAACTAGAATTTCAATCAAAGTTCAGAACAATTTCTCTTGAGATTAATAATCTCAAGAGCCCTGTCATCAGTTATATTGCACCTCCTAAACCACCGTTAAACACTTGTACTACAGAAAAAGTGTCTGGTTCCACCTCTGCCTTTGTTCCTGCAAAAGCAGATGCTGCAAAAGAAGTTGTAACTGACAAACCTGTTAAAACTAGTAAACCAGCTTCTATTTCTGAAGAAGATACAACTGGAGACGAAGATGACACATGTGAGGAGTCTTCCGAAGAAGAGGAAATGACTGACCAAAACGTGAACAAGGAAAATGTTGGCAAGTAACAAGAGGCCCATGTGAACAAACAGAATCAAGTACCCAAGTTTGTAAGCTCTTATATGTGAATACTTGTAGCCAACTATAAAAGAAGACATTTATTAGAATCTAGGTTGTATTGTAAATAGTATCATATATCACTTACTTCAATTTTCTGTATTCTAACTACACCAGGCAACATCTGGAGACGACGAAGAAGAAGAAAGTTCACCGGAAGAGGAAGATGATGAACCCGACGCTGATACAGTTATACGAAATGTGATAAACTTTGACTTTACCACACGCGAGGTAATCTTCATTTAGTATGCGCCTAATAATAGCCAGCTACTAATATTGGCTTAGTTATAGATGTGTATAGTCATTTACTAATATTTTTATAGGATTTGGAAGAGGAAGCACAATTAATGGAACACAGCGAAACAAAGGCATCTCAATCTGAAGAAAAGGACCAGGGGAACAACCAACAAAAGGTATCATTTTCGTGTCTATTATAACTGAATACTAGTATTCAACTACTATTGGATACTCTAGACTATATAGTTGTTAAAATCATTAACTATATTCAGGACGTTACCAAAACCAACACTCAACAAGTCAGAGCAACTGGTTCCACCTCTGTTGTTCCAGTTATTCCTGCAAATAATGCAATAGTGTATGAAATCACCAAACCAGCTTCTACTTCAAAAGAAGACTCAACTGGAGACGAAGATGACACATGTAAGGAGTCTTCCGAAGAAGAGTAAAGGACTTACCAAAACGTGAACAAGCAAAATGTTGGCAAGCAGCAAGAGGCCGAGGGGAACAAACAAAAACAAATACCCAAGTTTTGTTACCTCTTTGTAAATGAATACTTGTAACCAACTACAAAAGCATTCAATTACTTGTTATAGGTAGTCAACTACACATATATTCACATTCTACCATTTGTAATCCAAGCCTTTTACTTGATAGTATTGTAACTACTATCATTTATTACTTACTTTTATTTACTGTATTCTAACTGCACCAGACAACAGTCTCCACCAAGGGAGACAACCAGCAACAAATACCTAAGTTTGTTACCTCTTCTAGTTGTCGACTAGTCGTGAACTATTTTGAATAAGTAGTCAACTACATTTTCAATGATTTTCAGGCAACAGTTTCCACCAATGCTCCACCATTGGTTCCAGTAGGAATTACTGAACCTGTCTTCTCGCTGGGCCTGTCTCAAGAAGAAATAACTCCACCTCCTGCACCTCCAGCTCAACGTAAAAGCGTTAGACACCGACTTGCTTCATCAACATTTTTATTTTATTTTGTGACAGACCCAAAAAGGCCCTAGAAAATTAACAAACTTGCTCTCATATTTGTGAGCCCCAGTCCTGATGAAATCTCTATGCTACAGTCGGCCATCAACGCATCCCCGTAAGAATAAATCTCTATACTTGTCTTCTAACCATACTTTTATAGGTTTGACCGTTTCTTCCCACCATGTAACAGGCTTACATTATCTATAACCGATTTCAAGGAAATCATCTATCTGAATTCCCCCATGTCTGCTCGTGTAAGTTCACCAGTATTATTGAAAATATGTTTCTTTATTATAGTTAATTACTTTCATAGTCAATTACTGGTGGTTGACTACAATTTTAAATAATTATATGCAGGCCATGGACACTGTTATTTTCTTATTCCGCCACCATTTGTCATCCACAACGACCTCTTCCCTCAAGGGCTATGACTTTTTGGCATACGACTTCGTCAAAGGAATTGCTAACCTCCAAATCCCGTAAAGAAAACTCCTTGACGTATCAAATGATGTTGTCACATATGTGAAATCAAGAAGGCAGTGGTGCAAAGACATATTTTTGCTCTACTGCCCATATCTGCTTGACAATGGCCATTGGGTTGGCCAGTGCATCAACCTGTACAGTCACACTATAGGCGTTCTACCAAGCAAGCAAAAGGCGCATGACTCTGAGATTATGAATACTGTTACTCCCTTAGCACAAAAATTGCCGTTCTTTATTCGGAAACTGCGTACAACCTAGATATGAAGTCTATGTCCACTAAACCGTTCAGCATTAATATTGGGAAGCCACTTATGACGAAAGAAGAATCAGGTAAACCACTTCTTAAAAATAGTCAACTATTATATACTAACTATTTATTAAAATAGTTATAACTGTATTCTTCTACTATTGCAGAAAATTCAGGGATACACACATTTATGCTACTTGACTTGCAGTCATCCGAAAATATGTCCCTCTCTCATCACGTAACTGAAGTCGTGGTCCGTGATGCATCGCTGAAGTACGCGTTCTCTCTTTTCAGAGAAATCGACCATAGTGCTACTAGTTAGAGCATCCTTTATGTTATTTCTGACTGGTCTACTGTTTGGTTATTTTAAAACTTATGTTAAAATATCCTACGTGTTTGTGTTATGTTTAAATTATACGTCTACTAGTATTCAACTAACATATGTTACCTTTCCTCAGTTTCTGTTATATTTATAAGGGTTATGTTAACTTTCCTACGTTTGTAGTATTTATAACTTATTTGACTACTAGTATTCAACTATTCTGACATATATATATATCTAACTACTTATAGTATTTGTCTAAATGCTATTTATCTAACATATGTTTACCTTTCCCAAGTTTTTGTTATCCGTGAACATATTTGTCTACTAATATTCAACTACTCTAACATATAACTAACTACTCATATATGTCTGAATGTTAATTATAAGCTTCTTGTTATCTTTAAACAAATCTGTTTACTAGTATTCAACTACTCTAACATCTATCTAACAACAATCAATGAACCCCTAAAAACTAGTCATAGTCAAGGATGATAAATATAAGAAGACTAATAATTGCCATTAAATATGGGAGAGCGTACAATTCCAAACCGGGTAACTAAAGTCATTCCAAAACATGATGCATTACAAGGGTTATGTTAACTTTCCTACGTTTGTGTTATTTATAACTTATCTTCCTACTACTACTCAACTACTCTAACATATATCTAACAACAACCAATGAACCCCTAAGAACTATTCATAGTCAAGGATGATAAATATAAGAAGACTAATAATTGCCATTAATTATGGGAGTTTAAAACAACAAAATGAGAGAGTACTATGCCAAACCGGCTAACTAAAGTCATTCCAAAACATGATGCATTGTACCAAAAGCAAATCATCAAAATAATTAACAATTCCCCATACTATTAAGGATTACAAGTTTTTTTATGTGCATCAATTTCTTTTCTCCCATGGAAATAATATATTAAGTTTCCTTCATCTTTCCCGAATAGGTAATTTGCAAGACGCCATGTTGTGTCTTTTTCCATGACACCTACTACAAACCCTCAGCAACCTTCTTCGACCGCCGCTGATTCATAAGAATTGCTAGTTTAGTATAATCTCAACTTAAATAGTCAACTACTTTTTATTAACGCTTGCTAGTTTAGTATAATCTCATCTTAATTAGTCAACTACTTTTTATTAACGAATAGTGAAATATCCTACTTTTACCTTGAATTCTCCTCGCGAAAGGATCCTCTATTTTCTTGATCGACCTAGTGGGCGCCTCATCACCGGCAGGAGCAGATCTACATTACCAGACACTACTGGTGTAGGAACTGGATGAAACACCCCTTCATATATTGTTTTCTGAATTCTGTTGTTTACACAATTCCGACCAGCTTGTCTGTTGTGTAATTACAATAAGCCGCGGCAGCTAAAGCATGGCTACAAGGTATCTGGATCATCTGATACTCCCTGCAGCTACACATCTCTTTTTCTAGTTTCACTTCGAACCTCCCTCCTTTTGGGTCTCTCACCTCAAACTCATCGGAGTTAAGCACAGTCACCTACAATTATACATATACATATGTTAAATTATATGAAAATGAATACTTTATATATGGTAACTGTCTAGTAAAGTAGTTGACTACCTTCAATACATTATATATCGAACTACCACTTACCTTCATATTAGTGCTGTCAATAAAATTTACATCCAGCAGTTCTCTCACTTTTGGCGTGAGTATGCTATCATCAAATGAGGTTGCTGCTTTTCTCCTCCCAAACCAACCGATCAGACTCATTCTTATAGCTTCAAGCATCGAGATAAGCGGAAACTCTCTATACTCTTTTAAAACCTTGTTTAACGACTCATCAACGTTTGTGGTCATCATATTGGGCGCACTCAGGATTCACAAATTGGAGTTCTGCAAATATTTTAGAAAACTCTAAAACGGTATAAGCCTTCGCTGCTCTCACCACTAGTGAAGGCAACCGGATTTCCTTAAACTTTGATGTTACATTCCTTACTAGATGCACTTAACAAGCCCCATGCCCAGCTAGAGGATACACCTATAAACACAATCAACAAAACCATTAATTATTCAACTATAAACAAATAACTACTTGTTTGGGATTTATAGGGAATAAGTAGTTATATACTATAACAGTAGTTGTCTACAAATAAATAACTATTTATCCCCGATTACAAATAGATAACTATTTTACCTGTCTCAGCCCCTTGTAAATGCTTGAATGTCTGTCTGACACAAACATTAAGCTACTGTCATCGTTTATGAGTTTTCTTAGGCATTGGAAGAACCATACATAGGATATATCGTTTTCACTGTCGACAAGCCCATAAGCTATTGGAAAATTTTGGAAGTTTCCATCTTGCGCACTAGCACAAAGAAGACATCCACCATAGCGTCCAGCTAGATGAGTCCCGTCAATGAGCAATACTGTCCTCATGTATTTAAGCCCTGCAGTTGAAGGAGTGAATGAAAGGAAGAGATAATTGAACCGCTTACTACCATTCCTATCAACCTCATATAATGTTTCACAAACTTTACCCGGGTTTGAGTTTTTCAGGTTCTCAACATAGGATGGCAGCAACGCGTAGCTACGGGATACTGAGCCGAATGATTTTTCCATAGCGATTTTCCGACACCTCCACGCTTTCCAGTATGAGATGTTAAACTGAAATAGACAACCATTTTTGAAAATAGTTATACCTCTATTCTCGACCATTGTTAGTATTCAATAAATAGTAGTTGTCTATCAAATAACTATTCATCTAGAAATCTTCATGCATTATCCTTTGAATCTCAATGGGACCTGGTCCTTTCCATCCACCAGTAAATCTAGTTCGAATTAACTCCCCTATTACGTGCGTCATAGCTTTTATGTGGTACTGACGCCTATCGTCAATCGGGCAAGTGTGTTTAAAGTTTGTTGTTTTAATCTGGAAGTTACCAGTACGGTCCATCATGGATGCATACACACGCCAGTGACACTTATCGCTAATGCACACGAATTCCATGTAAGTTTGTGTTGAGCGTGGAGTTTTGAAATGGAACTTCTTGTTAATCGCGTGTAAAGCCATCTTGAGTTTGCACTCAGCTTTGTTCCAAAATATTCGTCCCACAAATATACCAACGCCCTCGTAGCTTGTTGGGATTATGTCATGAAATCACATTGTACTTACTCTAACGATAGTTGTGTGTCGAGATCAGACATGTTGTATGATACTGGGCGGTTGCAATGTTTTGCTAGAAGCCTCTTGCAGTCTGTAAGTTGTAAACTTACTGCCAGTATTATATGATCCTATAGGGTCACACACCTAAGCAATCTGGAAGCATATATATGGGAATGATCATCATGGTGGTGATCAAGATGATGTGTGTTGGATACATATCAATATCGATTAAAGAGAGGTGTGTCGATCGACATAGTAAGTGTATCGATCGACACAGTAAGTGTATCGATCGACACAGGGTCGATTCCGAAACTGATGTTTCGGTTTATGACTTAAACTTTTTCGGTTAAACCCGAAAGATGGTTTAGTCATAACATGTCGTATATATAGGCTTATATGATCGACCTGGAACCCGGAAGCCGTTCAGTTTTCTTGATCAGAAAAGCAGAAAAAAAAACTCTCTCTTCGATTCCCAGATCCGGCACTAGCATCCCGGCTTTCCAGGTTGTGTGCGTGTGGACTACGATAGAGGCGAGGCATCTGAATCGCTCCTGATCTCGCCTTACCATTCATTTCCGCTGCCAGAACAAGGTAAAAGCGAGATCCTTGATTCAATAACTCAAATCCTAGATCCTAGGCTCAGAATTCAGACTTAGGATTGCCTAATCGGATTAGGAGCTGCTAGTGAATTCCAACAGTGGTATCAGAGCCTTAGGGTTTTTAATCATTGAATCTGAAGCATGTAATTCGAATAATGATTTATTTGAATAGGTTGATGCATGCTAGTTTTCGCTTTGATGAAAATTATCTCGGATTTTGTTTCTTATCAAAAACGAAGAACCTGTGTTTTCGCACAGTGTCGATCGACACAAGTTTGTGTCGGTCGACACACCGCGAAAACGATAATAAAACTTTAGGGTTTTCGCATAGTGTCGATCGACACTAAGCTTGTGTCGGTCGATGCACTGCGAATTCGCTTGTTAAAGTTTGGGTATCGATCTTAGAGATCGCACTGTGTCGATCAACACACTGGGTGTATCGATCGACACAGGCTGTGCGAAAGGATAGATCGGTTCAATTGGATTGAACCGGTTATCTCGCATGGTTAAAATTCCTGATACCCTGCTGTGTCGATCGACACAGGATAAGTATCTGTCAACACAGGCCTTGCGATTGGTTGATCGGTTCAATTGGATTGAACTGGTTATCATGCTTGGTTAAGGTAGAACAAATCGTTTTAAATTGGATGAATTGGTTCAATTGGATTGGACTGGTTATCTCAATTAGTATAAACCGATTTGATTGGATAAGAATAGTTTTATTGGATAAGTCGGTTCAATTGGATTGGACCGGTTATCGCGATTTGTTAAAACTGATTGAATCGGTTCAATTGGAATGACCGGTTATCGGGTTTTGTTAAGGTTGGATGCGAACAGTAATCGTTTGGTTATTGAACCAAATGATTGAGAAACCGAACCAAATAACCTAACCCACTTTTGTTAGAACAATTAAAACTCAATTAAAAGTTAAACATGTTCTAAACCCTTTGATACACATTGGATGTGTATTAGATCAAAGCTTAGCTTCAATATGGTCAACTGTCAAGACTCATTTCGTTGTGTGATGGTCTAAGCCAAGATTTTGGTGTCCACAATTACGTGAGTAAGGCAGGTAATAATGTTGATGGACTTGCCGTGCTTGACATCAAAATTACATGACCTAAGAGATTGATTTGCTAACCTTTTAGAGTTTCGTTTCCTCAACTAAATATCAAGTGATCTTGATGTCTTGCCCGATCTTGTCTATTGTCAAGACTCGTTTCGTTGTTGGATAGCCTTGGAGTCCTTGGTATCCACAACGACATGAGTAAGGCAGGTGATCATTGATAGACTTGCAGTGCGACTGTCAATGATCACAAGACTAAAGAGATTGGTTCACTTGATTGGGCTATCAGAAGTTCTGGGCCCAGAGACGTCAGAGTAGATAAGACATGGATTGTATTATCTACGACCAAGAGTGTACTGGGTACAATTAGCAATGATTTTCTTACCTAGATAACTAAATTTTGGGTGATGGCGAGTCGTCCACTCAGATTTTGGTGAAGTGTGGATCTTGGATCATTATATTCATAGAGGAAACACTGTTTGAATATAATGCGAGTTTTCTTATTAGATAAAATTTCTCATTTCATGGAATACATAACTAAATCTTTGTTTTCTTGGATTTCAGCTTATGTCTAAAACTACTTTCTCATTGCGATCCGTCCTTGAGAAGGACAAGTTAAATGGATCAAATTTCCTGGATTGGTATCGGAATTTGAGAATAGTTCTCAAGCAAGAGAGTAAGGACTATGTCCTTGAGAAAGCTCTCCCCGAGAAGCTTGGGATCAATGCCTCACATGCAGTATATGATGCTTGGAATAAGCATTATATTGATGTGGTAGATGTGTGTGGTCTGATGTTGGCTACCATGAACTCGGACTTGAAGAGTCAATACGAGAACGTGGAGTCGCCAATAGAGATGATCACCAGTCTGAAACTGATGTTTCAGGAACATGCACGAGTTGAGAGATACCAGACGGTTAAGTCTCTCATTGGGTGCAAGCTACCAAAGGATGCTCCAGTGAGTCCTCATGTCATTAAAATGATGGGTTACATTGATAACCTGGGGAAACTGGATTGTCCTGTTAGCCTAGAGTTGGCTACTGAGATCATTTTGCAGTCACTGCCGTCAAGCTATGATAAGTTTATAAAGAGCTATATCAAGAAAGGCTTGACGAAGACGTTGACTGAGCTGCATGGCATGCTCAAGACAGCAGAGCAAAATATAATAAAGGGTAAAAGATTTGAGAAATCTTGTATAGACAAGGGTGGAGGCAAGGCCGTTCAGATTTGAAATCAGGATAAGCATGTGTCATCCTTTAAGCCCAAGTCAGGCCCATCTGATGTTGGTAAATGTGTAAAGAGTTTGGGCATTGGAAGAGAAATTGCATTAAATTCCTGGAAGATTCACAAGAGATGGAGAAGATGTATGGGACTTCTTCTTCAGGTATTGTGTTATTATTTCAAGTTCTACGTGAGTATTGGATACTAGTTGTGGTACTGATATTTTTGAAATATGCAGGACCTACGCAACAGTAGAACGTTGAAGAAAGGACAAGTGGAACTGCACGTCTGGAATGAAGCAATGGTTGCTGCATTAGCCGTAAAATTCTCCACTTGTAGGAGCCTTTCAAGCTTGGTTTTAGAAATTAAATAATTGCCACCATGTACTTGCTATATGCAAAGATGTCTTTCATTTTCTTGTTAGAATTTGGATGTTTTTCATTTTGATAAAAGACAAGTTTTGTTCTTTAGATCTTAATGAAATATTCTATGGTAGCACCCCGTTTAGAATGAGTTTTATATCTTAAACCAGCGTGAGTTTGAATATAACATAAATACTAAAAGTTTGAGTCTGATGACTCGAACCAGTCTTTCCTTGGCATAGTCGTATTGGCCACATAGAAGTGAAGCAGATTCAGAAGTACCATAGTTATGGGCTTTTGGGCTCATTTGATTATAAATCATATGAGATATGAATTCTGCTTACTGGGCCAAATGACTAAGGCTTCTTTAGCAGTACTAAAGAAAAGGGGCAGAGGCTTATTGGGCCTTACTCATACTGATGTATGTGGCCCGATGAGCATTAATGCCAGAGGAAATCTTCATGACTTCATTATCTTTACTGATGAATTCAGTAAACATGGCTGTGTTTGTCTGATGAGACACAAGTCGGATTCTTTTGAAATGGTCAAAGGAGTTCCAAAATGAAGTATAGAATTAACTTGACAGAAGTATTGAAAATGCGCGATTGGATCGCGGAGGAGAATACTTAAGTCAAGAAATAAGTGATCATCTGAATGAGTGTGAAGTTGTTTCACAACTCAATTCTTCTGAAAACCTGGATGGTGTTTCTGAGAAAAGTTATAGGACCTTATTGGATATGTTCCGATCGAAGATGAGTCACACGAATTTTCCAAAATCTTTTAAGAATACTCTCTAAAATGTCTGTACTTACGCCAAATAAGTTTCTATCAGAATCAGTTGAAAGACACCACATTGGATGTGGACTGGGAGTTTTCCAAGTATGTTTTCCTGATTAATTTGGATTGCAAGGCTTATGTAAACAGACAAGCTTGAACCCAAATCTGATAAGTGCTGCTTCGCTGGTTGTCCTATGGAAACCAAGGCTTATTACTTTTATAACCAATCCGAGAACAAAGTTTTGTTGTTCGGAACTCTGTTCTTCTAGATAGAAAGTTTCTATCCAAGAAGAACAGTGGGAGTAGAAGTACAGCTCGAAGAAATTCGAGAAACACAGGAGGCTGCTCAACCTGTTGAGGGAGAGCAGCGGTGAGATCTACAAAGTGCTGTAGGACCTACACATGTGGAGCCTGAAGTTCGCAGATCCGAATGGATCCGTCACTAACTCGAGAGTGATTTCTCGTAACCGATTGCCGTGATCTTTTGATCATTGAAAAGTGACGAGCCTGCGAAATTCAAGAAGCGATGGTGAGCCCCAACTCCGAAAATTTGCTTGGTATGCATGTTAGCTTCACTGATCTATTCATGGATTGAAGCAAACATCTTGGAGTTGGAATCCATGTTCTGTTAAAACGGTCAAGAGTTTTGACTTGATCAGGAACGAATAGGAACCGTGCGTTTACTAGTAGACTAGTGGGACCGTAGTTGCATTTCTCACATTGTATGTATATAACATACTTATTCTCATAAACGACGTTCCGTCGCTTAAGTCTCATGTGACTTGGGTCGGAAGTCATTTTCAACGACAGACATGGGAGAAGCCGCGTGAGTTCTTGGAATAAGGATCTATTGAAATAGATTAGGTAGGCTAATTGGATCGTGTCAAAATCCTCATGTAGATAAGGCATTGGACAGTTCCAATATGCATGATTCCAAGAATGGCTCCACACCAAAGGTCTTATGGCAGTAATCTTAGCAAGATGAAGTGTCTTGGACACTGGCTGAGCTAGTGTGTATGAGTGTGATTCCTTATGCTTCTCCAATAGAATCCATCATGAATGCCATAATTTACACTCATCCAGATGCAGCTTAAGCATTACGAGTGGATACCAAGTTGTTCCGGTAAAATTCACTGAACAGTTGCCAGAAATATCCCAAGTGTTTGAGGAACACTAAGGATAGGTTCGTGGTGAACTAAGGAAGTGACGAACCAGTTGAGAGTAGTTAGACGGATAAAGACGATTTCCGGTTCCCACTTGGTTATGTCTCTTTGTCTGAATAACGGTACTATCTGTTGGAAGGGCTCCAAGCAGAGAACCGTAGAATAGTGCTTTTATCTGAATGGCGGTGTGGTTTGTTGGAATTGTTTCAAGCAAAACACCGCAGTCTCTCCCACAACCTAAGCACGAGATTTATTCTGTTGCTGTTGGTATAAGATATCTGAAGAGATGATCTTGATTCTAGTGGGAGTTATTTTAGTTATGTTATAATCTTTACATAGACATGCTATGGCAATGTTTGTGTAAGTTAAAACTGACATCGGTATTATTTGATTATTGGATAATTAGATAATGGTCCCAAAGCATTTTATGTTCATTTTATAGGTCATCAAGTTGAGGACTTGATCATGAAACCCTATAAGTGAAAGATGACATAAAATTATGTTTGTCTCTAGTCGAGGTTGTTAAAATGGGACACTAACAACCGCGTGAGACTAGCATGTGAGGTGACTGTTGGACTAAGTTTCATAGAGTCAATGATATGATTCACAGTCAATCACAAAGACATATGTTGGTGAACATATGATCGGACGTGACCCGCTAATGAGAACTCTACAGGATAGTTATATCAGTGTCATAAGAGGTTCTCATTACGACTATAGAGTATAGTCCTTAGACCTGAGTTCATCATGCTTTCTAGCATATGAATTGGTGCGCTTTGACCTTGTCAAACGTCGTTCGTAACTGGCGGCTATAACGGCATTACTTAAGCGTATCATGAAGTATGTGTAGAAACAGGGATGGAACAAGATGGGATTTGTCCCTCCCATATAACGGGAGATAAATATCTCAGGGCCCATCGAAGATTTGATACTGAGAAAATGCATGGCCGTGCTCAAACGAGGTGATTGTCAGTCGTTTGTTTTATCAGTATAGATCAGGAGTTCGATGAACATGATATTGGCTATAATAAGGATGACACAGTCTCTTGCCTTATGCCATATCGAGATATAGAGACGAAAGGATTATAGGAACAGGTGATTCCAGTACAAGTGGGAGATTGTTGGGATTATGTCCTGAAATCACATTGTACTTACTATAACGATAGTTGTGTGTCGAGATTAGACATGTTGTATGATACTGGGCGGTTGAAATGTTTTGCTAGAAGCCTCTTGCAGTCTGTAAGTTGTAAACTTACTGCCAGTATTATATGATCCTATAGGGTCACACACCTAAGCAATCTGGAAGCATATATATGGGAATGATCATCATGGTGGTGATCAAGATGATGTGTGTTGGATACATATCAATATCGATTAAAGAGAGTTGTGTCGATCGACAGAGTAAGTGTATCGATCGACACAGGGTCGATTCCGAAATTGATGTTTCGGTTTATGACTTAGACTTTTTCGGTTAAACCCGAAGATGGTTTAGTCATAACAGGTAGTATATATAGGCTTATATGATTGACCTGGAACCTGGAAGCCGTTCAGTTTTCTTGATCAGAAAAGCAGAAAAAAACTCTCTCTTCGATTCCCAGATCCGGCACTAGCATCCCGGCTTTCCAGGTTGTGTGCGTGTGGACTACGATAGAGGCGAGGCATCTGAATCGCTCCTGATCTCGTCTTACCATTCATTTCCGCTGCCAGAACAAGGTAAACGCGAGATCCTTGATTCAATAACTCAAATCCTAGATCCTAGGCTCGGAATTCAGACTTAGGGTTGCCTAATCGGATTAGGAACTGCTAGTGAATTCCAACATAGCTAACATCATCCAAAGCATCGTCTATGCCTGCATAAAAACACTCATTAAAGGTGCTAAATTTTTTGCTTGTGATAGGTCAAGATTTATCCCTATTCTAACTGCAAAGGCACATAGATGCAATCGTAGTACAAAGGGTATCGAATCCACAGAGACTCTAGTTTCACGCGATAGATTGTATGCAATCGAATTAAGCTAAGCAAGATGGGTGGAAAGTAGTAAACAGAACAAGTAAATAAACGGTGTGTGATCAATCAACGAAGGCGCTAGACTTAGGAAGTTCTCAGGAAATCAGGAACACAAATAAATCAATCAACAAGATTTAGATATCGATGTTCTAGAACTAGAATCACAATTATATAACAAACCAACTCTCGCTGCGAATGCTAACTATGTCTAACAACCTAGAAAACCAAATCTCTTTGTGAATTCTAGAGTTCTAAACATGCATTTAATTCAGGTTCTTTTGTTCACAAATTCCCTAAGCCAAATCTCTTTGTGAATAGATTATTTGCTCAGCTAGGTTCTTTTCTAATCAATTAACCAACTCTCGCTGCGCTAACAGATCTGATATCAATAATCTAAGTAACTAATTCAGATTATGCTTTAAGAACAACTTAGATGAAGAACTCGATGTTTTGAATCCTAATCAGCCAATCAATCTATAGTTCCATGAAATCCCTAGTGAGAATCCCTAAATCTAACAAGAAAACTACTTAGACATGGCAATCATGACAAAAGACATAATCAAAGTAATAATAATATGAAACCAAAAGAACAAGAACAGGGGTTCGAAATCCTCTCTCTCTCGAGAACAAGATCAGCCCCTAATTCTCTCTCTGAAAGTAAAATAATGCCTCTCCTAAACAAGTGGCTAAAAACCCTAATATAATTATCTAAACACGTTTTGGGCCTTTTTGTAAGTCTAGGAAACTTCTGGACAAAAACTATAATTTTTCCAAAAGCTGTATTTTTGACGCGCAAGAATTTCGTCCTTTAGTGGAGTCAGGCGACACTAACTTCAGCGTCGGGCGACGCTCAGTGCCGAAGAACCCAGTGAACTCTGTGAAATCCATGTATGCTGCCAAATCACTCCAAAAGCTCCCAGAATCTGTAGAACAAACGTACCTAAACCTGCAAAAGACTCTAAAGACTCCAAATACAAGGTTAATGGATCAATATATACACATATAACATGGTTGAAAACCTATAAAAACCAAGATATATCAACTCCCCCACACTTAGATCTTGCTTGCCCTCAAGCAAGTAAAGAACCAAAGCATAAGAAAGAGGTTTGAAAACACAAAAACTCATTTTGTCTTAGGAACATCGCATTCACATTCACTTAGTAATCCACTGAAAACATTCATGCAGAGATCAAGACCACAATGTACTTCCCCCACACTTAGCAACTATCCCAAGTAAACTCCACAATCAAGACAAAGCATCCAAATTCACCACACTAACCTCTGTATATATTTAAGTGCGGTCTCACGGAGGGAGTATCGATCAGAGGACATATGAACTCAATCAACCCAGTCGACCACGAAACTGTCGGTTTCTGGTTCCTTTCTTCTCCCTTTCTCCCTTAGCAACTGATTTTTCCCCACTGGGTATCATTTTATTTTTTCTATCAGTGCTCTTTCCTTTTTATTCGGGGTGTACTTTGGACATGTTTCCATGGATGCACAGGAGGTAATAGGGGTCTCTACCACTCCCGTGACCACTTCGAAGCTACTAGCTTATCCGCAGTTAATATCTCTTTTTTTTTACTTTCAAGGGAGGGAAAAATCAGAAACCATACTCGGACATGATTATAGGCTGTGTGAAGCACATCAGAGGAATCCGATCCAGAGATACCAAGCCCCTAGGTGAGAAAATTAAGTCAAGATTAGAGGTAAAGTTAGTAGTGGATCCTCTGAATACCTGAGAATATATGGGTGTCCTTGGTAGGTTGATCCGTGTGTGGTTTTCTAACAGTCATATAGCTACTGCAGGTCTATCCAATGGTCACTTATTTCCTGTTCTAGCGAAAAATTCCTCAGAAAATCATAGTTTCATACCAATTTTGACTCAATAAAACAGTTTATTGAAAACAAAGGACTGACACTAAGAAAAGAAAGCAAACGGTGGTCAGTAACTACCTCCCCCACACTTAAACAACACTGTCCCCAATGTTATCGCAGCTTGGGCTCGGGAGAACAAGGTATAAATCAACGAAAAGATCGGAAAATCAGAAACCTTACCTGCAGTCACGGTTAGTGTCGACCGAGACACAGTCAGTGTCGAACGACACAAGGATTTGGTCGACACAGATCTGATCCGAATCGAGCGTCCTCGATTATGGTCCGTGTTTTCGAGTTTGGTGTCGACCGACACAGAAGGGCGTCGATCGACACTGCTGTCTGCAATCCTGTTCATCACTTTCTGAAACATCAAAAACCAGAAAAATCAAAGAAACAAAACAAAAAACCAAGAAGAAAAGAAAAACTGAACCAACAGTGGGTTGCCTCCAACTTAGCGCTTGTTTTTAGTCAGTAGCTTGACTATAGAAAGGAGATCGGACTTATGGGGGATGCAACATAGGCTTTTCTCTTTATCCAAGGTGGTGTATAAGCGGTATCAGCATGAGATCGTCCAAGGAATGAAGGAAAAGAGTCAGGGTGGGAGCGTAGCTTGGGTGGGATAAAGCGTTTCCCTGCATTCACAGCAATGAAGTTAGGAGGATTGAGTTTGGATGATGCATACCTTCGCTTTGGTGGATGTCTGATGTTTGGAGCTTTCTGCTTATGAGCAGTTGCAGGCTCTGAAGATGTTAGAGTAGATTCCTGAGGAACCACCATTTTCTTTTCTCCACTATCAGACATTGTGGCCTCACAAATCTGAGCTTCTTGTTCTAGCTGAACACTGAAGGCTTGACCATCAATTGTGGGTTTTCGCAGCTTATCCATCTTGAAGTGCAAAGGCTTATATCCCATGTGGAGATCAATCAGACCATGCCTCACGTCAATCACTGCTCCAGCTGTAGCTAAGAACGATATGCCAAGTAGCAGAGGATCATCCGGTTCCATATCATATTTTAGCACCACAAAGTCTGTTGGAATCAAGTAGTTTCCAACTCTGATATGGATGTCCTCAAGAACTCCTTCTGGAATCCTCTTCGATCGATCAGCTAGGATTAGAGAGATCTTAGTTTTCTGGAAGTTTGTCAATCCCAATCTCTCAGCCACAGAGTATGGCATGATATTCACACTAGATCCCAAGTCACATAAGGAGTGCTTGAAGTTGTTCTCGAAGATAGAGCAATCTAGCACAAAGACTCCTGGATCTGGAAGCTTCTCTGGAATCTGATTCAGTACAGAATTGACTCGCTTAGATACAATCATCACCTCTTCTTTCAAATCTCCATCAGTAGAGATCATCTTCTTCGCATTTCTTTGCACATAAGGGTGAACTCACGAGGCATCAGCTGGTAGAGTTTCATTCAGCATCTTATCCATCACCACCATGCATTTGACCACATTCTGCTCACGTTTAGACCTCATAGGAACTCTTGGGAACAATATAGGAGGTTTGTAGACCCTTTCCTTAGCAAAAGCATCAGATTTGGGCGAAATTGGATCTGCCCAACCGTCGCGTCGACCGACACAGAAGTGGTGTCGGTCGACATTGAATTGGTGTCGACCGACAGTGTTGAGCATGATCGATTTCCGTTCGTCATGAGAACTCGAAATTGCTGTCAGAACTAGGTGTTGACCGACACTAAGAGGGTGTCGATCGACACTGAGGGCTATATTCTAAAGATCAATGTCGATCTCGGTCGATTTCGGTCCGTCGAAACTCTCGAACTCAAGGTTTTCAAGGAGTGTCAATCGACGATGAGTCTGCAAGCTCGGATTCATCACTGTTTTCTACGATTTTCACCGCCTTAACACCAAATTCTAGTTCCTGATCCAGCCTATCTTCAATTTGAACTGAGATAGCATTGATGTCGGCATTCTGAGTATACTTCCCCTTGACTGAGCTTGAAATTTTACCCACTTGTGTATGCATCTGCCTCATATGAGTGTTCAAGGACTCAAACTTCCCATTCAGATCTTCATATACAGCATCAAGCTTCTTGTTAAAGTCCACAGTGGTCTGTTGTTGTCTCTCAAGAACTTGCTCCATCATGGCTTCCAATCTGCTCTCATGTGTAGGTGCAGGAGGTGCTTGGTAAGAAGAAACACCATAGTTCCTTGAGAAGGAACTGCTGTAACGCCCCTTTCCCATTCTCCGCTGACCGCCGAGCTGACCGGTCAACAATCAAACAAGAACATGACCAATCGAACCCGAGCAAGTCGAACGGGAAAAGTTTGCTACAGGACGAAGCCAAAGATAGTTCGGTTTGAGACAAAAGGCTCGCACCGATCTATTTCCGACTCCGCTATCCTCGTATCCGTAGCGCAAGCAGTACTACTTGCACGACTTCAACGAGTTGTGTCGGTTCGGACCAAACCTCATATCAGGGAAACAATTTCATTTTTAAGGAGTTAAACATCGAATACAACGTTTAACAATTTTACAAACAATCGTCAATAACAATATATACACATCAAATCCAATCAAATACAATCATAAAGAAAATAGCGCAGCTGCCGAACCGAAAATAAAACATCCAAAAATAACGAATCAAAATCACGTCACAAGCAACCCGAAGCTACACCGAGAACCTCCCACGTCCGTCGCTGGTAACCTGAAAACACAAAAAGAGTCTAATGAGCAATCTAAGATTACCCAGTGAATCGGCTCCCCACTAATGGCTTCTATTCTATCTAACTCTACAATCCCGCCCGAACCCAAAATAACAATCAACAAGACATAAATGGTCAATCACGCGCTACCACGGCGTAATAAACCCACGCACAAGCAATAGCCAAGATAAGTAAGAGAGTTAAAGAAATCGAAGGCACGGCGGCACATGTCCTCGATTGGACTCGATCTATCTACGCGCAACGAAAGAAAGATAAAAACAACACTGGGCCCTACGATCTCGGTAACTTCCACGGGTTCACATCGTCGCCTATATGGCAACTAACCCTCGACTCCTATACGTGCTCAAGAGGACTCACGCATAGGACACCGTTCTCTGTCCATCGATACGCGGTGACTCTGACTACCCCTAAATAGCCCGAGTTTCCATGCAATCCGGCCCTAGGACATGACCCCGTATTCTCCGGACCGCACACCTACCGGCGTCACCCGATAGGTTAACACCATAACCAGAACCACCATGGCCCGGTTAGGTCAAACCCGAGGATCCAATCGGGTCGGAAGTACCGGAACGTAAACAAAAACCTAGGCTTGCGGAATCTAACGCACCCTAGAGTCCTAGTGCAGAAATGTAAACACGCAGACTCGTTGGGACTCTAACACAGATCACGCAATCAATAATAACAATAATAATCTCAATCATTCCGCAAGCCACTACACTACCCAACTCACCGCTCTGACTAGGTAAGATACCTAGTCAGCACCACTAACTTACCCGGTCCCGAGACCGGAGTAAGTATCCGCAATGACTACTCGGCCCAACACCGAGCAGTCTAATAAACCTGCACAGAAAGCTCACCACAACAAAAATACAACACGCAATAACAATCAATTACACAATTACACTAAGCACCACACGAGCAGGCCTATTTAGGGTTTCTAAGTCTTTCACTTTATTCTCGCCCGCTACCTTGGGTTAGCGGATTGCTAACCCGTAGACGGCTCACGACACGCGCCATTCCTTTATTATCTCGTCCTTGGTATCTTTTAACATTATTCTCGATATATCGGTTTAGAGGTAGTAACCTTACTAACTCCCCGACATATCATTTCCAGCGAATTGATTCATTACCCTATTCCCGCTACTTAACCTAAAACCCGATCCCGTTAATATACGCTATACATTGGTTTAGGTTTCACTCATCTTTTACTATTGTCTCAATTTCCCGTTTATAGTTCATTAATACTCGTTCTTATACTTATAAATATATATATATACCACGAATACGTTTTACTCAACCTAGCGGCACGGAATCGGTTATCCTTTTTAATTATAACTCTAATCAGGTTTACTTGGTTTTCACCGGTTCATTATTAATGTCCAATTAATCTTATATTTACTAATTAATCTCGGATCATCGTCTTAGTGACTACGGTTTAGTGGTTTCCCGGTTACATTAAGGTTATGCGTTTTCGAGCCGACTCACAGAAATACGGATTTTGGCGCGGATGCGGATTCCCGGACTAATGAACACTCCTGAAACACAGAACCATAAAACCAGTCAAATTACGGAACTAACCAAACCGGTCCAATCACCCTTAGAACCGGTTTGACTAAACCGGTTTAGGATTTACCGTTGACCGGTTTAACACCCCCTTTGACCCGGTTTAAACCAAACCATAAACCAATTCAAATCCCAAACCAATTATACCAATGGACTGAGGAAGAGATCGGCTGGCTTTTGGCGGTGGAAGGTGTCACCGGCGGCGAAGCTCCGGCGTTGACCACGGCGGCGGGGCGTTGACCGGCGGTTACTCACGGCCAACTACCTACCAAACTGCTCAACAACAACAGATCTGTTCGTTTCAAGGCTCAAAACATCACAAACACAAGGAAAAGGGTGAGATCTACAAACCCTAAAGAAGCGGTTGCTTCAAGGTGGTTTTCCGGCGATCTCCGGCGGTTTCAACGGCGGCGGTTCACTGGTAAAAGATAGAGAAGATCAAGACAAAGCTATAGCATTTAACAGATCCAGATTTGGGCTTGAAATAAGAAAGTTACAAGCTTTCTTGCCTAGGAAGCAAAAGAAGGCGGAGGAGCTCCGGCGGCTGATTCCGGCGACCTCCCACGGCGGCGACCAACTGGAAATGGTAGAGGAGATCACGGTGAAGCCATAGGGCTTTGCAGATCTGAATTTGAGTTTATAACAAGAAAGTTATGGAGTTTCTTGTGAAAGAAGAATTGAAGAACAAGATTAGGGTTCTTGGGTTTAGGTTGAAGATTCAAGAACATGCATGATCTTCTTGGCCCAAAAACTTGCTTAAACCTTAGTGACAGAGAGAGAGAGAGACCGAGAGAGAGAGGAGAAGATTTGGTGAAGAGAAACAAAGATTTGAGCTTTATTACTCAAGAACACAAAAGAACATGCAAGGACTTTGGTGAAGAATCTCTCAAGAACACAAGAACACAAAACAAGGGATTTTTGTCTCTGGATCAGAGAGGAAGAGAGAGCGCGAGAGAGAGTCTGGGAGAGAGCTGAGAGATTAGAGAGTTGGTAGATTAATTGAATGTGACATGATGGTTACTTGCACCAAAAGAGGATTCATTGAATCACTTGTGCATGCATGAAGAGAGGGGAGAAGTGGCGAGCTAGGGAGAAGACAGGTGTCCCTCAGAGCATAATTAGCTGCCAAATCACCCTTAAGTCATCATTAATCCCATCAATCCTCTCACTTAAACATTGCTCGGTTTTACGGTTTTTCGGGTTTAATATTTTAGAACAGCTTCAGATGATTCCATAAATTCCAAAACCTCCAAAATATGATTCTCCATTCTTTTTAATGAATTTAGCAATTTGAATCACTCCGTTCGGGCTTACGTAGCTCAAGATATGAATTTCCGAAGTTTCTTCGGTTTAAGCGGTTTCCATCCCGATAAGCCGAAAAACTCGTTTCCGCTCCGATTCCTCCAACTCTGGTCTTATAAACATTCTTTATGTTAAAACATAAGAATATTCGGCCCTTCTCGGTTTCCGTTTCGAACTTTGGTAAAATTACCATTTTACCCCTGACTTAGGTAAAATGACGGTTTTACCCTCGGTTGACTTTCTACGGATGTCGAATCGGTTCCGATTCCGATGGGCTGCTTTACCAACTCGTACGCTTCCCCACTTTGCTTCGACTTCCACATTTCTCGGACGACGTCCTTCCCTCCTTTTCCTGGGACACTCTTCAAGAATCTGATCATCGGCTTCCTTCTCCATGACTCCAACATTGGCGTTCCTCCTTCCAAATCTTTTCGCTAACTCCTCATGCGTCCCGGCTCCTTTCCGTCTCTCGTGATGGCGGCTGCACTCCCAATGACGTCGCTCCCACTGATGACACTTCCATTACTTCGCGGTCCGGCACTCTCGACTGGCGACATCTCAACACTTTAACTCGGTTTCGGGTTCGGGTTTGGATTCACATTGCTTTCTCACTCTATCCCCGATATCACTTTCCCATAGAAATATTGTTACTTAATTACGTACCCTACGGTCTCTCGTGATTAAATAACAATACCCTATAAGTCCGTTCTCTCGTGAATCGACGGTTGAACTCAACCGTCCGCAAGTCAGCTCGAAACTTTGAAATACAAGCAAAATAAACTTATGACTTAGCTTTCTATCAAGATCAAGGGAAAACGATCAGTCACTACTCACACAGTCAAATGGTTAGCAATCTAATGGTCACTACGACCCAAAACGGCCAATCTATCAAACCCACGCTTGCTAACACTACGCGATCTACCGCACACAACAAAACAATCAATCAGTCAAGCAAGAAATAAACAAGCAAGCTACTATAATAAATCACGCAATCTAAAGATCGGCCGAATGCGTCGTCATTCCGGGTTCAGGTCATGATGAACGGTCGTCCGTTCCGCCCATCATTTAGTTTCACACAGTAAACCATTTGCTTTTCGAACCATCTCAATCATGCAAATAGTTACTATGCTACTATAAACGATTAGCCGAACACTCTGCATCCACCATATACATAAAACGATATATCATACAGCATAAAGTTTTTAGTACACGGTTAAGATCAGAGTTCCTACATAAAGCCGTCATCATATACCAAAAACCCATATGACGCCGCTGCACAACAAAAATCGAGACGACACGTAAGTCGCCTATCCTGCCGATCTATCTACAAGTCAAAATAAAGTTAGTGACCCCAACTTACCTGGCCTAACTATCCCTACCCTAACCTAACGCCTCCAGCAAGACCGAAATGCCCAACACCACTGGCAGTACGGCTCACTGGAGTACCCACTGGCAGGCGCACCGGGAGCGTGTGGTGTGTGTGCATCTCGAGACGGTGCTCCGACGTGCTGGGGCTCGGCTATCGGACAAAGGTACGCATCATGACCTACGCGGCCACACACTGAACAGACTGTCGGGGCTGCCGGGTACGGTCCTCGGTAACAAGCGGATGCTGGGTGTCCATACCCTCCACATAACTGGCAGGGAGAAGTCGGTGCTGATGGGGAATCCATGAAACAATCTGAGGCAAGATGGCCCTGACCTCTGCATAACTGGCACCTCCTCACTGGCTCAGTCTGGGGCGACGGAACAATCGGCATCTGGATCATCGGTAACTGCCTCGCGGGCTCGGGGTCTCTGCGGCTAGGTCCGGCTCCCCAATCTCCAGGTACTGAAGTAGGATATGGCTCTCCATCGGGCATATACAGTCCTGCTCTGGCTACTGGGCAAGTCATCTCACCATGATCGTCCTGACCACACAACGGACAATGACCGGGTAAAGGCAACGGCTGATAGGGCTCCCGGAGTCGTGGGTCAACGGATCGCGGACACCACCGTAGATGGAAACCTCGTACTCCACATCCACTACAAGCGCGGCCCTCGGGTACTACTGGTGGGGCCTCGGTCGTCTCGGCTGCTAGCGCAACTGCCTCTAACTCCGGCTCAGAAGATCCTGATGACATCTCGACATCCAACAGGGTACGGGGAGATCCTGGTCCAACCTGCTGTGCCAACACGTCCTCCAACACCGCTACCTGCTCTGCTACCTGCTGCTCCCACTGCTGGTGCTGCTCGGGGTCCACTGGCTCCATATCTAGATCATACCCAAACGGTAACGGGTCTATCAGGTAATCCTCAATACCGAGTGGCGGTGGAAACTCGGGTGCCTCAAGGGGTGGCGCCTGGTACATAGGTGGCGCATCGGTCGCCGCAAGGATCTGTGGCACATCCGGCTCTGGCCACTGCGGGGGTAACTGAAAATCTGCCTCTGCCTCGCCCAGAAATCCCATCACGCCTGCGTAAGGGTCTCGGCTGCCTGCGTCATCTGCTAGAGCTGGAGGTAAAGGGTCTGGAAGGGGCGACCAGTCTATCTGCGCTGCTCTGGCGCCCTGCAACTGTGGTACTGGAACTGGCGGATGCGCAGATACATGTGAACCTCGGGTATGCCCTGGTAATGCTGGATTGTTGGAATTGTGTCCAGTAATCTCGGTACTGTCTCTAGAAAGTAAGAGTATGTCAATGATCAGACATAAGTCATATAATACTGGGGGTCATGATGGCTTGCTAGAGTCCGCTCATGATCTATAAGTCTTGGACTTATTGCCTCTATTATATGATCCCATATGGGTCACACGCCTAAGCTAACAGGAAAATGTGTAGGAACGGTTTAGCAGAAGTACGGTAAAAGTGCTAGGCATTTACTGTACTTAGAGAGAATAAAAGGGTTTAGCCACTGTGTGTCGATCGATGCACATGGTGTGTCGATCGACACAGTGCGAGAACGCCTTCGAGTTAATTGGTATTTGGGCCAAAGGCCCAAACGGAACTGAACAAGTTTTATAAATAAAACTTGAGACGAGTTCAGGCCATTCACCCTAGCCAGCCGCGAGCCTCCTCTCTCTCTGCGCTGATTCCCGTGTGGTCTAGCAGCCTCTCTTCCTGCTTGGTGTGCGTGTGTGAACCTCTGGAGGAGTTATCACTCGGTGGCTCTCTGATCTCTGACCATACCATCCCTTTCCGCTGCATAAACAGGTATAAGGTGAGATCTAAAATAGTTTCTAATCAAGAGAACCTAGATCCGCATGTTTAGGATAATCTGAATCAGAGAATTGAATCAGGATTCATCTAAACATTCCTTCAGTGGTATCAGAGCTATTGGTTCTGGTTTTTCTTGTTTAGATTCAAGTTTAGGATTGTTTTCTTGTTTAAGAAGTGTTTTGAATCAACTACTGATAAGAGAAATCACTTAAGCAACAAGGAATTGAAACCTAAACACACTTGAAATCGCAAATCCAAGCTATATTGATTTGGAATGCGATTTTCATAAAGAAGTATCGGCTGTGATCGCATGGATCGATCGATACGATCGCATGGATCGGTCGATACAACCGCGAGAGATCGACTGCAATCGCATGGATCGATCGAACGATCGCATGGATTTCGCATATCTCGGCCAAGCCTGCTCAACGCGTGAACGCATCGATCGATGCGGTTGATGAATCGATCGATGCGGTTGGTTCATCGATCGATACGGTTGGGTTTAAGGCTCGGTTTAAAATTTTTATTAAAATTATAATCGTCGCGGTTCAATAAACAGAATTAATAATTTTATTAAGTTCTGGTTAAACCGGGATAAGAAATCCAATGTCGAAATAATTATTGGATTTAGTGCCTAAACCAGGATTTTCTAATTTGATTTGGTTGGACCAAATAAATTGAGAAAATCCGGTTTAGTAAATAACCGGTTGACAATTGTGGTCATCGTAGTAATTAAAATTTGGTTAGACCAATTTTAATGAACCAGACCGGTTATGTCATTTAATTGGACAATTGGGTCATGTCTTGGACATGGACCAATTCTTGGGCCTCGGGCCAAGAAGTTAAAACAATTGGGCCAATTATTTGAGTCTTTCTTCAGATTAATTTAAAATTTATTTTATAAAATTATAAAGTCGATTTTAAATTAAAGTTTCCGAAATTTTGAAATTAGAAAGTTTCTTAAAATAGAAGTTTCTAGATTTGCGGGTTTTGGATTTTAAAGAAATTTCTAAAGTCAGAAAGTTTCCGGTTTTAGAAAGTTTCCAATTTTAGAAAGTTTCCTAAAATAGTAGGTTTCCAAAAATAGAAAGTTTCCCGAAATAGTAATCTTCTATTTTGGGAATGAAATTTTAATAAACCTACGAACCTCAAATAATATCAAGCGTTGGATGTCTTTCCCAGTCTATGTCAGCTGTCGAAGCCCATTCAATTGTATTCATGGCCTTACAGTGTGAGGGTGTCTACTTTTGCGTGGATAAGACGGTTTGTGATTCATAAATGTCATTGGGAGTCCCAGACATTAATGATTACATGACTGTATAGTCTGGTTTTCTTGACTAGGCCATCGGGAGTCCCGGGCCTTGAGACATCAGAGTGGATTGGGCCTCGGGCCCAGATTCACAACCAAGAGTTATATCACGGATATAATTAGCCGACATAGGGCTTACCGATATAAGCTAAGGTTGGGTGATGGCCAGTGGCCCACTTTGATCTTAGTTATATGTGGATCTTGGAATCATTATATTCTATTGAGGGTAACTTATGTTATTGAATATAATGCGTGATTAATCATGTTAAGTATAATACGAGATTAATCATATTGAACATATTAACTAAAATCCTTTTATCTTAATTTTCAGTTATGACTAGCACAAACAATCAAAACACTTTCTCGATCCGGTCTGTCCTTGAGATGGACAAGCTGAACGGATCAAATTTCTTGACTTGGTCGCGGAACCTGAGGCTAGTCCTCAGACAGGAGAGAAAGGACTATGTCCTTGAGAGAGCTCTCCCCGTGAGGATCGGGTTCAATGCTTCTCATGCAGTATATGATGCTTGGAATAAGCATTATAATGATGCGGTAGATGTGCGTGGTCTGATATTGGCTACCATGGACTCAGACTTGCGGAAGCAATATGAGAACATGAAGTCGCCAATAGAGATGATCAGCAGCCTGAAATTGAAATTTCAGGAGCAGATAAGAGTGGAGAGATACCAGTTGGTTAAATCTCTCACTAGCTGCAAGCTACCAAATGATCATCCAGTGAGTCCTCATGTCAGTAAAATGATGGGTTACATTGATAACCTGAGGAAACTGGATTATCCAGTAAGCCAAGAATTGGCAACTGAGATCATTCTGCAGTCACTGCCGTCAAGCTATGATAAGTTCAGAAGGAACTATATCAAGAAAGGCTTAACGAAGACGCTGACTGAACTGCATGATATGCTCAAGACAGTTGAGCCAAACGTGAAGAGTACCCTGTACAATCTCATGAATGAGAAGGGTAGGTTTACTAAACCTAATGCTGACAAGGGTGAAGACAAAGTTGTCCAGATTTTGAATCATGGCAAGCGTATGTCTTCTGAGCCCGAGTCAGATACCTCTTACGTTGGTAAGTGCTGCTACTGTAAGGAGACAGGGCATTGGAAGAGAAATTGCATTAAATTCATGGAAGATGATGAGGAGTTGAAGTTGATGTATGAGACTACTTCCTCAGGTATTCATGTTATTACTTCAAGTTCTACCTTAAAGGTATTGGATACTGGTTGTGGCACTGATATTTGTGATAATATGCAGAGCCTAAGCAACAGTAGAACGTTGAAGGAAGGGCAAGTGAAACTACATGTCTGGAAGGAGCTTGGGATGCTGCCTCAGCCGTAGGGTTTTTCACTTATAGATCCCTTTGAGGCTTGGTTTTGTATTAAGTAATTGCTACAATGTACCTGCTTTAAGCAGAGTTGTCTTTCATTTTCTTGTAAGAATTTGAATGTTTTTCATTTTGATAAAAGACAAGTTTTGTTCTTTTGATCTTAATGAAATATTAATTGTAGCACCCTATTCATGGAATGGGTTTTATATCTTAAACCAAAGAGTGACTAAATGTAACATAAGTACCGAATTGGTTTAAATCTGATGAATTAAACCTGATTTTTCTTGGCATAAAGTCTTGGTCACATAGAGTAAGTCGGATTCAGAAATCCCATAGTCATGGACTGTTGGGCTCATTTGATAAAATATCTTATGAGACTTGAATTCTGTTTACTAGACCAAAAGGTAAAGGGCCTAACTTAGCCGAGCTAGAGAAAGGCCCAAAGGCTTATTGGACCTGGAACATACTCATGTATGTGGCCCAATGAGCAGTAATGCCAGAGAAAATCTCCTGTACTTCATTGTCTCTACTGATTACTTCAGTGAGTGTGACTGTGTTCATTTGATGAGACACAAGTCGGAATTCTTTGACATGGTCGAAAGAGTTCCAGAATGAAGTATAGGATCTAAATGACAAAAGTATTAAGACTCTGGATTAAATCACGAGTGAGAATACTTAAGTCATTGATTGTGTGATCATCTGAATGAGTGTGAAATCGTTTCACAGCTCATTTCTCCTGAAAACCTGAAGGTTTTTCTGTGAGAAAGAATCAGATCTTATAAGAAATGATTAAAGATGAGTCACACGAATCTTCCATGATATTATTTAAGAATAACGCTCTAGAAATATCTAAGTTTACGCTGAAAAAGTTCCACCAATATCAGTTGAAAGACACCACGTAAATGTGGATTGGAATCGATCCAAATTCGTCTTTACTGAATATTTGTAGTTAAGCTACTTCGCTGGTTGTCCTAGGGAAACTAAGGCTTGTTACTTTTACGTCCATTCTGTTTTCTAAGAAGGGAAGTTACTTTCCAAGAAGAACAGTGGGAGTAAAAGTATAACTCGAAGAAATTCGAGACATACAGGAGGCTGCTCAACCTGTTGAGGGAGAGCAACGGATGGATTTACAGATTTCTGTAGAATCTACAACTCTGGAGCATGAAGTTCGCAGATATGAATGAATCAGTTACTAATCCGAGAGTGATTTCTCGTCATTAGTTGAACCTGATAATCATTGAAATCTGCACCTGTGGAGCCTGAAGTTCGCAGATATGAATGAATCAGTTACTAATCCGAGAGTGATTTCTCGTCATTAGTTGAACCTGATAATCATTGAAATCTGCACCTGTGGAGCCTGAAGTTCGCAGATATGAATGAATCAGTTACTAATCCGAGAGTGATTTCTCGTCATTAGTTGAACCTGATAATCATTGAAAGTTCGCATGATCTGATGATCATTGAAAGCGACGAATCTGCGAAATTCAAAGAAGCGATAGTGAGCCCGAACTCTCCGAAAATTACATTTTATGTAAGTTAGCTTCATCGATCCATTCATGGATGGAAGCAAACATATCGGAGTTGGAATCTTCGTTCTGTTGAAGTAGTCAAGGTTTTGACTTGAACATGAACGAATTGGAACTGTGCGTTTACTAATAGATTGGTGGGAGCGATATTGCATTTCTCATATTGTATGTCGATGACATACTGATTCTCGAAAAGACGTCCCAATGCTGCAGTCGGTTAAGGACTGGCTTGGGAGTTGGTTCTAATGATTGACATGGGTAAAGCCACGTATGTTTTTGGATTTTAGATCTAAAGATAGAGATCCGAAAGAGCTGGTAGGACAAAGTCAGGATTCTTATCCCGACAAAGTCCTACACGTTTTCAGCATTCCAAGAAGGGTTTTATACCAATGTCACATGGCATTACGTTAAGCAAGACACAGTGTCCTACGATAACTGCTGAGCTTAAATGCATGGATAAGATTCCATATGCGTCGGCAATTGGATCTATCATGTATGCCATGAAACGTACTTGTTTGATGTTGCTTTAACGTTAAGCAAGACAAGTAAAGACCAGTCAAATCCAGCAAAGAATCACTGGATTGCCGTAAAGAATGTCCTAAAGTATTTGAGAAATACTTAGGATAAGTTCTTGATTTACGGAGAAAGTGAGGTGCTACAAGTCGGTAGAGTCTGAAAGGCAAGTTTCCAATAGACAAAGATGATTTCCGATCACAGTCCGGTTATATCTTGTGTCTATCTGGCGGTGCAAGGCACTGTTGCTGACTCCATGACTTAAGCTGAACATTTCGCAGCTTGGGAAGTGGCGAAAGAGGTTGTTTGGAAAGAAGAGTTCGTCACTGAACTTGATGTGATTTCCAGCATATCATTATGTCCCTAGTCGAAGGTTGTTGAAATTGGAACACCAACAACCGTGTGAGACTGGATTGGTACGTGACTTATGACAAAGTCTCAGTGTGTCATAGATGCGCGGCATCAAAGTCAGTACATAGGTGTATGTTGGGGAACATACGACCGGACAAGACCCGCTTATAAGAACTCTTCAGGATATTTATATCTGTGTCATAAGAGATTCTTACTACGACTATAGAGTATAGTCCTTAGACCTGAGTTCGCATGCATGTGACTGCACATGGACTGATGCACTTTGATCATTGTCTAACGCTGTCGTTCTGCGATAGTTATAAGGACCTTGTTTGGGTACATTATGAAATGAGTAGTTTACAGTGATGGAACAAGACGGGATTTGTCCCTCCAATATAAATGGAGTGAATATCTCTAGGCCAATCGGAGATTTGAATACTGGAAAATGCATGGCCATGCTCAAACGGACTGTCCCGAGTCGTTTGGATTGTCAGTATCGAATCAGAGTCCGATGAACAAGATTAGGCTTTATAAGGATGACACCAATCTTGCCTTATGACTAATCGAGATATTGTGACAAAAGGATTATGAATACAGAGATTCCAGTACAAGTGGGAGATTGTTGGAATTGTGTCCAGTAATCTCGGTACTGTCTCTAGAAAGTAAGAGTATGTCAATGATCAGACATAAGTCATATAATACTGGGGGTCATGATGGCTTGCTAGAGTCCGCTCATGATCTATAAGTCTTGGACTTATTGCCTCTATTATATGATCCCATATGGGTCACACGCCTAAGCTAACAGGAAAATGTGTAGGAACGGTTTAGCAGAAGTACGGTAAAAGTGCTAGGCATTTACTGTACTTAGAGAGAATAAAAGGGTTTAGCCACTGTGTGTCGATCGATGCACATGGTGTGTCGATCGACACAGTGCGAGAACGCCTTCGAGTTAATTGGTATTTTGGCCAAAGGCCCAAACGGAACTGAACAAGTTTTATAAATAAAACTTGAGACGAGTTCAGGCCATTCACCCTAGCCAGCCGCGAGCCTCCTCTCTCTCTGCGCCGATTCCCGTGTGGTCTAGCAGCCTCTCTTCCTGCTTGGTGTGCGTGTGTGAACCTCTGGAGGAGTTATCACTCGGTGGCTCTCTGATCTCTGACCATACCATCCCTTTCCGTTGCATAAACAGGTATAAGGTGAGATCTAAAATAGTTTCTAATCAAGAGAACCTAGATCCGCATGTTTAGGATAATCTGAATCAGAGAATTGAATCAGGATTCATCTAAACATTCCTTCATGGATACCCCTGGAACTGCTCTACCTGACCCTGCTGTGACCCAACTGATCCCTGCTGACTCATCCTGCTCCACTGAAAATACTCTGCACACGTGCACACACACACCAACTACTCTGCCCGGGACACGCTGCTGTAAGACTGCAATCAAACACAAATGAGTTAGTACGAATAATACTAAAATTCTACTTTCCCATCCCAACCCCGGGTGTAACGGACGCGGCTCGGTTTCCTAATGGTTGTTTGTGTGACACATTTGACTCGATAAAACACGGAAAACACTCAAAAATGAAATGTTTCGAAACCCATGCAGAACCATGCTCTGATACCACCTTTCTGTAACGCCCCTTTCCCATTCTCCGCTGACCGCCGAGCTGACCGGTCAACAATCAAACAAGAACATGACCAATCGAACCCGAGCAAGTCGAACGGGAAAAGTTCGCTACAGGACGAAGCCAAAGATAGTTCGGTTTGAGACAAAAGGCTCGCACCGATCTATTTCCGACTCCGCTATCCTCGTATCCGTAGCGCAAGCAGTACTACTTGCACGACTTCAACGAGTTGTGTCGGTTCGGACCAAACCTCATATCAGGGAAACAATTTCATTTTTAAGGAGTTAAACATCGAATACAACGTTTAACAATTTTACAAACAATCGTCAATAACAATATATACACATCAAATCCAATCAAATACAATCATAAAGAAAATAGCGCAGCTGCTGAACCGAAAATAAAACATCCAAAAATAACGAATCAAAATCACGTCACAAGCAACCCGAAGCTACACCGAGAACCTCCCACGTCCGTCGCTGGTAACCTGAAAACACAAAAAGAGTCTAATGAGCAATCTAAGATTACCCAGTGAATCGGCTCCCCACTAATGGCTTCTATTCTATCTAACTCTACAATCCCGCCCCGAACCCAAAATAACAATCAACAAGACATAAATGGTCAGTCACGCGCTACCACGGCGTAATAAACCCACACACAAGCAATAGCCAAGATAAGTAAGAGAGTTAAGGAAATCGAAGGCACGGCGGCACATGTCCTCGATTGGACTCGATCTATCTACGCGCAACGAAAGAAAGATAAAAACAACACTGGGCCCTACGATCTCGGTAACTTCCACGGGTTCACATCGTCGCCTATATGGCAACTAACCCTCGACTCCTATACGTGCTCAAGAGGACTCACGCATAGGACACCGTTCTCTGTCCATCGATACGCGGTGACTCTGACTACCCCTAGATAGCCCGAGTTTCCATGCAATCCGGCCCTAGGACATGACCCCGTATTCTCCGGACCGCACACCTACCGGCGTCACCCGATAGGTTAACACCATAACCAGAACCACCATGGCCCGGTTAGGTCAAACCCGAGGATCCAATCGGGTCGGAAGTACCGGAACGCAAACAAAAACCTAGGCTTGCGGAAACTAACGCACCCTAGAGTCCTAGTGCAGAAATGTAAACACGCAGACTCGTTGGGACTCTAACACAGATCACGCAATCAATAATAACAATAATAATCTCAATCATTCCGCAAGCCACTACACTACCCAACTCACCGCTCTGACTAGGTAAGATACCTAGTCAGCACCACTAACTTACCCGGTCCCGAGACCGGAGTAAGTATCCGCAATGACTACTCGGCCCAACACCGAGCAGTCTAATAAACCTGCACAGAAAGCTCACCACAACAACAATACAACACGCAATAACAATCAATTACACAATTACACTAAGCACCACACGAGCAGGTCTATTTAGGGTTTCTAAGTCTTTCACTTTATTCTCGCCCGCTACCTTGGGTTAGCGGATTGCTAACCCGTAGACGGCTCACGACACGCGCCATTCCTTTATTATCTCGTCCTTGGTATCTTTTAACATTATTCTCGATATATCGGTTTAGAGGTAGTAACCTTACTAACTCCCCGACATATCATTTCCAGCGAATTGATTCATTACCCTATTCCCGCTACTTAACCTAAAACCCGATCCCGTTAATATACGCTATACATTGGTTTAGGTTTCACTCATCTTTTACTATTGTCTCAATTTCCCGTTTATAGTTCATTAATACTCGTTCTTATACTTATAAATATATATATACCACGAATACGTTTTACTCAACCTAGCGGCACGGAATCGGTTATCCTTTTTAATTATAACTCTAATCAGGTTTACTTGGTTTTCACCGGTTCATTATTAATGTCCAATTAATCTTATATTTACTAATTAATCTCGGATCATCGTCTTAGTGACTACGGTTTAGTGGTTTCCCGGTTACATTAAGGTTATGCGTTTTCGAGCCGACTCACAGAAATACGGATTTTGGCGCGGATGCGGATTCCCGGACTAATGAACACTCCTGAAACACAGAACCATAAAACCAGTCAAATTACGGAACTAACCAAACCGGTCCAATCACCCTTAGAACCGGTTTGACTAAACCAGTTTAGGGTTGACCGTTGACCGGTTTAACACCCCCTTTGACCCGGTTTAAACCAAACCATAAACCAATTCAAATCCCAAACCAATTATACCAATGGACTGAGGAAGAGATCGGCTGGCTTTTGGCGGTGGAAGGTGTCACCGGCGGCGAAGCTCCGGCGTTGACCACGGCGGCGGGGCGTTGACCGGCGGTTACTCACGGACAACTACCTACCAAACTGCTCAACAACAACAGATATGTTCGTTTCAAGGCTCAAAACATCACAAACACAAGGAAAATGGTGAGATCTACAAACCCTAAAGAAGCGGTTGCTTCAAGGTGGTTTTCCGGCGATCTCCGGCGGTTTCAACGGCGGCGGTTCACTGGTAAAAGATAGAGAAGATCAAGACAAAGCTATAGCATTTAACAGATCCAGATTTGGGCTTGAAATAAGAAAGTTACAAGCTTTCTTGCCTAGGAAGCAAAAGAAGGCGGAGGAGCTCCGGCGGCTGATTCCGGCGACCTCCCACGGCGGCGACCAACTGGAAATGGTAGAGGAGATCACGGTGAAGCCATAGGGCTTTGCAGATCTGAATTTGAGTTTATAACAAGAAAGTTATGGACTTTCTTGTGAAAGAAGAATTGAAGAACAAGATTAGGGTTCTTGGGTTTAGGTTGAAGATTCAAGAACATGCATGATCTTCTTGGCCCAAAAACTTGCTTAAACCTTAGTGACAGAGAGAGAGAGAGACCGAGAGAGAGAGGAGAAGATTTGGTGAAGAGAAACAAAGATTTGAGCTTTATTACTCAAGAACACAAAAGAACATGCAAGGACTTTGGTGAAGAATCTCTCAAGAACACAAGAACACAAAACAAGGGATTTTTGTCTCTGGATCAGAGAGGAAGAGAGAGCGCGAGAGAGAGTCTGGGAGAGAGCTGAGAGATTAGAGAGTTGGTAGATTAATTGAATGTGACATGATGGTTACTTGCACCAAAAGAGGATTCATTGAATCACTTGTGCATGCATGAAGAGAGGGGAGAAGTGGCGAGCTAGGGAGAAGACAGGTGTCCCTCAGAGCATAATTAGCTGCCAAATCACCCTTAAGTCATCATTAATCCCATCAATCCTCTCACTTAAACATTGCTCGGTTTTACGGTTTTTCGGGTTTAATATTTTAGAACAGCTTCAGATGATTCCATAAATTCCAAAACCTCCAAAATATGATTCTCCATTCTTTTTAATGAATTTAGCAATTTGAATCACTCCGTTCGGGCTTACGTAGCTCAAGATATGAATTTCCGAAGTTTCTTCGGTTTAGTCGGTTTCCATCCCGATAAGCCGAAAAACTCGTTTCCGCTCCGATTCCTCCAATTCTGGTCTTATAAACATTCTTTATGTTAAAACATAAGAATATTCGGCCCGTCTCGGTTTCCGTTTCGAACTTTGGTAAAATTACCATTTTACCCCTGACTTAGGTAAAATGACGGTTTTACCCTCGGTTGACTTTCTGCTGCCCGTTAACCGTATTTTGGATACGGGGTATCACAACTGCTCTGCTGCTGGAAGGGCTCCTGAAAAGAAGACTTCTGACTGTAAAATCCACTCCCTCCAACGTAGTCGGCAGCTTCTTGTGCATACTCTCCAACATCCAATACTTCAAAATCCTGAGAAAATTGGACACTCTTCCTTCCAAATAGAAGACTATGCAGAGAGTCAATTTTGTTCTTCAGGCCAGCTATCTGCGAGCTGTCAATCTCTGAGCTGAAAACAACATTCGGATTCATCATCCTTTCAGATTTCTGAACCTTCCTGGTTGCTTCTGCGAAAGGTATCAACCGACGCTGAGTCGGTGTCGATCGACATTGAATGCTCTTTCTCGCTGATTTCCTGCAAAAATAAGAAAAACATGAAAAATAGATTAGTAGTAAAGAAAATAAAACACTTAGACTAACTTCTAGTACAAAATCTATCGGCGAACTCAAAAAGTCCCCAGCAACGGCGCCAAAAACTTGATAGGTCAAGATTTATCCCTATTCTAACTGCAAGTGCACAGATATGCAATCGTAGTACAAAGGGTATCGAATCCACAGAGACTCTAGTTTCACGCGATAGATTGTATGCAATCAAATTAAGCTAAGCAAGATAGGTGGAAAGCAGTAAACAGAACAAGTAAATAAACGGTGTGTGATCAATCAACGAAGGCGCTAGACTTATGGAAGTTCTCAGGAAATCAGGAACACAGATAAATCAATCAACAGGATTCAAATATCGATGTTCTAGAACTAGAATCACAATTATATAACAAACCAACTCTCGCTGCGAATGCTAACTATGTCTAACAACCTAGAAAACTAAATCTCTTTGTGAATTCTAGAGTTCTAAACATGCATTTAATTCAGGTTCTTTCGTTTACAAATTCCCTAAGCCAAATCTCTTTGCGAATAGGTTATTTGCTCAGCTAGGTTCTTTTCTAATTAATTAACCAACTCTCGTTGCGCTAACAGATCTGATATCAATAATCTAAGTAGCTAATTCAGATTATGCTTTAAGAACAATCTAAATGAAGAACTAGATGTTTTGAATCCTAATCAGTCAATCAATCTATAGTTCCATGAAATCCCTAGTGAGAATCCCTAAATCTAACAAGAAAACTACTCAGACATGGCAATCATGACGAAAGACATAATCAAAGTAATAATCATATAAAACCAAAAGAATAAGAACAAGGGTTCGAAATCCTCTCTCTCTCGAAAACAAGATCAGCCCCTAAATCTCTCTCTCTGAAAGTAAAATAATGCCTCTCCTAAACAAGTGGCTAAAAACCCTAATATAATGATCTAAACATGTTTTGGGCCTTTTGTAAGTCTGGAAAACTTCTGGGCAAAAACTGTATTTTCTCCAAAAGCTGTATTTTTGACCCGCATGAATTTCGTACTTTAGTGGCATCGGGCGACACTAACTTCAGCGTCGGGCGACACTCAGTGCAGAAGCACCCAGTGAACTATGTGAAATCCATGTATGCTGCCAAATCACTCCAAAAGCTCCCAGAATCTCCAAATAAGCTCCAAACGTACCTAAACCTGCAAAGGACTCTAAAGACTCCAAATACAAGGTTAAAGACTCAATATATACACATATATCATGGTTGAAAACCTATAAAAACCATGATATATCAGCTTGTCATTAATCTTTTATTATGTTTCAGAACTAGTAGTTATGTACAAATAGATAACTATTATAAATAAGTAGTTAGGAATAAGTAGTCATCTACATACCATCACCTGACAATTCATCAACAATTGGTGGAACATCTCTTCCAAACATAGCTGGCGGGTCTTCCGTGTCTGCAAAAACTCTATCAATCGTTTTTTTTTTGCGCAGATAAACCTCATTGACTGTTGGGTATTGCTCTCAGGCTCTTAATCAGCTTCTTCACATGAGTTGTATTCGCCTTTGTCCGATTTAAAACCAGCAACAAGACTTTTGTCATCATTTTCATTAACTGCAAATTCATGTCATTCTTCATCAGAGTCGTTCGCAGAAGTGTCTACACCTTTTCCCTTATCAATATATTCTCCATCAAGACAAAGTATCGCCATATCATTCGCCTCTTCGAGATCTTCTGCTTCTTTTTCGTCGTTGTCCAGGTCGTTCAATGCAAGTAAAGCTACAGAATATGCAAAAATGTTACTAATAATACAAAGTAGTCGGACTGTATAATACAACATATGCAACTACTTACGTATACGGCTACTATAAAAAACTATTTATATTAATAATAACATGTAGTATTTCTACTTATGAATACTTATAGTATTCATTTACTTATATATAGGTAAAAATATAACCTCACCTTCAATCTCAGCATTCCGAACTTTCTCTTCTGGGTTTTGAAACAACACCATAGCTAGTTTGTAGATAGTCATGTTTTAACAAATCATAACAGTGTTAGACCATATCATAGAAGTATTACACGATATTTTAACACTATTTAGGTGAATCTTACCACTCTCTTCAGGTGTAATCCTCTTTTCCTCATTCATGCAGTCCATCATATCTGTTAACTCATTAAAGTAGTCAACTACTCTAACATGATTCTCTGTAAGAAATAAACAGCATTAGACTATTTAGGGAGAAAGCTTACCAAAATCATTCTCTGCAATTTCAGTCTCTTTCACAGTCACACATAAGTTCAGTTGATCAATTACACCCCTCATCTCGACATACAATGACACATCATCGTCAATCTGAACCAAAACTAGTGGTGCGTCGCTTCCCTCGTCCATCAACATGTATTGAGGCCACTGGTAGGTTATTTCCGCAGTTCGATCTTCTTGGATATCCATCTTTTCTTTGACAATCTTTTCCAGATAGTAAAATGTTGACCTTGAGCTTGACCAAATCCCTTTGTTGTTTCCCTTTTTCTCGACCTCGAAACTCCAAATTCCAGTGTCACCTTCACGCCATTTTCCTCTAAGCAGCGACACTGTCTTCCTCCCAGCCATCTACAGCAAAAGAAAACAGAGATAATTAGCAAAGTATTCTTCTTTGTCTACTACTCGAAGTAGTCGTCTACGTTTTTTTTTTTGTGGGACAAAATGTTTGTCGGATCTTACTTTGACAACACGAGATATTCTTATCTCCAGGGGACCGGATAAGTCTCTCAATGTAGGCGATAAGATGGAGGTAGAAGATAGTCCTCCTCGACGATATTTGAAAATGCAGAACAAGGCTCGCCAACTCACGTGTTTGCTTTATTCAAAAGGTGTTGATGTTACTCAACATATTTAAATGCTACGGTCCAAACCTTTCTGAAAAGCAACTGTTGCTTTTCAGCGACATGTCGCTCTCAGTCCAGTCTGTCCCAAACGAGGAAGCAAGGGCAATCATGTATAAGTTTGCGTGTGAAATTGATTGTGTTCTGCTACATACCTAATTTCGCCAATCAACTTTCCATAGACCCAATTTTGAGATCAATTGCTAATATTCACCCAATTAACCCTAGAATAAAACGGTATAAACTAACCAAAAAAGCTTAAAAGCTTACAATATAAGTATAATATATACGAAACTTGTGTGAAGCAAAGCGAGGGTAAACTCAAAAAGATTGGAAAAGTGCAAACCAATGTAGAAGGAAGCTACAAGATGAAGCAACATTAGAGGAGCGAGACAGAACTTGCGGTTGGAAAACTGGTGAAGCGTCTAAACCCGTAAGCTTGGCGCACAAAATAAGTTGAATCTCCTTGATGATGATCAGTTCCGATTTGGCCAGATTGGAATGAAGCCTAAAGTTCCTTTCCTTCCAAATGAAATAGGTAATTGCTTGAAACAAAAGCTTGCAAATTACTTCGTCTTAGTATCTCATCGAAGCTAGTTAGCGGATTGAAAGAGGAGTGTCGGAAGAAGTGATCAAGGATCGTCCATGAGAAAGTGAAATGATAGAACAAGTGAGACTTACTCTCGACAGAAGCATCATAGAGTAGACAGCTTGGAGAAACAGCTAAACCGTAACTCAGAAGCTTGTCACGAGTCGGAAGTCTATTGCGAGTCGTAACCTAATATTGGAAAGAATGCTTAGGAATTCTGCCTTTGAACCACACTGATTTATGTTATGATATCAATGTGTTGCATGGATGCAGAGTTAGCCAAGTCTTGACAGAGGAGAAGTGTCCTGGCGAGCCGAGAAGCCATTTTTCCACTGAAAAAAATATTGCACGGCGGTATTTACAATCGGAGGAATATGCATAACGCAGTCTCTGATGACGCACAATATAGGGTGCCTGCTAGAAGACAATTGCCAATTCCCCTAGGAGCAGACGTCCTCCACCTTAGCTGTTAGAGGAATGCCATAAATCAAAGGACCATTCTCTCCCGTTAGGTCGATTATAGCTTCCAAACTTGTCCAATTATCATGCCAAAATAAAAGCAGTCAAACCCGAATGAAGCGAACAAACAAGCATCGGTCTGGCCAAGTTTCAGAGCTTCATAAGGCGCGTCCATATCCAGTTTCTCTAAGAGGTAAAATCTGATGTTCAAAATAATTTATTCTTGATAACATTCCGCTTAATCCAAGCGACCCAAATTGATCATTCTGAAGAGAAAAGAATCCAAATTAGCTTCAAGCCAAAGACATTATTCATTCCTTTTAATCTTATGAGACTAAGGCCCCCTGTTTTCTTTGTAAACAAACCGAGCCCCAAGCAATTTTTTCACTCCTAGCAGAGTTAGGAGCCCCACTCCACAAGAACACATTTAAGATTTTCTCTAACTTTTCCAAGTAACTTTTAGGAAGGGGAAAAGATGTGGACCAGAAATTAATGATTCCATATAACACCGACTGAATAAGTTGAAGTCTTCCCGCGAAAGACAAGTGTCTGACAGTCCATGAACCAATCCTCGCAAGAACTTGGTCGATCAAGGGCTGATAGTCCTGAGGCAAAATTTTCTTCGGGATAAAGTTTAGCCCATATATTTAACCGGAAGAGCTCCAAGGACTAATCCGTGTATTCAAGCAAGGATGTTGGTGTGTACCCGATTGTTTCCGTTAAGAAACAAGTTTGAGTTTTTCAGATTCAAGCTTAAACCTGAGATGCTCGTAAACTCATTAACGATTTCCAGAATAGCAGTAAGAGATCTCTTTGTGCCATCAAATAAAATCAACACATCGTATGTGAAGCTCAAATGAGTGACTAAAGGATTAGATCAAAGCGGATGGGGAGTAAACCCATTAGCCCTACTCGCTGATTCCAATTTTTTAGCAAAAATATCCATGGCTAAAATAAAAAGCAAGGAAGTGATATAATCACCCTGTCTCAATCCCTTTTTGCTAGGGAAAATTTTCACAAATCTCCCCATTCACGGCGACTGAGTAGAAAGGAGAGTTCATGCACAATCGAATCCAGGAAATAAACTGCTCAGGGATGTCAAATTCCTTAAGAATATTCATAATGAAGGTCCAACTTACATTGCCGTAAGCTTTAGAGATATCTATCTGGAGGTATCCCCTCAAAGTCCTACCCGCCTTGTTGAAATCTGTGACAAGTTCATATGCAAGTAACACGTTCTTACACAAAAGACGCCCCTTTCCAAAATGCACTTTGTTGTTCTGAACCGCTTCTCCTGTGATCAATTGCAAACGACCTGAAATGATCCTAGAGATGATCTTGTAAACCGTATTGCAAAGAGAAATGGGCCTGAAATCGTAAAGTGTATTGGCTCCAATGAAATTTGGGATGAGGGCTATAACTGTTGCATTGACATGCCGAGGCATGTTGCCGCTGACAAAGAAATCCAAGACAGCAATAATCAAATCTGTCTCAACATTATCCCAAGAAGATGTAAAGAATTCCGCTGTGAAACCGTCAGGACCATGCACCTTATTCTTAGTCAGCTCAAAAACAACTTTTTTAATCACCTCCAAGGAAGGAATAGTTGTTAGGGTAAAACAGATAGATTCCTCGCACCTAAACGGATGAATTACCTTAATCTAATAAATAGATAGCGGCCACACCTCCTCATTTGAAGTTCCAAGCATAGATGTATAATAATCCAAAATCATTTCCTTTACATGCTCAGCACCAGTGACCCTAAGCCCGAATCATCAATGAAGAAGAAAATTTTGTTTCTTGATAAATTTGCCTTTACTGACTTAAAGAAGAATGGAGTACAAGAATCACCCACATCCAGCCACCTATTACCCATTTCTGCTTGAAAAAAATCTTCCTCAGCCAATGCCAAGAACATTCACTTGTCACGAGCTGATCTCTCCTCTTCAAATAATGTCGTCGAGGGATAAATCATTAGGTCTCTCTGCACATCATTAAGTTCCTAAAACGCTTCTTTAGTGCGTTTTTGAATGTCACTGAAACTGCCTATGTTTATTGCTCTACAACAGACATTGTCCGAACAGAGCTTTTGGGTAGCCCTGGGTGTTCGGTTCCTTGGTTTGGTTTGGTTCAGTTCTTTTGGTTTTCGGTTCTTTCGGTTCTAGAGTTTAAGGATCCATTCAGTAATAATTTTTTTGGTTTTCGGTTCGGTTTGGTATTTAGAAATGAGAACCAAATAAGAACCGAAAATCTTTGAGAATTGGGTCGGCTCGGTTCTATCGACCCAAAAGAAACGAAAAAACCAAAAAATCCAATAAAACCGAAAGAATCGAAAAATAACCGACAGAACCGAATATAACAAACCAAAAAAAAAGAAGAAAACTGAATTTAAAAACCAGAATTTCAAAAGAGTAACACCAAAATCAGTCTTAAACATTGAACAACTAAACATAAACGAAGACTTAAGTTCCATCGAGTATGAAACAAGCAACACAACCATAATAGTTCTACTTAGTATCAAAATAACTTAAAAAAAGTGCAGGAATAAAACTTCAATCTCCAGCAATCCAGCCTCTAATCTCATTACTCCAACTCCAAGTATCCAATCCAATTCCAAGATTCCAAGCTACAAAATGTTACAAAATCCAAATCAAAACTTGTACAAAAACATACCACATTTAGTGTACAATATGATCAGAACTCATAAGAAAAGCAATGATAATATATTCATATACATTTTATAAAAACTGAATCTGAGAAGTACCTTAAACAAATTGAATCTCCTAAACCAGTACACTCCTACTCGTGATCAGATATCATCAGCATGATCTAAAGAATCATTTGTAGATTAGCAATCATATAATTCAACTTGAAATCAAAACTACAATGTAAATCACAGAAGTTAGAAGTTACTTACCTTGCTCAAGTTTATCTTTGCAACTCGATGAAAGAAAGCATTTGTTGAATGGTAACCACTCCCTTCTCATTTAATTGATACTTACACTTCAGCCATTGTTCAGTGCACATGAGAAATTCGATCATGTAATGCGTCAAGCAACTCCTGGTTGGGTCTAAGATAAAACCACTTGTGTTGAATGTAGATTCTGATGCAACCGAGGAGACTTGCATAGCTAGAACATCTCTTGCTATTTCTGATATAATATGGAACTTTTGGCTATTCGTTCTCCACCAAGACAAGACATCATACTCTATTCCCTTCAAAATCTTCGGATTTTCCACCTTCTCTTTCAAATACAACTTAACTTCATTGCTTGTATCCTGGAAACCGATCTCATTCACCATCTCTTTATATATAGTATCCATTCTCTCATACCCTTATTCTTCTTCATCATCTCTCTCTACCTCTATTCTATCAGCCAACTTATTTCCAAAATTATCTTGAGACTCTTGTTCACCACATGCAGTTGATGCATCCGACTGAGATGCTGTCCCACTTGTACCACTACCAACCCTTGCACTCACAGCTTCATTGTACTCATCAAATAGCTTCTTCAAGACATCCATGACAGAATTCTGAAGCGCTTTAAATGCAGGGCTATCTTTTCCATAAAGCCTTTCAAAACAAATCATTGGGAACTTCATTTTGTTCCTAGGATCCAAGATACAATCTACGGTTAGAAGTGGGTTGATTCCACTCATACCATCCCAATACTTGTCGAACTTCTCATGCATATCTAGAGATTTCTCTTTCGTCTTCTCATCCGGTTCATTACTCAGCAAAAACAGATTTCTTTCTACTATCACAATCTCATTGTAACACTTATGAGCACACACAACAGAAGATGTAGACACTATCAAAGTAGAATGATAGAAGATCACAAGAAACTTTACTAACCTATCAACTGCATCCCAATCAGTTTTGGTTGGTGGCCCAATACGTTTCTTTCCATCTTTTTCCTTTCCCAAGAAGTAATCGTTGTACAATTTATCATCAGCCTCCATCTTATCAAATGCAAATCTGAATTTAAGAACTCTAGACAACATCAAATAAGTCGAGTTCCATCGGGTTTGACAGTCTAGAGATAAACTTCCCCTTTTCACCTTCCTTGTCTCAACACGAAGCGCAAACGACTTTCCCCTAGTAGTTGTAGATCTTACATATTGTACTGCATTTCTAATCGCTGTTACACTCTCATGTATCTCAAGCAGTCCATCTTTAACGATCAAATTGAGTATGTGTGAGGAACATCGCATATGCATGAACTCACCACCTAGTACCACTGCATTGTTCCCTCTTGCTTGTAACTCGTCTATGATCTTCTTCAGAGCGATGGTGTTGGCTGCAGCATTGTCGACAGCGATCTTGAAGATCTTCTTTATGCCCCAGTCATCTATACAATCAAGTAGAACCGAAACAATTGTTTTCCCTTTGTGATCGCTAACATTCTTGAACCTCATGATCATCTTTCTCATCTGCCAACTCATGTCTATGAAGTATGATATGATGACCATATAGCTAGCTGCTGTAGTTGGAGCGACCCAAATATCGACCCTTTGGTTAGCAGCATTCAGAATCTTCCTCATAGCAGCTTTACGTTCCACATAAATCTTCACAATTTCTCTAGTTGCAGTTCTTCGAGAATGTGGCTTGTAAATATTACACCGACTGAAGAGATGTTTAAACGCCAAGCCATCTATGAAAGCGAGTGGTAACTCACCCAATACCATCATCTCATTTGCAGCTTCCCTGAAAACATCCTCAGATACCTTTGCTAATCTCATCTGACCACCTTCACCTTCAGGAGATGATATGCTTACTTTGGGATCGAGTTTGTCTCCACACAATATATTCCTTGCAAATCGTCAGATGCTTCTTCAGATTTGAAGCCCCGGATGTTGTTGCACAGCTCATCATTTTCCCACATCAGTTGCATTTGCATTTGTTTTTGTCCTCCTTCGTCCTTGTAAAATTCTCCCACATTGATTATCTAGTACTTACACAAACCGCTTTCTTCTTTTTCTTAGTTGAAACCGAAATGCCTTTCCTTTTTCTCCCACTCTCAGTCGCACTCACAGTCACATGACTAGTATTACCAACATCTTCTTCTGTTTGTTCAACATCATCAACATCATAATCCTTGGAGTTAGAGAAATCATTGTTGTTTGGTAACGGAGACGAATCCATCTGCAAAAAAAATAAAAGAAAAATTCAGAACCAAAAATAGACTAAGACAAACAAAAATATCAATATTATTATAAGCTTTATGTTCGTAGCTCACTTAATCACAAATTCACAGTTACTACACATTTATGAAACGCTACTAGCTCACAGAATCATAGTCACTAGTCACTACACAACTATGAGTACTCACTACTCACCAGACACTACACAAGCTCAAGCAACTTACGTTTACAGACAACTAAGACAAGTGATAACATTTGTTACAAGCATTTGTCCTTAGACAAACTTAGAAACCAGTGAGTTCTAAGACAAGTGTATAACTCTAATTCTGACAAATAGATATCGAAGACAATCAAAGGGTGTGTGTAGCTCTAATTCCGATAATCAGAGATCGAAGACAAGTGTATGAATTATGTTACTATGACGCAAAGAGAAACAGTGACCGAATCAAAAAATCTATGCCATAAGAAATATCAGAGATAGACTCAAAGAGAAACAAAGAGAATCAGAAACAATGTGTAAATCTAAGAGAATCGAACAAAAATCGAAGTCTGACGAACATAGAATCGAAGACAATCTAAACCAAACATAATCATAGACTGAATCTAAGAGATAACAGAGAAAATGAAGAGATTCAGCCTTACCTGAGATCGATTTGTCGAAGCCACAAATGGAGAAGAACAAGAGAGAGAGTCGTGATCTAGGGTTTTCAGTTTGTGTTCTTCAATTTTGATATACATAAAAGGGGAAAATGAAAACTGAATCGTCGTACGGCTGGCGAAAGTAACCAAAACCCTAAAATTTTTGTTACCTATTTAACCGTATACTATATAGTATATTATATAATATTGTCACATGTAAAACATACATATATGATATATTGATATATATGACATTCGGTTTTTTTGGTTAACCGATCGGTTTTTGACTCCAAACCGTGTTGGAATTGTGTCCAGTAATCTCGGTACTGTCTCTAGAAAGTAAGAGTATGTCAATGATCAGACATAAGTCATATAATACTGGGGGTCATTATGGCTTGCTAGAGTCCGCTCATGATCTATAAGTCTTGGACTTATTGCCTTTATTATATGATCCCATATGGGTCACACGCCTAAGCTAACAGGAAAATGTGTAGGAACGGTTTAGCAGAAGTACGGTAAAAGTGCTAGGCATTTACTGTACTTAGAGAGAATAAAACGGTTTAGCCACTGTGTGTCGATCGATACACAAGGTGTGTCGATCGACACAGTGCGCGAATGCCGTCGAGTTAATTGGTGTTTGGGCCAAATGGCCCAAACGGAACCGGACAAGTTTTATAAATAAAACTCGAGTTCAGAACCAAAAACCCTAGCCGCCTGCGATTTCCTCTCTCTCTCTCTGCGCCTCCTTCCCTACTGGTCTAGCAGCCGTTTTCTGTGATCGCGTGTGTGAGCCTTTGGAGGATTCATCTCTCGGTGTTTCTCTGATCTCTGACCTGTTCTATCTCCTTCCGCTGCAATTAACAGGTAAAAGGTGAGATCTAATCATGTTTCTAATCAAGAAGAACCTAGATGCGCATGTTTAGGTTGATATGAATCTAAGAATTGAATCAGGATCAACTAAACAATCCTTCAGTGGTATCAAAGCTATTGGTTCTGGTTTTTCTTGTTTAGATTCAAGTTTAGGATTGTTTTTCTTGTTTAAAAGTGTTTTGAATCAACTACTGATAAGAGAAATCACTTAAGCAACAAGGAATTGAAACCTAAACACACTTAAAATCGCAGAAACCAAGCTATATTGATTTGGTAGAATGCGATTTTCAAAAGTCAGTATCGACTGCGATCGCATGGATCGATCGATACGATCGCATGGATCGGTCGATACAGTCTATCGGCTAACCCTGTTAACGCGTGAAAGCATCGATCGATGCAGGATCGATGCAGGTTCGATGTTGGTGCATCGACCGATGCGGTTGGTGCATCGATCGACACGGTTAGGGTTTTGGCTCGGTTCCGTGCATGCGTGAGAGCATCGATCGATACAGGATCGATGCACGATCGATGCAGGATCGATGCTAAGAGCATCGACCGATGCGGTTGATGGATCGATCGACACGGTTGGTTCATCGATCGACATGGTTGGTTTAAGGCTCGGTTTAATATTTTGATTAAAATTAATTCGTCCTGGTTAAATAAACAGATTTAATAATTTTATTAAGTCTGGTTAAACCGGGACAAGAAATCCAATGTCGAAAAAATTATTGGATTTAGTGCCTAAACCAGGATTTTCTAATTTGATTTGGTTGGACCAAATAAATTGAGAAAATCCGGTTTAGTAAATAACCGGTTGACAATTGTGGTCGTCGTAGTAATTAATTTTGGTTAGACCAATTTTAATGAACCAGACCGGTTATGTCATCTAATTGGACGATCGGGTTATGTCTCGGACATAGACCAATTCTTCGGCCTCGGGCCAAGAAGTTAAAACGATTGGGCCAATTATTTGAGTCTTTCTTCAGATTTAATTTAAAATTTATTTTATAAAGAATATAAATCGATTTTAAATTAAAGTTTCCGAAATTTTGAAATTAGAAAGTTTCTTAAATTAGAAGTTTCTAGATTTGCGGGTTTTGGATTTTAAAGAAATTTCTAAAGTTAGAAAGTTTCCGTTTTTAGAAAGTTTCTAATTTTAGAAAGTTTCCAAAAATAGTAGGTTTCCAAAATGGAAAGTTTCCCGAAATAGTAATCTTCTATTTTGGGAATGAATTTTTAAATAAACCTACGAACCTCAAATAATATCAAGCGTTGGATGTCTTGTCCATTCTATGTCAGCTGTCGAAGCCCATTCAATTGTATTCATGGCCTTACAGTGTGAGGGTGTCTGCTTTTGCGTGGGTAAGACGGTTTGTGATTCATAAATGTCATTGGGAGTCCCAGACATTAATGATTACATGACTGTATAGTCTGGTTTTCTTGACTAGGCCATCGGGAGTCCCGGGCCTTGAGACATCAGAGTGGATTGGGCCTCGGGCCCAGATTCACAACCAAGAGTTATATCACGGATATAATTAGCCGACATAGGGCTTACCGATATAAGCTGAGGTTTGGTGACGGCCAGTGGCCCACTTTAATCTTAGTTATATGTGGATCTTGGAATCATTATATTCTATTGAGGGTAACTTATGTTATTGAATATAATGCGTGATTAATCATATTAAGTATAATACAAGATTAATCATATTGAACATATTAACTAAAATCCTTTTATCTTAATTTTCAGTTATGAATAGCACAAACAATCAAAACACTTTCTCGATCCGGTCTGTCCTTGAGATGGACAAGCTGAACGGATCAAATTTCTTGACTTGGTCGCGGAACCTGAGGCTAGTTCTCAGAAAGGAGAGAAAGGACTATGTCCTTGAGAGAGCTCTCCCCGTGAGGATCGGGTCCAATGCTTCTCATGCAGTATATGATGCTTGGAATAAGCATTATAATGATGCGGTAGATGTGCGTGGTCTGATATTGGCTACCATGGACTCAGACTTGCGGAAGCAATATGAGAACATGGAGTCGCCAATAGAGATGATCAGCAGCCTGAAATTGAAGTTTCAGGAGCAGATAAGAGTGGAGAGATACCAGTTGGTTAAATCTCTCACTAGCTGCAAGCTACCAAATGATCATCCAGTGAGTCCTCATGTCAGTAAAATGATGGGTTACATTGATAACCTGAGGAAACTGGATTATCCAGTTAGCCAAGAATTGGCAACTGATATCATACTACAGTCACTGCCGTCAAGCTATGATAAGTTCAGAAGGAACTATATCAAGAAAGGCTTAACGAAGACGCTGACTGAACTGCATGATATGCTCAAGACAGTTGAGCCAAACGTGAAGAGTACCCTGTACAATCTCATGAATGAGAAGGGTAGGTTTACTAAACCTAATGCTGACAAGGGTGAAGACAAAGTTGTCCAGATTTTGAATCATGGCAAGCGTGTGTCTTCTGAGCCCGAGTCAGATACCTCTTACGTTGGTAAGTGCTGCTACTGTAAGGAGACAGGGCATTGGAAGAGAAATTGCATTAAATTCATGGAAGATGATGAGGAGTTGAAGTTGATGTATGAGACTACTTCCTCAGGTATTCATGTTATTACTTCAAGTTCTACCTTAAAGGTATAGGATACTGGTTGTGGCACTGATATTTGTGATAATATGCAGAGCCTAGGCAACAGTAGAACGTTGAAGGAAGGGCAAGTGAAACTACATGTCTGGAAGGAGCTTGGGATGCTGCCTCAGCCGTAGGGTTTTTCACTTATAGATCCCTTTGAGGCTTGGTTTTGTATTAAGTAATTGCTACAATGTACCTGCTTTAAGCAGAGTTGTCTTTCATTTTCTTGTAAGAATCTGAATGTTTTTCATTTTGATAAAAGACAAGTTTTGTTCTTTTGATCTTAATGAAATATTAATTGTAGCACCCTATTCATGGAATGGGTTTTATATCTTAAACCAAAGAGTGCCTAAATGTAACATAAATACCGAATTGGTTTAAATCTGATGAATTAAACCTGATTTTTCTTGGCATAAAGTATTGGTCACATAGAGTAAGTCGGATTCAGAAATCCCATAGTCATGGACTGTTGGGCTCATTTGATAAAATATCTTATGAGACTTGAATTCTGTTTACTAGACCAAAAGGTAAAGGGCCTATCTTAGCCGAGCTAGAGAAAGGCCCAAAGGCTTATTGGACCTGGAACATACTCATGTATGTGGCCCAATGAGCAGTAATGCCTGAAAAAATCTCCTGTACTTCATTGTCTCTACTGATTACTTCAGTGAGTGTGACTGTGTTCATTTGATGAGACACAACTCGGAATTCTTTGACATGGTCGAAAGAGTTCCAGAGTGAAGTATAGGATCTGAATGACAAAAGTATTAGGACTCTGGATTATCACGAGTGAGAATACTTAAGTCATTGATTGTGTGATCATCTAAATGAGTGTGAAATCGTTTCACAGCTCATTTCTCCTGAAAACCTGAAGGTTTTTCTGTGAGAAAGAATCAGATCTTATTAGAAATGATTAAAGATGATTCACACGAATCTTCCATGATATTATTTAAGAATAACGCTCTAAAATATCTAAGTTTACGCTGAAATAGTTCCACAAATATCAGTTGAAAGACACCACGTAAATGTGGATTGGAATCGATCCAAATTCGTCTTTACTGAGTATTTGTAGTTGTACTACTTCGCTGGTTGTCCGAAGGAAACCAAGGCTTGTTACTTTTACGTCCATTCTGTTTTCTAAGAAGGGAAGTTATTTTCCAAGAAGAACAGTGGGAGTAAAAGTATAACTCGAAGAAATTCGAGAAATACAGGAGGCTGCTCAACCTGTTGAGGGAGAGCAACGGATGGATTTACAGATTTCTGTAGAATCTACACCTGTGAAGCCTTGTCCGAAGGAAACCAAGGCTTGTTACTTTTACGTTCATTCTGTTTTCTAAGAAGGGAAGTTATTTTCCAAGAAGAACAGTGGGAGTAAAAGTATAACTCGAAGAAATTCGAGAAATACAGGAGGCTGCTTTACCTATTGAGGGAGAGCAGCGGAAGGATTTACAGATTTCTGTAGAATCTACACCTGTGGAGCCTGAAGTTCGCAGATATGAATGAATCAGTCACTAATCCGAGAGTGAATTCTCGTCATTAGTTCAGCCTGATGATCATTGAATGTTCGCATGATCTGATGATCATTGAAAGCGACGAATCTGCGAAATTCAAGGAAGCGAAAGTGAGCCCAGTCTCCGAAGAATTACATTTTGTGTAAGTTGGCTTCATCGATCCATTCATGGATGGAAGCAAACATATCGGAGTTGGAATCTTCGTTCTGTTGAAGTAGTCAAGGTTTTGACTTAAGCAGGAACGAAATGGAACTGTGCGTTTACTAATAGATATGTGGGAGCAATATTGCATTTCTCAAAGTGTATGTCGATGACATACTGATTCTCGGATATAACGTCCCAACGCTGTAGTCGGTAAAGGACTAGCTTGGGAGTTGGTTTAATGATTGACATGGGTAAAGCCACGTAGTTCTTGGATTTTGGATCTAAAGATAGAGATCCGAAAGAGCTGGTAAGACAAAGTCAGGATTCTGATCCCGACAAAGTCCTACAGGTTTTCAGCATTCCAAGAAGGGTTTTATGCAAATGTCACATGGCATTACGTTAAGCAAGACACAGTGTCCTACGATAACTGCTGAGCTTAAATGCATGGATAAGATTCCATATGCGTCGGCAATTGGATCTATCATGTATGCCATGAAACGTACTTGTTTGATGTTGCTTTAATGTTAAGCAAGACAAGTAAAGACCAGTCAAATCCAGCAAAGAATCACTGGATTGCCGTAAAGAATATCCTAAAGTATTTGAGGAATACTAAGGATAAATTCTTGAGTTACGGAGAAAGTGAGGTGCTACGAGTCGGTAGAGTCTGAAAGGCAAGTTTCCAATAGACAAAGATGATTTCCGATCACAGTCCGGTTATATCTTGTGTCTATCTGGCGGTGCAAGGCACTGTTGCTGACTCCATGACTTAAGCTGAACATTTCGCAGCTTTGAAAGCGGCGAAAGAGGATGTTTGGAAAGAAGAGTTCGTCACTGAACTTGATGTGATTTCCAGCATAGATGAGACTAGCTGCACATCAGAGGTCCAAACACCTTGAGGATAGGTATAACCTATTCCGTGAGATAAATGACAGAGATGTTAAGTAGATCAGCAAGTTTCAACGAATGAGAACGTTGCTAATCTATTAACGAAGCCACTCCTTAGGCCTAAGCACGAGTCGCGGACTGTTGCTGTAGGATAAGTGAAATTAAGATGTAGTCTTAATTTCAGTGGGAGTTATTAAAGGGCTTTATTTAGTTATTGGATATGTTCTTGAAATAACATTTAAGATGTTTAATGAAATTATTATTTCAAGATTATTTTAACTGTGATGAAATAATCGTTCCAAAGTGATATAAACCATTTTATAGGTCATCGAAGTAAATGACTTGATCTTGAGTTATCAAAGTCATTTAGCTTGATCATGAGACCCTATATTTGATAAATGACTTATATCATTATGTCCCTAGTCGAAGGTTGTTGAAATTGGAACACCAACAACCGTGTGAGACTGGATTGGTACGTGACTTATGACAAAGTCTCAGTGTGTCATAGATGCGCGGCATCAAAGTCAGTACATAGGTGTATGTTGGGGAACATACGACCGGACAAGACCCGCTTATAAGAACTCTTCAGGATATTTATATCTGTGTCATAAGAGATTCTTACTACGACTATAGAGTATAGTCCTTAGACCTGAGTTCGCATGCATGTGACTGCACATGGACTGATGCACTTTGATCATTGTCTAACGCTGTCGTTCTGCGATAGTTATAAGGACCTTGTTTGGGTACATTATGAAATGAGTAGTTTACAGTGATGGAACAAGACGGGATTTGTCCCTCCAATATAAATGGAGTGAATATCTCTAGGCCAATCGGAGATTTGAATACTGGAAAATGCATGGCCATGCTCAAACGGACTGTCCCGAGTCGTTTGGATTGTCAGTATCAAATCAGAGTCCGATGAACAAGATTAGGCTTTATGAGGATGACACTAATCTTGCCTTATGACTAATCGAGATATTGAGACAAAAGGGATTATGAATACAGAGATTCCAGTACAAGTGGGAGATTGTTGGAATTGTGTCCAGTAATCTCGGTACTGTCTCTAGAAAGTAAGAGTATGTCAATGATCAGACATAAGTCATATAATACTGGGGGTCATGATGGCTTGCTAGAGTCCGCTCATGATCTATAAGTCTTGGACTTATTGCCTTTATTATATGATCCCATATGGGTCACACGCCTAAGCTAACAGGAAAATGTGTAGGAACGGTTTAGCAGAAGTACGGTAAAAGTGCTAGGCATTTACTGTACTTAGAGAGAATAAAACGGTTTAGCCACTGTGTGTCGATCGATACACAAGGTGTGTCGATCGACACAGTGCGCGAATGCCGTCGAGTTAATTGGTGTTTGGGCCAAATGGCCCAAACGGAACCGGACAAGTTTTATAAATAAAACTCGAGTTCAGAACCAAAAACCCTAGCCGCCTGCGATTTCCTCTCTCTCTCTGCGCCTCCTTCCCTACTGGTCTAGCAGCCGTTTTCTGTGATCGCGTGTGTGAGCCTTTGGAGGATTCATCTCTCGGTGTTTCTCTGATCTCTGACCTGTTCTATCTCCTTCCGCTGCAATTAACAGGTAAAAGGTGAGATCTAATCATGTTTCTAATCAAGAAGAACCTAGATGCGCATGTTTAGGTTGATATGAATCTAAGAATTGAATCAGGATCAACTAAACAATCCTTCAAACCGAACCGAACAAAAACCCGAAACTATTTTGGAAACGGAACTATTCAGCTTCTTTAAAGGAACCGAACCCAAACCGAACCTACTTTTTCGGTTTGGTTCGGCTCAATTTTCCAGTTTTCGGATAATATGCCCATGCCTACTTCTGGGAGAGAGTAAACATGGGAGAGCCAGGAATCAAGGGAAAATGTCTAGCTTCCACCATTAATCGCTTGTAGTCAGGATGGAAAGTAAAAAAGGAAAGGAAGTTAAACCCGAGATTTCCTTCTGACCTTCTCAATTGTAAGAGAGACCACACAGGAGGAGTGATCTGAATTGCTCGGAACATTGAAGAAAGCCATAGAATCTGGAAAACAGTGCTAGAAAGACTCATTGATGAGCGCTCTGTCCAACTTGCGAGATCCGCAGACGATAAACACTCTCTAAGATGTTCCATTCCCTGAAGAGATAGGATTCCCGGATTTGCTGAGTAAGTTTCAGACATAGTTATGATCTGATTAAAGTCGCCCATGAAGAGCCAAGGTCTGTTACGCAGCGGTGAGGAGGAAAGGGCAAAAGATAACTCCACAAATATATTCTTTTCGTTATACAGTTTTGAGAATAAACAAAGGCCACTGTAAAATGCTGATTCGTTTCAGGGTTAAAAATGTCACATACTATCATTTGATCCCTCTTCATATATGTGATCACCGAAAGAGAAAACTTCCAGAAAACTATAATACGACATTAATCGCAGTGTCTGAAATTTTTACTTCTTATTTTCAACCTTGTAACAAGTTCCCAATAAGTCCCGCCACACTAGGATGCTTAATACGAGTTTCAAAAAGACCGCAAATAGTAGGCCGGTTGTCGGTTATCCACCTTTTGACCGCTAATTTTCTAGTATATCTGCATAATCCCTTACGTTCCAAGAGGAACATTTAATTATGAAGTCAAAGAGGGGGCTGATACTGCACTATTGATTCAAAAGAGGCGCATGACGAGACGTCTGTGCCTAAGTATGCAAAAAGTTGACTGAACGAGTCGAATGATTGGATGATGTATTTGGTCGAGTCTGTGGCAAACCGAAGCAGAAAGAGAAAGCAGCCACTGTCTTTGATCACAACGACCACACCTATTCTGAGAAAAAGGACGACTAGATTCCCCCCATAATTAGCGTTAGTCAAGCGCTTTCTTAGGGTAGCTTGTGCAGCTTTAATGGGAGCCTCCTCTTCCTCAAATTGAGTTGTCGAGACATGAACAATAGGAGGGGGAGAAGATGAAAAATCAGCACGCAAAGGCTTAGACTTGCGAGCAAACTGAATCCATTTTGAGATGATGAAGCTGCTAGTGATTGAACATATATAGTTTTGGCGAGCTGACTGAACGAGGAATCTCTGCAGGAGAAGGTCCCAGCGAATCTGGAGGAGAGGAGCAAACACTGACTGAACCTCAAAAAGCCTTGGAAGGAGAAGGTGGGCCAGTTACAGTATGCAAGCTGGGGCGGAGCTTTTGGCGTTGGATGGTCAACTCTAAGAGCCTTGGCGAGAGATTTGATTGGGCATCTTGAGTGAAGATGACTGAATTCCGAGCAACAACGGCACAATGGTGGAAGCTTTGGGAAGGAGACATCGACCAAGACTGAACATCCGTGCTTATCTATAATTCTCACGAATACATCCTCCTCTTTGCTAGAGCAAGAACAACCTTTAGTTTCACAGTCCCATTGTATAAGGAGATACCTTCGGAAATTCAGAATGAACCGGGAAGCCGACTTCGGAGGCAATAGTACTATAAACAAGTAGAGACCAGAACTCCAGTAGTACATTTTTGAAAAGAACCCAGAGGGGTCAAGCTTCAAAGTCGTTGAGGCTGCTGAAGAAAACCAAGCCGTAAGAGTGAAAGAGCAATTACCAGATTGCCAAAAACCAATATCCAGTGCCCACTTTCTAGTATGCTTACACGGGATTAAAATTAAGCAAACCCTTGGTGAATGATACTTGACGGAAATCTTGCCATTTTCCCCCCAAATCGGATTCAAATCCGAGAAAATCTTAGCCGATGAAGGAGGTACACCATGGAAATAAGCAACCAAGTAATCTTTCCATAAACCTAAGCCTCCAAGGGAAATAGAGTCTAGAGCTTGGATTGTTAGAATTCCATCGGCCACAAGAGATGGTGAAGCTACTTGAGTATAAGATTCCAAGTAGGGGGTTTGGAAAGAGCTAACCACTTATCCACCAGAGGGGGTAAAATATGTGGCCTGAGACTGACGAGCTGACTGAGGATCAGCTGTCGGCGAAGGATGAACCTGACCGAGGCATGAATCTGGGAAATGGTAAGACGCAAGCGGAGCTGAAAAACAGGATGCAGAAATATTGGCGGTGACGACCCAAGGAAGAGAAATTTCGGGGTAAATCCGTCAGAGGATCCGGATATGCATGCGCCTTGAAGACCAGAAGGAAGGGGGAGAAATTCTCAACAGGGTCGTGAGGACTCCGGCCGGCGGCGGCTGAAGCTAAACCTAATCGCAACAAGATCGCCCTTTTTTGGAACTGCTTGAGAGAAAACACTTTACTCTCTTTTCTTGTTCTTCGAATATCCTTCAAAACTTTTTTCTTAGTTTGCTTTCGTTTGTTTATAAATTTTAAGCCATTTTATAATTCACATATATAAAAAGTGAATAAAATATTGTTTAAAATAATCATATACTTTTAACATAATTAAACCTATGATTTTAGGTTTATGAATTTGGATCAGTTTGGTTATTTATTTTTGGATATAATGGACTGCAACAACTCTTTTGAACTGAACCACAATTTTTTGGTTCTAATAAAAAAATAAAGTTAAATCAGATTATTTTTTAATTACATTTATTTTAATTACGTATTATAATTTGTAGATTTATTTCCATAACGTTTAGTATAATTTGACATAATTTCTAAAAAAGTTAGAAAAATAAAGTGTTAATCGGTTTGGAGTTGCAAAAGCAAACGAAGCCGGTAATATTTTAAAAATCCATCAACCAGTTAGGGTCCATAATGTAATAGTAATCAAAAAGTGAGAAGTTTAATTCAATAGGCTTGATCCTGTTTGATTCGGGTGAAAGTGACAACCTCTTTAATTTTAATCTCACATTGTTTGAATTGTTTAGTTGGTATAAGTTAGTCATAACATAAAAGAAAAAATAAAATAAAAATGAAATATGATACCAGATGATCTTGTTAGATTATTTAAAAGGTTTATGGGATAAGAGATAGCTTCATAGCAAAACTATTTTAAGTTTATTTCTTTTAATATTTATTGTTATTTGAGAATATTAATGATTAAAATAAAATTTAGAGTTGTTGATTATAAACTTAATAAGTTGTGTATTAAACTAGTTATTAAAAATTCCATTAAAATTTAGTTATTAAAATAAGCAACATTTTAGATACAAGTTATATATGTTCACATATAATTAATTATATATTTTAAAATTGTAATAATTATAAAAAGAATTTATTAATTTAATTATTTAATAATATTGGTATAATCTGCCTCGTAAATATGAAGTTAGTATAACACATAATAAAAATCCAAATATTTAAGATAATTTCATTTTTAATTTACAAAAATATAATAAATGTTGTTAATTAAAAATAATTAAATATTAATATTTGTTATTAGTATTAATTTTAATACATTAAAAATAACTATTTAATTGAATTATAAGAATTAACATGAGTGTGATATGTAAAATGACTTCTCCAATAATATTATAAAGATTAATATAGCATTATTTTGTTATAAAATGTTTACCTAAAATAAAGTATTATTATTTATTCTGTAATATTTAATGTTTTTATTCTAAAAGATATTATTTTATTATGAAAAACCTAAATTTTCAACATTCTTATGGTCGTTTTATCTGGTTAGTTTTCAATAAAAAAACATGGATTAGTTTTAAAAATATATAATTTTTTGGTATTAATGTGAATTTCGTCAATATATATATATATACATATATGTATATATATACATATATGTATATATATATAATAATAAACCTAACTTTAAACCAAAGAAATTTATTCTTTTTTCAAAAAATAGGCTTTCGTATTTAATTTTGTTTTTTTATTACAAGAAAAGCATGTAATAAAAGACACAAAAATAAAGAAAGATACAGTCTCGGCCCAAATTCTGAAATCCCTAATGGATCCGAATCTTAACCTAACCCTATCACTAATAAGCCCAAAAGAGGCCCGGAAGCAAATCCTAGACGGAAGGAGGAGAACCACCGCCGCACACGAGTGAAAGCCAAAACCGAGCCTTGAGCCCACACCACCAAGAACCAAACCGCCACCGAGAGAGGTGAAAACCGAGAGACCCCAGAGCTCCGGAATCAAGGGTGAGCCGAGAGGAGGCGGAAGAGAGCACCCGCCGTAGAAACCGCGCGCGAAAGGCCTATCCTAGGAGAGGGGAGGACAAAGACAGATGCGCCGACTCACCACCACCATATTCGGTTCATCCGCCTAGGCGGAGCCTAAGCGGATGGCGAGAGCTACCCACACCTCCCAAGACCATCATCGGTTCATGACCCCCACCGCGAAACTCACTCCCATCCATGCCGCCGTCCTTAAGCGAGCAGAAAGGAGGAGCGGAGGCGCCCAGTGAAACGCGCAACCGAAACCACGACGAACTATGCCTCGCCCAAGCCTCACGACGTGATCAAGCACCGCCGGTGAAGATAACCTGAAAACCATAAAACCCAGAGCAGAGAAAAATCGGAAGATGGCAGGGAAGGTATGCCACACACCGGATCTGGTCCCCACAGATCAGGCGCCGCCTCCGAGAGAAACCCGCCGAGTCGCTGCGACGGAGTAAAAGGTGAGCTCCGCCACCAAACTAGCCGACAGAGGTGAAGATTCGCGGATGACGAGCAAGGACGAGAAGAGAGGGGGAGGGGAGACAGAGACAACGGAGATCGCCTTCTCGAGGGAAGGGGGAGAGAGAGAATATGTCTCTCAAAGACTTTTTTAAAAGAAATTTATTCTAAATTTGGATTTAAAAAATAAACCTATTTAGTTTTGTGATTTTTAACTAAAAAAATTATTAAACAAAATAAAATTTTAATAACCAAACCAAATAACTTAGGCTTTGTTTGCTTTGATTTTTTCGGTTACAATTTTTAGCTCCATCACAAATTTTAACTCTATTTTCGGTTACAGTCATGTAGGCATCCCACCTAATGTTTGTTATTTTGGTTCCTAACTCATAAATATCTCCTTCTTTTTTAGAAAATTTGGAATTAACCTCTATTAAATTCGTGTGCTAATGGAACCAAAAAAATTAAGGTATTCTCATAAATGAAATTATAGGCACAAAAATAGAAATTATTATAATATTGATTAAAATAAAGATGAAAATGGAAGGAATCTAACAAGGAAATGCTGAATCAAATTCAACCATATAATCAAACTAGTATTTTATGAATTGTGACTTAAATCACATATATATATATATATATATATATTTTTTTTTTTGCCTTCTTCTCCACCAACATCCTTTTTCAGATCTGGACATTCTACATGTTTTCCTTCATCCGCCTGCTACTCCGCCGCCACCTCTCGCAGCTCCTTCCTTGCTTATTTCTCCGCCGTCTAAGTGCTCCTCTTATCCGTTGTCATTGTCCTCAGCTCTGTCTAACCTTCTCACGCCACCGTATCTGTCCTCATATCTGGCTCACCTGCTCTCGTCGCCGCTGTTGTCCATATCCACAGCTCTGGCCCTCTTGCTCGCGCGGCACCCGTTATGGATTGTGCCTCCGCCTCTGGTTCGAGTGCTATCTGTGATTGTGGAAAGGTTATGAGTCCAAAGATTTTGAGTTCACCTATATGGAAGAATGGTTCGTCTCCTCTTGTGCCTGAATTTTTCTATTATGCGGACTCCTTTTGTAATATGCAGCATCAAGAGCACCTATAAAGACCTTGTGTTCAGTAGGGAAGTGAGCAACTGTGCAAACAGCTTGTCTTGGATGAGCTACTGCTTGACTATTGTAGTATACTCTTGTGTTTCTCCATTCAGATGGATCCTTTATCTCTCTAGTACTTCTCTTTAGAACTTGCACCGGCTGATCAGGTTGTACTTCAAAATGCACCTCCTCTTGTTGTTGCACCATTTCAGGTTCCATTTGATCCATTTGATGCTCCTTTAGCTCTTGTTCTTCACCTTGATCATGCGTGGTAGAATCATCATGTTGGTGATCAGTTTATGATTCTCCATTGTCCCCTTCATGATCAAGGTGAGTAGACACATCAACAATGTTGGTTTCCATTGATATGGATCACTTCGAAATTTTTTATAGTTGTCCAAGATCCCTCTTCAATTATGTCCTTGAACTTGTCTACAAACGTCTGTGGTATGATAACTTCGATCTTATAACCCTTTAACATTAGATTTATCGAAGATAAAAATACCAATTATGAATATGTATAGTGTATAAATCAAAACAGATAAGTACAATATAGATTTTAGCAATAAAAACTTACGAATTTATCAGACACAATCGCATGAATCTGTAGACCATTTATGTCGTCACTGGTGAACCACTTCCTTATGACCTTAACTTCAATATGTAAACACTGCTCCGAACCATCAAGGTCGTACAAATTAACGTAATCACTCATGTTTTGTTTTCCTTTTGAAGATTAGAACAATATAAGAGAAGTTTTTGTTTTTTATGGCTAATGGTAGAGAAACTTAATTATGCAAATATATATAGTCCCAACTATAATCTCGGTTAGGTTAAATAGTTGCGTGTAGAGTAAATGTTTATATTAATTGTGTTAACTGAACTTGGAGATTTCTTTAAGAAGCGTCAGAACATTAATTACAAACATATATTCTATCACAATTTTTAGCTCCATCACAAATTTTAACTCTATTTTCGGTTACAGTCTTGTAGGCATCCCACCTAATGTTTGTTATTTTTGTTCCTAATTCATAAATATCTCCTTCTTTTTTAGAAAAATTGGAATTAACCTCTATTAAATTCGTGTGCTAATGGAACAAAAAAAAATTAGGGTATTCTCATAAATGAAATTATAGGCACAAAAATAGAAATTATTATAATATTAAATAAAATAAAGATGAAAATGGAAGGAATCGAACAAGGAAATGCTGAATCAAATTCAACCATATAATCAAACTAGTATTTTATGAAATGTGACTTAAATCTTATATATATATATATATATATTTTGCCTTTTTCTTCGCCGGCATCCTTTCTCAGATCTGGGCATTCTACCTGTTTTCCTTCATCCGCCTGCTACTCCGCCGCCACCTCTCGCAGCTCTTTCCTTGCTTATTTATTCGCCGTCTAAGTGCTCCTCTTATCCGCCGCCATTGTCCTCAGATCTGTCTAACCATCTCACGTCACCGTCTCTGTCCTCATATATGGCTCACCTGCTCTCGCCGCCGCCGTTGTCCCTATCCACAGCTCTGGCCCTCTTGCTTGCACCGCACCCGTTATGGATTGTGCCTCCGCCTCTGGTTCGAGTGATATCCGTGATTGTGGTGTGGACTGTGGAAAGGTTATGAGTCCAAATATTTTGAGTTCACCTATATGGAAGAATGGTTCGCCTCCTCTTGTGCCTCGAATTTTTCTATTATGCGGACTCCTTTTGTAATATGCAGTCATCTGGCCTTGTTCGTTCCAAAGACTCTAGTCACGTTTTCAAAATCATATTTGAGCTTTAAGATACCTTCGACAATTGTGGAGTTGACCGGTTTTTGTTCTCTGGTCAAACCTAATTGTCGTAGTGTAAAGCCTTAGTCAATCCATTTACCTCTTTGTGATGTTGATAGGTTAATTCCTACTTTTTCTTTACTTCTGTATGAAGATCATTTTACTGTTTTATTTTGTAACGTTTGTTGGGGTCAAAAACCCCTAGACGAAAACAATATCCGAAGACAAGATCGGACAATCAGACATAGATAACTATCCGTTTCGGATAAACAGAGTCTCGTATGAGTGACAAAGTTATACGAAGTGTCGATAACTTCATACGGATAACTTTTATACGAAAAGAGTCAACGGGCAATATTTCATATGAAACGGATGACATTTCATACGAAACAAACGATATTTCATGCACAACGGATCGATCGGATGACCACATTTGTTGACAGGAACTACGGACTGACAAAACATCCGAACGGACAACAACCGAGCTAAACCAGCTCGGACCAAGCTAAACCAGCTCAAAAATTCCGAGCTAAACCAGCTCTGATTTCCGAGCTGAACCAGCTCGGAATTTCCGAGCTGAATCAACTAGCTCGGATCCGAACTGTTTCCTTCTCATTTTCCTATCACGATTTGCTCTTTCGGAAGCTCCGAGCAGAATGCATCTCTTGGAAACTTCGGAGCTGGATTTCGCTTCTCCAAACTTCTGAACGGATAGCGTATGATCAAGCATTTGACGATATCTCATTCTACGGATGCGCAACTGGCCGCAATCCATCTTTGGAAACATCGGCTTATACTTTCGTGGCCATTAAACTAAGTTTTCGGATAAACCAGCTCGGAACCGAGCTAAACCGGCTCTGAAATTCCGAGCTAAACCAGCTCTGATTTCCGAGATGAACCAGCTCAGAATTTCGAGCTGAACCAACTAGCTCGGATCCGAATTCTTTCCTTCTCATTTTCCGATCATGATTTGCTCTTTCGGAAGCTCCAAGCTGAATGCATCTCTTGGAAACTTCGGAGCTGGATTTCGCTTCTCCAAACTTTCTGAACGGATAGTGTATGATCAAGCATTTGCCGATATCTCATTCTACGGATGCTCAACTGGCCGCAATCCATCTTCGGAAACATCGGCTTATACTTTCGTGGCCATTAAACCAAGTTGTCGGATAAAGTTAGAGGAAATACGAATTTGGGCCCAAACATACAATATTCGTATGTCCGAAACTTTGGGCCGAATAAAGAAGTTTGTGCACAAACGGACTCGGACTCTCCTTTCTCGGCCCATTCGGCAAATAGGTCAAGCCGCGGATATAATTGCCGAAGAGAGAAGAAAAACTAAAAGGAGTGAAGATCAAGAGATCTCCGAGCGAAAGAGGAAAATCCGAGATGAAAATGTAAATCTTAACGAAAAAAGAAAGGAGATAACAACAGGAAGATTTCCGCAAATCTTGCGGAAAATATCTTTGAAGACGACTTGCCGCATCTATATAAGGAGATGGTCCTAAGATTAATATATAGCAAAAAACCATAGAATCTAGACTTAAGAACTTAGCGATTTTCTTAGCCGTTTTTATTCTTTGTACTCTCTTTTCCGATATCTGTACTTTCTTTTCCGATCTCTTATCAATAAAATATCCTCCGGGTTTACTATTTCGGTGTGTTTATCTTTGAAGTTTATTTTCCCTAAAAGTTTGCTCTACAAGTTTTTACAGTGCGAGTTCCGACTCTCACAGTTTGGCGCCGTCTGTGGGGACATAGAAGTTTCTTACACTTAAAAACCGCCGATTAGCGGATCCGAAGATATATCCACTAACGGAAAAAGAAAAAATCATCCAGTGGCGATCAACGCTGCAGTGGCATAGCCGCAACACAAAACGCCATGATGGACAGCGCCGCAAGAGACGCAACCGCAAGTGATTCAACGACAGCCGACATAGCGCTGATCGATGTAAAGGAGACGAAAACCATACTGATGCGAACAACTCAGTATTAGGAGAAGGCGAATACCACGCTCACCGAGCAAGTGGAGAGGCTCGGAACAAAAACCGTAGAGAATTCGGGCAGTGAAGTTCGGACCAAATAATCGTAGGCGACTCAACCTCTCAACACCTGGCGGCTCAACGAGAAACCCTGCGCTTCGTCGACTGCGATTTGCAAACAAGGGAAACCCTCATGCGGATAGATCTAACACAATAGATCTGCCACCACTAATCCACCCAAGAAGGATCACGACGACTATCGATGTCGATGGAGAAGAATGCATGGACGCAACCTCAAACAAAAAAGAATCGTAACAATGATACCAACGTCGTATTGGAATTCGTCAAAGCCGAAGAGAACAATTTGTGCTATACAAAGATCGTCTTCATCGTAACTCACTTTACGATCTGTCCGATTATCAAGATAAGTATCTGAATTCGTATTCACCTTATCATCGTCAATTGCTTTATACATTACTCTGATTTATTCAACTTCTTTATGACTATTGATTTTAGCTTTGTTTCAAATTTTCCGCTTTCAATACTTTACGATTATAGGAATTACTAATATTTCTAACTTACATAGAAATTAACATGATAAACTCTTGATCGAAATCGTAAATATCTCGTCAAATCTTTTCTTATGTTCAACTTACAATCTTTCCCCATTTGATTTCGTTTTGAACATCTTGGTTTGGGACTTTGCGGTTATACATCATGATCAGAGCCTAACTGTGAGAGTCGAAACTCACACGGTCAAAACTTGTAGAGCAAAACTTTTAGGGAACAGAAACTTTCAAGGATAACCACGAAACTAGCAAACCCGGAGGATATTTTATTGATTAGAAGTCGAAAAGAGTACAAAGATCGTAAAAGAAAGTAAAGGAATCAGAAAAGAATACAAAAGAACTCGGAACTGCTAAGTTCTTAAGTCTAAGACTTAGGGTTTTTCGCTCTGCCTTTCTCGTCTCGCCTCTCACTCCTTTTATAGCTTTGGTTTGTCGACTTTTGAGAATATTTCCGCAGGATCCTCGGAAATCTTCCTATTATTATCCTTTTCCTTTTCTCGCTCAAATGTACATTTCAATCTCGGATTTCCCTTTCTCCAATCTCTCTCTTTTTACTTATTCGTCTTTCCGCGTTTCGACTCTTTTGCCGGATGGGCCGAGATTTGGACGTTCCGAGTCTGTTTAGGTATCAACTAACTTATTCGGCTTGGAGTTTGTCGTATGCTTGGGCCATAGTCCCTATTTCTCTCAGTCTCGGTCCATCGGCCCAAATTGTCGGCTTAGGAAGGTATGGGCTGATGCTTCCGAAGATGGGCTGCAACAAGTTATGCGTATCGACAAGTGTTTGGTTATCCGTTCGGAAAGTTCAGCTCGGAAAACCAGAAATGGTTTATGTCGGAAATCCGAGATGGTTTGGCTTAAAGGTTCAACTCGGGATTCCGGAGGGGAAACTCATGATCGAGATCGAGAGGCGATGGATTTAGATCCGAGATAGTTTATCTCGGAATTCCGAGCTGGTTTAGCTCAGATTTCCGAGATGGTTTATCTCGGAATTCCGAGCTGGTTCAGGTCGGATTTCAGCTCGGGTTTCCGAGATGGCTGATCTCGGAATTCCGAGATGGTTCAGCTTGGATTTCCGAGATGTTTTATCTCGGAGTTCCGAGCTGGTTCAGCTCGTAATTCCCAGATGGTTTTTCTCGGAATTCCGAGATGAGATGTTTTATCTCGGAATTCTGAGCTGGTTCAGCTCGGATTTCCGAGATGGCTGATCTCGGAATTCTGAGCTGGTTCAGCTCGGATTTCCGAGATGGCTGATCTCGGAATTCTGAGCTGGTTCAGCTCAGATTTATGAGATGGCTGATCTCGGAATTCCGAGCTGGTTCAGCTCGGATTTATGAGATGGCTGATCACGGAATTTCGAGCTGGTTCAGCTCAGGTTTCCGAGATGTATTATCTCGGAATTCCGAGCTGGTTCAGCTCGGATTTCCGAGATGGTTTTTCTCGGAATTCCGAGCTGGTTCAGCTCGGTTTTCCGAGATGGTTCATCTCGGAATTCCGAGCTTGTTCAGCTTGTTCAGCTAGGATTTCCGAGATGGTTTATGTCGGAGGATACGTTTGTCCGATTACGACATTTGTCTGTTTTGCCGAAACCATTTCTCCGATAAGTCATTTGTTGGCATTTTCGTACAACTTTGTCATTTATACGTGTCCTTGAACGTCTAACTCAAATACTTGTTCATGCCCGACTGCTTGATCCTTTCTTCGGCTATCGTTTTCGTCGAGGAGGTTTTTGACCTCAACAGTTAGCCCCCCAGCTCGTTATGTCCGAATGCGGGGATGGCGAGGTTATTTCATTTATTCGAGGCGAAAACGATTGTCCGAGAGAGTTTCATCCCTTACTATCGCCTTTTGTGATTGCGGGTCGTACGAAGCATCGTCTTTCGGTCACGACCATTTCCTCCATGCCGAGACACTTGGTGTCACACCTACTCATGGGCTGTTTCATTATGATTCACTCGGGCACGCTTGCGACAACATGAATGAAAAGTAATCATTTTGAAATCCCATGCCTTGGTGAGTTCTATAAATGCTTATTTCTCCATTCTTCACTTCTTAATCGCTCGGAGGATTCAACTCGTCCAATCGCAGCTGATCTTGTCGTCCATGGTTCCGAAAGTTCCGAAATCGCTTTCGGGAAAACTTATGAAGTTACTATCTTACCCTTAATTCTCTCTAAATAGATATCTATAAATATCCTTCTTCTTTCATTCACTTCTTCATTCCCTCATTCTCTCTAGAGTTTGCAAGTTTTATCTCTCCAATCTCTCTCTAGATTTTGATACGATGTCATTCCAGAGTGCTCCCCTTCCGATGTCTGAGCGTGCACTTGTGAAGGCTAGGAGGAGAGCAGAGGCGGAAGAGAAGAGGCAACGGAGCGAAGGAAAAGCGTCCGAGATAGCTGGAGAAAGCCAGGAATTCATTCCCGGTTCGTCTCTTCACCAGGAGGTCCCTACGGTTACCGATGGATTGGGTGTCGACCAAAACCCTGGCGCTCATTGTCCTCCTAGGCGTGTAGTCATGGGTTTGGCGGCCCAGGAACCTCTTCCTGAGAAAAAGAACAAAGGGCTAGGAAAGCCGGTGCGACCGAGGCTCCTCGAACTTTCTCAAATCTGCTACCAGCGGCTCGAAATTCAAGGGCCCTGTTTATGATAACGTTGCTGAAGTTACGGAGTTTTTTTCTGGAGTATGGCATGCGGGGGACGTTCCGATTCGATATGAGGACATGTCGTGTGGATCTTCGCTTGCCCACGCGGGCCAAGACTTCTTGAAGACTTCTTAGGCATGGGCATCGGTGAACAAGCAGGCTGCTTGTAACGCCCCTTTCCCATTCTCCGCTGACCGTCGAGCTGACCGGTCAACAATCAAACAAGAACATGACCGATCGAACCCGAGCAAGTCGAATGGGAAAAGTTCGCCACAGGACGAAGCCAAAGTTAGTTCGGTTTGAGACAAATGGCTCGCACCAATCTATCTTCGACTCCGCTATCCTCGTATTCATAGTACAAGCAGTACTACTTGCACTACTTCAACGAGTTGTGTCGGTTCGGACTTAAACCTCATATCAGGGAAACAATTTCATTTTTAAGCAGTTAAACATCGAGTACAACGTTTAACAATTTTACAAACAATCATCAATATAATATATAAACATCAAATCAATCAAATACAATCATAAAGAAAATAGCGCAGCTGCCGAACCGAAAATAAAACATCCAAAAATAACGAATCAAAATCACGTCACAAGCAACCCGAAGCTACACCGAGGACCTCCCACGTCCGTCGCTGCTAACCTGAAAACACAAAAAGAGTCTGATGAGCAATCTAAGATTACCCAGTGAATCGGCTCCCCACTAATGGCTTTTATTCTACCTAACTCTACAATCCCCGCCCCGAAACCCCAAAATAACAATCAACAAGAAATAAATGGTCAATCACGCGCTACCACGGCGTAATAAACCCACACACAAGCAATAGCCAAGATAAGTAAGAGAGTTAAAGAAATCGAAGGCACTGCGGCACATGTCCTCGATTGGACTCGATCTATCTACGCGCAACGAAAGAAAGATAAAAACAACACTGGGCCCTACGATCTCGGTAACTTCCACGGGTTCACATCGTCGCCTATATGGCAACTAACCCTCGACTCCTATACGTGCTCAAGAGGACTCACGCATAGGACACCGTTCTCTGTCCATCGATACGCGGTGACTCTGACTACCCCTAGATAGCCCGAGTTTCCATGCAATCCGGCCCTAGGACATGACCCCGTATTCTCCGGACCGCACACCTACCGGCGTCACCCGATAGGTTAACACCATAACCAGAACCACTATGGCCCGGTTAGGTCAAACCCGAGGATCCAATCGGGTCGGAAGTACCGGAACGTAAACAAAAACCTAGGCTTGCGGAATCTAACGCACCCTAGAGTCCTAGTGCAGAAATGTAAACACGCAGACTCGCTGGGACTCTAATACAGATCACGCAATCAATAATAACAATAATAATCTCAATCATTCCGCAAGCCACTACACTACCCATCTCACCGCTCTGACTAGGTAGGATACCTAGTCAGCACCACTAACTTACCCGGTCCCGAGACCGGAGTAAGTGTCCGCAATGACTACCCGGCCCAACACCGGGCAGTCTAATAAACCTGCACACCAAACTCACCACAACAATAATACCACACGCAATAACAACTAATCACACAATCACACTGGTCATCACACAAGCAGGCCTATTTAGGGTTTCTAAGTCTTTTAATCCAATTCACGCCCGCTACCTTGGGTTAACCGCTTGTTAACCCGTAGACGGTTCACCAATCGTAACACTTCTCATTTCTTAACCAAACCCAATCATCATTCATTACCTCCCCGAGTTGTCGGTTTAGAGTTAGTAAACTTACTCACTCCCCGACGTCTCATTATTAACTTAATTTGATTTCTTACCCAATCCCGCTATTAAATCTAAACCCTAAACCCGTTACTGATTCCAATACCCATTCCCGTTATTATACTCTATACATTGGTTTAGGTTTCACTCATATTTTACTATCGTCTTAATTTCCCGTATATAGTTCATTAATACTCGTTCTTTACTTATAAATATAAATATAAATACATATACGTCAACCACACTGTACTAACGACCTAGCGGCACGAAACGGTTAACTCTTTTATTTTAAACCCTATTCAAGTATATTTGGTTTTCCTTTGGTTAATTATCAAATGTCCAGTTAATTAATTACTTGATTCATTTAGTCAATGGGTAACGTCCTAGCGACTATGGTTTCGTGATTTCCCGGTTTAACTTGTTCCTACGAGTTTTCGAGCCGACTCACAGAATAGTTACGGAATGACGGTTTTGCCGCGGATAAGGATTCCCGAACTATCAAACACTCCTGAAACACAAAACCACAAAACCGGTCAATCTCGGATTCAATATAAACCGGCCCAACACCTTAACCAACCGGTTTGATTAAACCGGTTTAGGGTTAAACCGTTGACCCGGTTTAACATCATTTGACCCGGTTTAACCTCACCACAAACCAACTCAATTAAGCAAACCAACTGTACCAATGGGTTCCTTGGAGAACCGGCTTTACTCGGCGGTGGAAGAGGCTCGCCGGCGGCGTTGACTCCGACGTTGACCACGGCGGCGGAGCGTTGACCGGCGGAGGAGGGGCTTTTTCCGGCGGTTTCTTCTACAGATTTATACACCAAACTGATCCCAATTAACATATCTACACACTTCTAGGCTCAAAACATCACAAACACAAGGAAAAGGGTGAGATCTACAAACCCTAAAGAAGCGGTTGCTTCAAGGTGGTTTTCCGGCGATCTCCGGTGGCTACAGGGGCGGCGGTTCACTGGACAAGACAGAGGAGATCAATAAAAAGCTCTAGCAATTTATAGATCTAAAATCAAGCTTATAGAAAGAAAGTTACAAGCTTTTCTTGCCTAGGAAGCAAAAGGAGGTGGAGGAGCTCCGGCGGCTGATTCCGGCGACTCCAATGGCGGCGACCAACTGGAAAAGGTAGAGGAGCTCACAAGGAAGCCATAGGGCTTTGTAGATCTGAATTTGAGTTCATAAAAAGAAAGTTATGGAATTTCTTGCAAAACAAGATTAAATGACAAATTAGGGTTCTTGAGCTTTTCTTGGAGATTCAAGAACATGCAAGAGATTTGGACAAGAACTTGCCTGATCTTGAGGGACAGAGAGAGGCAAGAGTGGCCGAGAGTGAGAGAGAGGATTTGGTGAGAATTTGAGCCTTTACTTGCTCAAGAAACAAGAAGAACATACAAAGGATTTTTGATGGATTTCTAAAGAACTTCCAAGAACTATCAAGAACACTCAACAAAGATTATTGTTTCTGGGAAAAGAGAGTGTGAGAGCTGCAGAGAGTGTTCGAGGGAGAGAGAGATTAGAGAGAGGAGAGGGCTAGAGAATTGTTTGGTGGTTCATTGAATTGGATGGGATAGTTTTTTTGCATGCATGCAAGAAGATCCAATGAATCTTGGCATGCTTGACACCTACCCAAGCAGGGTGGCGACATGGGGAGGTGACAAGTGTAACTCTGGAAATTACTTGTTGCCAAAACACCCATTAAACCATCACTAATCACACTACTAATCCCACTTTCATACTAGCTCGGTTTGACGGATTTTCGGGTTTAATATTTTAGAACCGCTTCGGATGATTCCATAAATTCCAAAACCTCCAAAATAAGATTCTCCATACTTTTAGATGAATTTTGCAATTTGAATCACTTCGATCGGGCTTACGTAGCTCAAGATATGAATTTCCGAAGTTTCTTCGGTTTAGTCGGTTTCCATCCCGATAAGCCGAAAAACTCGTTTCCGCTCCGATTCCTCCAATTCTGATCTTATAAACATTCTTTATGTTAAAACATAAGAATATTTGGCCCGTCTCGGTTTCCGTCTCGAATTTTGGTAAAATTACCATTTTACCCCTGGCTTAGGTAAAATGACGGTTTTACCCTCGGTTGACTTTCTGCTGCCCGTTGACCGTATTTTGATACGGGGCATCACATTCTTCCCCACTTACAGGAATTCGGTCCCCGAATTCTTCGTCACTTACGGACGTCGACTTGGTTCCGATTCCGGTGGGCTGCTTACCAACTCCTACGCTTCCCCACTTTGCTTCGACTTCCACATTTTTCGGACGACATCCCTTCTTCCAAATCTTTTCACTAACTCCTCATGCGCCCCGGCTCCTTCCTGTCGATCGCAATGGCTGCTCCACTCTCACGGTCGGTGCTCCCACTGCTTCGCGGTCCGGCGTGCTCGACTAGCAACATCTCGACACTTTAACTCGCCTTCGGGTTCGGGTGCAGTTTTACTTCGCTTTCTCGCTCTATCCCCGATATCACTTTCCCATAAAAGTATGGTTACTTAATCACGTACCCTATGGTCCCTCGTGATTAAATAAAAATACCCTATAAGTCCGTTCTCTCGTGAATCGATGGTTGAACTCAACCGTCCGCAAGTCAGCTCGAAACTTGAAATATAAGCAAAATAAACTTATGACTTAGCTTTCTATCAAGGTCAAGGGAAGACGATCAATCACTACTCACACATTCAAACGGTTAGCAATCTAATGGTCACTACGACCCAAAACGGTCAATCTATCAAACCCACGCTTGCTAACACTACGCGATCTACCGCACACAACAAAACAATCAATCAGTCAAGCAAGAAATAAACAAGCAAGCTACTATAATAAATCACGCAATCTAAAGATCAGCTGAGTGCGTTGTCATTCCGGGTTCAGGTCATGATGAACGGTCGTCAGTTCCGCCCATCATTTAGTTTCGCACAGTAAACCATTTGCTTTTCGAACCATCTCAATCATGCAAATAGTTACTATGCTACTATAAACGATTAGCCGAACACTCTGCATCCACCATATACATAAAACGATATATCATACATCATAAAGTTTTTAGTACACGGTTAAGATCAGAGTTCCTACATAAAGCCGTCATCATATACCAAAAACCCATACGACGCCGCTGCACAACAAAAATCAAAGACGACACGCAAGTCGCCTATCCGCCGATCTATCTACAAGTCAAAATAAAGTTAGTGCCCCCAACTTACCTGGCCTAACTACCCATACCCTATCCTAACACCTCCAGTAAGACCAGAATGCCCCACAACACTGGCAATACGGCTCACTGGAGTATCCACTGGCAGGCGCGCCGGGTGGGTGTGGTGTGTGTGCATCTCGAGACGGTGCTCCAACGTGCTGGGGCCCGGCTATCGGACAGAGGTAAGCATCGTGACCTGTGCGGCCACAAACTGAACAGACTGAAGGAGCTACTGGGTACGGTCCTCGATAACAAGCGGCTACCGAGTGTCCATAACCTCCACATAACTGGCACGGCGAAGTCGGCGCTGATGGGGGATCCATGAAACAATCTGAGGCAAGATGACCCGGACCTCCACATAACTGGCACCTCCTCACTGGCTCGGGCTGCGGCGACTGAATGATCGGCATCTGGATCATAGAGAACTGTCTGGCGGGCGGCGAACTAGGCTCGGGGTCTCTGCGGCTGGGTCCGGCTCCCCAACCTTCGGGTGCTGCTGCTGGATACGGCTCGCCATCTGGCATATACAGTCCTGCTCTGGCTACTGGGCAAGTCATCTCACCGTGATCGTCCTGACCGCACAACGGACAATGACCGGGTATGGGCAACGGCTGATAGGGCTCCCGGAGTCGTGGGTCAACGGATCGCGGACACCACCGTAGATGGAAACCTCGTACTCCACATCCACTACAAGCGCGACTCTCAGGTACAAACGGTGGGGCCTCTACTGCCTCGACTGGTGGCGTCACTGCCTCAAACTCCGACCCAGAAGATCCTTATGACATCTCAAGGTCCAACGGGGTACGGGGAGATCCTGGTCCAACCTGCTGCGCTAAGATATCCTCCAACACTGCTACCTGCTCCCCTACCTGCTCCCCTACCTGCTGCTCCCACTGCTGATGCTGCTCAGGGTCCACTGGCTCCATATCAAGATCAAAACCGAACGGTAACGGGTCCATCAGATAATCCTCCATACCAAGCAACGGTGGAAACTCTGGTGCCTCAAGAGGTGGCGCCTGATACATCGGTGGCGCATCTGTCGCTGCGAGAGTCTGCGGCACGTCCGGCTCTGGCCACTGTGGCGGCAACTGCAGCTCCACATCTGCTCCACCCAGAAATCCCATCATGTCGGCAAAAGGGTCTCGGCTACCTGCATCATCTAACATCGCGGGCGGTAACGGGTCCGGAAGAGGTGACCAATCCACCTGTGCTGCTCTCGCACCCTGCATCTCTCGTAACGGAACGGGCGGCTGATCCGCTGTACGGGATCCCTGCGTGTGACCTGGCGATGCTGGGTACCCCTGGAACTGAACTACCTGTCCCTGCTCGGACCCGACTGATCCCTGCTGACTCATCCTGCTCGACTGTACTGCTCCGTATACACACACACACCCAACCACTCTGCCCGGGACGCACTGCTGTAAGACTGCAATCACAAACACAAAATGAGTTAGTACAAATAATACGACAATTTCTACTTTCCCATCCCAACCCTGGGTGTAACGGACGCGGCTCGGTTTCCTAACGGTTGCTTGTGTGACATATTTGACTCGATAAAACACGGAAAACACTCAAAATGAAATGTTCCGAAACCCATGCAGAACCATGCTCTGATACCACCTTTTCTGTAACGCCCCTTTCCCATTCTCCGCTGACCGTCGAGCTGACCGGTCAACAATCAAACAAGAACATGACCGATCGAACCCGAGCAAGTCGAATGGGAAAAGTTCGCCACAGGACGAAGCCAAAGTTAGTTCGGTTTGAGACAAATGGCTCGCACCAATCTATCTTCGACTCCGCTATCCTCGTATTCATAGTACAAGCAGTACTACTTGCACTACTTCAACGAGTTGTGTCGGTTCGGACTTAAACCTCATATCAGGGAAACAATTTCATTTTTAAGCAGTTAAACATCGAGTACAACGTTTAACAATTTTACAAACAATCATTAATATAATATATAAACATCAAATACAATCAAATACAATCATAAAGAAAATAGCGCAGCTGCCGAACCGAAAATAAAACATCCAAAAATAACGAATCAAAATCACGTCACAAGCAACCCGAAGCTACACCGAGGACCTCCCACGTCCGTCGCTGCTAACCTGAAAACACAAAAAGAGTCTAATGAGCAATCTAAGATTACCCAGTGAATCGGCTCCCCACTAATGGCTTCTATTCTACCTAACTCTACAATCCCCGCCCCGAAACCCCAAAATAACAATCAACAAGAAATAAATGGTCAATCACGCGCTACCACGGCGTAATAAACCCACACACAAGCAATAGCCAAGATAAGTAAGAGAGTTAAAGAAATCGAAGGCACTGCGGCACATGTCCTCGATTGGACTCGATCTATCTACGCGCAACGAAAGAAAGATAAAAACAACACTGGGCCCTACGATCTCGGTAACTTCCACGGGTTCACATCGTCGCCTATATGGCAACTAACCCTCGACTCCTATACGTGCTCATGAGGACTCACGCATAGGACACCGTTCTCTGTCCATCGATACGCGGTGACTCTGACTACCCCTAGATAGCCCGAGTTTCCATGCAATCCGGCCCTAGGACATGACCCCGTATTCTCCGGACCGCACACCTACCGGCGTCACCCGATAGGTTAACACCATAACCAGAACCACTATGGCCCGGTTAGGTCAAACCCGAGGATCCAATCGGGTCGGAAGTACCGGAACGTAAACAAAAACCTAGGCTTGCGGAATCTAACGCACCCTAGAGTCCTAGTGCAGAAATGTAAACACGCAGACTCGCTGGGACTCTAATACAGATCACGCAATCAATAATAACAATAATAATCTCAATCATTCCGCAAGCCACTACACTACCCATCTCACCGCTCTGACTAGGTAGGATACCTAGTCAGCACCACTAACTTACCCGGTCCCGAGACCGGAGTAAGTGTCCGCAATGACTACCCGGCCCAACACCGGGCAGTCTAATAAACCTGCACACCAAACTCACCACAACAATAATACCACACGCAATAACAACTAATCACACAATCACACTGGTCATCACACAAGCAGGCCTATTTAGGGTTTCTAAGTCTTTTAATCCAATTCAGGCCCGCTACCTTGGGTTAACCGCTTGTTAACCCGTAGACGGTTCACCAATCGTAACACTTCTCATTTCTTAACCAAACCCAATCATCATTCATTAACTCCCCGAGTTGTCGGTTTAGAGTTAGTAAACTTACTCACTCCCCGACGTCTCATTATTAACTTAATTTGATTCATTACCCAATCCCGCTATTAAATCTAAACCCTAAACCCGTTACTGAGTCCAATACCCATTCCCGTTATTATACTCTATACATTGGTTTAGGTTTCACTCATATTTTACTATCGTCTTAATTTCCCGTATATAGTTCATTAATACTCGTTCTTTACTTATAAATATAAATATAAATACATATACGTCAACCACACTGTACTAACGACCTAGCGGCACGAAACGGTTAACTCTTTTATTTTAAACCCTATTCAAGTATATTTGGTTTTCCTTTGGTTAATTATCAAATGTCCAGTTAATTAATTACTTGATTCATTTAGTCAATGGGTAACGTCCTAGCGACTATGGTTTCGTGATTTCCCGGTTTAACTTGTTCCTACGAGTTTTCGAGCCGACTCACAGAATAGTTACGGAATGACGGTTTTGCCGCGGATAAGGATTCCCGAACTATCAAATACTCCTGAAACACAAAACCACAAAACCGGTCAATCTCGGATTCAATATAAACCGGCCCAACACCTTAACCAACCGGTTTGATTAAACCGGTTTAGGGTTAAACCGTTGACCCGGTTTAACATCCTTTGACCCGGTTTAACCTCACCACAAACCAACTCAATTAAGCAAACCAACTGTACCAATGGGTTCCTTGGAGAACCGGCTTTACTCGGCGGTGGAAGAGGCTCACCGGCGGCGTTGACTCCGGCGTTGACCACGGCGGCGGAGCGTTGACCGGCGGCGGAGGGGCTTTTTCCGGCGGTTTCTTCTACAGATTTATACACCAAACTGATCCCAATTAACATATCTACACACTTCTAGGCTCAAAACATCACAAACACAAGGAAAAGGGTGAGATCTACAAACCCTAAAGAAGCGGTTGCTTCAAGGTGGTTTTCCGGCGATCTCCGGTGGCTACAGGGGCGGCGGTTCACTGGACAAGACAGAGGAGATCAATACAAATCTCTAGCAATTTATAGATCTAAAATCAAGCTTATAGAAAGAAAGTTACAAGCTTTTCTTGCCTAGGAAGCAAAAGGAGGTGGAGGAGCTCCGGCGGCTGATTCCGGCGACTCCAATGGCGGCGACCAACTGGAAAAGGTAGAGGAGCTCACAAGGAAGCCATAGGGCTTTGTAGATCTGAATTTGAGTTCATAAAAAGAAAGTTATGGAATTTCTTGCAAAACAAGATTAAATGACAAATTAGGGTTCTTGAGCTTTTCTTGGAGATTCAAGAACATGCAAGAGATTTGGACAAGAACTTGCCTGATCTTGAGTGACAGAGAGAGGCAAGAGTGGCCGAGAGTTAGAGAGAGGATTTGGTGAGAATTTGAGCCTTTACTTGCTCAAGAAACAAGAAGAACATACAAAGGATTTTTGATGGATTTCTCAAGAACTTCCAAGAACTATCAAGAACACTCAACAAAGATTATTGTTTCTGGGAAAAGAGAGTGTGAGAGCTGCAGAGAGTGTTCGAGGGAGAGAGAGATTAGAGAGAGGAGAGGGCTAGAGAATTGTTTGGTGGTTCATTGAATTGGATGGGATAGTTTTTTTGCATGCATGCAAGAAGATCCAATGAATCTTGGCATGCTTGACACCTACCCAAGCAGGGTGGCGACATGGGGAGGTGACAAGTGTAACTCTGGAAATTACTTGTTGCCAAAACACCCATTAAACCATCACTAATCACACTACTAATCCCACTTTCATACTAGCTCGGTTTGACGGATTTTCGGGTTTAATATTTTAGAACCGCTTCGGATGATTCCATAAATTCCAAAACCTCCAAAATAAGATTCTCCATGCTTTTAGATGAATTTTTCATTTTGAATCACTCCGATCGGGCTTACGTAGCTCAAGATATGAATTTCCGAAGTTTCTTCGGTTTAGTCGGTTTCTATCCCGATAAGCCGAAAAACTCGTTTCCGCTCCGATTCCTCCAATTCTGATCTTATAAACATTCTTTATGTTAAAACATAAGAATATTTGGCCCGTCTCGGTTTCCGTCTCGAATTTTGGTAAAATTACCATTTTACCCATGGCTTAGGTAAAATGACGGTTTTACCCTCGGTTGACTTTCTGCTGCCCGTTGACCGTATTTTGATACGGGGCATCACACTGTTGAATCCGAGAGAGAAATCCGCGGAGCTCAGGATCTGTTTGGCAAGCATCTGGCCGATAATCAGAAACTGGAGCTTTCCCTGTCGGAACAGAAAACTGCACGTAAATTGCAGGCGGCCGAGTTTGAGGCGGCGCGGCGTTCCATTGATGAGGAGAAAGCGAAGGCTCTTGTCGAGTCTGAAGCTCTGAGGTTAAAGCTTGTGGAGGAAGGCTCTTACCGCGACACCGCTTTGAAGGAGGCAGCCAGAAAAGGGAGGAAAGGAGTGTTTGACAAATTTTCATCCCGTTTCAAGAAACTTCGTGATATTTTCGCTAAGCTTACTTCAGCCAAGAAGAAACACTGTCTTTTCTTGGAAACGAGCAGAAATCTCGAGATGATTGCCGCGTTGAAGTTGCAGGACCCTCCGGCGTTCGAGGCCGAGGAGGAGCAGCTCGAGGTTACGAAAGCTGCACTTCTTGCGGATGATGTTCCTGAGTATGACCGACTGATGGCCGAGGCAGGGAAATGCTTCAACCTTTCTCCTTTCTCTGGGGATTCCGGAGAGCCGCTTCAGTGGGACTCTTCTTTTGCTGACGACGCGGAATCCACTGGTGTCTTCAATGCCTATGGCTCTTATCTTTAAAAATCGTGTTTGTTTGTGTTGTTGCTTTGGTTTGTTGTTGTTCCTGGAATGGTTGGTCATTCCGTTTTGTGATCCTTTGGACTCCTTGAAATAAACTGCTTTTGTTTCTAGTTTCTGAGTTTATTTCCAGTTTTGTTGAGTTTGGTTTGAGTTGGTTATTTAGCAGGATGGTACGTTCTCTGCGTTGTCATGTTCGGTAAGCCTGGAAGCTTTTTCGTGGGGTTTTGGATCTGAAAAGACGACCAACCGTTTTTTCTTGGTAGACTTATATAATGACCAGACCAGTGTGTTCGGAGACTTCTTACTGGGTTTCGCAATTGTGTTCGAGAAAAGCGTCCTTTTCTCGTAGACTTACAATGGTCAGACCAGCGTGCTTGGAAATGTGTTGTTGGGTTTAACGCCCAAAAAGTTTTTCATTTTTTTTTGATATCGTAACAAATGACTTAAACCAGTGTGTTTGGAAGCGTTTTACTGGGTTCCGAGGAGCTTTTACGGTTTGACTTTAGTACTAATGCGGGGTTTTGCCGTCTTATGTTCCCAAGTCAATCGTGCATTTAGTAATGACTTTGTCGAGACCAGTGTATCGTTTTTATTTTTGCTGGGTTTGGATTTTCGATTCTGATTTTCCGCGAGGCTCTCGTCTTGCGTTTTTTCTCTTTTCGAAAATAAATCGGTATCCGCAGGACCACCTTTCAAAGATCCCGAACCAAGATATACTTGGCTAAAACGTCATTTTACCAGCATGCTGAGTAGCGTCTTGCTGGATTTTATTTTTCGGGGGGTTTATTATCGTCTCTAGTACTGGTGCAGCGGATTTAAAGACCTGTCAACAACCCGTATTCGGGATTTTACGTCAACCTCTCGACTTATGTTCCCTTTGCCGATAATAAACATACGTGGCGCGCTTTTATCCGTTTGTTGGATGTAATAGAGCCTCAATTCACATCGGATGTGTTGGCTTATATCCGCGGAGGATGTATGAGTTCGTCCGTCGCGGCCGTCGATGGACGAGAAAAATTATTCCTAACTAATATGCATGCGATAAAATTGTAGGCTGGTTCTAAGTTCATATCCTAATTTCCATCCTAAAGTAAATTAAACGAAAATGAAAGAAAGAGTTTATTTTGTTATCTGGCGAAGGCGAAAAGAGTTATTTTCGAATTGGTCCTGCTCAGTCTGATCAGTTTCAGCTCGGACTTCCGAGTCGAGAGAATTCGGGTCCGACATGTTTCAGCTCGGATTTCCGAGCTGGTTGGGCTTAGATCTGAATTGTTTCAGCTCGGATTTCCGAGCTGGTTGGGTTCAGGCCTGAGTTGTTTCAGCTCGGATTTCCAAGCTGGTTGGGCTTGGATCCGAGCTGTTTCAGCTCGGATTTGCGAGCTGGGCTAGTCCTGGTTCGAAATGTTTCAGCGCGGATTTCTGAAGAGGTTTCTTCAAGATTTTGGACAACTTCTGAGAATCGTTTTAAAAATTTGCGAGATCCGATATGGAAGTATTGGTATATACGGACCCATTTCCCCCCCCCCCTTTCATGAGAGGGGGACAGCTGAACCGATTAAGAAAATCGGCTGCCTACGTACCCCTTGCGGGGATCAAGCCGTCCCGTAGTTCGAATTGCGTGTTGTATTGGTTTAATGATAGTACTTCTTTAGATGCATCGCGTAACAGCTTCTGGGGACCTTGACGTCGTCCATGTTTGTTAATTCATACGCTCCTGGTCGGACAACTTTCGTGATCTTGTAAGGTCCTTCCCAGTTGGCTCCTAGTTTGCCTGCATTTTGTTCGGCAGTGTTTTGGAAAACCTTCCGTAGGACCAGGTCTCCTTCATTGAATCTCCTACTACGTACGTTCGAGTTGTAGTATCTTGCGGCTGTCTGCTGATAATTTAGGATACGGATTAACGCTCGGTCGTGTCTCTCGTCGATTAAGTCTAGCTCGTCTAAGAGCATTGAATGGTTTAAACCTTCCTGCTGAGGAAGTAGCTCACGACGTATCCCTGGGATTTGAACCTCGGCTGGGATTACGCATTCCGATCCGTAAACCAATGCGAATGGTGTTTCGCCCGTTGCTCGTCTAGGAGTTGTTCGGTGTGACCATAGGACTCCTTCTAATTCATCCGCCCATCGTCCCTTCTTTTCGTTGAGTCGTTTTTTCAAACCGTCGAGAACTTTTTGTTAGCAGCTTCGGCTTGTCCATTCCTTGGGGGTTCCGCGGCGTCGATTGCTGTAATCGTATCTTCCACTTTTCGTAAAAAGCTTCAAAACGTGTTGAGATAAACTGTGAACCGTTGTCTGTGACGATCTCGTATGGTACCCCATGGCGGCATATGATATTCTTCCAGACGAAGTTCTCCACTTGGGCGTCTTTGATACTGGCATATGACACAGCTTCGATCCATTTTGAGATGTAGTCTGTCAGGACGAGGAGAAATCGTTTCTGTTTAGATTGATGAAGAGGTCCTACGATGTCCATCGACCACCGCATGAATGGGTATGGTGCTGAAATAGATGACAACAGCTCAGCTGGTTGTCGGATGGTTGGAGCGTGTCTCTGGCATTTTTCACACTTTCGAGAAAATCTATCGCAGTCTTTCACCATTGGTTGCCAGAAATAGCCATGGCGTTTGATCTTTATTGCTAATGCTCTTCCCCCAGAGTGATTTCCACAGGAGCCGCTGTGGACTTCTTCCATAACTCGTCTTGCTTCATCACCTTCGATGCATGACATCAGGGGACCGGATAATCTCCACTTATATATTTTCCCGTCCATCGGGACATAGCGGGCAGCCTGCACCTTAGTTTTTCGTTCTGCCCACTTATCTTCAGGGAGCTCGCCATTCGTGATGTACGAACGGATCGTTTCTATCCACTTCTTATCGCTCCCATATTCTTCGTCAGCTCGTATTCCAGCTTCGGCGTCATCTTCCATTGGCGGGAAATCTTCTTCTGGTGGATAAGCCAGACTGACCGTCGCGGGATTTTCGATGCTCGGGTTCTCGATAAACTCCTTTTCAATCCCGGCTCAGACGTTGAAGCCAGCGCTTCCAGTGCGTCAGCAGGTGCATTTTCTCCTCGAGGGATCCGTTTCAGTTTGAAATTCTTGAGTGGCTTTACTAGATCTTGGACGATCTTCAGATATGCTTCCATTCTCTCGTCCCTTGTTTCGTATTCTCCGATGTACTGTACTGACTTGCGACTAGCTGCGAATCGTAGAACGCTTGTATGTTCTGGATTTTTAACACGTGGACTAATCTAAGCCCAGCTATCAGGGCTTCGTACTTTGCTTCATTGTTTGAAGCGTCGAAAGTTAAGCGGAAAGACTGTTCTAGAAATTCTCCGGTTGGCGAGGTCAGTCGGATGCCTACCCCGGAACCTTGTTTTGATGAGGAGCCGTCAACGTGGAGCAGCCAGTCCGCGTCCTCCGCTAGCCCTCCGTTCCTTCTTGCGGTAGCTCGATGAGAAAGTCTGCCAGCACTTGCGATTTTGCGCATGTCCTGGATCGATACTCGATGTCGAACTCGCTAAGTTCTATCGCCCACTTGGCTAGTATCCAGGATTGGCTTGGACTGTGAAGACTACGGGAATGTTGTTAAGACTACGATTGAATGGGACTGGAAATATGGCCTTAATTTCCGCGCGGACATTACTAGTGCAAGTGCTAGTTTTTCAATTTGCGGATAACGAGTTTCCGCATCCGTCAGAGTCTGGCTGACATAGAAGATTGGCTCTTGTTCGCCCCGGTCCTCTCTGATTAGAACTCCGCTCACCGCAGTGGCGGATATAGCCGTGTATAAGAAAAGGGGTTCTCCTTCGATCGGTTTCGCCAATACTGGTGGATTTTCCAAGTATTTCTTCAATTATTGGAAGGCCTCTTCGCATTTTTCCGACCACCCGAAAGTCTTGTTGCCCCTCAAGGTGTCGTAGAAAGGCAGACATTTGTCGGTTGACCGTGAGATGAATCTATTTAATGCTGCTACGCGCCCAGTTAACCGTTGGACTTCGCGTTTCGTCGTTTGCGAGAACATCTGGATCAGTGCGTTAATTTTCTTCGGATTCGCTTCGATACCTCGGTGGGTCACCAGATATCCGAGAAATTCTCCGGAAGCCACTCTGAATCTACATTTGGTCGGATTGAGCTTCATTTTGTGAAGATTCAATTGTCCGAAGCATTCGCACAGGTGTTTGACATGGTCTTTTTCTTCGAGGGACTTGACCAGCATGTCGTCTATGTATACTTCTATAGTCTTTCCGAGGTTTTCGGCGAACATTTTGTTTACCAAACGCTGGTATGTCGCTCCGAAATTTTTGAGGCCGAAGGGCATGACCTTGTAGCAATAGATTCCTATGTCAGTGATGAAGGCCATTTTATCTCTATCATATGGGCTCATCATGATCTGGTTGTATCCTGAGAAAGCGTCCATGAATGTGAGTAGTTTATTTCTGGCCGTCGCCTCTACTAGCCGATCTATGTGCGGAAGTGGAAAGCTGTCTTTGGGACACGCCTTGTTCAGATGCGTGAAGTCCATGCAAACCCTTCATTTTCCGTTTTTCTTCTTCACGACTACTGGATTTGCTAGCCAGTCCAGGTATTTGACTTCGATGATCGAGCCTACTTTAAGTAACCTTTCTACTTTGTCGTTGACTGCTTTAGTTCTTTCAGATCCCAACTTCCTTCTCTTCTGACAGACGGGTTTGATTGTCGAGTCTACGTTCAGTTCATGACACGCGATATCCATACTGATTCCCAACATGTCTTCCGCGGACCAGGCGAAACTGTTGACATTTTCTCGGAGACATAACACGATTCCTTTTTTGATTGAGTCGTCCAGATTCGCTCTGATGTCCATGCACCGTTCTGGATGCTCGTCGTCTAGGCAGACTGGTGTCATGATTCGCACGGCTCGTCATCTTCTTCTTCTTCCTGTTTTTCTGCCTTTTTGGGTTTTATCATAGCTTCTGGATCTGGTTCGATCCGCGGTCGCTTAGACTTCCGAGCTACTTCGATTGTTGGTTTCCTGAGTTTGTGCTCGGCCATGAAACAAGATCGGGATTGCGCTTGACTTCCCCATATTGTAGTAATTCCGCCAGGTGTTGGAAACTTCAGGCAAAGGTGATATGTCGATGGGACAGCCCTCATGGAATTTATCCATGGAGTTCCCATGATCACGTTGTAGATTGCTGGAGCGTCTGCTACCGAAAACTCGACGATTTTGGTTATTTCCCCGGCCCGTACCGGTAACATGATCGTTCCGAGGGTCATTGTCGTGTCTCCAATGAATCATGTCAAGGGTTTCGGGACTGGAGAGATCTCGGACAAACCGATGTTCATCCTTTTTAGCGTATCTCGTAAAATTACGTCCACGGAGCTTTCGGTGTCGATAAGGATCCTGGCGACATCAAGATCCCCGATGATCAACTCGATGATGAGCGGATCGTTGTGCGGCCTGTCGATGTCCATGGTTTTGCATTCCTCGAAGGTTATCGCGTCGTTTGGAGATCGATCAGAGGTGGACTCTAAGTGTCGATGAGCGTTTGTTTCAGCTCGATGAGCGTTTGTTTCAGCTCGTCTCTGATAAGCCTTGATCGATGATACCGTGTCTCAGCAGTATCATGATCCTCCAATGAGCATATTGTTAACTGCAGCGTCTGGTGGATCGGTCATATCTTTGTCTGTACCCGTTTCTTCGGATCTGCTAATTAGTGACTCTAAGTGTCGAAAGTTTCTTATTCCCCACAGACGGCGCCAAACTGTGAGAGTCGAAACTCGCACGGTCAAAACTTGTAGAGCAAAACTTTTAGGGAACAGAAACTTTCAAGGATAACCACGAAACTAGCAAACCTGGAGGATATTTTATTGATTAGAAGTCGAAAAGAGTACAAAGATCGTAAAAGAAAGTAAAGGAATCGGAAAAGAATACAAAAGAACTCGGAAATCGGCTAAGATAAACTGCTAAGTTCTTAAGTCTAAGTCTTAGGGTTTTTCGCTCTGCCTTTCTCGTCTCGCGTCTCCCACCTTTTATAGCTTTGGTTCGTCGGCTTTTGAGTATATTTCCGCAGGATCCTCGGAAATCTTCATGTTCTTATCCCTTTCCTTTTCTCGCTCAAATGTACATTTCTATCTCGGATTTCCCTTTCTCCAATCTCTCTCTCTTTTTACTTATTCGTCTTTTCGCGTTTCGACTCTTTTGCCGGATGGGCCAAGATTTGGACGTTCCGAGTCTGTTTACGTATCAACTAACTTATTCGGCTTGGATTTTGTCGTATGCTTGGGCCATAGTCCCTATTTCTCTCAATCTCGGTCCATCGGCCCAAATCGTCGGCTCAGGAAGGTATGGGCTGATGCTTCCGAAGATGGGCTGCGACAAGTTATGCGTATCGCAAGTGTTTGGTTATCCGTTCGGAAAGTTCAGCTCGGAAAACCAGAAATGGTTTATGTCAGAAATCCGAGATGGTTTGGCTTAAAGATTCAACTCGGGATTCCGTAGGGAAAACTCATGATCGAGATCGAGAGGCGATGGATTTAGATCCGGGATAGTTTATCTCAGAATTTCGAGCTGGTTCAGCTCAGATTTCCGAGCTGGTTCAGGTCGGATTTCCGAGATGGTTTATCTCGGAAGTCCGAGCTGGTTCAGCTCGGGTTTCCGAGATGGTTAATCTCGGAATTCCGAGCTGGTTCAGCTCGGGTTTCCAAGATGGCTGATCTCGGAAATCCAAGCTGGTTTAGCTCGGATTTCCGAGATTTTTTATCTCGGAATTTCGAGCCGGGTCAGCTCGGATATCCGAGATTTTTTATCTCGGAATTCCGAGCTAGTTCAGCTCGGATTTCCGAGATGGTTTTTCTCGGAATTCCGAGATGGTTTTTCTCGGAATTCCGAGCTGGTTCAGCTCGGATTTCCGAGATGGTTCAGCTCGGATTTCCGATATGTTTTATCTCCGAATTCCGAGCTCGTTCAACTCGGATTTCCGAGCTGGTTCAGCTCGAATTTCCGAGATGGTTTTTCTCGGAATTCCGAGATGGTTTATGTCGGAGAATACGTTTGTCCGATTGCGACATTTGTCTGTTTTGTCGAAACCATTTCTCCGCTAAGTCATTTGTTGGCTTTTTCGTACAACTTTGTCATTTATACGTGTCCTTGAACGTCTAACTCAAATACTTGTTCATGCCCGACTGCTTGATCCTTTCTTCGGCTATCGTTTTCGTCGAGGAGGTTTTTGACCTCAACACTAACCAATTTTCATTATCGAACGGGTTTCTGAACTTTGCTTCGTTTGCAGATCTATCCGCGACGCCAAGAAGCCAAACAACCGACGATTGTACCGGAATCGAATGGCTTCAAAAATCTTCTTTAATACGTTGCCGCACCTTCGCACAACAGCCAAGTCGAACTATTTGTAACCATTTGTCATCGATGCCCTGCCGTCACACCAGCAGGCGTTCCAAGCCATCCTGCTCATTGACCGTATATATCCGAGCACATAAGACCGCAAAGCATGCTCGGCCACTCGCAAAACATCCTCGGCCACTCGCAAAGCATGCTCGGCAACTCGCAAGCATGCTCGGCAACTCGGAAAGCATGCTCGGCAACTCGGAAAGCATGCTCAGCAACTCGCAAGCGTGCTCTTCAACTCACAAAGCATGCTCGGCAACTCGCAAAGCATGCTGGGCAACTCGCAAAGCATGATGGGTAACTCGCAAAGCATGCTCGGAAACTCTCAAAGCATGCTCGGCAAGTCGCAAGCATGCTCGGCAACTCGCAAAGTGTGCTCGGCAACTCGCAGAGCATGCTCGGCAACTCGCAAGCATGCTCGGCAACTCAAAGCATGATCGGCAACTCGCAAAGCATGCTCGGCGACTCGCAAGCGTACTCGGCAACTCGCAAAGCATGCTCGGCGACTCGCAAGCGTGCTCGGCAACTCTCAAAGCATGCTCGGCAACTCGCAAAGCATGCTCGGCAACTCGCAAAGCATGCTCGGCAACTCGCAAAGCATGCTCGGCAACTCGCAAGCGTGTTCGAAAAATCGCAGCATTCTTGGCAACTTGCAGCATCTCCAGCAACCCAACCGGACAGCCCGGGCAGATCATCAACGTCAAATTTTTCTGAGCTAAAAAAAACAGCTCAGACAGAATAGGAGCAATCAGCTCGGAAAAAAAAAAAAAAAAAAAAAAAAAAAAAAGGATCAGCTCCCACAAGATGAGCAACCAGCTCGGAAGGAAGGAACAAAAATAATAACAATCCAGCTCGCACAAGACGAACGATCAGCTCGGGAAGGAAGAAAAAAAAAATCCAGCTTGGAAAATAGGAGAAACGATCTTTCAAGCTGGTCCTCATTCACACATGAGCTGTTATAAAAGCTGCTCACCCACACACTCATATATGTGTATCAACTTCTCCCAAGCAAACATTAAGATGAAAGCGTGACTTATAACTCGGAGCATACCATTTTTAACGAGAGAAGGATCAACGTTTCCGATTTGACGATGAGCTCATTCTTAGCTAATCAAGCACAAACTCCGATCCTCATCCAAGAAGAATCATGGACAAAGCCAAACACAAACAAATCGCAACTTCTTCTGCTCGGATGGTAACCCATGATATCACCGAGCACAGATCGGACAACCAAGCAAAAACTCTTGACGATCTCTTGGCGATTCCGCTGACATCCGCAAAACGCCGGGATCCGAGCAAAATGTGTCCTCGTAATTTCTATTCGGCATACTATCCTTCATGCAGCGATAACTAGGTCGGCAAAATTCCCTTCCGCTATCGTCTCCACAATTGCGCAAAACCTCGGATGCACCATTTCAACGGCCAGTACATGATCGCTTCGGTTTGAAACGATCGTACCATTGAACTCAGCGGACACAAAATGTCCTACTCGGAAGACTTGATCATGCGACGACGTAATCTTCTCAGAATATTTTTCTCCGGATACAATGATTGTCCGATGGAATGAACGACGCGGTCATGCACTTGTCCGCATCAAAAATTGCCAACAAGAAATTACTGAATACTATAAATCTAATATCCGCAGTTGAAGGCTCCTTGACAACGAGCTAATCCTATGGAAAATTTCCCAGAACGCGGCTAAACGAAACGTGTGCAAACCGGGAGCGAACCTAGAAGGAACGAACATAGTTACCAAAGTAGTTCGCCGTGGAGCATACGAACTTATTAACATGGACGACGACAAGATTCCAAGAAGTTGGAATGCAACACATTTTGAAGAAGTACTATCACTATGATGAGATTTCCGAACATATCAAGAAACACTTGAACTACAGGACGGCTTGATCCCCGAAGGGGGTACGTAGGCAGCCAATGTTTTGATCGGTTCAGCTGTCCTTTCTTTTTTTTTTAAAAGGGGGAGTGAGTCCGTATATATCTATACTTCTGCATCAGAATACGAAAATTTTTAAAACAATTTTCGAACTTGAAAGCTTTTCGGACAAAGTTGCTAGGAACTTCCAAGCAAGTCAGCTAAGAACATCTGACAAGTGAGCTAGGAATGTTCGAGCTGTTCGAACAAGTCAGCTAGAAACTTCCAAGCAAGTCAGCTAGAGAAATCCGATATGTTCAAACAAATCAGCTAGGAACTTCCGAGCAAGTGAGCTAGGAACTTCCAAGCAAGTCAGCTCGACACTTCCAAGCAAATCAGCTAGGAAAATCCGAGCTAATCAAACAAGTCAGCTCGACACTTCCAAGAAAATCATCTAGGAAAGTCCTAGCTAATCAAACAAGTCAACTCGGAGCTTCCGAATAAATCAGCTAGGAAAGTCCGTACTTCCGAGCGAACCAGCTAGGAAATTCCAAACTAAGCAACTAGGAAATTTCGAGCTGACCTCACTTTTCGGGAATTCCGAGCTGACCTCTCTTCTCTTAAATTCCGAGCTGACCACTCTTTTCAGAAATTCTTAGTTAACCAGCTAGGAAATCCAAACTAACCACTTTTCTCGGAAATTCCGAGCTAGCCAATCTTCTCGGAAATTCCGAGTTAACCAATCTTCTCAGAAATTCTGAGCTTGCCAATCTCCTCGGAAATTCCGAGCTAGCCAATCTTCTCGAAAATTTCGAGCTAACCACTCTTCTCTGAAATTCCGAACTAACCAGCTAGGAAATTTCGAGCTGACCAATCTTTTCGGAAATTCCGAGCTGACCTCTCTTCTCGGAAATTCCGAGCTGACCTCTCTTCTTGGAAATTCCGAGCTGACCTCTCTTCTCGGAAATTCCGAGCTGACCACTCTTTTCGGAAATTCCTAATTAACCAGCTAGAAAATTCCGAGCTGACCAATCTTCTCGGAAATTCCGTGCAAGACGCTCCTCTCAACGAAAGACAAAACCTTTCGAACTAATTTCAAGGCATATTCAGACTACTCTAAAGACACTCAGCCAATTCACTCAAACAACTCCGGATAACGGATCATAACTAGAAGCACGGTGCATCCGCAAAAGTTCAAACTCTCCATCCAAACGCTTGGACTCATCCAGTAACGAAAACAAACTCCTTGTTCTCATTTTTATTCTTTTTTCTTAGATCGAAATTAGGATACGAACTTGTTAACTTAGAATACGCCTACTATTACGTAGCATGCATAATTGTTAGAAATAACTTATCTTGTCCGCTGACGGCCGCAACGGACAAACGCATACATCCTTTACGGATATTAGCCAACACGTCCTATATGGATTGAGGTTCTATACATCCAACAAACGGATAAAAGCGCGCTATACAAATTTTAGATATCGCCAAGGTATGTTTATTATCGGCGAAGGGAACATAAGTCGAGAGGTCGAAGTAAGATCTCAAATACGGGTTGTTGACAGGTCTTCAAATCTGTCGCACCAGTACTGGAGACGATAATAGACCCCAAAAAATCCAGTATGACGCTACTCAGCACACTGGTAAAATGACGTTTTAACCAAGTATATCTTGGTTCGGTATTTTTGAAAGGTGGTCTTGCGGATACCGGCTTATTTTCAGTGAACGAAAGATAGGATGCGAGAGTTTCGCGGAAAATCAGGATCGAAAATCCAAACCCAGTAAAATACAACACACTGGTCTCGAAAATGTCATTATTGAGTACACGACCGACTTGGGAATGTAAGACGGCAGACCCCCGCACTAGAACTGAAGTCAACCGTAAAACTCCTAAAAACCCAGTAATACGCTTCCGAGCACACTGGTTTAGTCATCATAAGTCCACAGGAGAAAAATGTTTTGTTATTTCTCGGACTCGAAACCCAGTAAAACGCTTCCGAGCACATAGGTCTAATCATTGTAAGTCCACAAGAGAAAAACATTTTGTTATTTCTCGGACTCGAAACCCAGTAAGACGCTTCCGAGCACACTGGTCTAGTCATCACAAATCCGCAAGAGAAGGACGCTTTTCTCGGACACAATTTTGAAACCCAGTAAGACACTTCTGAGCACACTGGTCTAAATCATTATAAGTCTAATAAGACGCTTCCGAGCACACTGGTCTAGTCATCATAAGTCCGCATGAGAAAAATATTTTGTTATTTCTCGGACTCGAAACCCAGTAAAACGCTTCCGAGCACACAGGTCTAATCATTGTAAATCCACAAGAGAAAAACATTTTAATATTTCTCGGACTCGAAACCCAGTAAGACGCTTCTAAGCACACTGGTCTAGTCATAACAAGTCCGCAAGAGAAGGACGCTTTTCTCGGACACAATTTTGAAACCCAGTAAGACACTTATGAGCACACTGGTCTAAATCATTATAAATCCGCAAGAGAAGTACGTTTTGTTATTCTCGGACTCAATATCAAATACCAGTAAGACGCTTCCGAGCACACTGGTCTAAACATTGTAAGTCCGCAAGAGGAGTACGTCTTGCTACTCCTCAGACTCAATTTCAAAACTCGTAAGACGATTCCGAGCACACCGGTCAGAACGTTAAGAGAGCACATCTTACTAAGCCCCGAGCTAATTACCTCGGAAATTCCGAGATAAAGCACAGCGAACCGATACAGTTTATTCCATCAAAACGGCTTCTGAGTGCTTTCGAAAAAACTAAGTGGAACCCGACATATTTAAAAACATCCTATTTCGAGATGCGGAAAAGAACTAAAAGCAACGAAACTTTTCGAATACTCAAAGAAAATTGGTTCGTACAAAACGACGTCCGGCCGTCTTAAGAAAAGAAAGCTATTATACAACAAATGCGTTTCGAATCCGCATCTTAGGACCAGACTGAAGGAACTTGAGCCAATTCTTACTGTTTCAAAATTCCACTAGTTCTAGCCTAGGATCTGGGTTTGAGTAATTGAATCCTTACCGATCTAGCGTTTACCTTGTTCTGGCAGCGGAATATGATCAGATAAACGAGATCTCTAGAGCGCCTCAGATGCTGCACCTCTACTGCAGTCCACACGCACACAAGCTGGAATCCGCCGGGATGCTAGTGCCGGGAATCGGATCTCCTGGGAGTTTCAGAGTTTAGAGAGGTGGCTGCAATTGTTCTATCAAGAACTTCTGATCCAAATTCGAGCCTCATATTGAATATATAAGCTTTCAATCTCGACTTAATTACCCAGTAATTAAACCGGGTCAATTTAAGTCATAATCCAAAACATCAGTTTCGGAATCGACCCTGTGTCGATCGATACACCTATTGGTGTCGATCGACACACCTCTCAAAACTTGAATTCAATGCATATCCAATACACATTGACCAGACCATATGCCAATGATCAATCCCATACAAAGTGTATCCAGCTTGCTTAGGTGTGTGACCCTGTAGGTTCATATAATACTAGCAATGAGTTACAACTCATAAGTCATAAGCGGTTTCTAGCAAAACGTTATGATTCCCTAGTATCACATGAATTGTCCGATCTCGACAATACAACTATCATGCAGAGTAAGTACAATATGATTTCAGGACATAATCCCAACAATCTCCCACTTGTACTGGAATCATCTATTCCCATAATCCCTTTGTCTCTATATCTCGAACTCCTGATCTATACTGATAAAAGAAACCGTGTCATCCTTATTATAGCCAACATCATGTTCATCGAACTCCTGATCTATACTGATAAAACAAACGACTGACAATCACCTCGTTTGAGCACGGCCATGCATTTTCTCAGTATCAAATCTTCGATGGGCCCTGAGATATTTATCTCCTGTTATATAGGAGGGACAAATCCCTTCTTGTTCCATCCCTGTTTCTACACACACTTCATGATACGCCTAAGCAATGCCGTTATAGCCGCCAGTTACGGAACGACGTTTGACAAGGTCAAAGCGCACAATTCACATGCTAGAAAGCATTATGAACTCAGGTCTAAGGACTATACTCTATAGTCGTAATGAGAACCTCCCATGACACTGATATAACTATCATGTGGAGTTCTCATAAGCGGGTCATGTCCAATCATATGTTCACCAACATATATCTATGTGATTGAGTGTGTGATAGGTCTCGAGTTTTACCCTATACTAACTGCAAGTGCACAGTAATATCAATGTAGTACTTAGGGATCGAATCCACGAGGACTCTAGGCAACGATAGTATTAAGAACTTAAATAAAATTAAACTAGGAGAAAGTAAAAAGCAAATTGTATTTGATTAAATAAAAGCAAGCAAGAAAGTAAACAAGTAGCAGATTGTTGTTTGAAATCAATAAACTAAAAACGCTAAGTCTAGGGCGTTCTCAGGAAATCAGACAAGCAGATAAATTAATCAGTCAGGATCTAATTAAACTCAGTTCTAGACTCAAAACACAGATATAGAATTAACCAAATTCCTTTGCGAGAATTCTCTAAGTCTAAGTGCAGTAATCCAAATTCCTTTGCAATTACTAACGGATTAAACCAGCTTTAATTCCAAGTTTGATATGTTCACAATCTAATTAAACCAAATTCCTTTGCGAGTAATTAAATTGCTCAACCTAAATAGTTCAGATTCTAAACCACACTTCCGTGTCGTATTTCACAACCTAAGATCTAGATTCTAATTGATCAGGTTAGAACTAGCATTAAACACAATTTAGTTTGAAGAACATCTATTGTTGTGAATCCTTAACTGAATTAATTATATCTAGCAAGTCATGAAATCCCTATGAGAAACCCTAAACCTAACTATGAAACTACTCAGACACGGATGATGTAAACATAATCAATGAATAAATAGAAATCATAAAAGAGATTAGATAAATAAAGGGGTTCGAAAACTTCTCCAAAATAAACGTAGTACAGGATCAGATCAGCCCCCAAAAGCTCTAAAAACTCTATGCTCTAAGTTATGATAGCGTATCTAAAACAGAAGTTAAAAACCTAATTATATAGCTAAAACACGACTTGGGGCTTCTGTGTAAATATCTGGAACTTCTGGGCACTTCTGCAATATTGGCATTCTTCATTAAACCGCCGAGTCTGGCTCATTCGCGCTGTGCATCGACCGATGCAGGTGTGCATCGATCGACACAGTCTTCAAATCTGGACAGTGAGCACAGTGTCTCGGGTCAAATCTCCAAAGTGCTCCAATTAGCTCCAAAATCTCCACTTTTGCTCCAAACGTACGTGTACCTAATAAAACCTGTAAAAGACTCTAAAAGAACACTAAAAACTCTAAAACATACTTATATCATGGCATAAAACCGGTAAAAACCATGATATATCAACTCCCCCACACTTAGCCTTTGCTTGCCCTCAAGCAAAACAGAGAACTAAAACATGGTGAAGAGGTTTGAAAACTTTCAGAAACTCTTTTCATCTTTGAAGCAACAACACTCAGATTCCCCTTAGTAAACCACTAAAAGAGTCAATCACAAGATATCAAGACCCACATGTACTTCCCCCACATTTAGCAACTGTCCTAAGTAAACTCCACAATCACATTCACGCATTCAAATTCTCCCTACTGACTTCTGCAAGTATTTAAGTGCGGTCTCACCCAAGGAGTATCGATCAAAGGCACATGGACTCTTACCTTGCCAGCTCTAGACCACCATACTATCTTTCTCTAGTCCCTTTCTTCTCTTTTCCCTTCCTTAGCATTCTGATTTTTCCCCATTGGGTATCATTTTATTTTTTTATCAGTGCTCTTCCCGTTAAGGGGTGTACTTTGGACACATTCCATGGATCGCACGGAAGGTAATAGTGGTAACTACCACTCCCATGACCACTTCGGAGTTACTAACTCATCCTCAGTTTATTATCTCTTTTTTATTTTATGGAAGGGGAGAAGGGAACTAAATAGGACAGGTTTACAGGCTTTGTCAGAACTAACAAGGGAATCCGACACAAAGCATACCAAGCCCTTAGGTGAGAAAATTAAGCAGTATTAAGGTGAAGTCAGTAAAAGGATCCTCTGATACCTGAAGTAATGTGGGTGTCCTCAGTAGGTTGATCTGTGATGGGGTTTTCTAATAGTCATAGATAGATCCTGCAACTTCATCCCGATGGTTACTTAAGTTCCTGCAAGTGCTGTTAATCTTCTCAAAAAATCATTGTTTCTTACTTAAACTGGTTTTGACTCAATAAAACAATTTTTTTTGAAAAACGGACTGACTCTAAGAAAACAGAAAGAAAGTCAGTAGCACCTCCCCCACACTTAAGACACACTGTCCCCAGTAGTGTCAAGCAAAGAGTTGGTAAAAAAGAAAACAAAAATTGTTAATGGATGTGTTGAGTTCTGTCTGATTTTTACCTCTGTCGCACATGCATCGACCGTTGCTAGGCGATTTTCGTGTATGGTCGATCGTTGCTCAGGACTGCAACGATCGCTGCAATACGATTTCTTTCGTGTTGTGACGATCGACACAGTGTGTGTCGATCGACGCACTGCGAATGCTCGGATCATTCAACAAGTTAGCAGGTTAGTCCGTTGGAAAATCTAAGTTTTCGATCCTGCAAGCTGAAAACACTGAAAACAGAGTAAAATCAAAGCAACTGATGTATCAAATCAAGCACAACATCCAGAAACAATATCATCCTAAGAAAAGTAAAAGAAAAAATGCAAAGAAAAACAAGAAAAGATAACAGAACCGTAGTCTGAAATACAGAGATCACTCTCACTCATTCCCATCAATGCGATCAGTACCACTCGAAGAAGTCGGAGTCGGAGATCGATGTCTACGTCGTGAAGGTCTGTGATGGTGTATCTGAGGCTGTCTCATGTAAGTGCAGGTACGCATGAAGTTCCAGATGCCCCGCAGAATACCAACCTCATGCTCTCTCCACTCTGCCACAGTCATATCACCATAAGGCGTCGGAGGCTCGAGAAAAGGACCAATGTCATCAGCAGGGGCAGCAGCAGGCGCAGGAGGTGCAGAGGAAGATGAAGCTCGTGTAGAAGGCTCTCCCAGCGGATAAGCCATAGAAGGAACACTGCGCTGATCGCTCTGAGGTGGCCTGAATGTCAAGGCATCCAGCGTATCAATCCGTGAATGATCAGCAGCAGGAAGATCTATACCGTGCTTTGCAGTGGCAGGGTCGTAATAGACCCATACGCGTCCCTCCTTGAGCCATGTAGCGCTCTGCAGGTGGCTGAAATCAAGGAACTCCTTGGTAGTGTCACACTCTGTGCCCTCTAAGGGAATCCTGCAATGCATGAAAATGGGAGTAAGCAGGCTCCCGACTGTCTCAGTGTCCACGCCATCAAATGGCTTCAGCTGCAGATCACATAAGTGCTGAGTGAAAACAGCTCCCAAGTTTAGATCCTTAGTAGGATCTCTCAAACCAGAACCCTAAAACTGGTCCCTCAGCCCGATGAACAACATCTCCATCTCAAGCTTGCGCATCTTGTTGGCCTCAAACTTGCACAACAGAGTCCAACATAAGATACGCAAGACATATCTCAGAACCGGATGTCTAACCTGCTTCACTGGTGTAGTCCTCGAGTTGTATCGACCACTGCCAATACACTCCCAGAAAAACTGAACCTCCTTTGGATCCCACTCAAGACTCATGCCAATACGTCTCGGCTCAGTGTTGAATCCATAAATCCTGTAGATATCTAGAAGAGGAATCTGATATCTGGCTCCTAAGCACATGAAGGTAAAGATACCTCCTGAAGCACTCCTGATGTCTGGATCCGGGTAAACCACTCTGCAAGTGGCTAGCAGCTGCCTTACCAACTCAGGGTACAAGTCGTAAGGCCTCATAGGCATTGTCCCTAGACCAATGCCCTTGCACACTTCAAGAACCTGCTCAGCAATGCCCAGACTCTTGCAAATAGAGTAATCGGCAAACTTGGTTGGTTTAAGCGTCATGCTACACCAACCGTTGTATAGCAACGTGTCGTACTCATCCCAGTGATCCAGCAATGGTCTCTCTGTGAACTCATCGCTCTTAAGCAGCTCAGCAATATCATTTGGCCACTCTCTGCCTGACGGGATCTCTGTCTTATCAGCTCGGGGCCAAGGCAGTGCTATTGCCGAACCAACTCTCACATAAGGCTCAGGATTTGGTGATTCTCGGTGGAACCACTCTGGTGGTGGAATGTACTGACGTGTGGCGGTTGCTACGGTGGCTCTGCGTTTGCGGGTTTGTCGAGGAGGCATCTGCATTTAAGAAATTAAAACAAATTAGTCTCGGCAATGACTCTGTGAAATCGCGAAGCAACGACCGTTGCACTAAGGCATCGATCGTTGCAAGGCGATTTCGTATTATCGAACAAATCCCTAAAATCGCAAAGCAACGACCGTTGCACTAATGCAACGACCGTTGCAAGGCGATTTCTCAGCCAACAACAAATCCTCAAATTCGTTTCTAAATTCATTCCACATTATCACTATAAGCCTAATACCATCACCAATCATCCTAAATTTAGTCTATTTCAGCACGCAGTCATCAATTTCAACCTAAAAATTCTCAAATTCTAAAACCCTAAAAATGAATCCGGAAATCATAAAATCGAAGCACATTACCTTGGATTCGCGACAAATGGGTTATGAGAATGGATTAAGAGTGTAAAAACAAGAGAATAGCACTTGGAATCAGTTAAAATGACAAAGAAATGAGAGATTTAGGCGAAAAGGATTTCGGTTGTACGGACGGCGAGAGTGGAGAAGAAGAGAGGAGAAAGGGTTTAAGGCAACTTACCTCGATCGTGGGTGCAACGACCGTTGCAGATGAGCAACGATCGATGCTAGTTGAACCGAATTGATTCCGGTTTAGCACGTGTACCTTAATTTTGCAGTTTTAACCAATTGCAACGACCGTTGCACAGGGCCGCAACGATCGTCACAATGTGATCCCATCTCCTCATCGTAATCACCTTGCAACGACCGATGCAAGGAAGCAATGATCGTCACATGTCTCCAGACAGGTTCTGTATCTAAGACTTAACAAAAACAAAAATAAAACGTTAGTTCCTAAGAAAAACACTAAAAATCAAAAAGAAAAACACTAAAACCTAACAGTGGGTTGCCTCCCACTCAGCGCTTGTTTAAGGTCATTAGCTTGACCGGACGAACAAGAATTAGGCACCGTGAGATCCTGACAGAGACTTTGATTGCCTCTGTGCAAGTCTCCTCATCCAAGGCGGAGAATAGGCTCCATCAGTATGAACGCGTCCAAGAAAAGAAGGAGTAAACTACTCTTCATCTCCATCCATAATGGTGAAGGTCTGCCCATCTATCAGCGGTCTGCGCAGCTTATCCATCTCATAATGCAGCGGCTCATCTCCTAGGTGGAGATCAATCAGACTATGTCTAACATCTATTACTGCTCCAGCTGTAGCCAAGAATGGTCTACCCAGTATCAATGCGTCATCCTGCTCACTCTCATATTTCAGCACTAAGAAGTCTGTTGGAACTAAGTAGTTTCCAACTCTCACTGGGATGTCCTCAAGGAGTCCTTCTGGAACCCTTATAGACTGATCAGCTAGGACAAGAGAGGTCCAAGTAAGTGAAAAATCCAGCATACCTAGCTTCTCTGCCACAGAATATGGCATAAGACTTCCAGCAGCTCCCAGATCTCACAGAGAACGCCTAAAATCACCCTCAAAGATAGAACAGTTCAACACAAAGACTCCAGGGTCAGGTAACTTCTTCGGGATCTTGGTTAACAGCACATCACTTATATGTTGAGGGACCACAATCACCCAATCTTTCATCTCTTCATCTAAAGGTAACACTTTATTTATGTACCTCTGCACACATGGGTGATAAGGTGGATCATCAGGTGATAGTCTTCCCTAATGAATATGCTCTTTTTAAAGATTCGAGTCGATGTCGAAGAAAAACTCGTAAGAAAATTTAAATAGTCAATCTCTTCTAGCTGCTTAAGCTCTTCAATCTCTTGCTTAATTACTTCAGACACAGAAGGATACAGTCGAATGGAATGTACATAAATCTCTTGTTGAGTAATTTCATACACTCCATGGAATAAGCGGTTAAGCTCTAAATCCGCATCAAAACCATCAGAATCTTGCGAGTCTGTCTGTTCACGACCTGCAACGATCGATACCAAAGGTGCATCGATCGATGCAACACTGTTTTCACAGATTCTACTCGAGAGATTTTCCTCAAAATCCGAAAATTCATCCTCTTCTACCAATTCAGCTGTGTTCAACTCAAAATTTTCACCTTGTGTTGATCCATCATTAATGTACACTGACCAGGCCTTAATGTTGGTTTCTGCTGCTCCTTTTCCTTTGATGGAATTTGAGATTTGGCTTACCTGAGTGTCCAATTGCTTCACATGAGTGTTCAGAGACTCAAACTTCCCATTCAAATCCCCATAAACAGCATCTATCTTCTTGTTGCAGTCCACAGTAATCTTTGTTTGTCCTTCCAGCAGCTGCTCCAACATAGTCTCCATCTTACTCTCATGAGCACTAGCAGCAGGAGGTGCTTGGTAAGAAGAAGATCCATATGTTCTCTTGTTACCTTGTTGGAAAGGTTTCTGAAAACCACTAGTCTGTCCAAATCCAGAAGAGTTTTGGTTGCTGTTGAAAGCACTCTTCTGTCCTCCATTGAAGAACCTATTACCAGACTGATTGCCAAACATGTTTCCTTGGAAACCAGATCCTCCGATGAAATTCACATCCTCTTCCTGCTCTTCTACTTCATCATTGATCATCTCAACCTCCTGAGCAAAGTGGACAGCCTTCTTCCCAGCTAGAAGATTGCAAACAGTGTCCAACTTAGATCTAATATCAGCTATCTTAGAGTTCTCCATCTTTCCACCGGAATTCTTCCTTCTCTCATCAGTGGTCTTACAGCTATTACTGCTTACCAGATTATCAATCAACTGCTTAGTTTGAGCAGGAGTCCTAGTGTTAAAGTTGGCATTGCTAGAGATGTCCAACGCAGTTTGATATGGAAGATCTATTCCTCTAAAGAAGATGCCTAAAAGCGTTACCTCGGTGAATCCATGGTGCGGGCAGTTACGTTGGTATTTCTTGAATCTCATCCAGGCTGTCTTAAGGGGCTCAGTAGGACCTTGGGTAAAGGTAAGGATGTCATGTCTGGACTGATCTGAGCGGGCATCATCATAGAAATGACGCAAGAACTCACTCTTCAGGGCTGCCCAAGTAACAAACGACCCAGATGGAAGTTGTTTCAGCCATGCTGCAGCATCTCCAGCCAGAGAATAGGGGAAAAGCTTGAGGAACAGGTCGTCTTGATTAACTCCATCGTACTTAATGCCAGTGATTATGCCCTCAAAATCATCTATGTGATCCATTGGCTGCTCACTTGGATAGCCATGGAAAGCTTTCTGCCCCAGGAGAGAGTAGTAGATGGTTTTGATTTCGAAATCATTCCTCTCAAACTCAGGAAGAACAAGAGCTGACCGGTTAGCATGATACTCATCCAGACGGTTATAGTCAGCTAAAGTCCTCTAACGGACTACCATCTGTCTACCGTGGGCCTGTCCTTGGCCTTGGTTCTGCTCCTATTGCGGCTCTGGGGGATCAGGGATGACATTCCCTTCAGCATATATCGGTTCTCCAGCAGCATTGTAAGGATTGTTGTGTCGGTCCCTGAGGGTACCTTGAGCATCAGGCTTTATGATCACACGTTCAACAACCATCCTTTCTCTTCTTTCTCTTCTGTTTGTCCTCTCTAGTCGTCCAAGTTCTTTAAGTTGTAGGTTAACGAGGTTCGAGTTCTGATTACTTCTGGTTTCACGCGTCTGCATAAACTGTCTATAATCGTCAAGCAACGATCGATTCACTCTAATATCGCCTAGTAACGATCGACACAAGTAGTGCAACGGTCGATACTATGCGATTATGCAACCTGCGACAGAGAGAAAACAGAGAAAAATAAAAAATCAGTAAAGAAAAAATAAAAAGCAAAAACAAAAAAAAATCTTAGTAAAAACCCTAAGCTCGATGCTATCGAAGACTCTAAGAGTCCCCGGCAACGGCGCCAAAAACTTGATAGGTCTCGAGATTTACCCTATACTAACTGCAAGTGCACAGTAATATCAATGTAGTAAAAAGCAAATTGCATTTGATTAAATAAAAGCAAGCAAGAAAGTAAACAAGTAGCAGATTGTTGTTTGAAATCAATAAACTAAAAGCGCTAAGTCTAGGGCGTTCTCAGGAAATCAGACAAGCAGATAAATTAATCAGTCAGGATCTAATTAAACTCAGTTCTAGAACTCAAAACACAGATATAGAATTAACCAAATTCCTTTGCGAGAATTCTCTAAGTCTAAGTGCAGTAATCCAAATTCCTTTGCAATTACTAATAGATTAAACCAGCTTTAATTCCAAGTTTGATATGTTCACAATCTAATTAAACCAAATTCCTTTGCGAGTAATTAAATTGCTCAACCTAAATAGTTCAGATTCTAAACCACACTTCTGTGTCGTATTTAGCAACCTAAGATCTAGATTCTAATTGATCAGGTTAGAACTAGCATTAAACACAATTTAGTTTGAAGAACATCTATTGATGTGAATCCTTAACTGAATTAATTATATCTAGCAAGTCATGAAATCCCTATGAGAAACCCTAAACCTAACTATGAAACTACTCAGACACGGATGATGTAAACATAATAAATGAATAAATAGAAATCATAAAAGAGATTAGATAAATAAAGGGGTTCGAAAACTTCTCCAAAATAAATGTAGTACAGGATCAGATCAGCCCCCAAAAGCTCTAAAAACTCTCTGCTCTAAGTTATGATAGTGTATCTAAAACAGAAGTTAAAAACCTAATTATATAGCTAAAACACGACTTGGGGCTTCTGTGTAAATATCTGGAACTTCTGGGCACTTCTGAAATATTGGTATTCTTCATTAAACCGCTGAGTCTGGCCCATTCGGGCTGTGCATCGACGATGCAGGTGTGCATCGATCGACACAGTCTTCAAATCTGGACAGTGAGCACAGTGTCTCGGGTCAAATCTCCAAAGTGCTCCAATTAGCTCCAAAATCTCCACTTTTGCTCCAAACGTACGTGTACCTAATAAAACCTGTAAAAGACTCTAAAAGAACACTAAAAGACTCTAAAACATACTTATATCATGGCATAAAACCGGTAAAAACCATGATATATCAGTGTGATAATCATATCATTGACTCCATGAAACTTAGTCCAACAGTCACCTCACATGCTAGTCTCTCGCGGTTGTTAGTGTCCCACTTTAACAACCTCGACTAGAGACAAATATAATTTTATGTCATCTTACACTTATAGGGTTTCATGATTAAGTTCTCAACTTGATGACCTATAAAATGAGCATAAAATACTTTGGGACCATTATTTAATTATCCAATAATCAAATAATGCTGATGTCAGATTTTCATAAACATGACCATAGCGTGTCTATGTGAACATCATAACTAACATAACTCCCACTAGAATCAAGACCACGTCTTCAGATATCTAATACCTACAGCAGCAGAATAAATCTCGCGCTCAGATTGTGGGAGAGACCGTGGTGTTCTTGCTTGGAACCATTCCAACAAATCACACCGCCATTCATTAATAAGCACTATTCAACGGTCCTCTGCTTTGAGCCCTTCCAACAGATAGCACCGCTACACAGACAAAGAGACATAACCAGGTGGGAACCGGAAATCGAAGTCGTCTTTGTCCGGCTAACTACTCTTAACAGATTTGTCACTTCCTCAGTTGAACAAGAACCTATCCTTAGTGTTCCTCAAACACTTGGGGATATTCCTTACAACTGTCCAGTGACTTTACCGGAACATATTGGTATCATCTCGTCATGCCTTATGCGTAAGCTGCATTCAGACGAGTGCAAAATATGGCATTCATGATGGATTCCATTGCAGAAGCATAAGGAATCACACTCATACATACTAGCTCAGCCAGTGTCCAAGACACTTCATCTTGCTAAAATTATTGCCATAAGACCTTTGGTGTGAAGCCTTTCTTGGAATCATGCATATTGGAACTGTCCAATACCTTATCTACATAAGGATTCTGACACGATCCAATTAGCCTATCCAATCTATTTCAATAGATCCTCATTCCAAGAACTCACGCGGCTTCTCCCATGTCTATCGTTGAAAATGACTTCCGACCCAAGTCACATGAGACTTAAGCGACGGAACGTCGTTTATGAGAATACGTATGTTTTATACATACAGTGTGAGAAATGCAACTACGCTCCCACTAGTCTACTTGTAAACGCACGGTTCCTATTCGTTCCTGATCAAGTCAAAACTTTTGACCGTTTTAACAGAATGTAGATTCCAACTCCAAGATGTTTGCTTCATTCCAGAAATAGATCGATGAAGCTAACATGCACACCTAGCAAATTTTTCGGAGTTGGGGCTCACCATCGCTCCTTGAATTTCGCAAGCTCGTCACTTTTCAATGATCAACAGATCACGGCAATTGGTTACGAGAAATCACTCTCGGGTTAGTGACGGATCCATTCGGATCTGCGAACTTCAGGCTCCACAGGTGTAGTTACTACAGTACTTTGTAGATCCCACCGCTGCTCTCCCTCAACAGGTTGAGCAGCCTCCTGTGTCTCTCGAATTTCTTCGAACTGTACTTCTACTCCCACTGTTCTTCTTGGAAAGAAACTTTCTATCTAGAAGAACAGAGTTCTGAACAACAAAACTTTGTTCTCGGATTGGTTGCAGAAGTAATAAGCCTCGGTTTCCCTAGGACAACCAGCGAAGCAGCACTTATCAGATTTGGGTTCAAGATTGTCTGGTGACAACTGCTTTACATAAACCTTGCAATCCCAATTAATCAGGAAAAACATACTTGAAAAACTTCCAGTCCACATCCAATGTGGTGTCTTTCAACTGATTCTGATAGGAACCTATTTGGCGTAAATACAGACATTTCTAGAGCGTATTTCTAAAAGATAATGGAAGATTCGTGTGACTCATCATTAATCGGAGCATATCCAATAAGGTCCGATTACTTCTCTTAAAAACATCATTGAGGTTTTTCATGAGAATTGAGTCGTGAAACAACTTCACACTCACTCAGATGATCACGGCCACATTGAAGATTTCCTCTGGCACTATTGCTCATCAGGCCACATACATCAGTATGAGCAAGGCCCAATAAGCCTTTGGCTCTTTTCTTTAGCTCTGCTAAAAAGCCTTAGTCATTTGGCCCAGTAAGCAGAATTCATATCTCATATGATTTAAAATCAAATGAGCCCAAAAGCCCATAACCATGGAACTTCTGAATCCGCTCCACTCTGTGTGGTTGAAACGACTATGCCAAGGAAAAGTCGAGTTCGAGTCATCAGACTTAAACCGTTTGGTATTTATGTTATATTCAGACGAACATTGGTTTAAGATATAAAACTCATTTTCAAAAGGGGTGCTACCATAGAATATTTCATTAAGATCAAAAGAGCAAACTTGTCTTTTATCAAAATGAAAAACATCCAAATTCTTACAAGAAAATGAAAGACATCTCTGCATATAGCAGGTACATAGTAGCAATTACTTAATTCTAAAACCAAGCTTGAAAGGCTTCTACAAGTGGAAAACTTCTACGGCTAATGCAGCAACCATTGCTCCATTCTAGAAGCGTAGTTCTACTTGTCCTTTCTTCAACGTTCTACTGTTGCTTAGGTCCTGCATATTTCGAAAATATCAGTACCACAACTAGTATCCAATACTTACGTAGAACTTGAAATAATAACACAATACCTGAAAGAGAAGTCCCGTACATCTCTTTCATCTCTTGTGAATCTTCCAAGAATTTAATGCAATTTCTCTTCCAATGCCCAAGCTCTTCACAGTAGCAGCACTTATCAACATCAGATGGGCCGGACTTGGGCTTATCAGAAGACATAGGCTTGTCCTGATTCCAAATATGGACGGCCTTGCCTCTACCCTTGTCTATACAAGATTTCTCAAACATTTTACCCTTTATGATGTATTGCTCAGCTGTCTTGAGCATGCCATGCAGCTCAGTCAACGTTTTCGTCAAGCCATTCTTGATATAGTTTTTGATAAACTTATCATAACTTGACGGCAGTGACTGCAAGATGATTTCAGTAGCCAACTCTAGGCTAACAGGACAATCCCGTTTCCCCAGGTTATCAATGTAACCCATCATTTTAATGACATGAGGACTCACTGGAGCATCCTTTGGTAGCTTGCACCCAATGAGAGACTTAACCATCTGGTATCTCTCAACTCGTGCCTGTTCCTGAAACATCAGTTTCAGGCTGGTGATCATCTCTATTGGCGACTCCATGTTCTCGTATTGACTCTTTAAGTCCGAGTTCATGGTAGCCAACATCAGACCACACACATCTACCACATCAATATAATGCTTATTCCAAGTATCATATACTGCATGTGAGGCGTTGGTCCCAAGCTTCTCGGGGAGAGGTTTCTCAAGAACATAGTCCTTACTCTCCTGCTTGAGAATAATTCTCAAATTTCGATACCAATCCAGGAAGTTGGATCCATTTTAACTTGTCCTTCTCAAGGACGGATCGCAACGAGAAAGTAGTTTTAGACATAGGCTGAAATCTAAGAAAAGAAAATTTTAGTTATGAAGTTCAGGAAATGAGGAATCTTATCTAATAAGAAAACTCGCATTACATTCAAATAATGTTTCCTCTATGAATATAATGATCCAAGACCCATACTTCACCAAAATCTGAGTGGACGACTCGCCATCACCCAAAATTTAGTTATCTAGGTAAGCAAATCATTGCTAATTGTACACATCCAATGTGTATTCAATGGGTTTAGAACATGTTTAACTTTTAATTTTAATTGAGTTTTAATTGTTCTAACAAAAGTGGGTTAGGTCATTTGGTTCGGTTTCTCAATCATTTGGTTCAATAACCAAACGATTACGGTTCGCATCCAACCTTAACAAAACCCGATAACCGGTCAAATCTAATTCAACCGATCCATCCAATTGAACCGATTCAATCAGTTTCAACTAATTGCGATAACCGGTCCAATCCAATTGAACCGACTTATCCAATCAAACTGATCTTATCCAATCAAATCGGTTTATACTAATTGAGATAACTAGTCCAATCCAATTGAACCAATTCATCCAATTTAAACTGATCTGTTCTACCTTAACCAAGCATGATAACCAGTTCAATCTAATTGAACCGATCAACCAATCGCAAGGCCTGTGTTGACCGACACTTATCCTGTGTCGATCGACACAGTAGGGTATCAGGAAATTTAACCATGCGAGATAACCGGTTCAATCCAATTGAACCGATCCATCCTTTCGCACAGCCTGTGTCGATCGATGCACCCAGTGTGTCGATCGACACAGTGCGATCTCTAAGATCGATACCCAAATTTTAATAAGCGTATTCGCGATGCATCGACCGACACTGACTTAGTGTCGATCGACACGGTGCGAAAACCCTAAAGTTTTAAGATCGAATCGCGGTGTGTCGACCGAAACAAACTTGTGTCGATTGACACTGTGCGAAAACACAGGTTCTTCGTTTTCGATAAGAAACAAAATCCGAGATTATTTTCATCAAAACGAAAACTAGCATGCATCAACCTATTCAAATACATCATTATTCGAATTACATGTTTCTGATTCAATGATTAAAACCCTAAGGCTCTGATACCACTGAAGGAACTTGAGCCAATTCTTACTGTTTCAGAATTCCACAAGTTCTAGCCTAGGATCTGGGTTTGAGTAATTGAATCCTTACAATTGTTCTGGCAGCGGAATATGATCAGATAAACGAGATCTCTAGAGCGCCTCTACTGCAGTCCACACGCACACAAGCTGGAATCCGCCGGGATGCTAGTGCCGGGAATCGGATCTCCTGAGAGTTTCAGAGTTTAGAGAGGTGGCTGCAATTGTTCTATCAAGAACTTCTGATCCAAATTCGAGCCTCATATTGAATATATAGGCTTTCAATCTCGACCTAATTACCCAATAATTAAACCGGGTCAATTTAAGTCATAATCCGAAACTGATGTTTCGGAATCGACCCCGTGTCGATCGATACACCAAGTGGTGTCGATTGACACACCTCTCAAAACTTGAATTCAATGCATATCCAATACACATTGACCAGCCCATATGCCAATGATCAATCCCATACAAAGTGTATCCAGCTTGCTTAGGTGTGTGACCCTGTAGGTTCATATAATACTAGCAATGAGTTACAACTCATAAGTCATAAGCGGTTTCTAGCAAAACGTTATGATTCCCTAGTATCACATGAATTGTCCGATCTCGATAATACAACTATCATGCAGAATAAGTACAATATGATTTCAGGACATAATCCCAACACAGACGTTTCCTCGGGATGAGCTGGCGACATCGCCTTGAAACAAAGACGGATCGACACAACCCTCGGCTTTGGCAATCAACCGGTTATATTCGGAGGCGTCCTCCTCAACCAAGGGGGCTCTTGACACTAGATCAGCTTCTTCGGATTCAAACACAGAAGGACCCCCAGATCTCAAATCGGCAATCAGATCTAGATTGCTCCTCGCCGCGACAAACTGACTCTGCCTCTCTATGGCCGAAGTCAACTTCGAGAAGATTTTTCAGAGTTTGGAAAATCGAGACACGATTTTCTTCAGCATCCCTCTTTTCCTCTTTCGGTCGCATCCTGAAGAGACGCTTCACGAGAAATCTCCCTTTCGGCGAGTTGATTTCTCAAGGCCTCAACTTCAGTAAGAGACCTATCTCTTTCGATACCAAGGGAAAATTTCGCCGCTTCAAACTCGTTTTTTCACCCTCGATGGAAGTTTTCAGAACGGAAACATAATTCACCAAGCTTGCATTATCCACATAACGCCTCGCAATGCTATCCTGAATTCTTCGAAGCTTTCCATCGGACTCGGCAGCATGGCGATTAATCGAAGCCCACGTCTGAAAAGCCTTCAAGCTATAAGAAACCAACTCGTGCAGTCAATACGGAGCCGATGAAGGAGATTTTCTCCCGATAAAATCTGCTCGACTTTTCCGCATTAATCGACCTAACGTCATCACGACAGTTTCAGCTTCTTGGACATACAAATCGTCCTAGCAGGCTCGACAAACTAACCTGAAACCAAATCCTACTCAAAAAATCCAAGCAGACTTACTCAGAAAATTCCAAAGCCTAACACGACTTCTCTCTCGGACTCCTCACACTCGTAAACACGACCGGTTCACAATTCAACACACCTTCTCAACTGCTTTGCTTGTTCAAATGCGGAAGTGTCGACGAAAGACCAACAATGGATTTTCAAACATCCAATGATAATACTTAGAACTACGAATGGCTTGATCCCTTTCTTAAGGGAACGTAGGCAGCCTTTCATAAGGTTCAGCTGTAAACAAAAATTATCCGCTTGAAGTAACAAAGCATAAAGGTCATACACCGGAACAACCAATGGTTCCGAAGAAAAGTTCAACAACATACGGAATTGCTTGGAAGACTTTGCACACACACAAAAAATCAATTACGGCCGAAAGATCCAAAAGTGTCACCATGTACACACCAATGGATGTGAATCGACTTACTCGAAAAGTCGGAACAAATCCAACTCGAAAATACCGTTCCAAAAAATCTGTCTAACTCGATGTACAAGACAATGGCAAAAATGCGACAAAAGACTCGGACAACCCTTCGTCGCAAACGGAAGAGCAACATAACAAAAGGGTCGAACAAGTCTTTTGGACAATTGCTTTTGCCTCGAATACAAAATAACCTCGCCATCATCGCACTCGAGTCTGGCGAGCTGAGGGCTAACTGTTGGGTCAAAAACCCCTCGACGGAAAATATATCCGAAGACAAGATCGGGCAATCAAAAACGGACAACTATCCGTTTCGGATAAACAGAGTCCCGTATGAGTGACAAAGTTATACGAAGTGTCGATAACTTCATACGGATAACTTTTCTACAAAAATATTCAATGAACGTCATTTCATATGAAACAGATGACATTTCATACGAAACGAACGATATTTCATGCACAACGGATCGATCGGACGACCACATCTGTTGACAGGAACTACGGACTGACGAAACATCCAAATGGACAACAACCGAGCTAAACCAGCTCGGACCGAGCTAAAACAGCTCGGAAATTCCGAGCTAAACCAGCTCTGATTTTCGGATACAAACTCTAAAGTTTGAGAAAATACGAATTTTGGTCCAAACATACAATATTCGTATGTCCGAACTTTGGGCCGAATAAAGAAGTTTGTGCACAAACAGACTCGGACTGTCCGTTCTCGGCCCATTCGGCGAATAGGTCAAGCCGCGGAAAGATAATTGCCGAAGAGAGAAGAAAAACTAAAAGGAGTGAAGATCAAGAGATCTTCGAGCGAAAGAGGAAAATCTGAGATGAAAATGTAAATCTTAACGGAAAAAAGAAGGAGATAACAACATGAAGATTTCCGCAAATCTTGCGAAAAATATCTTTGAAGATAACTTGCCGCAGCTATATAAGGAGATGGTGGTCCTACGATTTAGATATAGCAAAAAATCCTAGCATCTAGACTTAAAAACTTAGCGATTTTCTTAGCCGTTTCCGTTCTTTGTACTCTTTTTCCGATCTATGTACTCTCTTTTCCGATCTCTTATCAATAAAATATCCTCAGGGTTTACTATTTCGGTATGTTTATCTTTGAAGTTTATGTTACCTAAAAGTTTGCTCTACAAGTTTTGACAATGCGAGTTACGACCTTCACAACGTTTTGTATAATTTGACATATGTTGTTTTTAGAAAATAAATTGAAGATAAAAGTGTTAATCGATTTGGAGCTACAAAAGCAAACTGAACCGGTAATCTTATATAATAATAAAAAATCTACAATCTATTAGGGCTTAGTATGTAATAATAATCAAAAGTGAGAAGTTCAATACAATGGCTTGATCCCATTCGATTAAGGTGAAAGTGACAACCATCATTTGAATTTTAATATTACATTGTTTGAATTGTTTAGTTGGTATTAAGTTAGTGATAATATAAAAAGAAAAGAAATATGATATGTGATATGATCTTATTAGATTATTTCAAAGATTTATCCATCCGATTAGAGATGGTTTCATAGTAAAACTACTTTAAGTTTCTTTCTTCCAATGTATTATGTTATTTGAGAAATAACATTGATTAAAATAAAAGTTAGAGTTGTTGGTTATGAAAATAACTTAAAAATTTATATATTCAAACTATTAAATATTCCATTTATTTGAAAAGAAATAAGAAATATTTAAATAGAAGTAATATATATTCATATATAATTAATTTTGTATTTTAATATCGTAATATTTTTAAAAATAAATTTATTTATTTTATTTATTTAAGAATATTGATGTAAGGTTTGAATTGAGTATGGCACATAAGAAAAAAATCTTTCCAAATAATATTACAAACATTTGAATATAATTTCATGTTTGTTATTTCCAGAAAAATTTATGAATTAATAAAAATGAAACTAATAGTAAATATTCATAATGGTAATTATTAATATTTTAATACACTAAAGATAACTATTCAATTGAATTTTATAAGAATTAAAATGAGTGGATATGTAAGAAACTATTACTCAAATAATATTATAGAGATTAATATAACTTTATTTTGTTGTATTTTTTACCTAAAATAAAGTTATTATTATTTATTCCTGAAATTGGTTAATAATTTATTCTGAAAGTTATTATATTATTAATAAAAAACTAAATTCTCAACATTCAATATAAGTTATCTTCTTTTTAGCTATAAAAAGTTAGTTTTCAAAAAAAAAAAACCATGGATTGGTTTTGGAAAATATATAAATTGTTTTGCTATTAATGTGTATTTTATCAAAAAAATATATACAATAAGGATAAACCTCACTGTAAACCAAATAACTTTATTCTAAATTTGGATTGAAAGAACAAACCTTTTCGGTCTTATGATTTTTAACTAAATCAGTTCTAAAATTTTGAGTTAAATTATAACCAAACCAAATCACTTATTGTGGTTTGGTTTGCTTTGATTTTTTCGGTCAAAAATTTTAGCTCCATCCTTAACTAGTTTATTAGTTTTACAATCCTGCATGCATCATATCTAATGTTTGTTATTTAGGTTTCTAACTCTCAAATTTCTCTTTTAATAAAATGAAACCGCTTGAATTACGTGTACTAGTGGAACAATATCCATCAAATATATATCCATCAAACTAATATATAATATATAAATTTAAATATATTTATTTTGGCTTGGCGTCAATGCTTACATCCTATGTAGAAGGGTATGATAACTTGTAATGATGGATCTTGATATCAGATAGTAATATATTATGTGGGAAACATAAAGAAAAAGCTGTTGTGTTGGCTTCTGACCAACAAAAAAAAAAAAAAACGAAAGAAAGAAGAAGCAGCTTATTTTGGCTTTATTTGTTACTAGGAATTATAGGTATTCAGGATGAGGATAAAGGTTCTTTTGCGTGATGGCTTTTAACTTTATGCAATGCCCAGTATTAAACAAAAATTTTATTTTTATTTTATTGTTTCTTACATTTTGAATATCTGCTCTTTACTTAAAAAGAGCCAAAACTTTCTAAATACGGACGAATCGTGTATGGTATGAAACCTGTCTTTTTAAATATAAAATAAAAATAAACAATTGTGTCAGTTTGACGGACAGATGTTAACAGATGTTAAAGTTAACTTGACTTTGATCTGATTTTGCCCAAGTCCACATAGTTTTGTTCTTTATGTCCGGCTTTTGGAAGCTCTCCCTCGACTTTATGTAGTTGCACACTTGCACACACCGACATAATTAAAATAATTTATTTTAATTATTTGGGATTGCCACATTAAATTAGGCGCTAATTAATTTAGTAGAAAGTGTATCTATTTGAATTATGTAGCACTTTGATCACTATCACAACTGATTATCACTACGTATATTTATGGGGGAGGGGGGAAATTATGTCAAATTTTACGTATAATTAGCCACCTTTTCTCTATCTAATATATTCACATTAGCATAATAAAATATTTAAAATAAATTCTACAAACATTAATTTCGATTTTAATCTCCAATTAATGACACTTATTTTTCTTTTTAAATTATTAAATCCAAAATTCATAAAATCTAGTTATCTACCAAATATGTCCATATTCTTCTCACTGCTAAAAACTCTACAACAACAATTATATATTTTCATTTCAAAAAGATAAAGACTATCAAATTTATTAGGCATAGTAACAATATGATCTATCTATATTAGATCAAACAATATATTGAGAGTCAAAGAAATTAATGTTTGTTACCAACACCATCATCACCACCACCATCTCAAACAGAATCATCTAAGACTGAGCTCACATCTTCCTCATTACAGTCTTCTTATTTTTCATCTCCTTCTCCATCTTCAGTTTTATATTTTTCATCATGATTCACCGTATCTTCTTCCATATCGGATCGGCTTGAGACACAAAGACGGATTAAATGCATATTAGCTAATTCGACCATGCTCCGTACTTGCCCATCATTTGTGGCATAAACAGAAGGGCTCTCGGATCCATTTGTTTCAAGAGTGCTTCCGGCAATGGATATGATAACTCCACCAGCTCGGTTTTCTTGTCCAGCATATAATCATCTTGTACCATCTCAACAAGTTCTTGATGTGTAGAACCATCACGCAAAGTGATAAACCGCCCTCCTTTGAGATTATCAACCACAAAATGCCAAATCTGGTCTCTCACAACCCATTCACCAAAATTAACAGGTAACTGAACCATTATATGTATAAACAAACACGTATAAACCACATTAGAGATCTATTGGGAAAAGCCAAACTTCTTTGCGAATTCTGATGATATTAGCTACATTTCCAATATTATTCAAAAAATGATTTAAAAATAATTACCAAATATAATAATGTCAAAAAGAGGAACATATAAAACTAACACACATTTATAAAAATTAAAATCAACGAAATTAATCACAAGTATACAATAAAAATGCATTTTTAAAATTTTTAACATTCCAGACGTCTATAGCAGTCTGATTGTAGTAAAACCAGACATCTATGGCAGTCTGAAAAGAGGGTATTTTTGCAATTTAAATAAAATGTCAGACAACAAATGCAGTCTGAAAGCCATCAGACAGCATACGCGACCTGCTTTGAATTTTTTTTCAAAATTTTTGAAATTTTTGTCAGACAGGTTATGAAGTCTGAGAAAAATGGGTAGTTTTGCAATTGACTTTTAAATTTGACTTTTTTGTTAGACTTCTTATGCCGTCTGACAAAAAGTAAGGGGTTGTTTTGCAACTGACCGAGAAAATTTGGGATTAGCTTTTTTGTAATGGACTTTTATTGCTGTCTTACCAGAGTTTCAGACATCAAGGGAAGTCTGATAAAAAAACTTCGCATTTTCGGTGTTTATCCAGCATTGACCAAAATTTGATTTTTCAGATGTCCATAGATGTCTGACAAAAGTTTTTAATTTCAAATGTCTATAGTTGTATGATATTTTTTCTCTTATTTTCAGACAGATTTAGAAGTCCCACTTTTTTCTCTTATTCTGGTAGAAAAATTGGGTCAATTGCAGTTTTTACCTCCTTTTATTTTCAGACATCAGATTTCTTCTAACAAAAAGTCAAGAATCAGACAATTTCTTGCCATACTACATAAGAAGTCTGACTAAAAAATCAAATTTGAATCAATTGCAAAACTATCTTCTTCTTATTTAGACTTCTTGGTGAAGTCTGATATTTTTTTTTCAAAGGAATTTCTCAGACTTCTATGGAGGTCCGTCAATTGAAAGGCAATTGCAAAAGTACCCTCTCATTGACCATATTGAAGTTCACGAAAAAAAATTAGACTTAAACGGAAGTTTGAAATTACAATTCAGATCTGAAAATCGACGATATGAAAAAAGTCATACTAATGTATGTTTTAAGTTTGTTTTTAGCCTCGTTGATTGTCGAGAACATCTAATATCCCCGAAAACCTGAAATCCGAGTCGTGTTTTGCTGTTTTTATAAGATAATAAACGATTTCACTACTTTTGAATAGAAAAATCGAAGGGAAAAAGGGAGAAATCGGAGAGGAGAACGTCCGAGCTCTATTCTTGAGCTTTACTTGAGCTTTAGTGGTGGAAAAACGAGCTGGATTACACATTAACTCATCGGCGATGGTTGTTGTTGTGGTTGTTGAGCATTCATGGCGATGACATTTTCGTGAATATCAAAAACAAATTTTGGTCTTTTTGTCTTTTGTTTAATGAAGTCTGACGATGGCATTACCATGAATACCCAGATTTGTAGGGGGATATATTAGCGAAGGAGAGGAAGGAGAAGGCCGATGATAGTTTCAGACAAAATAAATTAATTCTAAATTATATTTTAAAGAAAAGTATGACCGTATTTCTTTAGCGCTGGTTAAAATGTAGTAGCTTCGTTGAAAACGTGATCAAACTAATGCAAGTGTCAAACATTTTAATAACTTCTCTAAAGCCATTTTTTACTAAAAGCCAAATATACATTTCAATCTTGCACATAAAAAGATTTAAGTCGAGCAAAACACACGCCGAAGAATATGAATATGCTGAGGTCTACAACATCTTTATTTTTACATAGTTATTATGAATTATAGTACATTAGTTCTGATTCCGCGTCTGTTTTTTTTCCTTCTATTAAACCATCAGTAATCTCTTTATGATTGATATGGATATATCAAGTACTGAGCAGTGCAACAATCATTATATTATATTACTTTGAGCACACCATAATCTTGTCTAAACAATTCTCTCTCTCTCTCTCTCTCTCTCTCTCTCTCTCTCTCTCTCTCTCTCTCTCTCTCTCTCTCTCTCTCTCTCTCTCTCTCTCTCTCTCGAACATTTACGCAACATTCATTCACCAAAAATGATCAGACATAGGCAGTACCATGCATGTCAGAGACTCCGGCAAAGGAGGTTGAAGCTGTGACTCCTCCACCAGCTCCAACGGCTCCGCCAACAAATGGCACAAAGACTCCGGCGACGTCCACAGAGACTCCGGCGAAGGAGGTTGAAGCTGTGACTCCTCCACCAGCTCCAACGGCTCCGCCAACAAATGGCACAAAGACTCCGGCGACGTCCACAGAGACTCCGGCGAAGGAGGTTGAAGCTGTGACTCCTCCATCAGTGGTATAAGTCTCTGAAAATCCTGAAACTTTGTTTTACGTTGGTGCTGTTTTAAAAACGTCTCTTTTAGATTCATCTTGTTCAATCTTTCTCTGTCGTCTTTCTCTACTGGTTCTATGTTTTCATCTCTCCTTTAGCAACAATATAAGCTTATATCATATTTCAAGCTTCCATATATATATTTTACCAAAACCTTAATCTAATATTTTCCTACATCCGTAACAAACGTATCAAGGATGTATTATTGGCTACAACCTTAAATATATTATATGGTTTCTCATTCTTTATATCTAAACAACACCGAACTTTACCTAGAAATAAAATTGCAATAAAACATTTTTTTTTTTTTTTTTTTGCAATAAAACATTCGTCCAGCAATATAATCCCTTTTCTATGATGTTGATGATATCAAAATATTAACTTTTTGGTTTCTTAAGTAAAGCAAATAATGAAACTTCTGCAGTAGGATATATACACAAGTTTGCATATTTGAGTGACAGTGAAAGAGTTTTGTTGGTTCTAAATGGTTTAATCGACAATAAGATTTTCCAGACCACAAATAAATGGACCAAAACTAAATCATAACGGGAGAGCGCAACTTGTGTTTGTAGACCGTGAAAGTTTAGTCACTTAATCTGGTTCATGCATGTACGGTACCGTATTTAAACTTAAATTTCAGCTTAGGAGGAGAGAAAAGAAGCAGCAATAAATATTTATAAGTAAATATTTTTGTGTGTGTTGTCTACAATTTACTCCCTCCGTTTCATATTAAGTGTCGTTTTAAGACTAAATTTTTGTTTCAAAATAAGTGTCGTTTTACATTTTCAATACAAAATTTTAAATACATTCTCAATTTTATCCTTGTCTTTTAGCTTATTAATAAGTGTGAACACATTATATAGTGTAATTAATTAAGGGTAAAACAGAAAATTTGATTGTTTTCTTAATATGTGTGAAAAATGCTAGAACGACACTCTTTGTGAAACGGAGGGAGTAATATTTAGAAGTAAATCAAAAGAATATATTAAATCACTACCATCTATATTACTAATTTAAAAATATATTTTTGTAAACTTAATGTTTCCATGCACTAAAGAGTAAAGATAGTATAACTAGAGCATAATTATATATGTCAACATCAATGCTTTTTAGTTTTGGAGAACAAGTCTTAAAAAAGTATCTATAATACACATTTAGCTGCTAAAAGACAATATATCGAGAAAAAGCGAGACTAAAAAGGAATGGAGAGGGAGAGAAAGAGAGCATAACCAACACTACTTTAGGTCTAGGCATAGCCGGCGTTAGACAGATTTTTTTTAAAGTTTTTAAATTGGTCCCACTTGTCAGGGGCTCCACATAATCTGTCAGGGGCTCCACTAACAGAAATGTAACCTATTATTAAATGTAAAAAAATAATTGATAAGAAAAGTAAAAAAGTTTCCATTTACAAAATATTAGGTGGGTTCCAAGACTATTATAATTTTACATACAAATTGGTTTAATAGTTAAAAAATAGTATTATTTTAAACACAACACTCCTCTTCCTCCTAAATATAGTTACACAAGAAACAACTGAGACAAAAAAAAATTGTTCAAAAAACCAGAAAATCATTTGATTATGAGGTTTTGAAACAAATTCTAAATAGGATTCCCAAAATTTCAACTCCGGCTTTGAGTCTAGGAAAAAAATGGAACCGAAGAACCGAACAGAAACCGACTTAAAATAATTGGTTTAGTTTGGTTTCAGTTCCATCTAAAATATCCACTAAATTTTGTATTTAAGATTCACATATATCGGTTCGGTTTCGGATATTACCTGGTAACCATTATAAAAAACCGACTACCCAAACATATATATACACTCACATATACTATCAAGGTTTATTGACATTTCATATAATTTATTGGTATTTTAGATAATTTTTTGACATTAAGCTACACCTAGCAATCATGGCCACTAAAAGTCTGTAACTTTTTAAGAAGTATGCATTGATAATCCTTCGTTTCTTATATACGTCCAAAAATTTTATTTTGAATCTTGTTATAGAAAATATCTGAATTATATCAACACCATTTTATATATTTCTTCGGATATTTTTCTTAACCTGGTAATGATATTAAAACAAAAAAAAGAATTATAAGTAATTGGGTTTGATCACTCGAGTCCCCAAATCGGTAGAACCTTGATTAGAAGTGGACGTAGTTATGACTAAATAAAATAAAAAAATGAAAACCATTTTTCTTTATTTATGAGACCAACACATTTAGTTAAGCATATTTGTTTTTTTTTTCTTTATCTCAGGTAAGATTAGACAAAATTCTATACTCAAAGATGCAAACCGAACTCAACAAAAAATAGTACTAAACAAATCCAAACTAAACACAAACGGATCCTACACTCCTTTATCCAAAAACCAGAATTTAACCCCAAACCAAACCGAAAATCAAATAGTATCTAAAATATTTGATATATAATTATATATAAAATACAGACTTAAAATAACTTAATATAAAAAAAAAATTTATAAACCCAAATTTATCAGTTATTTTAAAACTAAAAATTGAAATACCTAAAATAACTAAAATCTAACAACATTTTATTCAAATTTAATCAAATTATTGTTTTTTTATAAATATTTTAGGTATTCGAACCTGGTCCGAATTTATAAGGAACCGAACTGAATCCAGATATGAAATTCTAAAATATATCCAACGAGATTTATTTTTACGAACCCGAAAAATCTTAACCAAACCCGAACACCCATACCTACTTCCAGGTGTTTTGAGAATGAATAAATGATAAATAACACTTGTTAAAAAATAATTGCCTACATGTAATAAAATTATCAAGGATGTATTATTGGCTACAACCTTAAATATAGTATATTTTAAGGTTAATTTCCTTATCTAATATTAAAATTCAGTTTTTATCTTCTCCCTGTTTTCATTTTCTTACACAATTTGATAAAATAATCTCTCACCTTTTTCTACATTTGGTCGATGATCCATTAGTACATACAACTACCGAAAGTTTATTACTAATCATCAATCAAAATCAGCATTTAACCATTTAATCAAAAAAATATATAGTGTGTGTTGTTTACAATTTAATATTTATAAGTAAATCAAAAGAATATATTAAATCACTACCATCTATATTATTGATTTAAAAATATATTTGTGTAAATTTCATGTTACCATGCGCTAAAGATAATATAACTAGAGTATAATTATATATGTCAACATCAAACTTGCTTTTTAGTTTTGGAAAACAAGTCTTAAAAAATGTTTGATTTTCTGCAATTGTATAAAAGTATCGTGGTATACTATTTATACACATTTTAGTTGGTAAAAGACAAAATATGGAGAAAAAGAGAGACAAAAACAAACTGAGAGTAAAAAGGAATGTCAGGACCAACAAAAAAGAGCAGAGAGAGAGAGAGAGAGAGAGAGAGAGAGAGAGAGAGAGAGAGAGAGAGAGAGAGAGAGAGAGAGAGAGAGAGAGAGAGAGAGAGAGAGAGAGAGAGAGAGAGAGAGAGAGAGAGAGAGAGAGAGAGAGAGAGAGAGAGAGAGAGAGAGAGAGAGAATAACCAACACTACAAAAGTTTAGGTCTAGAAAAAAAACGGAACCAAAGAACCGAACTGAAACCGATTTAAAATGATTGGTTTAGTTCAGTTTCAGTTCCAGCTAAAATATCCATTATATTTTGTATTTAAGATTTACGGATATCGGTTATGTTCCGAGTATTATCTGGCAACCATTATAAAGAACTAACTACTCAAACATATGTATACACTCATATATAGTATCATGATTTATTGACATTTCATATAAAATATTGGTATTTTAGATAAATTTTTTGACAATAAGGGTTTCCGATTTTGTTATTTTGTCATTTCAAGTATTTTAATTACACCTTGGATAATTTATTTGGTATTTTGGATTAGGGTACTTTTTATCATTTTAAATATTTTATTCTATTTTAGATATAAAGTCGCTATTTCAGATAGTAAATACCGGAATCATTTAAAAACCAAAAAATTCTGATATTTTATGGTTTCTCATTCTTTATATCTAAACAAGACCGAACTTTACATAGAAAGAAAATTGCAATAAAACATTCTTTTTTTTTTGCAATAAAACATTCGTCCAGCAATATAATCCCTTTTCTATGATGTTGATGATATCAAAATATTAACTTTTTGGTTTCTTAAGTAAAGCAAATAATGAAACTTCTGCAGTAGGATATATACACAAGTTTGCATATTTGAGTGACAATGAAAGAGTTTTGTTGGTTCTAAATGGTTTAATCGACAATAAGATTTTCCAGACCACAAATAAATGGACCAAAACTAAATCATAACGAGAGAGCCAACTTGTGTTTGTAGACCGTGAAAGTTTTTTTTTTTTTGTGTGTGTGTAAAGAGAGCAAATCAATTTTATAATTACTAAAATAAAGTTAAATCCTCTTAATTAATTTGAACATGAATAAGTTACTTTAGGTTTTTGATCTTCCCTATTAATTCCGATGTTTTAATCATTTTGAAATTTTTCTAAATTATACTAATTAATTAATTTGATTCAAACTTAACAAAAGAATGCTTCTCATCCATTTCCGTTTGCTGTTTGAATAAATTAGAGATCATCAGCTCCGAGCGTGTTTTAATTGTATTTTTTTTCTGTTAAACCCTAAGCTCGATCTAAACTCCGATGTAAAGATTTGAACTTGAAAGAAAGAGAATGCAAGAAAGACACAAACGCAAGTGTTCACCCGGTGTTCACCACACCATTCAATTCGAATGGCTGCTATACTCACCGGGGCTGACTCAGTCAGCAATCCACTAAACTTAGCTCAAACTCGAGCTACTCGATCTCTCTCAACAATGGTGTCTCTCTCTCTCTGATCAGTTACAGCAAATCCTCTCTGATCAGAACTCACTCGAACACTCGAGGAAGATAACAAGAACACAGCTTTATACTTGAGTTGTTTACACATAAATGAAACACGTGAGTCTCACATGTTCAGGGTCAAACTTAGAAAGGTCTAAACCCTCTTCTTCCTCGAGAGTCTCCTTGACACTTAGAGAAATCTGTAGAGATAAATGGACACAGACTTACAAATCTCCACCTTGTCCCTTTATCTCAACTTCAGTGACTTTCAGATTCCACATCTGATAACTTGAGAACAACTTGTTCATCCCTTTGCAACTCGTTTGCACTTAACTCCCCTTGTTGCAGTTTCCTGGAAAACACTCCTTCCAGCTTCATAACTTCTGAGAAACACTTCTCCCAGCCTTGTAGTCCTGAGTAAACCCACTCAGCTGTGTGTCCTGAGCTCCACCTAGCTCAGTGTTCTGTAACTCTTAAGAGTTCTAACGCGTCTCTGAACTTTCCAATGGGTAGACTCTTAGTGAGTATATCCGCTGGATTGTACACTGTAGATATCTTCAAGACTTTGATAATCCCATCACTTATTAGATCCCGGATGAAGTGATACTTGACTGCCATGTGTTTTGTTCTCTCATGGAACACTGCATTCTTGGCTAATGCAATTGCACTCTGAGAATCACAGTGAATATTCACAGTTTCTTGAGAGAATCCTAACTCATTCACAAAACCTCTTAACCACACCGCTTCCTTTGCTGCAACACACAAAGCTATGTATTCAGCTTCAGTTGTTGAGAGAGCTACCACCTTTTGAAGACTTGATCTCCAACTTATCACATTTCCTCCAGCAGTAAACACTAGACCTGATATAGAGCGCCTTCTGTCAAGGTCTGCTGCATAGTCAGCATCACAGTAGCCTTGTATTAAGAACTCTCCATCTCTTCTGTAGCACAACTTAACCTTTGGTGTTCCTCTGATGTATCTAAGTATCCACTTGTCAGCCTGCCAGTGATCCTTTAAGGGAGCACTCATGAACCTGCAAACCAAACCTACAGCATATGCAAGATCAGGTCGAGTCCCAATCATTGCATACATGAGGCTTCCCACAACACTCTGATATGGAACAGTCTTCATTCTATCCTCCTGCTCAATCTTTTCTTTGTCAGTTGCTGACTTCAACTTGAAGTGAATCCCTAGAGGTGTTGCAACCTGTTTAGCTTTATCCATTCCGAAGTTGCTGAGAACCTTAAGCAAATAGCTTTCCTGTGAAACTGTCAGTGTCCCTTTAGACCGATCTCTAACAATCTCCATTCCCAATATCTTCTGAGCATCCCCTAGATCCTTCATGTCGAATTCAGCGTTCAACAAGCTTTTGAGACTTGTTACCAATCTCTTGTTCTTGGCTGCGATCAGAATGTCATCCACATATAGTAACAAATATATGTATCCTTCTTTACCTTCCTCTTTATAGTAGACACAGACATCATAATCGCTTCTACTATACCCATTCTTCAGCATGAACTCATCAAACCTAGTATTCCACTGTCTTGGTGATTGTTTAAGCCCGTAGAGAGATCTTTTAAGTAAGCACACCTTCTCTGGATGCTTCTTGTCCACATATCCTTCAGGCTGCTCCATATATATTACCTCATCCAAGTAACCATGTAAAAAAGCTGTTTTTACATCCATTTGTTGAAGCTCCATATTGTAGTGAACCACTGCAGATAATAACAGCCTGATAGAGACATGTTTTGCTACTGGTGAAAAGATCTCTTGATAGTCCACGCCTTCCTTCTGTGAGTACCCCTTGGCAACCAGTCTGGCTTTAAACCGTGGAGCCTCTACACCACTGATCCCTGCCTTGCGTTTAAACACCCATTTGCATCCTATGGGCTTCTGTTCTTTGACTCTGTCCACCAGAACCCAGGTTTTGTTCTTACCAAGCGACTCCATTTCTTCCTTACTTGCAGCTATCCACTTATCTCTGTCTGGATCACTCAAAGCCTCTTGATAGCTTTGTGGTTCTGGTCTTCCTCCGTCTTCACTCATCAGATAAGCGTACCCTGAGATGTCACTGTCTTCATCCTCTGCATAAGTAACATAATCCTTCAATCTGACTGGAAGTTTGATCTCCCTTCTGTTCCTATCTCTGGCTATATGATGACTGTGAGGTTCATCATCTTCAGATGAAGACTCTATCTCTTGAATGTCCTCTATGGGTTCCTGTTCTGCTCCACCTTGAGCTGAGACTTCTCTATTGTTTGAATCTGCAAAATCAAAGCTCATAGATTTGTTAGTTAATATGAATTCACTACTGGTACCTGACTTGGTCTCTGATTTGATGTCTTTGTACATCACATCTTCTCTGAAGATTACATTCCTGCAGATGTTAACCTTCCTCTCTTCAAGTAGCCAGATCCTGAATCCTTTTACTCCATCTGGATATCCTGTAAATATGCCTTTCTTTGCTCTTGGACTTAGTTTCCCATCATCCGTATGTACATATACCAGACATCCAAATCTCTTTAGTCCAGATATATCAGGAACTGCAGAAGTCCACCTTTCTTCAGGAATGTCAAAGTCTATAGCCGATGCAGGTGTTCTATTTAGAAGATACACTGAAGTTGAGACTGCTTCAGCCCAGAACCGTTGCTCTAACCCACTTTCACTGAGCATACTCCGTACTTTGTTCATGATTGTTCTGTTGAGTCTTTCAGCTATGCCGTTCTGTTGTGGAGTATAAGTACAGGTACGGTGTCTGACTATTCCCTCTTGTTTACAAAACCCATCAAACCTTTGATTACAAAATTCGAGTCCGTTATCTGTCCTTAGATTCTTGACTTTCCTATCTGTTTGATTCTCAACCATAACCTTCCATTCCTTGAATTTATCAAATGCTTCATCCTTTGTCTGAAGGAAATACACCCACACCTTTCTTGACCAGTCATCTGTGAAGGATATGTAGTATTGACATCTTCCTAGACTTGTGGGAACATTCGGAGAACCCCACAAATCAGAGTGAATGTACCCAAGCTTGTCTTTCGTCACATGACGAGCTTGACTGAACCCCACCTTGTGTGCCTTTCCTATAATACAATCCTCACAGAACTTCATTTCTCTCAGCTTACTTCCTTCTAGACATCCTTTCTTCACCAAGATATCTAGTGGCTTCTGTCCAATGTGACCCATTCGACTGTGCCAGAGACTTGTGTAGTCATCTTCTTCACTTGTATGTCTAGAATCTTCTGACACGTTGTTACAGGTGTCAGATGTCTTAGCAGTTCCTTGTAAGAAGTACAAAGTATCATTTCCTCTTCTGGAGCCTTTCATTATTACTGTGCAGCCCTTCACAATCTTCAGAATTCCTTTGGACCCCTTGAACTCACATCCTTTATCTTCTAGAGTTCCCAGGGAGATCAAGTTTCTGCCAATGTTTGGCATGTACCTTACCTCATGTAGAACAAAAGTTGAACCATCTGAGTTTGTAAACCTGACTGAGCCGATACCCTTTACCTCTGCACTTGTGTTGTTAGCCATCCTGACTTTACCAGAAGAAACGTCTTTGTACTCAATGAATATGTCCTTTCTTGGTGTCATGTGAAACGAACATCCTGTATCCATGACCCATTCATCTCGCTCATTTCCTTTATCTGTGAGATTCACTTCCATAGCCACTAATCCGACTAAGTCTTGAGCATCATCCCTTGCCATAGACGATTATGCTTGTCCCTGAGATTGTTTCTTGTTGTGAGATTTTCCTTTGTTCCTCTCCAACCACTTGTAACACTGTTTCTTAAAATGTCCCTCTTTTCCGCAGATCCAGCAAATCTTCTTCCCATCCTTTGACTTAGATCTTGACCTGTGATTGTTCTTGCCTTTACCAGAATGGAATTCCCTATTCTCAGTTCTTCCTCTCACAAAATGTCCTTCTGATCCTGACTTAGAGCTAGACTCACTGCCTAGTTCTTTTTCCTTAGATCTTGCTGAACTAGTTACATCTTCCAACTTAATTGCCTCTCTACTGTACTTAAGTGTTTCCTTCAATTGATCATATCTAGATGGCAGGGAATTTAGCATAAGAATAGCTTGTACTTCCTCAGGTACCTCAATGCTTAGATGGCTTAGTTCTCCTACCAGTTTCAGGAAATCATCTATGTTGTCATCGATAGACTGATTATCCTTCATCTTGAAGCTGTACAGTTGTAGCTGAGCAAATACTCTATTAGGCAAAGATTTCGGTCGATAGAGTTTTTCTAGAAGGCTCCAAGTTTCAGCTGCAGTCTTGCATCTCTCGATCTTTCTCAATACATGATCTCCGACGTTGAGAAAGATCGTGTTCATCGCTTTTTCACATCGCTCCAGGCGCTTGTCTTCGTCTTCGATGATTTTCTTTTTCACATCTGAATCCAATTTCTCGACCTCGGATTCTTCTTGCTCCTTAACCGGAACCTTCTCCGTGAGTACATCTTTGAGACCTGATACGCTTAGATAAGCGTACATCCTTCGCTTCCATAACGAGAAGTCGCCTGTCCCGTCGAACTTCTCGATCGACACCGTTCCTTTCATCTTCATCAATCGCTTTACAGATCTTCCGCCTCGGATTCCTTTCTCTTCGAAACACCTCGCTCTGATACCAATTTGTTAAACCCTAAGCTCGATCTAAACTCCGATGTAAAGATTTGAACTTGAAAGAAAGAGAATGCAAGAAAGACACAAACGCAAGTGTTCACCCGGTGTTCACCACACCATTCAATTCGAATGGCTGCTATACTCACCGGGGCTGACTCAGTCAGCAATCCACTAAACTTAGCTCAAACTCGAGCTACTCGATCTCTCTCAACAATGGTGTCTCTCTCTCTCTGATCAGTTACAGCAAATCCTCTCTGATCAGAACTCACTCGAACACTCGAGGAAGATAACAAGAACACAACTTTATACTTGAGCTGTTTACACATAAATGAAACACGTGAGTCTCACATGTTCAGGGTCAAACTTAGAAAGGTCTAAACCCTCTTCTTCCTCGAGAGTCTCCTTGACACTTAGAGAAATCTGTAGAGATAAATGGACACAGACTTACATTTTCCTACTAAACCGACCTTCTCCCCTATATCAATATTGTTAAAAACTAAAAAAAATATGGACTAAGTTACAAAAATAGATAAATGATTTATCAACTCATGAGTTGTCCCACTTATCTACATTTTTACCTTAATTACTGAAGTACTACAATAGCATAACTATGTTATTCGTGACCATGCACTGATCGTAAGAAAAAGTTGAAACCATAAACACTCACACATGAAACACAACCATTGTTCGCTGTCTCCAGTTGATATGCATTGCTACTATCCGATTCGTGGCTGTGAATCTCTTGATGAACCACCTATCCATCCTGCATATTCTTAAGTTCCCAAATCATCAATCTTTTGAGATACAAGCATATTGCTGTAGTGTTAGAACCAAGTTTTACTTACCCTTGGTAGATGAAATCTGCCAGAAGAGCAACAAGCAGCAATGTGAAGTAGAAACATTAGGACATGTTTTAAATAGTCTTGACTTCTTTATAATTATTTATATATACAATCTACCAATAAAAAAAATTAGGGATTACTTTTCATTATATGTATTATTTTATTGAATGCAGTAAGAAAAATTGTACAATGATAGAATAATCATAATTTATGATTTTTATTTTTAAATGATATTAACCAATTGTAGGGATAATTGTAAAAAAAGAGCTCTCGACCAATAACAAATTATAAAAAGAGCTAAAAGTTTACATTAAAAATACAACATAGTATTCAAACAGCTTTTAAAAACAGTAATTTTACACCTGATATGAAAAAGAGGTCTTTGTTTTTATGGTCTTCGTATTTTATTCATTGCCAAACTATATACGCATCACCGTTGGCCACAATAGAAGCGTTGAAAACTAAATCATTACAATCAAAAACGCCTAAGCAAAGCTTTAACTATTGTGCGGACAGGAAAAATGTCAGCCTAAATATACAACACAACTCATAGACAATTTCTGTTTTCCTTCTTTCAGTTCTTCTCTGGTGCTTTAGGTTGTAACCTTATGCCAACTCTCTTAGCCACGTCTTAAGTGTTTCATATTGGGCCCCAGGAAAGGAGTTTTAGTGACAGATGGTTATCGGAAAAGGGTCAGAGGCATTTGTTCAAGAAAGATAGGTATAGGCGATTTAAACACAGTGTAGTGTGGTATGGTATCGTGTGAAATGATGCTCCAGTCCGGAACCCAAAATTCGAGTGGGCTATCAACATAATAGATCGACGCTTTGATCATGTTTACAGTCGCATCATGAGTTTCACCTTTTCTTGGAGAATCAACAGATATTACCAATGCATCCCTTATTTCATGTTGACTACATTGGCTCTCGCTCCCTTGTTGCTTTCCTTCTTTGAAATTGCCCAGCAATTCTTTCTTATATGGCCCGTCTTTCCATAGTTCCAACATTCAACATGCTGCTTGAATTTGGACTGACTTCTTCCATTTCTTGACTTCGCTCTGCCATTGTTCCGATTGTTTCTGTATTGGCTCTTGCCTCTGTTTTCCACGTTGAAATCATAGCTCATTGAAGCTTCACCAGAGTCTATCCTACGAACTTCTTCAGAAAGGATACGATCTCGAACATCATTAAAATTAAGTTTATGATAATCCACAAAATTACTAACCGCTGCCCTCATTGGCTACCAACTATTTGGCAGAGATGCCAACAAAATCAATGCTTCAAACTCGATTTCAACGGATGATAATTGGTTGACAATAGTGTTGAATTTATTCACGTGTGCTGCAATATGGCCACATACAGAGTTTCTTCATGAGAAAACCTTATTATTTGCTGAAGGTTTCTCATACAGAGAATTTCATGAGCTCTTCAGTGGTTTTTTTCCTTCACAACGATGTGAGCAACGTTCTTCGACAATGTTAACTTGATACCACCAAGAACTTGTCTGTTAAGGAGATCCCACTCATCTTGAATTATCTTCTCAAGCTTCTTGTTTAATGGTTGATAAAGATTTCTTCCGTATACAGAGCCGGCGTTAAACACATTTTTTTAATTTTTTTGAATGGGGCTCCCACTTCTCAAGAACCGCACAAAAAAATTGTATATATACAAATACATATATATATAAAAACAAAAAATATAATATACTACTAAATATAAAAAAACTGTTTATATATATAAAGATACAAATTCTATTTTGTATTGTTTTTCTTCTTATTTTATAACCAATACTGCTTTTTATATTATTAAAATATGATTTTGAAAATATTTTCGAATAGGATCTCCAAATTTCTAGCTCCGACTCTGTCTGTACATATAATCTTCAATTTGCATTCTCCAAAATGCATAATCAGTACTGTCAAATTTTCTAATACCGTGTGTTAAACCCTCTTCGCCCCTCATCATTTCTGATCAATTTTCCTACACAATTTGATAAAAGAATCTCTCACCTTTTCCACATTTGGTCGTTCATCCATTTATACATACAAATACCGAAAGTTTACTACTAATCATCAATCAAAAGCAGCATTTAACCATTTAATCAAAATATATACAGTGTGTGTTGTCTTTAATATTTATAAGTAAAGCAAAATAATATATTAAATCATTACCATCTATATTATTAATTTAAAAATATTTTACTGTAAAGAGAGCATTGTAGTCACTTAAGTTATGTGTAAAGAGAGCAAAATCAATTTTCTAATTACTAAAATAAAGTTAAATCCTTCTAATTAATTTGAACAAGAATAAGTTACTTTAGGTTTTTTATCTTCCCTATTAATTCCGATGTTTTAACCACTTTGAAAATTTGTCTAAATTATACTAATTAATTAATTTGATTAAAACTTAACAAAATAATGCTTCTCATCTATTTCCGTCTGCTGTTTGAATAAATTAGAAATCAGCTCCAAATGTGTTTTAATTGTATTTTTTTTTTCCTACTAAACCGACCTTCTCCCCTATATCAATATTGTTAAAAACTAAAAAAAATATGGACTAAGTTACAAAAATAGATAAATGGTTTTTCAACTTATAAGTTGTCCCGCTTATCTACATTTTTACCTTAATTACTGAAATACTACAATAGCATAACTATGTTATTCGTGATCATGCACTGATCGTAAGAAAAAGTTGAAACCATAAACACTCACACATGAAACACAACCATTGTTTGCTGTCTCCAGTTGATATGTATTGCTACTATCCGACTCGTGGCTGTGAATCTCTTGAAGAACCACCTATCCATCCTGCATATTCTTAAGTTCCCAAATCATCAATCTTTTGAGATACAAGCATATTGCTGTAGTGTTAGAACCAAGTTTTACTTACCCTTGGTAGATGAAATCTGCCAGAAGAGCAACAAGCAGCAATGTGAAGTAGAAACATTAGGACATGTTTTAAGTAGTCTTGTCTTCTTTATAATTATTTATATATACAATCTACCAATAAAAAAAATAGGGATTACTTTTCATTATATGTATTATTTTGTTGAATGCAGTAAGAAAAATTGTACAATGACTTATGATTTTTTTAATTAAAAAATGATATTAACCAATTGTAGGGATAACTGTAAAAAGAGCTCTCTACCGATAACAAATTATAAAAAGAGCTAAATTTTTACATTAAAATTACAACATAATATTCAAACATCTTTATAAAAGCAGTAATTTTACACTTGATATGAAAAAGAGGTCTTTGCTTTTATGGTCTTTGTATTTTATTCATTGCCAAACTATATACGCATCGCCGCTCTTACTGGCCACAATAGCTGCGTTGAAAACTAAAGCATTACAACCAAAAACGCCTAAGCAAAGGTTTCTGTTTATAATTCAATACCATCTAAAGACGTAACAAAAATTTCATTATTGTGTGGACTGGAAAAAATGTCAGCCTAAATATACTCATAGATCCATCTCTGTTTTCCTCCTTTCAATTCTTCTTTGGTGCAATAGGTCGTAACCTCATTCTAGCTCTCTTAGCCACGTCCTAAGCGTTTCATATTAGGCTTCATGAAAGGAGTTTTAGTGTCAGATGGTTATCGGAAAAGGGTCAGAGGCATCTGTTCAAGAAAAATGGGTATAGGCGATTTAAAAATCAGTGTGGTGTGGTGTTGTGTGAATGATGCTCCAGAGTCCAGAATCCAAGACTCGATTGGGCTATCAACATAGGAGATCGACGCTTCGATCATGTTTACAGCCACATCACGAGCTTCACCTTTTCTTGGAGAATCAGTAGATACTACCAATGCATCACCAATTTCATGTTGACTACATTGGTTCTACGTGGAAATTACCAAGCAATTCTTTTTTATGTGGCCCGTCTTTCCACACTTTCAACATTCAGCAGGCTGCTTGAATTTGGACTGACTTCTTCCATTTTTTGACTTCGCTCTGTCATTGTTCTGATTGTTTCTGTCTTGGCTCGTGCCTCTATTTTCCACGTTGAAAGCATAGCTCCTTGAAGCTTCACCAGAGTCTATCCTACGAACTTCTTTAGAAAGGATACGATCTCGAACATCATTAAACTTAAGTTTATGATAACCCACAAAATTACTAACCACTGTCCTCATTGGCTCCCAACCATTTGGCTGAGATGTCAACAAAATCAATGCTCGCACTTCATCTTCAAACTTGAATTCATTCATGTGTGCTGCAACATGGCCACCTTCTTCCATCTTTAAATGAAAGAGTTTTTTTATGAGAAAACCTTATTATTTGTTGAAGGTTTCTCATACATATCCGAGAGAACTTTCTATGAGCCCTTCCGTGGTCTTTTCCTTCGCAACGTTGTGAGCAATGTTCTTCGACATTGTTAACCTGATAGCACCCATAACTTTCTGTCAAGGAGATCCCACTCATCTTGATCCATCTTCTCAAGCTTCTTGCTCAGTGGTTGATGAAACTTTCTTCCGTACATATAATCTTCAATTATCATTCTCCAAAATGCATAATCAGTACCGTCAAATTTTCCGATACCGTGTGCCGAACCCTCTCGTCTCCCATCGTTTCTGATTCTTTTGCGAACCACCGTGTATTAAAACACCTCCGTCGTCAAACCGATGTTGTCAACAAAATTTTACTATTCATGAATACACTATTAACGTGAATAGTAACTTCGCAAAAAAAAAAACTTGACCGAGATTCCCGAACCCTGTGCTTTGATACCAGTTGTTAGGAAATAATCACAAATTTCCTCGAAAATCCAGATATACAGTACGAAAGAAAAGACACAGAATTTGTTAACGCAGTTCGGCCAATCGTGCCTACATCTCAGGACCTGCTAAAAATCTTTATATTAATAACCAGGAAATTAGAGTACCCTCAACTCACATCCAAAACCTAATTACACTCAAAAAAATTATATTAAATTTTCTTACAAAAAAAAAAATGTGGAAAAACTGAGTTATGAGATTTTTTTTCTTTCTTTCTCTCTTCTTCTTTTGTTTTTAGGATGAGTTATGAGATTCTTCATGCCTTAGTATTTATAGGAAAATTGTGGAAAGGTTGTTGAACCAATTGACATGAGAAGTAATCCTTTTTAATTTTACTTCTTTACCTCTCTCACCCTCCAAGCTTCTTGTTGAAATATGTGGCCACCGTCGAAGCCTGTCATATTTGACTAACATATATATGCATAGCCGCTTCTACTGGCCACAACGGCAGTGTTGAAAACTAGAGCATTACAACCAAAACGCCTAACAAAACTTAAGGCCTAACATCTTAAGGCCTAACAAAACTTTCAGTATTGTCAGCCTAAATATACTCATAGATCCATTTCTGTTTTCCTCCTTTCAATTCTTTTTGGTGCTTTGGGTCGTAACCTCATGCTAGCTCTCCTTGCCACGTCCTAAGCCTTCTGTGGCACATATATACCCAACTGAGACGCAAATAACGAGTTATAACCAGGCAATGGCGATTTGAAGCCGCTCTTCCCAATTTAAGACTTGTGATTCTTCACCTGCTGCGACTAGTACTGGCTAAAGGAATCAAAGGATGGCTTACCGCCATACAAAAGATTCTCCAAACTTCCATTACTCATGAACTCATAGATTAACATCCGGTGACTTTTATCACCACAGTATCCTACCAAGTTCACGAGGTTCCGGTGATACAGCCTCCCAAGTAAAGATACCTGGAAACAAGAAACCCAACACTTGTTTGTTATCTCCATTACACAATGGATCAGGGCATTGAGTCGATTGGTACACTTACCTCGGTTTGAAACTCTCTATCCCCTTGACTTGAACTAGAGGCATGAACCTTTGCTGCAGCTAAACTCATCATAGGGCATAACAGCTTTATCCGCAGACTGGTGAAGATCACTTTGCTTCTCAAATCAGTTCTTAATAATCGATCCAAAAAAATAAAATTTAAGGTACTTTTCATTGTTATTATTCCAGGATACTCTGTAACGTAAGGACTGGGGAGCTCGGTACCTTCTCAAAAAGCACAGGAACAATCACAGGAAGAGCTGTAAAGAAAACGTTGTATAATGAGTGGAACTAATCATCATAGAACCTTTGACCCGAAAATCCAGTTCCAAATGTGAAGGTTAGATTTTTGTAAAAATAAGTTTTGAGGTGAGAGAGAAAATCAACCTTGCAGATTCTAAGACATGGCCACCGTCCATGGGCAAGAAATCTAAACTGAGCAATGGCAAAATCACTAGCCATCACAGCTTGCATTCCTACACCAACATGAGCGGCTTGAATCATGCTAACATCGTTAGCACCATCACTAACTGTTATCTTTTTCTCCCCTTTTCTCACCAAGCTTGTAACCTGAAATTCACATTAGTGTGTCTGTAATTCCGGTCTAATGCATACATCAAACACCCCATCGATAACAAGAGCCAATTTTGGTCCACCAACAGTATGCAGATACTGTTGAGCTTCTTCTTCAGCTCCTTCTTCCTTAATAACATGCGTAATTTCAACTTGGTCTCCCTAGTTTTAGATATATTTCAATCATTAGGACTGTAGTGAATGATAATCATACACACAATTATAAAAGGTATCTGTACGACTTACCCTTTCTTCAGCTTCCCTGATTGCATCAGTTTTAGAACTGATAACTAACTGTTTCATATCATTGTTGATCAAGTTGCAAGCTGAAACATTAGAAGAATCAAGGAGCATAAAATTAAACATAGAAGAAGGAAAAAGAAGAGGCGAAAGAAAAAGTTTCTAACACTTACATTATGCGATATTAATTGCAGTTTCCATCTTGTCCCCTGTTAACACCCAGCTCTTGATAAGGTATTTATGCAGGTAGAGACCCCTTCCTGAAGCTTGTCTTTTATTGCAGTTGATCCAATCAGGATAAGATCCTTCTCAATGAGCTATGCAACCTTCATGGACCAAAATTACAAGCTATAAGTTAAAGAGGATATTGCCTGTCAACTCAGAAAACACCAAATAATTACTCCCACGGTAATATGAGGAATGCCCAGTTCTTATTGCCATTGCTAGTCATTTTATATCTTTGCATTGCTGTAAGCGTTGCAAGAAAGTTTTTTTTACGAAATAGCAGTCTACCTCATCTAGTTTCTTCTCACGATCTCGTAAAGCAGACTTGGCCTGGATTTAATTCTTTACACGCCAGGAAAGGGTACGTAACCCAGACGATCCAAAATGTTCCAAGTGCTCCCCTGTCACTTTTCTAACGTCATCCATACCGTAAGCCAGTCTCTCGAAAATTACAGTATCTGCACCACCCTGTAGACATTATTCTAAGCAATGGTCAAATTTGATATAAAAGATCTTCTCCGGGGACTCATCACCTTCAGGAAGGAGTGTGTGACATATATATGGCTAGGCATGTCCTACAAAGATTATAATACAAAACATTTCTCAATAACGGAGTGAAGAAATATGGAACCCCAAGGACAGCTAAATTCTGTACATGGAAGTGTTTTTATGATATTATGTAGGATTTTGGCGTTCAGGTTTTGGTCAAAGCCAAAATACCGACTTAAAGGTACGTTTTATTTAAAATTTAAAATATTAACTCTGAATCAATGAAAGAAACAATCAAAACTAGTCAAATAACACATTACCTAGCTATTACAATTAGTGAACAGATTGGGAGTCAAATCTATAGGATATGGAAGACACCTTGCAAAGGTCGGGATTCGGTTCGTTTCTCAAACCTCCTCAGATAAGATTTGGATCATCGAAATTGAATCCCTTTAATTTGTCTTATAGCACCAGTCGACCTTTGTTCCTGAGATAATCATGGCGTAAAACAATAGGATCAAGTGTTTCACAATCCTCATATGAGGAGAAAATATACCTCTTGAATTTTTAAGCCATCACGCTGAGCAATTCCTCTTTCTATCTTCGTAATACCACATCCAGAACCTACTCCTCCAATTGAACATTTTAAAAACTGTAAGATCTCAACTCGTTCTATCCGAGAATAGAAAGAGTTTTAGGGTTTGTGAATTAGGGATTCTAAAAGAAGGATTAATGAACGCGGTGAGATGAAGGAAATTAGGGTTTATAGCCGGCGTTTCCAAGTCGGAAGCCGGTGAAAGGGTGTTAAAGTCGCCGGAGAGATTTTAGGTCAAAAGTCGTTCTAAAGTCTCTCAAGCCGAAAATATTAAGAAAAGCGTGTTTATTGAATGAATATCGAGTTCCCTTATATAGGGTTACAAGTCGGTTTACATGAAAAAGGAAAATAAGATAAATACAGAATATTTCCTAGAATATCGCCTTTATCTTTAGTTGGAATATTTCCCTTCTTCCGACTTTGGCGCGCGGCGCCTTTCTTTTGACACCGTCCTAACCCTAATGTAAGCCGGTCGCCTCAAGTTCGGTTTAACCTAAGTTTTACCGCCTTGGGCTTTATTCCCGACTTTCCATTTTGGGCCGACCTAAACTCATGAATAGGCCTTCTTAGGAAAGTGCTAATCTTGACTCTAACAATAAGCCCCCCCCAGTGTGGCGACTTGTACTCAAGTCGGCATTGCGAGGAGTTAACCTATGGTTTGAGAAATGATTTTGGTAGGCCCACATTGTCTTTCAGGCCCATGTTTGGTTTTTAGGCCCGTATTTTACTAGGCCGTTCTGTCTGGAAATAACCGTGCGTTCGGTTCTTGGCTGAACCGGAATTGATTCTTGGTTCTATTGTCGGATTGGTGCGAGATACGAAGCGTTGCCTAGGTAAAGGTGTGCCTCGAGTTTCACGCCGTCATTTCCCTTATAAATAGTTCCTTCCCACTATTCTCTTCCTCATTTGGTCCGAGTGAAGAATCTCTCAAGGTAATTTCTCTCTCTCGATATTTATTTTCCGATCTTTCCTCCGCCGTAGCTCCGCCTTAAGTTTTATAGGTGTTAAGATCAAACTTTTACTTCCCTCCTGTGTTCTTCATTTGTTCTTCGTCAAATCCATGTCTTTGATCCGTTGTTCATCGAGTAAGGACAAGGAAGTTGTTTCGGTCTCGTCTGCGGATGAATCATCAAGTGGTCAATCCTCTCCTTCTGCGAACACCTCGTCCGATCTAGGGAACCACCCTGCTCATCGCGAGTTGGAAGAGCTTCGACGTCGTCGCGAGGCGTCACGGCGTACTGATGCCGCTGAAAGTTCTGGTCATGAGGATTTCGTTATTCCTCAACTGCGTGATTCCGATAATGATGATGACGACATGGATCAAGACGGCTCTGATGGAGTTGCGTCTTCTCCCGTCTTGCCGGCCACTTCTGGTGAAGCGTTTGGCAATGTTTTTAGTACCAAGTCCACCGCGGAGTCGGTCAGGTCTACGCTTCGTGATTGCGGGGCAGATCCGGGAATCAAAGTTATTATACCGTTTCCGCTCGACCGCCCTTGGAATCCTCGTCCGGGATACATGACCCTTTACGAGTCGTATTTCAGCAATACCAACACTGGGGGATGTCGTTGTTGGTTCCCGTTGCCCGACCTGTTGGTCTCGTACTGCTATCGCCGCGAAATTGCTATCTCTCAGCTTTCAGCCGTTGCAGTCCGTCATATGGTTAGTCTTCTGGCGCTTGGAGCTGAAGCCGGCGTTACAATTACTGTTAATATTTTTGAGGAGATGACGTCGATCAACCGCATGAAGGCTACTAGCCCGGGGTGCTTCGCAGTAAAGCTTAAGAGTGGCAACCGAGTTTTGACAGATGCACCTAAGAAGATCAATGATTGGCAAAGATTCTATTTCTTTGTTGAGATATCTTCGTTAACTGTTCCTGATGATCATAAGGATCTGATCAGGGCGTCCTGGAATACAGACTATGGTAGATGTCGTTCTGAATTCACTATTCTTTGAACGTGAAGATTTACATAATTCCTTTTTGTGGTTGCAGTGGAGCATCCTTTTTTGAAGCCGCATCCCGACAACTACTTTCCTATTCTCGAGCAGATTCAGGCTCTTGGACTCCGCAAGTGGTCTGATCTTACTCGTGATCGTATCAATAAGTCGCTTCCGAGGATTTCTGAAGGTGCATATTTATGACGTCTTTCTTATTTTCCTTTGCCGGTTCTGACTTCTCGTTTTTTCTTTTCCAGCGAAGTGGGATACTACGGCGAAGGTCACTCCTGAACAGCTTGTGAAACCTAGGAAGATGGGCAAGGTGCAGCGAATCAGCTCTGTCGATTACTCTAAAGAAATCTCGTCCCAACCGTCTTCTTCCACCAAGTCGTTGAAAGGGGCGAACGCGCCTTCTGCAGTCCCGGATGGCAAACGGCTTCCGGATAATGGTGGGAAAACGGTGGCTCAGATGGCTAATTCCCCCCCCCCCCTTCCCCCTAAGGTTCCGTCAAGGAAGAGGCCTGCCGATGATAAGTCGGTTCAAGACAAGCCGGCAAAGGCGTCAAGGACCGGCAAATCCGTCCAAGATGCTTCTAATGAGGCGGCGCCCGTCAGTGAGCCCGTTAAAGAAAAGGACCCATGGAAGCGTTTTTATACTTTCAAAGGGACCGTTCCCGACTCGTCTGGCAGTTCTAAGCCTTTTGAGTCTAACAAGGAACTCGTCTTGGTACGGTCCAGGCGTGAGGTGAAAGAAGGGGAAGTACGTCCTTCAATTCATAACTTCGCTTATCAATACGAGAGTGAAGTTCCTTTTATCAACAACCCCCGGGCCTGTTTTGACATGCTGACATGCGTGAGGGGGAATGAATCAGATTGGCCGGTTTTGGAGGAGCTGCCCCACTCAGATGCCATCGTCAGGCTAAAGCATGCTGAGGCGACGGTAAGTTTCTGGTACTAAAATTTTTGCACTTATTGTTATCCTTTTTGGATGAAATAACACTTGTGCTATTTTCAGATGATCGCGGCTTCGAACCGCGTGGCTTTAGAGAGTTCTTGGGCTCAAAAGAAACTGGCCGACGCGGTCACCAAACGCGACGCTCTCCTTAAGAAGCTTAAAGAGGAGAAGAAGGCGTTGGAAGGGAACAACCTGGTTCTGGAAGGGAAGCTTAAACAGGCTGAAGAGAAGTCGAAAGCCGATCTTCTCATGTTCAAGTCGGAGAAGAAAAAGCTGCAAAAATCTTGCCTTGACGTGATTGGTAAGGAGAAGGAGAGAATCGAGGCCGCTATTAGAACTAAGGCGCAGACCCATTTTGACCTTTTCCAGCGTTATGTCAAGGACCAGGAGGGCGCTGTCGCGCTTCAGGTTAAGCAGGCCCAGATTTCTGGGCTCAAGAAGTGTCTAATCAAGCTCAGAGAACAGGGGGTACCGATTCCTCAAGATGTTTTAGACAAGGTAGCCGCGGACGAGGCTGTGGCTGACGCAGAGTTGGACGACATGAATGTCGTGACAAAGGAGGAGCTTACCTTTGTCCTCTCTCCATTACGTCACCCTCTTCTTGACCGTTCCCATGACTCCCCTCCTCCCGTTCCGTCGGATGTTGACCAATTCGGAACAAATCGTGGGATAATTCCGGAGGCGGTTCCTGCTAGCCTCGTCTCGTCTGTCCGCTCAGAAGTAGCCGCCTTGGAAGGCGTAGTACCGGATCAGATCGTTGAAAAGAGTGGAACCGAGGAGTCGCAGCCTGGAGTTTAACTGAAGAATTTTCTGTTGTTTCCCTGTAATAATTTAAAAACTTTATTGCTCTTTTGAGCTTTTATTTTTAATGGAGGTTTTACTTTTGGTTCTACTACCAAGTTTCAAATAATCGAGTAAACCAACCTCAAATGATCTGGCGACTTTTAAATAATCGGACTATTATCATTTTAAGCTTGTCGTCAAACTTAAATGACCTAGCGATTCTCAAGTAGTCGGACCAATCTCAAATTAAGGAATTTGCCGCACTTTTAAACGGTTTTAGCGACTTTTAAATAGTCATTGACCCCGTATTAAGCTCTTTATCAGATTTACTCGATTTAACGCCTTTTGCCGTAAGACGGTTTGCGAGACATAAATGCTCGGCTTTATTCTAGGGACGGGTGACTGCGCGGTGCTCGTGGCCCGACTTATTTATCACCCATCGTAAAAATTGTGCGAGACGGATCTCGGCTTTTATTCTAGGGGCGGGTGACTGCGCGGTGCTCGTGGCCCGACTTATTTGTCATCCACCGCGAAGAATGTGCGAGACGGATCTCGGCTTTATTCTAGGGGTGGGTGACTGCGCGGTGCTCGTGGCCCGACTTATTTATCATCCACCGCGAAGAATGTGCGAGACGGATCTCGGCTTTTCCTTACCACAATGTGCACCTCGTGCGCAAGGAAGACCACGCCCCTGGCCAGGAGGCGTGATGCTAATGGTGCGAGTCGTTGCTCGTCTTTCTGCGAGTTGATACTTGTTTTTTCTGCGAGTTGATACTCGGCTTTTTGCGAGTTAATACTCGGCTTTTTGCGAGTTAATACTCGTCTTTTTGCGAGTTAATACTCGGCTTTTTGCGAGTTAATACTCGGCTTTTTGCGAGTTAATACTCGGTTTTTTTTTGAAAAATATCTAAATGGACTTACCTGGCTTGTTTTGGCTTTTGCGTAGCTCTCAAGACGGTAATTTTATCTGACAAAATGAAGATTTTATTAGATTTGTGACTGTGCCGGTAAAGGCTGCCTACGTATCTCCCGAGGAAGAATCAAGTCACTCGTAGTTCATAGTACATAATCTTTTTTTTTTTTTTTTTTTTTTTTTTTTTTTTTTTTGGCGACTCGCCGTCTTTAGTGGTACTCCTTCAGGCTTGCCGAGTTCCAGGATCGAGGTAAAGCCTGGCCTTTTGTTGACTCAAGCTCGTAGACTCCTGGTTTGACGACTTTGGTGACTTTGTAGGGTCCTTCCCATTTTGCCCCAAGTTTTCCTGCTCTCCACTCCTTGGTGTTTTCGTACACTTTACGGAGGACGAAGTCACCGACTTGAAAATGGCGTTCCTTGACTTTCTGGTTGTAGTACCGAGCTGCGAGCTGTTGGTAGTTCTGAATCCTGAGTAGGGCTCGATCCCGTTCTTCCTCTAAGGTGTCGAGAGCCTGGATTAGCATTTTTTCATTGATTTCGGTATGGTGCGGCATGAGAGAGCGGCGGAGAGTGTAAATGTTAGCCTCTGCCGGTACCATTGCTTCCACGCCAAAGGCTAAGGAAAATGGGGTGGCTCCTGTTGCACTGCGGGGTGTCGTTCTATGCGACCAGAGGACTCCGTCTAACTCATCTGCCCAAACTCCTTTTTTGTTTTCGAGGCGTTTTTTGATGCCGGCAATGATGGTTTTATTTGTGGCTTCGGCTTGGCCATTCCCCTGAGGATACCTTGGTGTCGACTTGCTAAGGCGTATATCCCACTTCTTGCAGAATCCTTCGAATACTTTCGAGATGAACTGTGAGCCGTTATCTGTGACGATCTCATAAGGTAGCCCAAAACGACATATTATATATTTCCAGACGAAATTTTGAACCTCGACATCGTGGATGGCGACGTAAGCCTTGGCCTCTACCTACTTTGTGAAGTAGTCGGTCATAATGAGCAGAAAACGTCTTTGATTGGATAACGGTAATGGTCCAACGATATCCATTGCCCATCTCACGAATGGGTAAGCCGCAGTTGACGTTGTGAGCAGCTCTGTAGGTCGATGTATGAATGGCGCATGTCGCTGACACTTTTCACACTTGTTAGAATAGGTCTCGCAGTCGGTTATCATAGTCGGCCAATAGTGACCATTCAACTTGATTTTGAGGGCGAGAGATCTGCCCCCGGAGTGGTTTCCGCATGCTCCAGAGTGCGTTTCTTCGAGAACCCGACTTACTTCGTCTCCGTTTATGCATCTGAGGAGGATCTTGTTAGCTGAGTACTTGTAGAGGATACCTTCATGTATAGTGTACCGCGCGCTTCTGACTTTAAGTCGTCGTGCTTCCCATTTATCTTCTGGGAGCTTCCCTTCCGTCAGGTATGCTCTTATCGGAAGTCGCCAGTCTTTGTTGTCGTCGGTTAGAACAGCGATGAGGTCTACGCCCTTTGCTTGAATATTGTAGCACATGTCGTTTTTATCACTCAGGATTATTTCTTCATTTTCTTCCTGAGTGCTTTCGGGGGGCGGGATGCTTGGCTCGTGGATCGTTTCTACCGGGATCTGTCGACAGAGATTGGGATTAGATGCCAGCGATGCAAGTGCATCTGCCGGGGCATTCTCCTTTCTTGGTATCTGGATAATGTCGAAAAATTCGAAAGAACTGGTGAGTTCCAACGCCGTCTTTCGATAAGCCTCCATTCGTTCATTTTTAGCTTCGTAGTCGCCGTTGATCTGGTTGGCTACAAGCATGGAATCACAGTGGGCCAAGAGATGTCGTACTCCGATTTCTCTGGCTAGTCTGAGACCGGCTAACAAAGCTTCGTACTCGGCTGTGTTGTTAGAAGCCGTGAAACCTAGTTTGAATGACTGTTCTAATACCTCGCCGGTTGGTGATATGAGACGTATCCCTATCCCGGCTCCTTTTTTAGATGAAGCCCCTGTTGGAATTGTGTCCAGTAATCTCGGTACTGTCTCTAGAAAGTAAGAGTATGTCAAAGATCAGACATAAGTCATATAATGCTGGGGATCATGATGGCTTGCTAGAGTCCGCTCATGATCTATAAGTCTTGGACTTATTGCCTTTATTATATGATCCCATATGGGTCACACGCCTAAGCTAACAGGAAAATGTGTTGGAACGGCTTAGCAGAAGTACGACAAAAGTGCCAGGCATTTGTCGTACTAAGAGAGAAAGGTTAATGGGTCTGATTAAATGGGATTTAATCAGATTGGGCCCAAAAGCCCAAAAGGGAAAGAGTAGGCTTTTAATGACCAAAAGCCAAAATCTCTCTCCCTAACCCTAGCCTCCCTAGCCGCGGCCTCTCTCTCCCTTTGCGCCTCTGTTCCTCGTGGTCTAGCAGCCAATTCCTTGTGAAGCGTGTGTGAACCTTTGGAGGATTCATCCCTCGGTGCATCTATCTGATCTCTGACCTGTTCTATTCCTTCCGCTGCAACAAACAGGTAAAAGGTGAGATCTTGTAATGTTTCTAAATAAGAACACCTAGATCAGATGCATGTTTAGGTTGATATCAATATGAGAATTGAATCAGGATCAACCGAACTTTCCAACAGTGGTATCAGAGCCATTGGTTCTTAGGTTTCTTGTTTTAGATTCATGTTTAGGTTGTTTAATCTGTTTAGAATTGTTTTTGAATCAATTACTGATAAGATAAAACAGTTAAGAAACTGAATTAAATCCTAAACACACAAACAGAAATCACAAACCGAGCTATATGACTCGGGTTTGTTGATTGGCCGAGAGTATGGACGGTTGGGTCGGATCGTTGGATCGATCGCGTCACGATCGCGGCTCGTCCCGATCGTAAGACGGATCGCGTCCCGATCACGATCGTCCCGTTCCGCCTCTCTCACGTCCCGATCGTCTCCACGCTTGCTCGATCGCGTGAGGCTTCATGCCGTCCGGATCGTGGCTCGCTCGTGGACGACTCGGCCAGCACCGTCCCGAACGTCCCGATGAACCGTCCCGAGCATGCCAAGCGTATCGATCTCGGATCGTGGCACACGGCTTGCGGCTGGACGATCATTGCTTGATCCGAAAGCTAGGGTTGTTTGATCACGGTTCAATCGGTTCGGTTCGGTTAATGGTTCGGTTCAAAATTTTAATTAAAATTGATTCGTTCTGGTTTAATAAACAGATTTAATAATTTTATTGAATCTGGTTAAACCAGGATAAGAAATCCAATGTCGAAAGAAATATTGGATTTAGTGCCTAAACCAGGAATTTCTAATTTGATTTGGTTGGACCAAATAAATTGAGAAATTCCGGTTTAGTAAATAACCGGTTGACAATTGTGGTCATCGTAGTAATTGAAACTTGGTTAGACCAGTTTTAATGAACCAGACCGGTTATGTCAATTAATTGGACAATTGGGTCATGTCTTGGACATGGACCAATTCTTGGGCCTCGGGCCAAGAAGTTAAAACAATTGGGCCAATTATTTGAGTCTTTCTTCAGATAAATTTAAAATTTATTTTATAATATTATAAAGTCGATTTTAAATTAAAGTTTCCGAAATTTTGAAATAAGAAAAGTTTCTTAAAATAGAAGTTTCTGTATTTGCGGGTTTTGGATTTTAAAGAAATTTCTAAAGTTAGAAAGTTTCCGGTTTTAGAAAGTTTCCAATTTTAGAAAGTTTCCAAAAATAGTAGGTTTCCTTAAATAGAAAGTTTCCCGAAATAGTAATCTTCTATTTTGGGAATGATTTTAATAAACCTACGAACCTCAAACAATATCAAGCGTTGGATGTCTTGTCCAGGCTATGTCAGCTGTCAAAGCCCATTCAATTGCATTCATGGCCTTACAGTGTGAGGATGTCTGTTTTTGCGTGGGTAAGACGGTTTGTGATTCATAAATGTCATTGGGAGTCCCAGACATTAATGATTACATGACTGTATAGTCCGGTTTTCTTGACTAGGCCATCGGGAGTCCCGGGCCTTGAGACATCAGAGTGGATTGGGCCTCGGGCCCAGATTCACAACCAAGAGTTATATCACGGATATAATTAGCCGATATAGGGCTTACCGATATAAGCTAAGATTGGGTGACGGCCAGTGGCCCACTTTAATCTTAGTTATATGTGGATCTTGGAATCATTATATTCTATTGAGGGTAACTTAGGTTATTGAATATAATGCATGATTAATCATATTATACTTTAATACGAGATTAGTCATTTTGAACATATAACTAATAACCTTTTTATTTATATATTTCAGATATGACTACTACAAGCACTCAAAACACATTCTCGATCCGGTCTGTTCTCGAGAAGGAGAAGCTGACTGGAACGAACTTCCTGACATGGTCAAGGAACTTGAGGCTGGTCCTCAAGCAGGAGAAGAAGGACTATGTCCTTCGAGATCCCCTCCCCGAGAGGCCTCTTGCCAATGCTGCCAGGACTCTGCACAATGCTTGGGAAAAGCATTCGTCAGATGAAAATGATGTTTATTGCCTGATGTTGGTGACAATGACTCCTGAGCTGCAAAAACAGTTCGAAAGTGTATTGTCTCCAATCGAGATCATGGCAAGCCTGAAATCGCTTTTTCAGGAGCAGGCTAGGACCGAGAGGTTCCAGACAGTTAAGAACCTCTTGGACTGTAAGTTAGCTGCGAATGCGGCAGTGAGTCCTCATGTCTTGAAGATGATGGGTTATCTCGATCATCTTCAGAAACTCGACTGCCCAATCAGCCAGGAACTTGCCTGCGACATCATTCTGCAGTCTTTACCTGCAAGCTATGATCAGTTCATTCTGAACTTTAACATGCATGGCTTGAGTAAGACACTGCCTGAGCTTCACGGAATGCTCAAGACTGCAGAGCCCAACTTGAGGAAAACCGCCAAGGACCCCAATGTGCTTATGGTGCAAAAGGGCAAGGGGTTTAAGAAATCCTCTGCTAAGGATAAGGGAGCGGCCAAGGCTGTCCAAGTCGCGGACAAGGACACGCCAAAGCCCAAGCCCAAGTCCAAGGCTGGGCCTACTGACATGTGCAGGTTCTGCAAAGAACTGGGGCATTGGAGAAGAGATTGTAAGAAATTCCAGGAAGGTCTAAAGGAATTAAAGAAGAAGACTTTCGAGACTTCTTCATCAGGTATTTTTGTTATAGAAGTTAATACAACTACTTCTGATAATACCTCATGGGTCATGGATACTGGTTGTGGGGCTCATATTTGTACTAATATGCAGGCACTCAGCAACAGTAGAAGGCTGAAGCAAGGACAAGTGGAGCTACGAGTTGGGAATGGAGCGAAAGTTTCAGCACTAGCTGTAGGAACATACTTGTTGTCTTTACCTTCGGGATTGATTTTAGAACTTAATAATTGTTATTTTGTACCTGCTATAAGCAGAAATATTATTTCAATTTCTTTGTTGGATTTGGAAGGTTATGATTTTTCAGTTAAGAATAAATTATGTTCCTTCAATCGCAACAATTTGTTCTATGGTTCTGCCCCTCTTACGAATGGGCTTTACATACTCGATCAATCCGCGCCAATTTATAACATTAATACAAAACGGTTTAAACCTAATGAGGAAAACCGAACGTTTCTATGGCATTGTCGTTTAGGGCACATCAGCGAGAAACGCATCAAGAGGCTCCATTCGAATGGACTTCTTGGCTCATTTGACTTTGAGTCATGTGAGAAATGCGAATCCTGTATGATGGGCAAAATGACACGGGCCCCCTTTAATAAACCTAACGAGAGGGCCAGTGACTTATTGGGCCTGATACACACTGATGTGTGTGGCCCAATGTCCACTAATGCAAGAGGAAACTATCAGTACTTCATTACCTTCACTGATGATTTCAGTAGGTATGGATATGTTTATTTGATGAAACATAAGTCTGAATCTTTTGAAAAGTTCAGAGAATTCCAAAATGAAGTACAGAACCAACTTGGCAAAAGCATTAAGGCTCTTCGGTCCGACCGAGGAGGAGAATACTTAAGCCAGGAATTCAGTGATCATCTGAGAGAGTGTGGGATCGTATCTCAACTCACTCCTCCTGGAACACCTCAATGGAATGGTGTGTCTGAGAGGAGAAATCGGACCTTATTGGATATGGTTCGATCTATGATGAGTCACACAGACCTTCCAATATCCCTTTGGGGATATGCTCTGCTAACAGCAGTGTTCACGCTAAACAGAGCGCCATCAAAAGCAGTAGCAAAGACACCATATGAATTATGGACTGGAGAAGCTCCAGTGCTGTCTTATCTCAGAATTTGGGGTTGTGAAGCCTATGTCAAGAGATTAATCTCAGACAAGCTTACACCAAAATCTGACAAATGCTATTTCATTGGTTATCCACGGGAAACCAAGGCTTATTACTTCTATCTACGTTCCGAGAACAAGATCTTTGTTGCCCGGGATTGTAACTTTCTTGAGAGGGAGTTTCTCTCTAAGAAAGACAGTGGGAGTAAGGTACTGCTTGAAGAAATTCAAGATGAACAGGATACTGCTCAACCTAATGAGGAAGAGCAGCAGGAGGACCTACAAGAAATTGTAGAGCCTGAACCTGTAGTACCTGAAGTTCGAAGATCCGGGAGGATCCGTCACGAACCCGAGAGATATCAAGGATTCCTCGTGACTAACTGTCATGATCTTCTGATCATTGATGGTGATGAACCATCGAACTTCAATCAAGCCATGATGGGCCCAGATTCCTCTAAGTGGCGCAAGGCCACTGATTCCGAAATGGACTCCATGTCGGTCAACCAAGTGTTTTCGTTGGTTGACTTACCCGCTGGTGTAAAAGCCATCGAGTGCAAATGGATCTTCAAGAAGAAGATTGACGTGGATGGAAATGTCCAGATTTATAAAGCCAGGTTGGTGGCAAAAGGTTTCAGACAAGTTCACGGTGTGGACTACGATGAAACCTATTCACCGGTGGCTATGATGAAATCTATTCGGATTCTACTAGCAACTGCAGCTTTTCATGATTATGAAATTTGGCAGATGGACGTGAAAACCGCCTTCCTGAATGGTATTCTGGAAGAGGATGTGTATATGACACAACCTGACGGTTACATAGATCCAAAGAATGCTGGGAAAGTATGCAAACTTCATAAATCCATTTATGGATTGAAGCAAGCATCGAGGAGCTGGAATCTTCGTTTTGATGAAGCGATCAAGCAATTTGACTTCATCAGAAACGAAGAAGAACAATGCGTGTATAAGAAATCTAGTGGGAGCAAGATTGTATTTCTTATTCTGTATGTCGATGACATACTGCTTCTCGGAAACGACGTTCCAATGCTGAAGTCTGTAAAAGACTGGCTTGGAAGTTGTTTTTCCATGAAAGACATGGGTGAAGCCGCATACGTTCTTGGAATTAGGATCTATCGGGATAGACCTAAGAGGCTGATAGGCTTGTGTCAAGACTCATACATTGACAAAGTCCTACAAAGATTCAGCATGAAAGATTCCAAGAAGGGCTTCACGCCAATGGTACATGGCACAACGCTAAGCAAGAAGCAGAGCCCTACGTCGGCTGCTGAGCTTGAGCGCATGAAGAATATTCCTTATGCATCTGCAATAGGATCTGTCATGTATGCCATGATCTGTACTCGTCCTGATGTTGCTTATGCATTGAGCATGACGAGTAGATACCAGTCAAATCCAGGTGAAAACCATTGGATTGCCGTAAAGAATATCTTGAAGTATCTAAGACATACTAAGGATAAATTCTTGGTGTACGGTGGAAGTGATGTGCTTAAAGTCAGTGGATTCACGGACGCAAGTTTCCAGACAGACACAGATGATTTCCGGTCACAGTCCGGTTATGTCTTTTGTCTGAATGGCGGTGCAGTAAGTTGGAGAAGCTCCAAGCAGGACACCGTTGCTGATTCCACTACAGAAGCTGAATATATCGCCGCCTCAGAAGCAGCGAAGGAAGCTGTTTGGATACGAAAGTTCATTATGGAACTAGGTGTGATACCAGATGCGGCTGAGCCTCTGGCACTGTTTTGTGACAACAATGGTGCTATAGCTCAGGCAAAGGAACCAAGATCACACCAGAAATCCAAGCATGTTCAAAGAAGATATCACTTGATACGTGACATCATTAATAGAAAGGAAGTCAAGATCAGCCGAGTTCCGACAGATGATAATGTCGCTGATCCGTTGACAAAGCCACTCCCAAGGCCTAAGCTCGAGTTCCTGACTGAAGCTGTAGGCATTAGAAACATTGAAATGTAATCTAAATTTGAGTGGGAGTTTTGTGAGCTTTATTTTAGTTATTTGATATGTTCTTGTAAAACATTATTTATGTTTTAATGAAATTATTATTTCAAGATTATTTTAACTGTGATGAAATAATCGTTCCAAAATGATATGAACCATTTTATAGGTCATCGAAGTAAATGTTTTGATCTTGAGTCATCGAAGTCATTTAGCTTGATCATGAGATCCTATATTTGATAAATGTTTTATATCATCATGTCCCTAGTCGAAGGTTGTTGAAACTGGAACACCAACAACCGTGTGAGACTGGATTGGTACGTGACTTATGACAAAGTCTCAGTGTGTCATAGATGCACGGCATCAAAGTCAGTACATAGGTGTATGTTGGGAACATACGACCGGACAAGACCCGACTATAAGAACTCTTCAGGATATTTATATCTGTGTCATAAGAGATTCTTACTGCGATTATAGAGTATAGTCCTTAGACCTGAGTTCACATGCATGTGACTGCACATGGACTGATGTACTTTGATCATTGTCTAACGCTATCGTTCTGTGATAGCTATAAGGACCTTGTTTGGGTGCATTATGAAATGAGTAGTTTACAGTGATGGAACAAGACGGAATTTGTCCCTCCAATATAAGTGGAGTGAATATCTCTAGGCCAATCGGAGATTTGAATACTGGAAAACGCATGGCCATGCTCAAACGGACTTTCCCGAGTCGTTTGGATTGTCAGTATCAAATCAGAGTCCGATGAACAAGATTAGGCTTTATAAGGATGACACCAATCTTGCCTTATGACTAATCGAGATATTGTGACAAAAGGATTATGAATACAGAGATTCCAGTACAAGTGGGAGATTGTTGGAATTGTGTCCAGTAATCTCGGTACTGTCTCTAGAAAGTAAGAGTATGTCAAAGATCAGACATAAGTCATATAATGCTGGGGATCATGATGGCTTGCTAGAGTCCGCTCATGATCTATAAGTCTTGGACTTATTGCCTTTATTATATGATCCCATATGGGTCACACGCCTAAGCTAACAGGAAAATGTGTTGGAACGGCTTAGCAGAAGTACGACAAAAGTGCCAGGCATTTGTCGTACTAAGAGAGAAAGGTCAATGGGTCTGATTAAATGGGATTTAATCAGATTGGGCCCAAAAGCCCAAAAGGGAAAGAGTAGGCTTTTAATGACCAAAAGCCAAAATCTCTCTCCCTAACCCTAGCCTCCCTAGCCGCGGCCTCTCTCTCCCTTTGCGCCTCTGTTCCTCGTGGTCTAGCAGCCAATTCCTTGTGAAGCGTGTGTGAACCTTTGGAGGATTCATCCCTCGGTGCATCTATCTGATCTCTGACCTGTTCTATTCCTTCCGCTGCAACAAACAGGTAAAAGGTGAGATCTTGTAATGTTTCTAAATAAGAACACCTAGATCTGATGCATGTTTAGGTTGATATCAATATGAGAATTGAATCAGGATCAACCGAACTTTCCAACAGCCCCGTCCACGAACAGTTTCCAATTTTTGTCTTCTGTCTCGGTACCGACATCCAATTCAGGTGATAATTCGACAAGGAAATCAGCTATTACCTGCGACTTGGCGGTTGTCCTGTTCCTGTACTCGATGTCGTACTCGCTTAACTCTATTGCCCACTTGGCTAGACGACCAGACTGCCCCGGGCTATGAAGGACTGTTCGAAGAGGTTGGCTGCTCAATACGGCAATCGGATGTGATTGGAAATACGGTCGTAGCTTTCGTGCCGAGATGACGACTGCGAAAGCTAGTTTTTCCATTGCAGGGTACCTAGTTTCGGCTCCGTTCATCGTTTTGCTGACGTAGAAGATCGGCTTCTGTTCTCCTCGATCTTCCCGAACTAACACGCCGCTCACTACTGTCGTTGAAACGGCTATGTAAAGCAACAATGTCTCACCATTCTCGGGTTTAGACAGTATCGGTGGATTCGACAAGTAGTCCTTGAGTTGAATGAAGGCTTCTTGACACTTCTCATCCCACACGAATCTTTTATTCCCTCGTAGGAGCTCGTAGAAAGGCAGACATTTATCCGTTGACCGGGATATAAATCTGTTCAAGGCGGCTATGCGGCCAGTGAGGCGTTGTACCTCTCGAGTGTTCTTGGGAGATGGTAAGTCGATAATGGCTGTGATCTGCTTTGGATTAGCTTCTATTCCTCTCTGAGTTACCACGTATCCTAGGAATTCTCCCGATGTTACCCCAAATGTACACTTAGTTGGATTAAGTTTCATGCCGTATCGGTTAAGGATGTTAAAACATTCCTTTAAATGACCGACATGCTGAGAGGTAATCAGGGATTTGACTAGCATGTCGTCGATATAAACTTCCATTGTTGCGCCAAGTTGTCCTGCAAACATCCGGTTTACCAGCCGCTGGTAGGTGGCGCCGGCGTTTTTGAGGCCGAAAGGCATGACTCTGTAGCAATACGTGCCTCGTTCAGTGATGAAGGCCGTCTTTTCTCTGTCGTCTGGGTTCATGAGGATTTGGTTATATCCTGAGAACGCATCCATGAACGATAGCAGCTCGTTCCCGGCCGTCGCCTCAACAAGTCGGTCGATGTGCGGCAGCGGGAAACTATCCTTGGGGCAAGCTTTGTTGAGGTCCGTGAAGTCGACACACACTCTCCACTTCCCATTTTTCTTCTTTACGACCACTGGATTGGCCAGCCAGTCAGGATATTTGACTTCTTGGATTGAACCGGCTTCGAGTAGTTTCTCTACTTCATCATTGACTGCTTTAGCTCTTTCTGGGCCGAGTTTTCGCCTCTTTTGCTTGACTGGCTTGTAGGTCGGATCGACATTCAACTCGTGAGTTGTAATGGTTGGGTTGATACCCTTCATATCCTTCATTGTCCACGCAAACGTTGTAACGTTTTGCTGTAGGAAGGTGATTAGTTCCTCTTTGATGTCGTCCGGTAATCCTGCGCCAATGCCCACACACTTGCTTGCATCTGATTCGTCAATGATGACTTGCTGGATTAGTTCTTTCTCCGGTCCTTTTCTTCCGTGTTCTGTGTTGATCATGCAGGAAGGTACCCTGATCTTATGTTCTCTCGCGAAACACGACCGACTTGCGCTTTGGCATCCTTTGACTGTCTGAATTCCTTTGGGTGTCGGGAATTTCAGACATTGATGGTACGTCGAGGATACCGCCTTCATGCTATATAGCCATGGAGTTCCAAGGATCACGTTATAGATGGTTGGCTTGTCAATGACGTGAAACCTCACCAATCTGTTAACTCCTCCTGCGAAGACAGGCAACTTGATCGTTCCAATCGTGTACGTTGTCTCACTTGTGAACCCGGTGAGCGGCTTGGCCTTTTGCTTGATATCCTCCTCCTTAATGTCCATCTTCTTGAGTGTATCTAGGAAAATTAAGTCTATCGAACTCCCGGTGTCCACCAGTATTCGAGATACTTGGCAACTTCCAATCAGAAGCTCAACCACCAGTGGGTCGTTATGAGGGTAGTGAGTTCCATAGAGGTCCTGGTCGGTAAAGATGACGGGCGGATCGTCTGATAGGATTGGTTGAGGCGCCTTTTGCGCGGCCAATGCTAGGCGTTCATAGACCTTGATTGACCGGACCGAATCATTTACGGAGATTAGACCACCCATGATCATGTTGACTCTTCGGATGGTCTTGGGGGTTTCTTCTTCGTCCTCCTCTTCTTCTTGACGGTTACGTTTCAAAGCTATGCTTTTGATACGCCGTGGCGGCTTATCTTGCTTGGGAGCCTGCTCGTCAGCTTTGTCTTCCTTCTTTTCCGACTCTTCCTTCTTCAACCTCTCGATGGCCGCCTTGATTTCCTCGTTCGAAAGTCGGGAGTAGAGTGCGTTTCTGAGGTTCCGACATTCAGCTGTGTCGTGCGACGTAGCTTGATGGTATTCGCAGTACTTGTCTCCCGCGGTGGAAGCTGTCTGCTGTGCCTTCTTTGTCTCTTTACCTCTCTTATTCCACGGTTTTGATGACCGGGACTTGTCGGTACCGTCTACCACCATTGTTTTGGCGTTTTTGCTGTCGTAGTGCTGTCTGGGTTCTCTTTCTTCCTTCCTGTCTGTTTGTTTACCAGAACCAAACCTCTTTGCCAGTGCGACTTTCTTCTCCTCCAATTCCACGAACTTGTTTGCTCGATGGAGTGCGTCTTCGATGGTTAGTGGCGGGTTGACGACTAAATCTTGGTAGAATGGCGACTCGTGCCAGACGGCGTTTGTCAGGGCTGCGATAGTGAATTTATCCGGTGCCTCAGCTCGCGTCATCACTGCCCTGAACCTCTCTACGAAATCTTTCAAAGTTTCCTTCTTTTCTTGCGTCATTGATATCAGCGCGCTTAGTGAAGTATCTTTGCGAATGTAGGCAAAGTGATGCCTTACGAATGCCCATGTGAGATCCGAGAAGCTGTCAATTGATTTGGAGGGAAGTCGGGAGAACCAGTTCAGCGCGTCTCCTTCCAGGGTTTCGGTGAACAGTTGGCAGAAGCCGATGTCACGCTCCTCATTCGATGAGAACCGCGCCTTTGCCGCCATGATTTTGAACGTCGTGAGATGGGTTGCTGGATCTTTTGTGCCATCGTACATCGGTAGCCTGAGCTTCTCTCTTTGCCTGATATACGTATTTGTGATGCGTGAAGTGAAGGGAGTCCTACGGGTTTCCTCGATGATTCGGTCTATCTCGGGTGCGGATCCCTTCACGCCATGGACCTCCCCTTTTAATTCTTTTAGGGTGTCTTTGAGCTCAATCAGTTGTTTTTCGACGTGGTTGCGACTTGCTCCGCGAATAGACGCTCCGTGAGTTTTCTCGTACGACATACCTCGCTCGCGGCGATAGTTGTCTCGGTGCGAGCCATTCTCACGTCGCGAATTTCGTCTGTGGTGCACGTCCCGACTCTGGTGACTGGTATATTCTCCTCTGTCGGGTGAATACCTCTCATCACTTTGGTTGTTATGTCTCTGACTTTCGCTCCGTTTGGGTCTTTCAGAACCTTCCCTCCGATGTGAGCTCCGCTCGCGAGCATCCTGGTCGCCCTCCTTACGCGGGTTGCTCCTGGACTCGCTGCTGTGGCTCTGTTCATGGTGGCTTTCCTCAGATGTGCTATAGACCAGTCGTCTAGCGACTTTGTCTTTCACCTTTGAAGGCACCTCTTTCCTGGGTTTTCTCGACCGTTGTCCTGAAAGGATCTTTGCTTGCTCTGTCTGCAGTAGGTCGATTTTCTTTGAGAACGTCTTGATCAAGTCGTTCTGTGACTCGATCTTGGCCATTAGAGTGGCTAAGGTCTTGTCTTGCTCGATCTGGGCTTCTGTTTCGCTGAGTGACGGGGCATGTTTGCCGTCATCCCGAGCTTTGTTCTTGGCGGTGTTTCGCTGCTGCTTGCCGCCTTTGGCAGCTTCATCTTCGTGATCACTCTGGTCGTAATCACTTTCATCATGAATGCTTAGGTCAACCATTGGATTTTCCGGATCGATTTCTTTCCTGTTTCCCGACATCTCGTTTAGAAATTTCTCTTAGAAATCCCCACAGTCGGCGCCAATTGTAAGATCTCAACTCGTTCTATCCGAGAATAGAAAGAGTTTTAGGGTTTGTGAATTAGGGATTCTAAAAGAAGGATTAATGAACGCGGTGAGATGAAGGAAATTAGGGTTTATAGCCGGCGTTTCCAAGTCGGAAGCCGGTGAAAGGGTGTTAAAGTCGCCGGAGAGATTTTAGGTCAAAAGTCGTTCTAAAGTCTCTCAAGCCGAAAATATTAAGAAAAGCGTGTTTATTGAATGAATATCGAGTTCCCTTATATAGGGTTACAAGTCGGTTTACATGAAAAAGGAAAATAAGATAAATACAGAATATTTCCTAGAATATCGCCTTTATCTTTAGTTGGAATATTTCCCTTCTTCCGACTTTGGCGCGCGGCGCCTTTCTTTTGACACCGTCCTAACCCTAATGTAAGCCGGTCGCCTCAAGTTCGGTTTAACCTAAGTTTTACCGCCTTGGGCTTTATTCCCGACTTTCCATTTTGGGCCGACCTAAACTCATGAATAGGCCTTCTTAGGAAAGTGCTAATCTTGACTCTAACAAAAACTCCATCAAATTTCTTGTCAGAGTTCTGGTTTTATTTGAAAATATGTATTCCACCGGAAAGATGCCAATAATAGTAATCTCACCTCTGAATTCTTGCAACAAAACCGATTATATCAAACATATGGCAATCGGTGAGTGGATTAATTGTAGAGAAAGGAGTGAAAAAGGTGTAAATGATATCTGTGGCACCAAAGTTACTGTAATGCAAGGTTATTAGCGTCATTCCGTTATGGTATTCCCAATCTTGCTTATGCAGACCCAATCCGTCACAATTGCACTGCAAAATTTAACAGATTATCAAAAATCAAGGCGGGGTTTATGAACCAAAAATACGGTGAAGTATCAACATAGTTTTGGATAAACCACAAGATTGACTAGAAGCTATACCAGCCTATAGCTCCAATCAGGCACATTGTAATGACAAGGGCACATAAGATGGTAATTTAATGCGTTTGTCGAGTTTCTTTTCCAGCGTACTTCTTTTGGAGGGAGCATTCATCATCACATGCATGCATTGCATCCACCACGATGTAGATCAGATTATATACATAGAAACTATACACGGATGGAGGAACATGAGAATGCCACTAAAAAGACATAATTCTGAATGTTTGCCGTACCAAAAAAAGATTAAAAAAAAATTCAGAGCTAGTTTCTTATCAAACAAGCTTCACGGCAGCTTACCTTAGTCTCATGACCAGTAAAAATCACAGCCCCAACAATGTATTCTGTGTTCCTAAGACTGCATCCCTGAGAATTGGAATGCAGAAGATTTACATAAACCCCAAAAAATATAAGGTCTCATGTGAGGCTTATTGTCTCTATTTTCAATTGGGCCTAACAATGGTGACAAGATACAAGGGCTTTTTTGGGCTTTTTCAGGGAGATCCAATACAGTCAACAAAGGGAGATCCAATACAGTCAACAAATTGTAGGAATTCGTGACAAAGCCCATGTCTGAAGTGCCGGAGGACACTCAAACATAACATGATTTACAGTCTCCTCGGCACCACACCTAACACATTACATGTCACATTTAATTCCTCTTGTTCGTAGTTTTGCAGAAACATACAAACATCCAGTCATTATCTGCCATATAAAGTGTCTTAATTTTGGTGAACAATTTAGTTTCCATGAGTTTGCCTATAACACCTTAATATCAGGACCCATAACTTGAACCTGAGTACCCACATCTGGGAAGTTTCTCTCCGTTTGATATCCTGATTTTACCGAATAGCGGCCCGATTTTGTGAAATGCCATCCATATGTGTCTGGCTTTATAAACTTGCTGATTGGCATGCTCTCTATCAGCTTTGCGCCTGTTGGATCAATTACCGCTTGAAGCAGTGCTTTATTCCATGTTCGCCTCTGCTGGTCAATCAACTGGTCCACCGTATCTACGTTAATAATCGAGTTTGCTTTTCGGGTTGCTGGTCTCGGGCGATAGGCTGGTATCCATGGGTCATTCCATATTGATATGTATGCACCAGAACCCACCCTTTTAATTAGTCCTTTATTAACCAGAGATCTAGCTGAGATGATACTTCTCCATCCATAGGAAGGTGAGTATGATCGAATTGGATCAAGCGGATCCGTTTTCCTGAAATATCTACCTTTAAACACTTTTGAAAAGAGTAAGTCGGGTTTTTCAATCAATCACCACAGTTGCTTAGCTAAAAAAGTTGTATTTGTATCATCAAAAGCTCGGAATCCGATGCCCCCATTATCTTTACTCTGACAAAGCTTATCCCAGGCAATCCAATGCATTCCCTTATTTCCTCCACCCGAACTCCACCAGAAGTGGGACACCACACTTGGTAATTTTGTTGTTACCGTCTTTGGCAAGCGAAAACAAGACATCACATGGTTCGGTAAGGCTGTAGCCACCGCTTTGATTACAACCTCTTTTCCCCCTTTCGTCAAGTATTTCATTGTCCATCCATTTACTCTTCCATGAAGACGATCCTGTATGAAGCTGAAAACCCGTGTTTTATCTCCTCCAAGACTCTCCGGGATTCCCAGATAAGACTCCATTCCTCCCATCTTTGTGATGCCCAAAACGTTTTTTATCTCTACCCGTGTCATTTCCTCAACTTTATACCCAAATTGTAGCGAAGATTTCTCAAAGTTTATCTGTTGACCTGATACACCCTCATAGTCCTTTAAGATCCTTAAAATCGTCTGGCATTCCTCTTCCGTAGCCTTGTAAAAAAATAGGCTATCATCCGCAAAGAGTAAATGAGAGATAGCCGGGCTTTTCCTTGCTACTTTTAGTCATGTTAGTTGCTTCATTTTTTTCGCTTTCTTTATATTTGCAATGAGTGCCTCTGTGCATAATATAAATAAATACGGTGAGAGTGGATCTCCCTGTCTTAATCCTCTCTCTGGGATAATATGTCCCTGTGGTTGCCCATTCAGTAATACCTTATATCGAACCGTTGAAATACACCGCATTATACGTTGAATCCATTGTTCTGCAAAGCCCATCTTACTGAGGACATTCTCCAAAAAACTCCATTCAATCCTATCATAGGCCTTACTCATATCCGTCTTAATTGCCATAAATTTGCCTTTGCACGCTGGGTTTGTTCGTAAACCATGAAACATCTCCTGGGCTATCAATATATTATCTGATATCAACCTTCTTGCCACAAAAGCTGATTGTGTTTCCGATATGAGTTTAGGTAACAGTATCTTAAGTCTTTGACATAGGACTTTTGAAATTATTTAATAACCCACATTGCAAAGACTTATTGGGCGGAGCTCTGTCATCCTTGTAGGCCTCTCCGTTTTAGGTATTAGACAAATATTTGTGGTATTAAGTCTCCGGTCAAATTCCCCAGATGTTAAGAAATCATTCACCAATATGACTAAATCCTTTTTGACTATATTAAATGGATTTTATTAATTTGTTAGACAAAAATACTCTTAATGAATCCACATATTTACGCCCAAATTCCAATGACATGGTTTGTAAATAACACGTGAAGTAAATGTTAGTTTCAAAAAACCTTAAAACAGTATAGATAATTTTTGTTCATTTTTTTAATCTATATATATATATATATATATATATATTAAATGAAGAGACTGAGTAAATTTATTCCATTGCAGTATTTAAGTTTCCTTTCAACTTCAGAAATGTGATCAGATGGCAGTAGAAATGTATTACTTGGGAAACAGGTAAGATTTAGAAACACCAACACATTTTGTTCAGTGAGAAAAAAGTTAGTATTTTTAGAATAGACCGAATCATATCGTTTGTTGACCACCACGTAAACCATTTTGTGTGAGATTTTTTTATGGTTAAAGAATTTCAATTTTTTTATTTTTTTTTTCCGTTTGGTTAGAAAATAGAAAAAGGGAAGTTAATGATACTTTGTTAGAAAGTAAATATACAGTAAAGATTTGCGTCTGGCCCACTAAAACTTGTTGGCCAAGGATATTACTCTGTATTAATGGAGAAGATGGAACATTTCTTCAATTAGATTTTACATTCATGTCTCTGATTCTCAGAAGGCTCTCGAGGCTCAGCCTTGGGGAACATGTTTCCTTAACATCCTCTTTTTGTCTTCTTCTCTCTAAAAGATTCTCAACTTCCTTGCTGCAAACCCCTCCTTGTTGTATCATCGACGCTGAGCCTTGCGGAGCGGATCTTGGAAAACTCGTGGTTATGAATCATAATGAACTTCACTGCACTAAATTGGAGAAGAAGGTGCATGTGGAGTTGGTGAATGATAAAGACGCAAAAATAACGATCGGGGCATCCCATGGCTGGATAGCTACTCTGAAGGAAGATGGAATCCTGCGTCTCCAAGACGATCTTAATCCTGTCGCGTCAGATACAGATCCGAAACGCATCCCATTGCCTCCTCTTGTGACTCTGCCTCATTGCCAAACCCAAATCATCACCAACGTGTCAATGTCCTCATCTTCTCCCGAGGATGAAAACTGTGTCGTGGCTGTCAAGTTCTTGGGACCTCAGCTCAGTTTTTGCAGACCGGCCGCTCAAAGAAAAACCGAGTGGACCAACATCACAATCGATAACCCCTGCTTCTACTCCTCCCGTGTCATGTTTTCAAAGAAAGATGATATGTTTTGCATTCCCGGATCTGGAGGCCACCTCGTTGGCTCATGGAATCCCTACAAACCCAGCGATAAACCCAAGTTACAGAGGTTGCGATTTAAAAACATTCCCGAGCTGAACAAGGCTAAACAGAAGCTTATGGATTCGTGCTTCAGGAGCGAGCACTTGGTGGAGTCACAATCCACCGGTGAAACTTTCTTGGTCAAGTGGTACAAGAAGACCTTCAAGATCACCAAGGGTGGTATTGCCAGAATGAGAACGATGGCTTTAATGGTGTTCAAGCTAGACGACGAAGGAAACGCTGTTTACACTGAAGATATCGGAGACCTCGTCATTTTCCTCTCAAGGTCTGAACCTTTCTGCGTCCCTGCTACCTCCTTTCCTGGCTTGGACCCTAACTACGTCCAGCTCTTTGATTTCGACGAAATAGCTTGTGTCAGGCTGGATTACAAAATCAACATTAGTAGATCTTGTCCATACCTGGCCCCTTACCATATTCCACCTCAAAATATAGTCTAGTATTAGTTTGGATTCTGCGTCTGTTTTTTTTTTTGTTCTATTAAACCATCAGTGATCTCTTTATGATTGGTATGCTCTTGGAGAAAATTGTGCTGTCATCTCTATTCATCAGTCTCGATCGTGGGTCATTTGTTCTGTGTTTCTTAAATTTGAATCACTGAGAACCGAGCAAACAACTTTTGGGGTGACTTGTACTCAACTTCGCTCTCTGGCCAAACATACGACGACCAGTTATGGGTTTATGTGTTTTTGTTTTGGTCTTTTATAACAGAACAAACAGTAAACAGACACCAAGTAACTGCTTTGTTTGCAAACAGAAACAGAGACTTTGGTGTGTTGTGTGGTTTTGAGAAAGAGCCAATGATCATGCAAAGTGCAACAACAAAAACATGTAAAGTCTCAGTTGACAGAATTGTGTCTTGTTTTTACATATTACATTTTGATCGAGGTTCCTCATGGAATGATCCTCTCCAACACATGTATATATCAACAGTTCTTGTAATTATTATATCTTCCATTTAAAAGCAGTGTCTCTTTCTCTAGCGTCTGTTTGCAGCAAAATTATCTTTACGTTTCATCAGCTTGATTATGAGAAGTCTAGTTGCTAAAGTTAAATGATCTGGACATAGTTGGAAATTAGGCTTTTTCATACCCCAAAGATTGATACCCAAAGATACATACGGTGCGAATTCATACCCAATGATTAATTAAACTCAAATCTCATACCTAATGTTTCAATTTTGTGCTAATTCAGAAAATCGTTAAGATGGTGTTAAATCTCTGTTAAAATAGGATGATGTGGCTGCCACGTATGAGATGTCGTAATTAACTTGTGATGACGTGGCCGATGATGGGTCTTTAAAAAAAAATGCTAAATGCTGCTAGGTAGGTTCCAACTCGTGACCTGAGACCAAAACGAGTCTAATACCACTGAGCCACCGGACATTTTTAGATTCAATAAACACGTCAAATTATATAAACTTAGGACGTCGAATGCTACTATAACGACATTTCTTTACATTTAGCTTTACAAAATTTTGGGTTAAATCTAGACATAACTGTGCCTTGACATTAATTTAAAGAAGAGTTTTACATAACAATGGCAATAACTAGAAAAATTGTGGCTTTAGATAGACAAAAAGAGAAACAAGTTGTAACAGTGGCATTAAAAAAGCCTTAAGCAGGCCAAAACAAGCCATAATCGTAGCAATAAAAAGCCATAAAGTGGCAAATGCAAAGCCATAACTAAACCATAATTTGCCAACTAATACCGAAATCCAGAGGTTCCAACAAAAACCAGCCACCTCTTCAAAATCATCTACACAAATCCTCTCCATATTGGCTCAAATTATACCTATAATCTCAGAAAATGTAACAATTAAATGCAACTAATAAATCCATCAAAGCTGAAAAACTGTTATATACCGAAAATTCAGATTCTAACCTTCAGTCAACACATGAATTTTGTGATGGTTGAGTGCAATTTCCTTCCTCGGCAGTAGAATTCACAGAATTCTTTGACGGTTTACTCGGACATCTTCTAATGTTGTGGCCCGTGAGCCTACAGTTACTACAACGCACTGGGCCGAGTCGTCTTTGTAATTTCACTTTCTTTTCCTGAGGCTCTTCTATTCCCTTCTCTTTACTCTTCTTCTTCTTCGGAGACTCATTCAGACTCTTCATTCTTTTCTGCTTCTTGGTTGGACCTTGAGATACTTCTCTTATTGGTGGTTTAATCCTTGGTTCAACGGTTGTTTTCCAGAAGTTAATTCCATTAACTGGTCGAATGAGCTCACTGTATTGCTTCCTCCAAGTCGATGTCAAATACCAACGAGAGACAAAATCTTCAGCATTGAGCTTCTTATAAAGGATGAAGCGCAATGCATGGCGGCATGGAATCCCTGTCATACTCCACCTCCTACAGTCATATGTACCTTCAATCATATTGACAGTAACACCATGGCCATCCTCACCAACCTCATACTTACCATTGCCACTAGGATGAACTCTACAGAGAAAACTCTCCTTAGGTTACCGTATATGTGGCGTGCACACATACGGTGTTCCATCTTAGGCAATACTTGGTTCACAGCAGCTATCAAACCCTGAGATGAGAAGCATTGTACAGAGACTTAGAAGACAAAAATTAATATAACAAGCAAACATATAATAAACAAGAACAAAAATTACTTTCTGTCTATCTGAAATAAAGGTGAACCCTTCCCCATCTTGAAGATTCAAATCTTTCTTCAGCAGCTTTAAAAACCACAACCAAGTCTCCGTAGTCTCATTCTTCACAACAGCCCAAGCAACCGGAAAGAACTGGTTGTTTGCATCTCTTCCCACAGCCGCCAAGAGTTGGCCTTTGACATCATTCTTTAAGAAGCAGCCATCTATACCAATTATGGGCCGACAATGAGCAACCCAAGTTTTCTTCAGTGCTTTAAAGCACACATAAAACCTGTCAAAATCCTCTTCTCCGTCATCATTTGTTAAAGTTTCAACTTCCACAGTAGATCCTGGATTAGAACTTCAGAAGAAAAAAAACATAAAACTCACATGTTAGACTGGATTAAACTGAATACTGTAAAGAAAAATGAAACTTGAACAAAATTGTAAACTGTTATTTCTTACCGAATCAACTCTAGCCGGTAGTTTTTAATCCTTGCAAACTGCTCATCATATTCACCTTGTACCATCATCAAAGCTTTCTTCTTGGCCTTCCTACATTGATCATTTGTCACAACTACATCGTATTTCTCCTCAATAGCATCCTGAATTGACTTTGGCTTAACAGTTGGATCTTTTCTGATGTCATTCAAGAACATCTTCGCAATGACCTTATCCTTCACCAACTTGTTGAAACCATCATTGGTGCATGAATGATGATCGTTGAAGCTCTTCACCACATACTTCTCCACGTTTCTTGAGTATGAGCAGTAGATTCTCCATTCACAATTGCCACCAATTGCACACTTAGCTTCAGATTTAATGTCTCCCCATCTTGTGAACCTCACATTGCATTTTTCCTTCAGAGAATATTGTAGCACTTCATCCTTAAACTGAAGTATGGTATCAAATAGTTGTCCTAATACAATACTGCCACTGCCTTTTTTTCCTTTCACATAGCAACTCTTGCGACTAGCTCCCTCACAGTCAGAATTCGGAGGTGTATCTTCATCATTATATGACTCTTCTTCATCAACAAAACCAGCTAAATTCTCCTTCACTAGAGCATCTTCAGAAAGAACGTCATCTTCATTGAACACATCTTCATGATCAAATGCATTTGTGTTATCATCAACTTCATCTCTGTTATCATCAGCAAGAGCTCTGTTATCTTGAATTCCAGCATTGTTATCTTCATCTGGATTGTCCTTCTCTAGATATACATCAGCAGCTTTGGTCCAAAACACAGCTCGACACATCTTCTGAAAATTTTGACTTCCATTACATATAATCTTCAGCTCCGTTAAATCATCATAAGGCATTTTGTACCACATCCTATGCCCATGCATTTGAATGTTCAGAGCCTCCATCAGATTATTAAGCATGGCTTCAGGTTTGCTTTCAAGTGTGTGAACCTCTCCTCCGACATAAGTAATTACATTGGAGTCAGATATTTCAAACTTCCCATTATAGTAGACCTGAAAGATTGCATCTTCAGAGCTGAGACACAATAAAACTAATTAATCTCAGAAATCAAACGAAAAATGATCTTCACAGACCCAATTATCTCAGAAATCAAACGACATAAGTAAAAATGAAATCGACCTCAGAAATCCACCAAACCGACATCGAATTAAACCCACCCAATTGATTGAAAACTCGATTTACAAAATCCAGAAATTTTCTTCCATAAAACCCCAAATTTGATAGCTCTAATCAACCAAAATCGACAAAACTACCTCATCTCCTTAACAAGGGGACTCGCCGTAACACTTAACACACAGCCCGAACACGATTACCCACCAAACCACCACGAAACTCGCTGGAATCTTTGAAACCCTAAGATTCGCCTATCTCCTCTCTCCCTCGCGTCATGTGAAGCAGGTTTTGGAGAAACTAAGAAACGACGTCGTTTGTTGTTGTTTTTTCTTTAAGAGCTCTCAGGTTTATAATTATTTATTATTAATGTGTTTAGAAGGCAAAATCATTGTGTAGCTCAGTGGTAAGTCGCTGGTTTTTACCACAGGTGCCGAGTTCAAACCTCTATAGCTCCATAATTTTACAATTTATTTTTAAGACCCAAAGGTAATATAATTCGATGTGTTTGTATTACTGTAAATATGTTTGGTGGCTCATTGGTATGAGACTCGTTTTCGTCTAGGGGGTGACGAGTTTGAACCTATCTAGTAGCATTTATTTGTTTATTTTTAGACCCATCAAATGACAATTTTTATTGTCGTCCATGTGGCAGCCACGTCATCCCGTTTTAACAGAGAATTAACACCATTTTAACGGTTTTCTGAATTAGCACAAAATCAAAACATTAGGTATGAGATTGTAATTTAATTAATCATTGGGTATGAATCCGCACTGTATATATTTTTGGGTATGAATTCAACATCCATCCATCTTTAAGGTATGAAAAAGCCTATTTTCCGGACATAGTTACATTTGTTTTAAATGCTTTCACATTTTCATATATTGTTCAACATTCCACCGGCCGATATTTGTTTATTGGAAAAAAAATATGGTAGTTTGTTTCTTACTTTATTATAAGAATAAAACTGTCTTATAACTAGCAACATTGGATGATGAAAAAACACAGAGCAAATTACATTCACATCATATACACAAATACAAACAATCAAATGTTCTTCTGGTGTATTTTCCATAGCAAGTATTTCTTGACAACATCGAGTCCACAAAACTCCTTCACAACATGCATTGTTGCTGGCACAGGCTAATCAATGGTCAGATCAATTCCATGTTGGTTACTATTACTCCAGGTCAGAATCTATTTCTTGGCTTCTTTAACAGCTGGTGGGACCACACAGTGAACATAAGCCGCTAAAGGCAACGACAGTTCACCCGAAGCTATATCTGATGTCACTCAAAAACAAAATTCTGAGAAATACTTTTTTGAGTATTGATCCATTGTTTTCAGTAAGAACATAATGATAAATCAATAAGGCAAAGTCACCTTTGGATGAAAGAACACGGTTCTTGTGGTGTATGTTGATAATCTCGACATGGAACTGTCTCGACCGTCGGGATCTAGTAAGTCCATGTGCTGTTTGTTACTATGAGACCGTATGAGTTCATTAGTTATATTCAAGCATGAAAAACCCAAGCCCTTGAACAAATGCTCCTTCAATCTGCAATTTACCATGAAAAAAACACATCACAAATCAAGCAAAGAACCAGAACAGAAACTTACACACATAGAGAAGTTTCACAGAAAGAATGAGACTTTTCCCACAATCATAGATAATATTCGTGCGCAAAATCATTGTTTCACCTGTCAAAATGTTTACTTCAACATGTTGAGTACAACCAAAGAAGTGAAATTGTTTCACAAAATATAAGTAAGGTACGAGGAGTTATTCTTCAATGTTTGGAGCTTTACCTCACTCGCTGCAACTCCAAAGTTAGGATAATCACCAGCGGAGATGTCCAGAAAGTATGTGTTACTAACCGACATTTTTATCGATTGCTGATAAGCCTACACCAAACAGTTCAAGAACAAGACCGTTATAAGTACATTCAAAATAACCTGAGAACACCAAAAGTACGAATGTTTGAAGATTATGGACCTGACTAACGAGGTTATCCCAAGTCAGAGGTCCTCCTGTTTTCTCCACCAAAGCAGTATTGACGGGTATAAGCCTTTCGACTAAGCCATCACAGCAAATCCTAACCGCTTCATTGTTAGCCTCAGAGGTTGTGCTACCACCAGTTATTGAGCCTTGTACAAGACTCAAGGTGTTGGATTGAATGACACATTTTTGTGGAGAAGCTAATCGCTTGTAGTACCACATTGAATCAGTCCAAGGGAAAATGCAGCCATCTTCTTCACCTTTGTCCATAGCCCTTGTCCTATCTCAATACATGGATTCTCAACCACTACTGACTTGTCGCTCAATAATCTTACTCTTCCTGGTGTAAATCGCATATGCACTCCATAAACTGCAGGCACACGCGAGATCCCTCTCTTTCTCCACTTGTTTGATGCATTAAACTCCTCAAACACCTCTCTCCTTTGGCTAAATTCTGAGAAATCAGAAGTGTTTGATGCATTAAACTCTTCAAACACCTTGTAATGGGATTGAAATCAGATATCAAAAACTAAGTTGTCGAAGTTCATGTTGCTGAAAAATCCCATTGCTTCCTCCTTGGAAAATGGTGAAGAATCTCGTGGTGGATACAAGAACCAAAGACCGTATTTGGGAAACGGAACTTTCTCTCTTACATCATGCCGGCATTCCTCAAACCTTTTGGAGTTATTCTTTCACTGCGGCCGTATACTTAATCAACCGGTTAACAACTCCAACGCTGGCGAATTCATCTCCTTAACACAAACTGTTCAATACAGAGCCAAATTACAACAAACTGTGGATCTTTGGATGTTTATGCTACCCATGGATTCGTCCCTATGGTCAAACAAAATTAAGTCCTCGCTTCACTCCTTGCATTTTCTTGGGTTACTCTCTCTCTCAAAGTGCATTCCTGTGCTTAGACTTGAATACTTCTCGTCTATGTTTCCCGTCATGTCGTATTCCATGAGTCAATCTTCCCTTATTCTTCTACTCCTGTCACTAATACTCATGACATTTCCGATTCTTCTTTGTCACCATCTTTGATTTCAGCTTCCAGCGCACCGATTTTCTGATGGCCACCAGTTGCACCTGTTCGCCCATTCTCATCTCCTTCACCAACACCAGTCATCAAGTCAGTACCTCAAGAAGAATCAACGACAATACCAGCTTCAACAACACAATCTCCATCATCACAACCCTCTGATTCAACACATTTACTAACAACAACAGCAATACAACCATCCAACGCCATCGTACCTCCTTCAACAACATTACAACGTCGTGACCACTCCATGACAACCCGCTTGTAGAACAACATCAAGAAGCCAAACACCAAGCATGGATTGACTGCAATCCTTGGAGAAATTGAGCCACCAAACGTTACTCATGCACTTCGAGACAAACTTTGGCGACTAGCACTTGGTGATGAGTATAGTGCTTTGACTCGTAACAACACTTGGGAACTTGTCGAACGCAATCTGGCCAAGAACACCGTCGGCTGTCGCTGTATTTTCCGTATCAAGCGATTACCAAATGGAAACATTGAGTGCTTTAAAGCAAGACTTGTGGGTAAGGGATTTCATCAACGTCCGGGAATAAACTTTCATGAAACCCACAGTCCGGTAATCAAACATGCTTCAGTACGTTTGGTTCTAGGTATTGCGATTGCTCTCAATTGGCCCCTTCGCCAAATTGACGTCAACAACGCCTTTTTACAAGGAGATCTCGATGAGGAAGTATACATGACACAACAACCGGGCTTCATCAACAAAGACAAACCTGATCATGTCTGCAGACTACGTAAGGCTATCTACAGCCTTAAACAGGCTCCAAGGACCTAGTACAATGCTCTTTGCGCCTTTCTTGTCACACAAGATTTTGTCAACTCTGTAGCAGACGCTTCTCTATTTTTCCATTCCTCAGCATCATCTATCTTATATATTCTGATCTACGTCGATGATATAATCGTGAAAGGAAACTCAGCTACTAAATTCACTTGATTCATCAAGTTATTGCAGACAGATTTTCCCGTAAAGACCTTGGTAATCTCCCTTACTTTCTCGGCATGGATGCTCATCGTACAAGTCCATCGCCCATCGCATGAATGGCTAGGAACCGTGGCGGTCTGCAGTTCCTCCGTAGGTGCGTGTATTGCTGGAGCATGTTTTTGGCATGGTTCGCATCTCGCCGCATATCTTACACATTCCTTCTCCATCAATGGCCAGAAGAAGCCGAGCTTTCTAATCTTTAACGCCAACGATCGTTCGCCAGCGTGGTTTCCGCCCGATCCTTCGTGGGTTTTCATGAATACTTCTTTGATTTCTTTGCCTTCTACGCATCGTAAGGCTGCTCTGGTGGCGTTGTACCAAAAAAGATCTCCTTCTATCATAACGTATCGATCTTCTTTAGCTCTGAGTCTGCAGGCTTCCCATTTGTCTTTAGGAAGCTCTCCATCTAATATGTAGGCTTTTATCTCCGAGCTCAAATGATCTCCTTGTGCTACATCGTCGGACACTTGTTCAGCCACTGTGTATGTGTCGTTTACTTCTCCGTCGATGATGTTACAGACTTCAGGAGGGTTTATACTTGGCTTCTCTATAAGCTCCACTAGGATCGTTCTCCTTAAGTGTGCGTCCGAGCTCAATGCTAAGGCCGCGAGGGCATCTGCCGACGTGTTCTCCTTCCTCGGAATTCTTGTTAAATTGAAGAAATCGAGGTCCGTAGTTAGTTGTTTGGTTATGCCGAGGTAAGCATCCATTCTTTCATTTTTGGCTTCGTATTCACTGTTGAATTGGTTTATGACCAATTGCGAGTCAGAGTGGGCTTAGATGCATTTGGAGCCTATGGCTCTGGCCAATTGTAGTCCGGCGATTAGGGCCTCATACTCGGCTTCGTTGTTAGAGGCTTGAAATCCTAGCCTGAACGACTGCTCGAGCACTTCTCCCGTTGGTGATTCGAGCCGGATTCCGATTCCTGAGCCGACCTTTGATGACGATCCATCCATGTGAAGACTCCAACTTCTTTCTTCTGATTGATCATCTTGTATTAGCTCGGGTGAAATTTCGACAATGAAGTCTGCCAGTGTAATACCCTGTATCAAAAAATGGTCAACGGGCAATCAGAAAGTCAATAGGGGCATTTTTGTAATTTTGGAAGATGAGAGGTATTTTGGTAATTTTACCAAAATGTAAGACGAAAGCTAAGACGGGCTAAATGTTATTCTTTTTAAATAAAGAAACATTTAGAAGACCAAGAATGGTGGAAATGGACCGTAGATGAGTTTTTCGGATTATCGGGAAAGGAACCGATAAAACCGACAAAACTTGTAAAATTCATAACGGGAGCTACGGGTGTCCAAACGGAGTGATTCAAATTGCTAAATTCATCTAAGATCATCTAGAATCTTAATATGGGACTTGGTGGATTTTTAGAAACATCTACAGAGTTTTTAAAATATTAAACGCAAAACTGGCTAAACCGAAGCATTGGAACGAAATGGAGTTACGGGATAATTTGAGTGGATTGGTTCAATGGTTTTGGTCAAAAATAAACCCTGAATTGCCAAGCGTAACCTACCCATGGCGCCACCTCTTATCATTTGGGTTCAAAAAAAAATATGTTTGGTTCATTAATATGTTTAGTATGGAAAAAAAGAGACTTCCTCACCAAGTCTTGGCTGATGGTGTGGAAGCAGTAGGAGAAGGGAGAGACAGGTGTAATGGTGTGGCAGAAGTAGTAGAAGGAATATACATGTGTCAAGGACATGTGTCAAGAGAATAGGAATCTCAAGTTGCTATAAAAAGAGGCCTTTGCTCCTTCATTTTGATCACACCAACAACAACAAGAAAAAGAAGAAGGAAGAGAAGAAATTGGGAGAGGAGGAGGAGGAGGAGGAGCAGGACGAGGAGGACGAGGAGGAGGAGGAGGAGGAGGAGAAGAAGAAGAAGAAGAAGAAGAAGAAGAAGAAGAAGAAGCCGGAGGAAGAGAAGGAGAAGAAGAAGAAGAAGAAGAAGAAGAATCCGGAGAAAGAAAAGAAGAAGAACAAGAAGAAGAAGAAGAAGAAGAAGAAGAAGAAGAAGAAGAAGCCGGAGGAGGAAGAAGAAGAAGAAGAAGAGAGAGAGGCGTGAAGCTTGAAGAAGAAGAAGATGGAGAGAAGAAGAAGCGTGAAGAAGAGAGAGAAGATGAAGTTGAAGAAGAAGAAGAGGGAGAGAAGGAGAAGCGTGAGAGAAGAGGAGAGAGAGAGAATCGGAAGAGAGAGAAAGAGAGAGAACTAGAGGAGAGAGAAAAGGTGGAGAGAGAAGATGAGAATGGTCCGGAGGCTCAATCAGAATCATTACGAACAACGGTACGGTCAAGTGCGGGTTAAGGTCGGGTCAAAGCAAGTCGACGATTCAGGGAAGGTTTGGGTTAGCGTTGGGTTCGTGTCGGGTCTCGTTGTTCCGCCAGTCCGTCAATCCGTCCGTCCGTCTTCATAATAACACTGTGAGTCAGCTAAATTGTATGTTGCATTTAGTTATAATCATATAGATCCAGAATTGATAAACCATAGTTTAGGTTGCATACCCGATTGATTGAATTGGTTAGAACGGCTAGGTTGATTAATAACTCGGTTCATTAATTAAATGTTACGTTAAGAAATGCATGCTAGTTAACTCATATTCGTAATCATTGATAGTTCGTTGATTGCTTGATTGGGTGTTACATTAAATAATTGATAGTTCGTTGATTGCTTGATTGGGTGATGCCTACATATAGAACGGGATGCTAGGACGTATATGCATATATATGTATTTAAGAACGTATTTAAAGGAATCTATATACGGAAAAGTATGAGTTGCTTAAAATACGATTAAAATACATAAGGAATTTAGAATATAATAAAGGGGTGGTTAATTAGTCGGGTTAAGGGTAATGAATGAAAATCAATGAATAATGAGATGTCGGGGAGTTAGTAACCTTACTAACTCTAAACCGGCAGATCAAGGACTTATTAAAGATACTTAGAAAGGGATAAGTAAAATAAGTGGTGTAATTGATAGGCCGTCTACGGGATTAGTAATCTACTAATCCCAAGGTAGCGGATTGATTAAGTAAAGGTAGCGGATTGAATGAGTACAAGTTAAGGATTGAGTGAGTAAAGGTTAAGGAAATATGAAAGGACTAATAAACCTAAATAAATGTTTGTTTGTTGTTGTGATAATTGTTTGTGTGATTGGTCTACTTCGGTGTTGGTTGAGTAGACTGTTGTTGCTTGATTGTGTATCTACTTCGGTGTTGGGCCGAGTAGACTGTTGATTGTTTATCTACTTTGGTGTAGGGCCGAGTAGACTGTACTGGTAGATACTTACTCTGGTGTGGAACCGGGTAAGTCGGGGGTAAGGTTGGGTGATGTGGAAATTGGTGATAGGACTTACGGGATAGACTGGGGATTGAGATGGTAGTTCTATTTGACCTTGTTGGTCTTGCGTGATAGAGTCCCAGTGAGTCTGCTTGTTTACATTGTTGTTATTAGGACTCTATAGGGTGCGTTAGATCCCACAAGTCTAGGGATGGCGTTCCGGTACTTCCGACCCGATTGGATCCTCGGATAGTGACCTGACCGGTTCACGTACCTTCGGGTGGTGATTCTGGTTATGGTGTTAACCTACTGAGTGACGCCGGTAGGTGTGTGTTTTGGAGAATACGGGGTCGCGTCCTAGGGCCGGACTGTATGGAAGCTTGGGTTATCTAGGGGTAGCCTGAGTCACCGCGTATCGATGGACGGAGAATGGTGTTCTAGCCGCATGACTTTATGTTTTCGTCTAGGAGTCGTGGGAGGTTTTAGCTACCATGGCGGCAGCTAAATGTTCCCGTGGAAGTTACCGAGTTCGCGTTTGAGGCCCATGGTGTGGAGATTGCGTTCCAGATGCATTTAGTGTAGATCGAGTCTAATCAAGAGCATGTGCCGCAGTGTTCTCGATTTCCTTCGTTGGTGACTGTGATGTTATTTGAATGCTTGTGTGTTGTGGAGCTCATCACGTCTTGGTAGCACGTGATCGGCTAATATACTTGATTGTTATTTTGGGTTTGGGCGGGATTATTAGATTATTAGCAGCCTTTAGTTGGGAGCCGTCTCACTGGGTAATCTTAGATTGCTCATTAGACTCTTTTGTGTTTTTAAAGTTTGGCGTAGCTCGGCGGACGCGTAGGACACTCGGAGTAGTCTCAGGTTGGCATTGGGTATCAGTTTGTTTTGCATTTTGTCTTATTTTCGGTTTCGGATTTTGTTGAGAGCTCACTAAATGATTTGTATTAAACCATATATTGTTATGAATAAGATTTATCTTCTTAAAGTAATAAAAACGGAAGAATTCCCTGATATATGGTTTAGTCCGAACCGAACACAACTCGTGGAAGCGGTAAGGGTTGAAAAGCCTCGTATCGTGGAAACGAGGTAAACGGCGTCAAAGGTGGTTTGGTTCGAGCCTTTGTCTCAAACCGGATTGTCTCTGGCTTTTGTATTGTGACAAACTCTGCTCGTATGACTGCTTGGATTCGAATGGTCATGTTCTTGTTTGATTATTGGCCGGTTAGCTCGTAGGTCAGCGAAAAACGGAAAGGTAGCATTACAAAATGTGGTATCAGAGCATGGTTCGTCATGGGTTCGAAAATCCCGGTATTTCAAAGTTTTCAATGTTTTATTGAGTCAAAATGTGTCGCCAATGCAACCGTTAGGAATCCGAGTCGCGTCTGTCAAACCCGGGGAATGGGTAATTTATTAGGATTATGCTAATCTTTTGGTGTTTTGTTGCAATCACGCAGCAGCGTTGTCCTAGGAGGATCAGTGTGTGTGTGTGGTTGCGACGACAGGGAAGGCGACATCAGCATGGACGATCGTTATCCAAGCCTCGGAGTTCGAGGTTACTTAGCCGCAGCCGACTTCACCAGATGTTTGTCAATCATTACCACCGGTCCGACTCGTTCCTCTTATATTGGACCCTCCTTACCTTGCATGCGGTGCCTTGGGTTTCCATTTCGTTTGGTGCCAGATTTACCAATCCAATCAGGTACCAGTCTCAGCAGACCAGTCGCCGCCACCGATGCAACTTTCGCCTTGTTTCACTTGCGGCCGAGAAGTACATTGCGCTCTTTTCATGTCATGACCGAGATCGCGTCACTCCGCCACCACCACCACAGTCATTCCATCCTCCTGGCGCACCTGCCGGTTAGGATCCACATGAGTTGTACCGCTCATGTTGGAGATTAGGATATATATTAGGCCCAGCTAAGTAAGTGCTCTAACTCGTTGGTTGATGTGTATCGGCTTGAGTTTGTCTCTGACGATTCAGTTGTGTGAAGTTGTGTTTCTTATGGGACGGATTGGAACCGATAGTATGTGGACTCCTACAGACCTATGCATTTAAAACTCTATGTGGTGAATAGAAGTTTTATTTACATAGTGGATGTTGAGTATTTCGGTTGTCGTTTTGAGTAGCGGAGTGGTTATATTGCATACTTATGATGGTTGTGAATGCAATGTAGTTACGATGTGAAAACAAATGATGGTCCGAACAGACGATTTCCATCAGAACCCAGAGAGACGACTGCAATCGCCGATATGCTTTCTTGATTGATTGTATGTGATTGATTGCCTTGCTAGGGTGGTATAATGTTGAATTGATTGATGCTTTGATTGCTCGCTAGGTTGGTAGTCGTTGATTTTGAATAATTGCATTGGATTGATCGTTAGATTGCTAGAGCATTGATGGTATCATTGCATTGCTCATGGGTTGATTTGGTTTAGTAGAACTGCATTCATTTGATCGCTAGGATGCTAGCATTGCATTTGTTTAATCGCGAGATTGTAAATTGAGATTCGGTGCATTAATCACCTCGTGCGGTTGTTAGTTGAATGATGAGCATCTTTTAATTGTTTGATTCGCTAGGTTACTAGGAAGTGGTTCTTGAGTTTTGGTTAGCGAATCGTTTGGATTGATCGGATAGGGTGTTAGACGTTTAGGTAAGTGTTAGACCTTTAGTCTTGTATAGACGAGATGATAAGTTATCAGTTAAACTTGTGGATAGTTGGAAAGGTAAAGAACCTCGCGGATAGCCCTAAGCTCGTAACTAACAAAACAGTATTTATAGGAAGCTTATTTGAGATTGAGCGGAATTATAAGATATTGATAATTAGCCACGTATAACCGTTGAGTACGTGACTAAATACCAATATCTCTATAAGAGTGATATCGGGAAGTAAGTTAGAAAGGTCTAACCATTCCAGTGTTGTTGAGGTTGTTGATGTAGGACGTGATGGACGATTTGACGAGGACACGAGACCGAACCCGAACCCGAGAGACGAGATGTTATTTCAAGAATCAGTTTGACCCGAGCCTGCAAGTGAGTCAGTGGAGTTTCAGCACTAGAGTGGGCATCAGTGATAGGAGGAATCAAGATAGATGGGTATGATGAGTTAACAAAGGAATTTGGAAGCATCATTGACAGTTTTGGATCAGTTCGAGGTTACCAAAGGAAAGGCGGTTTGATATCCATGAAGCGTGGATTTCAGTGACCGAGAAAATTCGAGGCATGCATAAGTATGGCGGTTTAGTTTGGAAGGAGGAACAAATATATTACCAGAATATCGATGGGGAGCGAGAAGCAGTAAAGATGAAACAAGTATCGAGAAAGGAGGGAGAGTCGGTGTTGTGCCATTCGCGGAGGTCAAAGCGAAGTGGGGAAGTCAAAAGTGTCGATTCAAGACGATCATCAGTTGGCGCATAAAATTTGAGGAATTAGCATGGATCCTTTCGATGAAATCAGTGGTTGTGGAATCGGAGTTGAATCGGAAGTTCGGTGAAAACCATCAAAGACAGAGAACCAAGAAGTGATCGTGAATCAAGTTCTCAGCATGGGAAGTTCAAGGCGTCGGTATTTTGGGTTTGGTGAAAGACGTGTTAGGTCAGTAAGCATCGGGAGTAAAATTCAATTGGTTTAGAGTCCGAGCATTGGAGCAAATCAGTTCTAGAGGGGCGACTTACTGGGTTTGGTACCGATTCAAAGTTTGACAGTAACGGAGAATTCGGGGACCGAATTCCTGTATGTGGGGAAGAATGTAATACCTTGTATCAAGAAATGGTCAACGGGCAATCGGAAAGTGAACAAGGGCATTTTCTTAATTTTTGGAAGATGAGGGGTATTTTTACCAAAATGTGAGCCGGAAGCTAAGACCGGCCAAATGTTATTCTTTTTAAATAAAGAAAACATTTAGAAGACCAAGAATGGTGGAAACGGACCGTAGATGAGTTTCTCGGATTATCGGGAAAGGAAACTGATAAAACCAACAAAACTTGTAAAATTCATAACGGGAGCTACGTGTGTCCAAACGGAGTGATTCAAATTGATAAATTCATCTAAGATCATCTAAAATCTGAATATTGGGCTTGGTGGATTTATAGAAACATCTAAAGAGTTTTTGAAATATTAAACGCAAAATCGGCTAAACCGAAGCATCAGAACAGAATGGAGTTACGGGATAATTTGAGTGGATTGGTTCACTGGTTTTGGTCAAAAATCAACCCTGCATTGCCAATTGTAACCTCCCCATGGCGCGACCTCTTATCATTTGGGTTCAAAAAAATATGTTTAGTTCATTAATATGTTTAGTATGGAAAAAAAAAGAGACTTGCTCACCAAGTCTTGGCTGATGGTGTGGCAGCAGTAGAGGAAGGGAGAGACAGGTGTAATGGTGTGGCAGCAGTGGGAGAAGGAATAGACATGTGTCAAGAGAATAGAAATCTCAAGTTGATATAAAAAGCGGCCTTTGCTCCTTCCTTTTGATCACACAACCGACAACAAGAAAAAAGAAGAAGGAAGAGAAGAAGGTGGGAGAGGAGGAGGAGGAGAAGAAGGAGGAGGAGGAGAAGAAGAAGAAGGAGAAGGAGAAGGAGAAGGAAAAGGGGAAGGAGAAGGAGAAGAAGAAGGAGAAGGAGAAGAAGAAGAAGAAGAGAGAGAGGCATGAACCTTGAAGAAGAAGATGATGGAGAGAAGAAGAAGCGTGAAGAAGAGAGAAAAGATGAAGTTTGAAGAAGAAGAAGAGGGAGAGAAGGAAAAGCGTGAGAGAAGAGGAGAGAGAGAGAACTGGAAGAGAGAGAAAGAGAGAGAATCGGAGGAGAGAGAAGATGAGGATGGTCCGAAGTCTCGATCAAAATCATTACGAACAACGGTACGATCAAGTGCGGGTTAAGGTTGGGTCAAAGCAAGTCGACGATTTGGGGAAGGTTCGGGTTCGTGCCGGGTCTCGTTGTTCCGCCAGTCCGTCAATCCGTCTGTCCGTCGTCATAATAACATTTTAAGTCGGCTAAATTGTGTGTTGCATTTAGTTAGAATCATATAGATCCAGAATTGTAAACTGTAGTTTAGGTTGCATACCTGATTGATTGAATTGGTTAGAACGGCTAGGTTGATTAATAACTCGGTTCATTGATTAAATGGCTAAGTTAAGAGATGCAAGCTAGTTAACTAACATTCATAATCGTTGGTAGTTCGTTGATTGATTTATTGGGTGTTACATTAAGTGATTAATAGTTCGTTGATTGCTTGATTGGGTGATGCATACATATAGAACGACATGCTAGGACGTATATGCATATATAAGTATTTAAGAATATATCTAAAGGAATCTATATACGTGAAAGTATGAGTTGATTAAAACACGGTTAAAAGACATAACGCACTTAGAATATAATAACGTGTTGGGTTAATTAGTCGGGTTAAGGGTAATGAATGAAAGTTAATGAATAATGAGATGTCAGGGAGTTAGTAATCTTACTAACTCTAAACCGGCAGATCAAGAACTTATTAAAGATACTTAGGAAGGGATAAGTAGAAAAAGTGGTGTAATTGATGGGCCATCTACATGATTAGTAATCTACTAATCCCAAGGTAGCAGATTGATTAAGTAAAGGTAGCGGATTGACTGAGTACATGTTAAGGATTGAGTGAGTAAAGGTTAAGGAAATATGAAAGGACTAATAAAACTAAATAAATGTTTGTGTGTTTTGTGATAATTGTTTGTGTGATTGGTTATCTACTTCGGTGTTGGGCCGAGTAGACTGTTGTTGCTTAATTGTGTATCTACTTCGGTGCTGGGCCGAGTAGAGTGTTGATTGTTTATGTAATTCGGTGTTGGGCCGAGTAGACTGTACTGGTAGATACTTACTCTGGTGTGGAACCGGGTAAGTCAGGGTAAGGTTGGGTGATGTGGAAATTGGTGATAGGATTTGCGGGATAGACTGGGGATTGAGATGGTAGTTCTATTTGACCTTGTTGGTCTTGCATGATAGAGTCCCAGTGAGTCTGCTTGTTTACATTGTTGTTATTAGGACTCTATAGGGTGCGTTAGATCCCGCAAGTATAGGGATGGCATTCCGGTACTTCCGACCCGATTGGATCCTCGGGTAGTGACCTGATCGGTTCACGTACCTTCGGGTGGTGATTCTGGTTATGGTTTTAACCTTATTGAGTGACGCCGGTAGGTGTGTGGTCCAGAAAATACGGGGTCGCGTCCTAGGGCCGGACTGCATGGAAGTTACCGAGTTCGCGTTTGGGGCTCATGGTGTGGAGATTGCGTTCCAAATGCGTTTAGTGTAGATCGTGTCTAATCAAGAGCATGTGCCGCAGTGTTCTCGATTTTCTTCGTTGGTGATTGTGATGTTATTTGAATGCTTGTGTGTTGTGGAGCTCATCACGTCTTGGTAGCACGTGATCGGCTATTATACTTGATTGTTATTTTGGGTTTGGGCGGGATTATTAGACTATTAGCAGCCTTTAATTGAGAGCCGTCTCACTAGGTAATCTTAGATTGCTCATTAGACTCTTTTGTGTTTTTCAGGTTTGGCGTAGCTCGGCGGACGCGTAGGACACTCGGAGTAGTCTCAGATTGGCATTGGGTATCAGTTTGTTACGCATTTTGGCTTATTTTCGATTTCAGATTTTGTTGAGAGCTCACTAAATGATTTGTATTAGACCGTATATTGTTATGAATAAGATTTATCCTTTTAAAGTAATAAAAACAGAATAATTCCCAGATATACGGTTTAGTCCGAACCAAACATAACTCGTGGAAGCGGTACGGGTTGAAAAGCCTCGTATCGTGGAAACGAGGTAAACGAAGTCAAAGGTGGTTTGGTTTGAGTTGTTTCAAACCGGACTATCTCTGGCTTTCGTATTGTGACAAACTCTTCTCGTATGACTGTTCGGGTTCGATCGGTCATGCTCTTTTTTTATTGTTGGCCAGTCAGCTCGTCGGTCAGCGGAAACGGGAAGGTGGCGTTACAAAAGGTGGTATCAGAGTATGATTCGTCATGGGTTCGAAATTCCCGGTTTTTCAAAGTTTTCAATGTTTTATCGAGTCAAAATGTGTCGCCAATGCAACCGTTAGGAATCCGAGTCGCGTCCGTCAAACCCGGGGAATGGGTAATTTATTAGGATTGTGCTAATCATTTGGTGTTTTGTTGCAGTCACGCAGCAGCGTTGTCCTAGGAGGATTAGTGTGTGTGTGTGGTTGCGACGACAGGGAGGGTGACATCAGCATGGACGATTGTTATCCAAGCCTCAGGAGTTCGAGGTTACTTAGCCGCAGCCGACTTCACCAGATGTTTGTCAATCATTACCACCGGTCCGAAAGGTTCCTCTTATATTGGACCCTCCTTACCTTGCATGCGGTGCCTTGGGCTTCCATTTCGTTTGGTGCCAGATTTACAAGTCCAATCAGGCACCAGTCTCAGCAGACCAGTCGCCGCCACCGATGCAACTTCTGCCTTGTTTCACTTGCGGCCAAGAAGTACATTGTGCTCTTTTCCTGTCATGACCGACACCGCGTCACTCCGCCACCACCACCAAGAGCACCTGCCGGTTAGGATCCACATGAGTTGTACCGCTCATATTGGAGATTAGGAAATAGATTAAGCCCAGGTATGTAAGGGCTCGAACTCGTTGGTTGATGTGTATCGGCTTGCGTTTGTCTCTGACAATTCAGTTGTGTGAAGTTGTGTTTCTTATGGGATGGATTGGAACCGCTAGTATGTAGACTCCTACAGACCTATGCATTTAAAACTCTATGTGCTGAATAGAAGTTTTATTTACATAGTGGATGTTGAGTATTTCGGTTGTCGTTTTGAGTAGCGGAGTGGTTATATTGCATACTCATGATGGTTGTGAATGCAATGTAGTTACAATGTGAAAACAAATGATGGTCCGAACAGACGGTTTCCATCAGAACCCAGAGAGACGACTGCAATCACCGATTTTCTTTCTTGATTTATTGTATGTGATTGATTGCCTTGCTAGGGTGGTAGAATGTTGAATTGATTGATGCTTTGATTGCTCGCTAGGTTGGTAGTCGTTGATTTGAATCATTGCATTTGATTGATCGTTAGGTTGCTCGAGCATTTGATGGTATCATTGCATTGCTCATGGGTTAATTTGGTTTAGTAGTACTGCATTCATTTGATCGCTAGATTGTAAATTGAGATTCGGTGCATTAATCACCTCGTGCGGTTGTTAGTTGAATGATGAGCATCTTTGAATTGTTTGATTCGCTAGGTTGCTAGGAAGTTGTTCTTGAGTTTTGGTTAGCGAATCGTTTGGATTGATTGGATAGGGTGTTAGACGTTTGGGTAAGTGTTAGACCTTTAGTCCTGTATAGACGAGATGATAAGTGATCAATTAAACTTGTGGATAGACATTAAGTGATGGATAGTTTGTTGATTTCCTGATTGGGTGATGCATACATATAGAACGGCATGTAGGACGTATATGCATATATAAGTATTTAAGAACGTATCTAAACGAATCTATATACGGAAAGTATGAGTTGATTAAAATATGGTTAAAAGACATAACGCACTTAGAATATAATAACAGGGTGGGTTAATTAGTCGGGTTAAGGGTAATGAATGAATGTTAATGAATAATGAGATGTCGGGGAGTTAGTAATCTTACTAACTCGAAATCGGCAGATCAAGAACTTATTAAAGATACTTAGGAAGGGATAAGTAAAAGAAGTGGTGTAATTTATGGGCCGTCTACGGGATTAGTAATCTACTAATCCCATGGTAGCAGATTGATTAAGTAAAGGTAGCGGATTGAATGAGTACATGTTAAGGATTGAGTGAGTAAAGGTTAAGGAAATATGAAAGGACTAACAAACCTAAATTAAATATTTGTGTGTTTTTGTGATAATTGTTTGTGTGATTTTTATCTACTTCGGTGTTGGGCCGAGTAGACTGTTGTTGCTTGATTGTGTATCTACTTTGGTGTTGGGCCAAGTAGACTGTTGATTGTTATCTACTTCGGTGTTGGGCCGAGTGGACTGTACTGGTAGATACTTACTCTGGTGTGGAACCGGGTAAGTCGGGGCAAGGTTGGGTGATGTGGAAATTGGTGATAGGACTTGCGGGATAAACTGGGGATTGAGATGGTAGTTCTATTTGACCTTGTTGGTCTTGCGTGATAGAGTCACAGTGAGTCTGCTTGTTTACATTGTTGTTATTAGGACTCTATAGGGTGCGTTAGATCCCGCAAGTCTAGAGAATACGGGGTCGCGTCCTAGGGCCGGACTGCATGGAAGCTTGGGTTATCTAGGGGTAGCCCGAGTCACCGCATATCTATGGATGGAGAAGGGTTTCCTAGCCGCAAGACTTCATGTTTCTGTCTAGGAGTCGTGGGAGGTTTTAGCTACCATGGCGGCAGCTAAGTGTTCCCGTGGAAGTTACCGAGTTTGCGTTTTGGGTCCATGGTGTGGAGATTTCGTTCGAGATGCATTAAGTGTAGATCGAGTCTAATCAAGAGTATGTACCGCAGTGTTCTCAATTCCTTTGTTGGTGATTGTGATGTTATTTGAATGTTTGTGTGTTGTGGAGCTCATCACGTCTTGGTAGCACGTGATCGGCTGTTATACTTGATTGTTATTTTGGGTTTGGGCGGGATTTTTAGACTATTAGCAGATTTTAGTTGGGAGCCGTCTCACTTGGTAATCTTAGATTGTTCATTAGACTCTTTTGTGTTTTTCAGGTTTGGCGTAGCTCAGCGGACGCGTAGGACACTCGGAGTAGTCTCGGATTGGCATTGGGTATCAGTTTGATACGCATTTTGGCTTATTTTCGGTTTCAGATTTTGTTGAGAGCTCACTAAATGATTTGTATTAGACCGTATATTTTTATGAATAAGATTTATCTTTTTAAAGTAAGAAAAACGAAATAAATCCCTGATATACGGTTTAGTTCGAACCGAACACAACTCCTGAAAGCGGTACGGGTTGAAAAGCCTCGTATCGTGGAAACGAGGTAAACAGAGTCAAAGGTGGTTTGGTTGAGCCTTTGTCTCAAACCGGACTATCTCTGGCTTTCATATTGTGACAAACTCTTCTCGTATGACTGCTCGGGTTCGATCGGTCATGTTCTTATTTGATTGTTGGCCGGTCAGCTCGTCTTCAGTGGAAAATGGGAAGGGGGCGTTACAGCCAGAACCTGAGACTTTACACCAATGCGTCCTATTGAACTCGATGTCATACTCACTCAATTCGATAGCCTATTTGGCTAACCTTCCGGACTAGGTCGAGCTATGTAAGATCGAGCGCATGGGCATGGTGGTGAGAACGATGATCGGATGAGACTGGAAGTAGGGCATGAGCTTTCTTGCCGACGTGACGACCGCTAGGGCCAGTTTTTAGATCATTGGGTATCGGGTTTCTGCCCCGTCTAACGTCTTACTGATGTAGAAGACTGGCTTTTGTTCACTGCGATCCTCTTTTACTAGCACCCCGCTTACTGCCGCGCTCGACACTGCTATGTAAAGATAGAGTGTTTCTCCTCAGATGTGGTGAGATATTCTCTTAGTCGTTGGAAGGCTTCCTCGCACTTTTCGTCCCATTCGAATTTTTTGTTCCCTCTCAGAAGTTGGTAAAAGGGGAGACACTTGTCCGTTGACCTGGAAATTAATCGGTTGAGTGCGGCGATCCTTCCGGTCTCAACGAGATATCCGAACTACGGAGTGCGAGATAAACTTAAACGAGATCGAAATTGTTCTTTTTTATTATAAGACCGAAACTGGGCTATGAATAGGATGGTACGAGGTGTGAGTCCGTCGAATGACGTACTCACTAAATAGTGCTTGAGGTCGGAGCTTTATAGAAGTAGCTCGGCACTCTCGCAAGTTACAATGTGTCTAAAATGAAGAATGAAGGGTCCTATTTATAGCGCTTGGACGCTGACTCCGTCTTGGGCTGTTGACTCCTTAGCGGGCTTGTCTTCTTGGGCCGAAGTGACTTTGTTGATTTAATAAGATTTCCAATGGGCTTGTGGATGGGTGCTAAACTCAATCCAATAATTAGTCCCTCCCAGTTCGTCGAGCCGAGGTGCTGAGGTCGATGAATTTCTTTAGGTGCTTTAATTCAGGCGGAAATCTTATTTGAGTTTCCTTGCTTCGATCGATCTTCTTTGTCGTTGAACTTCTATCCGATTTTCAGGAAAGCGAAAGGGTGCGATTTTGAGAGGCGCGGTTCTTCGTGTCTTTGTGGAGGAATCTTCTTTTTCGGATTTTTAAGATCTGGTCCCTTCGACTTTGCTGCTTCTCTTAGACGATTGCGAGTGCCGATCTGCGTAACAAACTGCGCCTTTCTTTGTCTGCTCTCTTTTTTTTTTATCGTCTCGCTCTCTTCTTTTCTTTTTCTTGTTCAAAGTTTTCGGGGGATGGGTTGGAGGGAGGCCGTACTTCTGGATTATAACCAGAGGGTCCTTGCTTCTGTCGCTAGGAGCCCTTCCGTTCGCGATTCGATTGAAAGTGTACAGGATGTTCAATCGAATGCTCAGTCGGTCGATAGGCCGCCGGTGCTTCCGTGTCAGACTGAGGAAGGAGAGGTGGTTTCTTCTGGAGACCAGGTTGTTGATATTGCCGCACCCGACGATGAGAGAATCGGGGTTGGTGGTGAAGAAAGGGTTGCTTGTGTCGAGAAAGACTCGTCTCCTGATCAAAGAGGCAATGTCGGTATTGAGAGGGAGTTATCTCCCATTGAGAGGAGCGATGCTGGTGTCGAGAGGGAGTTGTCTCCCACTGAAAGGAGCCATGCTGGTGTCGAGGGGGATTTGTCTCCCACTGAAAGGAGCGATGCTGGTGTTGACAAGGTGTTGTCTTCTGATGCTGCTGGCCTCTCTGGGGAGGCGAGCGACGACTTAGGCTCCGATGGGAATAGCGTCCGTTTGAACAGGAAGAGGCGTAGATCTGAGGTTGATGATATGTCCGCCGATTTCGCTGAAATTGTTATATCTGCTGAAGAGCTGAATCGTCTGGGAAATTATGTTGACCCGGATGTTCGGAGGGTCCTTGATCGCACCGCGAAGCGCCGGGCGACATGGTCTTCAACAGGGAGTGGTTCGTTGGTTGTTGATAACTCGAAGGTGGCGAAGGATTTGAAGGCTTTGGACGGCTCCTTTAATGTGCGCCACAGTGTCCCTGACCTGATTGTCCGTGATAAGCGTTCTTATCTGCATCGTTTTCGTCATCTGTCGCTGGATCCGCGCCCCACCTTGACTCCTATTGACCATTTGTTCGAATCCGAGGTTCAGCAGGATATGAGTCAGCATTTCGCGATGGTGAGAATCTTTATTACCTGCCTCTTGTAGCTTACCGTGTTGTTATTTTTCATAGTGTTGCGTTTCTTTTTTTTTTTGGTTTTGCCAGGGTTTTGCTAAGCTTAACCGTCTTAGTGACTCTTATGCGGCGGAGCTCGAAGCGGTCAAGACCAGAGAGGAGGGACTCGAGAAATAAGTCGCGAACTTGCGGCAATCCTTGCATGGACCTGAGGATGCTCAGAGGAAGATCGTCGAGATTCAGCTTGCGAATGTCGAGCATAAGGCTCGGATTCTCCACCTTGAGAAGGAGAGGCGGGAATCCGAGGATGAGAGCAAGGACTGGTTGGTTCTTTGAGAGCCGAGGTCTAGTCTCTTCGGTCCGAGCGCGATCGGCTGCGCTCTTTGAGTGAGGAGGCTGTTCTTCTTGAGAGGCGGAGGATGTATGTGAAGGCTTCTGAACGCCTTTACAATATCAGGGTTGAGAAGAAGGATGACGCCCTGGCGATGATTAAGTCGCTGGAGTTGCATCAGGCTGTCGCCGTGCTCGGCGCTTTTCAGCTCCTTGCCGAGGAGGGGGTTGAGATTCCTTCTGTTCATTTTGAGCGGCTTAAAGCGTATGATGCCCGCTTGCGGGCATGGGTTATCGAATCTGCCTGTCCCGGATCTTGGGAAGGAGGATTTCTATATGACTCCGCTTGATGATCTCGGGTATGAAGATATGTATTCTAGAGAATCGGTCGACTTCCCCTATGGGTCGAATGCCGTGCTCATTACTCCCGAGGTGGCAGCCGGTTTGCGAGCTCTGGGAGTTTCTAAATGACTTAATACATTTGTTCTTTTCTCCTTGTTGTAAATGTATTTTCCGTGGTGCTTTCTTTTAGTTTGTTTTTCTTCTTTCTTGTTTTCCGTGGTCAACGTTGGGGAAACAAAATCTGAATTCGACATGTGTTTGGACGAGTTTACCGCTTTCTTAGTTCTTAGTACGATTATTATCCTTCTTCGTCTCATTTTTGATTGGTACGGGCACCATTCATATTGACGATGTTTTTTTCTTTGAGCTCTGTTCATTGCTCAGACGTGTTGGTCCATGTTTCTGGATCGCGTAATATTCTTATGTCCAAGATTTTAGTGGTCCTTGTGCGAGATTGCGAGGTGCTTCTGATAGGTCAAGAAATATCCCTATTCTACTGCAAGTGCACAGTGATGCGAATGTAGTACTTAGGGTATCAAATCCACAAGGACTCTAGTTTCACGCGATAGATTATAAGTAGTCGAATTAAGCTAAACGAAACAGATTGTAAAATAGTAAAAAAGACAGCAAGTAAATGAATGAAGTGAGGTGAATGTAAGAAATTAACGAAGGCGTCTGGTTTCAGGAAGTTCTCAGGATATCAGGAAATCAGATAACAAACAACAGGATTCAATCTATTAGTGTTCTTGAACTAAAATCCCAGAAGTAAAACTAACCAGCTCTCGCTGCGATAATTATTATGTCTAACAACCTAGCAGACGTTGCGAATCCTAGAGTTCTAAACATGCATTAATTCCAAGTTCGTTCATTCACAATTTCTCTAGACCAAATCTATTTGCGAATAGACAATTTGCTCACCTAAATCCTTTCTAGTTAATTAACCAACTCTCGTTGTGTAAATCAACCTAATATCAAAAATCTATATGGCCAGTTCAAATTAAGCATTAAGAGTAACTTAGGTGAAGAACTAGATGATGAATCCAAATCAATCAATTACTCTAACATTCCTTCAAATCCCTAATGAGAATCCCTAATCTAACAAGAGATCTACTCAGACATAGCAATCATAACATAAAACATAGTCAAAATAGATATCATAGATAAATCAAAAGGAGTAACAATAGGGGTTCGAAATCTCCTCTCTCTCGAAAACAAGACCAGTAATCTCCTAATCTAATAGAATAATCTCCAGAATAAAACTTAGCCTCCACAATGGCTGTAAAACCTAATGAATAGTCTAAAACACGATTTGGACTTTCTTGTAATTATGAGAAACTTCTGGGCTAGATTGCAAATCCTTAAAATCTTCATTCTCGCGAACCGTGTCGACCGACACCTAAGTGGTGTCGATCGACACCAAAGTCAGATGATCGTATCAACTCTTTTGCAATCGCATGAATGCTCTATAAAGCTCCAGAATGCGCCATAATGTCCAAGTAAGCTCCAAACGTGGTAAAACCTATAAAGTACCTGAAAGGACTCGAAAGACTCTATAGAAGACTCGATTATGTACATATATCATGGCTCAAAACACCTAAAAACCATGATATATCAACTCCCCTACACTTAGCTCTTGCTTGCCCTCAAGCAATTGAAGAACCAAAGTATAAGAAAGAGGTTTGAAAACACAGAAACTCATTTCGTCTTAGGAATTTTCGCATTCACATTCACTTACCAAACCATTGAAAACTTTCCTGCAGAGCTCAAGACCACAATGTACTTCCCCCACACTGAGCAACTGACCCAAGTAAACTCCACCATCAAGTTAGGACATTCAAGTTCACAACATTAGCCTCTGTATACAACTAAGTGCGGTCTCACAGAGGGAGTACCGAATCAAAGGACACATGGACTCAACCCATTCAGTGTCTGACCACCAAACTGTCGGTTTATGGTTTCTTTCTTTTCCTTTTCTCTCTTAGCACTGATTTTTCCCCACTGGGTATCATTTTATTTTTTTTCTATCAGTGCTCTTCCCTTTTTATTGGGGTTTAACTTTGGATCTTTCCATGGATACACATGAGATAATAGGGGTCTCTACCACTCTCGTGACAACTTCGAAGCTACTAGCTTATCCTCGGTTTTTATCTCTTTTTTTTTTACTTTCAAGGGAGGAGAAAATCAGAAACCATACGCAAACAGGATCACAGGCTGTGCCAAACACATCAGATGAATCCGACCCAAAGATTACCAAGCCCTTAAGTGAGAAATTAAAGTCAAGATTAGAAGTGAGACTAGTGATGGATCCTCTGAATACCTGGTTAGATATGAGTGTCCTTGGTAAGTTGATATGTGTAGGGTTTTCTAACAGTCATAGAGCTCCTGCAAGTCTGTCCAATGGTCACTTAGTTCATATTCCATCGAAAAATCATAGTTTCATACACATTTTGACTCAATAAAACAATTTGAAAACAAGTAAAAATAATGGACTGACTCTAAGAAAACAAAACACAATTTCAGTAGCCACCTCCCCCGCACTTAGACTGCACTGTCCCCAGTGAAATCGTAGCATGAGATCGGTATAACAAGCTATAAGATAACCGAGACTTGGAGAGACAAAAATCTTACATGTGGTCGCAGTGGATGTCGACCGACACCCGGCCTGTGTCGAGCGACATCAGGCCTTGGTCGACATCAACTTGCTCTTAATCGAGCGTGATCGATTTCTGTCCGTGTTTCGAGTTTTAGTGTCGACCGACACGAGGTAGTGTCGACCGACACTGCTGTCTGCAGACCTGTTCTTCACGGCTTTGACACACAAAAATCAGAAAAATCAAAAGACACAAAACGAAGACCAAAAAGAAAAGAAAACTAACCTACAGTGGGTTGCCTCCCACTCAGCGCTCTTTTAACGTCAATAGCTTGACTGTATTGCGATCAGGCATTGGGTGGATTATCCAGATGGACAATGTTTCCTTCTGGAATCTCAGCTTTTTCCCAGTAATGTTTCACCCTTTATCCATTGACTGTGAATTCCTCGCCTTTGGAATTCATCAAGATGACAGCTCCGTGTGGTCTAGCTTCCTTAACAGTGAATGGACCTGACCAACGAGAACGCAACTTACCAGGAAACAACGTTAGACGAGAATTGTAGAGAAGTACCGATCATAGGGCTTGAAGTTGCGCGAGATGATCTTCTTGTCATGATATGCTTTTGTACGCTCCTTGTACAGCCTTGAGTTTTCATAGGCATGGTGGCGAATCTCATCTAACTCATTCAGCTGTATCAAACGCCTCTCAACTGCAGGTTTGAGATCATAGTTCATCTGTTTGACAGCCCATCTAACCTTGTGCTCGAGCTCAACTGGAAGGTGACAAGATTTTCCATAGAGTAGATGGAATGGTGTAGTTGCCAGAGGCGTTTTAAACGCAGTCTTGTAATCCCACAGCGCATCATCCAACTTAGAAGACCAATCCTTCCTAGTCTTCTCAACTGTCTTCTCCAGAATCTCCTTGATCTGTCTGTTAGAGACTTCCACTTGTCCACTAGTCTGAGGATGATATGGAGTAGCTACACGATGATTAACACCATGCTTCCAAAGAAACTTCTGGAAGACCTTGTTGATAAAGTGAGTACCATCATCACTTATCACAATCCGAGGTACTCCAAATCTGGGGAAGATGATAGTCTTAAACAACTTAAGAACTACCGAAGAGTCATTGGTCGGACTTGCAATTGCTTCAACCCACTTGGATACATAGTCCACAACAACCAATATATACTTGTTCCCATAGGAAGATGGAAACGAACCCATGAAACCGATACCCCAGCAGTCAAAGACTTCAACCTCTAGGATGAAGTTTTGTGGCATCTCATGTCTCTTTCTTATCTTCCCGCTCCTCTAACACACATCACATCGAGAGACAAATAACTGAGCATCCTTGAACATAGTAGGCCACCAGAAGCCTGCTTGAAGAACCTTAGACACTGTCTTGAATGTAGCAAAGTGTCCAGTATACTCAGAACCATGGCAGTGGTACAACACATTATCTACTTCAGACTCCGCAATGCAACGTCTGTAGATACCATCAGAGCAGTGCTTGTACAAGTAAGGTTCATCCCAATAGTATCGCCTGACTTCCCTAAGGAACTTCTTCTTAGCATAACCTTGAAACACTTCAGGCTCATCCTCTACAGCAAGGTAGTTGACTATATCAGCATACCAAGGTCTAGTAGGGAGAGGACCTTGGGCGACTGCAGCTAAAAACATGTCAGCTTCACCATCCGAAATAGCTGTCTGGATCCGCGACTGGTGTCGACTGACACCAGTGTTGCACTACAAAAAATATGTGTATTGATAGCATAATATGATAGCACGGTTTTCTAAAATTCTATTGTAGATAAATTTCAGATTTTTCTAACTTTTTATAGCATTGATACAATGCTAAGATAGTATTTCACTAAGCGGGAAACAAAAATAATCTAATCCGCCAAAACTTGGGCAAAATTTTGTTAAACCGCCATACTTACCCAAAATTTCTCCAAACCCGCGAAACCCTTAAAAAAACCCCCTCCTCTATTCTACCCAAAATAGTCTCCCTCCTCTCCATCAAAATTAGCCTCCATATTATATGTCGTCGTCTTTCTCGTCCTTAATTTCTTGGTTCCAACCCCCCCTTTCTGAAACCCAAATCAGTCACGCGAAGTACTTATCTCGGATTCAAAACCCAGATGATTCTTTCTTCATTGCCATCTTCAATACTCGAGTTCTTGTCTGTGATTTGAAATCAAAAGTGATTTTTATCAAATTAATCTAATGTGTTGTTTCTTACTTTTGATTCAGCTAGATAGATTGACATCTCTTACAGAGCTGTAACAATAAGTGATTTTTCACTGTAATCAATGGTCGACGAGAAGAGAGTAAACCCTAGCAGAGACGCAGCTTTTCAGTTCACGACGAGAAGAGGAATCTCAGCCGCAGTATCGTCGCAACGAGGATGGTATATTCTCTTCTGTCTGCTTAGATTTACCAAAATATTGAATCGCTTATCATCGTCAATTGTTGGTTTGTGTTGACTTGGTGTTGTGTTGCAAACTTTCAGATGCAACAGTATGAGGAACAAGCCCAACTGAGGTCACGTTAACCCAATCAGATCCTCCAGCTGTGGCAAATGTTTCCCCAAATAACACCAAATTCGCCTCTCAATCACTTAGTAATTTCACTACATAACATCTTTCAGGTATGAGCTTTTTAAAATATGCTCTATACTATGGTTTGTAAAACTTTTACACAGGAATGTGATTACCTCCACATGTCTTCTTATTGACATAAACAGGGAGAGAAAGAAGTTGTCCCAGCTGATACTTACCTGGTAAACTTCTAAGTCCCACTTATGATGAAGACAATCTATCTATTTCGTCAGATTCAGATATCAGGGAAACTCTTCACTGGCTCGACAGTAAAGATGATGATGAGCTCATTGAGGGTTGTTCTCTGTCCATACTCGTCTACTATGCCCACGGCGGACAAGGAGCCAGCTCTAATTCAGGCGCTCTACAACCTCTTTCAAGAAAGGCCGAGAAGCTTTCTAGTCATGTATGTGCTTCTCCTTCTTAATTGTGAAACAAGCTGATGTTTTGTTGCAATGTGCTGATGTTGTTTGTTCTTTGTTTCCAGGCTCTTGATCCAAGGACCCATATGGTTTCGTTTAGAATGCTTAAGTGTGGTGTGTTCAATGATGTTAATGGATGTATTTCAAAGTATGACACATTTCACTACTCTCATATTGGATGGTTTAGTCATGTGATAATTGAGTAGCAACAATGTAATAAACCGTAGACAAGATGATATGTTTGGATTAATTTGTTAACAGCATTCTCTTTTGTTATCTTGCAGGCTAATATTTATCACGCCACAAAATCTGACGGTGTGGAACTTGCAATAAAGTGTACAAGGCATCAGTTCTGATTTTCAAGTGAGTTAATATACATATACATATTCTTTAAGAGGTGATGGTTCTGCTACTAAGTTGGCCTTTCTCACCTTCAGGAAATTGACCAAGAAGTCTTGATTCTCTCAAAACCAGGAAATTCATACTACCACAGTAACTAACTCTGCTTTCATTCGTAAATTGTTTCTTTTGGGTGGCATTATTTAGTGCTTCCCTCCTTTCTACTTAGGATTCTAATTAATTATTTGGTTATATACTTGGTCTGATTCTTTTGTTCTTAATTTTATCTAGATCATTATGAATGATGATCTTGAGGAGCTAAAAGAACTTGGTTATGTCACGTTCGGGACAGTGTATCATGGGAAATGGAGAGGATCAAATGGTGCTATCAAGAGGATAAAGAAGAGTTGCTTTGTTGGTCGATCATCTGAACAAGAGAGATTAGTGAGTGCTTCTGAATTTTATGTTGCATCTTTTTTCCTTGGGCAGATGCGGAGTGATAAGTCTTGTAACATTGGTTGCCGTGAGATGCTTATGAGATCCTTTTTTATTGTTTCATAGACTGGTGAATTCTGGGTAGAGGCTGACATTCTTTCAAAGCTTCATCATCCAAATGTGGTTGCATTTTATGGTGTTGTAAGAGATGGACATGGTGGAACATTGGCTTCTGTAACAAAGTACATGGTTGATGGCTCTCTGAGACATTTTCTACTCAGGAAAGATAGGTACAAATCTCTCTTATAACGTTTTTGTATTTTCATATCTGATGATGTAACATTCTTTGCTTTTTTCATTCTTATATTTTCAGACACATGGATCATCGTGGATGCTGCATTTGGAATGGAATATTTGCACGCCAAAAAAATTGTCCACTTCGATTTAAAATGTGACAACTAACTTGTGAACCTCAAAGATCCTTCTCGTCCAATCTGCAAGGTAAAATTTCATTCATATCATGTTTTTCAATAAAATATGTTTATGTGCCTTATTCTTTTCACTCGTTTGTTATGTTTTAAAACTTTTTCAGAGAGTTCTTTTTTACTTTGTCACTTAGAGACAAATACACCAACACTGATAATAACAACATGAAGGAAATGGAGGATGAAGTGCTGCTCTTCGTGAGACATAGGCTAAGGTCGAGAAGTAAATGGGAGCGCAAGGTTCTGATTTAGTTTCAATGTTTTCTATAGTCTTGTTCTTTGATTTAGTTCTGAATTTGTAGTGATGTTTGTGTAAGACTTAGTAGAAATATAGTAGACATTTATGTAACTTTTGATAATATATGAAATATGTTTTGAATCAAATATAAAATTCAAAATTATAATTAATTAACAATATGAAAAATTATTTAAAACAATTGAATAATAGAATTTAAGAAATATATAGCACGGATATAGAGTTATAATAAAATATATTACAGCATTGATAATGTGCTAAAATACACTTAGTAATAGCAAAGAAGAAATATCGCTATGATTTGTGGATATTATTATAGCACGGACGAAAACGCTATCATATATTGCCTACCTATTATAGCTGGGGCAGACATAGCCATTTCAAAACGCTATTATAGTGAACAATATTATAGCACAGACAAAAAACGCTATCATATATGGCCGACCTATTATAGCTGGGGCAGACATAGCATTTTCAAAAACGCCATCATATACATACCATGGCGTTTTTCTTGTGCTAAGAATAGATATTTTTCTTGTAGTGTTGGTGTCGACCGACATCGTCCATAATCGACCAAGTGGTGTCGGGTTAGATCGATTATCGTCCGCTGTTTCGAGTCGAGTGTCGACCGACTTAAAGTGAGTGTCGACCGACACTGACCCTGCAACCCATGTAGAAAGTAGTGAACTCGCAGAAATAGCCTGAAAACCTGTCTCAACCTTATAGATTTTCTCTTCTGGTAGAGAATCATCTATAGGAACATCCTCATCGATCCTAATCCGTGACAAGTGATCAGCAACACCATTCTCTACTCCTTTCTTATCTCTCACCTCTATGTCAAACTCTTCGAGCAACAAAATCCATCTCAGCAGCCTTGGCTTAGCATCTTTCTTTTGCATCAGATATTTAAGCGTAGAATGATCAGTATGCACAACTACCTTGGACCCAATCAGATAGGAACAGAACTTCTCAAATGCAAACACAACTGCCAACAATTCCTTCTCAGTGGTTGTATAGTTCCTTTGAGCATCATCAAGAGTTCTACTGGCATAATAGATAGCATGGAGTTTCTTGTCCTTCTTCTGCCCAAGCACAGCTCCTACCGCATAATCACTAGCATCACACATTACCTCAAAAGGCAGACTCTAGTCAGGTGATTGTACAATTGGAGCTGAGATCAAGGCCTGTTTCAGCTCCTTGAATGCAGCATGACACTCATATGTGAACTCAAACTTCACATCCTTGCAGAGAAGTGCAGTGAGTGGTCTAGCTATCTTGCTGAAATCTTTAATAAATTTCCTATAAAAACCAGCATGCCCAAAAAAACTCCGTATTCCCTTCACTGAATCCGGCGCTTGCAGCCCTGTCATTACCTCAATCTTAGCTCTGTCCACTTCAATTCCTTCCTCAGAAACTCTATGCCCAAGTACAATGTCATTCTTGACCATAAAATGACATTTCTCCCAGTTCAAGACTAGATGTTTTTCCTCACAGCGAGCTAGCACCTTGTATAAATTATCCAGACAAGCATGGTAAGACTATGAGAATCAAATGAAAAGCATGGTAAGACTATGAGAATAAAATGATATTTCTCCCGGTTCAAGACTTGTTCAGAAATTTAGATAAAATATTTGAGAATCAAATGAAAAACGTGAATATACAAGTTACATTCTCCGTCTCACACAATCTAAATCTCACACAATATTTGACCTTCGTTTACGTCATGTCTAAACTACAGATCTAAAATCATTTTACTTTCTTTTCGTGACTAATAACATTGTAAATCAAAATTTGTTTAGTGAATTTTTGTTAGCTTTCTTTCTTATTACTAGATTTAAGTGTTTTTTATATTCATGTTGTTCTTTCGAAACATCCTCCTACCTGCATATGGAATCACTCTGAGATGCTCCTCTGATGTATTCCCTCTAAGCTTCTGAGCTTAACTGCATCCCCAAGTGATTCTCAAACGTTTGCTGATCGAGCTGAGATTACCAAACAATATAATATTAGAAAAGGGTAGCACGTTGTAACAACCCAATTATTATGGTTCAGCAAGGCCCAATTTTCCCAGGAAAACCCCTAGGTGAGTTTTCTATACATTAAAACTGTTCCTTCTATTATTTTATATAAACTTATTCTCTTATCGAAATTCTGCAGAAATCGAGCTGTCGGTAAGTGAAAATGACGAAAAATCACAACCACCATCTCCCGAGCGTATAGCATCCTGAATAGCATCGTCTAGTGTCGAAGGTATTTCTGAAAAATCCTTTTCTGATTAGTTTTCCCTTAACTTGATCACTAAAATGAATCTTCATATTTTTTTCTGTATTGAATCTCGTAAATCCAATACCACGATCGGACTCGTCTCGACGAGACGAATCAGCACCTCGAAACGCCACCGCATTCTCCGCTGCATGTACCCGCACGCGCTGGAAAAAGTCATACTACAAGAAAACAAGCTTTTTGCGACTGCGTAAATAGTTGTAAATCATTCGCTATATTATATTTTGCGACCCAGTAGCGACTAATTGTATTAGTCGCGAATCGGTGGTCGCTAATTCTATTAGTCGCTATATTAGTCGCTAAATTGCGACTATTTAGCGACTACATATATTTTGTTAAAATTAGTCGCTATTGAATCGTTAAAAGTAGCGACTAATTTGCGACTGATATATGGTTATTTTAGCGACTGATTAGTGACTAATAATAAAAACAAAAATTAATATTAATTTTGATAGCGACTAATCTTGCATGATCTTGTGCCACCGCATGCGCCACCGTCGCCGGAAGTTCCACCGCCTTGCCTCACCGGCCAATCGAGTCATCTTGCCGGCCGACTGAATCGACTCCTGTAACTTGAGTTCAATTCTTTTGTAAAACAGCCACTTTTTCCTTTTGCTTGTAATCCATCAAATCTTAGGACCGGCTCTCACATATTAGTGGTAATATGGATTGTAGGATGTTTTCTTTTGTGTTATAGTGATATATGGATTTCAAGTTTCCTTTCAACTTCAGAAATGTGATCAACCGTAATCTAAATCATCATATATTCGAATAATATAAATATTGAATAATTTTAATATTGATCAAATTAAGATATATCAATTAGAATTGGTTAATCAATCTTATTAATCTGTCTTCTAGTAGTCACATGTTGTTTTTAATATTAATATAATTAAAATAGTTAATTTATTAATCCGTCTTGTAATGATAAAAATATAAATATTTTATATTTATTTTATAAATAAAATTTTAACTAAATTATTTTATAATAAAATTTAATAATAAATATTAATTTAATAATTATTTTTTTTTAAAAATCCAAAACTAAATATTTTTAAAGATTTTGTTATAAAATAATTCGAGAATTTTGTTTCACACACTTTTGTATGCGAAACAGCCGTACGAACTCATTGAAAAAATCCATAAAATTTCAAAGCTGTACATAATTTTTCTCCTATAACTTTTATTTCAGATATAAATTAGTTTTTAACTTTCATTTGATAAAAATATAATTACACATAAACTATGATTTAACGTCGAATTCGCCTGTCATTAAGCCCATGTTTTCTTATTGTGGAACATATCACCTCTTTTAATTTAGTTTAAATAGATTGTTGATTGTAGATTTGTTGGTACCAAAATACACACCCCTGTTTTTGGTCCAATATGATTCGAGGTCTTATCATTTAATAGACATAACTAAAGATATTTTGTCTGATCCAAAAAGAAGCTAAGTGTTATATAAATTTTAAAATATATATAAAAAAACATAAATCCGCGTTCCTAGCGGGGTCAAAATCTAGTGATAGCTTTAATTTAAGTGTTGTATGATATTTGTCTCAGAATAGAGTATCCAATTACTATAGCTTTAATCAACGTTTTATTTTAGTTATAGCTTCTTTTAAAATTTATTAAAAATTGATATTTTCTAAATGATTTTATATTAAAAATTAAATTATATTTTGTTATCAATTAAATCATATGATAAGATAGTGTTAACTACCAAGAGAACATAATCATATATTTTGTTTTCATAATGTTTTACTTGTGATAGCTAATTATTATGTAGTTTTTACAAACTCGAATTTATATGTTGTTTAAATTTAGGACTCCGAAATTAATTTGAAAAAACAAATTCAGATTTAGTGAATAAATTAAAAAATCGGTTAATATCTTGTGTAAAATATATCAGAAAGCAATATTCTAAACGTGATTATATGAGAATTATGCATTAAATTTAGGGATTATATTAAGGGATTTAGGAGGATGTTAAGGAAATATATTTATAAGATTTTCAATTTCGAATATATGAAAAAATTAACTTATAAAATTATAAATAACTATTAAAAAGCTAAAAATCACTCAAAAATGTGTGCTTTACACGAATGAATATTAATATATATATTTGGAACAATACTAATTATAATAGTTAATTATCAACCCGTTTTGTAGAGTTTTAAATATTTTATAATTTTGATGAAATAACCCGTCAAAAATATAATAGTAAAGACATCAGCTTGTAATCTGACATATCATACATTCACCAGTATAAGATATGGATATAGATGTGGTTCAGATTTAAACTTTTGTCCAAATATTACGACTAATTCACATTACGAACTAAAGAATTATATATATATATATATAATTACTATCAAAAACTATTACAACCGTAATGTTGCCCCATATTAATTTTATGCATTCGTTTGAGACTTTTCTATCATATTACCAAATCCATCATTCTAAATCCATCATTCCAAATCCATCTTTATAGTAATTAAAAATTCTTATTCGGACTATTGGGACTCATGGGATCAACCGGACGTCATGGCAACAACCTTTATTCGGACTTATGGATTCAACCAAAAATATTAATGTAAATACAAAATAAATCTCACTAACAAAACAAACATAATAATAATAATAATCGAGAAGAAGAAGGTAATCGAATGATAACGGATCCTTTGATTAAATTTTTAATGATCCGGAAAAAACTGCCAACGAATGAGAAAAAAACATAGAGAAAAACTTATTGAAAAAGTATTCTTTAAAATGAGGTTTTTTATTCGATGAAAATGATAAGAAATCAATATCTTTTTTTTTAGTTTGTATAAATATACATGCAAAAACATAAATAACACAATATAAAATTAGAAGTATGATAATTATAAGAAATCAGTACCTTTTTGTTTGGCTTGATATGAAAAGACCTGCAAAATCATAAATAAGACAATATACAATTAGAAACATGATAAATATTAATATCTTATTTGAACCATGATACTGATAAGAAATTAATACCTTCGTTTTGCTTGTTATGAAACAAACTTCCAAAATCATAAATACCATAATATAAAATTAGAACTATGATAATTATAAGAAAACCAGTACCTTTTTGTTTGGCTTTATATGAAACAAATCTGCAAAATCGAAAATAGAACAATATAAAAATTAGAACCATGATAATTATAAGAAATTAATACCTTTCGTTTGTTTTGATATGAGACAAACCTGCAAATTCATCAATAACAAAGTATAAATTAGAACCATGTTAATTCGATATAATAGAAAAAATCGATATGTTGGTATTAAATGAGCGTCCGAGAAGCTCTATTTATAGGGATCAATTGATTTAGGGTTGAACTAATTTACAGAAATCTTCTATTGGAAGATTGGAATATGCTCTAGAATATTTTTTAAAATCGAATTAAATAAAATATTTGTGTGGCGAGCAAGTTAAATATATTTTTTCTAATCTAGTTAAGTTTTATAAATATTTAGGAAATATGATTTAATAAAATTAAATGTGATTTGAAATTACCTTATTTATCGGGATTGAGAGATTTATGAAATATTTAATGATGATATTTTGAATTCTAATTAATTCAGAATAAGAGATTTATGGAATGAGAGATCAATATATAAGATTAGTTAGAGATTAATATCTTTAATGCCAATTTTTAAATTCAAATTAATTAGGGATTATGGATTAGTATTCAGGATTGTTTAGATATTTTATAATGGTTAATATATATATTTCAACCCGTTTTATAATGGTTAATATATCTCAACCCGTTTTATAATAGTTAATACATTTCAACCCGATTTAACTATATAACATAAAATGCAAGATTTTTTATAATGGTTAATATATATATATATATATATATATATATATATATATATATATATATATATTAACCCATTTTATAATGGTTAATATATTTTTCAACCCGTTTTATAATAGTTAATTACTCTACTAAAATGAATTTCTTATTTTCCATATATATTGAAGAATTGCAAGACTGAACAAATGATGAATGAAATAAATTTCTTAGGGAATTTTTAATGACGATATTTTTTCAACCCGTTTTTGTAGCGCTTTAAATATTTTACAATTTTGATGAAATAACCCGTCAAAAATGTAATAGTAAAAACATCAATTTGTAATCTGACCAATCATACAGTCACCAGCATAAAATATTCATTTCAGTACTTTATAAAAATAAAATATATCAATATAATTATTAGTAGCTTACTTTTTTAAATGATCTTTAAATTTAATTTATTATTCTAATTTCTAGAAATTTAATTCGTTACAATTTTTAGCACAAATTTTGATATTCTATAACCTAAGTTTTAAGATTTATTTCTTGTCACAAATCTAAATTTTAAGAAAATATTTTACAAAATTTCTAAACAAATCAACTACTTATATTTCTCTTTTCGTTGGTGTGTATATACTTTGAATATTTATGTGTATATACTTTCTTTGATTAAATATCTATAATAGTTTTACTTGCTTCCTAAAATGTAGAGGAATTAAATTAAATATCTATAAACAAAATCCTAGATTTATTTAAATATTAATGACCTTAAATATTTCCTAAAATCTAGTAATTCGTAGCATTCAAACATGGATATTTAAATGTTAAAGAAAGTTATTGAACGGCTAGGATTATAACTTAATTAATTCAACGTACATGATTAAAAAATATTTAACCCAAAAAAGATCTGGGTGTTTATCCGCCTATTAACCGGGTCACATCCATTTAAAATGGATTTTATTAATTTTTTTTTTTGACAACAATAATAAAAATAGAACTTTAATTTCCTATCATCTATAACGGTGGTTCCTGCCCGATATGTGTGCTTGATGACTGCCTTAGACGTGCACTGCGTGCAAGTCTATCTGCCGTCTGATTCTGTGTGCGTGGTATTTGTTTGAGCTCGAAAGTCATGAATGATAGCTTCCTTTTTGCGTACTCTTCGGTGTAAACTTCAAAGGCTGGCCAGTTCTCCGGTTCCGACACAATCTTCACCACTTCTGAACAATCCGTTGCAAAAGTAATATGTCTTTGGTCGAAGAAAATCATGCATTCCATAGCCCATAGAAGTGCCTCAAACTCAGCATGTAGTGGCGAAAGGCTCGGCCTACTGTTCATAGCCCCCATAAATATGTTTAAACCTCCTTCGTAGCAAGTATACCAACCTTGACCAGTAAAATCATCCCCCTCCTTCCAGGATCCATCCACATAACACCATTAACCTGTTTGTTCCATCGGGGTCTCAGTGGGTGGCTGATAACCCATGTCCCTTCCAATATTATCTTGTATGCCCGTTTGGGCACCTTCCCACGACAGGTATTCCGTTTCCGCTAACTTCAAAATCTCATTGGGATCTCGGTCAGTCTGATTATATATCATGTCATTTCTACTTTTCCAAATATACCATAGAATCCAGGGAAACTGGTCATTCATTTCTTGTGGTGGCAATCGCCAAACTAAATAATCCATATTCGTGAAGAGCGCCTCCGTAGGGAAGTATAGCGGGTTTGTAGGAATTCGTGACAAAGCCCATGTCTGAAGTGCCGGAGGACACTCAAACATAACATGATTTACAGTCTCCTCGGCACCACACCTAACACATTACATGTCACATTTAATTCCTCTTGTTCGTAGTTTTGCAGAAACAGACAAACATCCAGTCATTATCTGCCATATAAAGTGTCTTAATTTTGGTGAACAATTTAGTTTCCATGAGTTTGCCTATAACACCTTAATATCAGGACCCATAACTTGAACCTGAGTACCCACATCTGGGAAGTTTCTCTCCGTTTGATATCCTGATTTTACCGAATAGCGGCCCGATTTTGTGAAATGCCATCCATATGTGTCTGGCTTTATAAACTTGCTGATTGGCATGCTCTCTATCAGCTTTGCGCCTGTTGGATCAATTACCGCTTGAAGCAGTGCTTTATTCCATGTTCGCCTCTGCTGGTCAATCAACTGGTCCACCGTATCTACGTTAATAATCGAGTTTGCTTTTCGGGTTGCTGGTCTCGGGCGATAGGCTGGTATCCATGGGTCATTCCATATTGATATGGATGCACCAGAACCCACCCTTTTAATTAGTCCTTTATTAACCAGAGATCTAGCTGAGATGATACTTCTCCATCCATAGGAAGGTGAGTATGATCGAATTGGATCAAGCGGATCCGTTTTCCTGAAATATCTACCTTTAAACACTTTTGAAAAGAGTAAGTCGGGTTTTTCAATCAATCACCACAGTTGCTTAGCTAAAAAAGTTGTATTTGTATCATCAAAAGCTCGGAATCCGATGCCCCCATTATCTTTACTCTGACAAAGCTTATCCCAGGCAATCCAATGCATTCCCTTATTTCCTCCACCCGAACTCCACCAGAAGTGGGACACCACACTTGGTAATTTTGTTGTTACCGTCTTTGGCAAGCGAAAACAAGACATCACATGGTTCGGTAAGGCTGTAGCCACCGCTTTGATTACAACCTCTTTTCCCCCTTTCGTCAAGTATTTCATTGTCCATCCATTTACTCTTCCATGAAGACGATCCTGTATGAAGCTGAAAACCCGTGTTTTAGCTCCTCCAAGACTCTCCGGGATTCCCAGATAAGACTCCATTCCTCCCATCTTTGTGATGCCCAAAACGTTTTTTATCTCTACCCGTGTCATTTCCTCAACTTTATACCCAAATTGTAGCGAAGATTTCTCAAAGTTTATCTGTTGACCTGATACACCCTCATAGTCCTTTAAGATCCTTAAAATCGTCTGGCATTCCTCTTTCGTAGCCTTGTAAAAAAATAGGCTATCATCCGCAAAGAGTAAATGAGAGATAGCCGGGCTTTTCCTTGCTACTTTTAGTCATGTTAGTTGCTTCATTTTTTTCGCTTTCTTTATATTTGCAATGAGTGCCTCTGTGCATAATATAAATAAATAAATACGGTGAGAGTGGATCTCCCTGTCTTAATCCTCTCTCTGGGATAATATGTCCCTGTGGTTGCCCATTCAGTAATACCTTATATCGAACCGTTGAAATACACCGCATTATACGTTGAATCCATTGTTCTGCAAAGCCCATCTTACTGAGGACATTCTCCAAAAAACTCCATTCAATCCTATCATAGGCCTTACTCATATCCGTCTTAATTGCCATAAATTTGCCTTTGCACGCTGGGTTTGTTCGTAAACCATGAAACATCTCCTGGGCTATCAATATATTATCTGATATCAACCTTCTTGCCACAAAAGCTGATTGTGTTTCCGATATGAGTTTAGGTAACAGTATCTTAAGTCTTTGACATAGGACTTTTGAAATTATTTAATAACCCACATTGCAAAGACTTATTGGGCGGAGCTCTGTCATCCTTGTAGGCCTCTCCGTTTTAGGTATTAGACAAATATTTGTGGTATTAAGTCTCCGGTCAAATTCCCCAGATGTTAAGAAATCATTCACCAATATGACTAAATCCTTTTTGACTATATTAAATGGATTTTATTAATTTGTTAGACAAAAATACTCTTAATGAATCCACATATTTACGCCCAAATTCCAATGACATGGTTTGTAAATAACACGTGAAGTAAATGTTAGTTTCAAAAAACCTTAAAACAGTATAGATAATTTTTGTTCATTTTTTTAATCTATATATATATATATATATATATATATATTAAATGAAGAGACTGAGTAAATTTATTCCATTGCAGTATTTAAGTTTCCTTTCAACTTCAGAAATGTGATCAGATGGCAGTAGAAATGTATTACTTGGGAAACAGGTAAGATTTAGAAACACCAACACATTTTGTTCAGTGAGAAAAAAGTTAGTATTTTTAGAATAGACCGAATCATATCGTTTGTTGACCACCACGTAAACCATTTTGTGTGAGATTTTTTTATGGTTAAAGAATTTCAATTTTTTTATTTTTTTTTTCCGTTTGGTTAGAAAATAGAAAAAGGGAAGTTAATGATACTTTGTTAGAAAGTAAATATACAGTAAAGATTTGCGTCTGGCCCACTAAAACTTGTTGGCCAAGGATATTACTCTGTATTAATGGAGAAGATGGAACATTTCTTCAATTAGATTTTACATTCATGTCTCTGATTCTCAGAAGGCTCTCGAGGCTCAGCCTTGGGGAACATGTTTCCTTAACATCCTCTTTTTGTCTTCTTCTCTCTAAAAGATTCTCAACTTCCTTGCTGCAAACCCCTCCTTGTTGTATCATCGACGCTGAGCCTTGCGGAGCGGATCTTGGAAAACTCGTGGTTATGAATCATAATGAACTTCACTGCACTAAATTGGAGAAGAAGGTGCATGTGGAGTTGGTGAATGATAAAGACGCAAAAATAACGATCGGGGCATCCCATGGCTGGATAGCTACTCTGAAGGAAGATGGAATCCTGCGTCTCCAAGACGATCTTAATCCTGTCGCGTCAGATACAGATCCGAAACGCATCCCATTGCCTCCTCTTGTGACTCTGCCTCATTGCCAAACCCAAATCATCACCAACGTGTCAATGTCCTCATCTTCTCCCGAGGATGAAAACTGTGTCGTGGCTGTCAAGTTCTTGGGACCTCAGCTCAGTTTTTGCAGACCGGCCGCTCAAAGAAAAACCGAGTGGACCAACATCACAATCGATAACCCCTGCTTCTACTCCTCCCGTGTCATGTTTTCAAAGAAAGATGATATGTTTTGCATTCCCGGATCTGGAGGCCACCTCGTTGGCTCATGGAATCCCTACAAACCCAGCGATAAACCCAAGTTACAGAGGTTGCGATTTAAAAACATTCCCGAGCTGAACAAGGCTAAACAGAAGCTTATGGATTCGTGCTTCAGGAGCGAGCACTTGGTGGAGTCACAATCCACCGGTGAAACTTTCTTGGTCAAGTGGTACAAGAAGACCTTCAAGATCACCAAGGGTGGTATTGCCAGAATGAGAACGATGGCTTTAATGGTGTTCAAGCTAGACGACGAAGGAAACGCTGTTTACACTGAAGATATCGGAGACCTCGTCATTTTCCTCTCAAGGTCTGAACCTTTCTGCGTCCCTGCTACCTCCTTTCCTGGCTTGGACCCTAACTACGTCCAGCTCTTTGATTTCGACGAAATAGCTTGTGTCAGGCTGGATTACAAAATCAACATTAGTAGATCTTGTCCATACCTGGCCCCTTACCATATTCCACCTCAAAATATAGTCTAGTATTAGTTTGGATTCTGCGTCTGTTTTTTTTTTTGTTCTATTAAACCATCAGTGATCTCTTTATGATTGGTATGCTCTTGGAGAAAATTGTGCTGTCATCTCTATTCATCAGTCTCGATCGTGGGTCATTTGTTCTGTGTTTCTTAAATTTGAATCACTGAGAACCGAGCAAACAACTTTTGGGGTGACTTGTACTCAACTTCGCTCTCTGGCCAAACATACGACGACCAGTTATGGGTTTATGTGTTTTTGTTTTGGTCTTTTATAACAGAACAAACAGTAAACAGACACCAAGTAACTGCTTTGTTTGCAAACAGAAACAGAGACTTTGGTGTGTTGTGTGGTTTTGAGAAAGAGCCAATGATCATGCAAAGTGCAACAACAAAAACATGTAAAGTCTCAGTTGACAGAATTGTGTCTTGTTTTTACATATTACATTTTGATCGAGGTTCCTCATGGAATGATCCTCTCCAACACATGTATATATCAACAGTTCTTGTAATTATTATATCTTCCATTTAAAAGCAGTGTCTCTTTCTCTAGCGTCTGTTTGCAGCAAAATTATCTTTACGTTTCATCAGCTTGATTATGAGAAGTCTAGTTGCTAAAGTTAAATGATCTGGACATAGTTGGAAATTAGGCTTTTTCATACCCCAAAGATTGATACCCAAAGATACATACGGTGCGAATTCATACCCAATGATTAATTAAACTCAAATCTCATACCTAATGTTTCAATTTTGTGCTAATTCAGAAAATCGTTAAGATGGTGTTAAATCTCTGTTAAAATAGGATGATGTGGCTGCCACGTATGAGATGTCGTAATTAACTTGTGATGACGTGGCCGATGATGGGTCTTTAAAAAAAAATGCTAAATGCTGCTAGGTAGGTTCCAACTCGTGACCTGAGACCAAAACGAGTCTAATACCACTGAGCCACCGGACATTTTTAGATTCAATAAACACGTCAAATTATATAAACTTAGGACGTCGAATGCTACTATAACGACATTTCTTTACATTTAGCTTTACAAAATTTTGGGTTAAATCTAGACATAACTGTGCCTTGACATTAATTTAAAGAAGAGTTTTACATAACAATGGCAATAACTAGAAAAATTGTGGCTTTAGATAGACAAAAAGAGAAACAAGTTGTAACAGTGGCATTAAAAAAGCCTTAAGCAGGCCAAAACAAGCCATAATCGTAGCAATAAAAAGCCATAAAGTGGCAAATGCAAAGCCATAACTAAACCATAATTTGCCAACTAATACCGAAATCCAGAGGTTCCAACAAAAACCAGCCACCTCTTCAAAATCATCTACACAAATCCTCTCCATATTGGCTCAAATTATACCTATAATCTCAGAAAATGTAACAATTAAATGCAACTAATAAATCCATCAAAGCTGAAAAACTGTTATATACCGAAAATTCAGATTCTAACCTTCAGTCAACACATGAATTTTGTGATGGTTGAGTGCAATTTCCTTCCTCGGCAGTAGAATTCACAGAATTCTTTGACGGTTTACTCGGACATCTTCTAATGTTGTGGCCCGTGAGCCTACAGTTACTACAACGCACTGGGCCGAGTCGTCTTTGTAATTTCACTTTCTTTTCCTGAGGCTCTTCTATTCCCTTCTCTTTACTCTTCTTCTTCTTCGGAGACTCATTCAGACTCTTCATTCTTTTCTGCTTCTTGGTTGGACCTTGAGATACTTCTCTTATTGGTGGTTTAATCCTTGGTTCAACGGTTGTTTTCCAGAAGTTAATTCCATTAACTGGTCGAATGAGCTCACTGTATTGCTTCCTCCAAGTCGATGTCAAATACCAACGAGAGACAAAATCTTCAGCATTGAGCTTCTTATAAAGGATGAAGCGCAATGCATGGCGGCATGGAATCCCTGTCATACTCCACCTCCTACAGTCATATGTACCTTCAATCATATTGACAGTAACACCATGGCCATCCTCACCAACCTCATACTTACCATTGCCACTAGGATGAACTCTACAGAGAAAACTCTCCTTAGGTTACCGTATATGTGGCGTGCACACATACGGTGTTCCATCTTAGGCAATACTTGGTTCACAGCAGCTATCAAACCCTGAGATGAGAAGCATTGTACAGAGACTTAGAAGACAAAAATTAATATAACAAGCAAACATATAATAAACAAGAACAAAAATTACTTTCTGTCTATCTGAAATAAAGGTGAACCCTTCCCCATCTTGAAGATTCAAATCTTTCTTCAGCAGCTTTAAAAACCACAACCAAGTCTCCGTAGTCTCATTCTTCACAACAGCCCAAGCAACCGGAAAGAACTGGTTGTTTGCATCTCTTCCCACAGCCGCCAAGAGTTGGCCTTTGACATCATTCTTTAAGAAGCAGCCATCTATACCAATTATGGGCCGACAATGAGCAACCCAAGTTTTCTTCAGTGCTTTAAAGCACACATAAAACCTGTCAAAATCCTCTTCTCCGTCATCATTTGTTAAAGTTTCAACTTCCACAGTAGATCCTGGATTAGAACTTCAGAAGAAAAAAAACATAAAACTCACATGTTAGACTGGATTAAACTGAATACTGTAAAGAAAAATGAAACTTGAACAAAATTGTAAACTGTTATTTCTTACCGAATCAACTCTAGCCGGTAGTTTTTAATCCTTGCAAACTGCTCATCATATTCACCTTGTACCATCATCAAAGCTTTCTTCTTGGCCTTCCTACATTGATCATTTGTCACAACTACATCGTATTTCTCCTCAATAGCATCCTGAATTGACTTTGGCTTAACAGTTGGATCTTTTCTGATGTCATTCAAGAACATCTTCGCAATGACCTTATCCTTCACCAACTTGTTGAAACCATCATTGGTGCATGAATGATGATCGTTGAAGCTCTTCACCACATACTTCTCCACGTTTCTTGAGTATGAGCAGTAGATTCTCCATTCACAATTGCCACCAATTGCACACTTAGCTTCAGATTTAATGTCTCCCCATCTTGTGAACCTCACATTGCATTTTTCCTTCAGAGAATATTGTAGCACTTCATCCTTAAACTGAAGTATGGTATCAAATAGTTGTCCTAATACAATACTGCCACTGCCTTTTTTTCCTTTCACATAGCAACTCTTGCGACTAGCTCCCTCACAGTCAGAATTCGGAGGTGTATCTTCATCATTATATGACTCTTCTTCATCAACAAAACCAGCTAAATTCTCCTTCACTAGAGAATCTTCAGAAAGAACGTCATCTTCATTGAACACATCTTCATGATCAAATGCATTTGTGTTATCATCAACTTCATCTCTGTTATCATCAGCAAGAGCTCTGTTATCTTGAATTCCAGCATTGTTATCTTCATCTGGATTGTCCTTCTCTAGATATACATCAGCAGCTTTGGTCCAAAACACAGCTCGACACATCTTCTGAAAATTTTGACTTCCATTACATATAATCTTCAGCTCCGTTAAATCATCATAAGGCATTTTGTACCACATCCTATGCCCATGCATTTGAATGTTCAGAGCCTCCATCAGATTATTAAGCATGGCTTCAGGTTTGCTTTCAAGTGTGTGAACCTCTCCTCCGACATAAGTAATTACATTGGAGTCAAATATTTCAAACTTCCCATTATAGTAGACCTGAAAGATTGCATCTTCAGAGCTGAGACACAATAAAACCAATTAATCTCAGAAATCAAACGAAAAATGATCTTCACAGACCCAATTATCTCAGAAATCAAACGACATAAGTAAAAATGAAATCGACCTCAGAAATCCACCAAACCGACATCGAATTAAACCCACCCAATTGATTGAAAACTCGATTTACAAAATCCAGAAATTTTCTTCCATAAAACCCCAAATTTGATAGCTCTAATCAAACAAAATCGACAAAACTACCTCATCTCCTTAACAAGGGGACTCGCCGTAACACTTAACACACAGCCCGAACACGATTACCCACCAAACCACCACGAAACTCGCTGGAATCTTTGAAACCCTAAGATTCGCCTATCTCCTCTCTCCCTCACGTCATGTGAAGCAGGTTTTGGAGAAACTAAGAAACGACGTCGTTTGTTGTTGTTTTTTCTTTAAGAGCTCTCAGGTTTATAATTATTTATTATCAATGTGTTTAGAAGGCAAAATCATTGTGTAGCTCAGTGGTAAGTCGCTGGTTTTTACCACAGGTGCCGAGTTCAAACCTCTATAGCTCCATAATTTTACAATTTATTTTTAAGACCCAAAGGTAATATAATTCGATGTGTTTGTATTACTGTAAATATGTTTGGTGGCTCATTGGTATGATACTCGTTTTCGTCTAGGGGGTGACGAGTTTGAACCTATCTAGTAGCATTTATTTGTTTATTTTTAGACCCATCAAATGACAATTTTTATTGCCGTCCATGTGGCAGCCACGTCATCCCGTTTTAACAGAAAATTAACACCATTTTAACGGTTTTCTGAATTAGCACAAAATCAAAACATTAGGTATGAGATTGTAATTTAATTAATCATTGGGTATGAATCCGCACTGTATATATTTTTGGGTATGAATTCAACATCCATCCATCTTTAAGGTATGAAAAAGCCTATTTTCCGGACATAGTTACGTTTGTTTTAAATGCTTTCACATTTTCATATATTGTTCAACATTCCACCGGCCGATATTTGTTTATTGGAAAAAAAATATGGTAGTTTGTTTCTTACTTTATTATAAGAATAAAACTTTCTTATAACTAGCAACATTGGATGATGAAAAAACACAGAGCAAATTACATTCACATCATATACACAAATACAAACAATCAAATGTTCTTCTGGTGTATTTTCCATAGCAAGTATTTCTTGACAACATCGAGTCCACAAAACTCCTTCACAACATGCATTGTTGCTGGCACAGGCTAATCAATGGTCAGATCAATTCCATGTTGGTTACTATTACTCCAGGTCAGAATCTATTTCTTGGCTTCTTTAACAGCTGGTGGGACCACACAGTGAACATAAGCCGCTAAAGGCAACGACAGTTCACCCGAAGCTATATCTGATGTCACTCAAAAACAAAATTCTGAGAAATACTTTTTTGGTATTGATCCATTGTTTTCAGTAAGAACATAATGATAAATCAATAAGGCAAAGTCACCTTTGGATGAAAGAACACGGTTCTTGTGGTGTATGTTGATAATCTCGACATGGAACTGTCTCGACCGTCGGGATCTAGTAAGTCCATGTGCTGTTTGTTACTATGAGACCGTATGAGTTCATTAGTTATATTCAAGCATGAAAAACCCAAGCCCTTGAACAAATGCTCCTTCAATCTGCAATTTACCATGAAAAAAACACATCACAAATCAAGCAAAGAACCAAAACAGAAACTTACACACATAGAGCAGTTTCACAGAAAGAATGAGACTTTTCCCACAATCATAGATAATATTCGTGCGCAAAATCATTGTTTCACCTGTCAAAATGTTTACTTCAACATGTTGAGTACAACCAAAGAAGTGAAATTGTTTCACAAAATATAAGTAAGATACGAGGAGTTATTCTTCAATGTTTGGAGCTTTACCTCACTCGCTGCAACTCCATAGTTAGGATAATCACCAGCGGAGATGTCCAGAAAGTATGTGTTACTAACCGACATTTTTATCGATTGCTGATAAGCCTACACCAAACAGTTCAAGAACAAGACCGTTATAAGTACATTCAAAATAACCTGAGAACACCAAAAGTACGAATGTTTGAAGATTATGGACCTGACTAACGAGGTTATCCCAAGTCAGAGGTCCTCCTGTTTTCTCCACCAAAGCAGTATTGACGGGTATAAGCCTTTCGACTAAGCCATCACAGCAAATCCTAACCGCTTCATTGTTAGCCTCAGAGGTTGTGCTACCACCAGTTATTGAGCCTTGTACAAGACTCAAGGTGTTGGATTGAATGACACATTTTTGTGGAGAAGCTAATCGCTTGTAGTACCACATTGAATCAGTCCAAGGGAAAATGCAGCCATCTTCTTCACCTTTGTCCATAGCCCTTGTCCTATCTCAATACATGGATTTTCAACCACTACTGACTTGTCGCTCAATAATCTTACTCTTCCTGGTGTAAATTGCATATGCACTCCATAAACTGCAGGCACACGCGAGATCCCTCTCTTTCTCCACTTGTTTGATGCATTAAACTCCTCAAACACCTCTCTCCTTTGGCTAAATTCTGAGAAATCAGAAGTGTTTGATGCATTAAACTCCTCAAACACCTTGTAATGGGATTGAAATCAGATATCAAAAACTAAGTTGTCGAAGTTCATGTTGCTGAAAAATCCCATTGCTTCCTCCTTGAAAAATGGTGAAGAATCTCGTGGTGGATACAAGAACCAAAGACCGTATTTGGGAAACGGAACTTTCTCTCTTACATCATGCCGGCATTCCTCAAACCTTTTGGAGTTATTCTTTCACTGCGGCCGTATACTTAATCAACCGGTTAACAACTCCAACGCTGGCGAATTCATCTCCTTAACACAAACTGTTCAATACAGAGCCAAATTACAACAAACTGTGGATCTTTGGATGTTTATGCTACCCATGGATTCGTCCCTATGGTCAAACAAAATTAAGTCCTCGCTTCACTCCTTGCATTTTCTTGGGTTACTCTCTCTCTCAAAGTGCATTCCTGTGCTTAGACTTGAATACTTCTCGTCTATGTTTCCCGTCATGTCGTATTCCATGAGTCAATCTTCCCTTATTCTTCTACTCCTGTCACTAATACTCATGACATTTCCGATTCTTCTTTGTCACCATCTTTGATTTCAGCTTCCAGCGCACCGATTTTCTGATGGCCACCAGTTGCACCTGTTCGCCCATTCTCATCTCCTTCACCAACGCCAGTCATCAAGTCAGTACCTCAAGAAGAATCAACGACAATACCAGCTTCAACAACACAATCTCCATCATCACAACCCTCTGATTCAACACATTTACTAACAACAACAGCAATACAACCATCCAACGCCATCGTACCTCCTTCAACAACATTACAACGTCGTGACCACTCCATGACAACCCGCTTGTAGAACAACATCAAGAAGCCAAACACCAAGCATGGATTGACTGCAATCCTTGGAGAAATTGAGCCACCAAACGTTACTCATGCACTTCGAGACAAACTTTGGCGACTAGCACTTGGTGATGAGTATAGTGCTTTGACTCGTAACAACACTTGGGAACTTGTCGAACGCAATCTGGCCAAGAACACCGTCGGCTGTCGCTGTATTTTCCGTATCAAGCGATTACCAAATGGAAACATTGAGTGCTTTAAAGCAAGACTTGTGGGTAAGGGATTTCATCAACGTCCGGGAATAAACTTTCATGAAACCCACAGTCCGGTAATCAAACATGCTTCAGTACGTTTGGTTCTAGGTATTGCGATTGCTCTCAATTGGCCCCTTCGCCAAATTGACGTCAACAACGCCTTTTTACAAGGAGATCTCGATGAGGAAGTATACATCACACAACAACCGGGCTTCATCAACAAAGACAAACCTGATCATGTCTGCAGACTACGTAAGGCTATCTACAGCCTTAAACAGGCTCCAAGGACCTAGTACAATGCTCTTTGCGCCTTTCTTGTGACACAAGATTTTGTCAACTCTGTAGCAGACGCTTCTCTATTTTTCCATTCCTCAGCATCATCTATCTTATATATTCTGATCTACGTCGATGATATAATCGTGAAAGGAAACTCAGCTACTAAATTCACTCGATTCATCAAGTTATTGCAGACAGATTTTCCCGTAAAGACCTTGGTAATCTCTCTTACTTTCTCGGCATGGAAGCTCATCGTACAAGTCCATCGCCCATCGCATGAATGGCTAGGAACCGTGGCGGTCTGCAGTTCCTCCGTTGGTGCGTGTATTGCTGGAGCATGTTTTTGGCATGGTTCGCATCTCGCCGCATATCTTACACATTCCTTCTCCATCAATGGCCAGAAGAAGCCGAGCTTTCTAATCTTTAACGCCAACGATCGTTCGCCAGCGTGGTTTCCGCCCGATCCTTCGTGGGTTTTCATGAATACTTCTTTGATTTCTTTGCCTTCTACGCATCGTAAGGCTGCTCTGGTGACGTTGTACCAAAAAAGATCTCCTTCTATCATAACGTATCGATCTTCTTTAGCTCTGAGTCTGCAGGCTTCCCATTTGTCTTTAGGAAGCTCTCCATCTAATATGTAGGCTTTTATCTCCGAGCTCAAATGATCTCCTTGTGCTACATCGTCGGGCACTTGTTCAGCCACTGTGTATGTGTCGTTTACTTCTCCGTCGATGATGTTACAGACTTCAGGAGGGTTTATACTTGGCTTCTCTATAAGCTCCACTAGGATCGTTCTCCTTAAGTGTGCGTCCGAGCTCAATGCTAAGGCCGCGAGGGCATCTGCCGACGTGTTCTCCTTCCTCGGAATTCTTGTTAAATTGAAGAAATCGAGGTCCGTAGTTAGTTGTTTGGTTATGCCGAGGTAAGCATCCATTCTTTCATTTTTGGCTTCGTATTCACTGTTGAATTGGTTTATGACCAATTGCGAGTCAGAGTGGGCTTGGATGCATTTGGAGCCTATGGCTCTGGCCAATTGTAGTCCGGCGATTAGGGCCTCATACTCGGCTTCGTTGTTAGAGGCTTGAAATCCTAGCCTGAACGACTGCTCGAGCACTTCTCCCGTTGGTGATTCGAGCCGGATTCCGATTCCTGAGCCGACCTTTGATGACGATCCATCCATGTGAAGACTCCAACTTCTTTCTTCTGATTGATCATCTTGTATTAGCTCGGGTGAAATTTCGACAATGAAGTCTGCCAGTGTAATACCCTGTATCAAAAAATGGTCAACGGGCAATCAGAAAGTCAATAGGGGCATTTTTATAATTTTGGAAGATGAGAGGTATTTTGGTAATTTTACCAAAATGTAAGACGAAAGCTAAGACGGGCTAAATGTTATTCTTTTTAAATAAAGAAACATTTAGAAGACCAAGAATGGTGGAAATGGACCGTAGATGAGTTTTTCGGATTATCGGGAAAGGAACCGATAAAACCGACAAAACTTGTAAAATTCATAACGGGAGCTACGGGTGTCCAAACGGAGTGATTCAAATTGCTAAATTCATCTAAGATCATCTAGAATCTTAATATGGGACTTGGTGGATTTTTAGAAACATCTACATAGTTTTTAAAATATTAAACGCAAAACTGGCTAAACCGAAGCATTGGTACGAAATGGAGTTACGGGATAATTTGAGTGGATTGGTTCAATGGTTTTGGTCAAAACTAAACCCTGAATTGCCAAGCATAACCTACCCATGGCGCCACCTCTTATCATTTGGGTTCAAAAAAAAATATGTTTGGTTCATTAATATGTTTAGTATGGAAAAAAAGAGACTTCCTCACCAAGTCTTGGCTGATGGTGTGGAAGCAGTAGGAGAAGGGAGAGACAGGTGTAATGGTGTGGCAGCAGTAGTAGAAGGAAGATACATGTGTCAAGGACATGTGTCAAGAGAATAGGAATCTCAAGTTGCTATAAAAAGAGGCCTTTGCTCCTTCATTTTGATCACACCAACAACAACAAGAAAAAGAAGAAGGAAGAGAAGAAATTGGGAGAGGAGGAGGAGGAGGAGGAGGAGGACGAGGAGGAGGAGGAGGAGGAGAAGAAGAAGAAGAAGAAGAAGAAGAAGCCGGAGGAAGAGAAGGAGAAGAAGAAGAATCCGGAGAAAGAAAAGAAGAAGAAGAAGAAGAAGAAGAAGAAGAAGAAGAAGAAGAAGAAGAAGAAGAAGAAGAAGAAGAAGAAGAAGCCGGAGGAGGAAGAAGAAGAAGAAGAGAGAGAGAGGCGTGAAGCTTGAAGAAGAAGAAGATGGAGAGAAGAAGAAGCGTGAAGAAGAGAGAGAAGATGAAGTTGAAGAAGAAGAAGAGGGAGAGAAGGAGAAGCGTGAGAGAAGAGGAGAGAGAGAGAATCGGAAGAGAGAGAAAGAGAGAGAACCAGAGGAGAGAGAAAAGGTGGAGAGAGAAGATGAGAATGGTCCGGAGGCTCGATCAGAATCATTACGAACAACGGTACAGTCAAGTGCGGGTTAAGGTCGGGTCAAAGCAAGTCGACGATTCGGGGAAGGTTCGGGTTAGCGTTGGGTTCGTGTCGGGTCTCGTTGTTCCGCCAGTCCGTCAATCCGTCCGTCTGTCTTCATAATAACTTTGTGAGTCAGCTAAATTGTATGTTGCATTTAGTTATAATCATATAGATCCAGAATTGATAAACCATAGTTTAGGTTGCATACCCGATTGATTGAATTGGTTAGAACGGCTAGGTTGATTAATAACTCGGTTCATTAATTAAATGTTACGTTAAGAAATGCATGCTAGTTAACTCATATTCGTAATCATTGATAGTTCGTTGATTGCTTGATTGGGTGTTACATTAAGTAATTGATAGTTCGTTGATTGCTTGATTGGGTGATGCCTACATATAGAACGGGATGCTAGGACGTATATGCATATATATGTATTTAAGAACATATTTAAAGGAATCTATATACGGAAAAGTATGAGTTGCTTAAAATACGATTAAAATACATAAGGAATTTAGAATATAATAAAGGGGTGGTTAATTAGTCGGGTTAAGGGTAATGAATGAAAATCAATGAATAATGAGATGTCGGGGAGTTAGTAACCTTACTAACTCTAAACCGGCAGATCAAGGACTTATTAAAGATACTTAGAAAGGGATAAGTAAAATAAGTGGTGTAATTGATAGGCCGTCTACGGGATTAGTAATCTACTAATCCCAAGGTAGCGGATTGATTAAGTAAAGGTAGCGGATTGAATGAGTACAAGTTAAGGATTGAGTGAGTAAAGGTTAAGGAAATATGAAAGGACTAATAAACCTAAATAAATGTTTGTTTGTTGTTGTGATAATTGTTTGTGTGATTGGTCTACTTCGGTGTTGGTTGAGTAAACTGTTGTTGCTTGATTGTGTATCTACTTCGGTGTTGGGCCGAGTAGACTGTTGATTGTTTATCTACTTTGGTGTTGGGCCGAGTAGACTGTACTGGTAGATACTTACTCTGGTGTGGAACCGGGTAAGTCGGGGGTAAGGTTGGGTGATGTGGAAATTGGTGATAGGACTTACGGGATAGACTGGGGATTGAGATGGTAGTTCTATTTGACCTTGTTGGTCTTGCGTGATAGAGTCCCAGTGAGTCTGCTTGTTTACATTGTTGTTATTAGGACTCTATAGGGTGCGTTAGATCCCACAAGTCTAGGGATGGCGTTCCGGTACTTCCGACCCGATTGGATCCTCGGATAGTGACCTGACCGGTTCACGTACCTTCGGGTGGTGATTCTGGTTATGGTGTTAACCTACTGAGTGACGCCGGTAGGTGTGTGGTTTGGAGAATACGGGGTCGCGTCCTAGGGCCGGACTGTATGGAAGCTTGGGTTATCTAGGGGTAGCCTGAGTCACCGCGTTGTTGGAATTGTGTCCAGCAATCTCTGTACTGTCTCTATAACGTAAGAGTATGTCAGTGATCAGACATAAGTCATACAATGCTGGGGGTCATGATGGCTTGCTAGAGTCCGCTCATGATCTATAAGTCTTGGACTTATTGCCTTTATTGTATGATCCCATATGGGTCACACGCTTAAGCTAGCAGGAAATAATGTTGGAACGGCTTAGCAGAAGTACGACAAAAGTGCTAGGCATTTGTCGTACTAAGAGAGAAAGACTAATGGGTCTGATTAAATGGAATTTAATCAGATTGGGCCCAAAAGCCCAAAAGGGAAAGAGAAGGCTTTTAAATGACTAAAAGCCAATTCTCTTCTCCCTTAACCCAACCCTAGCCGCGCCTCTCTCCTCTCTCTGCGCCAGCCTCCTTGTGGTCTAGCAGCCAGTTTCCGGTGATCGCGTGTGTGAGCCTTTGGAGGATCCATCTCTCGGTGTATCTCCCTGATCATTGACCTGTTCATCAATTCCGCTGCAAACAAACAGGTAAAAGGTGAGATCGACCCGACCGTCCTCGATCTCGGATCGAACGGTTCGCGGCTGGGCGGCTGGACAAGATGTTCTTGGCTGAAAATTAGGTCACGACCAACTCGGTTTGGTTCGTGACTAATTCGGTTCGGTTCAATGCTCGGTTCAAAACTTAATTAAAATCTTCGTTCTGGTTTAATAAACAGATTTAATAATTTTATTAAATCTGGTTAAACCGGAATAAGAAATCCAATGTCGAAAGAAATATTGGATTTAGTGCCTAAACCAGGAATTTCTAATTTGATTTGGTTGGACCAAATAAATTGAGAAGTTCCGGTTTAGTAAATAACCGGTTGACAATTGTGGTCATCGTAGTAATTAAAACTTGGTTAGACCAGTTTTAATGAACCAGACCGGTTATGTCAATTAATTGGACAATTGGGTCATGTCTTGGACATGGACCAATTCTTGGGCCTCGGGCCAAGAAGTTAAAACAATTGGGCCAGTTAATTGAGTCTTTCTTCAGATTGATTTAAAAAAACTATTTTATAAAATTATAAAGTCGGTTTTAAATTAAAGTTTCCGAAATTTTATAATTAGAAAGTTTCTTAAAATAGAATTTTCTGAATTTGCGGGTTTTGGATTTTAAAGAAGTTTCTAAAGTTAGAAAGTTTCCGGTTTTAGAAAGTTTCCAATTTTAGAAAGTTTCTAAAAATAGTAGGTTTCCATAAATAGAAAGTTTCCCGAAATAGTAATCTTCTATTTTGGGAATGATTTTAATAAACCTACGGACCTCAAACAATATCAAGCGTTGGATGTCTTGTCCAGGCTATGTCAGCTGTCAAAGCCCATTCAATTGCATTCATGGCCTTACAGTGTGAGGATGTCTGCCTTTGCGTGGGTAAGACGGTTTGTGATTCATAAATGTCATTGGGAGTCCCAGACATTAATGATTACATGACTGTATAGTCCGGTTTTCTTGACTAGGCCATCGGGAGTCCCGGGCCTTGAGACATCAGGGTGGATTGGGCCTCGGGCCCAGATTCACAACCAAGAGTTATATCACGGATATAATTAGCCGAAATAGGGCTTACCGATATAAGCTAAGGTTGGGTGACGGCCAGTGGCCCACTTTGATCTTAGTTATATGTGGATCTTGGAATCATTATATTCTATTGAGGGTAACTTAGGTTATTGAATATAATGCATGATTAATCATATTATACTTTAATACGAGATTAATCATTTTGAACATATAACTAATAACCTTTTTATTTATATATTTCAGATATGACTACTACAAGCACACAAAACACGTTCTCGATCCGGTCTGTTCTCGAGAAGGAGAAGCTGACTGGAACGAACTTCCTGACATGGTCAAGGAACTTGAGGCTGGTCCTCAAGCAGGAGAAGAAGGATTATGTCCTTCGAGATCCCCTCCCCGAGAGGCCTCTTGCCAATGCTGCCAGGACTCTGCACAATGCTTGGGAAAAGCATTCGTCAGATGAAAATGATGTTTATTGCCTGATGTTGGTGACAATGACTCCAGAGCTTGAAAAGCAGTTCGAAAGTGTATTGTCTCCAATCGAGATCATGGCAAGCCTGAAATCGCTTTTTCAGGAGCAGGCTAGGACCGAGAGGTTCCAGACAGTTAAGAACCTCTTGGACTGTAAGTTGGCTGCGAATGCGGCAGTGAGTCCTCATGTGTTGAAGATGATGGGTTATCTCGATCATCTTCACAAACTCGACTGCCCAATCAGCCAGGAACTTGCCTGCGACATCATTCTGCAGTCTTTACCTGCAAGCTATGATCTGTTCATTCTGAACTTTAACATGCATGGCTTGAGTAAGACACTGCCTGAGCTTCACGGAATGCTCAAGACTGCAGAGCCCAACTTGAAGAAAACCGCCAAGGACCCCAATGTACTTATGGTACAAAAGGGCAAGGGGTTTAAGAAGTCTTCTGCTAAGGATAAGGGAAAGGCCAAGGGTGTCCAAGTCGCGGACAAGGACACGCCAAAGCCCAAGCCCAAGTCCAAAGCTGGGCCAACTGACATGTGCAGGTTCTGCAAAGAACTGGGGCATTGGAGAAGAGATTGCAAGAAATTCCAGGAAGGTCTAAAGGAATTAAAGAAGAAGACTTTCGAGACTTCTTCATCAGGTATTTTTGTTATAGAAGTTAATACAACTACTTCTGATAATACCTCATGGGTCATGGATACTGGTTGTGGGGCTCATATTTGCACTAATATGCAGGCACTCAGCAACAGTAGAAGGCTGAAGCAAGGACAAGTGGAACTACGAGTTGGGAATGGAGCGAAAGTTTCAGCACTAGCTGTAGGAACTTACTTGTTGTCTTTACCTTCGGGATTGATTTTAGAACTTAATAATTGTTATTTTGTACCTGCTATAAGCAGAAATATTATTTCAATTTCTTTGTTGGATTTGGAAGGTTATGATTTTTCAGTTAAGAATAAATTATGTTCCTTCAATCGCAACAATTTGTTCTATGGTTCGGCCCCTCTTACGAATGGGCTTTACATACTCGATCAATCCGCGCCAATTTATAACATCAATACAAAACGGTTTAAACCTAATGAGGAAAACCGAACGTTTCTATGGCATTGTCGTTTAGGGCACATCAGCGAGAAACGCATCAAGAGGCTCCATTCGAATGGACTTCTTGGCTCATTTGACTTCGAGTCATGTGAGAAATGCGAATCCTGCATGATGGGCAAAATGACACGGGCCCCCTTTAATAAACCTAACGAGAGGGCCAGTGACTTATTGGGCCTGATACACACTGATGTGTGTGGCCCAATGTCCACTAATGCAAGAGGAAACTATCAGTACTTCATTACCTTCACTGATGATTTCAGTAGGTATGGATATGTTTATTTGATGAAACATAAGTCTGAATCTTTTGAAAAGTTCAGAGAATTCCAAAATGAAGTACAGAACCAACTTGGCAAAAGCATTAAGGCTCTTCGGTCCGACCGAGGAGGAGAATACTTAAGCCAAGAATTCAGTGATCATCTGAGAGAGTGTGGGATCGTATCCCAACTCACTCCTCCTGGAACACCTCAATGGAATGGTGTATCTGAGAGGAGAAACCGGACCTTATTGGATATGGTTCGATCTATGATGAGTCACACAGACCTTCCAATATCCCTTTGGGGATATGCTCTGCTAACAGCAGTGTTCACTCTAAACAGAGCGCCATCAAAGGCAGTAGCAAAGACACCATATGAATTATGGACTGGAGAAGCTCCAGTGCTGTCTTATCTCAGAATTTGGGGTTGTGAAGCCTATGTTAAGAGATTAATCTCAGATAAGCTTACACCAAAATCTGATAAATGCTACTTCATTGGTTATCCACGGGAAACCAAGGCTTATTACTTCTATCTACGTTCCGAGAACAAGATCTTTGTTGCCCGGGATTGTAACTTTCTTGAGAGAGAGTTTCTCTCTAAGAAAGGCAGTGGGAGTAAGGTACTGCTTGAAGAAATTCAAGATGAACAGGATACTGCTCAACCTAATGAGGAAGAGCAGCAGGAGGATCTACAAGAAATTGTAGAGCCTGAACCTGTAGTACCTGAAGTTCGAAGATCCGGGAGGATCCGTCACGAACCCGAGAGATATCAGGGATTCCTCGTGACTGACTGTCATGATCTTTTGATCATTGATGGTGATGAACCATCGAACTTCAATCAAGCCATGATGGGCCCAGATTCCTCTAAGTGGCGCAAGGCCACTGATTCCGAAATGGACTCCATGTCGGTCAACCAAGTATTTTCGTTGGTTGACTTACCCGTTGGTGTAAAAGCCATCGAGTGCAAATGGATCTTCAAGAAGAAGATTGACGTGGATGGAAATGTCCAGATTTATAAAGCCAGGTTGGTGGCAAAAGGTTTCAGACAAGTTCACGGTGTGGACTACGATGAAACCTATTCACCGGTGGCTATGATGAAATCTATTCGGATTCTACTAGCAACTGCAGCTTTTCATGATTATGAAATTTGGCAGATGGACGTGAAAACCGCCTTCCTGAATGGTATTCTGGAAGAGGATGTGTATATGACGCAACCTGACGGTTACATAGATCCAAAGAATGCTGGGAAAGTATGCAAACTTCATAAATCCATTTATGGATTGAAGCAAGCATCGAGGAGCTGGAATCTTCGTTTTGATGAAGCGATCAAGCAATTTGACTTTATCAGAAACGAAGAAGAACAATGCGTGTATAAGAAAACTAGTGGGAGCAAAATCGTTTTTCTTATTCTGTATGTTGATGACATACTGCTTCTCGGAAACGACATTCCAATGCAGAAGTCTGTAAAAGACTGGCTTGGAAGTTGTTTTTCCATGAAAGACATGGGTGAAGCCGCATACGTTCTTGGAATTAGGATCTATCGGGATAGACCTAAGAGGCTGATAGGCTTGTGTCAAGACTCATACATTGACAAAGTCCTACAAAGATTCAGCATGAAAGATTCCAAGAAGGGCTTCACGCCAATGGTACATGGCACAACGCTAAGCAAGAAGCAGAGCCCTACGTCGGCTGCTGAGCTTGAGCGCATGAAGAATATTCCTTATGCATCTGCAATAGGATCTGTCATGTATGCCATGATCTGTACTCGTCCTGATGTTGCTTATGCATTGAGCATGACGAGTAGATACCAGTCAAATCCAGGTGAAAACCATTGGATTGCCGTAAAGAACATCTTGAAGTATCTAAGACATACTAAGGATAAGTTCTTGGTGTACGGTGGAAGTGATGTGCTTAAAGTCAGTGGATTCACGGACGCAAGTTTCCAGACAGACACAGATGATTTCCGGTCACAGTCCGGTTATGTCTTTTGTCTGAATGGCGGTGCAGTAAGTTGGAGAAGCTCCAAGCAGGACACCGTTGCTGATTCCACTACAGAAGCTGAATATATCGCCGCCTCAGAAGCAGCGAAGGAAGCTGTTTGGATACGAAAGTTCATTATGGAACTAGGTGTGATACCAGATGCGGCTGAGCCTCTGGCACTGTTTTGTGACAACAATGGTGCTATAGCTCAGGCAAAGGAACCAAGATCACACCAGAAATCCAAGCATGTTCAAAGAAGATATCACTTGATACGTGACATCATTAATAGAAAGGAAGTCAAGATCAGCCGAGTTCCGACAGATGATAATGTCGCTGATCCGTTGACAAAGCCACTCCCAAGGCCTAAGCTCGAGTTCCTGACTGAAGCTGTAGGCATTAGAAACATTGAAATGTAATCTAAATTTGAGTGGGAGTTTTGTGAGCTTTATTTTAGTTATTTGATATGTTCTTGTAAAACATTATTTTATGTTTTAATGAAATTATTATTTCAAGATTATTTTAACTGTGATGAAATAATCGTTCCAAAATGATATGAACCATTTTATAGGTCATCGAAGTAAATGATTTGATCTTGAGTCATCGAAGTCATTTAGCTTGATCATGAGATCCTATATTTGATAAATGTTTTATATCATCATGTCCCTAGTCGAAGGTTGTTGAAATTGGAACACCAACAACCGTGTAATACTGGATTGGTACGTGACTTATGACAAAGTCTCAGTGTGTCATAGATGCTCGGCATCAAAGTCAGTACATAGGTGTATGTTGGGAACATACGACCGGACAAGACCCGCTTATAAGAACTCTTCAGGATATTTATATCTGTGTCATAAGAGATTCTTACTACGACTATAGAGTATAGTCCTTAGACCTGAGTTCGCATGCATGTGACTGCATATGGACTGATGCACTTTGATCATTGTCTAACGCTATAGTTATGCGATAGCTATAAGGACCTTGTTTGGGTACATCATGAAGTGAGTAGTTTACAGTGATGGAACAAAATGGGATTTGTCCCTCCAATATAAATGGAGTGAATATCTCTAGGCCAATCGGAGATTTGAATACTGGAAAACGCATGGCCATGCTCAAACGGACTTTCCCGAGTCGTTTGGATTGTCAGTATCAAATCAGAGTCCGATGAACAAGATTAGGCTTTATAAGGATGACACTAATCTTGCCTTATGACTAATCGAGATATTGAGACGAAAGGGATTATGAATACAGAGATTCCAGTTCAAGTGGGAGATTGTTGGAATTGTGTCCAGCAATCTCTGTACTGTCTCTATAACGTAAGAGTATGTCAGTGATCAGACATAAGTCATACAATGCTGGGGGTCATGATGGCTTGCTAGAGTCCGCTCATGATCTATAAGTCTTGGACTTATTGCCTTTATTGTATGATCCCATATGGGTCACACGCTTAAGCTAGCAGGAAATAATGTTGGAACGGCTTAGCAGAAGTACGACAAAAGTGCTAGGCATTTGTCGTACTAAGAGAGAAAGACTAATGGGTCTGATTAAATGGAATTTAATCAGATTGGGCCCAAAAGCCCAAAAGGGAAAGAGAAGGCTTTTAAATGACTAAAAGCCAATTCTCTTCTCCCTTAACCCAACCCTAGCCACGCCTCTCTCCTCTCTCTGCGCCAGCCTCCTTGTGGTCTAGCAGCCAGTTTCCGGTGATTGCGTGTGTGAGCCTTTGGAGGATCCATCTCTCGGTGTATCTCCCTGATCATTGACCTGTTCATCAATTCCGCTGCAAACAAACAGGTAAAAGGTGAGATCATATGTTTCTAAATAAGAACACCTAGATCTAATGCATGTTTAGGTTGATATCAATATGAGAATTGAATCAGGATCAACCAAAACTTCCAACACGCGTATCGATGGACGGAGAATGGTGTTCTAGCCGCATGACTTTATGTTTTTGTCTAGGAGTCGTGGGAGGTTTTAGCTACCATGGCGGCAGCTAAATGTTCCCGTGGAAGTTACCGAGTTCGCGTTTGAGGCCCATGGTGTGGAGATTGCGTTCCAGATGCATTTAGTGTAGATCGAGTCTAATCAAGAGCATGTGCCTCAGTGTTCTCGATTTCCTTCGTTGGTGACTGTGATGTTATTTGAATGCTTGTGTGTTGTGGAGCTCATCACGTCTTGGTAGCACGTGATCGGCTAATATACTTGATTGTTATTTTGGGTTTGGGCGGGATTATTAGATTATTAGCAGCCTTTAGTTGGGAGCCGTCTCACTGGGTAATCTTAGATTGCTCATTAGACTTTTCAAGTTTGGCGTAGCTCGGCGGACGCGTAGGACACTCGGAGTAGTCTCAGGTTGGCATTGGGTATCAGTTTGTTTTGCATTTTGTCTTATTTTCGGTTTCGGATTTTGTTGAGAGCTCACTAAATGATTTGTATTAAACCGTATATTGTTATGAATAAGATTTATCTTCTTAAAGTAATAAAAACGGAAGAATTCCCTGATATATGGTTTAGTCCGAACCGAACACAACTCGTGGAAGCGGTAAGGGTTGAAAAGCCTCGTATCGTGGAAACGAGGTAAACGGCGTCAAAGGTGGTTTGGTTCGAGCCTTTGTCTCAAACCGGATTGTCTCTGGCTTTTGTATTGTGACAAACTCTGCTCGTATGACTGCTTGGATTCGAATGGTCATGTTCTTATTTGATTATTGGCCGGTTAGCTCGTAGGTCAGCGAAAAACGGAAAGGTAGCATTACAAAATTTGGTATCAGAGCATGGTTCGTCATGTGTTCGAAAATCCCGGTATTTCAAAGTTTTCAATGTTTTATCGAGTCAAAATGTGTCGCCAATGCAACCGTTAGGAATCCGAGTCGCGTCTGTCAAACCCGGGGAATGGGTAATTTATTAGGATTGTGCTAATCTTTTGGTGTTTTGTTGCAGTCACGCAGCAGCGTTGTCCTAGGAGGATCAGTGTGTGTGTGTGGTTGCGACGACAGGGAAGGCGACATCAGCATGGACGGTCGTTATCCAAGCCTCGGAGTTCGAGGTTACTTAGCCGCAGCCGACTTCACCAGATGTTTGTCAATCATTACCACCGGTCCGACTCGTTCCTCTTATATTGGACCCTCCTTACCTTGCATGCGGTGCCTTGGGTTTCCATTTCGTTTGGTGCCAGATTTACCAATCCAATCAGGTACCAGTCTCAGCAGACCAGTCGCCGCCACCGATGCAACTTTCGCCTTGTTTCACTTGCGGCCGAGAAGTACATTGCGCTCTTTTCATGTCATGACCGAGATCGCGTCACTCCGCCACCACCACCACAGTCATTCCATCCTCCTGGCGCACCTGCCGGTTAGGATCCACATGAGTTGTACCGCTCATGTTGGATATTAGGATATATATTAGGCCCAGCTAAGTAAGTGCTCTAACTCGTTGGTTGATGTGTATCGGCTTGAGTTTGTCTCTGACGATTCAGTTGTGTGAAGTTGTGTTTCTTATGGGACGGATTGGAACCGATAGTATGTGGACTCCTACAGACCTATGCATTTAAAACTCTATGTGGTGAATAGAAGTTTTATTTACATAGTGGATGTTGAGTATTTCGGTTGTCGTTTTGAGTAGCGGAGTGGTTATATTGCATACTTATGATGGTTGTGAATGCAATGTAGTTACGATGTGAAAACAAATGATGGTCTGAACAGACGATTTCCATCAGAACCCAGAGAGACGACTGCAATCGCCGATATGCTTTCTTGATTGATTGTATGTGATTGATTGCCTTGCTAGGGTGGTATAATGTTGAATTGATTGATGCTTTGATTGCTCGCTAGGTTGGTAGTCGTTGATTTTGAATAATTGCATTGGATTGATCGTTAGATTGCTAGAGCATTGATGGTATCATTGCATTGCTCATGGGTTGATTTGGTTTAGTAGAACTGCATTCATTTGATCGCTAGGATGCTAGCATTGCATTTGTTTAATCGCGAGATTGTAAATTGAGATTCGGTGCATTAATCACCTCGTGCGGTTGTTAGTTGAAAGATGAGCATCTTTTAATTGTTTGATTCACTAGGTTACTAGGAAGTGGTTCTTGAGTTTTGGTTAGCGAATCGTTTGGATTGATCGGATAGGGTGTTAGACGTTTAGGTAAGTGTTAGACCTTTAGTCTTGTATAGACGAGATGATAAGTTATCAGTTAAACTTGTGGATAGTTGGAAAGGTAAAGAACCTCGCGGATAGCCCTAAGCTCGTAACTAACAAAACAGTATTTATAGGAAGCTTATTTGAGATTGAGCGGAATTATAAGATATTGATAATTAGCCACGTATAACCGTTGAGTACGTGACTAAATACCAATATCTCTATAAGAAAGTGATATCGGGAAGTAAGTTAGAAAGGTCTAACCATTCCAGTGTTGTTGAGGTTGTTGATGTAGGACGTGATGGACGATTTGACGAGGTCACGAGACCGAACCCGAACCCGAGAGACGAGATGTTATTTCAGGAATCAGTTTGACCCGAGCCTGCAAGTGAGTCAGTGGAGTTTCAGCACTAGAGTGGGCATCAGTGATAGGAGGAATCAAGATAGATGGGTATGATGAGTTAACAAAGGAATTTGGAAGCATCATTGACAGTTTTGGATCAGTTCGAGGTTACCAAAGGAAAGGCGGTTTGATATCCATGAAGCGTGGAGTTCAGTGACCGAGAAAATTTGAGGCATGCATAAGTATGGCGGTTTAGTTTGGAAGGAGGAACAAATATATTACCAGAATATCGATGGGGAGCGAGAAGCAGTAAAGTTGAAACAAGTATCGAGAAAGGAGGGAGAGTCGGTGTTGTGCCATTCGCGGAGGTCGAAGCGAAGTGGGGAAGTCAAAAGTGTCGATTCAAGACGATCATCAGTTGGCGCATAAAATTTGAGGAATTAGCATGGATCCTTTCGATGAAATCAGTGGTTGTGGAATCGGAGTTGAATCGGAAGTTCGGTGAAAACCATCAAAGACAGAGAACCAAGAAGTGATCGTGAATCAAGTTCTCAGCATGGGAAGTTCAAGGCGTCGGTATTTTGGGTTTGGTGAAAGACGTGTTAGGTCAGTAAGCATCGGGAGTAAAATTCAATTGGTTTAGAGTCCGAGCATTGGAGAAAATCAGTTCTAGAGGGGCGACTTACTGGGTTTGGTACCGATTCAAAGTTTGACAGTAACGGAGAATTCGGGGACCGAATTCCTGTATGTGGGGAAGAATGTAATACCTTGTATCAAGAAATGGTCAACGGGCAATCGGAAAGTCAACAAGGGCATTTTCGTAATTTTTGGAAGATGAGGGGTATTTTGGTAATTTTACCAAAATGTGAGCCGGAAGCTAAGACCGGCCAAATGTTATTCTTTTTAAATAAAGAAAACATTTAGAAGACCAAGAATGGTGGAAACGGACCGTAGATGAGTTTCTCGGATTATCGGGAAAGGAAACTGATAAAATCAACAAAACTTGTAAAATTCATAACGGGAGCTACGTGTGTCCAAACGGAGTGATTCAAATTGATAAATTCATCTAAGATCATCTAAAATCTGAATATTGGGCTTGGTGGATTTATAGAAACATCTAAAGAGTTTTTGAAATATTAAACGCAAAATCGGCTAAACCGAAGCATCAGAACAGAATGGAGTTACGGGATAATTTGAGTGGATTGGTTCACTGGTTTTGGTCAAAAATCAACCCTGCATTGCCAATTGTAACCTCCCCATGGCGCGACCTCTTATCATTTGGGTTCAAAAAAATATGTTTAGTTCATTAATATGTTTAGTATGGAAAAAAAAAAGAGACTTGCTCACCAAGTCTTGGCTGATGGTGTGGCAGCAGTAGAGGAAGGGAGAGACAGGTGTAATGGTGTGGCAGCAGTGGGAGAAGGAATAGACATGTGTCAAGAGAATAGGAATCTCAAGTTGATATAAAAAGCGGCCTTTGCTCCTTCCTTTTGATCACACAACCGACAACAAGAAAAAAGAAGAAGGAAGAGAAGAAGGTGGGAGAGGAGGAGGAGGAGAAGAAGGAGGAGGAGGAGAAGAAGAAGAAGGAGAAGGAGAAGGAGAAGGAAAAGGGGAAGGAGAAGGAGAAGAAGAAGGAGAAGGAGAAGAAGAAGAAGAGAGAGAGGCATGAACCTTGAAGAAGAAGATGATGGAGAGAAGAAGAAGCGTGAAGAAGAGAGAAAAGATGAAGTTTGAAGAAGAAGAAGAGGGAGAGAAGGAAAAGCGTGAGAGAAGAGGAGAGAGAGAGAACTGGAAGAGAGAGAAAGAGAGAGAATCGGAGGAGAGAGAAGATGAGGATGGTCCGAAGGCTCGATCAAAATCATTACGAACAACGGTACGATCAAGTGCGGGTTAAGGTTGGGTCAAAGCAAGTCGACGATTTGGGGAAGGTTTGGGTTCGTGCCGGGACTCGTTGTTCCGCCAGTCCGTCAATCCGTCTGTCCGTCGTCATAATAACATTTTAAGTCGGCTAAATTGTGTGTTGCATTTAGTTAGAATCATATAGATCCAGAATTGTAAACTGTAGTTTAGGTTGCATACCTGATTGATTGAATTGGTTAGAACGGCTAGGTTGATTAATAACTCGGTTCATTGATTAAATGGCTAAGTTAAGAGATGCAAGCTAGTTAACTAACATTCATAATCGTTGGTAGTTCGTTGATTGATTTATTGGGTGTTACATTAAGTGATTAATAGTTCGTTGATTGCTTGATTCGGTGATGCATACATATAGAACGACATGCTAAGACGTATATGCATATATAAGTATTTAAGAATATATCTAAAGGAATCTATATACGTGAAAGTATGACTTGATTAAAACACGGTTAAAAGACATAACGCACTTAGAATATAATAACGTGTTGGGTTAATTAGTCGGGTTAAGGGTAATGAATGAAAGTTAATGAATAATGAGATGTCAGGGAGTTAGTAATCTTATTAACTCTAAACCGGCAGATCAAGAACTTATTAAAGATACTTAGGAAGGGATAAGTAGAAAAAGTGGTGTAATTGATGGGCCATCTACATGATTAGTAATCTACTAATCCCAAGGTAGCAGATTGATTAAGTAAAGGTAGCGGATTGACTGAGTACATGTTAAGGATTGAGTGAGTAAAGGTTAAGGAAATATGAAAGGACTAATAAAACTAAATAAATGTTTGTGTGTTTTGTGATAATTGTTTGTGTGATTGGTTATCTACTTCGGTGTTGGGCCGAGTAGACTGTTGTTGCTTAATTGTGTATCTACTTCGGTGCTGGGCCGAGTAGAGTGTTGATTGTTTATGTAATTCGGTGTTGGGCCGAGTAGACTGTACTGGTAGATACTTACTCTGGTGTGGAACCGGGTAAGTCAGGGTAAGGTTGGGTGATGTGGAAATTGGTGGGTAAGTCAGGGTAAGGTTGGGTGATGTGGAAATTGGTGATAGGATTTGCGGGATAGACTGGGGATTGAGATGGTAGTTCTATTTGACCTTGTTGGTCTTGCATGATAGAGTCCCAGTGAGTCTGCTTGTTTACATTGTTGTTATTAGGACTCTATAGGGTGCGTTAGATCCCGCAAGTATAGGGATGGCATTCCGGTACTTCCGACCCGATTGGATCCTCGGGTAGTGACCTTATCGGTTCACGTACCTTCGGGTGGTGATTCTGGTTATGGTTTTAACCTTACTGAGTGACGCCGGTAGGTGTGTGGTCCAGAAAATACGGGGTCGCGTCCTAGGGCCGGACTGCATGGAAGTTACCGAGTTCGCATTTGGGGCCCATGGTGTGGAGATTGCGTTCCAAATGTGTTTAGTGTAGATCGTGTCTAATCAAGAGCATGTGCCGCAGTGTTCTCGATTTTCTTCGTTGGTGATTGTGATGTTATTTGAATGCTTGTGTGTTGTGGAGCTCATCACGTCTTGGTAGCACGTGATCGGCTATTATACTTGATTGTTATTTTGGGTTTGGGCGGGATTATTAGACTATTAGCAGCCTTTAGTTGAGAGCCGTCTCACTAGGTAATCTTAGATTGCTCATTAGACTCTTTTGTGTTTTTCAGGTTTGGCGTAGCTCGGCGGACGCGTAGGACACTCGGAGTAGTCTCAGATTGGCATTGGGTATCAGTTTGTTACGCATTTTGGCTTATTTTCGATTTCAGATTTTTTTGAGAGCTCACTAAATGATTTGTATTAGACCGTATATTGTTATGAATAAGATTTATCTTTTTAAAGTAATAAAAACAGAATAATTCCCTGATATACGGTTTAGTCCGAACCAAACATAACTCGTGGAAGCGGTACGGGTTGAAAAGCCTCGTATCAAGGAAACAAGGTAAACGAAGTCAAAGGTGGTTTGGTTTGAGTTGTTTCAAACCGGACTATCTCTGGCTTTCGTATTGTGACAAACTCTTCTCGTATGACTGTTCGGGTTCGATCGGTCATGCTCTTTTTTTATTGTTGGCCAGTCAGCTCGTCGGTCAGCGGAAACGGGAAGGTGGCGTTACAAAAGGTGGTATCAGAGTATGATTCGTCATGGGTTCGAAATTCCCGGTTTTTCAACGTTTTCAATGTTTTATCGAGTCAAAATGTGTCGCCAATGCAACCGTTAGGAATCCGAGTCGCGTCCGTCAAACCCGGGGAATGGGTAATTTATTAGGATTGTGCTAATCGTTTGGTGTTTTGTTGCAGTCACGCAGCAGCGTTGTCCTAGGAGGATTAGTGTGTGTGTGTGGTTGCGACGACAGGGAGGGTGACATCAGCATGGACGATTGTTATCCAAGCCTCAGGAGTTCGAGGTTACTTAGCCGCAGCCGACTTCACCAGATGTTTGTCAATCATTACCACCGGTCCGAAAGGTTCCTCTTATATTGGACCCTCCTTACCTTGCATGCGGTGCCTTGAGCTTCCATTTCGTTTGGTGCCAGATTTACAAGTCCAATCAGGCACCAGTCTCAGCAGACCAGTCGCCGCCACCGATGCAACTTCTGCCTTGTTTCACTTGCGGCCAAGAAGTACATTGTGCTCTTTTCCTGTCATGACCGACACCGCGTCACTCCGCCACCACCACCAAGAGCACCTGCCGGTTAGGATCCACATGAGTTGTACCGCTCATATTGGAGATTAGGAAATAGATTAAGCCCAGGTATGTAAGGGCTCGAAATCGTTGGTTGATGTGTATCGGCTTGCGTTTGTCTCTGACAATTCAGTTGTGTGAAGTTGTGTTTCTTATGGGATGGATTGGAACCGCTAGTATGTAGACTCCTACAGACCTATGCATTTAAAACTCTATGTGCTGAATAGAAGTTTTATTTACATAGTGGATGTTGAGTATTTCGGTTGTCGTTTTGAGTAGCGGAGTGGTTATATTGCATACTCATGATGGTTGTGAATGCAATGTAGTTACAATGTGAAAACAAATGATGGTCCGAACAGACGGTTTCCATCAGAACCCAGAGAGACGACTGCAATCACCGATTTTCTTTCTTGATTTATTGTATGTGATTGATTGCCTTGCTAGGGTGGTAGAATGTTGAATTGATTGATGCTTTGATTGCTCGCTAGGTTGGTAGTCGTTGATTTGAATCATTGCATTTGATTGATCGTTAGGTTGCTCGAGCATTTGATGGTATCATTGCATTGCTCATGGGTTAATTTGGTTTAGTAGTACTGCATTCATTTGATCGCTAGATTGTAAATTGAGATTCGGTGCATTAATCACCTCGTGCGGTTGTTAGTTGAATGATGAGAATCTTTGAATTGTTTGATTCGCTAGGTTGCTAGGAAGTTGTTCTTGAGTTTTGGTTAGCGAATCGTTTGGATTGATTGGATAGGGTGTTAGACGTTTGGGTAAGTGTTAGACCTTTAGTCCTGTATAGACGAGATGATAAGTGATCAATTAAACTTGTGGATAGACATTAAGTGATGGATAGTTTGTTGATTGCCTGATTGGGTGATGCATACATATAGAACGGCATGTAGGACGTATATGCATATATAAGTATTTAAGAACGTATCTAAACGAATCTATATACGGAAAGTATGAGTTGATTAAAATATGGTTAAAAGACATAACGCACTTAGAATATAATAACATGGTGGGTTAATTAGTCGGGTTAAGGGTAATGAATGAATGTTAATGAATAATGAGATGTCGGGGAGTTAATAATCTTACTAACTCGAAATCGGCAGATCAAGAACTTATTAAAGATACTTAGGAAGGGATAAGTAAAAGAAGTGGTGTAATTTATGGGCCGTCTACGGGATTAGTAATCTACTAATCCCATGGTAGCAGATTGATTAAGTAAAGGTAGCGGATTGAATGAGTACATGTTAAGGATTGAGTGAGTAAAGGTTAAGGAAATATGAAAGGACTAACAAACCTAAATTAAATATTTGTGTGTTTTTGTGATAATTGTTTGTGTGATTTTTATCTACTTCGGTGTTGGGCCGAGTAGACTGTTGTTGCTTGATTGTGTATCTACTTTGGTGTTGGGCCAAGTAGACTGTTGATTGTTATCTACTTCGGTGTTGGGCCGAGTAGACTGTACTGGTAGATACTTACTCTGGTGTGGAACCGGGTAAGTCGGGGCAAGGTTGGGTGATGTGGAAATTGGTGATAGGACTTGCGGGATAGACTGGGGATTGAGATGGTAGTTCTATTTGACCTTGTTGGTCTTGCGTGATAGAGTCCCAGTGAGTCTGCTTGTTTACATTGTTGTTATTAGGACTCTATAGGTTGCGTTATATCCCGCAAGTCTAGAGAATACGGGGTCGCGTCCTAGGGCCGGACTGCATGGAAGCTTGGGTTATCTAGGGGTAGCCCGAGTCACCGCGTATCTATGGATGGAGAAGGGTTTCCTAGCCGCAAGACTTCATGTTTTTGTCTAGGAGTCGTGGGAGGTTTTAGCTACCATGGCGGCAGCTAAGTGTTCCCGTGGAAGTTACCGAGTTTGCGTTTTGGGTCCATGGTGTGGAGATTTCGTTCGAGATGCATTAAGTGTAGATCGAGTCTAATCAAGAGTATGTACCGCAGTGTTATCAATTCCTTTGTTGGTGATTGTGATGTTATTTGAATGTTTGTGTGTTGTGGAGCTCATCACGTCTTGGTAGCACGTGATCGGCTGTTATACTTGATTGTTATTTTGGGTTTGGGCGGGATTTTTAGACTATTAGCAGATTTTAGTTGGGAGCCGTCTCACTTGGTAATCTTAGATTGTTCATTAGACTCTTTTGTGTTTTTCAGGTTTGGCGTAGCTCAGCGGACGCGTAGGACACTCGGAGTAGTCTCGGGTTGGCATTGGGTATCAGTTTGATACGCATTTTGGCTTATTTTCGGTTTCAGATTTTGTTGAGAGCTCACTAAATGATTTGTATTAGACCGTATATTTTTATGAATAAGATTTATCTTTTTAAAGTAAGAAAAACGAAATAAATCCCTGATATACGGTTTAGTTCGAACCGAACACAACTCGTGAAAGCGGTACGGGTTGAAAAGCCTCGTATCGTGGAAACGAGGTAAACAGAGTCAAAGGTGGTTTGGTTGAGCCTTTGTCTCAAACCGGACTATCTCTGGCTTTCATATTGTGACAAACTCTTCTCGTATGACTGCTCGGGTTCGATCGGTCATGTTCTTATTTGATTGTTGGCCGGTCAGCTCGTCTTCAGTGGAAAATGGGAAGGGGGCGTTACAGCCAGAACCTGAGACTTTACACCAATGCGTCCTATTGAACTCGATGTCATACTCACTCAATTCGATAGCCTATTTGGCTAACCTTCCGGACTAGGTCGAGCTATGTAAGATCGAGCGCATGGGCATGGTGGTGAGAACGATGATCGGATGAGACTGGAAGTAGGGCATGAGCTTTCTTGCCGACGTGACGACCGCTAGGGCCAGTTTTTAGATCATTGGGTATCGGGTTTCTGCCCCGTCTAACGTCTTACTGATGTAGAAGACTGGCTTTTGTTCACTGCGATCCTCTTTTACTAGCACCCCGCTTACTGCCGCGCTCGACACTGCTATGTAAAGATAGAGTGTTTCTCCTCAGGTGTGGTGAGATATTCTCTTAGTCGTTGGAAGGCTTCCTCGCACTTTTCGTCCCATTCGAATTTTTTGTTCCCTCTCAGAAGTTGGTAAAAGGGGAGACACTTGTCCGTTGACCTGGAAATTAATCGGTTGAGTGCGGCGATCCTTCCGGTCAGCCTTTGTACTTCGCGGGTTTTGGTTGGAGATGGTATGTTCATTATCGTCATTATTCGGGTTTGCTTCGATCCCTCGTTCCGTCACGATGTACCCTAATAATTCTCCTGAGGTAACGCCGAAGGTACACTTCGCCGGATTCAATTTCATCCCTAGTCGTTCAGGATGTCGAAACACGTTTTTTAGGTGAGTGACATGGTCCGTTGCCACTAGTGATTTTACGAGCATTTCGTCGATATAGACTTCCATGATTCGGCCGAGCTGCTCTGCGAATATTTTGTCGACAAGGCGTTGGTACGTCACCCCTGCGTTTTTCAGACCGAATGGCATGAGGTTTTTTCTCTATCGTCTGGGTGCATGAGGATTTTGTTGTATCCGGAGAAGGCGTCCATGAACGACATAAGCTCGTTGCTGGTGGTTGCTTTGACTAATCGATCGATGTGTGGTAGCGAGAAGCAGTCTTTAGGGTAAGCTTTGTTCAGATCGGTGAAGCCGACGCATACTCTCCACTTACCATTCTTTTTCTTTATTACCACTGGATTCGCAAGCCACTCGGGATATTTTACTTCCACGATGGACCCGACTCCAAAAAATTTGTCCACCTCGTCGTTTACAGTTTGCGCCCTCTCTGTTCCGAGCTTCGGCCTTTTCTGTTTGATAGGTCTGAACGTTATGTCGACGTTGAGCTTATGACTTGCGATGTTCGGGTCGATTCCTATCATGTCTTTGACCGTCCACGCGAATTTCGACACGTTCTATTTGAGAAAATTGATCAGTTCGGCTCTTATGCTTGGGTCGAGGTCAGCTCCGATTCCTACGTTCCGCTCAGGGTTTTGATCGTTGATCTTTACGCGCTCGATCAGCTCCAGTCGGGGGTTGTCCCGGTCGAATTCCTTCGGAGGGGTCGCCTTTTCCCAAGCAGTCGCCGTATCGATATTGATGGTATTATTTGCTTCCCCGGTTGTCTCCTGTGACAAAGGCGGTGGTTCTGTCATTGCTAGTCTCTTCTTTGGTTAACCAAAATATCTAAAGTCCCCACAGACGGCGCCAATTGTTGATTCAGAAAATCAAACAATAATCAATTTGGTAAATCGATTAGTAAATTAGGAACTTGGATATGAGATTAAACAAGAATCAAAAAGAAAAAACGGTTTAGACCGGAAATCTAGTCTTTATTGAGTATTTGAGCCGGAACCGATCGGTGATCGCTAGCTATAGGGTTTTTGAATACAAAGTATGAATGTTTCGACTTGGTCTTTTTCCGCGCAGGGAAAATATATTTATATCAGAGGATCTAGGGATTTGCCTTAGATTCTCTCTGATATTCTTCACAAAATCTGAACAATAAAGAGAATATTTCCAAAAAATATTTTGCCTTATCTTTTTTTTAAGATAAATGTTAAATTAACATTTGTTCTTTCTTTCTATGCAGGTCGGGCGAGTACGTCGCCAAGCTTCCCTTATACCGCCGAGCTCCTTCGTAATGGGTCTCCATGTCTTCTGAGTCGAATCTCTGCTGAGCCCCTTCGTTAGTGGGCGGGCCTTAGAAGGATGTTAAACTCACCTCTAACAATCCTAAACAGCTCCCTCGCAGAGGCTAGATAGTAATCCTTTCTTCAAAGAGAACCCAAATGTTGATATTGACTTCTTTGTTGCGTCAATCAACTAAAAATGAGTAAAATCAAAATAGGTACCTGAACAACTTTCGTGGCTACCAAAGAAAGAAGAGCCATGATAATTACTTTGATGAGCAGCAGTGAGATCTATAGCAGGTACTACACAAATATGAATGCATATGGAATGTCAAAGTTTATGATGTTCAAATCAGATGAAGTCGGCAAAGTACACATTCAGTTATATCATACTTGAGTTGTAGTTTATTCATATAAGCGAACATGATCTTACTTGGGTAAGAATGCGTCCAACTGGAGTAGAATCGAAGAAAAGGATTGGGGCTTTGAAGACTGCACTTAAGAAACCAGAGAAGAAAGCGGAATCTTTTAGGCCAATATAGACAATCGTAACAGCTCTCGCGTAGACAAAACCGCACTAAGAGTGGATATAATGCGATATTCCAATAAGCATTGTAGAAAAGAGTTTAGGGATCCCAATCGCATGCCAGCCAATATGTTGATGCAGCCTGGAAAATTACAAAACCAACATGGGCCAATACGGTTGATTATAGAAGAAACCATCCTCGGGAGATACGGAAATAGTCCAAGAGAGGTTTCAATCCAACATAACCTGACTCCTTTTCTTCTTCTTGCGTAAGTTAGACCCCTGCTATATTCGTTGTTTGCGATTGCTTCTTTTATTTCTTCGACAACATCCATATTTTGTCGGCAATCCTTCCTAGTGGAGGAAATGATGGGATTGGTCCATTATTATAATAATATGTAAATATGTATTATATTTGTTTCGTCAGGCTGATTGGTGTGTGAGTGTCGACAGAAAAAAGGAAGAAGAGAGAGAGAGAGAGAAGAGAGGGAGAAGAGAAGAAAGAAAAATAGAGTTTGTCAATCTGATTGAGAGCTTCGATCGGGTTATCAAACGTGTTCTGATTTGGCTGAAACTTCATGAAATGCTTCATGACTCTGTGATATTCAGATTCAACGGTGGTTTTTTAAACGGTTGGTTTGTTGTAAATCGGAGTTTTAGTGGAGCTATTCTGTTTTGAAGCGATTCAGACCAGTGTTGGGTGTTTGGAATATCCAACAGTGAGATCTTCTCTTCTTGATCTGAAATTTTGCAGAGGTGTTCTTGACTCGTTTATCTAGGATTTGTAAGGTGGAGATTGGATTTAGTGACCGGACTCCTAGTGAACATGAGGTCGTTTGAGGCTGCATGTTTCTGAGCTTTGTATAGCTTTTTTTTTTGATTCTTGTGTTGGAGATTGCTCTTTGTTGAGCCTTACTCTATGGTGTTGTTCTGTGTAACAGAGAGGACGTGGTTGTACTCAAAGCTATTTTGATATAGTGGATTTTGAGAGGACTACGGTCCTGTGGTTTTTCCTTCTCACATCGAGGAGGTTTTCTACGTAAAAATTGTGGTGTCGTCTCATTTCGTTTTTCTGTTGTTTCTGCTATCATCGTACATATATTTTTCTCACAGACTCACACAAGTGCGGAAAACAATATTCTACTGCGCCGCTGTCGCGTTCCGTGTTTTCCCAACATATTTCACATCTCTTTATTACTTCCCCCTTTCCTAAGATCTCCCAAGCTTTCATTAATTGCTAAAGGTAATATAGTTACTGCATCAATATGGGCATTCACCAGTTGTTGGAATGCAGTCCCCATCATTAAGAGTTCCTCATACTTTCCTAAGTGAGTGATTTTCCTTCGTCCATAACATGATCAATGATGGTCAATAATTAATAACTAAACTCTTAAGACATTTTTTTATCTAGCAGTTAGACATAGGCATGTTGCTTGTCAATTTGTTACCACCAGAATTTGATCAGCTTCTGACAGAAACTCGACTTGGTGAGTGACCAAAATGACAGTTTCCTCCCTCAATGTGTCCTCTACACATTTCTGTAGACATAATTAAACATAGTAAGATTGCTCATTAATAAAATCTCACTTTGCTATGAGCATTACGGAAAACTTCAAATGCAATGTTCTCACTTACATGAAAAAGAAGTCCAGGTGTATGTGCATCCACATCACTAAAAGAGTCATCAAGTAGGTAAACATCAGCGTCGACATAGACGGCACATGCCAACTGAATCCTCTGCTTTTGTCTTCCACTTAATACAATCATTATATTGCTTCATTTGTAAATTTGGTTGTAATTTATTCAACTCACCAAACATAATAACTTCATTCATCTGTGAAATGTTTGTCACCCCCAAAAAACCTAGATATTCTAACTATAGTGCAATTGTTCTTTTCTTACTTGTGATAGAATGCAAGCACCAAGGTAAATGTTCTCTCTTTGTGAAATCCATTTGTAAGCAGGCTTTCTCTAACAAGACGATGAGATTAAAAACTACGCAAGATAGGAAGAATCTAAACACAAAAGTTGTTGGAATAAAAAATTTATAAGTAATGGAAAAATGTTTATGAATTCAAGAGAGAAAAATGATTTTTAATAAAAAGAATTTGTTTTTTTATTATTTAGAGAAAAAAAATAAAAGTTTAGATACAAATGAGAGAAGATGGGGTATTTATAGCATCCAAATATCTCGAACATTTTAATTATAAGTCTATATAATTTTTTCATAATATTTACATTATTTTATAACAATTATTTAGACTTTTATGAAAATGTCTTAATTTTATTCTTAAGAATGTGAATATGTTTTCTATATAAATTTTAGAAATTAGATCATAATTTGGGGTTGGTCCAGTAAAAGATTATTGGATCACTAACACAAAATAGATTTGACCCAAATCAAATTTATATTTCATCGTCTTTGGAATGCAAGCACCGAGGTAAATGTTCTCTTTGCGTTGTAAGTAGGCTTTCTCTAACAAGATAATAAAAAAAAAAAAAAAACTATGCAATATAAGAAGAATCTAAATACAAAGGTTTACAAAAACTCCCTAATTCGAGTTGTAATCACATCGAATTTGTATCATGCCTCTAGAGAAAGTTGAGGAATTACCTGAGATGGGTATATTACACGATGATATCCACGACGACCATAGTAAGTTCTAATCTTCTTAACAAATTGTCAAATTCTTGTCTTAGGCTAGATTCATTTTTCGTATCAACTTTAAATTTCAGTAAATAAGTTGAGAATTATTCTATTTTATTTATTTATTGTGATTTGTTATTGGATGTGTCGACAAAGTAGTTAGGCTTCAATTGCTTTTTTTTAAAAAAAATTCTTTACGGCTAATATTTAATTTCAAGAATAATCTTATCCATTTATCATCTCTAACTCTGTTATTTGACATATTAGATCAAAAAACACAAATATTATTTCAATTTCACACAAAATATATTTATGGTTTTCAAAACTTTGATTTTCAAGCCACAAATCGCTTTATTATCGCTGACATGTGTTCATGTCATGAACAAGTGGTCAAACACACAAAATAATCATAGAGGCTAAAATAAGTGGGTGAGAAGGAACGTAGGAAAATGTGAGATCGAAACAAAAGGACGCCGAGTTCTAAACTATGGTTTTGATTTTCTTGATTTTCATGTTTCTCTATTTCATTCATCACACTCTCTCTCTTGCTTCATCTTCAAGCTAGGATATGATAGCAGAGCCGACAGGTTTTCAGCACAAGTTTTGTTCGATTTCATTGGTTTGATTTGAATCATCTGTGTTGATTGATGATTTTTGCATTTTTATTTTTCAATTTCTTCTTGAATTGATAGGACCAATCTTGATCTTCGTTTGTTGTTGTTCTACGCTTTTGATAATCTTCATCACTAATTACAATGGCGACTAATCCTCCACCAATCCGCCATGTTCTAAAGCTGAATCGTTCATCAACCAATTTATACAAGAATCCATTATATCTTCATAGCAACGACCATGTCAGACTAGTTATGTTTCCCATTGACTAAGCAATGCTATTAATTTTCATCCATGTAAGCGATTAATACACTCACAGTCAATGTTCATAATAAATTTGGTTTCATCAATGATATGATCTCTACACCTCTGAAAAAAGCATCATACATATGGATCTTGGTCTCGCTGTAACGATATGGTTGTGACATGGTTGTTGAATTTAGTTTCAAAAACCATTAGTGTTAGCCTTTTTTATATGTCAACGATTGAGGAAATTTGGAATAGTTTGATGAATCATTGAATCGTTTCAAACAAGATGATCTTGCTCGCATTTTTGAGATAAAACGAAGGTTGTGTTTAGCGAATCAAGAATCTCATGATGTTAACACTACTACATTGAAACCAAAGTTAAAAAACCATGAAATCCAAAAAACTTAGCAAAGACTTATGGCGGAGGCAACTTGTATACGGAAAGATCATTTAGTAAAAAAAAACCTAAGAAAAACGAGATGGCTTGCTTAGAAAGACAATGATTCAAGGGTTTCCAACTTACTTTTCGAGCATGTCGTACAAGAATTTGGATCATACTGGTTTTCTATTTTCAGAGATTCGAATGGATAAAGAGAGTTATGATCCATTTGTTGATGATGCTAGTGGTAGAAAACATAGGAAATTAGTTATAAAAAGACAGAGGAATGTACTGACGAACACATATATAGGGTTTGATTGGGAGAACATTAGAAAAGGCATTATGCTTTTTAATAACCAATCAAGTTTTATTTAAAAAGCATGTAGAAGAGCATTTAGAAGATGCAAATGCTTTCAAATGCTTATGCTCTCTATGCTCTCACATGGAGCATTTCCACAGCATTAACCTCTAAAATATTAAATATTTTTTTAAAAAATCATATTATTAATTAATATTGTTAATTAACATAAAATATATGCATATATTTGAAATTATTATTATTATATTTTATTTCATCTATTGTTTAAAAAAATTTATATGAAAATATAATATATGAATATAATAATTTAGTAAATATATGAAAAATAAAACACGTATTTTCTAAATATAATATATACATATAATAATTTTAAAAATATATATATTTTAAATATATAAAAATAAAAAAACTTATGTTTTAAATATAATATAATATATAATAATTTGATAAATATAATTTAAATACATTAAAACAAAAACAAAAACTTATATTCTAAATATAATATATACATATATAACACTTTAGAATAATTATAGTTAAATATAATTAAATATTTTATAATTTTATATTTAACTACTAGCAGCTCTACCAATCACTAAAAAATGTATATTAATTAGAGCATACAACTTCAGCAGCATACTGTTCCTGCTACTTGCTGCTAATGCTCTGCTACGAACCTTTCCAATCAGACCCATAGTCTTTGTATTAATTTTGATAGTGAATTGTGGGTTAGTTATGTCAAAAACTCTTCCTCCAATTCTTCGAGTTTAACATAAACAATGATGACTTGAATACTTAAAAAAGGAAATTAGTCTAACTTTTTGTTTCCAATTTACCCAAATCTTTCCAAAACGGTTATGCTCATAATTATTATGAAAGCATACCAGTCTTGAAATACGCTATTCAAAATCCTTCCCACTTTATTTTTCTTCACCCTTGTTTCAATGAGACCAAAACCAAACTGCTTGCCTCTCTGTTACCATTTCTTTATTGCGGAATGTTTTATGGGTTGCCTGGTTTTTCCCACCCCTATAATTCTGCTTCTGCATCAATCCTCCCGAATTGTCAAGTTCTTGATTCCCCTCCTATACTACAACATTTAAGTATAATTTCACCTAAACTATTTTTCTCTGCCTAATTAAACATGCATCATTAGAATCAGTAAATTGCGATTAACATTTTAAAAACGCGTTTAATACAAATTGAATTGTCCGATGACCCGACCCGCTTTTCATAACACGACCCATCAATTAAAAACGAACCAGACCAGAAATTAAACCCAAACCAATTAACTAACCAACCAATAACAAATATCCCAAACTCTTTTTTTGGGTCTAAATATATAATAATGTTAAGAGCTCAGTTACATGGCAATCACATCTGAGAATTCAGGAGAATGCGCAGGAACCAACCAACGCTTCAAATATCCCAAACTCACGACACAAAGACTAAAGTAAGGGTTTTTGTGTGTCGTCTTCTTCCCCAAAAATCTCAATTGCCATTTTCAGAAATCCTCAAACTCTGTGCAATTCATCAATTAACAATGAATTTTGGTGACATGGAGAGAGATGATGGGATGGATGTAGACGAAAGAGCTATTATTGTCATGTAAGAGATTTCGAAAATTCTCTGATAAATTTGACATTGTGTAGATATGCAATATGAATTGTCTGTGATTTTTCAGGGAAATTGCTGAAGAAGAGGAGAATGTTGATAAGAACATGGAACCAAGAGAGAATGTAGATGAAGATATGGAACCAGAGGAGAATGTATAAGAAGAGGAGGATTTAGCAGGTTGCTTTGAATATGAAATCTCTGAAGATGTCGCTGATTTTTTTGATGAAGAGTTTAGGTCCAGACACACTATTCAAGAGAGCGATGATGCAGCAGAAGAAGATGACTTCGAAAGCTCAAAATGTAATGGAAGGTTCATCTCATGGGGCAGATTCGATATCACTAACCCAACCATCTCAAATGACTCAAGATATATGATCCTCGGATTACTTTTAGTGTTTTGGTGTTGGTATTTTATTTTCTGGTCTTTGCCTCTAAGCAATCTGTTTTATGGTGTGATGTTATGATTTTATAAACATGCTCTCCCTTTTGAACGTTGAGTTGCACGTTGACTGTTTGGTAATTTTTCTTTCAAACTTCTAGCATTACAGAATATTGAGTTGGCCAGTTTCTTTCGTTGGTATGTTAATGTGGAACTTACTGACCATGTCTATAACAAGCGATATAAGAGCACAGGATTTGCGACAAACACAAGCGATATTTGATGTTATGATTTACGATTAACACAAGATTTGCTGCAGACTGACACATGATTTGCGATTAACACATGTGTTGGTCGTGAAGAATGACACAGGATTTGCGACAAACACATGTGTTGGTCGTGAAGAAAGACTAAGTTTATAACAGATAAAATTGCAACATACTGATTATCATAAGATGCCAAATCAATTATCATAAAATCTAAAATCTGAGTTCATCATAAGAGCTGCAACAAACTGAAATAAGAACGAACCACACTTACAAACACTTGATACAAATCCATCCTAATACTCCTACTACCGACATATTATCACAACTCTCATCATGTTCTTCTTGCTCATCTCTGCACATATATCTTCAATGTTTGCATTCACCACCATCAACCCTTCGTGTAGCTTCACTTGCATCTCATCATACATTTTCTTTCTCATCTCTTCTTCCACGTTAGCCAAAAATTTCTTCTGACCTGCCACAAGGTTAACCATCTCTTTCTTCAATTGTTCGACTTTATCTACAAGCCTCAGAAGCTTTGTATCTACCATACGGGTCTCATCTAACAGAGCTTCATCCATCCATTTGAATAGATGGTCTTCATTTTTCCTCTACACAAAAACAGTCAAACCCATCAAAGAACAAAACACAAAACTCAGAATTGAAGAACAAAAACAATACGAACCTCAGTTCCAACCTCACATCTGTAGAATCGCCTAAATGGATTCTCAGTTGTCTGAGAACAAAATCTCCTCAGACTTCTCCCACACCAGCACCTCGATGGTACACCAGTAACTTGTCGCCGGTGAATAACACGAGATGACGCAGAAGAAGAAGTGCTGATCTTTCCCTCCTAGAAATCATGTCGACTGATTGTGTTGGTCTCTAAAAAATGTCAATGGGAATTTTGGGGAAGAAGAGACTCAAATCCTAAATGTGTTTGTCGTGTTTTTTTTTTTATGTCCCGGGTTTAGTTAATTGTTGGTCTGTTCGGTTTAATAAAACTAAGGTCCGGTTCGGATGGCTATTTGGTCTGGCTCGGGTAAAGAGAAACGGGTCGGGTCATCGGGCAATCTGATTGAACTAAACGCGTTTTTTAAATGTTAATCACAAATTACTGATTTTAATGATGCGGGTTTAATTAGGCAGAGAAAATTAATTCGGGCGGAATTAAGCATAAATAATATAATTTGGGGGGGGGGGGGAATCATGAGCTTGACAGTTCGGGGGGATTGATGCAGAAGCAACATTATAGGGGGAGGAAAAACCAGCCAACCCATGTTTTATAGATTTATTAATACCATATACATTCCAAAAGAAGCTCGAAATAATTAGTTTTTTGGGGAAATCTTCTTTTACCCGACACAATTGGGAAGTTATTCTTCTTGTATAAGGCATCAAAAGTGTTGTTTTTCTGGTCGCTCCTCTTGTTGACCTCGTCGTCAACTGTCTATTAACTTTAGCCTCGTTATCATTTGAGCTTTGGAGTTCTTTTCTCCATTGCTATTTCTCCCTCTTCATCATCATCCTTCTCTACTACTCGGGTGATCTCATCCCCATTTTCATTATTTTCCTCCTCGTCTGCCTCATGTGACTCATTGTTCAGAATTTCAAATCTTGTTGGTGAAACCAGAGACTCCTCTCGCACTATGTTCTTGTCCCCTGATCTCCCAGTTTTCCCCGGCGAAACTCGAGACCATTTTTCCTCATCATTCACCACTTTTGAATTAGTAATAATATATTCATTAACATACACCTACCGGAGACCCTGGTTCTCTAGACCCTCAACCCGACTACTATTCTCTACTTGTTCTTCTTTCGTGATTTCCTCGACAGCAGTATCTGAATCTTTTCCTAACCCCTCCTCTATTTCTACCAGACTTGTAACATTCATTGTATCAGGTGTTACATCTCTTATCTCATTATCCCATGTTTTCCTCGATTATGTTAATGGAGCAGCCAATAATAATGTACTAACTTGCCTCTTCTTAGCACACTCCTTTTCAAGGCATCCCTACATCAAACTGGTATAACACCTAGTTGGTAGCTACAGATACACAAAATCGACATCTGCATCTATTCCTTTCTTTGACCTGAAACGATACATTTTGGCAATTACTTCGTCATATCTGCATTAACAAACACTTTCGCTTCTTCAAAGTTTGTGCATAGCTTTGTTTCGGGATGAAGATGAACCGGTTTTCCAGCCGAGATAGCAATGAAACCAAGCTCTTTCCGTGATAACATTTTATGTGGTACATTTCAATGTAACCCACATCGGCAGAGTAGTGATATATGTGTCTTCCTATTCATCGACAATTGTGTGGTATTTTGGAGAGAAGATGAATACCGTATACAATGTAAATTTTGTGGGAAGTTTTGCTATCAGGAAAATATGAGAAGAGTTAAAGCTCCATTCAAATGGATGTGGTATTTTCTATTAACCGATAAGTTGAACCGGTTATAACAATCTGAACGAACCGCGGGAGGAATGAGATGGCATGTCGAGCATAGAGGAGGATAAGAGATTCACATCCTTCATATTCTGATGCGTGGTGATATTATTCAGAGAGTATATCCGGATTTTGCTTATGAGCCACGTAACGTGTACCTCAGATTATGTACAGATGGTTTCAACCCGTTTGGATGGCGTGGGAGACAATATTCGTTGTGGCCAGTGATTTTGACTCCTTATATAACCTATCGCCATCTTTGTACATGCGTCGAGAGTTTATTTTCCTCTCTATACTCGTTCCCAGACTAGAGCATCCAAAAAGATCATTTGATGTATTATTGCAGCCATTGATATAGGAGTTAAAAATGTTAGAGGAGCTTGCTATTGAAGCATATGATCTCGTGCAAGCAAAATTTCAGATGCAGGTTGTACTAATGTGGACCATTGACGATTTCTCGGCTTATGGTATATTATTTGGATGGAAAACACATGGTAGGTTAGCATGTCGTATTGTCAAGAAAAGACTGATGCATTCCAGCTGAAGAACGGACAAAAATCATGTTTTGGATGTCATAGAATATTTCTACCTCCTGATCATCCATATTGGAGAAACACCAATTTTTTTACAAAGAAGAGAAAAGTTCTTGATTATCCTCCTCCCGAAGAGAGTGGGTCAGTTACTTTGGGGATCTTGAGAACCTTTGGTGCGCAAAGAACTCTTGATTGTGGTGGAAAGAGGCACGAAAATGTTTATGGAGCTGTTTTAGCCCACAAATGGCACAAGCAAAGCATTTTTAAGATTTTCCATATTGGAAGGACAACTACTAAGGCATAATCTTGATGTCATGCACGTTGAGAAGAACTTTTTTTATAACATCATGAACAGTGTTCTAAATATGCAAGGGAAGATAAAACACAATTTGAAGACTACCCTTGATTTTCCAAAAAAAAATTGTTTTCGTAGTGAGCTTCATGTTCAGAAGAATGGAAAATGTCCAATTCCAATGTATTGGGTAGACAAGATTCTGAAGGAAAAGTTATTTGATTGGATTATGCGACGAGTCAAATTCTCTGACGGTTACGCTTCAAACTTGCGTAATTGTGTCGACATTGTAGAAGGGAAGTTTATCGGAATGAAGATCCATGATTATCATGTTGTGACGCAGCGACTTCTACCATTTCCATTTGCTCATCTCCTTCCAAAAGATGTTCATAAACCAATTGCAGCGGTTGGTGCTTTTTCATGGATTTATGTACGAGGTTACTTACAGTTGACAACATGAATTATTTGGCGAAAAACATTCATAAGATCTTATGCAATCTAGAGAAGATATTTCCACTGTCTTTATTTGATGTTACGGGACATCTGACCATTCATCTCCCTTTGAGAAGGTAGACTTGGTGGTCCGGTATATGTTCCACTTTAAAAAGAAGGTGAAGAACCCTAATAAAGTGGAGTGTTCTATTGTGGCTCAATATAACAATGAAGAGACCACGACCTTTTCCAGTTATTAATTTCCATACGTACAAAGAGTAGGCGCACACATCGAAACGATGATAGAGGCGAGAAACCAACTTATCCGTCCATGGTTCCCAACATTTTTCAACAAGTTGGACAGTTTAGCTGAAAAGCACATGAGCGGAAACTAACATCCTGTGAGTAAGCTCACCTACACACGCATATTCCCACCAAATATGACAAAGTCCTCAAATATAAAAGGTATTTTACGGTATGTTTGTAATTAGATTGACAAGTAAGTTTAATATTATTAATGAGATATTTACTTTTTATAGGCTATACATGGACTCTCTACGACATTGGCATCCAGAATTGACTGACAACGAGTGTGAAAGGCATAAACAAAGTGACTTTCCGTTTGGTTTAATTTTTATGTAAGATTTTAATTTTAAATGTTAAACCAAAATAATATATTGGGCATTTTTATTAACTTTCATATGTTTTGTTTTTGTACGTGGAAGATGAAGAAAAAAACGGACGCAAGCCCGAGACATAATCAATGGGCCCCACTATATTAAAAATTCTTATCCAATATATTGCACAAAAGGATATGCATTTAAGGTGTATAAAGCTAGTTCTACTAGGACAACCACAAATCATGAGGTTTTGTCTGTTTCTAGTGAAATTGTGTACTACAGTGTTCTCAAAGAAATATTGGAAGTAAAATATGTGGGGAAGCTCAGGATCAGATGTGTGGTATTTTTATGTGATTGGTATAACCAAATTATTGGCCAAGGTGTTACCATTGTTGAGTTTGGAGTGACATCTATCCATTCGAATAAGAATCTTCGGAAATATGATCCATTCATTATTGCTTCACAAGCAATATGATTCATCCGGTTTTTATTAATCCAAAAACTTGACATTCTTCTACTCTTGCTCATAAGTGATATTTTATTCAATGTCGGTGTGTTACATTCCTTATCCTCGGAAAACATACAAGAACGAACCATGGATCACAATTACTAAAATCAACACGAGAGGAAGAGTCTACGGAGTTGAAGAAAATGATCCATTAAAAGCAAGAGGAAGTGGTTATATAGCTTCAATAGAAGAATCCCTTGAAGTTAATCTAGTCGTCTCAATTTGGAGAACGTCATTCTTCATTAAGATTCAAAAGAAGAGAAAAGTGAATTTGATGACACCGATTCAATTTCATCTGAGTACGATTCAGAAAGTGACGAAGATTAAATTAGAATTTAGAAAGTTTTTAAAATCTTTTAAAAATGCTTTTAAATTTAAAATTTTAAGTTATATTTGAAATTTAGGTTTTAAAAGATTTCAAAAGTTTATTTTTTTTAATAGAAACCGATTAAATATCAATATATTAATGTAAGTAAAATGTTAACAGAACACACAACTCAATGGTTTACATCCCCTGCAAATAAACCTATGTGCCTAAGTTTGAATCCCAGACAAAGAGAAGTTTTTTTTTTTTTTTTAACTTCCAACGGAAAACCAACAAAAAGAAAAGTCAGTGTAATTACAAATGAAATAACAACGGCATGTTGATGTCTGTAAAAAATTACCAACGGAAAATCGAGGGTTTAGGGTAAAGGGTTTCAAAATCAAAAATAAACGATCTAAAAGGAACCATGGAAACATTTTTCAAACTACATAGCACCCGTATATTCAATTAGAACATGTTTCATTCTATGATTTCTAAAAACTTTAGGAGTTCCACGAAAACAGCTTCTTAGTATACAATGGTGTTTAAGAAGAACTTATATATATGACAATCACTCTTTATACCGAAAACTGAAAATTTTGATAATCCGTACATTAAGAACCTATATTTGACATTAAACCTTGTCATTTAGGTCTAATATAAGTAACCAAGTCCTAGAAGATGTAAAAACGGACCGTAAAATAACTGTAACCCTGAGTCGTCAGAAATCAGCCGGCCCCTTACGGATGGATTTACGATGGAATTGTTAAAACCAATTGGAAATCCGTCAGTAATCTTGAGTAAAACGGTGATATATTATGGGTTTTAGGTGTTTTAATCCATGATATAAGTATATATTCATAGTCTTTTGTAGTGTCTTCCGAGTCTTTTTCAGGTATTTTATAGGTTTGTACATATTTGGAGGACTTTGGAAATTTATGGAGCTTTTTGGGAAAAGATTGGAGCTGAAGCAGTGATGACAGAAATCACTTTAAGTGATCGATCTGAGCATCGACCGATGCACCTTTGGCATCGATCGATGCAGTTTCCAAACAGACAATTATCGGCATTTTAATGAAGATTTAAAGATTTGCAGAACTGGCCCAAAAAATTCACTAAGTGCAAGGAAGACCCAAAGCGTGTTTGACACTTAATATTAGGGTTTTTTGTTTCGTTCTTAAATCTTGGGGCTGATTCAATCCTTGTACTGCTTTTGGAGAAGATTTCGAACATCTTATCTATTCTCTTATCTATTTTAATGCAATCTATTTCATCCATATTGCATGTTTCATTCAATATGTCTTAGTAGATTCATAGTTAGGTTAATGGATTCTCATAGGGTTTCATGGCATGTTAGGGTTATTTAATCAGTTAAGGAATGCATACCTTGTTAGTTCTTCAATCTAAATTGTTCTTAAAGCTAGTTCTAACCTGATCAATTGGAATCTAGATCTTAAGTTTTTAAATTGACACGAAAGTGTAATTTTGAATCTGATTTATTTAGGTTGGACAAATTATATATCCGCAAAGAAATTTGGTTTAGCTATTTTGTGAACAAATCAAACATGCACTTGAGGGTAGTTTAATCTGTATAAATTGCAAAGAGGATTTCTAGGATCTAGACTTAGTAAATTCTCGCAACGAAAGTTGATTTATTTTACATATGTATTTGAATTCCAGAATGATACTTAATTTCATCATGACTGATAATTAATCTGCATGACCTGATTTCCTGAGAACTCCCTTGACCTGAAGCATTTTAGTATTGATTACAAACTCTTCTGCTATTTACTTTCTGCTACTGATTTTATTTTCTATCGTAAGAACTCTTGAGTCTATGTGGTTCGACGTCTATATACTACACTTGCATGTGCACTTACAATGTACTTAGGGATATTGAACTCTGAGCATATCAAGTTTTTGGCGCCGTTGTCGGGGACGCTTTTGAGTCTTCGATAGATTTAAGTTTAGAGTTTGGACTAGGCTTTTTGTTTTTAGGTACTATTTTTTCCTTTTGTTTTGTCTCTTACGTGTTTAGGTTTGCGTGAAGAACAGTTGAATTGACCGACACTCTACGAGCATCGATCGACGCATTCATGACTCATCAACGATCGACTTAAATCTCTACATCAATCAACGCATCTGATGTGAATCAGAAAGTGTATGCCTAATCATGCACTAAGAAGCAATCCAGACAAATAACTCGTTTTTCTTGAGAATCAGAAGCTCGCAAGGTTAGAGAGAACGAACAGTAAAGCTCAGAAGCCATTATTGTCATTGTGCAGCCAAGTATTGAGCAACCACTTGACGATGCGGGCGCATGAGGTGCAGGTGGAGGAAATTCACAAGCTAATCACCACCTAATGCACCAGTTGGGAGGACTCTTGCTGATTACATCATATCTAATGAGTTATATGCTAACAAGTCTGTGATCAAACCTCCTCCCATTCAGAGGAATAACTTCGAGCTGACGACTTCCTACTACACTCTTGTGAGACAACATCTCTTTCGTGGATGCCCACATGAGCACCATATGGACCATATCGAGAAATTTGAGTCATTGGTCATAGGAATGAAGCATAATAAAGTGAGATATGACTTCCTGTACTGTAAGCTTTTCAAACACTCTCTTGGTGGGGAAGCTGCAAATTGGCTGAAGCAGATTCCACATGGACTCTGACTACTTGGGATGTCGTTAATAGGAAGTTCCTTAGAGACTTCTATGATGATGCTAGATATGATCAGATGAGAGAGGATATTTTATAGTTAAAGCAAGGACATATAGAGGCTCTGAAAGCCGCTTGGATCATATTCAAGATGTACTAAAGAGATTGCCCTCATCATGGTCTTTTTGAAGTTCAGCTGCTGAGAATTTTCTCCAGAGGTGTAGATGTTGGGATGGTGTCCTGAAATCACACTTGTACTCACTCCTGTGATAGTTATGTGTCGAGATCTGACATTCGTATAATACTGGGTGTTTGCAATGCTTTGCTAGAAGCCTCTTGCAATCTGTAGGTCGTGGACTTACTGCCAGTATTATATGATCCTATAGGGTCACACACCTAAGCGAACTGGAAGCTACGACATGGGAATGATCATTGTGGCAATGATCATGTTATGTGTATTGAAATACACATAAGAATCGATATAATGGTGTTGTGTCGATCGACACAGCTTGTGTGTCGGTCGACACAGTTCGGATTTTCCGAACAGGCTTTTCGGGTTATGGCTTAATTGAGTCTGGCCCGTTAAGCACGTTTAGGTCGAATAAAAACGTGTTTAGTTCGACCTACACAAGTGAGCCGTCCAGTTTTCTTGAGAGAAACACTTGACACACCAGACACCATCGATCCCCATTGATCCGGCACTAGCATCCCGTTTCCAGCGAGCGTGCGTGTGTATCTGGTAGAGGCAAAGCGTTGCGTTGCTCCACTGATCTCGTTCACCATCTTCTTCCGCTGCCAAAGGTAAGAACGAGGTTGGTTCTAAATTTCAATATAACAAACCCTAGATCCATCGGGATCCAACAGTGGTATCAGAGCATGCTTAGGGTTTAGCTATTGAATTTGTTGCAAAATAATTCGAATCCTGATGTTGTTGAATTGATTTTTGCATGTTCAAATCGTGTTTTCATATTATATTCTCGGTTTTGTTCCTGTTGAAAAGACGAAGAATTGATGAAAACGCATTGTGTCGATCGACACAAAGCGTGTGTCGGTCGACACGCCGCGGCGCAAATATAAAATTTTAGGGTTTGTCGCAGGGTGTCGATCGACACAAAGCGTGTGTCGGTCGACACAGAGCAAAAACTCGCGAATAAAATTTAGGGTTTGTCGCACAGTATCGATCGACACAAAGCGTGTGTCGGTCGATACAAAGCGAAAATCCTCAAATAATCTTAAGGGTTTCGATCTGAGATCGAGTACCCGTAATCGTGCTGCGTCGATCGATACACTGGGTGTGTCGGTCGACACAGGCAATACGATTAGATATATCGGTTCAATTGGATTGAACTGGTTATCTAGCTCGGTTAATTTCATTAACCAAAATTGATTCTGGTTTGGTCATATCGATCGACACACAGTGTGTGACGATCGACATGGACCATTAAACCGAACTGGTTCAATTGGATTGAATCGGTTAAGTAAATTTGATCCGGTTTGACCGGTTATCGAAGAACGGTTTAAATAGAGTTGCATCGATCGATGCCAATGGTTGGCGTCGATCGACACAACATCCGCAGACTTATTGGTTTGACTACAAATTTGCATGAACCAGAATCATTTAATCCTAAAAGTATTAGATGAATCTAAACTTAATAAAACTAAATGTTTTAATTAAAAGTTATTATTTTTGATATATATAGTGAATATAAATCAAGATAAGATTAGTTCTTTTCCTCAACTAAATATCAAGTGATCTTGATGTCTTGCCCGATCTTGTCTACTGTCAAGACTCGTGTCGTTTGTTGGATATCTTGGAGTCCTTGATATCCACTGCAACATGGGTAAGGCAGGTGGTCAATGACAGACTTGCAGTGCAACTGTCAGTGATCACAAGACAGATAAAAGATTGGTTATACTTGACTGGGCTGTCAGAAGTTCTGGGCCCAGAGACATCAGAGTGGATTGGACATAGTTTGTCTCATTCACGACCAAGAGTTGTACTGAGTACAATTAGCAATGATTTGCTTACCTAGATAACTAAAGCTTGAGTAACGGCGAGTCGCCCACTCGAATTTTAGTAATCTGAAGGATCTTGGCACATTGTATTCATATGAGGAAACATAGTTTGAATACAATGGGAGTTTTCTTATTAGATAAGAATTCTCATTTCTTGTGCTTTATAACTAAAATTTACCTCTTTTTGAATTACAGCTATGTCTGTCTCAAATCACATCAACACTTTCTCACTAAGATCCGTCCTTGAGAAGGACAAGTTAAATGGATCTAATTTCTTGGAATGGTATCGGAACCTGAGAATAGTTCTCAGGCAAGAGAACAAGGAATATGTCCTTGAAAGAGTTCTCACCGAGAGGCCACGTTCCAATGCTCCGCAGACAGAAAAGAATGCTTGGGATAAGCATTCAGCGGATGTCAAAGATGTTACTTGTCTAATGCTGGTGACCATGAACTCTGAGCTGCAGAAGCAATATGAGAACGTATTATCACCCATTGAGATGATTAACAGCCTGAAAGCTTTGTTTCAGGAGCAAGCTCGCACAGAGAGATACCAGACGGTTAAATCTCTCATGGATTGCAAGCTGGCTAAGGACAGTCCAGTAAGTCCTCATGTCCTTAAAATGATGGGTTACATTGATAACTTGGGGAAACTGGACTGTGCCATTAGCCAGGAGCTAGCCACTGACATGATTCTGCAGTCTTTGCCGTCATGTTTTGATCAGTTCATCATGAACTACAATATGCAAAACATGACTAAGACATTGACTGAGTTGCACGGTATGCTGAAGACAGCAGAACCGAATCTCAAGAAGGCTACTCCCAATGTCCTGATGGTACAAGGGGGTAAAAGGTTTAAGAAACCTAAGAAGGGTAAGGGTAAGGCCCAGGTTGTCCAGGCTGAAAGTCAGGACAAGCCCAAGCCGAAGCCCAAATCCGGGCCTTCTCCTGAGGATAAGTGCAACTACTGCAAGAAGTTGGGGCATTGGAAGAAAGACTGCAAGAAGTTCATGGAAGATTACAAGAAGCTGAAGAAGACGTATGATGCGTCTGACTCAGGTATTTATGTTATCGAACTTAATGTTATGTCTTCTAGTCCTACTTCGTGGGTATTGGATACCGGCTGCGGTGCTCATATTTGTACTGATGTGCAGGCACTAAGAAACAGTAGGACGCTGAAGAAAGGACAAGTAGAGCTACGAGTCGGGAATGGAGCTAAGGTTGCTGCACTGGCCGTAGGCACCTACGAGTTGTCTTTACCTTCGGGCATGGTTTTAATTTTGAATAATTGCTACTATGTACCTGCGATTAGCAGAAACATAATTTCAGTTCCCGTTTTGGATTTGGAAGGTTTTGATTTTGCTGTTAAGAATAAAGTTTGTTCTTTTAATCGTGATGGTAATTATTATGGTAGCGCCCCATTAGATAATGGGTTATATATATTAAACCAAGAAATGCCTGTCTTTAACATAAATACAAAGAGGTTTAAGTCCAATGACGAAAACCCGACTTTCTTATGGCATTGTCGTTTGGGCCATATCAATGAGAAACGCATCCAGAGGCTCCATCAAAATGGGCTTCTGGGCTCATTTGATTTTGAATCATGTGAGAAATGCGAGTCTTGTTTGGTGGGCAAAATGGCTAGAGCCCCTTTCAACAAACCAAATGAAAAGGCCAGTGATTTATTGGGCCTTGTTCATACTGATGTATGTGGGCCAATGAGTACTGCTGCCAGAGGAAATTTCAAATACTTCATTACCTTTACTGATGATTTCAGTAGGTATGGCTATGTCTATTTGATGAGACACAAGTCAGAATCCTTTGATAGATTCAAGGAATTCAAGAATGAAGTACAGAATCAACTTGGCAAAAGTATCAAAGTTCTGCGATCGGATCGCGGAGGAGAATACTTAAGCCAAGAATTCAGCGACTATCTGAGCGAGTGTGGAATTGTTTCACAACTCACTCCTCCTGGAACACCCCAATGGAATGGAGTGTCAGAGAGGAGGAATCGAACCTTGTTGGACATGGTTCGGTCTATGATGAGTCATTCTAATCTTCCATTATCCTTTTGGGGATACGCTCTAGAAACGTCTGCGTTTACACTAAATAGGGTGCCATCTAAATCAGTGGAAAAGACACCACATGAACTGTGGACTGGGAATGTTCCTAGTCTGTCTTTCCTGAGGATTTGGGGTTGTGAGGCTTATGTCAAACGTTTAATCTCTGACAAGCTTGCACCCAAATCAGATAAATGCTACTTCGTTGGTTATCCTAAGGAAACCAAGGCATACTACTTTTACAACCAATCTGAGAACAAAGTATTTGTTGCTCGGGACTGTTCTTTTCTTGAGAGGGAGTTTCTCTCTAAGAAAAACAGTGGGAGTAAAGTACATCTTGAAGAAATTCCAGATGCACAGGATACTGCTCAACCTGCTGAGGAAGAGCAGCAGTTGGATCCACAAAGTTCTGTGGAACCAGCGCCTGTGGAGCCTGAAGTTCGTAGATCCGGAAGGATCCGTCACGAACCCGAGAGATACTATGGATTTCTCGTAACCAATTCAAATGATCTGATGATCATTGAAGGTGACGAACCAGCGACCTTTGCGAAATCAATGATGGGCCCAGACTCCGAAAAGTGGCTTGGAGCCTCTAAATCCGAAATGACATCCATGTCAGAAAACCAAGTATGGTCCTTGGTCGATTTACCTAATGGTGTAAAAGCCATTGAGTGTAAATGGATCTTCAAGAAGAAGATTGACGTGGATGGCAATGTACAGATTTACAAAGCAAGGTTGGTGGCTAAAGGTTTCAAACAAATTCATGGTATTGACTATGATGAAACCTATTCCCCGGTAGCTATGCTTAAATCTATTCGGATTCTTCTAGCGATTGCTGCTCATTATGATTATGAGATTTGGCAGATGGATGTCAAAACCGCATTCCTGAATGGTATTCTGGAAGAGGATGTGTACATGACACAACCTGAAGGTTTTGTCGATCCTAAAAACGCTAAGAAGGTATGCAAGCTTCATAAATCCATTTATGGATTGAAGCAAGCATCACGGAGTTGGAATCTTCGTTTTGATGAAGCAGTAAAACAATTCGGTTTCATCAAGAACGAAGAAGAATCATGTGTATACAAGAAGACAAGTGGGAGCAAAATTGCATTTCTTGTACTGTATGTCGATGACATACTCCTCCTCGGTAATGACATTCCGTTGCTTCAGTCTGTTAAGACTTGGCTCGGAAGTTGTTTTTCCATGAAAAACATGGGAGAAGCAGCGTACATTCCTGGAATCAGAATCTACAGAGATAGAACTAACAAGCTGATTGGATTGTGCCAGGACACTTATATTGATAAGGTGTTGCACAGATTCAGGATGCAGGATTCCAAGAAGGGCTTCATACCAATGTCTCATGGCATGAGTCTCAGCAAGAAGCAGTGTCCGGCGACATCTGCTGAGCGAGAACGCATGAATAGAATTCCTTATGCTTCTGCAATAGGATCTATTATGTATGCCATGCTCTGCACTCGTCCAGATGTAGCTTACGCGTTAAGCATGACGAGTAGATACCAATCTGATCCAGGTGAAGTTCACTGGACAGCTGTCAAGAATATTCTCAAGTATTTGAGACATACTAAGGATAAATTCCTTGTGTATGGAGGAAGTAATGAGCTTGTGGTGAATGGATTCACCGATGCGAGTTTTCAGACAGACAGAGACGATTTCCGATCACAGTCTGGATATGTCTTCTGTCTAAATGGCGGTGCGGTGAGCTGGAAGAGATCTAAGCAGAATACCGTAGCTGACTCCACAACGGAAGCTGAATATGTTGCTGCTTCAGAAGCGGCAAAGGAAGCTGTTTGGATCAAGAAGTTCATGACTGAACTTGGTGTGGTTCCTAGTATCTTGGAGCCAGTGGCTTTGTTCTGCGATAACAATGGAGCCATTGCTCAGGCGAAAGAACCCAGGTCACACCAGAAGTCCAAACACATTGAGAGGAAATATCATCTGATTCGTGATATTGTCAATAGAGGTGATGTGAAGATCAGCCGAGTTCCGACAAACGAGAATGTCGCTGATCCTCTAACCAAGTCACTCCCAAGGGCTAAGCATGAGAGTCATACGACTACTGTAGGCATTAGAGATCTTAAGATGTAATCTTGATTCTAGTGGGAGTTTTGGTTTTTGTTTTAGTTATAATAAGACGCTATTGTAAACATTCTTTTAGAAGTGTTTAATGAAATTTGATTTCAGCATTATTTATTGTGATCTAAATAATGGTCCCAAAATAAGTTTATGACATATTATAGGTCATCAAGTTGAGAACTTGATCATGAAACCCTATAAGTTAGTAAATTATTTTGTCCCTAGTCAAGGTTGTAGAATCGGGACACTGACAACCGTTAGAGACTAGATTGTGAGGTGACTGTTGGCTAAGTTTCATGGAGCCAATGATATGATTATCGCAGTCAGTCACATAGATATATGTCAGTGGACATATGATCGGACATGACCCGCTAATGAGAAGTCTACAAGATAGTAATATCTGTGTCATAAGAGGTTCTCATTACGACTATAGAGTATAGTCCTAAGACCTGAGTTCATCATGCTTTCTTGCATATGAATTGGTACATTTTGACTTTGTCAAACGTCGATCCGTAACTGGCGGCTATAACGACACTGTTCAAGTTTATCATGAAGTGTGCATTGAAACAGGGATGGAACAAGATGGAATTTGTCCCTCCTGTATAACGGGAGATAAATATCTCAGGGCCTATCAAAGATTGAATACTGAGAAAATGTGTGGCCGCACTCAAACGAACTGTAGTTCAGTTGTTTGTAATGTTCAGTATGAGATCAGGAGTTCGATAAACACGATATTGGCTTAATAAGGATGACACAAATCTTGCCTTATGCCAAATCGAGATATAGAGACAAAAGGATTATTGGAATTGATGATTCCAGTACAAGTGGGAGATTGTTGGGATGGTGTCCTGAAATCACACCTGTACTCACTCCTGTGATAGTTATGTGTCGAGATCTGACATTCGTATAATACTGGGCGTTTGCAATGCTTTGCTAGAAGCCTCTTGCAATCTGTAGGTCGTGGACTTACTGCCAGTATTATATGATCCTATAGGGTCACACACCTAAGCGAACTGGAAGCTACGACATGGGAATGATCATTGTGGCAATGATCATGTTATGTGTATTGAAATACACATAAGAATCGATATAATGGTGTTGTGTCGATCGACACAGCTTGTGTGTCGGTCGACACAGTTCGGATTTTCCGAACATGCTTTTCGGGTTATGGCTTAATTGAGTCTGGCCCGTTAAGCACGTTTAGGTCGAATAAAAACGTGTTTAGTTCGACCTAAACAAGTGAGCCGTCCAGTTTTCTTGAGAGAAACACTTGACACACCAGACACCATCGATCCCCATTGATCCGGCACTAGCATCCCGTTTCCAGCGAGCGTGCGTGTGTATCTGGTAGAGGCAAAGCGTTGCGTTGCTCCACTGATCTCGTTCACCATCTTCTTCCGCTGCCAAAGGTAAGAACGAGGTTGGTTCTAAATTTCAATATAACAAACCCTAGATCCATCGGGATCCAACAGTAGATTGGTGGTATCAGATGGCAGTGGATGCTGCTAGCAATGGAAACTTCAATACCAAATCTCCAGAGCAAGCTAAGGAGTTGATTGATAACTTGGTGTCTAGCATTACCACAAAGAATGCTGATTTGGAGAGAAATAAATCAGGTGGAAAGATGGGAACACAGATCGCAAAGATGAAGAACAAGATTGATTATGTCCACAACCTTCTGCTTGGGAAGAATCAGGTCCGCTTTTCTCAAGATGTTGAGACATTTGAGGCTGAGGAGTGTTATGATGAAGAGGATGTGAACTACATTGGTGGGTATGGTATTCAGGGTAACAGATTTGGGAATCATCAAGGCAGAGGTGGCTACAATGGAATGGTTCAGAGGAGTGCCTTAACAGGTAATCAAAACTCTTATGGTTTCACTCCTAAGCCTCAGTACCAGAAGCCTTTTCAGAGCAAAAACAGCATTGGAAACACTAACAGCTTCACCATGAACTATGGATCTTCATCTTATCAATTTACTCCTCCTCAAAATGAGCAGTCTGATAAGATGATGGGTATGCTGGAACTGCTTCTGGAAGGTCAGCAGAAGAGTACAATGGAGTTTATTGGTAAGCTTGACGCTTTGTACTTGGATCTGAATCGAAAGATTGATGCTTTGAGCACTCATAATAAGAAGCTGGATGTTCAGGTTGCACGGACTGTTGGATCTGCAAAGAGACAAGATGGAACTATTCCTGGGAGAACATATGATAATCTGAAGAACCAATGTAATGCAATTACATTTAGAAGAGGTAAGGAGGTCGTTCTTGCACTGAAAAAGGGTCTGATCTTAGAGGAAATCGTTGAAATTGAGGAAATGGAAGATGACATTCGCGACCTGCAGAGAGCGTCGGTCAATGCAAGACGTAAATCATGAGGTTTCTTTGAGTTTTGACGGAGATTTGAACGAAGAAGTCACGACTAAGGTCGACGCAGTTGAGTCAAGCAATGACCGATGCACCCCTAGCATCGATCGTTGCAAGGCCCGAGCACAAAAATCAGATGCTGAAAAGCTTAAGACTGCAGATGAAAGAGTTTATAAGCCTAAGTTTCCCTTACCTAAGAACCCTAGGAAGTCAAAGTACGAGCTTAAGTTGGCTACGTGCAAGGAGATGATGAGTAAGGTACTCATTAAGGTCCCTTTGATTGATGCTCTTAAGACCACTCATGTGATGAAGAGATGTCTGAAGGACATGTTTTCGGGCAACATGACTGTTGAAGAAGGTATAATGATGATCTCTGAATTATGTAGTGTTGTGATTCAAGGCAAGATTCCTGAGAAACTAAAGGATCCATGGAGTTTTGTGTTGGATTGTTCTATCTACATAGATAGATTTGAAGAGTCATTATTCACTCTTCCCTCGGATTCGCTATTCAACAGTTCTGAATATCCTCATTTCTGGGACTTGGTCATCCTTGGTAACGATTCTGCAGTCATCTCTCAATTCAAATCCTATCTTCATTCATGTTTTCATATGAAGGATTTAGGTACTATGAAATACTTTCAAGGAATTGAAGTCACTCGCAGCCCTGAAGGTATCTATCTCTTATAACGGAAATAGTGTCTTAACATTATCTCTGAATGCAGCCTCACCGGTTCACGTCCAGCTGACACTCCCATTGAACAATACCATAATCTCGCCAAACATGATGGACCTTTCTAATCCAACTCCTAGAAATATAGATGATTGATCGGCCGTTTAGTTTATCTCTCTCTTACAAGACCTGAGCTCAGTTATTCCGTGCATATTCTCTCTCAGTTCATGGAAGCTCCACGACAAGCCCACTGGGATGAAGCCATTCAGATAGTCTGATACCTTAAGGGTTGTCCGGGACAAGGAATAATGCTTTCAACAAGCTGGGATCTTCAAGTAACAACTTATGTTCGATTCTGATTGAGCCTCTTGTCCTCTCACTCATCATTCTTTAAGTAGCTATGTTATACTTCATGGAGATTTGCCAGTTTCCTGGAAGACTAAGAAAAAGACAGAGTAGCACAGTCTTCTGCTGAAACTGAGTATCGCTCAATGGCATATGCAACACAAGAACTTTCGTGGATCAAAGAACTTCTTCAATCAATTGGAGTCCATCACAACACGCCAATGAAGCTTGTTTACGACAGAAAATCAGCTCTTCACATCGCAGCCAATCCAAACTTCCACGAGTGTACAAAACATATTGAGAATGATTGTCATTTCATACACGATGAAATCATCTGGAACTATTGCTACATCTCACGTTGGTATCACAGAACAAATCGCGGATTTCTTAACAAAGGCTTTAGGACGACCTCATTTCTCATATCTTCTACTTAAATTGGGTATTCATGATCTCTACGCTCCAACTTGAAGGGGAGTATTAGGATATACTCTAGAATATCTTCCATATCTTTGTACATCTATATTTTCCTATATTTAGATCATATCTTTTAGGAAAACCTAAACCCCTTGTATTATATATACCCTTATATGATGAATAAAGAATGCAACCTTTCCTTCAAATTTGACAGAGAATGATCCAAAAGGAATCAAACCCACATGACAATCATCAGCACTAGTATGATCCAAAAGGAATAAAACTACACAATTGAAAAACTTTTTTTTTTATTTCAACGAAATAGGTTTTGTTAGTCTGGATTACAGTATCATCACTAGTAAATCTTGTACATATCTTGCCTCTTATCATAAAATATGGTATAGTATAGTATTAGTTCAGATTTTGAGTATGTTTTTTGTTTTTTCTATTGAACCATCAGTAATCTCTTTATGATTGAGATATGGATATGCTCTTGGAGAAAATTCACTATCATCTCTATTCCTGCTAATTATGTTAAAAAGCTATATTAAGTCATGAGCAATGCAACAATCATTACATTATATTACTTTGAGCACACCAAAATCTCGTCAACACAATTTGCTATCTCTTTGATCTCTTTGTCCTCTCTCTCTCAAAAATCTTGCTTTGGTTCTGTAGATTGAACATTTATGCAATATCATTCACTAAAGATATTAGACAGAATCAGGATCAGACATGTCCTCTTCTCATCTCTTTGTTTTCTTTCTTTGTATATGTTTCAGAATTAGCTCGTTTTTGATCATGATCTCTCAGAATAAAATATTGTTTTATAACTAGAATATAACCTTAGTATATTTCATCTATATATTAAAAAGTACATGGTAAAGATTCATGAAACTTAGAGTGTTTACTTAAAGACCAAGATTTCTATTGCATTACATTGTTTTCTAGTCGTTAATCTTGCTTAGTATCAAAAATTCTTACGCGTTTAATCCTTTATAGAGATAACCATAGCCTATAAAACATATATTTCAATTCTTAATTAGAAACTTGAGAAACGGTTATGTTCTTTAGGAGATGGTACATTTATTTATTGAGCTTTTTTGTTGGGCTTACCACAAAAAAAAAATCTTTTTCCTTGTTTTTCATTATTTCTTTATGGCTAAATATGTAACTTCACAATTTATAATGCATCTCTACATATGATTAATTAACACATCATAACAATATTCAACACACAAAAATGTTTAGCGTTGTCAAAACTTTGTTTTCCAAGCCAAGAATCGGTCAGTTATGGTCGAGGTTGTCGCTTGGGAAGATATGACATGCCATGAACAAGTGGAAGTGTACCATAGCTGAAAGAGAGATGAAGATGCTAGAGAGTTCGCAATGATTTTCAATGCCAAAAAAACACGGTTTTTTTTCTTAACTGACAAGAAGAAGAAGGCTTTGGCGGTAAAAGAGAAGTCACCAGCGGTCTCTCTCTCTCTCTCTCTCTCTCTCTCTCTCTCTCTCTCTCTCTCTCTCTCTCTCTCGCAACATCTTCAAGCTGTGGTATCAAAGCTCAACAAATTTTCCGCACAAATTTTTTCCGGCCTCATTGTTTGATTCTTCGTCAATTTATCATGATCTCTGTTGATTCACGATTTCTACATTTTTCCTTTTCAATTTCTTCTTGAATTGATAGGATTAACCTTGATCTTCTTTTCGGTGGTAAATTTGATTGTATTTTATTCAACTCACCAAACCTGATTTTGTTCATCGAAACCATTGATAAACGCATTCCTTAGTTCATCATATAAATGGCTCTAAATAACAATCCCTAGATATTTTCATCCCAAAAAACTAGATATTCTAGATTGAACAATTGGGTCTCTAGAAACAATATATGAGTCTAAAATATAATGGAAACATGTAATAGAATTGTGGAGAAACTAAACACTAAAATAGATTCAATAGTAATGATCATTGGCAAGTGATTTCTTTCTCTTGTAATTAGCTTTGAAACCAGCTTGCCTTAGCCTCTTTGTTCCATCAATTAGACTATTCATTTCGGTTCTAATTTTGATTCCATAGGGTTTTGGCTTGTTTCAACTTTACGAGCGTGACAAAATGAAATTGATTTTGGGAATTTGTGTTCTTCACTTAAAAATGTAATATGAATTAATAATAAGACACGAACCCATAGTTAGTAACCGAAGAAACTAAAGGAGTACTAAACCAGCATTGATAACCAAAGAAACTAAAGGATTATCTCAAATCAAATTTGAAGAAAATAGTAAACATAAAATGAGTTCTTTTCTAATATATGGAAAATCACGTTTTCGCCAAAAAGTACCTTGTTTTTATTCAACTCACCAAACCTGATTTTGTTCATCGAAACAATTGATAAACACGTTTCTTAGTTCATCATATAAATGGCTCTAAATAACAATCCCTAGATATTTTTCGTCCCAAAAAACCTAGATATTCTAGATTGACCAATTGGGTCTCAAGTAAACATATTTGAGTCTAAAATATAATGGAAACATGTAATAGAATTGTGGAAAAAACTAAACTAAAATAGATTCAATAATAAAGATCATTGGCAAGTGATTTCTTTCTCTTGAAATAAGCTTTGAATCAAGCTTGCCTTAGCCTCTTTGTTCCATCAATTGGACTATCCATTCCGTAACTAATTGTGATTCCATATGGTTTTAGCTTGTTTCAACTTTACGAGCGTCATAGAATGAAAGCGATTTTGGGAATTTGTGTTCTTCACTTAAAAATGTAATATGAATTACTAATAAGACACTAAACCAGAGTTAGTAACCGAAGAAACTAAAAGAGTACTAAACCAGCATTGATAACCGAAGAAACTAAAGAATGATCTCAAATCAAATTTGAAGCAAATAGTAAACATAAAATGATTTGTTTTCTAATATATGGAAAATCACGTTTTCGCCAAAAATACCTTGTTTTTAATAAGTTTAAAACATACAAACGTGTATGTTGATTTAGCCAAATCCAATATTATTTTAGTAGATAAATGTTACTATGAATGCTAAAACAAAATGATGTCAGCCTTCACAACCTGTCAACCTCTTATCGCTAATTCGCGATTTCACATTTCTTCATTAATGTACACGTGCTTATTTCAATAGGTTTAAGCAAAAGGAAACCAAACCGTTTACACAACCAATGGTTAAGCAAAAGAAATTTAACCAAGGAAATAAATTGAATAGTATTCTAAACCAAATAAAATCAGCTCTGCTAATAGAATCGTGTTTATAGTAAGAAGCATTACCACAATATGTCAACAACATACACACAGACTACAAATGCTTAGTACAAAAAAAATGTTTGTTGTTATATATACATAAGAACCGACGCAAGTAGCTACATAGACAACAAAGAAATTTAGATTCACTATGGCTAAATATGTAATTTCACAAGTCATCTTCTTACTTTATAACACATCTCCACATGTGTTTAATCGACACATCAGAAACAATATTCATCACACAAAAAATGTTAAGTTTTCAAAGCCATGTTTACCAAGGCAAGAGGGAGATGGAGGGAGATAGAAGTTAATGGAAGTTGATGCAAGTTAATTATTTGTATATAAACTAATTGTACAATTAGAAGTTAATGTGTACAAGATGTATTTTTCATTTCATGTTTCCTCTCTCTCTCTCTCTCTCTCAACATCTTCAAGTTGTGGTATCTAAGCTTAACAAATTTTATGCACAAATTTTGTCCGATCTCATTGATTAGATTCGTCGTGAGTTTATCATGATTTGTGTTGATTCATGATTTCTACATTTTTCATTTTCAAGTTCTTCTTGAATTAACTAGATCAATCTTGATCTTCTTTTCTGTTGTAAATTTGATTGTAATTGATTCAACTCACCAAATTTAATTTCGTTCATCGAAAACATTGATAAACGTATCATATAAATGGCTCTAAATAATAATCCTTAGATATATTTCAGTCCCAAAAAAACCTACATATTCTAGATTGACCAACTAGGTCTCTAGAGAAAAAACATGAGTCTAAAATATAATGGAAATATGTTATGGAATTGTGGAAAAATTAAACACTAAATATATAGTAATGAGCATTGGCAAGTGATTTCTTTCTCTTGTAATTAGTTTTGAAACAAACTTGCCTCAGCCTCTTTCTTTCATCAGTTAGACTATTCATCATGGTTCTAATTGATATTTTATATTGTTTTGGCTTGTTTCAACTTTACAAGCGTAACATAATGAACACGAGTTTGAAAATTTGTGTTCTTCACCTAAAAACATAATACTATGAATTACTAATAAAACACTAAACCAGAGTTAGTAACCGAAGAAACTAAATAAACACTAAACCAATATTGATAACCGAAGAAACTAAAGGAGTATAGTCTTTAAAAGTTCTTTGTTTCAATCTGATTGTTTAAAATTTTTAAAACTATATGTTTTTAAAGTTCTCACAACTTTTAAAGTATAAACGTCAATCAGTCTAAATATTGTTATGTATATCCGGAAATTATATAGTATGATCTCAAATCAATTTTAAAGCAAATAGTACACAAAATGAGTTAAATATATGGGAAATCACTTTTGCAAATAAAAAAATACAATATTTTATTAATAAATTAAAAATATACAAACGTGTATGTTGATTTAGCCGATCAAATATTATTTTAGTCAATTACTATTATTGTGAATGCTAAAACAAAATAACGTCGTTATTTATAGCCTTTACAACCTTTAATTTCTTTTTTCTTCCAAATCTCTAATTCACGATTCATATTCTTCAATAATGTTTATATGTTTATTTCAATTGATTTACGTAGAATGAAACCAAATCATTTAAATAACAAATGGTTAAGCAAATGAAACTTAGTCAAAGCAATAAATTGAATTGTACTCTAAAACTAGGGGTGAGTATATTTTCCGAACCCGAAACCTGAACCCGGATCCAACCCGAAAAAGCCGGTTCGGTACGGGTTCGGATCCTTTACAATAACCGATTGGAACATAGGTTATAATACTTTGGGTTATGGACCGGTTCGGGTTAAATCCGAAACCCGATTGGATAACCCATATAAACCGAAATCCATATAAACCGAATTTATGTATATGGTTCGGTTGTTGTTTACATTATATTAGTGTAAAGATGTTGCAAATGGACTTACGGTGGGACGATACTGAACGTTTCCCCACCACACAGAACCATGACCGTCGATGGTGCCACCTCTGGTGACAACTAGACCGTTGATAATGTCGAAACTAATCCATGCTGGGTAATTTCCCGCATACCAAGTCTAACCCGTTGCAGCAAGATTACCTCTTATCTATGCAATCAAACCAGCAAAATCGTTAACTTTAAGTCAGGACTATTAAAATCAATTTTAGTGGGAAATTATAATGTAATTTGTTATTAAGAAAGAGTAAAGTATATATACACCAGAAAGGAGATGGACGAAGACTTGCATGGACCTGCGAATGTAAGAGGTTTAAGCATGAAAGTTTTTCATCGAGGCACGAGAAGCTTTGTTTTTACCACTACTTCCTCCGTGCCTTACAGTTTCCCATGCCTTAAAAAAGCCTGAAATATATTGACACAAATACAAATGTATAAGTATAACAATGTGAGTATATATGCATATTCTACGTCAAAGCAAAGATTTTAGTATATGATTAAACCTTAGTATCCTCGGTATATGTTTGACAACTTTTTTGTTGCTTTGAGACTAGCTCATCCCGAGGTACATGAGCTTTGCAAACCTGGTTTGTTCATTGTCCAGCAAGGTGAGTACATGTTAAAATCTCGACAGAACCCTCCATACCATCAACCGTATTTTAAACACTTTGAAGTTCAAAATTTAGTCGTTGAACATTTATGTACAATAGATAATAGTACGGTTACTACCCGAACCCGTTCAAAACCGATCGGATTATGGGTTTCCAGTAATTAACCCGAACCGACCCGAACCCGGCCAAAACCGAACCGAACCCAACCCGTTTATGCTACATATCCGAATGGGGCTAATGAGCCTAAACCCGAATACCCGAAAAACCGAATAACCCGAACCGAACCCATTTAGATACCCGAATGCCCACACCTATCTAAAACATATCAAACATGTCTGCTAATATGTTTATGGTAACAACATTAACACATCTCAACAACATACACATACACTACAAAGGCTTAAGTCCAAAAAGAATGTTTATTGTTAAATATATGACCCGATGCAAGTGGCTACATAGACTTATGGTCCAGGCTAGACCTTGTGAACAACAATGCCGAACCATTCACACACCTAAGTACAAGCAACCTATTGTCTATATATGTACCACAAACAAGCTTAGACAAATCAAACATCTCCTGCGGAATCTGCTTTCTAACTTCTCCAATCACATTCCCAGGCGAGTCTATAGGATCAGCCATGTTCATCGTTACTTCAGTCTCTCCAGAGACGAGTTTCGCTACAGGAAGACTCGACGGAAACTCCTTGAAGGGCACGACTTTTTTCCATTTCTTGGTCCCTAGTTTCTCGACTAGGCCTTCTTCAGCATTTGGTTCGCCCATCGAGAACTTGCCAATGTTCTTTTTCTCTTCTTTGAGGTAAAGCCTTCTTCCGGCTACTAGTCTGAACTGAGAAAGCGTTTGTAATTTACCCGTCGCTCCGGTTTTGTCGTGTGGCCAGTCTTTGCTGGTTATGGCCGTGAAGCCTATATCAGAGGTAAATGATAGTGAAGTGCTGTTTGAAGCTCGGCTTATTGTTAAATGAACATTGCCTATTAGAGCACGTGTAGAGGGCTGACGCAGAGTTAGACCAATGTGCTTTCCGGTTGAGTATAACAGACGCCATTTTCCCGGTAAAAGATCCAACCAACACTGTGTTTAACCAAGAGATTAAAACCATGTTTTCACTAATTAAAGTGCTATAAATCCAAAGTTAAAGAAGAATGAGATTTTTGTTAACTCGTACATTTGGTTTTGGACATGGGTTTAGCATCTCCATTAGTTCAATGAAGTGGGCAAGTCTTTGGCGCTGCATAAGATTCTTGTTATTCCCTTGTCTTTTAAGGGACTAAGCGGGTGAGTAAAGGCTCAAACTTTTAAAACCGACAGAGAAATATCTCATATATATACCTGAGGCATGCGGTAAATGTATTCTTCAGATATCCTTACTGCAGTTGATCCAAGACCCCATCTGATAATATCCATTGATGGGGCAACACGCCATCTTGGTCCACATAAAAACGGATGCTTAAGAGCATCCAAACAACTGCACCAAACCCCAACAGATTTTGTTAATGTAGCCTCGAAGTTCTGAACCGCGGTTATGGCCTCCACAGATTGGCAATGTTAATGTTAGAATGTTACCTTATTCTTTTAGATGGTCTGGTAGCAATCAATGAAGATAAAAGGTGCCAACCTGCTCCCCAGTTTCTATCAAGTATCTGAGAACAAACAATGGGGTGATGATAAACAACTCTTTGATCTATGCTGAGAGGTGCAAGATAGCACTTGGCTGAGTACTTACTTGAACTCCAGTATTTCCAGATTCTGAGTTTGTATTGAGAGTTGTCACAAAGAATTCCCGTAGAGAAGAAGGATCATTCCCCTAGATATACATTTAAAAGAATATTTAACGGAAGTATACATTTTTTATAACATCAAACTCATCTATGGATTATTACATCAGCCAAACTCTGTAGCCCAGTTTATAATGATACCTTTGCGAGGAAAGACTTCAGTTTCGCAAAGATTAGTGGATCCATCAGTTCTTGGAGTACCATTTTTGCCATCATGAATCCAACACATCTTTGACCACAAAAAGGAAATATAAAATTAGGCTTGATTAATGTAAACAAACATAAGTTATGGTTAGCATCTCATCTCAAAATACCTCATGTCAAATGCTATCATCATTTGTCGTCTGTCCATGGTACTGTAAGCATTGCTAGTGCTCGGACCATCCCCGTAAAAGTCAGCAGCATTACCGAGAATCCCTACCTATAATTGCAAAAAACTTCTGAAATTAATTGACAGAAATACATAACTAAGCAACAACATATATTTAAAACTGAACTTCACTACTGACTTTGATATGTCTATCCACAGGGCTAATGTGCACATTTTCTAATCTCAGTTCTGTGTGAGCAAGACCATGGCTGTGCAAGTAATTGACCTTCAAGATAAACAACACAAAACACATCTTAAACAAATCATGATGACGAAAAGTAATAAATATTCTGCTTGTTTAAAGGAAACAATACATACTCCGATTAAAAGATCCCTCATTAATATACGGATTAGTCTAAGTTGCCTTGAAACTGCAGGCCCTCCAGTTGTATCATCCCCAACTCTTCTAAAGGATTCTTCATCTAGCGCAAGGGTAGCTTCTAACGTTGGAAGCCAATCAGATTGTTGAAGCCAGTGCCTAATAGAGAAACTCCCATGGCACTGCAAGAAGAGATAAAGATTAACAAATGGTAGAAACCTACGAACGAAACGGTAACATTCAGAGTATATCGAAGGAAGCACCTACCCCGTGTACGAGGGTAAATGAGTACGGATCATCACTCAAGTTATTTGAGATATAACCGTGAACTTGCATTGAGTAAGAATGGTACAAAAGTCTACGACGAACTAGCTTTTTCAATACCTGCAAGTAATAAAACAAAATGGGTTAAGATACATAAATAGACTAAATTATTCTAGTTTTAAAAGGAAACACGAACTTCAATGGCTCTTCTTCCTCTTCTTTGAGCATGAGTGGTATTCAATTTCCGAAGGACAACTCCTTGGTTAAACAAAGGGCTGTTGAAATTGAAGCACCACACAGATGAAGCCCCTGCAATCATTTATCTTGAAATTTTGTAATACAATGAAGTAGAAACTGACCTATCTGGAACCTGAACTACAGCTTCAAACACAAGCTCATCGGCCTGTAAGAAAGTAAACTCAATTAGCAAAATGAGGGCAGTTCCAAAAATCCAACAGAAATACAAATTTGGTAATATACCCGACCGCCATGACCAATGCTAACACGATCAAGAATCTTGAAATCATTCCACTTGAACTGCATCACATGTGCTGATTCATCCTCCATAGAAACCGAGGTACTAGTATTACCAACATCCTCCTCCATCTCCACATTAGATGATGAAGACTTTAAGGAAGATGTTACAGGTTTAGCACGAAACGACGAACTTGTGGGCTGCCATAAACTACGGTTTCGTTTCAAACCAATACTCGAGCTTCTAGCAGATTGCAAAACTTCCAAATTCCGCAGATTTGGAGTCGAACAAACACCACAAAGTGCCATCCGACAAAAAGACCTCTGCAAACGAGAAATGTTCAATTGAGGTTTCAAAATTAGAATGTAATTTCACAATCATGATCAATCATTTATACTTTTAATCGGCTATAATTAACGAATTGGAAAGGAAAAGCTTACCGGTAAGACGTACCGATGAAACACAGAGAGAGAGATTGGTCTGGAGACGACACGCAACTTCTTCACTTGAAAAAAAAAATGAAAGTCGTATATAACGACAGAGAAGCTCGTGAGAGTTGCGTGACCAAGTACGCCTGAGGCATCGCGCCTCGCGGTCGACTCACGTCTACGTCTGCCCCAAATATCTACTCTCATTGGGCTTTAACCAACTTAATGGGCCTTTCTTTGTCCAACTTTTATTACGAGCGTGAAAATTACCGATCTGGTGACCTCAGTGGCAAAAGATCGTAATAAAAGAGAAGTTTAAAGGCTAATATCGTCATTATAAGATTTAATCCCCTTAGTCTTCCCCTTGTCCGAAAAAAACACATTTACTCGTTTTTCTTCTTCTCTTAGAGCGTCGAAAGGGCATGAAGGGATCTATCTCTCATCTCCCGCTTCGTGGCAGTTTGTAAATTTCTCCATTTTAATCTCAGCCGCCGGCCGTCGAATCGCCGGAGATCTAGATTCTTCCGCTACCGTCTTCTGTAGTCTTTGTATTGTTTCGCGACTTGCTTGTGAGATCAAATCCCCTAGAGAAACCTCGATTAGGGTTTCCTATCAAACGATCTTGAATCGAAGACTGGGGGTTTGTGATTGATTCGATTTTGCTATCTCCGTGATTTCTCGAGATGCCAAGGAGTACGAGGCACAAATCGAGCAAGCACAAGGATGCGAGAGACTACTCCGACTCGGAGAAGGAGACGAGTTTGAAGGAGAGTATCGCTAGGGTTTCGAAAGATTCCGGTTCTGGTGACAAAAGAAAGCTTGATTCCAAGGAGTATTACGATTCGGTTAATGGCGAGTACTATGAAGAGTACACATCTTCGAAGCGGAGGAAAGGGAAAACCGGTGAGAGTGGTAATGATAGATGGAATGGTAAAGATGAAGAAAAAGGGGAGTCTTCGAAGAAGACCAAAGCGTCTAGTGAGAAGAGTAGGAGGAGAGAGGAAGGAGATGGTGAGGAGACGAAGAAGAGCAGCAGTAAAAGCGATGGGAAGCATAGAGAGTCTAGTAGAAGGGAAAACAAAGAGTTTGACAAGGACAAGGAGAGGGAAAGAGATAGCAAGTATAAAGAAAGCAAAAGCGAGAAGCTTTATGATGGTGAAGATCACCATAAATCCAAGGCTGTGTCTGAGAAAACTGGTAAGTTATCTCGACTACCTTCAAATGATCGATTCCGTAATCTAAGTAGCTACTTGAACCTTAAAATGAACTTTGTCTTTAGTGTGTTCTCTTTGTTGCAAAACAAAATTCTGGTTGCAGTTGCTCATAGGTCGAAAATTAAGAACCATCTGTTTTTGTATAAGAAGAATCAAAATTGTTAGTGGAAGACAAAATATACAGGACTCCTTTTCAAATAATGAGAATCTAGAATCTTTGTATATCTAAGTGTTGTCTTTTAAAGCAATGTTGTAACTACCAGTTGGAGAATTTATTCATGTTGCTTCTATGCTTCTGTCTTTTCCAATATAAATGGTTATTGGTGCTGTGCTTGCTATTATATTCGAGGCTGTATGTAACTGGTCAAAGTATTTGAAAATTCGCAAATGTATGTGTATTTAGCTATATTCATCATGTTTAGTTGGATAGTTTAGAAAGCTGCAAAGGAGTTCTGTGCCTAAGGTTTCACTAATTTTTCTGTTTCTCCTTTGGATTCAGAATCAAAAGCTCAGGATCAGCTGAAGAGTCCAGGTACGGAAATTCATACTGAAAAACGATCAAGGCGTAAGAGAAGTGACCATGGTGTTGGAGACAAGCATCAAGATAACAGTGATGATGTTGGTGATGACTACATTAAAGATGGAAAACAGAAGGTAGAGAAATCCAGAGATATATACCGGGAGGACAAGGAAGAAGACATTAAACAGAAAGGGGAAAAGCAGAGAGATGGTCGATCTACTAAAGAGCATCCTAGGTCTGATGAAAAGCTCCTCCGAGATGAAAGTAAAAAGAAATCTAAATTTCAGGATAGTGATCATGGTCATGAGCCTGACAGTGAACATGATGGATATCATGACCGTGAACGCAACCGGGACTATGAGAGGGAAAGTGATCGAAATGAACGGGACCGCGAACGAGCTCGTGATCGTGACTATGAGCGTGATAGGGAACGTGATCGCGATCGTCGGGATTATGAGCATGATCGTTACCATGAAAGAGATTGGGACCGTGATAGGAGTAGGGATCGTGACAGGGATCATGATAGGGACAGGACCCATGACAGAGAAAAAGATCGTAGTCGTGACTATTATCATGATGGAAAACGAAGTAAAAGTGACCGGGAAAGGGATAATGACCGTGAGGTGTTGCGTCTAGACGATCATAGTGGTCGGTACAAGGATAGAAAGGAAGGTAGGAAGTCTCCGGATTATCAGGATTATCAGGAGGTCATCATGAGCACTAAGACTAGGAGGGCAGAGCCGGATGGTGATATGATAAGATCAGATCGCCAACTTTCCAGTTCGGTTGTTCAAGAAGAGAATGGGTATGATTTGTCCTTTAAGCAGTTCAGTTTCGTGATTGGTGCTCTGTGTACTATAAACGTTCTGTGTGCTTATCCTTGGAATTTAGTGTTTTTAGTTTTGTACTTACTTTAATTATAATGGAACTTAGCGCTTGTGGTAATCTTTTGAGGAAGCTTGATCATAATTTTCTTATGGTGAAACAGGAATGTGTCGGATCAGATAATTAAAGGGGTTTCTTCCAGAGAGGCAGCTGAGCATTCTGGAGGATCAGAGAGAGCTACAAGACATAAAATGTCTGAGAAAACAGTAAAGATGGAAGATACTGTTTTGGGTGAGTTTCAGGGTGAAAGGTCCTCCGCTGCAAAAGCTTCACCCCGGCCCATGGTTGAAAGATCTCCCTCTTCGACAAGTATTGACCGAAGATTCAGTAATCGGAGTGGTGCAAGACGGAGTCTTGAGGTTGAAGAAATAGGTCATAGGAATAACGCTAGGGATTTTTCAGCACCTGAGGATGAAAGGCTTCTGGTAGATGACACATCCCATGCAGAATTATCCTTTAACAGTAAAACCAACCAGAACAATTCTTCTTTTCCGCCACGACCCGAATCTAGGAGTGGCATTAATAGCCCAAGAGTGGGCCCTCGGGAAGATGATAACAGGGTCAATACCGGTGGACGTTATAAGAGAGGCGTTGATCCCATGATGGGAAGAGGGCAAGCTAATGTTTGGAGAGGTGTCCAAAGCTGGCCAGCTCCACTTCCAAATGGATTTATTCCATTTCAACCTCATGGAGCTTTCAATACTATGATGCCACAATTCCCATCTCAATCTCTCTTTGGGGTAAGGCCTTCAATGGAAATGAGCCATCCTGGAATCCCTTACCACATACCTGATGCTGAGAGGTTTCCTGGTCACATGCGTCCTCTCGGGTGGCAAAATATGATGGATGGCTCAGGCGCTTCTCACATGCATGGCTTTTTCGGGGACATGAGTAATAGTGTTTTCAGGGATGAATCGAACTTGTATGCGGGATCTGAGTGGGACCATAGCAGGCGGATGCACAGCAGGGGTTGGGAATCTGGTGCAGATGAATGGAAAACTCGAAATGGAGATGCGAACATGGAAGCCTCATCAATGTCTGTTAAAGATGATAACTCGGCTCAGGTTGCTGATGATGAGTCTCTTGGCGGCCAAACAAGTCACTCTGAAAATAACAGGGCGAAAAGCGTCGAAGCTGGGTCTAATCTAACATCTCCAGCAAAAGAACTGCCTGCAAGTTCTCCAAAAATTGTGGAAGTTGCGGCTGAAAATTCTGTTACAGAAACAACTGACAAGAGTGAACTTTATTGCCGGCATTATCTCTCAAAGCTTGATATATCGGTAGAACTTGTTGATCCCGAGCTGCTTAAATCAATTAGCTTAATGATGGATGAAGAACGTCAACCAACTGATGATGCAGCTGCTGTGTTTGTAAATCTCAAGGTTAAACTTTCTATCCTCAAACATGACAATCGATCATTCTAACTGTATGACTTTGAGACCCTTTTCTCATATCTTTGTATTCTTTTGATGACAGGAAGGTGGGAAGAGAGTGCCAAAAAACAACAGTGTGTCCGTGATGACTCTTGCATTGTTTCCTTCTCAAAACAGTTCAATGTTTCAGGTAATGCACTATCACAAAAAAAATTAAGCTTCTGGTATTAGCTCCCTAGACTTGAGTCTTTACGATAATGTGACTCTTCCCACTTTCAGATAGCAATGGACCTCTACAAGGAGCAAAGATTTGAAATGAAGGGTCTTCCAAATGTTGGAAAGCACAGGCCACCTCAAGCCTCTCCTTCCAATTTGGTTGTAGTCGATAATAATGACGTAATGACTGATGTAATGAAAGGAAATAGTTCCATGGAGAGAGCAGATTTGAAAACTGCGGATGTGTCAGATTCAGACACATCCCGAAAAGAACAGCAAAAGGTTCCGTCACCTGTTGATGCTGGATTGGATATGGAAACACAAGAGGAAAGATCTTCATCTCCCATCCCAGACAAGTCTCATGAGGCTCTAATTCCAATGGCCCCAGATCACATTGAAGGTTATGAGGAAGATGCAAAGCCAGATGATGGAGCTGCTGTAGACCAAACAATGGAGACAGCTCCTGAACATGATAGTGTTACAGAAGGTGATCCTGTTACCTTGACAATGGCTTCACCAACTCTTGAGGCTTTGGAGGTTGATGAGCAAAAGGATTTGTCTGAAGACGAGAACATGGAAGAAGCAGAAGAGATGAAGGAAGCTGAAGTTGAAGCTGGTGATGGAGATGGAGGTGTAGTTGGGGATAGACGTGTTGTTGGAGATACACATTAAAGACATTTCTATAATTCAATCTCCTTTTTGTTTTGTTTTTAGCTTTCTTGCAATGCAATTTTTTTTTCTCTCAATATCCATTGCTTATGTTCATTCTGTTCCTTTTTTGTGTGTCTTCTTTCCTCATTTCGTGCCGAAAGAAAATAATAAAACATGAGAGCAAGTCTCTTTTAAAGGTTTGAAGAGTCAGTCGGCTATACAGAAATGGCAAAGAAGAAATGACTTGGCTACAACCCTCTCTAGTCTTTCTACCTACAAAACAAAATAACTTGACAGAAATGCCTTATTTGGATATCGAAAAAGAGGTGTCTATGCAATGGTTCAAGTTCATGAGGTTTAAGCTCCCCTGAGATTCCTATTCAAGCGTGGAGAGCAACAGGTTCTTGTGTTAGTAGTCAGGTTCTTGGCTGTGTAAAGAGCAGCTCCAACAAAGTTTCTCTAATTCATGAATTTCCTGCAGTTGACAGATTTGCATAGACATGGCACCTTGAACTCATCCGGCTCATCTGGATCAAACAAGTAGTCGTATCTGCCAAACACACACACACACACACACGTCATATTTAGCGAATGAATCAAAGGTTGATGCATTGACTATGTAAAGAGAGTGATATACATACGTTAATTCCTCCCCAGTAGGTACAGTGGTCTTGGCAATTAGAACAATCCGACTTTCGTCATCTCCTACACTCATTATCCTTGCATAGCAATTTGGCATACACTGCATCACACAACACATCAATTACGTTTTGGCCTCAAGACTGCTGGTGAACATTCAATTTATGTACATGATGGATTGCTTACTGAGTGATTTATTAGTCGAGCTATATTCCCTTTCTCTGTAGCATCGACCACTACTTCCTCACTGATCTTAAACAGCTGCAACAAATTTAAAACAAACATAAAAGTTTCAGAAATCTATACTCAACATTCATGTTAAGATTGTCCCATTAGAAATATCAGTTTCAACTCACATAGCAATCCTTCCCTTCCCTACGATATCTTGCTTCCCTTAAGTCTGCAATGATTCCTCTCACTTGTTCCCCACGGTATTCAAGAACCTGAAAAGAAAATACATTTCAACACCCAACACAACAGAGGGAAGGAAACATATTTTTTTTTTTCATGGCAGAGGTACTATATGTTCAGATGGCTCTGCCTACCATTTCTCCTTCTTGAATATTTCTTCTAGCGAAAAGACCCCATCCATGTATCCCAGATCGACCAAAGCAGACCCGATCCATTTCTGTCCTCTATCACCAGACATGAAACTCGTAAGATGCTAAGACAATAAGATGTAATCTCTTTCAAACGTAAGGAAAAGCTTACCTGCAAGTGGTGAAGCCGTTCCCTGAACGAGGAAAATGATTTGGGTTCTTCTGGCACATGCTACACAAATTATATTTAACAAAAAGATTCAGTCCCAAGGTGCGTTTCCTCATGCATTCTGCTTATTAACACTACAGAAATCAAAATTCTCACCCTGAATGCATTCAGACTTTGGATGGTTGCTGAAGGATGATGACGTGGTCCTCCTGTGTGGTGAGGAATACCTTCTTCTTCAGTCCTCTGTAAATCACAATGGATCAGCCTACTGAACAAAGATGGTTTGAACCTAAAAGAGTTTTCAAAGCTTGAGCAAAAGAATACCTTCTTACTATTAACCTTTCTTTTAAATACTCGACACCGAGCACAAGAAAATGGGTCAACTGGTACGGCGTCCTCTACAGGGGACTCTTCAACCTCTTCTCTGTTTGCTAAAATAAGCCTTGAACCTGTTCCCTTCTTGTTTTGAGCAAGACTTTTGGCCGAGAAGACCCCTGAAGGCGTTTGTATAATTAGCACAGTATCTGGATTCGGAGCCCTACACCAAAAACAACAGAGAAAACAAAATTTATAATCCAAAATCAGATAGAAAAGACATTGCAGTAGAGTATCGAGACCATTTACCTGTGATAAGCACAATACGACACCATCTTTGTTATCTGCCGACCATTTTTCTCCAAGCAGTGCAACTACATTCAAAATGGGCATATATTACCCAAAAAAAAAAAACTTAATAGCATCTTAGAGACTGAACATAATTTCCGAAGTACCAGTTCAAATACAAAATATTACAGTAATTTGATTCCAATCTGATCAAACTAAGGAGTCAGACAAAGTAAAGAACTTCTTACCTCCATTCTATACCCGGCTCGGGAAGCACACATGGCATGGTAATAAGTAGAGCATTTGCAACATTGAGTGCATGAGCCATGTATTTGCTTGCATATCACACAAATCTTGAATTCATTAAAAAAAAAAAAGAGGAGAAGAGTTTCTTGTTAGTTTTGCAAATAGTAACCGTGGGAGCCAAATCAAATGAACGCATTAGAGCGAATATCCATCCAGGAAATAGGTATATACCTTCACAAAATTACTTGATGGAATACTCAAAATCCCCAAAGCTGGTTCCATTTTTTCATCACTTGCAAAACATACTTCAGGCTGAAACCAAGCACATGTCACATGAACCCACAGTGTTTCCACATCAGTTGGCTTCAGTGCACCTCCTAGTGACCAGTACAAAAACATTGGCAAAAGTTAGTTGACCTGCAATAATGCTAAAAATGCTCTTAAAGTAATATCCATCGGTGCCACCTGGAAAATCAATTACTGCGGTAACGAACACCTTTTATGGTTCCAGTAATTGTAACAGTAAACTAAGAAGATCATGTTAAATATGTGTCACCAAATAAAAAAGACAAAATGGAAGGACATGCCTTTTACAGGACAGAGGCAACACTCTCGTTTGATCTCAGGTGTCTCGCAGGCTTTGCAGACCCATGATGTGAAGTCACGAACGTTTCTCGTCCCATAGCATTCCTGATGAACTGCTATTTGACATCTGAGGAGAAAAAGGAACAGAAGACAAAAGTTTCAACGATATCAAATTATGCTTCAGAAGTCAGATGTTTTCCATTAAATATTCCAAGAACACAACTATCAGATTACGTACGGAATAATGCTTTTCACCCAGAATCTATGATTTGTCAAAGAATATAAGTATTTTAGATCAGAACCTGTTGCAGATAATGATCTTGTTGTAGTCCCAATCTTCAACCCATCTGCAAACTGCACATCGCTCGGTTGTCCACTTCACGTTGACCGGCTCATACTTCTCTGCCAATAGTGAAAGAACAAGCCAGCATAAGTAACGCAAAACACAGCAGAAACTCTTATTGCTAAGTCCTGAGATCAGAATTGCTTAATACCTCTAAGAAAGGAAAGCAACCTCTGCTTTTTCTGCTTCATAGAAGGTCGTTTAGGAGGTTTTACTGCAGTAGCATTTGCGTGAAACTCTGCTAATTTCATCATCTTCAGAGTGAAAGAATATGTCAGTTAAACTTTTATCACATATCCCAAAAGGGAAAATAAGAAAATTTGCACAAACCCATTCTTCTAGAGGCAGCTTGGAGCTTTTAACTTTAACACTTGTCCTCCAATTTTTTGCTTTTGAACCAGTATGCCTTTCCCATTCACTAAGTGCTTTCCTTTCAGGTCCACAAGATCCACACTTACATACGACTCTGTAAATAAACCAAATGGAATAAGAAGACTCAGTAAAGTCTGGAGAAATTGGAGGTTGTAAGGTGAAAATAAAGATTATACGGTGCCAACTTACAAGTGAAGGCTTGGAAAATAGATGCCTTCTACTCCGGAGCATACAACAATAACCTTGTCAGGAAGCACCATCGAGGAATTGGTTTTGCCAGGTCTATATCACAAAACTCTCAGCTTTAATGTTTGGTATTCACAATTCAATTGTTGTAACAGTTGGAAGAAAATAGACCTACTTGGATTTTGAGTTTTGTTTTTCTGAATCTGACAGCTCAAAGCTAAATTTTGTTCTGCATGTGGGACAATAGTAATCTGTTTCCCCCAAGTCCTTCAGATTACCAAATGAAGCTGATCTCAATAACTAATTGTGAACAAGATAACCTTGAAAAAGAGCAACATGAACCTGTACCTTAAAATGCTTATGTGATATTTGATCACACACTGCATGAATCCAGATTTTACAACCATCACAACGCACCTGATTCACCATATATAATCAAACAGTAAGATTGCAAGAAAACATTAGCTGATTCTACACGACAAATATGACATCATTCGTATGTCTTTTTACCCAGCGCTGACTATCGGAATGATTCCATGTCTTCGTGCATATACCACAAACCTGTTTCGGTTTTGTCAACTGCAACAATAATTAGTTTGAGTTCACTGCATTGAAACTGAATAAGGAGCATAGCAGAAACTATACGTACCCTTGAACAAGGTTTACACAATAGTTGATCTCCCGGAATCAGAGCTTTCATTTTCTTTGCCATCTTAAAAGAAAGGATCATTCCACATCCTACACAGGCTCTTGGATTTCTGTATTTCTTCAACATGTCCTGCAAACTCAACATCTATAACCATCAAGGAATAAATTATACATGCTCAAAAAGGAACCCCAAGCAACGAGAAACTTGCCTGGCTTGGAGCAACATGATCAAGGTATTGGCTCGAGCCGGCAGCTTCTTGAATCCATCCGTAAACAGAATCGTCAAAAGTCTGGTTACCAGCGGCCATGTGAATATCCTGCATTAGTTTCTCTGTGAATCCTTGGTCTGCCAAAAGAGCTTCTTCAAATGCCATCTGAAAATCCCCAGGGTTGCATCCACGCAGTTCGGACTGTTCTTGAAACCTAAGTAAGAAGTAATTATTAAGCAAAATATCCACATGCAAAAAAAAACAATATCTTTTTGTATGATTCTAGCAATGACCCACCTGTCTACGTAATCCACGAAAGGGAAGATCATGCCCCTTCTAACCCATGCATAGTCCTGTTACATACTCAAGTTAACAACAGCCGATACAAACAACTTTTAGAATCATACAAGAAGACAATATATACCCTTTCATTCTCTGTCCCAGAGTGACCAAAGAACATGACACATGCAGCATCAGGTATACAAGAACGCAAAACAAGCTCGGGCGCTTGCGTCATTGGATCGATAATAATAGCTGGCCAAAACGGCTCATTCCTCCCAGATTTACCCCAAACCAAATCACCAGAATAAAAATCCTCTGGCCCATAAACACCCTCTTTCTTCGGGCGTGCCTCCTCTTCGATAAAACGTTGCTCATGAAGAGAGGCAAACGTACTAGTGCGTGAGCTGCTCATATGCTTCCTCATGTCAAAGCTGTTATTACTATACCTTACTATCTCTTCACACAATGCACTACTACTATACTTATGGTTCCTAGGAGTGAATTTAGCTTCCTGCTGCCTGATTTTCAAACTATGGTTATTACTATTAGCTTTGACTTTCTCTTTCCTGCATTCTTCAATCTCTTCCTCTCGTTCTTCGCCACTATCTTCCCTCCAATTCTCGATAACCGAGTCATTAAACCGAGAAGGAAGCACCTGAACTCGTCCCCTTGATGTCCTCACAAGCGGTGGCCGAGAAACATCAGCCGTCCGATCCCTTCCACGGCCAGGATCAGAAACTATCCTCTTTGACTTTGACTCAGACTCTGCTTCAACGGGAGAAGAAGATACTTCCTTGCACCACAAAGCAGATAAACCATTCTTTCCGTTGAGTTTCCCCGGAACTATCCCGGCGGCGATCTCTCCGAGAATATTGAGAGGGTAATAGTAACCACCACCATTGCAGCTCACCTTTCTCTTCTTCCTAGCTACTCTACCTTCGTCTTCCTCATTACTCGAGTTGCTGGATCGCTTCAAACTCGAATGCATTCGAGTTTTCAATTTCCGTTTGATTATCATTGTTTCGGAAAACAAAACCAATCAATGCATCACTAAATTTTCCAAATTCCAGAAACCCTAATCTCGCCTCAAAGTACTGAATTTTTTATCGGTCTTTGATTGAACTAACACTAATCCAACATAAACCCACCTTCCGAGTTTGACCCACTATCGCAGATCGCATACAATTGCAGACAGAATTGATTTTTTATTATGGAGGAGAAAATTTTCAGAATAAGAACAGAGGGAGAGAGATCTCTTCTCGAAAAATCCTTCTCTCTCTCTCTCTCTATAAACTATAAGAACCCAGAACAAAGGAAGAACGCATAATTCGTTTTTGATTTGGATAAGGAAATTAAACGGAATGCTGGATTTTTGTTTAATCGAAAGACGAAAGCTCTTTTGGTGTTTTTGGCTCGGTGAGGAACTCTTAGAGAGAGAGAGAGCGTGACAGTTTCTAAGAGAGAGAAGACGACGACGAAGGGAGAGAAGGGGAAAAAAAATACAATAAAAATAAGAAAAAGATATTGGTTTTGTTCAGATGTGTGCACATTACCGGAGAATGATGTAATTAAGCTAACTTGCGCGCTTATGCCTTTCTTCCTTTCCTCGTATCGTCTCCTGGCTTTAGTTGGAGTTTTAGACCGTTTCTTTCAATTTAAAAAATAAAAATAAAAATCAAACTGTGTTTCTGTTACTTTGAAGCTTTTCCTTAAAACCTATGATAATCTCCAAGAGGTGTGGAACTGGAACTGAAACTGGAAGTTGCATGGTACGATATTAACGACACTGTCTGTACTCGCGAGCTCTTGTTTGTTCTGTTCCGTCTTCAAACTTTTTTTTTTTGACGGGTTCTGTCTTAAAAGTTAAATACAACCTTTTTTTATTTTTAAAGTTTACTTCTCGTTTTCTTTAGAAACTTTTTTTTTTTTAAAGAAGTCAGCTTCTTTTTTTTTGGGAGGTATAGTTTTCCTCGTATTCATTATTCAGTTTTGCCTTTTTTTGTTAATCAAAAAAAAAAAAATTGCCTTTTGAGTTTTTTTTGTTTTCTGGGTTTCAAACCAGTACTAGTAGAGAGAATCCGAATCTTTTCGATCAAATTCGTTAGATGATTCGAGTGGGATTATTAATCTAAATACAGAGTAAAAAGTCTGTGTCGTTATAAAACACCAAAAGAATGTTTACTTTGATATTGATGTGTCATGTGTTCAATGCATTTTGTTATGTACTGCATATGTAGAAAGCCAAACACACTAACACCGTTTTTGAGCAAGAAACATGTGCAATTTGTAAAGAAAACAAGAAGATATCCAATGAGTGAGTAGTTGAAACATACAAAAACCTATTGATCAGTAAATAAATAAAGAGAAAAAATAAGAAAATTTTACATAAAATTAGTGACCTATGCATAATGTAATTGATCTTCCACATATATGAGATATGAAACTATCTTTCACATATATGAGATATGAAACTATCTTTTTAAAATTAGACACAAATAGTGTTTTAATATAATAAAATCTGAAATGTTTCAAATCAGTTAAATTCATAAAACCTGTTATAAAGGTATTTTCAATAGAATAATAATTTGTCATTGGTGGGTATTTTCTGGTTAACACAACATGAAACCACTTTCGGCATCCGTCCCAATTGTCTTGATTTCTCTCTTATTAACTTCTTGGGGTGCTTACAAGCAAAGAAACATCAAATTACCTTTTTTACTTCACATGATTTTTTTTTTTTTTATCGTCTGGAAGACTATTACAATCATGATTTATATTTGATCTAATCCTAACACTAAGAATCTTTCGATTAAACGAAATCAACTACTTGCAGCACCTACGATTATGATGAACAGCTCCATGGTTCAGCTCTCCAAATCTCCAAAGCAACACTCAAATCTATGACAAACGGCTTCACATGTACCACACCTATGATGGACAGCTCTCCCGCAACACACGAGACCACGACGGTTGATTTTCCTGTAATCCTGAACCTTTTACAAGCTTGCATCCATTAATCTGGCTAAACTGTATTCTTTGGGAATCGAACCCCAGACCTGGTGTAGAACCTTTAAACCCTTGACCATTAGACCAAGGGGCTTCCACTACTTCACATGGTTTAATATATATATCTTAGAAATATAGAATATTACTTATATATATATCTACACATCTCACCACCATTACATGACTTCTGTAGCTACAATTTATTGCCTTAAAAGCTTATTTAGAGAAACCCTTTATATACAAAAAAAAATAATTGGATGGTCATAACATTTATATATAAACAAAACTAGTTTCTAATGAGATGGGCCTTGTCTACTTATTCTTCAAATTTCTTCGTTTCACTCAGTCTCAACTCATTCCTTTGAAACCATTCTACTTCCTCTTCTCTGTTTTCGCAAACCTTCCTCGGATCTTCGGTTGGCTATCCGTGAGTGCTTTCCTACAAGCATACTGAAACCAAACCGAACAGTGTTGAGTTACTTTGAGCTAGAAAGACTAGTTCTCAACCATTTAGAGAATCTTCAAGTGTTTGTTTTTTTGAACTAAAGTGTTTACTTCTCAAATCATTCAATGGATCTTTTAAGTGTTTTGTTTGTATACCTTGATTTTTCGGCCGAAATTTTGCCTCTCCTTCTTGTTCCTGTATCAACAAAGCTTCTCACGTCCATCCTCTAAAGTACAACTCACAATAATCGTATCCAATGGAGATTGAACAAGACCAGCCCTCTTCCTGCTCATAAAAAAATAAAATAAAAATATGACTTTTATCGATTGTTCTATTCATCTAATGTCTAAAAGCATTTTCATTGGTAAAAACTTTAATTTTGGGTTCTTACCAAATTAATATTATTAGTTTTAATTTTATTTAGTTAAATAATTAAAATTTAGTTTAAAAGAAAAATTGAATCAACTAAAGAATTACACATGTTTTATGGGTATTTCTATGAGATACTTGAGGTTCTTATTTGAATAATTGGGGTTCTCATAGAGAACCTCTTCTCCTTTTCTTTCATACTTTTGTATTTTCTATATTTTAATGTTAAGATCTCTCACTTAAGATACCATTATTGAAAGTTCTCTAACAAGGATACAAGTTGTATCATACCATTTTGTTTCATATTGTTGATGATTGGACAAATAAAGGTTCACAGAACCGCACATATATTATATGATTTTCGAACATGTATGTTGCCTTCAGTAAAGGCTCGTCTCATCCCATAAGCAGAACCAAATCCAACTGAGAAAAATCAGGGAAATTCTGAATCACAACAGTCTCTTGACCAATCCATTGAGCCCAAATTCCCTGAGCTTATGCTAATCTGCATATCCAGGTTCTCATTGGTAGCTATCACCATAGAGACATTCTTGATGTCTAAAACATCATAGATGTTCTTGATGTCTAAAACATCAGTATGGAGACTCCATAGCTGATTTATGATGATATCTTGCTCACATTTATAAAAGGATTCGTCAAAAAGTTGTTGACTGTTGGATATGCGTTTAGCATCCTATCTATAAGCCTATCAAAATCTGCCACCTTATTAAAATATTTTTGGCCCAAAGACTAAAGTCCACTAAAGAGTCAACAATTCAACAAAAAGTTTGACTACTTTTACTATGAAAAGACCCTTCAATGTTCATTTAGGGTTATCTTGTAATTTGCTAAAGCTCCTAGCTACATTTATAAAGCGACGAATCCAAGCAATCTTTAGGGAGATCATCCATCGACGACCTCCCATCTCGTTCATCTTGTTCATCGTTCGGCTTCAGCCTAATTATTAATAACAGAGAGTTTTCGACCCTACTTTAATCTCATTTACTTGCTTGTTCGGACCTTTTTGACCCCAACTCTGACTCTCTCGGACTAGGTCAAAATCCTGCAACAACGATCGACACCGTTTGTGGGGATAAGAAACTTGTCCACGCTTTAGACGAGGTCAAAAATGACAGGATCATCCTTGATCAGTGACAAACCCGATTCGGCAGAACATACTCCAAGCTTGCTCCCTTAGAACTCGTCGTCTCCTGGCTTGATCTTCAAGCCAATCACTGCGCTGGAACTAGACTCACCAGTCCCACCGGTCGATACCCCAATCGATCAGACCAGGAAAACTGACACACATGAAGACACCAAGCTAACAAATCAGACTTTGAACGTTCAACATAATGATCAAGACGTCTCTTCCCTCATAAAGATCCTGATGACACAAGTCGATGAGCTGACTCGAGGCAATAACACTCGCTTCGATCAGCTCACACTCGCTCAGAACGTATGCAAATAACATATCAATGATATCCAGTCATCCAGACAACAAGCATCTCAAAGAACGGTGGACTTCGCCCCTCGACTCCAAAGAGGTATGTTCGACGTACCACCAGCTTAAATCGCCGAAACAAATAAGCGACTACTCATACCTCCAACACCCTTATCAATTGGACTGGGAGCTAACCAAACACCGTCCACCGAACCGATGCACAACCAAGTAGAAGCAAGTAGGAACAACAAGATCATACACTTGAAAGCGCAACTAGATCATATGACCTCAAAAGTTCACAAAGCAACCAGTTCGGCCCCCATCGACTGTGTCCTCAAGGAAACACATACCACGCCATTCACAAGCAATATAACAGGCACAGTGATCCGACACCCAAGAAAGATTAAGCTTCCGACCTACGAAGGAAGCTCAAATCCCCGACAATATCTAACAGCCTTCAGAATTGCGATGGTACAAGCGTAGTTCTCCCCAGAGGACGCCGACTTCTATCAGCTCTTCGTTGAAAACTTAAGCGGAGCTACACTCAACTGGTTTTTACTCCTCGAGGTGCACTCCATCAATAACTATCTCTAGTTATCAACTACATTACTCAATAATTATTCTATGTTCATCCAAGAAAGAGCCTCAAGCGCCGAACTCTGGACAGTAAGTCAAGGTCCGAAGGAACTCCTTAGTTCTTATATCGATCGATTCAAAATTATCATCTCTAAAATACCAGTGACCGATAGGGAAGGACTCCCAACGATGCGCAATGGAATATTTTTATAAGTCCCCTTTCCGCGAAGAGATGACCGAAAGCAGACCGCAAACTCTCGAGGATGCACTTCACCGAGCATCCATCTTCATCGAGATCATGGAAGAAAGAGAGTTGCTCGCCAAGAAGTTCACCCCAGCAAAGTCATCAACCGCCAAAGGGAAAGAACCAACACCAGAATTCATTGAACGAGCCAGCACTACGATCATGAGTACAAAAATTCAAAGAAAGAAGGCAAGAAAACGACGACTTACTACGTCATCGAGCACCACGAGCTCGACCAGTCGAATAACCTGCAAAATCGGACATGGAACATAAATGTCAACACGAACGACAAAGAAAATGTTTATGCACCTACCACCAGCGGTCCGGACATGACACCATAGTATGACGCCATCAGCAGAATATCTTGCTCGGGGAATATCAAAAGGGAGAATAAACATAACGAATCGAAACATGCCAGCAACGTCCGTTGGGAAACAAACGACACAACCCCAACCCAAAATCGAAGGCGAACGAGTTTGCATTGTGCGAGAAAAAATAAAGAAAGGAAATTCGCAACGACCAGAGCAAGGCAACGCCAACGCAAAATCACAAAAACGAGTTCACAATGACGACAAGGAAGGGATTCCCTCACTAAGGAAACATATTAACATGATAATTGGAAGGCTCCCTACCCATAACGACTCAATGCATTCAATAACAACGTACAAACAAGAACCGGATTGACGAAAAAAGGGAAAAGGAATATTGCCGATGAACTAAGTTTCGGAAGTAAAATCACTTTCACTACAAAAGATGAACAAAGGTTGGATAAGCCGCATAATGACCTGCTCGTCGTCGAACTCTAGATAAGCAATTGCAAAGTGACCAATGATCGATGATGGAAGTTAGGTCAACCTCATCTTCAAAGAAACCTTTTAAAGAATGGAACTAAGCGACTACAAGATGAAGCGATCAGAAAAATCCCTCACTGGTTTTATCGGTGATACAACGAACACAATTGGAACGATTAAACCACCAGTATATGTCGAACAAGTAACAAAAATCACCAAGCTTTTTGTCATCGATCGACCTGCGATCTACAATGTCATTCAAGGAACCACATGGATCCACACAATGAAAGCAGTCCCTTTGAATCACCATCAATGGATAAATTTCACGACCTCAAGAGGAATTTTCACACTCTTGGGAAATCAGAAAATCTCAAAGGCATGCTCCACAGTCGATCGCAAATTGAAATGAACATCATGTCTCATAACCAAACAAAAGAAAGGGCCACCAACCCTCTGTGACCTAACGATCACAGATCAAATGCCAAAGCAGGCAATCAAGACTCACTTCTCAACATAGGAACTATTTTAACGAGCTCCGGCTCCACTTCCAAAGTCAATACGAAAGCAAGCTCAGGTTCCTTCAAAAAAAGCTCCGGCTTTATAAATAAGGTTTCCCTTTCTTATTTTCTTCCTTATTTCAATATATGTAAGCAAGGGAACTCCAGCTCCAGAACTTGTAAGAAAATAGAACTACACTCGGCTTGATCCCTTTTCGAAGAGTACGTAGGCAACCTTCACAAGGTTCAGCCACTTCTATATTTTCAAAACTTAGAATCCTCTTTTAAGTACATGCTCGTACTCCTCAAAAATATTAACATCGACATTATAGACAAATGATCTATCAAACTAAACGTGTCTCATACACAATGGCATCGCGCCACGTTGTCAATTTTGACAACCTTAAAGTTGGGGTCAGGCCCGCATAAGCCCTTATAGAATAAGTTGGATAAACCGAACCTCCTTGACACAACTAAAATTCAAGGACTTTACATGATAAGACAAGCACATACTTGCATCTAAACATTTAAAAAAATGACAGGATTAGCCGGGCCAAAACTTGTGCCTAATAATATTTGCAATTAGCCGAACATACCTTCGCTCCCAAATAAAATCAATGACACGATAAGCCGAGCCATAACTTGCGCCTAATAATATTTGCAAATAAGCCAAACACAGATTCACACCCAAATAATCAATGACATGATAAGCCGAGCCAGAACTTGCGCCTAATAATATTTGCAATAAGCCGAATATAGCTTCGCACCTAAAAAAATCAAAGAAAGAATAAGTCAAGCACGTACTTGTACCTAAAATTTGACTCACAATAAGCTGAAAGTCACCTCGCAAACATTATTAACCCCCTTTTCAATTAAAAAAGAGGGAATGAACACCTCATAAACTTGCCTCAACAAAACACTAAGCGAAACAAAAAACAAAAACGATTTCATGTATTCAATCTTCCTCTGTCAAAATACAAGGAAGCAAACAAAAAATCAAAACAAACTAATTTCTTGAAAGACGACTTCGCGACCTCAATCAATCTTTTCTGATTCTACTAGCGCAAAAGGTTAGCCGACCTCACTCTCCCTCAAATAATCAAGAAAACAATTTATGATATCCACAAAGGATCACCATGCCCACAATAAGAACACGCTGCACAGCCTGTGTTGGAACTTGGACCATTCTATCATCAGATTGAATCCTAACCGAGTTCCAGATAGCCTAGGATCTAGGGTTTATTTAATTGAATCATCAAGAATGATATCGTGTTTACCTGGAGACTTGCAGCGGAATGAAACAAGTAATTGAGATCAAGAGCGCCTCAGATGCTACGCCTCTACTGCAGTCCACACGCACACAAGCTGGAATCCGCCGGGATGCTAGTGCCGGAAATCGGATCTCCTGGGAAACCTGTGTTTAGAGAGGTGGCTGCCAAAAACAATGACTAGGGTTCCAGGTCGTTCATATAAACCTACATATATACCTGGAATGATTAAACCGATCATTGGACTAATTCCAATTCGTTTAAGTCATCAAATCGAAACATCAGTTTTGAAACCCGGCCTGTGTCGATCGACACACTACTGTGTCGATCGACACAGCTCTTAAAACTCGATATCAATGTGTATCCAATACACATTGACCAGACCATGTGCCAATGATCAATCCCATACAAAGTGTATCCAGCTTGCTTAGGTGTGTGACCCTGTAGGTTCACATAATACTAGCAATGAGTTACAACTCATTTGTCATAAGCGGCTTCTAGCAAAACATTATGACCACCTAGTATCACATGAATTGTCCGATCTCGACTATACAACTATCATGCAGAGTAAGTACAATATGATTTCAGGACATAATCCCAACAATCTCCCACTTGTACTGGAATCATCTATTCCCATAATCCCTTTGTCGCTATATCTCGATATGGCATAAGGCAAGAAACTGTGTCATCCTTATCATAGCCAATATCATGTTCATCAAACTCCTGATCTATACTGATAAAACAAACGACTGACAATCGCCTCGTTTGAGCACAGCCATGCATTTTCTCAGTATCAAATCTTCGATGGGCCCTGAGATATTTATCTCCTGTTATATGGGAGGGACAAATCCCTTCTTGTTCCATCCCTGTTTCTACACACACTTCATGATACGCCTAAGCAATGCCTTTATAGCCGCCAGTTACGGAACGACGTTTGACAAGGTCAAAGCGTACCAATACACATGCTAGAAAGCATGATGAACTCAGGTCTAAGGACTATACTCTATAGTCGTAATGAGAACCTCTCATGACACTGATATAACTATCCTGTAGAGTTCTCATTAGCGGGTCATGTCCGATCATATGTTCACCAACATATATCTATGTGATTGACGTTGATACTCATATCAATGAATCCATGAAACTTAGTCATACGTCACCTCACATACTAGTCTTAACGGTTGTTAGTGTACAACTTTAACAACCTACGACCAGGGACAAACATAATTTTATGTCATCTTTCACTTATAAGGTTTCATGATCAAGTCCTCAACTTGATGACCTATAAAATGAACATAAAATACTTTGGGACCATTATTTAATTATCCAATAATCAAATAATGCTGATGTCAGTTTTTCATAAACATGACCATAGCATGTCTATGTGAACATCATAACTAACATAACTCCCACTAGAATCAAGACCACGTCTTGAGATATCTAATACCTATAGAAACAGTACAAAACTCGTGCTTAGGTTGTGAGAGATGCTGCGGTGTTCTTGCTTGGAACCATTCCAACAAACCACACCGCGATTCATTAATAAGCACTATTTTACGGTCCCATGCTTGGAGCCCTTCCAACAGATAACACCGCTACACAGACAAAGAGACATAACCAGGTGGGAACCGGAATTCGTCTTTTGTCCGTCTAACTACTCATAACAGATTCGTCACTTTCTCAGTTGAACAAGAACCTATCCTTAGTGTTCCTCAAACACTTGGGGATATTCCTTAAAACTGTTCAGTGATTTTTACCGGAACATATTGGTATCTTCTCGTCATGCTTTATGCGTAAGCTGCATCTAGACGAACGAAAAATATGGCATTCATGATGGATTATATTGCAGAAGCATAAGGAATCACACTCATACATACTAGCTCAGCCAGTGTCCAAGACACTTCATCTTGCTAAGGTTATTGCCATAAGACCTTTGGTGTGAAGCCATTCTTGGAATCATGCATATTGGAACTGTCCAATGCCTTATCAACATAAGGATTCTGACACGATCCAATTAGCCTACTCCAATCCATTTCAATAGATCCTTATTCCTAGAACTCACGCGGCTTCTCCCATGTCTATCGTTAAGATGACTTCCGACCCAAGTCCTGATAAGACTTAAGCGACGGAACGTCGTTTATGAGATTAAGTATGTTATATACATACTGTGTGAGAAATGCAACTACGCTCCCACTAGTTTACTTGTAAACGCACGGTTCCTATTCGTTCCTGATCAAGTCAAAACTTTTGACCGTTTTAACAGAACGTAGATTTCAACTCCAAGATGTTTGCTTCAATCCAGAAATAGATCGGTGAAGCTAACATGCATACCTAGCAAATTTTCGGAGTTGGGGCTCACCATTGCTCCTTTGAATTTCGCATGCTCGTCACTTTTCAATGATCAACAGATCACAGCAATCAGTCACGAGAAATTACTCTCGGGTTAGTGACGGATCCATTCGGATCTGCGAACTTCAGGCTCCATAGGTGTAGGTCCTACAGCACTTTGTAGATCCAACCGATGCTCTCCCTTAGCAGGTTGAGCAGCCTCCTGTGTTTCTCGAATTTCTTCGAGCTGTACTTCTACTCCCAGTATTTTTCTTGGAAAGAAACTTTCTATCTAGAAAAACAGAGTTCCGAACAACAAAACTTTGTTCTCGGATTGGTTGCAAAAGTAATAAGCCTCGGTTTCCCTAGGACAACCAGCGAAGCAGCACTTATCAGATTTGGGTTCAAGGTTGTCTGTTGACCACTGCTTAACATAAACCTTGAATTCCCAATTAATGAGGAAGACATACTTGGAAAACTCCCAGTCCACATTCAATGTGGTGTCTTTCAATTGATTCTGATAGAAACCTATTTGGCGTAAATACATACATTTCTAGAGCGTATTCCTAAAAGGATAATGGAAGGTTCGTGTGACTCATCATTATTCGAAGCATATCCAATAAGGTCCGATTCATTCTCTCAGAAACACCATTCAGGTTTTCTAGGAGAAATGAGCTGTGAGACGACTTCACACTCACTTAGATGATCACTCAATTCTTGACTCAAGTATTCTCCTCCGCGATCTAATCGAGGATCTTTAATACCTCTGTCATTTCGGTTCTATACTTCATTCTGGAACTCCTTTGACCATTTCAAAGGATTCCGACTCGTGTCTCATCAAATGAACACAACCATACTTACTGAAGTCATCAATGAAGGTAATGAAGTACTGAAGATTTCCTCTGGTACTAATGCTCATCGGGCCACATACATCAGTATGATCAAGGCCCAATAAGCCTCTGGCCCTTTTCTTTAGCTCTGCTAAAGAAGCCTTAGTCATTTGGCCCAGTAAGCAGAATTCATATCTCATATGATTTATAATCAAATAAGCCTAAAAGCCCATAACTATGGAACTTCTGAATCCGCTTCACTCTATGTGGTTGAAACGACTATGCTTAGGAAAATCGATTTCGAGTCTTCAGAATTAAACTGTTTGGTATTTATGTTATATATACAAGCGTACATTGGTTTAAGATATAAAACCCATTATCAAAAGGGGTGCTACCATATAATATTTCATTAAGATCAAAAGAGCAAAACTTGTCTTTTATCAGAATGAAAAACATCCAAATTCTTACAAGAAAATGAAGGACATCTCTGCATAAAGCAGGTACATAGTAGCAATTACTTAATTCAAAAACCAAGCTTGAAAGGCTCCTACAAGTGGAGAATCTCTACGGCTCATGCAGCAACCATTGCTCCATACCAGACACGCAGTTCCACTTGTCCTTTCTTCAACGTTCTACTATTGTTTAGGCCCTGCATATTTCAAAAATATCAGTACCACAACTAGTATACAATACATACGTAGAAATTGAAGTAATAACACAATACCTGAAGAAGAAGTACCGTACATCTCCTTCATCTCTTGTGAATCTTCCAAGAATTAATGCAATCTCTTTTCCAATGCCCAAACTCATCACAGTAGCAGCACTTACCAACGTCAGATGGGCCGGACTTGGGCTTATAAGATGACACAGGCTTATCCTGATTCCAAATCTGGACGGCCCTGCCTCTACCCTTGTCAACACAAGATTTCTCAAACCTTTTACCCTTTATGATGTTTTGCTCAGTTGTCTTGAGCATGCCATGCAGCTCAGTCAACGTCTTCGTCAAGTCATTCTTGATATAGCTTTTCCTAAACTTATCATAACTTGACGGCCGTGACTGCAGAATGATCTCAGTAGCCAAATCTAGGCTAACAGGACAATCCAGTTTCCCCAGGTTATCAATGTAACCCATCATTTTAATGACATGAGGACTCATTGGAGCATCCTCTGGTAGCTTGCACCCAATGAGAGACTTAACCATCTGGTATCTCTCAACTCTTGCCTGATCCTGAAACTTCAGTTTCAGGCTGGTGATCATCTCTATTGGCGACTCCATGTTCTCGTATTGACTCTTTAAGTCCGAGTTCATGGTAGCCAACATCAGACCACACACATCTACCACATCAATATAATGCTTATTCCAAGCATCATATACTGCATGTGAGGCATTGGTCCCAAGCCTTTCGAGGAGAGCTTTCTCAAGGACATAGTCCTTACTCTCTTGCTTGAGAATAAATCTCAAATTACGATACCAATCCAGGAAATTTGATCCATTTAACTTGTCCTTCTCAAGGACGGATCGCAACGAGAAAGTAGTTTTAGACATAGGCTGAAATCTAAGAAAAGAAAAATTTTAGTTATGAAGTTCAGGAAATGAGAAATCTTATCTAATAAGAAAACTCGCATTATATTCAAACAATGTTTCCTCTATGAATATAATGTTCCAAGACCCATACATCACTAAAATCTGAGTGGACGACTCGTCATCACCCAGAGTTTAGTCATCTAGGTAAGCAAATCATTGCTAATTGTACCCAGTACAACTCTTGGTCGCAGATAAGACAATCCTTGTCTCATCCACTCTGACGTCTCTGGGCCCAGAACTTCTGATGACCCAGTCAAGTTAAACCAATCTCTTCAGTCTTGTGATCACTGACAGTCGCACTGCAAGTCTATCAATGATCACCTGCCTTACTCATGTAATTGTGGATACCAAGGACTCCAAGACTATCCAACAACGAAACGAGTCTTGACAGTAGACAAGATTGGGCAAGACATCAAGGTCACTTGATATTTAGTTGAGGAAACGGAACTCTAAAAAGTTAGTAAATCAATATCTTAGGTCATGTAATTGTTGATGTTAAGCACTGCAAGTCCATCAACACGATTACCTGCCTTACTCATGTAGTTGTGGACACCAAGCTCTTGGCAAGACTATCACACCAATAAAATGAGTCTTGACAGTTGACCATATTGAAAACTAAGCTTTGATCTAATACACATCCAATGTGTATCCTAAAGGGTTTAGAACATGTTTAACTTCTAATTTTAATTGAGTTTTAATTGTTCTAACAAAAGTGGGTTAGGTCATTTGGTTCGGTTTCTCAATCATTTGGTTCAATAACCAAACGATTACGGTTCGCATCCAACCTTAACAAAACCCGATAACCGGTCAATCCAATTGAACCGGTAATTGACCAAATGAACCGGTTTTAGACCAATTGAGATACCGGTCAAATCTAATTCAACCGGTCCATCCAATTGAACCGATTCAATCAGTTTTAACTAATCGCGATTACCGGTCCAATCCAATTGAACCGGCTTATCCAATCAAACTGATCTTATCCAATCAAATCGGTTTATACTAATTGAGGTAACCAGTCCAATCCAATTGAACCAATTCATCCAATTTAAACCGATCTGATCTACCTTAACCAAGCATGATAACCAGTTCAATCTAATTGAACCGATCAACCAATCGCAAGGCCTGTGTCGACCGACACTCAACCTGTGTCGATCAACACAGTAGGGCAACAGGGAACTCAATCTCTAAGATCGAAACCCTAAAATTTTATAAGCGTTTTCGCGGTGCATCGACCGACACAAACTTATGTCGATCGACACTATGCGAAAAACATAGGTTCTTCGTTTTCGATAAGAAACAAAATCCGAGATTATTTTCATCAAAACGAAAACTAGCATGCATCAACCTATTCAAATACATCATTATTCGAATTCCATGCTTCAGATTCAACGATTAAAAACCCTATGGCTCTGATACCACTGTTGGAACTTGGGCCATTCTATCATCAGATTGAATCCTAACCGAGTTCCAGATAGCCTAGGATCTAGGGTTTATTTAATTGAATCATCAGGAATGATCTCGTGTTTACCTGGAGATTTGCAGTGGAATGAAACAGGTAATTGAGATCAAAAGCGCCTCAGATGCTATGCCTCTACTGCAGTCCACACGCACACAAGCTGGAATCTGCCGGGATGCTAGTGCCGGAAATCGGATCTCCTGGGAAACCTGTGTTTAGAGAGGTGGCTGCCAAAAACAATGACTAGGGTTCCAGGTCGTTCATATAAACCTGGAATGACTAAACCGATCATTGGACTAATTCCAATTCGTTTAAGTCATCAAATCGAAACATCAGTTTCGAAACCCGGCCTGTGTCGATCGACACACTACTGTGTCGATCGACACACCTCTTAAAACTCGATATCAATGTGTATCCAATACACATTGACTAGACCATGTGCCAATGATCAATACCATACAAAGTGTATTCAGCTTACTTAGGTGTGTGACCCTGTAGGTTCACATAATACTAGCAATGAGTTACAACTCATTTGTCATAAGCGGCTTCTAGCAAAACATTATGACCACCTAGTATCACATGAATTGTCCGATCTCGACTATACAACTATCATGCAGAGTAAGTACAATATGATTTCAGGACAAAATACCAACAGCCTGTACAAAGGCACAAGCTGATCCACGTCTTCTAAAACCAGTCAACCCCCGAGTACTGACGATTGCCCTACAAACAAAAAAGAGAAAGAGTCAGATCGCCAAACAACAAACAAAAAGACAAAATTCCTAGGAAGGAATACTCACATACGAAGCAACACCCGCATTGGTGGAGCATATAAGAATACATTACTGAAACCAATGACACACCTGATCAAACTGATATATTATGGTTTTCACCGGTTTTGGACGTTTGGAGCGGATTTGGTGATTATGGAGCTTTTTGGAGCATTTTGGAGTTTTGACCCGAGAGATAGAGTTCACTGTCCAAAACAGAGTAATGCATCGATCGACACACATTGTGCATCGATCGACACACGAGCGAGATGGGCTTATCTTCGGCGGTTTAATGAAGAATATGGATATTGCACTTTGGCCCATAAGTTTCCAATAATTACAAAGAAGCCCCAATCGTGATTAGGCCTTTATAATTAGGTTTTTACATCAGTTTTTAGATATGCTTTCATACTTTGAGCATAGAGATTTTAGAGCTTTTGGGGCTGATCTAATCCTGTACTGCTTCCTGCTTTTGGAGAAGATTTCGAACCCCTTTAATTTTTACTCTTTATTTATGCAATCTAATTATTCATTGATTATGTTTTCATTATCTATGTCTGAGTAGATTCATATTTAGGTTTAGGGATTCCCATTAGGGATTTCATGACTTGCTAGATTTATTTATTTCAGTTAGGATTCATAACTTATTTGTTCTTCAACCTTGATTGAGCTTAATACTAGTTTTTAACCTGATCACTTAGAATCTAGATTCTAGGTTGTTAAATTGACACGAAAGTGTGATTTAGAATTTGAACTATTTAGGTTGAGCAATTGAATTACTCGCAAAGAAATTTGGTTTAATTGAATTGTGAACATATCGAACCTGAACTTAAGGCTAGTTTAATTTGTTAGGAATTACAAAGATTGGATTTCTGCTATTAGACTTAGAGAATTCTCACAACGAAAGTTGGTTAGTTCTATATCCGTGTTTGAGTTCTAGAACAGCGCTTAATTTGATCCTGACTGATTATCTGATCTGCTTGTCTGATTTCCTGAGAACTCCCTAGACTTAGCGCTTTTAGTTAATTACTTTCAAACTAATCCTGTTACTGATCTACTTTTCTGCTTTGCTTTTTAGTTTCTCATTACTTTCTCCTAGTTTAACTTGACCGTTCTAAAATCTATCGTAGGTCTAGAGTCTCTGTGGATTTCGATACCCTTTATACTATAATTGCATTAACTGTGCACTTGCATTAGAATAGGATTAAAACTTAGAGCCTATCAAGTTTTTGGCGCCGTTGCCGGGGACTCTTTTGAGTCTTCGATAGATTTGAACTTAGGGTTTAAACTAGGATTTTTATTTTTATTTTTGGTTACTAATTTCTTTGTTTTTTCTCTGTCGCAGGTCTGACATTCGCTTAGCATCGATCGTTGCATTCTTTTGAATCGATCGTTGCAAGGCGACTAGAGTTGAATCGATCGTTGCCTCTTAGCATCGATCGTTGCACTGCGATTACAGACGGTTTATGAAGACGCGTGATACAGAAGTAATCCGAACTCGAATCTCGTTAATATCAGACTTGAGGAGCTTGCTAGACGAGAGAGAACTAACATGAAAAGTCAACGAGCAAGGATGGTGCAAGAACGTTTGATTCTGATACCCGATGCTCAAGGTACCCTAAGGGACCGACAAAACAATCCATATAATGCTGCTGGGCAACGGATTGATGCTGAAGGGAATGTAATCCCTGAACCTGAGCCTGAACCGCGACAATAAAAAGAACAAGGACAAGGCAAAGGACAAGATCAGAGGCATATGGTTATTCATGAGAGGACCCTTGCTGACTATAACCGTCCGGATGAGTTTCATGCTAACCGGTCAGCACTTGTACCCCCTGGTTTTGAGAGGAATGACTTTGAGATCAAGACCATCTACTACTCTATTCTGAGGCAGAATGCCTTCCATGGGTTCCCGAATGAGCAGCCAATAGACCATATTGATGAGTTTGAGGACATAGTCACTGGGATGAAGTATGATGGAGTGAACTATGACTATCTGTTTCTCAAATTCTTCCCTTACTCTCTCGCTGGAGATGCTGCTGCCTGGCTGAAGCAACTTCCACCTGGGAAGTTTCATGGGATGCTGTGAAGAGTGAGTTTCTGAGGCACTTTTATGATGATGCTCGCTCTGATCAGTCAAGACAGGAGATTCTCACTTTCTCCCAAGGTCCTATAGAGCCCCTTAAAGCTGCTTGGATGAGGTTTAAGAAGTACCAACGAGACTGTCCTCATCATGGATTCACTGAAGTGACATTTCTGGACATTTTCTTTAGAGGTATAGATCTCCCTTACCAGACTGCGTTGGATAATTCCAGCAATGGAAATTTCAACACAAGGACTCCTGAACAAGCTAAGCAATTGATAGAGAACTTGGTGAGCAGTAATAGCTGCAAGACTGCTGATAGGAGAAGGAAAGAGTCTGGTGGGAAGATAGATAATCTGGAGATTGCTGATATTAGGACTAAGTTGGACACAGTTTGTAATTTGTTGGCTGGAAAGAAAGCTGTCCATTTTGCTCAGGATGTTGAAGTGATCCAAGCTGAAGAAGACAATCAGGAGGAGGATGTGAACTACATTGGTGGCTCTGGTTTTCAAGGTAATAGGTTTGGTAATCAGCAAGGTAATAGGTTCTTCAATGGTGGACAGAAGAGTGCTTTCACAAGCAACCAAAACTCTTCTGGATTTGGACAGAATGCTGGTTTTCAGAAACCTTTTCAGCAAAGTAATCATAGAACTTATGGATCATCTTCTTATCAGACACCTCCTGCTGCTAATGCTCATGAGAGTAAGATGGAGGCAATGATGGAATAGTTGCTGGAAGGTCAGACTAAGACTGCTGTGGACTTCAACAGGAAGTTAGATGCTGTGTATGAGGACCTTAATGGGAAGTTTGAGTCCTTAAGTACACATGTGAAGCAATTGGACACACAAATGAACAAATTTCAAGCTCTGTCAAAGGAAAGAACGTCCTGGACACCCACATTAAGGCTTGGTCAGTTTATATTAATGATGGATCATACCAAGGTGAAAATTTCGAGTTAAATACAGCTGAACTGATGGAAGAACCTGATAAATCCGAAATTGAGGAAAAACTCTCGGGTGGAATTTGTGAAAATTTTGCTGCATCGATCGATGCACCTATTGCAGCGATCGTTGCATGTCGTGGACAGACAACCTCACTTGATTCTCATGGCATTGATGAAGAGACGGATCAAGAGCTTAATAGACTATTCCCTGGAGTGTCTGAGATAACTCAACAGGAGATTGATGAGGTCAGACAACTGGGAGAGATGGATGAGAAGTTGGAAGAAGTTCCAAAATCTGATGATCCACCATATCAACCTTGTGCGCAGAAATACTTGGAGAAGATGCTGCCAATAGATGAAAAGCTGAAAGATTGGGTGATAGTGGTCCCTAAACAGATTAGTGATGTGCTGCTAACTAAGATCCCGAAGAAGCTACCTGATCCTGGTATTTTGTACTGAGTTGTTCTATTTTTGAGGATGGTTTCAAGCACTCTTTGTGTGACTTAGGAGCTGCTGGAAGTCTCATGCCATACTCTGTGGCAGAGAAGCTGGGGATGACAGATTTTTCACCCACTAGGACCTCTCTTGTTCTAGCTGATCAGTCAATAAGGATTCCGTAAGGAGTTCTTGAGGATGTCCCAGTGAGAGTTGGAAACTACTTAGTTCCGACAGATGTCTTGGTGCTTAAGTACGAAAGTGATCAGGGTGATGCTCTAATACTGGGAAGACCGTTTTTAGCCACAACTGGAGCAGTGATCGACGTAAGGAAAAGTCTGATTGATCTCTATCTGGGAGATGAATCTCTGCACTTTGAGATGGATATGCTACACAAGCCATAAATTGATGGGCAAACCTTTAGGATTGAGGATGGATATAGAGAGAAGACGAGTGACACTTTGGTTTTAGATCATGGAGAAGATTACATTCCTTCTTTTCTTGGACGAGCTCACACCGACACAGCTTACTCTCCACCTTGGATGAGGAGACTTGCACAGAGGCAGTCACAGTCTCTGTCGAGACCTCCAGAAACTTGATCTTGTTCGTCCGGTCTAGCTAATGACCTTAAACAAGCGCTGAGTGGGAGGCAACCCACTGTTTGGTTTGTACATATTATTTTTGGTGTTTTTCTTAGGATTTTACGTTTTGGTTTTGTTTTTGCTGTGTTTTCATTATAGAACACGAGTCTGGAGATATGTGACGATCGTTGCGGACATGTGCAACGGTCGTTGCAGGGAGATATGACGAGGAGATGAAATCGCCTTGTGACGATCGTTGCGGTCCTGAACAACGGTCGTTGCATCTGGTGCAAATTTAAAATTAAAGGTACACATGCGCTAAAACGGAATCGAATCGGTTCACTAGCAACGATCGTTGATTCTATGCAACGGTCGTTGCATTCACGATCCAGGTAAGTGCCTTTAACCTTTTCTCTCTTCTCTTCTTCCCCATTTCGCCGTCCGTACAACCGATTCGCCTCCACCATAAATCACTCAATTTTTCATCATTTTCGTTGATTCAAAGTGCTATTCTTCTTGTTCTTACACGCTCTATCCATTTCTCTAACTCATTCGAAGCAATTCCGAGGTAAGGTATCTCAAATTCATCGATTTCGGATTCGATTTTAGGGTTTTGGAATTAGAATATTTTGGCTTTAGAATGATGATTCCGTACTGATATAGGCTTGATTTAGGCTGATTAATGATGAGATTATACTGCTGTTGTGATTGTGGATTGATTCTTATACGATTTGAAGGATTATATGGCGACTGTGAAGGATTATACTGCGATTTCACATAGAGTTTTTGCGTGACTAACTGGCCTTTATTTCTTTGTTGCAGATGCCTCCTCGCGGACAACCTCGTAAACGCAGAGCTACTACAGCTGCAGACCAGCCTCCTCCACCAGAAGAATGGTTTCTCCGCGACTCAACGCTACCTGAGCCTTATCAGAGAGATCGGGAAGCCATACAGTTGCCTTGGCCCAAAGAATATAAGGAGAAGATCCCGACAGATAAGTTATGGGACATGGCACCTGACCAGCTGATTAGGACTGACACATTCACAGAGAGGCCGATAAATGACTACTGGGACGAGTTCGATACACTGCTCCACAATGGCTGGTGTGATATGGATGTTCAGCCGACCAAGTTTGCTGACTATTGGAGTTGCAAGACCTTAGGCATTGATGAGCATGTGTTGATATTGGTTAAGGGCATTGGTCTGGGGACAATGCCTATGCAGTATTATGAGTTATACCCTGACCTGGTGAGACAGTTATTGGCGACTTGCAGAGTCTACTATCCTGATCCGGAGCGCAGGAAAGCCGCAGATGGTATCTTTACATTCATGAGCTTAGGAGTCAGGTATCGGATTCCCCTTCTAGATATCTGTCGTATTTATGGATTCAGCGTGGAGCCTACACACACTGGTATAGCTCTTGAGTGGGATAGACAGGAGGCGCAGTATTTTTGGGATCAGTTTGGCAATGGAGCATATGACTCGAGGATCACGAAGCAGAGTCAGGTCAGGCATCCTGTTCTTAGATATGTGATCCGCATCTTGGGTTACACGCTGCTGTGCAAGGCCGAGGCAAACAAGATGCGCAAGAATGAGCTAGAGATCCTTTTCATTGGGTTGAAGGAGCTTTTTGATGGTACTGACTTGCGAGATCCTGCTAGAGATCTCAACTTAGGAGCTGTGTTTGCTCATCACTTGTGCTCACTGACGACGAAAGCATTGGGTGGGAAGAGCACTGAGACAGTGGGGAGTCTGCTTACTCCCATCTTCCGGCATTGCAGGATCCCTCTAGAGGGTATGGAGCGTGATGATAGCAGGGTATATATGGATTTGTCCCACTTACAGAGTGCTACTTGGCTGAAGGAGAGACGCAGCTGGGTCTACTATGACACACATGGGCAGAAGCATGGTGTGGATCTTCCTGCTGCTGATCTGACTAAGATCGATACATTGGCTGCCTTGGATTTCCAGCCACCTATGCGAGATCAGCGCAAAGTTCCTACGATGGCCCATCCGCTGGGAGAGCCTTATACACAGGCTTCTTCTTCTTCTGCGCCTGCATCTGCTACTCCTGCTGCACATGACATTGGTCCTTATCCTGCTCCTTCAGTACCTTTGAGTGAGATGTCTGAGGGAGAGTGGAGAGAGCATCATGATGGTATTCTACGGAGCATCTGGGACTTCATGCATGGCTGCACTTGCAGCAGACAGCCACAGATTCATCAGCCCGTTCCTTCCCGTCGACGTAGACAGCGCTCTCCGACTCTTGTTCCTTCGAGCGATTCTGATCCCTATGCTGGCATAGATGACGAGTGAGAGTAGTGGCATTTTCAGACTATCGGTTCTGTATTTCTTTTTCACTTTTTCTTTTGCACTTTTCTTTTGATTTTTCTTAGGATTCTTATGTTTGGGATGATATGCTTGCTTTTAGACTATCTGTTACTTTGATTTTGCTTGTTTGCATTGATTTTCAGCTTTCAGGTTTGAAATTTGAGACTTTCTCACGGACTAACCTGCTAACTGCTGACTGTTACGACGAATCGAAATGCAACGATCGACACGGTCCTGTGTGTCGATCGTTACAACACAAAAATCGCATTGCAGCGATCGTTGCGGACCTGAGCAACGATCAACTCATATCGCAATCGCCTTGCAACGATCGTCACATTTATGCGTAACGGTCGATGCATGAGCGAGACAGGTAAAAATTAGACAGAACTTAACTCATCCCTTAACATTTTTACTTTCTTTTACCGATCCTTAGCTTGACACTACTAGAGACAGTGTGTTTCAAGTGTGGGGGAGGTGGTACTGACTTTTATCTTTCTGCTTTCTAAGAATCAGTCCTATTTTTTTCAAAATTTTGTTTTATTGAGTCAAAACGGTTTAAGTAAGAAACAATGAATTTTTGAGAAGTTAACAACTCTTGCAGATTGGGATGAAGTTGCAGGATCAATATATGACTATTAGAAAACCCTATGCGGATCAACCTACTGAGGACACCCATATCAATTCAGGTATTCAGAGGATCCTTTACTGACTTCACCCTTGTAAATCTGACTTAATTTTGTCACCTAAGAGCTTGGTATACCTTGAGTCGGATTCCTCTGTTTGTTCTGACACAGCTTGTAAACCTGTCCGAGTAAGGTTCCCTTTTCCCCTTCTCTAAAGTAAAAAAAAAAGAGAATAATAAACTGAGGATGAGCTAGTAGCTCCGAAGTGGTCGCGGGAGTGGTAGCTACCACTATTACCGCCTGTGCATCCATGGAATGTGTCCAAAGTACACCCCATAACGGAAAGAGCACTGATAAAAAAAAAAATGATACCCAATGGAGAAAATCAGTTGCTAAGGAAGGGAAAAGAGAAGAAAGGAACCAGAAAAGATAATATGGTGGTCTAGAGCTAACAGAGTAAGAATCCATGTGCCCTTTGATCGATAATCCTTAGGTGAGACCGCACTTAATAGCTTATAGAAGTCAATAGGGTGAATTTGAATTGCTTTGGATTGATTGTGGAGTTTACTCAGGACAGTTGCTAAGTGTGGGGAAAGTATATGTTGGTCTTGATATCTTGCAGGTGATTCTTTCAGTGGCTTACTAAGGGGAATCTGAGTGTTGTTGCTTCTAGGATGAAAAGAGTTTCTGAAAGTTTTCAAACCTCTTCACTACATTCTAGTTCTCTGTTTTGCTCGAGAGCAAGCAAAGGCTAAGTGTGGGGGAGTTGATATATCATGGTTTTCACCGGTTTTGGACCATGATATAAGTATGTTTTAGAGTCTTTTGGTGTTTCTTTAGAGTCTTTTACATGTATTATTAGGTACATGCACGTTTGGAGCGGATTTGGTGATTATGGAGCTTTTTGGAGCATTTTGGAGTTTTGACCCGAGAGATAGAGTTCACTGTCCAAAACTGAGTAATGCATCGATCGACACACATTGTGCATCGATCGACACACGAGCAAGATGGGCTTATATTCGGCGGTTTAATGAAGAATATGGATATTGCACTTTGGCCCATAAGTTTCCAATAATTACAAAGAAGCCCCAGTCGTAATTAGGCCTTTATAATCAGGTTTTTACATCAGTTGTTAGATACGCTTTCATACTTTGAGCATAGAGATTTTAGAGCTTTTGGGGCTGATCTAATCCTGTACTGCTTCCTGCTTTTGGAGAAGATTTCGAACCCCTTTAATCTTTACTCTTTATTTATGCAATCTAATTATTCATTGATTATGTTTTCATTATCTATGTCTGAGTAGATTCATAGTTAGGTTTAGGGATTCTCATTAGGGATTTCATGACTTGCTAGATTTATTTATTTCAGTTAGGATTCATAACTTATTTGTTCTTCAACCTTGATTGAGCTTAATACTAGTTTCTAACCTGATCACTTATAATCTAGACTCTAGGTTATTAAATTGACACGAAAGTGTGATTTAGAATCTGAACTATTTAGGTTGAGCAATTGAATTACTCGCAAATAAATTTGGTTTAATTAAATTGTGAACATATCGAACCTGAACTTAAGGCTAGTTTAATCTGTTAGGAATTACAAAGAAATTTGGATTTCTGCTATTAGACTTAGAGAATTCTCACAACGAAAGTTGGTTAGTTCTATATCCGTGTTTGAGTTCTAGAACAGCGCTTAATTTGATCCTGACTGATTATCTGATCTGCTTGTCTGATTTCCTGAGAACTCCCTAGACTTAGCGCTTTTAGTTAATTGCTTTCAAACCAATCCTGTTACTGATCTACTTTTCTGCTTTGCTTTTTAGTTTCTCATTACTTTCTCCTAGTTTAACTTGACCGTTCTAAAATCTATCGTAGGTCTAGAGTCTCTGTGGATTTCGATACCCTTTATACTATAATTGCATTAACTGTGCACTTGCAGTAGAATAGGATTAAAACTTATAGCCTATCACAAACCAAAAGAAGGGTCCACGCATCACCTTCAAGATTGTAAAAACAGAAAAGGGAGTCGTCGATACATCTTCACATAACAACAAACCTCCCTCTCGTTAAAAGAGCGCGAGCCAATCCACAAATCGGAAGGCCACCAAAGGCCAACAGTAAAAGGAAGCAAAGAGCTCATCGATAGAACGACCTCACCGCCACGGTCCATAAAAATCCGACTCTGCATCGCCAAAAACCCAACCTTAAATGGGAAAACACAGAGGTCTAAAGCACTTCCCATAAGAAAGAAATGAGCCGTGAAGGAGTCGAGAGAAAATGATACATTTATAGCAAAAAGAAACGATTACCAAGAAAGGCAACAAATGCGGTACAACAACTACCAAAGCAATATTTAATGAGAACGACAATTCTTTCCACGAAGAAAATGTTAAACAGCTATCAAAAGTAATGACGCCTAGAAAATCGCAAAACTCAAAGAAATAGAAAGCAATCAAGAGAGAATAAGCCAGAAAATCAACCGCAACAAGAATTCAAGGACGAGCAGCAAACATCTCCAAACATTCACCAGCTTAAGCTTTCATCAAGGAAAAATAAAAAAGGGGAGGAAGGAATACCCGACTCAGTAAATGTAAGAAAAAATTGAAGAAAAGGTCAGTAACGGACAAGCAAGACAGCCGCCCAGGTCGGCTATATACTTTCACAAAGAAAGAAAAAAGCAATAACGAAGACTCAAAAAAATACATCATGGAGTTCATCTCGAAATCTCTAAAACTCACAAACCGGTAACCACCTCGGCAGTGATGAGTACGCCGTTTGTTCCTCCCTAATCTTCTACCGTCTCATACGAGTACACATTGCCTGGCTCATGACCGTCAATCGGAGTCATGCGAAGATCTCCCTCATCAAGAGAAATGGTCCTCCTGAAAGCCAGCTTGGCCCTCAAAAGAGCATCATACTCTTTGAGCTGGACAATCTTGGACGCATGAATCTTAACCCCATCATCTATAAGAAGTTGAAAGGCACCGAGGAGAGCAACAATCTGATTCAACTCAAACAGTTTATTCATAACTGGGATTTCCTCCCGCTTCTTCAGCCTAATTTCGTAGAGACGGTGTGAAGCCTTCTTATGAATCTTCTGCCGCTCGTCAAGAATAACTTCATCACAAGAAGCTTGAATACGATCCAGTTCAGATATGAGAGACTCAACCTCCAGTTTCATGGATTCAACCTTCCCCTTAGCTTCATCTTGAAGTTTCCGCTTCTTCTCCTCAAGATTGGACACCCTTTTCTTCAACTCAGCGTTAACATCTTCAACTTCGGAAAAATCTTATGAGTATCCTTAAGTCCCGAGCGGAACCTTGCAGCCTCTCCAGCTTCCTCTCGTCCTCCTCATCGGATTTAGCTTTCCGCAGCTGCTCCTCATAAGACTTCATGAGGCAATTAAGCTTGGCAAAGGCCTAAAAAAATGAGACAAAGACGTAAGAAAGACACTCGAAACACCCGCAATATCAATCAGCATGACACTTACCATCGCAAAATGTTGACTCATATCCTTTTGAAGAAGTGGTTTATGCATCCCGTTAATAGGAGACAAAAAACGAGTCAGCTCCAAACTTAAATGCTGGAAGAATTTCATACATCAGAGCTTAGCGTTAACCATCAAACTCGTCCCTTTGTAACGCTACATGAACAAAAAGTCCACCGGTTTTGAGTTGTGACCATCCAGCAACCTCTTTACCGGCCTATCCGCAAAATGATCAATCGCAAGCCTGGACTCGCTTGTCAATCTTTCCCCCTACATGATTTCCTTCATCCATGGTAAAGTACGAGCTACTAGTATATGCAGACACATCCTCCAATTCCAACCTACACCTTTTCTTCCCCAACCGACGAGTAGCCTCTCCGATCTCTGGATCTGCATCCTCTTTCTCTGAAAAATTTATGCCGTCAAAAATAAATTTTTGTCATGATCGATTTTGGCTCCATCTTCCTCTTTCTCTTCCAAATCAACATCTCGGTTCTCCTCAGGGTCCTTCGCAACAACCTCATGTTCTTCCTCGGCTTTTTGAGGAAAGAGTTTGCTCGTCGGTTACTTGCTCAACCAGCCAAGCCGCGCTCGTATCTTCTTCAAGGTTAATTATTGGTGGGTTATTAGGGACATGCGAGAATTCTCGAAAAATAATCAGGCAGCTCGGCTTTAACTCGGCCCATTTTTGAAAAACCGAACTTCCATCTAGTCATGAAAAGATGAAAGAACAACAATCAATCATCAACAAGGCAACAAAGGGAAGACATCACCTAGCATCCTCAAAAGCTCAATACGTCGCACATAATTGAACTACTCCAAATACCAAAAGACGAGCAACAATTTTGGGAAAACAAATGAATAAATTAAGAGCCATGAAAACAAACCTATCTGAAAGCAACCCGCAGACGAAAACGCAGATCCAACATATAGAATTTGAAGACCCAAACGGTGAACAACAATATCAATCACTATAATAAGGATTAAACCGAGAAAGGGAAACCCACTCGACACAAAACAAAATGAGACAAAATCCAGAAAGAGGAGGCAACACTTGAGCAAAATAAAGCAAAATGAAGAATTAGAAACCCAAATGGGGGTTTTTATAGAGAAAATAAGGAATTGTTATCAAGAAAAGCAAACGACGCGACTTTTCGATAGGAATCTTTTCAACCCTTAAGCCGCGAAAGAAGTTCAACGTTCCAATCAGCGCCGAACAAGCCAGATAACCCGACCGGATTTCTTTTTGACTTAAATACTCAGAAAATTCGCCAACATCGATCCGAGCCAAAGATCGACGAACTGGGGAGGGGGGGGTCTAATTATACGATATGAGTTTAGCATCCCATCTATAAGCCCATCAAAATATGCCACCTCATCAAAACATTTTTGGCCCAAAGATTAAAGCCCGCTAAGGAGTAAATAACCCAACAAGAATTTTGACCACTTTTAATTTAAATAGACCCTTCATTGTTCAGTTAGTGTTATCTTGTAATTTATAAAGCGAGGGGACTAAGCAATCTTTAGGGAGCTTTTCCATCGACGACCTCCCATCTCGTCCATCATGTTCATTGTTCGGCTTCAACCTAATTATTAATAACTGAGAGTTTCCAACCTCACTTTAATCTCATTTACTTTTTTGTTCGGACCCTTTTGACTCCAATTCTGACACTCTCGGACTTGGTCGAAATCCCGCAACAACATTGACCACTCTGCAATGACCTAAGATCGAGATCAGGAAGCTCACAGAGCCCTAGTGAAGAGTCTTCGCCGAAAGAGAACATTTTAAAAGGGACTGAGAGTGGATCAAAGGCTAAGATTGGCTCTTCAAGAAGGGTATCAGGAGCTTTGAATAGACTCCTTCCTCTCCAAAATAATACCCAGGTATGTTTGATGACTCAGGAAAATCTCAATTCTGAAAATCACATGTAACATTAGAATAAAAGACCACAAACAAAACATAACATAGTTCGAGACATTGAGACAGTAAAGAACGGATCTTTATGGGAGTGGATTCTTTCAAAATAGCTATAGCGAATAAATGGAATCAATTTATCTTTGGTGGAGGACTAATTTGTTAGAAGAAAGAACCAATGAAACAACTAAAACCAAGATCTAGATACAAGAGTAATTATATTGGAGAAGAACTAAGCCTTTAAGAACACAAAATTCTTATGTTCCAGAAATCGCGGAATCGCTTGTGAAAAGGACCGGTTCCCATTATCAAATCTCAATTCTCATAAAAAACGATGGACGTCTTATTCTGTACCCTTTGTCCTTATTAGCACGAGTTCTTCGAGGACGATATTATAGACAATCTAGCCCATTGAAAGACCGGGGGTTTACTCACCCTCCTATGGATGGGGGAGTATTCTGGCTGCAAAACCCTCTCTGATGATGGGACTAAGGAAAACTATTGGGTTGGGGATCAACATTCGAGTGTGGAGTGAGTCATGGATCCTAGAAATTCTGGCATGCCCGGCGAGACCTTTGAACCCCATATCCTTGTGCATTCATTCATTCACCAAGACGACCAAGACACGAGAGAATGAAATGTCCCCTTTTTAGGGTACATTTCCAATCTGAAGACATACCTCTTATTCGGGTCGAGAGCGAGCCGAAACCGAGTCCTCGATGGATATGCATGGAATCACACAAAATCAGGTATATAAAACGTAAAGTATGGATATGACCTTATAAGAAATAAAATATTCTTTAAGAGACATTGGAAGTTAAAGAACTGAGTATCACTGCACTTCATATGTCAAACACTTACGGGATATATTGCTACATGTTAGAACCTCACCTATACGCTTTTGGTATCCGACATGCATTGTCCTAGATGTGGTGCTCCATAAAATTGATCAACCATTTACTTTTTTGAAAAAAATGTATATTAATATTATTTATATGTTGAGTTTTACCTTTTAATAAAAATTATAATTTAGCTTTAAATTTTTTAATTAGGCTAATTTAATCATTTTACTTATTATAAATAAATGTAGTTTTTACCATCTCTTTGTATATTTGAACAACATGATTTTTTTTTGTCAACTGGTTTTGGACCACAACGGGCTGGCCTATTAGCCCTGTTCCTCATATGTGGAGTCGATCCCTTAACCTTTATAAAGATGAGCATTGACATCAAAGGTAGAACACCACTAGCCCACATGTGCCGCCCGTAGAACATCATGATTATTCCTCATATTTTTCTTTTTTTGTTTAAGTTTAATAACTTCGGTATAATTTAACTCAAAATTAGTCCATAAGAAATTACTTAAAATGGATATCTACGTGTCATCCACGTCAATATTGATTAACGGAAAACTAACGTCATTTACATTTTTTATGGAATTAGCCACATTTTATAAGTTTATATTTCTATTTTCAAATTAAAGTTAGTTCTAGATGTTTTTGACATTACTCAATAGTCGTGTATGTAAATTGTTTCGACTTAAGTTCTTAGGGAAATAAGACATTTTTCGAAATTTATATCGATAACTTTTTTTAGAAGTTTCTACATTTAAATTTGTTGAGGGGTCCGCCTGTTGATGTAGGAAAAAAAAAAATCAATCTAATGATTGATATTCTTTTGGTTTAAGATTGAACGGTAAAGATTAAATTTGTTTTTCTTTTTGTTTCCAAAAGGTCTAACCAAGTGAATCGTTGCAATTTTTCAGCTCATAACTAGTTTCACCAACAAAAAAACAAACTTTGAAAGTGAATTGTTGTGTGATTCTTCAGTTCATAAACAGTTTCACCAAGAAAACCAAACTTTTAAAGTGAATTGTTGCGATTCTCGTATAATTGTAATGATAGATTTTAAGAGATTTTAAATCCAATTACTATTCAATGTTATTCAATCAATGATTTTAAATTATGTCATAAAATCCAGTTTTATAGGATCTTTTATTTTTGTTATTCACGTTTAAAAGATTTTAAAGTTCAATATTATTTAATTTAAATTTCAAATATTCTATTAAAATTCATTGTTATTCAAAACTAAGTGGGCTTACTAGTTCCTGTATTTTAATGGGTTTAAAATCTAAACAAAATCAAATTTTATCGGTTTTATGATTTTAAAATTCATATTCATATTAATTGTTATTGGTTCTATGATTTATAAATATTAATTTAAATCATATGTTATTCAGTCCCACAAATTTATTTATGGATTTGATTTTATAGTGAATTTTGGTAGATTTAGAAGGATTTCTATGTTAAAAATACAAACATTAAAATATGAGGGAAAACCTACAGATTTATAAATATTAATTTAAATCAATATGTTAAATTTGGAAAACAGTGACTTTTGCAAGGATTTGTAATTCATATATGGATTTTCAAATCACTTAAAATACATAAACGAATAATATCCTAAATAACTTTAAAAATATTTGTATATTGAATTATTTGAAATAAAATTACAATGGAATTTTATGAGTAAATTATTAAAAACAAAATGCAGATCGTTTTTTAGAAGGTATCGACAAAAATATTTTTCTAGTTTCATCTACAGAAATCGTTTTACGACTTCTCACTCGTCTTAATAATGATAAAATGTATTCTTTGGTTATGATTTTGGGAAATCTAGGAAATAAGTGTTTAATATACTCCTTATACCCGTTTGGGCTGTACCCCTTCTTACGGCAAGATTTAGGATGTGTTAAATTACCTATGAGGCATGGATAGGAAGGTAACAATTCATCACCTTTCAAAGAATGCCTTTCTTTTATAATACCATCGCCCGCACTTAGGAAAAAGATACTACAGCAAGAGCTCTGGTGTGTTGGCGACTCAATTCTTTGTAACGGAATGGAAATCGAGTTTAGTGTAAACCCTCCGTCGCTTGATAAAGCACCAGTATGGGCTACCGTCAAAGGTTACGTTTCGATCTTATTGGAAGGACTTAGTATCATCTGTCGTCCTCTTGGTCGTGCGATTGATTCTAAACCATTTATAAGCATCTCGGCGGCAGAAGTTAAAGTGATTGTTTATTTAACCAAGCCTCTCCTATCTGAAGTAGAAATTGAATGTGAAGATGGGAAAGTTCTCGTGCTTCAAGTCATTTATCCATGGCTACCGCCATTGTGCACTTTATGCAATGAAATCAGGCTTAAGGTCTCGCTATTCCCTGCCGTCCTTCCAAAGGATAGCAGCAATACCAAATTTAGCAGAGAGTAAAACTACTTGGAAGAAAATTTCAAAGTCTCATATGAAATCGGCTAAGGCTGTAGTGATTGGTGCTGACCTGTGGAAAACGAATGTGGTAGTTTTGAAACATGCTGAAATAGAGATGGGTTCCAAGAGCAGTAATGTGAAGAATGGTGTCACAGTTTTGCAGGATCAGTGATATATCATGGTTTTTACCGGTTTTATGTCATGATATAATTGTGTTTTAGTGTTTTTTGCGTTTTTTTAGAGTCTTTTACAGGTATAATCAGGTTTGGAGCATAATTGGAGATATTGGAGCATTTTGGGGATTTTTGGAGTGCTTGGCCGAGAGATTGAGCTCACTGTCCGATTTTGAGATCATGCATCGATCGACACACCTTTGGTGTCGATCGACACACTAGCGAGATGGGCCGATTACGTCGGTTTAATGAAGAATGAAGATTTTGCACTTTGGCCCAGAAGTTTCCAGTATTTACAAAGAAGCCCCAGCCGAGATTATGCCTATATAATTAGGATTTTGGTGTTTATTTTAGATACGCTTTCATACTTAGAGCTAAGATATTTTTAGAGCTTTTGGGGCTGATCTATTCCTGTACTTCATCTATTTTGGAGAAGATTTCGAACCCCTTTATCTATTTAATTTCTTATATGCAATCTATCATATGATTTCTGTTTCATTAATCATGTCTGAGTAGATTCATAGTTAGGTTTAGGGTTTCTCACTAAGGATTTCATGACTTGCTAGACTTGTTTAATTCAGTTAAGGATTCACATGAATAGAATGTTCTTCGATCTAAATTGAGTTTAATGCTAGTTCTAACCTGATCAATTAGAATCTAGATCTTAGGTTGCTAAATATGGCACGAGAGTGTGGTTTAGAATCTGAACTATTTAGGTTGAGCAATTAAATTATTCGCAAAGAGATTTGGCTTAGTTTAATTGTGAACATATCGAACTTGAAATTAATGCTGGTTTAATCTGTTAGTAATTGCAAAGAGATTTGGATTACTGCACTTAGACTTAGAGAATTCTCGCAAAGAGATTTGGTTAATTCTATATCCGTGATTTGAGTTCTAGAACTGCACTTAATTAGATCCTGACTGATTGATTTGTATGCTTGTCTGATTTCCTGAGAACGCCCTAGACTTAGCGCCTCTAATTAACTGCTTTCACAACCAAACCTGCTATTGATTTACTTTCTTGCTTTGCTATTTAGTTTACTTCACAATTGCTTTCTTCTTAGTTTAAATTCCTACGGTTCTTTATCTATCGAGACCAGAGTCTTTGTGGATTCGATACCCTATATACTACAATCACTTAACTGTGCACTTGCAGTAGAATAGGATTAAAACTACACCCTATCAATCAGGTTTCACATTCTCCCTCTCAGATTGTCCAGGATCCTCTGCCGCAGGTCCCTATCAAGGAGATTGTTTCTGAAACTCATGTTGTTTCATGATCGTTTTATGCTACTGATCATCAAGCTAAGTGAGACATTATTGTTATGCCTAAGGCGGCTGAGATTGTTGTAAGAATTGTAAGAATGTGAAGATTGACTTAGAGAGAAAGGAAGAACAAGTAGAATTACTAGAGAGAGAGATTGAGAAGTATGTGGGAAAGACTCCCTAAAAGTATATTATCAATTGTGTGGCTACAAGAGTTAAATAGGCCACCCATTAGGGTTTACATTTCAAAATGAGCTTTGGGGGGAAGAGAAAAACATTTGAATTTGAATTAGGCTCCTAAAAGAAATCTTGACTAGTCTATTTTACTGTTCATCCGCGTCCACAATTCTGAAGATGATGTGTTGGTGTCTGTGTTGACGACACGCATGACATCAATAATCCTGAACACTCTGTGTTGGTGTCTGTATCAACGACACATACCGCTTCTACAATCCTGAACACTCTGTGTTGGTGTCTGTATCGACGACACATACCGCTTCTACAATCTTGAACATTCTGTGTTGGTGTCTGTGTTGAGGACACACATAATGTTCAGACTTTTCATAATGTGTTCATCTCAATATGAACATCTTAGGTCTTCATCTCAATACTCCCCCTCAATCTTGAATCACAAGGATTGAGATCAAGCTTGGAACAATGAAGACCTACCTCATTAAAAACCTAAGTATAGAAAACTACTTGGGATAAAACTATACTTAGGGAAAAAGAGTGTAGGTTTCAAGGTTTAGGAGAACATGATTGAGGAATATCCATGAGTCCTAGCTTCGTACGGATGGACTCACAAACCTTCTGACTTGCTGCCTTAGTAAAGATATCAGCTAGTTGCTCCTCCCTTCTTGTATAACAAGGTAAGATCACTCCTTGCTCCACCATCTGTCTGACTTTGTGACAATCAACTTCAATGTGCTTGGTCCTCTCATGGAATACCGAATTAGATGCAATGTGAATTGCTGCTTGATTATCACAATGCATTGTGATAGGTTCTGATGACTCAATCCCCAAATCCTTAAGAAGTGCCTTGATCCAACTTGCCAACAAACACTTGATGTTCTTGAGGAAAGTGAGCCATGGAACACACTGCTTGGATAGGATGAGCTACTGCATGACTGTTGTAATAGATGAAATCCTTCTTCCTCCATTCAGATGGGTCCTTCTTCTCTCTTGTACTCCTTCTTAGTGTTTGGACCGGTTGTTGTTGATGCTCCATATCCACATGATCTTCCTCATTACTTGCTATTGTATCTTGATCGTGAATGGTAGAACCGGTTTGATCCAAGTCTTCTTGTGCCAGATCTGGTTCTTGATTGCCTCCCTCATGATCAAGATTGGTAGCTTCTGAAGTTTCAACAACCGCATCCTTCTTCTGAATGTCAGCATTACTCTTAGCTTGTCCAATCCCAAGGTTCTCCAAGATTATCCTCAAGTTGGTGGCTCGGTCAGAAGGGTTTTGGGATATGTCTTTTAAACTATCCCAACTCTTATCTGTGTAGAAGCTCTTATGTTCCATAAACTTAACATCTCTTGAAACCAAAACCCTTCTTGTTTCTGGTACATAGCACTTGTAACCTTTTTGTGTTGTTGAGTACCCAATGAACATTGCTCGTGTACTCTTTGCCTCAAGTTTGTTCCTTTTCTCTCCTGGAATCAGAACAAAATACACACACCCAAACACTCTTAAGTGATTAATAGATGGACTGGTTTTGTTCAATACCTGATATGGAGATGAATCATGAAGGATTTTTGTTGGAATCCTATTAATCAAGTAGCATGCTGCCATAACAGCATCTCCCCAAAAACTTTTGGGAACGTTAGTATGGAACATCATGGATCTTGCAACCTCCATTAGATGTCTGTTTTTCCTCTCAGCAACTCTATTTTGTTGTGGAGTGTACGGACAGCTTGTTTGATGAAGGATGCCATGCTTGGATAGGTGTTGTTTGAAGGCTTGACCAGTGTACTCCCCACCATTATCTGATCTAAAAATTTTGATCTTGGCATTGAAATAGTTAGTAATGTAGTTCTGGAAGTTCACAAATGCTTCTAACACCCTATCCTTTGATTGAATCAGAGTTATCCATGTGTATTTTGATTTTTCATCAATGAATGTAACAAAGTATTTATGGTTCTCTCTAGATACACATGGTGCAGTCCATACATCAGAATGGACAAGATCAAAGCAACTTTCATAGATAGTTTTAGAAGATGGAAAAACAGACTTGCAATGCTTACCAAGTATACAAGCCTCACACTCATCATTCTTAAAAGAAACTTTAGGCATTAACAATCCTAAGGCCCTAGAGTGAGGATGGCCTAGCCTAGCATGCCAAACAGAGTCATTAACTAAATCAGAATTGGAACTAAACGCAGAAAAAAGTTCAGAAGCAAATGGGGATAATTCAGAAGCAAGAGAAGTGTCTTCAAGCATGTATAGCTCATCCTTTGTCACACCTCTTCCAAGCAACCTACTAGTCTTAATATCCTGAAACACCACATCATTAAGGCTAAAAATAACATTGCAATCAAGGTCAGTAGCAACACGCTTAACAGATAATAAATTGGAAGTGAAACTAGGCATGTAGAATGCTTTGGACTCTTTATCAAATAGCTTAAGGTTTCCTATACCCTTAACAGGAACTCTATCTCCATTTGCAATAACAACATTTCCTAAGGCCGGTTTAACATTTCTGATCAAGTTAGAGTCACTAATCATATGATGCGAAGCTCCTGAATCAACAATTAAAGGCTTAGAACTAGTTGATGCATGAAGAGAGTTACCAAGTGCATTACCAGAGTTGTCTTTGAGGGCTTTGATGAGTGCATCAAGGTCTGATCTCCTGACCACATCATCATGAACCGCCATCAGTGGGTTATGAGTTGAGACAACCATGGCTTTGCCCTCTCTATGACCAGCAGCAACACAAGCCCTTGAAGAACTGGGACCATCCTGCTCAGCTGCTCCATTGGAGTAGTGTGCTCTCTGCTCCCTGAAACGGTTGTTGTTGTTGCTGCCATTGAAGTTCCTAGGCTTGAGATGGGGATAGAGAGTCCAGCACTTGTTCCTGAGATGCCCTTTCATCTTCCAGTGATCACACACCACCACCTTTCCATCTTCCTGCTTGTACACACCTTTGTTTGCTGTGACAAGCTCTCCTTTTCCACCAAACAATCCAAAGGAACCATACTCCTTTTGAATCTGTGAACATACATCATCCAATGACGGAAGTGTTTCTGACCTCAAGATATGTTGAATGAGGCTGTGGTAAGAGGGATTCAGAGTGAGCAGGAGAGCAAAGACCTTGTCTTGCTCACGCCTCTCACTTAAGACCATAGGATCCACAGAACTTGGCCTCAGCATTTCCAACTCAGCCCATAAGGACCTGAACTTGCAAAAATGAGCCTTGAACTCCATGTCTTCTTGATGGAGGTTACTGAGAGCAAGCTTGACTTCAAACACCCTGGTCAGATTAGACTTGTTGCCATACACCTTCTCAAGTGTATCCCAAAGGTCTTTAGCAGTCTCACAATAAGAGTAGCCTTCCAAGATTGATGGTTCAAGAGAGCTTTGCAGAATGGAGAGTACATTCTGGTCTCCTTGAACCCATAGCTCTTCATCAACATGAACAGCCTCTTCACTAGCTTCAGAACCAGCCTTAGCACCTGCTTCAGCCCCTGCTTCAGCTCCAGCTTCAGCAACAGCCTTAATCTTCTGTGGAGCAGTACTGCTCATGACATGCTTCCACAATCCTCTGCCACCAAGGGCAGACTTTTCCATCCTAGCCCATACCAAATAGTTCGCCCCCTTTAGGGTCACTGGTATCAAGACTCTTGAGTTCTCCATGACTTAGACAGGAGGGAATATCAAGAAAAAAGGTTTCAAAAGAGTTTAAAGAGATTGAGACAGAACCGCTTGAAAACAGAAACTTATAACCGAGTTTTTAGAACGAGAATGAACAAGAAATGAAGAGTGAGTGATTAGCGGAAGTGAGTATCAGGTACATGAGCTTTTAAGCTCTGATACCATGTAAGAATTATAAGAATGTGAAGATTGACTTAGAGAGAAAGGAAGAACAAGTAGAATTACTAGAGAGAGAGATTGAGAAGTATGTGGGAAAGACTCCCTAAAAGTATATTATCAATTGTGTGGCTACAAGAGTTAAATAGGCCACCCATTAGGGTTTACATTTCAAAATGAGCTTTGGGGGGGGGGAGAGAAAAACATTTGAATTTGAATTAGGCTCCTAAAAGAAATCTTGACTAGGCTATTTTACTGTTCATCCGCGTCCACAATTCTGAAGATGATGTGTTGGTGTCTGTGTTGACGACACGCATGACATCAATAATCCTGAACACTCTGTGTTGGTGTCTGTATCGACGACACATACCGCTTCTACAATCCTGAACACTCTGTGTTGGTGTCTGTATCGACGACACATACCGCTTCTACAACCCTGAACATTCTGTGTTGGTGTCTGTGTTGAAGACACACATAATGTTCAGACTTTTCATAATGTGTTCATCTCAATATGAACATCTTAGGTCTTCATCTCAATAATTGTGAGGTCTGATAATCAGAAACTGTTAGTAGGGGATTCTTTAGTAGAGGAACCCTTCGTTTTGGCTTCAAAAACTTCACCGCACATGGCTTTTGCTCCTATTCAGCAAACATGTCCAACAATCTCGAATAAGTTTGATATTCTGGTTGAGGAAGGTAAAAAACTGGAGCTTATTCAATCACACAGAGCTACGTCCATGATTATTGGTTCTCCTTCTTCACCCACCCCATCAAACATGATTGTGAAGAATAGGAAGTCCCGATGCTCGCCTGTCGAAGGTGGTATTCTTTCACTTGAGTGGAAGAATATTCACCCCAAAAACTAAATTTTATGTTGGATACGTTTTTTTTGGAACGTGTGGGGATTAAATGAAACTACGAAACATAGCCCTCTATCTATCTGGCTTGACAAAAGGTCAGTATTTTTTGGGACGCTTTTAGAAACACATGTGAAGGTAGCAAGCAGATCGCGGCCGTTCCGATTTTTCAATCTCTTGACTAAGCAGCTCAGGTTTTTGGACACTGTATATGAGGCTTGGAGTGAGGCAGGTGAAGGAGATTTTTTGTCGCATCTCTAAAACAGCTCTATTTCAAGTTGAATAACCTAAAAAGACCTATGAAATCTCTTTACAATGCGAACTTCAGTGAAATAGAAAAAAGAGTTTTGGAAGCCGAGGAAAGATTGAAATCTCAGCAGCTTCTAGCGTTGAACGACCCTTCTAGCTTGAATGTAGAAAATGACGTAGCAGCTAGACATGCTTGGTCCTATTTAAGACTTTCTGAAGAGAGTTTTTTTTGGTCAAATACCAAGGATAAAGTGGATGGGGGAAGGAGATTCAAATACTACCTTCTACGTGAGAGTTACATCGGCTAGAAATGCTAGCAATGCGGTTAAATATTTGCTGCGATCTGATGGTACTCGAACGGATTCTCTGAAAGAATTTCATGAAGTGGATCTTCACCACTTCGAGAATCAGCTTTGCACTATTAGAGGGGCTTTCTTACATGATCTTCCTGGTTTCCAAAACTACATTTCTTACCTGATATTCCGGATCAGCAAGCCTCCTTTCTTCTACCGTTTACTGCAGAAATGACTCAGCAGTGTTTAATCAAAATGCCGTCAAATAAGACTCCCGAACAAGATGGTTTCCCAGCAAAATTCTTCAGATCAGCTTGGTCAGAGGTTGGAAACGAATTCCGCCAGTCGACCCTTCAGTTCTTCGAGGTCAGTTTTATGCCTTCTTGTCTTAACTCGACATCTCTCGTTCTTATCCCTAATTGACCACAAGCTGATTAAATAAAGGAATTTAGACCTATAGCATGTCTCAATACTCAATACAAGACAATTGCTAAGTTCTTAAGCAATAAGCTGAAGGAGATTCTTCCATCTATTATGAACTGCCGAATCAAACGACATTTGTAACGGCTATATTACTATTGGAAAATGTCCTTTAGCATTGGATTAGGTAACATAAATACTCATATCAGCCTAAGATCACTTTAAAAATCGACATAGCCAAATCTTTAGATTTGGTAAGATGAGATTTTGTCCTAAGTACTTTACATGCCTATAACATTTCGGCTTATTTCATCAGGTAGATTAAGGCTTGCATTACTACTCCTTATTTTCTAAGAATTAATGGGGTTACTTCAGGCTTTTTCAAAGGCAAAACGGTTCTGCGTCAAAGCAATCCCTTGTCTCTTATCCTCTTTGTCTTAATGATGAATATATTATCTCTTACGCTAAACAAGGCTGCAAAAAGAGGAATTTTTGGCTATCATCCGGGCTGTGATCACCTACAGTTGACATACCTATGGTTTGCAGATGATTTATTTTTTTGTGGAGGGCTCGGAAAAATCAGTTATTGGAGTGTTGCGTGTTCTCTCTGATTTTGAGAAAATGTTGGGTTTAGCGGTTAACATTGAAAAGACTTCGATGGCTTGTTCTGGTATTGATGAGGATATTTTAAAGATTATCATCTCGGTTAAGTTTGAAAAGTTGTAGATTACCAGTGCGCTGTCTTGGTCTTCCATTCAGCTCGAAAAACTCTATGTTAAGGACTACGACCAACTCATCTGCCAGATTAAGAAAAATATGACATCCTGGATGGTCAGAGATTTTTTAATGGCTCGTAGGCTAACTGTCATCACCTCAATGATAGCTGGAATTATCGGTTTCTGGTTCAGTGCATTGTTTATCCCTAAGAAGGTAATGCAAAAGATTAACAGTCTTTGCAGTTTTTTTTATGGTACATAACTATTGGTATATCTACGGGAACCAAAGTTGCATGGTCTGATGTGTGTTACCTTAAAGAAAGAAGGCGGTTTGAGGTTAAGGAATCTAGAACTATGGAATGAAACCTTTGGTATAAAATCGATTTGGATGCGTTTGTTTAGATCAGGCTCGGCCTGAGAAGGAGGTTAGATGCAAATATCTGAGCTGCTCGCCGTTCTGGGCTTTAAATGAGAAAACTACTCATTCTCTTGGAGTTTAGAAGATTGCTAAAGCTGAAAACTAAGGCTCACAAATTCCTTCCTATTAAGGTTAGAAATGGAGATGCAACGTTTTCTGGTGGGATCCTTGGACCCCTTTTTGGTCTTCTTTATCAATATCTTGGAGTTACAGACCTACTAGACTGGGAATACCTTTGTTTGCCACAGTGCCTGAAGTGAGAAATGAACAAGGTTGGAACCTCCAACCAGCGAGGTCTACAAAAGTGGTAATGCCTGCTTTTAAGTCGATAATATTGGTAGGGCCTGGAAATGACTCTGCAATCTTGTCGGTTAACAACAAGCCTTAGAAGTCTTTCATCTCAAAGTTGGTTTAAAATGACCTCAGAAGCGCTAAACCTTAGGTCGGTTGGTACTCCCTGATCTGGTATAAATCTGGTATTTCAAGGCATGTCAAAACGGTATGGTTATTCATCTTGGACCGTAATTCGACTCTATTGCGTTTGGCTGCTTGCAATCTAGATGTTGAGATAACTAGCCTTCTATGCGGTAAATCTCGAGACCATATGTTTTATGATTGTAAATTCTAAGCGGATATTTGGAATCGAATCACTCCACCTCAAATTTAGTCATGCTCCCTCTCGGTAGTATGTATTTTGGTTTGGCTCAAGCAGGTACATGTGATAAACACTTAAAATTAGCTCTTATCCAATGTTGTCAAGCTTCAATATATGGCATTTGGCATGAAAGAAATCTAAGGCTTCATAATGGCCTTACTCAACCTCCTTCTCAGGTCTTCAAACTTTTCTGGTCAACTCTGCGACTGAAGGATTTTGATTTGACTTCTCTTGGTTTGAATTGTGGGCCTCTGCTTACTAGAATCCACCACAAGAAAACTACAAAATATCCACGAAGTAAAAACGAAAAGTTTCGTGGCTATGTAAAACCAGCAACAAATAACCACGAAAATAGAAAATTGAATTTTGTGGCAAATATAACCATAAATAACAACAAATATTTCGAAGAAATTATTAGCCATGAATAGACACAAAATTACCATGACTATCTAGCTACAAAATTAATTTGTGGCTATTTGTGGATATAGCCATGAATATGTTTGTGACTATCCGTGGCTACAATAAACCTATACCCTAAACAAGCCCAATATACCTAAACAAAACCTTTACCCTAAACCATAATTATAATATAAACCTTACTCTTAATCATAAACTATTAAATCAAAATATAAATATTAATTATAAAAAAATTATTATTTCCAAATCTAAAATTTTCAAACCTTAGTTTTAAACCTTACCCTTCAAACCATATACCGTAAACCATAATCATACTATAAACCTTACTCTTAATCATAAACTATTAAATTCTAATATAAACATTAATTATAAAAAATAATTATTATTTTCAAATCTAAAACTTTTAAACCTTACCCTTCAAACCCTATACCATAAACCATAATCATACTATAAACCTTACTCTTAACCAGAAACTATTAAATCAAAATATAAACATTAATTACAAAAGAATTAGTATTTCCAAATTTAAAATTTTCAAACCTTAATTTAAGACCCTACCTTTTAAACCATGTATCCTAAACCATAATCACACTCTCTGTTTGGAAACGCGTTAGACGCTAGTCGGACGACTGAGTTGGGCGTAACACCTAACGAGAAAATCAAATATTAAGCGGGAATTACGTGGGGTGTAATTTTAGAGCTTTTTAACCATAGATCCGTTTATATAGTAATAATGTTACATTGAACAGCAAGTTAAGGATGGTCAGGTGGTTGCTCTTGTTCTCAAGGTAGAAGGTGGCGAGTTCGAACAACTAAAATGCAAACTTTTGCTATATTTTTGTTTTAACTTAAATGAAAGGTAAAAAAGTATTTTATATTTCATTTTCTACCTAACAAAATTCTGACTCTCTGCAACCCTAATTCCGCCAAGATCTTCATTTTTCGTTCCAATCAAAGAAAAACTTCGATTTTCATACCGTTTATCTTATATTTTTGATAGATCTGCCTATATAGTTCGATTTCCAGCACTAAATGAAGAAATAAAAAAGTTTTTTTTTTAAATCCGATTTTTTAATCCTATTTGTTCAACTCACGGCGGCCGGTGGCCGTAGAGCATATACCCGACGATTAACTAGGCGACTAAGCCGCGTTTTAGAACAGGGATCATACTATAATCTTTACTTTTGTTTTTTATAATATACTAATATTTTAACATTAATTAATAATAAATTAAGTCTTAAACAATAATTTAATTATTATATATAATCATAAAACTAACATTTAAAATCTATTGTATAAACAAAACTAATACATAAAACCCTAAACCCTAAACAAATCCTAAAACTCTAAATTATAATCAAAACTCTAATTAATAAAATTTTAAATACTATAACATATCCAAAACTAATATTAAACACTTATAAAACAAAACTATTTACTCATATTTACCAATATTTTAAATACTATAACATATCAAAAACTATTTAACATTAATTTAATTACTACATATACTCATATGTACTAATATTATATATATATATATATTTAGTTTTTATATGTTACTTCTTAAAATTTAATATTTTTTTTTAAAAAAAATTGTTTTAGTTAATTTTACTATTTAAAAAAAAAATTTAGTTATTATATATTAATTAAATCCTCAAATAATTTTTATTTGTTGAAATTGTCACACATGGATGACTAATATCAACCCTTAGATCAACATTTGATCTCAAATCCCAACCATTGGATCTTCTTTCATTTTTTTTCCCTTCATCCCCTTAACCTTATCTCCTTTCGCGGATCTTAGATCCAAATTACCTAATCTTCTTCTCCTTCACAGTTATGAACATCTTCTCCTAATCCCAGCCGTATCTCAACCTTCCTCTTCAATTTTTTTGTTTGTTTGTATCAAACCAATGAGAGGTAGACGAAGATGGAGTGAGGCTGTGAGAGAGAGAGGCGAATCGGAGTTAGAAGATGGATCGTCACCGTTATCATCACTGACGAGCGCCGGAAAAGATGAAGGATGAGGACGCGACTTCGGGTCTCAAAACGGGTCGTCGAGGCGGCTTCGGGTCACGGCTCTTGTCTCCGGAGATTCAGAGAGACGAAGATGTGGGCGGTGGAGTCGTGATGCTGCGGAGAAGAAGACAAAGCAGATCCCGCGGCAAGACGAAGAAGCAGATCCCGCGGCAAGACGAAGAAGCAGATCCCGATGTTTGTCCTCCACCTTCCTCCACCGCTTCACCATCTATCCCCACCGTTGCTTCACCAGATTTCGGCGAAGAAGAAAAAGTATATCCAGATCTTTAAGCTTTTTTTAAAATTTATTGTAATTCAATTACAAATTCAATATTGTTTTTTTACTTATTTTTATATTTAGTAAATAATAAATTTATTTTATTCTTTTTGAATCATAATAAATATTTATATTTTTAGTTTAGTTTATTCATTTTAATAAAATTTGGTAAATAATAAATTAATTTTTGTTTAAATTTGTTATTTTTATAATATATATATTTTTTTAATTTTTTAATACAATAACCACAAATATCCACAAATTATTTCGTGGCTATTTCATAGCCATTACGACAGATTTTTTTTCCCGCTACTATTCGTGGAAATATAGCCACAAAATATAGCTGTAGTTATTTGTGACAAATAGCCACGAATTTTTTCGTGGCTAATCCGTGGAAGTGTTACCACTAATTGCCATGATTCTGCGATATCCATGAACTTATAACCACGAAAAATATTTGGCTTTGGAGTAGTTTTCTTGTAGTGATCTGGGAACCTCGATGTTTCTCAGACCTCTTTCTGGGTAATTTCTTCTTTCTCCTTATTTTCTATGTTCCCCTGTTTTGGTGTTTGTTGTTGTTGCTTGCTCTCTTGTAAATTTTTTTATTTAAGTTAATTTAAGGAACCCTTTGACAAAAAAATATACTCCAGATACCAAGAAATGAGTTTGGAGTTGGACTTTGATGGAGTAATGTTTTTAGGACTATTTGAGCAAATGGGTTTTAGTTAATATATTTGAATAGGGTAGTGGAGTATTTTAATTTCTTATCATTTTTGTATTGTTGAGATTTTGCTAACGGAAAAGTGATGTCTGACACATTCGGAGAAGTACGAGACCAACTACAGATGAAATGACTTTTTTTTTTTTTTGAAACGGGCAGATAAAATGACTTTGTCATTCAATTTTGACTGTTATCTATGGATTAGGGAAAGCATAATGCTCTAAATCTCTATTATCGGTCGATAAAAGCATTCAACATCCTATGTTTTTAATTGCAAACTCTTCAAATCCAACCTTCACATAACATTACGGTTGGAGCAACCATATTGACCAATACATCAAAACAAGACTCTACTTAACAGATGCGGCCAATGCCACACAGAACCTCAAAGGCCTAAGCGATATAAAAGGATAGATATAGAAGCCTATGAGTATCTTTTGACTCACTGAAATAATACAACACTAGGCCAAATTGGTTTGACAAAAGCAGAATGCTAAGGAAACTGAAAGCAAAAGAAGATTAAATTAAAATTTCCAAACGATATAGATATATATATTTCTTGCCTGAAATTAACTAAGAGTTTTTTCTACCTTATGAGTTATACATGGGCATCTGGATAGGAACCAATCAATGTTTTTTCATTTCTTAAGAAATAAGAAAGTCAGAAATTTAAAGTTTTTCTCTCGCTTTCCTCTTTTTCGTATTATAGTATCAGAACCTCACAACTCAATCTCGATCCATTTTATTTTATCTCGAGCTTGCTTTTCTTCATTTTATCCTCTATATACCTTTTCTCAATGATTACATCTTCTTACGATGGTTAAAATCGCAAAGGTTCCTCGTAGATCGGCACATTTAGCCTCACTGTATCATTCTCTCAGAAGAAGACTAGATCTGGTTTTGATTCTCATCCGCAATCTCCTCCGTTCACCATCGCTCGTGTTTTTGGAGCTCCATGGACCATCACTCAACCATATAAGTACCATTCTCCATTTTATCTGCACAACTCCGTTCACGCAGGTCTTCGTATCATCTCTATTACTCTTGATGATACGAATTATGATGATTAGTCTGCACCTATGAGAATATCTTTGAATGCGAATAATAAATTAGGTTTCGTTGTTGGATCTATCCCTAAACTGTCAGCTATGGATCCAAAATATGGTTTTTGGTCTCGTTGTCATTCCATGGTTACAAATTGGTTGTTGACGTCGGTTTCCTCTGGCATATATCGTAGTATTTTGTGTATTGAGAGTGCACACTATATATGGCTGGATCTCTTTGGCCGATTTCACATGACCAATCTTCCATGGACTTTCAATCTTACTCAGGAAATACAAGATTTCCGCCAGGGTTCCCTCTCGCTCTCTAAATACTATACCCACCTCAAGACTCTTTGGGCTAATTTGGAGAGTGTTGAAGCTTTGGATGATCCTTGCATCTGTGGGAAGACTGATCGATTGCAACAAAAGTGTGAGCAAGCAAAGATTGCCAAATTTATTTCTGACTTGAATGATTCTTATGATGCGTTTAGGAGACATATCATTGCTAAGAAGGCTCTCCCTTCACTCGTTGAGGTGTACAATCTCCTGGACCGGGGTGATTGTCAAAGAGGTTTCTCCACTGTTGTTACTCCTCCATCTACTTTACAGGTTTCTATACAATCGCAACCAGAACATGAGGTGTTTGATGTTCAAAATGGACCAAATAAAGGGCGTCCAATTTGTTCATACTGCAATTGAGTTGGTCATATTGTAGAAAGGTGTTACAAGAAGCACCGTTTTCCTCCTGGTTTTGTCTCTAAGAGTAAATCATCTTCTGTTAAGTAGCTGAAATCTTCCTCCTCTGACTCTTATGTTTCTTCTGCTCCTCCGAAGACAATTCCTCTCTCTTCTCCAATGGCAAATAAAATTCAATTTTCTCTGAGCCTCACTCCTCAAAACCTTGATAACTTGCTTGGAAACATGTCTAAGGATCAGTTGCAGAATTTCATATCACTTTTCAGTGCAAGTTGCAGTACTCTAATGCTTCTCCGATAGGTGATTCTTCTACATCACAAAAAATTGTTGCTTCTTCTAGTATCTCCTTTTCCCCTACTACATATTGTTTTGTTGCAATTTTAACTGTTTCTCAACATACACTCTCTATTGAGTCCTGGATTATTGACTCTGGAGAAACTCACCATGTATTTCATGATCGAGACACGTTTGTCTCTTTGAATACATCAGTTGAGATTTTTCTTTTATTCTCCCCACTGGCTCAGATGTCTGGATTGGAGGTGTGGGCTCTATTCAGTTGAACAAGCACATTCTTCTCCAAAATGTTTTGTTCATTCCTGAATTTCGCCTAAATCTGCTCATTATCAGCTCTTTGACATCTTCATTAGTTTCCAGAGTGGTTTTTGATCTTGCTTGTTGTGAATACATGATCTTACCAAGGGCTTGACGATTGTTCAGGGTAGACGGATTTTGAATTTATATGTGATGGATGCTCCTATTGATTCTCTCTCAATCAATGCAGTGGTGGACATTGGTTTGTTGCATTAGAGGCTTGGCCATCCCTCGTACTCAGATTGGATCTCATTTCTGAAGCATTAGGACCTTATGAAGCATTAGGAACTACTAAGTACAAGAATAAGAGCCATGCTTATTGTCATATTTGTCATTTGGTTAAGTAGAAGAAGCTTTCTTTCCCTCTGAAAACAATATACGTGATTCTATCTTTGAAATATTATGTACTGATGTTTGGGGACCTTTTCAAGAGGAAACAGTTGATAGTTTTAGATATTTTTTAACGATTAATTGTTGATGGTCATTCTCGAGCAACCTAGGTTTACTTTTTGAAAGCCAAGAGTGATGTTCTTATGATATTTTCTGCGTTTATCACTTAAGTGGAAAATCAGTATAAAGTAAAGGTTAAAGCTTTTAGAAGAGATAACACACCTGATTTTAGTTTCACACAATATTTTCAAGACAAAGGCATTGTTTCTTACCATACATGCCCCGAGAAACCTAAAAAAATTCCGTTGGAGAACGTAAACATTAGCACATACTAAACATTGCTCGTGCTTTGATGTTTCAGGCTAAGCTTCCACTACAATATTGGGGCAATGGTATTCTCACTGCAGTCTTTCTGATCAACCATATGCCTACTCCAATGCTTAACAACAAAACACCGTTTGAGGCACTCACTGGTCACACTCCTCTGTATTCTCAACTCAGAACTTTTGGATGTTTGTGTTATTGCACTACTTCTCCCAAAGCTCATCACAAGTTTATGCCCAGGTCACGAGCTTGTGTATTTTTGGGTTATCCCTCTGGATATTAAAGGTTATAAACTTACGGACTTGAAGAGTCATAAGATTTTTATAACCTGACATGAGGAATTTCTTGAAGCTGTTTTTCCTCTGGAAAGTTCTCCGGGTTCTATCACAGATTTGGAAATTTTCCACCAATAATCTTGTTGCCTCAGGTAATGTCCATATTCTTCCTCTCCATCACCTAAAATTTCTCCATTAACACAAATTCTATTTCTAGGACACGTAAAACTCATGCTAATTTTGCGGATTATAATTTTTATTCTCTTTCCAATGATATTCCTTACCCAACTTCCTCTTCTCTTTCATATTTTCTTCTGTCCCCATCATATTTACATTACATCAATCAAATATCTTATATTCCCATTCCTCAAACTTACTGTGAGGCAAAGGAATCCAAAGAATGGTGTGATCCTGCATATAAGGAGATTTTAACAATGGAGTCTACTAATACATGGGATATTGTAAGTTACCTGCTGGGAAGAAGACTGTTGACTGTAAATGGGTGTTTACATTGAAGTTTCTAGCTGATGGTAGTCTTGAACGATATAAAGCTCGCTTGGTTGTGAAGGGGTTTACTCAAAAGGCTGGCTTAGACTACAAGAAAACGTTTTATCTTGTTGCTAAGATGGCTAATGTGAAAATGTTGTTAAAGGTTGTTGAATCTAAGAAATGGGTTCTCAAGCAGTAGGGTATTTCTAATGCGTTTCTGAATGGTGAATTAGATGAGGATATCTATATGAGACTCCCTGAAGGTTATGCAGAGATTAAGGGGGACATTTTATCGAAGAATAATGTTTGTAAGCTCAAAAAATCTATTTATGGGCTCAAACAAGCATCTCATCAATGGTTTCTTAAGTTTTCAAAAGCTCTTGTAAATCTGGGTTTCTCAAAATATCATGGTGATCACACACCTTTTGTATCAACTAGGGAAACTGATTTCATAGCCGTCTTAGTGTATGTTTACAATTCTATTGCAAGTTCTTTTGAAGTTGCGGCATATTGGTTGATCGCTTCTTTGAAGAGTCTTTCCAAACTCTGAGAACTGGGGGTCCTCTGAAGTACTTTTTGGGTTTGGAAGTGGCTTATTCTTCTGTTGGTATTATTATTTGTCAGCGGAAATATGAATTGGAACTCCTCAAATCCAAGGGCATGCTTACTTGTAAGCCTTTTATACTCACATGGTGCCTAATTTACAGTTATAAAAGACTATTGTTGACTTATTGCCTGATAAGGAGTTGTATCGAAGCTTAGTTGGTCGCCTCATGTATCTCTCTATTACGAGACCTGACATTACGTTTGCCGTCAACAAACTATGTACAGATCACCTTTAGGCTATTTTCCGAGTTCTTCAGTATGTAAAAGGGACAATTGGCTAAGGTCTTTTATTATGCTGACGATGTTCTATCTTTGAAGGGTTTTGCTAATTCAGATTGGGCAGCCCCTGTTGATAGTCAAAGATCAACAACTGGTTTCACCACGTTTCTGGGCTCTTCTCTCATATGTTGGCGAGCCCACAGTCCCAAGGTCCTCCTCTGAAGCAGAGTATATAGCACTAGCATTGGCTATATGCGAGATTTCATGGCTAGCTACTTTGCTGAAGGATCTTCACATTGATACAAGTGCACTTCCGATCCTCTACTTAGATAGTACGAGTGCTATTTCTATTGCATCCAATACTGTTTTTCATGAACGAACAAAGTATGTCGAAGTAGATTGCCATAATGTGTGTGAGAACTTGATAAATGACTTCTTCATCTTCTTCAAGTCAAACAGAGGATCAAGTCATGTATGCTCTTATAAAACCTTTGTTCCCAGTTACATTTCATCATCTTGTGTCCAAGATGAGCTTGATAATTATATACCGCTCATCTTGAGTGAGACTATTGAGTTATTGGTTATTTGTGAAGGAATTTCTAGCAGTTCCTAATCAGATTAGCAACCCTAGGTATAAATTCCAAGCCTAGGATCTAGGGTTCAGGTATATTGAATCATTAGATCTCGAAATTACCTGGTGATTAGCAGCGGAAGATGAACAAATAATAGAGATCTTAAAGCGCCTCAAGTGCTGCGCCTCTACTCGTATCCACACGCACAAAATGGAACGGACGGGATGCTAGTGCCGTTAGAGATCAGATCTCTCAGGAGGTTTTCAGTTTCTTTCTGGTGGCTGTGTATTAGGTTAGATCTGTGTAAAAGTCGCACATATTTCTTATATATGTTGACTTATACCGTGACCTGATTAACCAAGGATTAAACCGAATTTAATTAAGTCATCCGCGATCTGTGTCGATCGATGCACTTGTTGTGTCGATCGACACTGCCTCAGAAACTCGATATTGAATGCATATCAAATATGCATTTACCAGATCATTACATTAATGATCAACCTCATATTCTATGTCCAGTTTTCTTAGGTGTGTGACCCTGTAGGATCATATAACACTAGCAATGAGTTCTAAACTCATTAATCATAAGTGGCTTCTAGCAAAGCATTATGATTGCCCAGTGTTATATGACTTTCTCATCTCGACAATACAACTTTCACTTAGAGTGAGTACAATAGATTTCAGGGCATTCACAACAATCTTCCACTTGTACTGGAATCATCTATTCCTATAATCCCTTTGTAGCTATATCTCGATCTGGCATAAGGCAAGAACTGTGTCATCCTTATTAAGCTAGATCATGTTTATCGAACTCTGATTTATACTGATAAGACAAACGACTGACAATCACCTCGTTTGAGCGCGGCCACGCATTTCCAGTATCAAATCTTCGACAGGCCCTGAGATATTTATCTCCTGTTATATAGGAGGTACAAATCCCATCTTGTTCCATCCATGTCACTTTCACATTTCATGATACGCCCAATTAGTGTCTTTATGGTCACCAGTTACGGCTGACGTTTGACAAAGTCAAGACGGACCAATCCATATGTAAGAAATCATGATGAACTCAGGTCTAAGGACTATACTCTATAGTCGTAATGAGAAACTCTTATGACACTCATATAACCATCTTGTAGAGTTCTCATTAACGGGTCAAGTCCGATCCTGTGTTCTCCAACACATATCTATGTGATTGACTTTAATACTCTTATTAATGACTCCATGAAACTTAGTCATCAGTCACCTCACATACTAGTCTCACGCGGTTGTTAATGTCCCACTTTGACAACCTCGACCAGGGACCAACATAATTTATGACATTTATTACTTATAGGGTTTCATGATCAAGTCACATACTTGATGACCTATAATACTGTCATAAATTACTTCGGGACAATTATTTAATGACACAATTAAATAATACTGAAACAAATTTCATTAAAATAACATAACCATATTATGTTTTATGAACATCATGACATAACTAAAAACCAAATACAACTCCCACTGAAATCAAGATCATATCTTAAGAAATCTAATGCCTATAGCAGCAGTATGACCTCTCATGCTTAGGCCTTGGGAGAGGCTTGGTCAATGGATCAGCAACATTCTCATCCGTCGGGACTCTGCTGATCTTCACATCTCCTCTATTAATAATATCACAGATAAGGTGATATCTCCTCTCTATGTGTTTGGACTTCTAGTGTGACCTAGGTTCCTTCGCCTGCGCAATGACTCCATTGTTGTCACAATACAAAGCCACTGGCTCAGAAATACTAGGAACCACACCAAGTTCAATGATGAACTTCTTGATCCAAACAGCCTCCTTTGCCGCTTCAGAAGCGGCGAGGTACTCAGCTTCGGTCGTGGAATCTGCTACAGTGTCCTGCTTGGAACTCTTCCAGCTAACTGCACCGCCATTCAGACAAAAGACGTAACCAGATTGTGATCGGAAATCGTCTTTGTCTGTCTGAAAACTTGCGTCTGTGTAACCACTTACTACAAGCTCATCACTTCCTCCTTACACCAAGAATTTGTCCTTAGTATTTCTCAAATACTTTAGGATATTCTTGACAGCTATCCAGTGACTTTCACCTGGATCAGATTGGTATCTACTCGTCATGCTTAAAGCACAAGCAACATCTGGACGAGTTCAGAGCATGGCATACATGATGGATCCTAAAGCAGAAGCATAAGGAATCCTACTCATGCGTTCTCGCTCAGCAGGTGTCGAAGGACATTGCTTCTTGCTGAGACTAATGCCATAAGACATTGGTATGAAACCCTTCTTGGAATCATGCATACTGAACCTGTGTAAGACCTTATCGATATAAGTATCTTGACACAGTCCAATTAAGTTGTTCAATCTATCTCTATAAATTCTTATTCCAAGAATGTACGCGGCTTCTCCCATGTCTTTCATTGAAAAACAACTTCCGAGCCAAGTCTTAACAGACTGTAACAGCGGAACGTCATTTCCGAGAAGAAGTATGTCATCTACATACAATACGAGAAATGCAACTGCGCTCCCACTCGTCTTCTTGTAAGCACACGGTCCTCTTTGTTCCTGATGAAATCAAACTTTTTGACTGCTTCATCAAAATGAAGATTCCAACTCCGAAATGCTTGCTTCAATCCATAAATGGATCGATGAAGCTTGCATACCCTCCTAGCAGCATTAGGATCGATGAAACCTTCAGGTTGTGTCATGTACACATCCTCTTCCAGAATTCCATTAAGGAAAGATGTTTTCACATCCATTTGCCAGATCTCATAATCATAATGAGCGGCTGTTGCTAGGAGAATCCGAATGGACTTAAGCATAGCGACATGGGAATAGGTTTCTTCATAGTCAATACCATGAATTTGTTTGAAACCTTTTGCCACCAGCCTTGCTTTGTATATCTGAATATTACCATCCACATCAATTTTCTTCTTGAAAATCCATTTACACTCAATGACTTTTGCACCATCGGGTAAATCAACCAAAGTCCACACTTGGTTCTGTGACATGGATCCCATTTCGGATTCAGCGGCTTTCAGCCACTTTTCGGAGTCAGGGCTCATCATTGCTTTTTCAAAATTCGCGGGCTCGTCACTGTCAATGATCAACAAGTCATGACAATTAGTTACGAGAAATCCATATCTCTCAGGCTCGTGACGGATCCTTTTGGATCTGCGAATTTCAGGCTCCACAGGCGTGGTTTCTACAACTCTTTGTAGATCCAACTGTTGCTCCTCCTCAACGGGTTGAGCGGTCTCCTGTGGCTCTCGAACTTCTTCAAGTCGTACTTTATTCCCACTGTTCTTCTTAGAAAGAAACTCTCTTTCAAGAAAGACGCAGTTCCGAGCAACAAACACTTTGTTCTCGGATTGGTTGTAAAAGTAGTAAGCCTTGGTTTCCTTAGGATAACCAACGAAGTAGCATTTATCAGATTTGGGTTCGAGCTTATCAGTAATTAACCGCTTAACATAAGCTTCACAACCCCAAATCTTCAGGAAAGACAAGTTCGGAACATTTCCTGTCCACATATCATGTGATGTCTTTGAAACTGATTTTGATGGAACCCTGTTTAGTGTAAACGCAGACGTTTCTAGAGCGTATTCCCAGAAGGATAATGGAAGAGATGAGTGACTCATCATTGATCGAACCATATCTAATAAAGTCCGATTCTTCCTCTCAGACACTCCATTCCATTGGGGTGTTCCAGGAGGAGTGAGTTGCGAAACAATTCCACAATCTCTCAGATTATCACTGATTTCTTGGCTTAAGTATTCTCCTCCATGATCTGATCGAAGAGCCTTAATACTTTTGCCAAGTTGATTCAGTACTTCATTTTGGAACTCTTTGAACCTTTCAAAGGATTCCGACTTGTGTCTCATTAAATAGACATAGCCATACCTACTGAAGTCATCAGTGAAGGTAATGAAGTACCGAAAGTTTCCTCTGGCACTCGTGCTCATTGGGCCACACACATCCGTATGTATAAGGCCCAATAAGTCACTGGCCCTTTCATTTTGTTTGTTGAAAGGGGCCTTGGTCATTTTGCCTAATAAACAAGATTCACATTTCTCACATGATTCATAATCAAATGAGCCCAGAAGCCCATCACTATGAAGCTTCTGAATCCGTTTCTCATTTATGTGGCCCAAACGACAGTGCCAGAGAAAAGTCTGATTCGTGTCATTTGACTTGAATCTCTTGGTATTAATGTTATAGATTGGCGTGCTTTGGTTTAGAACATAAAGCCCATTCTCTAATGGACTGCTACCATAAAATATATCATTGTAATCAAAAGAACAACATTTATTCTTAATTGAAAACTGATATCCTTCCATATCCAAAATAGGAATAGAAATAATATTTCTGCTTATAGCAGGTATATAGTAGCAATTATTGAGTTCTAAAACCAAACCAGAAGGTAAAGACAAATTAAATGTTCCTACGACTAATGCAACAACTCTTGCTCCATTTCCCATGCGCAGGTCCACTTGTCCTTTATCCAAAGTCCTACTGTTGCTTAGGCCCTGCATATTAGTACAAATATGAGCACCACAGCGGTATCCAATACCCAAGAAGTAGAACCAGAAGTAGTAACATTTACTTCTATGACATAAATACCTGAAGATGAAGTCTCGAAAGTCTTCTTCTTCTTCTTCTTCTCTTCCAAGAATTTTTTGCAATTTCTCTTCCAATGCCCAAGCTCATTACAGTAATGGCACTTATCAGTTTCAGATGGGCCGGGCTTGGGTTTGGAAGATGACACATGCTTGTCCTGATTTTCAATCTGGACGGCCTTACCCTTTCCCTTGCCCTTGCCAAGTTTCTTAAACTTCTTACCCCCTTGTACCATAAGTACATTTGGAGTGCCCTTCTTGATATTAGGCTCAGCTGTCTTGAGCATGCCATGCAGTTCAGTCAACGTCTTCGTCAAGTTGTTCATGTTATAGTTCATAACAAACTGATCATAACTTGACGGCAATGACTGCAAAATGATGTCAGTAGCCAACTCTTGGCTAATGGGACAATCCAGCTTCCCCAGGTTATCAATATAACCCATCATCTTAATGACATGAGGACTAACTGGACCATCCTTTGGTAGCTTGCATTCAATGAGAGACTTAACCGTCTGGTATCTCTCAGTTCGTGCCTGCTCCTAAAACATACTTTTCAGGCTAGTGATCATCTCCTTTGGCGACTCCACGTTCTCGTATTGCTTTTGCAAATCCGAGTTCATGGTAGCCAACATGAGACAGCACACATTGACCACATCATTAGAACGCTTATCCCAAGCACTCCTTTCTGCATGTGGGGCATTGACTCTCGGTTTTTCAGGGAGAACATTTTCTAGGACATAGTCCCTTTTCTCCTGCTTGAGAACAATTCTCAAGTTCTGATACCATTCGAGAAAATTCGATCCATTTAACTTGTCCTTCTCAAGGACGGATCGCAGGGAGAAAGTGTTGTGATGATTGTTAGTCATAGCTGAGATCATAGAAAGGAAAAAGGTTTAGTTATGATGTTCAAGAAATGAGAAATCTTAACTATTAAGAAAACTCACATTATATTCAAACAATGTTTCCTCAAATGAATATAATGATCCAAGACCCATACTTCACTAAACTTGAGTGAGCCACTGGTTATCACCCAAATTTTAGCTATCTAGGTAAGCAACAACTTTGCTAGTAATATCCAATATAACTCTTGGTTGTGGATTGACATCTCATGTCCAATCCACCTGATGTATCTGAGCCCAAAACGATTTTGATGCCCAGTCAAGTAAACCAATCTCTTAAGTCATGTAATTGTTGATACCTTGCACTGCAAGCCTATCAACACGATTACCTCTTGCCTTACTCATGTAATTGTGGACACCTTGCACTGCAAATCTATCGCACAATGAAACGAGTCTTGACAGTTGACAAGATCGGGAAGACATCAAGGATTACTTGATATTTAGTTTGAGGAACGGAACTGTTTTAAAACGTTTAATCTTATTATGTTTTAATTATTTTAATAAAGGATTTATCTTGGTTTGGTTATGTGATTTCAGGTTCAATAACCGAAACCAGCGGACCCTGTGTCGACCGACACTACTTTAGTGTCGATCGATACAGATTTACCAAAACCAATTTGCGATAACCGATCAATCCAATTGATCCGGTTTTTGATAACCGGTCAGTGTCGATCGACACTACATTAGTGTCGGTCGATACCAACCTTATCAAAACAATCACAATAAACCGTTTTAGCGGTTTAACCAATTTTAATCAAGCTCGATAATCGGTCCAATCTAATTGAACCGACTATCCTGATCGCGAGGTCTGTGTCGACCGACACAACTCTTGTGTCGATCGTCACAGTTAGGTTAAACCTGAATTTTATTCGGGTTATCATTATGTGTCGATCGACACCGGATTGGTATCGATCGACACAGTGCGATAAACCCTAAATCGTTTTCAAACAAAAAAACTAAACTAGATTACTTTGATCAAAACGAATTTTAGCATGCTTGTATCAACTATACAGAGATCCAGATTCGACTAATCTAATCAACATGCTACTGATTCAATAGAACCCTAAGGCTCTGATACCACTGAAGGAATTTCTAGCAGTTCCTAATCAGATTAGCAACCCTAGGTATAAATTCCAAGCCTAGAATCTAGGGTTCAGGTATATTGAATCATTAGATCTCGAAATTACCTGGTGATTAGAAGCGGAAGATGAACAAATAATAGAGATCTTAAAGCGCCTCAAGTGCTGCGCCTCTACTGGTATCCACACACACAAAAACTGGAACGGACGGGATGCTAGTGCCGTTAGAGATCAGATCTCTCAGGAGGTTTTCAATTTCTTTCTGGTGGCTGTGTATTAGGTTAGATCTGTGTAAAAGTCGCACATATATCTTATATATGTTGACTTATACCGTGACCTGATTAACCAAGGATTAAACCGAATTTAACTAAGTCATCCGCGATCTGTGTCGATCGATGCACTTGTTGTGTCGATCGACACTGCCTCAGAAACTCGATATTGAATGCATATCAAATATGCATTTACCAGATCATTACATTAATGATCAACCTCATATTCTATGTCCAATTTGCTTAGGTGTGTGACCCTGTAGAATCATATAACACTAGCAATGAGTTCTAAACTCATTGATCATAAGTGGCTTCTAGCAAAGCATTATGATTGCCCAGTGTTATATGACTGTCTCATCTCGACAATACAACTTTCACTTAGAGTGAGTACAATAGATTTCAGGACATTCCCAACAATTTGATGGTTTGGTTAGATAATTGGTTATTACCGGTTTATGAAATTGTTCATTCTTTGTTGTATATAATAGAGTGTATAGTGTATTTCATTTCTTAAGAAATAATAAAATCAGAAATTCAAAGTTTCTCTCTTGCTTTCCTCTTTCGTATTATACTAGTTGCGAAATGGGTTGCAGGGATACATGACATACGTGTTGGGAATGTCCTGAAATCTACTGTACTATCTCTAGAAAGTATGATAAGTGTCGAGATCAGACATAAGTCATAAATATTGGGTGATCATGATGACTTGCTAGAGCCCGCTCATGATCTATAAGTTTAGGACTTATTACCAGTATTGTATGATCCCAAAGGGTCACACACCATAGCTAACGGGAAAGTTAAAATGGAATTAATACGGTAAGATGCAAGGCATTTACTGTATTTGAAACAGAGAATTGGGTCAGACAAAATACAGTCTTTTTGTCTGATTTGGGCCTTGGGCCCAAAAGCCTAATGAGCCATTAGTTTAATTACTTGGGCCCATATAAGTGAGGAAAATCGCAGCCTAGGGTAAGATTACACTCTCTCTGCGATTTCATACCTGAGCCGTCGTCCTCTCTCTCTCTGTTGATTCCAGCTTGGTCTAGCAGCCTGATCCAGTAGCTTGTAAGAGTGTGGATACCTAGGAGGAGACGGTTATCATCAGCTCTCTGTGATCTCTTCATTCCTTTGATCAATCCGCTGCAATCATAAGGTAATGAATCTGATCTGTTTATGATTCAACTGCAAATCACCTAGATCCTAGTTGATTATGTGCTAGGTTATAACCTGACAATTACACCAATAAACACACATAATCCTTCAGTGGTATCAGAGCCTAGGTCATTAGGTTTTTGCCTTTTGGATCATACTAGGTTGTTTATTAGTTTGATGAATCAATTTTAATGAGTAAAATTGATTGAAACTTTGTTTAACCTAGAAATAATAATTCGATGAGATTGCTTGATGATGAAAGTCTATTGTTGCAATTATATGCGATCGATTATTGCATGAAACGATAAAGGAAAAGGTCAATATAGTTATGTCTTTGACTTGAGTTTGATAGTTTTGTCTTTATTGTATGATCAAAATCGTTTTTGTTGATGATGTTCGTAATATTGATTTTGTTTTATCGGATGTTAAGAAGCGATTTGAATTGGTTATTGAATTGGTTAACAAACGATCACGTGATTGACTTTAGGTTTGTTAATGTTCAAAATCAATTTTGTCTTTAGTGATTGTCATCTTCAATTGTTGACTTTGTTTCATGATCATAAGTGAATCGTTTTGTCCATAAGTGATTGTCTTGATCTTAATGTGAACGATTTTGTTTTTGAAAAGTCAAAATCTCTTTTTGAAGATATTATATAGAATCGATTTGTTACGATTTTTCAATGTTCAATGATCGTTTTTGTTGAATAAGCAATCATTGAATAATTATGGTTCAAGCGGTTAACCCAAATCGCGGTTTGCTGGAAATTATTTAATACAATTGGTATTATTTAATTTCTGGTTAAACCGGATTTAAATTCAAAAATTGAATTTTAACCTAAACCGAAGGCTGGTCTAAGTTTGATTTGGTTGGACCAAATAATTTAGAGCTGGTCTGGTTTAGTAAATAACCAGTTGGATTAAGTAGTTAATTTGGTCTTGGACCAGAATTAATGAACCGACTCGGTTATGTCAAATTATTGAGCCAATTGGAATTCTGTGGTCTTGGGCCAAGAATTGGGCCTATAATTTGTGACCCAACCGAAAACTTTAATAAAATATTAAATTAGAAATTTCTATATTTAGCATGTTTCTAAATTTAGAAAGTTTCTAAAATAAGTAAGTTTCCCAATATCAAGCTTGGATGTCTTGCCCAATCTTGTCAGCTACTTAACGCTTATTCAATTACAGATATGGCTTACAGTGTGAGGTGTCTGTTTTTGCGTAAGTAAAGTAGTATATAGTCACTAATTTCATTGGGAGTCCCAGACTTTAGTGATTATTTGGCTGTAAGAGATTGGTTTCCTTGACTGGGCCATCGGGAGTCCCGGGCCTTGAGACATCTGGTGTATTGGGCCTTGGGCCCAATTCACAACCGAGAGTTATTGGATATAACTAGCTGTGTGTATGCTTACCAAGTAAAGCTACTTCTGGGTGACGGCCAGTGGCCCACTTTGGATTTAGCTAAACATGGGTCTCAGAATCATTGCATTCTTATGAGGTTAAACAAAGAAATTTTGAATGCAATGCGAGTTTTCTTATAAGTTGTTAAAATTACTCTTTTATGAACTGAATAACTAAAACTCTATTTATCTCTAAATTTCAGTTATGACTAGCACAAACAATCAAAACACTTTCTCGATCCGGTCTGTCCTTGAGATGGACAAACTGAACGGATCAAATTTCTTGACTTGGTCGCGGAACCTGAGGCTAGTCCTCAGGCAGGAGAGAAAGGACTATGTCCTTGAAAGAGCTCTCCCCGAGAGGATCGGGTCCAATGCCTCTCATGCAGTATATGATGCTTGGAATAAGCATTATAATGATGCGGTAGATGTGCGTGGTCTGATATTGGCTACCATGGACTCAGATTTGCTGAAGCAATATGAGAACATGGAGTCGCCAATAGAGATGATCAGCAGCCTGAAATTGAAATTTCAGGAGCAGGTAAGAGTGGAGAGATACCAGATGGTTAAGTCTCTCACTAGCTGCAAGCTACCAAATGATCATCCAGTGAGTCCTCATGTCAGTAAAATGATGGGTTACATTGATAACCTGAGGAAACTGGATTATCCAGTTAGCCAAGAATTGGCAACTGAGATCATTCTGCAGTCACTGCCGTCAAGCTATAATAAGTTCAAAAGGAACTATATCAAGAAAGGCTTAACGAAGACGCTGACTGAACTGCATGACATGCTCAAGACAGTTGAGCCAAACGTGAAGAGTACCCTGTATAATCTCATAATGGAGAAGGGTAGGTTTACTAAACCTAATGCTGACAAGGGTGAAGACAAAGTTGTCCAGATTTTGAATCATGGCAAGCGTGTGTCTTCTGAGCCCGAGTCAGATACATCTTACGTTGGTAAGTGCTGCTACTGTAAAGAGACTGGGCATTGGAAGAGAGATTGCATTAAATTCATGGAAGATTATGAGGAGTTGAAGTTGATGTATGAGACTACTTCCTCAGGTATTCATGTTATTACTTCAAGTTCTACCTTATAGGTATTGGATACTGGTTGTGGCACTGATATTTGTTATAATATGCAGAGCCTAAGCAACAGTAGAACGTTGAAGGAAGGGCAAGTGGAACTGCATGTCTGGAAGGAGCTATGGATGCTGCCTCAGCCGTAGGGTTCTCACTTGTAGATGCCTTTGAGGCTTGGTTTTGTATTAAGTAATTGCTACAATGTACCTGCTTTAAGCAAAGTTGTCTTTCATTTTCTTGTAAGGATTTGAATGTTTTTCATTTTGATAAAAGACAAGTTTTGTTCTTTTGATCTCAATGAAATATTGATTGTAGCACCCTATTCAAGGAATGGGTTTTATATCTTAAACCAAAGAGTGCCTAAATGTAACATAAATACCGAATTGGTTTAATCTGATGAATTAAACCTGATTTTTCTTGGCGTAAATGTTTTGGTCACATAGAGTGAGTCGGATTCAGAAATCCCATAGTTATGGACTTTTGGGCTCATTTAATCGGATATCTTATGAGACTTGAATTCTGCTTACTGGACCAAAAGACAAAGGGCCCATCTTAGCCGAGCTAGAGAAAGGCCCAAAGGCTTATTGGACCTTGAACATACTCATGTATGTGGCCCGATGAGCAGAAATGCCAGAGAAAATTTCATGTACTTCATTATCTTTACTGATTACTTCAGTGAGTATGACTGTGTTCATTTGATGAGACACGAGTCAGAATTCTTTGAAATGGTCGAAAGAGTTCCAGAATGAGGTATAGAATCTGAGTGACAAAAGTATTGAGACTCTGGATTAGATCACGAGTGAGAATACTTAAGTCGTTGATGGTGTGATCATCTGAATGAGTGTGAAGTCGTTTCACAGCTCATTTCTCCTGAAAACCTGGAGGTGTTTCTGTGAGAAAGAATCAGATCTTATTAGAAATGATTAAAGATGAGTCACACGAATCTTCCATGATATTCTTTAAGAATAACGCTCTAGAAATATCTAAGTTTACGCTGAAATAGTTCCACTAATATCAGTTGAAAGACACCACATAAATGTGGACTGTAAATGATCCAAATTCGTCTTTACTGAGTATTTGTAGTTGTGCTACTTCGCTGGTTGTCCTAGGGAAACCAAGGCTTGTTACTTTTTACGTCCATTCCGAAAACGAAGTTAGGTTGTTCGGAATTCTGTTTTCTAAAAGGAAAGTTTCTTTCCAAGAAGAACAGTGGGAGTAAAAGTATAACTCGAAGAAATTCGAGAAATACAGGAGGCTGCTCAACCTGTTGAGGGAGAGCAGCGGATGGATTTACAGATTTCTGTAGAATCTACACCTGTAGAGCCTGAAGTTCGCAGATCTGAATGAATCCGTCACTAATCCGAGAGTGATTTCTCGTGATTAGTTGCCATGATCTGATGATCATTGAAAGTGACGAATCTGCGAAATTCACAGAAGCGAAAGTGAGCCCGGACTCCAAAAAAAATTATATTGTATGTAAGTTAGCTTCATCGATCCATTCATGGATAGAAGCAAACATATCGGAGTTGGAATCTTCGTTCTGTTGAAGTAGTCAAGGTTTTGACTTGAACAGGAACGAGATGGAACTGTGCGTTTACTAATAGATAAGTGGGAGCGATGTTGCATTTCTCATAGTGTATGTCGATGACATACTGATTCTCGGAAATAACGTTCCAATGCTGCAGTCGGTAAAGGACTGGCTTGGGAGTTGTTTTTATGATTGACATGGGTAAAGCCACGCATGTTCTTGGATTTTGGATCTAAAGATAGAGATCCAAAAGAGCTGATAGGACAAAGTCAGGATTCTTATATTGACAAAGTCCTACACGTTTTCAGCATTCCAAGAAGGGTTTTATGCCAATGTCACATGGCATTACGTTAAGCAAGAAACAGTGTCCTACGATAACTGCTGAGCTTGAATGCATGGATGAGATTCCATATGCGTCGGCAATTGGATCTATCATGTATGCCATGACACGTACTTGTTTTGATATTGCTTTAATGTTAAGCAAGACAAGTAAAGACCAGTCAAATCCAGCAAAGAATCACTGGATAGACGTAATGAATATCCTCAAGTATTTGGAAAATACTTAGGATAAGTTCTTGATTTACGGAGAAAGTGAGGTGCTACAAGTCGGTAGAGTCTGAAAGGCAAGTTTCCAACAGACAAAGATGATTTCCGGTCACAGTCCGGTTATATCTTGTGTCTGTCTGGCGGTGCAAGGCACTGTTGCTGACTCCATGACTTAAGCTGAACATTTCGCAGCATGGGTAGCGGCGAAAGAGGTTGTTTGGAAAGAAGAGTTCATCACTGAACTTGATGTGATTCCAGCATAGATGAGACTATCTGCACATCAGAGGTCCAAACACCTTGAGGGTAGGTATAACCTATTCCGTGAGATAAATGACAGAGGTGTTAAGTAGATCAGCAAGTTTCAACGAATGAGAACGTTGCTAATCTATTAACGAAGCCACTCCTTAGGCCTAAGCACGAGTCGTGGACTGTAGCTGTAGGATATGTGAAACTAAGATGTAGTCTTAATTTCAGTGGGAGTTTGTAAAGGGCTTTATTTAGTTGTTTTGAAAGGTTCATGTAAACATAATATTTTATGTTTATGAAATTTATGATTTCTGGATTATTTTAACTGTGATATAAATAATCGTTCCAAAATGATTCATGTCATTATATATGGGCCATCGAAGTACATGAGTAGACTTGATCCTGAAACCCCATATTTAACGAAATGACATAAATCATAGTGTCCATAGTCGAAGGTTGTTGAAATTGGAACACCAACAACCATTTGAGACTAGATTGTGTTGAGACTTATGACCAAGTTTCGAGGGGTCATAGATGCGCGGCATCAAAGTCGACACATAGGTATATGTAGGGGAGCATATGACCGGACATGGCCCGCTAATGAGAACTCTACAAGATATTAATATCTGTGTCATGAGAGGTTCTCATATACGACTATAGAGTATAGTCCTTAGACCTGAGTTCGCATGCATGTGGCTGCACATGGAGTGATGCGCTTTGATCATTGTCTAACGCTGTTTTGTAACTGGGAGCTATAAGGACCTTGGTTGGGTGTATTATGAATTGTGTAGTTCATAGTGATGGAACAAGATGGGATTTGTCCCTGCCGTTTAACGGAGGTAATATCTCTAGGCCAATCGGAGACTTGATAGCTGGTAAGAGAGTGGCCACTCCCAAACGGACTTGCCCAAGTCGTTTGCATTGTCAGTATCAAATCTGGTCCGATGAACATGGTCTGGCTATATAAGGATGACACGCATCTTGCCTTATGCCAGATCGAGATATTGAGACAAAAGGATTAGGGAATGTAGGATTCCAGTACAAGTGGGAGATTGTTGGGAATGTCCTGAAATCTACTGTACTATCTCTAGAAAGTATGATAAGTGTCGAGATCAGACATAAGTCATAAATACTGGGTGATCATGATGACTTGCTAGAGCCCGCTCATGATCTATAAGTTTAGGACTTATTACCAATATTGTATGATCCCAAAGGGTCACACACCATAGCTAACGGGAAAGTTAAAATGGAATTAATACGGTAAGATGCAAGGCATTTACTGTATTTGAAACAGAGAATTGGGCCAGACAAAATACAGTCTTTTTGTCTGATTTGGGCCTTGGGCCCAAAAGCCTAATGAGCCATTAGTTTAATTACTTGGGCCCATATAAGTGAGGAAAATCGCAGCCTAGGGTAAGATTACACTCTCTCTGCGATTTCATACCTGAGCCGTCGTCCTCTCTCTCTCTGTTGATTCCAGCTTGGTCTAGCAGCCTGATCCAGTAGCTTGTAAGAGTGTGGATACCTAGGAGGAGACGGTTATCATCAGCTCTCTGTGATCTCTTCATTCCTTTGATCAATCCGCTGCAATCATAAGGTAATGAATCTGATCTGTTTATGATTCAACTGCAAATCACCTAGATCCTAGTTGATTATGTGCTAGGTTATAACCTGACAATTACACCAATAAACACACATAATCCTTCAATACGTTCAATGACTCGGAATACTCATTCCTACTCAACTTGACAACCGATATCGTCCACTTCCTGCAGGCTAAGGAATTTGCGCTAAAGGTCGCATTTCTTATAAAAATGATGGAATCTTGAAAGCAAACCATCAATCACAGAGAGTAGCTAGCTATAAATATATTTTATGGCTCTAAAATTAGGTATGAATCAATGAATTTTGCACAAGGACAGAACATAAATGAACAGTTAACAATAAGCAGACAGTTGCAAACTTGTCTGAGATCGTCTTTGATCATATAACTTCCCAGAATCATACATGAGAATGTTCTCAGATAATAACAATTAACTGAAGATCGTAGGGATAAAAACGTATCCTTTGCTCATGTCTTTTTTTTAAGTTTATGATGAATCATCTTCTTGAATAACTATTGGGAGTTGGGAGTTCTTAGTTTAGATAAGACAAAGGAATTATGAGTACCTTTTCATCGAGCAAGAGAAGAACGATTCCCATAAAATCTCCTTCCTTCTTGATATTCCTTGCATCCCAGAAACGTGAGAGACACCCAAAAACCTCTTGATATGTCCTCCCGAGGCGTAGGTCATCGAAGGTATTGTATGAAGTTGAGGCTGGGATAGTGACGACATCAATGGCGGCCATGATCGAAAACTGGGAAAACAATTTGTTTGCGGCTTGCGACTATCAAGTGGTTATTTGTGAAGGTAGCGATGTTTGTGGCTCAATATTTATAGGTCAGAGGAGAGTATGAGAAAGTAACGACGTTAGCGGAGTAATTACATTCGCTGAATAATTAAAGATATTAGTGATTATGTTATAAAGCTGCTACAGGTAAACTCCAAGAGAGGAAGAAGCGGAGATTTGCAAGAGGTTGAAGTAAAGGGACCATCAAGGTGAGGGTCAAAAAGTTTAAAATGGGATATTTTGTAATTTTTCTTAGATTTCAGTGGACCTACAATTAGATATTAAGCTAAGAATATCTTCAATGGTGTTGTTGAATGTGCTCTAAGAAGACTATTTACAATTAAGGTCAATCATATTTTTGGGAGGAGGGACACGTGGAGTGCCTCAGGGTGGAAAGAACTCCCCAATTATATTATAGATTGCACATCTCTTTCTCTGAACTTAAAAAAAAAAAATCTCTGAATTTTTTTCACACTTCAAATTCACAATTCAACGTTTTAGGACTCAACACACTCTCTGTGTGTATCATGAAAGAGAGAACAGTTGAGGAATTTTGAAAATGAGTTCTCTTATAGACTTAGGCCAGAGTTTTGAGAAACCTAAAGCAATGTAAAACAAAAAGTGGCCTTGAAAGATTTTCACACTTTTTGTTATGCTAAATTATATTTAATATTAATGTTTTTTTGGTTTTAATATGTGTAAGTTAGTTGAACATAATAAGTGATTTCTAAAAGGCAGAAAATAAAATGATTGTTGATAAAAGTGGATAAACTACATATCCCTAGAGCTAAAAGTCGGCGGATACAAGATAATCCCCAGTTTTATTCATTTATAGTTGATGTTTAGACGTTTGTTTGCCTTGTCTTTTGTTTTGGCTCCGGGGATTATCTTCTATCCGCCAGCTTTTCGCTCTAGGAATGTAGTTTATTCGCTAGCTTTAGGTTTCCAGGAGTTTTTGTAACTCGTCGGCTTTAGTTCAAAATGTTGTGTATATGTTCAGTTTAATCTATGATGAATGAAAACTTTCAGTGAAAATAAAAAAAAGAAGATAAAAGTGTCTCATGAAAATGAAAAATGAATAAATAAAAGGGAAAATTGCTACAACAACCTTGAAAAGTTTCTTTATTATTTAAACAACCTTGACAAGTTTTCATTACTGAAATAACCTTATGTGACCGTTTTACCCTTTTTCAGCGTGTATACAAAAACGTATTTACGAAACTGCCATTAATGAAATGTTAAGTTTTATGGAGTCCGTGAATAAGTCTACAAGATTTTTATATAAGTCTACCAAATTAAGTATACCGGTCTTTAATGGTTGACTTATTTTTGGTATGTAGATTTGTTTTTGAGGTTCTAGATTTGTTTTTGGGGTTGTAGACTTGCTTTCAGGATTGTACATTTGTTTTTAAGATTGTAGACTTATATTCGAGATTGTAGATTTTTCTTTAGTGATTTGTAGAGTTATTTAAAGTTTGGTACATTTATTTTGTTTAGTTGTCGTAGACTTTAATAACATGTAGTAGACTTTTAAGATTTCGTAGATGTGTTTTACATCTTGCAGAAATATTATTTATGACAACATATTTATTTACGATTGTATATTTGTTTTGTAGATTCGTAGATTTGTTAATCGTTTGGTAGATTTAAATTATACAACAACATATTTAATTTTCCACTGCAGACTTATTGATGGAGTTCGTAGACTTTCACGAAGTAGTCGTAGATTTTTTGGGGAACTTGAATACATCGACCTAAATTTGTATTTCATTTGTAGATTTATTTTTGACCTTTTAGACTTATTTTTTCAGTGTAGACTTTCATGACGTTGTAGTAAATTTTAAATGGAAGACAACAACGTCGTAGACGTAGTAGATTTTTGAAACGTTATTGCAGATTTATATATGCTTCGTAGACCTAATGTCGTATTGTAGACTTTTATGTTGAATGATAGACTTGTATAATGTAAGGTAGACTTAAGTTATTAATAAGTTGTAGTTAGTAAACCTAATATTTGTTATAAGTTGTGGTAGACTTAATAATTGTTAGTAAATTGTGGTAGACTTATAGTGAATTAAAAGTGTTAGTTGTGTTGGTTGGAACAGTTCTAGGCTTTACTGTTCATTTTCTTCTCCGGCAGTGCTTTAAGGCTAGGAACATGAAAAAAAACCTGATTTGGATTTTTGCAAATTTTTAAGATTTACTTTAAGATCTTAACCTTCATCCTATTCTTTTTTATTTCAATAGATTTGTCATATCCAATTTTCACCGTTCGCTATGACTGGAATGGTGTATGAAGACTATGGTTTCGATAATAGAACCCACAAAGTCGAGCTGAGTTACATGTTACCAAAGAAGTATTCTCGAATCTTGAAGATTGATACACCTCCGGTAAGTGTTGGAAATTTCGACAATTGAACGGTTTTTTCGTCTTTGTAAAGATCAAACTTTAGGCTTTGTGTTGAGATAAATAATAGAGTGTGTGAATGAGGCTCATGAACATGTTGTATAAGAAGAAATCAAGTAAGCAATCTCCTCCCAAAAAAGTATATAATCATTCAGAAAAATATTGAAAGCAATTCTACGATAATTAACTCGACACCTAAACAAGTCTACAACCATTCAAATGAAACATATAAACAAGTCTACAATCACTAAGCTGAAACCGTAAACAACTATACTATTAAGTCTACAAACACGTTACAAAGTCTACAATAATATATCATAAGACTACTATCAAATACGAATTGATATTTAAAGTATATACATAATTCAACCTTCATATCAATGCATAAACATACCATTAGCCATGAAATTATTACAAAATATATCATCCACAACCATCGTAATTTTTATTTTAAAAAAAATACAAATATTACTGGAAATATCTATTTCTTTGTCGGAATCGTCGAACACCACAGAGGTGTAACGCGGCCACAAAACGCGAGATGCATAAGCACCAGACCTTCAAAACCTACATCGCTTAATTCCCGTCGATACCTACCCAAACGACTCTTCTCACCACCACACACAAAACCAAACTCGATCTGGTCCAAGCTGCCTCCTCCTCCGACAAATCTCACAACCAAAAACCGTCATCTCCAGAAATAACAGCCGCCAACGCCCGAGATGTTTTAGACAAACGACGCACCCTCCACCCTAAAGAGGAACAAGAATAGTCATGATTTCAAAGAAGAAGGACATGAAGAAGAGACCTACCGTGAAGAGAAGAAGAAACCTTACCAAAACTCGTCAGAAGACTAGGTGCAAAATTTTTCTCTTCGCATCGTCGTCGCCTAGGATAGTTTAGTTTTTGGTTCAATATATAAAATGAAAAATCGTAGATTGAAGATATTAGTTTCTTTTTGTTTATATTTTATTTATTTAAATCAAATATTTATAGTATTTTTCAAACTGAAAACAAGTCTACGACAATTAACTCGTCACCCAAACAAGTCTACAACTCATTCAAATGAAACCTCTAATAAGTCTACACTCACTAAACCGAAAAACAAATATACAATTAAGTTTACCAATACTATACAAAAGTTTACAATAACATAAAATAAGTATACTATCAACTCGCCGAAAAACTCACCAGAAAACTCGTCAAAAATTAAAATATTATTTTTTATTTAAATGTATAATTGTTATTATTAAATTAGTTTATTTTTGATGATATAACTGTAAATAAAAGTTAAAAGTTTGATTTACAAGTCATTTGGTTAAACTTTTCGGAAACAAAACCTTAGTAAAAAGAATGGGTAAAGCAAAATGGTCAGGCATTTACAAGTTGGGTTGCATACTCAGCGGGCCCTTAAAAAGTAAAATCCCTGGGAAAATGTGAATCTCATACAGTACGTCCGTACGCTCCCAAAATTATTATAACAACTATATATAGCAACCCTTCTTTTGTGTCCGTTGAAGTCAGCAACTTGTTGACAAAAAAAAGCCAGCAATTTTATATAGGAGAAAATCAATCTGACGATTGATATTATTTCATTTTAAGATTGAACGGTAAAGATTATATTTATTTCTATTTTTTTTTCTTGGCGGCCTTATAATTTCAAAGGCCCTTAACCACGATGAAGTAAAATTAGCTAGTGCAAAATGGCAAGTTATAAGTAATCAAAAATCATGTTTCAATAAACAATTAAAACTTGATCTGTTATTCTTTTAACTTTTATATATTCGGGTTGTTAGAGAGAGTGAAAAAATAAAAGAAAACTAACCATACGTTTGCCTGAAATAGGGAAAATTATCCTAGAGAATGTACGTTTAAAACCTGAAGAATTAGGTAAAACTGTTGTGTTGTATTCATTGAATGACCTACAATATATATACATCACGAGATAGGTTGTTCGTATCTATCCCAACTAACATAATATATTTCCTAGATATGATACAACAAGAGTATATTCTAATATCTAGAGAAGATTTATCCAAATCTTGCCCAATACTCCCCCTCAAGTTGGAGGATGGATAGAAGAAATCCCCAACTTCGACATCAAATTGTTGAACTGAATCTTGCCCAAGGCCTTGGTTAGTACGTCTGCAAGCTGGTCTGTAGTACGAACATGAACCATATTTATTAAACCATCTTTAACAGCATCTCTAACGTGATGACAATCGATTTCAATGTGTTTGGTACGTTCGTGAAAAACAGGATTAGAGAAAATGTGTATGGCCGCTTGGCTATCGCAATACATGCGAATAGGTTCTGGAGGAGGAAACCCGATGTCAAGAAGCATTTGTTTTAGCCACTTCACATCTCTTGTTGCAATTGACATTGACCTTTATTCTGCTTCATGATATATCATGGTTTTTACCCATTTTAGACCATGATATAGATGTGTTTTAGTGTCTTTTGTCTTTGTTTAGAGTCTTTTACAGGTATAATCAGGTTGGGAGCTAAATTGGAGATTATGGAGCATTTTGGAGATTTTTGGAGTGATTGGCCGAGAGATAGAGTTCACTGTCCGAAACAGAGGAAGGTATCGATCGTTGCACTCTAGCAACGATCGTTGCACTAGCGAGATGGGCCAAAAACTCGGCGGTTTAGAAGAATCAAGATATTGCACTTTGATCCAGAAGTTCCTGATATTTACAAAGAAGCCCTTGGCCGAGATTATGCCTATATAAGAGAGTTTTTAGAGTTTTTATTAGGGACGCTTTATACTTTTTACCATATACTTTCATAATTAAGAGCAGAGGATTTTTAGAGCTTTTGGGGCTGATCTGAACCTGATTCATCATCTGTATTTGGAGAAGATTTCGAACCCCTTTTACTCTTATTCTTTTATGCAATTTACTTATCATATGATCATGTTTTCATTATCTATGTCTGAGTAGATTCCTAGTTAGACTTAGGGTTTCTCACATAGGATTTCATGACTTGCTAGACTTGTTCAATTTCAGTTAAGGATTCAAACTATATCTGTTCTTCAATTTAATTGTGTTTAAAGCTAGTTCTAACCTGATCAATTAGAATCTAGATCTTAGGTTGCTAAATACGTCACGGAAGTGGGGTTTAGGAATCTGAACTAATTAAATTGGGCAATTAAACTTTGCGCAAACGGAAGTTTGGTTTAGGATAATTGTGAACATATCAAACTCGAACTTATTGCTAGTTTAATCTGTTAGTTCTCGCAAACGGAAGTTTGGTTTGCTGCACTTAGACTTAGAGAATTATCGCAAAGGAATTTGGTTAATTCTATATCCGTGTTTTGAGTTCTAGAACTGTGCTTAATTAGATCCTTGCTGAATGAACTGTCTGCTAGTCTGATTTCCTGAGAATACCCTAGGTTTGACGCTTTTAATTACTTGCTTTCACAACCAATAATCTCTGCTACTGATTTACTTTCTTGCACTATTTTCAATACAATCACATTGCTTATTTCTAGTATTCATTCCCTACGGTTTGATTCTCTTGAGACCAAGTGTCCCTGTGGATTCGATAACCCTATATACTACTTTGACATTGCTGTACACTTGCAGTTTAGTATAGGGATTAATTCTTGACCTATCAAGTTTTTGGCGCCGTTGCCGGGGACTCTTTGAGTCTTCGATAGGACCGAACTTAGGGTTTTACTAGAAATTTTTCGTTTTTCGTTTTTGTTTTTCGTTTTTTTTATTTATTTATTTTGCTAACTTTTTCTCTGTTTCTCTCTGTCGCAGGTACGAATTTCGCCTTGCGTCGATCGTTGCACCCTTGCATCGATCGTTGCTAAGCGATTTGAGATTGAATCGATCGTTGCACTGATAGCATCGATCGTTGCTGGACGATTACAGACAGTTTATGCCAACGCAGAACACTCGAAGTAATCCGAACTCGAGCTTAGTTAATCTCAATCTAGAGGAACTTGGACGTCTAGAGAGGACTATTAGAAGAGAAAAGAGAGAGAGAATGGTTCGAGAACGTCTGATCTTGATACCAGATGCTGAAGGTACCCTGAGGGACCAAGATAACAACCCGTACAATGCTGCTGGGCATCGGGTTGATGCTGAGGGAAATGTAATCCCTGACCCCCCTGAACCTGAGCAACAACCGCAAGATCAAGCTCAAGGTAGAGAGATGGTAGTTCATGAGAGGACACTAGCTGACTACAATAGACCTGATGAGTTTCATGCAAACCGAGCAGCTCTAGTGCTTCCTGCCTTCGAGAGGAATGATTTTGAGGTAAAAACCATCTACTACCAACTGATGAGGCAGATTGCTTTTCATGGTCTTCAATCAGAGCAGCCTATGGATCACATTGACAAGTTTGAGGACATAGTCACTGGCATGAAGTATGAAGGAGTATGCCCGGACTATCTGTTCCTTAAGCTATTTCCGCACAGTCTTGCTGGAGACGCTAGTGCATGGCTGAGACAACTGGCACCTGGTCAGTATACTACTTGGACAGCCTTAAAGAGTGAGTTCCTGCGCCACTTCTACGATGCTGCGCGCTCAGATCAGTCCAGACAGGACATACTCACTTTTTCCCAAGGAGCTGTGGAGCCTTTGACAACTGCATGGATGAGATTTAAGAAATATCAGCGTGATTGTCCACACCATGGATTCACAGAAGTACAGCTGATAGGTATTTTCTTCAGAGGCATAGATCTCCCTTATCAGACTGCTCTGGATAATTCCAGTGATGCTAATTTCAGCACCAGAACTCCTACACAAGCTAAACGGTTGATAGAGAACCTGATTGGCAGCAATAGTTGCAAAACAATGGATGAAAGGAGGAAGAGATCTGGTGGAACTGTAGAGAATTCTGATATAGCTAATATTAGATCCAGATTGGACACAGTTTACAATCTTCTGACAAATAAGAAAGCTGTCCACTTTGCCCAAGATGTGGAGGTGATTCAAATTGAGGTGGACACTCAGGAAGAAGAAGTGAATTTCATAGGAGGTTCCTGTTTCCAAGGTAATAGATTTAACAACCAACAGGGGAACAGATTCTCAAATGGAGGACGATCTAGTGGTTTTCAAAAGACCTATGGACAGGGTAATCAGAGAACCTATGGATCTACATCTTATCAGACTCCTCCTGCACCTACAGCCCATGAGAGCAAAATGGAAGCTATGATGGAACAACTGATGGAAAGTCAAACCAAGCTTTCTGTAGACAACAACAAGAAGCTGGACGCTGTCTATCAGGACCTCAATGGGAAGTTTGAGACATTGAGCACTCACATGAAGCAGTTGGACACTCAGGTGAATCAGATGTCCAGCTCACTGAAAGGAAAAGGAGTTGCAGACACTCATATTAAGGCCTGGTCTGTAATGATTAATGATGGATCTTATCTAGGGGAGAAATTTGAGCTAAGTACAGCTGAGTTGGTGACTGAGGAAGAATTTTCGGATTTCTGTGAAAAACTCTCGGGTGGAAGTTGTGATGATCGCGATGCAACGATCGATACACATCTGGCATCGATCGATGCAGGTCGTGAACAAGCAGAGAATCCGTGGGATGAAAATGAGATTGATGCAGAACTAGCCCGCCTATTCCCTGATACATCTGAAATCACTCCAGAAGATGTTTATGCACGAGCTATTTGGCACAGTCCCAAGGTGTCTGAAGTGATTAAACAAGAGATTGAAGAGCTTAAAAGGCTAGAAAAGGGTGGTGAAGACTTGGAAGAAATTCCATCATCCGATGATCCGCCTTATCATCCATGTGTTCAGAAATATTTGAACAAGATGTTGCCATTAGATGAAGAGCTGAGAGAATGGGTGATAGTAGTTCCTCAGCATATTAGTGATGTTCTGTTAACTAAGGTCCCAAAGAAACTGCCTGATCCTGGAGTCTTTGTACTTGATTGTTCTATCTTTGAGGATAGCTTTAGGCGTTCTCTGTGTGACTTAGGAGCTGCTGGGAGCATAATGTCTTACTCTGTGGCAGAGAAGCTGGGTATGTTGGATTTTACTCCTACTAGGACACGTCTTATCCTAGCTGATCAGTCATTGCGAGTTCCTGAAGGGCTCCTTATGGATATTCCGGTAAGAGTTGGAAACTACTTAGTTCCAACGGACTTCCTTGTGCTGAAATATGCCTGCGATCCGGATGAAGCTTTATTGCTTGGGAGACCATTCTTGGCTACAGCAGGAGCTGTGATTGATGTTAGACAGAGTCTAATAGACCTCCACCTGGGAGATGAGACGCTGCGATATGAGATGGAGAAGCTGCGGAAGCCACTGATAGATGGACAGACTTTCAAGATCTTGGAAGCAGATGATGAGCAGCTGAATGAGACTGTGATAATAGATCCTGGAGCGCATTTTACTCCATCTTTTCTTGGACTGAAGCATTCTGCAACAGCCTATTCTCCGCCATGGATGAGGAGACTTGAACAGAGACAGAAAAAGTCTCTGTCAGGATCTTCTGGCACTTGAAAAATCTTGCGCGTCCGGTCAAGCTATTGACCTTAAACAAGCGCTGGGTGGGAGGCAACCCACCATTAGGTACTAGTGTTTTTCTTTTTAATTTTTGGTGTTTTTGTTAGGATTTTACGTTTGTTTTTGTTTCTGGTGCAGTCATGTTTGCAGGTCTCGGATTAAATCGCAGTGCAGCGATCGATGCATTTATGCATCGATCGTCACAACACGAAAGGAATCGCATTGCAGCGATCGTTGCGGTCCTGAGCAACGATCGACCATACACGAAAGTCGCCAAGTAACGGTCGATGCATCTAATGCACCGATCGATGTTGTGCGACAGAGGTAACCCGACAGACATAAACTCACCTTTTCAATTTTTTTTTATTTTCTTTTTACCGATCCTTCACTGGACACTACTGGGGACAGTGTGTCTTAAGTGTGGGGGAGGTTGCTACTGACGTTTATCTTTCAGTTTTCTTAAGAGTCAGTCCGTTTTTCAAAATATTTTGTTTTATTGAGTCAAAATTGTTTAAGTAAGAAACTATGATTTTCGGAGGAGATTTACAAAACTTGCAGGAACTTAAGTAACCATTGGGATGAAGTTGCAGGATCTATCTCTGACTATTAGAAAACCCCATCACAGATCAACCTACTGGGAACACCCATATCACTTCAGGTATCAGAGGATCTTTTACTGACTTCACCCCTAATACTGACTTAGATTTTCTCACCTAAGGGCTTGGTATACTTTATGTCGGATTCCCTGTTAGTTCTGACACAGCCTGTCAACCTATCCTATTTAGTTCCCTTCTCCCCTTCTATAAAGTAAAAAAAAAAAAAAATAATAAACTGAGGATGAGTTAGTAACTCCGAAGTGGTCATGGGAATAGTAGCAAACACTATTATCTCTCATGTGATCCATGGAATGTGTCCAAAGTACACCCCATAACGGGAAGAACACTGATAAAAAAAATAAAATGATACCCAGTGGGGAAAAATCAGTTGTTAAAGAAGGGAAAGAGAAGAAAGGGACTAGAGAAAGATAGTATGGTGGTCTAGAGCTGATTAGGTAAGAATCCATGTGCCTTTAGATCGATACTCCTTAGGTGAGACCGCACTTAAATACTTGCAGAAGTCAGTAGGGAGAATTTGAATGCTTGAATGTGATTGTGGAGTTTACCTAGGACAGTTGCTAAGTGTGGGGGAAGTACATGTTGGTCTTGATATCCTGTGATTGATTCTTTCAGTGGTTTACTAAGGGGAATCTGAGTATTGTAGCTTCTAAGATGAAATGAGTTTCTGAAGAGTTTTCAAACCTCTTCACCATGTTTTAGTTCTATGTTTTGCTTGAGGGCAAGCAAAGGCTAAGTGTGGGGGAGTTGATATATCATGGTTTTTACCCATTTTAGACCATGATATATATGTGTTTTAGTGTCTTTTGTCTTTGTTTAGAGTCTTTTACAGGTATAATCAGGTTGGGAGCTAAATTGGAGATTATGGAGCATTTTGGAGATTTTTGGAGTGATTGGCCGAGAGATAGAGTTCACTGTCCGAAACAGAGGAAGGTATCGATCGTTGCACTCTAGCAACGATCGTTGCACTAGCGAGATGGGCCAAAAACTCGGCGGTTTAGAAGAATCAAGATATTGCACTTTGATCCAGAAGTTCCTGATATTTACAAAGAAGCCCTTGGCCGAGATTATGCCTATATAAGAGAGTTTTTAGAGTTTTTATTAGGGACGCTTTATACTTTTTACCATATACTTTCATAATTAAGAGCAGAGGATTTTTAGAGCTTTTGGGGCTGATCTGAACCTGATTCATCATCTGTATTTGGAGAAGATTTCGAACCCCTTTTACTCTTATTCTTTTATGCAATTTACTTATCATATGATCATGTTTTCATTATCTATGTCTGAGTAGATTCCTAGTTAGACTTAGGGTTTCTCACATAGGATTTCATGACTTGCTAGACTTGTTCAATTTCAGTTAAGGATTCAAACTATATCTGTTCTTCAATTTAATTGTGCTTAAAGCTAGTTCTAACCTGATCAATTAGAATCTAGATCTTAGGTTGCTAAATACGTCACGGAAGTGGGGTTTAGGAATCTGAACTAATTAAATTGGGCAATTAAACTTTGCGCAAACGGAAGTTTGGTTTAGGATAATTGTGAACATATCAAACTCGAACTTATTGCTAGTTTAATCTGTTAGTTCTCGCAAACGGAAGTTTGGTTTGCTGCACTTAGACTTAGAGAATTATCGCAAAGGAATTTGGTTAATTCTATATCCGTGTTTTGAGTTCTAGAACTGTGCTTAATTAGATCCTTGCTGAATGAACTGTCTGCTAGTCTGATTTCCTGAGAATACCCTAGGTTTGACGCTTTTAATTACTTGCTTTCACAACCAATAATCTCTGCTACTGATTTACTTTCTTGCACTATTTTCAATACAATCACATTGCTTATTTCTAGTATTCATTCCCTACGGTTTGATTCTCTTGAGACCAAGTGTCCCTGTGGATTCGATAACCCTATATACTACTTTGACATTGCTGTACACTTGCAGTTTAGTATAGGGATTAATTCTTGACCTATCACTTCAGCAGAAGAATGAGACACCACGTTCTGTTTCTTCGTCTTCCACGATATCGGAGATCCTCCAAGTAGCACGACATACACAGTTAACGAACGTCGGGTGATAGGATACGCAGCCCAGTCTGCATCGCAATATACCCAGGTCGCAAATCAGTATCAACACGCAATAAAATCCCTTGACCAGTTGTACCCTTAAGAAAACGAACCACGCGAACTGCCGCATCCATATGAGCTTCACGAGGCTTTTGCATAAATTGGGACAGGATGTGAACCGAATATGAAATGTCTGGTCGTGTATTGGTAAGATAAATCAACCGCTCAACTAAACGTCGATAACGCTCTGGGTCGGTAAGAAGTGCACTTTCATCCAAGCTCAAACGATGATTTTGCTCCATGGGTTTGGGTGCTGACTTTGATTCACACAAACCAGTCTCAGCTACGATATACATAGTATACTTCCGTTGGGACATCATTATCCCCTCTGCTCCTTTAGCAATCTCAATGCCCAGAAAATATTTTAGCTTTCCCAAGTCTTTCATATGAAAGCATTCACCAAGATAAGCTTTAAACTTTTCCAAAGCTCCATTGTTGTTTCCACATATCACCAAATCGTCGACATAGATGAGTACTCGTATCTCTATTCCATGTTTAGTATAACTGAAAAGAGAATAATCAGCATAAGACTGAACAAATCCAGCCTTTGTAAGCGCAGAAGAAAGCTTCTCGAACCAGCACCAAGGAGCTTGTTTAAGCCCATAAAGAGATTTATGAAGCCGGCATATTTATTTGGACCAGAATGAGAAAATCCATGTGGAAGCTTCATAAACACCTCTTCATGAAGATCACCATGAAGAAAGGTATTGTGTACGCCCATTTGGTGTACCTCCCATCGTTTTGCTGCAACAATGCATAACAGACTTCTCACAGTAGTCATTTTAACAACTGGAGAAAACGTCTCCTTAAAGTCTTAGCTCTTTACTTGCCGATTACGAAGAACAACTAAACACGCCTTGTATCGCTCAATCGATCCATCAGCTTGATGCTTTATCTTATATACCCACATGTTACCAAGTGCTACTTTCCCTGGATGTACGTCAACAATGCTCCCAGTCTTGGTAACATCCAATGCCGAATATTCTTTCCTCATAGCTTCTGCCCATCTTTTATCTTGGACAACCTCTCGAGAGTTCTTTGGGTCGACATCAGTAATGACTGATGCAAGAAACGCTCTGTGTCTGGCAGAAAACTCTGAGTCCAAAATGGTCTCAGTAAGAGGAAATAGAGCAGTACCTTGGACCGTGGAAGGAGGATCACTGACTGGAGCAGGAAGAGCGTGAGGGGTATATTGAGTAACAGCTGCATTATACTGCACATAGTCTTGAAGCTTAATGGAAGGCATCTTAGATCGATGTTCTCTGCCAAGAGCTTCTTCGTTGTGAACCTCTGCTACTACTGGTTCAACTTCAACAATTGCAGAATCGAACTGAGCAGGAGAATGAACTTCATTCTACGGAACCTCTACTGCTTCTTTTTTCACTCAACACTTCAACTCTACTATCTTCTAAACATTCTGTTTCGATTCTCCCCTTTCCAGAGAATCTTTTGCAACACTCCCCCTGTATGCAATAGTCGCCGGGATACATAAAGGAACATAATCACTGGCCATCTCAACTTCTTTTCATTCAGTAACAGATGAACTTGTCACAGTTGCAAAAGGAAATTCATTTCCCCGGAATATGACATCTCTTGAAACAAGAACTTCTTCTCTTTCAAAATCGAATAGTTTCCAGCCCTTCTTATCAAACGCATATCCAATAAATACACAACGCCTGCATCTGGAATCAAACTTATCCTTGCTTCTCAGTTGTCTATGCGCAAAGCAGAGAGAACCAAAAACCCGCAGTTCATCATAACTAGGAACACTTCCGAAATGCATCTCATGTGGGATTTTTTTCCTTCAAAAACTCGTGTAGGTGTTTTGTTGATAACATGAGCAGCTGTTAAAACTGCTTCTCCCCAAAAATTCAGAGTCATACTCGCTTGAAACATCAAGGATCGAGCAATATTGAGCAGGTGCCTATGTTTTCTTTCTACTCTCCCATTTTTGATTTGGGGTTCCTACACAAGTAGTTTGATGAATTATACCTTTACTTCTGAAGAAAGACGACAGACATACGAACTCAGATCCATTATCAATACGGATCATCTTTACCGGCTTATTGAATTGTTTCTCCGTGTAAGCACAAAATTCAGGCAACACCGTTCGAACTTCGGATTTTTTCACGTAACAAGTAAGTCCACACAGCCCGTGAAAAATCATCTACCACGGTTAGGAAATATCTAGCTCCACACGAAGCTTGTATACGATAGGGCACCCACACATCCACATGTATTAAAGAAAAACTTGAAGTTGTTTTATTTGAACTTTCATAAAAAATTTCTCTTGTTTGCTTAGCCCGAAAACAGATGTCACAAGGACTTGGACTAGCAATAACACCAACACAACCACCAGAAAACAATGAAGACAATACTGAAAAAGCCGGATGCCCCAACCGTCGATGCCACAAGTCTTTATCAACCTTCGTAGAGACTCTGTTTACTCGAGCAGTCGGAACATCTGTTAAATAATATACCCGTCACGTTCCTCACCGGCTCCAATCAGCATCCTCGTAAAACGGTCCTGCAACACACACAAAGCATCAGTGAAGAACGCAACAAAGTTTGAACCTTTCAAGAGTTTTGAAACTGATATCAAGGAAAAATTGAGATTCGGAACATATAACACATCGTATAATGATATATGACTAGACAGTGGGAACACGCCCATCTGTGTTGATGTCATTTTACTACCATCGGCAAAACCGATTGTACAAGGATTCGTTTGTTGCGTTTGAACAAGATAATTTAGATTCTCCGTCATGTGGTGCGATGCTCTTGTGTCGATAATCAAGCCGCCATAAATCTTACCGGCTACTTTGTTATTTGAGTTCCCTCCGTTATCATTGTTGATGATATTGGATATCGCACGCCACTGTTCCATGGTGAGTTCAGGTACTGATGTTGTTGCAGCCGGACTTGTTGCTGTCGCAACATTCACAAGTCCACGTCCTCTGCCTTGAGAAGAACACGTCCTCCTCCTCTGTTTGTACCACGACCTCCTCTGCTTCCTCGTTCTGTAAACCATTCAGGATACCCTATGATCTGCCAGCACGAGGTCTTGTCATGTCCTGTACGACCACAGTTCGAACAGGTACGATCTCTCCCCTTGTTACCACTTCCACCTTGATTATTGTCAGTACGTGAGGCATACGCTACCAGTGCTCTTCCTGCAGCTTCATCTTGCCCATTCGATCGAGCAACAAAACCTACTGCATCTTATTGTTGTTCCCGATCTTTTGCGGACATCAATCTATCTTCTTCGCGCATCACCTTGGAGTATACCTTACCTAGATCAGGTAACACATCAGCTTCAATGATGTTCGTGACCAGATGATCAAACCGAGATTCATCCAATCCCATCACGAATTGATGCACTTTTTCTTCATCTCTATCTTTTTCATACTCTGCTGCAGCTTCACACAAACACATCGGTGGTGGTTTATAAGTTTGTAACTCTTCCCACATCTTTGCAAGTCTTCCAAAGTAGTCAATTACTGGCTGCCCATCTTGTCGACAAGATGCTAATTTTGCCATCAACTGATGAACACACGCCTTGTTACCAATCACAAATCGTGATTTTGAGATTCACCCACAACTTGTGGGCATCAGTAATGAACGTCACAGTCGATTGTACACGAGGATCGATCGACGTCCTCAACCATCCCACAATCAACGAATTGACACTAAGCCAAGATTCGAGATTTGGATCTCCTTCAGTTGGCTTCTTCAACGTACCGTCCACGAAGCCAGCCTTCCTTTTGGCTTGCAGAGCATTCAACATCTCCGTTGCCCACCCATTGTAATTGTCACCTTGCAATGTCACTAACGTAATCAAGGCTCCTAGATTGTCAGAGGAGAAAAGCGAATATAGCACTACAAGAAAACATGCTTTTTGCGACTCTAAGTTGCGACTGATTTTATAGTCGCTAAATTTTGCGACTACTTAGCGACTGATTTTGCGACTAATAGAGAAGAGTCGCTCTTTAGTCGTTAAATTGCGACCACAAGTTATACGTTGCTAAATAGCGACTAAATTCGGCGGGTCGCTAAACCGTATTTTTTAGTCGCTAAAAGTCGGTATAGAACACGTTTTTAATGTTCTGAACCGGGTGTACCTAATTTGTAACTAATTTTGCGAATCAGTCGCAAAATTAGTCGCTAAATAGTCGCAAAAATTTATATATATACAAACATGGATCAACACGATTTCTCCTCAGCCACACATGAAGATTGCGATATTGTTCAGATAAAATTGAAAAAAAAACCAGAGGGAAACGTTTTCTAAGTCAAAAATGTCAGGAGATTACAACTACACTAATGGTCGAGAGTGGATGTATAACCTGATCGATGCAGCTACGGGAAATTTCACTGCAGAATTCATGGTGGAGGGTCGATAACATTTCATCCCGTTTAAAATAGCCAGCCCTTCGCGCACAACAATGGCGGTAAGTTTCACTGTCCTTGTGATACTTGCAAGAATGATAAACGACTTATGACGGGAGAAAAATACAAAAGCATTTGTATAGGAATGTATTTATGCCTGATTATTATGTTTGGTATAAGCATGGCGAAGAAGTCGATATGAGTTTAGGAACGAGTTATGCTGATACGACCTGGGTTAGTGGAAGTGAAGGAATGGGTAATGTAGTAGAAGATAGATATGTGGATATGGTGAATGATGCATTTCGTGATAACATACATTTTGATAACTATCATCAATATAGTTATCAGAATGTGGAGGAACATGGTAGTTATCCGAATGAAGACGAACCGGTACGTAATCATTCAAAAAAATTCTATGACTTGCTAGAAGGAGCGAACAATCTTTTGTATGATGGTTGTCGTGAAGGTCACTCGCAGTTATCCTTAGCTGCTCGAGTCATGCAAAAGAAGGCGGAGCATAATATGAGTGAAAGGGCATTGGATTCGATATGCGAAATGTTTACGGAGTATCTACCAGAAGGAAATCAGGCAATCGATTCACATTACGCGACAGAGAAATTGATGCGCAATTTAGGCCTCCCATGTCATTCGATTGTTGTTTGCTTCGACAATTGTATGATATTTTAGAAAGATGACGAAAGCTTAGATAAGTGTTCGTTTTGTAATTCACCAAGACGAAAGCCTAACGAGCAGCGCCGTAGGACCAATATACCATATAGCCGTATGTGGTATATGTCTATTGCTGACAGATTAAAGAGAATGTATCAGAGCGAGAAGATTGCAGCGGCAATGAGATAGCATGCCGAGCACCAAGCAAAGGAGGGAGAAATGTGTCATCCGTCTGATGCGACACAGTGGAAATATTTTCAAGATCAGTATCCCATGTTTTCACAAGAGACCCGCAATGTTTATCTTGGACTATGTACAGATGGATTCAATCCATTTGGCATGTCCAATAATCATTCGTTGTGGTCAGTGATCTTGACTCCATATAACTTACCCCCTGATATGTGCATGAACACGGAGTACCCGTTTCTTACAGTAGTGAACTCTGGGCCAAATCATCCGCGAGGTAGTCTCGATATATTCCTCCAGCCTCTTGTTGAGGAGTTAAAAGAATTGTGGTGTAATGAAGTCGATGCATACGATGTGTCCTTGAATAAAAATTTCAATCTAAAAGTTGTTTTGTTGTGGACGATCAGCGATTTTCTGGCGTATAGCATGTTACCATGATGGACCACCCATGGCAAATTATCATGTCCATGGTGCATGGATGATACCAAATATTTTTTTCAGCCGAATGGAAGAAAGATGTGTTGGTTCGATTGTCACCGGAGATTTCTTCTTCTAGATCATCCACTGAGGAAAAACAAAAAAGACTTCTTGAAGGGAAAGGACGCTAGGAATGAGTATCCACCTGAGTCTTTAACCGGTGAGCAAGTCTATTCATACCATTTGCGTGGTGTAAATCTACCAAAAACTAAGGATGTTGGTGGAAACGGTCACGAAAAGAAGATGCCCGAATATGGGAAGAAGCATAAATGGCACAAAAAAGCATCTTTTGGGAGTTACCGTACTGGAGGGACCTCAATCTTCGACACGATCTCGATTTGATGCATATAGAGAAGAATGTTTTCGACAACATTATCAAAACTCTTATGCGTGTGAAGGGTAAATCAAAAGACAACATCCCATCAAGATTGGATATAGATCAATTCTGCTCTCGGCCACACTTACATGTTGATAGTGCTGGTAGACCTCCTTTCCCAGTTTACTCACTGACAAACGAAGCCAGAACCAAGTTGTTGGAATGTGTGAAACATGAGGTCAAATTCCCATATGGTTATGCTTCAGACTTAGCAAGTTGTGCTGATTTGGGTAATGCACAATTTTCTGGGATGAAGAGTCATGATTGCCATGTCTTTATGTAGCGACTACTTACATTTATCTTTGCAGAACTCCTAGACAAGAACGTCCACCTCGCGTTAGCAGGTACCCGATTATTCATAGTATTTTGAATATGTTGTATTAACCATTAATGTTTTAATTTCTTTATATTGTAGGGATCAGAGGATTTTTTCGTGACTTATGTTCAAGAACTTTGCAGAAGAGTCGCGTCCAAATTCTAAAGCAGAACATAGTTTGGATTCTCTGCAATTTGGAGAAGATCTTTCCACCATCATTTTTGACGTGATGGAGCACCTTCCTATACATCTCCCCTACGAAGCTGAATTAGGAGGCCCTGTTCAATACCGGTGGATGTACCCCTTTGAAAGGTTTTTCAAAAAGCTGAAAGGGAAAGCAAAGAACAAAAGATATGCAGCTGGATCTATTGTTCAATCATATCTAAATGAAGAGATTGCATATTTCTCAGAGCATTATTTCGCCTCGAATATACAAACGAATTCAAGGTAAATTCTATCTAGTTAACGGAGACATGTACATGATATTTATTATGAGGTTTCTAAATGTCTACTCATTTTGTCAGGTTAATAAGATACAATGAAGGTGGAGTCCCGAATATCATGACCAAGACGAACATGATATATTTACTCAGGTTGGTCGTCCAAGTGGAGAAATGCATGAAGTATGGCTTTCACCAGAAGATTGGAAATGTGCACATGCTTATGTTTTGCGAAATTGCGCTTATTTTCGACCATTTGAAAGGTATAACACAACATAAATGAATTTATATTTTGTGTTGGTCTCATATACATGTTGGTCTTAAACAATATGTTCGAAGAATATATCTCTGAAAATTATCCAGATCTCTCCGAGAAAGAACTCTCTGGGAAAAGGGCTGGCGAATATCATACATGGGTGCGAGATTATGTATGTTCGTGAAATATTTCTTATGTACACATTATATTTGTATGGTGATTTTATCTACATATTTGACATTGTTTGTTTATCTATATGCAGGTTGTTTACTGGAACGAGACCCATAAATTTCATCCTTGGGTTCAAGACATTGTGCATGGACCCGTCAACAAGGCTAAAACTTGGCATATCTTCTATACAAGAGGATATCTGTTTCATACAAAAAACCACAGTGAGAGACGGAAGACAAATAACTATGGTGTCTGTGTTAAAGGAGAAATTAATTACAATGATGCTTCCGATGCAGCTGATTTCAATGGGATCTTAACAGATATAATACAACTTCAGTACGAGGGGATATTTAATTTGAGAATAACACTCTATAAGTGTATCTGAATGACCCTGTTATAGGTAGAGGCACTCGAATGAGCAATGCTGGCATTGTAGACGTCCGTGCTGTTGGAATTGTGTCCAGTAATCTCGGTACTGTCTCTAGAAAGTAAGAGTATGTCAATGATCAGACATAAGTCATATAATACTGGGGGTCATGATGGCTTGCTAGAGTCCGCTCATGATCTATAAGTCTTGGACTTATTGCCTTTATTATATGATCCCATATGGGTCACACGCCTAAGCTAACAGGAAAATGTGTAGGAACGGCTTAGCAGAAGTACGGTAAAAGTGCCAGGCATTTGTCGTACTTAGAGAGAGATTAATGGGTCAGGGATTTAATCAGATTGGTATTTGGGCCCAAAAGCCCAAAAGGGAAAGAGAAGGGTTTTATAAACTAAAACCCAAATCTCTTTCTCCCTAACCCTAGCCCCCCAGCCGCGATCTCTCTCTCTTCCTGCGCCTCCTCTTCCTTGGTCTAGCAGCCTTCTTCCTGCTTGGTGTGCGTGTGTGAACCTCTGGAGGAGTTATCACTCGGTGGCTCTCTGATCTCTGACCTGTTCTCTCTTTCCGCTGCATAAACAGGTAAAAGGTGAGATCAATAAAGTTTCTACATCAAGAGAACCTAGATCCGCATGTTTAGGAACTGTTGAATCTGAGAATTGAATCAGGATTAACAACCAAAACATCCTTCAGTGGTATCAGAGCTATTGGTTCTGGTTTTTCTTGTTTAGAATCTTGTTTAGGATTGTTTTCTTGTTTAAAAATGTGTTTTTGAAACAACTACTGATAAGAGAAATCACTTAAACAACAAGGAATTGAAACCTAAACAAACTAAAGAAAATTGCATGACCAAACTATATGATTTGGTATGCGTTGGTTTGATGATGCACGGACCGATCGCCAAAGGATCGAGTCGCGTGATCATCAGCACGATCGTGAGGCGCGGGATCGGGCGAGTTGATCGCATGGATCGATCATGATGATCGACAGCATGGATCGGCTGTGAGCGTCCGGTTGCCTCGTCGTCCCGATCGAGAGAGTTGGTCCGATCGGCTGATGCGATCGCGTCGCGTCTCGGCGACTCTCGGTCGTTCCCGTCCCGATCACAAGCCAAGCTCATCCCGACCGTAAGGTTTGCGGCTGCCACGATCATTCACGATCGAGTGTTGCTTGCGGCCGTGACCTAATCGGTTCGGTTTTGGCTTGTGTCTTCGGTTCGGTTTAAAACTTGATTAAAATTAAACGTCTCGGTTTAATAAACAGATTTAATAATTTTATTAAATTCTGGTTAAACCGGGATAAGAAATCCAAAGTCGAAAAATTGGATTTTGTGCCTAAACCAGGATTTTCTAATTTGATTTGGTTGGACCAAATAAATTGAAAAAATCCGGTTTAGTAAATAACCGGTTGACAATTGTGGTCATCGTAGTAATTAAAATTTGGTTAGACCAATTTTAATGAACCAGACCGGTTATGTCATTTAATTGGACAATTGGGTCATGTCTTGGACATGGACCAATTCTTGGGCCTCGGGCCAAGAAGTTAAAACAATTGGGCCAATTATTTGAGTCTTTCTTCAGATTTAATTTAAAATTTATTTTATAAAATTATAAATCGATTTTAAATTAAAGTTTCCGAAATTTTGAAATTAGAAAGTTTCTTAAAATAGAAGTTTCTGGATTTGCGGGTTTTGGATTTTAAGAAATTTCTAAAGTTAGAAAGTTTCCAATTTTAGAAAGTTTCCAAAATAGTAGGTTTCCAAAAATAGAAAGTTTCCCGAAATAGTAATCTTCTATTTTGGGAATGAAATTTTAATAAACCTACGAACCTCAAATAAAATCAAGCGTTGGATGTCTTGTCCAGGCTATGTCAGCTGTCGAAGCCCATTCAATTGTATTCATGGCCTTACAGTGTGAGGGTGTCTACTTTTGCGTGGATAAGACGGTTTGTGATTCATAAATGTCATTGGGAGTCCCAGACATTAATGATTACATGACTGTATAGTCTGGTTTTCTTGACTAGGCCATCGGGAGTCCCGGGCCTTGAGACATCAGAGTGAATTGGGCCTCGGGCCCAGATTCACAACCAAGAGTTATATCACGGATATAATTAGCCGACATAGGGCTTACCGATATAAGCTAAGGTTGGGTGACGGCCAGTGGCCCACTTTGATCTTAGTTATATGTGGATCTTGGAATCATTATATTCTATTGAGGGTAACTTAGGTTATTGAATATAATGCATGATTGATCATATTAAGTATAATATAAGATTAATCATATTGAACATATTAACTAATAACCTTTAATCTTATATATTTCAGCTATGACTACTACAAGCACACAAAACACATTCTCAATCCGGTCTGTTCTCGAGAAGGAGAAGCTGACTGGAACAAACTTCCTGACGTGGTCAAGGAACTTGAGGCTGGTCCTCAAGCAGGAGAAGAAGGATTATGTCCTTCGTGATCCTCTCCCCGAGAGGCCTGCTAACAATGCCGCCAGGACTCTGCATAATGCTTGGGAAAAGCATTCGTCAGATGAAAATGATGTGTATTGCCTTATGTTGGCGACAATGACTGCTGAGCTGCAAATGCAGTTCGAGAGTGTGTTGTCACCAATTGAGATAATGGCAAGCCTGAAATCGCTTTTTCAGGAGCAAGCAAGGACTGAGAGGTTTCAGACAGTTAAGAACCTCTTAGACTGTAAGTTGGCTGCAAATGCGGCAGTGAGTCCTCATGTCTTGAAGATGATGGGTTATCTCGATCATCTTCAGAAACTCGACTGCCCTATCAGCCAGGAACTTGCCTGCGACATCATTCTGCAGTCTTTACCTGCAAGCTATGATCAGTTCATTCTGAACTTTAACATGCATGGCTTGAGTAAGACATTGCCTGAGCTTCACGGAATGCTCAAGACTGCAGAGCCCAACTTGAGGAAAACCGCCAAGGACCCCAATGTGCTGATGGTGCAAAAGGGCAAGGGGTTTAAGAAATCCTCTGCTAAGGATAAGGGAAAGGCCAAGGCTGTCCAAGTCGCGGACAAGGACACGCCAAAGCCCAAGCCCAAGTCCAAGGCTGGGCCAACTGACATATGCAGGTTCTGTAAAGAACCAGGGCATTGGAGGAGAGAATGTAAGAAATTCCAAGAAGGTCTAAAGGAATTGAAGAAGAAGACTCTCGAGACTTCTTCGACAGGTATTTTTGTTATAGAAGTTAATACAACTACTTCTGATAATACCTCATGGGTTATGGATACTGGTTGTGGGGCTCATATTTGTACTAATATGCAGGCACTCAGCAACAGTAGAAGGCTGAAGCAGGGACAAGTGGAGCTACGAGTTGGGAATGGAGCGAAAGTTCCAGCACTAGCTGTAGGCACATACTTGTTGTCTTTACCTTCGGGATTGATTTTAGAACTCAATAATTGTTATTTTGTACCTGCTATAAGCAGAAATATTATTTCAATTTCTTTGTTGGATTTGGAAGGTTATGATTTTTCAGTTAAGAATAAATTATGTTCCTTCAATCGCAACAATTTGTTCTATGGTTCTGCCCCTCTTACGAATGGGCTTTACATACTCGATCAATCCGCGCCAATTTATAACATTAATACCAAACGGTTCAAACCTAATGAGGAGAACCGAACGTTTCTATGGCATTGTCGTTTAGGGCACATCAGCGAGAAACGCATCAAGAGGCTCCATTCGAATGGACTTCTTGGCTCATTTGACTTTGAGTCATGTGAGAAATGCGAATCCTGCATGATGGGCAAAATGACACGGGCCCCCTTTAATAAACCTAACGAGAGGGCCAGTGACTTATTGGGCCTGATACACACTGACGTGTGTGGCCCAATGTCCACAAATGCAAGAGGAAACTATCAGTACTTCATTACCTTCACTGATGATTTCAGTAGGTATGGATATGTTTATTTAATGAAACATAAGTCTGAATCTTTTGAGAAGTTCAGAGAATTCCAAAATGAAGTACAGAACCAACTTGGCAAAAGCATTAAGGCTCTTCGGTCCGACCGAGGAGGAGAATACTTAAGCCAAGAATTCAGTGATCATCTAAGAGAGTGTGGGATCGTGTCCCAACTCACTCCTCCTGGAACACCTCAATGGAATGGTGTGTCTGAGAGGAGAAATCGGACCTTATTGGATATGGTTCGATCTATGATGAGTCACACAGACCTTCCAATATCCCTTTGGGGATATGCTCTGCTAACAGCAGTGTTCACTCTAAATAGAGCGCCATCGAAAGCAGTAGCAAAGACACCATATGAATTATGGACTGGAGTGGCTCCAGTGCTGTCTTATCTAAGAATTTGGGGTTGTGAAGCTTATGTCAAGAGATTAATCTCAGATAAGCTTACACCAAAGTCTGATAAATGCTACTTCATTGGTTATCCGAAGGAAACCAAGGCTTATTACTTCTATCTACGTTCCGAGAACAAGATATTTGTTGCCCGGGATTGTAACTTTCTTGAGAGGGAGTTTCTCTCTAAGAAAGACAGTGGGAGTAAGGTACTGCTTGAAGAAATTCAAGATGAACAGGATACTGCTCAACCTAATGAGGAAGAGCAGCAGGAGGACCTACAAGAAATTGTAGAGCCTGAACCTGTAGTACCTGAAGTTCGAAGATCCGGGAGGATCCGTCACGAACCCGAGAGATATCAAGGATTCCTCGTGACTGACTGTCATGATCTTTTGATCATTGATGGTGATGAACCATCGAACTTCAATCAAGCCATGATGGGCCCAGATTCCTCGAAGTGGCGCAAAGCCACTGATTCCGAGATGGACTCCATGTCGGTCAACCAAGTGTTTTCGTTGGTTGACTTACCCGCTGGTGTAAAAGCCATCGAGTGCAAATGGATCTTCAAGAAGAAGATTGACGTGGATGGAAATGTCCAGATTTATAAAGCCAGGTTGGTGGCAAAAGGTTTCAGACAAGTTCACGGTGTGGATTACGATGAAACCTATTCACCAGTGGCTATGATGAAATCTATTCGGATTCTACTAGCAACTGCAGCTTTTCATGATTATGAAATTTGGCAGATGGACGTGAAAACCGCCTTCCTGAATGGTATTCTGGAAGAGGATGTGTATATGACGCAACCTGACGGTTACATAGATCCAAAGAATGCTGGGAAAGTATGCAAGCTTCATAAATCCATTTATGGATTGAAGCAAGCATCAAGGAGCTGGAATCTTCGTTTTGATGAAGCGATCAAGCAATTTGACTTCATCAGAAACGAAGAAGAACAATGCGTGTATAAGAAAACTAGTGGGAGCAAGATAGTATTTCTTATTCTGTATGTCGATGACATACTACTTCTCGGAAACGACATTCCAATGCTGAAGTCGGTAAAAGACTGGCTTGGAAGTTGTTTTTCCATGAAAGACATGGGTGAAGCCGCATACGTTCTTGGAATCAGGATCTACCGGGATAGATCTAGAAGGCTGATAGGCTTGTGTCAAGATTCATACATTGACAAAGTCCTACAAAGATTCAGCATGAAAGATTCCAAGAAGGGCTTCACGCCAATGGTACATGGCACAACGCTAAGCAAGAAGCAGAGCCCTACGACGGCTGCTGAGCTTGAGCGCATGAAGAATATTCCTTATGCATCTGCAATAGGATCTGTCATGTATGCCATGATCTGTACTCGTCCTGATGTTGCTTATGCATTGAGCATGACGAGTAGATACCAGTCAAATCCAGGTGAAAACCATTGGATTGCCGTAAAGAATATCTTGAAGTATCTAAGACATACTAAGGATAAGTTCTTGGTGTACGGTGGAAGTGATGTGCTTAAAGTCAGTGGATTCACGGACGCAAGTTTCCAGACAGACCAAGATGATTTCCGGTCACAGTCCGGCTATATCTTTTGTCTGAATGGCGGTGCAATCAGTTGGAGAAGCTCCAAGCAAGACACCGTTGCTGATTCCACTACAGAAGCTGAATATATCGCCGCCTCAGAAGCTGCGAAGGAAGCTGTTTGGATACGAAAGTTCATTATTGAACTAGGTGTGATACCAGATGCGGCTGAGCCTCTAGCACTGTTTTGTGATAACAATGGTGCTATAGCTCAGGCAAAGGAACCGAGATCACACCAGAAATCCAAGCATGTTCTAAGAAGATTTCACTTGATACGTGACATCATAAATAGAAAAGAAGTCAAGATCAGCCGAGTTCAGACAGATGATAACGTCGCTGATCCGTTGACAAAGCCACTCCCAAGGCCTAAGCTCGGTTTTCTGACTGAAGCTGTAGGCATTAGAGACATTGAAATGTAATCTAAATTTGAGTGGGAGTTTGAGGGCTTTATTTAGTTATTTAATATGTTCTTGTAAAACATTCTTATGTTTAATGAAATTATTATTTCAAGATTATTTTAACTGTGATGAAATAATCGTTCCAAAGTGATATAAACCATTTTATAGGTCATCGAAGTAAGTGACTTGATCTTGAGTCATCAAAGTCATTTAGCTTGATCATGAGACCCTATATTTGATAGATGGATTATATCATCCTGTCCCTAGTCGAAGGTTGTTGAAATTGGAACACCAACAACCGTGTGAGACTAGATTGATATGTGACTTATGACAAAGTCTCAGTGTGTCATAGATGCGCGGCATCAAAGTCAGTACATAGGTGTATGTTGGGAACATACGACCGGAAAAGACCCGATTATAAGAACTCTTCAGGATATTTATATCTGTGTCATAAGAGATTCTTACTACGACTATAGAGTATAGTCCTTAGACCTGAGTTCGCATGCATGTGACTGCACATGAACTAATGCGTTTTGATCATTGTCTAATGTTGTCGTTAAGTGATAGTTATAAGGACCTTGTTTGGGTGTATTATGAAATGAGTAGTTTACAGTGATGGAACAAGACGGGATTTGTCCCTCCAATATAAATGGAGTGAATATCTCTAGGCCAATCGGAGATTTGAATACTGGAAAATGCATGGCCATGCTCAAACGGACTTTCCCGAGTCGTTTGGATTGTCAGTATCGAATCAGAGTCCGATGAACAAGATTAGGCTTTATAAGGATGACACCAATCTTGCCTTATGACTAATCGAGATATTGTGACAAAAGGATTATGAATACAGAGATTCCAGTACAAGTGGGAGATTGTTGGAATTGTGTCCAGTAATCTCGGTACTGTCTCTAGAAAGTAAGAGTATGTCAATGATCAGACATAAGTAATATAATACTGGGGGTCATGATGGCTTGCTAGAGTCCGCTCATGATCTATAAGTCTTGGACTTATTGCCTTTATTATATGATCCCATATGGGTCACACGCCTAAGCTAACAGGAAAATGTGTAGGAACGGCTTAGCAGAAGTACGGTAAAAGTGCCAGGCATTTGTCGTACTTAGAGAGAGATTAATGGGTCTGATTAAATCCAAGGGATTTAATCAGATTGGTATTTGGGCCCAAAAGCCCAAAAGGGAAAGAGAAGGGTTTTATAAACTAAAACCCAAATCTCTTTCTCCCTAACCCTAGCCCCCCAGCCGCGATCTCTCTCTCTTCCTGCGCCTCCTCTTCCTTGGTCTAGCAGCCTTCTTCCTGCTTGGTGTGCGTGTGTGAACCTCTGGAGGAGTTATCACTCGGTGGCTCTCTGATCTCTGACCTGTTCTCTCTTTCCGCTGCATAAACAGGTAAAAGGTGAGATCAATAAAGTTTCTACATCAAGAGAACCTAGATCCGCATGTTTAGGAACTGTTGAATCTGAGAATTGAATCAGGATTAACAACCAAAACATCCTTCACGTGCATCGAGAAAGTACAACAAATACAGACCATTTATTCTCAGTACGTAAATTTAATTGTCTCTTGTTAATTATTCTTTGGATATCATAGATACTTAAGTATAACTTCCACATTTTTAATTTACACAGCCTCTCAAGCAGAGCAAGTTTGTTATATCCCGTATCCGTACACAAAGAAACCAAAGCAATTTTGGCTCAATGTTGTTAAAGTCAACCCGAGGAGAAATATTTCAGGGGAATATGTCAACACATAACTGACTCTTTTGAAACAAGAAAATGATGATCATGTAATGATGACTAAAACTGAAGATCTCGTTCCTGAGTATTTAGTACAATACGAAAACCTAATCAATCTCGATTACCACGTCGGAGATGCAGAACCGAAGACGAATTTGGGTGTAATCTATCATCTTCTGATGATGATGATGAAGAAGATGAAGCGGACGATGGCGAAGAACCGTACTGATATTTGTATTTCAGAGTTGTAATAATTTCAAATTTGTTTAATATTAAATATGTTCCTTTTGTTTTAATCATAAGGTTAATGTTATGTTTTTTTATAATTTGTTAATGTTTGTGGTCATTAATAAATTCAATATGTTTAAATTAAGTATTAGTTTTTAATGTATAATTATTTATTTAGCAATTTAAGATTTAAATTTGCACCAAACCCTGATTAGTCGCAACTTAGTCGCAATTTAGTCGCAAGTTCGCAACCATTTTGCGACTAATTAGGGTCTGGCCCAAATCAAATCACGACCCGCCAATATTTGGCTATCCCGCGTAATATTATACAAAGCCCGCGAAGAATTTGGTCCGGCCTGCCAAATAATTCATCAAATAAAGCGCCTAAAATCAGTAAACCGGCGCCCAATTTTTTGTAAACCTCGCCTAAACCGCCAATTCAATTTCAAAATCTGCGTGTCGAAAACCTAATTCAGTTCTACTGAAAACTTCTCTCTCGCCATCTCCATTCTCTCTCGTTTCCATCTCTCCAAAGATTGATCGATCTCCTTCTCTATCATCCCTAATCATCTCTCACACTCCCAATCGCTCTCTCACAACCCTAACACGATCGATCTCCCACCATAATCTCTATGTTCGATCTCAGTCAAAACCCTAACCGAGTAGCTCTGATGCCAAAATCAAAAGCTAGAGGAGGTAGAGAACGAGGGCAAGGAAGAGGAGGTAGAGGGCTAGGAAATGGCACTGTCGAGCCAGAGCCTTCCTCATCCACCCATACTAGGCCCGTAAATCTACCGCCGCAGTACAACTTCGCTCCGGCGACAGACGGTTCACCTCCACCGCGTTCCACTCTGACTCAAACCCAGCTGCATGTCAGCCAGTACCCACCGCCGACTCAACTCTTCAACAGCGAATCGAGGTCTCCACGACGGACATCTCTAGGTTACGGTCCTGTTACCAGCTCTGAAGCTTAGAGAGTAGCTCATTTGAATCCTCAGCGGACAGCCTCGGCGAATAAATCTGGTCAGAGGACAGCCTCGTTGAATCCACCTACTCCGAGGACAGCCTCTGCGAATCCATCTGCTCAAAGGACAGCCTCTGCGAATCCCCAAGGTAAGCTTCTTTGGACCGATTGATTAAAATATGTGTCTTTATTTGATTAGTAGCCGATTAGTTGTTGAGTGTTGAGATTTTTCTGTGGCTGAGTCTGTTGAGATTGCTTGAGAGCTTACTGAGATTACTTGATAATGAAACTTGTGAGCTTTTTGTATGTTGAGTTTTATTTCGAATGAAACTTGTGTTCTTTGCATTTGTAGAGTGTTGACATTACTTGTGTTGAGATTGTTCTTGACTGGTTATTTATATCACTTGTTCTTGACTGGTTATTTATATTACTTGTTGAGTCTTGTGATCTTTGATAATGAAACTTAGTTTTTGGTGGATTTAATCTGTGATTTGTTACTGTTTTAATCGGTTTTCAGTCTTGATTCGTTTTAAACTGTTTTTAAGTCTTATTTGATCCTGTCTTGATTCGTTTTAAACAAGTTTTCAGTCTTATTCAAAGCTTGTTTCTGTTTGAGTTTACTTGATATTGCTTTACTGGTTATTTATATTACTTGTGAGATTACTTGAGAATGAAACTTGTGAGCTTTGATAATGAAACTTGCGAGCTTTGTTCTGTTGATTCTTGTGATCTTTGAGAATAAAAGCTTGTTCTTGTTTGAGTTTACTTGAGATTGCTTTGACTAATACCTGTTTCTGTTTGAGTTTGTGAGCTTTGATTTGTGTGTTGGTCATATTTTCAGGTCATGTGTCTTCTCCACAAGCCTCTCTGACTCAATCCGTTCATCTGTCTCAACAACCAAGGGCGTCTCCGGTGCAAAACTCCGAAGGTCAGAGCAATCAGGGGCATGAAGCTCAGCAATCTAACTAAGTGGATAAGAATTTGATTAACGGGGTGGACGACAATGTGGTAATTCAACCAAATCTTGAAGAAAGCCGTCTCCACTATCTTGAGAGGCTACTAAGAATGCCAAACCGAGACCAGTGGACTACTGTTCTCTCACCAGTTCTTCCCCAACCGCCAAATACAACTTGTAAAAGTTTATTTCCCTCTCTTCATTTTAGTTATTTGTTTGATTCATAATTTATACTGATTCTTTGTTGCCTGTGTAGGGTTGGTCGTGACAAGTCTTCTCTTGTCCAGAAGATTACAAAGGTCTTCTTAAACATATTTGATGGTGAGTTCTATAGTTGGAGCCATGTGCCTCGACCGCGAGCAGAGCGGTACTTCTTAGAGTTTGCGATAAGTATATAGGTATAATAGTCTACCTTTTGTAAACTTTTGTTTATTTTCTCATTAACATGATTATGCTCTTTCTATTGTAGAAATAGCACCACTGGGATCCATTAATCACAGGGACCGTTCAAGCACATTTTGAGGCCATATGTCAAAGGAAAATGAAGGATATGCAGCAAAGCTCACCTTTCTAGTGTCCAACCTGCATGGATAGAAGAAACAATTTTGCAAAAAATGACTGCATACTGGGAAACGGATGAAGGTAAACATAGGAGTGAGACCACTTCCGCTACTCGGAATTCTGATCGTGGCGGTCTTGGTTCTCACAAAACCTACACTGGCCAAAAGTCTATGGAGCAAATTCATCAAGAAATAGTAGTAAGCATTCCTCTATCTACTTTCGTCTCTGAATTTTAATTCTTCTCTATTAACTATTTATTTTGTTACATTTTCAGGAAAAGGAGATGGGTAGACCTGTTAGTTTTGGTGAGGTTTTTCTGAAAACCCACAGAAAACCTGATGGAACATTCATTGACATGAAGGCACAACAGATTGCAGAGAAGTATGAGGAGATGTTCAATGCAAAGAAGGCAGAGATTGAGGCAGAAACTTCTGATGGGACTTCGCGACCTAGAGAGCTGACCACCGATGAGTTCAATGAACTCTTTCTTCAGGTAAATATAATTTTTATTATTCATATATGCATTTGCGTTTGAATGCTGGTATGGAGTTTGTTGTTCCTTTGCATCTATGAATATGTCAGTTTCATATTGTTTTTGAATTGACTTCTCTAGTTAATGATTTCATTTGATTTGGTTGACTGTCTTTGAGTTTGTGTTGTCTGTTGGTTGTGTAAAGACTTGTTCTATTTGGGATTGTCTGAATTTAACCATTTCCTAACAATTTAACTTTCTTTTTCTGTTTCCTAGTCAACAATTGTGGATGACAGAGGCTATGCATATGTTATTGGAAGTCTTGGAGAGTCTCACGCCTCTGGAAAGCGCAAGTACCCGGGTAGCTCCTGGCCTTATAACTCGCTCCAAAATCAGCTCGAAGAAGCTCAGCGCCAGATTGAAACACAAGCTGTTGAGTTAGCTCGACAGGCGAGTGAGCAGAAGGAGTTGGGCATGGTAAAAAGGTATCTACTCGAAACAGACCCGGCATACATTGATTTCTGCAAAACCCAGTCTGATGCAGCTCCTCTCACGTCTCTTTCTAATTCTCCTTAGGACTCTACTTGTTAAGACTTGTTTATAATGTTTGTATGTTTGTTTTGAATTTTAAGACAATATTGTATGACTTCGGTTTCTTAGACTTTAATATCAATTGTGTTTTATTCAGAAGCGTTTTATATTTCATATTATTGCATTACATTCAAATTTTAATTCAGAATTTAAAAAGTGGAAAACAGAAACCAAATCATAATGCATTCCGGTTCAAGATAGTCGCTAATTAGTCGCTATTTAGTCGCGATATTAGTCGCTATAACGTCACTAAGTAGTCGCTATATGGTAAATTTAAATTCATGATGGCATAATTAGTCGTTAAAATGTCGCTAAATCAGTCGCTCTTTAGTCGCTAAATCGTTATTAATTTAGCGACTATGAAGCGACTACATGTTTAGCGACTACAGTGTGACTACAATACAGTCGCTATATTAGCCGCTATATTAGCGACTAATATTCACAAAATATATATAGTCCCTAAATAGTCGCAATTCTATAGTGACTAATAGAATTAGTGACCACAGATTTGCGACTAATACAATTAGTCGCTAATGGATCGTAAAATATGATATAGCGACGGATTTGCGACTATATACGCAGTCACAAAAAGCTTGTTTCTTGTTGTGTGGTGACACGACCATACCACTTGACTTTTCGCTTGAGACAGTAGTCATCGCTCCTTTCTCGTCTCGCTCCTTTCTCGTCTCCCATCGTTTTACAAATGTAAGACCAACAAATTTATTTTAGAGGAAATTTTTAATAAGAACAGAGCCGTGATCGTTTAGAAGGATCAATGCTATGTTACCATGAAGAATTAGATAAAACTGTTGTGTTGTATTCATTGAACGAGCTACAATATATATGCATCACGAGATAGGTTGTTCGTCTCTATCCCAACTAACATAATATATCTCCTAGATATGATACAGCAAGAGTATATTCTAATATCTAGAGAAGATTTATCCAAATCTTGCCCAATAAAACCCTTGCATCTTAATTAATATATTTATTTTGAATAATCTTCACCTTCTCTAATAAATCTACTAATAAAGCAGCTACTTTATCCTAATCAAGAATAACAGAAAATAGGTAGCTTCTGAAAAGCTTTGGTAATTAATTTACCCGGAAGTAGTAAAACTAAATTGCTTGTTCCTAATATTGGTTGATGCAAATGTTTAATGACAAAACAAAATTAAAAGTATCCTACCAAATTAGACGTATATATAATTCGAATAATGGAAAAAGGTGTTGCAAAATTATCAAGTTTAATATGTTATCAAGAATTTTTAAAGTGAATCATTATTTCTACTCATAATAATTTAAACACGATTGAGCCTATGAAATGAATAGAAAGCATCTACGAACTTGTGTATTTTTTAAATGTTTCATTCATAATTTTTTTTTTAAACCGTAAACTTATTTACTCTATCTTCTTCTAAACAAGAACCACGACTAACAAATATATTTAGTTTTTAATTTGGTTAAATAAAAGTAACCGTTGGTTGGACCATCATTTGATTACATTCATTTTAGTGGTTATTAATTAGAGTAGTTGTATACGAAGACTGGAGGGACAAAATACTAAAATGAACATCAAGACGCCGCTTCTCTCTCTTCTTTTAGAGAGAGAGGTTTCTCTCTTGGATTCTTTTTATTCTCCGATTTCACTTTTCACAAAGATGGATCCGAGTTGATTAAGCGGTTTTGCTTATAAGATCGTCAAGTTCGGAAGCCCTGCCGTATCTTCTCCGACTTCCATCTTTCAATCGGCCGGCGAACTTCCGATTAGGGGTTTTTCTGATTTCTTCTCTCTTTGAAACCTTTTTCCCTACTCTCTTGCTTCCGATCGTGAATGGTGTGTTCGTCTACTTTCTTCTTTTTCTTCGATCGGTTTTGTTGTTTTGGGAGTTTACTTTTGTTTCGTTTCCCAATAAGTCCGTTGTTGTTTCTTGGACTGGTTGATCCTCTCCGATTACTCGGATTCTACCGGTTTCCCGATTCTCCTCGTCTTCTTGACGACGATCTCGCTCCCCCTTTCTTTTCAAGCCGTGTTTTCCCTGTTTTGGCTCCGACTTCGCTCTCGATCATCCTTCTTCTGGGATTAATATCGCCTTCGTGCTGCCTGCTTTTGAGGACAAGCAATCGGCGGATCCTGAGGGGTTTCTACCTACTCGGCGACAGCGTCTCCTTGCGCTGGTTGATTCCGGTGAAGTTTGTTGATGCAGGTTTCTTTTGATGCAGGTGCTATTCACGGCGGTCTTGGGAAGCGCTCGATCGGCAAATGGCTTCTGGTACCTACGGAGTTTTGGTCCGGTACGATTCGGCGGCGTCCTCCTCCATGTTCGTTGGCGGTTTCCGGCGGGTCTCCCTCCTCTCGACGCGTGTTCTTCTGCATGTCCACTTCCACGGAGTGATCGCCACGTGGTGTCCTTATCTCCGATTGTGGGCCTTGCTTGGGCTTTTTTTTTCCTGCATTGTTTCATTCTCTGTAGGGCTTTGGCCCATTTGTTTACTGTTACGGCCTTGGGCCAAGCAATTAACATTGTTGACAAAAAAGAAATGAACATAAAGACTGGACAAAATACTAAAACGGGTACACTGTTGAAACAAAATGTTCACCTACCAATACTGATAGATCCTTAATTTCACTCATGCAATAATTCAAACGCGAGTCTTTGACGATATGAAATTCAAAGAAAATCAAAACATTTAGAAAACCATCATGCATTTTGTGTCGTTTTTGAAATAACTATTATGTGAAAAATTATTTAATAATAATCAACCGTTTTATAAAAAATATTTATAATCATCAAAAATAAAGTTTAATTATTATTTTCTTACCAAACTTGAATCACAAGTAATAATCATATTTTAGAGAAATTATATAGACAATAAAAACAAAGTAATTAACTGGGTTGGACATCATATATGATTGCATTAATTTGAGTTATTGTATTTGTTAGAGTAATGAATTGTTAATGAAGACTTATGGGTCATAATACTAAGATGGGTGAAATTTGGAAAAAATAATTTACCTAATAAAATATAGCAAATCAATTAAACCGACTCCAAATAAATACTTCAAGAAAAGGTTCAAGGTTGCGCGCGTGATGATCGGAAGATCTGTAACGGTTAATGTTTTTTTTCCCATTTCCTTACAACCCCTTGTACTCTTTATTTATTTTATTGAAGCCTTTAATACATTTGATCATAGATTCTAGAGTTTTTATGTTTACAATTTTTGGAAGACAAAGTGGATGTGTTTTTCTAGTCGGGAAAAAGTGGATGTGTTTTATTTATTTATCAGAGAGTTTTAAAATATGTTTAATTATTTACTGATTTTTAATTATAAAACGTGGATTGCCGTATAAAAAAAGAATCAAAACTACAAAATGTGAGTGTATATGGCTTTTCGACTCTTCCCCTCATCAAACCCATCTTCTTCTGCATCCTCCAAATTTTTAGTGCATAACTCAACGATTTGGATGAACATTCTTTATGAAACAGAAAAGAAACATAAAACAATATTTAGAGAAATTTGAAAATGAGTTCTCTTCTTCCCTGTAGGAAAATATTTTCTCTTCGCCCTTCATCTTTATCTCTCTCTTTCTCTTCTCCTCTCATATTTAGTGGCTCATTTTCTCATTTCTTATCTTCATCTTTAACTCTCTCTTTCTCTTCTCCTCCCATATTTATGGCTCATTTTCTTATTTCTTATTTTTATCTTAGTCTTTTATCTTCATCGTATTCTTACTTACTTTTCAATCCTCATCTTTTTTTTAATGGCAAAATCAATCTAGCGGAAAATACAAATGGCAACTGGTAAGGCAATCGAGTGCGCCACTTTCATGAAAAGCGGCCATGCCATCCTTAGACAGATCGGTGACATAGGAGCCAAGTAGTGCTGGTCTAACGTTTTCTAATACCCTACACGAATCTAGAAAATATGTCATTTTATAATTTTTGTCTAAAATTATAAATAATAGTAAAAATAGAATTAGAACTTCAAAATAATAATACAAAACTATAAACGGTTCGTAAGAGAAAAGAATATATTGTTGAAATATGATTCTCTCAATACATTTATCTACATAATCGTTTACTAAATTTAAAGTAGTTAGTTATTTCACCCATATATGTCTCGACTGATTACAAAAAAATATCGTTCAATCATTCATGTGACATGTTAGACTGACAATAATTCTTTATCAGTTTCAACTTCGAAAAACTTCTATAAACAGGACAACAGGTATTGAAATGGTCAACAATATAAAATAATCAATTTATGTTATGATAAAATCATCTATTTTATAAAAAATTCATGCACTTTGAGAGGTTTGCGAACTTCATTTGATATTGATTCTTTTCACCATAGAGTATTTTTGTAACTTAATAATAGATTTCATGTCGTTTTTTGCTCTTATACCATCTTCAGTGTACTAATTTTTTTTCTTCACTAAAGTAGAAGAATTCTATAATAGAGATGAATTTCTCTCCAATGTATTACTATATTTTTCCAACAAAAATGAATATTCTCTTTTAAATTCTATTTGTTAGTTAAGTATTAGTAATTTGGAGAAAATTTAACTCTAAATTTTAAATAGAGGTAATTGGGTTAAAGATGTCCTTATCGATATCTAATATATGATAAATTTACATTCGATTAAAAACTTTATTAATATATATTATGTATTTGATATATACTTAATAAATAATGTTCAAATTTTATGTTATGAAAAATGTATTTAAAAATGCCCTTTTATTTTATTTAAATTTATATTAATGAATTTTTTTTTTTGAAAAATGTCCCTCGAAATCAGATGTCCTAATCAGTGGTTACCTAGCTTATGCTCTGAACTGAAGTCCGCATCAGCACTTACGAAGCCTTCCGAGCTGCGACCTTCGAGCATGAGAACATTCTCCACCATTTCACGAGACAAAGTGGCCACTTGGTGTACATCATTGTGCGTGAAGATACTAAAGGCATACATATCCCCGAAACCATCTACACAATGAAGATGCCAACTGCGGTTGAATACAGAGGCGACGAGGCTAGCGGTATCAGCTCCATCAAAAAGAAGACCTAAAACTAGTTTATGATGTTTGAAATAAAGCGTAAATACTAGGCCTGGGATTTTGAATAGTTCGGATCGGAACAATTCAGATATTCGGATAATCGGATAGTTCGGAAATCATAAAATATACCAAAATAAACCAAAACATATTTTGGTTCGGTTCAGATCAAATCTCGGATATTTCGGTTAATGGATCACTGACCCGAAATGAACCTAATAATTGGAAAAAATCGGATACCTTTATGAATTACGGATATTTCGGGTATTTCGGTTTAATTTTCGGATAATTTCGGTTTGGTTCGGATAGTTCGGATAAAATGGATAAAACGGATAGGCTGGTTTAAAATGGTTTAATTTGAATAACCCATGAAATAACCAATCAATTACACTCTATCTAAAGATCATACTTAACCTGGCTATAACTCTAAACAAATTGGCAGAAGCATACGAATGTAAAAACATAAACAAAGCAATACTAGAAGTAGAACCAACATCAAACAAAACTAGAACCAACATCAAACACCATCTCTTTATCAATTGAAGTAGCAAAACACCATAATCCTTGTTCTTCAATATCACAAACTTGTCTTGTTTTATCCTTAAAATCTAGAGATAAAACATGAGAAGTTTGATACAAAAAGAGAGAAAGAAAAGGAAATAAAAAACAGTGATAAAGAGTGTTAAAAAAAAGAGGTCTTAACATCTTCAAATCTAGCTTCACTTAAAATCAAAATGACTCCAACACACGACACACCATTCCATTTTCTGCAAGAGAGAAAGACAAGGTGTTACTATATACCTAGATGATAAAAACAGTAACAAAGAGTGAAAAATAGACGCATTTACATATTGACCAAGATGTTACTATAAGGAAATCAATCTCTTAAAGGAAATCAATCTCTTAAACAAGTGTACCTTTAATTCATGTTGTAGGTCACTAAGTCTCTTGAGATTGTTGAGGAGAACCTATACAAGGATAATATAATAAAAGAGTTAACATGTTATATTGAGAAATAAGAACTTATACAAGAAAATGACTTGATTACCTAATGACTCATGGAAATCGAGTTCTTCAAACATTTGCACCAAGTTTCCAAGCTTCTCAGCATGAATTGTATTCCTTAGACACTGTTGTAAGAAAACCAAAGCCTCAATCATATATGGGGTCAAACAATTGCGGAAAGGATCCAATATTCTACCACTAGTACTAAATGCTGACTCCGAAGAAACATAAGACACTTGAATGGCGAGCACATCCCTAGCTAACTCTGATAAGATTGGAAACTTTGCACTGTTACACTTCCACCATGATAATACATCATAGTCCAATCCCAACCCATTAGTAGTTCTCTTAACTGGTTTCTCCATAAGGTATATGTCTAGCTCACTGCTTCCTTCTTCATTTGCAGTTTCAGTGATCATCTCAGAATACAGAGACTTCATTCTCTCATATCCATCATCATCTGATAAATCAAATAAATCACTTACTTGTTCAGATTCTCCATGTTCACTCCTCGATCCACCACTATCACCTTGGGAGGTGCTCAGCTTTGACACATACTCTTCATATAGTTGTTTTATCACTGCCCTAATTGAAACTCTAAGATGAGTACTCTCCACAATCTCCTTTCCGTAGAGCTTGTCAAAGCAAATAGATGCAAATTGCATCTTGTTCCGAGGATCAAACACATATGCAATTATCACTAGTGGATTCATATTGAGAAGTCCATCCCAATATTTCTCAAAATTATCTCTCATAGCTCTTGCTTCTACCATTAGCAGCTTATCACTATTGTTGCTTAGAGAGATCAAATTTCTTTCAATGATCACAATCTCATTGTAGCAAAGTGAAGATGTCACGGTTTTGGATGCCGAGAAGGAAAAAGTGCAATTGAAAAAGATCTTCAGAAACTTCACCAACCTCTTTACTTCATCCCAGCTATCAGCAGTTGGTGGACCGGTTCGCTTATGTCCATTCTCCTGTGATTCCTTGAAGTATTCACTATAGAGCATGTCTTCAGTCAACAATTTCTGAAATGCAACCCTAAACTTGAGAGCAGCCGTGAGCATTAGGTAAGTAGAGTTCCACCTTTTAACACAGTATAAAGACAAGCTTCCTCTAGATACATGACCTGTCTCAACCCTTAGCTAAAAAGATTTCAATCTTGTGTCGGATGACCTTACATACTTCACAACATTCCTAATAGAGACTATACTATTATTCACTTTTGCTAGACCATCCCTCACAATTAAGTTTAGGATATGAGCACATCAACGCATATTCAGTAGCTCGCCACTTCTAACTAATGCATTTGGTCCCTTCAGGCGAAATTTATATGTGAATAACCGCAAAGCCTTACCATTAGCCTTAGCATTATCAACTGTGACCGTGAAGACCTTTTCAACTCCCCATTCCTCTAAACATTGAAGAAGGTGTTCAGCAATAGTCTCACCTTTATGATCGGTTATGGGCTTGAAGCTGATAATGAATTTATGCAGATTCCAATTCTCATCAATCCAATGAGCTGTGTCAACCATGTAGCTATATGAAGTTGTAAGAGCCACCCAAAGGTCAGTCGTTAAAGACACTCGCTTCTTACCACATTCAAATAGCTTCTTCAAATTCTCTTTCTCACACAGAAACATGGAAAAGATATCTTGAGTTGCTGTCTTCCTGGACCATGTACATAGGAAACGTTGTGACAGAATCTCCTAAACACTTCTGATTCAACAAACGAAAATGGCAGCTCATTAATCACACTTAACTGCTGTCACTAGACCACTACTATCACCAGCCAACACTTGTTGAGTACCATGAGCTTCAAATTCTAAAAACAATTTACATCTAAGAAGGTGATTTTTCATTGGACTTGTCCCTGCTTTCTTGGTGTCACAACCGATCTCTTGACCACAATAACGATAACTACAAACTGCAAGATCATCTTCTTTCTGAATAAAATGCTGCCATACCTCTGCCTTATGAGCTGGCCTTTTCCTTGGTTTAGGTGGAAGATCAGAAGTCGATCTCTTAGTTGTAGTTCTTTTCTTTCCAACGTCAGGAGGTACTTCCACTTCTTCCTCAAGAAATCATCATTGTTGTCGTGAGAGGAATTTGCAGACATCTTACCTTAACCTTGAATAAGAGACAATACACATATGTTTGTCTATCATAGCCAACAAGCGAACACAAACATAAGTACACAAGTCACAAACTATAAACAGAACAACACAGTATCAGACTATCAGTTATATAACAAACGATTTCGAAGTTCAGAATCAGAACAATAAACCAAACACAATGATAAGTAGCGACCCAATGATTCACTGCTCTATAATCTAAAGTCTAAACTCAAGTCGAAGGAGGATATTTGCAGAGATTTTTTGGTGCAGATTCATTACCTCGAAGAAGAAAACAAATGACGAATGAAGAGCTCTCAGAGGTTTATTTGCAGAGATTAAACAAGGAAGATGTAATAGAGATGAAGATCATGTGAAGCAAAGAGAAAGAGAGGTTATATGAGTTACGGCCGCAAAGTGAAGAAGATCATCGCTAAGTCAAATGAAATTAGGGTTGGTTTAGGATTGTATAAGATTAATGAAATTGGTCGGTTAACCAATCGGTTATAGCGAACCGAACCGAACCGATGCCATATCCGATTAAAATTATTTCTCCTTCTGTTCGGGTTTCTCTACATAACCGAATGACCAAAATCTCGGTTCGGATCAATTCGGACCAATCGGTTCAGGGCAAAATCCCAGCTCTAGTAAATACTATACATGATCTTTTAACTCTTCTAGTAGTTAATGGTGTTTGTAATAAAGCCTAACACACTATGATCTGTTAACTCTATGGTTCTTTGTTTGTAATGAATCTTTGGTTGTTGTTATCCATTTAATATCTATGGTATGATATTATTGTTTGTTTTGTTTCCTAACTTGTTTCCAGGTTACTAATCTTGTTAGTAAATTCTAGTGATATTACTGAGCTCAACGGCCTCTCATATGTACCACAACAATGTACTAATATCAATTTTAAAATTTTGTTTTCAGGAAACAAAGAGAAATTGACCATAAAGAGTCCAAATGCAAAATTGATCTCTGAATACCAAGTATCCAGCTGTTTTTTTTTTTTATTCTTTCTTGTGATAGATGGAACTGCGTCCCAAGTTTAAACTTTGTTTGTAGATCTTTTTAATTATTTTGATTTTTTAAAACATTTTTTTAAGTGCTACCTCTATTTTGTAATTAGACGATATATGTTTAGGACTTTCTAAATGAGAAATAATTCCAGGCAAGCCAAACAGCTTTGAACTGATTCCAAAAAAGTACAATGTTTAAGTACACTTTAGGATCAACACTTGTGAAGAAACCGTAAATGTAGGATGATGGTTAATGGGATTTGATGATCAATGATTAATAGTTGAATACCTTAATCCAAACAGCTATAAGTTTTGTTGTAACACACAATTTTACTGTAATAGAAGAACTAAAACTAAAATTTCTTGGCCTGGAATATGATTATTGTAAATCTTCATAAATGATACTCTTCGTGACCTAGCGACAATAAAATTTGGCAGGCGATTTTTGAGCGTTTCAAACTATTGCTCTAAGCTTGTGTATGTGCAATTTCATACTCTACCATCAGGTGGTGCTGATATTAAGCTGCAATATCTTTGGTTTTTGTTGCATTGACAGTGAATGATTCTTGATTCTTTATCCACCAGCTTATTTACACTTCTTTTGTGGATCATAAAAGATAGTCCTTTAAGCATGTTCTGCTTTCTTTTTATCCACGGTTCCTTATTCATACAAAATGTGGATCCTGAACTATCCCTTTTGTTTTCTTTTTCAAAGAGGAACAACCAGAGTCATGCACATACCTCGACCTATAACCTCCAAAAGACAAGTAAAATTTGAGTAAACTCCTTTTTCTTTTCCTTAATTGCAACTTTTTAGTTGAGCATGTAAGGGCCATGACTTTCAGTTTCCCTTCAACATACTTTGTCATACTGACAAATAAAAATTGATACTTGGAGTTCTTTTATCTTTTGATGATTCTCTTCACTTGCAGGCTTCCATATATCTTAATTATAGACTCTTATTCTGATGACTTTACCATTATGTATCCGAATAACATTTACATTTTATCTCTGGTTGTTGGTTCCTCGAACTTTTCTATTACATAATCTTATGATAATTAGAAATCGAGAGCTTGCATCTTCTTCTTCTTTATCAGATTGAAGTTTTATGCTTCGAATCTTATATAAATTCAATTCTTTTTGAAAATAAAGGGAAATATACTCCTGGTAAGTAAAGTGAAATATTAAAACCATATTTTTTGGAGGGGGGGGGGGGTTAGGAAGTTAAGTGAAGTAGTATTTTATCCGTTTCACCAAATAAAAAATGTTTTAACGTTTCTAACACAATTTAAAAGTTATTTCACCAAATCTTTCCTCAATTTGATGTACATTTTATTGATCCAATTGAACAACAAAATTAAGCAAGGCTGACCAATTTGGTCAACATAACCCAATCCAACCAAATCTAATCCAAAAACTCAAATTTATTTAGAATTGGGTTTCTTCAAAACCCATTTTGGCCAAATAATCTTTACGAATTTTGGTTTGAGTTATTTGGATTGGTCTATAGAATTCTTAAAGATTCAGATAAAAAAGAATATTACATAAAATATATTGGATATTAATCAATATACTAACATATCAAAACGTCAATTGGAGAAGAAGAGATGGGAGAGAGAGACAAAACAGTTGATACTTTAAAACTTTATTTACATTTTAGTATCATTAAAAAAAATAATACCTGAATCCAATAAGAAACCTAAACAACCCAAATATTATTAGATGTAAGTTTACTTTGGTCAAATTATTATTTACGACACAAACAATTTAAATCCGATCAAAAACCTAAAAAAATTGATCCAAATTTTATATAGGTAGAATTTAGTTAAATATTTTATAATCTAAAAAATTCAAACCCAACCCAAAACATAAAAGATCTGATCTAAAATGGGCCACCCCTTTGGAATTAAGTGCATATATATATTTGTTATGCTTTGCATTAGTGGGCTTTAAGTGCTTTAAGTTGTATGTTTCTATACTTTTTTGGGCTCTTAATAAAATATTGGGACGACAAAATAAAAGTATTTCTGATGTCTCGATACTGTTGCTTTAAAAAAATGCACACTTTTTGTTTGATAATACAATATATATTTTATACGAATATATTATTTACATCATAGCATTCTGATGCACTTTATATAGTTTATTAAACTTGTTGAAAAAATAATCTAAATAATCTAATTTTTATATATCAAGACCACGAGCCACGCTTGACACCCAACTCTCACCAATCAAATGAAACATATGTATATTTCTACATATCTCATTTACTAATCCGTGTGTAATCAGGATCTATAGTGATGTAAGAAATGTGGTTAGTTTATAGAATTATAGGTCACATGAATTTATCGCATCATTTCAACAAAGTTATGTTAGATTCCGTGAGTGGTCCATGATAAAGAATAGGAGGTAATAAATAAATATAGAAAGTGGGTAAGACTCTTGCCAAGGAGAGTGAGAAAATATGAGAGATTTTTTTGGGTGTAAAAATATGAAAGAGTCATGTCTAAAAGTTGCCAAACATGAGTAGTTTTCTAGCCAGCATTTGTTTATCAATTTTAATTAAACACACAAAAATACTTCCTACTATATATGTATTCATTGTTACAGAACATGTTTGATTGAGGTGTGTTTTGAGACTTCTCCAAGCTCGTTTGATAAAGATTATTAAAACGTAAACTAATTGCTCCACACACAGATTTTCAAAAAGTAATATGTATGGTGATTAGAGAGTGTACTATCACGAGCAAATCAAGGAACATACATTGATGTTAAGTTTGCTTAACTTTCCTAGCAAAAAGAAAAGTCAGCCAAAGTGAAAAACCTACAATTGAGCAAATATAATGCAAATAGTTTAAAAGAGTATTATGACATAGAGTTGGCCAGAGTTTATAGAGACCTAAAGCAATATAAAACAAAAGTTCCGTTGGAAGATTTTCAACATTTTCACACTTTTTGTTCATCAGACTTATATTTAATATTAATAAGTTTATTTTTATTTTAATATGTATAAGTTTGTTGGTAGCTAAAAGGCAGAAATTAAAATGAGTGTTGATAAAAGAATCTCATGAAAATGAATGACACATGCACAAAGCGAAAATTAATAAAGTTGTCAAGAAAATAGTAAAATGGAATGGCGAAATCAAAATATAACGGTTAAAGTTTTTCTTTTCCATTTCCTTACAACCCCTTGTATTTTTATTTATTTAATTTAAACCTTTAATACATCTGATTATATATTTCATAGTGTCTACGTTTACAATTTTGGGGAAGACAAAGTAGGATTTGTTTTAATTATTTATTAAGGAGTTTTAGAATATATTTAATTATTAACCGATTTTTAATATAAAACGTGGGTCATCGTACAAAAAATAAAAATAAACAAGCCAAAAATATAAAATGTGAGCGTATATGGCTTCTCCGCTCTTCTCCTTATCAAATCCATCTTTTTCTACATCCTAATTTTTTTTAATGCAGAACTCAACCATTTGAATGAGTACCCTTTATGAAACAGAAAAGAGAACAAAAAACATTTGGAGAAATTTGAACATGAGTTCTCTTCTTCCCTGTGGGAAGATATTTTCTCTTCCCCCTTCATCTTCATCTCTTTCTTTCTCTTCTCCTCTCCTATTTAATCTCTCATTTTCTCCTTTATTATCTTCATCTTACTCTTTCATCTTCATCGTACTCTTACTCTTCAATCCTCATCTTCTTTCATGGCAAGCTCAATCTTGCATAAAATAAGAACGGCGACTACTAAGGCAATCGAGTGTGACACTTTCATGAAAAGCGGCCAGTCCATCTTTAGATAGATCAGCGATATAAGAGCCAAGCAGTACCGGCCCGAAGTTATATGCTGCCTAAAGCAAGTAAAAAAAAAATTGCCCTTAATTGTAACTAAACTTTACTGTTGCATTTTTTTAAATATATCATCAAAATATTTTTTAAATAAAATAATACAGAATATTATTAAATTTAGTTTTTAAAAGAATGAAAATAACAATTACTAATTTAGTATAATAACTTTAAATTTTATAGAGAGAAATCAGTTTTACGGAATAATGTATAATATAATAGACAATAATTACTAATTTGAAGGAAAAATACAATAAAAAATTTAACTAATAAATTTTTATTAGTCTTTATATATTCAAGTATATGTAAGTCTCATAGAGCAATATCTCATAAATATGATAAATTTCATGTTTGTTTAAATTTTTTTAACAAAATACAAAAAAAGAACTTACAAAGTAAAAAATATGAGAAGAAACCTTACATGAGAAAGAAGACAAAATGACAAAGATGAAGACTAAAAATGAAACAAACAATGATTTAAGTAAGGAGTAACAATGAAAAATGGAGGGGAAAAATGAATAAGATAAATGTTCATCAAAAAGGTAAAAGAAAGGAAAAATAAAGGAAAAAAGAAAGGAAAAATATATTTTTAGATGAATTGTTTATTATATCATTTAATATTTTATATAATATAAAAAACTATCAAAATGAAAATAAAAATTGATAAAATCATTTAAATTGATATCAAAAGAAGAAGAAAAAAGTAAAAAAATTGACATTGCAAAGGTCAAACCTTTCTTTTGAAGTGTATGTATAAGACAACCCAAACCACTACAATAAGGAAACTTAATGTAAAATATTGTCCCAAAAATATTTATATTATTTGGTGCTTAAAACTCATGTTTTATAAGCTTTACTCGAGGGTTGGCCCTGGAGCCAAGGAAGCTGGGGGTACCCACAACTGAAGTTCGTATGGGCAGTTACGAAACCTTCCGAGCTGCGTCCTTCGAGTATGAGAACATCCTCCACCACTTCACGAGGCAAGGTGGCCACTTGGTGACATCATTGTGCGTAAAGACGCGAAGGCATACAAATCCTTGAAACCGTCTAGACAATGACGATGCTGACTGCAGTTGAAGACGGAGCCGACATCGCTAATGATGTTTGCATGTTACACACCAATTAAAACTTAATATGCACGCTAGTACAATCGAATGATATGTCGAATATAACACTTCATGATCGAATCCACAAAGAGCTAGTGATCTATCACCACAAGAAAACTAGATATTCTTAGCTTATAATAAATGTTATTATATGTGATTAATAGCATTTTTGAAATGGCTATGTCTACCCCATATAATATCTTGCAATAGCGATAGTTTCCTTTACTATAGTTGAATCTACCTATAATAAATTTTTTTTTGTATATATATATATGTGTGTGTGTGTTATTTTATAGCTTATAATCAATTTGATTTGAATAAAAATAAATATTTGAAATTTAATTCAAAATATGATTTTTCATTAATATTCCAAAACATGTCTTATACAAACATCATTACCAAAACATAACTAATTTGACATTAAATCTTAAACTAAACATCTTGCATGTACTAAACAACATCATTCCCAAGTCCTATACTATCATCATAAGTCTCGGCAAGTCTAAAAAAGAAAGAAGAACCCTTAATCGTAAGTGAATGTACTTCATGTGTAATGTCGCTTGTATGAATTCTCCATAGTCTACCGTTCTTGTCAACGTAGCAGCATATTCTTTGAAAAATGGAAATCCTTCACTAATATGTTTGATATTGGCTACAAGAAGAAACAAAGCCAACTAAAGTGTGAAAATTGACACCGTTTTTCAAGAGTGAATACATATTTATATTTGGTTAGATGATCCCATGGAGAGACCTCTCTGTGATTGTTCCCCTTACATTTGGTTAAGATGATCTCATCATACCTGTTTTTCTCTTCTTTCTTTCATGCGTTGTTTCAGACGCACCTTAAGCCTTAGCTGATACTCTTGTCTTTGTCATAGGCATGGCGTACAGAAACGTTAGATACTCAGCTTCTAAGCTCCGAAATTTCTGGTTTGTATAATCTCTATAATCCATGAACACCATATGGTCTGGATCATGTGGACTGTTTTCCACCTAAATAGTTTTCAAACAGTACAGTCTCAAAAGATTCATATAACTTCTTGAGTAATGAGTATTAATTACACAAAATATCATACTCAAATTATACCTCAACTTGCAATACTGCACGTTCATTCTTTTGTTTCCTTCTGACTACTAGAGAACAACACAACCGTTGGTTTTTACCTTCTGAGCTTCTGGGGAAAAGACTGCCTTCACCTCCTGAAATAGTTCTGCAAAACCCTTGGAAAGGACAAACAAAGTTTACACAAATAAACGATCTCAAGACGGATAATGAACATGAAGCTGACTCCTCATGCTATTAGAAAGCCAAAATTTTAGTTGAAAGACGACTTTAAAATTAAGTAATGTTTATGTATGTATAAGACAATGTTAGAAAGTTTTGAGGGCAGAACCTGATTTAATCTCAGCCCTAAGAAGATCTCCAGCACTCAGATTTGTGTAACCAAAATGTTCAAGAATATAGGCACACTGTGTACCTTTCCCACTGCCAGGACCACCTGTTCAACATATACAGGAAATAGAAGATCTACAATAAACTTTCAATAAATGAACATCTCATGGATCATAAGGACAATGCAATTTATTGACAGTATCGCGTCAAGAAGACCATGAAAATGATGACCGGAAAGTAACGGTTTTAGCAACACATATAAGAGACCTGGACTTTCCTGAATAAAATAGACCAAAGATAAAAGGGGTTTAACAATGTATCCCTCAACCGGAAAAAAACACTGTAGGTAGTTGGAACACAACAATATATAATCCATCAAAGTGTCAAATCATTACCTTGTTTGCAGCATCAACAACGGAACCCATGGTATTAAGCAATTCGTTCAATTATTACCTGTGAAGAAGAATCCAAATCATTTTCGAGAGATCACATTCATAAAAATCCCAATAAATGGACCAAAAGGTACAGATCTAAGTGCTTAGCACATAGAAGAACAGGAAAAGCTAGATCCAAGGAACAAAAAGTTGAAAAATTTAAAACAGCTTTATCGCTTTTACCAATTTCTACAACACAGAAAGATAAAGTGATGTAAGCACAGATAAATGCTCTTTCCTCAAAGAATACGATCTGGGACTCTAAACTGAAAGCAAGATTGATCATCATCATGATTCAACATTTGACAATCATAAAACCAGGCATCACAATGTTAAACTAAACCATTTGATCCAAAATCTGGACTTTCAGAATGGGTTATGGTTTCAGAAATAAAGCAACATAAAAAGAGTCGCTAATTTGGATTCAGAAACCTACACCATTTGCTTTAAAATCTACTCTATCTGAATAGCTTAAAACTAGCTTATCACCATACCTGCATGAGTGAGGTTGTCACGAAGAAGCTGCATAATCAAAGCACTATCCTTGTATTACTCTTCGCCAGGAGTATCCAATACAGAAATTGCTTCATCAAATGCCTAGTGAATCAATCCATGGATGAGACTCGTCAACAAACAATCATGTTTATTATCAATCGAAAAAGATGATAAAGAAAAAGCAAACCTGCTTAACGAGATTGCAAGCACGGTCTGGAGAACTGAGTATCTCATAGTAAAACACAGAGAAGTTCAACGCAAGACCAACACAAATAGGATGTGTTGGAGCCAACTCAGAGTTAGCAATATCCTACAAATAAACCAAAATAAATTTCACAGAATAATTCTCAAATTACCCAAATAGAAGTCGAACCTGAGCAGCTTTGTAAGCAGTGAGTCAAAGGAGATAAAAGAAATCTATCTTACGCTTGTATACTAAAACTAAAAGATATCTAAAATTTATCTTAAATAGCAATTTAAACTTAAATAACAGTTTAGAAAATATGTTATTATACTATGCTATCAATAATCAAACATTTTATAGTGTATAACACCAATAATACACAAAGTTTCTTAATCTTAGCTAATATAAAAGTTTTTGTTTTTTACTAACAACTAAAGTGGAATGAAAGCAAAGAAACTAAAATGCAAATGAAATTGATAACAAAAGTGAAACAAAATAGAACAAACCATTCACTAAACAAGATACTAAGATTCACAAGAAAACATAGTAAAAACAAAGCATTAGGCAGTTCAAGCAACAAATAGAACTACTAGTTCTTGGGTTGAGATTATCGACTCGGGTGATCAAATACTAATATTAGAATGATAAACAACACAAGAGTGATTATCATGTTAAGAACAATCATATGAAGTTACTCTACTCTCATGAAATAACCCTATACTTATCAAGCATTAATATCAACTCTTGTTGGCACTTTCAAAGTAAGTATGCATGAAGATCATTTTCTTAATACCACTAAACACCTTAAACATCAACTCTATTTGGTTAAATAGGTAAAACACTTGAAAGATTTATCAAACATTAACCTACACTTCTCAGTGATAGAAACATCTAAGATCAAGAGATTGATTAGCTACTTCAATCCTAGCATTAAGAACATCTAGCAAGTGAGAATACACAATGTTTAGGTTATAAAAACCATATATCATCATTCAATCACCCTTATCTACTCAACCCATAAGCCTATGAAGAACCACTCACTAATATTCATAGAAACACAAAAGACATAGTTGATATGATATATGATTAGAGAAATAGATGAATCAACAAGAAAAACACAAGAAAATCAAACAAAACTTCGTAAAAAAATGAGAAAAATAAAAGTTGTGATCTAGATCCATAAGAGGATCAATAATGGCTCTTGAAACACCCAAGAGATCATAAATGATTAGAAATAAAGATATGTGGGTCTAAGCAAAAAGGTAAAAGAAACACGTTTTGGGGTCGCACCGGGTTCCCCAACCCGCTATATGAAGTTTCTGCGCATTTCTCCTCAGCAGTGGGATGCTGCGGCCGCTCCACAGGTCATTGTGGCTCACTGATTTTCTAGGACGCTTCTTCTTCGCGGCAGGGTTGATATGTGTCTACTAAATCGTTCATAACTCTTGGAATACAGCTCAAAGCTAACTCAATTTCGTATAAATTTCATTTGGATCTCCAAAGCTAAATATGAACGTAACATATTTATATGACTCGATCTTCCAAGAGTAACGTTTGGATTCTGCATATCATTATGTATATCAAGCCATGTGATATGTTTTTCATGCTTCTTGACTCCAAACCACCCCAATATCTTCCAAAACACCAGCCAATCCAAGACACGATATAGACAAATGAAAGTACATACATTCCTAATGATGCCTAAATGCAAGTTTAAGACTAAAATGTGCTAAAAACATATGGTTAAAACCATGAAAAACATAACATATCAGCTAGCGGTAGCGGCTCCATAAAAAAGAAGACCTAAAAGTACCTTATGATGTTTGTAATTAATAAAGCCTAAACACTATGCATGTGATGTTAACTCTTGTGGTAGTTAATGATATTTGTAATAAAGCCTAAACACATGCATGTGATGTTAACTCTTCTGGTAGTTAATGGTATTTGTAATAAAGCCTAACACACTATAGAAAGTTAACTCTCTGATTCTTTGTTTGTTATGACTCTTTGGTTGTTATTACCCATTTTAATATATATGGTATGCTATTATTGTTTGTTTTGGTTTCCTAACTTGTTCTTGTCTAGGTTACTGATCTTGCCAGTAAATTCCAGTGATATTACTGAACTCAACAACCTCTCATTCTAAACGATGAAAAAGGTAATGCCTCTTCATTCTTTTTTCACGTTCTTGTTGAGAATCTCATATGTACCACGACAATGCACCAATATCAATTTTTTTATCAGGAAACAAAGGGAGATTGACCAAAAAGAGTCCAAATGCAAATTTGATCTCTAAATACCAATGGATTCAGCTGTTTTTTTGTTTTTGTTTTTTTGATAGATGGAACTTCATCTTCTTTTTTTATTTGAAAAGAATGTTAAATTGTATTCAAATCAAAATTTGTTTTTACAATAATTTCATCATTGTTTCTGAGGAAGAATCAATCGAATGTAAAAGCTATACTTCATATATTATAGTATGAAAACCATAATCACAATTCCTTTTCATAATGGATATGTCTCCTTCCAGTCGAAGTATGCTTAGTCGATTGTGCATGCTTCTGTCGATGTGCTTGAGCAGAACTTCTATTGTGATTTTTTTGTTCACCATTTCTTCTTGGGTTCCTTTCCCTCCAAATGCGGTACACTGCTGTTTGGAAAATCTATTGATGAATGAAAAGATCACTTCTCGACTGTCTTGACTTGGTGAGAAGCTGGAGGATCTATTTTCATGAGTTCGTATAGTTACTACCCATAAGCTTTTGAGGTTAATCGTTTCTATATGTCTGAGCAGACCCACATTCGAAGAATAGATGGTTTCAGGATTCCATAGATTTGCAGAAAAAACATTCGGCTCCATTGTTTTGTGTCCTCTTATACATTCTATCTCCTTTTGCAAGGCGGTTTAAGGTCGCTATCCAACAGAGAAAAGAGTACTTTGGAGTGGCATACTTGAACCATAAACCCGAAGCCCAATTTATTCTTGGTTGAAGCGTTCGAATCAGCTCGGTGTCTTCTTCTGCGGTAAATGCAAATAGCCACTGCAATCGTAACATTCACCAAAATTCCCATGTCAATTTAGCCATGCGGTCCTTTTATGTCATGAAGTCTTCGCTGATTTGTCCATTTATCAAACCAAAAAGAGGTAGATTCACCATTACCGATAACAACCTTATGGAACTCTTGAGCTATGCTGTGATATTTCAAGATTTGTTTTTCCACTTCCAAGATCCTACAACAGAGTTTTTGACAGTTAAGAAAGTATGTTTTTGAATCAGTTCGGTTTACCCAGTTTACCCATAGTGACGGCTGGTTTGAAACTATCCTCCATGCCAGTTTGAGGAAGCTGAATTTATTGCTCTCACTGACTGATTTAATGCCCAAACTTTCCTCTACTTTTGGTGTGCATACAACCTTCCATGATACTTTAGCTTTGTGCGGATTCAAGACTTGTCCCGATCACAAGAAACCAGAACAGAGTTTCTCAATATCTTTAATACAACTATTTGGCAGTCTATAAGCGAATATCCAGATGTTAAATGTACTTATGATCACTGATTGCAAAAGCTGCAACCTTCCTGCGTACGATAAATACTGAGTTTTCCATGACTGAATTATGTGTATGATCTTCTCAAGAGTGGCTCATAATATGCTTTTCCCATACGTTTAGTAAGTAATGGTAGTCTTAAGTATCTTACCGGTAACATACCTTCACGAAATGGGAATTGTTCCTTTATTTGAGCTCGGTCTGAATCAGTTTAGGAAACCAAGCAGATGGTTGACTTTCCCATACTATTCTGAGACTTGACTGTTGAAAAAAATCGTCAAAGATGGCTATTGTTTCTTCTATTGACCGCTTTTTTCCTTCTATGAAAACCATTAAATTATCCGCGAAACATAGATGAGTGATTTTGAGATTCGTGCACTTTGGGTGGTTACCAATTCTCTGTTACACATCTGCTTGGTCTATTAGTTGAGACAGTACATTCATGCCAACTCTCCTTTTACTTGAACCGAAAAGAAGCCGTTGAAATGAATAGCTTTATCCAATGTGTGAACTCCATCGGGAAATCTAGAGCACCAAGGTGTTAAGAACAAAATCTCATTGTAAACGCCTTTGAGATGTGAATTTGCGTCGCACTTCTAGGGGATACCGAGTCCTTATGGTAATAGTTTACTATCTCCGTAGCTAATAGGACATCCTCCATAACCAGTCTTTCCTCTATGAAAGCAAATTGATTCAAACTGATGAATATTGGCAGTAGCTTCTTCAACCTATTGGCTAGGAATTTCGATATAACTTTATACATGATATTGTAGCACGAGATATGACGATAGTATTTCATATCCTTGGCATCATCTCTCTTTGGAATTAGTGCAAAAATTGTTGAATAGGCACCCTTCAAAAGGAATCCTTTCGTAAAGAATGACGGAATGGCAACTGTGAAGTCTTTTCCTAATGTTTCCCATGCAGATTTAAAAAAAAATCTGATGTAAATCTATCTGGACCTGAAGATTTATCATTAGGCATTGAAAACAACACAGACTTTATCTCTGTAACAGTGACTTCTCGAGTAAGAAGCTGCTGATCACTTTCCAAGCATCAAAAAGTGAAGAGTTCCCTAAGCTGATGCACCTCCATGCTTGTATAATCAGTAGGGATGTGTTGTAAGAAGTCCTGAAAATGCCTCATTGCTTCCTCTTTTATTTCTTCTCTACGAGTTAGTGCGTTTCCTTGTGCATCCAAAATTTCTCGGATTGTGTTTTTGATGCTTCGTACTTGAGCTGCTCAATGGAATGTAGTGCCATTGATCTCCTACATTAAGCCATTGTAACTTTGCTTTCTGCTTTAGGAATCCTTCTTTTAACTTCGACAGAAATTCCCACTTTTTATACGCCTCTGACTCTGCTCTTATAGAGTCCTCATTTGGATTTGACAAAGTCTCTCCTTGTTTCAAACACAGCATGTCATAAGCCTCGTTTGCTCGTTTTGGCAGCTCACCTAATCGTTCCTTGCCAAGAGTTCACATAAGGGGCTTTATTCCTTTGAGTTTTTTTTGGTAAATCAGTACATTACTGATGTTGAGATGAACAAAGAATCAGTACATTACTGATGATGGAGGCCAAGCGAAGCAAAAATAAGTGAAGAAGAAGCATTAACGAAGCCATCGGTGTGTGGCCATCGACCAGATGCACCCGCCCCTGATCATGCCTCCACATCGACCAAGGCCTATCGGCTTGCATGACCCGATGCAGATTCCTTGATCGCATTCCACTTCCAACAGAGGTTTCATCGACGTCTTGCCATCGAGGAAATGCAGCCGATGCTCCCCCCGCCTCATACCATCGATCAAGACTCTATCGGCCAGACTTGCCGTTACATCCCTTGGCGTGAAAGCTACTTCCCATCGGTTAGCCTCCCATCGACCAAAACCAACCGATGTCGCACCCTCGTCCAAGACAAAAGCATTTCCCAAAAGATTCATTGGTCAAGGCATATTGGCCAAGTGAAACCGATGGGAACCTGCCTCCTCTGTCGGTCAAATGGCCATAGGCCAAATTCAAGCCGATGCCAGGTCCCTCCAAAACTTTTTAATTACAAAAATGCCAGTGGGTGGCTCTCACTATAAATACTTAATATTGGATTTATAAAGCCCTAAGCATAGTTTTATATTTCTCTTAAGTATTTCCTTAGGATTTTAAGTTTGTAATCAAAGTTTTAAGCTTTTAATCAAGTAATTCTTTATGTCTTCTTAATCTCTTCTCCTATCTTTCTAATCTTGTTTTCTTACACTATCTTTGTGAGTTTTATGGGAACAATGGTGATTACAGAGTAGTTAGGTTTGAATCTTTTAAATGAGTTTGATTTAGGTGATTTATGTGATGATTAATGATGTTTAGAACTTATGGACGCATAATCCTTCTCTAATTTGGTGTGTTATATGCTAGATTCTCAATGAATTAAAAATCTTTAGGATATTTTATGCCCGAAAGGTGTGACGAAATGTCTCAATGAACCAATTTAGAGGATTTTCACTCTTGGCCTAGGGAATTAATTGTCTAAGGTGATTATTGGTATTAAGAACTTGTTTGCATTGCTTCCATAACCTCATCCTAGGATCCATATTTTATCTTATTTGTGTTCTTGTTTAGTGTTTTGTTTTGTTCTTGCTTGCTTTATTTTCTTTCTTGTTTGATCTCTCTCTAGGTATTAGATTTAAAACCTCTTTATGAATTCTCGTGTAGTTAGAATGTTCATCCAACCTGAGAGTCTCATTAAAATCACCACAAATTAGCCAAGGTGTATTTCTAAACAATGGAGAATTTTGATGATTCTGTATATCTTCCAAAGCAGTTTCCTCTTGTCGATTGTGTTCTTTGCATACACAAACGAACAAAAAAAAACTCTTCCTTTTTTCCTTTCAACATAACTGAGCAGCTAATAATTTGATCTGATTTAAACACTAGAATTATTCGCAGATTATCTCTATAAAGAACCCATATGTCCCAAACCGTTGTATTCATACTTTAAAGTTTGTTTATAGATCTTTTGAAGTACTTTGTGCTGGTTTTTTCAACTTTTATTTTCGTTCTATCTCTGCTTTTTAATTAGATGATATATGGACTTTCTAAATGAGAAATGATTTCAGGCAAGCCAAACAGCTTTCAACAGATTCCAAAAAAGCACAATGTTTACGTCCACTTGGGATAATAACAGCTATTGGTTTTGTTGTAATACACAGTTTTACTGCAATAGAAGAACTAAAATTAAAATTGCTTCATAACTAATAGTCTTCGTGTGGGTATGTGCATTTTCATATGTAGCACAAGTAAATTTTGCAGGCGATTTTTTAGCCTTTTAAACTATTGTGGGTATATGAAATTTCATACTCTACCATCAGGTGGTGCTGATACTAAGCTGCAAAATCTTTGGTTTTTATTGCATTGACAGTGAATGATTCTTGATTCTTTATCCACCAGCTAATTTACTCTTCTTTTTGGATCATAAAAGATAAACCTTTACGCCTCTTCTGCTTTCTTGTCATCCAGGGTTTGTTACTCATACAAAACGTGGCGCCTGAACTATTCCTCTTGTTTTCTTTTTCAGAGATGAACCAACAGAGCCATGCACATACCTCGACCTATAAGTTCGAAAAAGACAAATAAAAGTTGAGTAAACTGAAATTCACTCCTTTTTCTTTTCCTTAATTGAAACCTTTTATCTGAGCATCCAAGCCCCAAGACTGTGACTTTCAGTTTCCATTCAACATATTTTGTCATAATGCCAAACAAAAGTTGATATTTGGAGTTCTTTTATCTTCTAATGATTCTCCTCATTTGCAAGCTTCTATATATCTTAATTATAAAATCTACACTCTGATGACTTCTTTACCGTTATGTATCCGAATAAGATTTACGTTTTTTCTCTGGTAGTTATTCCTCGAACTTTGCTATTACAAAATCTTATGATAATTAGAAATCGAGAGCTCGCATCTTCTTCTTCTTTCTCCGATTGAAGTTTTATGCTTCATATGTTCAAAAAAGTTTTTATGCTTCGAATCTTAGATAATGTGATAACCGAGCTTGTCACGAAGGTTCAAATGCGCGTCTTGCTCGGAAGAGTTGACGTGCTCGGGTCCGAGGGTCAAAGCTTATCTTTAAAGAAGAAATGACTAGGTTCGATAATGAATCAAGAAGGAGAGAGAGATGTTCGGTGATTAGTAAAGAGAGTGAGTTGCTGGTAACGAGCGTGTTGTATTCAGAGAGAGAGTCCGAGCTGGTCGAAAGACGAGCTCGGTTTACAATTCGGGAGATATTAACTTTAGAGAGAGAAATTAGTGAGAAGTGCACAAATCCCAAAAAGTTACATTAATGTACAGTGACGACTCCTATTTATAGTAAACTATAGTCGTACGTTTTACAGGCCGTTGACCACTTGTCGAGCTCGTGCGGATGGGCCGTACTTGATGACGAGATGGGCCAAGCCGTACATTCCTTTGGCTGTTAGCGGAGCCGAGCGGACTTGTAGTTGTGGGCCGAGCCGAGCTGATAATGATGGACTCGGTATGAGTGCTATGTTCGGGCCTTCGTTTATTGCGCCGAGTTTGTTTCTGTTGGACCGACCTTTGTACAAAGAATAGGTATTGGGCCCTGCTAAGTAGATGGGGTGCTAAACCCATATATAACAGATAAATGCAATTCTTTGTGAAAATAAAGTAAAATATACTCCTGGGAAGTAAAGTGAAATATACTCCTAGGAAGTAAAGTGAAATATTAAAACCACATTTTTGGGGGAAAATAAATTAAGTGCAGTAGGATTCTATCCATTTCACCAAATTAAAAATGTTCTACTACAAATTTATAAGTAATTTCACCAAATCTTTCCTCAATTTGATGTACATTTTATTGATTTAATTGAACAACATAGTTAAGTAAAGCTGACCAATTTGGTCAACATAACCCAATCCAACCTAACATAACAAAAAACTCAAATAGATTAGATTTCGGTTTCTTCAAAACCCCATTTTGGCCAAATAATTTTTACAAATTTGGGTTTGAATTATTTGGATTGGTCTATAGGAAACTAAAAGTTTCAGATAAAATAAAAAGATATTACATAACTATATTGGATATTAATCAATATATCTAACAAATCAAAAACATTTGGAGCAGAGAGAGAGAGACACAAAACAGTTGATTGATCGACTTTAAAACTTTATTTACAATTTAGTATCATTTTTAAAAACATATTTAATAACTGAATCCAACCAGAAGCCTAAACAACCCAAAAAATATTAGATTTGAGTTTAGTTTGGTCAAATTATTTACGATCCAAAAAATTTAAAATCCGATCAAAACCTAAAACAATTTGGTTCAAAATTTATGTAGGTAGAATTTAAAAGTCCCCTCGGGGACATCCGATAAAAAAAAAATTATAATCTAAAAAAAACCAAATCTAACCCAAAACATAAAATACCTCATCTAAAACTGGCCACCGCTTGGAATTAAGTTTTTTTTTTCTTGGCATCGAAAAAGGGTTTCATTCATTCGGATCCAGCATAATAAGCAGCTTTTCGAGCTATATGTATGTGGGTTTCCTGCGTTACAAACGAAAAGGGACGGGAACGAGTCCTCACATCCTTAGCTAAAGTATTAGCATGGCTACTCAGAGCTCGCGATATAAAAGATAATTTGAAACGATGAAACATAGATCAAATTTATTTAAAGTCGTCCATATCTGCATCTAGTGAAGGCCAATCCGCATCTCTTTCAATATATGTACGAGTTGTTTACAGTCTGTTTGAAAGTTAGCTCAAGTTTCTCCTTGTTGATCATCACTTCCATTGCCTATCTTAAGCCTCCGAATTCTGCATGGAGAGGCAACAAAAGACCATCTACGCCCTTCATGCCAAGCATTTTGGTTTCGTTGTTTTGTTTAACTACAATCCTGACAACGAGTCTTGCCTGATCCTGGACACGTTTACTTGACACCTCTAGTCAGGAATCTGGGCTGAGACAAGTTGTTCTTGTTGAACTTGATACTGAAGAATGATGCAGGGCTCGTCAAAGTTCTCGACCATCTGGGCTATTATCTACTGTTTCTCTTCATGTCTTATTAGGTTGAGAGTGTCAATCAGGGAAGCATCAACATCTTGGAATTTTTTTGCGCTACAGCTTTTCCACACATACCAGATAATCCACAGGAAGGCCTCCAGATCCTGAGTTTGAAATCAAGATTTTCGGCTCTCCACATCAAGAAGTCAATATTCTTGTAGAGGCTACATGGGAAGTCTCCCGGACATGTAGAGATATCAGAAATCGCCCATGTATGGATGGCCAGAGGACATTCGAACAAGATATGATTGATTGTCTCATCATCCGCTTCACATATTTGGCAAGTACGGTCTGTACCATAGTGGCAGTTTACGAGATTACTTGTAGTTGCGACACAGCCGGATAAAGTTTGCTAGATGAAATGCTTCGTTTTCCTTGATATTTGTAATTTCCATTTCTCCTTTCTTAACGTTACAGTACTTGGCTCTAACATCGCCTGCGGGGAGCTGCATTTTCGTTTGATCATTGGCCACGAATATCCAGCCCGACAGTGTATTGTCCACTCTTTGTTGAGTCCTTCACCCCATACGACTGACCTTAAGCGACATGATACATGGGATATCCTCCTCGATGATGATCTCTCGATTAAATTTCACTCCATTCTTTTGTGCCAAAATCTATAAGATGGTGAACCTGAAGATTTAAAATATACCCCCCCCCCCCCCTATCTAGCGCAGGACGAGCGAGATTAAGGGGATCCAAAAATCTTCCCTAACTTTTGTGTCGGAGCCGCCGATAATTCTTCGTAGACGCTTTTTTAAGATTGGTTTTGCCGCCATAGGGCTCCTCCATCCGAATGATGGGTTATTTACACGCTACCAACATTGGGTTGGAATGGTGGTAATATCAACATTTCAAAACTCTCGCCAGTAGTGAGTATGGGAACTTGAGGAGGCACCAAAGTTTTTTCCCCAGAAGCGGTAGATTAACATCACAAAAATATCGGAAGCCTAATCCTCCTTTATTAAGAGGTAAGCATGTTTTGCCCTATGCTACCCAATGTAGACCTTTGTTTTCTTCTCTTGTGCTCCCCCATAATTTTACAATCGAACTCGATAGTTTTTTAGTTATTTCCTGCAGGAGTAATAAGCAAGACATCGCATATGTGGGGAGGGGGGGGGGGGGGGGCATGAGCCAGTGATATAATCATTACTTCCTTCCCCCTTTTGATAAACGTCTTTCGTACCAAGAGTTGATCTTCCCGTTCAAATGTTCTTGTACGCATATGAAGGCTTTTCTTTCGGAGACGTAGATATGTTCTAGCATTCGAAGGTACATCCTCATTCCAGCCTCTCTTTGTATACCAAGCGGTCTTATAAGATCATTTTTGATGGACGTTACGACTTTAGAACCAAACATAATTGAAGATTTTGACTTATTCAGTTGTTTTCCTAAGGAGAAACCGTAAACGTCAACGATTCTCATTAATTCCTCGCATTGATTTTGCTCTGGTTTACAAAAGAAGAGGTTTTCGTTTGTGAAGAGGAGGTGAGGGATCAAGGGGCAGGATCAGGCGATCTTGATTCCTGTGATTTTTTTAGCTCTTTCTGATTCTCTAATTTGTGAGATGAGGAGTTCCATACAAATAATAAAGAAAAAAAGGGATAGTGGATCTCCCTTTCGAAGTCCATGAGACGAGGTAATTGCACCTTTAGTTCTCTATTAATTAGGACTTTATAAGTAACGGAGGAGACACATCACACACATAACCCACCTGACCCATTGTTCCTCAAATATCATCTTTTTCATTAGAGCCTCCAAGATATCCCATTCAACTCTATTATACATGTTACCCATGTGAGTCTTGGTTGCTGCATATTTTGATTAACAGCTTTGATTCTTCCGTAGAACATGGAACATTTATTGTGCTATAGTGATATTGTCTGTAATCAGACGTTGAGCCACAAAGGCTGATTGGGTCTCCGAGATTATCTATGGGAGAATTTTCTCCAGGTGGTTTAACATGATTTTTAAAATTATCTTATAGCTGACGTTGCACAAGCTTATAAGAATGTATTCAGCCATGCACGCGTCCGTCTTTGGTATGAGGCCATATATTAGTTTGATTTACCCGGGCTTCGAGCTCGACTCTCTTGAAAAAATCTTATACCACCTCTTTCATATCTTTCCCGACAACTGCCCAGACTCGTTGGTAGAAAAAAATTGTCATCCCATCTGGACCGGAGCTTTGTCCAGATTTATCGAAAAAGATTCGGCTTTGATCTCTAACTGCGAAGGTTTTCTATTGAACAAAAAATCCATCTCACCCGTGACCGAGGTCTCAATGTACAGTAGCGAATCATCGATGGATGAAGGTTTTGAGGAGGAAAAACGTGAGTAAAAATATTCCGTCGCTAACCTCTCGATTCCTTCTCCAGTCTCCACTTTCTGGACACTCACATTTTTCAGTTTAACTATTTGATTTATGGCTCTTCTGAGTTTGGTGATGCCTTGAAATATTTTATGTTCCTGTCCCCTTCCCGCAGGTATGTGACCCAACCTTTTTTTCCAAAACAGTTCTTCGACTCGATAAGCAGCACACAACTTCCATTTGAGCCCCAACTCCTCTTCATTCGTTAGCTGATCATTATTGTGTGCCATATCTAGCTGTTCTGTGATGCTTGCAATGATTTTTTCACTGTTTGAAGGGTTCAAGCTCTTTAATTTTTATAATTACCTCCAACACTGATGTGCTCAAAGTTTCAATTCCCTAAAGCTATACCGCAAGTGAAAATAATGCATTTGTAGTGTATAGGGTTCGAATCCACATATACTCAAGACTCTCACGATTGGTTTTCAGTGTCGAATAAAGCTAAGCAGGAACGGTTTCAATTTCAATAAGCAATGCAGAAACAATAAAACCGGTTTGTTTTCAAGATGGGAAAAGCGTCAGGTTTCTCAAATTTCCCAGGAAATCAAGAAATGCATATCAATTATCATTCATGATTGAATTAAGAACGATCCTACAACTTAAATCACATTGATAAAATAAACCAACTTTCATTGCGAGAATTTACTGAGTCAAAATCCTAAAAATCCAAATTCCTTTGCAATTTTTAAAGATTAAACTAGCATTAAGTGCATGTTTGATTTGGTCACAAATTAATTAATCCAAATCTCTTTACAATTATCTAATTTTCTCACACTAAGTTCGGTCAGATTATAAATTTCACTTTCGTGTCAACCTTGCAATCTATAATCTAGATTCTAGGTGATCAATATAGAATTAGCCTTAAAAACAACTTTAGGTGAAGAAATAATCAAGTAATGAGTACAAATAGATAAATTAGTTTGGCATTCCATAAAATACCTAACGAGAATTCATAAACCTAACTAGAGATCTACTCAGAAATATCGAATGAAACACAAGACATGATCAAAATAGATATCATATAAATCAAAAGAGAATGAGAAAAGGGGTTCAAAATATTCTCTCAAAAGCAGTACATAGTATCAGATCAATCCCATGCTCTAACTCCCTCAAAAACTCAAAAGTATGAAAGGATGACTGATCTAAGACTCTGAAAACCTAATTAAAAGGCTAATACACGTTTTGGGTCTCTACTATAAATAATAAAATCTATGGACCATCTTGTAATTCTTCAAAAGTCCTTCATGACTTGGCGTGGATTTTTTATTGTGATCCCGTGTCGACCGATGCAAGGGTTGCATTGATCGATGCTCAGCTCCAAGGTTGACAGTGACTTTGATTATCACGGCTTCAATCTCCAAAATATCCCAAATAGCTCAAATATCCTCAGAATGTCTCCAAACGTGTGCAAACCTGTAAAGGACTAAAAAAGACTCGACAGACACTTAAAACGACTCGATTATGTACATATATCATGGCTTTAAACCCATAAAACCATGATATAAAGCCATGATATATCAACTCTCTCATACTTAGCTTTTACTTACCTTAAAGTAACCAAAAAACCAAAATCAGGAAAAGATTGTTGAAAAATTTAGGAACTTGTTTTGTCGTCGGATCACCACACTCACATTCCCCTTAGTAATCCACATGAAAACGAACCTACATAAATTGAGATCACAACGTACTTCCCTCACACTTAGTAACTATCCCAAGTAAACTCCACAATCCAATCGAGACATCCAAACACACCATACCGACCTCTATAAAATTAAGTGTGATCTCACCAAGAGAGTATTGATCAAAGGACACATGGACTCTTACTCAATCATAACCTGATCACACAAACTGTCATACTTTTAGTTCATTTCCTCTATATTTTCTCACTTTAGGAGCTGATTTTTTTCCACTGGGTATCATTTGTTTTATCAGATGCTCGTCCCTTTTATTAGTGGTGTTTCATTGAAAATGTATCCATGAAACACATAAGTTAATATGGGTCTCTACCTCTTCCTTGATCATTTCGAAATTTATCCGCAAATTTATTTTTCTCTTTTTTTTTTAGCTTGAAGGGAAGAGAGAGGGAAACCGTATTCACACAGACAAGTCTTTCAAGATTGAAGGAGGAGTCTATTCCAATGTATATAGAACCCCTCGGTGAGAAAAATCAAGCCAGGTTAAAGGCGAAGTAAGTAATGGATCCTTTGAATACCCAAGAAGATATTGGTGTACCCTTGGTAGGTTAACCGGTTTGGGGTTTTGTAACAGTCATAGGTCGTTGCAATGTCTGTTCAATGGTCACTTAGGTTTCTGCATATGTGGTGGTTTTCTCTAAAAACCATAGTCTCCCACACAAGGGTTTGACTGAACAAAAAAACCCAAATGATTTTAAGAAACGAAAAGATGTCGTCAGTAACAACATCCCCCAGTAACAACATCCCCCACACTTGAAACACACTTCTCCAGTGGAATCAAGCTTAGGATCGGCGAAAAGTGATGTGGAACGAAATGAACAAGTGATATCGTGATTTTACATGACCCGACAACATGCATCGATCGACACACAACATGATGTCGATCGACATCACGTTTTGATCAATGCTGAATTGCAGTTTGAATGGCTCCATAGACTGCCACAAGGGGTGCATCCTGCAAACTGGTTTTTGTAGTCATACTCTATCCGTGTTTGCACACAAATTTTCCAACCTATTAGCTATTAAGAACATGCAAAAACACACATCAAAAGAAAAGGTAATACCATAACATAAGGTACGCAAGTTCCAGACACAATGGACTAAAAGACGACTCAAAAAACATGAAAATGATTTAAGGAAAAAGGAAAATAAAGTAATAGAAAAGAAACTCCATAATCGTATAGTCGAGGAGAAAGAAACTATAACTCCTCAGAGCTCACATCATCGATCTCAGACATAAGGTTAGAAGCCTCAGCGTCCTCGAAATCAACAGCAGTGGATCTTGATACGGCATCGGAGAACATTGAAGACAAGTAGAAGGTCGTGGGACTAACTTGTGGAGTGCGACAACAAGAGCAGATAGAAACCATGTTCCACATCTGTCCCAACGTATCGTTCACAAAAATCTAGAACACAGAAGGATCCATCTCAGCAGGTGGTATAACAGGCTCAGAATACGCAACATGTACGAAGTTGTCCTTTGCGGCAGTCGGTGCATCTTAAGAAAAAGCCCCCTTGCGGAGCTTACGTTGCAGGACATGCTTCAAGTGGTTCCCATATAGGCTGAAAACTTGGCCTCATAACGTCATCCGTAATAGCTGTGAGCTATGGCAATGGGAGCTTAATGCTCCACTCTCGATCTCATGCATTAGTGAAAATACAGTTGCGACTTGGTTTCATCCAAGTCACAATCTTCAGGTGATCCTCGTCCATCCATAAGCGATCGGTACATATGATGTTGTTGTTCATGTTGATGCAAAAATCCCTGATGACTGGAGTCAATAGGCTACCAACTGTCTCCTGATTCAGCAAATGCCTTATCTTTAGAGTGCAGAGATGGTCTGCCAGGACTGCACCCATGTTGATTTGTGCAAGACTCAGGCTGTGTCCAGATATCATCAGGAAAGATGTGACCAATCCTGAGATAGAACAACAAGAGCTCTGATTTCCTCATCTTGCTCGGCTCTACTTTGCACAAGTTGGTGTTGCCCAAGATACGCAAGACATACCTCAAGACCGGATGTCTTACTGTCGTAAGTGTCGTGGTGCAAGAGTCAAATATCCCATTTCCAAAGTGTGACCAGAAAGTCTGAACATCGTCATCTTACCACTCAGAAGATAAAATGCAGTGAATGGGATCCTTATTGAACTCGTAGATGCCGCAAAGGTCAGTGATAGAGATACACTACTTCACGCCATTGTATATGAAGGTCATGACTCTTTCTTGTGCTCTCTTCACTAGCTCGTTGACGTAGTAGACACGGAAAGTAGAATGAAACTGTCAAACCAGGTCAGGGAAAAGATTATATTGTCTCATAGGCATGTGGCCTAAACAGATCATGTTCAGGATCTTATGCACATCATCTATGATCTCCATTCCCTTGATCGTCTGATAATCAACTAGCCGTGTGGGCTTGATCTCAACATTCATCCACGTGTTGTAGAACAGCATGTCCTACTCGTCATCGTCATGAATATGCATGTGTGTGCACTCCTGCTTCTCTTACTCTTTCTTAGGATTGTGTTCCCAATTGCGATGCATTTTAATCTTCTTTCGCTCATTCTTAGGCCAAGGCGGCCTAATCTCTGTATTGGGAACCAGTGTCTGAACAAGAGGTGAAGGAGATGCTGGAGGCGGGTTAGAGCTCGACGCTTCCCCTGTTTGCGTCTTAGATTTCTTAGCTGGAGGGGCCATCTTTGATCTAATACATAAGAACGAGTATTCTCGCAAATTAAGCCAAAGCTCAAATATCAATAAATGTAAAATCTCATGCTAATATCACAGGCAACAACCTACAACACCAAAATCATCAACAATCATCAAAACCACAAAACGTAAAGTTTAGTCGTCAAATATGGGATTTTGGAAAACTGCGAAATTTCTCATGAAACCACATGAAAAAGTCATCATCACTATCACAAAGCCTAAATAGGCATGATTCCAGCAACAAATCATCAAGAACAGAGAGAAAATCGAGTTTTTATACCATAGGCCGGAATAAAAAAGTGGAGATTCAAAGCATTTCCCTTGGAGATCGAAGGAATGGATGATAGAAATGGAATTAAGGTGAAAATCCAAGTGATTTAGGCTTTGGAATCACCAAAATCGGTTAAGAAATAAGGAAGTTGGCGATTTTGGGAGAGGTTTTTGACTTTTTTCGCGAGAGAGAAAGTGAGGAGGAAGAAAAAAAGAGGGTAATTTAAAGGACTTACCTGTCAAGGACATGCATCGACTGATGCTCAGATCTGCCTCAATCGATGAGTTACCTCCCACCAAATGCTCGTTTAACGTCATTAGGTTGACTGTATCACGATCTTGCAGTGGGTGCATCGTCCAGAGGCACAATGTGATCTTCTGGAATCTCGACTTTCAGCCAATAATGCTTCACCCTTTGTCCATTGGCAGTGAAATATTTCCGTTAGAGCTCAATAGGACAACAACACCATACGGTCGAAGCTCCTTGATTGTGAAAGGACCTAACCATCGAGAGAGAAATTTCCCTGGAAACAATTGCAAACGAGAGTTATACAAAAATACCAAATCATTTGGCTCAAAGTGTCTGAAGACTATCTTTTTGTCGTAGTATGCCTTAGTCCTCTCCTTGCACAGCTTCGAATTCTCGTAGGTGTGATGCCTAATTTCATCTAGCTCGTTCAGCTGCACTAATCTCCTCTCTGAAGCATACCTCAAGTCAAAACTCATCTGCTTCACAGCCCATGCTGCCTTGTGCTCAATCTCGACTGAAAGGTGGCAGACTTTCTGATATGATCAAGTTTTAATCCCTAGATCTACACTGCAAGTGCACAGACGTGAACCAATAGTATATAGGGTATCAAATCCACAGAGACTCAAGATTCTTGCTATAGATTGTAGAACGTCGAATTAAGCTAGGTGAAACAGTAGTTAAAGCAATAAATCAGAACAGAAAAGTAAATCAAGTGGTTTGTAAGCAATCAGGCAAAACGTCAGGTCAAGAGATTTCTCACGAAATCAGGAACATAGGCTAATCAATCAATCAGGATCTAATTAAGAACTGTTCTAGAACTAGAATTACAGAATTATAACAGACCAACTTTCGTTGCGAATATTATCTGTGTCTAACAACCTAGTAAGCCAAATTTTGTTGCGAATCCTAGAGTTCTAAACAAGCATTAATCTCAGGTTCTTTCGTTCACAATTCTCCTAAGCCAAATTTCTTTGCGAATAGTCAAATTGCTCATCTAGGTTCTATCTAGTTAATTATTCAACTTTCGTTGCCGAAATCAACCTAACATCAATAATCTAAGTGGCCAATTCAGATCAAGCAATAAGAACAACCCTAGACGAAGAACTAACATATATGAATCCCTATAGATTGATCAACCTATAATTCCATGAAATCCCTAATGAGAATCCCTAAACCTAATAGGTAAACTACTCAGACATGACAATCATAACAAAATACATGATGAATCGAATACTGAATATCATAAAACATAATAAGAAACAGGGGTTCGAAATCTTCTCTCTGTCTAGTATCTGATCAGCCCCTAAAACTCTCTGAATGTAAAATAAAGTGTAGCCTAAACAATGTCTTAAAAATCCTAATATAATGATCTAATCACGGCTGGAGCTTCTTTGTAATTATGAGAAACTTCTGGGCCAAAGTATAAATTCCACAACTCTTCATTAAACCGCCGAGATATGCCTGACTCGCGCTTGTGTCGACCGATGCACATGCTGTGTCGATTGACACAAGTCTGTGAAATCGATAGTGAACTCTTCTCTCGGGTAAATGCCCCAAATAGCTCCAGAATGGGCCATAATGTTCAAATCCGCTCCAAACGTGTCTAGACCTGAAAACATACATAAAAGGACTCCAAAGGACTCTAAAAGACTCGATAAGAAGACATATACCATGGTTAAAAGTCCTAAAAAACATGATATATCAACTCCCCCACACTTAGGTTTTGCTTGCCCTCAAGCAAACAGAAGACCAAGATCAGGAGAAGAAGTTTGAAAACTTCAGAAACTCGTTTCATCGTAGGAGCACCACACTCAGATTCGCCTTAGTAAGCCACATGAAAATGAACCTGTAAACATCAAGACCAACATATACTTGTTGGATCTCCTAGGATCTAGGGTTTGATATATTGAAAACAACCAACCTCGTTCTTACCTGGAACTGGCAGCGGAATGAGTTGGTGAACGAGATCAGTTGAGCAACGCAGGTGCCTTGCCTCTACCAGATACACACGCACACAAGCTGGAAACGGGATGCTAGTGCCGGATCGATGGGAATCCTCTGTTACTGGTGTTTCTGCTTCTTTCTATCAAGAAAAGCGGACGGCTGCATGTTTAGGTCGAAACTTTCGAGTTTTATTCGACCTAAAACACACTTAACGGGCCAGACTTGATTAAGTCTTAATTCGAAAAGCCTTTCCGAAAACCCGAACTGTGTCGACCGACACACAAGCTGTGTCGATCGACACAACACCATTTTGTCGATAATAATGTGTATCCAATACACATTAATATGATCATTACCATAATGATCATTCCCATGTTGTAGCTTCCAGTTTGCTTAGGTGTGTGACCCTATAGGATCATATAATACTGGCAGTAAGTCTACAACTTACAGATTGCAAGAGGCTTCTAGCAAAACATTGCAACCGCCCAGTATTATACGAATGTCTGATCTCGACACACAACTATCATCAGGAGTGAGTACAAGTGTGATTTCAGGACACTATCCCAACAATCTCCCACTTGTACTGGAATCATCTATTCCTATAATCCTTTTGTCTCTATATCTCGATTTGGCATAAGGCAAGATTGGTGTCATCCTTATTAAGCCAACATCGTGTTTATCGAACTCCTGATCTCATACTGAACATTACAAACAACTGAACTACAGTTCGTTTGAGTGCGGCCACAAATTTTTCTCAGTATTAAATCTTCGATAGGCCCTGAGATATTTATCTCCCGTTATTCAGGAGGGACAAATCCCATCTTGTTCCATCCCTATTTCAACGCACACTTCATGATATACTTGAACAGTGCCGTTATAGTCGCCAGTTACGGGTCGACGTTTGACAAAGTCAAAGTGTACCAATTCATATGCAAGAAAGCATGATGAACTCAGGTCTGAGGACTATACTCTATAATCGTAATGAGAACCTCTTATGACACATATATAACTATCTTGTAGACTTCTCATTAGCGGGTCATGTCCGATCATATGTTCACCAACATATATCTATGTGACTGACTGCGATAATCATATCATTGGCTCCATGAAACTTAGCCAACAGTCACCTCGCAATCTAGTCTCTCGCGGTTACCATTGTCCCACTTTGACAACTAGACTAGGGACAAAACATAATTTATATCATCTATGACTTATAGGGTTTCATGATCAAGTCCTCAACTTGATGACCTATAATATGACATAAACTTATTTTGGGACCATTATTTAGATCACAATAAATAATGCTGAAATCAAATTTCATTAAACATATCCAAAAGAATGTTTTACAAGAGCATATTATTATAACTAAAATAATACTAAAACTCCCACTAGAATCAAGATTACATCTTAAGATCTCTAATGCCTACAGCAGTCGTATGAATCTCATGCTTAGGCCTTGGGAGTGACTTAGTCAGAGGATCAGCGACATTCTCGTCCGTCGGAACTCGGCTGATCTTCACATCACCTATATTGATGATATCACGAATCAGGTGATATCTCCTCTCTACGTGTTTGGACTTCTAGTGTGACCTTGGTTCTTTCGCCTGAGCAATGGCTCCGTTGTTATCACAAAACAAAGCCACTGGCACCAAGATACTAGGAACCACACCAAGTTCAGTCATGAACTTCGTGATCCAAACAGCTTCCTTTGCCGCTTCAGAAGCAGCAACATATTCAGCTTCCGTCGTGGAATCAGCTACGGTATTCTGCTTAGAGCTCTTCCAGCTCACTGTGTTGGATCCCGATGGATCTAGGGTTTGTTATATTGAATTAGAACCAACCTCGTTCTTACCTTTTGGCAGCGGAAGAGATGGTGAACGAGATCAGTGGAGCAACGCAACGCTTTGCCTCTACCAGATACACACGCACGCTCGCTGGAAACGGGATGCTAGTGCCGGATCAATGGGGATCGAAAGGTTCTGGTGTGTCTAGTGTGTCTGTCAAGAAAACTGGACGGCTCACTTGTTTAGGTCGAACTAAACACGTTTTATTCGACCTAAACGTGCTTAACGGGCCAGACTCAATTAAGCCATAACCCGAAAAGCCTGTTCGGAAAATCCGAACTGTGTCGACCGACACACAAGCTGTGTCGATCGACACAACACCTTAATATCGATTCTTATGTGTATTTCAATACACATAACATGATCATTGTCACAATGATCATTCCCATGTCGTAGCTTCCAGTTCGCTTAGGTGTGTGACCCTATAGGATCATATAATACTGGCAGTAAGTCCACGACCTACAGATTGCAAGAGGCTTCTAGCAAAGCATTGCAAACGCCCAGTATTATACGAATGTCAGATCTCGACACACAACTATCACAGGAGTGAGTACAGGTGTGATTTCAGGACACTATCCCAACAATCTCCCACTTGTACTGGAATCATCGATTCCTATAATCCTTTTGTCTCTATATCTCGATTTGGCATAAGGCAAGATTTGTGTCATCCTTATTAAGCCAACATCGTGTTTATCGAACTCCTGATCTCATACTGAACATTACAAACAACTGAACTACAGTTCGTTTGAGTGCGGCCACACATTTTCTCAGTATTCAATCTTCGATAGGCCCTGAGATATTTATCTCCCGTTTTTCAGGAGGGACAAATTCCATCTTGTTCCATCCCTGTTTCAACGCACACTTCATGTTAAACTTGAACAGTGTCGTTATAGCCGCCAGTTACGGATCGACGTTTGACAAAGTCAAAATGTACCAATTCATATGCAAGAAAGCATGATGAACTCAGGTCTTAGGACTATACTCTATAGTCGTAATGAGAACCTCTTATGACACAGATATTACTATCTTGTAGACTTCTCATTAGCGGGTCATGTCCGATCATATGTCCACTGACATATATCTATGTGACTGACTGCGATAATCATATCATTGGCTCCATGAAACTTAGCCAACAGTCACCTCACAATCTAGTCTCTAACGGTTGTCAGTGTCCCGATTCTACAACCTTGACTAGGGACAAAATAATTTATTAACTTATAGGGTTTCATGATCAAGTTCTCAACTTGATGACCTATAATATGTCATAAACTTATTTTGGGACCATTATTTAGATCACAATAAATAATGCTGAAATCAAATTTCATTAAACACTTCTAAAAGAATGTTTACAGTAGTGTCTTATTATAACTAAAACAAAATCCAAAACTCCCACTAGAATCAAGATAACATCTTAAGATCTCTAATGCCTACAGCAGTCGTATGACTCTTATGCTTAGGCCTTGGGAGTGACTTGGTTAGAGGATCAGCGACATTCTCGTTTGTCGGAACTCGGCTGATCTTCACATCACCTCTATTGACAATATCACAAATCAGATGATATTTCCTCTCAACGTGTTTGGACTTCTGGTGTGACCTGGGTTCTTTCGCCTGAGCAATGGCTCCATTGTTATCGCAGAACAAAGCCACTGGCTCCAAGATACTAGGAACCACACCAAGTTCAGTCATGAACTTCTTGATCCAAACAGCTTCCTTTGCCGCTTCTGAAGCAGCAACATATTCAGCTTCCGTTGTGGAGTCAGCTACAGTATTCTACTTAGAGCTCTTCCAGCTCACCGCACCGCCATTTAGACAGAAGACATATCCAGACTGTGATCGGAAATCGTCTCTGTCCGTCTGAAAACTTGCATCGGTGAATCCATTCACCACAAGTTCATCACTATCTCCATACACAAGGAACTTGTCCTTAGTATGTCTCAAATACTTGAGAATATTCTTGACAGCTGTCCAGTGAGCTTCACTTGGATCAGATTGGTATCTACTCGTCATGCTTAATGCGTAAGCTACATCTGGACGAGTGCAGAGCATGGCATACATAATAGATCCTATTGCAGAGGCATAAGGAATCCTATTCATGCGTTCTTGCTCAGCAGGTGTCGCCGGACACTGCTTCTTGCAGAGACTCTTGCCATGAGACATTGGTATGAAGCCCTTCTTGGAATCGTGCATCCTGAATCTGTGCAACACCTTATCTATATAAGTGTCTTGGCACAATCCAATCATCTTGTTAGTTCTATCTCTGTAGATTCTGATTCCAAGAATGTATGCGGCTTCTCCCATGTCTTTCATGGAAAAACAACTTCCTAGCCAAGCCTTAATAGACTGAAGCAACGGAACGTCATTACCGAGGAGGAGTATGTCATCGACATACAGTACAAGAAATGCAATTTTGCTCCCACTTGTCTTCTTGTATACACATGATTCTTCTTCGTTCTTGATGAAACCGAATTGTTTTAATGCTTCATCAAAATGAAGATTCCAACTCCGTGATGCTTGCTTCAACCCATAAATGGATTTATGAAGCTTGCATACCTTCCCAGCGTTTTTAGGATCGACAAAACCTTCAGGCTGTGTCATGTACACATCCTCTTCCAGAATACCATTCAGGAATGCGGTTTTGACATCCATCTGCCAAATCTCATAATCATAATGAGCAGCAATCGCTAGAAGAATCCGAATAGATTTAAGCATAGCTACTGGGGAATAGGTTTCATCATATTCAATACCATGAATTTGTTTGAAACCTTTAGCCACCAATCTCTCTTTGTAAATCTGTACATTGCCATCCACGTCAATCTTCTTCTTGAAGATCCATTTTCACTCAATGGCTTTTACACCACTAGGTAAATCGACCAAGGACCATACTTGGTTTTCTGACATGGATGTCATTTCGGATTTAGAGGCTCCAAGCCACTTTTCGGAGTCCGGGCCCATCATTGCTTTCGCAAAGTTCGCTGGTTCGTCACCTTCAATGATCATCAGATCATTTGAATTGGTTACGAGAAATCCATAGTATCTCTCGGGTTCGTGACGGATCCTTCCGGATCTGCGAACTTCAGGCTCCACAGGCGCCGGTTCCACAGAACTTTGTGGATCCAACTGCTGCTCTTCCTCAATAGGTTGGGAAGTCTCCTGTGCATCTTGAATTTCTTCGAGATGTACTTTACTCCCACTGTTTTTCTTAGAGAGAAACTCCCTCTCAAGAAAAGAACAGTCCCGAGCAACAAATACCTTGTTCTCAGATTGGTTGTAAAAGTAGTATGCCTTGGTTTCCCTAGGATAACCAACGAAATAGCATTTATCTGATTTGGGTGCAAGCTTGTCGGATATTAAACGTTTGACATAAGCCTCGCAACCCCAAATCCTTAGGAAAGACAGACTAGGAACGTTCCCAGTCCACAGTTCATGTGGTGTCTTTTCTACTGATTTAGATGGCACTCTATTCAGTGTAAACGCAGACGTTTCTAGAGCATATCCCCAAAAGGATAGTGGAAGATTAGAATGACTCATCATAGACCGAACCATGTCCAACAAGGTTCGATTCCTCCTCTCTGACACTCCATTCCATTGGGGTGTACCAGGAGGAGTGAGTTGTGAAACAATTCCACACTCGCTCAGATAGTCGCTGAATTCTTGGCTTAAGTATTCTCCTCCGCGATCCGATCGCAGAACTTTGATACTTTTGCCAAGTTGATTTTGTACTTCATTCTTGAATTCCTAGAATCTATCAAAGGATTCTGACTTGTGTCTCATCAAATAGACATAGCCATACCTACTGAAATCATCAGTAAAGGTAATGAAGTACTTAAAGTTTCCTCTGGCAGCAGTACTTATTGGCCCACATACATCAGTATGAACAAGGCCCAATAAATCACTGGCCCTTTCATTTGGTTTGTTGAAAGGGGCTCTAGCCATTTTGCCCACCAAACAAAACTCGCATTTCTCACATGATTCAAAATCAAATGAGCCCAGAAGCCCATTTCGATGGAGCCTCTGGATGCGTTTCTCATTGATATGGCCCAAACGACAATGCCATAAGAAAGTCGGGTTTTCGTCATTGGACTTAAACCTCTTTGTATTTATGTTAAAGACAGGCATTTCTTGGTTTTAATATATATAACCCATTATCTAATGGGGCGCTACCATAAAAAGTACCATCACGATTAAAAGAACAAACTTTATTCTTAACAGCAAAATCAAAACCTTCCAAATCCAAAACGGAAACTGAAATTATGTTTCTGCTTATCGCAGGTACAAAGTAGCAATTATTCAAAATTAAAACCATGCCCGATGGTAAGGACAACTCGTAGGTATCTACGGCCAGTGCAGCAACCTTAGCTCCATTCCCGACCCGTAGCTCTACTTGTCCTTTCTTCAGCGTCCTACTGTTTCTTAGTGCCTGCACATCAGTACAAATATGAGCACCGCAGCCGGTATCCAATACCCACGAAGTAGGACTAGAAGACATAACATTAAGTTCGATAACATAAATCCTGAGTCAGACGCATCATACGTCTTCTTCAGCTTCTTGTAATCTTCCATGAACTTCTTGCAGTCTTTCTTCCAATGCCCCAACTTCTTGCAGTAGTTGCACTTATCCTCAGGAGAAGGCCCGGATTTGGGCTTCGGCTTGGGCTTGTCCTGACTTTCAGCCTGGACAACCTGGGCCTTACCCTTACCCTTCTTAGGTTTCTTAAACCTTTTACCCCCTTGTACCATCAGGACACTGGGAGTAGCCTTCTTGAGATTCGGTTCTGCTGTCTTCAGCATACCGTGCAACTCAGTCAATGTCTTTGTCATGTTTTGCATGTTGTAGTTCATAATGAACTGATCAAAACACGACGGCAATGACTGCAGAATCATGTCAGTGGCCAGCTCCTGGCTAATGGCACAGTCCAGTTTCCCCAGGTTATCAATGTAACCCATCATTTTAAGGACATGAGGACTTACTGGACTGTCCTTAGCCAGCTTGCAATCCATGAGAGATTTAACCGTCTGGTATCTCTCTGTGCGAGCTTGCTCCTGAAACAAAGCTTTCAGGCTGTTAATCATCTCAATGGGTGACAACACGTTCTCATATTGCTTCTGCAGCTCAGAGTTCATAGTCACCAGCATTAGACAATTAACATCTTTGACATCCGCTGAATGCTTATCCCAAGCATTCTTTTCTGTCTGCGGAGCATTGGAACGTGGCCTCTCGGTGAGAACTCTTTCAAGGACATATTCCTTGTTCTCTTGCCTGAGAACTATTCTCAGGTTCCGATACCATTCCAAGAAATTAGATCCATTTAACTTGTCCTTCTCAAGGACGGATCTTAGTGAGAAAGTGTTGATGTGATTTGAGACAGACATAGCTGTAATTCAAAAAGGTAAATTTTAGTTATAAAGCACAAGAAATGAGAATTCTTATCTAATAAGAAAACTCTCATTGTATTCAAACTATGTTTCCTCATATGAATACAATGTGCCAAGATCCTCAGATTACTAAAATTCGAGTGGGCGACTCGCCGTTACTCAAGCTTTAGTTATCTAGGTAAGCAAATCACTGCTAATTGTACTCAGTACAACTCTTGGTCGTGAATGAGACAAACTATGTCCAATCCACTCTGATGTCTCTGGGCCCAGAACTTCTGACAGCCCAGTCAAGTATAACCAATCTTTTATCTGTCTTGTGATCAGTGACAGTTGCACTGCAAGTCTGTCAATGACCACCTGCCTTACCCATGTTGCAGTGGATATCAAGGACTCCAAGATATCCAACAAACGACACGAGTCTTGACAGTAGACAAGATCGGGCAAGACATCAAGATCACTTGATATTTAGTTGAGGAAAAGAACTAATGTTATCTTGATTTATATTCACTATATATATCAAAAATAATAACTTTTAATTAAAACATTTAGTTTTATTAAGTTTAGATTCAACTAATACTTTTAGGATTAGATTATTCTGGTTTATGCAAATTTGTGGTCAAACCAGCATATCTGCGGATGTTGTGTCGATCGACGCCAACCATTGGTATCAATCGACGCAACTCTATTTAAACCGTTCTTCGATAACCGGTCAAACCGGATCGAATTTACTTAACCGATTCAATTCAATTGAACCAGTTCGGTTTAATGGTCCATGTCGATCGTCACACACTGTGTGTCGATCGATATGACCAAACCAGAATCAATTTGGTTAATAAAATTAACCGAGCTAGATAACCGGTCCAATCCAATTGAACCGATCTATCTGATCGCATTTCCTGTGTCGACCGACACACCCAGTGTATCGATCGACGCAATACGATTACGGGTACTCGATCTCAGATCGAAACCCTAGAATTATTTACGGATTTTCGCTTTGTATCGACCGACACACGCTTTGTGTCGATCGATACTGTGCGATAAACCCTAAATTTTATTCGCGAGTTTTCGCTCTGTGTCGACCGACACACGCTTTGTGTCGATCGACACCCTGCGACAAACCCTAAAATTTTATAATTGCGCCGCGGCGTGTCGACCGACACACGCTTTGTGTCGATCGACATAGTGCGTTTTCATCAATTCTTCGTCTTTTCAACAGGAACAAAACCGAGAATTACTCTATGAAAACACGATTCAACAAGCAATATACAGATCAACAACATCAAGTTTCGATTTTATATTACCAGTTTCAATAGCTAAACCCTAAGCATGCTCTGATACCACTGTTGGATCCCGATGGATCTAGGGTTTGTTATATTGAATTAGAACCAACCTCGTTCTTACCTTTTAGCAGCGGAAGAGATGGTGAACGAGATCAGTGGAGCAACGCAACGCTTCGCCTCTACCAGATACACACGCACGCTCGCTGGAAACGGGATGCTAGTGCCGGATCAATGGGGATCGAAAGGTTCTGGTGTGTCTAGTGTTTCTGTCAAGAAAACTGGACGGCTCACTTGTTTAGGTCGAACTAAACACGTTTTATTCGACCTAAACGTGCTTAACGGGCCAGACTCAATTAAGCCATAACCCGAAAAGCCTGTTCGGAAAATCCGAACTGTGTCGACCGACACACAAGCTGTGTCGATCGACACAACACCTTAATATCGATTCTTATGTGTATTTCAATACACATAACATGATCATTGTCACAATGATCATTCCCATGTCGTAGCTTCCAGTTCGCTTAGGTGTGTGACCCTATAGGATCATATAATACTGGCAGTAAGTCCACGACCTACATATTGCAAGAGGCTTCTAGCAAAGCATTGCAAACGCCCAGTATTATACGAATGTCAGATCTCGACACACAACTATCACAGGAGTGAGTACAGGTGTGATTTCAGGACACTATCCCAACACACTGCACCGCCATTCAGACAGTAGACATATCCAGACTGTGATCGGAAATCGTCTCTGTCCGTCTGAAAACTCGCATCAGTGAATCCATTCACCACAAGTTCTTCACTTCCCCCATACACCAGGAATTTATCCTTAGTATGTCTCAAATACTTGAGAATATTCTTGACAGCTGTCCAGTGAACTTCACCTGGCTTATATTGGTATCTACTCGTCATGCTTAACGCGTAAGCTACATCTGGACGAGTGCAGAGCATGGCATACATAATAGATCCTATTGCAGAAGCATAAGGAATCCTATTCATGCGCTCCCGCTCAGCATGTGTCACCGGACACTGCTTCTTGCTGAGACTAATGCCATGAGACATCGGTATGAAGCCTTTCTTGGAATCATGCATCCTGAATCTGTGCAACACCTTATCAATATAAGTGTCCTGGCACAATCCAATCAGCCTATTCACTCTATCTCTGTAGATTCTGATTCCAAGAATATACGCGGCTTCTCCCATGTCTTTCATGGAAAAACAACTTCCGAGCCAAGTCTTAACAGACTGAAGCAACAGAACGTTATTGCCGAGGAGGAGTATGTCATCGACATACAGTACAAGAAACGCAATTCTGCTCCTACTAGTCTTCTTGTAAACACATAGTTCCTCTTCGTTCTTGATGAAGCCAAATTGTTTTACTGCTTCATCAAAACGAAGATTCCAACTCCGTGATGCTTGCTTCAATCCATAAATGGATTTATAAAGCTTGCATACCTTTGCAGCGTTCTTAGGATCAACAAAACCTTCAGGCTGTGTCATATACACATCCTCTTCCAGAATACCATTCAGGAAAGCGGTTTTGACATCCATCTGCCAAATCTCATAGTCATAATGAGCTGCAATCGCTAGAAGAATCTGAATGGATTTAAGCATAGCGACTGGGGAATAGGTTTCATCATAGTCAATACCATGAATTTGCTTGAAACCTTTAGCCACCAACCTTGCTTTGTAAATTTGCACATTGCCATCCACGTCAATCTTCTTCTTGAAGATCCATTTACACTCAATGGCTTTTGCACCATTAGGTAAATCGACCAAGGACCATACTTGGTTTTCTGACATGGATCCCATTTCGGATTTAGAGGCTCCAAGCCACTTTTCGGAGTCCGGTCCCATCATTGCTTCCGCGAAGGTCGCTGGTTCGTCACTTTCAATGATCATCAGATCATTAGAATTGGTCACGAGAAATCCATAGTATCTCTCGGGTTCGTGACGGATCCTTCCGGATCTGCGAACTTCAGGCTCCACAGGCGCCGATTCCACAGAACTCTGTGGATCCAACTGCTGCTCTTCCTCAGCAGGTTGAGCAGTCTCCTGTGCATCTCGAATTTCTTCAAGATGTACTTTACTCCCACTGTTTTTCTTAGAGAGAAATTCCCTCTCAAGAAAAGAACAGTCCCGAACAACAAATACTTTGTTCTCAGATTGGTTGTAAAAGTAGTATGCCTTGGTTTCCCTAGGATAACCAACGAAGTAGCATTTATCTGATTTGGGCGCGAGCTTGTCAGAGATTAAACGTTTGACATAAGCCTCACAACCCCAAATCCTCAGGAAAGACAGACTAGGAATGTTCCCAGTCCACAATTCATGTGGTGTCTTTTCCACTGATTTAGATGGTACCCTATTTAGTGTAAACGCAGACGTTTCTAGAGCGTATCTCCAAAAGGATAATGGAAGATTTGAATGACTCATCATAGACCGAACCATATCCAATAAGGTTCGATTCCTCCTCTCTGACACTCCATTCCATTGGGGTGTTCCAGGAGGAGTGAGTTGTGAAATAATTCCACACTCGCTCAGATAGTCGCTGAACTCTTGACTCAAGTATTCTCCTCCGCGATCCGATCGCAGAACTTTAATACTTTTGCCAAGTTGGTTTTGTACTTCATTCTTGAATTCCTTGAATCTATCAAAGGATTCTGACTTATGTCTCATCAAATAGACATAGCCACACCTACTGAAATCATCAGTAAAGGTAATGAAGTACTTGTAATTTCCTCTGGCAACAGTACTCATTGGCCCACATACATCAGTATGAACAAGGACCAATAAGTCATTGGCCCTTTCATTTGGTTTGTTGAAAGGGGCTCTAGCCATTTTGCCCATCAAACAAGATTCGCATTTCTCACATGATTCAAAATCAAATGAGCCCAGAAGCCCATTTCGATGTAGCTTCTGAATGTGTTTCTCATTGATATGGCCCAAACGACATTGCCATAAGAAAGTCGGGTTTTCGTCATTTGACTTAAACCGCTTTGTATTTATGTTAAAGTTAGGCATTTCTTGGTTTAAAACATATAACCCATTATCTAATGGGGCGCTACCATAAAATGTACCATCACGATTAAAAGAACAAACTTTATTCTTAACAGCAAAATCAAAACCTTCCAAATCCAATACGAAAACTGAAATTATGTTTCTTCTAATCGCAGGTACAAAGTAGCAATTATTCAAAGTTAAAACCATGCCCGAAGGTAAGGACAAATCGCAGGTGCCTACGGCCAGTGCAGCAACCTTAGCTCCATTCCCGACCCACAGCTCCACTTGTCCTTTCTTCAGCGTTCTACTGTTTCTTAGTGCCTGCATATTAGTACAAATATGAGCACCGCAGCCGGTATCCAATACCCACGAAGTAGAACTAGAAGATATAACATTAAGTTCGATAACATAAATACCTGAGTCAGACGCATCATACATCTTCTTCAGCTTCTTGTAATCTTCCATGAACTTCTTGCAGTCTCTCTTCCAATGCCCTAACTGCTTGCAGTAGTTGCACTTATCCTCAGGAGAAGGCCCGGATTTGGGCTTCGGCTTGGGCTTGTCCTGACTCTCAGTCTGGACAACTTGGGCCTTTCCCTTATCCTTCTTAGGTTTCTTAAACCTTTTACCCCCTTGTACCATCAGTACACTGGGAGATGCCTTCTTGAGATTCGGCTCTGCTGTCTTCAGCATGCCGTGCAACTCAGTCAATGTCTTAGTCATGTTTTGCATGTTGTAGTTCATGATGAACTGATCAAAACACGACGGCAAAGACTGCAGAATCATGTCAGTGGCTAGCTCCTGGCTAATGGCACAGTCCAGTTTCCCCAGGTTATCAATGTAACCCATCATTTTAAGGACATGAGGACTTACTGGACTATCCTTAGCCAGCTTACAATCCATGAGAGATTTAACCGTCTGGTATCTCTCTGTGCGAGCTTGCTCCTGAAACAAAGCTTTCAGGCTGTTAATCATCTCAATGGGTGACATCACGTTCTCATATTTCTTCTGCAGCTCAGAGTTCATAGTCACCAGCATTAGACAATTAACATCTTTGACATCAGCTGAATGCTTATCCCAAGCATTCTTTTCTGTCTGCGGGGCATTGGAACGTGGCCTCTCGGTGAGAACTCTTTCAAGGACATATTCCTTGTTCTCCTGCCTGAGAACTATTCTCAGGTTCCGATACCATTCCAAGAAATTAGATCCATTTAACTTGTCCTTCTCAAGGACGGATCTTAGTGAGAAAGTGTTGATGTGAGTTGAGACATACATAACTGTAATTAAAAGAGGTAGAGGTTTAGTTATAATGCTCAAGTAAACGAGAATTCTTATCTAATAAGAAAGACTCGCATTGTATTCAAAACTATGTTTCCTCAGATGAATACAATGAGCCAAGATCCATACTTCACCAAAATCTGAGTGGGCAACTCGCCATCACCCAAACTTTAGTTATCTAGGTAAGCAAATCATTGCTAATTGTACCCAGTACAACTATTGGTCGTAGATGAGACAAACTATGTCTAATCTACTCTGATGTCTCTGGGCCCAGAACTTCTGACAGTCCAGTCAAGTAAAACCAATCTCTTCTGTCTTGTGATCACTAATAGTTGCACTGCAAATCTATCAATGATCACCTGCATTACTTATGTTGCTGTGGATACCAAGGACTCCAAGGATATCCAACAACAGTAGACAAGATCGGGCAAGACATCAAGATCACTTGATATTTGGTTGAGGAAAAGAATTATTTAATCTTGATGTATATCCAATATACAATCAAGAAGTTATTAATTTAATTAAAACATTCAGTTTTATTAATTTTAGGTTCATCTAGAACTTTAAGATTAAATTTGGTCTGGTATATGAGAATTTATGGTCCAACCAATAATTCTGCGAATGGTGTGTCGATCGACGCCAACCATTGGCATCGGTCGACACAACATAATTTAAACCGGTCTTCGATAACCGGTCAAACCGGATCGAATTTCATTAACCGATTCAATCTAATTGAACCGGTTCGGTTTAACGGTCCATGTCGATCGTCACACAACTCAGTGTCGATCGACATTACCAAACCAGAACCAAATTGGTTAATTAAAATTAACCGAGCGAGATAACCGATTCAATCCAATTGAACCGATCTATCTAATCGCATCGCCTGTGTCGACCGACACACCCAGTGTATCGATCGACACAGCAGGAATACAGGTACTCGATCTCAGATCGAAACCCTAAAATTATTTGCGAGTTTTCGCTCTGTGTCGACCGACACACGCTTTGTGTCGATCGACACTCTGCGACAAACCCTAAATATTTTACGCGTTATCGCGGCGTGTCGACCGACATACGTTTTCAATAATTCATCGTTTTTCCAACAGGAACAAAACCGAGATTAACATATGAAAACACGATTTTAACAGGCAATATCCAATTCAACAACATCAAGTTTCGAATTAATTGCATCAGATTCAATAGCTAAACCCTAACAACGTCTGATACCACTGTTGGATCTCCTACGATCTAGGGTTTGATATATTGAAAACAACCAACCTCGTTCTTACCTGGAACTGGCAGCGGAATGAGTTGGTGAATGAGATCAATTGAGCAACGCAGGTGCCTTGCCTCTACCAGATACACACGCACACAAGCTGGAAACGGGATGCTAGTGCCGGATCGATGGGAATCCTCTGTTACTGGTGTTTCGGCTTCTTTCTATCAAGAAAAGCGGACGGCTGCATGTTTAGGTCGAAACTTTCGAGTTTTATTCGACCTAAAACACACTTAACGGGACAGACTTGATTAAGTCTTAATTCGAAAAGCCTTTCCGAAAACCCGAACTGTGTCGACCGACACACAGGCTGTGTCGATCGACACAACACCATTTTGTCGATAATAATGTGTATCCAATACACATTAATATGATCATTACCATAATGATCATTCCCATGTCGTAGCTTCCAGTTTGCTTAGGTGTGTGACCCTATAGGATCATATAATACTGGCAGTAAGTCTACAACTTACAGATTGCAAGAGGCTTCTAGCAAAATATTGCAACCGCCCAGTATTATACGAATGTCTGATCTCGACACACAACTATCATCAGGAGTGAGTACAAGTGTGATTTCAGGACACTATCCCAACAATACTTCCCCCACACTTATCAACTATCTTGAGTAAACTTCACAATCACATTCAGAGCATCCAAAATCACCATACTGACTTCTATAAGCTAATAAGTGCGGTCTCACTTATGGGGTATCGATCAAAGAACACATGGACTCTTACTCTGTTAGCATCTGACCACTCAATTGTTGTTTCTGGTTCCTTTCTTCTCTTTTCCCTTCCTTAGCACTGATTTTTTCCCACTGGGTATCATTTTATTTTTTCTATCAGTGCTCTTCCCGCATTGGGGCATACTTTGGACATGTTTCCATGGATTCACATGAGGTAATAGGGGTCTCTACCACTCCCGTGACCACTTCGAAGCTACAAGCTTATCCTCAGTTTATCTATTTTTTTTACTTTCAAGGAAGGAGAGAAGGGAACCATAATCAGACAGGTTTACAAGCTGTGCCAAAACCAACAGAGGAATCCCGCTCAAAGTATACCAAGCCCATAGGAGAGAAAATTAAGTCAAGTTAAAGGTGAAGTCGAGTATTGGGTTCTCTGAATACCTGAAGTGATATGGGTGTCCTTAGTAGGCTGGTCTGTGTTGAGTTTTCTAATAGTCATAGATCATCTGCAAATCATCCAATGGTCACTTAAGTTCCTGCAAGTGTGGTAATCTTCTCAAAAAGTCCTTGTTTCCTACTCAATTTGACTCAATAAAACAGATTTTTGACTGACTCTAAGAAAACAAAAAGCGTGCGTCAGTAGCTACCTCCCCCACACTTGAAACACACTGTCCCCAGTGGTGTCAAGTCTAGGCTCGGTGAGAAGAAAAATCGGAATTAGGAGAATTCGAGAAAGGGAAAAAGAACACTTACCTGTCGTCATATTGCGTCGATTGATGCCGCAAGTGGTGTCGATCGATGCATATCGTGAACTCTCACGGTTATGTAGATAACCGGTGTCTGAACCGCAATAGAATCGGCAAACCGTAAATCGCATTTGCGTCGACCGACACAAAGTACGTGCCGATCGATGCTGAGCGGTTCTGCCTGTTTCTCACGCTTTTGAACATACCAAAACAGAGAAATCAAAAACACAAAATCAAAACGAAAAATGAAAAGAAAAACGAACCTACTAGTGGGTTGCCTCCCACTCAGCGCTTGTTTAAAGTCTGTAACTTGATTATGGAAAGGAGATCGGAATTATGGGGGATTCAACAGAGACTTTGAGTGTCTCTGTGAATGTCTTTTCAGCCAAGGTGGCGTATAAGCTTTCGGATCGGATCATGAGATTTCCCAAGATAAGAGCGAAAAGAATCAGGGTGGGAGCAAAGCGAGGGTGGGATACTGCGTTTTCATGCAGTCACAGCAAGTGCCTAGATCTACACTGCAAGTGAACAGACGTGAACCAGTAGTATATAGGGTATCGAATCCACAGAGACTCAAGATTCTTGTTATAGATTGTAGAACGTCGAATTAAGCTAGGTGAAATAGTAGTGAAAGCAATAAATCAGAACAGAAAAGTAAATCAAGTGGTTTGTAAGCAATCACGCAAAACGTCAGGTCAAGGGAGTTCTCAGGAAATCAGGAACATAGGCTAATCAATCAATCGAGATCTAATTAAGAATTGTTCTAGAACTAGAATTACAGAATTATAACAGACCAACTTTCGTTGCGAATATTATCTATGTCTAACAACCTAGTAAGCCAAATTTCGTTGCGAATCCTAGAGTTCTAAACAAGCATTAATCTCAGGTTCTTTCGTTCACAATTCTCCTAAGCCAAATTTCTTTGCGAATAGTCAAATTGCTCATCTAGGTTCTATCTAGTTAATTATTCAACTTTCGTTGCAGAAATCAACATAGCATCAATAATCTAAGTGGCCAATTCAGATCAAGCAATAAGAACAACCCTAGATGAAGAACTAACAGATATGAATCCCTATAGATTGATCAACCTATAATTCCATGAAATCCCTAATGAGAATCCCTAAACCTAACAGGTAAACTACTCAGACATGACAATCATAACAAAAGACATGATGAATAGAATACTGAATATCATAAAACAGAATAAGAAACAGTTCGAAATCTTCTCTCTGTCGAGTATCTGATCAGCCCCTAAAACTCTCTGAATGTAAAATAAAGCGTAGCCTAAACAATGGCTTAAAAACCCTAATATAATGATCTAATCACGGCTGGGACTTCTTTGTAATTATGAGAAACTTCTGGGCCAAAGTGCAAATTCCACAACTCTTCATTAAACCGCCGAGATATGTTTGACTCGTGCTTGTGTCGACCGATGCACATGCTGTGTCGATCGACACAAGTCTGTGAAATCGATAGTGAACTCTTCTCTCGGGTAAATGCCCCAAATAGCTCCAGAATGCGCCATAATGTCCAAATTTGCTCTAAACGTGTCTAGACCTGAAAACATACATAAAAGGACACCAAAGGACTCTAAAAGACTCGATAAGAAGACATATACCATGGTTAAAAGTCCTAAAAACCATGATATATCACTTTCCCGTAGAGAAGAAAAAATTGTGTAGTCCAAAGTGGTGTCTTAAACGCATTCATGTAGGCCTAGAGCACATCATCTAGCTTCACAGACCAATCCTTCCTTGTCTTGCCAACTGTCTTCTCTTGGATCTCTTTAATATGCATGTTGGAGACTTCGGCATGCCCGCTTGCCTGAGGGTGATAAGGAGTTTCCACACGATGATTAGCACCATGCTATTTCAACAGCTTCTAAAAGACATTTTTTATAAAGTGAGATCAACCATCACTTATCACATTCCAAGGCACTCTAAATCGAGAAAATGATGGTCTTAAACAGCATAAGAACCACCGAAGCATCATTGGCTGGCTAGAAATTTCTTCATTCTACATAGATACATAGTCCACAACAACCTAGATGTATTTGTTCCCATAAGATGAATGAAAAGAACCCATGCAATCGATGCTCAAGCATTCAAAGACCTCCCCTTCTAGGATAAAGTTTTGTGGCATTTGATGCTTCTTTCTAATCTTTCCTAGTCTCTGAGAAGCGTCGCACTGAGACACAAACTACTGAGCATCTCTTAACATAGTAGACCACCAGAAGCCTGCTTAGATAACTTTAGCCACTGTCTTGAAGGTCGCGAATTGTCCGACATACTCTGATTCATGAAAGTGAAACATCAGATACGTAACCTCAGACTCAGAAATGCATCCCATGTATCTCCCATTTGAGCGGTGCTTGTACAAGTATTGTTCGTCCCAGTAGAACCTCCTTAACTCTCACAAGAATTTCTTCTTAGCATAACTCTTGAAGTTCTATGTCTCATCCTTTGCAGCTAGATAATTGGCGATGTGTGCGTACCATGGTCGATCAGGAGCAGTAACAACGCATATCTCCAAGTTGTAGTCACCAATCTGAACCGTAAAAGGTTTCAGGTTTATGGATGACATACATCGACCAACATCAAGAGATATGTCGATCGACACATGCATCCCAGCAGTGCACTGATTTTACTGAATCGACCTAGGTTGATATTGTTGTACCTTAGACTTCGTCTTTTTGAACCTTTCATCGACCAACACAAGGGGTGTGTCGATCGATGCAAGTTCGGCAACTCGACAGTTCTACAAATTTTTGCATAATTCCAAGTCCAACACTAATTCACTCATATAACCATTCTCATCAGGCAAGAAATCATCAATTGGGACATCCTCATCAACCATGATCCTGGAAAAGTGATATTCAACACCATTCTCAACTCCCTTCTTGTCCCTGACCTCAATTTCAAAGTTCTGGAGAAGAATAATCCATATCAAAAACCTTGGTTTCACATCCTCCTTCTGGATCAAGTACTTCAGATCTGAGTGGTCTTTATGTACATTCACCTTTGAATCTACCATGTATGGACGAAACTTCTCAAATTGAAGACTACAACCAACAAGTCCTTCTGTAGTGGCATAGTTCTTCTGCGCATCATCTAGTGTTCTACTAGCATAATAGATGGCATGAAGCTTCTTATCCTTCTTCTGCCCCATAACAACTCCAACTGCAAAGTCACTGGCATCACACATCACCTTGAACGGCAATTCCCAGTCTGGTGGTTGCACAATAGGAGCACTCACTACTGCTTGCTTGATATGTTCAGATGCAGCTTGACAATTTGCACTGAACTCAAATTTCACATTTTTACATAGCAAAGCAGCCAATGGTCTAGCAATTTTACTAAAATCCTTGATGAACATTCTGTAGAAACCATTGTGTCCCAAAAGTCTCCTCACAGACTTCCCCAAATCCGGTGCCTGAAGACTAGTCATATCCTCGATCTTCGCGATCAAGTTTGATCCCTGCCTCTGAACCTTTGTTCCCATGAACAATGGAATATCTGACCATAAAATGGAATTTTTTCCAAGTTGGCCAACCTCTCAAGCATCTGATCAATGAATGTCAACAAGAAGTGGTATGATCCAATCATTGTCTGAGATAGGATAGATTATCCCATCTTCCAAGAGTTTCAATATCTCCTTCTTGACAACCACATTCGGATTCACCCTCCTATGATGCTCAATTGACGACTTCGTCTCATCCTCAAGATGGATTCTATGCATGCACAAGTCCAGAGAGATCCCTAAAATGTCATCAAGAGAATAGCCAAGAGCTTTATGATACTTGCGCAGCTTGCTCAACAGTAAGGTAGTCTCCACATTGTTCAAGGAAGCATTGATAATGACATGATAAGTGGAATCCTGTCCAAGAAATGCGTACCCTAGCCTTGCAGGGAGCTGTTTAAACTTGATTTTTTTAGCCTTTTCCTCCCTCCAATTGCTCATTTTTGCGGCATTTGTAGAGGTACCAATGAGCTCTTCCTGATCAACCAGTGGCATCACATGCTCACAAGCATTCAACATCTTCATATACCCAACAGCAGTGTCAACTAGATGCTCCATCTTTTACGTAGAACTGATAAAAGCCCTCTCTGAAGAATCTGCAGCATGTGTCCTATGAAAAAAAATCCTCTACAAGGTCGCTGAGAGTGTCACGTAGAAGGTATGTCCGTCAATGGTAGGCCGCTTCACCATCTTATCCATGTTGAAACTCATCATCAGATCACCAACATTCTGAGCTATCGTCCATTTCTTAACATCGATGATCGCTCCAACAGTAACCAAGAAGGGCCTACCCAAGATGAAAGGATCCTTTGGGTCTTTTCCATACTGTAGAACCAAAAAGTTCGTCGGGATCATGCAGTTTCCAATTTTGATCCTTCGGATCCTTAAGTTTCTCTGGAATCCGGCCTTAAAATCACCACACTGAATACCTCAAATATCATCGTAACACCCTCTTCTTCAGTTATGTTGCTAATAAGCATGTCCTTCAAGCATTGCTTTACCACTGGAGTAGTCTCGATGGTATCAATTAGAGGAACTTTAATAAGAACCTTATTCTTCATAGCTTTGCATTTAGCCATCTGAATCTTGTGCCTTTGCTTCCTTAGGTTATTTGGAAAAGAAACCTTAGGCTTATAGATCCTAGCATCTGCAATTTTGATGTTCTATGCATCTATTCTCTGCGTCTGGCCCTTGCATCGATCGACATGGGGGTTGTGTCGATCATCACGGGTTCATTGGTCGGCTCCTTTGTCGAATTCTCAGCTACGTCAACCTTCTTTGCATCTACCAAGGTCGACTTTTGATCAAAATCTAATCCTTCAGAGCTCAAAACACCCTTCTGAGGAGCCTTGCATTGATCGACATTAGTAATGCATTGATCGATGCTTGTCATGGATGACTTGTCCTTCTTATATGCATCGAGAAAGATCATCAAAACTTCGCCCTTTGCTCCATCATTAGGACATCGACCCATGCGAAAGTTCATCGATCGACAAGGGGTCCCATTCTAGAGTTTCGTCTTCGATTCCTATAAATTGACGAGTTCATCAAAACTCAGACCCTTTTTTAGCACATGAACAACCTCTTTATCACTCCTCAACGTGATAATACTTCACTTATATTTTGGATTAGCATATGTCCTTCTAGGAAGGACATTATCTTTCCTCTTCACAGACCAATCAAATTGTGCAATATGAATATCCATCTTCTTGACATGGGTGTTCAATGCTTCGAACTTCCCATTCAAATCATTGTAAAGAGCGTTGATCCATGGGTGTTCCATTGAAGGTCACTGAGATCTTTTGATGACCTCTAAAATCTGCTTCAACATCGATTTCATCTCAGTCTGCTCTTTTGGTGCAGAAGGCATCTGATAGGATATTGTAATTCCTGCTGACACTGTTGTTGCCAAAGGTGTTGTTGTTGTTGTTGCTATGGAAAGGCTTCTGGTACTGATGGTTGGAGACATAGCCAGACGAGTGTTGATTACCTGTGAAGGTATTCCTCTGACCAGTCCCGTTGTAACCACCTATGCCTTGTTGATTCCCAAACTTTTGACCATGAAAACCAGTCCCACTAATGTATCCCTTTCATCTCAGTACTCCATAGCCTCAAATGTCTCAACCTCTGCAGAAAATTGTACTTGTTTTTGTTGAGATTATGTCCTGAAATCCAATTGTACTTACTCTAAAGATAGTTGTATTGTCGAGATCGGACAATTCATGTGATACTGGGTAGTCATAATGTTTTGCTGGAAACCGCTTATGACAAATGAGTTGTAACTCATTTCTAGTATCGTGTGAACCTACAGGGTCACACACCTAAGCAAGCTGGGTACACTTAGTATGGGATTGATCATTAGCATATGATCCGATCAATGTGTATTGGATACACATTGAATTGAGTTTTGAAGAGGTGTGTCGATTGATGCAATGAGTGTGTCGATCGAAGCATGTTTTCGAATGGGTGTGTCGATCGATACAGTATGTGTATCGATCGATGCACACTGGGCTTCGAGACTGAAGTTTCGAGTTAATGACTTAAACGAGTCGGGTTTGATCCGTAGGTCGTTTTTGGTCATCACAGGTCGATATATAATGTCTTATATGATCGACCTGATCCCTAGCCGTGAGTGTCGCTTCTCAGAGAGAAAGCAGAGACACATAAACTCATAAGATCCACAGGAGATCCGATTCCCGGCACTAGCATCCCGGGCGGATTCCAGCTTGTGTGCGTGTGGACTACGATAGAGGCGCAACGATTGAGGCGCTATAGATCTCGATTACCTGCTCATCCTTCCGCTGCCAATCTCCAGGTAATCACGAGGTCAGTTTTAGATTCAATCACCTAGACCCTGGATCCTAGGGAATCCAACAGTGGTATCAGAGCTGAAGGGTTTAATCCATTGAATCTGTAGCCTGGAATTCGATTAAAATGGTATTTGATTGAATTAATGCTAGCTAGGTTTCGTTTTGATAAATGTAATCTCGGATTTAATTATGTCGAAAACGGCAATACTGTTTTAGGGTTTTCGCACAGCATCGATCGATGCACTGGGTGTGTCGGTCGATGCAGCGCGAAAATGCAAAAGAATTTGTGTTTTCGCATAGCGTCGACCGACACAAGTTTGTTTCGGTCGATGCACCGCGAATTCGCCTATTAAAACATTGGGTTTCGATTTAGAAATCGCAATGTGTCGATCGACACACTGGGTGCATCGATCGACACAGGCTGTGCGAAAGGATAGATCGGTTCAATTGGATTGAACCGGTTATCTCGCATGGTTATGTCGGTTTAATTCGATTAAAAATTCCCTGATACCCTACTGTATCGATCGACACAGGTTTAGTGTCGGTCGACACAGGCCTTGCGATTGGTTAATCGGTTCAATTGGATTGAACTGGTTATCATGCTTGGTTAAGGTAGATCAGATCGGTTTAAATCAGATGAATTGATTCAATTGGATTGAATTGGTTATCTCAATTGGTATAAACTGATTTGATTGGTTAAGATCAGTTTGATTGGACCGGTTATCACGATTAGTTAAAACTGGTTGAATCAGTTCAGTTGGATGGACCGGTTGAATTTGATTTGACCGGTATCCCAATTGGCCAAAAACCGGTTCATTTGGTCATTTACCGGCTCAATTGGATTGACCGATTATCTGGTTGGTTAAACGTAATCGTTTGGTTTTGAACCAAATGATTAAGAAACCGAACCAAATGACCTAGCCCACTTTAATTAGAACAAGCAAAACTTAATTGAAATTAGAAGTAAAACATGTTCTAAACCTATCTAATACACATTGGATGTGTATTAGATCAAAGTTTAGTTTTCAATATGGTCAACTGTCAAGACTCATTTCGTTGTTGTGATAGTCTTGCCAAGAGCTTGGTGTCCACAATTACATGAGTAAGGCAGGTAGTAGTGTTGATGGTCTTGCAGTGCTTGACATCAACAATTACATGACCTAAGAGATTGAATTACTAACTTTTGAGAACTAAATATCAAGTGATCTTGATGTCTTGCCCAATCTTGTCTACTGTCAAGACTCATTTCGTTGTTGGATAGTCTTGGAGTCCTTGGTATCCACAATTACATGAGTAAGGCAGGTGATCATTGATAGACTTGCAGTGCGACTGTCAATGATCACAAGACTGAAGAGATTGTTTTACTTGACTGGGCTATCAGAAGTTCTGGGCCCAGAGACATCAGAGTAGATAGGACATGGATTGTCTTATCTGCGACCAAGAGTTGTACTGGGTACAATTAGCAATGATTTGCTTACCTAGATGACTAAACTCTGGGTGATGACGAGTCGTCCACTCAGATTTTAGTGAGGTATGGATCTTGGATTATTATATTCATAGAGGAAACATTGTTTGAATATAATGCGAGTTTTCTTATTAGATAAGATTTCTCATTTCTTGAACTTCATAACTAAAATTTTCTTTGCTTAAAATTTCAGCCAACTACTTTCTCGTTACGATCCGTCCTTGAGAAGGACAAGTTAAATGGATCAAATTTCCTGGATTGGTATCGCAATTTGAGATTAATCCTCAAGCAGGAGAGTAAGGACTATGTCCTTGAGAAAGCTCTTCCAGAAAGGCTTGGGACCAATCGCTCGAATGCAGTATATGATGCTCGGAATAAGCATTATATTGATGTGGTAGATGTGCGTGGTCTGATGTTGGCTACCATGGAATCGGACTTAAAAGAGTCAATACGAGAACATGGAGTCGCCAATAGAGATGATCACCAGCCTGAAACTGAAGTTTCAGGATCTTGCACGAGTTGAGAGATTCCAAGTGGTGAAGTCTCTCACTGGGTGCAAGCTACCAGAGGATGCTCCAGTGAGTCCTCATGTCATTAAAATGATGGGTTACATTGATAACCTGGGGAAACTGGAATGTCCTGTCAGCTTAGAGTTGGCCACTGACATCATTCTGCAGTCACTGCCGTCTAGTTATGATAAGTTTATCAAAAGCTATATCAAGAATAACTTGACGAAGACGTTGACTGAGCTGCATGGTATGATCAAAACAGCAGAGCAAGACATCATAAAGCGTAAAAGATTTGAGAAATCTTGTGTTGACAAGGGTAGAGTCAGGGCCGTCTAGATTTGGAATCAGGATAAGCCTGTGTCATCTTATAAGCCCAAGTCCGGCCCATCTGGTGTTAGAAAGTGCTTCTACTGTGATGAGTCAGGGCATTGGAAGAGAGATTGCATTAAATTCTTGGAAGATTCACAAGAGATGAAGGAGATGTATGGTACTTCTTCTTCAGGTATTGTGTTATTACTTCAAGTTCTACGTATGTATTGGATACTGGTTGTGGTACTGATATTTTGGAAATATGCAGGGCCTAAGCAACAGTAGAACGTTGAGGAAAGGACAAGTGGAACTGCGTGTCTGGTATGGAGCAATGGTTGCTACATAAGCCGTAGAGATTCTCCACTTGTAGGAGCCTTTCAAGCTTGGTTTTTGAATTAAGTAATTGCTACTATGTACCTGCTTTATGCAGAGATGTCTTTCATTTTCTTGTAAGAATTTGGATGTTTTTCATTCTGATAAAAGACAAGTTTTGCTCTTTTGATCTTAATGAAATATTATATGGTAGCACACCTTTTTGATAAATGGGTTTTATGTCTAAAACCAATATACACCAGAATATAACATAAATACCAAACGGTTTAAGTCTGATGACTTGAACTCGATTTTTCCTTAGCATAGTCGTTTTGACCACATAGAGTGAAGCGGATTCAGAAGTTCCATTGTTATGGGCTTTAGGCTCATTTGATTATAAATCATTTGAGACATGAATTCTACTTACTGGACCAAATGACTAAGGCTTCTTTGGCAGAGCTAAAGAGAAGGGCCAGAGGCTTATTGGGCCTTGCTCATACTGATGTATGTTGCCTGATGAGCATAAATGCCAAAGGAAATCTTCAGTACTTCATTAACTTATTGATGGCATCAGTAAGTATGGATGTGTTCATTTGATGAGACACGAGTATGAATCCTTTGAGGAGTTCCAAAAATGAAGTATAGAACCGATTTGACAGAAGTATTGAGATCCTTGATTAGATCGCGGAGGAAAATACTTGAGTTAAGAATTGGGTGATCATCTAAGTGAGTGTGAAGTCATATCACAGCTCTTTTCTCCTGGAAAACCTAAATGGTGTTTCTGAGAGAACGAATCGGACCTTATTAGATATGCTCCGATTAATGATGAGTCACAGGAATCTTCCATTATCCTTTTAAAATACGCTCTAAAATGAATATGTTTACGCCAAATAGTTTTCTATCAGAATCAGTTGAAAGACACCACATTGGATGTGGACTGGGTGATTTCCAAGTATGTTTTTCTGATTAATTGGGATTGCAAGGTTTGTGTAAGATATTTGTCAACAAACAAACTTGAACCCAAATCTGATAAGGGCTGCTTCACCGGTTGTCCTAGGGAAACCGAGGCTTAGTACTTTTGCAACCAATCCGAGAACAAAGTTTTGATTGTTCGGAACTCTGTTTTTCAAAGAAAACAGTGGGAGTAAAAGTACAGCTCGAAGAAATTCGAGAAACACAGGAGGCTGTTAAACCTGTTGAGGAAGAGCAGCGGTTGGATCTACAGAGTGTTGTAGGATCTGAACCTGTGGAGCCTGAAGTTCGCTGATCCTGATGGATCCGTCACTAAACCGAGGGTGATTCCTCATGACCGATTGATGTGATCTGTTGATCATTGAAAAGTGACGAGCCTGCGAAATTCAAAGAAGCGAAGGTGAGCCCCAACTCCGAAATTTAACTAGGAATGTTTGTTAGCTTCACCGATTCATCTCTGGATTGAAGCAAACACCTTGGAGTTGGAATCTATGTTCTGTTAAAACAGTCAAAAGTTATTAACTTGATCATGAACGTATAGAAACCGTGCGTTTACAAGTAAACTAATGAGAGCGTAGTTGCAATTCTCACACCGTATGTTTATAACATACTTAATCTCATAAACGACGTTCCGACGTTATAGTCTTGTCAAGATTTGGGTCGGAAGTCAAATTTAACGATGGACATGGAAGAAGCCGCGAAAGTTCTTGGAATAAGGATCCATTGAAATGGATTGCAAAGACCAATTGGATCGTGTCAGAATCCTTATGGTGATAAGGTATTGGACAGTTCAAATGTGCTTGATTCCAAGAATGGCTTCACACCAAAGGTCTTATGGCAATAATCTTAGCAAGATGGAGTGTCTTTGACACTGGCTAAGCTAGAATCGATCTTAGCAAGATGAAGTGTCTTGGACACTGGCTGAGCTAGTATCTATGAGTGTGATTCCTTTTTGCTTATGCAATAGAATCCATCATGAATGCCATATTTTGCACTCGTCTAGATGCAGCTGACGCATAAAGCATGACGAAAAGATACCAATTTGTTCCGGTAAAAGTCATTGGACAGTTGTAAAGAATATCCCCATGTGTTTGAGAAACACTAAGGATAGTTCTTGTTCAACTGAGAAAAATGACGAATCTGTTATGAGTAGTTAGACGGACAAAGATGATTCCCGGTTCCCACCTGGCTATGTCTCTTTGTCTGTGTAGCGGCGCTATCTGTTGGAAAGGTCTCCAAGCAGTGGACCGTAGAATAGTGCTTATTAAAGAATAGCGGTGTGGTTTGTTGGAATAGTTCCAAGCAAGAACACCGCAGCATCTCTCACAACCTAAGCATGGTTTTCGTACTGTTGCTGTAGGTAATAGATATCTGAAGACGTGGTCTTGATTCTAGTGGGAGTTATGTTAGTTATGATGTTCAGATAGACATGATATGGTCATGTTTATGAAAAACTGATATCAGCATTATTTGATTATTGGATAATTGAATAATGGTCCCAAGTATTTTACGTTCATTTTATAGGTCATCAAGTTGAGGACTTGATCATGACCTATAAGTAAAAGATGACATAAATTTTATTGTCCCAAGTCGAGATTGTCAAAGTGGGACACTGACAACCGCGAGAGACTAGCTTGTGAGGTGACTGTTGACTAAGTTTCATGGAATCAATGATATGAGTATCACAGTCAGTCACATAGATATATGTTGGTGAACATATGATCGGACATGACCCGCTAATGAGAACTCTACAGGATAGTTATATCTCTGTCATGAGAGTTTCTCATTACGACTATAGAGTATAGTCCTTAGACCTGAGTTCATCATGCTTTCTAGCATATGAATTGGTGCACTTTGACCTTGTCAAACGTCGATCCGTAAATGGCGGCTATAAAGGCATTGCTTAGGTGTATCATGAAGTATGTGTAGAAACAGGGATGGAACAAGAAGGGATTTGTCCCTCCTATATAACAGGAGATAAATATCTCAGGGCCCATCGAAGATTTGATACTGAGAAAATGCATGGCCGTGCTCAAACGAGGTGATTGTCAGTCGTTTGTTTCATCAGTATAGATCAGGAGTTCGATGAATATGATGTTGGCTATAATAAGGATGACACAGTTCTTTGCCTTATGCCATATCGAGATATAGCGATAAAGGGATTATGGGAATAGATGATTCCAGTACAAGTGGGAGATTGTTGAGATTATGTCCTGAAATCCAATTGTACTTACTCTAAAGATAGTTGTATTGTCGAGATCGGACAATTCATGTGATACTGGGTAGTCATAATGTTTTGCTAGAAACCGCTTCTGACAAATGAGTTGTAACTCATTTCTAGTATCGTGTGAACCTACAGGGTCACACACAGCAAGCTGGGTACACTTAGTATGGGATTGATCATTGGCATATGATCCGATCAATGTGTATTGGATACACATTGAATTGAGTTTTGAAGAGGTGTGTCGATCGATGTAATGAGTGTGTCGATCGACGCAGGTTTTCGAATGGGTGTGTCGATCGATACAGTATGTGTATCGATCGATGCACACTGGGCTTCGAGACAGAAGTTTCGAGTTAATGACTTAAACGAGTCGGGTTTGATCCGTAGGTCATTTTCGGTCATCCCAGGTCGATATATAATGTCTTATATGATCGACCTGAGCCCTAGCCGTGAGTGTCGCTTCTCAGAGAGAAAGCAGAAACACAGAAACTCATAAGATCCACAGGAGATCCGATTCCCGGCACTAGCATCCCGGCGGATTCTAACTTGTGTGTGTGTGGACTACGATAGAGGCGCAACGATTGAGGCGCTATAGATCTCGATTACCTGCTCATCCTTCCGCTGCCAATCTCCAGGTAATCACGAGGTCAGTTTTAGATTCAATCACCTAGACCCTGGATCCTAGGGAATCCAACAGTTTTTTGTTCACCAAGATTTGATGAACAATAAAATATTATTATATGTAATTTTTTTATTCCTAATAAAATAAATTATCTTTCTAAGAAATTCACTAGAATTAATTTTGGAATTTGTTTGTGAATTTTCAAAAATAACAAGCTTTTACCGAGAAATTATTCAGAGGTAAGTCGGAAAACCTTCTAAAGTACATCAAAATTATGGAATATCAACCACAGTTCTACTAAAATATGTACGATCCATGGTTTAGAGGAATATCAAAATTTGATCCCTGGATGAAGCTACATTTTTTTGGACCATTAAAAATATTTAGTGATCAATTAAAATCATTAATCAATCTTTTATGGACTTGTACCTTGGATCATTAGGACATGGACTGAGAGATAATTTATTTTGATATAAAAACCAAGCCTAATTGGTTATGGGCCACGAAAATTGCTAAGGAATAAAGGGAAGTAAGAATCATTGAACTAAGGTGTTCATCATGGAATGGTGGATTTGATTTAATTTAAAGAATGTGCCACCTAATTTTATCACATGCTCAATGTGAGAGGAAGAGAGGAAGAGATTCATTGCATCTAAATGTTGTGTAATCAAGATAGGAAGAGATCAAGAAACAAGTATATGATAAGATGAGAAGGAAGATTTGGTTCATTGTTTTTGGTTATTTTTGGTTGTGAAAAACGTGGAGGAAGAGAAGAGAGAAGGCATGACACTTGTTTTGCTGATAATAAACTTATATTAGTATAAATATCGAGTCCTCTTCTCCCCATTTTCTCACAACAATCGTGAGAATTAAGAGAGAAGGAGAGTTAGAGAAGTTAGGGAGAAAGAGAGGGGAAAAGAGAAGGAAAGGTATCAGTGGAGAGATGGAATATTTTCTAAACAGAGATTTCCAAATTTCATCTTAAATATCGTATTTCTGTTTCTAAGTAAACGGTTAGAATTAGACGCGAGAAGGTTAACTTAGGGTTGTGGTGCGAGAACGATCTGGAGGTACATTGTGGGGAAAAAAATCAGAGTTAGGTCAACGGAGTTACCATGGTAACCACGACAAACTAAAAGTGTGATTTGGGTTAATTGTACATTATTGTGTCATTACACAGGTTCCTAACACTAAGTTTTAACTTTGAGATAAGAGAATTAGATTATAACTAGTTTCATTTTGGTTATAATATTATTATGAGTGTTGTTGATATTATTGTTATACTTGGTTATTGTTAATATGGAGAGATTTATTGTTTGGCACATTTTTTATTGGTAACTGAAAAATTTAATGAACTATTAACGATATGAAATAAGTAAAAAATTATGAGGCCATACTTGAATGATAATGAATATGTTGTATTGGGTGATATGAATGTTGAAATGTGATATTACTAACGATTCGATTGATGTTTTATTGGCATTGTGTTATAGTAGACATATCGACTTCCAAACCCGATGGATCCTCAGAAGCTTCAAGTCAGTTCACGTACCCTCAGGGCGTGGTTCTAGCAGGCCTTTAACAACTGGTTGATGCATGTAGGTGTCGGGCTCTGAGGCACGGGGTCATTTTCTAGGGCCGAGCCCGATGGAAGCTTTGAATATCTAGGAGTAGGCCGAGTCGTCACGTATCGATGGACGGAGAACGGTGTCTAACTTGTATTACACCGTGTTTATGAGTAAGAGTCATGGAATCACTAGAGTGGACAATTATGGTGATTGGTTAGGTATTCCGAGGGAATGAAGATATTTCAATGGCCTGTAGTAAGCATATAGTTTACTTCATTCTTATTATGCTTTGACTATTTTTATATTGCTTGTCAAACTTTTCGTCCTTGTTTGTGTTCGCGCTTGGGTTAGGTAGACGGAAATTTAACATGTTAAATATGGAATCTCAGCTCACTAGGTAATAGATTGCTTACCTCTCTCTTTTATATTTTTTGGGGAACCAACAAGTTACCAGATCGCATAAAGTTAGGCCAGCCGGTGTAGTATCAACGTCTCTTTCGCAAATGCTAATTCAAAATAAAGTACGTAATATATTTAATTTTAACTTTTCCATGGACCTATAAGTACCGCACATTTTAAACTTATAATATAAAATAAATAAAGAATATTTTATATTCGTAAGCATGTTGTTTATATTAGGTTTGGCCGATCTAATATAACTACCGAATTTTATTACCGGTTGCAAAGCCCAAATCAACATTCGAGATGTGTAATTGAATAATTAGGTTTAATTTGACAACGTAAGTTGCTGACCTAGGATGATTTCGTTAAACACGGTAAAAATATGACGGCTCTGGTCACGTCTAAAGAGAACCAGTGATCATGTTCATGTTTAATTGTTGATCATTGGTTGACTGAGGTCAAAACGGAACAAGGGCGTTATACTGCCTCTCAAAATCTGCATTATTGGTGTCATTGCTAGACGCCAAGTTCTCAATCAGCATGCAAGATTCTTCTAGAGATCTCGTTTTGAAGTTTATATTGCTTACAGCATCGGGAGCCATCTGGTACCTCCAACCTACACCTCTGAAGAAGGTACCCAACAACTGAACCTAAGAGAAACCATTGTTGACAATACCTTAGGTACTCCCCAAAACGCACCGAAGCTGCCTTGAATGCCTCAGTAGGTCCATGAGTGAACTGAGAAATGTCGTTTCGCAAGAAAGCCTTTTTGGTGTCTTCCCAATTGGTGTGAGATCTAGTAGGCAACTGCTTCAGCCAGTAAGGTGCATCTTCAGAAAGTGAGTGTTAGAAGAGCTTGCAGAAAATGAAATCATAGCTGACTCTATTGTGCTTCATGCTAGTCACCAAATCCTCGAACCTCTCAATATGCTCCATGGGATGCTCATGAGGAAGACCGAGAAACTGATGCTTTCCAACAAGAGTGTAATAGGACGTCTTCAGCTCTTGACACTTGTATGGCTGATAAGCACCTTGAATTAGTATAAATAGCCAGCCCTCTTCTCCTTATTTCCTCACAACAATCGTGAGAATTAAGAGAGAAGGAGAGTTAGAGAAGTTAGGGAGAAAAATAGAGAAACCGGAGGAGGAAGTGAGAGAGAGAGAGAGAGAGAGAGAGAGAGAGAGAGAGAGAGAGAGAGAGAGAGAGAGAGAGAGAGAGAGAGAGAGAGAGAGAGAGAGAGAGAGAGAGGGGGCGGAAAAAAGAAGGAAAGGTATCAGTGGAGCGAATATTTTCTAAACAGGGATTTCCAAATTTCATCTTAAATATCTTATTTCTCTTTCTAAGTAGACAATTAGAATTAGACGTGAGAAGGTTAACTTAGGGTTGTGGTGCGAGAACGATCTGGAGGTACATTGTGGGGAAAAAATTCGGAGTTAGGTCAACGGAGTTACCATGGTCAACCGCGACAAAATAAAAGTGTGAGTTGGGGTTACTTGTATGATTACTGTGTTATTACACAGGTTCTTGACACTAAGTTTTAAATTAGGTTATAACTAGTGGTTATAATATTATAAGTGTTGTTGATATTATTGTTATACTCGGTTATTGTTAATATGGAGATATTTATTTTTTGGCACATTTTTTTATTGGTAAATCAGTAATTAATGAATTATTAACAATATGAAATAATTAAGAAATTATGAGGCCGTAATTGAATGATAATGAGTATGTTGTATTGGGTGATATGAATGTTGAAATGTGATATTACTAACTATTCGATTGATGTAGTAGTGGCATTGTGTTATAGTAGGCATATCGACTTCCATTCCCGATGGATCCTCGGGAGCTTCCAGTCAGTTCGCTTACCCTTGGGGCGTGGTTCTGGCCGGAATTAACTACTGGGTGACTCCGGTAGGTGTCGGGCTTGGAGGCACAGGGTCATGTTCTAGGGCCGAGTCGCCACATATTGATGGACAGAGAACATTGTCTTACTTGTATTACTCTGTGTTTATGAGTAAAAGTAATGGAATCACTACATGGGCCATTATGGGGATGGGTTAGGTATTCCGAGGGAATGACAATATTTCCAGGGCCCTTAGTAAGCATATAGTTTACTTCATTGTTATTATGCTTCGACTATTTTTATATTGCTTATCAAACTTTTCCGCCTTGTTTGTGTTTGGGGTTGGGCTGGGTAGATGAAAATTTAACATGTTAGATAGGGAATCTCAGGTCTCTAGATGATAATAGATCGCTTACCTCTCTCTTTTAGAATTTTTTTCAGGAAACAAGTAAGTTAGCAGATCGCTTGACGTTAAGCCAGTCGGTGTAGTGTCAACGTCTCTTTCGCAAATTCTATTTCAAAAAAATATGTAATATATTTTATTTAAACTTTTCCATGGACCTATAAGTATTTATGTACATTTTAAACTTATAATATAAAATAAATAAAGAATTTTTTTATATTCGTAAGCATGTTGTTTATATTAGGTTGCTCCGATCTAATATAACTACCAAATTTTATTACCGGTTGCAATGCCCTAATCAAAATTCGAGAGATTTGTAATTGAAAAATTTAGGTTTAATTTGAGATTGTAAGTTGCTGACCAATGACGATTTCATCAAACACGGTAAAAAATATGACGGCTCTAGTCTTGACTAAAGAGAACCAGTGATCATGTTCTTGTTTGATTGTTGATCATTGGTTGACTAAGGTCAAAACGGAACAGTGGATTTATACTACCTCTCAAAATCTGAATTCATGGTGTTATTGCTAAACGCCAAGTTCTCAATCAGCGTGTAAGCTTCTTATGGAGACCTCGTGTTGAAGTTTCTATTGCTCGCAGCATCGAGAGCCATCTGGTACCTCTAATCTACACCTCTGAAGAAGGTACCCAACAACTGAACCTAAGAGAAACCATGATGTAGACAATACCTATGGTACGCCTCAAAACGCACCCAAGCTGCCTTGAATGCCTCAATAAGTCTATGAGTTAACTGAGAAATGTTGTTCTGCAGGAAAGCGTTTTTGCTGTCTTACCAATTGGTATGAGATCTAGTAGGCAACTGCTTCAACCAGTAAGCTGCATCTTCAGCAAATGAGTGTGGGAAGAGCTTGCAGAACATGAAATCTTAGCTGGCTCTATTATGCTTCATGCTAGTCACCAAATCCTTGAACCTCTCAATATGGTCCATGGGATTCTCTTGAGGAAGACCATGAAATTGATGATCCAACAAGAGAGTAGTAGGACGTCTTCAGTTCATGACACTTGTATGGCTGATAAGCACCTTGAATTAGTATAAATAGACAACCCTCTTCTCCCCATTTCCTCACAAAAATTGTGAGAATTAAGAGAGAAGGAGAGTTAGAGAAGTTAGGGAGAAAAATAGAGAAACCGGAGGAGGAAGAAGAGAGAGAGAGAGAGAGAGAGAGAGAGAGAGAGAGAGAGAGAGAGAGAGAGAGAGAGAGAGAGAGAGAGAGAGAGAGAGAGAGAGAGAGAGAGAGGAGAGAGAGAGAGAGAGAGAGAGAGAGAGAGAGAGAGAGAGAGATAGAGAGAGAGAGAGAGAGGTATCAGAGGAGCGATGAAATATTTTCTAAATGGAGATTTTCAACGTTCATCTTAAATATCGTATTTCTCTATCTAAGTAGGCGATTATAATTAGACGCGAGAAGGTTAAGTTAGGGTTGTGTTGCGAGAATGATCTGGAGGTACATTGTGTGGGTAAAACCATCACAGTTAGGTCAACAGAGTTACCATGGTCAACCACGACAAAATAAAAGTGTGAGTTAGGGCTAATTGTACGATTAATGTGTTATTACGCAGGTTCTGACACTAAGTTTTAACTTTGAGATATGAGAATTAGGTTATAAATAGTGTTGGTTAGGTTATAATATTATTATGAGTGTTGTTGATATTATTGTTATACTCGGTTATTGTTATTATTGAGATAAACACTGTTTGGCACATTTGTTTTTGTAAATGAGTAATTTAACGAATTATTAACGATATGAAATAATTAAGAAATTATGAGACCATAATTGAATGATAATGAGTATGTTGTATTGGGTGATATGAATGTTGAAATGTGATATTACTAACGATTTGATTGATGTGTTATTGCATTGTGTTATAGTAGGCATATCGACTTCCATTCCCGATGGATCCTCGGGAGCTTCAAGTCAGTTCTGGTACCCTCGGGGTGTGGTTCTGGCAGGCCTTTAACTACTGGGTGATGCATGTAGGTGTCGGGCTCTGAGGCACGGGGTCAGTTCCTAGGGCCGAGCCCGTTGGAAGCTTTGGATATCTAGGAGTGGGCCGAGTCGTTACGTATCGATGGACGGAGAATAGTGTTTTACTTGTATTACTTCGTGTTTAAGAGTAAGAGCTATGGAATCACTACAGTGGGCCCTTATGGTGATTGGTTAGGTATTTCGAGGGAATGACGATATTGTCAAAGCCTGTAGTAAGCATATAGTTTACTTCATTGTTATTATGCTTCGACTATTTTTATATTGTTTGTCAAACTTTCCGGCCTTTGTGTGTTTTTGCGCTTGGGTTGGGTAGACGGAAATTTAACTTGTTAGATAGGGAATCTCAGCTCACTAAGTGATAATAGATTGCTAACCTCTCTCTTTTATTTTTTTCAGGAAACCAGTAAGTTAGCAGATCGCAGGACGTTAGGCCAGCCGGTGTAGTATCAACGTTTCTTTCCCAAATTCTATTTCAAATAAAGTATGTAATATATTTAATTTAAACTTTTCCATGGACCTATAAGTACCGCACATTTAAAAATTATAATATAAAATAAATAAAGAATGTTTTATATCGTAAGCATGTTTTTATATTAGGTTAGGCCGCTCAAATATAACTACCGGATTTTATTACCGGTTGAAAAGCCCTAATCAAAATTCGAGAAATATTTAATTGAATAATTAGGTTTAATTTGACAACGTAAGTTGCTGACCTAGGATGATTTTTTCAAACACGGTAAAAATATGACGGCTCTGGTCCCGACTAAAGAGAACCAGTGATCATGTTCATGTTTAATTGTTGATCATTGGTTGGCTGAGGTCTAAACGGAACAAGGGCAATATACTGCCTCTCAAAATCTGCATTCTTGGTGTTATTGCTAGACGCCAATTTCTCAATCAGCCTGTAAGCTTTTTCTGGAGACATCGTGTTGAAGTTTATATTGCTCACTGCATCGAGAGCCATCTGGTACCTCCAATATACACCTCTGAAGAAGGTACCCAACAAATTAACCTAAGCGAAACCATGATGTAGAAAATACCTCAGGTACACCCCGAAGCTGCCTTAAATGCCTCAGTAGGTCTTCCCAATTGGTATGAGATCTAGTAGGCAACTTCTTCAACAAGTAAGGTACATCTTAAGCAAGTGAGTGTGGGAAGAGCATGCAGAACATGAAATCATAGCTGACTCTATTGTGCTTCATGCTAGTCACCAAATCCTCGAACCTCTCAATATGGTCAACGGGATGCTCATGTGGAAGACCGTGAAAATGATGCTGTCCAACAAGAGTGTAGTAGGACGTCTTCAAATCATGAAACTTGTATGGCTGATAAGCACCTTCAATTAGTGTAAATAGCCAGCCCTCTTCTCCCCATTTCCTCACAACAATCGTGAGAATTAAGAGAGAAGGAGAGTTAGAGAAGTTAGGGAGAAAAATACCTCATGTACACCCCGAAGCTGCCTTAAATGCCTCAGTAGGTCTTCCCAATTGGTATGAGATCTAGTAGGCAACTACTTCAACAAGTAAGGTACATCTTAAGCAAGTGAGTGTGGGAAGAGCATTCAGAACATGAAATCATAGCTGACTCTATTGTGCTTCATGATAGTCACCAAATCCTCGAACCTCTCAATATGGTCAGCGGGATGCTCATGTGGAAGACCGTGAAAATGATGCTGTCCAACAAGAGTGTAGTAGGACGTCTTCAAATCATGAAACTTATATGGCTGATAAGCACCTTCAATTAGTATAAATAGCCAGCCCTCTTCTCCCCATTTCCTCACAACAATCGTGAGAATTAAGAGAGAAGGAGAGTAAGGTACATCTTAAGCAAGTGAGTGTGGGAAGAGCATTCAGAACATGAAATCATAGCTGACTCTATTGTGCTTCATGATAGTCACCAAATCCTCGAACCTCTCAATATGGTCAGCGGGATGCTCATGTGGAAGACCGTGAAAATGATGCTGTCCAACAAGAGTGTAGTAGGACGTCTTCAAATCATGAAACTTATATGGCTGATAAGCACCTTCAATTAGTATAAATAGCCAGCCCTCTTCTCCCCATTTCCTCACAACAATCATGAGAATTAAGAGAGAAGGAGAGTTAGAGAAGTTAGGGAGTAAAATAGACAAACCGGAGGAGGAAAAGAGAGAGAGAGAGAGAGAGAGAGAGAGAGAGAGAGAGAGAGAGAGAGAGAGAGAGAGAGAGAGAGAGAGAGAGAGAGAGAGAGAGAGAGAGAGAGAGAGAGAGAGAGAGAGAGAGAGAGAGAGGAGAAGGAAAGGTATCGGAGGTGCGATGGAATACATTCTAAACGGAGATTTCCAACGTTCATCCTAAATAGCGTCTTTCTCTTTCTAATAGGCAGTTAGAATTAGACGCGAGAAGGTTAAGTTAGGTTTATGGTGCAAGAACGATCCGGAAGTACATTGTGGGGAAAACAATCAGAGTTAGGTCAACGGAGTTACCATGGTAAACCGCGATAAAATAAAAGTGTGAGTTGGGGTTAATTGTATGATTATTGTGTTATTACGCAGGTTCCTGACACTAAGGTTTAGCTTTGAGATATGAGAATTATGTTCTAACTAGTGTCGGTTTGGTTATAATATTATTATGAGTGTTGTGGATATTATTGTTATACTTGGTATTGTTAATATGAAGATATTTATTTTTTGGCAAATTTTTTTATTAATAAATAATTAACGAATTATTAACGATGTGAAATAATTAAGAAATTATGAGGCCATAATTGAATGATAATGAGTATGTTGTATTGGGTGATATGAATGTTGAAATGTGATATTAATACCGATTCGATTGATGTGTTAGTGGTATTATGTTATAGTAGGCATATCGACTTCTATTCCCGGTGAATCCTTGGGAGCTTCCAGACAGTTCACGTACCCTTGGGCGTGGTTCTGGCAGGTGTTAACTACTGGGTGATGCCGGTAGGTGTTGGGCTCGGGAACGGGGTCATGTCCTAAGGCCCAGCCTGATGGAAACTTTGGCTATCTAGGAGTAGGACGACCCGCCACGTATCAATGGACGGAGAATGGTGTCTTACTTGTATTACTCCGTTTTTATGAGTAAGAGTCATGGAATTACTACTGTGGGCCTTTATGGTGATGGGTTAGGTATTCCGATGGAATGACGATATTGCCAGGATTGAGGTAAGCATATAGTTTACTTCACTGTTATTATGCTTCGACTATTTTTATATTGCTTGTCAAACTTTCCGTCCATGTTAGTGTTTGGGGTTATTTAACATGTTAGATAGTGAATCTCAGCTCACGAGTTGATAATAGATCGCTTACATGTCATTTTATATTTTTTAGGAAACTAGTAAGTTAGAAGATCGCAGGACGTTAGGCCAGCCGGTGTAGAGTCGACGCCTGTTTCGCAAACGCTATTTCAATTAAAGTATGTAATATATTTTATTTAATCTTTTCCATGGACCTATAAATATTTCCGAACATTTTAAACTTATAATATAAAATAAAGAAAGAATATTTAATATTTTTAAGCATGTTGCATATATTTGGTTAGTCCAATCTAATATAACTACCGAATTTTATTACCGGTGGCAAAGCCCTCTTAAAAATTTGGGAAATGTGTAATTGAATAATTAGGTTTAATTTGACAACGTAAGTTGCTGACCTAGGACAATTTCGTCAAACACGGTAAAAATATGACGGCTCAGGTCTCGACTAAAGAAAACCGGTGATCATGTTCTTGTTTGATTGTTGATCATGGTTGACTAAGGTCAAAACGGAACAGGGGCGTTACACTGCCTCTTAAAATCTGCATTCTTGGTGTTAATGCTAGACGCCAAGTTCTCGATCAGCGTGTAATCCTCTCCTGGAGACCTCGTGTTGAATTTTCTATTGCACGCAGCATCTAGAGCCATCTAGTACCTCCAATCTCTACATCTTAAGAAGGTACCCAACCACTGAACCTAAGAAAACCATGATGTAGAAAATACCTCTGGTACGCCCCAAAACGCACCCAAGCTTCCTTGAATGCCTCAGTAGGTCCCTGAGTGGACTGTGAAATGTTGTTCCGCAGGAAATACTTTTTGGTCTCTTCCCAATTTATCTGATATCTAGTAGGCAACTGTTTCAACCAGTATACTGCATTTTCAGCAAGTGCGTGTGGGAAGAGCTTGTAGAACAAGAAATCCTTGCTGACTTTATTGTGCTTCATGCTAGTCACCAAATCCTTGAACCTCTCAATAGGTCCATGGATGCTCATGAGGAAGACCGTGAAACCGATGTTGTCCGACAAGAGTGTAGTAGGACGTCTTCAGTTCATGACACTTGTATGGCTGATAAGTACCTTGAATTAGTATAAATAGCCAGCCCTCTTCTCCCCATTTCCTCACAACAATTGTAAAAATTAAGAGAGAAGGAGAGTTAGAGAAGTTATGGAGAAAAATAGAGAAACCAGAGGAGAAGGAGAGAGAGAGAGAGAGAGAGAGAGAGAGAGAGAGAGAGAGAGAGAGAGAGAGAGAGAGAGAGAGAGAGAGAAAGGTATCAGAGGAGCGATGGAATATTTTCTAAACGGTGATTTTCAACGTTAATCCTAAATAGTATCTTTCTCTTTCTAATAGGCAGTTAGAATTGACGCGAGAAGGTTAAGTTAGGGTTGTGGTGCAAGAACGATCCATAATTACATTGTGGGGAAAACAATCAGAATTATGTCAACGGAGTTACCATGGTAAACAGCGATAAAATAAAAGTGTGAGTTGGGGTTAATTGTATGATTATTCTGTTATTACGCAGGTTCCTGATACTAAGTTTTTGCTTTGAGATATGAGAATTAGGTTCTAACTAGTGTCGGTTTGGTTATATTTTTACTATGAGTGTTGTGGATATTATTGTTATACTCGGTTATTGTTAATATGAAGATATTTATTTTTGGCACATTTTTTATTAATAAGTAATTAACGAATTATTAACAATGTGAAATCATTAAGAAAATATGAGGCCATAATTGAATGATAATGAGTATGTTGTATTGGGTGATATGAATGTTGAAATGTGATATTATTAACGATTCGATTGATGTGTTAGTGGCGTTATGTTATAGTAGGCATATCGACTTCTATTCCCGATGAATCCTCGGGAGCTTCCAGTCATTTCACGTACCCTTGGGCGTGGTTCTGGCAGGTGTTAACTAATGGGTGATGCCGGTAGGTGTTGGGTTCGGGAACGGGGTCATGTCCTAAGGCCTAGCCCGATGGAAACTATGGCTATCTAGGACTAATCCGAGCCGCCACGTATCAATGGACGGAGAACGGTGTCTTACTTGTATTACTCTGTTTTTATGAGTAAGAGTCTTGGAAGTACTACAGTTGGCCTTTAGGGTAATGGGTTTGGTATTCCGAGGCAATGACGATATTTCCAGGTCCCGTACTAAGCATATAGTTTACTTCAATGTTAATATGCTTCGGCTATTTTTATATTGCTTGTCAAACTTTCCGTCCTTGTTTTTGTTTGGGATTGGGTTGGGTAGACTGAAATTCAACAAGTTAGATAGGGAATCTAAGCTCACTAGCTGATAATAGATCGATTACCTATTTCTTTTATATTTTTTAAGGAAACCAGTAAGTTAGCAGATCGCAGGACGTTAGGCCAGCCGGTGTAGTGTCGACGTCTCTTTTTCAAATTCTATTTCAAATGAAGTATGTAATATATTTTATTTAAACTGTTCCATGGACCTATAAGTATTTCCGCATATTTTAAACTTATAATATAAAATATATAAAGAATGTTTTATATTCGTAAGCATGTTGCTTATATTATGTTAGTCCGATCTAATATAACTACGAAATTTTATTACCGGTTGCAAAGCCTTAATAAAAATTCGGAAAATGTGTAATTGAATAATTAGGTTTAATTTGATAACGTAAGTTGCTGACCTAGGACGATTTCAACAAACACGGTAAAATATGACGGCTCTGGTCCTGACTAAAGCAAAGCAGTGATCATTTTCTTGTTTGATTGTTTATCATTGGTTGACTACGGTCAAAACAGAACATGGGCGTTACAATGCCTCTCAAAATGTTCATTCTTGGTGTTATTGCTAGACGCCAAGTTCTCAATTAGCATGTAATCTTCTTCCGGATACCTCGTGTTGAAGTTTCTATTGCTTGCAGCATCGAGAGCCATCTGGTACCTCCAATCTACACCTATGAAGAACATGCCCAATAACTGAACCTAAGAGAAACCATGATGTAGACAATACCTCTGGTACGCCCCAAAATTCACCCAATCTGCCTTGAATGCCTCAAAAGGTCCCTGAGTGAACTGAGAAATGTTGTTCCACGTGAAAGCATTTTTGGTGTCTTCCCAATTGGTATGAGATCTAGTAGGCAACTGATTCAACCAGTAAGCTGCATCCTCAGCAAGTGAGTGCGAGAAGAGCTTGTAGAACATGAAATCATAGTTGACTCTATTGTGCTTTATGCTAGTCACCAAATCCTCGAACCTCTCAATATGGTCCATGGGATGCTCATGAGAATACCGTGAAACTGATGCTGTCCGACAAGAGTGTAGTAGGACGTCTACAGTTCAAGATCGTTTTTTCTGAATCGGAGGAGGTCTGATTTCAGACATCTTCCATTAAAACTCAACATGTCTGTTGTAATCACAAAGTGTCCTTCCTCTCGCAATATGCCCCTGTGAAACAACTGCGCCAGCAGCCTGTGCAACAATCTATGCATGTTCTACGGCTGCAGAAACGGCTGACAAGTTGGGATTTTCGTCCCCATCTAGTATCTGACCATGATCATGGTAAGCATGACCACGGTCTCTCAGAACACCAGCCTCGTCCTATTCCAGTGTCATGGCTTTAGGATAAATAATATCAGTTGGTTTCTTTGTTTTTCTGTTCATTATTTCCAACCTTGCAAGCTCATGATTTCGAAGAAACAAAATCTCGTTGTTCAGATTGATTTTGGTTACACAATTAGGCATGCACTATTTGATGTTGAACCGTGTGTTGACCGATTCTTATGCAGAGTCGATCGATGCGGATGTTTTTCATGTAACCTGAAACGCACAAGACGTTAACGCAGGAATGATGTGAGTAACCTAGTATGTCACATCTCCAAATTTGGGGATGTCCAGCTGAAATAATAATATATATGAAAAGAAATAAGATTTCAAAATGATAAGTGGTTTCGCTATTGGTTACCTTGAGAAATCTAAAGGATATATATTTTATTGTCCAACCCATAGTACGAGAGTACTAGAAATAGATAATGTCAAATTTTATGAGTGACGAGATTAGTGGGAGTGATAAAGTTCAAGGTGTGGTCATTTAGGAAGTTAAGGTTAATATTCCTTTACCTTTTGTTCTGAGTGTTGGGAATCCTCCTGTTGTTGAACATTTAAACAATGATTAAAACCCATTGAATGATCACCCAATCCTTGATGAAATATCGCCAATAATTATAATATACTTGATACACAAGAGGAGCCAGAATTATGAAGATCAACTCATTCGAGAAGATCTGCTATTTCCGATGACTATGTGCTTTATCAAGTAGAATCTGAAGAATGGAATATTAGAGGTCCGGTTTTTTTATTCACAAGCCATTCAAGACGTTAATTATGATAAGTGGATTGATGCCACTAAAGATAAAATAGACTCGATGGCTAAGAATGAAGTTTGGCATATTGTTTTACTGTCTGAAGGACACGAAGCAGTATGGTGTAAGTGGGTTTTTAAGACCAAGCTCGACTGTAGTGGCAATGTTGAACAATATAAAGCTAGACTTGTAGCTAAAGGGTTAAAAGTCATTGCTTATCGTGAGACTTTTTCATCTGTGTCTAGAAAAGCCTCTCTCAAAATTATCACAACATTAGTAGCTCAATATGATCTTGAGCTAAAGAAAATGGATCTGAAAACTTTCTTTCTTAATGGAGACTTGCAAGAAGAAGTCTATATGTGTCAACCTCAAGGTTTCGGAATTGAAGGTCAGTAAGACACGGTCTTCAAACTTAAGAAATCAATTTATGGACTTAAACATGCTTCGAGGAAACAGTATCTAAATTTTGATGAAACCATTACGAAATTCGGTTTCAAAGAAAATGTTGTAAATCCATGTATATAGCTCAAAATTAGTGGGAGTAAGTTCATATTTTTGGTTTTGTATATAAATGATATTTTATTGGCCAGAAGTGATCTTGGTCTATTAAGTAAGACTAAGAGTCTCTCCAAGAATTTTGATATGAAAGATATGGGTGAGCCATCCTATGTAATAGGAATTGAAATATTTCGAGACAAATCACTTAGAATAACGGGATTGTCTCAGAAAGCATACACTCATAAAATTATTGAGAGATTTGGCATGATGACATGTTCTTCTAATAATGTTCCTATGCAAAAGGGTGATAAGCTTAATCTTAAGCAATGTCCTCATAATGAAATGGAAGGTAATGAAATGCAAAATTAACCTTATACATCTCTTGTGGGAAGTTTGATGTATTCAAAGGTTTGCACTAGACATGGTATTATCCATGCAGTCGGCATGTTAGGTAGATTTCAGAGTAACCCAGGACTCGCTCATTGGAAAGCTGCAAAGAAAGTGTTGAGATACTTATAGGGAACAAAAATCTGCATGCTAACATACAGAAAATCAACACATCTACAGATGGTTGGATTTTTAGACTCAGATTTTGGTGGATGTGATGATACTAGGAATTGCACTCTCGGCTATGTGTATCTCCTTGGTGGAGGTGCCGTTTTATGGAAAATCCAGAAGTCACAATTAATTTACACATTCACCATGGAGGCTGAGTATAGAGCATCTTATGAGGCTTCTATTCAGGGATTATGGTTGCGCAACTTCATCCATGAGTTTGGAGCTTTAAGTTTTGTTGACAAGCCTCTAACTCTTTATTGTGACAATCAAGCTGCAATCTTCTTCTCTAAGCATGATAGGATATCTAAAGGCGCCAAGCATATGGACCTTAAATATCTATCACTGAAGCAAGATGTTAAAAGAGGAAAGTTTGTCATTGAACACATAGGCACTGAAGTTACGATTGCAGACATATTTACCAAAGCACTACCTCCAAAGATCTTTATGAAGCATGCTGAAAGTATGTGTCTTGAGGATAGCACTTAATCATGTTGAATGTTTATGTTTTAGCCTATATTTGACATTTGATATTTATGTGAGCTCTTTATGACTTTTACATCATTTATCCATTATGTTTCTAATGTGCACACACATTAATGTGATTTAAAGACTTAACAGAATGGGTCTTTATTGAAAGACATTACAGAGACCATTATGAAACTTCTACTTATGATTACGGTCTAACTATAAAAGTAGTCAATGAAGTAGTACATGGAAGGAATCATGTTTCAAAATGATATGTGATCGCCATGACTCTCATTGATTACTCAATTAGGGAAATGTGTAATTGAATAATTAGGTTTAATTTGACAACGTAAGTTGCTGACCTAGGACGATTTCTTCAAACACGGTAAAAATATGACGGCTCAGGTCCCGACTAAAGACAACTGGTGATCATGTTCTTGTTTGATTATTGATCATTGGTTAACTAAGGTCAAAACGGAAAAGGAGCGTTACACTGCCTCTCAAAATCTCCATTCTTGGTGTTAATGCTAGACGCCAAGTTCTCAATCAGCATGCAATCTTCTCCTGGATACCTCGTGTTGAAGTTTATATTGCTCGCAGCATCGAGAGCCATCTGGTACCTCCAATCTACACCTCTTAAGAAGTTACCCAACCACTGAACCTAAGAAAACCATGATGTAGAAAATACCTCTGGTACGCCCCAAAACGTACCCAAGCTTCCTTGAATGCCTCAGTAGGTCTCTGAGTGAACTGAGAAATGTTGATCCACAGGAAATACTTTTTGGTGTCTTCCCAATTGATCTGAGACCTAATAGGCAACTGTTTCAACCAGTAAACTGCATCTTCAGCAAGTGAGTGTGGGAAGATCTTGTGGAACATGAAATCATTGCTGACTCTATTGTGCTTCATGCTAGTCACCAAATCCTCGAACCTCTCATTAGGTCCATAGATGCTCATGAGGAAGACCGTGAAACCAATGTTGTCCGACAAGAGTGTAGTAGGACCTCTTCAGTTCATGACACTTGTATGGCTGATAAGCACCTTGAATAAGTATAAATAGCCAGCCCTCTTCTACCCATTTCCTCACAACAATTGTGAGAATTAAGAGAGAAGAAGAGTTAGAGAAGTTAGGGAGAATAATAGAGAAACCAGAGGGGAGAGAGAGAGAGAGAGAGAGAGAGAGAGGAAAAGGAGAAGGAAAGGTATCAGAGGAGCAATGGAATATTTTCTAAACGGTGCTTTCCAACGTTCATCCTAATAGCGTCTTTCTCTTTCTAATAGGCAGTTAGAATTAGGCGCGAGAAGGTTAAGTTAGGGTTGTGGTGCAAGAATGATCCGGAGTACATTGTGGGGAAAACAATCAGAGTTAGGTCAACGGAGTTACCATGGTAAACCGCGACAAAATAAAAGTGTGAGTTGGGGTTAATTGTAAAATTATTGTGTTATTACGCAGGTTCCTGACACTGAGTTTTAACTTTGAGATATGAGAATTAGGTTCTAACTAGTGTTGGTTTGGTTATAATATTATTATGAGTGTTGTGGATATTATTGTTATACTCGGTTATTGTTAATATGGAGATATCTATTTTTGGCACATTTTTTATTAATAAGTAATTAACGAATTATTAACGATGTGAAATAATTAAGAAATTATGAGGCCATAATTGAATGATAATGAGTATGTTGTATTGGGCGATATGAATGTTGAAATGTGATATTACTAACGATTCGATTCATGTATTAGTGGCATTATGTTAAGTAGGCATATCAACTTCTATTCCCGATGAATCCTTGGGAGCTTCCAGTCAGTTTACGTACCCTCAGGTGTGGTTCTGGCATGTGTTAATTACTGGGATACCGGTAGGTGTTGGGCTCGGAGGAACGGAGTCATGTCCTAAGGCCTAGCCCGATGGATACTTTTGTTATCTAGGAAGAGGACGAGCTGCCACGTATCAATGGACGGAGAACGGTGTCTTACTTGTATTATTCCGTGTTTATGAGTAAGAGTCTTGGAATTACTACAGTGGGCCTTTATGGTAATGGGTTAGGTATTCCGAGGGAATGACGATATTTCCAGGTCCCATACTAAGCATATAGTTTACTTCAATGTTATTATGTTTCGGCTATTTTTAGATAGGGTTGGGATTGGGTTGGGTAGACTGAAATTCAACATGTTAGATAGGGAATCTAAGCTCACTAGCTGATAATAGATCGCTTACCTCTCTCTTTTATATTTTTTCAGGAAACCAGTAAGTTAGCAGATCGCAGGACGTTAGGCCAGCCGGTGTAGTGTCGACGTCTCTTTCTCAAATGCTATTTCAAATGAAGTATGTAATATATTTTATTTAAACTGTTCCATGGACCTATAAGTATTTCCGCATATTTTAAACTTATAATATAAAATATATAAAGAATGTTTTATATTCATAAGCATTTTGCTTATATTATGTTAGTCCGATCTAATATAACTACGAAATTTTATTACCGGTTGCAAAGCCTTAATAAAAATTCAGAAAATGTGTAATTGAATAATTAGGTTTAATTTGATAACGTAAGTTGCTGACCTAGGACGATTTCAACAAACACGGTAAAATATGACGGCTCTGGTCCTGACTAAAGCACAGCAGTGATCATGTTCTTGTTTGATTGTTTATCATTGGTTGACTACGGTCAAAACAGAACATGGGCGTTACAATGCCTCTCAAAATGTTCATTCTTGGTGTTATTGCTAGACGCCAAGTTCTCAATTAGCATGTAAGCTTCTTCCGGATACCTCGTGTTGAAGTTTCTATTGCTTGCAGCATCGAGAGCCATCTGGTACCTCTAATCTACACCTATGAAGAACATGCCCAATAACTTAACCTAAGAGAAACCATTATGTAGACAATACCTCTGGTACGCCCCAAAATTCACCCAATCTGCCTTGAATGCCTCAGTAGGTCCCTGAGTGAACTGAGAAATGTTGTTACACGTGAAAGCATTTTTGGTGTCTTCCCAATTGGTATGAGATTTAGTGTGGGAAGATCTTGCAGAACATAAAATCATAGATGACTCTATTGTGCTTTATCCTAGTCACCAAATCCTTGAACCTCTCAATATGGTCCATGGGATGCTCATGAGAATACCGTGAAACTGATTCTGTCCGGCAAGAGTGTAGTATGACGTCTACAGTTCAAGATCGTTTTCTGAATCGGAGGAGGTCTGATTTCAAACATCTTCACATAAAACTCAAAAAGTCTGTTGTAATCACAAAGTGTCCTTCCTCTCGCAATATACCCTTGTGCGACAGCTGCGCCAGCAGCCTGTGCAACAATTTATGCATGTTCTGCGCCCGCAGAAACAATTGACAAGTTGGGATTTTCGTCCCCATCTAGTATCTGACCATCATCATTGTAAGCATGACCACAGTCTCTCAGAACACTAGCCTCGTCCTATTCCAGTGTCATGGCTTTAGGATAAAAAAATATCAGTTGGTTTCTTTGTTTTCTGTTCATTATTTCCAACCTTGCAAGCTCATGATTTCGAAGAAACAAAATCTCCTTGTTCTGATTGATTTACACGATTAGGCATGCACTATTTGATGTTGAACCGTGTGTTGACCGATTCTTATGCAGAGTCGATCGATGCGGATGTTTTTCACGTAACCTGAAATGCACAAGACGGTAAAGCAGGAATGATGTGAGTAAAAAGAAAATAAAAACTTGGTATGAAATCTAACCTTAAATCTATCAGAGACTCAAAAGAGTCATCGGCAAAGGCGTAATCGTACTTTTATGGGATTGGTTAGATCCATGATGAGTCATGTTGACTTACATATATCCTTGTGGATGGATGCATTACGTACTGCAGTCTATATCTTAAACAGGGTTCCAAGCAAACCAATTCCAAAAACACCTTTTAAACTGTGGAAAGGCTAGAAACCTAGTATGTCACATCTCCAAATTTGGGGATGTCCAGCTGAAATAAGAATATATATGAAAAGAAATAAGATTTCAAAACGATAAGTAGTTTCTCTATTGGTTACCTTGAGAAATCTAAAGGATATATATTTTATTGTCCAACCCATAGTACGAGAATACTAGAAATAAATAATATCAAATTTTATGACTGGCGAGATTAGTGGGAGTGATCAAGTACAAGATGTGGTCATTCAGGAAGTTAAGGTTAATATTCCTTTACCCTTTGTTTTGAATGTTGGGAATCCTCTTGTTGTGGAACAGTTAAACAATGAGTAAAACCCAGTGAATAATCACCCACTCCTTGATGAAATATCGCCAATAATTATAATATACTTGAAACACAAGAGGGGCCAGCATTAAGAAGATCAACTCTTCCAAGAAGATCTGCTATTTTCGATGACTATGTGCTTTATCAAGTAGAATCTGAAGAATGGAATATTAGATATCTGGTTTTTTTATTCACAAGCCATTCAAAACGTGAATTATGATAAGTGTATTGATGCCACTAAAGATGAAATAGACTTGATGGCTAAGAATGAAGTTTGTCATATTGTTCCACTGCCTGAAAGGCACAAAGAAGTTGGGTGTAAGTGGGGTTTTAAGACCAAGCTCGACTGTAATGGCAATGTTGAACGATATAAAGCTAGACTTGTAGCTAAAGGGTTAAGAAGGCATTGATTATAGTGAGACTCTTTCATCTGTGTCTAGAAAAGACTCTCTCAAAATTATCACAGCATTAGTAACTCAATATGATCTTGAGTTACGAAAATGGATGTGAAAACTTTCTTTCTTAATGGATACTTGCAAGAAGAAATCTATATGTGTCAACCTAAAGGTTTCATAATTTAAGGTCAGTAAGACAGGGTCTTCAAACTTAAGAAATCAATTTATGGACTTAAACATACTTAGAGGAAACAATGTCTAAAGTTTGATGAAACCATTACGAAATTCAGTTTCAAAGAAACTGTTGTAGATCCATGTATATTGCTCAAGATTAGTGGGAGTAAGTTCATATTTTTGGTTTTGTATGTTGATGATATCTTATTGGCCAGTAGTGATCTTGGTCTATTAAGTAAGACTAAGAGTCATCTCTCAAGAACTTTGATATGAAAGATATGGGTGAGGCATCCTATGTAATAGGAATTAAAAATTTCCGTGACAAATCACTTAGAATTATAGGATTGTCTTAGAAAGCATACATTGATAAAATTATTGAGATATTTGGCATGATGACATGTTCTTCTAATAATGTTCCTATGAAAAAGGGTGATAAGCTTAATCTTAAGCAATGTCCTCATATTAAAATGGAACGTAATGAAATGCAAAATTACCCTTATACATCTCTTGTGTGAAGTATGATGTATGCACAAGTTTGCACTAGACATGATATTAGCCATGTAGTCGGCATGTTGGGTAGATTTCAGAGTAACCCAATTCTCGCTCATTGGAAAGCTGCAAAGAAAGTGTTGAGATACCTAAAGGGAACAAAAAGCTGCATGCTAAAATACAGAAAATCAACACATCCACAGATCGTTGGATTTTCAGACTCAAATTTTGGTGGATGTGATGATACTAGGTATTGCACTCTCGGCTATGTGTATCTCCTTGGTGGAGGTGCCGTTTTATGGAAAATCCAGAAGTCACAATTAATTTACACATTCACCATGGAGGCTGAGTATAGAGCATCTTATGAGGCTTCTATTCAGGGATTATGGTTGCGGAACTTCATTCATTAGTTTGGAGCTTTAAGTTTTGTTGACAAGCCTCTAACTCTTTATTGTGACAATCAAGCTGCAATCTTCTTCTCTACGCATGATATGATATCTAAAGGCGCCAAGAATATGGACCTTAAATATCTATCACTGAAGCAAGATGTTAAAAGAGGAAATTTGGTCATTGAACACATAGGCACTGAAGTTATGATTGCAGACATATTTACGAAAGCACTATCTCCAAAGACCTTTATGAAGCATGCTGAAAGTATGTGTCTTGAGGATAGCACTTAATCATGTTGAAGTTTATGTTTTAGCCTATATTTGACATTTGATATTTATGTGAGCTCTTTATGACTTTTACATCTTTTATCCATTATGTTTCTAATGTGCACACACATTAATGTGATTTTAAGACTTAACAAAATGCGTCTTTATTGAAAGACATTACATAGACCATTATGAAAACTTCTACTTATGATTACGGTCTAACTATAAAAGTAGTCAATGAAGTAGTACATGGTAGGAATCATGTTTCAAAATGATATGTCACCGCCATGACTCTCATTGATTACTCAATTAGTCAAGATGCTAATTATTATCAAGTTAGAAAGATATAACATATTATGCCGGCTTTATGATTTCCGAAAGAATTTTTTTACGAACTATACTAAAGACCAAGTGGGAGAATGTAAGGAATATATATTCCGAATAAAAATTCCAAATATATTATATGGTCTTATAGTTACGTGTTTTATTTTGAGATTGCTATTCTTTAAATCCGTAAAACTATTAAGTTTACTTAAACATGAAGTAAAGATCAACGGTTAAGATTAAGTCTTAGCTATGAAGTAAAAATCAATGGTTAAGATTAAGTCTTAGCTATGAAATAAAGATCAATGGTTAAGATTAAGTCTTATCTATGAAGTAAAGATCAATAGTTAAGATTAAGTCTTAACAATAAAGTAAAGATCAGCCGTTAAGATTAAGTCTTAGTTTTGAAGTAAAGATCAAGTTCCTCAATCTTCGTAGAATGCGACGTTGTATTATTGTCAGTTCTCTATTCCGAACATTTCCTGAAAGTAGACGACAAGTTTGAAATCTTAATGGGGACATGGTAAGATTAAGTCGTAGCTATAAAGTAAAGATCAACGGTTAAGATTAAGTCTTAACGATTAAGAAAAAGTTGAACGGCTGAAATCTCTACCTTGTTGGACGGTTGAGACTAAAACTTAGTTATTAAGTACATAATGAACGGTTGAGATTAAAACATAACGATTAAGTAAAAGATGTGCGGTTAAGATCAAATCTTAACGATGAAGTAAGTTCCTTTTCCCGCCTCTATATATAGATGATTTCATTCCATCAAAAATCATTATCAGAGATCAGAAAAAAAAAACAACACATAAAGAAATGTGAGAGGAAGGGGGAGAGAAACCATACCCCATCTGGATATCGATCTTTTGTTTTACGGTTTGGAAATCCGCTCAAGAAGATCTCTTCATTACAATGAACGGAGGTACCCCTGAAACTCTTCTTATGTTTCTATTATGTGATTACAATGATTTGGGCTAATGGATCGAAATCAAGGAAAATGGGAACTCAGGCCTAAGCATACGACAAACTTTAACGGACTCGGAACATCCCAAATCTCGGCCCATCCGGAAGATAAGTTAGGCCTCGGAAAGATGAAAGAAGACAGAGATAAGAGGAAGAGATATCGATGAGCCGGAAAGGAAATCTAAGGGAGAAATGTAAAATCTTAACGGAAAAAGGAAAGAGATAACAACAAGAAGATTTCCATAAATCTGACGGAAATATTCTCGAGGACCGACTTCCCGCAGATATAAAAGAAGATAGTGGCCATACGATCAAGGCAGAGCGAAAAACCCTAAGACTTAGACTTATGAGCTTTTGAGTTTTATTTTATACTTTTCGAGAGTTCTTTTGTTCTTTTCTGATTCCTTTACTTTCTTTCCGATCTTTGTATTCTTTTCGACTTTAATCAATAAAAATCCTCCGGGTTTGCTAGTTTCGTGGTTATCCTTGAAAGTTTATGTTCCCTAAAAAATCTAGCTTTACAAGTTTTGACCGTGTGAGTTTCGACTCTCACAACAGTCGCAAACTAAGATTCCAAACAACCCCTAAACAAACCCTAAAACTCTAAAGTATAAAAAAATCTAATTACTAAAACTTTAATATCTAAAACTAATATTCAACACTTATAGAAATAATTCTTATTTTCTAAATTTAATATTTTAAAACTTTAAACATAAACCCTCAAACCCTATACCACAAACTATAAATCATACTCTAAACCTTAAACTTTTACTCATAACCTATAAAATCAAAATATAGTCATTAATAGTAACCTATGTATTGTCATAGTTAACACTTTGCTAATGAATATAGGGTTTAGGATGTAGGGTTTATGGTTTATGATTTAGGGTTTAGGGAAAGGAAGAAAAACTAATAAAAATTCACTTTAGTTTAGATTTGGTAACAAATGTTTAGTGTTTAGGTTAAGGAAATATGGTTTAGGGCTTAGGTTAATTTTAGGGTTTAGTTAACACTTTGCTAATGAATATAGGTTTCGGATGTAGGGTTTAGGGATTATGATTTAGGGTTTAGGGTTAAGGGAAAGTAAGAAAAACTAATCAAGATTCACTTTAGTTTAGATTTGGTAACAAATGTTTAGGGTTTAGGGGTTCGACAAACATTAGAAGTTTCTCAAATTGTGTTACTAGACAATGGCCTTGATTGGTAAGCTGCAGAAAGGCGGAATTGCGTTTAGAACGCGATTCCGCAAGAATTTTACCAATCATAAAAACTGGCTGAATAGAAGAAAAAACGCGAAAACGCAAAATCTGCGTATTCGCTTAAAAATACAAAGAAAACTACATTAAACGAAAAATTGAACTTTAGGTGAATTATTTGCAGAATTGAGTTTTTATATTTTTGATTGGTAACTTTGCGTAATGGCGGAATTGCGTTTAAACGCAAAACTTGCGGAATTATATTTTTAAACGCAATTCCGCCATTCCGCAAGGTTACCAATCAAAGCCAATTTATACAACCAAATACTAGTATATAACATAATGATGTGAGTCGACTCATATGTTGTTTTAGATGTTTCATATTATGATAATTTTCATGTGTATCCACCAAATGATAAACATGTCCTAGAAGAAGAATCGGAAGATTCATGTGACCATTTTGATTCCGAATCCGGTAATAACTTATTATTAAGATTCAATGAAATTACAATTTAATTTTAATAATTGTATAATGTTGTTGTTTTATATTTATATATAAGTTAAAATACTAAACTTCAAATACTAAACTATAAATTCTAAATTTTATACATTTTTACTAAACCCTAACCTTATACCCAAAATTCAAACCCTATACCCCAAACTTTAAACTCTTAATTCTTAACTTTAAACACTAAACTTCAATTAGTAAACTATAAATTCTAAATTTTATACATTTTTACTAAACCCTAACCCGATATACATTTTTAACTTTTTATTTTAACCATTTTCATGATTTTTAAATCACGATTTTGATTATTATATATTAATTATGTTTAAAAATGTTCTATTGGTTAATAAATCATCACTTGGATCATAAATGAGAACCATTGATTAAAATATATCAATGGTTAAGATTACTTTTCAGTAAGCACATGGATCAAGCTTTCAACCATCAGATCTCTATCACTTTTCATCCTGACCGTTGTATCAATTATTCTCTTAACCTAATTGATTTATTCTAAGTTACCAAAAAATTTTATTCTCTCACGCCGCCTGCAAACTGTCGTCTTCCTTTTTTTTTGTCTGGCCTCCAATTTTTTTTTAAGTTCAACACATCGCTGGCCATTTTCATCAACAGTCGCCGGACGTTCTCCTTGCCGGCTGTTCTTCCATCAACGGATCTCACACCACCATCGCCAGAGCTGCATGCCATCAACGGATCTCACACCTCTCTCAACGAGCGAGTTCGCACCTCCGTCGAAGATCTTCCACCTCTGTAACACCCCCGACGCGTTCTACGGACGATAGCCGAGTCGGTGGTGCCACAATATGTCGAACATCGCCAATGTCCCAGCCGTGACCGTAGTCTGGCCGATCCACTGTCGATATCCGACCCCCTCGACTCAGGCCTAAGGCTCGCGGACCCGTACCCGAGTCAAGAGTTGTGTCGACTTGGACGAAGCCGAGTATCATTGGGCATAGAGGTTTTATGTCTCGCAAAATAATGTACCTCGCAAAATAGTAGTACGTATATGAGTAAATTGTCTGGACAAATCTATTAAAACACGTAAGCGTAAAGTATACCATACGTACTTAGATTTGTATGAGCAACCAACTTGACAAATCTATCCGGTCACAACCTACGTCCGAATCCGCCCGCTACCCAAACCTAAGGATACCTGCGAGACAAAAGTTGTTTAATGAGCAACCATATGGGTTACCCAGTGAGTCCAGAGCCTGCTAACAATCGTTAGTGCCCGACCCATTCCCCCATAGCCGAAGCATAATAAACATTACGCAAGAAAGCATCACAATGCAATATCAAAGATAACGCAAGCGCAAGCGAATAAACCATCGCGCATAACCCGTCTAGACGCACTAGACCCGTCTCGATGCTGAGGCCTCGGTGTATCCGGCACCACCACCCATTCTCTCTCTCTGTGGCTACACCCGCACAATCACCCGCGAAGGTTCATGCCCGGCACCACACCCGAATCCACGGGATCGTGTCGTCACACGATGCTCGGCCATGGGCGCGACCCAAGTAACCCTCCGAGCCCTCTCCGAATCCACGGAGGATCTCCGAATCCACGGAGTTGGGTGGTACCGTATACACCATCCTAAGACAATACACATATGTCCTAGGACGCATCACACAACGTCTTACGGTGTAGGGTCGTGCATAGGATCCAATGATCACAACAGCCACTACCACCGCCTCGACAACCGGATGGGAGACTCCCTCACACGGAGCTACCGCATCCTCACATCAACCATTTCCGAGCGGATCTCACTTCCGACTCGTACTTATCACAACACATTTCCGGGCGGATCTCACTTCCGTCCCGTACTTACCACAATCCATTTCCGGGCGGATCTCACTTCCGACCCGTACTTATCTCATCATGCTTAACCCAACAACGTCAACCTCGGTCCATGCCTCAACAACTTATCGGAATAGGACGGCACCTCCGTGCGTGTCCTAACCGATCCTGCATCACAACCGTTAACAACACATGCGACCGGGTTCACGACCTACCAATCATCAAGCATCATTCAAGCATGATATCAAGCAAGCATGTCATAATCACACAAGCACGCAAGGCGGTAACCCGATATGCCCTCAAGCGGTTACCCGTCAAGCATGCAAATCGGCTCCGTAAGGCGAGCAAGCGGTTCCCGTCCGGTCCGCTAACGGTTACCCATTCCGCTTGACGGTTTCCCGTCCTACTTGCAGAATAGTTCCCGTCCTGCTTACGGAACAGATCCCGACCTGCTTGCGGAACGGTTCCCAATCCGCTTGCGGAACAGTTCCCAGCTCACTTACACACGATTTCCGACATGCTCACAAAACCGTAATCAACACGCAATCAATATTACGCAAGCATAACCAACCAAGAACGTTATGCTTAAACATCTATCCACGCATCACATAAACATAGCACGAAGCTAAAACAATCACACGGTTCAATTCCTAAACCGCCCCTGCAAAACAAAACCGTCAGTCCTAGCTATCGGGACTCACTCTCGGGTTTTTGGTTCGGCAGAGGTTCGGTTCCCAAAGCAGCTTGTTCTTCACTTCCCGGCCCGCCTTTCTTACTCTCCAAAGACTCCTAATCCACTTCCCGCGCCTCCGGAACGTTCACCCTTCGTCTCGCTCGCGATCGGCCTCTTTTCCTTCTTCCCGGCGACTTTCTCTCTCTAAAACGTTTCTCTCCTTTCTCTCTCTACTTTTTCGGTTTTGGTCTGCAAAAGTCTGAGTTTCTGAAGGGGGAGAGGCTGTATTTATAGGCAAAGCCAAGCTGGTGGTGGCAGCTCAAAATGGCGACGTCCGATTGGCCGGTTCCGAGGCGATCATGCGTCGCGACATCTCGGCGCCACCGTCCTTCATCCCGGCGACGACACCTTGCGTTCAGCATGCTGGAGGACACCTCTGGAGGTGTGTTGGCGCCACCCAGCCACGTCCAGGAGCTGACACCCCTTCCAGCCATGCGCGACGACATGTCGTGCTTTCCGATTACACCTCGTGCTTCCGCTCCTTTTATACCAATAATATTTCTGATGACCATTAGTCATTAGAGAAGTTACTAAATAGTCGCTACTGAGTTGGTAAATTTAGATTCAGTAGCGACTAATATTCACAAAATATTTATAGTCGCTAAATAGTCACAAATTAGAGACTCATTTAGTCGCTATTGGGTCACAAAACTATCCAATTGCAACTATTTCCGCAGTTGCAAAAAAACGTATTTTCTTGTAGTGTCCATACATTATGGACCAATGTTGAGTTGTTTGTCGGTTTTGCATAGTCTATGAGTGCTTCTTCCTATGCATCAATACTTCTCTATCTATATCCAAGAATATCTAATAACATTATCAGAGAGCAGCCAGGATACTCTGCCTTCTATATAATGGTGAGTAAACCCCCCTCCCCGCTATAAGGGCGAGCTATCTATTTCTCTTCTGTTCGTTGCAATGGAACTGAACGCATTTCCTCTTAGATTACCCCTATTTTTGTCCAAAATGCCATTCTCTTTAATCTTAATAAATTGGCTGAGTCAATAGCATTGGGCTAAATCGGGGTTATGCCCACCTCTACTTGTTAGTCTTGCTTTTTTTCAATTCCTTTGGTCGAGGAGTAAGCCTCACCCCAAACGACACTCTTTTACTTCATTACCTTTCTTCCGGCGGGGCAACTGGCTGACGATTGGTTTTTCGAGAACGAAAATTGAGAAAGGCTTTCTACTACAGCTTTTAAGCTTCTGTTTAGCAGTCCGCGTTAGCAAGAAGTCCAACTATGGCAAGGCGCCTTATGCTACTGTTTTTCAGTAGTACGCCTAAAAAGACATGTGGTATAGCGATCCCTGCCAATACGACGTCCTTCTTTTCTCAGTGCAACATAGGAAAGCGCCCTCTTTTTGTCATCTCTTCAGCTTTCCAGATTTTGTATTGAACGCATGGTGTACCCACCAGGCCGCCTCTCTCTTTGGTTTCGCCATTGGCTCTCCTTTCATCCCCCCCGAGCGTAACAAGCTTTCCAGTTGGCAGTACAACGGAGTGAAGATTCTCGCGTTTCTTTATATAATTTCAGGATTTCTTTTCGTTGATCGGATCGAGCACATAGTAAGAAACCCTAAGTCAATTCATTCTCTTTGGCTGAATCTTCATCAAGAGCTTCCCCTTTTTGTTCTGTGTTGCTTTCTTGTGCCAGCTGCGGCGGGTAGTCGTTGTTGCTATTCCGAGCGAATTTGATGATCTATAAACCGTCCCTAACGAACGATCGGCTCATGTTTGAGTTTTTTAGAATGTTGTTGTTAAATAGATAAATATCTATCTATATTGTAAACTATTGGATCGGGTATTACTTAGGTGTGAAAGTTTAAGACCTCATTAGTTGTGATATTGATCTTACGGGGGGGGGGGGGGGGCGAAATCCCAATTTCGGTCTCGATTAGTTTACAAGATTAAATGGACAATTCTCTTCTGGACCCTCGATTCTTTAGTTTTCCAATGCTTCCCTTTCTGAGTCTGATTCCGATGCTAATTATCCAGTTGATGGGGAATTGATGGCCCAAAAAGGTCCGCTCTCGGCCATTCCACACGCTGCCTAGCCGAGGAGTGGTTATCTGAAGTGGATTCTCTCTTTTCTAGTTGATGCGGAACCTGCTGCCCCATTGACTAAGAAGAGGGGCGGGCACAGCAGCTACATGTGTTTAATTCGATACAACGCGCAGAACCTTACCAGCCCTTGACATATGAATGAGAGACGAGGCGGTTCTTTACATGAACGAGTTGAGAACAAAGTGGTGATGGGTAGTAGTTCAGGGGTCTGCCAGTCAACTACCTTCTCATCTAATGAGGTTTTCAATACCACGAGTCCGTCGGTCGGACTCAAAGGCGCGTAGCGGGCGTGGGTCACAACAAAATACAATCGTTCCATTTGACTTCTTGTTCAGCAGTTGGAAATCAAGACAAACCGGGCACTACGGTGAGAGCTATAAGGCTTTTGGGCATTATTAAGAAATTTGACTCTCCACCTATTTCATTCTGTCTTTAATCTTTGGGGGGGGGGGGGGGGGCAGGAGCCTGACAGGGTCCCCCATTGACTTGGCCCGGGTTGGGAAGTGCCCGACCATCTACTAAGAGCTACTAGGAGCTAACTAGCTATCTTGGAAATGCTCTAAACCGGACTTGTCGGCGGAATAGAGTAGGCCGTTAGGCAATACGGCAAGAAGTAAGTACTGGGAACTCATTATTGGACAGAAGGGTCTAATCTTATTAGCCCAGCAAGGAAAGATATGGCAAAGAACATGATAATAGTAAAGCCACCCCTTTACTAGGTTGGGCGAGTCTCACGATTCTCGATTTCGAACTTAATTAAGAGATGAGAGAACACCGACTGAATGCCCACTAAGAAGTAATGAGGCTAGTCTCCCCCTGGAGTGTACAGGGCCCAGGTACATACTCACCGAGGCATGCTGATCACAGGGGCTACCCGAGCTAATGATAGAGGCAAGAACACTTTCCGGCCGGCAGGGAAAGAAAAGGATAGTGATAAATGGATAGACGCTGAGAAGAAGTCGGAAGGCGGCGGGGGAGGGAGGAGGACACTGGGCGGGATCGTCGGCCTTCCTACACGCACGCGCTGTGCAAATCACTGTCTTTATCAGATCCGTCTTCCAGTCTCGAAGCAATGTGGTAGAATCTTTGTTTCCTCCGTTCGGAATTGAGTTTCTCGTCTGGTGGATCTGATCTATAGTTATGGGGCAATACATACCAAAAGGTTCGAAGAAGTCCTTCTCCAAGCAGTTTATGCGCTTAAACCATTCCCTTGTAGTGATCGTAGGCCAAGGAGGTTAGTGTAGGCCTATGGCCGCTTCTTTATGGTACCAGTTGTTGTTTCATTGAATTTGCCTCATTAATAGGCTCCCGATTTGACTTTGATCGTTATGGGCTAGTACCAAGATCAAGTCCTAGACAGGCGGACCTTATTTGAACAGCAGGTACAAGTCCCTCCCCCCCCCCCGGTCTTCCAATGGGCTAGATTGTCTATAATATCGTCCTCTAAAAACTCGTGCTAATAAGAACAAAGGGTATCAAATAAAATGCCACAACTGTTTTGCTAGTAAGGCTAGATTGAAGTATTGTAAAAGCCTTTTTTCGCTATAGCTTTTCTTGAACGATTCCACTCCCATAAAGTTCCGTTCTATACTGTCTAAGTGTCTCGAACTTTGTTCTGTTTTGTTTGTGGTCTTTGATTCTAATGTTACATGTCATTTTTACAGAATATAATTTTTCGGAGTCATCAAACATCAAACATACTTGGGTAATATTTTGGAGAGGAATGAGATTTATTCAAAGCTCCTGATACACCTCTTGAAGAGCCAATCTTAGCCTCTGTTCCACTCTCAGCCACTTTAACGACGTTCTCTTGCGGCAAAGAATCTTCACAAGGGATTTGTGAGCTTCCTAATCTCGATCATGGGTCACTGCAGAGTGGTCAACAACTTCGTGATGAAGCCTTTTATGAACGTGAGCAAGATCTCTCGATGAACTCAGCTATGGAGTTACCATATTCTGATGTTTTACACATCAAAAACATCTACGATGTTTTAGACATCAAGAACGTCTGTGATGTTTTAGACATCAAGAACGTCTTTATGGTGACGGCTATCAATGTGAACCATGATATGTAGAACAACATTAGCTCAGGGAATTTGAGATCAATGGATTGGTCATAGGCACAGCAAGAGACAGTTGTGATTCAGAATTTCTCTGATTTTTCTCACTTGAATTTTTGTTATGCTTATGGGATGAGACAAGCCTTTAGTAAAGACGAAATACAGGTTAAAAATCATATAATATATGCGCAGTTCTGTGAACCTTTGTTTTGTCCAATCATCAATAATATGAAACAAAGTTGTATCCTTGTTAGACCCTAGATTAATATGAACAATCTTTCTATCTTTATGAGCAGGAACTCGAGACTGGTCTTGTTCAATCTCCATTGGATAAGATTATTTTGTCCCGGACTATGGCTAACTCTTCTTTGGCCGGATCGAACAAGAGTATATCTCTCCTGCACTTTCCGCCTTTGTAATCTTTAGTTATCCATTCGGATAATTCAGCTCGGAAAATCCAACCTGGTTCATCTCGGAAAATCCGAGATGGTTCATCTTGGAATTTCGAGCAGGTTCATCTCGGAAATCCGAGATGGTTCATCTCGGAATTCCGAGTGGGTTCATCTCGGAAATCCGAGATGGTTCATCTCGGAATTCCGAGCGGGTTTATCTCGGAAATCCGAGATGGTTCATCTCGGAATTCCAAGCAGGTTTATCTCGGAAATCCGAGGTGGTTCATCTCGGAATTCCGAGTGGGTTCATCTCGGAAATTCGAGATGGTTCATCTCGGAATTCCGAGCGGGTTTAGCTCGGAATTCTGAGCTGGTTCAGCTCAGAATTCCGAGCTGGTTCAGCTTGCAATTCCGAGCTGGTTCAGCTCGGTTTTCCGAGCTGGTTCAGCTCGGTTTTCCGAGCTGGTTCAGCTCGTACTTTGCCCTGTTCGGATGTTTAGTCGATCCGTAATTCTTGTTGGAAAGTGCGTTTGTCCAATCATGGTTTCGTCTGTTTTCCGACATCATTCTTCCGATAAATCGTTGATGTTTCGTACGATTTTTCCATTTACACGAAACATTAGATGTTTGATGAACATTCGTTCGTATCCGGCTATTCAATCTTGTCTTTCGGTTATTGTTTTCGTCGAGGAGGTTTTTGACCTCAACAGTTAGCCCCCCAGCTCGTTATATCCGAATGTGGTGATGACGAGGTTATTTCGTTTATTTCTTGGCGAAAACAATTGTCCGAGAAGATTTCGTCCGTTGATATTGTCTTTCAGTTGTATCCATTTCCTTGATGTCAAGGTCTTTTGGTATCACGCCTATTCACGGAGTGTTTTTGCCATGATTCGTCGGGAATGCTTGTGACAACATGAGTGAGGGCATGCTTGCGACAACTCAAGTGAGGGCATGCTTGTGATAACTTGAGTGAGGGCATGCTTGCGACAACTCGAATGAGGGCATGCTTGCGACAATATGAGTAAAAAGCAATCATTTCGAACGTTCCATGCCTTAGTGAATTCTATATAATATTCATCTCTCCCTTCTTCACTTCTCACTCTTCACCAATAAAAATCCAAAGGTAACTTCTCTCTCTAGCTTCCTTCTAGCTTCTTCGTAAGCATTGCTGAGATTTCTAGCTTCGTTTCTGTGAGTTCTAAGATTTTAGATCTTTTTGAGCCAAAATTTTTGTTCGATAGTGTTTGCGACGAAAATGGAAGATCAGGAGTCGGAACGTGGTTGTGTTGGCTATTCCGCAGGGGAATCTTCCGTGGCTTGGCGCGCATCCGGGTCTCGTACCATTCGTCCTTGCTCTTCGGCTATAGCGGATGTGCCGATCAAGGAAGAATTCGAAGGTGCTCGAGTTAGTCGGGAAGAATACCTTCGTCATTGGGATTATCCTCCGGATCCGCCGAAAAAGAAACGGTCGAGAAAGAAGAGGGTGATTCCCGACCCCGTCGGTTCGACTTTGTCGTCTGCCGAATCTATCGCTGCGCTTCGACGCGAAGCTATGATCCCTAATAATGTTACGATAATGATTCCGTCCCCTAGCGATCGAGTTCAATCTCCGCCATAAGGGTATTTTTTGGCGTACGAGATCTTTTTCGAGTTGTGCTTCCTCTGGTTCCCGATCCACGAACTTATCATCCGCTACATCCGCCGTCTCAATCTTGCCCTGACGCAAGTCACTCCCAGGGGCTTGAGGCAACTGGTGGGCATACTGGTTCGCAGTTTTGAATGTGGACTTGATCTCCGAGTGCTGCATCTTCGAAACATGCTGTATGTGGTTCCGACCAAACGCGAGTCCGAGTTTTATCTCAGACCTTTTCTTCATCGGGCCGCGAATGGAGGCATCATTTCTTTTACGTCTTGATTGACGAAGCATCCGTTGGAGAAACTTGCATGTCATTGGTGAAGTCGAAATGGGGGAAGCTTGGTAGCCGATTTAGTTGTGTCTGTCGTCTGGATTTCTTTTAAAACCGGTTTTCTAACGAACGATTTTTTTATTTTAAGTGAAGGATATTTGCGTGACGTCGTGCCCACCGCAACTGGCTCCCCTTGTTTGGAAACTCCAGGAGGGCGACACGAATTGGTTACGGCATTTCTCGATCGAACGCGTTACCCGGGCCAGCCGAATGGAAGCAGTTCGTAAGGCGACAATATCTGACGAGAAAACGGACGTCGATGGCGATTGTTTGGATGACATATGTTTTGATGATCTCGAGTCGATATCTCCCTGGCTGGCGGAAGGAGTCGACCTTCCGGAGTTCGACTTTCATGGCCTTGAAGGATGGACCGGTCACGGCTCCGCAGTAGGCGGTAGCATTTTGAGAACCTGTGCCGATGCTCATGTTCCGCGTGATCCAACATCGGAATTATCGGATCAGGTCGTGGACCCCGAGTCTAGTCGAAGGGCTGCGAAGAGACATGGGAAAGATTTCGAGGTTCCGCAATCTGAAATCCCGGCATGGCTCTGCAATGACGGTGGGTCCGTGTATGCAACTTCCGATGCGGTTTCTAGATTTTATGCGGACGTCCGTCATCCGGGAGATCCTTCCATTAGAAGTGAGGATATGATCTGTGGCGAGTCTTATGTTGCCACTGGGCAAGATATGTTGAGGGTTAGTTTCATTACTTGGCGTGATGCAAGTGGTTTTATCCTACCCTTTTACTAACATGTCTTAATTTGCCTCCTAGGCGTGGGCCTCGGTCAACCGTTACGCCGCCAAAGCCGATACAAGGCTTCGCGGGATTCGGAATCGCTCTGCGAGGCATTCCGTCGATAATGCGCGTTTGGCTGGTTCGGTTTCGGCTATGAAAGCCTCCATGGAAGAGAAGAGACATGACTTTGAGACGGTGAGGCTTTCTCTTGATGCTTCAAGGACCGCGGCTCGAGCTGACGTTGAAGCTCTAAGAATCCGACTTGCCGAGAGAAAAGCTTCTCGCAAGATGTCTGTTCGGGCTGCGGCCGAGAAAGGGAAGAAAGGGATGCTGAAGAAAATTGTGTCTCGATTTTCCAAGCTTAGGAAGATCTTTACGAAGCTGCCATTGGCGGTAGAAAGGCAGAGCCAGTTTATCGCGGCAAGAAGTAACCTGGACTTGATCACTGACCTGAGGTCTGAGCATCCTCCGGCGTTCGGTCCCGGGGATCCCTTCGAGTATGCCCAGCTGATTGCCGAAGATAATGGCTGTGTCGATCTATCGTCGTTTTGTGATGAGGACGTTGACTTGATTCGGGGAGATTCTTAGTTTTAGCGGCATGACTTATTGTAAGAATGTTTTAATATTCTTAACAATGACTTGTATTCCGTAGATCGTTCAATGTATGATATTCGATTTGATTTCCATTTCGAGATTCGTTTCGCTGGTTGCGTTAGATCAATGTTTAGACCAGTGTGCCCGGGGGTGTCTTACTGGGTTTTGGATCCAAGAGAAAAACAAAGCGTTTTTCTCTTGTCGTGGATCAGTTATGCACAGGCCAACGTGTTCGGGAACGTTTTCGCTGAACCTTCGTGGCCGAGTTTGGTACTACTGCGAATTTCTCCGTCTTATATTCCCAAATCTAACGTGTATAATGACGTTGTCGAGACCAGCGTATCGTTCTTTACTGGGTTTAGATTTTTGATTCCGAGTCTCTGCGAGGCCTTCACCTTGCGTCTTTCGTTTTTCGAAAATGAATCGGTATCTGTAGGACCACCTTTCGGAAGTACCGAACCAAGATATACTTGGTTAAAAAACGTCACTTTACCAGCGTGCTAAGTAGCGTCATGCTGGGTTTCTTTTCGGAGGGGTTTATTATCGTCTCTGGTACTTGTGCGGCGGATTTGAAGACCTGTCGACAACCCGTATTCGGGATTTTACGTCAACTTCTCGACTTATGTTCCCTTTGGCGATAATACACATACCTTCGTCGGTATTTCAAAGAATTTTTATAGCGCGCTTTTATCCGTTTGTTGGATGTATAGTGCCTCAGTCCGCGTAGGACGTATTGGCTGATATCCGCGTAGGATGCGTGAGCTTGTCCACTGCGGCCGTCAATGGGCAAAACAAGTAGTCCCTAATAACTATGTGATATTCTAACGTACTACGAAATTTATAACCTAACTCTAAACGATACGAAAGTAAAGAGGGGAATACCTGGTGGTTTTACGAGTCTTGCGGGATGATCGAATTTCTGCGCTGCGTTGGTATCTTCGGGAAAAGTTCAACTTGGGTTTTGGTCTATGCCACCTCGGATTTCAGATCTTGGCCATTTTAGCTCGGATTTCCGGGTTGATCGAGCACAGATCCGAACTGTTTTGCCTCGGACTTCCGAGCTGGCCGAGCTCAGATCTGGTTTGCTTTAGCTCGGATTTCCGAGCTGGTTAGACCCGAGCATCTTCATCTCGGATTTCCGAACCAGTTCGGATCTAAACCGTTTTCGGATTTCCGAGGTAGTTGTGTTTGGGCATAATTAATTTTAGCTCGGATTGCCGAGGTGATCTTGGTCCGAGCTGGTACTAGTTTAGGTTCTTTGCGCTGACTCGGAGATTAGTTCTCTCGGATAAGCTTCGAGAATTGCTTTAAAATTTTGTGAAATCCGTTAAACTTTTGGAAGTATAGATATATACGGAACCACTCCCCCTTTTTTTTTGAGAAGGGGGACAGCTGAACAAATCAGAAAAATCGGCTGCCTACGTACCCCTTATGGGGATCAAGCCGTCCCGTAGTTCAAAGTTTTTTTTTTTTTAGCATCTTCAGTATCGGAATTTTATCAAGTGCATCGAGTTCCACCCAAATTTGGTGTTGTCCGTGGCGTCGAGATCGAATACTTCAGGACGGATTTCTCTTGTGATCATGTAGGACCTTCCCAATCTGCTTCAGCCTTGCGAAGTGTCGAGCTTTGCCAGATTCTTCTTAGGACGAGATCTCCTACGGAGAAGCGTTCGTCGTGACTGCTTGTTCGGCGGGATGGGGGATTTCGTTCTGTTGTACCCGCTTGGTATCCTGACTCCGCGCTTCGTCGCCCTTGGCTCCCCCAGATTGTGATAATTCCGAAGGGAGTTGGGAACTTGACGCATAGGTGGTAAGTTGATGGGACTGCCTTCATAGAGTTTATCCATGGAATTCCGAGAATCACTCCGTGGATCGTTGGGCGATCTACCACCGTAAATTCGATGACTTTGAAGATTCCCTTTGCGACTACATGCAGTTCCATTTTCCCGAAAGAGGTTATGGAGTCTCCGGTAAACCCAGTCAAGGATGTCTGGGAGGGTGTTACTTCGTTCAAATTTACCCCCATCTAAAAGATTCGCAATATAACTAGGATTCATGGAACTCCCAGTATCGATAAGTATGTTTGGTATGCGACGATTCCAGATGATTAGTTCCACGACTAGCGGCTGGTTGTCCGGGTGGTTGGTTTCCGATTTTGGTGTGTCCGCGAAAGTTATCGTAGGATCCGAGTATCGTCTTGATGTCCGTTCTCTGATACCTCTCCTCGGGATAGTCATGTTATGCAACCGTAGAGGATACGGGTCGAGGAGGAACCTCTCTCTTGGGCGGTAGTGTGGTCCTTCTGCGATCATATTTATCCTCTGTCGGTTGGCCGCTTTAGGGTCTTCGTCGTTTCCCTTTCTCCGTTTGTTGTTGCCTGTTGCGATTTTCCCTTTTCGATCCGCTTTGTTTGGATCGTTGCTTCTGTTTGGCTTACTAGGCTGATTTCCACTCTTTGCATCTTCGAGGTCCTTCAGAGCTATCGTGTCTCCTAGTTCTCCTGCGACAAGCTTAGCCGCGAGTTTGATTCCTAGTCTGCGACAATTGGCAGTTTTATGTCCGTATGACTGATGGTGGTCGCAGAAGGCCTTCTCATCGTAAGAGCTGGGATTTCTTGTCCATGTGTTCCAAGAGCTTTTCCTCCGTTCCGCTGACTTGTCTTCTTGCTGATCCGACCCGATCTGATAGTTATGCGATCCGTCGTTCTTTCGTGCCGTGAAGTGCTGCTTGGCTTTGACGTTCGTCTCTCGCCACTCGCGCTGGCCGACGTCCGGGTTTCCTTACTCACATGTCTTTTTTCTTTATGCTTTTCGGACAGGACCTTCATTTCTTCTTCGTCTACAATAAAATCGATCGCTCTGTGTAAGGCGTCTGCCATCGTTTGCGGTTGGTTTAGCGAGATTTCCCTCCTGAAATCTGATTCGTACTAGAGTGCTTTCTTTAGCGCGTCGATTCCCACTTTGTCGCTCAAATTTTCGATGCGGCTGGCGACTCTCTTGAATCGCTCGATGAATTTCCTTAAGCTTTCGGTTTCGCCTTGACTCAAAGCCCACAAGTCGACATCGGAAGTCTCCCTGTCCATGAAGATAGAATACTGCTTCATAAATTCCGATGGAATTGCGCTCTAGTCTTGAAAACCATTCCAGGGCTGCTCCTTTCAGATGTTCTACGAACAGGAGGCAAAAACCGGCGTCCCTATCCCTTCGGGTGAGATTTGCTCTTCCCATCGCGATTCGGAAGGCCATCATGTGAGCTTTTGGATTGGTTGTTCCGTCGTAGAATGGGATTTTGAGCTTGCCTGGATTGGAAATCCGAGTTCCGGTTATTCGAGTTTTGAATGGCGTCTTTCTCGTCTTTTCTAACACACGATCTATCTCCGGGGCAGCGCTGGTTGCTCGGTGGACCTGTGATCGCACAGTTTTTATTTCTGTTGTTGTTTGAGCTAGCGCATCCCTGAGCTCGTCGAGTTCACTTCTTCTGCTGCTTCTCTGCCGTTGAGTTGGCTTGTTTCGCCGAGTTTGTTCCACGTCTTCTTCTTCTGAGAACTCATCGTCGCTTTGGTGCGGGACGTATCGGTCCGCATCGATTCTTTCTTCGTCATCGGAAGGCGACGCAGTTTTGTCCTCAGGTGGGACCGAGCCCTCGTCCTCGCAGCCTTCTGTGTCGTTTGTTACGACGGATTTTCGTCTTCGCGTGATTGGAGGAGGATCCGTAGTGTTGGGTCTTGTCGCCGGCGGGGTTCGTTCTCCTGCAGTTTGCTCGCGATGCTGCGATGAATTCCTTGTTGGTTCTCCGGAATCCGAGAAGTCTAGGCGTCTCCGTTCAGTTGGGGCGAAATTCACTGTTCGAGTAGTCCGAGCGCGGTTCCCGGTTTTCAGTCTTTCGATCTGTTCAGTGAGGGTGTTGTTCGCCTTTTCCTGTTCTTCCGCCTTTTCTCTCAGTGCCGCCACCATCTCTTTCAATTCGGCAAGAGTGGCGTTGATCGTCGCGTCCGATGCGGTCGTGTTTGTAACGTTGCCGCTTGCCGAAGTGTTTCCAGTGGTAACGTTGGGCGTGTTGTCATCGATCGGTAATTGCCGATCTGTTTCGTCTTCGTTTCCGATGATGGCATCTCTTCTTCGGGTCCGTTAACCGGTGGTTTTTAAGTGTCAAAAGTTTCTTATCCCCACAGACGGCGCCAAACTGTGAGAGTCGAAACTTACACGGTCAAAACTTGTAAAGCTAGACTTTTTAGGGAACAAAAACTTTCAAGGATAACCACGAAACTAGCAAATCCGGAGGATTTTTATTGATTAAAGTCTAAAAGAATATAAAGATCGGAAAGAAAGTAAAGGAATCGGAAAAGAACAAAATAACTCTCGAAAAGTCTAAAAGAAAACTCAAAAGCTCTTAAGTCTAAGTCTTAGGGTTTTTCGCTATGCCTTGATCGTATGGCCACTATCTTCTTTTATAGCTGCGGGAAGTCGGTCCTCGAGAATATTTCCGTCAGATTTATGGAAATCTTCCTGTCGTTATCTCTTTCCTTTTTCCGTTAAGATTTTACATTTCTCCCTTAGATTTCCTTTCCGGCTCATCGATATCTCTTCCTCTTATCTCTGTCTTCTTTCATCTTTCTGAGGCCTAACTTATCTTCCGGATGGGCCGAGATTTGGGATGTTTCGAGTCCATTAAATTTTTTCGTATGCTTAGGCCAGAGTTCCCATTTTCCTTGATTTCGATCCATTACCCCAAATCATTGGTCCGAGAGAGTTTGGCTTTCCGAAGGAAAGTGTTTCGACAAGTTATGCGCATCGGCAAATGTTTAGTTATCCATTCGGATAATTCAACTCGGAAAATCAAACCTGGTTCATCTCGGAAAATCCGAGATCACGGAATTCCGAGCAGGTTCATCTCGGAAATCCGAGATGGTTCATCTCGGAATTCCGAGTGGGTTCATCTCGGCAAGCAGGTTTATCTCGGAATTCCGAGTGGGTTTATCTCGGAAATCCGAGATGGTTCATCTCGGAATTCCGAGTGGGTTTATCTCGGAAATGCGAGATGGTTCATCTCGGAATTCCGAGTGGGTTTATCTCGGAAATCCGAGATGGTTCATCTCGGAAATCCGATATGGTTCATCTCGGAATTCCGAGCAGGTTCATCTCGGAAATCCGAGATGGTTCATCTCGGACATCCGAGACGGTTCAACTCGGACATCCGAGACGGTTTATCTCGGAAATCCGAGACGGTTCATCTCGGAAATCCGAGACGGTTCATCTTGGAAATACGAGACGGTTCATCTCGAAATTCCGAGTGGGTTCATCCCGGAAATCCGAGACGGTTCATCTCGGACATCCGAGACGGTTTATCTCAGAAATCCGAGACGGTTCATCTCGGAAATCCGAGCAGGTTCATCTCGGAATTCCGAGCAGGTTCATCTCGGAATTCCGAGTGGGTTCATCTCGGAATTCCGAGATGGTTCATCTCGGAAATCCGAGATGTTTCATCTCGGAATTTCGAGTGGGTTTATCTCGGAAATCCGAGATGGTTCATCTCGGAATTCCGAGTGGGTTCATCTCGGAATTCCGAGTGGGTTCATCTCAGAAAATCCGAGATGGTTCATCTCGGAATTCCGAGCAGGTTCATCTCGGAAATCCGAGATGGTTCATCTCGGAAATCCGATACGGTTCATCTCGGACATCCGAGACGATTTATCTCGGACATCCGAGACGATTTATCTCGGAAATCCGAGACGATTTATCTCGGAAATCTGAGACGGTTCATCTCGGAAATCTGAGACGGTTCATCTCGAAATTCCGAGTGGGTTCGTCTCGGATGTCCGAGAGAAATCCGAGACGGTTCATCTCGGACATCCGAGACGGTTTATCTCGGAAATCAGAGACGGTTCATCTCGGACATCCGAGACGGTTCATCTCGAAAATCCGAGACGGTTCATCTCGAAATTCCGAGTGGGTTCATCTCGGAAATCCGAGACGGTTCATCTCGGACATCCGAGATGGTTTATCTCGGAAATCCGAGACGGTTCATCTCGAAATTCCGAGTGGGTTCATCTCGGAAATACGAGACGGTTCATCTCGGACATCCGAGACGGTTCATCTCGGAAATCCGAGACGGTTCATCTCGGAAATCCGAGACGGTTCATCTCGGAAAATCCGAGATGGTTCATCTCGAAATTCTGAGTGGGTTCATCTCGGAAATCCGAGTGGGTTCATCTCGGAAATCCGAGACGGTTTATCTCGGAAATCCGAGACGGTTCATCTCGAAATTCCGAGTGGGTTCATCTCGGAAATACGAGACGGTTCATCTTGGACATCCGAGACGGTTTATCTCGGAAATCCGAGACGGTTCATCTCGGAAAATCCGAGGTGGTTCATCTCGAAATTCCGAGTGGGTTCATCTCGGAAATCCGAGATGGTTCATCTCGGAATTCCGAGCGGGTTTAGCTCGGAATTCCGAGCTGGTTCAGCTCGTACTTTGCCCTGTTCGGATGTTTAGTCGATCCGTAATTCTTGTTGGAAAGTGTGTTTGTCCGATCGTTGTTTCGTCTGTTTTCCGACATCATTCTTCCGATAAATCGTCGATGTTTCGTACGATTTTTTCATTTACACGAAACATTAGATGTTTTATGAACATTCGTTCGTATCCGGCTATTCAATCTTGTCTTTCGGTTATTGTTTTCGTCGAGGAGGTTTTTGACCTCAACAACTGTTTTGTGACTAAAGTTTTGCGACTAAAAAACAAAGTCGTAAATTAGTCGTCAATTTGCAACTAATTTATGACTTACATTTTTAGTCGCAATTTAGCGACTAGTTTGAGACTAATTATTATTAGTCGCAATATCATTCACAACTGAGTCGTGAGGTAGTCGCTAAATTTAGCGACTGTAAATTCAGTTGCAACCTGTAATCGTAAAAAACTTGTTTTCTTGTAGTGGGAGGTCCAAATCTGTGCAAACCACATCTCCAACATTAGGCCAAGTGTGAATCCATAACCATCACATTTGTTTGAAAATGACAAAAGCAGAGGAATCATTGTACAAAGAGCGATGAGCTGTAGCACCGATGCAATCCAATGGACATAAACTTGATGCTCCTTAGGGTTTACGTAAAGAGTAATAAATAAAGGCATGTTGTAACGGAAGACCTTAAGAAAGAAATTGAAATGAAAACATCTGGGTCTTAGTTTCAGGAATGGTAGAGCTAAAGTACTTGATTGTAGATTCTCTACTTCTGCTTAATCGGTCGGAGATCATTTAAATGAATTTGGATTCATTTCGGGTTCAACCCGGTGACTCCTTTACCCATGAAATGGGTGATTACTGATGTTTTGCATTTCTTTGTTTCATACCAATTTCTCATTAATGGAGAAACAAAAGGAAAGCTCAAGTCTTTAAAGGGTCTTCACCAAAGAGATCATCTATTCATGATGCGGGGTTCGTTCTCTTGCAGTTTGCTCGCGATGCTGCGATGAATTCCTTGTTGGTTCTCCGGAATCCGAGAAGTCTAGGCGTCTCCGTTCAGTTGGGGCGAAATTCACTGTTCGAGTAGTCCGAGCGCGGTTCCCGGTTTTCAGTCTTTCGATTTGTTCAGTGAGGGTGTTGTTCGCCTTTTCCTGTTCTTCCGCCTTTTCTCTCAGTGCCGCCACCATCTCTTTCAATTCGGCAAGAGTGGCGTTGATCGTCGCGTCCGATGCGGTCGTGTTTGTAACGTTGCCGCTTGCCGAAGTGTTTCCAGTGGTAACGTTGGGCGTGTTGTCATCGATCGGTAATTGCCGATTTGTTTCGTCTTCGTTTCCGATGATGGCCATCTCTTCTTCGGGTCCGTTAACCGGTGGTTTTTAAGTGTCGAAAGTTTCTTATCCCCACAGACGGCGCCAAACTGTGAGAGTCAAAACTCACACGGTCAAAACTTGTAAAGCTAGACTTTTTAGGGAACAAAAACTTTCAAGGATAACCACGAAACTAGCAAATCCGGAGGATTTTTATTGATTAAAGTCTAAAAGAATATAAAGATCGGAAAGAAAGTAAAGGAATCGAAAAAGAACAAAATAACTCTCGAAAAGTCTAAAAGAAAACTCAAAAGCTCTTAAGTCTAAGTCTTAGGGTTTTTCGCTCTGCCTTGATCGTAAGGCCACTATCTTCTTTTATAGCTGCGGGAAGTCGGTCCTCGAGAATATTTCCGTCAGATTTACAAAAATCTTCATGTTGTTATCTCTTTCCTTTTTCCGTTAAGATTTTACAATTCTCCCTTAGATTTCCTTTCCGGCTCATCGATATCTCTTCCTCTTATCTCTGTCTTCTTTCATCTTTCCGAGGCCTAACTTATCTTCCGGATGGGCCGAGATTTGGGATGTTTCGAGTTCGTTAAAGTTTTTCGTATGCTTAGGCCTGAGTTCCCATTTTTCTTGATTTCGATCCATTACCCCAAATCATTGGTCCGAGAGAGTTTGGCTTTCCGAAGGAAAGTGTTTCGACAAGTTATGCGCATCGGCAAATGTTTAGTTATCCATTCGAATAATTCAGCTCGGAAAATCCAACCTGGTTCATCTCGGAAAATCCGAGATCACGGAATTCCGAGAAGGTTCATCTCGGAAATCCGAGATGGTTCATCTCGGAATTCCGAGATGGTTCATCTCGAATTCCGAGCGGGTTTATCTCGAATTCCGAGCGGGTTTATCTCAAAAATCCGAGATGGTTCATCTCGGAAATCCGAGATGGTTCATCTCGGACATCCGAGACGGTTCAACTCGGACATCCGAGACGGTTCATCTCGGAAATCCGAGACGGTTCATCTCGGAATTCCGAGACGGTTCATCTCGGAAATCCGAGACGGTTCATCTCGGAATTCCGAGACGGTTCATCTCGGAATTCCGAGACGGTTCATCTCGGAATTCCGAGTGGGTTTATCTCGGAAATCCGAGATGGTTCATCTCGGAAATCCGAGATGGTTCATCTCGGAATTCCGAGTGGGTTCATCTCGGAATTCCGAGTGGGTTTATCACAGAAATCCGAGATGGTTCATCTCCGAAAATCCAAGATGGTTCATCTCGGAATTCTGAGCAGGTTCATCTCGGAAATCCGAGACGGTTCATCTCGGAAATCCGAGACGGTTCATCTCGAAATTCCGAGTGGGTTCATCTCGGAAATCCGAGACGGTTCATCTCGGACATCCGAGACGGTTCATCTCGGACATCCGAGACGGTTCATCTCGGACATCCGAGACGGTTCATCTCGGAAATCCGAGACGGTTCATCTCGAAATTCCGAGTGGGTTCATCTCGGAAATCTGAGACGGTTCATCTCGGACATCCGAGACGGTTCATCTCGGACTTCCGAGACGGTTTATCTCGGAAATACGAGACGGTTTATCTCGGACATCCGAGACGGTTCATCTCGGACATCCGAGACGGTTTATCTCGGAAATCCGAGACGGTTCATCTCGGAAAATCCGAGGTGGTTCATCCCGAAATTCCGAGTGGGTTCATCTCGGAAATCCGAGATGGTTCATCTCGGAATTCCGAGCGGGTTTAGCTCGGAATTCCGAGCTGGTTCAGCTCGGTTTTCCGAGCTGGTTCAGCTCAGAATTCCAAGCTGGTTCAGCTCGGTTTTCCGAGCTGGTTCAGCTTGTACTTTGCCCTGTTCGGATGTTTAGTCGATCCGTAATTCTTGTTGGAAAGTGTGTTTGTCCGATCGTTGTTTCGTCTGTTTTCCGACATCATTCTTCCGATAAATCGTCGATGTTTCGTACGATTTTTCCATTTACACGAAACATTAGATGTTTTATGAACATTCGTTCGTATCCGGCTATTCAATCTTGTCTTTCGGTTATTGTTTTCGTCGAGGAGGTTTTTGACCTCAACAACTGTTTTGTGACTAAAGTTTTGCGACTAAAAACAAAGTCGTAAATTAGTCGTCAATTTGCAACTAATTTATGACTTACATTTTTAGTCACAATTTAGCGACTGTAAATTCAGTTGCAACCTGTAATCGTAAAAAACTTGTTTTCTTGTAGTGGGAGGTCCAAATCTGTGCAAACCACATCTCCAACATTAGGCCAAGTGTGAATCCATAACCATCACATTTGTTTGAAAATGACAAAAGCAGAGGAATCATTGTACAAAGAGCGATGAGCTGTAGCACCGATGCAATCCAATGGACATAAACTTGATGCTCCTTAGGGTTTACGTAAAGAGTAATAAATAAAGGCATGTTGTAACGGAAGACCTTAAGAAAGAAATTGAAATGAAAACATCTGGGTCTTAGTTTCAGGAATGGGAGAGCTAAAGTACTTGATTGTAGATTCTCTACTTCTGCTTAATCGGTCGGAGATCATTTAAATGAATTTGGATTCATTTCGGGTTCAACCCGGTGACTCCTTTACCCATGAAATGGGTTGATTACTGATGTTTTGCATTTCTTTGTTTCATACCAATTTCTCATTAATGGAGAAACAAAAGGAAAGCTAAAGTCTTTAAAGGGTCTTCACCAAAGAGATCATCTATCCTCTTTCCTCTTCATTTTGTGCACAGAGGCACTTGTCTCTTTCTTTAAGGGAGCGGAAGAAGAAAAACGTATTATATGTTTTAGGATAGCAAGAGCAAGTCTCAAGATATCACATATATTCTTTACAACTGATAGCCTATTCTTCTACAAAGCAGATATCCTTACAGTTGCAAAGATTTTTAAGATTATTAATACATTGTATTTAACAATAAAGTGGCATATAACGTAGAAACAGGAATAAATTATGAGACTGGAATAACAACTGGAGTTGGTACAAGTATGTAATTGGGATTGCAAGGACAAATATGTGGCTCTAATAGAAAGTATTCTCATTTGTACAAGATCGTCTTAATAGCTGGTTAATAACTGGTCGGCCAGACTTATTTCCAAAGGAGGAAAATAAATTAAAATTAAATCAGTGGCCCAAGCTCTCTCAGCTGACTTACGGTAATGTCATGCTTTCTCCTGTATCATTAATAAATTTGTATTACTTTTAAGTTTCAACTGTTAACTTAAATAATTTGTTTATGTTAGTGTTGTATTTATGAGTTTTATATTTTATTTTTTATAATTAAGTCATATTATACTATTCTTTGTGTACTTTTTTTTAGTAATATAATATTGTTGATTTATTTTTTCCAACCTTTTGTAAAAAAAACTCTTAACTATTTTATTTATATCTATTTTATAATTTTAAAATATAAATTTATACAATTTAGATTCTAATGTTCAATTCGTATGTGATATTCCTCTTTTAGTATAGATTTAAGTAAATATTGATCTTGTTTGTTTTTTATTTATGAGTTTATATTTTATTTTTATAATTATTTAATTTTGGACAAAATTCTTTGTTTGTTTTTTCTGTAGTATAATATTATTCCTTGCATTTTTTATCATTTTGTTGAGAAACTTTTGACACAAAATTACACATTTTAGTTACTTTATGGTTTATTCATACTTGATACTCCTCTTTAATATTACTTAAGTAAATATTGGTTTCTATTATATGAGTTTGGTTCTATTTTCATGTAAATCTTTATGTTTGAACTTTTTATAATTTTTTTTGTTGATTCGGTTAGTAGATTCATTATTTTGTTGTTTTGTGAATTGTTTATTTGGTTCCACATCTAAACTTCATATTTTTCATAGATCTGCCATTTCTGTTTTTTATTTATCCACTTGCATAAAATAATTTTTTTGCTCAAACATTTCCTTATCGTAATTTATTTTCTATGTGACCTAATCTATTTATAATTTGTAAATTTTATACTATTTGATTCTAAAAGTTTTGTTCGATATAATTTAAAAGATATATAGTCTTCTTTGCATAATAAAACTCATTGTTTTATCTTTTCAAAACAGTTGTGGCGTCTTATTCGATACACATTGTCCGTATTAGCACGAGTTTTTCGAGAACGATATTATAGACAATCTAGCCCACTAGAAGACGGGAGGGGGAGGTTACTCACCATCCTATGGATATCAGAGTATCCTGGCTGGAAAGCCCTCTCTGATGATAGGACTAAGGAACACTATCGGGTAGGGGCTCAACACTCGAGTGTGAAGTGAGTCATGGACCCTAGTAACCCTGACACGCCTAACGAGACCTTTTATATGTCTAGCATACAGGAACTCCTTTTTGAGGGAACATTTCCAAACAAAGACATACCTTTTATACTCAGGTTGAGACCTAGGCGAAACCGGGCCCTCGATGGATCTGTTTGGAATCACACAAAGTCTGGCGTATAGAACATAAAGTATGGATATGACCTTATAAGAAAAAAACAATATTTTCTAAGAGACATTGGAAGTTAGATAACCGAGTATCACTGCACTTCATGTGGCAAACACTTACGAGATGTATTGCTACATGTCAGAACCTCGCATATAGGCATTTGGTCTCCGACATACATTGTCCTATGTGAAGTGCTCTAAAAAAATCGATCAACCATTTATTTTTTGAATGTTTCACGGCTTTACAAGTATGAGTGTTAAAAAAAAATTGGATTTATTTAATATTTATATGTTTAGATTTACCTTTTAATAAAAATTATAATTAATTTTAAAATTCTTAATTAGGTTAATTTAGTCATTCTACTTATTATAAATAAGTGTAGCTTTTACAAAACAAAACTAAAAAAGAAACTAAAAATGGTATAGTTTCCAAGATATAAAATTTATTTTAAAAATATATTTTCCCAGTTTCCTCAAATGAATATTAGGTAAATAAAAAAAAATATGGAAAGTGAAATTGGAAAAGAAAAGTTTTCTTCCTACCTTGCTTGGCAAGAATCCATGAATTAGTTTCACAAAAACGGAAGTAGAATTAGAATAGCCTGATACCAAGCGAGCTCGAGTGGCTCTGGAAGACATTTACTTTCCAGTTCATCAGATCATCACTTATCGTTTAAAAAAAAAACGATCTCTTGAATATAATGTCTCTGCTTCTCTTCCGTCCATCTTCCCGGAGTAATGTTCTTGTACGTAAGCTTCTCTCTCTCTCGCTCTATTTTTAGGTTTAGATCTGTATTAGTTATAGGTTTTCTTCAGATCGTCTTTTAGGGAGCAAAGTTGAGTTTTGAGTTTGTCGATAGATGATGACATCATGCAGGAAGATAAGGATCGGAGTGTAGAGATTGGCTTAGCTATACCTAAGACCGTTTGTGATTTAATTGTCGGTTCTGCTGTCTGAGAAACTTTACTTGGCAGATACACAAGAGCGTTCGTTTGTTCTCAACCAGCCCGTATCTGACACTTGGTACTAGGGTTAAGGATGTTTTGCCGGGCGGCTGCAACATTGGAGATGTTCTCTTGTTCGACCCGGCCAAAGAAGAGATAGTCACGGTCCCGGACAAAACAATTCCCAAAGAGCTCATGGACGAAGAAATGATCGGAGCTTCCCACGGATGGGGATTTTTCTGTGACAAACGCGATCGCTCCGTACGTATTAGCGACATTTTAAATCCTTTGCATCCAAATCAAACCCCACCGTGATTCCTCTGCCTCGGCTTTTTACTGCTCAGTCCACTGATCAACCAGATGAAGTCTGTAACGTAGCAATGTCGTCCTCTTCCCCTGAAGACTGTGTGGTGGCTATCAAGTTCTTCGGTAGGCATCTGAGTATGTGCAGGCCCGGTCGTGACCTTGAGTGGACTAACATCTAAACCCCTGTCTTCTGTTGTGATAGCTCAAATCTCATGTATTCAAAAAGAGACCAGAAATTCTACTTACCTACTCCTGGAGCCAAATACTTGTTCTCCTTTCATCCTAACTCCAAAACAGGAGACGACCATGAGCTCCATCAGTTGGCCTTTCGCAACCATCCAGAGTTGGATCAGTCCGAGTGGGAGCTTTTGAATTCGTGTTCCAGGACGGAATACTTTGTGGAATCACCTTCTGATGGTGAACGTTTCCTAGTCAAATGGTAAAACTCTTATACCAGTGTGAGTTCATATTGTTAATTTTTTTTATGGAAATATTATATTGCTGTGCATATACGTACAGGTACGCACACTGCGTCTACTCGTCCGTGTTAAAAAGAATTGACTACAAAACAAAGAGGTTCATGGTGTTTAGAGAGGAGGAGACGACGGAGGGAAGTATCATGTGTTACACAGAGGATATCGGAGATATGTGCATTTTCCTCGCAAGCAACGAGGCCTTCTGTGTCCCGGCCAGCTCCAGCCCCGGCCTAAACCCTAACACAATCTATTTTATGAGACGTGGCGTAGGTTTCTACGATCTCACCACAGGAGAATCACATCACTATAAAACTCTCGATGGCCGTCTCACCACCCATTACTGGCTTCCTCCGATCCATTTTCTATATAGATCTACTACTTGGTTTCTTTCCATTTGTTTGGATTGCTAAAAATCTAAACATTGTTTTTGATGTTTCGGTTAGATGTTGTGTTGAACCATCCCAAACCAAAACCCCATCTAAATATCAAATCTTGAATGGTTTAAATGTGATACAGCTGGTCTGGTTATTGTTGTTGTGCCTTTTTTCCATTACTCATATCCCTTGTTTGGAAATTCGCTATGCATTGTACACGTGCGGCTAATCAAGATTTAACACCTAACAAGAAAATCGGAACTTACGCGAATATTACTTGGGGTTTAGTTTACCGTTATTTAGTATCTTGAAAAAATATTAATCGATTATAATTAACCATTTTAATATAATATTGTATTCCAAAATTGCATGTAACACATGAAAAAAAAAATGAAACATATGATTTTTATTCAAAATTGTAAAGGTAAGTTAAAATAATGTTAGGATTTAGATTCACAATTTATTTTCAAAAAAAAAAAAATAATAATAATAAAAATTGAGTTAAAAGGTCGGTTAATTAGATCCAGGTGGCTATAAAATTAACAAACGATTTATTTACACAATTTGTACAAAATCAAAGCGGTTGAAAGAAGTGTGTGCTCCCCGGTGGCCGTTTACCTTTGACGTTGCCGGGGAGGTGAATAGCTTTGTGTCTTCTCTGTTTTGCGGCGAGATCTATGTTCGGTGGCTATTATGTTGATCGACGGTGGTGGGGTTGAGTTCTTCTGGTGGTTGTGTTGCAGTGGTCCCGTCGTCGAGGAGGAGCAAAGGTCACTTCCTCTCTCGTCGGATGGTGGTCTGTGGGATGTCCGGTTGTCTTCCACGGGTCTCTGCGGTGGCGTTTCTATTTCCGGTTGGATCTCCCGTTGTGGTTGTAGATCCGGTGGTGGCTCTTGTGTTGTTTGCAGTGGTATGTGGTTTCTAGTGAGAGGTGAGCTTTTCCTTCGTTTATGCCTGTTGGATCCGGGTGGTTTAGCTGATAGTGAGCTCGAGTAGTTTGACCTCCGTTTCAGTCGGTTTAGGTTGTGTTATTGTCTTGTATTTGTAGACCAGGTTAGGCTTAGAATTAGCAAGATCCAGTTTTGGTCTCATTTGTCAGCCGGTGTGTTTATGACCTTGTTACTAGCTCTGTTGTTTGGTTTGGTGAGTGTTCTTTCCTGTTCTAGCCCGGCTTTGCTTTTTTGGGTGCTTTTATGGCTGTTCGGTTGTGAGCTTCGTGTGCTTCCCTTGGTGTATGTGGTGTGTCTTGTGAGAACCCTCTTCCTAGTCACGGAATTGATCTTGTTGTGTTCTTCTAGTCTCCTACCTTTGGGATCGACGTCTTCGGATCATTCTTTAGGTTTTGGTGATTTGGCGCTCCTCGCATTTTTTTGTTTGGTTTTCGAATGGTTAAAGTTGTACTCCTTCGTCTTCCTCGGTTTGTCTGCATACGTTGTCTCGCGGCTTCTTAGGTGTTGAAGCTTGCTGGTGAGCTCCGGTAGATTTGACCCAATAAAGTTCGACTTGCGATGCTGTCTCCTCTCTTCTCTCAGCCTATGATTGTTGCTCCAGCTTGTGCTTTGGTTTTATGATTTGTGATCTGGTTTTTGTTGAATCCTATGTGTGGCTTGAATGCATTGTATTATGTTTCTGTTTAGTCTCCGAGGATTATCCATTAATCTGTCGGCTTTTGTCTCTGGGGGTTGGATCCTTTAAACCGCCGGCTTCAGTTTGATCCTTTGTAATTTGTAACAATTTAATAATCTCGTGAATGAATATAATCCATCAGTGAAAAGAAAAAGTACCGCTTAGCAACGCCTAGGAGCCAACAAGACTCATATTCGTAATTTGACTTATGAAGCTGCCGAAATTGCCGAGAAAACAAACCCAAATAATTATGATAGCCCAAGCCCAATTATTCAACGAGAGGAGAGATAGTTAGGAATCTTTGTCCCGATGGAACTAAGAATTTGAAATACTTACGTAGGTGTTAGAGCAGTTCCAACAAAAGGAGAGAGAATCACATAGGTTTCCTAACTAGATCTCTCTTCGAGAATTCTTGATATCTTCTTAAGAATAATAACTCTTGATATCCAAGGTTCTCATTTAAGAACTCTTGATATTTTTTTAAAAAACTGTTGTGATATATATTTCTTTTTTATTGGTTCATATTTATTTTGAATATACAACTATAATAATAATATTATATTAATAAGAATCTCAAGTTGAGGTTCTAAGGATTGATCTGTTTTTTTTGCTGACGTGGCAAGGGAGACAGGAAAGGCGATTTGCTAGGGTTTCCAGCCGACTTCGTGCGTAGCACTCCAGGGATGACGGCGGTCAGTCCGCCAGCCACCTCTTCCATGTCACCTCCGGCGGAAGAGTTGGTGGTTCCGGGAATGGATTCTCTGCAACTTAACGAAAAAGGATCAGGGTTATCACCAAAGAAATTGTGGTCTTCGGTGGTTCAAAACAACGCAATGATATCAGAGCATGAATTCAGGTTTGAGGAAGAGAATGGATCAATGTCAGTGACTATACCAGATGAAATTTTGGAGGACGCGGTGCCTCTATGGGAGGATTTCATTGTAGGAAAGTTTCTGTCCACGGCTCCACATATAGCTCGTATTCATGTTATTGTGAGTAAAATCTGGACTTTGGGTGATAAAACAATCAAAGTTGATGCTTATGCGGTTGATGATGTTACGGTAAAATTCCGGATCAGAGATGAAGTAACAAGGAAAAGAGTTCTACGTAGAGGTATGTGGAACATTGCAAACATACCAATGGTTGTTACGAAGTGGTCACCGATAGCGGAAGAAACGCAACCAGCTTTGCAGTCGATACCATTGTGGGTGACAATGAAGGGAGTGCCTCATAGGCTTTTCCACAATAAGGGACTGGGATTCCTAGCTAAAGCAGTTGGGACTCCAAAGCGCCTTCACCCGGATACCGAATTATGTAAAAGTTTTGAAGAGGCAAAGGTTTTTGTGGAGGCTAATCTCACTAAGGAACTTCCGAAGAAATTCAGAGTTAAATCTGATAAAGGTGTGGACGCTTGGGTAGAATTCTCATACCCATGGCTTCCGCATCGATGCTCCAAATGTCACAAATGGGGGCATCTATCTAAGGCTTGTCTGATAAATAAGAAGGAAACGGTTGAGGGCTCGGAAAGTTGCTCGAAAAGCAATGCAGAGAAGCAGAAGGTAGTGGAGGATGAAGGTGTTCATAAACAGACAGAGAACTCTGTAAGTGATGCTTCGGGAAAAGTGGCAGAGGAAGTGAAGGGAGCAGAAGTAATGGAGGAGGAAAGCAGGGAGGTTCAAGGCTCAACGGAGAAGGAGAAGTGCTCGGAGATGCCTGAACTGGAAACCTTTGCTTTCGAAAAAAGTGAAGGAAAAACAGAATCGAGTAATACTCATAGTCATGAGAGCTCAGAGGAATGGAGGTCACCATCTAAAAGCTCGCGGAGTTCAACCCATGCAGTCGAGGAAGTAGCAGCACTCATTTCACCGTCGCGGTATTCTCTTCTTCAGATTGAAGATGAAGAAACAGAGGAGGCACAGGATGCCGAGGTGAGTGATGATTTAGAGGAGGGAGAAATTGATTCTCAACGTCTCCAGCAACAGGAGAAGCAAGTAATGCAGGACAGTAGACCCTCGTTACCCCGGGCAACAAAAACAGGCCATAAGAAGAAAGCTGACAAAGCAAAGGACTCAAAGGTTCAGAATGCTAAGCAAACTAGCATGACGAACAAGAGAGGCCAAACCAAAAAACAATAGATGACGGGGTTCTTTTGGAATGTGCGCGGAATTAACAAACATTCAAAACATTCCATAGTGAGACAGTGGGTGGAGGATAATGCGTTGGAATTTGGGTGTTTACTGGAGACGAGGGTCAAGGAAAGTAAGGCACACCAAATTGTGAATACAATTTTCCCGGGTTGGTCTTTCATTGCTAACTATGAACACCATAGACTTGGACGTCTATGGCTGGTCTGGAAGGATAGTGTCCGACTTACTCCGGTTTTTAAGAGTGATCAAATGATCACATGTTCGGTTTTGCTGCAAGGAAGAGAGGAGGAATTTTTCTGCTCTTTCATCTACGCTTCAAACTTTATAGAAGATCGCAGGGTTCTATGGGAAGACATACGTTACCATAGTAACTCGCCGATGTTTCGTGGGAAACCGTGGATGCTCTGCGGTGACTATAACGAAATTTTAGACAGATCTGAGCATTCAAGTGAGGAGAATCTGCCTTCGGTGCTGCCTGGTATGGAAGATTTTTGAAACTTGGTTCAGCAATGCTCATTACTCGATTTGGGACATCATGGTCCAAAGTTTACGTGGTGCAACAAGAGATCGGAAGGTTTGGTCTCTAAGAAATTGGACAGATTATTGGTAAATGAAAAATGGATAGATCTTTATCCCACCTCCTATTGTGTCTTTGAGGCTGGAGGATGTTCCGATCACATGCGATGTCGGCTTTCTTTTGATCAAATGGACAAACCGAAGAGAAGGCCTTTCAAGTTTATAAACATTACGGCAAAGCTTCCCCAATTTCTGCCCACCATAGCAGAATTCTGGAGCAAGACGGAGCCCTTGTTCATCTCAACGTCAGCCATGTACCGCTTTTCGAAGAAACTAAAGGATCTAAAGCCTTTAATGAGGAGCTTAGGGAAAGAAAGATTCAGTGACCTGACAAAGCGTACTCGCGAGGCTTATGACGACCTTTGTTTGAAACAAGCTGCTACGCTTCAGAATCCCACACAACGCGCTATGGAGGAGGAAAGTGCAGTATACGACAAGTGGCTGCAACTATCAAATCTGGAGGAAGGATTTCTCAAACAGAAGTCCAAGCTTCACTGGTTGGATGTGGGTGACGGAAACAATAAAACCTTCCACAGAGCAGCTCAGGTGAGGAAGATGAGAAATTGCATAAGAGAAATAGTTACATCAGAAGGAGAGGTCCTGAAAACAGGAGATAATATTAAAAGCGAAGCAGAGAGATTCTTCAAGGAGTTCCTGCAACATAAACCTGCAGACTACGAAGGTATATCAGAAGATAAGCTGCAACAGCTCCTACAATACCGTTGTACAGATGAGGACCAGAACAGTCTTATTCAAGAATTCCACGAAGACGAGATACAAAAAGTTCTCTTTGCAATGCCGAATGATAAATCGCCGGGTCCGGACGGTTACACGGTTGAATTCTTTAAAGCGGCATGGCCAGTAATTGGAGCTGACTTTGTAGTAGCTATCAAGTCTTTCTTCGACAAATGCTTTCTCCCGAAAGGAGTCAACTCAACAATTATCGCTCTCATACCAAAAACAGAAGAAGCAACGATGATGAAGGACTATCGTCCTATCTCCTGCTGTAACGTGTTGTACAAGGTGGTGTCTAAACTCATAGCGAACAGGCTTAAGAGCATCCTCCCCAAGTTCATTGCTGCCAATCAATCCGCATTCGTAAAGAACCGGCTTCTTATGGAGAATGTTCTTCTCGCCACTGAAATTGTTAAGGATTATCATAAAGAAAGTGTCTCTCCACGATGCGCAATGAAGATCGACATCTCCAAAGCTTTTGATTCGGTTCAATGGGATTTCCTCGGCAATACTTTAAAAGCGCTACATCTGCCGCAAAAGTTCATGGACTGGATTAATCTTTGCATATCCACAGCTTCTTTCTCTATCCAAGTTAATGGCGATTTGGCTGGTTATTTCAACAATACAAGAGGACTTAGGCAAGGATGCTCTCTTTCTCCTTATCTATTTGTCATTAGTATGAACGTTCTCTCAATGCTCATCGATAAAGCAGCCATGGAAGGGAAAATTCGATTTCACCCTCGTTGCAAGAACATTCAAATCACCCATCTTTGTTTTGCGGACGATCTATTGGTTTTTGTGGAGGGAAAGAAAAGATCAATCGAAGAAACAATGAAAGTGTTTACAGAATTTGCCAAATGCTCTGGTCTTCTAATCAGCATTGAGAAATCTACTCTCTTTTTGGTCGGGATCACCGCTGAGGAGAAACAGAATATCACTGCTGAGTTTCCGTTTACGGAGGGCAAGCTACCTGTACGATACCTCGGGCTTCCTCTTCTTACAAAGCGCATGTCAGCCACTGATTATGCACCCCTGATTTCAAAGATCGAGAACAGAATTCAGTCCTGGACAGCACGATACCTTTCTTACGCAGGAAGGCTCTAGCTTATCAAATCAGTAATCGGAGGCATTATTACCTTCTGGATCTCAGCTTACCGACTCCCCAACGCGTGTATAAAAAAGATCGAGCAGTTGTGTAACTCGTTCTTATGGTCTGGGCCAACTCTGAGCACAAGAAAGGCGAAGGTTTCATGGCAGGTGGTTTGCTCTCCAAAAAGAGAAGGGGGACTGGGAATCAAATCCATTAAAGACTGCAATTTGGTAAGCTGTCTAAAGCTTGTTTGGAGACTTGTTTCAGGACAGAAGTCGCTATGGGGTGAGTGGATAAGGACCAATATTCTTCGCAAGTGTACCTTCTGGAACGTAAAACACTCAGCCCAAGGATCTTGGATGTGGCGCAAACTGCTGAAAGTAAGAGACTTGGCAAAGGATTTCCACAAGATTGAAGTTATGGATGGTGAGACAACTTCTTTTTGGTTTGATAAATGGACCTCTCTTGGTCGATTATGTGATATAGCAGGGGAAAGAGGTTATATTGATCTTGGCATCAATGCCTCAGAAACAGTTGCAAGTGTTAAGCGCAGCCACAGGAGAAGAAGGCATAGAACAGTGATGTTGAATCTGATAGAAGAAGAGATAGACCGAGCAAAAAGGGAGCACCAAAAAAAAAGAGATATTCACCAATGGAAATCAAACCAAAGCAAATACAAGAACCACTTTTGCAGCAGAGATACTTGGAACATGGTGAGAAATTGTAAGCCGGTTAAGCTATGGTATAAGGGGATTTGGTTCAAGTATGCCACCCCCAAATACAGTTTTATAGCATGGTTAGCAGTTCAAGATAGACTCTCGACAGGGGCTCGGACAAAAACCTGGAACAATTCCCATGACAGTACCTGTGTATTCTGTTGCAACGAGGAAAGCCGCGACCACATTTTTTTCAGCTGCGCCTACACAAGTGAAATTTGGGGTAAGCTGACCAGGAAAATGCTAGGCTCAGACTACGCTGAAGATTGGAGCAGCATCATCACTATGCTTCAAACGAACGGATTTAGCAAGATCACCAACTTCCTCCTTCGGTACACATTTCAGACTACCCTCTACCATGTCTGGCGAGAACGAAATTGTAGAAAGCATGGCGAAAAACCTCAGCAAGCTTCACAGCTTCGGAAATTGATCGACAAAGGTGTAAGAAACAGAATTTCAACAATCCAAATGAAGGGAGACCAACAATACGAAGCTGCTCTCCGGCTTTGGTTTCACTTCCAACAGTGAGAACAAAATCTGAAATTTAGATTGAAATCTTTCAAATCTTTCAAACTCATGTTGCACTTGTTGTAAAACAGTTTTTTTGTGTGAATAAATTTAACATTCATTTCAAAAAAAAAAAAAAACAAGTTGAGGTTCTAACCATTGAAGATACTTTTACGGTTGTAGTTTAACTTTTAATATATATAGTTAAATATCCACACATCTTCTTTTGGTTTTTTAGTATTCTAATTTTTCATATTTCTCATAATATTTGTGATATGTCAAATTTTAATTCCTATTTATTAACTGCAAGTGTACAATATATTGTCGTAGTATTTAGGGTATCGAACAAAAAATCTCAGAATATCAATAATTTTTTTCCGTTATCAATCAAGACTAAGCAGTACAAATAGTGCAAATAGGCAAGTTCTCAGAAAATCATACTAAATGGGGCACTAGTCAACTAGAATTCAACTGAAACACCAATGTAAAATAATCTAATTCTCGCTGCAATTATTATCTATGTTTAGCAATCTAAAGATTCAAATCTCTTTCCAATCCTAGAGTTCTAAACAAACAATAAATTCAAGTTCGTCCATTCACAATTTTCCTAAACCAAATCTATTTGCGATTAGTTAAATTGTTTACTTTAAATTCTTTTGAGAGTATTAATCACACTTTCGTGCAAATCAATTAACCTAAAATCTAAGTTTTCGGTGATCATTCTAGAATTAGCTTTAAGAATAACTTAGGTGAAGAACATATTAAATGGTGAATCCTAATTAATCAGAAATCCTAACAGAGCATGAAATCCCTAACGAGAATCCCTAAATCTAACCATGTAAACTACTGAGACATAATATTGAATAAACAACACTTGATGAATAGAAAACCAAAAAGACTGAATATATATATATATATATATATATATATATATATATATTCAGTATATATATATATAAAGAGTTCGAAATCTTCTCTCAAGTAGTTCGACATAGCAGATCAGCCTTAAGCTCTACGAATCTCTCAATCTCCAAAAGAAAGAACAAAAGATTAAAATATAAAACTCCTGTATTTTTGATCAAAAAGATATAAAACTCTTTTAAAACCTAATTAATAGGCTAAACATGTTCAGGGGTTTAATTATAAATAGTGAATTTTTTTGGGTTTTTTTCAATTCTCCAACACTTCTTTAATACTCGCGTAGAAGTCTTGGTTCGGAGTCGGTGTCGACGGACACCAAAGACGACATCAACGTCTTCTCACTGTATAAACTTCCATTACTCGCAAATTGCTCTAGAAAAGCCCCAAAATTCCTAGTTAAGCAATATTCATGTCCTAACATGTAAATGACTCGACAAACTAGAAAATCAGGTAAAAACTATATATAATATACATATTATGGTTAAAAACGCAAAAATTATATCAGTTTTGCTAATTTATTTTCTTACATAAATTAATAGAAATATTTGTTTTGTTATTTCTTTCATGTTGTTCGTTTTTTCCATCTCTTTGTATATTTGAACATCATGATTAGTCGTCTTATTTTTCATTTTGGTTTAAGGTTAATAACTTCGGTGTAATTTAACTCAATATCACTCCATAAAAAATCTTTCTTTAATAAATCTCACGTTGATTTTTTGTTGGAAAAAAAATCATCCTTTATCACTTTATTAGTCCTTAAAATTTGTTCTTTATCTTTTGATGTTAGAAAAAGAAAATGACCTTCAAAATCAGATCTTTACCCACAAATAAACATCTTGTATTTCTTTTATTTAAAATCGCATCTTAACCCATAAAGAAAACGTCTTGTTTTCTGGGGAAAATTACTTATCTAGTATGAAAAAGTAGTTATTATTAGAGTATGATTAATCTTTTGGCCTTTTTCTCAAGTTTTTATTGCCTAAAGTACCCCTATCATTATTTGGAAGGAAAAAAAAAATTACAGAAATGCCATTAATTTTTTTTTCTATGTCAGCGAAAAAATCAAATATTTACGAAAATGTTATATTCCCTGCGAAATTAAATCCACAGTCACGTGTTGCAGATTTTTGTGGTTGCGGATTTGTTTGTGTAATTACGGTAATGATGTTACAGATTTAAATGCACGTGTCGCAGATTTGTTTCTTTGTTATGGATTTAAAATAAATCTGCGACAAATGAAATGTACTTTTTTAATTACTAAAGTAGTACGTAGTGTAACAGATTTGTTCTATGTGTTGCAGTTTTTTTTTATACTTACGGATTTGTTCGTTTTTGGAAAATTGAGTTCGAAGATTTTTTCGCTAGTGTTGAAGATTTTATTGGGTATTTGCAGTTTTTTCATGATTTTGCGGATTGTTTACTCAGATTTCATTCCCAGTGTTACAGATTTTTTGTATGTGTTGCAGATTTCGAAAAACTCTGTAACACAGACAAAAGACTTTAAAAAATTACAAAACTAGTATTCTAGTGTTACAGATTTAGTTGATGTGTTGCATATTTAATTTTAGTGTGTACAGATTTTTTTTAAATTGATGACGTGGCATTTTTGCTCATCTTTTTTTCTTGCAGATTTGTTAGTCTATTTCCTTAAATAGTTTTACAAATTAATTTATAATTGAAAATATAATTTATCTTGCAAATAATGAATTTTTAAAATTTAAAATATTATATTGTATGAATCTATGTAGGGAAAAAACATTCATATTAGGTTGTAATATTTTAATATAGTTTTTAATATAAAAAAAATTTAGTTTTTAAGCATAATATGTTTACAAAATAAATTTATAAGTTTCAAATTTATTTGATGTGTTAAATAAATTTGTAATATTAAGAAAATATAAACTTTATTAAGAAATTAGGAAATATTTTCAATTGATTTTATGGCAATTTTTGAAAAAAAAATTATTTAAGAAATTCAACTTATATGATAATTTCAAAAACAGACATATTATTTATTTCAAAAACGGAAATATTCTGCTAAACCATATATGGAAGTCTAATTATTACCATTAATTACAATGTTAATTGCTTTTTTTGGTTCTTCGATAGCAAAATAACGATTCTAATGTGTTAAGAATCGACATCTTCTCCAACTATCCACATCGACAAACACAACATCTAGGGTTGATCAAGTTATTTTGTGTGTAGGGTATAGTAGTATAAGTTATTATTTGAGGTATTTGGTATAGGGTTTAGGATTTGAGAAATTTAGGGTTGATTTTTCATTTTATACTTTAATCAAGTTATTTTGTGTGTGGGATATAGTTTTTAGTAGTATAAGTTATTGTTTGAGGTCTTCGGTATAGGGTTTAGGGTTTGGGAAATTTTGGGTTCATTTTCCATTTTATACTTTAATCAAGTTATTTTGTGTGTGAGGTATAGTTTTGTAGTAAAAATTATTATTTGAGGTCTTCGATATAGGGTTTAGGGTTTGGGAAATTTAGGTTTGATTTTTCATTTTATACTTTAATCAAGTTACTTTGTGTGTGGGGTATAGTTTTTAGTAGTATAAGTTATTATTTGAGGTATTTGGTATATGGTTTAGGGTTTGGGAAATTTAGGGTTGATTTTTCATTTTATACTTTAATCAAGTTGTTTTGTGTGTGGGGTATAGTTTTTCGTAGTATAAGTTATTATTTGAGGTCTTCGGATTTAAACTTAGGGTTTAGGATTTAGACTCTTTCAGATTTATTTTTTAATTTTCAAGGTTTACTTTTAGGGTTTAGGGATTAGAGTTAGTTTTATTTTAATTTTTAGGTTTTTAAATTATTGTTTAGGGTTTAGGGATTAGTGATAAGGGTTTAGATTTTATGTTTGACATCGAACTTCAACACTTTACATATAAGCTCTAAATGGTGACCAAGGAAATGAGGAGGAACAATGAATTCTCTTTCATTACTTAAAAAATACACCATTTACAAGTAATATTTTTTACACATAATTCCTTCTCATTCATTCTTTCGTAGAGAACTAAAAAGCAAAACTATTTATCATCAAATTTGGGAAAGAACAATAATTCCTCTTATTTTATTCCTCTTCGTTCTTTTCCTACTTATTCTCATTGTTTTTCAAATGGTCACCATTTAGAGCCATAGAGTGAATATAGTGGAACGGAACATAGTTGTTCCCAATGAAATTAACCATATAATAACTGGTTAAAAAAAACAACCATATAATAACACACGAAAAAAATCTAACTAAATTGATGCTGAAATATTTTGGTTGAATTTTGTATAATTTGTAGTTTATCAGTTTGTATTATTTTCTTACATGTGTGACGATTTATTTTGTCCACATTTTTTAACCAAAAGCAATGTCGTACCTCTTAATATGGAAAAATACATAGTTGTTGACCTTGTGGGCATGTGTCACATCTTACATGTGCATATGCATTTTTTCAACATCTAGACATGTAAACATGATACATTCTAGTCAATGGACTATCTCTTTTTTCACACCTTGTTTAACAGTATCTACAAGTTAACAAGTATTAATATAAATACAATCATTTCACTTCCTATATATATATATATGCTTGCGAACGCAAAGTAAGAAACCTAGAAAATATAGAAAAATGGCAGTGTCATCACATCATGTGGTTCTCTTCCCTTACATGTCAAAGAGACACACAATCCCTCTCCTACAGTTCGCCCGTCTCTTACTCCGTCACCACCGCAAACAATCAACCATCTCCGTTGAACTTTATCGGGATACAGCGTTGCCTTTCTATATACTTTCTTCACTGCTGAAGAAGTGATCAAATTTGTTAGAGAAACAGCCTCCCAACCACATCCAGTCCAGAGTACCTGTCATCGTTCAAACAGAACCGAAAATTCAATGAACTTACGAGGAGTACATGGATAAACAGATGTAATTGAACATTATTTTACATTTTTTGTAATTCTTTAAAACTCACGATTTTCAATCAAGATAACAGCGCACGCATGTTTCCTTCTTTTCCAGTTGCCCAACGCCTTATCTCAACATCAACAGTCTCAGAAATCCTCTAAAAGCAACATTAACAAGGAAACCATCGTTGGTATTTAAGCACACCAACAAGGAGAGTCTATGTAGGTTTAGAATACAAAATCACTAGAGGATATGTAAATGTCATAAACAGCAATATCATAAAGAAAAGCGTAACTTACAGTTCTCTGCTCTTGTGCAATATGTGATTGATGATCACGGTTAATCATCTCAGCTACAACTTGTGCCTACATTTTAAAAGGCACCGAACAGTGTAAAATCATCTAGAACCAAAATATGCAATCAAGTGCAAGCTACTCATAGCAAAAATTTCAACTGATTCAACACATTCTCCGGGGAACTTAAATAAACTTTTAAACGCAAAGTGGTACTTTCGAGCACAAGGAAAATTCATCATAGATTTTCATACTGGCATTCAGCTTAATGAGATATCATCATAAGTTTCAAAAGAAAACTAAAATAACCACACATACCTCACGGATCTTTGTTCTCTGTTCACGATCCCATCTGCCCTTTCTTCGTTCTTCGCTTTCCCCTGGGATTTCCTCAAATCCTCTAAATATAGGATCCTCTGTAGAGAAGGAAACATTTCTGAGAAAATTACCACATAATAACCAGTTGCTAGAAAACATGTTTTCACAATATCTACCTCCAAAAAGTGCGGAAAAATCATCCAGAACTTTTATATACTTTTCAGCTTATGATTATATCACTCACTGTAACCAAACATCATCAATAAAGAAGAAGAAGAACCATAGCGAGAAAAATCAAATCACGATAGCAAGGATTACACAATCGAACAATATTACACAAATAATCTGAAATCAAATCGCCAAAATCAAGAGAATATGGATCAAGATAACACAAAAATGAAATAAAATGGGGAGATCAAGAGAACACGGAAACAATTGGGGAAGATGAAGGGGAATACTGTGTTGCAGAGGCGATGGTTTGACGGAACTTCACGGTGGAGGCGACGAAGTCGGCGGAGGCAGCACTTCGAAATCGGGAGAGCAAAACGAAGGTGGCTTAAAAAATCGATGGGGTAAATGTGAAACCTAGGTTTTTGATTTCGGGTTAAACACATATTTTTTTTGGTTTTGTATTTTAATTAGTTTTTTAATGAATGTATTTTGGGAATTTTTTTTTAAGTACTACTTTAATATATGAAAAATTTATTTTAAGGAAATTTTAGTATAAGGGTAATTTAGACATTTAACACCATCTTAATACTAAGTTAGTAAACTTAGGGTTTAGTATACTAAGATAGTAATTACTCCAAAGATTAATACTACCTAGAGTAAATTTCACTATTTAAAATCACATCTCTACCCACACAAAACATATTGATATCTTTAGCCACTAAAGTGTTTTTCAAACACTAAGAAGATATTTTACCAAGTTTATATCGATAACATTTTTTTTGTCAACATAAGAAGATATTTTACCAAGTTTAAATATGTATTGTTCAGATCGGGTTATCGTTCCGAAGGATTAACCGATCCAACTTACCATGACTTACATGAAAAAAGATTTCGCCACTTACTCTCGCCTTTTCTTTTGCAAGGAAATCAGCACATACATTAGCATTCTCTCCCAAAGAAAATGAAAAGAAATCCTACTCTGTCTTGAAACCCGGAAGGTCATGAGGATCTCTATTCATGGTGGTCAAATCCGAATATTTTGTCTCCATTACAACTGAGTGAATCCCCCCCCCCCCCATGTAGCATGCATGACACTGCCCACAACATCCCATCAAGTTATGCAAGTAGCGGTTATAAGCTTTGTCTGCATCCATATACTCCAAAACACTTCCATCCTGAAGCATCTTTGAAAAACCACCCTCACTAATCTTCCAATGATCAACCCAAAAGACGTTGATCTGGCACGTCGGGGAGATGTGGTTGTTTCGGGTATTGCATATCTCACTCGTATTAGTTATGGGTGTAACTCCCTCTTCCCATTTATCCGCTGACTGACGAACTGACCAGCCAACAATCAAATAAAAACAAGACCGGCCGCACCCGTGCAAGTCAAACGAGAAGGGTTCACTACATACGAAAGCCAGAGACAGTCTGGTTTGAAAAAAAGGCTCGAACCGATATGTCATTGACTCCGTTTTCCTCGCTTCCACTTACAAGGCTTTTCAACCCGTACCGCTTCCACGAGTTGTGTTCGGTTCGGACTAAACCGTATTTCAAGGAATAATTATGTTTTTAGTCTTTTAAATCTTTTAATCTTTTAGTTAAATCTTTAAACTAATTTAAGGTTTTTCTAAGATCTTTTTATGGCTTCCAAAAATCCAAAACCAAAATAATCAAAACGTTGTTGAAAACAAGTTGTAGCCAAATGCAACCTGAATCTATTCTGAGGGGCTTAAGCATCCTCCGAGCTACTCCGAAACCTGAAAAAGAAGAAAAAGAGTTGGATGAGTAATCTAAGATCACATAGTAAGCTAGCTCCCAACTACAAAGACTAAAAACCACACCTGACAAACCCAAAATAACAAGCAATAACAATAAATAAAATAAAACAGATGACCACATACTACCACGACGTTATGGACTCCACACAACACACAAGCATAATAACAATACAGATCATCAACGAAGGAAATCGAGAACACTGCGGCATATGCCCTCTAGACTCGATCTATACTAAACACATATGTAAAGCAATCTCAACACCATGGGCCCTTAATGAGAACTCGGTAAACTTCCTTAGGAATACCTAGCTACCAACAACTACAACCTCCCACGACTCCTATACGTAAACACATAGTCCTATGACTAGAACACCGTTCGCTGTCAATCGATACGCGGTGACTCGGACTACTCAACGATAGTCAAAGTTTCCATGAAGCCCTAGGACATGACCCCGTTACTCCGAGCCACACACCTACTGGCGTCACCCGCATATATTAACGCCCAGCAAGAACAACTAACCAAAGATACGTGAACTGGCCAGGATCTCCCGAGGATCTAATCGTGAAGGAAGTACTGGAACGTCACATCAGATTCGCGGGATCTAACGCACCCTAAGAAATGTTAATCATAATAACGAACTCTACGACATACAAGTAGACTCACTAAGACTACAACTAAAAAAAACCGATAAAGTCAATCAATCCAATAACAACTAAATTTAAGTACCCGAAAGCTATCTGCAAGTCCTAACCACAACACCACTAACTCAACATCACTAACTCAACCCGACCTATTTGGCCCCACCAGAAATAGGGAGCCACAACCACAACCTAACTGGCTCAACATTGGAATACGTAAACACAATCACAACATAACCGGCCGAACACCAAAATAAGTAACAACAGCACAACGATAATAAAAAATCAGTCACACAACCAATAAATGATCAAGGGAAAACATGCAATAACTCTACTCAATGCATTCACTCAAATTCAATTTCCCATTAAATTATAAACTTAAGTTTAATTCTCAGTTTTAGTTCAATTCCCATTAATTATTTAATTCCAGTTATTTAATTCCGTCATCTTTGAGTTAGTAAACTTACTAACCTTGTATCCCATTTTTTATTAATTCGTTTATTTTTATTCTTAGTTTTAATTCCAATTTAATTATTTTAATCCATTTAACTGCTAGATTGGAGTTAGTAAACTTACAAACTCCCTAGCCCAAATTAACTCCTTTTTCTAAGTCTTTTAATTCTCTAGATCTTTAATTCTAATTCAAATTATTTAACTGACAGATTGAAGTTAGTAAACTTAGTAACTTCCTAGCCATAATTCTAATTGTTTAATTCTTTTAAGTCCATTAGCCCAATTAATTTATTTCTATTTAACCCTAGCCCGGTTTATTTAATACTTTTAAGGTTTGTTTATCTAATTCTCATTTTAATTATTAACTCTTAATTCCTTAGTATAGATTCATTATACGGTTCTTATACTTTATATATATGCATATATTTTCCTAATGATGTCATTCTATTATGCAATGCATCAATAAATGATCAAGCAAACATGCAACAATCAATTCTGTTTACGCAAACAATCAACATGTCATTAACAGAATTTAAATGTTTCATGCATCTTATTACCCTAGCCAGATATTTAAGTCCATTTATTTAATCAACCTAACCACATTCTATCATATTTAATTAAGGGTACGGAATCCTAAAATTCTACATTTTATTAATTTCGGAGTCTATATGCAGACTCGATCTTCATAATGCACACACAATCAAAACATAACCAACTCACAGTGTTTTATGGATGTACGAATGTGACTCGGGAACTGCTAAACAGAACTCAGAGAGCCTGAATACTTAACCCGACGAATCCCAACACAATCATGAACCGTTGACCAAGGTTAACTGTATAAATATACAATCAAGTAATTAAGCTCTTTGGGGTTTACATAAACAGAAATAACTAAGGATATATTGTAACTGAATACCTTAGGAAAGAAATTGAAATGAAAATATTCAGCATTTGAGTCTTAGTTTCAAGAATGGGAGATCTTAATTACTTGATTGTAGATTCTCTGCTTCTGCTTAATCTGTCAGTGATATTTAAATGAATTTGGATTAATTTCGAGTTCAACTGGTGACTCCTTTAAATGTAGTCCTAAATTGCCCTTGAATTGGGTTGACTTACTGAAGTTTTGCATTTTATTGGTTCATACCATTTTCTCATTAATGGAGAAACAAAAGGAAGGATTAAGTTTTCAAAGGGTCTTCACCAAAGGGCTTCTCTATCCCCCTTCCTCTTCATTTTGTGCACAGAGGCACTTATCTCCCTCCTTAAGGGAGCGGAAGAAGAAAAATGTATTACAGGTTTTAGGATAGCAAGAGCGAGTTTGACGATATCACATTTCTTATTTACAGATGATAGCATATTCATCTGCAAAACGGATATCCAGCACGGCGTATAGATTTTTAAGATTACTAATACATTGTATTTGGAAATAAAGTGGCATATAAAATAAAAATAGGAATAAGTTATGAGATTGGAATAACAACTGGAGAGGGCATAAGTATGTACGTGGGAAAAACAAATATGTGGCTTGAAAAAGAAATTGTTTCTCAATTGTACAAGATCGTCAGAATAGCCGGGTTAATATCTGGTCGGCCAAACTTCTTTCCAAAGTAATTAAATCAGTGCCCCAAGCTCTCCCGACTTACGTAATCTCATGCTTCCTCCTACCTCAATGTATCACTGATAAATTGAGGATTTCCATTTCCAATTTTCGTTGAAACTCCAAAGACAATAGTAGAGGGATATATTGGATTCCATGAGATAAGATATGCATCCCACAAGAACTGGGAGACCTTGGATTTTGAGATTTACAAGACGTCAATCTATCCCTATTAGAAAAACAGTTGTGGCATCTTATTCGATAGCCTTTTTCCTTATTAGCACGAGTTCTTGGAGGATTATATTATAGACAATCTAGCCCATTGGAAGACCGGGGGGTTTACTCACCATCCTATGGATGGAGGATTATCCTGGCTGCAAAGCCCTCTCTGATGATGGGACTAAGGAAAACTATCGGGCCGGGGCTCAACATTCGAGTGTGGAGTGAGTCATGGATCCTAGAAATCAAGGCACGCCGGCGAGACCTTCTATTCGTCTAGCATATACGAACTCTTTGTGCGTTCGTTCATTCACCAAGACACGATAGAATGGAATGTCCCCCTTTTGAGGGAGTAATTCCAAACCAAGGACATACCTCTTATACTCGGGCTGAGACCTAGCCGAAACCGGGCCCTCGATGGATATGTATGGAATCACACAAAGTCTCGCGTATATAACGAAGTATGGATATGACTTTATAAGAAAAAAATTCTCCAAGATACATCGGAAGTTAGAGAACCGAGTATCACTGCAATTCATGTGGCAAACACTTACATGATGTATTTCTACGTGTCAGAACCTCGCCTATAGGTATTTGGTCTCCGACATGCATTGTCCTATATGTGGTGCTCTAGAAAAATCGATCAACCATTTATTTTTTTAATGTTTCCCGGCTTCACAATTTTGGTTTTAAAAAGAAATTGGATATTTATATTATTTATATGTTTAGTTTTACCTTTTAAATAAAGTTATAATTTACCTTTAAAATTCATAATTAGGTTAATTTAGTCATTTTACTTACTAGAAGTAAGTTTACTTGTTACAACAAAAAAAAAACTAAAAATAGAATAGTTTTCAAGATATAAATTTTACTTTTTCAAATATATTTTCCCAAATTTCCTCAAATCAATATTGGGCTAGGGCTTCGGCAGCGGTGGGACGGTAAGGCAGCAACTAGGTCGTCATTAAATCGTTTCTTCTTGGCTAGGGTTTTCCGTTGTCTAGGATATATCCATTAAATTTCGTATTTGAGCATTTTGACCAGACTAATTAAGGGAATATTGTAGATCCAAAAACGTAAAACTAAAAAAATAAAAATAATAATGCATAAAATTTTATCCCAAAAAAAGAAGAAAAAATGAACGTAAGAAAGCAGAAAAAAACAGAGGCCAAGTTGAGATTTTTGAGAGAATTTAGTTTGCTACTTTGCTCTCTCCTTGCTCTTTTTATTTGTTAAGTGTGGTACTGTGGACACACTAGAGTAAAAAGCCCATTACTATAATAATTTTGTTTATAAAATTATTTTATTTTTTTCAGCATAAATATTATACAAACAAAAAGGTGTCCAACTACATATAAAGGCCTTGGTATAGTGTAATATAACCCGGGAGGACCTTGTTGGCTGCGAAAGCTTTTCGACGGGACAGAATATCACCATTGTGATCTTGTTTTCTCAAGATAATTTTGACTATGATTGTTTCAGATACATTTTGTCTTCAGATCATTTTTTGGGCTATATGTGCTTCATCCTTCAGTTCCAGGATGTAACTTTGATACTTTGGGCATGTTCTTTTCCTCATCTGGAAATTGCGTCTAAAAACTGCGTTCAGATGCAGTTTCCAAACGTTGCATCCAGATGTAAATGCAATTATGTTTCTTTGTGCATTTAGAAATTGCGTTTAGAAATTGCGTCTAGATGCAATTATGTTTCTTTGTTTATTTGTATACATTAGTTGGATGCATTATTTTTAAGGTTTGAATTTTGTGGTTTTGGCGGAAAAACACGATTTTGCAGTTTTGATAGAAAACAGGATTTTGCGATTTAGACGGAAAAACGCGATTTTGCCGTTTTGGCGGGAAAACGCGATTTTACGTTTTGGCGGAAAAACACGATTTTACAGTTTTGACAAAAACACGATTTTGCGGTTTTGGCGGGAAAACACGATTTTACGGTTTTGACAGGAAAACACGATTTTACGGTTTTTGCGGGAAAACGCGATTTTGCGGTTTTGACGGGAAAACGAGATTTTGCTATTTTGGCTTAAAAATACGATTTTGCGGTTTTGGCGGGAAAACGCGATTTTGCGGTTTTGGCGGGAAAACACGATTTTGCGGTTTTGGCGGAAAAACACGATTTTGCGGTTTTGGCGGAAAACAGGATTTTACGGTTTTGGCGGGAAAACATGACTTTGCGGTTTGGCGGAAAAACGCGATTTTGCGGTTTTGGCGGAAAAATATGATTTTGTGATTTGACGGTGATTTTGCGGTTTAGATGGGAAAACGCGATTTTGCGGTTTTGGCGGAAAAACGTGATTTTAAGGTTTTGGCGGGAAAACGCGATTTTGCGGGTTTGGCGGGAAAACGCGATTTTACGGTTTTGGCGGGAAAACATGATTTTGCGGTTTTGGCGGGAAAACGTGATTTTGCGATTTTGGCGGGAAAACGCAATTTTGCGGTTTTGGCGGAAAAACGCGATTTTGCGATTTTGGCGGGAAAACGCGATTTTGCGATTTTGGCGGGAAAACGTGATTTTGCGGTTTTTTGCGGGAAAATGCGATTTTGCGGTTTTGGCGGAAAAACGTGATTTTGCGGTTTTGGCGGAAAAACGCGATTTTGCAGTTTTGGCGGAAAAACGAGGTTTTGCGATTTTGGCGGAAAACGCGATTTTGCGGTTTTGGCGGAAAAACGCGATTTTGCGGTTTTGGCGGAAAAACGTGATTTTGCGGTTTTGGCGGAAAACGAGGTTTTGCGATTTTGGCGGGAAAATGAGATTTTATGATTTTGGCGGAAAACGTGATTTTGCGGTTTTGGCGGAAAAACGCGATTTTGCGGTTTTGGCGGGAAAACGCGTTTTGCGGTTTTGGCAGAAAAATGCGCTTTTGTGATTTTTTTTGTTTCGCGAAAAACCGCGATTTTGCTATTTTATCGAGAAACCACAGTATTTTACGATTTTCCCAAAAAATGCTTATTTTAGATTTTTGGAAGTTTCAAATGCATCTAGAATTTTCAATTATTTTGGATGCAATATCTGACTTTTGCATCTGGATACGTTTCTTAAGTACCACTAAAAGAACAACATCTTGTTTTTGCAGTGAGATGCAGTTTCTCAACGCACAAAAGAACAGCACCTTTGTTCCTTTCATCGTGTGGATCACAATGGCTCCAATTGGTGACCACTAAAATGAACCAAAGGAATTGGACAAAATGTCATTTGAGGAATTGAATTAATAAAAAAAATAGGAATGTAGAGGAATTTTTATTCATATTTTGTTCCTCATCAAATTTGCAAAGGAATTTTTTTGTTCATTCATTCCTTAAAGATGAGGAAAAATATGAAATATTGTGGGACCCATATGTCTGAATTTTGACAAAAAATTCCTTTTAATTGGTAAAAATTTTGAGGAATTAAAAATTCATCATAATATATAATCTTCTTGTGGGAAAAAAAAATCTGTTTTACTTTTAAGTTCCAACCGTTAACCAGATAGAATAAGTTATGACTTGGTCAGTAGTAGTAAACAATGGTTTATGTAACGTTTACAATGTTTTCTTTTCTGGATTTTTTTTTTTAACATTTTCATTGTTTTCTTTTCCTGAAATTTTTTTAACGTTTTCTCTATTCATTTTTATCTCTGTTTATTTTATTTCGAAAATTTATTAGTTATTATATTAATAAACTTAACTTAACTAGGGATCATCCGTCTCACATATGTACATGGATTTATTTTCTATTTCTAAATTTCATTATTATTCTTTTATGCTATATTTTATATGTTTTAATAATATAATATTTTTATACATTTTGTGTCGTGAATTGTTTTTTATTCCACATCTAAATTTCGTTTTTTCATAAATTTCATTTCTGTATTTTTTATATATCTACTTGTATAAAAAATCTTTTGCTCAACCGTTTCCTTATCGTAATTTATTTTCTATGTGAGCTAATTATCTTTATTTATAATTTGTAAATTTATAATATTCGATTTAAAAAAAAAAATCATCTAATTTAAAAGATATATAGTTTATTTTTCGTAATAAATCTCATTATTTTAACTTTTCGGAATTAAAATGTATAATTGTCGGTGTAGAATATTTTTAGTAATAAAATTAATATATAAATAGTTAGATTTAATGATCTTTTGATTTAATAGTTTTTAAATTAGGGATTTTAATAGAGAATAAAATTTTATATTAATAATTTCTATAAGATCCATTTAAAAATAAAACTAATCTGATGATGTGCATACTTTAGATAAGAGAAAAACTCTCATATTATATATATTAAATTAGAGGAAGAGATAAATCATATAATATGCATCATGCATATGATATGTTAGTTTTCTATTGCTCCATTTAAATGTATGTGACATGCAATAATTTTGTTTTTTATGGATTGAAGATTTTTGATTTGGATGTGACTCGTCTCATCTCTCATCCCATCCCACGATGAGCAAATTTCTTCGCTTTTTCTATGCTTCTTATAATATAAATTATAGGTGAGATAGATCCGGATATCTGAGAATTTTAGGACATCCGAATCCGGATCTGTGAGATCCATGGTAGCATTAGCTAAATCTGGATTCGTGGTTTATCGATATTTGGGTTTTGAATATCCTTTTAAAATTAAGATATCCGTGGATATCTGGATTCGAATTCGCAAAAATAATTAAAAATTAAAAATAAAATATTAAAAATTTAAATTTAATTATAAAAATATTTTTAATGAAATTTTTGAAAATAAATATAATTTAATATAAAAACATAATTAAAATTAAATTGTATACATATTTTTCTATAAGAAATCATAGATTATAGGTAAAAATATATATATTTAAAAAAATTTAATATATTTAATTTCCTTGATCCAGATCCGAACATCCGAACCTCAAAATTAAAATATCCGGATCCGGCTAGATATGGCTAACTTTTTTCTCTGCATAATTAAACCTAATTAATTAGAATCACTAATTTGCGTTTAAAAAATTATAAAATGCATTTAACAACTTAAACCAGCCAAAATTTAAATCAAACCATAAATCAATCAGACCCAACCAAACCTAATACACTAAACCCGACCCATGCCAATTAACTAAAACTAAGTTGAGATTTAGGGATTTTGAAGTCTTCTTCTTTCCCAAATATCACCATCGACATTTCTGGATTGAGATTTAGGGATTTAGTTTAGTAGGTTTGGTTGGATCTGATTGATTTATGGTTTGATTTAAATTTTGGTTGTTTAGGTTAAACGCAATTAGTTAAGTTAAACGTAATTAGTTAAGTTAAACGCATTTTATAATTTTTAAACGTAAATAAGTGATTCTAACTAATTAGATTAATTATGCAGAGAATAAAAATTTAGGTGTAATTAAATATAGGTTTGATAAATTGGGGAAAAATATCAGGAACTTGATAGTAAGAGGGAAAATAGTAGAAGTAAGAGCACGTACAGCGCTAGGTCCTTAGCTGGGGATCTTTAAAAAAAATTAATAAAATAATGTGGGTCTCACGTGGGGCCCACATGAATAGTTAACATTCAGTATATAAAAATCCCTATATAAGAACCGTATATTCACTGTAGCAGCTGACGTGTCAACATGCGATTCGTCCTTTTTTTTTTTTTTTTTTTTTTTTTTTTGCCACCTGAAAAAAAAAAAAAATATTAATAAATTTTTTTTTTTAAGATACCCATGTGGAGATCAGAAGTGGACATGCTCTAATACTATGGGAAAAACTAGTCAACCTACCTACATATAAATAAGTGTAGTATTACAACAACAAAAAAAAAAACTAAAAATGGTATAGTTTCCAAGATATAAAATTTATTTTAAAAATATATTTTCCCAAATTTCCTCAAATGAATATTAGGTAAATAAACAAAAAAATGGAAAGTGAAATTGGAAAAGAAAAGTTTTCCATGAATTAGTTTCACAAAAACGGAAGTGGAATTAGAAAAGCCTGATACCAAGCTTGAGTGGCTCTGGAAGACTTTTACGTACCAATTCATCAGATCATAGCTTATCGTTTTAAAAAAAAAATCAATCTATTGAATATAATGTCTCAGCTTCTCTTCCGTCTATCTTCCCGGAGCAATGTTCTTGTACGTAAGCTTCTCTCCCCCGCTCTATCTCTTGGTTTAGATCTGTATTAGTCATAGGTTTTGTTCAGATCGGCTTTTAGGGAGCAAAGTTGAGTTTTGAGTTTGTCGCTAGATGATGACATCAGCAAGATAAGGATCGGAGGGTAGATATTGCGATAGGCAGAACTTAAGCCTGTTTGTGATTTACTTGTCGGTTCTGATGTCTGACCAACTTTACTTGGCAGATACACAAGAGCGTTCGTTTATTCTCAACCAGCCCGTATCTGACACTTGGCATGTGGGAAGAAGGCAAGTCGGGAGAAGGCGGCAAGTGCACCGGAGATATATACTTGTTCGATCCGGCCAAAGAAGAGTTAGCCACAGTCCGGGACAAAATAGTCCCCGACGAGCTCGTTGACTTGAAACTGGCGGGAGCTTCAAATGGATGGCTATTTTTTTCTGACCGGTGTAATAATAATTCTGTGAGCATCAGCGACCTTTATAATCCCCTGGCTTCCAAATCAAACACCAAGGTAGTTCCTCTGCCTCCGCTTACTACTCTGAGATATGGCCAAACCAAAGTGGTCTGGAACGTGGCAATGTCGTCCCCTTCCCCTCATCAGGACAATGACGAAGAAGACTGTGTGGTGGTTATCAAGTTCATGGGTAGGCAACTGAGTATGTGCAGGCCGGGTCACGACCATGTTTGGACTAACCACCTAGTCCCTTTCGACTGCTCGGAAAACTCAAATATCATGTATTCAAAGAGAGATCAAAGGTTCTATCTGCCTGCTCCCGGAGGCAATTACTTGTGCTCTTGGGATCTCCATTTTAATAACGACCCTAAGTTCAATGAGTTGGTGTTTACAAACGTTCCCGAGTTTCCGCAGTCCGGGTGGGAGCTATTAGATTCTTATTTCAGGGAGGACCACTGGGTGGAGTCACCTTCCGGACAAAGTTTCCTAGTCAAATGGTAACGAATGTAACATGCAGACATAAATTTTGGCCAATGCTTGCTAATTTGGGTCCTGTGTGCGTGTGCAGGTACTCTCAAGTCCCTCCTGGACGATGCCCAGATCCGATAGTGATGGTGTTTAGAGAGGAACAAGTCACAGAAGATGGAACAAGAAACATGTGTTACACCGAGGACATTGGAGATCTTTGCATCTTCCTTTCAAAAAGCGAACCTTTCTGCGTTGTGGCGAGCTCTTGCCCTGGTCTCAAGCCCAACTCTATCTACTTAATGGGCCGTTGCTTTGCTGTTACTGATCTCACCACCGCAACCGTTCATCACTTTTCATTTCCTAATGGGACACCAGCAAAGGTTCCTTTCCTCCCTTACTGGCTTCCTCCATTTTCTGTCTAGTTCTGTGGTTGCTGTGATTGGTTCGATTTTAGTTTCTCTCGACCGGTTTGCATTGCTGTGATCTGTGTTTTAAGTTAATTTTAATATGTATTTTTAATCTTAATCAATTTGGATATTAAAACCATCTCCAATGTATTTCTCTATATTTGCCTCTATTATAAAGTTCCTCTATAATAGAGGTGGGTTTTGCTCCAATGTATTCTTCTATATCTTTCTCTAAAAGAGAATATTCTCTCTAATATTCTTTTTTATTTTACTAATAATACATTTTGTTTTTAAAAGTTGCAAATTAACCCCTTTTATTCTTTTTTATTTTACAAAACTTTTATAAAAATATAAAATATTTGAAAAAGCAACAAAGAAATTGTATATGTGTATAAAGCAACAATGAAATAATGTTTTTTATATTTATTTTGGTTATGATTGTCAAATATAAAAGTTAAAGAGGAATTATGTAAACAAAAAAGTTTGACTCTATTATAGAGGAATGCTATTTCTTCCTCTATATATAGAGGAAAAATAGCAATCTCTATTTTAGAGCAAGATATAGAGGTGGGTTGAAGATGCCCTAATGAGAAGTAAAATTTACCCTGGAGGTATCCAAAGAGTGCGTGATAGAAACGCGCCCCTAATTCTCTCTCTCTTAGCGAAAAACCTAAGCTCAGATCCAAAATTTTCTGACAGCGCCGTCGTCGTCATCGGCTGCTCCAGAGCTAAGCTTCATCAACTCTCCCCTCAGCCCAGTTCTCTTCATGGCCAACAATGGTGATTCACTGCCCAGATCCAACTGTTCGTCACCGTCGACGGTTAAAACGATTCCTCAGACAAGCCATGCTTCTGGAAACTCCTTACCCAATCCTTACTTTCAGCTTGTGTCGTCCCTCTCTCCTGATCCTAGATGGCCCGATCTGAACAAATCGTATTCGCATAAGCCTCTCTCATCGCCTGAAGCTCTAGATAAGAAATCCCCACCTCCGGCAAGGTCTGAGGTTCCTCCTTTAATGCCTTGCATTTCTCCTCCCTTGGACGAGGTTCCTCCTCTGGTCGTCGATGTTTGATGTTCCGAGCATTGATGTTTTGAGCACCGTTGTTCCGAGTGTTGAGGTTCCTGTGCCTATGAGCTCCATTTCTAAGGGAGCTTGGGAGAAGCCTCTATCCCTTTGCTCTAATTCCATGAAGCAGTTCTCTGACCTTTTTCAGAAATGTGTATCTGAGGATTCTCACTGGCCAGCTTTGGTGAATGGTGGTAATGTGGTTAAAGATTGTCAGAGACACTTCGCTTTGCCTCATGAACCTAGCTCGGATTCAAATGCTGCAAATATTAAGGCTTTCTCTAAAGATTTTCCTTGGACAGCAAAAATGAACCAGTTTTTAAGGAATCTTCACAGAGTCACCGTCCCAGAGTACATGGAGGATGGAACTCCAAAGGTTAGAATCTCGCGCCATGTTCTTTTAGGTGGTGTAGAGAATCAGAAGGAATTTGTTGTGGGTCAGTTTTATCGTTGTTTTGCTCCTTCTAATGGTCAAATTCAAGCTGTGGTATCTAGAATTTGGTGAAGGAATTGTAGAATATTCATCCGCAAATTAGGAGAGTCTAACTATCTCTTCACATTCCTGATGAATCAACCCGCAAGTGGGTCTTGCAAAGAGGGTTGTGGCATGTTGATGATTGCTTGATGTTCGTGTCTCCATGGTCTACTAATGATATCATTTATGTTCCAGAGATTACAACTGTTCCAGTTTGGTTGACTCTTAATAACATTCCGGACCAGCTTTACTCATTCTTGGGTATCGAGTGGATAGCATCAGGGATAGGAGAACCAATGTTGAACGAGAAACCTTGGTTGGATCCAACCCAAATGGGAAAAACAAAAATTCTAGTTGAGGTTAAGCTTGATAACCCATTTCCTCAACGAGTGGCCTTAATTGATAGAAGTGATACCATAACAATGGTAGATGTTCTCTACTCATGGCTGCCTTCAACATGTAGTCGTTGTGGACAATTGGGACATAAAGCTTCTCGTTGTCTGCTCAAATCAGATATATCAACTGCCACTTATGTTCCAAAGACTTCAGATAATCACTTGGATTCTACACAACTAAGAAAGGACAATGGGAAGGCTCCTGTTGATTCTTTGCTTCCTATTATAGATGTTGAAAGATTGGAGAAGGAAAATACTCCCATTAGTACTCCAGTATTGACCTCTCCTGTATCTTCTCAAGAAACTATTGCTTTGATTCCTACTATTACGACAACTAACAACACTATGGCACTAGGTTATTCATCATCCAAGAAGACTGATCTTACTTCTGTAAACAACAATTCAGTCTTGGCTAAACCGGTTGAACCCATAACTACTGAGGAAGTTTCTCCTCCGACTGTTCAAGTAGAGAGACCTATTCGCAGGTCTTTATTTAGTGCGACAATGAGGAACAACAGGTTTTCGTCCTTGGATTTGTCTGAGGATGAGGAAGAGGGAGCAGAGTTTGACAATGAACCGGATCAGGTGGGGGTTTTTACCACTGCGGGTCAGAGAATCCTCCGAGAAAGGCCTGTTAAGCAATCTGCAAAAGTCAAAGAGATGCAATGGCACCCACCTGCATCTGGTCGTGGTAATCGGGGACGGGATAATATAGGTGGTCGTGGCTAGCTTTGTTATCTCTGTCATCTATCTTCTGTAGTCGGGGGCGGAAGACTCGAGTACATTCTCTTCCTTTGTGCCTTCTTATCCTTGTTGTTAAGTTAAAGGTTTATTGCTGGGTTTAAACCCAAACTACTTTAGCCATTAGGCTTGTAAACTTGTTTCTCTCTTGCATTTAATTACGAAAGCTTTAAAAAAAAAAAATTGGATATTAATTTAGATATTTTGTGCAAATTAAAATTTCGTATTACTAATATAATTTTTTTATGGTATATCATTTTTAGTTTTAACTTTCAATCAATTCATAAACACCAAGTTAATCATATTATTGAATTTGTGTTGGATCAGTCCGAGTGGGAGCTTTTGAATTTGTGTTCCAGGACGGAATACTTTATAGGAATCACCTTCTGATGGTGAATGTTTCGTAATCAAATGGTAAATTTGTAATCAATTATACTAGTGTGAAATCATATTGTTATATTTTCTTTTTTTCTTAAAAGGGAAAATATTGCTGTGCATATATACGTACAGGCATGCACATTGCTTCTACTTGTTGGTGTTAAAAAATTTGAATACAAAACAAAGAGGTTCATCGTGTTTTGAAAGGAGGAGACGACGGAGGGAAGTATCATGTGTTACGTAGAGGATGGTTATGTTCTTTTTGGTATCGCAGGGATTGGATCTTCGATACAAATTTCTTCACAATTTTTTTATTATTTTTTTTACAAAAGCGAAAGTCGTAGCGATTAAATAAGTAAAGAAATCCGATAACGCTGGTGCAGTAACACAGCAACAGCTTTAGTTTTCTTTCTTTCTCCCCTGCGACAAAAATATGTTGTCATATATGGGTTTAGCACCCCATCCATTTAAAAGGCTCAATATTTATCCTTAGTCGGTCCAACAAAAACAAGATGGCCCAACAAGCAATAAGAGCCCGGATGCACACGCCCGAACCGAGCTCATTACCATCGGCTCGGCTCGGCTCAACTCAAGCGAATCGGCTCGGCTACACTAGTGGCCAAAAGAGCGTACGGCTCGGCCCATTTCGTCACCAAGTACGGCCCAATCCGCACGAACTCGACAAGTGGTCAACGGCCTGTAAAAAGTACGACCGTATTTTACTATAAATAGGAGTCGTCACTGTACATTAAGGGAACTTTTTGGGATTTGTGCACTTCTTACTACTTTCTCTCTCTAAGAATCAATTTCCCGAATTGTAAACCGAGCACGTCTTTCGACCTGCTCGGGAATCTGAATACCAACTACGCTCGTCCCGAGCATATTACTCTCGACAAAGAACCCCGAACACAATCTTCTCTTCTTTCACCCCGAGCACTACTTTACTCTTGCTTATCTCTGAGTCTAGTCGGTTCTCTCTCAAGAACAACTTAGCTCCTTCGGACCGAGCACGTCAACTCTCTAGCAAGACGCGCATCCCGACCTCGTGACCACCTCGGTTATAACAATATGCGCCGTCTGAGGGGACTTTAAGTTTTTCTTCACTAACGGACAGATTCAGCGATGACAGGAGCTCCATCGAACAAGGATTACGTCCACATCGAAGACATAACAAGCTCGGAAACAGCCTCCCGAGCAAGAGGGCAACCCCAGCACGTTTCTCAGGTTGCAGATCCAATCATTCAGCCGGCCGGCGCCGAGCAGCAACCTCTAAATACCGAACGACCACAACAAGCCGCGGAAACTCAGAAAAACGAGCAGGACATGTCCACCTTGCTCAAAACTCTCATGACTCAAATAGCCGAACTCTCTCAGGGAAGCAATGCGCGCTTCGATCAGCTCGCCACGGCACATGCAGTATGCCAGGGGCAAATCAACGATCTACGAATGACAAGTCAACAAGGATCCGTTCCCCGAACTCATCTTCACCGAGCGTTATTTGAATAAACGCCACCTCTAAATCCGAGAAACCGAACGGTAACGCAGCAGCAAACCGAGGACGAACAACCCCCAAACACAGGCGGCTCAGCGCCCGACGCGCATAGAGACAACGAAATTTAAGACATAAAGCTAATGTTGAAAAATATGACGTCCAAAGTCCATCAAGCGATCAGCTCGGCCCCCGAAATCGACCGTGTACTGGAAGAAACTCTGAACATTCCGTTCACTCGTCGCCTCATGGATATCCAGTTCGAGCATCCTATTTCTGCGGTCAAAATCAAGATGACGACCTACGACGGCAAATCCGACCCAAGGCAGTTTCTGACGGCATTCCGCATTGCAATGGGGAGGACAAAGTTCAGTGTCGGGGAACGAGACGTAGGTTACTGCCAACTGTTCGTCGAGCATTTGACCGGCTCGGCCCTGGATTGGTTCTCCCGCTTGGAACCAAACTCGATCGACGGATACAGCGACTTAACGCACGCCTTTCTCAAACATTACTCGATGTATATTCAGGAGGAGGTATCAAACGCCGACCTATGGGCTATCTCCCAAGGACCGAGGGAAAGCCTCTGATCGTACGTCACCCGCTTCAAAAACGTTTTGGCCAAAATCACGATCACCGACAGCGAAGGTCTACCCGCACTCCGAAACGGCCTCTGGTACGAATCAAGCTTCCGAGAAGAACTGAAGAAAAATAGACCAAGCTCGCTAGAGGACGCCCTCCACCGCGCATCGATCTTCGTCGAACTCGAGGAAGAAAAAGAAACCATAGCCAAGAAGTTTGGGCCCAAGAGTTCGACTTCGAAAGACAAAACCGAAAAGAGTACCGAGCAATACGAACCTCGGCAGCACTACAATCAAGATTACAAAAAATCCAAGGAAGAAGAAACCGCGAGAAAAGGGAAATCGTCGTATTACGTCAGCGATCAGTTGCAAGGACACCGACAGGACGAGGAACGTCCCCATCAGGATCAACGACAAAGTTATCCCGACCGCTCTCAAAGTCATCAGCAGGAACGACCCACCCAAGGATACCAAGGTCAAAATCAAGGCAAGCCATGGAACAAGTTCGTCCGAGGAGCCGATAAAAGCAAGTTATTCTGCGAATATCATCAGCGAGCGGGTCATAGCACCGAGGAATGCAGAAACCTTCAAGCCCTCCTCTTCGCCGATTACCAAAAAGACGGGAAGAAACTAGTGCTGGATCGCAACAAACCTCACCCGAAGCAAATCAACCAGGTCACACAACCAAAGAACGAGGCCGAGCGCTTTAGGATCGTCCAAGAAGAGCGAAGAAAACAGGTTGCTTTCGACGAGGAGATCGAACAAATCAACGCAGCAGCAGCCGCGGATAAAAGAGCTCGCGACGAAGAAGAGGAAGACGGAGCACGTCCAAGGAGACGAATAAACATGATTATGGGAGGACTGCCTATGGTCAACGATTCAGTTCGATCGATAAAAGAATACGAACGGAGGGCCACGGCAGCCCAGCACTACCGACGAAACGCCACTGACGAGCTCAGAATTGGCGAGGAAGTGAGTTTCACCGAACAGGACGCCGAAGGAGTGGACCGACCGCATAACGATCCACTCGTCGTCGCCATGCGAATCGGCGACTGCGAGGTAGAAAAAATTCTGATCGACACCGGCAGCTTGGTCGACCTAATTTTTAGAGAAACACTGCAACGTATGGAGCTCAGCGACTACCGTATCAAACCGTCGACGAGACCACTAACCGGCTTCTCGGGAGACTCGATCAACACAATCAAACTTCCAGTCTACGTCGGCAGAATCACCAAGCTGATCAAGTTCGTATTCGTCGACCGACCAGCTATCTACAACGTCATCCTCGGCACGCCTTGGATTCACGAAATGAGGGCAGTCCCATCCACGTTTCATCAGTGTGTCAAGTTTCCAACCCCATTCGGCGTGTATACACTACGAGGAGATCAGAGGATATCCCGCACATGCTTCCGTATCGAGCACAAAATGCGCCACAAATCACAAGCGTACCTGGTCGCAGAACCTCGAATCGAGCTGCCACCTCCCGATCGCCCGCAGAAGGACGCGGTCGAACAAGTCAACGTCGATATAAGGGATCCCGAGCGTTGCGTAGGGATAGGAGCCGACCTCCGCGGCGACCTGCGGGACAAGCTCATAGAATTCCTCAAAAAGAACGCCGCAACGTTCGCCTGGACCACAGGTGATATGACCGGAGTTGACCCGACTATCGCATGCCACGAGCTGCACGTCGACCCGACCTTCAAGCCAGTCAAACAAAAGAGGAGGAAGCTCGGTCCCGAGCGCGCCAAAGCTGTCAACGACGAAGTGGAAAGGCTTTCAAAGGCCGGTTCGATCACCGAGGTGAAGTACCCCGACTGGCTGGCAAACCCCGTTGTAGTAAAAAAGAAAAACGGTAAGTGGAGAGTTTGTGTAGACTTCACCGACCTCAACAAGGCGTGCCCAAAGGATAGCTTCCCGCTACCACACATTGATCGGCTCGTAGAAGCAACCACCGGACACGAGCTACTCCCGTTTATGGACGCCTTTGCAGGATATAATCAGATCATGATGCACCCAGATGATCGGGAAAAGACTTCCTTCATCACCGACCGCGGCACATATTGCTACAAGGTCATGCCCTTCGGGCTCAAGAATGCGGGAGCGACATACCAACGCCTCGTAAATCGCATGTTTGCCGACCAGCTCGGCAACACAATGGAGGTTTATATAGACGATATGCTCGCCAAATCCGCCTTAGCGGACGACCACATTAGCCACCTCACGACGTGTTTTGCGAGTCTGAACAAGTACGGAATGAAACTGAACCCGGCAAAGTGCACATTCGCGGTCACGTCGGGAGAATTCCTCGGCTACATAGTCACAAGAAGAGGAATAGAAGCAAACCCGAAGAAGATAACGGCGATCACCGAGCTTCCATCCCCAAAGACCACCAGGGAGGTCCAACGTCTAACCGGGCGCGTCACGGCTTTGAACAGATTCATCTCACGATCGACTGACAAATGTCTCCCGTTTTACAACCTCCTCCGAGGAAACAAGAAGTTCGAATGGGACGCCAAGTGCGAGGACGCGTTCCAACAGCTAAAGACCTACCTCTCCACCCCACCAATTCTGGCCAAACCCGAGGAGGGAGAGACGCTGTACTTGTACATCTCTGTGTCAACCTCGGCAGTCAGCAGTGTCCTCGTCCGCGACGACCGAGGCGACCAAAGACCAATCTTCTACACCAGCAAGATATTTGACGACGCAGAAACACGCTACAACACACTTGAGAAACTCGCGTTGGCAGTCGTCGTCTCAGCCCGGAAGCTCCGCCCCTATTTTCAGTCGCATTCGGTGGTCGTCCTAACAAATCAACCGATCCGAACAATATTGCACAGCCCGAGCCAATCGGGAAGGATCGCTAAGTGGGCAGTTGAGCTCAGCGAATACGATATCGAGTACAAACCCTGGACCAGCGCCAAATCCCAGGTCCTCGCAGACTTCATCATCGAACTACCACCCGAGCTCACCATAGCCGAAGGACAAGAGCCAAAGGAGAAGTGGACTCTGTTCGTAGACGGTTCATCATCAAGAAACGGTTCAGGAGTTGGAGTCAAACTGACCTCCCCGACCGGCGAGCTGATCGAGCAATCCTTCCGTCTAGGATTTCCGGCCTCTAACAACAAAGCCGAGTACGAAGCACTGCTAGCAGGATTGCGACTGGCCGAAGTAGTAGGGGCGAGGCAAGTAGACGCGTTCGCCTACTCTCAGCTCGTTGTGAACCAATTTAACGGGGAATATGAAGCAAAAAACGAGCGCATGGACGCGTACTTAAAGCTCGTCCAAGAAATTACCGCGCGAATCGGCTCAGTCACGCTAACAAAGATTCCCCAAAGCGACAACTCCTCTGCCGACGCACTGGCCGCCCTAGCATCGACTTCAGACCCCGATCTTTGTCGAATCATTCCAGTCGAATGCATAGCCCGACCAAGCATTGCACCGAACGAAGACGTACTTCTCATTACCGAGGAAGAAGAAGGATTGGACGATGCTCACAAAAGCAACGAGGAGGTAATTAAGGATACCGATCCCGAGCATGCTATTACCATCGACTGGAGAGACGAAATCAAAGACTATATACTAACGGGGAAGGTCCCCGAGGATCGTTGGGCAGCTCGCCGTTTAAAAGCTCGCTGCGCTCAGTACGTAATGATGAAGGACGAACTATTTCGTTGGAGCGCGTCCAAGGCACTCTTACGATGCATAAACGGGCAGGAGATCAAATGGGTCACCGAACAAACTCACGAAGGAGCAGGCGGAAATCATACAAGCGGCCGAGCATTAGCCGCAAAGATAAAGCGACACGGTCACTTCTGGCCAACCATGATCGCTGACTGCGAGAGCTATGTTGCCCGATGCGAGAAATGTCAGAGGCACGCCCCAAGCATACACCAGCCACCCGAGCTTCTCACCACTGCGGCCACACCCTACCCATTCATGAGATGGGCCATGGACATCGTCGGGCCCCTGCCAGCCTCGCATCAAAAGAAATTCATCCTGATAATGACCGATTATTTCACCAAATGGGTTGAAGCCGAATCCTACTCGGAAATCAAAAACCTCGACGTCCAGAAGTTCGTCTGGAAATACATAATATGTCGCCATGGTGTCCCATACGAGATTGTAACCGATAACGGGTCCCAATTCATCTCCAATCTGTTCGAAGGTTTCTGTGCAAGATGGAAGATCCGTCTAAGCAAGTCCACCCCGAGATACACGCAAGGGAACGGGCAGGCCGAGGCGACAAACAAGACGATCATTGATGGACTGAAGAAACGGATGGAGAGCAAGTGTGATACCCCGTATCACAAATTATGGTCAACGGGCAGAAGAAAAGTCAACAGGGGCAAAATTGTAATTTTGCCAAACTCAGGGGCAAAATGGTAATTTTGCCAAAGTTCGAGACGGAAGAGGAGACGGGCCAAATGTTCTACGTTTAAATCATAAAGAACATTTACAAGATCAGAATTCGAAGAAACGGAGCGGAAATGCATTTTTCGGAGTGTCGGGTAAAAACCGAGCAAAACCGGGAATACTTCGGAAAATCATAACGGGAGCTAGGAAACTCCAAATGAGATGATTCAAATTGCTAAATTCATCTAAAAGCAAGGAGAATCAGATTATGGAGGTTTGGAGATTTATGGGAACTGCCAGATATTTACTAAAACAATTATCGAGGAAAAAGTCAAACCGAGCAAAAATGGACAATCAAGCTAAGGAAGGGTTGTATTGAATTGGGCCGGTGCTATTGGGCCTTAGTGGGCTTCAGAAATCCACCAGAGACAGGTGTGAGCTCCCTGAGTCGACAGCTTTTAGGGGAGAGGTGTCAACACCATATTTGGTGCATGAACCAAAAAGAAACATGCAAAGAATCTCAAACTATTCATCCCCTTTTTCAGTTGGTGCTCTGAACCTCTAACTCTACACTCTCTCTGTCGAAACTCTCTCTTTTCCTCTCCAGGAACATTCAACAAAAATCATCAAACCTCTTGAATCTTCAAGGAGTTCTTCATGTGTTCAAGATGTTATTTAAGACTTCTTGCACAAGAAAGTGCATAACTTTCTCATCCTAGACCCAAATCCATCTCTGCAAAGTCCAGTAGCTTCATCTTGATCTACTCTTCAAGTTCCAGCCAGCCGCCGTCGTCAGAAGTCGCCGGAGCTTGCCGGAAAACAAGAGAGAAGCAACCGTGGTTTTAAGGTCTAGGGTTACTCTCTCTCTCTTCAACTTCTCTCAAGATTTCAAGGCCATGGGTGGATAGATCTCATCAAGAGGAGTAGTTTGGTGTGAAGTTGGCCGTCTGAAGTCGCCGGAAAAGCCACCTCCGCCGCGGTCAACGCCGGAGCCGCCGCGGTCAACGCCGGAATTGTCGCCGGAGAAGCTTCTTTCGCCGGCCAATCTTCAAGCGATTCTTCAGGGGTGTTCTTGCCATGCATAGGAGTTGGTTTAGCCTTGGTTTGGTGGGTGAACCGGTCTAGTCAAACCGGTTAAGCCGCGGTCAACGCCGGTCAACGGTTTGACCTAACCGGTTTAACTAAACCGGATTGGTTTGGAAGCGGTTTGGTTCGATTGGTGGTTCAGTTGGTCAAGGAGGTAAACCGGAGTTGGTCAACGGTCAACCGGGTCAAGTCAACGGTCAACGGTCAACGCCGGTCAACGCCGGTCAACGCGTTGACTCCGGCCAATTTTCTTGTGCGGTTCGTGTGACGGTTGTTCGGAGTGTTCGGGAGTTCGTGTTCGTGTATTCGGAGGAGTTCGGGTTTAGTTCGGGTCTCGGGATTCTGCATCCGCATCCGTGCCGTTCGTTTCGTCAAATCACTGTGAGTCGGCTCAAACACCGTAGAAGCATATAGAACGTAAATGGGAAACCGTAGAGATAGGATTGCATACCCGTTGAATTGAATTGAATTGATTGATTGGATTGGTTGAATTAACGGTAAACCGGCTAGGGTTAAAGAAGCATGTTAGACGTTAAACGGATTAAACCTGATTGTGTGCCGTTAGGTTGCTCGAACGTTGTGTGATGCATTCATATAGTCGTGGCATGAGTAGGACTATATATGCATATATACGTAAGTAAAGGACGGTATTAATGAACATATATACGGGAATTAAGACGAGTTAAAATACGGAGTGGAACTTGAACAAACGTATAGAGTATGGAATGGTATCGGGGTTCCCGAGGTGAATGAACTAAGTAACGAATGATGAGACGTCGGGGAGTGTAGCAAGCGGCTAGCTCTAAACCGACGGATCGGGGAGTTATTAAAATATGATTAGGGTTGATTAAGAAGTGAGAAGGGTTGTGATTATGGAACCGTCTACGGGTTAACAAGCGGTTAACCCAAGGTAGCGGGCGTGAATTGGTTAAAAGACGATAGAAACCCTAATAGGCCTGTTGTGTGGTGATTGTGGGGTTGTGAGTCTATTTCGGTGTTGGGCCGAGTAGACTGTTGATTGTGTGATTGTGTTTTGTTGTGTGTTTGTGGATGTTGTTTCTGTGCAGGCCTTTAGATCGTCTCGGTGTTGGGCCGAGCGATCCTCGTTGTTGCTTAACTCGGTCTCGGGACCGGTTAAGTGGTGGTGCTGACTCGGTACGGTGCCAAGTCAGAGCGGTGGTGTGTGAGTGGACTTGCGGGATGCGGGGTTGAATTGTTATGGTTATTGATTGTGATTGATTGCTAGAGTCCGAGCGAGTCTGCGTGTTTACATTTCCGCACTAGGACTCTAGGGTGCGTTAGATCCCGCAAGTCTAGGTGGTGTGTGTGATTACGTTCTGGTACTTCCATCCCGATTGGATCCTCGGGAGTTGATAACCGGCCAGTGAATGCTGGCAGGTGCGAACCTATGGAGTGACGTCTGTAGGGTGTAGTCCGGAGAATATGGGGTCGCGTCCTAGGGCCGGATTGCATGGAAGCTCGGGCTATCTAGGGGTAGTCAGAGTCACCGCGTATCGATGGACAGAGAACGGTGTCCTAGTCGTTGTGTGGACGGCTAGGAGTCACGTGGGTTAGTTGCCATATCGGTAACAGTGGAAACCCTGGAAGTCACCAAGTTCGTAGGGGCCCAGCGTGTGTGTGATCGGGGTAGTTGGTATTGCGCGGTAGATAGATCGAGTCTCAATCGGGGACATGTGCCGCAGTGCTCCCGATTTCCTCTAATCGCCAATTCTTTCTTTTGGCATTTGATTGTGTGTGGGATCGACACGACGTGTTAGAGCGTGATCGGCTATCTTGTTGATTGATTGTTATTTTGGGTTTCGGGCGGGGATCTATAGATGATAGATAGATCAGGAGCCGTAGTGGGGAGCCGATTCACTGGGTGATCTTAGATCGCTCATTAGACTCTTGTTGTGTTTTTCAGGTGTAGCAGCGACGGACGCGGGAGGTCCTCGGTGTAGTGTCGGAATTGCTTGTGGCGGGGATTTTGATTCGATGGTTTTGGATGTTTTAATTCGGTTCGGCAGCTGCGCTATTTTGTGATTTGATTGTTTATATATGTATGTGAATGATTGTTTGTAAAACTCATTAAACGTTGCGTTCAACGTTTGATTACCCAAAAATGAAATTGTTTTCCTGATATGAGGTTTTAGTCCGAACCGACACAACTCGTTGAAGTAGTCCAAGTAGTACTGCTTGCGCTACGGGTACGAGGATAGCGGAGTCGGAGATAGGTTGGTGCGAGCCTTTTGTCTCAAACCGATCCGTCTTTGGCTTCGTCCTGTGGCGAACTTTTCCTGTTCGACTTGCTCGGGTTCGATCGGTCATGTTCTTGTTTGATTGTTGGCCGGTCAGCTCGACGGTCAGCGGAGAATGGGAAAGGGGCGTTATAGAAAGGTGGTATCAGAGCATGGTTCTGCATGGGTTTCGAAACATTTCATTTTTGGGTGTTTTCCGTGGTTTTATCGAGTCAAATTGTGTCATACCCAAGCATCCATTAGGAAACCGAGCCGCGTCCGTACATCCGGGGTTGGGATTGGGTAGAGAATTTGTATCATGCGTACTAATTTTTATTTGTGTTTTGTGATTGCAGACAGCAGCAGAGCGTCCCTGGACGGTGTGTGTGTGGGTGCGTGCAGCGGGTGTGTGAGGTTATCATGAGCAGTATGGGTGAGAGACGGATGACTCGAGCAGAGTATCAGGAGTTGGTAGACCAGCATCAGGCAGGTCTGAGGATAGGACCGTAGGGTCAGTCGCAGGGTTCGCGAGTGTCAGGTCGGCCGCCAGTTGTTCCCCGGGTGCATCAGGGGGCGAGAGCAGCCGCAGCAGATTGGAGTCCATTACCGGACCCGTTACCGCTTTCTTTACAGGATGATGCGGGTACCGCAGATCCGACTGCGGGAGTGACAGGGTATTTGGGATTCGTGGACTACGGATCGCCAGCGTATCCACCTCAGTTGGAGGCCCCTACAGTACCAGCGGAGATGCAGCTTGAGGCACAGGAGGTGCCACTACCTTTCAGTCTGCACGAGTCAGACTTTATTCCTTTTGGTGGAGGAGATTTTCAGGAGGACCCGATACACCCAGCCTTTGACATGGACCTAGACATGGAGCCATTGGACCCGGAGCAGCATGCGCAGTGGGCGCAGCGGATGGACGAGCAGGTGGCGATATTAGCAGACGTGTTGGAGCAGCATGTTGGGCCGCATCACCAGTCACCCGATGATGCTGAGCCACGATGAGAGAGAGGATCGACCGCAGGAGTAGCACCGATGTCGACGACGGGGTCGGGCACGCCGTTTGAGTCAGTCACATCTCCAGAGGCGCCACCGACCGAGCCAGATGTACCGCCGGAGATGCCATTCGCAGACACGCCAGAGTCCGTGCCTCAGATGCCAGTGTACCAGACGTGTAGCGCTTGCGGAGTTCGGGGTTTCCATATGCTTTGGTGCCCGTGACCTGTCGACCCACCGTACCATGAGCCATATCAGCCAGTGCCGTGTCCATCTTATTGTCAGGTATGCGGTATGAATGGTCATCTTGCACCTATTTGTCCAGTCGTGGGACCCAGACCGCGTATGTCAGATGCCGAGCCGTATCGTGCCCCATTGCCAGAGGAGTATCGCCCAGGACCGAGCCGCAGAGACGCTGAGCTCATTCAACAGCCAGTTATTCAGCAGCCAGCGGCGCAGTTACCTGTAGCGCAGCCACCGTTGGTGCAGCCACCGAGATTGTCGAGGTCATGTAGGAGGTGTGGAGACGAGGGACACAGAGCATCCACTTGTTCTCGTCGGTCCACTTCTCGTCGGTCCCGTTCAGCACCCGTCAGGTGCCAGATTTGTGGAGGTCAGGGGCATAGGGCCGCCGATTGTTTCCAGGAGCCTTCGTCGGGATCAGCTTCTTCGTGCCAGTTGTGTGGAGCGACAGACCACCAGGCGCCTGAGTGTTTCCGTGGGCCACGCCCAGCGCCCATTCCGGTTTGCGAGATTTGCGGTCACAGGGGTCACGTCGCACAGCTGTGTCCGATGGCGGAGCCGCAGCAGGTTGGACCACCGAGCAGAGAGGCACACCCATCACACCCTCCCGGCGCGCCTGCCAGTGGTTACCGGCGCGAGCCGCGATGCCGGTTGTGTATGGCATTTCGGTCGTGCTGGGGCTGTTAGGGTTTGACTAGTTAGGCCAGGTGAGTATGGGGCTCTAACTATGTTGTTGTTTGTGTGTATCCAGATCGACGGTTGTACGTATGTTGTTGGAACATCTCCAGGATATGGCGATGCAGTTTGTGGGTTGGGTTGTTGATAACGGACATCTTGTGGTTGTATTCTGTTTCTTTATGTATTTCGATAAACCTCTAGACATGTGTATGTTGTTGTTTTTGGTGTATGTATGTGATGCAGATTGTTCACTTATCGTTATGACGTTCGTAGTAATTGTTTGCATGCGTGTGATGGTTTTGTGATGCAAATGAATTACCACGTGAAGTCTGATGATGAGCGGAACTGATGACCGTTCATCATAACCTAAACCCAGACTGACTACATATCCGGAGCGATCTGATGATTGCTTGATTGCGTGTGGTAATTAGTTGTTTGCATTTAATTGCTTGTGTGGTGATCTAATGCTTGTGTGATGCATTAGTTATTTTGGGTTGTGATTTTGTGTGTGGTATAGCACTGTGAGAGTGCTAGCGTTGTGGCATGCGTAGCATGTGCGGAGTGTGAATGGTGGTGGAAGCTATTGGTAGAATAGCTTAAATTCTATTTGCGATCGTTAGTTGTTGTGAGTAGAGGCGTTAGAACCTTTTTGTTTAAGGTGTTGAGCTAACGTAAGAATGGTTGGAATCGACTGTCGATTCGCGAGAGAGCGGAATTATAGAGTATAGTTACTTAATCATGGGTGACCATCGGGTACATGATTAACTAACTATATTTCTATGAGGAAGTGATATCGGGGATAGATTGGTTTGAATTCACCGCTCCAGTGAAAATTGTTGTGTTGAATACAGGACGGAATGGACGATGCGATACGAATGCGAGACCGAACTCGAACCCGAAAGCGAGATGGGCTGAAAAGAAGCCGCGAGATGAGTTGACCCGGGAAGCGGAGCGGTCAGTGTGGAGTGTTAGTGGTAAATGTCAGTACCGAGCAGCGGAAAGAGTGAGGCGATTAGTGTGATGTGTTAGCAGCAGTGGCCGTATGGGAACCAGAGTGAAGTGGTTAGCAAGAATGCGGTGAGAATTTAGCAAGATCGAATTTGGAATCCGAGATGTGCGAGCGGGAAGAAATCGTGCCAGGGTTAGAGTGGGGTTATCAGAATGAGTGGAGATAAGGTCGTGTCAGAAGCAACGTAAAGATGTTAGTATGGGAAGTGGAAGTCGGAAAGCTGTCAAGATCGGAGGACATATTCTTGAAGAGTGTCTCAGTAGAGACATATAAGTATCGTAAAAGACGGGAAAGACGAAGCGAAGTGGGGAAGTCAGAATGCGAGTCAAAGGCGTGAAAACAGCAAGAACAAGGTCGAGGCTGAGACAGATGGTCGAGGAAAGACAACTGAGCGTGAAGCACAATACGAATGCGAGACGGGAAGCGAGAGGGGAACGGTTGGTGTGATCAATGAGATAGAACAGTACGAGACGGAAGGGTCGCCGTGATGTCAGGTGTCAGTAAAGTGTAGCGATGTTCGAGTAAGGAAGCGTTGGAAGCGAGTGACGAACTAACTTACAGGAGTTGGAACCGATTCAAAGTCTGGTAGTGACGGAGAATTCGGGGACGAATTCCTGTAAGTGGGGAAGAATGTGATACCCCGTATCACAAATTATGGTCAACGGGCAGAAGAAAAGTCAACAGGGGCAAAATTGTAATTTTGCCAAACTCAGGGGCAAAATGGTAATTTTGCCAAAGTTCGAGACGGAAGAGGAGACGGGCCAAATGTTCTACGTTTAAATCATAAAGAACATTTACAAGATCAGAATTCGAAGAAACGGAGCGGAAATGCATTTTTCGGAGTGTCGGGTAAAAACCGAGCAAAACTGGGAATACTTCGGAAAATCATAACGGGAGCTAGGAAACTCCAAATGAGATGATTCAAATTGCTAAATTCATCTAAAAGCAAGGAGAATCAGATTATGGAGGTTTGGAGATTTATGGGAACTGCCAGATATTTACTAAAACAATTATCGAGGAAAAAGTCAAACCGAGCAAAAATGGACAATCAAGCTAAGGAAGGGTTGTATTGAATTGGGCCGGTGCTATTGGGCCTTAGTGGGCTTCAGAAATCCACCAGAGACAGGTGTGAGCTCCCTGAGTCGACAGCTTTTAGGGGAGAGGTGTCAACACCATATTTGGTGCATGAACCAAAAAGAAACATGCAAAGAATCTCAAACTATTCATCCCCTTTTTCAGTTGGTGCTCTGAACCTCTCACTCTACACTCTCTCTTTCGAAACTCTCTCTTTTCCTCTCCAGGAACATTCAACAAAAATCATCAAACCTCTTGAATCTTCAAGGAGTTCTTCATGTGTTCAAGATGTTATTTAAGACTTCTTGCACAAGAAAGTGCATAACTTTCTCATCCTAGACCCAAATCCATCTCTGCAAAGTCCAGTAGCTTCATCTTGATCTCCTCTTCAAGTTCCAGCCAGCCGCCGTCGTCAGAAGTCGCCGGAGCTCGCCGGAAAACAAGAGAGAAGCAACCGTGGTTGTAAGGTCTAGGGTTACTCTCTCTCTCTTCAACTTCTCTCAAGATTTCAAGGCCATGGGTGGATAGATCTCATCAAGAGGAGTAGTTTGGTGTGAAGTTGGCCGTCTGAAGTCGCCGGAAAAGCCACCTCCGCCGCGGTCAACGCCGGAGCCGCCGCGGTCAACGCCGGAATTGTCGCCGGAGAAGCTTCTTTCGCCGGCCAATCTTCAAGCGATTCTTCAGGGGTGTTCTTGCCATGCATAGGAGTTGGTTTAGCCTTGGTTTGGTGGGTGAACCGGTCTAGTCAAACCGGTTAAGCCGCGGTCAACGCCGGTCAACGGTTTGACCTAACCGGTTTAACTAAATCGGATTGGTTTGGAAGCGGTTTGGTTCGATTGGTGGTTCAGTTGGTCAAGGAGGTAAACCGGAGTTGGTCAACGGTCAACCGGGTCAAGTCAACGGTCAACGGTCAACGCCGGTTAACGCCTGTCAACGCCGCGGTCAACGCCGCGGTCAACGCCGGTCAACGCGTTGACTCCGGCCAATTTTCTTGTGCGGTTCGTGTGACGGTTGTTCGGAGTGTTCGGGAGTTCGTGTTCGTGTATTCGGAGGAGTTCGGGTTTAGTTCGGGTCTCGGGATTCTGCATCCACATCCGTGCCGTTCGTTCCGTCAAATCACTGTGAGTCGGCTCAAACACCGTAGAAGCATATAGAACGTAAATGGGAAACCGTAGAGATAGGATTGCATACCCGTTGAATTGAATTGAATTGATTGATTGGATTGGTTGAATTAACGGTAAACCGGCTAGGGTTAAAGAAGCATGTTAGACGTTAAACGGATTAAACCTGATTGTGTGCCGTTAGGTTGCTCGAACGTTGTGTGATGCATTCATATAGTCGTGGCATGAGTAGGACTATATATGCATATATACGTAAGTAAAGGACGGTATTAATGAACATATATACGGGAATTAAGACGAGTTAAAATACGGAGTGGAACTTGAACAAACGTATAGAGTATGGAATGGTATCGGGGTTCCCGAGGTGAATGAACTAAGTAACGAATGATGAGACGTCGGGGAGTGTAGCAAGCGGCTAGCTCTAAACCGACGGATCGGGGAGTTATTAAAATATGATTAGGGTTGATTAAGAAGTGAGAAGGGTTGTGATTATGGAACCGTCTACGGGTTAACAAGCGGTTAACCCAAGGTAGCGGGCGTGAATTGGTTAAAAGACGATAGAAACCCTAATAGGCCTGTTGTGTGGTGATTGTGGGGTTGTGAGTCTATTTCGGTGTTGGGCCGAGTAGACTGTTGATTGTGTGATTGTGCTGTGTTGTGTGTTTGTGGATGTTGTTTCTGTGCAGGCCTTTAGATCGTCTCGGTGTTGGGCCGAGCGATCCTCGTTGTTGCTTAACTCGGTCTCGGGACCGGTTAAGTGGTGGTGCTGACTAGGTACGGTTCCGAGTCAGAGCGGTGGTGTGTGAGTGGACTTGCGGGATGCGGGGTTGAATTGTTATGGTTATTGATTGTGATTGATTGCTAGAGTCCGAGCGAGTCTGCGTGTTTACATTTCCGCACTAGGACTCTAGGGTGCGTTAGATCCCGCAAGTCTAGGTGGTGTGTGTGATTACGTTCTGGTACTTCCATCCCGATTGGATCCTCGGGAGTTGATAACCGGCCAGTGAATGCTGGCAGGTGCGAACCTATGGAGTGACGTCTGTAGGGTGTAGTCCGGAGAATACGGGGTCGCGTCCTAGGGCCGGATTGCATGGAAGCTCGGGCTATCTAGGGGTAGTCAGAGTCACCGCGTATCGATGGACAGAGAACGGTGTCCTAGTCGTTGTGTGGACGGCTAGGAGTCACGTGGGTTAGTTGCCATATCGGTAACAGTGGAAACCCTGGAAGTCACCAAGTTCGTAGGGGCCCAGCGTGTGTGTGATCGGGGTAGTTGGTATTGCGCGGTAGATAGATCGAGTCTCAATCGGGGACATGTGCCGTAGTGCTCCCGATTTCCTCTAATCGCCAATTCTTTCTTTTGGAATTTGATTGTGTGTGGGCTCGACACGACGTGGTAGAGCGTGATCGGCTATCTTGTTGATTGATTGTTATTTTGGGTTTCGGGCGGGGATCTATAGATGATAGATAGATCAGGAGCCGTAGTGGGGAGCCGATTCACTGGGTGATCTTAGATCGCTCATTAGACTCTTGTTGTGTTTTTCAGGTGTAGCAGCGACGGACGCGGGAGGTCCTCGGTGTAGTGTCGGGATTGCTTGTGGAGGGGATTTTGATTCGATGGTTTTGGATGTTTTAATTCGGTTCGGCAGCTGCGCTATTTTGTGATTTGATTGTTTATATATGTATGTGAATGATTGTTTGTAAAACTCATTAAACGTTGCGTTCAACGTTTGATTACCCAAAAATGAAATTGTTTTCCTGATATGAGGTTTTAGTCCGAACCGACACAACTCGTTGAAGTAGTCCAAGTAGTACTGCTTGCGCTACGGATACGAGGATAGCGGAGTCGGAGATAGGTTGGTGCGAGCCTTTTGTCTCAAACCGATCCGTCTTTGGCTTCGTCCTGTGGCGAACTTTTCCTGTTCGACTTGCTCGGGTTCGATCGGTCATGTTCTTGTTTGATTGTTGGCCGGTCAGCTCGACGGTCAGCGGAGAATGGGAAAGGGGCGTTATAGCAAGAAAGGCCTCTGGGCCGACGAGCTCGACGGCGTTCTCTGGTCTCATCGGACCACACCAAGGAAAGCGACCGGTCAAACCCCCTTCTCACTTTCTCACGGAATGGAGGCAATGTCTCCAGCCGAGGTGTGCGTCCCGACAATACGCTTGAGTGTTGCGCCCGAGCACGAGGAGCTTAACAACAACATGATTATTGATTGCCTCGACCACGCAGAAGAATTACGAGACCGAGCACTCCTACGCCTCCAAAACTACCAGCAACAGATCACCCGACACTACAACAAGAAGGTTAAGGGTCGACGTTTTGTAAAAGGAGACCTCGTCCTCAGGAAAGTGTTCGAAAACACGCGGGAACACCGAGCAGGGAAGCTCGGCGCAAATTGGGAAGGTCCATACATCGTCTCGAAGGGTCTATGAGCTCGTAACGATGAAGGGAGAAGCCATTCCACGATCATGGAACACAAATAAGCTCAAGAGGTACTACTACTAAGCCGAGCATAACTCGCTCACGGAAAAGCCGAGCATCGCGCTCAAAAAAAAAAAAAAAAAAAAACGAGCATCTCTCGCTCCAAAACCGAGCTCGCTATACACGAGTTCGAGTAATATGTAAAGTGAACTACGATCGGCTTGATCCCCTTTCGGGGTACGGAGGCAACCTCTCACGAGGCTCAGCTATATCAATAATAAAATTTTATCAAGTTAAAATTTTTGTCTCAACCGCACCGAACAGATCGACATCCTGGCCAGATGTTCGATACACTTTTTAAGCCGGGCCAAGTCCCGCACAAGGCTGATCGACAGTAAGTAAGCCGAGCATAGCTCTCGCACACTGTCCCGATCAGACCTTAGGGGTAAGCCGAGCACTTACTCGCGCCCGACCCGTGGTACAACGAGCATAGTCTCGAAACCCACAACCAAGTAAGCCGGGCCCAGTTCCCGCACAAGGACGACTGACAGAAAAAAATAAGCCGAACACAGTTTCGCATAACTGTCCCGGTCGGTCCTACGGGATAAGCCGAGCACCTCGCTCGCTCCTCGCCAAAATCGACTATCTAACCTAAACCGAGCACGTCCTTCTTTCATCGTTTATTTCGACTTAAACATAAATAAAAGAGTGGGAACGAGAAGGAAAACAAGTTCATTAAAAAAACGCACGAAGGCGAGAATCCGATTACAATAACACACTACAAAAAAAAAGGAGAAACAGCAAAGTTTAAGAAGGAGCCTCGGGAGCTCGACCCTCATTCTCGATCGAAGCTTGCTGATCCGAAGCAGACACTGAAGAGCCTCCAGCTGCCCGACCTGGACTACCCGGTGGAGTCATAGTAAAATCTTCGTCCTTCAGATCGGTGAACTCAATCGAGACGAGCGCCTCCTTAAAATGAGCAGCATCGGAATGAGCCTTGGCTATCCTATCAGGAGGAATAGCAAATCCCTCCTTGACCAGCGTCTCCAGCATAGACGCTACGGCAGCGGCCTGATTCATCAATATCTGGGTCCTCCGCCCGAGATCTTTCTCCTCATTGGCCTTCTTGATCTTAGAAAGCCGAGCTTGCGCTTTGCCCGACACGCGCTCATTCTCCTTTAAAACTTCACGCGCACGGGAAGACCTCAGCCGAGCACACTCGGATTCAAGCTTACCCTGCAGATCGGAGACCCGAACCATCAACTCATCAGCCTCCGCTCGAGCGTTCGAGCTGTCAGTTAGGCACTGCCTGTTTTCCGCATCTAACCGAGCATTCTCGGTAGAGAGATCAGCAATCTTCGCCTCCAAGGCCAGAATCTTCTCCTCTTCAACCTTGAGGGAGCAACGGAGCGCCTCCGTAGCAGCCGCCGCTTCGCGGAATCCCTCAAGCTCGGTGATGGATTTCTCTGCTCTACCGAGCTCCCTCTTCAAGCTGCAAATCGCCCTCTCGAGCTCAACTCCCCTCTGTTCATACTCATCGAGGAGCAGATTGTAGTTGGCAAAACCCTGGAGCAGGAAAGCTAAGTCAAAACCAGATAAAATTACCAAAAAAAAAAGAGAAAGAAGGATAAGCAAAACTCACCCGAACAAAGTCCTTGGCCACTGCCTGTTTGCGATCAGAGAAATGCGTGTGCGTAACAGGAGGCAACGGTCTCGGAGGGCTGTTCCTCAACAACTGGAGCAAGTCAGCACAAGCCTCCCCATCACGAAGAAGCGGCTGGGAACCTTCATACCTCACAGCGAAGCCATAGTCTGTGAACGCACCTTCTCCAGGACCACCGAGGAAAGTAAGACCGGCGATCTCATCCAAGTTGGGAATATCTTGTTCGGTTTAAGGATCAGAAACCTCATTCCCTTCCCGACCATCCAGTTCGCCTTGGTCAGCAACCTGATCATCGTCCGGACGTTCCAGAGGAGCCGCCTCGTCAACACTTGGGCCCTCAACATTCCCAACCTGGATATCAGCAGCCTCAGGAAGAGCCATCAGGTCCGTTCTACCACCATCGATAGCCTCGGTAACAGCAGTCGCTGGGACCTCGGTAGCAGCAGTCCTCTTTTTCTTCTTCTTCCTCACCAAGGATGGAACATCAGCAGCCTCCTCGGTTTCCCGACCATCTTCGGGAGCGAGAGGAATCCTCGGCTCAGCAGCAGTCGTTTCCTCGGGGCGCGACCTCTTCTTTTTCTTCTTTTTCTTGTGAGCTTCGACCGCCTCCACCGCCTCGCATACCTGACGTAACAAATCTCGATGATACTCATTTACGAAAACCATCCCCGAGGGAACCTCCCCAACCCAGGGCAAAAATGGTCGGTTCGGATCCAGGGCATCAGGATTTACCTGAGGACCAGTAGGATTCTCCTGCTCCACGACAAGATTCTCCGATTGATTGGTGAGATTCTCCTCAACATAATTCACGATCTCCAGATCCATACGACCCATCTCCTTCTTCCGGTTCTTCTTCGGGACAACTGGAACGAGAGGTCTGTTGTTGTACTCGGCTAAGGACTCAACCGAACGGAGATGACAGCCTGCAAAGTATATATATATATATTAAAGAAATCCGAGCATAAAAAAAGGGGGGGGGAAAGCAAAAAAAAAAAAAAGCATACCTTCGTCTAAAAACTCTATAGCTCGCCTGACCCGATTAGTGTGAACGTCCGGCCACCTCTGGATTCCCTGAGCAACAAGCTTGTGAAGATTCGTGAGGAAATTGTCCGGCGCCGGGTGATCAAAAGAATAACGATCTGCAAAAAAAGGAAACGAGGATGAGTTAGTCCATTTAGAGGAACGAGCGAAGCAGAAATAGTTACCATGAAGGTGATTCCAAAGCGTCCTATAGGGCCTCTCGGGATCGGGGACCGAGGCTGAATTGACCCGAACGTAAAAGTAACGATCTTGCCAGTCGTCAACCTTAGACGGTTTCCCTATGACGACCTTCTCCCCAAAGCGAGTCCTCATACAGACATAACGAGTCCCGACGGTTGTAGGATTTATCGAAATCGTTGTTATCTCCTCGAAAAACCGAAGAGTCATATCCACTCCGCACTCGGAGGCCAAAATCATAGAGCCGACCAAATTCTGAACGGCAGCCGGACACAGCTGAGACATGGCAATCCTTCTTTCCTCACAATAGGCCACGAGCAGCCTCGGTAAAGGAAACCTCAGATGGATATCCGTGAACCAAAAATCGTACAAACATATCCATCCCTCCGGACAGTCCCAAGGCCTCTCATGCGGCTCGGGCCTACGAAGCTCAAGCCGATCAATGCCCCCCGGGTCACAGTTATCTCTCAACCAGGCCAAGTCATCATCCGAACATTTCGTCGGAAGAACATCACGAACGGGACGCTTTTTCTTCTCCGAGCCATCCACGGCTTTTCGCCCCGTTTTCCGAACCTTCTTAGGTCTGCTCGGCTCCAGCACCATCCTATCACACCGAGCCTGGTCCACTAAAGCCACAGCTTCTGCCTTCACTGGGAGCAAACCCAAATCTCGGACCGACGGGAGAAGCCAAGGACGAGCACCGTCGTCCTCCGAGTCTATTAAGTATGGAACCCGGAAGCTCTGCACACTACCTGAAGCAGAAGGATTGCGAGCTCGGTTACCCTCGGAACTTTGGGATACAATCTCCGTTCGCCCCGTGCTAGATGAAGAACTCTGCCGCGCAACTGACGAGCTAGGCTGAGCAGAATTCCCCTCGGATAACCTTACCGAATAGAGGTCCCGACCCGAGGATGATGCTGTACTGGAATCAATTCTCATGACTTGCTAATAAATACAACAACAAAGCTAGAGAGAGAAAGTAAATCCTAGAGAGAAGGTAGAGCGAAGTACCTGCGAAAGGAGAGAAATGAAGACGAAGAAGGGAGCGGAGCAGGATATATATAAGCGGAGCAGGAGGATTTCGAGGTAAACGTAATGATGACCCCCCTACGCAACCTTTCAGCTTCCAGCAGTCATAGGCATCCTTGCGACTCTTCAGATTCTAGCCGCTTCCCAAGAAACCCTTCGCGTTCCCCGAGACAGAAACGACAAAGCAAACAAAGCCGACCAAATCCGCATCAGATAAATATTGGCCCAACTAACACACCGTCAAAATTCATCGACTTCGAGTACCACGAAGATCGACGAACTGGGGGGGGCTTACTGTCATATATGGGTTTAGCACCCCCATCCACTTAGAAAGCCCAATACTTATCCTTAGTCGGCCCAACAAAAACAAGATGGCCCAACAAGCAATAAGAGCCCGGATGCACACGCCCGAACCGAGCTCATTACCATCGGCTCGGCTCGGCTCGGCTCAACTCAAGCGAATCGGCTCGGCTACACTAGTGGCCAAAAGAGCGTACGGCTCAGCCCATTTCGTCACCAAGTACGGCCCAATCCGCACGAACTCGACAAGTGGTCAACGGCCTGTAAAAAGTACGACCGTATTTTACTATAAATAGGAGTCGTCACTGTACATTAAGGGAACTTTTTGGGATTTGTGCACTTCTTACTACTTTCTCTCTCTAAGAATCAATTTCCCGAATTGTAAACCGAGCACGTCTTTCGACCTGCTCGGGAATCTGAATACCAACTACGCTCGTCCCGAGCATATTACTCTCGACAAAGAACCCCGAACACAATCTTCTCTTCTTTCACCCCGAGCACTACTTTACTCTTGCTTATCTCTGAGTCTAGTCGGTTCTCTCTCAAGAACAACTTAGCTCCTTCGGACCGAGCACGTCAACTCTCTAGCAAGACGCGCATCCCGACCTCGTGACCACCTCGGTTATAACATATGTGTAATTCCCTTTCTTTTCTCCTTCTTGCCTGTTATATTTTGAGTAACAGGCTATGTCGCAACGTTTGGGTAACGAACGGTGCCGTCCCTGCCTTAAAGCATGTAAAGCATTAGCTTGAGGCTACATATTATATAAAAAAAATTAAGGCCACATCTTTATAAATTGGTTTTCCTGAAAAAAAAATCTGTTTTTCCTTGATTAAGGCTAAAAGTTGGTGTAGATTCGAAGATTAGTGTTGGATTTACACAAATTAAGTAGAAATCGATTTGAAATAAAGAAATAACGATGAAAAACTGAAAAAATATGCTGCCGTCGGATTTAGGGTTGCAGAGTCGTTTTTGGTGAAGAAGAAGACAAAATGAAATGACCAATTTGCCATTTTATTAAAAGGAAAAAAAAACTGGCCCAGAAGGCATCGAACCTGCGTGCTATTAGTGTAATAGAGACCCTTCAACCACCCGGACATTCAATACAACATTGTATATGGAACATTTAATATATATATGTAAGGTATCGGTTGTAAATAACCCTAAAACATTTTTGCTTTAGGCCACAGAAATGTTCGGGACGACACTGGTAACAAACATGGCTGATATCGGAGATATGTGCATTTTCCTCGCAAGCAATAAGGTTTTTTGTGTTCCGGGTAGCTCCAGCCCCTGCCAAAACCCTGACACGGTCTATTTTGTGGGACATGGCATAGGTTTTTACGATCTACCCACATGAGAACCACATCTTTATAAAACTCTCGATGACGATCTCACCACCCATTACTGGCTTCCTCATTTTCAATATAGATCTACTACTTCTGTCTTGGGTCCTTTTAGTTTATTTCCATCGGTTTGGATGGATCGAATTCTAGAGAGCTTTTTGACTCAAAGTCAAACTACCATATGTTCTTCTAATAAATAAAAAAAATATTACTTAATTTAATTCGGAAAAAGTAAAAGACAAAACCATGAGACTTTTTCTTATTTACAACTCAATATAAGGTAATAAGATATAATACATATCCAACCCATTTTAATTGGATCAGGTTTAATCAAAAATCGAACCATCCTCCTATTTTGGACCCATTTCATTCACGATCAATCCCAAACCAACCCTAAAATTGCCAAGTCCACACAGTTTCATGCTTGCATACCCTTCATTCGAATCAACATTGAGCTAAAAATCGGATAAAAATAACATTGCCATGGCACATAAAATAAAGGATCCGACTATGCGAAGACATTCCAAGAGAAAAGAGGATGAATCGATTTGTGAAGAAGAGGAATTGGAAAAGGAAAATGAGGAAGTCGAGGACGAAGAGGAAGTGGAAAAGGAATCCGAGGAAGTGGGGGATTAAGTCGACTTGGAAAAGGAATCCGAGGAAGGTTCCGGTGATGAGGAAGAGAATGACGACGAGGAAATGTCAAGGGTGAGTTATCCGAGTCTGAGTCATGAAGAATGAGAAAAGGAACGAATCGGTGAGGAACATACATTTGATTTTGAAGAAACCAAAACGGTATGTAATTTAATTTGGGTTTGAGATCGATTTCCTTTGGGTTATTTAATTTTGAGGAGAATATTAGTTCAGGTGTTGATTTCATAACAGTTCCTATCTCATCGATGGTCTTGCTGGGAGAATACAATTCAATCGATAGTTGAGATAGCGGTTCGGTTTCTAGCGGAAAGAAATCGATATCACAACTCAAGCTTCGGCTTTGCAAGAACTTGTCTTTTAAGAAATTAGTTTAGCTCTAATTATTTTTCTTAGTTCGACTTGTAATATCAGTATTTGAGGTATTCCACTCAATTCCTATATTATCATTTTGTTTGATAGACTTATTGCCTTTCATTTTTGTAATTTATAGTGGAAACTTGTGGGACCGACAAATTGAGAGTAATATTAATCTAATAACCACTCTAGTGAAAAAAAATATTAATCTAATAAGAGCCGCAAAAACAAGAAATATTACCGCGCCTAAACCAAGTTACTTATCTAAACAGGCATATTACAAGGGCTCTTCATCCTGCTCTTCATCCTGCTCTTCATAGTCATCTTCATCCAAGTTGTATATGATTAAAACTATGTTTTCTTTGAGAATTTGGAGACGACTTTTTTTGTAAAGTTCTCGAGCATAAGTCACGGAAAAACTTCCAACACCTACAATATATATATTTTGAAACTGTTGGTAAATATAAAATACTATACTCATATTCAGTTATCAAATATTAAGTAAAATAAAATAGAAAAACCTGCTAACGCAAGGTGGACGTTCCGGTCTAAGAGTTCGGCAAAGATTAATGGAAGTAGCCGCTCCATAAAAACGTGGACGTCATGACTCTTCATCCCTGAAAACTTATCGTTATGCATATCAAAACAAGTAGCTAAGTCGGCCGCATAGCCATCTGAGAATTTTACTGCATGTTTCACACATTTTAGTATTTTTTTTTTCTGGCATCGTTTGTCAATCTGTACGTGGAGAAAGGAGCTTTACCCTCACCATCAATATGTAGGTGTGGCCGAGAACAGAATCGTTCTATATCAATTCTTGACATGATGGTGTCTTTCGATTTACCCTTCACACTCAAAAGAGTATTCATGACGTTGTCAAAAAAATCTTTTCTACATGCATCAAATCAAGATTATGTCGGAGAGTGAGGTCCCTCCAGTACGGAAGCTCCAAGAATATGCTTTCCTTATGACAGTTATGCAACTTCCCATAGCCAGACTCCTTATTTTCATGACCGTTTCCACCGACGTCCTTTTCGGTGGATTTACACCTTGCAGTTGCTCGCTATAACCTTGCTCACCACTCAATACCTCAGGTGGATGCTCTTTCGAGGTGTCTTTTCTCTTCAAGAAGTCTTTTTTTTTATTCTTCCCCAATGGATGACCAAATGGAAGAAACCTTCTGTGGCAATCAAACCAACATGTCTTCCTTCCTTTAGGAAGCTAAAAAGATTTTGTATCTTCCATGCAAATAGAACAAGACAATCACCCATGGGTCATCCATCCTGATAACATTTCATATGTCGGGAAGTCGCTTATCATCCACAGCACCACTGCTATTAGTTTAAAGTATTCATTCAATGTCACATCGTATGCATCGACTCCAGAAGACCACTATTCTTTTAACTCCTCAATAAGAGGTTGGAGGAAGATATCGAGACTAGCGCGCATATGATTTGGCCCAGAATTCAGAATTGTAAGAAAAAATTACTATGTGTTCATGCACATATCAGGGGGTAAATTATACGGAGTCAAGATCACGGGCCACACCGAATGATTACGAGACATGCCAAATGGATTGAACCCATCTGTACATAATCCAAGATAAAAGTTACGGTTTCTTGGGCAAACATAGGATGTTGAGCTTGAAATGATTTCCACTCCACCGCATCAGACGGATGACACATTTCTCCCTCCTTCGTTTGGTGCTCTGCATGCCATCTCTTTGCCACTGCAGTCTTCTCGCTTTAATACATTCTCTTCAGCCTGTCAGCGAGTGGTAGATACCACATACGACTGTAGGCTACTCTGGTTCTACTATGTCTCTCATTTGGCTTCCATCTTGGTTTAGCACAAAACATACACTTTTCTTCATTTTCGTCTTCTTTCCAGAAGATCATACAATCTTTCATGCAAACATCAATTGTACGATAGGGGAGGCCTAAATTGCGCATCAGTTTCTCTGTCTCGTAGTGTGAACTTGTTGCCTGGTTTCATTCTGGTAAATACTCTGTCATCATTTCACATATCAAATCCACTAACATTTCACTCATATTATGTTCTGCCTTGTTATGCAGGACCCGGGCAACCAAGGATAACTGGGAGTGACCTTCACGACAACCATCATATAAAGGATTGTTGGCTCCTTCTAGCAAGTCATAAATTTTTTTGAATGATTTCGTACATGTTCTTCACTATTACTCACGTAACCATGAAATGCATCATTCACCATATCCACATACCTATCATCTACATTATTATGACCATTCGGATCAACATAACTCGTTCCTATATCCAAACCGATTTATTCTCCATGCTTATACCAAACAAAATAATCAGGCATAAATCCGTAACTAAACAGATGACTCCAAATTCATGGTTTCATGGTTTCCGGTTTTTCGTTCTTGCAGAAACGACAAGGGCAGAGAAACTTACCGCCATTACTCAGAGCTAAAGGCTGGTTTTTGGCAAGTTCCATAAATTGTGCCACCCTGTGAAGGCTGTTGAGAAATGGTCTGTGGCATCATCAAACATATTATACATCCACTCCCGATGGTTTCTATAATTATTGTAACCTCGCACCATGTAACTAGATTTCAAAATTCTTTGTGTTTCTACAAATGAAAACGGAGAAAGGGCTGAATTTCGACTATGTAGACATAATTGGGAACTCCCATTAATTGTTATAAATGCATGCACATGAAACATGTACGCCTACCACAAACAGGTAAAATATAACCAAACTCTCATATTATTATTACTAAATCCAAAAATACTATATTAAGCATGAAAAGAGTATGCCTGCCGAATTATAAAATTTTTATATTTTGGAAATTTCGCGCATCGGCGCGGTACCTAACCAAATGTCATGGTAAATTATCAATAACCGGTCGAAATGACATAACCGTCATAGCCTCTCTAAAATTAAGACAGTCTCTCCATTTCCGCCGTCGAATACCCTAACCATCAAGAACCCCTTCGCTCCCTTCATCGTTTCTGATTTTGATTCTTCTCTTATCTATTGAATTATTTTATTTCGTTGATCTGCTCGTGCCATCGATTATGAAGCATGAGATACTCTAGGTTCAAACTTCGATATTAATGTTTACATCTTATTTAAATTACAATATGTATGTTTTCAGAAATATTGTACCATTAAGTTTGATGGAGCTTCAAAGGGAAACCCTGGAAGAGCTGGTTCAAGAGATGTTTTGCGTGATTCAGATGGAACTGTCATCTCCTCCTACCGTGAAGGATTAGGAAATACAACAAACAACATTGCCGAATATAGAGGTTTGATTCGTGGTTTGGAGTGTGCCTCTACGCTTTTTTCTTCTGTTTTTTTTCTTTTCTCATCAGAACATGTTCCCTTCTGAAGAACAAATCAATGTATTTCGTTAAGCAGTGAGGATTATGCACAATCAGTTTCTTATGGTAAATTTAACGCATAACAATTAGAGATTATGAAAGAAAAGCATACATGAGTCATTCTCATTTTATATTGATTACAATATATATATATATATATATATATATATATATATATATATATATCAACTTTGATAATCAATTAAGACTATTAGTACGTATAAACAAACGATCTCATATTATAATTACTAAATCCAAAATAGTATATGATAAGACTATTAGGTATTTTAATCCATATTTTAAAGTTTTCATAATTTACAGTATATAGGTTCATTAAGTACGTTCATACTATCGTATATATGCATATAGGTCCTAACCATGCCAATAAATATGAATGCATCAACGATATTCAATCAACGGATTAACGAGAAATAATGAATACAACTATCTATCATGCATATATAACATAACCAATTCATTCATTTAACCGATGTTAATCAATTAACCAATCAATCACAGGCATGCAAACCTAAAGCTACGGTTTAGGGATTCCCGGTCTACATGTCTTAACTAAATGCAATTTAACAGACTCACAATGTAATGGAAGAGACGGATGACAGTGTGACGAAATCCCAAATCTCCCGAGACTGAACCGCAACTAAACCCGAACCTTTCCATAACCAACAAACTCAGAGACCCACTAACCCTGAACCCGACGAACTCCGACAAATACCGAATTGTTAGCTATTAACCCAAGGCGTTGACCCGAGCGTTTACTTTGACCCGATCAGTGTTGACTGTTGCTTGAGTGTTGAATGAGGGTTGACCCACTGACCCATTGACCTGACATACGACATTGACTGAGGCTAGCCGGTGTTAACTGTCGCCATTGACCAGTTTGACCGCATTGACTATGACAGTTTCTCCGTTCATTTTCTCCGGATATTGATGGCGGAGACTGGCGAGAGAGAGCAGTGAGGGTTGGCGGCTTAGAAGAATCTCCAGCGAGATTCCGACAAAACTCTTGCGAACCTCTGGAGAATTTTCCATCGGTCTGACTAGGGTTTAGGAAGGTGATTATAGCTTAAGTATGTGTTTAAGGGTATTTATATTGTTTATGGATTTATTAGGGTGATTAGGGATAATTTAAGATTTTTAGGGATTAGGGGATAATTAAAGGTTTAATGGGTTTCATAGGAAGAAGGAAGAATGGTGGGGATGGGGGTTTATGTGAGGGAGAGGAGAGGAGGAGTTGTTGGTTTGTTTTGGTTTGAGAGATCAAGGGGCTATTTATATCAAGGGCTCCATCTTCATGCCAGCTCTCATGGTGACAAGTGTACTTTTGATTGTTCAATGCACCATCAAGTTCAGTTTATCCAAGTGGTTCATTTAACCATGTGATACAATGCACTTACTCTCCAGCAATGAAAAGTGTCATCCTCCAGCAACAAAAGTGTAATCTCCCCCACCAATTGCCGACTGCCATGTGTGCCGGCGTTGCCAATCCGCGATTCTTGATCAAACTGATATTTCTATAAAATCCGCTAAAATCTTCAGATACCGTTTTTATTTCCCGTTATCTTCAAAATAATCCTACATTAATTACTAACTCCGTTTTTTACTTCCGCAGCCTTGAAATCTGCAAAATATGCTTTCCGAGAATTTTCCGTTTTATTTGTTTCCTTTCCTGATAAACCCTAACTGTCTTCTAAAAATCCATCTTCGATGATTTTGTCTTCTAAATAATTCTCAGAAATTATTAGAGAATTATTTGGCCCTACGTTTCTTACTGGCTCTCATAGTTCTTCAAAATTACCAAACGCCCTTTTATGTTAATATTTTTGATCACGTGATTTCCCGCCGATCTTTCTCTTGAGATGGAGAATACAATTATCTTGTGTTGTAGCTTCTAGCATTTGAGGCCATTCTAGTTCTGAGTAATCATGTCCGATAAAATGTTCAAGGTGTAAAGGATGAGTGTCCGCGTATGTGGCTGTTCGTGCATCTAAAGCAAATGAGGTTCTTTATCCTGCTATTGAGTATGCGGAAAATACACATAAGGCTGAGGATCATCCAGATGAGATTCATGATGGTAATGCTTCTGATTTGCAGAAATTACTCAAAGATGGATTGTTTGAAATAGAGTGTCAACTAGTAATAGTTTTTGAGGATATGTTTAAGGAATTGACTGAGAAGGTTGATAGATTTGGTAATAAATTGTAAACTATAGAATTATATGCGAATATATTAAGAGGTATACTAGGTGGTGGTAGACTAGGTGGTTTAGGTGGTGATGGAATATGTGTCGAAGGTGGCGGTGTGAAGGAGACTGGGAAAGGTAAAGATAGTGATGATCAAGAGGATGAGGTTGAAGGTCTAGCTGATGAGGCTGTGGAGGAATGTAAATATGGTGATGATCTAGAGGATGATGGTGATGGTCTAGATAAATATGGTGATTAGGATGATAAATATGGTGGTGATGTTGGTGATAAGGCAGGGACAAGTGAGGCTGGTGGTTATAAGATGAAAGAAGAAAGAAAAAGAATAAAGGGGAGAAAGTGAGAAGAAGGAGAAGAAAGAATCCGACATGAATAAGGAAAGAAGGGGAAAAAAGAGAGCAATAAAACCAAATGAAGAAGTTCTAACAAAAAAGGTGAAGGTTATAAAGAAGGGAAATAAAGGGTTACACTCGTGCATATGAGTCCCATGATTATTAGAGGGAAGAATGTGGAAACAAACCTAACTACAGCTGCTGAGAATTGAACTAAAACATTCCTTTGTTATTTCGTTTTGGTGTAATCTCGTAGAAACTTATGATAACATATGGATATTTTGTTTACATGTTGGTTTGAACGTATGTTTCGTTTTATTACATGTTATCCGTTTTGGTATGAATATTTTTGTTTTGAATATATTTTTGTGTGAATATTTCGGTTTTATTTAGTTATTAGAAGTTTGTTTTTTTTGTTGGGTATAATTAGTAAAACAATGAACAAATTTGACCAAAATACTTAGTTTTACCAGATTTTGTCTTGTTATACATCCCGATTACATCATGCAATTATTTAAAAATATGAAAAAATAACCAAGAAAAAGACCAAGTGAAGAAGCCACCACAATCTTATTCTCAAAACCAAAAATCACAGTTACTCTCTTCGAAACGAGCTTCTTGAGGTTTTTCACCTTCTCCTTCAGCTGTTCGATTTCCTCATGGACATGTTGAATATCTTCAGTGCTGAGGAATCTTGTCTTTTCGCATAATTCAGCAAAACCACCTTTCAAAGCCACCAAATACTCAGTGCCTCATCCCACCATTTTCAAATATGACACTCTCCATCGTCAATATTTGAGCAAGTATTGAACCTTCTTTCTGGATTCAATTATGACTGAGAAGTGTCAATCAATGCCTTACACCTACAATAACAAATTCTCGGCATCCCCTTTTCAAGTTCACAAGCTAGAGTTAATTTATTCCCACAAGTAGAACCAAACATCGAAGGTTGGCTATAACTGTAACAATCTATCTTTGTTTGGTTATAACTGTAACAACTTATCTCTGTAAATGAAAATCAGAAATTCATATTGCAAATCACAAAATTACAAGAGAATTCAAAATGAAATTGAAAATACGAAATCAAAAGTCGAAACAAAGAAAACATGCAAATAAGAGAGAGAGAGAGAGAGAGAGAGAGAGGAGAGAGAGAGAGAGAGAGAGAGAGAGAGAGAGAGAGAGAGAGAGAGAGAGAGAGAGAGAGAGAGAGAGAGAGAGAGAGAGAGAGAGAGAGAGAGAGAGAGAGAGAGAGAGAGAGAGAGAGAGAGAGAGAGAGAGAGAGAGAGATTTTTAGAAATAATGAGAGTTTTTAAAGATTTTGTGAGATATAAATAATTTTGAAAACAATGGAAGGAATCAAATTTTTTGAATTTAAGTTTTTTTTTTAGGGGGGGGGGGGATAAAAAAAATTGAATACACTATAGTTTTATCAAGTTTCTAGTTTTATTAATTTTTTGAGAGTTATACTTTATTCAAAAAATTTGGTGATACCAATGATTTTTAGCTAATTAGGTTCATAATCAATATATTTATACAATAATATATGAAAATCCATTATTTATGTGATTTTGTAAGTCTAGGTGGTTAAAATGGACAAATCTCTTAAAAATATATTATATTAAATTGTTAATATATAGTTGTACAACAAATATTTTTATAGTTATATGTTTTCAATTTGTTTAAATAATATTTATCTCAATTACAATTGTATTTTATTGTAATTGTTATATTTTGCATTTTTATACAAAAATTAAATATTGCAAACGAATTATTGTAATTGCACCAAATATTACATAGTTCTACAAATCGTAGTTTTACCCAATTATTCAAAGTTACACAGACGCAAACAAATGCAAAGTTTTACAAATACAGACACAAAAATAATTTTGGCTCGTATCCTCTTGGCTCCCACTGCCGCTCTAGAACCAGCTTTCCAAGTTCATGTTTGCCACTTTCTTGATCTTTCTTTGTCATTCCCCAATCGACGGAAACCTAGTCTCTTGAATTCTTCACTTTCTTTTCGTAGAGTTCGGAGGTAAAGCGTACAATGTTTTGAAATCTTCCAGATCAATCCACCCAGACAAATGCAGAATTGGAAAAATTGCTTTTGATAAGCTAAAGCCCACAACTCTACCATGTTATCAGGCAAACACAAACCATGCACATCCTTTAAGTTGGTTGGCCTAATTTCCTGCACCAAGAATTTAACAATAGCATGTATTTTATGGACACATGGGTACCTATATATATCAAAGAGCTTGCATCTGTATGTTTTATGTCTCAAATCCACCAAATAACAAATTCCTTCATTCCAATGACGCTGTATTCAAGCTCGGATGCGTTAAGCTTAATCACCATGAGTTTGGACGCAATCACACATATATATTCTAATTCATTCTCAACAAGATGCACCAATTTTCGTGCGTTCGATCCATCAACGATTCTTTCCTATGATTGTTAAACCACCCAACCAATTTTGCAACAACTCCATCGATCATATGTATTAAATGATACTTTCTCTTCTTCTTAAAATTTGAATTCATAGACTCTACACAATTAGAGGTGTCTATGTTGTACTTTGTATCGGGAAAATAGTACCTTGCTCAATTTTTCTCTTACTGTTTTTGTCAAGATAAACAATTGCAAAAGGATATTTGTTTCTAAAATCACCATATTGTTGTAGGAATTCAGACTGTATCCGATCAATTTCCCTAAATTTTCCCCAAATTCATCTTTACTCACGTGTGAAACTAATCATTTCACATTATGGGACATATAATAGATGCATTACCCATTTTGCAAGCTCGGGTACACCTCAGCTATTGCCTTGATGAGACTTGCATTTCTGTTAGTAGTAAACACCAAGTCAGGACTATCCGATTTAATGGTTTTTAGCGTATTTAAAAAATCGCCTCCAACTATCATATTTTTCACCATCAACTACAGAAACAACATTGGGGTAGTGGTGAAGATTTGGATCCTGCGCTATGGAAAAATTTAGAACACCTCCAATACATTCTTAATCAAAGTTGCATCAACAATCATCACTTTCCTTATCTCTTGAAACCCTCAACGGAATCTCCAAAGACGATAAATAGTTACTTGGACATTTTTCCTTCGTCCAGAAACAAAATTGTTTTTGTACCATGATTCATCTTTTCCAACATATACAAATAAGAATACAACATCATGAAACCTTCATTTGAACTACCACATATATCATTAACAACTAGGTTTTTCCCTTTAAATATCATAGATTACGACACTTCCACATCAGCTCTTCCTTGGTCAATCTTGACGATAGTTTTAGGACATGGAGTATCAAAGTTACCAAGATAGTCTTCATTCAAGATGCTATGGTGTACCTTTCCTATTGTTTCTTACACAACTTGAACTTTTCCGATAGAATCAATGCATCTTTATGTATGTTCTAACCGATAAAATAGTTGAATTCTTAAATTTTCCAACTCTAAACTGTAATTTACACAACCTTCTTTCACTTCATGGCATTTCAACACGTATCGATTCGTATATGAGTTGGTTATAACAATTCGAAAACAATTTTGATTTGCGGCTCTATAAACCAAATACTTCGCATCTTCTTTAATTTGAAATTCTTGACCTATTTCCACCCATACCATCATCATATTTATCTAAACACTTACTCTCTTTTACAAACCGTGGAAGCTCAATAAATTCAACAAGACCAGAATTATGCACACCTTCATGTTCTATATTATCACCATCTCCAATATATACATTCTCCAATGGCTCAATCGGCTCATGAGGTTGTTGATATATCATGGTTTTTAACGGTTTTAGACCATGATATAAGTGTGTTTTAGAGTCTTTTAGTGTTTCTTTAGAGTCTTTTACAGGTGTTATTAGATATATACACGTTTGGAGCGTAATTGGAGTTATTGGAGCTTTTTGGAGCATTTTGGTGCTTTGACCCGCGAGATAGAGTTCACTATCCAAAACAGAGTAATGCATCGATCGACACACATCATGCATCGATCTACACACGAGCGAGATGGGCCTTTCCTCGGCGGTTAATGAAGAATGAAGATATTGCAGTCTTGCCCAGAAGTTCCTGATAATTACAAAGAAGCCCCAAGACGTGATTAGCTTATATAACTAGGGTTTTTACATCAGTTTTTAGATACGCTTTCATACTTGAGCATAGATTTTTTAGAGCTTGGGGCTGATCTAATCATGTACTGCTTTCTGCTTTTTGGAGAAGATTTCGAACCCCTTTACTTCTTTATTCTCTTTTATGCAATCTATAATTTCATTGATTATGTTTTCATTATCTATGTCTGAGTAGATTCATAGTTAGGTTTAGGGATTCTCATTAAGGATTTTATGACTTGCTAGATATAATTAATTAAGTTAAGGATTCATATCAATAATTGTTCTTCGATCTAAATTGTGCTTAACACTAGTTTCTAACCTGATCACTTAGAATCTAGATCTTAGGTTGTTAAATTGACACGAAAGTGTGGTTTAGAATCTGAACTATTTATGTTGAGAAATTGAATTACTCGCAAAGAAATTTGGTTTAATTGAATTGTGAACATATCGAACTTAATCTTAAATCTAGTTTAACCTGTTAGGAATTACAAAGAAATTTGGATTTCTGCAATTAGGCTTAGAGAATTCTCACAACGAAAGTTGGTTAATTATATATCTGTGTTTGAGTTCTAGAACGATACTTAATTTGATCATGACTGAATGATTTATCTGCTTGTCTGATTTCCTAAGAACTCCCTAGACTTAGCGCTTTTAGTTAATTGCCTACAAACCGATTTTGCTACTGATTTACTTTCCTGCATTGTTTTTAGTTTCTCACTATATTTGCTTTCTCCTATTTTTAATCTTGACTGTTCTAAATCTATCGTTGCCCAGAGTCCTTGTGGATTCGATACCCTAAGTACTACATTCACATCACTGTGCACTTGCACTTAGTATAGGGATTAAAACTCGACCTATCAGTTGTTCTGCTAATTCCTCACCAACATCCTGAGTAGCATCACCAGTATTAACCCCAATATTATCCCTAACACTAAAAATAAGCTCACGATAACTCCCTCCATCTCGTTTTCCCCTCTTTACGCTTGAAAGTTGCTCGGCAACTAGAAATATTTCTAAATCTATGATAATCTCTACATGCAAAACACTTTTTCGTTTCTCTTTATCCACAAAAGTTAGATATACATAAGTATCTCCATCATCAAAAATATATGACTGCCTTTGAGGTTTCAGAACCAATGGAATATAACTCAAATTTAGCCTCCTCGTAGAATCATCTACCGAAATCTTTATGCATATCCTATCCAATAACATTGAATAAATTATTTTCTCAGAGCTACTCCGAAACCTGAGAAAAAGAGAGTCTAGTGAGAAATATAAGATTATCTAGTGAGTTTTCTCCCAAATACGAAGGCTAAAACCCCACCCGATAAAACCCAAAATAACAACCAATAAAAATGATGAAATAAAATAACCGATTACGTTCTACCATGACATAATGGGCTCCACACAATACACAAGCATTATATATCAACACAAATCATCAACGAAAGAAATCGAGGAAACTGCGGCACATGCCCTTAATTAGACTCGATCTACACTATCTCTAACGTAATCTCAATAATATGGTCTTAAATCGCGAACTCGGTAAGATTCCTCAGGAACACTTAACTATCCCATGATAACTATAACCTCCCACAACTCCTAGACGTAAACACGAAGTCCTATGACTAGAACACCATTCTATGTATATCGATACTCACTGGCTCGAACTACCCCTAGATAGCCAAAGTTTCTATGCAGTCTGGCCCTAGGACGTTCCCCCTTTTCTCCGGACTACACACCTATCGGCGTCACCCAATAGGTTAACGCCTAGTCAGAACCACTACCCGAAGATACATGAACTGACTAGGAACTCCCGAGGATCCAATCGGGAAGGAAGCACTGAAATACCAACACTAGACTTGCATGATCTAATGTACCCTATAGAGTCCTAATAACAAAAATATTAACAAGCATACTCGCGGGGGCTCTACGACATCACACTAGACCGATAAGGTCAAATAGTAATACTAACTCAATCCAGTACCCAATTTATCCCGCAAGTACTATCACCAATCACTATCTCATCCTGACCTACCCGGTCCCATACTTGAATAGGTATCTATACCAAAACTTACTCAGTCCCCTACCGGGGTAAGTATCAACCAACATAGTCTACTCGGCCCAACACCCGAGTAGATAAATAATCACTTAACCATACAATCTACCCGACCCAACACCGGAATAGGTAACCAATGAAGCACATAATAAGCCCCAACTCCAGCCTCTTTGAGTGTCATCTGAATCAACCTTAAACCAAGCACCTGAAAAAGCAAAAACACAGCTCTTGCATTAGTTAGCGAACAAGTCTCCAAGAAATGGATAATAAAAGATTGTTTGAGCAAATAAAATTGTATAACCAAAAGTCTATGTCAAAGTCTCAATTAGTTCAGTAAAAAACATTTGAAAACACTAAATCAGAACAGATCCACTCACCTATTTCGCAGCTCAAAGAGAGTCAACTATGAATCACATACATAATAACTCATATGAGAAAATAAGCTTGAGAACCTTTTGGATGAGAAATTTGATAGAGGTTTTACAAAAGAGAGAGAAAGAGAGGTTGTAAAAGAACGAAGAATGTGAAGATTTTTTTTCTGGTTGTTATATGTGTGTAAAAGATTAGGTTTAGATAAGAGGAGAAAAATTGGAGGAAAATTTTGCCGCCAAATTTTTAATAATTAAAAATTATAAAATATCTGGTATCAAACTTCATATGCAGTCTGAGAAGGAACTTCTGAATTGAGCGGGAATTCTGAAATTTTCAGGCAGAAATTTTCCGCCTTTTTAAAAAGTTTTCGTGTGAAAATTTTCAAAAACATTTAAATTTCAGACTTCATATGCAGTCTGAAATAAGACTTCATGCCAAGTTTAAATACTTGAACCAGATTTACCTCGAAGTCTGAGAAACCCTAAATCTAATAATTACTACTTAAATTCCATCATATTATATAGAAATCTTATAATAAACATCAAACTCGTTTAAAATAGTCATAAACTAACTAGTATATGTAAATGTAACAATATGAATGAAAATTCACAAACTCTCAATCTAACCCTACAGATATAACATGATATGCAACTTCATATGTGAAACATAGATCAAACTACATGGTGTTTTGAACCAAATATATCTTCAATGCTTAAATTTGATCAAAGTTTATGTTATTTTAATTTATATACATAAAAATGCTTATGCTTAATTTATGTATCAAAATTTATATCAAATTATTTTTTATAATTTTTTAAATTTCAAATTTTAACTTAAATACGTCTCAGACTTTTAACAGAAGTCTGAGAAACCACAAAATTCAGACTTCGTCGTGAAGTCTGAGAAACCGTAAACCTAATATTTATCACTTATAAGTGAAAATATTTAAACAAAACAACTAGAAAACATCAAATTCGCTAAATATATACACATTATAACACATATATACAAATTTAATATTTCAAATATAAATTTGGTAAATCATGAATCTAACCCTAAAGTTATATGTAAATTATCTGTAAATGTTTCATTACAAAGCATGTTTTGAGGTTTATAACTTACTCTACCTTACTTTAATAAAAAAATTATAATTTTATTTTTATACTAATAAAAATTATATTTAAAATTTATATTAAACAAAAAATAATTTAAAGAAAATATCTTAAATGGTATACTTTCAAACAAAAACAATTAAAATTATATATAAATAAAATAATTTAAACAAAAACAAAAAAAAATCTTAAAAGGTATACTTTCAAGGGGGAATTGCTAAAAATGCCCTCAAAATTGGTTAAAGTGTACCCCTGAAATTGAATCAAATGAAAAAGTTGTTTTTCGGCCTAAGAAAATTACCGCGGAGCCTTTATGACCTAACAAAAAAAAACAGAAACCGCAATTACCATTATAACATTCGCATGCGTCAGACTTCTATAGAAGTATGATTAGTTAGACTGTAATAGAAGTATAAATGACTTTATCAGACTTTTCCTATAAGTCTGATACAAAATAAATTAGTAAATTTAAATTTTAAAATTATAAAAAAATATTTTGTCAAAATATTTATATACAAAAATTAAGCATTTGAACCAGTTTCTTCCTCACTGTTACTTAAAGCTTTTATCACTAGCTAGACTCATAATCTAACTGTGAAAGTTATGTTAACTTAGGAGCTGCTCTCGCTTGAGTGTATAATGGAAAAGGCTCTTTGGCATTATACTTGATTTAATTGTAGTTGTATGTTGTATATGTATTGAATCTAAAATTGTTGTCTCAAGTTGCTATCCTCTCGTGCTGAAACGATATTAACAGAATATGTTTTAAATATTGCAGATGGCGTCAAATAACAATGATATCCCTATGCGTGGTGGTGATCAGGAATCTGATGGAACAACAGATGAAGATGTTGGCTCTCCGGATGTTGGAAATAAGGGGAAACGAAAAGCAGCAGATGGAACCAGTGTATCTAAGGCAATCAAGAGACAAAGATCTTGGGTTTGGGAGCACTTCACCAAACAGAAAGACAACGAGGACAAGGCTAATTGTAATTATTGCGGGAAAGAAATGAAAACTCCAACTAAGTCAGGGACATCCAACATGAAAAAACATCTAAAGTTATCCTGCAAGGATTACAATGTATGGTTAGCTGCTCGTAAATACAATGATCAGACTGTGTTGGGAACTGATGGTACTGAGGGTGGTAGTCTGGAGCTTTGTAAGATATCTTAATCTGTGGTCAGAGAAGCTACAAATGAGATGCTATTGCAATGCAAGTGTCTTCAGTAGCCACTGAATCTGCATTTAGCACCAGTGGTAGAATTTTAGAGCCATCTAGGAGCTGTTTAACACACTATATGATTGAAGTGTTGATGTGTACCAAACAATGGTTGAAATGTGAAGTTAGAGTCAATGACAAAGGAGTGACTAGAAAAGAACAACTTCTTGCTGAGGTTGAGGATCAAGATGAGATTATGAGAGGTAATTTTTAACTTGATAACTCTCTTTTAACTCTCTTTTAACATTTCGTTTAATCTACTGTTATTTTATTTGTCTTTAGAATTTGAACCTATATTTCAAAAAGACTAAAGAGTGAGGAAATAATGCAATGGAGAAGAGTAAGGTATGTTATTCTCATTGTTTGAATCAGATTCTTAGACATTTTATACCTGTGTAGAGTAGAGAATCAGTAGTGTAAAGGTAATGGCTTGATTATGTGTTTGTAGTTTGTACGTGTCCCCTTAAGTGTCGTCTATGACTTGATCCAATCTTCTTAATATGTTAATTTTTCATGAATGGTTTTGTTTGGCATTATAATAAAAACTAGTTAGCTTTCAACCTCACGCGCGGAGGTCATGTCGCGTTCTTGCTTATTTTTTTTGAATCGTTTTGAATTTTTTTTTTTGCCGTCTTTCACCGATTTGTATGTCTTTTTCATTTCCGATATGTAAATTTGAAAAAATGATTGTTATTTGGTAAAACTTAAGAAAAAAATAGTTTTAAATTGTGGCATCAAAATCCGTAACTAAATGTCGTTTTACTGATAACGTGGTAAACATAGCAAAAATGTTTTATCAGAAAAATTCGGGAGCATTATTTGTCCAATCTTTTTTTTAAAGTGAACAATATATAAGATAATATAAATGTATGGGTTTCCTTGTTATGCTTGATGTGAAGTTTCTTTTTTGATGGACGGATTGAGATAAATCTATACTTAATTTAATAGGTGGATTGATGAAGTTTTGAAAGATTTAGCGCTGGTGATTTGCTGTAGGAGGAGTTATTGTGGTGTTTGATGTGTTTCTCGGCGGCGCAAGTGGTGGTCGAGTTACCAGTGTGTTTGTTTCCTTTCTACCTTCATCACACTTGTAAACACGTGTCTCCCCATTAGAGTGTCCAAAATATTTTCTAAAAAGACCCAAAATAACAAATAACATAAACAAATGCATGTAACATAGAACCGATGAAAGATAAAGTTATAATTTGTGAATGATATCAAAGTATGATTAATGGTTTTGATTGGCACGTACCTGAATTCATCTTTCCTCCACTTCAACAAATTTAATGAAGAGTTCTCCATTCAGAGGATCCAGAAGTGTGTTGTAGTTCCAAGATACTATCCACTTTTCCTCCATTACTAATATAAAGGAAAGTTGATCTCAGAACACTTGAACGCAAAAAGTTTTTGCTCATTTTACATGGCTTCAATGAGCAATCAAAACTCGAGAAGGTACCATCAAATTCAAAGATATCTGATAAACTAATGACTGAGAAGTGAAAACCTATCAAAGTTGTGTACTTCAGCAAGGTGAGCAGCAGAGATCTCCTAGATAACTACGGTAGAAAAGGTACAAAATAATTAATATGCTAAAACGGTAAGCAATGAAAACTCCATTTCATGTCATGGGCAATGCTAGATGTTGATAGTCGATTATGTAATAACAATACCAAATCCAAATCTCACATTTTTAAAACATCAACTTGCTAAAGTTGTCTTTTTATATTCGTGTAATAATTTTATATTTTTATCAATATTATAAAAAATGTTATACATATATTCTCTTTAGTTGTATTAAAAAAACATATATATCGATTTCAATCGTTGACAAATCTGTTATGTACATGAACTTCATAACAATATAATGACAACAAAAAACATTGTGTTTGTTTTACTATATATTTATTATTTTTATGTCGTTTTTTAAGTTGTAAATATTAGTTATGTGAATATATAAAATACTGATTTCATTGTAAATCTAACAGGTGGCTGCAACTTATTTTTAAACTTAAAATGAATCTATTTGGTCGGTGCTAGTAACATTAATTAACTCAAACAAAATCTTAGTTACTGGTGTGATGTTGTAAACAATATTGGTTCATCTCTTCATCTTCCTCTTAAATTTCAATCTCCACTCTTCAATTTTCTAATTTTCAAAACATGAACACTCCATTCGAACTCCTAGACCATCCTCGCAAGCATCAAGTGCACGTGTACGAATTTAATTCAAAACCATGGCTAGATCTGACGGTCAACACCAAACGAGATCATCTTCACTCCAGTGATCCTAGCTATGTCAGCATCTTCCTTGTCCGACATAAACCAGTCCGGTCAAGAAAAATTCAGATTAGTTTACTGATATCCAGAATATAAACCTCGACGTGTGCGCGGTTATGACGCGGTTCCGTATTAAAACGCATTCAATTTTCTTAATAATACGCTTTCAGTTATTATAACTCGACTCGACTGGCCGCTTAACGCAAACTCATTGGTTTAAGTCGCCACCGCTTCACCTTTTCTCGGCCGTTTAATTGCCAACGCGGGTGCGTTTTAGAACAAAAAATATACTTCAGTTTTAAATTGCGGTCAGAACAGATTAGTTCACAATCGATTAAAACTGGTCTTTCATACCATTTACAATTTTTTTGACCAACATCAATGCATATAGAAATAAATATATTGTAAATCAAATGCAAACCATTTTTGTAAAATAATAAATTTGATTTGCATAGGATTGTAGTCAATCGTAAAACAAAATGTTTTGGTCTGTATTTGATTTAGTTCATTATGACCATATTAACCATTCTATTACTCTTAATTGATATGACACAATTCTTAACCTGAAATAAAAAAAGAGATGAAACAAATACGTTGTGAAAATTGTTTAGGAAAAAATCAGTCATATTATTCGCAAAAAGGCTTGAGAATTTTCTTTTCAAGAAACATCAAATTCCACAAAAGAAACAGTACTCTTTACTACATAAGACATATTGATAATACATACCCAGAGCAGATTCATTTCAAAAAGTCTGAAGTTTAACGTCAAAGAGACTGGAGCGGCTCTGACTCATCTGACCTGGTCGTAAAGTCTAACTCTCGTTTAAGAAATAAAAACGTGGCCCATATAAGAATTTAACTTTCGTTTTCTTTTACATCTGGAAATGTGGGAGTCGTAAACAACAAAACTTCTGCGATTTCGCCGGAGTTAAGGAAAGAGATAGCGATTCAGCGTTTGAGATGTTCCTTCGGGGAATCGGGCGGCCATTGTTGGCCAAAGTGAAGTTGACTAAGGAGGTCGTTGGGCTTGACGTTGTATCGAACGCGAGAGCTGTGCTGATCGATCTCTACAGCAAAACCTTAATGCAAAGGCCATCTTTTTCGTCGAGTTTCCGATTGCTAATTCGATCAGAGCCTTCTTCCCTCGCCGGATCTGGCCTTCTCCGATCGGACGGTGATTGCATAAAGCGGAGATTACGATGTCGGCGAGTCTCTGCCCTTGACGAATCTGTTCAATCCCGTCGCGTATTGCGTTGTAGACGTCGAGGGATCTGATGCTCCATTTGAAGTAATCCGAAATCAGACGGTCCATCAGAGACCTGGAGATATGTGATTGAACACGGTAGATCGAAATTCATCTTGGCAGCAGAGAAACGAAGCAAGCGCATCAGATAGACTCGAGCAAACAAAAAGAGAAACATTATCAGAGACCTAAACATGCTTTTTTGTAAGGCTTAAACTTGTTATTTACCTCAGTCTTAATCTAGATCTTCTCCAACTACATTGCCAGCGATTGAGTCAGTTGACCTAAGATTATAGAGCAAAACATCTCGACAGGTGTAGGTCGTGGAAAGTGACGTACCGAGGTTGGGATGGAGCCAAAACCAACTCGACCCATGTCTGAAATGCTGAAGAAGAAGGTTATAGTAGGCTGGAGTCTGTAGAATTGAAGAGAACACATGGATGCTTCGGCGGGGTGAGGACTGTTATTTATATTGTCTAATATAAGTTGAGCTGAAACTGGTGGAAATCCAAAGGTTTGGTAAATTGAATGGGACCATGAGGGAGGTTTAAGGCCGTAAGAGCATGTCCATTGTAGTCCATTGTAGGTTCTTAGGTGGAATTTATTAAAAATAAATAAAAAAAGAGGTAATTAGTTAAAGATCAATCCTTAAACTTTAACTGTAGCGCATAGGTGGTACTTTATGAGTGGTTCTTTTTTTTTTGATTTTTGATTTTTTTTTTATCTGTAAAAAAAATTATATATTAAAAAATTAATTAAGAACCCCAATAGAGGTTCATGAATGTACATGGTCTAAAGTTGGAAGGAAGACAAAGAAAGATACTAAAATAATCGGTCTCTTTATATACTTTCGATTTACCTTTTATATAAATTTATTTTCACATTCAATTTTAAATAAATCTTTGATTTATATTTTATTCTAAATCTAAATCCATGTATACAAATTGTGGCTTAAATAACTGAATTCACAAATCCGTAATCATTTTTGTGGTCGATAAAACAACAAAGTGGACAAAAATAAGTGTCATAACATAATTAATGGGGAAAAAATGAAAAAGAAAACCAAATGCATCTTGCGTTGTTTGGAAGGCGAAAGAAGAGCAGAATCTAGTTAATTAGTTAGAGCATGTGTAGTAAGGGTTTAGAGGGGTTCTTAGAGGGGGGGTTCTTAGGATTTTATTATTATAAAATTAGAAAGGAAGAGAGAGAGAGAGAGAGGGGTTCTTAGCCAAGAGCTTTTAAGACCCGGGTTCGCCACGTGGCGCAACCCGGTTGGTCAAAATTTTTTTTTTTTTTTTTTTTTTTTTTCTTTTCCTGCAACCAAAAAAAAAAAAAAAAAAAACATTAAAAAATTATCTTAAGAACCCCAAAAGGGGGTTCACTAGTAAACATGCTCTTAGTTAGAGCATCTCCATTGGAATGAGAGTATCTTATGAAAAACTACTACTAAAAATTAAATCAAAATTAATTAAATAATAATTTTAAAAATTTTAAACTCTAGAATTAGTCCTTATTTGAGAAACATTTAGAAACCTCCTTTCTCTTTGAAAGATTGTTACTTGTCATAATATAAGTGATTCATGTTTTTCTATATAAATCAAATATCCTTTGATTTAACATTTTAGTATATAGTTTACAAATTATTAATTTTTACTTTTTAATATTTTAAACTATAAAATAAAATTATCTATATATTAAACACCATTTTGTATAGTTTATATTATATACTTGTATTTTTAAATTTTAACTATTTATAATGTATTGTGTTATAATTTTATTGTTACTGTTATTATAAATGATTTAAACATATATAATAATTAATAAAATTTAGTTTATTTAAAATATAATTATATATGTCAATAAAAATTAATTAAAATTTTATTATGATAATATTAATATATTAATATTATAGTGGTGATAAACTTAATGGATTTCTCACCAATAGACATAAAAACTAAGCTGAAGTTGTCAAACTAAAATATATTAAAAATAATATTATATTGATGAGAAATCTAGTGTTGCTTTTATAGGATTACAAGTTAAATGAAGAAGAAATTAAGTTAGTAGAAACTAAGAGCATGAACAACAATGAAACCCACTAGGGGTTTCTTAAATTTTTTTTTTAAAACCGTCTCTTAGCTAAAGACTTCTGAACTCGGTATGTTAACTATTTATGTGGGTCTCACGTAGGTCCCACGTGAGACCCATAATATTTTAATATATTTTTTTTAAGAAACTTACCTAAGACACTACGATGTATGTGCTCTAAGAGCTAGTCCATTGTGGGTTTCTTAGCCAATTTTGGCCCAGTTTCTAAGAAGCTTTTAATTAAAAATAAATGTGAATGGTTGAAAATGCTAAGGAGCGTTTCTTATTTTAGAGACTTAAGCCACCGTATCTTAAATACGTGGCAGGCTCTGGTTGGCCATTTTTTTTTCCTTACAGTGAAGAACGATCGTCACCTTCCCAAATCTCCAAGAGTAGTATAACGAAACCAGTGATGGATCTCTCTCATGTTACGGAAGCTTTAGCCGTCAAATCATTTGATAAAATCGCTGATATCTGCGATAATCTCAAGCTTCAGGTCCCTAATTTCTCTCGCTATCATTGTTTCTGGTGTTCGCTAGGGTAAGTGGATTTTTGTGTTCGATTTTATCGATCTTAATCAAATAGGTTGCTGCGGAAGGAATCTCTTTCCATGATGACTGGCCTTACGCAATCCATCTTCTGGGTTACTTGTACGTTGACGATTGGTGAGTTTAAGTTTATCTTGAGGCTTTTAGTCCTTGAGAATTGTTCTTTCTGCTTCGAATTGAAATTACAGAAATGGCTTTTGATTTGAAGTCTAGGGGAGTTAGCTAGCTGCTGTTTTAACAGTTTTGCGTCTGTGTTTGTAGAGAAATATGATTTTTGCTGTACATTACCTGGGTTTTAAACTTGCTTTTGAATGGAAAAAAAAAACTGTAGTGATAGCGCACGTTTCCTCTGGAAAACAACACCTACAAGTGTGAAGGAGAGCAAGCCTGAAGTTGTTGCAGCTTGGAGGATTGGTCAGAAGCTGTGGACACGTGACTATGCAGGTGTATATGAAGCTATTCGGGCTTATGATTGGACTCAAGAAGCTCAAGATATGGTTGCTGCTTTCTCAGGTACAGTTTCTGTGTTGAAATACTTTTGGCATATTGAGGATTTGAGATTGACAATTTCTGTATTGGTTTTGTTGAAGATGTTTACACAAAAAGGATGTTTCAGCTCTTGTTATCTGCCTACTCCACAATTGCCGTCCGTGATTTGGCTCTTTTCCTAGGGATGACAGAAGATGATGCCACAACTTGTAAGCTTTCGTTCTGCAAAATCCTTTGCTTTCCTGCTACATCACTTCTTAGATTTCTACTGAATTCGTTCTTACATGGAAACTAATCTCAAAAAAGTTATCCTTTGAGACAATACTAGTGTCTCAAATGGGAATCAGAATGTACGAATCTATAATTGATTATTTGTCTTAATGATGTATATACACATATGTTGTGGAGAATGAATGGGAAACTAATTTTGTTAAGATATATTTTTATTTTAAGAAACCCAAATCGGGTAACACCAATGGAGGACACAAATAAACTAAATCTCTTAACTATTCTTAACTAACACAAATATTAATAAAATATGATTAAGAAACCCACATTGGATAACACCAATGTGGGTGCTCTAAGGGAATTGATTACAGATTTCTAAATTTATTGAGACAGTTACGATGGTTGGTCAAACCATTTATTGGAGAGTGAAGATAAAGTTGAAAGTGGGGCTACATATAATGTTAAAAATGTGGAAGCCCATTTTTTGAGCTGGGTACAGACTTAATATATAGGCCCAATGTTTTTATAAAAATTCTGCTGACGTGGCGCGCTGTGGAGAGAACAAAAGCTCTCATTATATAATAGACTAGTGGTTATTCCACGCTATGCGCGGATTTTATTTTCAAAACTCCTTAAATTACATTTATTTTGATCATATGTATTTGGCTATACGCTAAATAAAACTATCATTTGATTAATAACTGATGAACTTAGTTGATATGATATCTATGGTTCTTACTCTTCAATTATTTTTGTTCGGTGATTTATCTTGCTCGAATCAATTTAGGGAATATAGAAATGCATTTCTTAACCAAATTGATAGCAGCAATAGATTTGTCACGGTTTAGATTTGTTCATGTTGTCAAATCAAGTAGTAATTTTCCTGGTTTGAATTTCTTTAAGCTGACACTAACGTAATTTAGTTAGAGCAGAAACATTAGTGATTGGTTTCTCTTAAAATATACGTAAAGCATAATGCGAAATATACTTGTCAATAACATGGTGGTGGACATTGCTAATTATCATAGACTTATATATGTAAATTTGTTGATTTATTAAAAATGAAGCATGTTGTTCCTAACTTCAAATAGCAAAATACAAGTTGACTGAAATAAAAAATGCTACCATAGATTTCTAGAACCTTGTTTTAATTACATTAGCCTTGCAAGTGTTTTAGTCAGAATTTTTATTCTATCAAATATATGTGTAATATATATATATTATGATTGTATTATTTAAAATTGTAAGACAATTAAAATTATTTAAACCCAAAATGTGTTGCTTATTATATTCAAAAGTACATAAGGTAACTAAGATGAATAAATAGCTAAATCTTAGTTATGATTCAATTATTCTTACATTATTGGAAACATTTTAAAGTTTTTCTATATTTTGTATCTTATATTTTTACATTGCTAGATTGGAGACATATGTTATTTTTAAGTTTACGTAAAATACCTACTTTTACATTATCTATAGGAGAGCTTAACATATATGTCACGAAAAACTAATTTCTTTTGGTGGCTGTTTTTTTTTTCTTTTACATGAATATATATAGTTTTTCAATTTTAGACAAACCAAGATATTAATATTTTTCTAACTAAATAAGGTATTCAACAGTAAACCTTAAGATAACCTCAATCTATTACTTTGAAGATTATATTGTGTGACGTATTAGTCAAGTTGGGTATAAACAGGGAGGGTCTATGTGTGGCTTGTGGGGGAACCAAAGTACCGTGCTCGTCCCGGTTTCTAAACAGGGCATAGCAAACTGTTGCTTTTAGTGTCATGTCATGAGTGTCAATATAGGGTACTTGTTTCTCACAATCCATTTGGGTTTTTTTTTTTTTGTTAGATGGGTGGTTTGCAATGATGCTTATGTGAATGCTCAGTTTTTTTTTTGTTGGTTGTAAGCAGTGCGGGCGGTTTGTTTTCTGCTGGTTTGGTTTCGTGTGGATTTAGTTCTCTGATTTGTTTTTTTTTTTTTTTTTTTGATTAACCTGGGGGTATCCCGGGCCTATGGAGGAGCCCAGACTAATTCCCAAGGGGAGGTGCAGCCCACGGATAGACCCTCTCTCCGGGTATGCAAATGGGCCGTAAACAATGGGCCCATATCCGTGTGGGTGAGCAGAGGAGTCATTTTTGTTTCCGCCTGGGCTCGAACCCGGGAATGGTGTTTACCACCCCGAGCCCCTCAACCACTTGAACTACCTCAACCGCTCGTTCTCTGATTTGTTTGTAGTGCAGGTTGTGTATGATTCTAATTATAGTTTTTTGATTATGTTTTAGTCAGGTTATGATTTTGTGATTTATATAATTTTGTATTTTGCTTATGTTATTTGTCTCAGAACATTTTTATTACTTGGTGAATATGTTTTATTTAAAATTTTACTATTTTTTCGTTACAAATATAAAAGAGTATATATAAGGAAAGTGAATGATGTTGAAACAAATATTTTCCCTTTTTAAAGTGTAGTAAAAACCCTTGTTCTAAAACGCGCCGCCTAAGGGCGATTATACGCCAGAAAATCGCAAATCGGACCTTTACCGCCGCGATTTGGAGTTATTCGGCTCAAAACTCGGTTATTTTGAAAACTCAAGATTTTGCTCGTTTAAACTTAAAAAATCGAGTTTGATTGAGTAGATCTACCATTTAAAAGTGTAAATATAAAGAAAAACCGAAGAAAAAGTGAAGAAAATGGAGAAAAAAAATGTTAAGAGCCGCCATTTTTAGGTTGAAATCGCAGAGACATAAGAGGAAGAAGATGCATCGTAAATTACTATTTTGCCCTCAGTGATTGTTTTAAGTTAAATAACCAAAAAAATACTACTAGAAGCAGAACCCGCGACTACGTAGACACAACGTGCACACGAAGACCACTGTGATAGCTTAATATTTATGTTATAATGTAACATAGATACTATATATACAAATATATTATTATATATCTAAAAATTCCGCCCCGCGTATACCCCGCCTTTATCCTGAGTTTTCTTTAACTCGCTAGGCCCGGGTCCTCCGCGCGGATAGCGCCTAACGCGTTTCCGAACAAGGGTAAAAACATAGAGGTACGACGTCGTTCAAAAAAAAAAAACATAGAGGTACGACAAAATTAATAAATGAGAAACATCTCCGACATAAATTATATCATATACATGTTTGTGCTCTTTAATTGTTTTAGTCTAATTTTTTATTTTTGAGATTTTTATTTTTATTTTTATGTGCAGCTTTTGATAGCATCATTTAATTTCTTAAAGTATAACTTGTTACCCGTCTCGAAGGTAATAGTGCTTTATCATGCATTTTATTTTTAGATGTATTTAAAATATGATAAATAATATAATTAAATTTCCGTTTTTATATATTTAGTTTCATATATTTTGAGATTGAAGTTTGAGACTAAAAGGACTGAGTATTTTTCCTTCTTTGATGGTTAATATATGGAAAAATAGAAATTTGTTCATTTCATACATTTTCACAATGGTGCACTTGTATGAATTTGATAAGTTTTTTATGTTATGATTGATGCAGAATTTATCCGATTTGTAATGTATTTTATTATGTACATGTTTATTTTGTAATAGTGCTATGCTGTGATGGTTGGCCGCCGTTTTCCCGGACTCTGCTCGTCATCCACCTCTACACCTTTCCCATTAGCTGCTCCGTCATTGACAATACGGGAGACGGTTATTGTCTTGCGTGTAGCTGTGAACGTGAATGTGTCCACCTTAACCTGGAACTTGTACCTCTGTCCAACCATTGTCTCCAAACATTGGGGTGCTGGGACAGGGGCATAGTCATGCGATAGCGTTTGGGTATCCTAAAAGATCTGGAGAAGAATTCTCTTCTTTCTCTCAAAATGTTACAATGGTGGCTACCTCTATGATATACAATATTAACATTAACCTAGTATGTATCATGGGCCTTACACACATATAAAGCCCAATATAGCCTAATACCCCCCCCCCCTCAAGTTGGAGCATGGAGATTCCGAATGCCCAACTTGGACAAAATAGCTTGAAAAGGTCGTCCTCCAAGTGCCTTAGTGAAGATGTCAGCTAGCTGTTCAGTCGTAGAAACATGCTTTGTCTGAACAATTCCAGCTTGTATGTCGTCTCTGATGAAATGACAATCTAACTCCACATGTTTCGTACGCTCATGAAACACAGGATTAGCAGCTATGTGAAGCGCAGATTGACTATCGCAGTACAAGTCCATTGCACCAGAGTGTGCAATACCCATCGTGAACAACAAGCTCTTTATCCACTTCAATTCCTTCAATGCCATAACCATGGATCTATACTCTGCTTCTGCTGAAGAACATGATACCACATCTTGCTTCTTTGACTTCCACGACACAGGAGAATTCCCTAACTGTATCAACCAACCTGTCAAAGATCTCCTCGTAATTGGACATCCAGCCCAATCTGAATCACACCAACCTGTAAGGTGAAAATTACAGTCAACTTTCAATAGAATTCCCATGCCCGGACATCCTTTCAAGTAACGCACAACCCGCAATGCAGCCATCCAATGATCTTCTCTTGGTTTGTTCATAAACTGAGACAAGATATGAACCGAGTAAGCCAAGTCTGGTCTAGTCGCAGCCAGATAAATCAGTCTTCCAACAAGCCGTCGATACTTTTCCGGATCATCAAGTAGCTTCTCCTCCGATTTCGCCAATTGATGGTTTGGCTCCATCGGAAACTCAACCGGCTTACCACCAAGCAAACCAACATCAGCAATAATATCAAGAGCATACTTTCTCTGTGATAAATAGATACCTTCCTTGTTTCTTGCAACTTCTAAGCCAAGAAAGTACTTCAATCTCCCTAAATCCTTCATATGAAAACATCCACTCAAGTATGTTTTAAACTTCTGTATAACTTCAGAATCGCTCCCTGTCACCACTAGATCATCAACATACACTAGAACATGCAAGTGAACGTTTCCACGCACCAACGAGAACAGAGAGTAATCAGCTCTACTCTGTTTGAAACCATACCTCAAGAGTGCCTTGGAAAGCTTAGAAAACTAGCACCTTGGAGCTTGTTTCAAACCATACAATGATTTTTTCAGACGACATACCATTCCATTTTTAGAAGAGCCGAAACCTTGTGGCAATCTCATAAACACTTCCTCATCCAAGTCTCCATGGAGGAACGCATTGTGCACATCCATCTGGTGCAGTTCCCAATTCTTCCCAGCAGCCACTTGAAGAACTAATCTAACAGTGCTCATCTTTGCAACTGGAGCAAAAGTGTCAGAATAATCAAGTCCTTCCTTTTGTCGGTTACCACAAGCGACCAGTCTCACTTTATACCTTTCAACTGTTCCATCAGCATTATATTTAATTGTATAAACCCATTTGCTTCCAATAACATGCTTACTGTAGGATTATGTTTGTTCTTAGGTTCAATTGTCAGATTACAACCTATCACATAATCAACTAGGATCTAGGTGATTTGCAGTTGAATCATAAACAGATCAGGATCATTACCTTATGATTGCAGCGGATTGATCAAGGGAATATCGAGATCTGCAAGAGCTGATGATTACCGGCTCCTCCTAGGTATCCACACGCTTACAAGCTACTGGATCAGGCTGCTAGACCAAGCTGGAACAACAGAGAGAGAGGAGGACGGCCAGACCTAAAAATCGCAGAAACATAGGCTAACTGGCGCCTCCTCTTCCTTATATGGGCCCAAGTAATTAAACTAATGGCTTATTAGGCTTTTGGGCCCAAGACCCAAATCAGACAAAAAGACTGTATTTTGTCTGGCCCAATTCTCTGTACAAATACAGTAAATGTCTTGCATCTTACTGTATTAATTCCTTGTTAACTTTCCCGTTAGCTATGGTGTGTGACCCTTAGGGATCATACAATACTGGTAATAAGTACTTAACTTATAGATCAAGAGCGGGCTCTAGCAAGTCATCATGACCTCCCAGTATTTATGACTTATGTCTGATCTCGACACTTATCATACTTTCTAGAGATAGCACAGTAGATTTCAGGACATTCCCAACAATCTCCCACTTGTACTGGAATCCTACATTCCCTAATCCTTTTGTCTCAATATCTCGATCTGGCATAAGGCAAGATGCGTGTCATCCTTATATAGCCAGACCATGTTCATCGGACCAGATTTGATACTGACAATTCAAACGACTTGGGCAAGTCCGTTTGGGAGTGGCCACTCTCTTACCAGCTATCAAGTCTCCGATTGGCCTAGAGATATTACCTCCGTTAAACGGCAGGGACAAATCCCATCTTGTTCCATCACTATGAACTACACACTTTATAATACACCCAACCAAGGTCCTTATAGCTCCCAGTTACGAAACAGCGTTAGACAATGATCAAAGCGCATCAATCCATGTGCAGCCACATGCATGCGAACTCAGGTCTAAGGACTATACTCTATAGTCGTAAATGAGAACCTTTTATGACACAGATATCAATATCTTGTAGAGTTCTCATCAGCGGGCCATGTCCGGTCATATGCTCCCTACATATACCTATGTGTTGACTTTGATGCCGCGCATCCATGACCCATGAAACTTGGTCATAAGTCTCAACACACTCTAGTCTCAAGTGGTTGTTGGTGTTCCAATTTCAACAACCTTCGACTATGGACACTATGATTTATGTCATTTCGTTAAATATGGGGTTTCATGATCAAGTCTTTCTCATGTACTTCGATGGCCCATATATAACGACATGAATCATTTTGGAACGATTATTTAAATCACAGTTAAAATAATCCAGAAATCATAAATTTCATAAACATAAAATATTATGTTTACATGAACCTTTCAAAACAACTAAATAAAGCCCTTTACTAACTCCCACTGAAATTAAGACTACATCTTAATTTCACTTATCCTACAGCTACAGTCCGCGACTCGTGCTTAGGCCTAAGGAGTGGCTTTGTTAATAGATTAGCAACGTTCTCATTCGTTGAAACTTGCTGATCTACTTAACACCTCTATCATTTATCTCACGGAATAGGTTATACCTACCCTCAAGGTGTTTGGACCTCTGATGTGCAGTTAGCCTCATCTGTGCTAGGAATCACATCAAGTTCAGTGATGAACTCTTCTTTCCAAACAACCTCTTTCGCCGCTACCCAAGCTGCGAAATGTTCAGCTTAAGTCATGGAGTCAGCAACAGTGCCTTGCACCGCCAGACAGACACAAGATATAACCGGACTGTGACCGGAAATCATCTTTGTCTGTTGGAAACTTGCCTTTCAAACTCTACCGACTTGTAGCACCTCACTTTCTCCGTAAATCAAGAACTTATCCTAAGTATTTTCCAAATACTTGAGGATATTCATTACGTCTATCCAGTGATTCTTATGTTTACATGGCTGGTCTATACTTGTCTTGCTTAATATTAAAGCAACATCAAAACAAGTACGTGTCATGGCATACATGATAGATCCAATTGCCGACGCATATGGAATCTCATCCATGCATTCAAGCTCAGCATATATCGTAGGACACTGTTTCTTGCTTAACGTAATGCCATGTGACATTGGCATAAAACCCTTCTTGGAATGCTGATAACGTGTAGGACTTTGTCAATATAAGAATCCTGACTTTGTCCTATCAGCTCTTTTGGATCTTTATCTTTAGATCCAAAATCCAAGAACATATGTGGCTTTACCCATGTCAATCATAAAAACAACTCCCAAGCCAGTCCTTTACCGACTGCAGCATTGGAACGTTATTTCCGAGAATCAGTATGTCATCGACATACACTATGAGAAATGCAACATCGCTCCCACTTATCTATTAGTAAACGCACAGTTCCACTTCGTTCCTGTTCAAGTCAAAACCTTGACTACTTCAACATAACGAAGATACCAACTCCGATATGCTTGCTTCTATCCATGAATGGATCGATGAAGCTAACTTACATACAGTATAATTTTTCGGAGTCCGGGCTCACTTTCGCTTCTGTGAATTTCGCAGGTTCGTCACTTTCAATGATCATCAGATCATGGCAATTAATCACGAGAAATCACTCTCGGATTAGTGACGGATTCATTCAGATCTGCGAACTTCAGGCTCTACAGGTGTAGATTCTACAGAAATCTGTAAATCCATCCGCTGCTCTCCCTCAACAGGTTGAGCAGCCTCCTGTATTTCTCGAATTTCTTCGAGTTATACTTTTACTCCCACTGTTCTTCTTGGAAAGAAACTTTCCTTTTAGAAAACAGAATTCCGAACAACCTAACTTCGTTTTCGGAATGGACGTAAAAAGTAACAAGCCTTGGTTTCCCTAGGACAACCAGCGAAGTAGCACAACTACAAATACTCAGTAAAGACGAATTTGGATCATTTCCAGTCCACATTTATGTGGTGTCTTTCAACTGATATTGGTGGAACTATTTCAGCGTAAACTTAGATATTTCTAGAGCGTTATTCTTAAAGAATATCATGGAAGATTCGTGTGACTCATCTTTAATCATTTCTAATAAGATCTGATTCTTTCTCACAGAAACACCTCCAGGTTTTCAGGAGAAATGAGCTGTGAAACGACTTCACACTCATTCAGATGATCACACCATCAATGAATTAAGTATTCTCACTCGTGATCCAATCCAGAGTCTCAATACTTCTGCCACTCAGATTCTATACCTCCTTCTGGAACTCTTTCGACCATTTCAAAGAATTCCGACTCGTGTCTCATCAAATGAACACAGTCATACTCACTGAAGTAATCAGTAAAGATAATGAAGTACAGGAAATTTTCTCTGGCATTACTGCTCATTGGGCCACATACATGAGTATGTTTAAGGTCCAATAAGCCTTTGGGCCTTTCTCTAGCTCGGCTAAGATTGTCCCTTTGTCTTTTGGTCCAGTAAGCAGAATTCAAGTCTCATAAGATATCCGATCAAATGAGCCCAAAAGTCCATAACTATGGGATTTCTGAATCCGACTCACTCTATGTGACCAAAACATTTACGCCAAGAAAAATCAGGTTTAATTCATCAGATTTAAACCAATTCAGTATTTATGTCACATTTAGGCACTCTTTGGTTTAAGATATAAAACCCATTCCTTGAATAGGGTGCTACAATTAATATTTCATTAAGATCAAAAGAACAAAACTTGTCTTTTATCAAAATGAAAAACATTCAAATTCTTACAAGAAAATGAAAGACAACTCTGCTTAAAGCAGGTACATTGTAGCAATTACTTAATATAAAACCAAGCCTCAAAGGCATCTATAAGTGAAAACCCTACGGCTGAGGCAGCATCCATAGCTCCTTCCAGACACGCAGTTCCACTTGTCCTTCCTTCAACGTTCTACTATTGCTTAGGCTCTGCATATTATAACAAATATCAGTGCCACAACCAGTATCCAATACCTATAAGGTAGAATTTGAAGTAATAACATGAATACCTGAGGAAGTAGTCTCATACATCACCTTCAACTCCTCATAATCTTCCATGAATTTAATGCAATCTCTCTTCCAATGCCCAGTCTCTTTACAGTAGCAGCACTTACCAACGTAAGATGTATCTGACTCGGGCTCAGAAGACACAGACTTGCCATGATTCAAAATCTGGACAACTTTGTCTTCACCCTTGTCAGCACTAGGTTTAGTAAACCTACTCTTCTCCATTATGAGATTATACAGGGTACTCTTCACGTTTGGCTCAACTGTCTTGAGCATATCATGCAGTTCAGTCAGCGTCTTCGTTAAGCCTTTCTTGATATAGTTCCTTTTGAACTTATCATAGCTTGACGGCAGTGACTGCAGAATGATCTCAGTTGCCAATTCTTGGCTAACTGGATAATCCAGTTTCCTCAGGTTATCAATGTAACCCATCATTTTACTGACATGAGGACTCACTGGATGATCATTTGGTAGCTTGCAGCTAGTGAGAGACTTAACCAACTGGTATCTCTCCACTCTTACCTGCTTCTGAAATTTCAATTTCAGGCTGCTGATCATCTCTATTGGCGACTCCATGTTCTCATATTGCTTCAGCAAATCTGAGTCCATGGTAGCCAATATCAGACCACGCACATCTACCACATCATTATAATGCTTATTCCAAACATCATATACTGCATGAGAGGCATTGGACCCGATCCTCTCGGGGAGAGCTCTCTCAAGGACATAGTCCTTTCTCTCCTGCCTGAGGACTAGCCTCAGGTTCCGCGACCAAGTCAAGAAATTTGATCCGTTCAGTTTGTCCATCTCAAGGACAGACCGGATCGAGAAAGTGTTTTGATTGTTTGTGCTAGTCATAACTGAAATTTAGAGATAAATAGAGTTTTAGTTATTTAGTTCATAAAAGAGTAATCTTAACAACTTATAAGAAAACTCGCATTGTATTCAAAATTTCTTTGTTTATCCTCATAAGAATACAATGATTCCGAGATCCATGTTAAACTAAAACCAAAGTGGGCCACTGGCCGTCACCCAGAATTAGCTAACTAGGTAAGCATACACACAGCTAGTTACAACTCATATAACTCTCGGTTGTGAATTGGACCCGAGGCCCAAATTCACCAGATGTCTCAAGGCCCGGGACTCCCGATGGCCCAGTCAAGGAAACCAATCTCTTACAGCCAAATAATCATTAAAGTCTGGAACTCCCAATGACAGTAATGACTATGTACTACTATACTTACGCAAAAACAGACACCTCACACTGTAAGCCATATCTGTAATTGAATAAGCGTTAAGTAGCTGACAAGATTGGGCAAGACATCCAAGCTTGATATTAGTTTTGAGGATTTTAGGTTTTCTTTCCAAAATAGAAGATTACTATTTTGGGAAACTTACTTATTTTAGAAACTTTCTAAATCTAGAAACATGCCAAAAATAGAAACTTCTAATTTAAAGTTTTATTAAAGTTTTCGGTTGGGTCACAAATTATAGGCCCAATTCTTGGCCCAAGACCACATAATTCCAATTGGCCCAATAATTTGACATAACCGAGTCGGTTCATTAATTCTGGTCCACGACCAAATTAACTACTAAATCCAACTGGTTATTTACTAAACCAGACCAGCTCTAAATTATTTGGTCCAACCAAATCAAACTTAGACCAGCCTTCGGTTTAGGTTAAAATTCAATTTTGAATTTAAATCCGGTTTAACCAGAAATTAAATAATACCATCTGCATTAAATAATTTCCAGCAAACCGCGATTTGGTTAACCGCTTGAACCACCAATTAAATTGGATCGGTTCGGTTAAGTCCAAATCAGGAAGAAATAGATTGGTCTAACCAATCAATTTTAGCTGATTTTGACCTAACTTGCGGGTTAAGCTTAAGCTAACAATGAAACACAATCGGATTGATCGGTTCATTGTCGCGGGTTAGGGAAGGACGAACCGCGAAGCTCGGCTGAACCGATTGGCTACTCGCGGAACGTATGCCTCGCCATCATATCGATCGATATCACGCTCCCTCGTCGATCGATACTCGCGTGCATCAGCTCGTTGCGATCGGGTCATCGGGACAGCGAGAAGCAATCGATCCGATTGATATCGATCGATATCACGCTCCCTCGTCGATCGATACGGGCGTCCACTTCGCATACCGATGGGTTTCAATCGGTTCATGCGATTTACATATTAGGTTTTCAAGTTTTCTAATCAAATTTCTTAACACAAATTCGATTCTAAACATTTAAAACAACCTAAATATGATCCAAACAGCAAAAACCTAACGACCTAGGCTCTGATACCACTGTAGGATTATGTTTGTTCTTAGGTTCAATTGTCAGATTACAACCTATCACATAATCAACTAGGATCTAGGTGATTTGCAGTTGAATCATAAACAGACCAGGATCATTACCTTATGATTGCAGCGGATTGATCAAGGGAATATCGAGATCTGCAAGAGCTGATGATTACCGGCTCCTCCTAGGTATCCACACGCTTACAAGCTACTGGATCAGGCTGCTAGACCAAGCTGGAACAACAGAGAGAGAGGAGGACGGCCAGACCTAAAAATCGCAGAAACATAGGCTAACTGGCGCCTCCTCTTCCTTATATGGGCCCAAGTAATTAAACTAATGGCTTATTAGGCTTTTGGGCCCAAGACCCAAATCAGACAAAAAGACTGTATTTTGTCTGGCCCAATTCTCTGTACAAATACAGTAAATGTCTTGCATCTTACTGTATTAATTCCTTGTTAACTTTCTCGTTAGCTATGGTGTGTGACCCTTAGGGATCATACAATACTGGTAATAAGTACTTAACTTATAGATCAAGAGCGGGCTCTAGCAAGTCATCATGACCTCCCAGTATTTATGACTTATGTCTGATCTCGACACTTATCATACTTTCTAGAGATAGCACAGTAGATTTCAGGACATTCCCAACACTTACCATGTGGCAAATGTTCAACTGCCCATGTTTTGTTTCGTTCTTGAGCCTCAATCTCCAGTCTCATCGCTTCTCTCCATTTAGGACATTTCATTGCCTCAGCGAATGATCGAGGCACTACCCCTGCAGTGATGTTGCACAGAAATGCTCTATGTGATGCTGAAAATCTGTCACAATTGACAAAGTTCTCAATTCCATACTTTTGTCCTGACTCATCAGAACCGTTGTGTTACACACGTAATCACGCAACTTAGCAGGTGCTTCTTTCTTCCTCATTCCACGTCCTAACAATTCTTCTGGTGCAGGTTGTGTTACAAGTTCTGTTTGAGTAACACTTGTTGGTCCCGCCTGTGTTACTCCTACTTCTGTTTGTGTTACTCCTTCTGCTACACCCTCATTATACATTATCGTATCTGCTGGGCTCTCTGTTATGGCTTCGTCCAGAACATGTATTCCTGCCCCTGAGCCTCCATCTAACACAGAATGAGGTTGGACAATTGTATCTTCAACATCCTCGATTTGTGTCTCTATTTCTCTCTGTGTTACTCTTTCTGCAGGTTGTGTTACTCTATCCTGCAATAGAGAAGTTGTATCATCGTGAACAAACATGTCATCATATCTGACTCCAGTGACATCCTCAACATGTGTATCTTTCATCTCCAAATATGGGAATCGTTCCTCAACAAACGAAACATCACGAGACACAAAGATCTCATGTGTATCTAGATCAAACAATGACCAACCCTTCTTAGCAGGTAACCAACAAAAACACACTTCCTACTGCGACTAGCAAACTTATCTCCATCTCGCTTCTGGTTGTGGGCATATGCAAGACACCCAAAAATCCGAATCTCACCATACAGAGGAGGTTTGCCAAATATGATTTCATAGGGACTTTTTCCTTTATGCAATTCCGATGGTGTTCTATTAATCAAATATGCAGCACTTAACACGCACTGACCCCAAAAATCCTTTGGAAGATTTGCTTGAAACATTAAGGCCCGCGCCACATTCAGTATATGCCTATGCTTCCTCTCAACTCTCCCATTTTGCTGAGGAGTTCCAACACAAGAAGTCTGATGAATCATACCCTCTCTTCGAAAATACCCCTGCATTCGCATGAACTCGCTCCCATTGTCACTTCGTTCTACCTTCACATGCTTGTCATACTACCTTCTCGATCAGCAATGACAGTATTCCCATTAGGCAGCCCAACCAAACATGGCGAGACTCTACACACGTTCACTAGAGCATTCAACATACCGGTCATATGGTGTGATGCTCCACTATCAATTATCCACTCATCATCATAAGCTTTATCACCTACATGATTTGAAGATTCTGGTTTCAACTTCAACTTACTCAAAAGCCGATCCCATTCTCCTTTCTTCAACCCTGTTATAGCGTGGGTCGCTTCAGTGTGTTGCACAGACACGTCCATGCGTGACACAACATGCGTGTGTGCAACAACATTCATATTCTTCACCAAAGGAACGCCTTCTGCAATTCCCCTTTTTATCTCCTCTTGAGCGCATTCCGCAGCTCCATTTTTCTTGGTACACATCTTCTTCACCGAAGATTTCTGCACCTTTTCTTCAACACTAATAATCGCCATATGAGAAACGATGCTTGCGTTTGAACACGTCTCTCACAAACCAGATTCAATCGCAAACGAAAGAAACCGATAGCTCTGATACCATAAAAGATCTGGAGAAGAATTCTCTTCTTTCTCTCAAAATGTTACAATGGTGGCTACCTCTATGATATACAATATTAACATTAACCTAGTATGTATCATGGGCCTTACACACATATAAAGCCCAATATAGCCTAATATATCCTGCATGAGAAAAATCTTAGTTGATCAAAGTAGCTGTGCAAATCAGTCTTCGACCTCGGTGATTACTATGTCAGACCTGTGTGATCTCATTCATCAAGGCTGGAGCTTTTTTACCAATGAACTTCTCCACCTGCTTGTCGAAGAAAACAAACGTAGCAACGCCGCCACTGTCGTCACAGACACACGCTTCAACACGGAACCTACAACACGGGGACGATCAGATGGTGGTTAGGTAAGAGCAGTGTGTTAGAAAGGTGGTTGTGGTATGCTGTATGCATGCGTAAAGGAATATGCTTGTCCACCTGTTTCATGGCAGTAACATATATTTTTTAGGGTAATAGCACAAAAACTTTGCTTACCTGATCAAGCCCACCTTGGTTGGCTTAGAGCATTTGGGGTTGTCGCATTCTAGCATGGTTGCTGACCTCCCCATTTTAGACCTGCAGCCCAAGCAGGCTACAAAGAACCATCCGTACTCTCCGAGGACTTCAGTGATCGTGGCAGTGCAGATGAAGCTAGCGATCTGGATTCAAGCGATGTTGAAGCTAACGATCCAACTAAATAATAGTGGTAATCTTCAGAGCACATACCTGTGGGGTCTCAGTCGCTATGAAGCTGTGAATCTCGTCCAACGAAACCGTCTCAAGCTTGGTTATGGCGGAAGTGGCGCTGTTCCCTCTTGGGATTGATTGGTCACCATCTGCAAACCTGCGGAAGTGGTTATTGAATAAGCTGCTCAAGCATTGTAGTGTTATTAAGTACGCAGTAGTATAGGAGAGAACGATGAGTAACATGACTTGGGGGTGTAAAAGCAATGTTGGTGAAGGCAATTATCAGTTTCTAACAGGCGTTCGTGTGGTATGGGTTTTATGTTCTTACCTTGCCATGTAGCTTGACGTTTCCTCGACGTCATTGTCGAAGAAGAGGCGAGTGGCAGCGGTGGTGCTCAGTGCTACGACAGCTGGCAAGGTGAATAGTGGTGAAGCGTTAGAAAATATCAAACATAAACCGAGAATTCTTATGCTATTTGTGTAGTTTGTTGATATACATTAGGAAAAATGAGGGACATGTACAAAAGTCGTCAAAGCAGAAATTGACCCGATAAACAGTTATGTTTCATAATTATCTCACTTTCACAACTCTTAGAGCCCCAATGGTGTAACCCCATTGGGGTTCTTAAAAAAAAATTAATATATATATATATATATATATATATTTTTTGGATGCTAAAAAAAAAAAATTAAAAAAACGGACCAATCACAAGGCGACACGTGGCGTGAACAGTGTAAGGATCGATCCTTATATAAAGATTTTAAGGACCTGTATGTTAACTGTGCTGTGGGGTCCATATAATATTATATAATTTTTTTTAAAGATTCTGGCGTTAAGAAACGCCGTTGTTTATGGTCTTAAAACATGATAGTTAATATGGATGGAAGATCCTACTGGCAAATGGTTAAGCATTTGAGAAAACCAAAATTACAACAAAAACTTAAGGGAATAAAATAAAAGAATAAGAAGCGGAGTCCTGAAAGAAAGGTAAAGAGAATAACTTAGAAACTCTATAAAACTTTCCAATACATTTAAAAGATGGGTAAATCGCAAAAATGGCACAAAAAGCATGTGTTGTCACAAATATAGCAATAAAGAAGAAAAATTATAAAAATAGCACAAAACATGTTTTGTCACTAAATTAGCCCTAACCCTTAATCTTAAATACTAAACCCTAAACCCTAAATACTAAACCCTAAACCTTAAATAATAAACCCTAGACCCTAAATACTAAACCCTAAACCCTAAATAATAAACCCTAAACTCTAAATAATTAACCCTAAACCCTAAATTATATAATACTATAAAAGTTTTTGTAATTAAAATAATGCTAAAAATGTGAATTATTTCTCTTGGGGCTATATTTATGATAAGGTATATTTTTTGTGCTATTTTATGCTTTTTCTCTTTAAGAAAGAGAGAAAACATATGAAATAGGGAAGAAGTTACTAATTCGTAAGTATATTTCCTACCCAAACTCAGCATAATATTTAAATTAACAATCTTTACTGTTCAAGAAAGAGGGATCATAAAGGAAAACTGGAGATGTTAATCCTAAATTTGGATACAAACTAAATCAAAATATATTCATGTCATTTGAAAACTTATAATTGATAGATTTTTAATTTATATTTTTTTAATGAGAAAGACTCACTTCCTAATGTTTTTGAGTTCAGAGTAGTGATCAGGACGACTGCGGGCTTCTCTTCTCTCTCATTCCATCGCCCTCGGAATGCTGCAGCAATGCCACCTCATAGGTAGACATGAACGGTCTCGCCAGTGCAGGTATAAGCATTCCAAACAGATTAGTTAGGGAGTTTCAGGTTAGATACGTTTATGTTACCAGTGTGTGATTTCTTGGAGGGCGTACTCTTCAAGTTGCACATGTAGGAAAACCTGTGTTTAAAATAGCGCATGGCGCTTCATTGCGATGAGCTCGGCCCAGACCGCAACATCGCAATGGCGACATTGCGCTCGCTATAAGAGAGGACATGATGAACTCAGGTCTAAGGACTACACTCTTTAGTCGTAATGAGAAACTCTTATGACACTCATATAACATCTTGTAGAGTTCTCATTAACGGGTCAAGTCCGATCATGTGTTCTCTAACACATATCTATGTGATTAACTTTAATACACTTATTAATGACTCCATGAAACATAGTCATCAGTCACCTCACATACTAGTCTCACGTGGTCGTTAATGTCCCATTTTAACAACCTCGACCAGGGACGATTTATAATTTATATCATTTATTGCTTATAGGGTTTCATGATCAAGTCACATACTTGATGACCTATAAAATGTCATAAATTACTTTGGGACAATATATATTTAATTAACACAATTAAATAACGCTGAAACAATTTCATTAAAAATAACATAACCAAATTATGTTTTACGAACATCAAGTCATAACTAAAAACCAAATATGACTCCCACTGAAAACTGATCATATCTTAAGAGATCTAATGCCTACAGCAGCAGTGTGAAACTAATGCTTAGGCCTTGGGAGGGGCTTGGTCAGTGGATCAGCTACATTCTCATCCGTCGGGACTCTGCTGATCTTCACATCTCCTCTATTCACAATATCACGGATAAGGTGATATCGCCTTTCTATGTGTTTGGATTTCTGGTGTGATCTAGGTTCCTTTGCTTGCGCAATGGCTCCATTGTTGTCACAATACAAAGCCACTGGCTCAGAAATGCTAGGAATCACACCAAGTTTAGTGATGAACTTCTTGATCCAAACAGCCTCCTTTGCCGCTTCAGAAGCAGCGAGGTACTCAGCTTCAGTTGTGGAATCTGCTACAGTGTCCTGCTTGGAACTCTTCCAGCTGACTGCACCGCCATTCAGGCAGAAGATGTAACCAGATTGTGATCGGAAATCATCTTTGTATGTCTGAAAACTTGCGTCTGTGTAACCACTTACTACCAGCTCATCACTTCCTCTGTACACCAAGAATTTATCCTTAGTATTTCTCAAATACTTCAGAATATTCTTGACTGCTGTCCAGTGACTTTCACCTGGATCCGATTGGTATCTACTCGTCATGCTTAAAGCACAAGCAACATCTGGACGAGTACAGAGCATGGCATACATGATGGATCCCAACGCCGAGGCATAGGGAATCCGACTCATGCGTTCTCGCTCAGCAGGTGTTTCAGGACACTGCTTCTTGCTGAGACTTATGATATAAGACATTGGTATGAAGCCCTTCTTGGAATCTTGCATTCTGAACCTATGTAAGACTTTATCAATATAAGTGTCTTGACACAGTCCAATCAACTTGTTTAATCTATCTCTATAGATTCTTATTCCAAGAATATACGCGGCTTCTCCCATGTCTTTCATTGAAAAACAACTTCCGAGCCAAGTCTTAACAGACTGTAACAACGGAATGTCATTTCCGAGAAGAAGTATGTCATCTACATACAACACGAGAAATGCAACTGCGCTCCCACTAGTCTTCTTGTAAACACATGGTTCTTCTTCGTTCCTGATGAAATCAAACTTTTTGACTGCTTCATCAAAACGAAGATTCCAACTCCGAGATGCTTGCTTCAATCCATAAATGGATCGATGAAGCTTGCATACTTTCCTAGCAGCATTAGGATCAATGAAACCTTCGGGTTGTGTTATGTACACATCCTCTTCCAGAATTCCATTAAGGAAAGCTGTTTTCACGTCCATCTGCCAGATCTCATAATCATAATGAGCATCTGTTGCTAGGAGAATCCGAATGGATTTAAGCATGGCGACAGGTGAATAGGTTTCTTCATAGTCAATACCATGAATTTGTTTGAAACCTTTTGCCACTAGCCTTGCTTTATATATCTGAATATTTCCATCCACATCAATTTTCTTCTTGAAAATCCATTTACACTCAATGGGTCTTGCACCATCGGGTAAATCAACCAAAGTCCACACTTGGTTCTGTGACATGGATCCCATTTCGGATTCAGCGGCTTTCAGCCACTTTTCGGAGTCAGGGCTCATCATCGCTTCTTCGTAATTCGCGGGCTCGTCACTGTCAATGATCAATAAATCATGACAATTGGTTACGAGAAATCCATATCTCTCGGGTTCGTGACGGATCCTTTCGGATCTGCGAATTTCAGGCTCCACAGGTGTTGGCTCTACAACTCTTTGTAGATCTAACTGTTGCTCCTCCACAATGGGCTGGGCGGTTTCCTGTGGCTCTCGAACTTCTTCGAGTTGTACCTTACTCCCACTATTTCTCTTGGAAAGAAACTCTCTCTCAAGAAAAACACAGTTCCGAGCAACAAACACTTTGTTCTCGGATTGGTTGTAAAAGTAGTATGCCTTGGTTTCCTTAGGATAACCAACGAAGTAACACTTATCAGATTTGGGTTCGAGCTTATCTGTAATTAATCACTTAACATAAGCTTCACAACCCCAAATCTTCAGGAAAGACACATTCGGAACATTTCCAGTCCACATCTCATGTGGTGTCTTTGCAACTGATTTTGACGGAACCCTATTAAGTGTAAACGCAGACGTTTCTAGAGCGTATCCCCAAAAGGATAATGGAAGAGTTGAGAGACTCATCATTGATCGAACCATATCTAATAAAGTTTGATTCCTCCTCTCGGACACCCCATTCCATTGTGGTGTTCCAGGAGGAGTGAGTTGTGAAACAATTCCACAATCTCTCAAATGATCACTGAATTCTTGGCTTAAGTATTCTCCTCCACGATCTGATCGAAGAGCCTTAATACTTTTGCCAAGTTGATTCTGTACTTCATTTTGGAAATCTTTGAACCTTTCAAAAGATTCCGACTTGTGTCTCATTAAATAGACATAGCCATACCTGCTGAAATCATCAGTGAAGGTAATGAAGTATCGAAAATTTCCTCTAGCACTTGTGCTCATTGGGCCGCATACATCCGTATGTATAAGGCCCAATAGGTCACTGGCCCTTTCATTTTGTTTGTTGAAAGGGGCCTTAGTCATTTTGCCCAGTAAACAAGATTCACATTTCTCACATGATTCATAATCAAATGAGCCAGAAGATGGAGCTTTTGGATTCGTTTCTCGTTTATGTGGCCCAAACGACAATGCCAAAGAAAAGTCTGATTTGTGTCATTTGATTTGAATCTCTTGGTGTTAATGTTATAGATTTGTGTGCTTTGGTTTAGAACATAAAGTCCATTCTCTAATGGGCTGCTACCATAAAATATATCATTGTAATCAAAAGAACAACATTTATTCTTAATTGAAAACTGATATCCTTCTAAATCCAAAACAGGAATAGAAATAATATTTCTGCTTATAGCAGGTACATAGTAGCAATATGAAGTTATAAAACCAAACCAGAAGGTAAAGACAAGTTAAATGTTCCTACGGCTAATGCAGCAACTCTTGCTCCATTCCCCACGCGCAGGTCCACTTGTCCCCTTTCCAACGTCCTACTATTGCTTAGGCCCTGCATATTTGTACAAATTTGAGCACCACAGCCGGTATCCAATACCCAAGAAGTAGAACCAGAAGTAGTAACATTTACTTCTATAACATAAATACCTGAAGATGAAGTCTCGAAAGTCTTCTTCTTCTTCTTCTTCTTCTTCTTCTTCTTCTTCTTCTTCTTCTTCTTCTTCTTCTTCTCTTCCAAGAATTTGTTGCAATTTCTCTTCCAATGCCCAAGCTCTTTACAGTAATGACACTTATCAGTCTCAGATGGGCCCGGCTTGGGCTTCGGGGCTGGCGCAGGCGTGTCCTGGTTCTCAACCTGGATTGCCTTGCCCTTTCCCTTGCCTTTGCCAAGTTTCTTAAACTTCTTACCCCCTTGTACCATAAGTACATTAGGAGTGCCCTTCTTGATATTAGGCTCAGCTGTCTTGAGCATGCCATGCAGTTCAGTCAACGTCTTCGTCAAGTTGTTCATGTTATAGTTCATAACAAACTGATCATAACTTGACGGCAGTGACTGCAGAATGATGTCAGTAGCCAACTCTTGGCTAATGGGACAATCCAGCCTCCCCAGGTTATCAATATAACCCATCATCTTAATGACATGAGGACTGACTGGACTGTCCTTTGGTAGCTTGCATTCAATGAGAGATTTAACCGTCTGGTATCTCTCAGTTCGTGCTTGCTCCTGAAACATGCTTTTCAGGCTAGTAACCATCTCCACTGGCGACTCCACGTTCTCGTATTGCTTCTGCAAATCCGAGTTCATGGTAGCCAACATGAGACAATTCACATCGACCACATCATTGGAATGCTTATCCCAAGCACTCCTTTCTACATGTGCGGCATTGGCTCTCGGGTTTTCAGGGAGAACAGTTTCCAGGACATAGTCCCTTTTCTCCTGCTTGAGAACAATTCTCAAGTTCCGATACCATTCGAGAAAATTCGATCCATATAACTTGTCCTTCTCAAGGACGGATCGCAGGGAGAAAGAGTTATTATGAGTGTTAGTCATAGCTGAGAACAAAGAAAGGAAAAAGGTTTAGTTATAATGTTCAAGAAATGAGAAGTCTTAACTTTTAAGAAAACTCGCATTATATTCAAACAATGTTTCCTCAGATGAATATAATGATCCAAGACCCATATTTCACTAAGCTTGAGCGAGCCACTGGCTATCACCCAAATTTAGCTATCTAGGTAAGCAACAACTTTGCTAGTTATATCCAATATAACTCTTGGATCGACATCTCATGCCCAATCCACCTGATGTCTCTGAGCCCAAAACGATTTTGATGGCTTAGTCAAGTAAGCCAATCTCTTCAGTCACGTAATTGTTGATGCCTTGCACTGCAAGCCCATCAACACGATTACCTCCTGCCTTACTTGTGTAATTGTGGACATCTCGCACTGCAAGTCTATCGCACAATGAAACGAGTCTTGACAGTTGACAAGATTGGAAAGACATCAAGTATCACTTGATATTTGGTTGAGGAACGAAACCATTTAAAACGTTCTGTTTTATTATGTTTTAATTCTTATAATTAATTGATTTATCTTGCTTTGGTTCTGTGATTTCAGGTTCAGTAACCTAATCATCGAATCTGATGTCGACCGACACTACTATAGTGTCGATCGATACAGAACAACCAAAAGTAATCCGCGATAACCGATCAATCCAATTGATCCGGTTTTGATTGCCGGTCAGTGTTGATCGATGCTACATTAGCATCGGTCGATACCAACCTAATCAAACCAATCGCAATTAAACCATTCACAGTGTTCAACCATCATTAACCAAGCTCGATAACCGGTCCAATCCAATTTAACCGATTCATCAATCTCGCGAGGTTTATGTCGACCGACACAACACTTGTGTCGATCGACACTAGGCGAAAAATAAGTTTTATTCGGGTTTTCGCCCTGTGTCGATCGATGCCGGATTGGCATCGATCGACACCATGCGAAAAACCCTAAATTTTATTCGGGTTTTCGCCCTGTGTCGATCGATGCCGGATTGGCATCGATCGACACCATGCGAAAAATCCTAAAACGTTTTCGAACAGAACCCTAAACTAGGTTTTCAAGAAAACGAATTTTAGCAAGTTTGTATCAACCATACACAGATTCAGATTCAACTAATCTAATCAACATGCTACAGATTCAATGGAACCCTAAAGCTCTGATACCACTGAAGGAATTTCTAGCAGTTCTAATCAGGATTAGCAACCCTAGTCTGAATTCCGAGCCTAGGATCTAAGGTTCATATAATTGAATCTATGGGATCTCAGATTTACCTGGTAATAAGCAGCGGAAGGTTTGCAGATAATCGAGATCACGTAGCACCTCAAACGTTGTGCCTCTACTGGTATCCACACGCACACAAACTGAACAGCAGGGATGCTAGTGCCTATTGAGATCGAATCTCCTGAGAGGTTTCTATTCAAGTTCTGGTGGCTGTGAATTAGGTTAGAAAACAGTTTAGGTCGACCATATATCTTATATATGTCGACTTAAACCACAACGGAATTAACCAACGATTAAACCGAATTAATCTGATTAATCCGCGAGTTGCATCGATCGATGCACTATCTGCATCGATCGACACTGCCCCAGAATATTGATATCGAATGCATATCACATATGCATTCACTGGATCATTACATTAATGATCAACCTCGTCTTTAACGCCCAATTTGCTTAGGTGTGTTACCCTGTAGGATCATATAACACTAGCAATGAGTTCTCAACTCATTGATCATAAGTGGCTTCTAGCAAAGCGTTATGACTACCTAGTGTTATGTGATTGTCTCATCTCGACAATACGACTTTCACTTAGAGTAAGTACAATAGATTTCAGGACATTCCCAACAGTCTGGTCCGTGAAGATGATACCGGATTCGTTGTTCGTGACTTTGTAGACTCTTTTAGCGGGTCAGATAATGAAATTGTTGAGCCTGTAGATGGTGCCTGGCTTGAGCTTACCCTGGAAGCGGTACATACAGTTTGCGGAGATGAAGCCCTGCATAGTCACTGCCTGTTGGGCAGTTAGTACTCGGAGCTCACACGATTTTGGAATATGCAGGCATCAGATTCAAGCGCGTACCTTGGAATCGTTTAGGAGGACCTCAACACCGAGTAGTATGTTTCCACTTCTGAAGTTGCGCGCTTCCCAAGAATGGATGAGCCTGACAGTAACATCTTCTTTCCAGAAATCGCCGTGGAGATCTCCGAAGCTTTTTGTGGCGGTGGTGCCAGAATTAGCTGCCATTGCCGGAGACGGGGAATGATTTTGAAGGGGGGTATATCAATGGCTTTTTTCGGACAGCTAAGAAAATATTTATAGGCATCGCAGCCTGTGTAATTTAGTGAGGGGTGGAGGTGGGACGGTAGAGATCCTTCGAGGGTTTCGTAACTCTTGCTCTTATTGCGACTTAAAGGCTGGGGCGTGAAGGCAGTAACTGAAACCGGAGGAGGGGAGGCGAGACGGAGGAGCGTGGTGGTATTTTGTCGCTTTGAGTGCGGCATATGGGATGCGAATGTAGGAGACGAAGCAGGAGACACCCTAGGTTTTTAGTTGCTATGGGCTTTCGGGTTAGGGCCAAAACGAAGCCCAGGAAACAACATAAAACCTGCGCTGTTGAAGTCCACTAAAACCATTAAGAGGCCCATATCTGCGCGTGGGTTATTATTTCGGAGTATGTCGAGTTTTATGATTCCTTAGAAGGCCACGTGGCATCGTTAGGGAAACCAGAGGCAAGCCTACGTGGACACCTCCTCGTGCTCCAATTACGAGACGTTCTTAGATCCACTCCTAGGGTGGATCTCTATATCCACCACTCTCCCCTGCACCAATCATAATTCCACGTCACAAGAATGTTAAAATTAAAAAAAAAGTAAAAAAGTGTTAGAAAAAAAAGAAAACGGCAACACAATAAATGCTATCTAACAATTAATTGTTTCTATTTTTTTTAGAGATTAGGGTTTATGGTATAAGGTTTAAGCTCTTTGGGTTTAGGGTTTAGGGAGTAGGGTTTAAGCTCTTTGGATTAGGGTTTAGGGTTTAGGGATTATGGTTTAGTTTTTTATTTTTTTAAATTTACATGTTAGGTTTAGGGATTAGGGTTTATGGTATATGGTTTAAGCTTTTTGGGTTTAGGGTTTATGGATTAGGGTTTAAGCTCTTTGGATTAGGGTTTAGGGTTTAGGGATTAGGAGTTAGTTTTTTATTTTTTAAGATTTACATATTGGGTTTAGGGAGCTTAATCCCTAATCCCTAAACCCTAAACCCTAATCCAAAGAGCTTAAACCCTAATCCATAAACCCTAAACCCAAAGAGCTTAAACCTTATACAATAAACCCTAATCTCTAAAAAAAATAGAAACAATTAATTGTTAGACAGTATTTATTGTGTTGCCGTTTTCTTTTTTTCTAACACTTTTTTACTTTTTTTTTTTAATTTTAACATTCTTGTGACGTGGAATTATGATTGGTGCAGGGGAGAGTGATGGATATAGAGATCCACCCTAGGAGTGGATCTAAGAACGTTCTCCCCAATTACCTGCTATTATATATAAGGAATTGTGTACTCACTACTCACTGCTCACTCACTTGTCCACACGTCTCTTTGATAAACCATCTTATAAAATCTTTTGAGGCTCATATACTTGTTTCATTTATGTTTGTTAACTTACAGATTTTTGCTTATTCAATTACACTTCCAAAAATTGCAGGAGCTCACTGTGAAGTTCAACTACGTGACCTTCAAGCTCACTGTTCTACTATTCCACCTCGTTTGTGTTCATTGCCATAAGAGCTTTTGGAATATTTTTCTTTTTATTTGAATTATGAGTTTTCTGTGTATGAGATACGTCTTTTATGTTGTTGGAGATAAGACTATTATTTGCTTTACTAAGTTTGTGTGTGTACTTCAACAACATGAGTCTCGTTTTTTGTTTAAAAAAAATTCGGGTATTTTGTTTATTTTTTGGGTTTTTGGGTAAATCGGGTACAAATACCTGAAAAAATCGAAAATCCGAAGACCCGAACCGAAACCAAAAGATACCCTATTTTTATGGATATTTTATAGATCTAATAATTTTGGACCCGAACCGATCCGAACCCGAAAAGACCCGAACCAAATCCGAACCGAAATTTGGTCGGGTCCTAAATGGGTATAAATTTTCATACCCGAATTGATCCGAACCCGAATAGACCCCGACCCAAATACCCGAATGGCCAGGTCTATTCTCACGTATACATAAATTAATGGAATACAAAATAGTATAATCCGCATGTAACTGAATGTCCCATCCACACTAATCCCAAAACTGTAAACATAAAAGGATGTTAGATCTTAAACCCTTAAGAAAACATTAGTTGTTACGAGTCTTGCGGTTATTAGGCAACCTTGGCCCTCTTTTTTATATGAACAACGTAACTTCTTGAAGGCTTCAATATTCTTTCCTTTTTTTCCCTTACAGATCTCAATAATATGATTGGTGTTTTTGTAGCTCATCAGTCAAACCATAAAAGTAAAACTGTTCCGTAAGAAAACTTGATTAGGTTGTTATTTACAAAACATTCCCTGAGTAGGCCATAACTCATAAGGAAGAAAAGGCTGTTAGTTAATTCTGGGCTAGAAATTTATCGTTTTCTCTCCCAAACTGCTCCGCCGTTTTATTTTCACCGTGAGCACGTGACTCTTCCCTGGTGGCCGGTTTACACCGGCGTCCCGAAAGGGCTCTCAGCAATCGTTCATGCTCCGTCTGTCCATGCCGGTGCAAGGTCTAATGGTCCTGTTCATTTTTCCGATCTAGATCAGTGTTTCGCGGCGATGCTCCCTGATTCGATTTAAGCAGCGGTGGTCCAGTGTTGTTTGTGACGCGGCAGCAAGCTCTCTAGATCTATGGATTTCGCTCGAGGATGGTGGGTTTCACAGTGGCAGTGAGTCTTCTGCCTCTTCGAAGGTATCTTCGTCTTTCTCTGGTATCGTTCGTTGCGTAGGTGTTCGAGCAATTCTTCTTCAGTGTGTGGTGGCGGTGGTGTCGTGGAGTGGTGACAGCCTCTTCCACTCGTTTTATCCCGCCAGCAAGATCTGTTTTTTGTGGACCGTTTCTCCTCCGGCTATTTTCTTCGCCGGCTCTTCGATAGGGGCTTATAGGTTCTTTGGTGCGGTTTTGATGACTTGTGTATGCAGGCTCGTGCATTGGTCATGTATCCTCTCTGCTAGCTTGGTTAACGTAACCGGCTAACTCTTGTTTCAGGGTTTTCCTTGGGTGTTATTTCGGTAAGCTTGGCTTGTTTCCTTGGTGATTGGTTTCTATTAGGTTCCTAGTATTTGGCTCGGGTTTCAAATTTTAGACATAAGAGGAGGTAGTTTGGCTTCAGAGTGGTGATGCGTGGTTTATGTGGTAGCCGACTTCGGGGAATGAGCTTGGTAGTTGAAACAACCGCTATTAAGCTCCACAAAGTAGTGTAGTCAGGCGCGGATGTATGTTATAAAAGTTGTGGCACGTGCCACACACTGATTATTATGATTTTATACGGAGACAGGCCAATTGTTAATTCATTAGGTTAATTGGTTAGTGTTGGCTTTTTAAGACCTCCAAGGAATGAGTACGATTCTCCTTCCTACCACCACTCTTATGTTTGTTTGTTTTTGTCAATACCACCACTTTTATGTTCTTATGTTACACATCTTCTATTTTGTTATCATCTGTGTAGTCATATCTCATATTTATTTTCTTTTGCATTTTCTCCATATTTTTTCACTCTTTTTCTTTTTTTAATATATTGGTTGCATTTTATATCTTCATTACACACATAATATCTTTTTCTTTTTCTTTTTAATGTCAATATATTATTTAATAATCTAATAATTCTGTGACAAAAACGAAACTAATAAATTAATACAAAATTATAAATCAAGTTAGTTATATGATTTGGATGTAATCTATCAAATATTTTAGAATCTAACTTGTAATTTATTTTTATTATTATATATCATTTTTAAAAATATCATTTTATGTATTCTTATATATAAACAGATCGAAAAGTAATAAAATATTTTGTTTATTAGTATTTTTCAAGATTCAAAATTCAAAGTATATTATAATATTTTTTTTTTTGAATAAAATTTTAATAGCCATAATTTTATTATGATTATGTTTATTTTTTTTATTATATGTATTTGTGCCACATACAAATTTTTGGTCTGGATCCGCCACTGAGTGTAGTCCCTTGTTAGTGCCAAATCTAGTTGTGCCGAGTGAGCTTCACAAGATCCCCCTATTTTCAGATCTTTTTCGCGATTTCAGATTTCCCATGAAGTCAGATAAAAAATTACGAGAGGGTAGTTTTGCAATTGACTTTCAATTAACAGACCTCTATACAAGTTTGTGAATTTCTTTGAATTTTTTTTTTATCAGACTTCACCAAGAAGTCTAAATAAGAATAGGGTAGTTTTGCAATTGATTCAAATTTGATTTTTTAGTCAGACTTCTGATGTAGTCTGGCAGTAAATTGACCGATTCTTGACTTTTTGTCACACGGAATCCAATGTGTGAAAATAATGGGGGGTAGAAACTGCAATTGACCCAAATTTTCAGATGTTGACCATAATAAGCGAAAAATCGTCAGACTTCTAAACCTGTCTGAAAATAAGGAAAAAAATATCAGACGGCTATAAACATCTGAAATTTCAAACTTTTCCCAAACGACAATAGACATATGAAAAATTGAATTTTGGCCAACACTAGATAAAAACCGAAAATGCGATGTTTTTAATCAGACTTCTTGGAGAAGTCTAGCAATTGAAATTCAATTGCAAAGTATTCTTTTTTTTTTCTCAGACTTCATAAGCTGTCTGACAAAAAGTTCAAAAATTTCCAAAGCAGACTGCGTACGCTGTCTGATGGATTTCAGACTGCGTACGCTGTCTGATGGATTTCAGACTGCATCCGCTATCTGACACTTTGATTTCAATCGCAAAAATACCCTTTTTTTTTTCAGACTGCCATAGAAGTCTGGTTTCACTACAATCAGACTTCTATAGACGTTTGAAATGTTAAAAACTTTTAAAATACATTTTATTGTATATTTGTGATTGAATTGGTTGATTTTAATTTTTATTAATGTGTGTTAGTTTTCTATGTTTCTTATGTGTGAGTTTTACATTCTTATATATGGTAATTATTTTTAAATCAAATTTTGAATAATATTGGCAATGTAGCTAATAGCATCAGACTTCGCAAAGAAGTCTGGCTTTTCCCAAAAGATCTCTAATGTGGTTTATACGTGTTTGTTTATACAGATAACGGTTCAGTTACCTGTTAATTTTGGTGAATGGGTTGTGAGAGACTAGATTTGGCATTTTGTGGTTGATAAGCTCAAAGGAGGGCGGTTATCACTTTTCGTGATGGTTCTACACATCAAGAACTTGTTGAGATAGTACAAGATACTTATATGCTGGACAAGAAAACCGAGCTGGTGGAACGGATGTCTATGCGTAAACGTCATACTCCACATTATATATGTTGGTTGTTTATTGAATGCTTTGATATGATTGAACTGATTACACCAAAGCATATCAAAGTATCAATGAAGAAGCATATTGGGATTAAGATGAGCTACACAATCACATGCAGAGCGTTTACAAGCTGATTTTTTTCAATAAGATCGCTAATGTGATGATGAGAGAACGAACTTGACATTTGGACTTGTTAATTTTATAAACTTTTAGCTCATAAGAATCAGACAGAAGTAGAGGTCTGACGACCAATTCACCACCACTTAAGGTTATTTTAGTTTGTCATATGTTAGTGTATGTAATATAAGGAGTAATGCTTTCTTACAAAAATGAGAAAACACCTAATTTACTATCAGACTTCAGACTTCAAAAGTAGTATAATATAAGACTTCATGTTGAATTTTTACTCTCAGACTTCGATTGTAGTCTGATATTAGAATTTGATTGTTTTGTGTTCCTTGTATTGTCATACACATCATGTTCCTCAGTTTTGTCTACCATGTCTACAATGTCAGTCCCACCATAGACATTCCTTGATATATGGTGAACCTCCTTGGAAATTACCTTTCTCTTCTTGTCCACCATTTTAAGAGTATCTTCAAGATTGCTCTTCTTATGTTTTCTTGCTTTGTCAAAATCACCTTCAACATCTACACTAAATCAACAGATGTATTAGTTTGCATAAAGATTTATCAATCAAAAGTTCTGTTAATTAAGAGAAACTTGTAAGAAACCAAATTAACCTATGTAGGGATTTTGTTCACAAAAAGAGAGTTTTTTTGTTTGGTTGTTGCATGGTATCAGACTTCTTATCAGACTTCATATGCAGTCTGGGATGTAACTTCTGAATCGAGCGGGAAAATTTCCCGCCTTTTAAAAAAAATTGTGTGAAAATTTTCAAAAACTTCTAAATTTCAGACTTCATATGTAGTCTGATATAAGACTTCGAGAAGTCTAAATACTCGAACCAGATTTACCTGGAAGTCTGAGAAACTCTCAGACTTCAATTCAGAAACACAAAGATGGATTTTTAGAAGGCTTTTCGGGTTTATCGGGAAAGTAAATCGATAAACCGTAAAATTCTCGAGAAGCCTATTTTTGGAGTTTTAGAAGCTATGGGAGGTCACACAGATTAATAAAATACTAGAAAATTATTTTTAGAGGTTCATATAAAGAAAAATGACATCAGAGTATTTTTGCGGATTTTTCAGGAATTTATCGATTAATCAGGAATCTCGGATTAGATCGCCAGGACACGTGGCAAGTGGCGATTGGTCAGGGACTCCACTTGTCACTACTAGAGCCAAACACATTTCACCATGAGGTGAATTGCATCTAGAAATGTTCGACAAGGGGTTAGGTGTCAATGTGATTTATTCATTTAAAGGGGACATGTGTCTATCGGAAACTTTGGCTCCAAGTTTCTCCTTTTCTATAAAAGACAAGCTTCAGTACTTCATTTCTTCACACCAAAAACCACCAACATCTTCTCCTCCTGCTTTCCTCCTCCACGGCCACCAACTTCGCCTCCTACCCATGGTTTCTTGTTTTACAAGAAAGTCCCTAAAACCCCTTAAAATATCTTAAAATCCCTAAAATAATTTACAAAAATGACTAACTTTCCAAATAATCCCTAAATATTTCTCAAATACTAAATAGTCCCTAAACAACTAAATTAGCCTAAAAACTCTCCTAAGCCCTCCTCGGAATTTTGTCAGCTCACCGGAAAAGTCAACGGATTCGCCGGAGCCGCCCTTAGCCTCGCCGTCCTCTCGCAGGTCTCCTCCTCAGTCGTCATAGGTTCATCAGACTATTGACCGTTGAATAACCACCGGAGTCAGCGCGGTTACACCAGTCAATGCTGGTGGTCAACACCGGTTAGCGGCAGTCAACGCCGGAGGTCTAGGCCAACCGGTCAGTCAACGGGGTCAGTGGGTCAACTCTGTTTGGGTCAACGCTTAGTAGAAGTTTGGGTCAATGCTTGGTAAAATTTCGGGTCAACGGTTAGAAATTATCGGGGTTTGTCGAGTTTGGTGTTCGAGGTCTTGGAGTTCTGTCAGCCATTCTCGGGTCACATCTGTCATCCGTAAATCACCGCGAGGTGGTTATGTGTTATTGTTTTTTGCATTAGGAATAAATCGAGTCTGCATATAGACCCAAAAACTATTAAATTGTAGAGTTGTAGGATATCATACCCGAAATTGAATGCGGTTAGGATAATTAAATAATTAAGAAATTAAATAAACCGGCTACGATGATAAATGTGCATAGAATGTTTAAATATCGGTAAATGGCTTGATTGATTGTTTGCATAAATAGAATTTATTGCTTGATTGCTAGATCGTTGAGTGTTGCGTTGAAAGACATGACTAGGAAATATATGCATATATAGTATATGAACTATATAAATGAATCTATATAAGAAAATTAAGAAGTAATTAAAATATTGTTTAAACCTTAACAAACCTTAGAATATTAAATAATCGGGATATAGCTAAATAGAAGTAATCGGGTTAAGTTAATTAAAGAATGATTTAATTAAACTAGTACTAGAGGTTTGTAAGTTTACTATCCTCAATGAGACAGATAAACAATTTAAAATCGAGGAATTAAATAAATAGGAATTAAAAGAATTGAAGAAATGAGGTTAAACCGTCAGGGGAGTTAATAATTTTACAAACTTCAATCTAGAGGTTAATTAAATAATTGATTTGGAATTAAAACTAAATAGTTAAAATAGAATTAAAACAAACATATTAAAATGAATTTAAGTATTTATTGGGGTTACGGGGTTAGTAATTTTACAAATTCCAAGGTAGCAGAATTAAATCAAAATGAGAAGCTCAATGGTGCAACACTCAATTATCCATGGTTTTGGTAACATTATTTGTTATCTAAAAGGTTTGTGATCCATACAGACTATGAGACACTCAAACACTTAAGGGGACATATCACATTTAAGGAAAAAACATGCAAGGTGGTTGGCATTTATAGAGACATTTCCCTATTGATAAGATCTTCCCTAGATCGGCACTTGTGAGGTTGAATAGATTTGGCTGTTAAGGCCGTGATAATGGAATGAAATCAGTTGATCAATTGGTTAGATCAGATATTTGTGGAAAAAATCTGTAAACACCACAACTTAGTCTCTTTCAGAATCACACCGAAAGAAACTAAGGATTTGTTGATATGAAACACCAACAGATTTTATTTAAACTTCACAAAGAGATTTTTTATATAAAAAAATTTCATAATGAAAGAAATACGGGGGTTTAAGATGAGTTCAAAAGATAGCTTGCATGAAGAGCAAGCATTAAATGACCTAAGAATTAACCAAAACACTTAATACAAGTTATTTTCGAAATTCTGGCTCCCCTAGAATATTCTCGACGAATTTTAAAGTTATTGGCTTGAGGAAAATCAACTAATGTGCCAAAACAATGTGAAACAATTGTCTTATTAAAAACCTTTCCAAGAAAACACGACAAGAGGAAAATAGCACAACTGATTCACATATCCAATTGGTGATTTCTTTGGGCCTGAATCTAAACAAATGTGGTTTGATTTATCTTTTAATGATCTTCATCTCCAATGTGAACTTGTCTAAGTAATCCTCTAATGGCTTGGTGATATATCATGGTTTTCGTCGGTTTTAGACCATGATATAAGTATGTTTTAGAGTCTTTTGGTGTTTCTTTAGAGTCTTTTACAGGTGTTATTAGGTATATGCACGTTTGGAGCAGATTTGGTGATTATGGCGCTTTTTGGAGCATTTTGGAGATTTAACCCGAGAGATAGAGTTCACTGTCCAAAACAGAGGATTGCATCGCTCGACACACGAGCGAGATGGGCTTTCCTCGGCGAGTTTAATGAAGAATGTGGAAATTGTATTTTTTCCCAGAAGTTTCCAATAATTACAAAGAAGCTCCAGCCGTGATTAGAGCTTTATAATTAGGTTTTTGGTGTTTAATTCTAGATACGCTTTTCATACACTTTCATACTTTGAGCATAGAGATTTTAGAGCTTTTGGGGCTGATCTGAACCTGTACTGCTTCCTGCTTTTGGAGAAGATTTTGAACCCCTTTTATTCTTACTCTTTATTTATGCAGTCTATTTATTCTATGATTTGTGTTTCATTAATCATGTCTGAGTATATTCATAGTTAGGTTTAGGGATTCTCGTTAGGAATTTCATGACTTGCTAGATTTGTTTATTCAGTTAAGGATTCATATCATATTTGTTCTTCAACCTGAATTGTGCTTAATACTAGTTTTTAACCTGATCACTTAGAATCTAGACTCTAGGTTTATAAATTGACACGAAAGTATGATTTAGAAGCTGAATTATTTAGGTTGAGCAATTTAATTATCTGCAAATAAATTTGGTTTAATTGAATTGTAAACATATCGAACTTATACTTAAGGCTAGTTTAATCTGTTAGGAATTGCAAAGAAATTTGGGTTTCTACTAATTAGACTTAGAGAATTCTCGCAACGAAAGTTGGTTAGTTCTATATCCTTGTTTGAGTTCTAGAACCGAACTTAATTTGATCATGACTGATTAATTTATCTATTTGTTTGATTTCCTGAGAACTCCCTAGACTTAGCGCTTTTAGTTGACTGCTTACAAACCGTTCTTGCTACTGATTTACTTTCTACTTAGTTACTTACTTTCTTAATTGTTTCTCCTAGCTTAACTTGACGTTCTATAGTCTATCGTAGGATTTCTTGAGTCTCTATGGTTCGACCCCTAGATACTACAATTGTTCTGTGCACTTGCAGTTGACCTTAGGGAATTTAAAACTCCGAGCATATCAAGTTTTTGGCGCCGTTGCCGGGGACTCTTTTGAGTCTTCGATAGATTTGAACTTAGGGTTTAGACTAGATTTTTCGTTTTTGTTTTTGATACTAATATTTCTCTGTTTTTCTCTGTCGCAGGTCTGATATTCGCTTAGCATCGATCGTTGCATTCCTTTGAATCGATGGTTGCAGGGCGAATTTGAGTTGAATCGATCGTTGCCTCTAAGCATCGATCGTTGCACTGCAATTACTGATGGTTTATGCAGACGCGTGAGATCAGAAGTAATCCGAACTCGAATCTCGTTAATCTCAGACTTGAGGAACTTGCTAGACTAGAGAGAACAAACAGAAAGGATCAGCGAGCAAGGATGAACAACAATCGCTTGATTCTGATACCTGATGCTGAAGGTGTTCTAAGAGACCGACATAACAATTCGTACAATGCTGCTGGGTAAAGGATTGATGCTGAGGGACGAGTGATCCCTGAACCTGAACCTCAACCTCAACCTGAAGGTTAGAGGCAGATGGTTGCTGCTAATGAGAGGACTCTTGCTGACTATAACCGACCGGATGAGTTCTATGCTAACCGGTCGGCAATTGTACCTCCTGGATTTGAGAGGAATGATTTTGAGATCAAGAATGTTTACTACACTCTGCTGAGACAGAATCCTTTCAATGGTCTCCCACACGAGCAGCCGATGGATCACATTGATGGCTTTGAAGACTTTGTCACTGGGATGAAGTACAATGGTGTGAACTATGATTTTCTCTACCTTAAGTTTTTCCCCTATTCTCTCGCTGGAGAGGCTTTAACTTGGCTGAACCAACTTGCACCTGACAAGTTTACTACTTGGGTTGCTGTGAAGAGAGAGTTCTTGAGGCACTTTTATGATGATGCTCGCTCTGATCAGTCGAGACAGGATATTATCACCTTCACCCAATGTCCTACAGAGCCTCATGGATTCACTGAAGTTACATTGCTGGGCATATTTTTCAAAGGTATTGATCTCCACTACCAGACTGCGTTGGACAATTCCAGTAATGAAAATTTCAACACAAGGACTCCTGAGCAAGCTAAGACACTGATTGATAACTTGGTGAGTAGTAATAGCACCAAGACTGCCGATAGGAGAAGGAAATTGTCTGTTGGGAAGATAGATAATCTGGAGATTGCTGATATCAGGAGCAAGTTGGACACTGTTCATAGCTTGTTGACTGGAAAGAAAGCTGTCCACTTTTCTCAGGAAGTCGAAGTGTTTCAAGATGAAGAAGATCATCAGAAAGAGGATGTGAACTACATTGGTGGATCTGGATTCCAAGGAAACAGGTTTGGTAATCAGCAAGGTAATAAGTTCTTCAATGGTGGACAGAAGAGTGCTTTCACAAGCAATCAAAACTCTTCTGGATTTGGACAGAATGCTGGTTATCAGAAGCCTTTTCAGCAAGGTAATTCTTATCAGAGAACCTATGGATCATCTTCTTATCAGACGCCTCCTGCTGCTAATTCTTATGAGAGCAAGATGGAAGCAATGATGGAACAGTTGCTGGAAGGACAAACTAAGACTCCTGTGGACTTTAACAAGAAGCTGGATGCTGTGTATGAGGATCTTAATGGGAAGTTTGAATCCTTGAGTACCCATGTAAAGCAGTTGGACACACAAGTGAACCAAATTTCAAGCTCAGTTAAAGGGAAAAATGTCATGGACACCCACATTAAAGCTTGGTCAGTCTATATTGATGATGGATCAAACCAAGGGGAGAAATTTGAGCTTAATATAGCTGAACTCGTGGGAGAGGAAGAAAAAACCAAGAGTTTTGAAGAATTGATTGCATCGATCGATGCACCTAGTGCGACGATCGTTGCAAGTCGTGAACAGACATCTTCACTTGTTTCTCGTGACATTGATGAAGAGACGGATCTGGAGTTTATTACACTATTCCCTGGGGTGTTTGAGATAACTCAACAAGAGATTGATGAACGTAGACAGCTGGAAGTGATGGATGAGAAGTTGGAAGAAGTTCCACAATCTGATGATCCACCATATCACCCTTGTGTGCAGATATACTTGGAGAAGATGCTGCCTATGGACGAAATATTGAAAGATTGGGTGATAGTGGTCCCTAAACAGATCAGTGATGTGCTGCTAACTCAGATCCCTAAGAAGCTACCTGATCCGGGTATATTTGTGCTGAGTTGTTCCATCTTTGAGGATAGCTTCAGGCGTTCTTTGTGTGATTTAGGAGCTGTTGGAAGTCTCATGCCATACTCTGTGGCAGAGAAACTGGGAATGACAGATTTTTCACCCACTATGCCTCTCTTGTTCTAGCTGATCAGTCAATAAGGATTCCAGAAGGATTTCTTGAGGACGTCCCAGTGAGAGTTGGAAGCTACTTAGTTCCGACAGATTTCTTGGTGCTTAAGTACGACAAGGAGCAGGATGATGCTCTAATACTGGGAAGACCATTCTTAGCCACGGCTGGAGCAATGATCGATGTAAGGAACAGTCTGATTGATCTCTATCTGGGAGATGAGCCTCTACACTTTGAGATGGATATGTTGCGCATGCCAAAGATTGATAGTCAAACCTTTAGCATTGAGGATGGACAAGGAGAGCAGACGAGTGAAACTTTGGTTTCAGATCCTGGAGAACATTACATCCCTTCTTTTCTTGGACAAGCTCACAGCGACACAGCTTACTCTCCACCTTGGATGAGGAGACTTTCGCAGAGGCACTCACAGTCTCTGTTGAAACCTCCAGGAGTCTGATCTTTTTCGTCCGGTCAAGCTAATGACCTTAAACAAGCGCTGAGTGGGAGGCAACCCACTGTTTGGTTGGTACATATTCTTTTTGGTGTTTTTCCTAGGATTTTACGTTTTAGTTTTGTTTTTGGTGTGTTTTCATTACAGAACTCGAGTCTGGAGATCTGCGTCGGTCGTTGCTCTTGTTGTGACGATCGATGCATGGTGATTTGACGAGGAAGAATTGCTCTGTGACGATCATTGCGGTCCTGTGCAACGGTCATTGTAGATGGTTCAATTTTAAAATTAAAGGTACACATGCGCTAAACCGGAATTGATTGGTTCAACGGCAACGATCGTTGCATTAATGCAACGGTCGTTGCATTCACGAAACAGATAAGTGCCTTTAACCTTTTCTCTCTTCTCTTCTTCCCTATTTCGACCGTCCGTACATCCGAATCGCCTCTCGCCTAAATCACTCAATTCTTAATCATTTTCGTTGATTCAAAGCTTACTCTTCTTTATTTTACACGCTCTATCCATTTCTATAACCTATTCGAAGCAATTCCGAGGTAAGGTCTCTCAAAATCATCGTTTTCGGATTCGGTTCTAGGGTATTGAAATTAGAGGTTTTTAGCTTTAAGATGATGATACCGTGCTGTTATAGGCTTGATTTAGGTTGATTGGTGATGCAATTATACTGCTTATGAGATTGTGGGATTGGTTTTTGACGCGATTTGAAGAGTTATATGGCGTCTGTGAAACCGCCTTGCAACGATCGATGCATTTATGCAACGGTCGTTGCACTGCGATTCCACAGAGAAGTTCTGCGTGACTAACGGAATTTATTTATTTTGTTGCAAATGCCTCCTCGCAAACAACCTCGTAAACGCATAGATACTACAGCAGCTGCAGATCAGCCTCCTCCACCAGAGGAGTGGTTTCTCTGCGACTCAACACCACCTGAGCCTTATCAGAGAGATCGTGAGGCCATACAGTTGCCTTGGCCTAAGAAAGATAAAGAAAAGATCCCGACAGACAAGGTATGGGATATGGAACCCGACAAGCTTCTTAAGACTGACACATTCACTGAGAGGCCGATACATGACTACTAGGATGAGTACGATACACTGCTCTACAATGGTTGGTGTGATATGGATGTTCATCAGACCAAGTTTGCTGACTATTGGACTTGCAGAGCCTTAGGCATTGATGAGCAGGGGCTTGCATTGGTTAAGGGCATTGGTCTGGGGAAAATGGCTATGCAGCACTATGAGCTATACCCTGATCTGGTGAGACAGTTGCTAGCTACTTGCAGGGTCTACTATCCTGATCCGGAGCGCAGGAGAGCCGCATATGGTATCTTTACCTTCATGAGTCTGAGAGTCAGTTATCGGATCCCCCTTCTAGATATATGCCGTATTTATGGATTCAGCGTTGAGCCTACACATACCGGTATGGCTCTTGAGTGGGATGTACCGAGTGCTCAGTTTTTCTGGGAACGTATTGGTAATGGTCGATATTGCTCGAGGACTATGAAGCAGATTCAGTTTAGGCATCCGGTGCTCAAATATGTGATACGCATCTTGGGATATACTCTGTTGTGCAAAGCTGAAGCGAACAAGATGCATAAGAATGAGCTGGAGATACTTTTCATTGGGCTGAGAGAGCAGTTTGCTGATACTGATTTGAGAGATCCCACTAGAGGACTTAACTTAGGAGCTGTGTTTGCTCATCATTTGTGCTCTCTGATGAAGAAGGCATTCGATGGGAAGGGCATTGAGACAGTGGGGAGTCTGCTTACTCCCATATTTTGGCACTGCAGGATCCCTTTAGAGGGTACGTAGCGTGATGATACAGAGGTATTTATGGATCTTAGCCATCTGCAGAGTGCTACATGGTTGAAGGAGGGACATATATGGGTCTATTATGACACAAAAGCTAGGAAGAGTGGTGTAGATCTTCCTGCTGCTGATCTGACCAGGATTGATACATTGGCTGCTTTGAGTTTCCAGCCTCCTACGCGAGATCAGCGCAGGAAGATCTCACCTAAGGGCTTGGTATACCTTGAGTCGGACTCCTCTGTTAGTTGTGACACAACTTGTAAACATGTCCAAGTAAGGTTCCTTCTCCCCTTCTCTTAAAGTAAAAACAAAAAAGAGAATAATAAACCGAGGATGAGCTAGTAGCTCCGAAGTGGTCGCGGGCGTGGTAGAGACCCCTATTACCTCCTGTGCATCCATGGAATGTGTCCAAAGTACACCCCATAATGGGAAGAGAACTGAATAAAAAAATAAAATGATACTCAATGGGGAGAAATCAGTTGCTAAGAAAGGGAAAAGAGAAGAAAGGAACCAGAAAAGATAGTATGGTGGTCTAGAGCTAACAAAGTAAGAATCCATGTGCCATTTGATCGATAATCCTTAGGTGAGACGGCACTTAATATCTAATAGAAGTCAGTAGGGTGAATTTTAATTGCTTTGGATTGATTGTGGAGTTTACTCAGGACAGTTGCTAAGTGTGGGGGAAGTATATGTTGGTCTTGATGCCTTGCAGGTGAAATCTTTCAGTGGCTTACTAAGGGGAATCTGAGTGTTGTTGCTTCTAAGATGAAAAGAGTTTCTGAAAGTTTTCAAACCTCTTCACCATGTTCTAGTTCTCTGATTTGCTTGAGGGCAAGCAAAGGCTAAGTGTGGGGGAGTTGATATATCATGGTTTTCACCGATTTTAGACCATGATATACGTATGTTTTAGAGTCTTTTGGTGTTTCTTTAGAGTCTTTTAAAGGTGTTATTAGGTATATGCACGCTTGGAGCAGATTTGGTGATTATGGCGCTTTCTGAAGCATTTTGGAGATTTAACCCCGGAGATAGAGTTCACTATCCAAAACAGAGGATTGCATCGATCGACACAACCTGTGCATCGATCGACACACGAGCGAGATGAGCGTTCCTCAGTGAGTTTAATGAAGAATGTGGAAATTGTATTTTTGCCCAGAAGTTTCCAATAATTACAAAGAAGCCCCAGCCGTGATTAGAGCTTTATAATTAGGGTTTTGGTGTTTAATTCTAGATACGCTTTTCATACGCTTTCATACTTTGAGCATAGAGATTTTAGAGCTTTTGGGGCTGATCTGAACCTGTACTGCTTCCTGCTTTTGGAGAAGATTTCGAACCCCTTTTATTCTTACTCTTTATTTATGCAGTCTATTTATTATATGATATGTGTTTCATTAATCATGTCTAAGTAGATTCATAGTTAGGTTTAGGGATTCTCGTTAGGGATTTCATGACTTGCTAGATTTGTTTATTCAGTTAAGGATTCATATCATATTTGTTCTTCAACCTGAATTGTGCTTAATACTAGTTTCTAACCTGATCACTTAGAATCAAGACTCTAGGTTTATAAATTGACACGAAAGTGTGATTTAGAATCTGAATTATTTTGGTTGAGCAATTTAATTATCTGCAAAGAAATTTGGTTTAATTGAATTGTGAACATATCGAACTTATACTTAAGGCTAGTTTAATCTGTTAGGAATTACAAAGAAATTTGGGTTTCTACAAATTAGACTTAGAGAATTCTCGCAACGAAAGTTGGTTAGTTCTATATCCGTGTTTGAGTTCTAGAACCGAATTTAATTTGATCCTGACTGATTAATTTATCTGCTCGTCTGATTTCTTGAACACTCCCTAGACTTAGCACTTTTAGTTGATTGCTTACAAACCGTTCTTGCTACTGATTTACTTTCTGCTTAGTTACTTACTTTCTTAATTGTTTCTCCTAGCTTAACTTGACGTTCTATAGTCTATCGTAGGATTTCTTGAGTCTATGTGGTTCGACCCCTAGATACTACAATTGTTCTGTGCAGTTGCAGTTGACCTTAGGGAATTTAAAACTCCGAGCATATCACTTGGTTGAACAATTTGGCTCTTGCTTGGGTCATTGGTCTACTTGGTGCAGCTATAACATCCTCATCTCCAAGTATATCCACAAATTCAAGCTTAGCATCCTATAGTTCAAGATCTGGTCATGCATGCTCTATTATGTTCTCCTTGATAGCCATGATCATATCATCCTCTTCCACTTAAGAAATATATGACCTCAATTCTGTTTCATCTGCATGGACATAGAGCAAGTTAGCACAAACATAATCATCTAGGACCAAGGGAATACCTCTGAATCTGTTTAGGCTTGGCTTTGGATTGTATATTGCGCCTGGTGGTGCTTTTTGACCAGTAGGAAGATGCTGACATAATGGTGTTTATCATGGTCCAAATCAGGTGGCTTGAATCATTTGTATTCCTCTTGTGCGCTTTAGGGCTGTTCCTAAACCTGTATTTGGCTATTTTAACAAAGACCAGCGAATTATATATGTGTGATCATGAATAAAAGGATATATGAGAATAAAGATGGTTATCCTAGTGAGTTCAAGTTCTTTGTCTCTGTCTCGTATTATAATTGCTGGTTTCCATCCAAGATAGAGGGTTTGATGTAGGTCATTAGAAGCTCCTCTGGACATATGGTGTCTTATTTGATCCTTTATTTTGTATTCCTCATGACCTGCTTCAAAACAAGAAAATGTATACTAAGATTGTGGTGGTAGGTTTAAGTCTAATCCTTGATAAGCTTCACTAGTTCAATAGGGAGCTGCGATAAATCAACAAATCTAATCTTTACTCAGGTTATTAACTTCACTTATTCAATAGGGAGCTGTGATAATCCTTTAAACCTACCACCGCAATCTTCGTATACATTTTATTGTTTTGAAGCAGGTCTCGAGGAATACAAATTAAATGATCAATTAGGAGACAATTTTTTAGAGAAGCTCGTACGACCTACATCAAACCCTCTACCCTTGATGGAAACCATCAATCATAATACGAGCCAGAGACAAAGAATTTGAACTCACTAAGGTAACCATCTTTGTTCTTATGGATCCTTTTATTCATGATCACACATATATAACTCACTTGTCTTTGTCAAAAGAACCAAACTGCCCTGAAGCGCACAAGAGGAATCCAAAAGAGAGAAGAATACAAACGATTCAAGCCACCTGATTTGGATCAGGATAAACACCATGACATCAGCATCTTCCTACTGATCAAAGAAGCACCACCAGACGCAATATTCAAGCCAAAGCCAAGTCTAAACATATTCAGAGGTATTCCCTTGGTCCTACATGATTACATTGGTCCTAACTTGTTTTATGCCCATGAAGATGAAACAGATTTGAGGTAAAATCTTTCTCAAGTGGGAAATGATGATATGATCATGGCTAGCAAAGAGAATATAGAGCATGTACCAGAGCTTGAACCAAAGGATGCTAAGCTTGAATCTGAGGATATACTTGGAGATGAGGATGTTATAGCTGCACCAAGTGGACCAATGACCCAAACAAGAGCCAAATTGTTCAACCAAGCGAGTAGAGGATTACTTAGACAAGTTCACATTGGAGATGAAGATCATTAAGAGATAAATCAAACCACATTGCCTTTGATTCATGCCCAAAGAAATAAAAAATTAGTTATGTGAATCAATTGTGCTCTTTTTCCTTTGTTCAAGTTTTGCCCAATGGGTTTTTTTGGAAATGTTTTTTAATGAGATAATTGTTTAACATTGTTTTGGCCAATTAATTGATTTTTTCAAGCTCGTAAATTTAAAATTCGTCCAGAATATTCTAGGGGAGCCAGAATTTAAAAAACAACATGTATTAAGTGTTTTAGTTACTTCATAGGTCATTTAATGCTTGCTCTTCATGCAAGCCATCTTTTGAACTCTTCTTAAACCCATATATTTCTTTTATTATGAACTAGATCTTATTCCGCACTACGCGCGGATTTTATATTCAAAATTCTTGTAATTATATTGTTCTTACTTGTGTATTTATTAGTAAATTTTAATTTTGTATCATATATGATTTTATTTTTTGTTTATTTTTCAGTACTTAGTTATATTATTCATTTTAAAAATATTTGATTATTTGGTAAATAAATTTTATTTTATTTCTGAATATTTTCTGTAAATGTAGGGAATATATTTTGTAGAGAATGAGTGATGTCAGCGGAGTGCTCGCCAAAGACCGTGAGATTCAATCCAAGTTGGACCGAAGCCATCAAACTGAATTAGTGAAAATATGTTTTATTTAGTTTATCTCGTTGACAAAAAAAAGAGAGTGATGTCAGAAATATATATTTTTCTACGCATGGCCCTATTATATATATTTGTTCCACTTCTTGATATGAAAAGTCCTCTCTAGCTAGCTAAAACTAAACATTATTTGTAGTTAAAATATTATTTTCCATATTATAAAACTATTTTACATGAAAACATTTGAGTGTGTATTTGGAGTTAGTTTGACCAAAAATATGTATTTGGAGTTACAATAAATTTTAGAAAGTACTAAGTTTTTTTTGTATTTATATTATACTATTTTTCCGTTTTTGTAACTCTTAACTATTTTATGTATATTTTTATATATAAAAGACATATATTATATATTGTTGGTATTTTTATACTTGATATTCTGCTTTAATATAACTTAAAAAATTGTTGGTCTTTGTGTATTTTTTATATTTTTATTTTGTTTATAGTTTTTCTTTTTTTGACTATAGATTTGAATTTTTTTTCATTAATATAATATTGATGATTTCTGTTTTTCCACCCCTTTGTAAAGAATATTTTTACTATTTTGTATCGTTTTATTTTTTATATGGAAGATATATTTTTTCTTTTTATGGTTCATTCGTGCTTGTTATTACTTTTTCGTGTACAAAATTAACTATTAATTTTATTTTACTGCCTTGTTTTCATTTTTCGGGTTTTTTTTTGTTTGAGGTAATGTTAAAAAAAAACTATTAGGTTCATTAGTATGTTAAATATCCATTATTTGTGCAATGTGTATTATTTTTTTTCGATTTCATATCCAAAATTCGCCTCTCTTTTTTTTTTTCTGTAGATATGACATTTCTGTTTTATATATATTTACGTTTATATTTTTTTAGTTAAGACATTTTCCAACTTAAATTATTTGCCATTTATGTGAGCTAACTATTATTATTTAATTTTTATATTTTTAAAATTTTTGACTAATTTTAATATTTATTTAATTCTAAATTTTTTATTATTTGCCAAACACATAAGTTTTGACATGAAACAAAAAGAAACAAACACAGAAGCTAGCTCTTCGTGATTAACGGAACTGTTTTGATCGATTTAAAGTATACTCATATTACATTGTTTTGATCGATTTTTTTTTTTTGTCGTGGCATGTGTTCACATTGTATACTATCTTTTTTTTTTAGTTTCTGACTGTAATCTCAATATGTATTAGACATCACTTGTTTTCACTGATAGCATAATATAATAGACTCTTAATTACGATTTTTTGTATAATTGCATCCGTGAGAAATTTCATATCACAACATTTTCTACAACCTTTTCTTGCTATATATCTTCCACATACTGGTGCTTCACTTATTTTTTTCAATGCAACATAGGAAAATTCGAATTATTGATCAATCACCAATCTTAACTCTGTTAATTAAGCCATTTTCCTATTAAATACTTTACCAGTACCATTACACACGCTCCTTTCTGTTTTCTTTGTTTCATATCTGCATGAAGTTGAGATAACGTATATATTAAGGATGTGAATAAAATAAATTGATCTTCTCTTAGGGATCCCCTTGTTTATTTGTTTAGATTTCTTTATCAAATTGATCTCTGAAAAATATTTTTGACATTTTAGGAGGAAGGGGTTGGTAGTTTTTTGACACCTTCGTCACAAATTGTGTGGTGTATTTGAGCAAGAACTTAGGAAAAAAAAATTAAAAATTTCCCAATTTTATTTTATATATTAAAATTGGTAACTTTAGAGTTAACAATGTTTTGGGTGTATTTTTATTATTTTTAAACTTTAAATTTATAGAATTATATACATATATATGTGAAAATTAGTAACTATAGACGTAACTTTATTGTTCCATATCTAACTTTGTTTAATATATTGATTTTATTTGCTATAGGTTTTCTTTTTTACATCTTTGATATTCTTTTCATATTTATTTTCTTAAATATATTTGCTTAATTTAGCATAGTATTTCATTTTCACTTTTTTATAAACTCAAATTAAATTTTTTTGAGTGAATGTAAAATTTTATTCACTTAAAAAGCTGCTTTACATCTGGTGATTCTTTATTGACTTTGTGAATTAAAGAATAAGGTAACAGATTCTAATCTTGGTAGAGCCAAATGAAAGAATGAAAAAAATGTAAAGAATTAAGGGGTTGATTGGAAGAGTTGTGACTTTTATTTTTTTGCTATATAAATTAAGCTGTAGATTTTTTTGCTTTGGCTTCAAATTTAATTGATGTAGGTTTTTATTTTTTTTGCTCTACATATTTAACTTTGTACAGCCAAAACAAAAAATAAAAAATAATAAAGCTTTAGACAGAAAAATATTTACAAAGCATGATTGAATTAGATTATGTGTTTTGAAGAGAAATTAGGTTTTAGAGAGATTTTAAAACCATTACCAATCACCCCACTAAGTCACTGCAGTTGTTTGGAGAGCAGCCATCGTACCAAACCAGGTCTCTAGCCTAACATCAGCATATATCAAGATACAAGATTTGTCGAAAACACTCATTTCACGAAGTTACATGGAGTCTGGACTTCGAGTTAACTATACCCCCAATTTGGCCACACAAAGTAAAATAGCAAGTTTTAATCTTAACCTTATGATAATCATCTTATCAAGTCCTTTAACATCAACAGGTTCCAAAAACGGCAGCACCCATTTTTTGTTGAGCAATCTAAGAGATATAAGAAGAAAGGTTCAAATTCAGCACACAATGAGTAAAAAAAATATAATTATTGGCAAACTAAGGAAGCACTAAACCAAGCAATCAAAGATTAATCATTCTATGAAGTGGATTGTAAGTCGATTCCGGACTGTTTTATCGATTGCTCTCAATATACTGTGATGGTGCTGAGCTGGGTTGCCATGTTTCTGGGAATCCCTTTCACGCCAAATGCAGTGGATTGAAGTCTGAAAAGAGTACCTGATGAGAAACATGGAGGTTCCGTTCAGTTTTGAGGTCGGTAGAAGTTGCAGAATTTCAGTCCATTCACATGACACTACAAGAAATATGGGCATTGGTAGCAGGCCGTTGTAGCACTAATTCACGAACTGCCAGAAAGTACTAAAATCGGATCCAAACTCTATAGTAGCATTAAATCCGCGCTAAGAAAGAATTTCATTAAGCAGGAACCCAAAAATCACTATTGTAGCTGAAAAATCATTTTGGAGGCAAAACACTTAGCCAAAAAAACGTTTTGCCACCCAAATGTTTTGGATTTGGGTGAATTATTTTTTTTTTTTTTGTGTAAGTCAATTTCTCCTCTTGACCAAAAAAATCATCCCTCTTCTCCTAAGATCTCCTTCACCCTCCATCTCTTTTGTTCAATCGATCCTTATTCATCTTTTATCTTCTTCTACTTGGGTCTTCATTCTTCTCTGGTTTTCCCACAATCGAATCGAAACTGTTGACATTTGGCTTAAAACAGAAATCTATGAAATCGATTCTAGGGTTGTTATGTATATATATACTTGTTTGATTGTCTCTACATATAACGTTATGTGTGTAATTATAAGATTAGATTAGATGAGAGGCTAAATCAAAAGCTCAAAACTCTCTTCTTCTTCTTCCCTCATAAACTCACGAACCCTAGATGAGTTTGTAATCATCATCGCCTTTCAAGATTAGTCACCGTGTCGAATGGAGAATCGTAAAGGAGGAAACTTGCCCGTACCGAGCTCAGAAGCTTTGACCACGACGCTTCGCAATGCGATCCAAGCTTTAGGTCGTGGTTTCGATGTTACATCCGATGTTCGGCTTCTCTACTGCAAAGGAGCTCCTGGGTAAAGAATTGTTCGTATCGAAGAAGGACAAAACAGAGATCTTGAATTGTCCGATGGGTATCTGACATAGATAGAATCCATGTTTGCAGCTTCCATCAGGTGATTGCTTCACCGATTGTTTGTAAACTTATTTCTAACTTCCCCAATCTTTTTTGTACCTAAGACTCTTACTTTTGGTGTTGAAACTGTCGTTCTTACATTAAGCCCTTCTTGTATTTGTCTTGATTATGCATATACATTAAGATGATGCATCGTAATTACCATTTGGACTTTTCATGTCTCCAAAGTTATATGCTTTTGATTTATTTGGTTCTTTAATATTGTTTAGGATCTTAGAATGTGTTCATTGGTTTGTGTAGGGATATAGAGAAGATGTGTTTATGGGTGTTTTTGATGATCGATTATTACCCTTGGAACATGAACAATCAGGTGTTGAGGTGGAGAAGGAGAAGAGTGTTTTGGTTTATTGACATAAGCAGAGTCTGGATTTTGCTTTGTGACAATGATTCAAAGAGCTTGGGAGAGGTTTTCACCCTCCTTTCACAGTGTTCTTATCAGGGTATGGTTTACAAATTCATTGTTGTTGTCAAAAGATCCCCTTTTTGCTTCGTTAACCGGCATCATGAACCACATCTGTAGATTGCAGATCATTGAGCTCTATAGATTAGATTTGGTGTATACTTTAGTTCTGAGCTGGAATTGAGCTGCTTGCAATCACTCTTGTCTTTTTTGGAGGGGTTTGATCGTGTTTTCAAGTGGTGGATGAGTCTTTTCCATGTGTGACGAGAGAGCTCGTATGTTGCAGGATCATTTCAATGTTAGCATGAATCATGTTCAAGCTATGTCTATCTTGATCTCCACCTTTCACCATGGCAAGAATCCTTCTGCTATCGATCAGGTATCTCAAACGTTTTTTGGATTCTGTTATTATATCAACGTCTAGGTATTGCTGGAATTTTAATTGATAGCTGAGATCTACTCTTTCTTCAAAAGTATGAAGTCTTTTATTCTGTTTTTGAAGATCTCATGCTAACTTCTTAGTCATTGTTGAGCTTTCACAGAATTTTAACGGACTTGTCATAGCGTAAAGGATGTGGAGCTTATGAGTTTGGTGAACAGTGCTTTCGATTGATCAGACCATGCCTAGACGTTTGCAGTCTACAAAAGAGATCTCCCTTCCAATGCCAAGCTAAGTTATTGTTGAGCAGCAGCAGTAGAACACTAATCCCTCTAGCAAAGATGAATTACTAAAGAGGTATCCGCTAAACACTTCCTACATAATCCTTATTTTTGCCAGACAAGAGTAACTAAATTTTTGTGCAGAGCTGAGGAAGTTTCCAGCTTTATAGAGTTTCAAGAAAAAGAGATGGAGTTTGTGGAGGAGAGGGAGAAGCTGATAGATGAGCAAGAGAAGAAGATGGAAGAGATGAAGAAGATGCATTTTGAGGAGATGCTAGATCTTGAGAGAGAGTTTGATAATTTGTTTAGGGTATAAATAGGATTTAGGGTTTGAACCTTAACCCTATACCCCAAATTGTATATACATAAACAATATTTTCAACATTAATGATAATTTGTTTAGAGTATAAATAGGATTTAGGGTTTGAACCCTAACCCTATACCCCAAATTGTATATACTTAAAACAATATTTTTAACATTAATCTCAAATCTTAAATATAACCTTAAACATACCAACTTTTAAAATAAAAAATGTTAGAAACATATAAAATCTTGATTTTTTTATTTTAGGGTATGTTTAGAGGTCCGGGAGTGAAATATATAATTTTTGTAATTCTCGAAATTGAACAAAATACAAAATTAATAACTTGTAATATTATAAGTAATTTTAGTAATATAATTTTTTTTTTTAAAATATCAAATAATATAAAAGTAAATGTCTTATAAAACATTTGATTTATAGTTTATGATATTGGATTGTTTAGGGTATTGTAGGGTTTATGGTATTGGATTGTTTAGGGTATTGTAGGGTTTAGGTATTGGAGAGATTATGGTATTGGAGTTTAGTTATATTAACTCTATACCCCTAATAATATACATTAACATCATATAATATACAAAAACAAATCAACACTTCAAGCATATATTAACTCTATACTCTAAACACAACCCTAAGGCCTAAACTCATAAACCGCTAATAATATACATTAACATCATATAATATACAAAAACAAATCAACACTTCAAGTATATATTAACTCTATACCCTAAACACAACCCTAAAGTCTAAACTCATAAACCCCTAATAATATACATTAACATCATATAATATACAAAACAAATCAGCATTTATAAAAAATTAAGTATAATTATTTCTTTCGGTCTAAACTCTTAAACCCAAACTCTATACCCTAAACATAACACTAAACCCTAAACTTCTAAACCCCTAATTATAATGTGGTGAATTTTATGAGCTAGTTTTTATAAATTTGAATTTATTATGTAATTTGTATTTTATTAAAAATTTATTTTAAGATTAAAATTCAGAAAATACCCCAAACTAATGATATATGTCCAAAAAATTTGGTTTGGCGCAACTTTCCCAATTTTTTTTTGGGTTTGGCGCAACTTTTCCATTTTTTTTTGGGTTTGCCGGTCAAAAATTTGGCAAATTTTAACAATTATTTTCTGAACCCACCGTCATCTCTCTCTCTCTCTCAGACGCGATCTTCTCTGTGTTTTTCACTCACTTTGTTTCTCTAAGCTAGGGTTTTTGTTCTCCAATCACTAGATTTCAAAGCTTCTCTGTAACTTCTCTTCTTCAATGTTTTCTTTTAGATCTTGGGAGAAAATTTACAGAAAAAACCAAAATCAAAATCAATCCATGGCGCCCAAATCGAAGAACTTTCATTACCAACCGCGAAAATCATCATCGCGATCGACTCAAGCCTTCACGGTGCTCATCCTTCTCCTCGTAGTGATTCTGATTCTTCTCGGTATCGGGATCTTGTCACTTCCAAATGCGAACAGAAACTCTTCGAAGCCCAACGATTTCTACGATCGAACATTCTGATATTCCTCAGGGCTCCAATCGGTCAGGGATGGAACCTTCTCCGAATCTCATGTAAGGATGTTATCTCCTCTTTCACATATTGATGTTGGTTCCTGTTTGTCTCGGCTTTTGATTCCGTTGTGTTCTGTGGTTTTCAGGGTTTCAACAACTGATTCAAAAGTTGAACAAAGGAGTTGATGAGCCTGAGGATTCAGATCCAAAGGTCGGTTTATTTGTTTAGTTATTCTGTTGCAGATAAGCTAATATAGTTGCAGACTTTCACACTTTTTGTTGGCATACCTGCAGATCCTGGGAAATATATTTTGTTTGAGTATCTAATTCATGTTCTTAAGTTAGATTTCATGCCTCAGAATCAAGTGTATCAAGGTACAAATGCAAGTACTTAAACATGTTTCTTAATCAGTAACACATATACTTTCGATTAATATTTCCTGAACAAGAAGTTACTTCTCAGGGTCAAGCTGCTCTCACGGAAGAGCTAAGAACAATGCAAGGGTTTAAGTTTGCTTGTTGCTTATTCCAATCCTGAAGAAGCAACAAGACCTGCAAGTTTCCTACTAAAATCATTAGCTTTAGACTGAATCTACCTAACTGATATTCTTTTTTGTGGGCTAAGGGAAAGTTGAGAGGAGGAAATCAGCAGCATGGTCAAAGATAGAGATAGATCTGATTCTTTGACATAACTTATGTTTCGTGTGCAGGTGAAACCATTATATCTCGTGGATCTAAGAAAGAATTGATTCCTTTTGCTATTCCGCTTTGGAAAAACTCTTCAGGTAAAAAAACACACTTGATTTCATTATCCTTTAAGTTATCAGCTTTTTGCTCAAATTTGTTTATTGTTTCTGAGTAGGCTCCGTCATTGGGCTTCTGAGATGGCCTACTGCTCCACTAGGGTAAGAGATTTATATATCTTTCTTGGTAACTCTTGCATTGCTAAATACATTTTTGTTGCCATATTCTTGATTTAAACTTTTTTTGGTATTCAAGAACAGACTATATATGGAGCTTGAGCAACTGAAAAACTCTTAGGATGAAGATCTAGTCATGGTACCCTTCATAACACAACACTCTTGAAGCGGTTCCAACAAAAGGACTTGTATCAAAGGAGTGAAGTTTTCCATTGCTAGTGACATTGGGGACGATGAAGACTTAGCGGTTTGATTTCATGTCATAGAGTTTGAGTTAGTTTGAGTTAGTTTTAGTTAGTATAAGACTTGGTATGTAGTTTTTGGATAATTTATGTTTATATGTATTCTTTGGATAATTTATGGAATATAAAAGTTTTATATAAATCTAATAAATATATATTATGCAAAAAAATAATTCAAATAAATGAAATAAAATAGCATTATAATTAACAAAAATTCACAGCAATATAAAAATGTCACGTAACAGTATTTAACAGCACTATATTTGTGTTATAATAGAATAAATTACAGCACTAAAAAAATAATACGAAAACTCGAATAATAGCACGGTTACGGCGCTATGAAATAAATTATAATAGCAATTATTTAACGTTACAATAAGTACATTTATTATAGCATTAAAAAAACGCTATGGTAGGAGGGGGGTCTATTATAGTTTCGGCTAACATAGCGTTCATGGAAACGCTACCAAAACTCTATGGTAACGTTTGTTGGAACAATTATTTAATAAAGACATGTTGAGGCATGGGCTTTATTAAAAAGTTTTTGTGTGAAAAGAAATGTGTTAAGCCCATAAAGATATGGAAGGGAAATTTTCCAATTTGTGGAAACTTGCTAGACAAGTAAATTTCCAATTTGTGGAAACTTGCTAGATAAGTAAAATTTCCAGTTTCTGTAAACTTGCTAGACAAGTAAATTTCCATTTTGTGGAAACTTGCTATACAAGTAAATTTTCATTTTATGGAAACGTGCTAGTCCTATATAAAGGACCCCTAAGCCTCTGTTTAGAGCATCCAGAACGAAAATCACACAGAGAAAAACACAAATAAAAGTTCATTCAATTCTCTTCTGTTTTTAGGTTAGTGTCTAATTTCGAGAGTATCGTAGTTCATATGGTCGACAGAACCGATATCGAGTGTTGCGATACGGTTTCATATGGTTGTATCCTGGGACTCATGAATCTTGATTTAAACTGTCACACTACGGGTGATTCTTTGAGTTAAGGAAAGAGATCAAATCTCGCCTCCATATATTCTGATTTCTACTCCTTCTGTCTGATTGTTTTGATATCGTTTCCTTAACGCTTTTGTTTTATTCGTGGTTAAATCGCTTTTAACGTAGTGCTGTAAATTTTGGTTCTACAATCTTAACTCAAAGAAATTCGTTTCTGTTATATGAACATTAAACGGATTTTAATCGCGAGTAAATAAACATTTTTCAAACGATTTCTCTTCCGCTTATGATACTAAGAACGTTATCAATGCTGTTTTAGCAAGGATTCGTTAATGTAGAGGAGGATTAAAACATGTTTTCAAAACTGTCTTGAAGGAAAAACGCAGCGTACATAGCGAATCGTTTCGTAACGATCTTCGTGATTACTTCGTGCGTTTCACACAAGTTTATTGATTGCGATCGATAAACTTTTTCACTGCGATTTCTGAACGGTATATAATCGTTAGAATCACAGTTTATTGAAAGATAAACCCGATTATCAAACGCGTTTTGACGCTTTGACGAATGCTCTGCGGAGATTCGATGTTGAGAAAGCGCTTTTAGTGGTTCTAATCGGTTCGATAACGGTTAGTTAAATTGCGATTTAAATTCCGTATCGAAGCAAAGAATGTATTCAGATTTTTAATCGAATTCTCTTTCTGTTTAATTATCTATTAATTAAAACTTAATTGATTAGGGTTTCGAAAACCCTAAATCAGTCAATGATATAATCGTTTATGAGCGAGACTAGATTATTTGGTTTAGTCTGGTTCTCTTTGGTTTAAAGATTTTGGTTAATTGGTCAAATTGAGTGGACCAATTGAACTAATTTGCTTACGATTATTCCATGAACTGGATAATCTTCAACAATAAAGCAATTTATTCTAATGGATAAAATTGTCTTGTAGTTGTCTTTGCATGAGACAAATATTGTTTAAAGTGTTTAATCACTAGCAAAGTGATGTGTTTGGGGTTCTGGTTAGTATATTAATTCAGTTTTGTTCTCGTTAACAGACTTGAATTTCAATATAGCTAACCACAACTATGTGATTGGCAACAGATCTAGTGAGTTGATACTCCAAATTGCGGTTTGGAAGAGGTCAGCCACTTGTGATCCCATGTGTCTTATGAACTAATATGAAGTTCTTGAGAAAACGTCACAAATGTGACAAGGCAAAGACAAGAGAATGGCTCAAGCCAATTTGATCAAGATAGACATGTGTGGTGTTATCTCTGAAGTCAATATGGTTGAGCATATCCCACATGAGTGGAGGAATGATACCGGAGTGACGGTACATATATGTTGATAAGGGAATGTTTCCCACCTATCATAGAATAACGAGAAGTTATTCATGGGTAACTATGCACTTTCAAAAGCTGCAAGTTGTGGTGAAGTGGTGATGAAACTCACTCTTACCAATGTCAAACATATGTTAGATTTGCGGAAAATCTAACTTATAGCACAATGCTAAGTAAGCATTAATTCACTGTCAATTTCGAAGTTGATTAGCTTGTATTGACAAAGAATAGTGTCTATGTAGACAAATGTTTTGTTAAGGACGGGCTGGTCCAAATTAATTTTGAGACAGTCGTACTTAATATTAATGTAACCAACGAAGGTGACATTAATGAAAAGAAAGGGAAAGGGTTTCGTTTCTAATGGGTTGATTAAAATGTCTGTTGAGGCAGTCATTCGTAAAACTGATGTAACCGAGGTTTCTACCTCGAAGAACCTTAAGATGAATGAAAAGAAACCAATTGCTTATATTGCGGAGTCATTTAATATTTGGCACGAACGCCTAGGACATGTTAATTTCAAGTCTATGAGTAGATTGATGAACATGAACTTGATTCCTAAAAGCAAGATAAGCAAATGTGAAGTTTGTGTCCAAGCCAAACTCACAAAAAACGCCATCACAGAGCGTAGTAAGAACAACTGAACCTCTAGTGTAATTTAAAATCTGTGCAAACTAGAGGTGGAAATAAGTACTTCGTAGATGATTGCACTAGATATTGCTATGTGTATCTATTACGAAGTAAAGATGAAGCCTTGGATAAGTTAGAAGAGTACAAGCTCTAAGTTGAAAACCAACTTGATAAAACTATCAAAATGGTTAGAAGTGATCGAGGAGGTGAATACTATGAACCTTTCGATGCGTTCTGTAGAGAACATGGTATTATTCATCAAACAACCGCTCCTTACTCACCAGAGTCTAGTGGAGTTGCGGAACGAAAGAACCGAACTCTTAAGGAGATGATGAATGCAATGTTGCAGGAATCTGGGTTAGCCCAGAACATGTGGGGGGAAGCGCTGCTTACTTCTAATTACATCCTGAACAAAATACCACACAAAGTGACTGGAAAAACTCCATATGAACTTTGGAAAGGTAAAGTACCTTCGTACAAATACCTGAAAGTGTGGGGGTGCCTGGCAAAAGTAGCAGCGCCATTCCCTAAAAAGGTCACCATCGGACCTAAGACATAGACTGCATATTCATCGGATATGCGAATAATAGCAATGTCTATCGTTTTTTTGGGTATATAAGTCAGATACCAGATATCCATGTGAACACGACAATAGAGTCAAGGAACGTTTCCTTCTTCGAATATGTGTTTCCATGAAGGAATAAGGGAAATCCTAAGAGAACTCGTGATGAACGAGATGCTAGCAATGAGACAAGCACTTCTACAAATGAAGATGCAGAAGATATTGAACTTAGACGAAGCAAGATAGCTCGTAAAGAAGAGACATTCGGCTCGGAGTTCATAACGGCATTTCTAAAAGAAAATGGGCCAAGAACTTTCAGTGAAGCCATGTCTACACCTGATGCACCTTCATGAAAGGAGGCTGCTAACAGTGAAATCAATTCCGTTATGGAGAATCATACATGGGAATTGGTTTATTTACCGCAAGGGTGTAAACCTCTTGGGTGCAAATGGATCTTCACTACAAAGTTGAAAATAGATTGATCCATAGATAAGTACAAGGCTAGACTTGTGGTGCAAGGATTCCGACAAAATGAAGGTATGGATTACTTTGACACCTATTCTACGGTAACGAGAATAACTTCGATTCGTATGCTGATTGGAATTACAGCATTAAGAAATCTCGAAATCCATCAAATGGATGTAAAAACTGCTTTCCTAAATGGAGATTTAGAAATCTACATGCATCAATCTGAGGGTTATGCCGCTCCTGGGCAGGAGAAGAGAGTGTGAAGACTTGTGAAGTCATTATATGGACTTAAACAAGCGCCAAAACAATGGCATGAATAGTTTGACAATGTAATGATGTCAAATGGCTTTCACACTAATGAATGTGATAAGTGTATATACATCAAAAGTACTTCTCATGGATACGTTTTGCTCTGTTTATACCTCGATGACATGCTCATCATGGGAAGCAGTAAGGATATCATCAAACAACTAAGAACATGCTTAGTGGGAAGTTTGATATGAAAGACTTGGGAGTAGCAGATGTAATTCTAGGAATTAAGATCACTCGAAATTCTGAAGGAATAATCCTGTCTCAAGATCATTATGCTGAAAAGATCCTAGAGTGGTTTAAGAACTACTCAAACGGGATAGCGAAAACTCCAGTTGACTCTCAACTTTATTTGACAAAGAATTCATGTGAACCTGTGTCACATGTGGAGTATGCAAGAGTGATCAGGAGTCTAATGTACTTGACGGATTGTACTAGACCCGATTTAGCGCACTCAGTAAATGTACTAAGTCACTACACGAGTAATCCAGGTCATACTCATTGGAAAGCCATAAATAGAGTATATGAGAAATACTAAGAGTTATGGGCTTCATTTTGGAAAAGAACCAGCAGTACTAGAAGAGGACAATGATGCTAATTGGATTTCAGATTCTAGAAACTCCAAATCTACGAGTGGATTCACTCTTGCTGGTGCAGCAGTATCCTGGAAATCTTTCAAGCAAACACTCATGGCCTGATCAACCATGGAGTAAGAGTTCATAGCTTTAGACAAAGCGACAGAGGAAGCAGAATGGCTTCAGAACTTCTTGGAAGATATCCCAATGTGGGAAAAAATAGTGCCAGCTCTACGCGTACACTGTGATAGTCAGTCGGCTATCTCACGGGCACTGAGTAATCTGTACAATGGCAAATATCGTCATATACGAAGAAGAAATAAGACCATTAGACATTTGATCTCAAGTGGTGTAATAACGATAGATTACATCAAGTCGGCTGATAATTTAGCGGATCCGTTCACAAAAAGCTTGCCGAGAGATCAAATTGTGAAATCATCAAAAGGAATGGGTTTAAAGCCTATGAACAAAGATGATGTTTGATGGACACCCCACCTATGTGACTGGAGATCCCAAGATCTAGGTTCAAAGGGAAAACAAAATTGAACTGATTCAGGATTGAGCACTATAACTCTGCCCAGTTCCTCGGATGATAAATAGTGCTATGTGTGTGATGAGGTTAAGCGTTGGCTTTTAATGATTCCATAGCTTTGTAATAGTGGAGTACAGACGGATACTTCTGGAAAGAAAGCTGATGGCAGATCACCTAGTGAGTGTGAAATGGGGCCGTTTCTAGGAGAATGAATGTAAGGCTATACTCTCCAACTTCACTCACGAATACCAGACATGTTCAAGGCCACAATGAACACAATAGAGAACATAGTTCTACGAGAAGATGTAGCTGTGCGATATATGTTGTCTCGGTTTACACCAAATTCCGGGTGGTTCAAGACATCGCGTTCACCTCCTGGCCGAGTAAACCGGACATATATCAAAAATGATTGGTTCAAGTCTGAAAAATGCTACCTATCAGATGCAGTTACATTTTCGTATACTCTCGAAAGTCTGTCTAGTCTAGTGAAGTCTAGTCTAGTCAAGTTTATCTAGTTCACTGAGCCTGTCTAGATAGTTGCATCTACATATGTTTAGAGTCATTTCTATTCATGTGGGGGATTGTTAGAACAATTATTTAATAAAGACATGTTGAGGCATGGGCTTTATTAAAAAGTGTTTGTGTGAAAAGAAATGTGTTAAGCCCATAAAGATATGGAAGGGAAATTTTCCAATTTGTGGAAACTTGCTAGACAAGTAAATTTCCAATTTGTGGAAACTTGCTAGATAAGTAAAATTTCCAGTTTCTGTAAACTTGCTAGACAAGTAAATTTCCATTTTGTGGAAACTTGCTATACAAGTAAATTTTCATTTTATGGAAACGTGCTAGTCCTATATAAAGGACCCCTAAGCCTCTGTTTAGAGCATCCAGAACGAAAATCACACAGAGAAAAACACAAATAAAAGTTCATTCAATTCTCTTCTGTTTTTAGGTTAGTGTCTAATTTCGAGAGTATCGTAGTTCATATGGTCGACAGAACCGATATCGAGTGTTGCGATACGGTTTCATATGGTTGTATCCTGGGACTCATGAATCTTGATTTAAACTGTCACACTACGGGTGATTCTTTGAGTTAAGGAAAGAGATCAAATCTCGCCTCCATATATTCTGATTTCTACTCCTTCTGTCTGATTGTTTTGATATCGTTTCCTTAACGCTTTTGTTTTATTCGTGGTTAAATCGCTTTTAACGTAGTGCTGTAAATTTTGGTTCTACAATCTTAACTCAAAGAAATTCGTTTCTGTTATATGAACATTAAACGGATTTTAATCGCGAGTAAATAAACATTTTTCAAACGATTTCTCTTCCGCTTATGATACTAAGAACGTTATCAATGCTGTTTTAGCAAGGATTCGTTAATGTAGAGGAGGATTAAAACATGTTTTCAAAACGGTCTTGAAGGAAAAACGCAGCGTACATAGCGAATCGTTTCGTAACGATCTTCGTGATTACTTCGTGCGTTTCACACAAGTTTATTGATTGCGATCGATAAACTTTTTCACTGCGATTTCTGAACGGTATATAATCGTTAGAATCACAGTTTATTGAAAGATAAACCCGATTATCAAACGCGTTTTGACGCTTTGACGAATGCTCTGCGGAGATTCGATGTTGAGAAAGCGCTTTTAGTGGTTCTAATCGGTTCGATAACGGTTAGTTAAATTGCGATTTAAATTCCGTATCGAAGCAAAGAATGTATTCAGATTTTTAATCGAATTCTCTTTCTGTTTAATTATCTATTAATTAAAACTTAATTGATTAGGGTTTCGAAAACCCTAAATCAGTCAATGATATAATCGTTTATGAGCGAGACTAGATTATTTGGTTTAGTCTGGTTCTCTTTGGTTTAAAGATTTTGGTTAATTGGTCAAATTGAGTGGACCAATTGAACTAATTTGCTTACGATTATTCCATGAACTGGATAATCTTCAACAATAAAGCAATTTATTCTAATGGATAAAATTGTCTTGTAGTTGTCTTTGCATGAGACAAATATTGTTTAAAGTGTTTAATCACTAGCAAAGTGATGTGTTTGGGGTTCTGGTTAGTATATTAATTCAGTTTTGTTCTCGTTAACAGACTTGAATTTCAATATAGCTAACCACAACTATGTGATTGGCAACAGATCTAGTGAGTTGATACTCCAAATTGCGGTTTGGAAGAGGTCAGCCACTTGTGATCCCATGTGTCTTATGAACTAATATGAAGTTCTTGAGAAAACGTCACAAATGTGACAAGGCAAAGACAAGAGAATGGCTCAAGCCAATTTGATCAAGATAGACATGTGTGGTGTTATCTCTGAAGTCAATATGGTTGAGCATATCCCACATGAGTGGAGGAATGATACCGGAGTGACGGTACATATATGTTGATAAGGGAATGTTTCCCACCTATCATAGAATAACGAGAAGTTATTCATGGGTAACTATGCACTTTCAAAAGCTGCAAGTTGTGGTGAAGTGGTGATGAAACTCACTCTTACCAATGTCAAACATATGTTAGATTTGCGGAAAATCTAACTTATAGCACAATGCTAAGTAAGCATTAATTCACTGTCAATTTCGAAGTTGATTAGCTTGTATTGACAAAGAATAGTGTCTATGTAGACAAATGTTTTGTTAAGGACGGGCTGGTCCAAATTAATTTTGAGACAGTCGTACTTAATATTAATGTAACCAACGAAGGTGACATTAATGAAAAGAAAGGGAAAGGGTTTCGTTTCTAATGGGTTGATTAAAATGTCTGTTGAGGCAGTCATTCGTAAAACTGATGTAACCGAGGTTTCTACCTCGAAGAACCTTAAGATGAATGAAAAGAAACCAATTGCTTATATTGCGGAGTCATTTAATATTTGGCACGAACGCCTAGGACATGTTAATTTCAAGTCTATGAGTAGATTGATGAACATGAACTTGATTCCTAAAAGCAAGATAAGCAAATGTGAAGTTTGTGTCCAAGCCAAACTCACAAAAAACGCCATCACAGAGCGTAGTAAGAACAACTGAACCTCTAGTGTAATTTAAAATCTGTGCAAACTAGAGGTGGAAATAAGTACTTCGTAGATGATTGCACTAGATATTGCTATGTGTATCTATTACGAAGTAAAGATGAAGCCTTGGATAAGTTAAAAGAGTACAAGCTCTAAGTTGAAAACCAACTTGATAAAACTATCAAAATGGTTAGAAGTGATCGAGGAGGTGAATACTATGAACCTTTCGATGCGTTCTGTAGAGAACATGGTATTATTCATCAAACAACCGCTCCTTACTCACCAGAGTCTAGTGGAGTTGCGGAACGAAAGAACCGAACTCTTAAGGAGATGATGAATGCAATGTTGCAGGAATCTGGGTTAGCCCAGAACATGTGGGGGGAAGCGCTGCTTACTTCTAATTACATCCTGAACAAAATACCACACAAAGTGACTGGAAAAACTCCATATGAACTTTGGAAAGGTAAAGTACCTTCGTACAAATACCTGAAAGTGTGGGGGTGCCTGGCAAAAGTAGCAGCGCCATTCCCTAAAAAGGTCACCATCGGACCTAAGACATAGACTGCATATTCATCGGATATGCGAATAATAGCAATGTCTATCGTTTTTTTGGGTATATAAGTCAGATACCAGATATCCATGTGAACACGACAATAGAGTCAAGGAACGTTTCCTTCTTCGAATATGTGTTTCCATGAAGGAATAAGGGAAATCCTAAGAGAACTCGTGATGAACGAGATGCTAGCAATGAGACAAGCACTTCTACAAATGAAGATGCAGAAGATATTGAACTTAGACGAAGCAAGATAGCTCGTAAAGAAGAGACATTCGGCTCGGAGTTCATAACGGCATTTCTAAAAGAAAATGGGCCAAGAACTTTCAGTGAAGCCATGTCTACACCTGATGCACCTTCATGAAAGGAGGCTGCTAACAGTGAAATCAATTCCGTTATGGAGAATCATACATGGGAATTGGTTTATTTACCGCAAGGGTGTAAACCTCTTGGGTGCAAATGGATCTTCACTACAAAGTTGAAAATAGATTGATCCATAGATAAGTACAAGGCTAGACTTGTGGTGCAAGGATTCCGACAAAATGAAGGTATGGATTACTTTGACACCTATTCTACGGTAACGAGAATAACTTCGATTCGTATGCTGATTGGAATTACAGCATTAAGAAATCTCGAAATCCATCAAATGGATGTAAAAACTGCTTTCCTAAATGGAGATTTAGAAATCTACATGCATCAATCTGAGGGTTATGCCGCTCCTGGGCAGGAGAAGAGAGTGTGAAGACTTGTGAAGTCATTATATGGACTTAAACAAGCGCCAAAACAATGGCATGAATAGTTTGACAATGTAATGATGTCAAATGGCTTTCACACTAATGAATGTGATAAGTGTATATACATCAAAAGTACTTCTCATGGATACGTTTTGCTCTGTTTATACCTCGATGACATGCTCATCATGGGAAGCAGTAAGGATATCATCAAACAACTAAGAACATGCTTAGTGGGAAGTTTGATATGAAAGACTTGGGAGTAGCAGATGTAATTCTAGGAATTAAGATCACTCGAAATTCTGAAGGAATAATCCTGTCTCAAGATCATTATGCTGAAAAGATCCTAGAGTGGTTTAAGAACTACTCAAACGGGATAGCGAAAACTCCAGTTGACTCTCAACTTTATTTGACAAAGAATTCATGTGAACCTGTGTCACATGTGGAGTATGCAAGAGTGATCAGGAGTCTAATGTACTTGACGGATTGTACTAGACCCGATTTAGCGCACTCAGTAAATGTACTAAGTCACTACACGAGTAATCCAGGTCATACTCATTGGAAAGCCATAAATAGAGTATATGAGAAATACTAAGAGTTATGGGCTTCATTTTGGAAAAGAACCAGCAGTACTAGAAGAGGACAATGATGCTAATTGGATTTCAGATTCTAGAAACTCCAAATCTACGAGTGGATTCACTCTTGCTGGTGCAGCAGTATCCTGGAAATCTTTCAAGCAAACACTCATGGCCTGATCAACCATGGAGTAAGAGTTCATAGCTTTAGACAAAGCGACAGAGGAAGCAGAATGGCTTCAGAACTTCTTGGAAGATATCCCAATGTGGGAAAAAATAGTGCCAGCTCTACGCGTACACTGTGATAGTCAGTCGGCTATCTCACGGGCACTGAGTAATCTGTACAATGGCAAATATCGTCATATACGAAGAAGAAATAAGACCATTAGACATTTGATCTCAAGTGGTGTAATAACGATAGATTACATCAAGTCGGCTGATAATTTAGCGGATCCGTTCACAAAAAGCTTGCCGAGAGATCAAATTGTGAAATCATCAAAAGGAATGGGTTTAAAGCCTATGAACAAAGATGATGTTTGATGGACACCCCACCTATGTGACTGGAGATCCCAAGATCTAGGTTCAAAGGGAAAACAAAATTGAACTGATTCAGGATTGAGCACTATAACTCTGCCCAGTTCCTCGGATGATAAATAGTGCTATGTGTGTGATGAGGTTAAGCGTTGGCTTTTAATGATTCCATAGCTTTGTAATAGTGGAGTACAGACGGATACTTCTGGAAAGAAAGCTGATGGCAGATCACCTAGTGAGTGTGAAATGGGGCCGTTTCTAGGAGAATGAATGTAAGGCTATACTCTCCAACTTCACTCACGAATACCAGACATGTTCAAGGCCACAATGAACACAATAGAGAACATAGTTCTACGAGAAGATGTAGCTGTGCGATATATGTTGTCTCGGTTTACACCAAATTCCGGGTGGTTCAAGACATCGCGTTCACCTCCTGGCCGAGTAAACCGGACATATATCAAAAATGATTGGTTCAAGTCTGAAAAATGCTACCTATCAGATGCAGTTACATTTTCGTATACTCTCGAAAGTCTGTCTAGTCTAGTGAAGTCTAGTCTAGTCAAGTCTATCTAGTTCACTGAGCCTGTCTAGATAGTTGCATCTACATATGTTTAGAGTCATTTCTATTCATGTGGGGGATTGTTAGAACAATTATTTAATAAAGACATGTTGAGGCATGGGCTTTATTAAAAAGTGTTTGTGTGAAAAGAAATGTGTTAAGCCCATAAAGATATGGAAGAGAAATTTTCCAATTTGTGGAAACTTGCTAGACAAGTAAATTTCCAATTTGTGGAAACTTGCTAGATAAGTAAAATTTCCAGTTTGTGTAAACTTGCTAGACAAGTAAATTTCCATTTTGTGGAAACTTGCTAGACAAGTAAATTTCCATTTTATGGAAACGTGCTAGTCCTATATAAAGGACCCCTAAGCCTCTGTTTTAGAGCATCCAGAACGAAAATCACACAGAGAAAAACACAAATAAAAGTTCCTTCAATTCTCTTCTATTTTTAGGTTAGTGTCTAATTTCGAGAGTATCGTAGTTCATATGGTCGACATAACCGATATCGAGTGTTGCGATACGGTTTCATATGGTTGTATCCTGGGACTCATGAATCTTGATTTAACCTGTCACACTACGGGTGATTCTTTGAGTTAAGGAAAGAGATCAAATCTCGCCTCCATATATTCTGATTTCTACTCCTTCTGTCCGATTGTTTTGATATCGTTTCCTTAACGCTTTTGTTTTATTCGTGGTTAAATCGCTTTTAACGTAGTGCTGTAAATTTTGGTTCTACAACGTTTTCAGTGTGCTACTAATGCCGATATTTCTTGTAGTGTGAGTAAGACTGTTGTTGAAGAAGGCCTTTGACCAGATGCTCACAGATAAAATTCGTCTAGCTCACTACAAGAAATATAAGTATTGATAGCACTTGAGGATAGCACGATTTTGCTAAATGCTGTTATAGAGATTGTGTTGGGTGGGCTACTCTATTACAACACTAAATCAATGCTATACCGTTATTTTATTAAGCGGGAAGCCAAAATTATGTTTTGGAGCCTAATATCTGTTATGAAAAAGTGGGCGCCAACACTTTGACAAATTTACATATTTTGCCCCCAATTCATTATATGTTTTAGAAAATAAAAATAAAAACTCTGTTAAGAACAAAAAAAATGTCATCCTTCTCGATCAAAAAGAAGAAAAAAAATCTTCATTCTCTCTCTTCCTTAATCCTCTGTTTCTAACAATGGCTCCTCCTTCAAACCTAACAATCGATTTTCTGATTTCTCTTAATCGTACATCTCCGGCGAAATCTTATACATGTATCGTGCCGTTCTTGATGAAGGTGGATAGGGTCCGGGATCTAACGGCGACGCAGCTAACGCAAAGAGGCCGAAGACTAAGCCGAAAGATGGAGGAGAAGGTGGTAAAGATGGTGAAGATCCAGAGCAATCAAAGCTCGGAGCTGGATTGAATTCTGAAATTATAAGGGAGAACCCTAACATTAAGTGGACAGATGTTGCTGGGCTTGAAAGCGCCAAGCAAGCTTTGCAGGAAGCTGTGATTTTGCCTGTCAATTTTCCACAGTTCTTCACCGGTAAGTGTTTTGAATCTATCTGGCTTTACAATGCAGATAAAAAGAGATCTCTTTATGAATTCTGCTTATTGAAACCATGTAGTAAAGGTGGTGAATTTGACTAGTTTTATTTATTAATTGGTGCGCTTTTGTTCTTAGGAAGAGGCGGCCATGGAGAGCTTTTCTGCTGTATGGGCCGCCTGGAACAGGAAAATCGTACTTGGCCAAGGTTGTTGCAACTGAAGCAGACTCTACGTTTTTCCAGGTAACATGTTTAGAAGTGTTAACTCTCTCTGCCGAGGATGATAGTGCATTGTCTTTAGCTCTTTCATTTTGGCTTCTTGCCATAGATCAAATGCGTGTGGATTTGAATAGTAACTAGGAGAGGTAGGGGATATCTGAGTATTTTGGGAATTGTTTGGTTATGCTCTTGAATTACTCCCTACCTATGGTTTCTTTTACTTTCTGTATATGTTCTTCGGACTCAAGAGTATTATCATTGCCGCAAAGGCTTCATGTTTAGCTGTATCTTGCATACATGTTATCCTACAAGTATATGTTGTTGGATTTGGAAAGCTTGTGTGTAGTCTCTGGTAGAGTTTTAATGTCGTATAGGAGAATCAGCACCTGTTGTTTTGATTAGGCAAGCATACAGATCGTTGAGTTTAAGGGTGCCACACTGATGAAAGCTTTCTAAGCTAGAATCTTGTGCTGGGGTAGTGGGCTTTGATTCATGGCTGGCTATGTTCTTTATTTTGTGTTTACTGTGTTTATATCTGGGAACATGACTGATCGGATGCTTGTTATGGTTCTTATATTAAGAAGGTTTCGGAGTATTTAGATTGAATTTGAATAATTTACAAAATTCTTTGTAGTCTTGATATTTCCTTAAGTTAGCTGCTTGGTAGATTGGAGCATTTTGAGAAATAAATGGAAGATTGTCATGTAAAACTAGGCCTAAGCTCTCCTTAATTTGGATTTTGGCCTCAGTTGCTTTGCATTTAATTGTAATTTTGTGTTTTTTAAGGTGAGATTAGGAGAGTGGGAGAAGAAGAGAGAGGAAGAGCGACGAAGACTAATGGTGGAAGAAACTGAGAAGAAGGAAGAAGATGGAATGTGGGCTTCTATTAATAAACAAGGGAAAAAAGCTTTTAGGAAGATGGATATTAAGGTGAGTCTTATTTTGTCAATGTCAACTTCTTTAGTTGAAGACTTTTGTTTGTTTCTTCTTCAAATGGTTTAGTCGTTTTTGGTGTGTATTTAGGCGAAGACAGTTGTAGAACCTGGAGTTGGTAAATGGTTTCCATACCTTAACCGAGAGAGGAAACTGGATTCGATTGTCGGTCTCGTCCTGCAATACCATCAACTCCTAAAGGATTGTATATCTATGGAAATGTAGGATGTGTTATGTTTAATGGTCATTGTTTCCTTTATATTATTCTCCATTCTGTAGCCTGAAGTTAGCTAGTTGAGACCACAATTGTTTTGTTCGTTTAGGCAAGACTATGTTGATGGATATGATTTATAGCGCCATTGATGGGATGATTAGATGTCGACAACGGTTTCATTTTCACGAGGTGAGTCTTTAAGTGGTTCTTCTTTTGTTTTTGGCTTACATAACTGATATTTGGCGGTTTAATTCTTCTGTAGGCTATGCTGAAGATAAATGAGCAAATGCATAGGTATTGGAAGGAGCCAACATCCTCTGCTTTGACGAGATTCAGGTAACTGTATAGATGAAAGAAAATACATTACCCAATTCATAAAGTCAATTTAGTGTCTACAAAGGCTTATATGAGACTTGATTTGCAAACATTTGATTCTATCTGTAACTTGGACTTTCTTGCATCTTCTGTTACAGACAGTTGATGTGTTTGCTATTGTGGCCTTATCTGGAATTATGAGCAGATTGTTGACTACTGGAACTGTTCTTGTAGCCTCCAGTAATCGAGCACCAAGAGAGTTAGATCAGGTTATTTTTCTCCTTAAAGCTCTCTTCTTTTTGCAGAAGGAATGTAGTAACTAATTTCATTCAGTTTCAATTGGTGTTTATGTGATCTACAGAACCGTGGCAGGAGGATCAAGTTACAGCCCATGGTGATGCCTTAGTCATATTCTGAAACACATGATGTTTGAGAAACTGCATGAGCAAAGTGTTACTACTCTTCCATAGATTATGATTCCAGACATTAAAATTTAAGATTTTGTATTGTTGTTTGCTTTGCTTTTGATTTTGTAATGTTTTGTGTAATATATTTTTGAGTTACTAACTGAAGTTCTAAAAAAATCAAATATATTTCTTTTGCTTAGGGTTTGAAATATAATTCCTTTTTTATTTCTCAATTATCACCAAAATATAAATATCATTATTATGTCATGTGTCACAATCTATAAAATATATATTTTAAAAATTAGAAGTTTTGAATCATTTTATTTAAAGTTTAGGCATTGTAATATAAGTTTAGGGTTTAGGGTATTAGAACAAAGTATTCAATCCCTAAACCCTAAACTCCAAGTAAAAATCAAAACCCTAAATAATAAATAAAAATAACTGTTATCACATATCTAAAACTAAAATTCCAATACCCTAAACCCTAACCCTAACCCTATATTCTAATTTAAATCCCTAAACCCCAAACTTCAACCAAACCTAAATCATATCATAAATTATAAAAACAATATCCTAAACCCTAAACATATACTACAAAACCCTATATAGGGTATAACTTATTGTCTCTTATCTTATATAGGGTATAAATAGTGTTTATGGTAATACTCTTTATCTTATATAGTTTATAATAAAGTATAGATACAAAAAATTTATTACATATGTTATAAATTCAACTAATATGAAATTTAAAGTCTCACAAAATAAATGTATATTGATTAGGATATTGGGGGTTAGTAAAATGTTTAGGGTTAGTGTTAGTTAGTGTGTAGACTTGTAATATATAGGGTTTAAATTTTTTTATAAATAAATTATACTATAAATAAAAAATCTATCATTATCATTATAAATGTATTCAAAATTTTAAGTACATATATTTAAATTAGTTTAAAACAAATAATTCATAAGCTTTAAAATATAAATTAAATAAAAATGAGGAACTAATGTCAAAAATAAAATAAATCTCCATAAAGCCAGAACCAATAGAAAGAAATTACTCAGATCATATATGTGGCACAATATCAACCATAGGATCATATTTCATTTTCAGGATCTTCCTTAGACAAAAAAATCATTTCAGAATGTTAAAAAAAAAAAAAACATAAGTCATCTTCTCTCTTTCGACTCTAGGGAGAGCCATCTCCGGCGAAACCTTCTTCAACCTCCAGTACCGGCGCCGGCCAATCACTCATCGTCTCCATGTCTCTTCTCCTTCACCACTCCTACTCCCACCTTTCTCTATCCTCTCAATCAAACCTCCAGGTAATTTCCCCCTTTTCCAGAGACTAATCGCCTCAATAATGGTTCTGTTAAGTTGAATAATCGCTAGGGTTCCTCAATCGTACTATATATACAACGCAACGCAAATCGTACTATATATACAACGCCTCAATAATTTCCCCTTTTCGTTTGACGGCTCTCCCAATCCTCCTCACTTGGGACTCGAATCCCAAATGGTCCGTTCGTAGTTGTTGAGTTATCATTGTTGTCTTATTGATTAGGGTTTGTAAATCGACTCACTGCTTCTTTGTTGAACAGGGTATGGGTGGTAGGGGCGGTGGAACAGGGTCTGGTGCTGCACCTGTCGTAGCTCAGATATCAAAGGATGCAGGTTATTTGACCGTTGGTGTTGTTACCTATCTCGTTAGCTTCGAAGGCCGTAAAAGATCATTGCAGGTAATGTGTTGACACCGTTTCTTGTTTGAATTGTTTAAGTCTTAGTCTTGTTATGGTGTTATGTTTAATGTTGTTTGATTCTCTAGGCACTGGAAGCCATTGAAAAGCTGCAGAAGAACGTGGATACCCTTATTGTGATACCAAATGATCGTCTGCTGGATATTGCGGATTAACAGACACCTCTTTAGGACGATTTTCTACTTGCAGATGATGTTTTACGCCAAGGAGTGCAAGGAATCTCAGATATTATTACTGTGAGTCTGGTGTTCATGTAAAGCTTAACAAGTTGGTTTGATGAGAATGCTCACTGATTAATCTCTTTTCAGATACCTGGACTGGCCAATGTAGATATTGCGGATGTGAAGGCAGTTATGAAAGATTCTGGAACTGCAATGCTCGGGGTAGGTGTTTCTTCAAGCAAGAACAAAGCATAAGAAGCAGCTGAACAAGACACTTTGGCTCCATTGATTGGATCATCCATACAATCAGCTACTGGTGTAGTCTACAACATCACCGGTGGAAAAGACATTACTTTTCAGGAAGTGAACCGAGTATCTCAGGTGCGGGAATCTTGATCCAGTTCAACTGGGTATATACCGTATATTACAATGCACAGTCGTGTCATGTTTTTGTGTTTTTCTTTTTGCAGGTGGTGACAAGTTTGGCAGACCCATCGGCCAACATCATATTTGGAGCTGTTGTTGATGATCACTACACCGGAGAGATTCATGTAACAATAATCGCCACGGGCTTCTCACAGTCTTTCCAGAAGACACTTTTGAGTGATCCGAGAGCAGCTAAACTCCTGGACAAAATGGGATCATCAGGTAAACAAGAGAACAAAGGGATGTTTCTGGCTCATCAGAAGCAGTCTCCTGCAACTATCTCCACTAAATCATCTTCTTAAACTTTTCTTCTAGTATCTTTTTCGTTTTCAAGCATATTCCTTAGAAAAAAACTTATATAGACTTTTGTAAAATGTTTCCGTAACTTAGGTTTCATTTGTTGCAGGTATGTGGTGAAAACACTAGACAATGTTGAGAGTGTTAAGCTTCAGTATCGTTCATTGGCCAAACTTGGTTCCGCAGCCGAACTTATGCTTCACAAACTTAACCTCAGGGCTCGATAATGCTGGCAAGATGAAAGATGGGTTATGATGGGAAAGGTAAGTTTTGTTTTTACTATGTTGTTTTCTTTGATGGTATTGTGTTTTGAAGTGACGGTGGTAACAAAGTTATTAAATTATCATCTCGCAGGTATCATGTTCTTTGAAGTCCTCGACGTTAACTGGATCGGATGTAAACCAGAATCTAAAGCCCGACGTACTTTTTTCCGTAATATAGATGTTTTGTTAGGAATAAAACTCAAACAAATTTAAGTTTGATATTATGTTTGCAATTCTAATTTTATAAAAATTTAATATATTTATGCAATTCTAATTGATTTTCAAATAATAATTCAAAACCATAATTCAAAATAATAGTATATAATAAAATTTCTATAATTCCAATTAACATTAAATATGGCAAAATATAAAAGTGTTAATAGGATATACAACAGCCGTAAAGATTGGCCATTATAAATAATAACACAACAATTATAAAATGCTAGTATAAAGTATAATACAACCTTAAAATATTGCCACCACAATATGTATTATTGCACGAATAATATGCTGCATTAATTTATAAAATGGCGATAAACCAATGCTACTGAAAACTATATAATCACATCAAAATTAGCGCTATCGTAGACAGATATATGATAGCATGTCAAATTAGTGCTATCGTAGATGGCTGACCTAAGATGGCAGCGGCAAACATAGCGTTTATGGAAACGCTACCATAGACATATGATAGCGTTTTCATGGTGCTATCAATACCCATATTTCTTGTAGTGGCTACATTCAAAGAAGAGGTACTCACGCGTTTCCTGTTGAGCTTTGCATAACACACAAGTAGCATCAGTGTGTCTCAAAACATTTTGATCAATCTTTGCATACTTAATCACTATTACTATAATGTTTTCAGACCAGAGCACTTCAGACCTTAAAAACAAAGACAAATTCCAAGTTTTGTGTGCAGTTGTAAATGCATTAAATCAAACAAACTGAAAAAGGGAACACATAGCAGCAGCACAAAGATATCAAACGAAGGAACCTAGATTGACGGAACCCCATCATGTTTGCCAGAGCAGAACTCATATCTAGCTGAAGCTGAAGCCTCTGAAGTGCAAGCTGTTGCCGCAAAGCTGGATCTTTAACTTGCTTTGTTGTTCCATCTGGTTGTTGCATCTGCTCTATCTCCAAACCCACACTTCAGAACATTTTTCATGGAAGGGTTTATCTAACAATGAATCCAATTCACTAACACAGAATGAATGGATCATAACTAAAACGAAGGTTGACAGATTTAAGGAATAATTACCTTCGGTAAGGCAACGCCAATCACCATCTCTGCCGCAACCATCTTTGCTACCACAACCTCTCTCGCCGCCGCCAGCTACTCTTCCACCGCGATCACCTCCTCGATATCCACCACCGCCACCGCCTGAATCGATTCGAATTATTTGCTGATGGGAAGAAAGTAAATTCTTTTAAACAATCATTAGGACAAATCCATCAGATCTGGAACAATCAAAACCACATACCTCAATTACCTCGACCGCCGCCGCCATAACCAACACGTCCTGCGTATCCACCTCCGCCAGAGGCATTGCGTCCTCCATACCCAGCATCACCTCCTCCGTATCCATCACCGCCGTACGACGGAATAGGCGCACCACCGCCACCATCTTGATTGTACAACCCAGCCATGACCTAGGGTTAGAGATAGACAACAAACAAAAACTCTTGGCTAATTGTGAGCCTCTTTTAAGACGTTTTTAAAAAATGTCGCAGCGAGGTCGGAGGTGGAGATCGCCGAGAGCTTCTTGTATGGAGACGAAGCTGGGATGGGGACGCCAATCTGAGCCATAACAGAGAGGCAAGAATTGAAGAGGTTAATATGCTAGAAACCTGGGGAGGGTTTGAAAAAGGAGACGGCGAGGAAGGTTTGATGATGGCGACAGGGTATTTATATAGGTAAATAACGGTTTGAAACGACGGATATCTAGATGGGTATGGGAAGTTTAATGAGCTGAACGGTTATGCATTAACAGAATGGAAGGAATGTTGGATCTCCTAGGATCTAGGGTTTGATATATTGAATGAAAACCAACCTCGTTCTTACCTTTGAACTGGCAGCGGAATGAGAATGGTGAACGAGATCAGTGGAGCAACGCAGATGCCTTGCCTCTACCAGATACACACACACGCTCGCTGGAAACGGGATGCTAGTGCCGGATCAACGGGATTCGAATCTCTCTGGTGTGTCTACTGTCTCTGTCAAGAAAAGTGGACGGCTCACTGTTTAGGTCGAAACTATCAAGTTTTATTCGACCTAAACTTGTTTAACGGGCCAGACTTAATTAAGTCTTAATTCGGAAAGCCTTTCCGAAAACCCGAATTGTGTCGACCGACACACAAGCTGTGTCGATCGACACAACACCATTAATATGATCATTATCATAACGATCATTCCCATGTCGTTGCTTCCAGTTTGCTTAGGTGTGTGACCCTATAGGATCATATAATACTGGCAGTAAGTCTACAACTTACAGATTGCAAGAGGTTTCTAGCAAAACATTGCAACCGCCCAGTATTATACGAATGTCTGATCTCGACACACAACTATCATCAGGAGTAAATACAAGTGTGATTTCAGGACACTATCCCAACAATCTCCCACTTGTACTGGAATCATCTATTCCTATAATCCTTTTGTCTCTATATCTCGATTTGGCATAAGGCAAGATTGGTGTCATCCTTATTAAGCCAACATCGTGTTTATCGAACTCCTGATCTCATACTGAACATTACAAACAACTGAACTACAATTCGTTTGAGTGCGGCCACACATTTTTCTCAGTATTAAATCTTTGATATGCCCTGAGATATTTATCTCCCGTTATACAGGAGGGACAAATCCCATCTTGTTCCATCCCTATTTTAACGCACACTTCATGATATACTTGAACAGTGCCGTTATAGTCGCCAGTTACGGGTCGACGTTTGACAAAGTCAAAGTGTACCAATTCATATGCAAGAAAGCATGATGAACTCAGGTCTAAGGACTATACTCTATAGTCGTAATGAGAACCTCTTATGACACAGATATAACTATCTTGTAGACTTCTCATTAGCGGGTCATGTCCGATCATATGTTCACTAACATATATCTATGTGACTGACTGCGATAATCATATCATTGGCTCCATGAAACTTAGCCAACAGTCACCTCACAATCTAGTCTCTCGCGGTTGTCATTGTCCCAATTTGAAAACCTCGACTAGGGACAACATAATTTATGTCATTTATGACTTATAGGGTTTCATGATCAAGTCCTCAACTTGATGACCTATAATATGACATAAACTTATTTTGGGACCATTATTTAGATCACAATAAATAATGCTGAAATCAAATTTCATTAAACATATCCAAAAGAATGTTTACAAGAGCATCTTATTATAACTAAAATAAAACTAAACCTCCCACTAGAATCAAGATTACATCTTAAGATCTCTAATGCCTACAGCAGTCGTATGACTCTCATGCTTAGGCCTTGGGAGTGACTTAGTCAGAGGATCAGCCACATTCTCGTCCGTCGGAACTCGGCTGATTTTCACATCACCTCTATTGACGATATCACGAATCAGGTGATATCTCCTCTCTACGTGTTTGGACTTCTGGTGTGATCTAGGTTCTTTCGCCTGAGCAATGGCTCCATTGTTGTCACAAAACAAAGCCACTGGCTCCAAGATACTGGGAACCACACCAAGTTCAGTCATGAACTTCTTGATCCAAACAGCTTCCTTTGCCGCTTCTGAAGCAGCAACATATTCAGCTTACGTCGTGGAATCAGCTACGGTATTCTGCTTAGAGCTCTTCCAGCTCACTACACCGCCATTTAGACAGAAGACATATCCAGATTGTGATCGGAAATTGTCTTTGTCCGTCTGAAAACTCGCATCGGTGAATCCATTCACCACAAGTTCTTCACTTCCTCCATACACTAGGAATTTATCCTTGGTATGTCTCAAATACTTGAGAATATTCTTGACTGCTGTCCAGTGAACTTCACCTGGATCAGATTGGTATATACTCGTCATGCTTAACGCGTAAGCTACATCTGTACGAGTGCAGAGCATGGCATACATAATAGATCCTATTGCAGAAGCATAAGGAATCCTATTCATGCGTTCTCGCTCAGCATGTGTCGCCGGACACTGCTTCTTGCTGAGACGGGTGTCATGAGACATCGGTATGAAGCCTTTCTTGGAATCATGCATCCTGAATCTGTGCAGTACCTTATCAATATAAGTGTCCTGGCACAACCCAATCAGCCTGTTCATTATATCTTTGTAGATTCTGATTCCAAGAATGTACGCGGCTTCTCCCATATCTTTCATGGAAAAACAACTTCCGAGCCAAGTCTTAACAGACTGAAGCAACGGAACGTCATTACCGAGGAGGAGTATGTCATCGACATACAGTACAAGAAACGCAATTCTGCTCCCACTAGTCTTCTTGTATACACATGGTTTCTCTTCGTTCTTGATGAAACCAAATTGCTTTACTGCTTCATCAAAACGAAGATTCCAACTCCGTGATGCTTGCTTCAATCCATAAATGGATTTATGAAGCTTGCATACCTTTCCAGCGTTCTTAGGATCGACAAAACCTTCAGGCTGTGTCATATACACATCCTCTTCCATAATACCATTCAGGAATGCGGTTTTGACATCCATTTGCCAAATCTCATAGTCATAATGAGCGGCAATTGCTAGAAGAATCCGAATGGATTTAAGCATAGCGACTGGGGAATAGGTTTCATCATAGTCAATACCATGAATTTGCTTGAAACCTTTAGCCACCAACCTCGCTTTGTAAATCTGTACATTTCCATCCACGTCAATCTTCTTCTTGAAGATCCATTTACACTCAATGGCTTTTGCACCATTAGGTAAATCGACCAAGGACCATACTTGGTTTTCTGACATGGATCCCATTTCGGATTTAGAGGCTCCAAGCCATTTTTCGGAGTCCGGGCCCATCATTGCTTCCGCGAAGGTCGCTGGTTTGTCACTATCAATGATCATCATATCATTTGAATCGGTCACGAGAAATCCATAGTATCTCTCGGGTTCGTGACGGATCCTTCCGGATCTGCGAACTTCAGGCTCCACAGGCGCCGGTTCCACAGAACTCTGTGGATCCAGCTGCTGCTCTTCCTCTGCAGGTTGAGTAGCCTCCTGTGCATCTTGAATCTCTTCAAGCTGTACTTTACTCCCACTGTTTTTCTTAGAGAGACTCCCTCTCAAGAAAAGAACAGTCCCGAGCAACAAATACTTTGTTCTCAGATTGGTTGTAAAAGTAGTATGCCTTGGTTTCCCTAGGATAACCAACGAAGTAGCATTTATCTGATTTGGGTGCAAGCTTGTCAGAGATTAAACGTTTGACATAAGCTTCACAACCCCAAATCCTCAGGAAAGACAGACTAGGAACATTCCCAGTCCACAATTCATGTGGTGTCTTTGCCACTGATTTAGATGGTACCCTATTTAGTGTAAACGCAGACGTTTCTAGAGCGTATCCCCAAAAGGATAATGGAAGATTTGAATGACTCATCATAGACCGAACCATATCCAATAAGGTTCGATTCCTCCTCTCTGACACTACATTCCATTGGGGTGTTCCAGGAGGAGTGAGTTGTGAAATTATTCCACACTCGCTCAGATAGTCGCTGAACTCTTGACTCAAGTATTCTCGTCCGCGATCCGATCGCAGAACTTTGATACTTTTGCCAAGATGGTTCTGTACTTCATTCTTGAATTCCTTGAATCTATCAAAGGATTCTGACTTGTGTCTCATCAAATAGACATAGCCATACCTACTGAAATCATCAGTGAAGGTAATGAAGTACTTGTAATTTCCTCTGGCAACAGTACTCATCGGCCCAAATACATCAGTATGAACGAGGCCCAATAAGTCACTGGCCCTTTCATTTGGTTTGTTGAAAGGGGCTCTAGCCATTTTGCCCATCAAACAAGATTCGCATTTCTCACATGATTCAAAATCAAATGAGCCCAAAAGCCCATTACGATGGAGCCTTTGGATGCGTTTCTCATTGATATGACCCAAACGACAATGCCATAAGAAGGTCGGGTTTTCGTCATTGGACTTAAACCGTTTTGTATTTATGTTAAAGACAGGCATTTCTTGGTTTAAAACATATAACCCATTATCTAATGGGGCGCTACCATAATACATACCATCACGATTAAAAGAACAAACTTTATTCTTAACAGCAAAATCAAAACCTTCCAAATCCAAAACGGAAACTGAAATTATGTTTCTGCTTATCGCAGGTACAAAGTAGCAACTATTTAAAATTAAAACCATGCCCGAAGGTAAGGACAACTCGTAGGTGCCTACGGCCAGTGCAGCAACCTTAGCTCTATTCCCGACTCGTAGCTCCACTTGTCCTTTCTTCAGCGTCCTACTGTTTCTTAGTGCCTGCACATCAGTACAAATATGAGCACCGCAGCCGGTATCCAATACCCACGAAGTAGAACTAGAAGACATAACATTAAGTTCGATAACATAAATACCTGAGTCAGACGCATCATACGTCTTCTTCAGCTTCTTGTAATCTTCCATGAACTTCTTGCAGTCTTTCTTCCAATGCCCCAACTGCTTGCAGTAGTTGCACTTATCCTCAAGAGAAGGCCCGGATCTGGGTTTCGGCTTGGGCTTGTCCTGACTTTCAGTCTGGACAACTTGGGCCTTTCCCTTACCCTTCTTAGGTTTCTTAAGCCTTTTACCCCCTTGTACCATCAGTACACTGGGAGTTGCCTTCTTGAGATTCGGCTCTGCTGTCTTCAGCATGCCGTGCAACTCAGTCAATGTCTTAGTCATGTTTTGCATGTTGTAGTTCATGATGAACTGATCAAAACACGACGGCAAAGACTGCAGAATCATGTCAGTGGCTAGCTCCTGGCTAATGGCACAGTCCAGTTTCCCCAGGTTATCAATGTAACCCATCATTTTAAGGACATGAGGACTTACTGGACTGTCCTTAGCCAGCTTGCAATCCATGAGAGATTTAACCGTCTGGTATCTCTCTGTGCGAGCTTGCTCCTGAAACAAAGCTTTCAGGCTGTTAATCATCTCAATGGGTGACATCACGTTCTCATATTGCTTCTGCAGCTCAGAGTTCATAGTCACCAGCAATAGACAATTAACGTCTTTGACATCAGCTGAATGCTTATCATAAGCATTCTTTTCTGTCTGCGGGGCATTGGAACGTGGCCTCTCGGGGAGAACTCTTTCAAGGACATATTCCTTGTTCTCCTGCCTGAGAACTATTCTCAGGTTCCGATACCATTCCAAGAAATTAGATCCATTTAACTTGTCCTTCTCAAGGACGGATCTTAGTGAGAAAGTGTTGATGTGATTTGAGACAGACATAGTTGTAATTCAAAAAGAGGTAGATTTTAGTTATAATGCCAAGAAATGAGAATTCTTATCTAATAAGAAAAACTCGCATTGTATTCAAAACTATGTTTCCTCAGATGAATACAATGGGCCAAGATCCTCAGATTACTAAAATTCGAGTGGGCGACTCGCCGTTACTCAAACTTTAGTTATCTAGGTATGCAAATCATTGCTAATTGTACTCAGTACAACTCTTGGTCGTGGATAAGACAAACTATGTCCAATTTACTCTGATTTCTCTGGGCCCAGAACTTCTGACAGCCCAGTCAAGTAAAACCAATCCTTTTTCTGTCTTGTGATCACTGACAGTTGCACTGCAAGTCTGTCAATGACCACCTGCCTTACTCATGTTGCAGTGGATATCAAGGACTCCAAGAATATCCAACAAACGACACGAGTCTTGACAGTAGACAAGATCGGGCAAGACATCAAGATCACTTGATATTAAGTTGAGGAAAAGAACCGTTTTATCTTGATGCATATCCAATACACATCCAAGAATTTATTAATTTATTTTAAAACATTTAGTTTTATTAAGTTTAGATTCATCTAAAACTTTTAGTATTAAATTGTTCTGGTATATGCAAATTTGTGGTTCAACCAGCTCATTTGCGAATGCCGTGTCGATCGATGCCAACCATTGGCATCGGTCGACACAACCCAACTTAAACCGGTCTTCGATAACCGGTCAAACCGGATCAAATTTACTTAACCGATTCAATCCAATTGAACCGGTTCGGTTTAATAGTCCATGTCGATCGTTACACACTGTGTGTCGATCGACATTACCAAACCTGAACCAATTGGTTAATTAAAATTAACCGAGCGAGATAACCGGTTCAATCCAATTGAACCGATCTATCCGCTTTGCCTGTGTCGACCGACACACCCAGTGTATCGATCGACACAGCAGGATTACGGGTACTCGATCTCAGATCGAAACCCTAGAATTATTTTGCGAGTTTTCGCTCTGTGTCGACCGACACACGCTTTGTGTCGATCGACACTATGCGACGAACCCTAAAATTTTATTGCGAGTTTTCGCTCTGTGTCGACCGACACACGCTTTGTGTCGATCGACACTCTGCTACAAACCCTAAAATTTTACGTGTTATTTCGCGGCGTGTCGACCGACACACGCTTTGTGTCGATCGACACAGTGCGATTTCAACAGTTCATCGTTTTTCATCAGGCAAATAATCCGAGATTAACAAGAGAAAACACGATTTGAGCATGCAATGAACAATTCAACAAACCCAGTTTTAGAATTAATTGCACCAGATTCAATAGCTCAACCCCAACAACGCTCTGATACCACTGTTGGATCTCCTAGGATCTAGGGTTTGATATATTGAATGAAAACCAACCTCGTTCTTACCTTTGAACTGGCAGCGGAATGAGAATGGTGAACGAGATCAGTGGAGCAACGCAGATGCCTTGCCTCTACCAGATACACACGCACGCTCGCTGGAAACGGGATGCTAGTGCCGGATCAACGGGATTCGAATCTCTCTAGTGTGTCTACTGTCTCTGTCAAGAAAAGTGGACGGCTCACTGTTTAGGTCGAAACTATCAAGTTTTATTCGACCTAAACTTGTTTAACGGGCCAGACTTAATTAAGTCTTAATTCGGAAAGCCTTTCCGAAAACCCCAATTGTGTCGACCGACACACAAGCTGTGTCGATCGACACAACACCATTATATCGATTTATAATGTGTATCCAATACACATTAATATGATCATTACCATAACGATCATTCCCATGTCGTAGCTGTTGGGAATGTCCTGAAATCTATTGTACTTGCTCTAAGTGAAAGTCGTATTGTCGAGATGAGACAATCATATGACACTAGGTAGTCATAATGCTTTGCTAGAAGCCACTTATGATCAATGAGTTTAGAACTCGTTGCTAGTGTTATATGATCCTACAGGGTCACACACCTAAGCAAACTGGACGTTAAAGACGAGGTTGATCATTAATGTAATGATCTAGGAATGCATATTTGATATGCATTCGATATCAATATTCTGGGGCAGTGTCGATCGATGCAAAGAGTGCATCGATCGATGCAACTCGCGGATTACCAGATTAATTCGGTTTAATCGCTGGTTAATTCCATTTTGGTTTAAGTCGACATATATAAGATATATGGTCGACATAAACTGTTTTTTCAACCAAATTCACAGCCACCAGAACTTGAATAGAAACCTCTGAAGAGATTGGATCTCTATAGGCACTAGCATCCCTCCTGTTTAGTTTGTGTGCGTGTGGATACCAGTAGAGGCGCAGCATTTGAGGCGCTCTAGATCTCGATTATCTGCAAATCTTCCGCTGCTTATCATCAGGTAATTATGAGATCCCAATGATTCAATTACATGAACCCTAGATCCTAGGCTTGGAATTCAGACCAGGGTTGCCTAATTGGATTAGGAACTGCTAGAAATTCCTTCAGTGGTATCAGAGCTTTAGGGTTCCATTGAATCTGTAGCATGTTGATTAGATTAGTTGAATCTGAATCTGTGTATGGTTGATACAAACTTGCTAAAATTCGTTTTCATGAAAACCTAGTTTAGGGTTCTGTTCGAAAACGTTTTAGGGTTTTTTTTCGCATGGTGTCGATCGATGCCAATCCGGCATCGATCGACACATGGCGAAAACCCGAATAAAATTAAGGGTTTTTCGCATGGTGTCGATCGATGCCAATCCGGCATCGATCGACACAGGGCGAAAAACCCGAATAAAACTTAGTTTTCGCCTAGTGTCGATCGACACAAGTGTTGTGTCGGTCGACACAAACCTCGCGAGATTGATGAATCGGTTCAATTGGATTTGACCGGTTATCGAGCTTGGTTAATGATGGTCGAACACTGTGAATGGTTTAATTGCGATTGGTTTGATTAGGTTGGCATCGACCGATGCTAATGTAGCATCGATCGACGCTGACCGCTATTCAAAACCGGATCAATTGGATTGATCGGTTATCGCGGATTGCTTTTGGTTATTCTGCATCGATCGACACTATAGTAGTGCCGGTCGACATCATATTTGATGGTTTAGGTTATGGAACCTGAAATCGCAGAACCAAAGCAGGATAAATCAATTAATTAGAAGAATTAAAACATAATAAAACTGAACGTTTTAAGGTTCCGTTCCTCAACCAAATATCAAGTGATACTTGATGTCTTTCCAATCTTGTCAACTGTCAAGACTTGTTTCATTGTACGATAGGCTTGCAGTGCAAGGTATCAACAATTACATGAGTAAGGCAGGAAGTAATCGTGTTGATGGGCTTGCAGTGCAAGGCGTCAACAATTACATGACTTAAGAGATTGGTTTGCTTGACTGGGCCATCAAAATCGTTTTGGGCTCAGAGACATCAGGTGGATTGGACATAAGATGTCAATCCACAACCAAGAGTTATATTGGATATAACTAGCAAAGTTGTTGCTTACATAGATAGCTAAATTTGGGTGATAGCCAGTGGCTCACTCAAGTTTAGTGAAGTATGGGTCTTGGATCATTATATTCATCTGAGGAAACATTGTTTGAATATAATGCGAGTTTTCTTAATTGTTAAGACTTCTCATTTCTTGAACATCATAACTAAAACCTCCCTTGTTTTTCAGCTATGTCTAGCACAAACCATCATAACAATTTCTCCCTGCGATCCGTCCTTGAGAAGGACAAGTTAAATGGATCCAACTTTCTTGAATGGTATCGGAACTTGAGAATTGTTCTCAAACATGAGAAAAAGGACTATGTCCTTGAGAAAGTTCTCCCCAAGAAGTACCGAGCCAATGCCTGGCAGTCAGATAAGGATGCTTGGGATAAGCATTCTAATGATGCGGTGGATGTGAGTTGTCTCATGTTGGCCACCATGAACTCGGAATTGCAGAAGCAATATGAGTACGTGGAGTCGCCAATACAGATGATCACTGGCCTGAAAAGTATGTTTCAGGAGCAGGCACGAACTCAGAGATACCAGACGGTTAGATCTCTGATTGAGTGCAAGCTACCAAAGGGCGAACCAGTTAGTCCTCATGTCATTAAGATGATGGGTTATATTGATAACCTGGGGAAACTGGATTGTCCCATTAGCCAAGAGTTGGCTACTGACATCATTCTACAGTCACTGCCGTCAAGCTATGATCAGTTTGTTATGAACTATAACATGAATAACTGGACGAAGACGTTGACTGAATTGCATGGGATGCTTAAGACTGTTGAACCTAACATCAAGAAGGACACCCCAAATGTCCTTATGGTACAAAAGGGTAAAAAGTTTAAGAAACTTGGTAAGAACAAAGGTGATGGCAAGACGAGCTCGATTGTGAATCCAAGCGAGTCTGGCCATGTTCCTAAGGTTAAAACCAGTCCTTCTGAAGATGTTAAGTGCCGTTATTGTAATGGTTATGGGCATTTGAAAAGAAACTGCAATAAATTCTTGGAAGATTATGAGAAGCTGAGGAAGACGTACGAGACTTCTTCTTCAGGTATTATGTTATAGAAGTAAATGTTACTTCTTATAGTCCTACTTATTGGGTATTTGATACCAGCTGTGGTACTCATATTTTGTGAAAATGTGCAGGGCCTGAACAAAAGTAGGACTATGGAGAAAGGACAAGTGGATCTATGCGTGGAAATGGAGCAAGAGTTGCTGCATTAGCCGTAGGAGTATTTCATTTGTTTTCTTTTATAGCATGTTTTGAACTTAAAACTGCTACTATGTACCTGCTATGAGCATAAAGATTATTTCTAATCCTTGCTTGGATATAGAAGGATATCAGTTTTCAAATTAAGAATAAGTGTTATTCATTTGATTACAGTGATATATTTTATAGTAGCAATCCATTAGAGAATGGACTTTATGTTCTAAACCAGAATGTGCCTAACTATAACATTAATACCAAGAGATTCAAGTCAAATGATACGAATCAAACTTCTCTCTGGCATTGTCGTTTTGGGCCACGTAAATGAGAAAAAGATTCAGAAGCTCCATAGTGATGGGCTTTTGGGCTCATCTGATTATGAATCACAATGAGTAAAGTGAATCTTGTTTATTGGGTAAAATGACGAAGGCCCCTTTCAGCAAAGGTAGCATCGATCGACACAAACGATGTGTCGGTCGATACAGGTTGCGAACGAACAAAATGAAAGGGCCAGAGGCTTATTGGGCTTTATACATACGGATGTATATGGGCCGATGAGCACTAGTGCTAGAAGAAAAAATTTCAGTACTTCATTACCTTTACTGATATTTTCAGAAGGTACGGTTATGCCTTATTTATAAGGCATAAGTCAGAATCTTTGAAAAGTTCAAAGAGTTCCAAAATGAAGTACATAATCAATTTGGCAAAGGTATTAAACCTCTACGATGAGATCATGGAGGTGAATACTTAGGTCAAGAATTTAGTGATCATCTGAGAAATTGTGAAAGTGTTTCACAATTCACTCCTCCTGTATCGGACTTTATTAGATATGGTTCGATCAATGATGAGTCACTTAGATCTTCCATTATCCTTCTAAGAATACGCTCTAGAAATGTCTGAGTTTACTTTAAATAGAGTTCCATCAAAATCAGTTATAGAGATACCACATGAGATGTGGAATGTAAATGTTTCTGATTTATCCATCATGGAGATTTGGAGTTGCGAGACTTATATAAAACGTTTAATCTCTGATAAGCTCACACCCAAATCTGATAAGTGCTACTTCATTGGTTGTCCTAACAAAACCAAGGCATGTTACTTTTAAAACCAGTTCGAGAACAAATTGTTTGTTGCTCGGAACTATGTTTTCTTGAGAAAGACTTTCCTTCCAAGAAGAACAGTGGGAGTAAAAGTACAACTCAAAGAAATTCGAAAAACACAGGAGACTGCTCAACCTGATGAGGAAGAGCAGCAGTTGAATCTACAGAGAGTTGTAGGGCCTGCACCTGTGGTGCCTAGAGTTTATAAAGGATCTGGTGAATGTATATTCGATATACATTTAAATGGCGAGTTTCTGAAGAAGTGTCGATCGACACAAAAGTTGCATCGATCGACACAGATCGCGAACCAAATATTGATTTTGGTTTATGACTTAATTAACTACGGTTTAAATCTTGGTTAATTAGGTCGTGGTAAAAGTATACATATGAGATATGTGTGCGCGACTTTTACAGAAAACTGAAGCTCGCAGATCCGAAAGGATCCGTCACGAACCCGAGAAATATGGATTTCTCGTAACTAATTGACGTGATCTACTGATCATTGAAAGTGACGGGCCTGCGAATTTTGAAGAAGCAATGATGGGCATTGACTCCGAAAATGGCTGAAAGCCGCTGAATCCGAAATGGGATCCATGTAACAGAACCAAGTATGACTTGGGTTGATTTACCCGATGGTGTAGAAACCATTGTGAGTAAATGGATTTTCATGAAGAAAAGTTGACATGGTTAGTAGTATTCAAATGTACAAAGCTAGGTTGGTGGAAAAAAAGTTTCAAGTAAATTCATGGTATTGACACTGAAGAAACCTAATCTCAGTCACCGTGCTTATGTCCATTCGGATTCTCCTAGCAACCACCACTCATAATGGTTATGAGACCTGGCAGATGGATATGAAAACAGTTTTCCTTAATGGAATTCTGGAAAAAGGATGTGAACATGACACAACCTGAAGTTTTTCATTGATCCTAATGAAGCTAGGAAGATATGCAAGCTTCATCAAACCATTTATGGATTGAAGCAAGCATCTCGGAGTTGGAATCTTCGTTTTGATGAAGCAGTCAAAAGGTTTGACTTCGTCAGGAACGAAGAGGAACCGTATGTTTACAAGAGGACTAGTGGGAGCGCAATTGCATTTCTGGTATTGTATGTTGATAACATACCACTTCTCGGAAATGAAGTTCCATTGTTTCAGTCTGTTAAGACTTGATTCGAAAGTTGTTTTTCGATAAAATTATGGGAGAAACCGTATACATTCTTGGAATAAGAATCTATAGAGATAGATTGGATAAGGCCTTGCACATGTCCAATATGCAGGATTCCAAGAAGGGCTTCGTGCAAATGACTCTTGGTATTACTCTTAGCAAGACGCAGTGTCTTTTGACACACGCTGAGCAAGGGCGAATGAGGGTCAGGCTACTGCTAAAGGCATTAGATGTCTTAAGATGTGATCTTAATTTTAGTGGGAGTCATTGTTATTAATTTTAGTTATGATATGATGTTCGTATAAACATAATTTGATTATGTTATTGAAATCTGACATCTGTATTATTTAATAATGGTTATTAAATAATAGTCCCAAAGTAATTTATGACATTTTATAGGTCATCAAGTATGTGACTTGATCATGAAACCCTATAGATAATAAATGACATAAATTATGATTGGTCCCTGGTCAAGGTTGTTAAAATGGGACATTAACAACCGCGTGAGACTAGTATGTGAGGTGACTGATGACTAAGTTTCATGGAGTCATTAATAAGAGTATTAAAGTCAATCACATAGATATGTGTTGGAGAACACATGATCGGACATGACCCACTAATGAGAACTCTACGAGATAGTTATATAAGTGTCATGAGAGTTGTCATTACGACTATAGAGTATAGTCCTTAGACCTGAGTTCATCATGTTTTCTTACATGTGAATTGGTCCGCTTTAACCTTGTCAAACGTCAGCCGTAACTGGTGACTATAAAGGCATTGATTGGGCGTATCATGAAGCGTGTGAAGAGACAGGGATGGAACAAGATGGGATTTGTCCCTCCTGTATAACAGGAGATAAATATCTCAGGGCCCATCGAAGATTTGATACTGAGAAATGTGTGGCCACACTCAAACGAGGTGATTGTCAGTCGTTTGTTTTGTCAGTATAAATCGGAGTTCGATGAACATGATCTTGGCTCAATAAGGATGACACGGTTCTTGCCTTATGCTAGATCGAGATATAGTGACGAAGGGATTTAAGGAATAGATGATTCCAGTACAAGTGGGAGATTGTTGGGAATGTCCTGAAATCTATTGTACTTGCTCTAAGTGAAAGTCGTATTGTCGAGATGAGACAATCATATGACACTAGGTAGTCATAATGCTTTGCTAGAAGCCACTTATGATCTATGAGTTTAGAACTCGTTGCTAGTGTTATATGATCCTACAGGGTCACACACCTAAGCAAACTGGACGTTAAAGACGAGGTTGATCATTAATGTAATGATCTAGGGAATGCATATTTGATATGCATTCGATATCAATATTCTGGGGCAGTGTCGATCGATGCAACTCGCGGATTACCAGATTAATTCGGTTTAATCGCTGGTTAATTCCGTTTTGGTTTAAGTCGACATATATAAGATATATGGTTACCATGGTCAAACCTCTGAATATTAGGAAACAAAACCTAAGGGCACTCATGGCCTCTATGCCCAGACTATGGGGAGTTCAGGATGAAGTTCACGGTCGTATTATTGACAGCAACAAAGTTCAATTTATTTTCAGAACTGAGGAATCTCTAACCTCTGTTTTGAAGCGTGGCCCATGGTCATTCTCTGAATGGATGACTGTTACCCAGCGGTGGTCTCCAGACCAATCAGATGAAGATCTGAAGAATATTACCTTCTGGGTTCAAGTACGTGGGATCCCGCTCCAGTTTCTAACAAACAGGATCGTCACCCACATTGGCTCTGTTCTTGGGAAGTTTGTAGAAACAGATTTCTCTGGAGAAGGCGGAAAAATAGTCGACTACGTTCGTATTCGTCTAATATGGAATGTTGACTCGCCATTGCAGTTCCAGCGAGTGTTCCAGTTTGGTGAACAAACGGCTATCCTCAAACTAACTTACGAACGTCTCCGTGGATTTCGTACGATCTGTGGGATGATGACTCACGATGCTTTGTTCTGTCCCAGGACGCACCACATGACGACGATGATGACGATGGTAATGCAGACCCGGATCAGAACAATGATGATGATGAGCCTACAAGACGAGATTCTCACATGAAAGACCTTCCGGACGCAGTGCAAGAAGAACAAGTGGAGTCGGCTTCTAAGAAAAGGAAAACAGCGAACGTTGCTTGTCAGTCTGCTGAAACTACAAGCGCTTACAAGGATTCCCACCACTCATGGGTTACGGATGATCTAGACGAGAATGCATTCATGCGTAGAAGAAGAATTGAGGTAGAAACTTGTAATGCAAGAAACTGGGTTTGGAAATCAAAGGCTAAGAGTTCTGCTACCTTGAATGGATCGGGAGCCAATAACGGGAACAATCAATCTCAATCATTTTGGAACTGCCGAGGGCTGAAAGGGCCCCTGGCAGTTCGACGCCTCAAAGGGATTAAAGCAACTTATTCCCCGGACATACTCTTTCTGATCGAGACAAAGAACCCTGATGATGTTGTGAGAGATGTGGCTGCTCAACTTGAGTATGATAATGTTAGATGTGTCTCACCACTAGGCATAGGTGGTGGTATAGCTTTAATGTGGCACAAGGATATTGATGTCGATTTCATCTCTTGTGATGAAAAAATGCTTGATTATAAGATTATGAATAATGGAATCTCTTTTTATTATTCTTGTGTTTACGGTCATCCTATTCGAGCATTGCGACATATCCTATGGGAGAGATTAGAGAGATTAGCACTTACTCGACAAGGTCCATGGTTGCTTTGTGGTGACTTTAACGAAATATTACACCCACATGAAAAATTGGCGGTAGAACTAGAGAAACTTGGAGTCTCACTTACTTTAGGAATATGGTACGAACCTGTCGCATTCAAGATCTTCCATACGAAGGATCTAACCTCACTTGGTGTGGGAAGAGAAGAACGCACCAAGTGGAAAGTTGGATCTATAGAGCCATGGTGAATGATGAATGGAGAGCTCGTTTCCCTACAACCAAAGTCAAATATTTGGAGTTAATGGAATCAGACCATCGACCGGCTATTATTCAAATCCGACATAGTTCAGATGTTGGCAGGAAAAATTTCTATTTTGATAACATGCTATGTGATAACTCAGATACCACCAAAGTTGTTGAGCAAGGTTGGATTTCTGATTTCCATGAAGGGGATGTGTCCATAATAGATAGAATATGTAACTGCAGACACCATCTTGCTACTTGGAGGAAGACTGCAATACCGAACTCGGCCAAAAAAAATTAAGGAACTCACACAAGAACTGGATCAAGCTCACAAGGACTGCACGCGTTCTTCCAATGACTTGGAATCCTTACGAAACCAAATTCTTCAAGCCTATAAAGAGGAAGAAACATTCTGGGAACCTCAAGAGCAGAGTCACATGGATCACTGGTGGTGATCGTCATACCAGATTTTTCTTCTCCACTACTAAAAATCGTCGTGCTCGGAAACGTTTACTTACGCTTAAGGACGAATCAGGAACGAACTTAGTTGGAAATGTCCAAATCGCGGGTGAAGCTCAACGTTATTTTTCAACTCTCTTCACGTCTTCTAATCCGATCAACCATCAGGATGTCTTGTCTTGCGTACCGACGGTCGTTACACCTGAGATGAACTCGTTATTAACACAGGAGGTAACAGATGACGAAGTTGAATGATGCAAGCACGGAATCACTCCAATACTAGATCACTCGACGATCAAGAGATTCCAAGCTTAACCTCGCGGAAGGTGGTCGAAGTGAAGATGGAAGGTGGAGATGGGATGATTGACTCTCTCAATCAATGATCGAACAAGGTTGTTTGAATCTCACAAACAATCTAATTCGTGGTCTCAATAGAAAGGAAGTGAATCACACACTTAGTTTCTAAAGAATAAGAACAAGCTCAAAGACTCGGCTTTGAAAAGAGAAACGATTTCTTATATTTTTACTAAAAAAGTTGGGTGAATTATACAAGGCACGAAATGAGCTTATAAAGGCTCTAAAATTAAGATATCCTAAGGCTACAAATCAGAAAAAAATCATTCAAAATCAAAGAACTAGCCGTTGGAGGCTTTATGACTCAAATCATCCAAATAAGGCAAGTTGATGATGCTTGAGTCTTGAAAGCTTGGGGCCAAAGGTGGGATGTCTAGGCACGTCCTGGATGATGTATAGTACCTCCAAAATGCTGCATGATTGATGCATATAGAGCTGTTGGAGTTTAAAGACAAATAACTCCAAAGAAGGCGAATAAGGCAAGTTCGGCTCCATATATGGAAAGTGTAGCATTGCCTGGTTTAGAAGTTGAATAACTTTTAAACCATAATTCTTTTTGAACCGAATCCAATTCTCACTTAACCTCTGTTGAGTAAGGTTTCCAAAACAAGTTGGTTTAGAACTTGATTCATCCTGGTCCGATCTGTACTCTCCAATAAGTGACAGTTGGTCTCCAGCGAGTTCCTTGGAAATCGTCTGAGTTGTAACTTGCATATCTTCTTCATCTGGAATGATTTTGAAACACTTCCACTTCGTGATGATTCCTTGATGAGTTAAGTTTCTGGAACAGGTTGATTTGTTGCTTAAGTCTTCCTGGTTGGGTAGATATGCTTCAAGACAGGTACATATGTCTCTGATGGGCTCAAACTGCTTCTCTCCAAGGATCTTGGTTGGTTGATTTATGTCCTCTCCATGCTCCTTGATTGATGATGACTTGATGTCCTCATCATACTCTCCCTCTTGAAGAAGTTTCGACCTCGAAACTATACAATCTGCACCAAGAGAAAGCAAGTTAGCCTTCATCCTGATTTGAGAGTCTAGAACCTTACTGTGATAGTTGTGTTTGTTGAGGCTCGGCTTGAGGTGTGTTTTTGTTGCATCTGGTGGTTCTTCTTTGATCAGCAACGAACCAATGACTCCTCTGCCATGCTCCTGAATGGTTGATTTGAGCTGCAACTGTTTGGACTCTCCTCTTGTTGGTTGGTGGTCTTGTTTGTTCTCCATGGTATGATTTTGGTCCGATATATTTTTCTCCATTGTTGTAGCTTCTTCTTGATCCATAATAATATCCTTAAAACCTGAAATTTTCTCCACACTTTTGGAACTAGACAAGTGTATTAAAATATCCTTTGGATTGTCACAAACAGATAATGACAAATGCGTGATACTAGTATTGGAAGATTTAAAATCGGATCTAACTTGGTTATCACTTTCTTCAAGGTTATTCGTTTTAGGTTCTAGAGATGTAGGGATTACCAATTTTCTAGTTGGGCATGTTACAGCAAAATGACCTCTTTGGTGACACCTATAACATATCAGCTCTAACGAACTTTTAGGAGCAGAGCACTTACCTTGATCCTTGACATGTTTGGAGCTTTTGTTTTGCACACATCTAGAAATCGGGTCTTCTCCGCTTGGTTCCTTTTGAAGGTAAGTGGTTTTTCTGGATTTTGCAAGACTCTGTGGTGAATATATCTCCCACATACTCCATTTTAAACTCTCCCACGTTCTGATCCTTGGCTCCTTATAGTACCATGGTTCATACTCTTCTTTCTCCCACCATTTTAGAGCTTCACCCGTGAGTTGTCCAAGAGAGATGGAAAGTTTGTAATCGGTGGAAATGGCATAACACCTAAAGTATTTTTCCATATTTTTCTCCCATTGTAGGTAATATTCTCATTTTCCTGAAAACTCAAAAGATTTAGGCCCATAATATTCATAACCATCATATAAACATAACCTGATTTTGGATTTGATGGTGGCTCGAAATGTGGTTCGGGCTAGGGAACTCCTTGGAATTTTTTGCGCGATATTTGGTGGTCTTCTTTCAGCTCGTCTTGTATTTCTCCATTGGTGGTCAGGTGGTTTCGGTTCAATTTCTTCATATCCATTCTCTTCTACCAATCGATCTCGCTCAATTCGATCTAAGGATTTGTCACATGATGAAAGTGTGGTTTGAATTGTATTGATCATGTCCATGATGGCTAGCTGGCTCATGTCTTAAGGATTTTTTTTTTTTATATACCTGGACACTAAAGAAGACAAACTCAGAACCCCTTCTAGGCTCAAGAAGAAAGAAAATGTTGAAAAGGAAAATGAAGAAGATAGTGAAATACGACAAAACTTGAAACAAGCAAATCCTTTTTTTTTTTGAATTTTCGTTGAAAATAGAACAAAAGCAATAGGAAGACAAAGCAAAACAATTTTATAGTTTTTTTTTTTTTTTTTATTAAACAAATTAAACAAACAAACACAGTTTTTTTGATTTTTTTTGATTTAGATGAAGAGAAATTTCAAAATTGAAAATAAAAAGAGATAAAGGTTGAAGAAATACAACCTGGATAGATAGGAGCTTTTGAAGCTCTGATACCAGATGATGCAAGCACGGAATCACTCCAATACTAGATCACTCGACGATCAAGAGATTCCAAGCTTAACCTCGCGGAAGGTGGTCGAAGTGAAGATGGAAGGTGGAGATGGGATGATTGACTCTCTCAATCAATGATCGAACAAGGTTGTTTGAATCTCACAAACAATCTAATTCGTGGTCTCAATAGAAAGGAAGTGAATCACACACTTAGTTTCTAAAGAATAAGAACAAGCTCAAAGACTCGGCTTTGAAAAGAGAAACGATTTCTTATATTTTTACTAAAAAAGTTGGGTGAATTATACAAGGCACGAAATGAGCTTATAAAGGCTCTAAAATTAAGATATCCTAAGGCTACAAATCAGAAACAAATCATTCAAAATCAAAGAACTAGCCGTTGGAGGCTTTATGACTCAAATCATCCAAATAAGGCAAGTTGATGATGCTTGAGTCTTGAAAGCTTGGGGCCAAAGGTGGGATGTCTAGGCACGTCCTGGATGATGTATAGTACCTCCAAAATGCTGCATGATTGATGCATATAGAGCTGTTGGAGTTTAAAGACAAATAACTCCAAAGAAGGCGAATAAGGCAAGTTCGGCTCCATATATGGAAAGTGTAGCATTGCCTGGTTTAGAAGTTGAATAACTTTTAAACCATAATTCTTTTTGAACCGAATCCAATTCTCACTTAACCTCTGTTGAGTAAGGTTTCCAAAAAAAGTTGGTTTAGAACTTGATTCATCCTGGTCCGATCTGTACTCTCCAATAAGTGACAGTTGGTCACCAGCGAGTTCCTTGGAAATCGTCTGAGTTGTAACTTGCATATCTTCTTCATCTGGAATGATTTTGAAACACTTCCACTTCGTGATGATTCCTTGATGAGTTAAGTTTCTGGAACAGGTTGATTTGTTGCTTAAGTCTTCCTGGTTGGGTAGATATGCTCCAAGACAGGTACATATGTCTCTGATGGGCTCAAACTGCTTCTCTCCAAGGATCTTGGTTGGTTGATTTATGTCCTCTGCATGCTCCTTGATTGATGATGACTTGATGTCCTCATCAAATCTTCTCTATTGGCGCTTCTAAAACACCGGGTCCTGATGGATTCCCAGCTCAGTTCTACCAAACGTACTGGAACATTGTTGGGCCGCATGTAACCGAGGCCGTCAAGGAGTTCTTCTCTACAGGTACTATGCCTCCTGGTCTAAACCATACTAATTTGTGTCTAATTCCTAAGATAGTACCTCCCTCAACTATGAAAGACATACGTCCCATAGCTTTGTGTAATGTGCTTTATAAAGTCATTACCAAAATTCTATCCAAACGCCTTAAATGTATCCTCGGGGAGATCGTTTCCGAACAACAAGCAGCTTTTATTCAAGGTCGCCAGAGTACGGATAATGTTTTAATCGCAGATGATATCTTTCATTCCCTTAAAACCAGACGTCGGTGTTCTACTTCGTTTATGGCGGTAAAAACGGATATTAGCAAAGCGTATGATCGTATAAAATGGTCCTTTTTGGAGGAAGTAATGAAAAAAAGGGATTCCCTGAAGTATGAATTCAATGGATTATGACATGCATTTCTTCGGTTAGTTTCTCTGTTCTAGTTAATGGTAGTCCGTATGGGAATTTCAGAGCATCTAGAGGTATTCGCCAAAGAGACCCGCTGTCACCCTACTTGTTCATTCTTTGCTCTGATGTTCTAAGCTGTTTGATGTCATTCGCGGAGCGAACTAAACTTATACACCCCATCCGGATCAGTATTGGAGGCCCACCAATCTCACATCTAATATTCGCAGATGATTCATTATTCTTCCTCAAGGCTGATTTTACGAATAGTAGGAATCTAAATAAACTCTTCAAGGCATATGAGATGGCTTCTGGGCAGGTGATAAATTTTGAGAAGTCATCAATTACCTTCAGTACACGAGTATATCAGCATACGAGAGATATGATTACTTCGGTATTGGAAATTCCTAATACAGGAGGTGGGGGACAATACCTCGGTCTTCCAGAACAATTTGGACGACGTAAAAAAGAACTATTTTCCTATATCAAAACCGGTCTCCAGAAACATACACAAGGTTGGCAAAATAAATTCCTCTTCTCGGCTGGTAAAGAGATCCTAATTAAAGCAGTTAGAATGGCGATGCTAGTTTACTCGATGAATGTCTTCAAATTACCTCAAGATATATGCTCAGAATTAGAAAGTATCATCTCTCAGTTCTGGTGGGGATCATCTAACGGAAGACGTAAAATGGCATGGATGTCGTGGAAGAAGTTAACATTCTCACAGAAACACGGAGGTCTAGGGTTCAGTGATCTTCAGTTATTCAATCAAGCCTTACTTGCACAACAATTTTGGAAAACACTCCAACGTCCTAACTCCCTCCTATACCGCATTTTACAAAGCCGCTACTTCAAAAACTCAACAATGTTGACTGCTGGTAAAGTAGCCAACATCTCTTATGGGTGGCAGTCGTTATGTTTTGGTCGTGATCTTCTTACGTCTGGTCTTCAACACTCAGTCGGGGATGGTAAATCGATTTCTCTGGCGGATGCGTGGTTACCAACTGATCCTCCTCGGTCACCAGCATTGCTCCCCTACACAAATCCATATCCACCGGTCTCCTCACTGATAGATCCAGGAACGATGCAATGGGCGGATACTGAGTTAAAAGAATTAATATCTTGTGAAGATCATTATCTTATTCACAAGATTTTTCTCCCCACCTTAAGTACCCCGGATTCAGTCATCTGGCCTTTCACAAATGATGGTGTTTATACAGTTAGATCCGGATACCATTATGCTAAATCTCGAGCAGATTCAAATACAACGAGTCTGCCAGTGCTGGTCTCTAATCCGGACCTGTCCAAGGCTATATGGAACGCTCATATACCTCCGAAACTTCGCCACTTCCTCTGGCGTGCAGCTTCTCAAGTACTCCCTGTTCGTGAAAATCTGCAGAGACGACAAATCACAAGTGATGCGACATGCCCTCGATGCTCTCTCGAGAGTGAATCTAGTGACCATATTTTCTTAACATGCCCATATGCGCCGGCTGTCTGGCGGATAGCTTCTTTGCAAACACAAATGATGACTGCACCACAACTACCTGTGGAGGATAAACTATTACATATCCTTAAGTTATCCCGAGATACACAAGTACCAGTTTACAAACGTATGCAACCGATCTGGATCACATGGTGGTTATGGAAGAGCAGGAATGCTCTTCTTTTTGCTTTGCGTACTTTCCCTGAACAGGACATAGTTAAACAAGCTGGAGCGGATGTTCAAGAATGGATACGATACGGCTACAAACCAACACTTCCTTCTCGACATGATACTCACACCTTGCCTCACCGGAAATGGAGTACGCCACCACCAGGCTGGCTCAAATGCAACTACGATGTCTCCCATAAACCTGATTCTCAGAGTTCGGGACTGGGTTGGATTCTTCGTATTAGTAATGGTATCTTTCTTGAAGCTGGAGTGGGACGCTTTCAAGGCCGTAATTCTGCAATAGAAGCAGAATGTTCAGCCTTAATTTGGGAAATGCAGGTATGCTGGTCTTTGGGCTACTCAAAGATAGAATTTGAAGGCGACTGTGCTGTACTCAACAATCTACTGAACGGATCACAAGACAACCTTAAACTTCAACACTACCTCTCTAAAATTAAGGCCTTCGCTACTCTTATTACACAAGTACGATTTCTCTATCGTAATCGTGCATCAAATGTGATTGCGGATCTTCTGGCTCGTAAAGCTACCATCCCAAGTTTTGACTCACAATTGTATCATGTTTGTCTTGCCTTTTTGAAACAATATGTAATAGCTGATTCTAATTAATGAAGTTGTTGCGGACAAAAAAAAAACACCAAACTCCCACCAATTTTTTTTTTTGACAACAACTCCCACCAATCAGATGAAACAATGGACAAAACCCAAATCATTAGAACATATAAAATCGAAGCTGGCGGGTTAACATGATAAACCCCCAGAAACGTAAAGCCGTACATGAATCATAAGCCAGCGAATAAAAAGAAATCTTGAGAGACAAAGTACAAGACAATAAAACAAACATCTAAACCCCAACTAAAATCAACATAACCTAGATAATACCTAAAACCAAGACACTCTAGCTGGAAGAACCATCATGAACTGAGAGAGAAGATAACATGAGCAACCTAAGTCGAATTTTATTAGGACTGATTCACCGGAACTCATTATATTGCTTCACTATGGAGGCCATGAGACAAACGGTATAAAGACCGACCGAAGCGCCGAAAGAAAAACACACTTTAACCAAAAGGCAGCTGACGACTTGATGCGAAAAGAGCCGAAACTCCAAATCTTAAATATTGAGTAGGAGATCCGGAACCAAAAGACTGCCAAAGCACTGTGGGACCTATACTGAGGCAACCATCAAAAAAGAAAAGCGCACTCTCTATCCAAAAACATTCCACCACCAGAAGCAAACGAAGACAAACACATAACTAAGGAACTTGGAGCCAATTCTACCGTATTCAGAATCCTCGCGAGTTCCAGATAGCCTAGGATCTAGGGTCTAGTTAATTGAATCATGATCTCACCTTGAGATTACCTGGAGTTTTGGCAGCGGAAGATTATGGTAACACGAGATCTAGAGCGCCCCAATCGTTGCGCCTCTATCGTAGTCCACACGCACACAAGCTGGAATCCGCCGGGATGCTAGTACCGGTGCTCGGATCTCCTTGGGACTTTTGTTTCTAGAGGTTTCTGTGTTTTCTCTCAGAGAAAAGTGTCTGGGCGGCTCACTCGATTACTAGGTCGAATGTATAAACTCGTTTATATATTGAACTCGAGGTGAACCGAAACATCAGTTTCGGTTTCGCCATTGTGTCGACCGACACACTTAGTGGTGTCGATCGACACACGTCCTGTATCGACCGACGCACCCAATGGTGTCGATCGATACACCTCTTTGAAACTTATATTCGATGTGTATCCAATACACATCGACCAGACCATATGTCAATGATCAATCCCATACGAAGTATGTCCAACTTGCTTAGGTGTGTGACCTTGTAGGTTCACACGATACTGGAAATGAGTTACAACTCATTTGTCATAATTGGTTTCTAGCAAAACATTATGATTACCCAGTATCACATGAATTGTCCGATCTCGACAATACAACTATCTTTAGAGTTAGTACAATATGATTTCAGGACATAATCCCAACAATAACATCCTAAAGAGGAGGGACAAAATAACTACCAGTTGCGGACGAGCCAGACAATACCACCTTAGAAGACCCGAAACCTATAGAGACAAGACCACCATCATCGAAGTTGCATATCTAGGCTAAGATCCGAGATTTGAAAACAAAGTTGAGGCCAACAATAGGACGTCATCTAAAACTTATAGACAAGACCAGCATAACCAAACCAAAGAAAACCCAAAAAATACACAAGAAATATCCGAGCTTAAGCATAAATCAAACCTCACGCTTAAGCTCCTAACACATAGACAAACCAAATCGCATCCACCACGGACCCAAACCACTAGCAGCTGACAAGAGGAGAACCAAATGAGCCGACGACGCAGCCTTACACGAGGAGATCCTACACCGGCGAGTCACCATCTATACCAAAACGACCAGACCACCGACGAAGAGGAAGGACACCGAGAGAAGCGGACACGACGGACAGAGACACGGTGAAGAGCGACCATCCATATCTACAGTAACCAAAGAGAGCCAGAGGACAAAGGCCACCACCGAGGACGATGAAGAAGCATTGAGCTACGGCATGAGCTACTACAGAAGCTGAGTCAACCAGCATGTGCAACAGTGACTGAGTCAACGATAGAAGGGGTAAGCTGGAACAAAGAGGTATGGAAATACTAGGAACAAGAAGCTGACGAGGACAAACCTAAAGATGAGTAGCTGAGCTGGATATGAAGATCAGTGAAGATACTCATAGGATGAGCACCTAAAAAGATTTTAGAAAAATATGCTTTTAGCGAGATGAAGAAAAATGGAAATATGCCTAAGAGAGTTTAGGAAATATGCCAAAAGAAATAAGGTAATTGTAGGATGATCTATAAGTATAAATAGATCATCTAGGGCATCTGTTCTTGGTGCGCCTTGAGAGAGAGAGAGATTGCTTTTAGCAAAAGTTGAGAGTTTTTAAGAGAGAATTAGACTTGGTGTTAAGGGTGAATCTAGAAGGCTTTGAGATCATTGAAAGATCGAAAAGCAAGAGAGAGACTAGGTTGTTAAGGTGAAACTTTTGTTTGCTTTGCAATAAATAGTCTTCGAAAAAGAACACCCTTGTGTCACATTCTGTATTACGTTACGTCTCACATTTTGAATTGGTATCAGAGCAGAAACTTGTTGCTCATATATACAGGTGAGATCCTGCGGAAAAATGGAGAACTACAATGAGCTGATCAATAGCTCTAGAGTAATACTGGATGCGACAAACTATGGTTTCTGGAAAGCAAGAATAAGATCACAAATCAAAGGTATCGACCAGCTGGCTTGGAAGGCAGTTGAATCAGGCTGGACATCTCCAACAATGAAGAATGAAGCAGGAGCCGAGGTACCCAAACCAGAGGAACAATGGACAGAAGTAGAACTAAAGCTCTCAAAATTCAACTCCAGAGCTCTAACTGCAATTCACTGTGGAGTATCTAAGAAACAATTCGAATTAATACAAGGATGTGAATTGGCTAAAGAAGCATGGGATATTCTTCAAATTCACTTTGAAGGAACAGAGAAAAAGCAAAACTCAAGAAAAGATCTATTGGCTACCAAGTTTGAAGACCTAAAAATGGAAGATGATGAGACAATCTCAGACTTCAGCGCCAAAATCAGCTCCTTAGCTCAAGAAGCATCACTCCTTGGTAAGAAATATAAAGACAAGAAACTGGTCAAGAAATTCTTAAGGTGTCTGCCAGCCAAATATATGCCATACAAAGCGGCTCTGAGTGTATCAGCTAACACTGAGAGTATGAGTTTTGATGAGTTAGTCGGTATGCTGCAAGTCCATGAACTAGAACTAGATGGTACAAAGAAATCCAAAGGTGTTGCACTCATCACTCAAGAAAAATCAAACCAGGAAAGCGAGGGAGAAGATCCTGTAAGCCTCATTGTTTGAAGATTTGATCGTGCTTTAAGAAGGGTAGAACAAGGACAAGGATCGTACAAAAGCACTAAAAGATCAACTGATGGGGAGAAAACTATAAAGAAATCGGAAATGCAGTGCCATGAATGCAAGGGATTTGGACACTTCAAGAGTGAATGTCCAACCGTCAGAAGACGTGAGATGAAATGCTTTGGGTGCAAAGGAATTGGGCACACTCATCTGGAATGTGTCAATGATCAGAAACGAAGACAAGAAAAATCCATGATAGGAGTAAACCATGATGAGTCAGATGAGGAAAGTGATGAAGAGGAAGTCAACAACTTTGTAGCATTCCTTGGAATTGCTGAACTTGAAGACAATGAATCTGACTCAGACTTAGAAACAGAAGCAGATCTGGTCAGTAGTTATAAGGAGGTAAGGGAAACTCTCATCAAAATTGGGCTAGAGAATACTGCACTAATCCAAGTAAAGCAGCGGCTTGAGGCGCACATTGAGTCACTCCAAGAAGAACTGGAAACTGAACGGAAGTTAAGCAGAGAAAGTGTCAATTTAATCAAAGAAAAATTGACACTGGCAAAGAAATCAGACGAATTGGAGCAGATGCTGAAGAAAGAGAAAGAGGTAACTAAACAGCTACAATCTGAGTTAGACCAACAGCATCGCAAAATACACATGTTTGCCGGAACAAAACAACTGGATCAAATTCTGAGCTATGGAAGAACAGAATACACAAAGTCTGGACTTGGGTACACAGGACGATCTGGAGTCACTTTGGGAAAAACTACATTCGTACGTGCAAATTCGACAAATCCAACTCAAGCAGTGTATAACTCATCACCAAGAAACTGCTACTACTGTGGAAAAGAAGGACATTACAAAGCATACTGCTACAGATTTCACCAAAGGATCCGACAGCTCAAGAAACTAGGAAGATTCAACTGGAACAGGGACAAATATCAAATCTGGGTGAAAAAGGCGGACTTGTATGAAACAGGAAGTAGTACAAGGGATACTTCAGAGAAGCAGATACGCTGCAGTATGGCTTTTGTTGCTGAGAAATCAGAAGATGGAAATCAGTGGTACTTTGACAGTGGGTGCTCAAGACATATGACTGGGACAAGAAATCATCTCAAAGACATCAAAGTGATCAAATCTGGCAAAGTAACATTTGGTGATGGAGGACAAGGGGCGATACAAGGCAAAGGTAAAACACTTGACTCAGATTTACCTAGATTAATGAATGTTTTTCTTGTGAAGGGTCTTAAGGCAAACCTGATCAGTGTGAGTCAGTTGTGCGACGAAGGATTGATGGTGTGTTTCACAAGCTATGACTGCAAAGCTCTGAATGACACTGGAGATATCATTCTACAAGGGAAAAGATCAGGCAACAACTGTTACATGTGGGAAAACAACTCTAAATGTCTTAGCGCGAAGTGTCTAAATGCCAAGAATGACATTCATTTATGGCATCAACGACTTGGACACATGAATGAAAGAAACTTGACTACTCTTGTCAAGAATGAGATTGTCCGAGGGATACCTCAACTCAAGGAGGTGAGCAAGACGGTGTGTGAAGCATGCAACAAAGGCAAGCAGGTCAAAGTTCAACACAAGAAAGTACCAGATGTTCAGACCAAGAACAAGTTGGATCTAGTGCATATGGACTTGATGGGACCAATGCAAGTTGAAAGTATAGCTGGTAAACGATATGTGTTTGTTCTAGTGGATGACTTTACCAGGTACACATGGGTGAGGTTCATTCGAGATAAATCAGATACAGCTGATAACTTTAGAATCTGGGCGCTTCAAATGATCAATGAACAAGGAAGGATTAAGAGGGTTAGAAGTGATCATGGAGGAGAATTTCAGAATGAAAACATGAAAGTGTTCTGCGAGGATCATGGTATAGCTCATCAGTTTTCAGCTACAAGAACACCTCAATAGAATGGGGTAGTTGAAAGGAAGAACATAACTCTTCAAGAAATGGCCAGAGCCATGATTCACGGCAATGATGTGCCAGTACGATTCTGGGCTGAAGCTATCAATACAGCATGCTACATCATTAATCAGGTGTATGTCAGAAGAGGAACAACCTTGACACCATACGAGATGTGGAAAGGAAAAACTCCCAATCAGAGCTACTTTCATGTCTTTGGAGGAAAGTGTTATGTATTGAATGACAAAGATCATCTTGGAAAGTTTGATTCAAGGAGTGACGAGGGTATCTTCTTGGGATATTCAGGAACTAGCACAGCATTCAGAGTGTATAACACAAGATCAAGAACAATTGTTGAGTCAGTGAATGTCGTATTTGATGATCTATGACAAATAAAAATTTCCGATGATTCATCAGACAGTGAATCAGAACCGGTTGAGCATCAAAAATCTATGAATGAAGAAAAGATAGATGAAGTAACAACCTCAGAGACTACTCAAAATGAAGAAACAGGATCTCCGGTGAAAATCAAGCTCAGCAAAACTCAGAAAAACCATCCTATCTCAAAAGTATTAGGAGATGTGAATGATGAACGAATGACAAGAAAAGTTCATCTGGACTTTAAAGAAATGGTGCGATTCGCTTGCTTTGTCTCAGTTATAGAACCCACAACGCATATTCAAGCTTTGGAAGACGAATTCTGGATTGAAGAAATGGGGCAAGAACTAGAACAGTTTGTGCGTAATGATGTATGGGAACTTGTACCACGACCTGATGGAGTAAACGTTGTAGGAACCAAGTGGATCTTTAAAAACAAGATTGATGAGAATGGAATAGTGGTACGGAACAAAGCACGACTTGTGGCTCAGGGATACTCTCAGATAGAAGGAGTCGATTTTGAGGAAACATTTACGCCTGTTGCACGACTTGAGTCAATCAAACTATTCCTTGGAATGGCGTGCATCATGAACTTCACCGTATATCAAATGGACGTGAAGAGTACCTTCTTGAATGGTTTTCTTCAAGAGGAAGTTCATGTAGAACAACCAAAAGGATTTGAGGATGCACACAACCCTGAATATGTGTACAAGTTGAAGAAAGCTTTGTATGGTCTGAAGCAAGCTCCCAGGGCATGGTACGAGCGACTTACTAGTTTTCTTCTAGAAAAAGGATATGCAAGAGGAGGTGTAGACAAAACTCTCTTTGTTCTGGAACAAAAGAGAGAGATCATCATAGTCCAGATCTATGTGGACGACATAATCTTCGGAGGCACATCTCAAAAGCTGGTTGATACGTTTGTTCAAGACATGACTCAAGAATTTGAAAATGAGTATGGTAGGTGAATTAAAGTATTTTCTGAGTTTTCAAGTTAGCCAGAACAGTGATGGTATATTTATATCTCAAAGCACATATGCCAAAAATCTGTTGAGTCGATTCCAGCTAGATCAATGTAAAGAAGCTAGAACACCAATGAGTACTACAACCAAGCTCTCAAGAGATGAGGATGGAGCAGATGTGGATGTAAAGCTTTATCGAGGGATGATTGGAAGCTTACTGTATCTTACAGCCAGTAGACCGGATCTGTGCCTAAGCGTGGGAATATGTGCAAGATATCAAGCTAAACCGAAGCAGTCTCATCTTGAGGCAGTTAAGCGAATCATCAAGTATGTCAAGGGAACGATCAACCTAGGGGTTTGGTACTCAAAAGGATCCAACAAACACCTAGTTGGATACTGTGATGCTGACTGGGTAGGAAGCTTGGATGATAGGAAGAGCACAAGTGGAGGATGTTTCTTTCTAGGAAACAATCTAATTGCATGGATGAGCAAAAAGCAGAACTCTGTGTCATTATATACTGCAGAAGCAGAATATATTGCAATGGGTAGTAGTTGTGCTCAACTTCTCTGGATGAAACAGATGTCAGCTGACTATGAGATCGATTCAGGACCACTTCTTGTTCACTGTGATAACAAGAGTGCTATAAGCATCTCAAAGAATCCGGTTCAACACTCTCGAACAAAGAACATTGATATAAGACACCACTTCATTCGTGAGCTAGTGGAGGAAAAACAGGTAGTGGTTGAATACATAGTTACTGATTTGCAACTGGCTGATTTCTTTACAAAATCTCTTGATTTTAATCGATTTATCACTTTAAGAAACTCAATTGGTGTTTGTGAGATATAAAAGTCTACAGGGCTGGCACATGCACTGACTCATGAAGTACCTCAAGTTCTGATTTGGTTTGGAGTCAAGAAATCTAGTGGAAAAGAGCTGCCTGTTGTGCCGTCTTGTCTCATATAAAGTACAAGTTTCTCGAGTGAGGTTCAAAAGCCAAAAAGAAATAAAAAGCTAGAAGCTGATCTCCTGAGAAGTCAAGTGATGGAATCAACTCTAAGAAAAGCTCAGTTACTAAACAAAAAACAAAATTAGATATGTGGCAATCTCACTCGAAGGATAAAGGTTGAAAACTACATTGAGACAAGATAAAGGCATGAGAGTGTGAAAGCTAGCCACTGGGAGAATGATGGCCAAATGCAGGAATCGTGTGAGCAAGATGTAAAGACTGAGTCATGTGAAGTGTCAGTTCCTGACACACACAACAGTTAAAAAGAAAAGAAGAAAAGGTACAATTTAATTCTCATTAAAAACGCCAGTTGCTTCAGTAGAAATGTAGTCAATTCACTTTCAAGTTTATACCCATTAGTGACAGAATGTAATGTGGTTGATCTAATATGATAATGCATGTTGAGAACTAACCAAATGGTACAGGGAACAAGAAGAATGGTCTAAATCGGTACAAGTTGGTATGACAAGAACCGATATCCGAGATTGCGGGCACAAAAAGGGAAAAAGAGATTTGAATTTTAAAATTCAAATATTTGCCCAATAAAATCGCATGCAAAAAGGTAACTAGATATCTGACACAAATTCTGCTTCATGCTTCAAATCTTTAAAAAGGAGAGAGAAAGGGAAAAAGGAAATCCATTGCTCTTAAAATCCGACGAAACTTGACTCTTTCTTCTGCAACCCAAAGTTTTCTCTGCTTCAATCGCTCGAAAATTAACCATGGTGCATGCGACCAGAAGAGGAAAAGTGGGTGCTAGCTCAACTCACCCAACTCAAGCACCGCCAGCACAGAAATCGCCGCAATTGGTTGATGATTCTAGCTCTGATGAGGAGGTACCACCACCCAGAAACCCTAATACCGTCTCTGATCCGATCTTGGGTGCAGATCACCAGACCAGCACGAATTCATTCGCGACGGCTCAAGAAATAGCAAATACAGAGCCGATTGATGAAGATCTAGCACAGACGAAGGGAGATGATGAAGCTGAATCAGGACGTAGAACTATACCAGAAGATCATCCTCCAAAACATCCATCTGATCCTGAAACCGAAGAAATCAAATCCACAGGGTCACCAAAAGAGGGTAACAAGGAAGCTGAATCTGTACGATAAGATGACCAAGGAAATCTGGAGGAAATAGGAGAGAAGGAGAAAGATGCAGTCGAGGGTCTAGATGAATTAGCTATAATTGTAGCAAATCCATTGAGTGTAGCCACACGTGATGCTGAACCTTCTGAGCTACACACTCAAACTAAAGAAGCTTCCAGACCTAAAAAGAGGAAAGCTCGAAAGCAGACAGGATCCATGCCTAATATCAAGAAGGCTCGTGTTGAAAGATCTGAAGCACAGAAATCAGTGCAGACGAAGCCCAAGAAGAACAAGGCTGTCAAGGCTGGGACATCTGCTACAACTGGTGGTTCAGGCAAAACCAGAGTCAAACCTTTTGTATCCAAGCGATTTCCATCTCGCGAAGTTAAAGCAAGGTATGCACTATTCAAAGATCGTGGAATCTTGGCTGAACGGTTAGTAGATTTTGATGAAACCGATAAGTGGGGATATCTTGGTCTGATAAACATAGGAATGCTGAGAAATTCTGTTGATGGGTTAGTCAGTTTTATCCCTGAAATTGTGAAAGAGTTCTACACTAATCTGCCGGAATCAAGTGCTGATGGTACTGAAAATGGGGTACGCGTTTTCTTAAGGAAGCGAATGTATGAGTTCTCACCAGCTCAGATCAATGCCTGTCTAAATATGGAACCTTTGAGCAATGATGAAATCAAGAATGATGCAAAGATTGATGGAGTCTCGGCTGACTCAATTGCTAAGTATCTCACTCAAGGCCAGAAGAAGACATGGGAAGGGATGAAATCTGTTGATCTTCCCCCAAAGTACGTCGTGCTGACTATCTTGGCTGCTACAAACTGGTTCCCATCTACTCACAAAAACTATATATCTGAAGACAGAGCAAGGTTGATCTACAAGATAGTTCATGGCATCCGGACTGGCCTTGGAAAACTTGTGTACAAACAAGTGATGAGCTTTACCACTGATCCGCAGAATGATCGACGTTGGCTGATATTCCCAAGAATCATCTCAGAAGTTCTCGAATCACAGCATCCACCTCGCACATTTGATGGAGAAGAACTTGTAGGTCTTGTGTTATATAAGAAGGATCCTCGAAGTGGTGAAGCCTTTCTCAAGAAAGAGGCTGAGAAAAAGAGACAGTAAATTGCATCTGGTAAACGCAAGATAGGTTCAACATCTCGTACAAAAGGTCGCTCACAGGCCTCGGCATCAGCTGAAGAGGAATCTGTGGAAATACTGCATCTTGGTTCAGTCAGAATGCCAATCAAAACCTCAATAGATCAACTCTCTGTTCAAACTGCTCTACATGACATAGCTGAGGGGCTTCAGAACCTGAGTGATGTAGTCTTTCATCTACGGGACAGAATTCAAGGTAAGTTTTCGATTACTTTCTCGATGAAAATTACTTAGATATAAGATTTTTAACTTGTATGCTCTTAAGCAGGGGGAGAAACTGAAGAGGTTGACGAGTCAGATCACGATGAGGAGTCTCCTGCTGCCACAGGAGATGATGACTCAGATGAGATGACCTCGAGTGATACTTAAGTGGAGACTTAGGATTATGGGGGAGTTTACTTTGTGGGGGAGTTCTGTGGTTCACTTTGTTCTTTGTTCTGTTTTTGATGAAACTCCTTGCACTGTCTGTTAAATGTTGAACTCAGTTTCTGTTTTAAGAAGTAATACTTTGGATTGGAATGAGTGAATGCTTGATAATCAGTATTTTTCTGCTTCGGCTATATGTGTATATGAGTTTTCTGAAGTATAGGTACTTGAGAGTCATACAAGCTAAAAAGGGGGAGATTGAAGAAGCATTGAGCTACGGCATGAGCTACTACAGCAGCTGAGTCAACCAGCATGTGCAATAGTGACTGATTCAACGATAGAAGGGGTGAGCTGGAACAAAGAAGTATGGAAATACTAGGAACAAGAAGCTGACGAGGACAAACCTAAAGATGAGTAGCTGAGCTGGATATGAAGATCAGTGAAGATACTCATAGGATGAGCACCTAAAAAGATTTTAGGAAAATATGCTTTTAGCGAGATGAAGAAAAATGGAAATATGCTTAAGAGAGTTCAGGAAATATGCCAAAAGAAATAAGGTAATTGTACGATGATCTATAAGTATAAATAGATCATCTAGGGCATCTGTGCTTGGTGCGCCTTGAGAGAGAGAGATTGCTTTTAACAAAAGTTGAGAGTTCTTAAGAGAGAATTAGACTTGGTGTTAAGGGTAAATCTAGAAGGCTTTGAGATCATTGAAAGATCGAAAAGCAAGAGAGAGACTAGGTTGTTAAGGTGAAACTTTTGTTTGCTTTGCAATAAACAGTCTTTGAAAAAGAACACCCTTGTGTCACATTCTGTATTACGTTACGTCTCACATTTTCAGACAAAACACCACCGACATTGACACAAAAAGCAAGAGGACGAAGAGGCAATATACGACTAAGCAAACATGATATGCCGTAAGGATTCACAAAAGCAGACGGTTTCCTCTGGCAGCGGCGAACGGCGCCACCCACGAAAGAAACAAAGACAAATCATGTTATATATATATATATATATATATATGTCATTTACTAATCCACGTGTAATCATCATCCATAGTGATGTAAGAAATGTGGTTAGTTTATAGAATTATAGGTCACGTGAAATATCACATCATTTCAACAAAGTTATTGTAGGTTCAATGAGTAGTCCATGGTGTAACGAATATGAGGTAAATAAACACTAGAAAGTGTGTAAGACTCATGCCAAGGAGGGTGGGGAATATAAAAGAGTCGATGTCTAAATATGAGTAATTTTCTAACCCGCATATTGTTTATCAATTTTAATTAAACACACAAAAATATTCATTGAGGTGCGTTTTGAGACTTTCCCCTAGCAAGCTCGTTTGATAAAGATTATTAAAACGTAAACTAATTGTTCTGCACTCAGGTTTTACAATATGTAATATGTATAGTGATTAGAAAGGGAAACAGCATATTCATTTCCGAATTTAAGCAAGTGTGAAAATTCATACCTACACTTTGACACCATGCTAAAATATTTTTGAATTTAAATCAAATTTGAATTAAATATATAAACTAAAAAGTCGTAGACAATTCATGCATTAACCTAAACAATGTTAAATAATTTGTTCATAGTGATGGCTTGGATGATGATTCATGAGAGGAGTCAACTTCATGGAATAAAAATAGACATTGTGTAGCTCTATCGATCAAAAAACTAAAACCGTCGATGAACCTTAGTGTGCTACGGTACATCAGATACTCAATCCCAAATTATCAATCTAAAAACATTATCCAATGGTAAGAAGCCAATCCAATAGATTTAGTCACAGTCTGAGTCAAAACCCAACTTTGGTTTTGTATCGGCAGCTAAACACATATGTGTGATATCAAAAGGCTAACTACAATCAAAGCTGTGTAGCCAGCTGCAGAACCGGCAATCAAATTAGCTAACTCACCCGGAAGACGTGATTCTCTGTTTACACCAAAAAAAGAAGAAGATATGATTCTCTTGAAACCGTGCAAACAAATCAAGGAACATACAATAACTTTTAAGTTTTCTTAACAAATATACATTGGTTTCAAAAATAATACATATATAATGCAAATAGTTTAAAAGAATATTATGACATGGAAGGCAAAACAAAATATTGTGTGTGTGCTTCACAAGCCCAATCTAAATTCTCTCTAGGTTTTGAGAGTCGCCGCTTTCTTTCGTCGTTGATTCTGAAGCTTCTCCGTTGTTCGACGGTCCTCGTCGATGACGTGAGAAGTCTCCTATGTGGTGTGTAGCTCGAAACCAAAGCTGTGGTCGACGATGATGGGTCAGAAGATGCCTCGATTTTCTTGGGTCCGGCTGCGCGAGGAGTGGAGGATTTTCTGGAGGGGTGAGCGGTGGTGCCTCCAGAGCTAATCGATGGACCTTGTAAGACGCCGGATTATTGCTTCTAAGAGGGCGGCGAGAAGGCAAGGAAAGCGCGGAGGGGGAGAGAAGTTTTTGGATCTGTGCAACCGCGAACTACAATCCTTTGTAGGTCGCCGGATTATTGCCATTGGAGGACGACGATAAAGCAAGGAAAGCGCGGAGGCGGTAGATTACAGGAGTCTATGAGGGCATGCGCGGTGAGTCGGGAAGGGGGCATGGATTTTGATGCGTTCTAAGGAGATGAGTCTCGACTAAGTCTGGAGATTTACGGCGAGGGAAGACATGGATTTCGTGTAAGCGGAATCTTCCGGGTGGGACCATGGGACTATGTTGAGCGGTTGAGGTTGGAAAGTCGGGATTTTGGGGGGTTGGTCCTCCGGTCTCTGAAGAGGTGGATAAGGTCGGTTCCTTAGTTCACCAGGATGGAGTCGGAGATCGCCGCGATTCAAACCGGAGTTACAGCCGCCGACAAATACGATTCCATTCTGCAAAATGAGAACCTAAAGGCATCTGACTTAACTGGGTTTCATGGGTCCGGTTTAGAGATTTTCCTTGGTCCAATTGCTCGGTTTCTTACTTCTGATTTGGTTTTGAGTTTGTACCCGGTTTAACTCCGATTTCATCGGTTTGTTGAAATTTAATATAATATAATTATATAAAAAAGAATATTATGACATAGAGTTGGCCAGAGTTTTTAGAGACCTAAACAAATGTGATACAAAAGTGGCCTTGAAAGATTTTCAACGTTTTCACACTTTTTTGTTAAGCAGAATTATATTTAATATTAATAAGTTTTTTCTTGTTTTAATATGTATAATTAGTTGAACATAATGCTAAAAGGCAGAAAATAAAATGATTGTTGATAAAGTGACACGATCTGTCCCGGCGAACCGGAAACGGCGTCGCGTGAGCATCTGTTGAACTGGAATTATCCAACCGGACTGTCTTTCTACTGTACAAAGAACCTACACGCTCCCTTTGATTCAAATACACTAGCATACACCAGTCGATCGATTAATACTGCATCTAGACCTTGAAGGGAAAAAAGCGGAAAAAGGAAAGAAGACTGAGTAATTGTTTCAAAACACAATTACCCAGTAAGAACGGATTCAGGGAGCCCGCAATCTCGGCTTACGCCACACAACTACAAGATATACATACTAAGCTAATATCACCTTTCACACAATTTTCCGAAGGCACACAATCAACCTACAACTAGCTACTTGTCCATAGGCGCGGCTTCAGGTCAACCCCCCCCCCCCCCCCCACACACACACGCCCACGGACTGGCGGGTATGCCCAAGCCTCAATGGCTCCAACATCAAACAACAACAATTCCAGCACCAAAACAACAAGCTGGAGGGCTTGTCAGGACCCTCCTCTGGTGATCAAGGGCATGTACGGAAACACAGCTCGCCACCATGCCCTGCAACCAAAATCTACCACAACATATTCCACACAAGCCATCAAGCTCAAAGAATGTTTTCGGTTTAAGTGATAACCTAACCATTCCACGTTCTTTCAATCACAAAGAGTGCATTACCAAACATATGCTACCTAGGAAAGACAACATTAACAAAGGACTCAAGTCCTAGAATTAAAGTAGGATAAGGGCGAGATCACAACCGGTCCTCACCTTGGACAAAGAAGAGAAAAATCATAGTTTAGGAATTCTAGACGCCCAAACGGACTTCAAAATTGGAAAGATGACGGAAATTCAATTGAGATAGGCTTTCGTTTAGCTCAAATTGAGTTAAGGATGAGCTAGTTATGATCAATTGAAGTTGTTCACTACAAGTCAAGTCAAAAGTCAACTGTCTAAGTCAACCCAGACCCAAACCCATATCAAACCAGGCCCAATTTCATAACCAGCCTAAACCATCTAAACCGATCTAAACCAAACTAAGCCGGATTAAAATTGAAATAACCATAACTTAGAATTGAACCGGACCAAACCAGGTTAAACCGAACCAAACAGGTCAACCGAGTTGACTCGGCCGCCGGCGAGTTGACTCGGTGGTCGGCGGCAGCAGCGGCTCTCTGGCAAAGGACGGTGGCTACCGTTGGCGGCTACAGAATCTCTTGTCTGTGGCGCGTGGCGGCGGCTCCTGACGGTGGCGGTGGTGCGTCATCGCGTGGATTTCAAGCGCCTAACTCTCTGGGCTTGTGAGAGCACGTGCGGCATCAGATCAGGGTGTGGTTGGTGGCTATGGCTTCCTCTCGTTGATCTGAACACGGTGGTTACTTCGGATTTGCGAGATTCATCATGGTTTAAAAGATACAAAGGTTTTAGTGATTGGGCTAAGGGAAAACATTCTAAAACTGAGCTTACGGGGTTACCTTTGACTCTAGACAATGAATGAACAAAACATCTAGGCTTGGAGGGTGGTGGCTGCAATGGAACAAGAGCAGGACTTTGCCGAAGGTTCTTTTTTCTCTCTTAGGTGGATGCTTCTATTTATAAGGAGGAGACCTAGGGTTTTCTTTAAAGGAAGGTGGGCTTCGGGCTTGGGCCTTGGACTTCCTCCTTTTCTTCCTAAAATTTTGAAAGCCAGGATTTGGGCAATTCTCTCCCTCTGTAACGAAATTCGTCCTGAATTCCACGGCGAGAGTTCTCCACTGCATCTATTTACTAGCAGCGACTCCACAAACTTCAACAAATCCAGAAGATTGCTCCCCCCCCCCTCCTTAATTCCAACCCATGATCTGAAGTATTCTTTTCCTTGGTACCAATCTAACAACAACTTCCAGAATGAAACAAAAACGCCACATACTACCGCCCATGTCTATTAGGGTCGGGTTCCAACTTGATGAGGTGGTTTAGATTTTCAGCGTCCATTGCTAAGAAGAAGTCCACCACCGCATACCATTTACCGTTGGAGTCGAACGAGCTACCATATCTATCCTTGGGACCGGTCAACACTGACGCTTATTAATATGAACAAATGAAACAACCACTGCCATAGCTAATACCTACAGCATTTAGAAACAACACTCATCCTTCGAGTGGTTCTAAATCATGAATGAGATGCTCCGCTTCCGAATCAGTTCTCCTTGACGGTTTTCCACTACTGTGCATTATGGCGTTGACTGTCGCACAATCAGACACCCTTGCATATCCCTGGTGAAAGATGAGGTTAACCATGTCCATTATGGCTACCTGACATGTGGAGAACGACCCACCTAACTCCGGATATTCTCACTTACCATGCTTCTACCTTGTGATCCAGCTGTGGTGTTTTCCAAGCACCATCCTTTGGATTTTATTCCCCATTAAACTTGCCCTCCTTTGATTTCTCTTGCAGCTTCTTGCAAATCCTCCATAGTGTTTTCCTAAAACTCTTCCGTTTGTTTCAATCTCCAATAACCTGCTTTGTCCACTTTCGCTTTCCACAAACAAAAGTCCAACTTGCTAGGAAATTCCAAATGCCACAACTCCACTTTCCAAAACTTTTTTCGATCTCCTTTTCGTCTTGGAGAAACTACATTAGCTGCTCCAGTAACCTATAGAGAACTCCAAAGCAGACAGTTACCCTTACGGTCCTACCGTAGATTCTCGAGTCTGCAATACCATCAAAATCTCTTCAAACTTCCAGCTTGATCAGACTTCAAACGAGAAGTCAATAACCCATTGAAGTTGATATCAAAAATCTGATTCCAATATTCCATGCTTAGGATATATTTGGACAATATCCTACCGCTCCTTGAATCAAGCAACACGAATGACTCTTGACGCTTACTCTAATTAGAACACCGCCACTTCCTATGGCTTCCTTTCAATCCGGTCTTTCCATCCACCTATTGCTCTTGGTCCACAACTTCTCTGATTCCACCGATAGCTCATTCCAAAACTCCAATCCTTTCTTGATGGTGATTTCCTTACACAAATCTTATTCAAACTCTGGTAGTCCATACCAAGTCTGAAACCTTTGTCACTCTTCCTTACTACTCCCTCTGTTCCTTAATGATTGATGTTTTAGATTTTTCACACATATTAAGAAATAATTAATATTTAGTTATAAATGCATGTTTTTCATTTATTAAAACACTTTCCAATAACTATTAACCAATAGCTATTTAGTATTGTCTTTGGAATTCACAATTTGTAAACATTAATTAGTAAAATTTGCATAGAAAACCTATAACATCAATCTTTTTGAAACAAATTTTTTTTTTAAAACATCAATCATAAAGGAACGGAGGGAGTACATGACAAGTGCTCACATGGTGATCCGCTTGATCCAATTAATTATTTCCTCATCAGATCTCCTAATCGTTTCTTCAACTCATTCATCTCTGATGGTACAAACAATATGATGCATTCTCCACGGGCGCCATCCAGGAATCCAACTCTGTTGAAAATCATCTTGTAGTTCCTCTTGAAACTCCTAAAACGCCTCCTGCAGCTCCTGTATCACTACTTACAACTCCTACAATGCCTCATGCAACACTTCTAGCAACCCTTGCTAGAAACTCCGTCTTCATAACATTCTCTGGTAAACCACGCCTAGTTGGACAAACACTCTGACAAAACCCCAACTCCAACACACATCTGATATATCATGGTTTTTATAGGTTTTCAACCATGGTATCATTGCATATATGGAGTCTTTACCCTGGTTTTTCGAGTCTATCGAGTCCTTTACAGATAAGCTCGCGTTTGGAGCGAAGAGCGGAGTTTTGGGACATTTCTGGTGACTTGTGCAATGAGCTGAAGTGAGAGTCCTGACCACGGAGTGATGTCGACCGACACTCACCTTAGTGTCGGTCGACACTAAGGGCGACAAAAATGTATGCGCCAGTTTAAGACATCTTTTGAAGAATTGCAAAGCAGTCCAGAAGTTTTCCCTAATTCTAATTTAGCCCCAGAACGTGTTTAGCAGTTTTTAATTAGGTTTTTGAGCAGTAACTCAATATCTTTTTCTTTCTTCTTGATTTTGTTCTGGAGATTGAGAGATTCTAGCTTGGGGGCTATTCTTGCTACTTGTAACCTTTGAGAGAAGGATTCCGAACCCCTGTTTTTATCGATTCAGTCTTATTTTCTATTCAAGCATGTGCTATTCATTTGATATCATGTCTGAGTAGTAACCTTTGTTAGATTTAGGGATTCTCGTAGGGATTTCATGCTTTGTTAGATCACTGGATGATTAGGATTCTAAATCTATATGTTCATCACCAAAGTTGAGTTTAATATTGAATTATGGATTGATCACCTAGGGTTTAGATTTTAGATTGTTAATTTAGCACGAGAATGTGAATTATAATCTGAATATACTTAGTGTGAGAAATTTGATTAGATGCAAAGAGATTTGGTCTAGGAGAATTGTGAACTTAAGAACTTGCTATTAATGCTTTTCTACAACTCTAAGATTGCAAAGAGATTTGAATCGTTAGGTTGCTAGACATAGATAGTAATTGCAGAGAGAGTTGAATTATTATACATTGTGATTCCAGTTCTTGAAACACCTTGTGTTTTAGCCAATTTTGACCTGACTTGCGGTTTTAGCTAAAGCTGACAATGAACCACAATCGGTTTGATCGGTTCATTGTCGCGGGTTAGGGAAGAACGAACCGCGAAGCTCGGCTGAACCGATTGGCTACTCGCGGAACGTATGCCTCGCCAGCATATCGATCGATATGACGCTTACACGTCGATCGATACTCGCGTGCATCAGCTCGTTGCGATCAGGTCATCGGGACAGCGAGAAGCAATCGATCCGATCGATATCGATCGATATCACGCTCCCTCGTCGATCGATACGGGCGTCCACTTCGCATACCGATGGGTTTCAATCGGATCATGCGATTTACATATTAGGTTTTTTCAAGTTCTAATCAAATTTTACTCATTAAAATCGATTCATCAAACTAATAAACAACCTAGTATGATCCAAAAAGCAAAAAACCTAACGACCTAGGCTCTGATACCACTGTTAGATTATGTTTGTTCATAGGTTTAATTACCAGATTACAACCTAACATAATCAACTAGGATCTAGGTGATTTGCAGATGAATCATAAACAGATCAGGATCATTACCTTATGATTGCAGCGGATTGATCAAGGGAATATCGAGATCTGCAAGAGCTGATGATTACCGGCTCCTCCTAGGTATCCACACGCTTACAAGCTACTGGATCAGGCTGCTAGACCAAGCTGGAACAACAGAGAGAGAGAGAGGACGGCCAGACCTATAAAAATCGCAGAACTACTAGGCTTACTGGCGCCTCCTCTTCCTTATATGGGCCCAAGTAATTAAACTAATGGCTTATTAGGCTTTTGGGCCCAAGACCCAAATCAGACAAAAGACTGTATTTTGTCTGGCCCAATTCTCTGTACAAATACAGTAAATGTCTTGCATCTTACTGTATTAATTCCTTGTTAACTTTCCCGTTAGCTATGGTGTGTGACCCTTAGGGATCATACAATACTGGTAATAAGTACTCAACTTATAGATCAAGAGCGGGCTCTAGCAAGTCATCATGACCTCCCAGTATTTATGACTTATGTCTGATCTCGACACTTATCATACTTTCTAGAGATAGCACAGTAGATTTCAGGACATTCCCAACAATCTTCCACTTGTACTGGAATCTTACATTCCCTAATCCTTTTGTCTCAATATCTCGATCTGGCATAAGGCAAGATGCGTGTCATCCTTATATAGCCAGACCATGTTCATCGGACCAGATTTGATACTGACAATTCAAACGACTTGGGCAAGTCCGTTTGGGAGTGGCCACTCTCTTACCAGCTATCAAGTCTCCGATTGGCCTAGAGATATTACCTCCGTTAAACGGCAGGGACAAATCCCATCTTGTTCCATCACTATGAACTACACACTTTATAATACACCCAACCAAGGTCCTTATAGCTCCCAGTTACGAAACAGCGTTAGACAATGATCAAAGCGCATCAATCCATGTGCAGCCACATGCATGCGAACTCAGGTCTAAGGACTATACTCTATAGTCGTAAATGAGAACCTCTCATGACACAGATATTAATATCTTGTAGAGTTCTCATCAGCGGGCCATGTCCGGTCATATGCTCCCCTACATATACCTATGTGTTGACTTTGATGCCGCGCATCCATGACCCCTCGAAACTTGGTCATAAGTCTCAACACACTCTAGTCTCAAATGGTTGTTGGTGTTCCAATTTCAACAACCTTCGACTATGGACACTATGATTTATGTCATTTCGTTAAGCATGGGGTTTCAGGATCAAGTCTACTCATGTACTTCGATGGCCCATATATAATGACATGAATCATTTTGGAACGATTATTTTATATCACAGTTAAAAATAATCCAGAAATAAAATTTTCATTAACATTTAAAAATGTTTGCATGAACCATTCAAAATAACTAAAATAAAGCCCTCATAACTCCCACTCAAAAAGAGATTACATTTGAATATCTCTAATTCCTACAGCAGTAGTATGCAACTCGTGCTTAGGTCTCGGGAGTGGCTTTGTCAACGGGTCAGCCACGTTCTCTTCAGTGGGAACTCTGCTGACCATCACTTCACCTCTATTCACTATATCACGAATCAGGTGATACCTTCTCATAATATGTTTGGATTTCTGATGATGTCTCGGTTCCTTGGCTTGAGCAATTGCACCATTGTTGTCACAATACAGTGTTAGAGGCTCAGTGGCATTTGGGAATACACCGAGTTCAATCATGAAGTTCCTTATCCAAACTCCTTCCTTCGCAGCTTCTGAAGCAGCGATGTATTCAGCTTCAGTTGTGGAATCTGCCACGGTGCTCTGCTTGGAGCTCTTCCAACTTACTGCACCGCCATTCAGACAGAAGATGTAACCAGACTGTGACCGGAAATCATCTTTATCTGTCTGAAAACTTGCATCCGTGAATCCACTCATTTCAAGCACTTCACTTCCTCCGTAAACCAAGAACTTATCCTTAGTATTCCTTAAATACTTCAGGATATTCTTTACGGCAATCCAGTGATTCTCACCTGGATTAGACTGGTACCTACTCGTCATGCTTAGTGCATAAGCAACATCAGGACGAGTACATATCATGGCATACATGATAGATCCTATAGCCGAAGCATAAGGAATCCTACTCATGCGCTTAAGCTCATCAGGTGTTTTAGGACACTGATCCTTGCTTAGTGTAGCACCATGTATCATTGGCGTGAATCCTTTCTTGGATTTATCCATTCCGAATCGATGCAGGACTTTGTCTATATAAGAATCTTGACAAAGTCCAACCAGCCTTTTAGATCTGTCTCTAAAGATTCGGATTCCAAGAACATACGCGGCTTCACCCATGTCCTTCATGGAAAAACAACTTCCCAGCCAGTCTTTAACAGACTTCAGCATTGGAATATCATTTCCAAGAAGCAATATGTCATCGACATATAGGATAAGAAACGCCACTTTGCTCCCACTAGTTTTCTTATACACACATTGTTCTTCCTTGTTTCTGATGAAGTCAAAATTCTTTATTGCCTCATCAAAACGAAGATTCCAACTCCTGGATGCTTGCTTCAATCCATAAATGGATTTATGAAGTTTGCATACTTTCCCAGCATTCTTAGGATCAATGTAACCGTCAGGCTGTGTCATATACACATCCTCCTCCAAGATTCCATTCAGGAAGGCGGTTTTCACATCCATCTGCCAAATCTCATAATCATAATAAGCGGCAGTTGCTAGGAGAATCCGAATTGATTTCATCATGGCCACTGGTGAATAGGTTTCATCATAGTCTATACCATGAATTTGCTTGAAACCTTTTGCCACCAACCTGGCCTTGTAAATCTGGACATTTCCATCCATGTCAATCTTCTTCTTGAAGATCCATTTACACTCGATGGCTTTAGCACCAGCGGGTAAGTCAACCAGTGAGAACACTCGGTTGACAGACATGGAGTCCATCTCGGATTCAGTGGCTTCACGCCACTTTGAGGAGTCAGGGCCTATCATGGCTTCTTCAAAGTTCGAGGGTTCATCACCGTCAATGATCAAAAGATCATGGCAATTAGTCACGAGGAATCCCTGATATCTATCGGGTTCGTGACGGATCCTTCCGGATCTTCGAACTTCAGGTACTTCAGGTTCAGGTTCAATTACAACTTCATGTAATTCATCCTGCTGTTCTTCCTCATTAGGTTGAACAGGTTCCTGTCCTTCTTGAATTTCATCAAGTTGTACCTTACTCCCACTATCTTTCTTAGAGAGAAATTCCCTCTCAAGGAAAGTACAATCCCGAGCAACAAAGATCTTGTTCTCGGATCGCAGATAGAAGTAATAAGCCTTGGTATCCCTAGGATAACCAATGAAGTAGCATTTATCAGATTTTGGTGTAAGCTTGTCTGAGATTAATCTTTTGACATAGGCTTCACAACCCCAAATTCTGAGAAAAGACATTGCTGGAGCTTTTCCAGTCCATAACTCATATGGTGTCTTTGCTACTGCTTTTGATGGCACTCTGTTCAGTGTGAACGTTGCGGTCAGCAAAGCATATCCCCAAAGGGATATAGGAAGGTCTGTGTGACTCATCATGGATCGGACCATATCTAACAATGTCCGATTCCTTCTCTCAGACACACCATTCCACTGAGGTGTTCCAGGAGGTGTGAGTTGGGAGATGATCCCACACTCACTCAGATGATCACGGAATTCTTGGCTCAAGTATTCTCCTCCTCGGTCCGACCGAAGAGCCTTAATACTTTTACCAAGCTGGTTCTGTACTTCATTCTGGAATTCTTTGAACTTCTCAAAGGTTTCCGACTTATGTTTCATCAAGTAGACATATCCATATCTACTGAAATCATCAGTGAATGTAATGAAGTACTGATAGTTTCCTCTAGCATTTGTGGACATTGGGCCACACACGTCAGTATGTATCAGGCCCAATAGTTTACTGGCCCTTTCTGTAGGTTTATTAAAAGGGGCCCGTGTCATTTTGCCCATTAGGCAAGATTCGCATTGCTCACAAGACTCAAAGTCAAATGAGCCCAAGAGTCCATTTGAATGGAGCCTCTTGACGCGTTTCTCACTAATGTGCCCCAAACGACAATGCCAGAGAAACGTTTCATTTTCTTTGTTAGATTTGAACCGTTTTGTATTAATGTTATATACTGGAGTAGATTGATACAGCATGTACAGCCCATTGATAAGAGGGGCACAGCCATAGAACATATCATTGAGATTAAAGGAACACAATTTATTCTTAATAGAAAAATCAAATCCTTGTAAATCCAATAATGAAACTGAAATGATATTTCTGCTTATAGCAGGTACAAAATAAAAATTCTCAAGTTCTAAAATCAATCCAGAAGGTAAAGACAACAAGTAAGTGCCAACGGCCAGTGCTGGAACCTTCGCTCCATTGCCAACCCGCAACTCTACTTGCCCTTGCTTCAACCTTCTACTGTTGCTGAGCGCCTGCACATTAGTACAAATATGAGCCCCACATCCAGTATCTAATACCCAAGTGGTATTATCAGAAGTAGTAGTATTTACTTCAATAACAAAAATACCTGAAGATGTAGTCGCGAAGGACTTCTTCTTCTCCTTCACACTTTCCTGGTATTTCTTACAGTCCCTGCGATAATGCCCTGCCTCTTTGCAAAAGTGGCAGATATCAGAAGGCCCAGCTTTAGACACGGGCTTGGGTTTGGCCTTTTCGTTGTGGACAGCCTTGCCCTTTCCCTTGTCTGCAGCAGATTTCTTGAAACCCTTGCCCTTCTGCACCATGAGTACAGACGGGTCCTTGGCCTTCTTCAGATTAGGTTCTGCAGTCTTGAGCATACCATGTAGCTCAGGCAAAGTCTTTGTCAACCCATGCATATTATAGTTCAAGGTGAACTGGTCATATGCAGGAGTAAGAGACTGCAGAAGGATATCACAAGCAAGCTCTTGGCTTATAGGACAGTCGAGTCTAGTCAAATGATCGAGATAACCCATCATTTTCAGAACATGTGGACTCACTGCTGCATCCTTAGCCATTTTACAGTCCAAGAGATTCTTAACAGTTTGGAATCTCTCTGTACGAGCCTGCTCCTGAAACAACGCTTTCAGGTTTGCCATCAGTTCCATGGGACAAGTCAGGCCTTCCCACTGAATCTGCAGATCGGGAGCCATTGTCGCCAACATTAGGCAAACCACGTCATTAGCATCTGAAGAATGCGTATCCCAAGCATTCTTCACAGCTTGCGTGGCATTATTCGCAGGTCTAGGGGGGAGAACTCTTTCAAGGACATAAGCCTTCTTCTCCTGCCTGAGCACAAGTCTCAGGTTCCTGGACCAGTTCAGGAAGTTTGATCCGTTCAGTTTGTCCTTCTCAAGGGCAGACCGGATCGAGAAAGTGTTTTGTGTTGTTGTGCTTGACATAGCTGAAATTATGAGACAATAGAGTTTTAGTTATTTAGTTCATAAAAGAGTAATCTTAAAACTTATAAGAAAACTCGCATTGCATTCAAAATTTCTTTGTTTAACCTCATAAGAATGCAATGATTCCGAGACCCATGTTCAACTAAAACCAAAGTGGGCCACTGGCCGTCACCCGGAATTAGCTTTACTTGGTAAGCATGCACACAACTAGTTATATCTATATAACTCTCGGTTGTGGATTGGGCCCAAGGCCCAATTCACCAGATGTCTCAAGGCCCGGGACTTCCGATGGCCCAGTCAAGGAAAGCAATCTCTTACAGCCAAATAATCACTAAAGTCTGGGACTCCCAATGAAATTAGTGACTATATACTACTTTACTTACGCAAAAACAGACACCTCACACTGTAAGCCATATCTGTAATTGAATAAGCGTTAAGTAGCTGACAAGATTGGGCAAGACATCCAAGCTTGATATTGGTTTTGAGGATTTTAGGTTTTCTTTCCAAAAATAGAAGATTACTATTTTGGGAAACTTACTTATTTTTGAAACTTTCTAAATCTAGAAACATGCTAAAAATAGAAATTTCTAATTTAATATTTTATTAGAGTTTTCGGTTGGGTCACAAATTATAGGCCCAATTCTTGGCTCAAGACCACAGAATTCCAATTGGCCCAATAATTTGACATAACCGAGTCGGTTCATTAATTCTGGTCCAAGACCAAATTAACTACTAAATCCAACTGGTTATTTACTAAACCAGACCAGCTCTAAATTATTTGGTCCAACCAAATCAAACTTAGACCAGCCTTCGGTTTAGGTTAAAATTCAATTTTTGAATTTAAATCCGGTTTAACCAGAAATTAAATAATACCAATTGTATTAAATAATTTCCAGCAAACCGCGATTTGGGTTAACCGCTTGAACCACAAATTAAATTGGATCGGTTCGGTTAAGTCCAAAACCGGGAAGAAACACCTTGTGTTTTAGCCAATTTTGACCTAACTTGCGGTTTTAGCTAAAGCTGACAATGAACCACAATCGGTTTGATCGGTTCATTGTCGCGGGTTAGGGAAGAACGAACCGCGAAGCTCGGCTGGACCGATTGGCTACTCGCGGAACGTATGCCTCGCCAGCATATCGATCGATATGACGCTTACACGTCGATCGATACTCGCGTGCATCAGCTCGTTGCGATCGGGTCATCGGGACAGCGAGAAGCAATCGATCCGATCGATATCACGCTCCCTCGTCGATCGATACGGGCGTCCACTTCGCATACCGATGGGTTTCAATCGGATCATGCGATTTACATATTAGGTTTTTTCAAGTTTTAATCAAATTTTACTCATTAAAATCGATTCATCAAACTAATAAACAACCTAGTATGATCCAAAAAGCAAAAAACCTAACGACCTAGGCTCTGATACCACTGTTAGATTATGTTTGTTCATAGGTTTAATTACCAGATTACAACCTAACATAATCAACTAGGATCTAGGTGATTTGCAGATGAATCATAAACAGATCAGGATCATTACCTTATGATTGCAGCGGATTGATCAAGGGAATATCGAGATCTGCAAGAGCTGATGATTACCGGCTCCTCCTAGGTATCCACACGCTTACAAGCTACTGGATCAGGCTGCTAGACCAAGCTGGAACAACAGAGAGAGAGAGGACGGCCAGACCTAGAAAAATCGCAGAACTACTAGGCTTACTGGCGCCTCCTCTTCCTTATATGGGCCCAAGTAATTAAACTAATGGCTTATTAGGCTTTTGGGCCCAAGACCCAAATCAGACAAAAGACTGTATTTTGTCTGGCCCAATTCTCTGTACAAATACAGTAAATGTCTTGCATCTTACTGTATTAATTCCTTGTTAACTTTCCCGTTAGCTATGGTGTGTGACCCTTAGGGATCATACAATACTGGTAATAAGTACTCAACTTATAGATCAAGAGCGGGCTCTAGCAAGTCATCATGACCTCCCAGTATTTATGACTTATGTCTGATCTCGACAATTATCATACTTTCTAGAGATAGCACAGTAGATTTCAGGACATTCCCAACAACTACAACATATATCTCACACCTTAACGACACATATAACGACATACCTCTCGGTGCACATCTTAAGGGCAATAGAACCACTAAGGTCTAAGAGCACCGACCACAACTTGCAAAGAAGATCTAACTAGTATACAACCATAGCAGAGGCTACTGACGATATAGTTGGTGTTTTGAAAAATCCTTTCGCAAAGTAACCTCATTTTTATACTTTCGCAAACACAATTGAAAATTGAAATTCGATTTTTAGGAAAACTGCAGAAGCTGATCTCTTAAACAAGGCTGAGAGACCCTAACCCAGGATCTGATACCAAAATGACACGACCCGTCCCTGGCGAACCAAAAACGGTGTCCTGCGGGCATCCGTTGAACTGAACCGCCTTTCCATGGTCCTAGGAACTTGCACGCTCCCTTCGATTCAAATCCAACAACATACACCAACCGATTGACCAATCTTGCATCCGGACCTTCAAGGGAAAAGAGCGGAAAAGGGGAAGAGGACTGAGTAATCGTTTCAAAACGTAATTACCAGTGAGGGCGGATTAAGGGAACCCGCGATCTCGACTTACGCCACACAACTACGAGATATAATTACTAAGCTAATATCACCTTGCACATAATTTCCCAAAGACATAAAATCAACCTACACCTAGCTACTTTTCCGTAGGGGAGGCCTCAAGTTGAAACCCCCACACGCCCACGAACTGGCGGGTACGCACAAACCTCAATGCCTCCAACATCAAACAAAAACAGCTCCAGCACCACAACAACAAGCGGGAGAGCTCTTCAGGACCCTCCTCCGACGATCAAGGGCACGTACGGAAACGCACCTCGCCACCGTGCCCTGCAACAAAAATCTACCACAACCTATTCCACACAAGTCATTAAGCACAAACAACGTTTTCAGGTTAAGTGATAACCTAACCATTCTACATTCTTTCAATCACAAAGAATGCATTACCAAACATATGCTACCTAAGAAAGAAGACAATAACAAAGGACTCACGTCCCAGAATTGATGTAGGAAAAGGGAGAGATTACGACTGGTCCTCACCTTGTCCAAAGAAGGGCAAAAGCATAATTTAGGAACTACAGATGCCCAAAGGTCTTCAAATCTAGAAAGAGAATGAAAATTCGAGTAAGATAGAGTTTCGTTTCGCTCAAATCAGGCTAAGGACGTGCTAGTTATGATCAATTGAAGTTGTTGACTAAATGTCAGCAGTCCAAGTCAACCCAAACCCAGAACAAACTAAGCCCAATTGCATAATCAGCCCAAACCAGCTAAACCGATATAAACAAAAAAAACGGGTCGAAACTGAATAACCATCAAATCGTCTCTTGTCTACCTCCGGTTGGTTGCTTCAGAAATCTTCTTGCTTGCTGCTACAATCTTACCACCCACATAACCCATTTTGCCATTACTCATAACCGAACTCCTGATCACCCTATAAGGAGTTTAGTCCAAAAAGATATAGAAAAGATAACTGAAAAACAACAATGAGCTTTCAAGATGAGCGACACAATGCACATACATGTGTATCATACATGTGCCACAAGATAGACTCATTAGTCATTATCCTAACTTGATTCAGATCCTGTGTTGTGTTTAATAGTATTCTCGTTAGCAACAGAGAGACTCAAGAAACGCCACAAAAACCTAAGAAGCCTCTACTGTTTGATCTTAATGAACCGTAGCCGCTGAGATTTGTGGCCTGAAAACCGGATTGAGCTAGCTCGGTTTTGGGAAAAAGGCTGTCTTCTTGGGAAAAGATCAGGAGACTTCTGTTGTTGTCCAATCAGGAAATGGTCTTCCTTACTTGTTGCGTTGGTGTCACAAGTTTCCGGTGCAGCTCGTGATGTGTCGTTTTCCTCCAACGAGGTCCCATCATCTTATGGTTCGTTAAGATCAAACAGTAAAGGCTTCTTAGGTTTGTGTGGCGTTTCTTGAGGCTCTCTGTTGCTAACGAGAATACTATTAAACACAACACAGGATCTGAATCAAGTTAGGATAACGACAAATGAGTCTATCTTGTGGCATCGGAAAGGGAACACTTATGGTTGTGGGGTGGCATCAGAACTCTCATTGTCAGATTCATCCTGTAGGGAGATCTGAAACGAGAATATTGAAACATTAAAAGCTAATCCACAACAGCAAATCGACAATTAAAATGAAAAATTCATCTCTACCTCATCCGCACTACCATCATCATCTTCATCTTCTTTGATCATCTCCCATCTCTCCTTGTTCATATCCAAGGTCTCTGGGTAGCCATCTTCATACAAAACCTATAATATCACAGATCGATAGCAATCAATGTGAGGTAAAACATTGATTGACACATAACCTGATGAGAAAGAGAAAAAAAAACTGAAAACTGAATGCATCCAGAGTATCCTATTTGGATAAGATATTCAGGATCACAGAGTACATACAAATGATAACCTAATTCATCCATATCAAAATTCCATTAAAGAAGATGCAATTCATAATCAAAAAGTAAGAAACGAATCTATATCCAATCAGATCCATAGGAACACAAAACAACAATCCTGATATGAGTTACCAGATGTTTCTTCTTGGCAGAGTTAAATGAATCCACCACTCCAATATAGAATCTACAGAACCAAGAGATCTATGTGATTCATCACAAGTACTTGAAGTTTAAAAAAACTAAATTTCTCCCTCAGATTGAATACTCACTGTCTGTCTAACGGCCATCAAACTCTGATCTTAGAACCTGTTATACTCTCTGATGACACATTATCGCTTTCTCCGTCAGATTGACACGTCCTAGCTAGCCATTTGGCTTCACCAAATGTCATTGATCAGGAGGAAAGCAATACTAATATTGCAGGTATATTAGAGTAAACAAGCAGACATTCCTTTCTTCCTCCTGATCAGTGACAGTTGGTGAAGCCAAATGGCTAGGACTAGGGATAACCGAAGCGCCTTCAACAAGCATTTCCCAGCTAATTTTATGTCTTCACTTTGAATGCAGTCCTTCATGCATAAGTTTATCTAAAAGCAAACATTTACATGCATAAATTTAAGCCACCTTTATCTCCATCTAGTAATAATATATAATAAGGATATTGGAAATGAGTTTTAACTATACCTTTTGTCCCATAAGTGGCCGTCATCCGATCAATATTGTTTAGTTTAGACAACTGTTGTGCCATCTGAGGTAGCTGTTGTGGTTGAGGACGATACACCGCCATTGATGGAAGCTTCTACTGTGAGGGAGCAAGAGTAGAAAGCTCGCAAGGCCAATGTATACTTCTTAAAAGGAGCCATCTTCAGACAATTGGAACAAGAAAGAGAGGGATGTAGGTTGGGGAAAGTTCTCTTACAGCGCCGACTAAGATCGAGAGATGATTTGATGAATCGAGAGGGACTGAAGAATGAGTTTATATATTGAGAAGTTCTAGGGTTGGAAAGGGTGTGAAAATCTTTTGAAGATGTCGAGTGAACCAACCCTGAAGGGGCACGTGAGTTTTACTAAATTGGGAGTCAATGGTCATCCAAATGCTGATCATCCCTTCACTGGAATCCCTTCACTATAATCCATTTGTCTGTATGTCTTTATTTTCTTCTATAAATGTTTAGTCAACTATTAGCAGAAATTATTATTGAGTTAATAACAAGAGATTTTACAGGCTGGCCGGGGAAAAACAACCAAAAAAAGAACACTAGAGATTTATGTCTTTTTTAGCTCACATATTTATAGATTAAATAGTCTAAATTAAAAATCTTAAGTTAAAGAGTTGAGAAAATTATAATACTGACTATAAAACTATTTTTTTAAATAAAATGATGAATAAGCATATATAAAAATAAAAATAATAATATATAAAAATAAATAAAACGTAATATTGTATATGTCTTTTAATATTGTTAAAACCCTAATATTTAATGTTTTGTCGCTTATAATAAATATCACAATTAAGATACTTCAGTAGAAAATCTTTTCACAAAAAGAACAATAGGATCTTTAAATTGATAATGTTTTTTATCAACCATAATTTTGTTTAAAATTTGACGGCGCTTGGAGCCTGTTTCAGACCATAAATGGCCTTGTTCAGCTTACAGGCGTGCTTCAGATATTGCTTGTCAACATAACCTGGAGGCTGATGCATATAAATTGTCTCGTCTAGATCACCATGCAAAAAAGCATTCTTGACATCCAGCTGATGGATTGGCCAAGACTGAGAAACCGCTAGGTGCAGAACAGTTCGTATTGTGGCAGTTTTGACAACCGGCGAAAATGTCTCCGAGAAATCCACTCCCTGTTCCTGCGATTTGCCATTAGCAACCAAACGAGCTTTATGACGAGTTAGTTTACCATCAACATCAAATTTATGTTTATATAACCACATCGATCGAACCACATTGACCTTTGAAGGTCTTGGTACTAAGCTCCATGTCTTGGTTTTAAGCATGGCATCATGCTCTTCAGCCATTGCAGGAGTCCAGTTAGGATCAGTGAGAGCACGTAAATGAGATTTAGGAAGCGGAGAGACTGATGTAGTCAGAAGGGAAAGGAGCTTTTTAGGCTTCCGAATTCCAGATTTTGATCTCGTATGAGCTGGAACCGGTGGTACAGAGGGGGCACGAGGAACTCGGGCACGACTTGGCTGAGCTAAAGGAGGTGATGGCTGTGGTATAACAGAGGGACTCTCTGGAAAAGGTGTTTGCAGTATCGACTTGAACATAGGTGATGGCTCAGAGTCGATAGCTAAAAAGCGATATGGGACATCAGTTTTGGCGTGAGAGTTTGCGCCAGGGAACTTTGTTTCATCAAATTGGACGTGACGAGAGATCACAATCCGATTAGTTCTGAGATCTAGGCATCGATAGCCCTTGTGTTGAGATGGGTATCCGAGGAAAAGGCAAGGAATGGAACGAGGAGAGAGTTTATGGAGATTGGAATGGTGTATATTTGAAAAACATAAGCAACCGAAAACTCGCAAGGCCAGCACACGTAAGCAAGCAAAGATCTAAAGTAAACAAATCATTAATGGATGAATGTAGACTCATAGACCAAAAAAGCTAGCTAGTGTGAGACAATTGAATGGAAAACCTTATCCTTTCCAGGGATACTCGAAGGTTTGATTTTGGCTGATGTGAATGTGTACTTCTTAGAAGAAGCCATCTTCCGACAATTGGAACAAGGAGAGGGAATCTAGGTTGGGGAAAGTTCTTTTACTGAGATCGAGAGACGATTTGATGAATTGAGAGGGACTGAAGAATGAGTTTAAATATAGAGTTTTTAAGGTTGGAAAGGGTGTGAAAATCTTTTGAAGATTTCGAACGAACCCATACAGAAGTGGCACGTGAGTTTTACTAAATTGGGAGTCAATGGTCATCGGAATGCTGACCACAGATTCAGTTGTGTACTACTGGAATCCCTTCACTATACATCCATTTGTCTGTATGTCTTTATTTTCTTCTATAAATGTTTAGTCAATTATTAGCAGAAATTATTATTGAGTGAATCACAAAAGATTTTACAGGCTGACTGTGAAAAAACAACCAAAAAAGAACACTAGAGATTTATGCCTTTTATTAGCTCACAGAATTATAGATTAAATAGTCTAAATTAAAAATCTAAAGTTAAAGAGTTGATAAAATTATAAATACTGAATATAAAACTACTTTTATTTTTAAATAAAATGATGAATAAGCATATATATATATATAAATAAAACGTATATATGTTATTTTCAATATATATATATATATATTAAAACTTAGAGATATTAGATAAATAAATAAAAATATAAATATTTAACGAAAATTTTGATTTATGTTTTTGTAAAAAAATTGCAAAAACGATTTGGACTGAGTTATGTTCTGGATTATTTAGTTCCACGTGACAACACATTTGTATATGTCTTTAATATTGTTAAAACCCTAAAATTTAATGTTTTGTGGCTTATATTAAATATCAAAATTAAGAGATTTCGGGAGAAAATCATTTTCATAAAAAGAAAAAATAGGGTCTTTAAAATTGATAATGTTTTTTTGATCAACCACAATCTTGTTTAAAATTTGACTCCGCTACTAATTGCACAACTAAGAGGATGTTTACGAAATAAACTACTGAAAACTCAATTTTAGTAGAACGAGTTAAAATATTTTTCTTGTAATTTACGTTATACCTTAATCGAGACATATGTTTTTTGTACGTTTAGGGCGTTTTTGCCTGATACACTTTAAATAAAAAAAAATTTTCCGTATATGCTATTTAATATTGTTCAAACCTTAACGTTTAATTTTTGTCGTTTATAACATGCAAATGCAATTTAAATGTCGAAAAAAGAAATTTCGGAAGAAAACCTTTCACAAAAATAAATTAGGGTTTTTTGCAATGTTTTGAAAACCGGATCGGACATCGACTCGGAATCGTTAGTGAGTGGTTGGTCGGACCGGTACAACAGGTTGGACCGGGTTTTAGTTTTTTTTTTTCAAAATTTAATATATATGTGTGTGTGAAAAGAAACAAATATAAGATCATTTTTTTTTAAAAAGTAAAAAAAGTAATATATGTTTATATCTTTAATATCACCTAATCATTATGGAAAAGAAAGGATAAATTTCAAATATTTCAACCCCTAATAAAATATAATAAATGAAAACATAATATAAACAATAATATTCTATAAATCTATTTTTATGTGAAAATGTGGCTCTTATATTTTTTGAAACATTGCCATTTTAAACAAAATATGAAATAATGCACACAAATAGTTATATACAAATAATATTTATTTAAAACATAATAATTATAAAAATACATGAAATTATAATAGCTATGATATTTAAATACCTATATAGATTTTTATATTTAAAATTTCAATATATTGGATTATTTTTTTTTAAAATACATCTCATATTCCAAGATCAAAATATCATTTATTGATCAAAATTATGGATTAAATTTTATGAACCGGATTTTTGTCAAAAACCGGGTCACCGGTTTTGGCGGGTTTAGCCGATTTTTGACCGGTCTTACCGGTCTAACTCAAATCCGATTTTTAACTAACCCGGAACCGGTAAGAGTAACGAGTCCTGTGTTGGGATTATGTCCTGAAATCATATTGTACTAACTCTGATAGATAGTTGTATTGTCAAGATCGGACAATTCATGTAATACTAGGTGATCATAATGTTTTGCTAGAAGCCGCTTATGACTTATGAGTTGTAACTCATTGCTAGTATTATGTGAACCTACAGGGTCACACACCTAAGCAAGCTGGATACACTTTGTATGGGATTGATCATTGGCATATGGTCTAGTCAATGTGTATTGGATACACAATGAATTCGAGTTTTAAGAGGTGTGTCGATCGACACCATTGGGTGTGTCGATCGACACAGATCGGGTTTCGAGACTGATGTTTCGGTTTGATGACTTAAACGAATTGGATTAGTCCAATGATTGGTTTTAGTCATTCCAGGTCTATATAAAGGCTTATATGGACGACCTGGAACCCTAGCCGTCGTGGTAACTTTTTCTTGACAGAAAAACGCAGACACCTCTAAAACACAGTAATTCCCAGGAGATCCGATTCCCAGCACTAGCATCCCGGCGGATTCCAGCTTGTGTGCGTGTGGACTGCAGTAGAGGCGCAACAATTGAGGCGCTAGAGATCTCGTTTATCTGACCATATTCCGCTGCAAATCTCCAGGTAAACACGAGATCAGATGTAGATTCAACTCTTAGCATGAATCCTAGATCCTAGGCTATGGAATTGAGACTTAGGGTTACCTAATTGGATTAGAAACAGCCAAGAAATTCCATCAGTGGTATCAGAGCCTAAGGATTCTAGTTGAATCGCACTCTGAGTTATCGCCCAGCCTCGATCGTTGCTTTCGGCATGCAACGATCGACACAACCAGAAAAATCGCATTGTGTCGATCGTTGTAAAGTGTTGCATCGATCGACACAGACCGAAAATCGCATTGTGACGATCGACACAAAGTGTTGTATCGATCGACACAAAGCGACACGACTGGTTCAATTGGATTGAATTGGTCATTGCGATTGGTTGAGCTGGTTAGACCGGTTGATTGCGATTATTTTAATTTGGTTGGTAACGATCGATGCTAATGTAGCATCGATCAATGCTGACCGGTTATCAAAGCCGGTTCAATTGGATTGGATCGGTTATCGCAATTGGCTTAAACCGGTTTGACGGGTTGAGATCAGTTTGATTGGATAAATCGGTTCAATTGGATTGGACCGGTTATCGCGATTGGTTAAAACTAGTTAAATCGGTTCAATTGTTATTGACCGGTTATCGAAATTGTCTCTGGTTTAGGTCTATGTCGACCGACACACATTGGTTGTGTCGATCGACATGACCGGTTCAATGGACCGGATTAATTGGATTAACCGGTTATTGAAGTCCGGTTTGTTTGGTGGTGTCGATCGACAGACATGGTCTGTGTCGATCGACACAGTGCTCACAATTCTGGTTATTGAGCCTTAAATTTGCAAAACCAAACTCGACTTAAACCTATTCTATTAGAACAATTAAAAACTCAATTAAAATTAGAAGTTAAAATGTTCTAAATCTATTTGGATACACATTGGATGTGTATTACATCAAAGCTTAGTTTTCAATATGGTCAACTGTCAAGACTCATTTCGTTGTTGTGATAGTCTAGCCAAGAGCTTGGTGTCCACAATTACATGAGTAAGGCAGGTAATCGTGTTAATGGACTTGCAGTGCTTGACATCAACAATTACATGACCTAAGAGATTGATTTACTAACATTTTAAGTTCCGTTTTCTCAACTAAATATTAAGTGACCATGATGTCTTGCCCGACCTTGTCTACTGTCAAGACTCGTTTCATTGTTGGATAGTCTTGGAGTCCTTGGTATCCACAATTACATGAGTAAGGCAGGTGATCATTGATAGACTTGCAGTGCGACTGTCAATGATCACGAGACTGAAAAGATTGGTTTACTTGACTGGGCTATCAGAAGTTCTAGGCCTAGAGACGTCAGAGTGGATGAGACATGGATTGTCTTATCTACGACCAAGAGTTGTACTGGGTACAATCAGCAATGATTTGCTTACCTAGATAACTGAAGTTTGGGTGATGGCGAGTCGTCCACTCAGATTTTGGTGAAGTATGGGTCTTGGATCATTATATTCATAGAGGAAACATTGTTTGAATATAATGCGAGTTTTCTTATTAGATAAGATTTCTCATTTCCTGAACTTCATAACTAAAACTTCTCTTTTCTTAGATTTCAGCCTATGTTTAAAACTACTTTCTCGTTGAGATCCGTCCTTGAGAAGGACAAGTTAAATGGATCCAACTTCTTGGATAGGTATCGGAATTTGAGAATTGTTCTCAAGCATGAGAGTAAGGACTATGTTCTTGAGAAACCTCTCCCCGAAAGGCTTGGGACCAACGCCTCGCATGCATTATATGATGCTTGGAATAAGCATTATATTGATGTGGTAGATGTGCGTGGTCTGATGTTGGCTACCATGAACTCGGACTTGAAGAGTCAATATGAGAACGTGGAGTCGCCAATAGAGATGATCACCAGCCTGAAACTGATGTTTCAGGAACAGGCACGAATTGAGAGATACCAGATGGTTAAGTCTCTCATTGGGTGCAAGCTACCAAAGGATGCTCCAGTGAGTCCTCATGTCATTAAAATGATGGGTTACATTGATAACCTGGGGAAACTGGATTGTCCTGTTAGCCTAGAGTTGGCTACTGGAATCATCCTGCAGTCACTGCCGTCAAGTTATGATAAGTTTATCAAAAGCTATATCAAGAATGGCTTGACGAAGACGTTGACTGAGCTGCATGGCATGCTCAAGACAGTTGAGCAGAACATCATAATGGGTAAGAGGTTTGAGAAATCTTGTAAAGACAAGGGTAGAGGCAAGGTCGTCCAGATTTGGAATCAGGATAAACCTATGTCCTCTTATAAGCCCAAGTCCGGCCCATCTGATGTCGATAAGTGCTGCTACTGTAAAGAGTTTAGGCATTGGAAGAGAAATTGCAATAAATTCTTGGAAGATTCACAAGAGATGGAGAAGATGTACGGGACTTCTTCTTCAGGTATTGTGTTATCACTTCAAGTTCTACGTTGGTATTGGATACTCGTTGTGGTACTGATATTTTTGAAATATGCAGGGCCTAAACAACAGTAGAACGTTGAAGAAAGGACAAGTGGAACTGCGAGTCTAGAATGGAGCAATGGTTGCTGCCTTAGCCGTAGGGATTCTCCACTTGCAGGAGCTTTTCAAGCTTGGTTTTAGAATTAAGTAATTGCTACTATGTATATGCTATAAGCAGAGATGTCTTTCATTTTCTTGTAAGAATTTAGATGTTTTTCATTTTGATAAAAGACAAGTTTTGCTCTTTTGATCTTGATAAAATATTCTATGGTAGCACCCCTTTTGGAAAAATGGGTTTTATATCTTAAACCAATTTACTGTTGAATATAACATAAATACCAAACGGTTTAAGTCTGATGACTCGAACTCGACTTCTCCTTGGCATAGTCGTTTCAACCACATAGAGTGGAGCGGATTCGAAAGTTCCATAGTTATGGGCTTTTGGGCTTATTTGATTGTAAATCATATGAGATATGAATTCTGCTTACGGGGCCAAATGACTAAGGCTTCTTTAGCAGAGCTAAAGAAAAAGGGCCAGAGGCTTATTGGGCCTTACACATACTGATGTATGTGGCCCGATGAGCATTAGTGCCAGAGGAAATCTTCTGTACTTCATTACCTTTATTGATGACTTCAGTAAGTATTGTCGTGTTCATTTGATGAGACACGAGTCGGAATCTTTTGAAATGGTCAAAGGAGTTCCACAATGAAGTATAGAACCGATATGACAGAAGTATTAAAGATCCTCGATTAGATCGCGGAGGAGAATACTTAAGTCAAGAATTCTGTGATCATCTGAGTGAGCGTGAAGATGTTTCACGACTCAATTCTTATGAAAAACCTCTATGGTGTTTCTAAGAGAAGTAATCGGACCTTATTGGATATGCTCCGATTAATGATGAGTCACACGAATCTTCCATTATCCTTTTAAGAATACGCTCTAAAATGTATGTATTTACGCCAAATAGGTTTCTATCAGAATCAGTTGAAAGACACCACATTGGATGTGGACTGGGAGTTTTTCCAACTATGTTTTCCTGATTAATTGGGATTGCAAGTTTTATGTAAAGCAGTTGTCAACAGACAAGCTTGAACCCAAATCTGATAAGTGCTGCCTCGCTGGTTGTCCTATGGAAACCAAGGCTTATTACTTTTATAACCGATCCGAGAACAAAGTTTTGTTGATTCGGAACTCTGTTTTTCTAGAAAGAAAGTCTCTTTCCAAGAAGAACAGTGGGAGTAGAAGTACAGCTCGAAGAAATTCGAGAAACACAGGAGGCTGCTCAATTTGTTGAGGGAGAGCAGTGGTGGGATCTGCAAAGTGTTGTAGGACCTACACCTGTGGAGCCTGAAGTTCGCAGATCCGAATAGATCCGTCACTAACCCGAGAAAGATTTCTCGTAACCAATTGTCGTGATCTGTTGATCATTGAAAAGTGACGAGCTTGCGAAATTCAAGGAGCGATGGTGAGCCCCAACTCCGAAAATTTTCTAGGTATGCATGTTAGCTTCACCGATCCATTTCTGGATTAAAGCAAACATCTTAGAGTTGGAATCTACGTTCTGTAAAAATGGTCAAAAGTTTTGACTTGATCAGGAACGAATAGGAACCGTGCGTTTACAAGTAGACTAGTGGGAGCGCAGTTGCATTTCTCACATTGTATGTATATAACATACTAATTCTCATGAACGACGTTCCGTCGCTTAAGTCTTATGTGACTTTGGTCGGAAGTCATTTTCAACGATAGACGTGGGAGAAGCCGCGTGAGTTCTTGGAATAAGGATCTATTGAAATAGATTGGGTAGGCTAATTTGATCGTGTCAGAATCCTTATGTTGAAAAGGTATTGGACAGTTCCAATATGCATAATTCCAAAAATGGCTTCACACCAAAGGTCTTATGGCAATAATCTTATCAAGATGAAGTATCTTGGACACTGGCTGAGCTAGTATGTATGATTGTGATTCTTTATGCTTCTGCAATAGAATCCATCATGAATGCCATATTTTGCGCTCGTCTAGATGCAGCTTACGCATAAAGCATGACGAGAAGATACCAATAGGTTCCGGTAAAATTCACTGGACAGTTGTAAGGAATATCCCCAAGTGCTTGAAGAACACTAAGGATAGGTTCTTGTTCAACTGAGGAAGTGACGAATCTGTTAAGAGTAGTTAGACGGACAAAGACGACTTCCGGTTCCCACCTGGTTAGGTCCTTTTGTCTGTGTAGCGGTGCTATCTGTTGGAAGGGCTCCAAGCAGGGGACCGTAGAATAGTGCTTATTAATGAATGGCGGTGTGGTTTGTTGGAATGGTTCCAAGCAAGAACACCGCAGCCTCTCTCACAACCTAAGCACGAGTTTTATACTGTTGCTGTAGGTATTACATATCTGAAGACGTGGTCTTGATTCTAGTGGGAGTTATGTTAGTTATGATGTTCATGTAGACATGCTATGGTTATGTTTATGAAAAACTGACATCAACATTATTTAATTGTTGGATAATTAAATAATGGTCCCAAAGTATTTTATGTTCATTTTATAGGTCATCAAGTTGAGGACTTGATAATGAAACCCTATAAGTGAAAGATGACATAAAATTATGTTTGTCCCTGGTCGTAGGTTGTTAAAGTGGGACACTAACAACCGTTAAGACTAGTATGTGAGGTGACGTATGGCTAAGTTTCATAGAGTCATTGATATGAGTATCAACGTCAATCACATAGATATATGTTGGTGAACATATGATCGGACGTGACCCGCTAATGAGAACTCTACAGGATAGTTATATCAGTGTCATGAGAGGTTCTCATTACGACTATAGAGTATAGTCCTTAGACCTGAGTTCATCATGCTTCCTAGCATATGGACTGGTGCACTTTGACCTTGTCAAACGTCGATCCGTAACTGGCGGCTATAAAGGCATTGCTTGGGTGTATCATGAAGTGTGTGAAGGAACAGGGATGGAACAAGATGGGATTTGTCCCTCCTATATAACAGGAGATAAATATCTTAGGGTCCATCGAAGATTTGATACTGAGAAAAATGCATGGCCGTGCTCAAACGAGGTGATATTCAGTCGTTTGTTTTATCAGTATAGATCAGGAGTTCGATGAACATGATGTTGGCTATAATAAGGATGACACAGTTTCTTGCCTTATGCCATATCGAGATATAGTGACAAAGGGATTAGGGGAATAGATGATTCCAGTACAAGTGGGAGATTGTTGGGATTATGTCCTGAAATCATATTTTTACTAACTCTGATAGATAGTTGTATTGTCAAGATCGGACAATTCATGTAATACTAGGTGATCATAATGTTTTGCTAGAAGCCGCTTATGACTTATGAGTTTTAACTCATTGCTAGTATTATGTGAACCTACAGGGTCACACACCTAAGCAAGCTGGATACACTTTGTATGGGATTGATCATTGGCATATGGTCTAGTCAATGTGTATTGGATACACATTGAATTCGAGTTTTAAGAGGTGTGTCGATCGACACCAATGGGTGTGTCGATCGACACAGATCGGGTTTCGAGACTGATATTTCGGTTTGATGACTTAAACGAATTGTATTAATCCAATGATTGGTTTTAGTCATTCCAGGTCTATATAAAGGCTTATATGGACGACCTGGAACCCTAGCCGTCGTGGTAACTTTTTCTTGACAGAAAAACGCAGACACCTCTAAAACACAGTGATTCCAAGGAGATCCGATTCCCGGCACTAGCATCCCGGCGGATTCCACCTTGTGTGCGTGTGGACTGCAGTAGAGGCGCAACAATTGAGGCGCTAGAGATATCGTTTATCTGACCATATTCCGCTGCAAATCTCCAGGTAAACACAAGATCAGATGTAGATTCAACTCTTAGCATGAATCCTAGATCCTAGGCTATGAAATTGAGACTTAGGGTTGCCTAATTGGATTAGAAACCGCCAAGAAATTCCATCATCCCGGTTGGACCGGTCCGACCGGCCGGTCCGGTCCGGTTTTCAAAACATTTGTTTTTTTGTCATCATTGTTTTTGTTGGGTGAAAATCTTCTTACAACATGATCAGGAAATTTGATACAACATGTTTTATATGTTTAAAGTGTATTTGTCTAATACGTTAAAATATATTTTCTGTATATAGTATTTAATATTGTTAAAACCCTGATATTTAATATTTTGTCGTTTATAATATGCAAATGCGATTTAAATTTCAAAATAAGAGGTTTCGGGGCAGGGAATATTTCACAAAAGTGAAAATAGTTTTCATCGTTGTTTTGGTTGGACGAAAACCTTTTTCAACATATTTAATAATAAATAAAAACATACATATAAAATATTTAATGTTTTAACTTGGTCGAAAATTGATACAACACGTTTTATATGTTTTTGTAGTTCATAACAAGTATGCAAGTGCAATTTAAATGTTTAAATAAGATATTTTGGAAAATTGAACCTTTTTATAAATAAAGAAAAAAAACTTAGGATTTTTTATATCGTTGTATTCATTAGTCGGAAAAAACTAAAATAAAAAATGTTATCTAAAATTGATAGGATAAATAAAAACATCTAAAGTCTAGGAATTGAAAATCCCTAAATATTTAATGTAACTTGTTTTGTTTTGGTATTGAAAACATTTTTTAATCAACCATAACTTTGTTTAAAAATGGACTCCGCTACTAGTTGCTTTGTACCCCGTTGTGGTAGCTTGATGATAAGAAAGGGTTGATTTTCTTGTATCTCAAATTCAAACTTTTTTTGTTACAAAGATGTATATGTTTTTTAAATCGGAATATTTAAAGACTGGCGTATGAGATAATACATGTACTGTCCTAAACATTTTTAGTATTCAAAGAAGAAGAAAAACAAAATAAAGAAAACGTAAAATTTGAAATGTAAATTTGAGAAACAAACTAGTAGTATCTAGTAAATTGAAGAAAGCAGGGTATTCCTATAAGTTCATCATAAGAAGATATAAAAATATGATAGTTACAACAATTTAACTCTAATACCACACATATACAAAAGTGAAGAAAAATATTAATAGTGATCTATAAGATTCATCGCAAGTACTTGAAGTTTAAAAAAAAAACTAAATTTCTCTGTCAGGTTGTTTTATATATGTTCTATATTATTACTAGATAAAGATAAAAGTGGCTTAAACTTATGCATGTGGATGTGGGTGATTGCTTTTAGATAAACTTATGCAAGGACTGCATTCAAAGTCAAGACGTAAAATTAGCTGGAAAATGCTTGTTGAAGGTGCTTCGGTTATCCCTAGTTCTAGCCATTTGGCTTCACGAACTGTCATTGATCAAGAGGAAGAAAAGATTATAATATTGAAGGTATATATGTATTTATGCGTCTGCTTGTTTTAGTTTCATAACTCAAGAACCTTAATATATCATTTGCATTTTCTCTTGCAGGTAATGAAGTTGTGAAGTTGCAGGTAATAGATCTTAGAACATTCTCATTCTCCAGTACTTCATTACCTGCAAGAGAAAATGCAAATGATATATTAGGGCTTCTTTGAGTTATATATATACATGCAATTTGTTTCTCTTTAATTTGAGCTGCCATGTCCGTTGATGATTTGTTTAGTTTAGATCTTCTCTTGCGTAGTTGTGTTGGCCTTGGGAACTTCTTCTCTTGATTCTATTGTCAGGAGCAAGAGCCGAAAGCTCGCTCAATAGAAGCAAGAGCAGAAAGCTAGCAAGTCCAACGCAAGTACGCAACCAAAGATCTAAAGTAAACAAAGCATCAACGGACATTGGCTGATATGAATGAATATATATACTTCTTAGAAGGAGCCATCTTCAGACAATTGGAACAAGAAGGAGAGGGAATCTAGGTTGAGGAATGTTCTCTTACAGCTAGCGCCGACAGAGATTGAGAGATGATTTGATGAATCGAGAGGGACTGAAGCATGAGTTTAAATATAGAGTCTTTAGGGCTGGAAAGGGTGTGGAAATCCTTTGAAGATGTCGAACGAACCAACACAGAAGTGGCACGTGAGTTTTACTAAATTGGGAGTCAATGGTCATCCGAATCTATTAGAGAAAATTATTATCGAGTTAATCAAAAAAGATTTTCCAGGCTGACCGTGAAAAAACAACCAAAAAAGAACACTAGAGATTTATGTCTTTTTTTAGCTCACAGAATTATAGATTAAATAGTCTAAATTAAAAATCTAAAGTTAAAGAGTTGAGAAAATCATAAATACTGAATATAAAACAATTTTTAATTTTAAATAAAATGATGAATAAGCATATATATATATATATAAATAAATAAAACGTCTATATATAAATTAAATAATATATATACTAAAACTTAGAGATATTTGATAAAAACATAAATATAAATATTTAACAAAAAAATTTGATTTCTGTTGTTGTAAAGTTTTTACAAAAACGATGGGACTGAGTTATGGTCTGGATTATTTAGTTCTGACGTGAAAACACATTTGTGTGTTTTAGACTTGTTTGTCTCATATAATTAAAAAACTGTATATGTCTTTAATATTATTAAAATCCTAAAATTTAATGTTTTGTCGCTTATATTAAATATCAAAATTAAAATATGTTGGGAGAAAATAATTTTCACAAAAAGAAAAAATAGGGTCTTTAAAATTGATAATGTTTTTGATCAACCGTAATCTTGTTTAAAATTTCACTCCGCTACTAATTGCACAACTAAGAGGATTACAAAATAAACAACTGAAAATTCAATTTTAGTAGAACGAGTTAAAATATTCTTCTTGTAATTTGACGTTATACCTTAATCAAGACATCATGTTTTTGTGTGTTTCAGGCGTTTTTAACTGATACACTTTAAATATTTTTGTTTTTCCTGTATATGCTATTTAATATTGTTCAAACCTTAAAATTTAACTTTTGTCGTTTATAACATGCAAAAGCAATTTAAATGTCAAAATAAATTTTGGAAGAAAACCTTTCACAAAAAAAAAGGATTTTCTTGTCATCGATGTTTTGTTGGGTATTTACAATACGATTTTTAAAAAAATATATGATGTATATGGTAACTACTATTGTTAAAACCCTGGTGTTTAATAGGTTGTCGTTTATAAGAGCAATACTTGAGTTCACCCCTAGAGGTGAACCCTTTTGTTCACCTCCACATTTTCTAACCAATCAAATAATTCCACATAATCTAATATTAAAAATAAATAAAATTTTAAAAATGTTTTAAAAATAAGAAAATAAAAAACGAAAAAAAAAAAAATATATTTATTTCAAACAAAACTTAAAAATAGTTTTGTTTATAAAAAATACTAAAACCTAAATCTGAATCTCTAAACCCTAAATTCTAACCCTAAACCCTAAACGATAATTTGAACCTAAAATATTAAAATTAAAACTAAATCCTAATCCCTAAATCCAATATCTAAATCTTAAAAAATAAAAAAACTAAACCCTAATCCCTAAACTGTAAACCCTAATCCAAAGAGCTTAAACCCTAATCCATAAACCTTAAACCCAAAGAGCTTAAACCCTATACCATAAATCCTAATCCCTAAACCCAATATGTAAATTTTAAAAAATAAAAACTAAACCCTAATCCCTAAACCCTAAACCCTAACCCAAAGAGCTTAAACCCTAATCCCTAAACCCTAAATCCAAAGAGCTTAAACCATATACCATAAACCCTAATCTCTAAACCTTAATTTTAATTTTATAATATTATTTAAAAATAATATTACATGGCATATTTTTATTGGTTAATAAAGAGGGGTGAACAAATGGGTTCACCTCTAGGGGTGAACCTAAGTATTTTCCCGTTTATAATATGCAAGTGCGATTTAAATGTCAAAATAAGAGGTTTAGAGGGGAGGGGGGGGGGATATTTTCACAAAAGTGAAAATAGGGTTTTCATCGTTGTTTTGGTTGGGCGAAAACCTTTTTCAACATATTTTAATAAATAAATAAAAACATAAATATAAAATATTTAACGTTTTAACTTGATCGAAAAAATTGATACAACATGTTTTATATGTTTTTGTAGTTCATAACAAGTATGCAAGTGCAATTTAAATGTTAAAATAAGATATTTTGGAAAAAACTTTTTATAAATAAAGAAAAATAATAATTAGGATTTTTTACATCGTTGTATTCATTAGTCGGAAAAAATAAAATAAAAAATGTTATCTAAAAGTTATAGTTTAAACGAAATAAATAAAAACATCTAAAGTCTAGGAATTGAAAACCCCTAAATATTTAATGTAACTTGTTTTGTTTGGTATTGAAAACATTTTTTTAATCAACCATAACTTTGTTTAAAAATGGACTCCGCTACTAGTTGCTTATAGTTTATTAGGGGGGAATGAGGTTATTTTACAAAATAAACATCTGAAATTTTAATTCTAGTAGAAGGAGTTAAAATGTTCACCTTATATTTTTAAAAACAAGAAATTAAAAGATTAGTTACTTTGTACCCGGGTGTGGTAGCTTGATGATAACAAATGGGTTGATTTTCTTGTATCTCAGATTCAAAATATTTTTGCTACAAAGATGTATATATCTTTTAAATTGGAATATTTAAAGACTGACGTAGGAGATAATACATGTACGGTCCGAAACTTTTTTGGTATTCAAAGAAGAAGAAAAAAAATAAAGAAAACGTAAAATTTGAAATGTAAATTTGAGAAACAAACTAGTAGTATCTAGTAAATTGAAGAAAGCAGGGTATTCTTCATGTGATTGAATAATCGATGAAGAAAATCATCAATACCGTCTCGAAATGAATAAGTGATAAATTACGTTACTGATGTCACCATCTACGTACATCCTTTCTTCTCGAGCTGTACATCACTCTATTGAGCTTTTTACTTGGCTGATATTCTCAAGCTTGCTGATCCTCCCTTTGCCTTCCACCACATCAAGCGACCGGCTAATGTACTTCCGGATCAGTTAGCTCGCTCTGCACGCCTTTCCTCTTCCTCGTTTGTACTATCTTGGATTGTGTAGCACTTTGTTTCTTCATCAAGTAATATAGTGGTCGTTTTAAAAAAAACAAAAAAAACATTGATCTCTTAACAACATTGTAGATAATATGATTCCATCTCGAAATGAATAAGTGATAATTTATTTCCTTCTCCTCCCTCTTCTCCTTCTTCCCCTTCAGCTTTCATAGCTTCCATCGCCTTTGGTGTCTTCTGAAGAAGACTCGGTAAGAGATTCCACTCATCATTAGGGATGTTAAAATGGGTAATTGCCCAGATGGGTACCCAAAACCCAAAGAAAAATTTAAACCCAAAATCCTACTATTATAACAGAAAAAAAGGGTTTAAAATGGGCAGGTACCCATTATTTATGGGTTCACAATGGGTTCACTTAATTGGGTTTTGGGTACCCATGGATTTTTAAATTACATCAATGATCATAATTTTTATAATTAATCATTTATTAAATTACATCAATGATCTTATTTTCCTTAAAAAAAACTTAAAATTCTATTTTCCCGCCAAAAACGTAAAATTCTATTTTCCCGCAAAAAACATAAAATCTCGTTTTCCCGCCAAAAACGTAAAATTATGTTTTTCCGCCAAAAACGCAAAATCTCGTTTTCCCGCAAAAAAAGTAAAATCCCGTTTTCCCGCCAAAAACGTAAAATCCCGTTTTTCCGCCAAAAACGTAAAATCACGTTTTCCCGCCAAAAACGCAAAATTTTGTTTTCTCGCCAAAACATAAAATTTTGTTTTCCCGCCAAAAACGCAAAATTTTGTTTTCCCGCCAAAAACGTAAAATCACGTTTTTCCGCCAAAAACGTAAAATCCCGTTTTTCCGCCAAAAACGTAAAATCCCATTTTCCCGCCAAAAACGTAAAATCACGTTTTTCCGCCAAAAACATTAAATCCCGTTTTTCCGCCAAAAACGTAAAATCCTATTTTCTGCAAAACACGTTTATATTTAGACCCATTTAGGCATGTCTGGTTAGGCCCGTCTGGTTAGGCCCATTTAGGCCAAAAACATCTATTTTACCCTCCCTTTTACAGTCAATTTACCAATCTAATTACTTAGTTCATCTAACTATTTACTCTCTTTAGTTATACATTTGCTTCTAATTTAGTTTGTTGTGAACTAGTTTTAACTTAACTAAGTAATTCATACACATTGTACAATATGAATATATGTCGGACCTGTTTAGAATTTTTGATATATTTGCTCCCAACTCATGGATACCGAAGCTTATCCAGACGAAAATATGAAATGTGTTGTGGTTTGTGGCTCTTGGCTCGTCACCGGCGATGGAGAATGGAAATTCATCGTGGACATGGAAAGGGTCTCTCGGGTCGTCCCAATGAACATGAGCATGAAGATGAAAGAGGTCGTCGCTGCTGTTATGGCCGAGTTTGGTTTGGAATGTGCTTCGAAGTTAAAGCTCAGTTACACGCCTTCTCTTACTTTGTCCTCTGTTTGCAATGACAGCTCGCCGCCTATCATCGTCACAACAGATTTCTGGCTTTCCTGTTTTCTAGATATACTGTCATCTGACCGGTCAACGAAGCTATTTTTGTCACTGGGTAAAATAGTTAGGAAAGAAGGCGACTCTGTAAAGAAAAAGGCTTCCAAGTTAGTTCACCGAGTTGGGTGCATAACTCCTAGGAATCTATTTGGTGATGCAACTCCCTCTGGAAGCAGACACTCTCCTGTCATGCTCGACGATGACACTGTTGAAGCACTTGACTTGATGTTTCGTTCATGTTCACCTCCAATCAAACGTTCTGATGGATTAATAGTTCCATCTGTAAGCCCATTCGTTAAACAAGAATTTGTTGATAAGGTTTCAAATTCTCGAAACGATTCACCGGTTCAATGTGGTAAGGTCATTCCTTGTTTTCTGATGAACTTCGATCCCGATAAAATTCCCACTTTAACAACTTTATTTGTCTTCGGTTTCAGAGTATCCATCCAACGCTGATTTAACGGACAGAAGTGAGAAACGTTTGGGAAACAACAAGCCACCATTCAGCTTTGAATTATTAGACAGCGATAGTCAAGAAGATGGCCTCCTCAACCAGAATATAATAACAAAAGCGCTACCAAAAATTTCACCTAGCGACGATTTAGTGGATATAGAAGTTAATTACGTTTCGGGTATGAAAGAGAATGTCTCCAATGACTGCGGGAGAAATAAAATAACGCTCCCCAACCCCCCAAATCCCATTGCATTAGTGGATAGTTCTGTTGAGCACGCTCCAGACAAGAGGGCCCCATTCAGTTTCAATTTGTTAGATAGCCAAGAAGATGTATCCACCGATATCGCAACTGTTAATCACCCGATGCCTGACCATTCTGATATGGCAGTAGGAGGTGAAGAAGATAACTGTACACCTGATAGTGATGAGAATGGATCGTCAGACGAGGTACCAGTGGATGTTGGCAATGTGGATCGTGAGTTTTGGTCCAACCTCATCGATGATGAGTATGGAGGCTCCAACGCCCTGGATGTGATGTCTGAAATCCCCGTTGGAATAGGTAATACATCGAAACATAAGGCTGTTGAATCCCGTCTTGTACAGCAAGAATACGTGTTTAGGTGGCGCGGTACTGAATCTGGTGGCACTTCATACCCTACCGACGAAGAACCAGCTAATATCCCACCATTGGTGGATGACAACAGTTATCAACGAGATCCCGTCCCTGACTTAGATTTAGACTCAATGGGTGATGATCTTTACAAGGGTAAACTATTCAAGAGCAAAGACGGTTGTTTGGTATGGTTAGCAATCCATGCCATAAGGAACAAGTTTCATTACATAAAACCTGTGTCCACTCTTCACAAGGTTGTTATCCATTGCCCGGATAATAGTTGAAACTGGCGTGTTATGGTTCATTGCTCGAAGGACACATGCTTTTGGGAGGTACGCAAGGCAGAGTTACATCACTCTTGCTGTACTGATACTAGGAATAAGTACCGGAAACTTGGGACGACAAAGGTCATTGCCACTGTTTTCAAAGATAAATATTCAGATCCCGCATCTGGTCCGAAACCAACTGGACTCAAAGCCTTATTGATGAAGGAACTGCGTATCGATACATCTTATAACAAGTGTTGGCGCGCACGGTCGAAGGAAATCACGATGCTACGAGGTACAGATGATGGATCGTATAGGAAGTTGCCAGAGTTTTTACATATGCTAAAACTTGCTAACCCTGGCACGATTGCTGATCTCGAAACCGAGGTAGACGCATTAGGCTGCGAGCGGTTCCTTTATCTGTTCTTAGCATTTGGCGCATCCATTAAAGGTTTTGCGAAGGTTCTGCTTACTGCAAGTGGACAGGATGCAAATTTCCAAGTCTTTCCACTGGCGTTCTGTATCGTGGACAAAGAGAATGAGGAGTCCTGGACGTATTTCTTTTTCAAGCTTGAAAAGATTATTGCTGACAGCCCCACATTAACCTTTATCTCTGACAGATGCCAGTCAATATACAAAGCAAAAGGTAGGATTTTCCCGCGATCTCACCATGGAGCATGTCTTGAGCACGTCAAAAGGAATGTTAAAGCAAGGTTTAAATCTGGAGGTCTCGCGCAACTGGTCTATTTGGCTGGGAATTCATACAGAATTGGTACCTACTGTGAAACATACAATCGTATACGCAACAACAATGCAGAATGCGCAAAGTATCTTGACAATATAGGCGTTGGACACTGGACCAGAGCCTATTTCAAAGGTGAACGTTACAATCTTATGACAAGCAATATAGCCGAGACATTGAACAAAGCTCTACTTGATGGTAGGAGCAAACCTATTGTAGATCTTCTCAAGTGTATACGGTCAATGTTGACTAGGTGGTTCAGTTGTAGACGAAAGAAATCAGCGGCACACAAAGCTGAAGTTTCCATCGAGGTTGATAAGCTAATGGATGAACATATGCAGTCTGTCCACGGTTCTAAGATAGCTAGTGTTACGAACTGGAATTTCGAAATTGTCGGCCAGTTTGGGGGGGAATCGTTTCATGTTCTTCTGGAGGACAAGCGATGCACATGTAGGTTATTTGACAAGCTTAAAATCCCATGCGGCCACGCCTTAATAGCCGCGGACAGTCATGATGTATCCTACGCGTCTCTATGCGATTCTCATTATAAGACATCCACTTGGAGGTCGACTTATGAATTAGTGGTCAACCCAGTTGGGAATCCTAACGACATCGATATACTGGCTGATGTTCGCAACCGGTACCTTTATCCACCAGACGTTAACAGACCCTCTGGTAGACCTAAGGAAGGAAGGTATCCATCCATCGGCGAATCCCAGGCAATACCCTTACCCTTTGATGTTTATATACATTTACTTTTTATAATTTTCTCATTTTTTTTCTCTGCAATATTGTATTCAGAAGGAGAAAACCGCTCGATCAACCCCAAACCGATGTTCCAAATGCGGAGGAGTTAATCACAACCGTGCTACTTGCAAAACCTAATAACAAGCTCTTTATAACGAGCCATGTATTTTGTTTGATTAAGAATGGCTACTTAAAACGCTCTTCATCTTGGATGACACCTTTTATTGTTTAGCTGTCCATCATTTTCGATGGATACCTGTTGCATTACTTCGTTTTGATTTGACTTGATGTTGACTATTTTTGAAACTATTGATGTGGGTTTTGTTTTCCCCCATAAAGCTACTACTACGATTTACTAAGCAGGCGGCCAAAACTTTTTCTTTTGACCGAAATCTAAGTATATTAAACTTAGCTTCAACTATACTTGATTTACCCATACTTACTTACTTCTTTCGGTTCCCTTCAAATTATCCATTTTACATACCTGTCGTGGATGGTTCTTTTTATTTAATTTTCGTAGCTACATCACTTTCCTTATATATTGAACATGTTTCAGAATACTTTGGACCTCCTACCACCCGAGTTATACCACTGAGACCCCCTGTTACGTATTAACAACTTTTCACAAAATGAGTTTCGCTTCTGTTTCTACTGTTCCCACTTCTGATGAACCATTACCCTGCAGATCGGTAGGCATCGCAGCCCCAACCATGTGTTGGTGTGGGGAACGCATTGAAGTAGGATATGCTAGAAATCGTGCTAACCTTCATCGAAGGTGGTTCAAATGCCCACAAGCTAGCCGGGTTAGAAAAAGATATAAGATTTCTCTTCTATTCTACTTAATTATTTTCCCATCCTTTCTTTAGAAATCCACTTTCATTTTTCTGAACAGTTCCCAATGGAAGGTCATGTTCGCGATTGGGTTGACGACGCGATTATGAAAGAGGTAGACAAGGTTTCAAAGGATTTCAAGAAAATACAACAGGACCTTAGTCTTTTACAAAATTGGTCAAACGAAGTTCGAGACGAATTAGCGTTCAAAATTGCTAGAAAGATCTCCGTCGAGGTCGCAAAGAACAACAACTCTTTTCCTACAAAGAAGCATGTGGAGGAAAAGATGACCAGGTTGTGTTTTATATGGGTTACCGCAGTGTCTTCTTGTGCAGTTGTTTGGGCTTTTGCCCAGTTGAAGGAGCACCTATATCCCGGCTGATTGTAGTGATTTTATAATAAGCGAGGATTCGACGCCAGTAGCTTTTTGTTGTACACTTTGCCATCTTCTATACCCCCTACCTTATTCAATCAACTTAAACTCATTTCTTTGTTTTGTCTTTCTTTTGCCACTTTTCGTTATGTAATTGAGCTGGATACACTCTTTATCATATTTAACGTACAAAAATGGATACAAATCTGAACTAGTTGTTAAAAACTACAACTACATATATTGATACTCAAGTTCTATTTCAACTTTTTCTATGTCCATGGATACTCAAGTTATATTTGACCTTCTATATATGGCCATGGATACTCACTCACTGTATTATCAAATAGGGCTCATATTTTATACCCATTAAGTTGTTTAAATTGTCATTTTCCCTATTTATTTATATTTCGTTTATGTACTCCTACACTGTTTTGCTTGTCATAATCATTTAATGAGTTGTTTTAGTATTATTTTAAGGTCTAAAGCAATATATAAATATGTTATGTCTGCTCACATACCCATCTGTCCACACTTGCCCTTCGCATTACCCAAGATGAGCTCAATGAACCCCTCCCCTTTCATCGTTCCCTCTCCGACTCTACTCGACTTGCCAGCTGCATTAAGGAGGTCTATACTTGCAATAAATGCTACTGAGAACATACTCGAGCATTTCAAAATCCGAGCTGTCTGCAAGACACTTCGCGACGATGCTGATCACATGGATACCTTGTTTGAGGTTGACCTTATCAAGACGCACCACGATTATTAAGGGATACTCCATCTTGAACGCGCATGTCTAGATGCGAAGAATCCAACCGCAATTTTTTTGAAGGCGATATCGGATTTTTTGTACACAGATGGAAGAGCTAATGCCTTTGCACGCCTTAAGCAATGCGCGGTCCTGGGAATCAAGCCCGCCTTATATTGTTACGAAGTCATACGCCGTTCCATCTTTCCTGAGCTGGATTCAGGTTCAACGATTCCTTTTCTTTCTCGTTTTGCTATTCGTAACCTTAGAAAGCATGTCCGCAAATTTTAGCGCATAACTTGGCCCATGAACATCTCCGCGCATCTAACCGCGATATCTGACTCTACTAACAATGGTAGAATTGCATCATGCCCGTGCTCTGTCCATCGCTATTGGCTTGACTTTCTAGTTGAAAAAGTTAAAGGTCTCGGTATGTGCGACCTCTGCTTTTGGTCTATTGAAACTTCTGTTTTCTTCCGTGTAATTCCGGGTACTTTTTTCAAATGGGTGGACCTCATTGACTGGGAAGCAAATGCCGAACTATATGAAGCACCCGCCCTAAACGACGCTGTTGTTTGGGCCGCTTTTGTTGATGGTGTTGTTGATCATGAACAAGGCGCCGCCGTGTTGGTCGGCGTTAATGGGCAAATCACCATTCCTGCGGTTCAGGGCGTTTAGATATAACCGTTTTTTTACGCTTTCTTAGTTATTCGCGAACAGTATTGTCACTTTTTGTTATTCTATCCATTCATCTATGGTGGATATGTAGACCCTTTAGTATTGTAACTTTTTGTTATTCTATCCATTCATCTATGGTGGATATGTAAACCCTTCTTCTTCTTGTCCTATCAATTATATCATCAGTTTAGTATCAATTGTACAAAAAAAACGTTATAATTCTCAATCTGTCATTACTTTAGGTTGTTTTGGCATTTTAATAATAAAATTTGTACTTTACTATCCATTTTAAAACTTATCTTTCCTATTTATCCATCCATTGAAACAGACTAGCCACTACCTCCCCCATATATTTAATAACGTTGGTCAACCTCATAACTTTTTCATTATGATTGTCATTCCGGTGTTTACTTGGGAAATCGGGGACTTAAACACTCTTCATTAATTAATGTCTACTTTATGTGTCAGCATGTCTGCGTCATTTCTTTTCAGCCACTTAACTTGTCTAATCATAGCTTTTGTACTCAACCCAATACCAACGAAGGATAGTAATTAGTTAAATAGTCTCCACCTTTCTAGTTACACGCCAATTTGTCTACAATTAGTTTATATCAACGACTGACTATATTGGTTATTGTTACACAATCCATTTTACGTCCATTTACAACAAGGTATTACCCCAAAACTAATGTTATGCCTTTCTCTTCTCGACTTTTATATCCATTATAATGGATACACATCAAAATATATTACATGGATAATACTTACGACATCTTCCTAATTTGAATGGATAGGAAATAGAAGAAACAGTTCTCGCACCTATCCCCATTATTCTCACCCATCATCGTGTGAACCCACCAACAATCATCCAAATCGCTGCAGCTCCAAGAATCATGCCAACTGTCAACTTCTTTTGGCATAAACGCACGCACGTGGTACACCAGCATCTCACCAATAGCCATTGCCTCATCATATGATCGTTTAGATCTGAAAACCTTATACTCAGCGTTACAGCTTCTACCTGCGCACCAGTTAAGAATAATATACATTAGCTCGGCATGGGGATACGCTTCCCTCACCCCATGTAAAATTGCTATAGCTTTCTCTAGATCGCCCAAATTGAATGCAGTTCGCAGACTTTCGGTGTACATCGCAAACGGATTTTTGTGCTCTACGCATTTCCTGTAGAATTTGTAATACCACGATAAATCTTCGTCTGCAAACCAAGTGAAGTCATGCCGTCTGTCCAGTCGGACTCTTGAATACACCTCCGGTGAACAAACCGCATTCAAGCCCTCAGGTCTTACCTTAAGTAGATTCTCACAAGCATCAACGCCATCTTCTGCGACCCTAGCTGCGATTTCGGCTAGTAGCGAACTTGGTAACCACATTGCTTGTTTTTACTCTCGGCTAATGCCTACTTTTGGACCTTCTTTGTTTTTGTTTTTTAACTACAACTTTATCTTCTCTCCTTCTCTTTTAAGTTAATGTCTCTTTCCTTTAGTCAAATCCTATTTCTTTCGCTTTGACCAGTTTCGTCATTAAGTTTGAACTATCTACATGGATAGACGTATTCTCTATTTCACTATTCGTGTATAAGACAACTAACATCCTTTTTACCCATCTATCCATCCAATTAGTACTTGTTAAATAGAAACACTGTACCCAATCTTTTTACCGTTCACTTTAACTCTTTATTTTTGTTTTCACATTCCAACATTTCTATTCTTGCTATAAGTAGTCTACCCAAAGAACAAAATCACCACTCAACCTACTCCGTTTCCCCATCTTTTGGTTTCCTTCTTACAGTATGAGTGATACAACTAACAAAATTAGCTACAAATGGGGACAGCCTGTCTCCGATATAAGGCCAGTTATTCAAACCACTCGTCAATTAGGTATTCCTACGAGCTGCGATTGCAAGGCTTCCTTGTTCCTAACGACCTCTACATTACCTGAGAGTAAAGGAAGGCGCATCTATACATGTCTTTACGATCTATCGGATGTATAACTTTTTAGTAAATTCCATAGTGCTAATGCATTTCTATATTTTCTTTTTACCCATTATCCACCGGCAACCGTCTACCTTCTCATTCGTAGGGTCCAGGTCATGGATGTGCATTCAAAAAGTGGTGGGACGACGCAGTTACTGAAGAAATTGAAAAGCTTAAAGTTGAGGCTCTCCTGAAAGCAGAATCAAACAAGTCTCAAATGGCATGTTTAATTGATAGGGTCGACTTTCTCCTTTCAAAGATTGAAGACCTTGAAACCAAACTAACAGATATGAGTCATTTACTCTACTGACTTTTAAAGTTATCTACTTCTTCGATTTCCTATTCCACATATATTGCTGTGTCTATCTATGCTTTAGAATCTGCTTCTGTATCCATGTATAATATAACAAACTGCAGATTTTATTTCAATCTAATCTTATCTATTAGTAAATGAATATCATAATGCTGCCTCAAATTCACGAATTATTTTTTATCGCTTAATGTTTATTGGCAATCTCAATTACCATCCATTCTCACTTATTCTCTTCCATTCATAGATGTTACTCAATATAAGACATGGTATTCTCCTAAGTATCCATCAGTTAACCAGTTTATATTCAACAATCACCTATCCATATGTCTTTCCCTTTAGCTATAATACATATACATAATATGAGCAATATAATTAAATAAAATTGAAACGTGTTTTAAAATAAAATTGATCAATATGAGCAATATAAAATGGATATGTGTTTGTCTTACGGAATTTATATTCACGTTGGAAACTGAAACGTGGCCACCTTCTGGCTTCGAAGAAAACAATATTTGTCTATCCATCTTTCGCAGCCCCATGTCTCTCCATCAGTTAACCAATTTATATTTAACAATCACCTATCCATATGTCTTTCCCTTTAGCTATAATACCTATACATAATATGAGCAATATAATAAAATAAAATTAATTTTCAATTTTACTTGTTTTGCAATTCGGATTCCGCGTCCAATCAAATTAACAGTTTTATGGATACGTGTTTGTCTTACGGAATTTATATTCATGTTGGAAACTGAAACGTGGCGACCTTCTGGCATCCATAAAAACAATATTTCTCTACGCATTCACTCTCTCCATAGTCCCAAATCTGTTCATTCAGCATGACTTCTGCTAACCTTCTAAACCTGCCGCCCGAAGTAAGAAGAATAATCCTTGCGAAGAATGCAAGTGATCATATTCGAGAACACTTCAAAATCCGCGCTGTCTGCAAAACTCTTTCTCAAGACGCCGATCACGTGGATACTATTTCTCGAATTAACCTTATCCAGGAGGGCCAATCCGAAGGAGACCAAAGAGGAATCACGCTTTTGTACAATGCTTGCTTGGATGCCAAAAGCGTATCTGCTTTGTTTTTGAAGGGAATTTCCGACTTCATGTACACATACGATGGAAAATTAGAAGCTTTTCAAAAGATTAAATCTTCTGCCATCGCCGGTTGCAAATCCGCCATGTATTGTTTCGAAGTCATCCGGCGATCTATTTACCCATCCCTTGACTCAGGTTCGACTATCCCATTTCTTTCCCGTTCCGCTATACGTGCTCTTAGGAAGGACGTTAGGAAATTCGAGCGCTACTCCTGGCCTATCGGAATAGCCGTCGACCTCGCTCTCATAAGGGATGAAACTGATGTTGGAAGTTTAAGATCATGCCCTTGCTCCGTTTTTAATTATTGGCTTAGTATCACCGCCGAGAATATCAAAGGTTGCGGCATGTGCAATGTTTGTTTTTGGACTTTGGCATGTGCTACCCCCAAATCCCCTCGACGGTGTTTGGCCTGATTTTGAGCAAAACGTTGGTGGTTGGGGTCATGATGACAACGGAGGCGGTTGGGGCCAGGTCGTAGTGCACAATGGTGGGGGACAAAACCACGGTCATGAAAACGGCAGACAGGAAAACGCAGGCGGCTGGGAAGGCGGTGGCGGTTGGGCCAACGTCGCAATGTAAAACGCGTCTGTTTATGCTTTTTCACACAATTAAAATTTTATATTTTGTTATTATTTTGGGATTACATGTTTAATATTATTTATAACTATGACTTACTTTTCTATTACATTATCCACCAATACATCAAACTATCCATCCAGTATTAATTTAGGCTTTCCTCTATCCACTAAACTTTTGAAATGCCTATAAATCTTACAAAATATATTCTTGTACATCTACCCATTTTAACTTGTCTCAAATCCCCAACTTTAAACCCCTCAACCCAGCTTCTCGAGACGCTGACCCTTCAAACCGTCATCATTTATGTGTCTCGTCAAATCACTTTTACGACTTCCAAGATGTCATTATAACTGACTCCAATTTTATATTATACTTTCTCGCCATTGCCGCCAATCTTATCGACCAGTGTATTATTAGATCAATCAAATCATTTCACGTCTACCTCACGAAACTTTCCATGAATCTGTACTTTTTCTTTGTCCTTCATTTTACCTTTTTTGCAAATGAAAAAAAATCAAATCAAATACCTACGTTAATATCACAGGCCTCGAGGCTACAACATTTACCCCCGTCATTATTACCCTCTACTACAGTCAATAACAAGGAAACCAATAAATTACTTCTTTCTTTAATAAATCAAAACTCTCGGTGTATAATCTTCCCCAAATATGGATACGTTGCTCTTATTACCCTCCACGCTATCCATTTGTTTTACTCTACATTATCCCATATTTTCATATATTATATTCTCATCCATTATTTACATACAAATAATAATATCAACAACGTTATAAACTCAACATGCTGTCTATCAACGCACTTTCTAGGTTCAAACATGTAAGATGCTAGCCACATAGCTTTCTTAGATATATCCACTCATTAATATTCCTCTCAGTTATTAACTATCTATATCGTCCCTATATCTATTTCATTTATCATTTTAAGTCCAACGTCAATTCATACCTTTACCAATATCGCTATCCGTCCTAATTTTCATTTTACCATTTCATAAATATTGCTAAGTATGAATCCATAGACTAACTTCATATCACCTGTCCACCCACACTTATCTTCAATTTGTCTATCCACCCATATTCGAATTGATACCTATCAAAATAGCAACACGTAATTAATGTTATCACACATAAACCAAATACTCCAGGTTCGGAAAGACAAACATTTCCTCACGTCTCAAACACATAACTCACAATCCATGAATGTTACAAATCACTCAGAATAGATATAAGTTCATTCGTAAATTTGTGGTACTATCCACTTCTTATATATCTCCATGGCATACTCCTGCCTAAACTGGTCCACAAATTCATCTGTCATCGCTTCTATTCCATTTGATCTAGCTAGGGCATTCAGCTCAAGAAACTTCATTGTAACAGGTCCGCAATCACCTACTCGATCATTCGTGTACACTGTCTTTAACCGACTCTATGAATAAGGCGGTAAATTCCCTTTCAGTTCCTGTTTCCCCGGCTTTTTTTTCTCCCTCGGCTTCATACTGTTACTCTCTGGGTCGAGCTTGAAGAATGCCTCCACAATGTAGGGAATCATTTCAACAATTGGCGCAATGTTTGTAGCAGCTTTGGCACCACTGTTATGGATTGGCAACGGGTCTAATAGTTCAACGGTCTCTAAATCTAAATTAATAACAACCCCAACCCAGTGATCTCCGTCCCAATTCATGGGAACGTAAGCTGTTGAGACATCTTCAAACCACCTTGCCTTTGCCCGGCCGTGCGTCCACTCCCCGTATACATACTCCTTCATGCGTTCGTCCCAATGGTACTATCGCGGTTTTTTTGACTTCATAAAGCTCCTATGTCGCCCTTGCAAATGGTTGGAAAACCAAGGTGGAAGGAACACCACCCTCTCCGTTGCGAAGTACCTAGCATGTTTGAAGTATATGTATTCTGCAAGTACCTGCATATGCTGAAGTACCCAGATACCATACATGTTACTCTTCTATTCCATTATATTTAACAAACTTTCAAACTACTTACTGTTGTGTTCAAAAATTTCTTCGGCTCAGCAATGTCAAGCAAGAATTGGTTATTGATAGCCACCTCCCCAAACATCAAGTTCTTCAGATCGTATTTCCTACAAATTGCACGGCATGTCAGTACATCTATCATACTATCCTTTTCTATAAGCACATTTATTTATTACCTCGTTGGGAATAGTTTCAGCGTTTCTTCCCAGGCGTCCTTGTGCTCAAAATACATATCTTCGCTTTCCCTTAACCCTACAAATACCCGAGCTAGCTCAATCTCATCATTCGATGGACTTTCTTTAACACGCTTGGGTGGGGGAGAAGAATCGCTTAGCTCAACCGGTTCTTCAGTCCTACCACTCAATATTTTCATTTTCCCCGCCTTCTTTTTGCGGCCGTGGTTCTTATTTTTAGGCTTGTTCCTTGTTAAGCTAACTGCTTCATTAAAGGGTACACCTACTGTTTCCTGTCACACACAAAAATTAATTTCTTTATTCTGTAGTCCAAATTTTTTATACACATTTACTAAACTACCTTCGTTGGTTCATTTGTCGTCTGTCCATCTACCTTTTTGTTCTCCTTAAAGGAACTGTCCACCTTGCCTTCCATGGGTATCTCCTCATCTTTTTGTTCACAGACAACTTCGGACTCTCTTCATGTTGCCTGTTCTTCACCACACACAGACTTCGGTCCATCCATCATTCTTCCGAGATTGCAGCAGATGGATACTCCCTCCTTATTTCCTTCAACATGATTCCCTGGATTGCTCTGCCCCAAAAAAATACACTAACCTTGTTATTCCCTTTAATAAGGACTTTTATACAAAAGCTTATTTTCAACAGCCTCTATTAAGCGTTACAAACCTCCATCGCAGTACACACTTCATCGTCAGTGGATACTTTCTTACTATCTTTCTCCAGTTCTCCATCTCCCGTGGAATCCTGATTTAATGAACTCTCAATTTGGCTTTGCATCTGTCCATTTGTTTGTTTAATCCCGGCAGCAGCATTATCACTTTTGTTTCCAATGGATGCACCGTCAATTATTTCTTCACGCTCTTCTCTATTAACCTGCCAAACATCCATACAAAACTTATATCTAACAAATCTAGCAAATGGATAATACTCCAATTAATCCAAGGTTTCAAAGGTATCCATAAAGGTAGTACACACTTCACTATCCATCGATACTCTCTCGCCAGCTAACTCCTCTTGTCCTTCTTCGTCATTGACCCTGGAAATATCCACTGCGATTTCCATGCGTATGTCATCAGATTTTGTTTACAATGGAAGCTCCGAGTCCTTCTGTACCTTAAAGCATGCGAACGTATCCATAAATATCTATCTACTTAAAGCATGCAATCGTCTCCATAATTACCTGATGCTGAATGACTTCCCTTTCTTCTGTATCACAAATTTCACTCTTGGCCAACACATCGCCTTCATATCCCTCCACAGGGCTGCCTGTTTTGGACTCGCCATGCTAAATCAAAATATTTAAGACCACCGCAAAGTAAACATTATGTACAATTAGTCAAATACCATAACTTATGGATGCAAACTCAGCATATCAGCATATCACCTGGTTTGATGGATTCAACATAGCACTGTTTACAACCCCACCTTTTCCTAGGTTTTCTAAACTTTGAGCTGCATACAAAACATCTTTCGAGTGCTTTTCCTCCTCCCCATATTTGATCATTCCCATATGCTGCATCGCCCTACCAACAATTGATTCATCCCTTGTTTTACAAGGATCAATTGTGTCATCCAGCTGAGTACAAAAGTTGCCAATGTTAAATTCAGATCCCAGATTTTCTTGATCGAAAAAAGTTTCATCAACATTGTTGATAACTTGAGATTAGTGCCTTCGTCTGTCGCATGACTTCCAACACCTTGATCACCAACTCCAGTATTAACATTCTCCGCCCCTTTGGAATTACATTTATCCTTCTTCCCCTTTTCTCTTTCACCTAAGAAAATTCTCTTCATCCCTGTCAACGTACACTTCTGGCCTGGGCTGTTCAGACGTTTGATTCCACGCAACCAACAATCCTTTGACGTCTTTCTTCGCTTCAACCACGCCACCTCTTTTTCCAAATTCTCGATTTTCTTCTCCACCCAACTCTTGAATTTATCATCACCAACAGAACTTGTCTCTGTTATACTCCCATATTCAATAGCAAGTAACGGTAGCTTTCTTTTCTTGTTATCCCCAACAGTTTTTGATACGTGTTCAATGCCATCTTCAATAGCGACTAATGAAGGTTTTTTTTTTTTGTTCTCTACAATAGCCTTTCGGACGTATTTAATGAGCTTCTGCGAAGAATCTCCCCCAGGCCACTCCTCCTTCTTAAAGTTGTGATCACTATCCACCAGATTTTCAAGATACACCAACTTCTTATCTTTAATCTCGTCCATCCACTCCCCCCAGCCCTCTCCAAATGGTCCCATTGGTTTTAAATACGGTACCACTTTTACCTTTACATAGAAAAATACCACATCTGTATGGATACACGGATTTGTTTTAATATTCACAATACGGAACTACACATACCTCATATCCAAACTCTACGTCTATTACAGTCTCACTACTAATCCAGTTGTTTTTCGGGATCCTTTCGAAAGAAGTATCCATGAAGCTCATAGTTGATTCATGGTCAGGCATCCTCACCAAGAATCCGGGAATACATCGGAAAACTAGAAGTTGGAATGCAAGCGGGAATCCATAGACGACCTTTGTTTGCTGCTGCAGCTGAGTTCTGAATGTTTTAACCGGATCTTCACCCATTTTTCCCGTTCTCGGTCAGGTTTCATTGAATTAATTATTTTAAGAAACGACACTCTTCCCCATGGATAGCTCAAAAAATTATCAACATCGCTAAGCATCTCAACAAACTCCGGCGTTGCTTTTGCAACCTGGTTGCTACAAATAAGCACTTCATCAACAATACATATCAGCGCAAGCTTCAACCTTTTTGTTCCATCCATGTCTCTATCCTCAAGCATTTGAAGTATGTCTGAAATCTTAACCCCTTGGTCCCCCTTCTTCATGGTCTTACTCATCTGTCCAAATAAATCTTCCCATTCCGAAGTACTTCTCACCACCACTATACTCCGATCTTCTGTGTCTTCTTCTTCCGGGAACTCGCAACAATTTAAGCATGTTATCATTCCAAACTCAACTAATGAGAATCGCAGTGGTTGCCCTGCAAAAACTGTACTCAACTCGTACTTCTTTTTCGTAATTATTTGTCTCCCCAGTAGCCCATGTATCAATTTTCCTGAAATTGAACACTGCTTTACCGGGAGCCTAAACAAATCTCCAAAACTAGAATCCCGTAATCTCTCCCACTCCGGCGTATCCTTCAATAGCTGCCAAACTTTGTTTAGTATCTCCGGTTTGGAGTATATATTCAGTCTACCATCTGGATATCGATCTGTTTTGTACAATCTGCTCGGTAGTTCTTTGTCCACCATTGCCTGAAAAATACAAAATCAATCGCATGAGTTTCATTCTCAGATTGGGGGTCGAAACAAAATTGGTTATTTCTAATCGTGTCAAGCTTACCTTACTGTTGATGTAGAAGAGAGAAGATCGAAAGAGACCAGCTTTTTTTTTCCCCTTTTTGTTTTAGCCCTTAATTAAAAGCCTCTGATAAATTATTAAATTACTCCAACTATAAAATTACTAGTTAGCAATTGAGTAATTGCTCAGGTCATTTAGTCTTAAGGGCATTTTTGACTTTTCATTGTCTCTCTCATCACAAAAAAACACACAATTGAACAAACATTTAAAAAGATACCAATTTGCGAGAAAAAAATATAAAAGATACACTCAGTGCAATTCACCCCCCCCCCCATCTTCATACAAAATCTACAATATCACAGATTGATAGCAATCAATGTAGGGTAAAATATTGATTGACACATAGCCTAAACTGAAAATTGAATGCACACAGAGTATCCTATTTGGATAAGATATTCAAGAGAATTTGCCCTAGCAGAGAGTAGGGATGTTGGAGGATTCTCCATGAGAGCTTTGCTAGCGAGATAGATAAGTTCTAAAAATTCATTTCAATATTGATTGCGTCGATTTTAATGATATGTTAGAGAATCAGAAATTTGGTCGGTCTTCTCGTCCAGTATTATTTTTCTTAAATAGATATTCAAAGAGTTTAGTATAAAAATGAACATGCACTTTTTTCATACAAGTTATCCAGTGATGGTGGAAGGTTCTTCGCGAATAATCTTTTCGTTGGAGGCATGTGTAAAATTCAATATGCAGGTTAATGTATACAACGTTTCCTATAAGTTCATCATAAGAAGATATAAAAATATAATAGTTACAAAAGTTTAACTCTAATACCACACACATACAAAAGTGAAGAAAAATAATAGTGATCTATAAGATTCATCACAAGTACTTGATTTTTTTTTTTTTAAATTCTCCGTCAGATTGAATACTCACTGCCTATTTAACGGCCACCAAACTCTGATCTTAGAACCCGTCATGGAAAGATTTATACTCTCTGATGACACAATATTGCTTTCCATCGAACACGAAAGTCTTCATGATTCTTGATTTCCTCAGGCAGCCGCGTATCCTCAACCACAACATCTACCTCAGATGATGCAACAGTTGACGCTGCCACAGCTACCTCAGATGGCGGAACAGTTGTCGCAGCCAGTTGATCCACGTTCTGTTTCTCTCTCAGCTGCCAATGTCCATTGATGATATGTTTAGTTTAGATCTTCTCTGGCATACTTGTGTTGGCCTTGCGAGCTTTCTAAAGTAAACAAATCATCAACAGACATTGGCAGCTCGAAAGAGAAACAAAACGTGGATCAGCTGGCTGCGACAACTGTTGCGCCATCTGAGGTAGTTGTGGCTGCGACAACTGTTGCGCCATCTGAGGTAGCTGTTGTGGTTGAGGATAAGCGGGAAGCACGATGATGCCTTGACTTCGAAATAATAATGATCATAATCAATATTCCTTTATTCTTTCTTCTTCATGATAAATTGTCACTGATCAGGAGGAAGAAAGGAATACTAATATTGCAGATATATATATATATGTATTTATGCATCTGCTTGTTTATATATATAGATACCTACAATATTAGTAATGCTTTCTTCTCCTGATCAATGACAATTTATCAAGGAGAGGGAATCTACTTTGGGGGAAGTTCTCTTACAGAGATCGAGAGATGATTTGATGAATTGAGAGGGACTGAAGAATGAGTTTAAATATAGAGTTTTTAAAGTTGGAAAGGGTGTGAAAATCTTTTAAAGATTTTGAACAAACCAACACAGAAGTGGCACGTGAGTTTTACTAAATTGGGAGTCAATGGTTATCCGAATACTGACCACAGATTCAGTTGTGTACTACTGGAATTCTTCCACTATACATCCATTTGTCAGTATGTCTTTATTTTCTTCTATAGATGTTTAGTCAATTATTAGCAAAAAATATTATTGAGTTAATAACAAAAGATTTTACAGGCTGACCATGAAAAAACAACCAAAAAGAACACTTGAGATTTATGTCTTTCTTTAGCTCACAGAATTATAGATTAAATAGTCTAAATTAAAAATCTAAAGTTAAAGAGTTGAGAAAATTATAAATACTGAATATAAATAAATAAAACGTATATATATTATTTTAATATATATATATTAAAACTTAGAGATATTAGATAAATAAATAAAAACATAAATATAAATATTTAACAAAAATTTTGATGTATGTTTTTGTAAAAAATTTGCAAAAACGATTTGGACTGAGTTATGCTCTCGATTATTTAGTTCCACGTGACAACACATTTGTATGTTTTAGACCTGTTTGTCTCATATAGTTAAAAAATTGTATATGTCTTTAATATTGTTAAAACCCTAAAATTTAATGTTTTGTGGCATATATTAAATATCAAAATTAAGAGATTTCGGGAGAAAATCATTTTCACAAAAAGAAAAAACAGGGTCTTTAAAATTGATAATGTTTTTTTGATCAACCACAATCTTGTTTAAAATTTGACTCCGCTACTAATTGTACAACTAAGAGGATGTTTACGAAATAAACTACTGAAAACTCAATTTTAGTAGAACGAGTTAAAATATTCTTCTTATAATTTAACGTTATACCTTAATCGAGACTTATGTTTTTCGCACGTTTCGGGCGGTTTTGCCTGATATACTTCAAATAAATTTTTTCTGTATATGCTATTTAAAATTGTTCAAACCTTAACGTTTAATTTTGTCGTTTATAACATGCAAATGCAATTTAAATGTCGAAATAAGAAATTTCGGAAGAAAACCTTTCACAAAAATAAATTAGGGTTTTTTGTCATCATTGTTTTTGTTGGGTGAAAATCTTCTTACAACCTGATCAGGAAATTTGATACAACATGTTTTATATGTTTAAAGTGTATTTGTCTAATACATTAAAAATATATTTAATGTATATAGTATTTAATATTGTTAAAACCCTGATATTTAATATTTTGTCGTTTATAATATGCAAATGCAATTTAAATGTCAAAATAAGAGGTTTTGGGGCGGGGAATATTTCACAAAAGTGAAAATAGTTTTCATCGTTGTTTTGGTTGGACTAAAAACTTTTTCAACATATTTAATAATAAATAAAAAAACATAAATATGAAATATTTAATGTTTTAACTTGATCGAAAATTTTGATACAACACGTTTTATATGTTTTTGTAGTTCATAACAAGTATGCAAGTGCAATTTAAATGTTAAAATAAGATATTTCTGAAAATAGAACCTTTTATAAATAAAGAAAAAAAAACTTAGGATTTTTTACATCGTTGTATTCATTAGTCGGAAAAAACTAAAATAAAAAATGTTATCTAAAATTGATAGGATAGATAAAAACATCTAAAGTCTAGGAATTGAAAATCCCTAAATATTTAAAGTAACTTTTTTTGTTTTGGTATTGAAAACATTTTTTTAATCAACCATAACTTTGTTTAAAAATGGACTCCGCTACTAGTTGCTTATAGTTTATTGGGGGGGGGGGGGGGGGTCTGAAATTTAATTCTAGTAGAACGAGTTAAAATGTTCATCTTATATTTTAAAGAACAAGAAATTAAAAGATTAGTTACTTTGTACCCCGGTGTGGTAGCTTGATGATAACAAATGGGTTGATTTTCTGGTATCTCAGATTCAAACTTTTTTGGTACAAAGATGTATCTAATCTATTAAACTTTTGGTAAAAAAACTAAATTGCTAACTCACTGTTTATAATGTTGGTTAAACAATTATAATCAAAATTAGATTACATAATTAAAAATTTAAACTATTAACAAAATGAATAAAAAGTAAAATTTGTAAAGAAAATTATATCCGCACTTAGAAGTGCGGGTCAAAATCTAGTATATTCTTTAAATCGGAATATTTAAAGATTGGTATAGGAGATAATACACATACGGTCCGAAACTTTTTTGGTATTCAAAGAAGAAAAAAAAAAAAAAAAAAAACGTAAAATTTGAAATGTAAATTTGAGAAACAAACTAGTAGTATCTAGTAAATTGAAGAAAGCAGGATATTCTTCAAGTGATTGAATAATCGATGAAGAAAATCAATTCCATCTCGAAATGAATAAGTGATAGTAATTTATTTCCTTCTCCTCCCTCGTCTCCTTCTTCCCCTTCAGCTTTAATAGCTTCCATCGCCTTTGGAGTCTTCTAAGAAGACTCGGTAAGAGATTCCACTCATCATCTGATGACTCCTCATCTTCTTCCTCCATATTCTTCCTCTTTTTTTTCTTAGAGGAAGTCCTCCGATTTGTCACTTTATCAGAGACAACCTTTAATGAAGATGAAGAACCCCTTGTCTGCCTCCGGTTGGTTGCTTCAGAAATCTTCTTGCTTGCTGCTACAATATTACCACCCACATAACCCATTTTTCCATTACTCATAGCCGACCTCCTGATCACCCTATAAGGAGTTTAGTCCAAAAAAGATATCGAAAAGATAACTGAAAAACAACAATGAGTTTTCAAGATGAGCGACACAATGCACATACATGTGTATCATACATGTGCCACAAGATAGACTCATTAGTCATTATCCTAACTTGATTCAGATCTTGTGTTGTGTTTAATAGTATTCTCGTTAGCAACAGAGAGCCTCAAGAAACGCCACACAAACCTAAGAAGCCTCTACTGTTTGATCTTAACGAACCGTAGCCGCTGAGAGTTGTGGCCTGAAAACCGGATTGAGCTAGCTCAGTTTTGGGAAAAAGGCTGTCTTCTTGGGAAAAGATCAAGAGACTTCTGTTGTTGTCCAATCAGGAAATGGTCTTCCTTCCTTGTTGCGTTGGTGTCACAAGTTTCCGGTGCAGCTCGTGATGTGTCGTTTTCCTCCAACGAGGTCCCATCATCATATGGTTGGTTAAGATCAAACAGTAAAGGCTTCTTAGGTTTGTGTGGCATTTCTTGAGGCTCTCTGTTGCTAACGAGAATACTATTAAACACAACACAGGATCTGAATCAAGTTAGGATAACGACAAATGAGTCTATCTTGTGGCATCGGAAAGGGAACACTTATGGTTGTGGGGTGGCATCAGAACTCTCATTGTCAGATTCATCCTGTAGGGAGATCTGAAACGAGAATATTGAAACATTAAAAGCTAATCCACAACAGCAAATCGACAATTAAAATGAAAAATTCATCTCTACCTCATCCGCACTACCATCATCATCTTCATCTTCTTTGATCATCTCCCATCTCTCCTTGTTCATATCCAAGGTCTCTTTGTCGCCATCTTCATACAAAACCTATTAAATCACAGATCGATAGCAATCAATGTGAGGTAAAAAAACTAAATTTCTTCGTCAGATTGAATACTCACTGTCTGTCTAACGGCCACCAAACTCTTTCTCCGTCAGATTGACACGTCCTAGCTAGCCATTTGACTTCACCAAATGTCATTGATCAGGAGGAAGAAAGCAATACTAATATTGCAGGTATATTAGAGTAAACAAGCAGATATTCCTTTCTTCCTCCTGATCAGTGACAGTTGGTGAAGCCAAATGGCTAGGACTAGGGATAACCGAAGCGCCTTCAACAAGCATTTTCCGGCTAATTCTATGTCTTGACTTTGAATGCAGTCCTTCATGCATCAGTTTATCTAAAAGCAAACATTTACATGCATAAATTTAAGCCACCTTTATCTCCATCTAGTAATAATATATAATAAGGATATTGGAAATGAGTTTTAACTATACCTTTTGTCCCATAAGTGGCCGTCATCCGATCAATATTGTTTAGTTTAGACAACTGTTGTGCCATCTGAGGTAGCTGTTGTGGTTGAGAACGATACACCGCCATTGATGGAAGCTTCTACTGTGAGGGAGCAAGAGTAGAAAGCTCGCAAGGCCAATGTATACTTCTTAAAAGGAGCCATCTTCAGACAATTGGAACAAGAAAGAGAGGGATGTAGGTTGGGGAAAGTTCTCTTACAGCGCCGACTAAGATCGAGAGATGATTTGATGAATCGAGAGGGACTGAAGAATGAGTTTATATATTGAGAAGTTCTAGGGTTGGAAAGGGTGTGAAAATCTTTTGAAGATGTCGAGTGAACCAACCCTGAAGGGGCACGTGAGTTTTACTAAATTGGGAGTCAATGGTCATCCAAATGATGATCATCCCTTCACTGGAATCCCTTCACTATAATCCATTTGTCTGTATGTCATTATTTTCTTCTATAAATGTTTAGTCAACTATTAGCAGAAATTATTATTGAGTTAATAACAAGAGATTTTACAGGCTGGCCGGGGAAAAACAACCAAAAAAAGAACACTAGAGATTTATGTCTTTTTTAGCTCACATATTTATAGATTAAATAGTCTAAATTAAAAATCTTAAGTTAAAGAGTTGAGAAAATTATAATACTGACTATAAAACTATTTTTAATAAAATGATGAATAAGCATATATAAAAATAAAAATAAAAATATATAAAATAAATAAAACGTAATATTGTATATGTCTTTTAATATTGTTAAAACCCTAATATTTAATGTTTTGTGGCTTATAATAAATATCACAATTAAGATACTTCAGTAGAAAATATTTTCACAAAAAGAACAATAGGATCTTTAAATTGATAATGTTTTTTATCAACCATAATTTTGTTTAAAATTTGTCTCTGCTACTAATTGTACAATTAAAAGAATGTTTACAAAATAAACATCTGAAAACTCAATTTTAGTAGAACGAGTTAAAATATTATTCTGGTAATTTAACGTTATAACTTAATCGAGACATCATGTTTTTGTATTTTTCGGACATTTTTGCCTAATACACTTTAAATAATTTTTTCCATATATGCTATTTAATGTTATTCAAACCCTATTTTTGTCGTTTATAACACGGAAGTGCAATTTAAATGTCAAAATAATAAATTTCGGAGGAAAACCTATCACAATAGGAAAAAAAAATTTTGGGTTTTTCGTCATCGTTAATTTCGTTGGATAAAAAACTTTTTAAAACATGATCATGAAATTTGATACAGCACCTTTTATATGTTTAAAGTGTATTTGTCTAATACATTTAAAATATATTTTTTATGTAAATGGTATTTAATATTGTCTGAACCCTAATATTTAATGTTTTGTCTTTCTGATCTGAATATTCTCCATGGCTTATAATATGCTTCCATCTCGATGACTAGGTGATATATTACGTCTTTTACATTTATCTCATAATAACATTGTAGTATCAGCATGTAAACATGTCCAACATATGCGAGTCAAAACTCAAATGTTAGAGTAAATGGCTTCCAAGAAGACTCATGCCGTCATTTCTAAGAAGACCTCTCATGCTGCCAGTTGCTGCTTCCAGCCGCCATTTCTTAGAGTACTTTTTGTATGGCATCTTGTGACGTGCTAATTTGTCAAATTTGAAATCATAAATATTAACATTTAAGAAATCCTCAAGGTTTCGGGAGATCTCAACATTCTGCTCACTCCTACGACATTTGTTTTGAAATTAAGTACATATGCTGACGTAACCTTTTAACTTCTACTAGATGGTTTTGTGGGCTATAGCATGCATCCGAGACAGATATGTTCTAAAATTCATTTCAAGCTATATGAATTTATAGCCCATATCTTAGAACATCCCGACGCGTATGAACGGGAAAGAAAAGAAAAGTTCTTACATTGAGACTATGAACGGGTAAGTTTGGAAAACTATACCGACTTGTATTTTTACTTCTTTTTTTTAAACTGAGATTGAGCAAGTTTATGGCAAGAGTATGGAAGGTGGAAGTTATCTTTCTGTTGGAGTACTAAAGACGGAGAAATAGAAGCAAAAAAGAGAGCTTCACGCGAGAAAGATGATATTAAACAAAGATTGCCATTGAGAAAGAAAATACAAGTAGAATTGCTAAAGATTCTATGGATCTTGTTGAAGCCGAGCAGCTATAACTGATGGAATTAGCTGCTATTAGCATAGGATTGCCTTCGGTACTACAACTCAGTCATTACATCTTCATCTCACATGTTTTTTTTCAGCGCTAAATTTGTGCCTTCGTCATAGTCGCAGTCGCAGACGCAACGACTTGCAAAAAAACAGCGCTAAAATGATTTGAAGTACACGAATAGATGAAGGAGTGTGGGACTTGTAGAAGGTACAAAGCAAACTGAAGGCATGAAGGTTTAGTTGACTTCTACAGTTAGTTTCGAGGACAATAGAAATGCTTTTGTACTTGGTTATAATTTTGAACAATGTATTGGTATAATTTCTCTTATGAAATCAGATTTTTTTTTCTTTGACCACCAGATTGTTTATTCTTAATAATTCTAAATATTTTAAATAGCCAATTCATATTTGTATCAAATTTAATTTTAGATCGTGTAGGAAACGATGTTAATGAAGAACCAACATTTAACATCATTTCTAAAAATGATGTAAAATCATTGATTAACGTCATTGCAAAAAAATGATGCTAATGTTAACATTAGCGACATTTAAGGAAAATGATGTCAAGTTTAACATTAGCGACATTTAAGAAAAATGACACTAAATCTGAATTATTGAGTCATTTATTGAAGCGATGCTAAATTTTTTTAGCTTCACACGTTTTGGCATCATTTTTAGAAGCGACTCAATAACTCTAGCATCACTTTAAAACTGATGCTAACATAAAAAATAATTGATGTTAAAACTACTATTTTTTGTACAACTACTAACATATATGTTGAAGAATCTAGAAAACTGATCGGCCTTCTCGTCAAGTATTATCTTTCTTAGACATATATTCAAAGAGTTTAGTATAAAAATGAACTCTCTGGCGGAAGCGGGATGCACTTTTTTTTCATACAAGTCAGCCAGTGATGGTGGAAGCTTCGTGGTGAATAATCTTTTCGTTGGAGGCATGTATAAAATTCAATATGTAGTTTAGTGTATACAGCGTTTCCTATAAGTTCATCATAAGAAGATATAAAAATATGATAGTTACAACAATTTAACTCTAATATCACATATATACAAAAGTGAAGAAAAAAAAATAGTGATCTATTGTTTCTTCTTGGCAGAGTTAAATGAATCCACCACTCCATTATAGAATCTGCAGAACCAAGAGATCTATAAGATACATCACAAGTACTTGAAGTTTAAAAAAAAAAAATTCTCCGTCAGATTGAACACTCACTGCATGCTTAACGGCCACCAAACTCTGATCTTAGAACCCGATATGGAAAGATTTATACTCTGATGACACGTTATCGCTTTCCATCAAACACGGATGTCTTCATGATTCTTGATTTCCTAAGGTAGCGGCGTATCCTCAACCACAACATCTACCTCAGATGGTGCAACAGTTGATGCAGCCACAGCTACCTCAGATGGTGCAACAGTTGTCGCAGCCAGTTGATCCACATTTTGTTTCTCTCTCAGCTGCAAATGTCCATTGATGATTTGTTTAGTTTAGATCTTTGCTTGCATACTTGCACTGGCCTTGCGAGCTTTCTGACAGAAAGAGCAGAAAGCTCGCAAGGCCAACACAGCACACGTAAGCAAGCAAAGATCTAAAGTAAACAAATCATTAATGGATGAATGTAGACTCATAGACCAAAAAAGCTAGCTAGTGTGAGACAATTGAATGGAAAACCTTATCCTTTCCAGGGATACTCGAAGGTTTGATTTTGGCTGATGTGAATGTGTACTTCTTAGAAGAAGCCATCTTCAGACAATTGGAACAAGGAGAGGGAATCTAGGTTGGGGAAAGTTCTTTTACTGAGATCGAGAGACGATTTGATGAATTGAGAGGGACCGAAGAATGAGTTTAAATATAGAGTTTTTTTTTTTTTTTTTTCAAGAGAATGAAATAAAAGAGAGGAGATTTTATTAATGTTTCCTTCCCTTTGCCGTATATTTTACATATATACTTTTTGTTTTTGTTTGCGAGTCGTTTCTCGATTTTGGGCGAGGTCAAATTATAGGTGCGAGTACGTGCCCGACTTATCCTGTTTTTGATTTTCAAAGCTCGCCCATTTATATGCAGAAGTTTGTGAGTGCGAGCTTTGGCTCGGCTTACCTCGTCATCTGCTTAGTTGTCTAGGTGCGAGTACGTGCTCGGCTTATCTTGTGGAGTTCTTGAACATATTTATGCGGAGGAGGTCCGGCTTACAAAACTTTTTCTAAGGACTCGTGCGGGTCTGGCCCCGGCTTATGTCGTCAAAACGACGATGTGACGCTGTGCCACTGTGCATGGGACACGTGTTTATTGGAGTGAACATTTGGCCAGAATGTCAATTATTAGTTGTTTGCGAGTTAGACTGTATGAAAATGCATGAAAGTTTCGATATAAAAACTATAGAGGTGGCTGCACCTTACATAGGTTACCTACGTACTCTCCGAAGAGAGATCAATCCGAGCGTAGTTCTTTTTGGTTACATACTTTGAGCCGTAGCTCGGTTACTAGCATATATATATCTGGATGTAGGCTGAGTAGAATTAGGACGTTTTACTTGCGGTTGTGGTGCTTATCATACCTTTGTCGAGGTGCGTATTTTGTTTTCTCTGGTCAACTCGTCGACCTGGGCCATTAACGTTCTTATGAGAGAGGAGACGTCCTGGTTTTGATCATTTGAATGTGCTCCGTCCCGACGTGTGTCGGCTGCCCTGGTTCGGCCGGTTCCAGCGTTAACCGGCGAAATTGGTTATTCCGAGCTCGGGGCGAGCGGGCTTCGGGTTTGCTCAGGCAATTTTGGGTCGTTATCTGTTAATGATGGTCATGTCATCTCGGATTCGTCTTAGATCGTAAAGAAGTTTATCGTAGTCCCCACAGACGGCTGATAGGGGTCTAGTTTTATCATATTCTACTGCAAGTGCACAGTTATGCAATCGTAATATAAGGTATCGAATCCACAGAGACTCCGGTTTCGATAGATTAAGAATTGTAGAGATTTAAACCAAGATGAAAGCAATGTGAAGTAACTAAAAGCAATGCGAGAAAGTAAACAAGTAGAAAGATTATTGGTTGTGAAAGCAGTTAATTAAGGGCGCTAAGTCTAGGGCGTTATCAGGAAATCAGACAAGCAGACAATTCAATCAGTCAGGATCTAATTAAGCACAGTTTTAGAACTCAAATCACGGATATAGAATTAACCAACTGTCGTTGCGAGAATTCTCTAAGTCTAAGTGCAGCAATCCAAATTCCTTTGCAATTACTAACAGATTAAACCAGCATTAATTCCAAGTTCGATATGTTCACAATTAAACTAAACCAAATTCCTTTGCTAGTAATTTAACTGCTCAACCTAAATAGTTCAGATTCTAAACCACATTGTCGTGTCGTATTTAGCAACCTAAGATCTAGATTCTAATTGATCAGGTTAGAACTAGCATTAAACGCAATTTAGATCGAAGAACATTCTATTCATGTGAAACCTTAATTGAATTAAACAAGTCTAGCAAGTCATGAAATCCTATGTGATAAACCCTAAACCTAACTATGAATCTACTCAGACATAGAAGATGTAAACATAATCAATGAATAATTAGATATCATAAAAGAGATTAAATAAGTAAAGGGGTTCGAAATCTTCTCCAAAATAAAGGTGTAGTACAGGATCAGATCAGCCCCAAAAGCTCTAAAAACTCTCTGCTCTTAATTATGAATCAATGTGTAAATGTCTCTAAAATCTGATCTAAAAACCTAATTAAATAGCTAAAACACGTTCTGGGCTTCTGTGTAAATATCTGGAACTTCTGGGCACTTCTGCAATTTTGGCATTTCTTCATTAAACCGCCGAGTCTGGCCCATTCGCGCTGTGCATCGACCGTTGCAGGTGTGCGTCGATCGATGCAGATCCCAAAACTGGACAGTGAGTTCTTTCTCTCGGACCAAATCTCCAAATCACTCCAATAAGCTCCATAATCACCACATTAGCTCCAAACGTGCGTGTACCTAATAAAACCTGCAAAAGACTCTAAAGGAACACCAAAAGACACTAAAACACACTCATATCATGGCATAAAAACTGGTAAAAACCATGATATATCAACTCCCCCATACTTAGCCTTTGCTTGCCCTCAAGCAAAACAGAGAACTAAAACATGGTGAAGAGGTTTGAAAACTCTTCAAAAACTCTTTTCATCCTAGAAGCAACAACACTCAGATTCCCCTTAGTAAACCACTGAAAGAATCAATCACAGGATATCAAGACCAACATATACTTCCCCCACTCTTAGCAAATGTCCTAAGTAAACTCCATAATCACATTCACGCATTCAAATTCACCCTACTGACTTCTGCAAGTATTTAAGTGCGGTCTCACCTAAAGAGTATCGATCAAAGGCACATGGACTCTTACCTTATCAGCTCTAGACCACCATACTATCTTTCTCTAGTTCCTTTCTTCTCTTTTCCCTTCCTTAGCATTCTGATTTTTCCCCATTGGGTATCATTTTATTTTTTTTATCAGTGCTCTTCCCGTTAAGGGGTGTACTTTGGACACATTCCATGGATGCACAGGATATGATAGTTATAGCTACCACTCCCAGAGACCACTTCGGAGTTACTAACTCATCCTCAGTTTATTATCTTTTTTTATGGAAGGGGAGAAGGGAACTAAATAAGAAAGGTTTACGGGCTGTGTCAGAACTAACAAGGGAATCCGACACAAAGTATACCAAGCCCTTAGGTGAGAAAATTAAGTAAGTATTAAATTTGAAGTCAGTAAAAGGATCAATTGATACCTGAAGTGATGTGGGTGTCCTCAGTAGGTTGATCTGTGATTGGGTTTTCTAATAGTCATAGATAGATCCTGCAACTTCATCCCGATGGTCACTTAAGTTCCTGCAAGTGATGTTAATCTTCTCAAAAAATCATTGTTTCTTACTTAAACTGGTTTGACTCGATAAAACAAATTTTGAAAAACGGACTGACTCTAAGAAAACAAAAGCGTGCGTCAGTAGCTCCTCCCCCACACTTAAAACACACTGTCCCCAGTAGTGTCAAGCTTAGGGTCGGCGAGAAAATAAATCAAATTGAAACAATCCGAAAATTTGCAGAACACTTACCTGTCGTCGCCCTGTGTCGATCGATGCCACAATGTGTGTCGATCGATGCAAGGCGAATATGCTCGCGGTTATGTGAATAACTGGTGTCTAAACCGCAATTGATTCGGTAAACCATAAATCACTACTGCATCGACCGATGCACTAGGTGTGTCGATCGATGCAATGCGATTTTGCCTGTTTCTCAAGCCTTTGAACACACAAAAACGGAAAAATTAAAAACACCAAATCAAATTGAAAAACGAAAACTAAAACGAACCTAACAGTGGGTTGCCTCCCACTCAGCGCTTGTTTTGAGTCATTAGCTTGACTATGGGAAGATATCAGATTCATGGCGTTTCAACAGAGACTTTGAATGTCTCTGTGAATATCTCTTCATTCAGGGTGGTGTGTATGCTGTCAGATCATGAGGTCTCCCAAGGAAAGAGTAAACAGGATCAGGGCGGGAGCGAAGCTTGGGTGGGATACTGCGTTTTCCAGCATTCAAAGCAATGCGGTCAGGAGGTTTAATCTTAGGTGATTTATACCTTACCTTTGGTGCAGATCTGATGCCTGGAGCTTTCTGCTTATGAGCAGTTACAGGTACTGAAGATGTTAGAGTAAATTCCTGAGGAATCACCATCTTCTTTTCTCTACTATCAGACGCTGTAGTTCCACCAATCTGAACTTCATCTTTCAAATGACCATCAATGGAGATTATCTTTTTTGCATATCCCAACACACAAGGATGAACTCGCGGAGCTTCAGCTGGTGGAGTTTCATTCATCTCCTTATCCACCACTACCATGCACTTGACTGCACTCTGCTCATGCTTAGATCTTATAGGAAATCTTGGGAACGGTATAGGAGGTTTGTAGACCCTTTCCCCAGCAAAAACATCAGATTTGGGCGAAATTGGGTCTGTCCGACTGTCGCGTTGACCGACGCAGAAGTGGTGTCGGTCGACATTGAATTGATGTCGACCTTCAGTGTCGACCATGGTCGATTTCTGTTCGTCGTAAGAACTCGAAATTGCCGTCAGAACTGCGTGTCGACCGACACTAAGGGGGTGTCGATCGATGCATGTCTCAGACAGACAATATTCATCTAGAAAATCCGAGATTATGCTCTCTTCTTCATCTAGCAACTCAATCTCATCTCTTAAGGTCACAGCTTTGATAGATATGTATTGTTCAGCTTTCCCAACTTCATTATGCCTTTGAATTGCTTGAGATGTCTGTTGGATTTGAACATCCAGCTTCTTCACATGTGTGCTCAGAGATTCAAAATTCCCATTCAGATTTTCATGCATAGCATCCAACTTCCTGTCGAAGTCTACAGCAGTCTTGGTCTGATCCTCTAGTAACTGCTCCATCATGGATTTCATCTTGCTCTTATAAGCATTAGCAGCTGGAGGTGTCTGATATGAGGACGATCCATAGGTTCTCTGATAAGAATTACCTTGCTGATTACCAAACCTGTTTTCTTGAAATCCAGAGCTATTGATGTAGTTTAAATCCTCTTCCTGCTTCTCCAATAACTGCTCCATCATGCTCATCAGCTTATTAGACTGTGTATTGTGAGGAGGAACATGCTGATATGATGGAGATTCATAATCTCTGGTGAATGAATAGGAACCATAGCCTCTGCAGAACGAGTTATTCTACTGATTTTCCAACATCCATTCCATCATTCCCATCATTCTTTCGCACTGTGTCGATCGATGCCGAGTAGCGTCGATCGATGCAAGCTCGAGAATGCAACGATCGACACACAGGACCGTGTCGATCGTTGCAGGGCGATTACAGGCGTACCTGAAACGCAAGAAACAGAAAAAAAAAATTAGTGATAAAAAACAAAAAACGGAAAACCTAGCCTAAACCCTAAGTTCAAATCTATCGGAGACTCAAAAGAGTCCCCGACACGGCGCCAAAAACTTGATAGGGGTCTAGTTTTATCCTATTCTACTGCAAGTGCACAGTTATGCAATCGTAGTATATAAGGTATCGAATCCACATAGACTCCGGTTTCGATAGATTAAGAACTGTAGAGATTTAAACCAAGATGAAAGCAATGTGAAGTAACTAAAAGCAATGCGAGAAAGTAAACAAGTAGCAAGATTATCAGTTGTGAAAGCAGTTAATTAAGGGCGCTAAGTCTAGGGCGTTCTCAGGAAATCAGACAAGCAGACAATTCAATCAATCAGGATCTAATTAAGCACAGTTCTAGAACTCAAATCACGGATATAAAATTAACCAACTGTCGTTGCGAGAATTCTCTAAGTCTAAGTGCAGCAATCCAAATTCCTTTACAATTACTAACAAATTAAACCAGCATTAATTCGAAGTTCGATATGTTCACAATTAAACTAAATCAAATTCCTTTGCGAGTAATTTAACTGCCCAACCTAACTAGTTCAGATTCTAAACCACACTGTCGTGTCGTATTTAGCAACCTAAGATCTAGATTCTAATTGATCAGGTTAGAACTAGCATTAAACGCAATTTAGATCGAAGAACATTCTATTCATGTGAATCCTTAACTGAATTAAACAAGTCTAGCAAGTCATGAAATCCTATTTGAGAAACCCTAAATCTAACTATGAATCTACTCAGACATAGAAGATGTAAACATAATCAATGAATAATTAGATATCATAAAAGAGATTAAATAAGTAAAGGGGTTCGAAATCTTCTCCAAAATAAAGGTGTAGTACAGGATCAGATCAGCCCCAAAAGCTCTAAAAACTCTCTGCTCTTAATTATGAATCAATGTGTAAATGTCTCTAAAATCTGATCTAAAAACCTAATTAAATAGCTAAAACACGTTATGGGCTTCTGTGTAAATATCTGGAACTTCTGGGCACTTCTGCAATATTGGCATTTCTTCATTAAACCGCCGAGTCTGGCCCATTCGCGTTGTGCATCGACCGTTGCAGGTGTGCGTCGATCGATGCAGATCCCAAAACTGGACAGTGAGTTCTTTCTCTCGGACCAAATCTCCAAATCACTCCAATAAGCTCCATAATCACCACATTAGCTCTAAACGTGCGTGTACCTAATAAAACATGAAAAAGACTCTAAAGGAACACCAAAAGACACTAAAACACACTCATATCATGGCATAAAAACCGATAAAAACCATGATATATCAACGGCGCCAATTGTTGTTACAGAAATCCGACCTAGTCAAAATTACGAGCTACAATCTGATGTGTCCGAACAACGAGGTGAAATACAAGTATAGAATGAGGTCGAAATGATTCTTTATTGATCTTAAGGCCGGAGCCGAGCTATGAACATGATGGTACGAGGTGTGAGTCTGTCGAATGACGTGCTCACTATACAATGCTTGAGGTCGGAGCTTTATAGAAGTAGTTCGGCCTCTCGCAAGTTACAATCCCCTTAAAATGAAGAGTGAAGGGTCCTATTTACTCCTTAACGGACTGACTCTTCCTTGGGCTGTTGACCCCTTAACGGGCTTGTCTTCTTGGGCCGAGATGACATTGTTGATTTAATAAGATTTCCAATGGGCTTATGAATAGATGTTAAACCTATATCCAACACACACCTAACTCTTGTCGATTGAGCTCGGCTTGAATACTCTGGTAATATCTGGAAGGAGAAGCGGTCTAAAGGTCAATGGATATCACAATCTTTGTATAACTCGTTCTAATTTAAAGATCTTGTGCAAACATGGTGGTTTGGTTCCACCCCAGGTATAACGCAAGTGACTTGGGTGAAAAAAAATCTCGTGTTCTTTAGTTCTTGATCAAGTAATTTTAAAATTAAATTAACAACCAAAACGAATCAACCAAAACGAATCAATAGATCGAGGCGAGCAAAATAGAGTTAAAGAACAAACTATAACCGAGAATAGGTAGCATTCATGAGATCTGAGCTTAACTGAAAATTGTAGCTTTGGTCTTTTTTTTTTTTTTTTTAATAATATTATTATATTAATATTAATCAAACCGATCGAAATCGGGCAAACCGGATACAATACCAACAAAGAACCAGAAGTAAAATCTAAACAAAACGAACCAAAGGAAAATCTCAAAACCAGCTAAACCAAGACCGGTTAGGGTTACACACTATAGGCTCAGACCCTAATCCGTCGATCTTCCTCGCCGGCGGCGCCACCGACTTCTCCGATCTCCGGCTTCGGGCTTCCACGGACCGAACCGGTGGTTTCCGGAAACCCTCTGTACTCCCTTTCCCGGCCAGTCTTGCGCTAGTCGAGACTCACATCCTCATATCCGCCTCGAAACTTACCGTAATCCGATTGCGAGGCACCGGATAAATCTTTCGACGGTGACAGGGCCACCTCTCTTATATCCGGCTACTCCTTCTCCAGCGTGGAGACCTCACCAAGCACCTCCACTGACCTCGACAACAGCGCTGCGACTCCAACCTCGATTCCACGGCGGCTTCCGCTGCTAGAGAAATCGCCTCCGATTCCGCGCCTCCCTTAGCTCGCTGATGTCCTCGTCACGGCCTCCTAAGCTTGACGGCTTACAACAATCTTCGGACAGATCCGGTCTCTCTCGCCGTCCCCGGCGTCTGCCTTAGCTCGCCGCAGTCCTCCGACGGCCTCCTAAGCTTGACTGCCACAGAGACCGCGAATAGAGACCAACCTCCCTCCTCTAGCTCCGCCGAGTAATCCTACCCATCACGCATAGCCGGATCCAACAACTTCGAGGCATCTTCCGTTCTCTGTGGCACCGACTCGGTGGCTTTAAAGCTCTAGATTACCGTCGGAGTTAACCTCCTCCGGAGGAAAGAAGCAAAGAAGAAAAAATTACTTTTTTTAGGAGAGAGAAGAGAGCTTTTTTGGAACGATTGTCAGCTTTGGTCATTACTTTACCCAGAAGTAGTAAAACTAAATTGTGTGTTCGTTATATTGGTTGATGCAAATGTTTAATGACAAAACAAAATTAAAAGTATCCTACCAAATTAGACGTGTATAGAATTTGAATGATTGCAAAAGGTGTTGTAAAATTATCAAGTTTTTATATGTTTATCAAGAACTTTTAAAGTGAATCATTATTTCTATTTATAATAATTTAAACACGATTGAGCCTATGAACTTGTGTATTTATTTTTTAAAATGTCTTATTCATAATCTATACTATTAAAACAAGTGAGTCTTTTAGAAAATAATCTTTAGTCATGTATTATATTACATTTTGTGCCACTGCATTTAATAAGTATTTTTAGGTTTCCTTAAGGGTATTTTGGAATTATTAGATTTTGGACTATATGTGAGTCACACTAAATATTCTCTAATTAATAATTTTCTCAAAAATATACTCATAATATCTTTTAATATCTTTTAATATCTTTTTATTTAAATACTAATTCAAAATTAGAAAAATATTTCGAAATTAGATAATATTTATAGTAAATTATATTTATATTTCGAAATTATAAAATATATATTTATATTTCAAAACTATAAAATATATTATATATATATTATAAAAAGTTTTTATTTTTATTTTTAAATTTACTAAAAATAAATATTAATTTCGAATTTTTATTTTAATTATATTTTAATATAAATATTCTCTATTTATGATTTTATTCAAAATATATTTTCACAACTTGTACAATATTTTTTGGTATCTTATTTTTAATTAATATATATATATATTATAGAAAGAAAAAAGTTTAAAAAATATTTAACTTCTTAATTTAAGAAAAATAATTACTGAATTAATATTTATTAATAAAATTTATTAAAACATAATTTTAATTACAATTTTATCTATTAAATTAACAGAAAAAATTTATATTTAGACCATTACAAAACATAAACAAAATTGAAAATAGATTAACCGATTTTAATTATCTAAACTATTAAAAATAAAGTTTGACTACTACAAGGCGGATTAAAAATATATTAAATAATTTCAATTGATATATTTTTAGTTTAATATTGAAAATAGATTAACCGATTTTAATTACCCATACTTTTTTTTTCTTCATATTCACATGTTAAAACCATACTATTTGAAACAAATTGTTACATATATAATTAAATCCAAAACCTAGCATATCAAATATAACATCATATATTACTAAAATTATATTATATACAAAGATTATTGATTTTAACAACTTTTAGAAATAAAATAATGGTTTGAAATAAGTTATAATTAACTTAAATAAAAATTTATCAAATCAAATATAAATTAAGACGGGTTAAAAATATAATTTAAGATTGGTTAAAAAAGTTAACCGATTTCAATAATCAATTGATTTTAGCAACTTTTTAGGTTTTAGCAATGAAATAATGGGTTGAACTAAGTTAAAATTAACTTTTAAAAAATTATCAAATAAAATACACAAACGTTTTTACAGTAAGAATGTTAGCTAAGTATCTACTAAAAATAACAATGAGTCACGAATACTAAAAATATAATAAAACAATATCAAAAAGAAAAAATCTCACATTTAGCACCATATCATCATATTTTCATTTAATATATATTGGATTAAATAGTTATTAAATTTATTTTACAAAATATAAATTTAAGATAAAAAAATATTTAGAAAAAAAAACATAAAGTTGTGCTTCTTTAGTGCGGATCAAAATTCTAGTTCTTTTTAGACTTAAACTCATTTACTCTATCTTCTTCCAAACAAGAACCATGACTAACAAATATATTTAGTTTTTAATTTGGTTAAATAAAAGGAACTGTTGGTTGGACTATCATTTGATTGCATTCATTTTAGTGGTTATTAATTAGAGTAGTTGTTTGGTTTAAAATAAATAAATAGAATAGTTGTATACGAAGACGCGAGGGATATTGTTCCAAAAAAAAGGGGATAAAATACTGAAATGGGTATAAAGACATGAGGGATAAAATACTAAAAGGGGTACATTGTTGAAACAAAATGTTTACCTACCAATACTAATTGATCCTTAATTTCACTCATACAATAGTTCAAACGCGAGTCTTTGATATCCACCAAAAACCAAAACATCTAAAAATCGTCATGCATTTTTGTTTTTTTTAAAACCTATTAAGTTAAAAATTATTTAATAATAACAAACCGTTTTGGAAAAAACAATATTTATAATCTTCAAAAATAAAGCTCATGATTGTTTTCTTACCAAAATTGAATCACAAGTAATAATCATATTTTAGATAAATTATATAGACAATAAAAAACAAATTAATTAACATGGGTTGAACATCATATTTGTTTCCATAATTTGATTTATTGTATTTGTTAGAGTAATTAATTGTTTATGAAGACTTATAGATCATAATACTAAAATGGGTGAACTTTGGAAAAAAAATAATTCCCCTAATAAAATAGAAGTATATCAATTTAAACGGTCTCAGATAATTACTTCATGAAAAGGTTCAAGGTTGTGCGCGTTGTGATCGGAATATTTGTAACAGTTAATGTTTTTTTCCATTTCCTTACAACCCCTTGTATTTTTATTTATTTTATTTAAACGTTTACTACATCCGATCATATATTCCATATTTATATATTTACAATTTTGTGAAGACAAAATATGATGTGTTTTAATTATTTATTAGGGGATTTTAGAATATATTTAATCATTTACCAAGTTTTAATTATAAAACATGGATCCATGTACAAAAAATAAAAATAAACAAACCAAAATTACAAAACATGAGCGTATATGACTTCTTGACTCTTTCCCACATAAAACCCATCTTCTTCTGCATTCTAAATTTTTTTGTTGTAGAACTCAACCATTTTGGATGAACACATTTTATGAAACACAAAATAAAACATAAAACATTCGAGAAAATTTGAAAATGAGTTCTCTTCTTCCATGTGGGAAGATATTTGTTCTTCGCCCTTCATCTTCATTTATCTCTTTCTTGTATCCTCTCCTACTTAATGGTTCATTGTATCCTTTCTTATTTTCATTTTACTCTTTCATCTTTATCCTTTCTTTCATTACGCTTCAAGAAATAATCATGTCGAAACATAATACTCGAAAGAGGCTTTTATATAATAAGACCCATCCTGGCAGTACATCGGGTCAGGGTAACCCCATCATGTCAGTTATCTCTCCCCAATTTCTTCATTAAAACTCTTTCTCAATCTTGCGAAAAATACAAATGACGACTACTAAAGTGTGCCACTATCATGAAGAGTGGTCAGGCCATCCTTAAACAGATTGGAGACATAGGAGCCAAGGTAGATGGGGTACCCACAACTGAAATCCGCATCATTACTTATGAAACCTTCCGATCTGCGTCCTTCGAGCATAAGAACATCGTCAACCATTTCACGAGGCAAAGTGGCACTTGGCAGTGTCGGTCTAACGTTTTCCAATGTCGTACACGAATCTCCATAAAATAATCCATATTATAATTTTTGTCCAGAATCACAAATAATAGTAAAAATAAGATTAAAACTTCAAAAATAAATTAAAAACTATACACGGTTTTGTAAGAAAATAAAAAATAGAAAATTAGTTTTTTTTTTAAATATGGCTATCTCGACACTTTTATCTGCAAAACCGTTCATTAAACTCAACTAGTTGAGTTTTACACTCAAATATGGCTCAGTTGATAATAAATAAATAAAACAATTTTGTACAATTATTCATGTGATAGATTGCAAATAATTATTTATCATTTTCAACTTCAAAAAAACTTCTCTAAACAAGGCAACCTATATTGGAATGATTAACAATATACAATAATCAGTTTATGTGTTATAATAACAATAATCCAATTGTTTTAAATAAAAATCAAGCACTTCGATATATTATATAACTATAAGGACATCTCCAAAGCACAACTATTTTTACCTCTAAACTCTGTTTAAGAGTGAAATCTTATTCAATTTTGTACAAAAAGTGTATTTATAATTTTAAAGAGAAATTTTATTTTTAAAGCAAAAATAAAATAATACATTTAAGCTACATGAAATCTAGAGGAAAATAGAGTAAAAACAAAGGAAAAATATAGTAATATTTTTATTAAGCTACAAAAAGACATCATGATGAACTTTTATATTATCAAAATTATATTTAAAATGGCCTTGTAAATTTTATTCAAATATATATTAATTTTTTTTTTTTTGAAAAATGCCTCTCAAAATTAGATGTCTTAACCGGTAATTTACATCACTTATGTTGTGAATCGGCTATGCCTCTTGGTTTACATCATTGTGCCTAAAGACGCTGAAGGCATACAGATCTCTGAAATTGTCTACACAATGAAGATGTTGACTTCGGTTGAAGACGGAGGCGAAGAGGCTAACGGTAGTAGGTCCATCAAAAAGAAGACTGAAAACTAGTTTATAATGTTTGTAATAAAGCCTAAACACTATGCATGAGCTGTTAACTCTTCTGGTAGTTAATGATGTTTATAATAAAGTCTAACACACTATGGGCTGTTAACTCTCTAATTATTTGTTTGTTATGACTGTTTGGTTGTTATTACCCATTTTAATATCTATGGTGTGATATTATTGTTTGTTTGTTTTCCTAACTTGTTCTTGTCCAGGTTTTTGATCTTGCTAGTAAATTCCGGTATTCAGCTCAACGGCCTCGCCTTCTAAACGATGAAAATGTAATGCCTCTTCATTCTTTTTCAAGTTCTTGTTGAGAAATCTCATATGTACTATTACAATGCACTAATATCATTTTTAAAAAAAAAAATTCAGGAAATAAAGAAAAATTGACCAAAAGAGTCCAAATGAAAAATTTGATCTCTAAATACCAAGGGATTCAGCTGTTTTTTTGTTTTCTTTCTTGTGATAGATGGAACTTCATCACAAGTTTAAAGTTTGTTTATATATCTTTTTAAGTACTTTGTACTGGTTTTTTCAACAATTTTTTTTTTTGATTCTATCTCTGCTTTGTAATTAGATGATATATGTTTAGGACTTTCTAAATGAAAAATAATTTCAGGCGAGCTAAACAGCTTTGGGATAATCATGATCAACACTTGTGAAGGAACCTTAAATGTAAGATGATGGTTAATGGGATTTGATGACGAAGGATTAATAGTTTAAATTCCTCAGCTATTGTTTTTGTTGTAATAAACACTTTTACTGTAATAGAAGAACTAAAATTAAAATTTATTGTGAACTAATTATGTATAGTAGAAGTTAAAATTTTCAGGCGATTTTTGAACCTTTTAAACTATTGGATATGCGCAATTTCATACTTTACCATCGGGTGGGTTGATACTAAGCTGCAGAGTCTTTGGTTTTTATTGCATTGATAGTGAATGATTCTTGATTCTTTATCCATCAGCTTATTTACATTTCTTTCTGGATCATAAAAGATAGACTTGTTCTACTTTTTTGTCATACACGGTTTGTTATTCATACAAAATGTGCAGCCTGAACTATTTCTCTTGTTTTTATTTCAGAGAGGAACCAACAGAGCCATGCACATACCTCGATCTATAGCCTCCAAAAAGACTTGTAAAACATGAGTAAACTGAAATTCACTCTTTTTTCTTTTCTTTAATTGCAACTTTTTATCTCGAATTGCAAGCGACAAGACTGGGACTTTCACTTTCCCTTCAACATATTTTGTAATACTACCAAATAAAAATTGATACTTGGAGTTCATTTATCTTCTAATGATTTTCTTCACTTGCAAGCTTCTATATATCTCAATTATAAAATATATACTCTTATGACTTTACCATTACGTATCCGAATAAGATTTATATTTTATTTCTGGTTGTTGGTTCCTCGAACTTTGCTATTACAAAATCTTATGATAATTAGAAATCGAGAGCTCGCATCATCTTCTTCTTTCTCTAATTGAAGTTTTATGCTTTGAATCTTAGATAAATTCAATTCTTTGTGAAAATAAAGTGAAATATACTCCCGGGAAGTAAATTAAGTGAGTAGTGTTCTATCCGTTTCACCAAATTAAAAATGTTTAACTTTTCTAACACAAATTTAAAAGTTATTTCTCCAAATATTTCCTCAATTTTGAAACACCCCATCCCGACTCTACGGCCAGAACGGCCGTTTCACTAACTTAGCCAAATCAACTTGAGGTTCGTTCTCAACCTCAAGCCCAATCTTTCTATACTTAAACAATTTCAGCGCGAGTTCTTTACTTAGCCATTTTATTCCAACTTAACTAAGGGATTCAAGCAAGAAGATAAATAGACATTTTATTAATAATCACCAAAGGTACCAATACAAATATGGTTCAATGTTGCATTATGCTAATATAAAGTATCGGTCCTAAAACAGTCTATCTATCAACACACACCACTCGTCCTCCGGTCTTGGTATGCTCCTAGGATTGATCATCCTTATGATCATCCGCATGCCCTGAAACAACATAAAACGTTAAGTATGCATAATACGGTAATAACCAACAACTTAACAAATATCATGCTATATGATCCCAATATCCCATGCAACAAATAACCCTAAGTCCGTTCTAAATTCCATCTAAGTCGGTCCATGCCTTAAGTAGAAACCATGGCCCAAACCGCGACCGAATTCAAGACCGTATCGAGAATCCGCGTCCAGTCCATTTAGCCGCGTCCACGTCCGTCCTGGACGACCGTGAACAGATCGCTAGCGATCCATGGCCCATCCGCATACGCTCAGTCCGTGCGTCCGTATGGACCGGACGATCGTTCGCGTTGACGTGCTGTGTACCGCGATCGCGTAAAACCGAGTATTCGTCCCGTCCAGCGCTTCACGTCCGTGGTCGACCAACGCGTACAAGCGATCATCCGTATGGATATCGCGTCTGTCCGTGCTAGCGTCCCGTGGTCGTAGCGCCCGATCGTTACGAAAGATCTCGACCGTTCACCGCGAACGGATGCGATGGTCCGCGGACGGATGCCATCGACCCGTTGTCGCGGTGTGTGGTTCGCGACTCTCGTCCTTAACCCATCGGCCATTTTCCCAGCCCGGTCGTGATCCATCCGGTTGCGCTCAACTGTTATGCCGACTAAGCCCATATGCGGATATGGCCCGGATATCTCCTAGATAAACCGTCCGACCGTCCGTCTATATGGTGCACCGCATACAATCGCATGATCCGGCCAAGCCTTCCTGGCATGCCGTCCGATCATTCGCGACCAACGGTTCGCTTATGTCCTTTGCGCCTTTTGATCCCAACCGTGCGCCTTGGCCAACGCGATCATGGCCTTTGGCCGATCGGTTGTTCCTTATGCATAACCGCGTCTAAAACCGTTCAAGCCTAAGCCCGGTTCTAGTTCCAGAAATAGAAGAAGAAGAGAAGTAATCCGGCCATAACTTAACCGGCCAAAGACAAATGGTTTGGCCCAAGGCCGAGAGAAGAATGGGGCTCGGACTAACCTTTGCGGTCGTGGTGGATTTGCCCGGATCACGGCTTGTTTCTCCCGCCATGGTGCAGTCTTAGCCGCTCCAATTACCCACCAAAAACCTTGAACACTCGCCGGCTTCTTCTCTCAAGAACCGGCCAACAACGCCTCTTTCTCTCTCTAGGTTTCCCTCGGTTTCTTTGGCCTTTGCCTTTAAGAAAATCTGGGTTTTCTCCCTTGTTAACTTGTGTGTGAAAATTGGCCCTTTCATGGTCTATTTATAGGCCATGAAATCGCATGTAACTTCCCTTGAAAAGAGATGCTTCTTTTGGGCCGAAAAGGCACATCCTCCACTTGCACCCATTCGCTTATGGTCAGCTAGTGTCACTAGCTGACCAGCTGATTTCACACTTGGACACTCTAGCTAGCTTGAGCTGAGCTGACTGTCCAGCTAAACACTCCTCTCAGCTGATTCCCTTAACTCAAGCTCCTTTCCAGCTGAGCTTGAGCTCTTCTCTGTCAACGGAACACTTTCTTTGATCACTCTCGATCATAAGTTCAATTTTCTAGTCCCGTAGACGACTCACGGCCCTAAGGCCGGTTCGGGGATGTTACAAATTTGATGTACATTTTATTGATCTAATTGAACAACAAAATTAAGTAAAGCATACCAATTTGATAACATAACCCAATCGAACCTACTCTAGCCCAAAAAACTCAAATTTATATAGATTTGTCAAAAACACATGTTGGCCAAATAATTTTATGAATTTGGATTTGAGATATTAGGATTAGTTTATAGAAAACTAAAACATTCAGATAAAATCAAAAAGATGTTACATAAACTATATTGGATATTAATCAATATATCTAACATATCAAAAACAGTTGGAGAAGAAGAGAAGAGAGAGAGACAAAACAATTGACCAATCGACTTTAAAACTTTATTTACAGTTTAGTACATTTAATAACCACAGTTTAAATCAGTATTGGTTACGAGGCGACAAACAAAGTGATTTTTCATCTTCCTCATTAACGAACTTTTTCATTCATCATTTGCTTCCACCGGCCGGCACTGGCTTCTCCGGCATCGCCCTTTGTCCTCTCCTTTTTTTACTCCTTAGCTTTATTTAATTCTTAAGTTTTTTCATTCTTTGGTAATGATGTCAATGGTTTCGTTGAATGCAAATCTTTGTCCGGTTTCATCAGTTACAAGAATCTCCGTGAACATGATGATGACGTTTGAAAATTTGGCACTATTCGATGGAGAGAAAGAAGAATATTGGTTGATTCAATCTCAAAACCAGTGGTGTGACATCTTCTTCCGGCAGTTCAAGCCGTGCTTGTGGTTATACCGAACGTTAATGCGATATATTATGAGCATCTTGAAGATTAACACAAATCCTTTCAGATTTGACATGAAACAACGACCGCCAGGGAGACCGCCATGGATGTTGATTTCAATAAGGAACAAGTTTCAGAGACAAGATTCTTCATAAAGACTTTGGTACAGAATTGTTGGTATCGATGTGTCTACTTTTCAGAGTTATATTTCAGAACATCAGGTTTTAAGATGCGTTAAGTAAAATGAAAGTTCAACTAAAAGATGCTGCATATAAATCACATCAGAGCAGAATTAAATATGAAGTTGAACAATAACCGATAATTTAATCGGTTAGCGAGTAAGACTACTCTTAAAAAACATCGTTAAACTCTCTTCTACTGTTATTTTCTCAGTGTATGGCACATACATATATGTATGTAATATTCTGTTGATGTAGTTCTGTAAATGTCTTTGATATTGTATACAAACAATGTATATTTGTTGATTAATAAAATTTGATTTGGATGGGAAAAAATTATTAATAATTGAATCCAATCAAAAACCTAAACAACCCTAACAATATTAGATTTGAGTTCACTTTGGTCAAATTATTTTCGATCCAAAAAATTTAAAATCCGATCAAAAACCTTAAATATTTGATCCAAATTTTATATATGTAGAATTTAGTCAAATATTTTCGAAACTAAAAAACTCAAACCCAACCCAAAACATAAAAGACATGATCTAAACCAGCCTTTAGCGCTGAGAAATGTCGGTAAGTTTCTCTGCCCTTATCATTTATGCAAGAAAGAAAAACCAGAAACCACGGAACAAGAAATTTGGAGTCATCTGTTTAGTTACATATTTATGCCTGATTATTGTGTTTGCTATAAGCATGTAGAAGAAGTCGGTTTGGATATAGGAACAAATTATGTTGATCTGAATGGTTATAATAATGTAGAAAATAGGTATGTGGATATGGTGTATGATTCATTTCGTGGTTATGCGAGTAATAGTGAAGAACATGTATGTAAATCATTCAAAAAAATTTATGACATGTTAGAACGAGCCAACAATCCTTTATATGATGATTGTCGTGAAGGTCACTCCCAATTATCCTTGGCTGCTCGGATCCTGCATAACAAGGCAGAACATAATAAGAGTGAAAGGTTAGTGGATTCGATATGTGAAATGATGACAGAGTATTTACCAGAAGGAAACCAGGTAACATGTTCACATTACGAGACATAGAAACTAATGCGCAATTTAGGCCTCCTCTATCGTCCAATTGATGTTTGTATGAACAATTGTATGATCTTCTGGAAAGAAGACGAAAAGGAAGAAAAGTATCGGTTTTGTGCTAAACCAATAAGGAAGCCGAACGAGAGACAAAGTAGAACCAAAGTACCGTACAGTTGTATGTGGTATCTACCGATTTCTGACAGACAGAAGAGAATTTATCAAAGCAAGAAGACTGCAGCGGAAATGAGATGGCATGCAGAGCACCAAACGAAGGATAGACAAATGTGTCATATGTCTAATGCGGCGGAGTGGAAAACTCAAGGCTCAACATCCTCTGTTTGCCCAAGAACCCCATAACGTTTATCTTGGATTATGTATAGATGGGTCCAATCCATTTCCATGTCTCGTAATCATTCGTTGCAGCCCGTGATCTTGACTCCATATAATTTGCCCCTTGATATGTGCATGAATACACAATAATTGTTTCTTACAATTCAGAATTCTGGGCCAAATCATATGCACGCTAATCTTGATATCTTTCTCCAACCTCTTATTGAGGAGTTAAAAGAATTGTTGTCTTCTGGAGTCGATGCATACGATGTGTCATTGAATGAAAACTTTAAACTAAAAGCAGTGCTGCTATGGACGATAAGCGACTTCCCGGCATATAGGATGTTGTCAGGATGGACGACCCATGGTGGATTGTCTTGTCCTATTTGCATGGAAGATAAAAAAATCTTTTTATCTGCCTAATGGAAGGAAGACGTGTTGGTTTAATTGTCATAGAAGATTTCTTCCGATTGGTCATCCATTGAGGAAGAATAAAAAGACTTCATGAAGGGAAAAGACGCCTCGAAATAGCATCCACGTGAGGTATTGAGTAGTGAGCAAGTTTGGAGTGAGCGATTGAAAGGTATAAATCCACCGAAAACAAAGGATGTTGGTGGAAACGGTCACGAAAAGAAGGAGACTGGCTATCAGAAGTTGCATAACTGGCACAAGGAAAACATATTCTTGGAGCTTATGTACTAGAGGGACCTCACTCTCCGACATAATCTTGATTTGATGCATGTAGAGAAGAATTTTTTTGACAACGTCATGAATACTCTTTTGAGTGTGAAGGGTAAATCCAAAAAAACCATCATGTCAAGAATTGATTTAGAACGATTCTGTTCTCGGCCACACCTACATATTGATGGTGAGGGTAAAGATCCTTTCCCCACGTACAGATTGAAAAACGATGGCAGAACAAAATTACTAGAATGTGTGAAAGATGCAGTCAAATTCTCAGATGGCTATGCGGCTGACTTAGTTAGTTTTGATGATATGAATAATGATGAGTTTTCAGGGATGAAGAGTCATGACTGCCACATTTTTATGAAGCGGCTACTTCCATTTATCTTTGCAGAACTCTTAGATCGGAACGTCCACCTTGCGTTAGCAGGTTTCTATCTTAATTTTTAATATTTTATAATTAAATATGAGTATAGTATTTTATATTTACCAACAGTTTCAAATATATATATATTGTAAGGGTTGGAAGTTTTTCCGTGACTTATGCTCGAGAACTTTACAAAAGTCGTCTCCAAATTCTCAAAGAAAACATAGTTTTAATCATAAGCAACTTGGAAAATATTTTTCCACCACCATTTTTCGACGTGATGGAGCACTTACCTATACATCTCCCCTACGTAGCTGAATTAGGAGGTCCGGTGCAATATAGGTGGATGTATCCTTTTGAAAGGTATTTCAAAAAGTTGAAAGGGAAAGCAAAGAACAAAAGATATGCGGCATGATCCATTATTCAATCTTATATCAATGAAGAGGTAGCTTATTTCTCAGAGCACTACTTCGCAGCAAATATAATAACGAAATGAAGGTAAACGCGCTATCACATGTTCACTTTTTTTTTTGTAAAATACACACATGGTAGTATATTAATTAAATATAAATTTTTCTAAATCAATTAATTTGGTCAGATTAACCAGATTCACTGAAGGTGAAATCCCAATATATCATCTCGGTGTTCCTGATATATTTACGCAAGTGGGTCGTCCAAGTGGAAAAATGCAAGAAATCTGGCTTTCAGAGGAAGACTATAGATGCACACATGTTTATGTTCTGCGAAACTATGGATATTTTGAGCCACTAGAGAGGTATATACATACACGTTGGCATGTCTTATCTTTTGGTTTAATATATTCCACTATACTATGATTTCTTATATAAGTTTTGGTTGAAATTAAAGTATTCGAAGATTATCTGTCCAAAAATCATCCAGAACTATCCGAAGAAGAAGTCTCCGCAAAAAACCCGAAGAATATCAAATCTGCGTGGAAGATTATGTATGTGTAAAATTATGTCGTACCGATATATTTATAGTAATTACTTGTCAAATTCTATATTTGATATTTTCTTTCTATATACTGCAGTTTACTTATTGGAAAAACACATATGCTTTTCCTCCTTGGGTGCGAGAGATAGTGCATGGACCCGTGCATAATGCTAAAACCTGGCCCATCTATTTACAAAGTGATATTTGTTTCATACGGAGAATCACAACGTGGGACGGAAGACATGTAAATATGGTGTACGTGTTAAAGGAGAGAATTATGTTGATGCATCTGATGAAGCTGATTTCCACGAGATTTTAACTGATATCATACAGCTCGAGTATGAGAGAATTGTGAATTTGAGAATCACACTTCTTAAGTGTAACTGGTACGACCCTATGATCGGTAGAGGCACTCGGAAGAGTAATGCTGGCGTTGTAGACGTTCTTTCATCAAGAAGATAGAGTAAAGACGAACCATTTGTTCTAGGTACGTCAGTTCCATACCTGTAAATCTTAATGTCTTTAAATATATGTACGTATATAACTTCATTCAGTACATACAAATTGCACAGGCTCACAAGCAGATCAAGTTTGTTATATATTGTATCCATACACGAAGAAACCAAAGCGAGAGTGGCTCAGTATTGTTCAAGTCAACCTGAGGGGAAATATTTTAGGAGATTATGGTGACATGGAACCGATTCTTTTACAACAATAAAATGATGATCATGTGATGCTGACTATAATCTAAGATCTCGTTATTGAGAACTTGGTACAAGGAGGAAACCCAATAGATCTTGATTACGAGGTCGGGGATGCGGAACCAGAAGATGAATTCCATTATAATTTATCCTAATCTGATGATGAGGATGAAGATGACAATAAAGAACAGGATGAAGAGCCCTTGTAATATGCTTGTTGACTTTGTCGAGGTTATTATGGTCAAGATATTCTTTCGGTTTATGATAATTTACCTAAATATCTTGGTTTAGGCACGATAATGTTTCTTGTTTTGGCGAGTATTATTAGATTAATATTTTTTACTAGAATGGTTATTAGATTAATATTACACACAATTTGTCGGTCCCACAATATTCCACTAAAAATTACAAAAATGTAAGACAAGAAGAATATCAAATGGAATGATAAATAAAGGAATTGAAGTGAATACCTCAAATACTAATATTACAAGTCGAACTAAGAAAAATAATCGAGCTAAACTAATTTCTTAAGAGATAAGTTCTTCCAAATCCGAAGCTTGAGTTGTGATATCGGTTTCTTTCCGCCAGAAACCGAACCGCTATCTCGACTGACGATTGAGTTGTCTTCTCCCAGCAAGGCCATCGATGAGTTATGAACTGTTATGAAATCAACACTTGAACCAATTTTCTCCTCGAGATAAAGTTACCCAAAGGAATCAATCTCAAACAATCATCTCGCCGCCGAGTGTTTGTTGGCGAAAGACCATTTGGTCGTTTGACCTTGCAAGACTCATAGATGACTTTATCTAGAGGAGAATATTGGTCCCGGTGTTGTTCATGCATGACTCCAGAGGTCGACACAGAACCGAACAAACATGTCAGCATATTTAAGGAAGAAGTTAAGATAAAATATAGAAAATGAAGTGAGGCTTTGTTAGAAGCAAAGGAGAGGAGAGAAGTGAGGATGGGGAAGAATGATGAAAAGAGAGGCTATACATTTACTCAAAGGAAGAAAGAACGGTTATCGAACCAATCCTGATTTAAAGCGACACGACCTTCCAGTCACGCGAGCACATTCATTGGTGGAAGAAGAGTCGTCTTAAATGTCACCGAAAAATTCTGAATATACAAATATGAAACAAAAAATAGTCCAAAATTTTTGACTATTGTTTATCTACGACTGTTAATTTTATAATATTAGTCGATTCATTTTTATATTAATCATTTTTATAAATCAAAATTTTCATTTCCAATTGTATTAGTATTCATTCTCATATATTAGGATTACAAATAGTAGTTGATTTCTTAATCTTAGTTAAAGAAAGATATTGACTTGAAGAGGCATCTTAAATGTCACCGAAAATTCTTAACATGAAAGCATAATTAATAAGGTTCGATAAGCATAGTAAAACCGAAATCATAATAAAATGTTAAGGTTTGCAAGTAACATACACTAAATTATGAATGAGATTTAGATAGGGACAACATCACTACTTCAGGAAACATCAGTGTCAATGGCCTCTAGCTGGAACCTAAGATCTTGAAACTTCAGAATTGGCGGATTGAACATGTAGTCCGATAAGCCTTCCACGGTCTCAACCCATGTCTCATCAGGTTCACCTAAATAAAACAAGAACTTTAGCAAACTATCCTAAATTGTTATATATAAAAAATGAAAAATTTAAAACAATTACTTCTAGTTCGAACACTCCTCCACATCTTGAGCACCACGATCTTTTCTGGACCCTTAGTCTTCAAGTATACAGGCCAGAAGTCAACTGTGTATTTGTCATAATCCACACACTTTAACTTTTCATCCTATTACGAATAAGAGAAGCAAATCAGAACATCCTGATCAATTGTTCTTATTATCGAACAGTTTACACTTTAATCAATTGTTTTGTCATGGTGTTTGGTGTTTACTACGACACTACCAAAAACATGCACTTATTGGACGTCTCTGAGGTGGAACACTTCCTTGTCCTTGTCGGGTTAACGAAATCGACTCAAGGGGGCAGATGATAAAGAAAATGCCCATGGTGTCTAGTAAAGATATTTGTTGGTATTTAGAGTTTCACGATTAGAGTTTCAAAAACATTGAAAAGATGGAAACTTTCGATAGTTTTTACATATATGATCGTCCATGTCCTTTTTTATTCACGAATATGGAGGAAACTAACAAATTCCATGTAGTGCTTGCTGTTTAAAGGGTCGATAAGTTCAATCTCAGTGTCTTCTGTGACTTCAAGTCGGTGGCGAGACTTTGTTGGACAGAAACCTGGATCCACTCGGACTACCCTAACTCCATATATCTCAATCCACTTGCCTTCATTTTTCTCAAGTCCAGAGAAGTTATTTACTTCGCCTGGATAAATGACCATTTTGATCTTGGCTCCCTACACATGAATGAATGCATATAGATCAAAGAGTCAGAACTAGTGTAGTCTTGCATCCCGAAAAATCAGTCAAATAATTTTCACTTACTCTCTGGTCGGCAAGATGAAACTCTAATGTGGTCCATCTGCAACCACATAGTATGGGTAGACGCTGAAAATCTTAACTCTGAAGCGCCAACCGATTTGGGCTCTGTTAGGTTGTGTTTCTTGTATGTAGTTGTAATGGACCATTGTGTTTTGGTTCTATTTCAGAGAAAATGATAGTGGGGAGAAATGTTAGTGAGGAAGATGATTATTACAACAAAATAACTTCCCCCCACCAAACAAAGGACTTGAATTAAAGAAGGTTATAAGAAATGAGGGTTTTAATAATGTGCCTCGTGCGCCGCTTCAAAACAGAGAGAGAGATAGAAAGAGAGAGAGAGAGAGAGAGAGAGAGAGAGAGAGAGAGAGAGAGAGAGAGAGAGAGAGAGAGAGAGAGAGAGACGTACGGTTACGTGGAGTGTCTCTCTCGACCCCAATCAAATCAATTAATCATGGTTAAATATCCATGTTAAATATCATGGTTAAAAAATTATGCAAACCGTACATTAGTTTTGTCTTTTTTATGGTGTAGCCCATGAGCCCTTGAACCGTATACTGGTTTTTTCGTTTGCTTTGGTATAGTCTCAAAGACATCGAACCGTTCACTGGTTTTTGTCTTTTGTTCTCTTGCAGGTTTTTGCAGAGTTCCTCTGTTTTGGCGGGACATATACTGCAGCCACCCTCCAATATTGTTTTTAGCGTTTCAGTTGGTAGGCTTGTGCTTGTTGCTTACACATTAAATGAGAGACAAGAAGATATTCAATGTTCCTCTCAAACGATATTATTAAATTTCTATAACATGATAAGTTTGTATATACGCAAAAAACAAAAATCATATAATTAGAAAGATTCACAAAATCATAATTTAATTTCTCAAACCATCATAAAACCAGTAAGAACATTTCACACCAACCACTTCATCTCGCTATATATGTTTGATTAAGATCATTCCGTGTAAAAGAAAAGATGAAACCTCAAATTTTAGGTTTTAGCAGCTCCAAAAGAAACCTCAAAACCTCATTTTTGAGGTTTGGCTCACTCCAAAAGAAACATCAAAACCTCAAATTTGAGGTTTCATCTTTTCTTTTGCAATCTAGTCCCTATAATTAAATATTTTATTAGTTTTGACCTTTAAACAATTTTTTTATCTTATATACTATATATATTTTTATATTTTATTTTACATATAAAATAAAGGAGCACATTTATCACTTCAAAATGCATTGATTGATCATATTTGGGAGTATCACGGAAATACGTTTGTTGAATAATTTTAGTTTTGATATTAAGTGTAATTTGTATGTTTTATTATTATTTTATGTAATATAATGTTATAATGAAATATTGTGTGAATTAATATTGTTTTATAATATTTTTAATGTATGTTTTATAGTTATGTAAAAGTTTTGGGATATAAATTATTTTTATTAATATCGAGGACTTTAATGCAAAAAACGCAAACTTTTAAAGTTATTTGAGGTTTATGTTTGAGGTTTTCTTTTGGAGACAAACACCTTGAAACCTCAAATATGAGGTTTTTCAAACTTCAAATTTGAGGTTTCACTATTCAAAACCTCAAATTTTGAGGATTTGAGGGTGGGTTGGAGATGCTCTTATACAATGAAACTTCATAATGAGGTTTTGTGGGTTTTTTTAGGGTATAGGGTTTTGTTCACCCCAACAGAAACCCTAAACCCTGAAAATCTAAAGTTTCGTCTTTGCTTTAACATTCTAGTCCGAAAGCTATTTCTTAAATTTTGTTGTGTATTATTTTTAATTTGAGTGTTACCAAAATTTCAAAACTATTTCATTAATTTTTGGAAATTTATAATTTTACAATCCGGGAAGTATATCCAAAACTTCAAAGAATTTAAAACACAAATTTGTTTTCATAAAATCTGTCTTCAATCGTTCTTTATATTTTGAGCAAACTTTATCTAATTTTATTAAAGTAAAATATATTAGTTAAATTTTTTAAAACAGAGTCAAGAAAATAAGAAATATATTACGACTACATTATGCCTACAAGTGGAAAAAAATTTAAAATATTTTCCAAATTAATAAGGGAAACCTAAACCCAATTTTATAGCCCAAAACATTTTAATTACCCGCCTATACCCAAGAATTTTCGACAAAGTGCCGAGAAATCATCAAATACGTCAAACCCTTATTTTCTTTTGTTCTTCCCCTTCTCAGAAATCTCCTTCGAATCACCTCTCTAATCTCTCTATGAATCCTCTTCTACGTCCACCCATCTCAAACTGATATCTCTTATTCGAAGCTTTCCATTTCATAGCTAACTTTGGCTGAAACCCAATCGACTCTCTCAAATTATTCCTTGAATATCTCAATCACGAAACCCTCCGTGATTCGATGCCTACGGGTACAGTTAGCTATATCATTAGTTTGCTTCTGTTTTGCTTTGCTTTTGAAACGGGACATGCTCTGAATCTGATTCTTTGTTTACAATTAATTTTGGTTCAACAGGTTGTAAACAACTCATATATTCCTCTATGAGCTTCAATATGGTCTCCACAGTCTGGGTAAGTTGGTTGTTTTTTTAATGAGTGTTTGAGGAGTTAGAGTCTGATGGTTAGGATGTTAATCTTATAATTAGAACGCAATTGAAGACACCAATTTGTGCTTAACTCATTAATGTGTTCTGCTAAGTTCGAGTGTCTGACCTCTTACAAGATAGTTTTTGTATCATTTAAGACATGGACAAACCATTCATAAATTTCTTCTTTGAGGAGATCTATCAACGACGTATGAAAGACATGGTTAGCATCACAAAGGACTGCAGAAGTACTGGAAAGAACTGCAACCTCGTGAGATCTCAGCAGTTGGATATAACATCATCTTTAATCAGGTAAAGTAACATTTTTCACAATCCATGTTTATAAAGCCATCTCACTTTCTTTATTTAATTGTTTTTCTCTTACTGTTTATAATTGTCACATGCCAATGAGAAGGATGGACGAGTAAATCCTTATGGAGTCGAAACTCTGACAGCTAATCTTGTGATGCATAAGCGCAAGCAGCCTAGACTATTTCAGCGTTGTCACCCACCAAGAGTAACTGCAGGAAGCTCAAAGTAAAACAACAACACCATCTGATTCGTAGGTTACTTATCATTGTCTCTTCCACTTGTTAATTTATTGGTATATGATTTAGCAACTCCTAAATGCTGAAGTTTGTGTATGTAGGTCGTTTGTGTCTACATGTTACCAATGTTATTTTTATGCAAATGTTTGTTACGTTTGTTGTACCATTCAAATTATGGTATCACCAATTACCAAATCAAAAATGAAATTAATCCAAATTCTTAATTTTACGAATAAAAGTCACTAAACAGTCGTCAATTATTCACAATATACACACAAAGTAGTCGCTAAATATTTACCATCAGCGAATTTTGATTTTCCGAATAGTCGCTGAATAATCGTTATTTTGTCATTACACTGTCGCCAAGTAGTCACCATCTCTTACGACCATGTTGTGACTATATTAGAAAGTCGGATAGTAGTCGGCCAGATAGTACCATAATCGAATCTGCATGTTTCGATTAGACATTGTATAGTCGTTTAACAGTCGACAATTTATAGCAAGATGTTTACCTTAATCATGTATGGATTCTCCAATTAGTCATCATATAATCAGTAAATTAGTCAATAAACAGTCGTCAAATAGTCCCCATATATTACGACTATATTGTGACTATATAAGACGGTCACGTAACAGTCGCCACATAGTGGCGAGATCATTACCATAATCCTATATGGATGTTCAGATTAGTCGCGGGATAGTAGTCAAACTGGTCGTTACCCAGCCGCTACATAATGGCTAATATTTACGACTACGTTCTGACTATACAATACAATCACATATTAATCGCCCAGTGGTCTCCTATTTTAACGACTATTTGATAACAACTTTTGTCCGACCGCATCTGGACTCCCTCTATAGTCGCACAAAAGTCGTTATCATAGTCGCAAATTAGTCCTTATATCTTCCGACAAAGCTATGTCTTTTTTATGATTACCTATGTTAGTCGTATAAATAGTCGTAACTCGCCGACTAATAATACGATTATGCGATTTAATGACTATAGATTTACAACTACCATATTTGCTCGTAAGTTTTTCGTAAAGCTACGATTAACGACTATTCTGCTTTTAAAAATGCAGTCGTGAAAACAATGTTTTCTTGTAGTGAAGAGCCTTAAATTGTACCGTTACTATGCCCTTTTTGAGCTCTTAATAAAATATTGGACGACAAAATAAACATATTTTTGATGTGTAGATAGTGTTGCTTCTAATGTTATTAGATATTCTTGGATAGAGATAGAGAAGTGTTGATGTACAGGAAGAACTCTGAGAGACTGCAAAATCGACAAACTCAACTTTGGGCCATAATGTATGAGGCCCAAATCTGTGCAAACTACATCTCCAGCATTGAGCTAAGTGTGAATCCATTATGCAACAATCGCATTTGTGTCAAAAAAAGACAAAAGTAGAACAAGCGTTGTACAAAGCGTGTGAGATGTAGCACAGATGCAATCCAAAGGTGAATGCAAAGAGTAATTAATAAGGACATGTTGTAACCGAAGACCTTAAGCATGAAATTCAAATGAACGTATTCAGCACTTGAGTCTTAGTTTCAAGAATGGGATAGCTTAATTACTTGATTGTAGATTCTCTGCTACTGCTTAATCCGTCGGAGACTATTTAAATGAATTTGGATTAATTTCGAATTCAACCGGTGACTCCTTTAAAATTGTAGTCCTAAATTTCCCATGAAATGGGTTGACTTATTGATGTTTTGCATTTTCTTGGTTTCATACCAGTTTCTCATTAATGGAGAAACAAAAGGAACGATTAAGTGTTCCGATGGTCTTCACCAAGGAGATCATTTATCCTTTTCCTTTTCATTTTGTGCATAGAAGCACTTATCTCCCTCCTTAAAAGAGGGGAAGAAGAAAAATATATTACGGATTTTAGGATAGCAAGAGCGACTCTCACGATATCACATCTCTTATTTACATATGATAGTGTATTCTTCTGCAAAGCGGATATTCAGCAAGGTGCAGAGATTTTTAAAATTATTAATATATTGTACTTGGAAAAAAGTAGCATATAACGTAAAAAGATGAATAAATTATGAGATTGGAATAACAACTGGAAATGGCATAAGTATGTATTTGGGATTGCGAGAACAAATAATGTGGCTCAAAAAAGTGTTCTCATTTGTCCAAGATCGTCTTAGTATCTGGGTTAATAACTAGTCGATCATACTTCTTTCAAAAGGAAGAAAATAAATAAAATTAAATCAGTGACCTAAGCTTTCCCAACTTATGTAATGTCATGCTTCCTCCTACCTCACGAATATCTAATAACATTAGAAGCATCACTATCTTGACTAGGGCTGGGCATAATATCCGGACCCGAAATACCGAACCGAACCCGAACCGAAAAAGTAGAACCGAACCCGAACCCGAAACGATAAAATACCCGAACGGGTCCTAAACTCCTATATCCGAAGAACCGAACCCGAACCTGACCCGAACCGAGAACCGAATGGGTACCCGAAATATCCGAATTACAATTATATACCTAAAATATTAATTATATTTAGACCTAATATAAAAAAATTATCCAAAATTATAATTATAAACTTAAATATATTAGTTGTTTTTAGTCTAAAATAACTAAATTATCAAAAATAAACAAAATATATGAAGGGTTTTGTTATATTTATCAAAATTTAACGAAATTTATTTAAATATAACTAATTTTTATTTTTGTTTTATATTTTTCGGGTACCCGAACCCGAACCGAACCCGAATGGAACCGAACCGAACCCGAACCGAAATTCTAAAATACCCGAATGGGTTTTATATCTCAGACTCGAAAACCCGAAAACCCGAAAGACCCGAACCGAACCCGAACGGGTACCCGAACGCCCAGGCCTAATCTTGACATCAAAACACTTTTAAATTGTCATGTTACACTTTTATTAAGAGCCCAAAAGGAATACAGTAATGGTACGACTTAAGGTCCTTAAAGCCCACGAATTGCAGAACAAAATAGATAAATAATCACTTAACTGCAAGGAGTGGCCAGTTTTAGATCAGGTCTTTTATGTTTTGGGTTGGGTTTGAGTTTTTTAGACTATAAAATATTTGATTAAATTCTACCTATATAAAATTTGGATCAAATATTTAAGGTTTTTGATCGGATTTTAAATTTTTTGGATCGTAAATAGTTTGACCAAAGTAAACTAAAATCTAATAGAAATAGGGTTGTTTAGGTTTCTAACTGGATTCGGTTATTAATTTTTTCCCAACCAAATCAAACTTTATTAATCAACAAATATATACATTGTTTGGATATAATATCAAACACATTTACAGAACTACATCAGCCCAATTATTACATACATGTATGTATGTGCCATACACTGAGAAAATAACAGCAAAAGAGAGTTTAACGATGCTATCTGAGGAGTAGTCTTACTCGCTAACCGATCAAAATATCGGTTATTGTCCAACTTCATATTTGATTTTGCTCTGATGTGACTTGTATGCAGCATCTTCTGGCTGAACTTTCTTTTTGCAAAACACATCTTAAAACTCGATGTGCTGAAATGTAACTCTGAAAAGGAGACACATTGATACCAACAATTGCGTACTAAGGTCTTTTTGAGGAATCTTATCTCTGAAGCTTGTTTCCTTATTTAAATCAACATCCATGGCGGTTTCTCTGGTGCTCGTTTTTTACATGTCAAATCTAAAAAGATTTGTTTTAATCTTTGAGACGCCCATAATAGATCGCATTGGAATAACAACTGGACAAGTCATAAGTATGCACTTGGGATTGCCAACAAATATATGGCTCGAAAAAGAAAGTGTTCTCATTTAAACAAGATTGTCTTGATATCCGGGTTAATAGCTGGTTGGCCAGACTTCTTTCCAAAGGAGGAAAATAAATTTAAATTAAATCAGTGTCCCAAGCTCTCCCGACTTACGTAATGTCATGCTTCCTTCTACCTCAATATATCACTAATAAATTGAGTATTGCCATTTCCAATTTTTTGTGGAGTTCCAAAAAGAATATAAGAGGATCTATTGGATTGCATGAGATAAGATATGCATCCCACAAGAACTGGGAGGCCTAGGATTTTGATATTTACAAGACTTCAATCTAGCCCTACTAGCAAAAAAGTTGTGGCATCTTATTCGATACCTTTTTTCCTTATTAGCACGAGTTCTTAGAGGACGATATTATAGACAATCTATCCCATTGGAAGACCAGGGTTTACTCACCATACTATGGATGGCGGAGTATCCTGGCTGCAAAGCCTTCTCTGATTATGGGACTAAGGAAAACTATCGGGTCGGGGCTCAACACTCAAGTGTGGAATGAGCCATGGATCCTAGAAATATTGGCACTCCCGCGAGACCTTCTATACGTCTGGCATATAAGAACACGTCTCCTAAATGCTATGTCATCGAAAACCATCATAGGTACCCATTCGATAGCATTGTTTATGTATGATATAATAGATCCAGATACGATAGCAATATTTGGATGATGTTAATTACTTTACTATAGCACCTCTATTTTCTGTAAGTTGATTACAATTCATATTTCGTGTTATGATAGGTCCTTCTACAGTAACAGTTGGATATTGCTTTAATTATATAATTTAGCTGAGTCCTATTAATTATTGTCATTACATATATTTCTGCATCAATTAGATTTATATAAAAATATATATTTGATTTCTAAGGAAAATTTATATTTTACACCAAGTCTTAAATAAACATACAAAACAAGAAACAAAATATCAAGTAGTGAGCAACACTCACGTCTTTCTTCTTCTTCTTAGATTTTTTCTTTCTGGACAGCATCACAACACTCGTGTCTTTCTCTGCTTCTTAAGATTCAATTTGGACTCCAAATCATCCTCTTCATCTGATGTTGAAATGAGACATTGTGAGTGTGTCAAAGCTTATCACAAGATTCCCAAGAGCTACACCTGAACTCTGCAAACACAAAGGTTTTTTTATTATTAAAAAAAACATCGGCAGAGAGAAAATAAATATACCAAAAGAACTAACACCCGCAGCAAAATAATTCCATCACTTATAACTCTACATTTATCTCTAGAATTTTTATGGAAAGATTCAACAAAACTGACAGCACCATCTGAAGAAAACAACCTAAGAACTCTTCTATTGGAATATGCAAACATAAAGAAACCTCTATTTAGATAAATACGAAATTAAGGCTTTCAGATAATGCTTATATTCTTATAAATTTGAATGGCAATGGTTCCATAAATTTCTCTATCCCATAGGTCAAAGAAAGCGACATTATCGGAAACTTTTCCTCTGCTACCTTTGTAAAATCAGATGATACTGCATGCAGGAACAGAAAAATATGAGTGGTGAATTCGAATGATAATAAGAAAAAATATCACAGTAAGATGAGAGATCAAGTATGCATCAACAAAATAACTAGATCAACAGGAAATAAGGTCGGTCTCCATATTGAGTGCAAGAATGGCTATTTTCTTGTCTCTTGATGGTAATAAATCTTAACATTTTTACCAAAAAAAAAAAAAATGTGAGGCTCTCGCTTCTACACTTGACTCAGAGATTAAGTCAAAGTTTAAAACTTCAACATGCATAATGTTGAAATATATATATATATATATATGAAGAAAAGACATATTTTCTTAATTTCCCCTCTGCTCATATTGATTATCTGTGAAGCTGATTTGGAAATAAACTCCGGTTTATATTTCAACATTATGCATGTTGAAGTTTTAAACTTTGACTTAATCTCTGAGTCAAGTGTAGAAGCGAGAGCCTCACATTTTTTATTTTTTTGGTAAAAATGTTAAAATTTATTACCGTTTTCGTTTATGACAGAATTACAGAGATAACAAAGAAGACTGAAAAACAGAAAAAAAATAAATAAACTAGAAACAGCCACAACTCGAATACGAGATAGCGAGTTGGTACAGATCGGCCCGAGCGAATGACTTAGAAATCGAGTCTATTCCGAACGAGAGCGCAGCAATCAAACGAGAACCGTCGACTACCCCGCTCTTGCCATAGCTCCAAGGAACTAGAGTTCACATCATAGTTGCCACGAGCATCCTCGTAAGGCCAGCCCTCAAACCTTAAAAGAAGAACACCTACAGCTTCTCCGAAAACTAACGGGATCTCCAGGATCTATGACGGACTGATCTGCCACTGTCGACAAGGGAGCCCAAGCGGGCCGTCGAAGTGTCAACTCCAATTAACATCCCAGAATGAACGGATCTCTCCGGAACCAGCCCCCATAGGAACAAATTAGCCGCCATAAAAATTCTAGCGCCTCTACATCTCAGGTCCAAAAACGACCCACCAGCCTCACATTTTTTTATAAGCAAATATCTGAAGGAAAGAGATTAGTAATGTCTAATTGTAAAGTTAATTTATTTGTTTGATCATCAAAGAGGCAGAATAGATTAATTACTTGTCTTCTGATTTGCCTAGAATATCGTTGGCTGTATAATCAAGGAGACGAATCAGACTTAGATTCTGGATTTTTCAAAGATTATATCAGATGTTAAAGTCGCAGGTAACATGGCTTTACTCTTTATCCTTTTGTCGTTAGCATTAAACCTGGGCACCGAAATCACATGTCAAGACATTACAGCCTTCAACTATCTATGCAAACCCCAGTAATATATCCAGATCTAACGAAAATACGTACTTGAAAAAAAAAATTCTAACAAACCCCAAATCTCAAACAGTGAACCAATTACGAGAAACCCTAATCTATAACCAGAAAGAAACTCAAACTTCAAAATCAACCATGGGTTTTAAGCAAAGCTCTTGAACTACATAATCAACCAAGGAAACACAATCTAGGTGAAAATGGGGGAAATCAGCAAATCAAACCCAAAATCGGTGATGAATCGAAAGACAAGACTAATCATTTGTGTGAAAGTAAAACCTAGACAGATCTAAAATAAGAAGAAAGAGTAAGAAACTTATGTATATCGATATCCACCAGGTTTAAGGTCCACAACTTCAACGATGATCTTAGGTCAAACTGAGGACGAATCAAGGGACTCACTCGATAATACTGTTGCAATACAATCTTGGTATTGGAGGCCTTTCGTCTAGGTTTTTCAGAGGAGAAGGAGCGGGAGGAGGAAATTGGAAGAAGAGATTAGGGTTTGGGTGAGCTGGGTATTGTGTAGATCGGAGGAGAAGAGTTCTCGAGACACAAGAGGAGAGATGAATTTTTTTTTTTGTAACATAGTGAAATAAGTTTTTTTCTTAAATGATGAAGACACTTCTAAAAATTTTACATGAAAGAGGGAAAAATGAGAATTGAAAGAGTAAAAAATGAGGTTTGAAAGAGAAAAGTGAAATCAGGTTAAAATTTCGTTAGTTGTTTGGTGTAAAAGCTAATTTTAGCTACCCGCTTAGTGAAATTCTATTATAGTGCTTATCTAATGCTATTATATAATACGGAAATTTCACACTCATCGATGATAGCATTTCAATAAAATATGCTATAACAATATGCTATCAATGTGAACTTTTTATAGCGGTTCATTCACCAAGACACGAGAGAATATAACATCCTCCTTTTGAAAGAGCATTTCAAAATAGAGAACATACCTCTGATATTCGAGTTGATACCTAGCCGAAACCGGGCCCTCGATGGATATGCATGTAATCATACAAAATCTGACATATATAACGTAAATTATGGATATGACCTTATAAAAAAAATATTCTCCAAGAGACATTGGAAGTTAGAGAACTGCACTTCATGTGGAAAACACGTACGGATGTATTGGTACATGTCAGAACCTCGCTTATGGGCATTTGGTCTCCAACATGTATTGTCCTAGATGTGGTGCTCCAAAAAAAATTGATCAACCATTTATATTTTTAATGTTTCTCGGCTTTCCAAGTCTATGTGTTAAAAATGACATTAATATTATTTATATGTTTATGTAAAAAATTTATAATTTACCTTTAAAATTCTTAAATTAGGTTAATTTAGTTATTTATTTACTACATACAAAAAGTACAAATAAATTAATCCAAAAAACGTGTCTGGCTTCAGTATTTTTTAGATTATTATTATTAAAAGAAGTTGTGTATAAAAATGAATAAATGATGTTTTATACAATATATGATTTCAAATGTTGTGATTAAAAGATATTGCCAAAACATGTGACTTAGAATATAAAAAGATGCACTTTTTCAAAAAAAAGATAAAGTTATATACAAAAAGATACAAATAACTTTATCAAAAATATATTAGCGGTCATTGGTATTTTATTGTTATTAATTACAATAGTTGTGATTAAAAGACATAGTTAGAAGATGTGAGTATAGAATAAAAAGATGCATATTTTGCCAAAATTAGAAGTTATATACAAATGTGTATTTGAAATTAATGTTGTGGTCAATTTTTTGTTTTTGTGGATTGTGGGGATTACGTTTTAAGTGAATAATAAACTTTGTTAGAAAAGACCAAAAGAGAAAAATGGGTAGAGGAGAAGAAGAAAAACATTAGGGGAATAAAATAAAAAACGTGAAGGCTGTGTCTAGAAAATGGTAAATGATGTTCTAAACAATAAATAAGAATTCAAATATTATGATTAAAATACATGAGAAAAAGACGCAACTGTAAATGCATATATTCATGAAATTATAACCTATACATGAAAATATAAAAAGAAATTAATTCGAAAAAACATAACCAGTTATTAGTATTTTGATTATTATTATTATTAATAGATAAATTTAGACTTTATCATTTGAAAATAAAATAAAAATATTAAGAATAAATAAATTTAACTTAAATAACAATATATTTATAATATTTAGTTTATTTTTAAATGGCCACCTAATATCCGGTTACACTCATACGTAGACAACATAAATGTCGGTATAAACAGTACTAGGGCGGAGGCACTGCCAATGGTGGAGGGTCAGTTGACTCCACCAAAATTTTTAAAATATTTATGTTTTTTTATACAAAAAAATATGTGACTCCATAAAAATGATCCCATAAAAAAATAATCTGAACAAAAAGTTAATAAGAACTAGATTTTGACACATGCTAAAGAAGCGCAGATTTATATTTTTTAAATATTTTTTTCTTAAATTTATATTTAATAAAATAAAATTAATAACCATTTAATCCAATATATATTAAATGAAAATATGATGACATCGTGCTAAATATGAGATTTTTTTCATGATATTGTTTTATTATATTTTTAATATTTATGGCTCATTATTATTTTTAGTAGATGCTTATCTAACTTTATTGATGTAAAAATGTTTGTGTATTTAAGCTGCTAAATCAATAATCTTGTAATGTTAGTAATATAAGATGTTATATTTGATCTGCTATGTTTTCGATTTAATTATATATATGTAGCTGTTTATTTCAAATAGTATAGTTTTAACACATGAATATGAATTTATTTTTAACTCGTCTTCTAGTAGTCAAAATTTATTATTAATAGTATGGATAATTGAAATCGGTTAGTTTTTTTATTTAAGTTAATTCTAACTTAGTTCAACCCGTTATTTCATTACTAAAAAGTTTTAAAATCAATATTTTGTATATAATGCAATCTTAGTAATATAAGTTTTAACATTTGATCTGCTAGATTTTTTTAATTATATATATATTTTAAATAGTATAGTTTTAACATGTGAATATGTCTTTATAAAAAATTACTATTTTATAAAATTAAGAATATATCAATTAAAATCGCTTAATTCATATTTCTAAATTATCTTCCAATGAACATAAATATTTAAAAATAATTTTATAATAAAAAAATTAATCTATATTTCAACCATTCTTATAGTAGTCTAAGTTTTGAAAATTGATAAAACAATCCTTTAAAAACTGTCATCGTAAAAATATCAATTGTAGTTAAACTCATCATATCTTCCAATAATATAAATATTAAATAATTTGAATATTTTATTAATCTAAGAAGATATCAACTGAAATTAGTTAATATATTTTCTTAACCCGTCTTCAAGTAGTCAACATTTTTAATAGTGTAGATAATTAAAACTGGTTAATATATTTTCAATTCGTTTTATGTTTTGTAATGGTCTAAATATAAATATTTTATGTTAATTAATAGATAAAAATGTAATTAAATTATTTTAAAATTTTAAGAATAAAAACGAATTCAGTAATTATTTTTTTCTTAAATTAAGAAGTTTAAAATATTTTTGTAAAATTTTGCTATAATAAATATATATATATATATTAATTAAAAATAAGATACTATTTGAAATTTGTGAAAATATACTTTTGTTTTCGTTTATCATTTTATACTAATTAAAAGATATTGTGCCAATTGTGAAAATATATTTTGAATAAAATCATAAATAGAGAATATTTAGAATAAAATATAATTTAAATTATTTTATAATAATTTTAATAATAAATTCGAAATTAATAATTATTTTAAGTAAATTTAAAAATAAAATAGTTTTTATAATATATATATAATATATTCTCTAATTTCGAAATATAAATATATTTTCTAATCTTTAAATATAAATTTCTACCAATAATATTATATAATTTCGAAATATTTTTTAATTTTGAATTTCTATTTAAAATTAAAAAATATATTATAAATATTATAAATATATTTTTGAATATAATAATTAATTAGAGAATATTTAGTGTGGCCCACATATAGTTCAAAATCAAATAATTACAAAATACCCTTAATAAAACCTAAAAATCTTTATTAAATGCAGTGACACAATCCATAATATGACACATGACTAAAAGTTATTTTTTTTTTAAAGAATCACCTATTTTAATAATATAGATTTAATATATAGCTAATGGGTTTAGTTAAAATTTAGTGTTATTGGGTTTAGCTTTTATTCAAGCCCACTTGATTAAATAAGAAACTAATAAACTTATAGTTTTAATTAAATATCATTAAATAGTTTCAGTAAACACAAGAAAAGAACGAAACCTAAATTAATTAACAAACATTTTACCTTTCTCGTCTAGTCGACTGCGTCTGTCTCGTTCCCATCACAGCTTCACAAAGCATTTTTTGCTTCAATTTCAGGTTATATAACTCTTCACTTTTTTTTTATGTTATACTTTGTCATACTATACTTTTTGTTAAAACAAAGATAATTATTGACTTGTTCATAACAAATTCACAGACATAATTAGAATTTATATTTATGATTTAAATCTTTAATGTTTAAGTTTGTATCTAGAAATAGGCTAATTTTTATTTTATAAATAGTGGAACGATTTCTGAATTTGAAAAGAAAAACTCCGACCGATGATGTTGATTTAGATGATTTGCCTTATGATTCCGGTGAAAGAAAAAGAATATTGGAATATCATCCTAATCAAAGAGATGAAGTAAAACACAAGTATTTGACTAGAGGCCCTTGTCAACCTCGTGGTCATAGTTTTAAACAACGTCTTATAGGAAATACACCAAGGAGGTTTAATCCTTGCTGGTTTGACCAATATGGTGATTGGTTGGAATACAATGTGAAAAAGAAAAGGCATATTGCTTATGTTGTTATTTGTTCATCAACGAAAAAAAAAGTGGCAATATTGGATTTGTCACAGAGGGATTTGATTGTTGGAATAAATCTGAGAGATTGGTTGGTCATGTATTTGCGTCAACAAGTAGCTTTCTCAATATAGCTATGAAGAAGTGCGAGGATTTGATGAGACAAGGTCAATCAATTAAACATGCTCTGCACAAGCAAACTGATGTTGTGAAAAATGAGTATCGTATTCGACTAAATGCTTCAGTCGATGGTTCTAGATACTAATTGAGACAAGGATTGCCTTTTCGTGGTCATGATGAAACAATAGATTCTAGTAACCAAGGAAATTTCTTGGAGCTAGTGAAGTATACTGCTGAACAAAATGAAGCAGATGGTCTTCATCCTCGACGTACTCAAGCACTTTACTCACAGAACAAAACAACTCAACTAACCAGTTGTATTCTCAAATATAAATTCATATTCAGATGGTCTTGGAGCTAGTGAAGTATACCCAAAGAAGTCAAGCAAATAGTCTTCTCAAATATATCCACGCTTTTGATTTTGTATTCTACCTATTCTTGATGCTGCATCTTTTGGGACTCACGAAAAATTTGTCAATGGCATTACAAAGAAAAAATCAAGACATCCTAAATGATGTCTCACTAGTGGAATCCACTAAGTGTCAACTACAAAAGTTCAAAGATGATGGATAGGATTCGTTCGTGAAGAGAGTTTCAACTTTTTGTGAGAAACATGACACTGAAATTCTCAATATGGAGAATGATTTCATCGATTCAAGGAAGCCAATCAAAAAGACCAACATGACCAACTTGAATTACTACCAAGTCCATTGTTTTTATACTGTATTGGGTATGCAGCTTCAAGAGTTAATGACCTCTTTAACGAGGTAAACTCTGAATTACTCGTTTGCGTATCAGCTTTAAGTCCTGTTGATTCATTTCGTGGGTTTGATAAAGAAAAGTTGTTGAGATTGGCTAAACTTTATCCTGAGGATTTTAGTAGTGTGGAGTGCATATCTCTTGAGCAACAACTTGACATTTATATTGATAACTTACGAGAAGATGTACTGTTTGCTGATCTGAAAAATCTTGGAGACTTGTCGCGAGTGAAGGTAGAAACAAAGAAACATCTTTTGCATCATTTGGTTTATAGGCTTTTGAAGTTAGCTATGACTTTGCTTGTTGCTACCGCAACCGTTGAGAGATGTTTTTCAGGAAAGAAGATCGTCAAGACAGTTTTACGGAATCGCATCGGTGATCAGTTTATGAGTGATTGTCTTATTTGTTTTATCGAAAAATATATATTTGAAAATATAACAAATGAAACCGTGATTAAAAATGTTTCAAGCTATGAGTGATCGTAGAGTACATATGTAGTTTTTCTGTGATTTATAAACAATATTTTTTAATATTTTTCTGCCCTTGAAATAAAAAGTTTCTGGCTCAGCCATTGACTAAATACATATACTTTTGAAATCATCTAAATTATTTTTAGCGTAAAAATAATATTTTGATTACGCAAAGCATCTATACGCTATGTAACTGACCACCGCAATCACATTAACAACACTAGTTTATCTATTTTATAAAATGTAATCGTGTTAACAACACTAGTTTATATATTTAAAAAACATCAGTTTTGGTATTTTTGCTTCAGAATGTAGGATAGTTTGGCTAAAGCCACGAGAAAATATATATACTTTTTAAAGAAATAATTAAAAATATAAATTAGTTATCACAACCTTTTTTATATTCCATTTTGTCAAATTCTTTTCCATATGAAATTATACATTGATAGAATGTATTGGTGAGTTATAATAGTCGGCAGAAAAATGAACAATCTCCGAATACTAAGTCTAAAAGAAGAAAACTAAATCGACATATTAACAGAATATCTCCGAAAATTTAAACCGATAGAAAATAACTTTTTCGGAAAAAGACACCATGAAAGGGAGCTAAATCCTATAACTAAAACAAACATAACTTGATAGAAAATCAAAAACAAAGAAATGACTCTCCAAACTTACAATCCAAAGCACTTACAAAGATTTTTGAACGAGATGTATCGTTGTTGTCCACGGCCCACCAAACGACACCATCAGCTTCTTGAACAACCACTGAAAGATACACCCTCAGATCCAAAGAACCAAGATTTTATAACCCGACAAGAAGAAACCAAAACTAGCTCCACTGCTTTCCCGGATGCGGTTGGGAGAATTTCGCTGAACAAGTTTTTAATGCATGTCAAGAAGCCAATGGTAAAACATTGATTTGTTTGATCCGATTTGCAAAAATCAACACATGCAAAGGTTTGTAACCACTTACAACGCTTCTTGATTAAACGATTCAAAGAATCATACTACTCTATCAATATAGAAATGACCGATATGACAATTATTTTCTGACATTTAGGAGAACTTCAAATCACAAATGCATTTGACGCTTCTAAAGTCATTATAAACCCAACTTGCTCGGAAGCTGAAGAATTTCTGACAATGTAAGTTTATGAAGGTCATTTTTACTGCACAATTAAAATGTTTGGCTTATATATCGACTACAAAATATTTTGATTTTTTAGGCTATCTGATGATGGTCTTGCTCTCGCTATATGTGAACAAGGAGAGGCTGTGGTCAATAGGAAAAAGCACAAACCAGAACAGTGGGCAGAGTTTCTTGAGCTTTGTATATCAGAAGTACTTATGGCTAACGAGGTACCCATATAATAATTTAGATTAGTTGCATTCTTTTTTCATATGTTTTTACTTATGTTTATATTATGGGTATTGTAATGGATAAAGGAAGGAAAATTCAGTGTTAAAGGCACCATATATGCCAATGATATGGATTATGCTTTGTTTTACTTTAACCATGCCAAATGCAATAAAAAGGTCATAAAAATAAAATCTGTCAAAGAAAAAGATTTGTTCCGTTGTGACGAATGCAAGGAAAATGTCACAGACGTTTCATCCAAGTATGTTCTCTTTCACAATAGTTTTTTAAGCAAAAGGTTTCTATGTTTTGAATGCGATATCTCACTATTTATCCTATGCAGGTTCAAGTTACATCTTATTGTGAAAGATGAAACAGCAGACATAAAGTTCATGCTACTTGATTCCGTTGTTGAGAAACTCATTGGGATATCAGCCGAAACACTGCTAGATGGATCGTTGGATGAGGTTATTCTAACATCATATCCTTAGTGTCTTATTACACAAAATCATTTAAACGTTAAGATTAAAGTATTGCTTCTTGATATTGAAGATGGAAGATCCAACGATACTGCCTGATGCTATAATGGATTTGGTTGGAAAAACATTTCAGTTTGGAGTGTTGGTAAACAAGGACAATGTTTTTTTGGGGATCAGAAATCTATAAGGTTGGAAAAACTTGGTCTATTGATGAAGTACTCAAGATCGAGGAAGGATCAGAGCCTCCTAATCCATTGGATTCGGCTATTTCCAGTGAGCAAGTAAGTTTATCCTATAAGCAAGTAAATTTATTTTTCCAAAATAGTTATTATGCAAATGCATGATTATAGTTTTCCATTGAAAGTATTATTCTTATAAGATCATATTATGTTTATTTTTCAGGTTTCGTTGATTGATATTAACAGTCAAGAAAATTCAGATGTTTGTTTAACTCCCTTGTCCAAGCCCAAAACGGAAGTAGATTTGGCTAGTATCAACTCGGCTACTAAAGAGAAATGCTTAAAGACTATCAAGATCGATGATCAATGATTTTAGTTAAAACGATTTTTTGGATTGATCTATTCATTATCGGATCATTTTGGTATTTTTGTTAAACAATGCTTTGGTTTTAGTTTTGTGTTTTTATATACATTTCGTTTCTATTTTACTCATTTGAAATTGCCTTTTATCAATAGTTATTAGAACTTAGCCTAAATAGAGAAGTCTTAGTTGTAGAGAAGTATTGGTTATTTACAATCTAAGCTTCCATTTGGGCTAATTTATTAATAAATTAGACATTAATTAAAGCCCAAATTAATTATGGGCCATTATAATAAGAATGAAGTTGAAACGATATATGTTTATTTGTCATTCAGAAATTAGCAAAAAACGGTAAAGTGCAGTGGCGATTAAAATAAACTTTTTTCAATCTTGGCACTGCAATCTAGCGAGTGATAGTAACAGAATCGTGGTTACTCAAGAACTCATCCAACAAGGTAACTCATAATTTTGCATTAGAACGATGTTGAGAATTAGGGTTTGTCTTCTTGGAATTTCATATTTATATTGAGATAAACCGATGGTGCCGTCTTTCAACAACTCATCTATTCTGCAACTTGAATATGGTGCCTTTAAAAATATTTCTCTATTTTTAGATGCAGTTTAATTCATATTGTTTTTGATACATGCATGTAGTGATTTTTGATTTAGACTTATTAAAACTTGCAGACAACAAATCGTGTGATGAAACACCCACTATTTTTCGTGCATATGCTTCCACGCAGGTGTAGAAGGAGTTTGGCATGTAATCTTAGTATGCCAATCTCATTAAGGCCTATTTTTTAAGGTGATTTTATTTCTGGCAATAATTGTTTAAACTTGTGTCGCAGATTATACCGAAAAAGTTCTTTAATAGCTTTATACTTGGAAAAACAGATGTTACAATCGGTGTCTCACATCTGATTTAAGGCGAGAAGAGTTTCCTACAAACGAGTTGCTGATAGGCTTACAGATGTTTGGAGACGGTTCATCCGAGCTCATGCATTAGATGAGTTAGATCTTCTAATTTTTGAGTATCGTGAAGGTGCTGATTTCCATATGGTACACCAGTTTGGATCAAACGTTTCTGAGATCACATATCAAAAAACAGCAGAATTAATGGAGACTGAAGAAGGTAGCACGAGTAAGTGTTTTTTTCACTTATTTTCCAGACAATTTCTTATGATTTCTAATGTTTTGACCAATAATCGAGATGATTTTTGAAATGAATACAGCACCTCCGATGGAGACTGGAGAAGGTATCACGAGTAAGTGTTTTTCCACTTATTTTTCAGACAATTACTGATGATTTCTAATGTTTTGACTAATAATCGAGATTTTTTTGAAGGAAATACATCACCTCTGATGGAGACTGGAGAGAGTAGCACGAGTAAGTGTTTTTCCACTTATTTTCCAGATAATTTCTGATGATTTCTAATGTTTTGACTAATAATTGAGATGATTTTTGAAGGATCTGAGGAGAAGTTTGTTACTTTAAACGTCACGAGTGACGGTATAAAGCGAAGCAGAATCTAAAATTATTCCTTTATATTTTTGTTTTAAGTATTGTTACATGATTTGTATGTGTTCATTTTGCAGTATCTTCCTAAGTCCTTTGTGGATGCAAACGACTTGTGGACGGTTGCTGGTAAAACCATATTTATGGTCAATGATGATGGACAGAAATGGTCCGATGAGCTTGCATTCCATTTGGATACTGATAGGAGACATATTCATTTGGCTGGCGGCTTAAGAGAATTTCTGATAGCAAATAATGTCAAGGCCAACCAAAGAATCACGCTTCAGCATTTCTGGCAAAATACCTCCAGTCCTGATGCTCTCCTCCAATAATGTCTGAATTCGTCTAACTCTTTATGATCCTATGTTTCGTTTCGTTTAGTTTTGTCAAAAACTTATGTTTAATGTTTGCTTGGTTATGTATGTTTGAACTCACGTGGTACTATTTTTATTTTTGCTTAGGACTTCTTTTAACTTATGGCAAGTACTTTTGGTTTTGGATTAAATTGCTTTCTAAGTTATTATGGATTGTTTTAATTTAAGAATATTTTCGAGGACAAAGATATATAGATTAATAAATTTCCATATCAAATCTAAATTAATTATATGGAATATAAACTAAATATGAATCTTTAAAAAAAAAATTATGTTTCGTTGTTTACTTTTCTTCATCTAGTGTTCAAATATTCATTTAACCACAACTAAAACATATTAACTTTGGTTCACTATTTGCTATATTTATTATCTTAGCACTAAAGAAAGACAAACTCTTTTCTCTCCGGCACTAGCTTCGAGAAATTCTTTTACACAGCAGTCTCTTCCGAAAGAAGTCAAACTCTCCCTTTTACCCTCCTTTGTTTCAAATCTTACCTACTAAAACAACCCAAAAAGAGAAAGTTTTGGTAAGGACCTTCGGTCCTCCGGCGGGAGTCCGGCCAAAGGAGCTCCTTAACGCGGCAAAGGAGCCTCCTCATCACCACAAAGCTCCCCCCAGCGGTCCCTCTGCTCCCCACCGGCGAATCTCCATGGCACTGAACTTCTTCCTTGAGCTTATCCTCTTCATGTCTGTCTGAAGAAAGAAGTACAAGCCACCGGAATTTACATCTGTGTTTTGTCCACCTTGGTATTTCAAAAGTGAGACTCGACTGGTTCAACTCGTCCACTGATTGAAAAACCAAACTCACTTTTCTACAACATCTCCTACTCTGAAGCGCAAATCATCCAGAGTTAGAGGAAGCTTCAGCTAAACCTACCTAGCCCAAATGGAAAAGCGTTACACCTACGAGGAAAAAGGCAAGGCCCATCGATCCGCCTCTAGGTCCCCTGCCCCGAAAAGAATCAGGGTTCCACCCCTTGATACTTCTGATCTAATCCGGGACAATGCCCTCACACTTATCGGCAGACTTACTAACCCTGAAGAGCAAAGAATCTGGCCAATGATCTCCTACTTTGCGAAAAGATGGGGTATCAGTGGAAGGGTTATAGGGTCGGACTTGGGAAACTCATGCTTCCAATTTCGTTTCGATACAGAGGAAGATCTGCAAGCTGTGCTGGAAAATCGACCGTATCACTTCGCTAGATGGATGATTATCCTACAGAAATGGGAGCCAATAATCTCTCCATCCTTCCCATCAGAAATACCTTTTTGGATTGATATCAAGGGCATTCCACTTCACTACTGGAAGGAGAGCCTCATACGGGACATCGGGATGGAGATAGGACACTTCGAGGACAGCGAGATATCTAAAACAGCAGTGAAGGTGAAAGTAACTGTCAACGGCCTAAAACCCCTGATGAAAGAGACCATCATCGAGTTTGAAGGAGGGGTTGAAACAACTATCTTCTTCGAATACCTCAAGCTCGAGAAACACTGCTCAACGTGTCATAAACTGAGTCATGTGGCAACCAACTGTCCAAGAATATCACATAACAGAGGAGCGATTGAGCCTCCTCGTTCTGCTGGACATACGCTAGCTCTGACCAAACCGGTACCTGAAGCAACAACAACATCTAGAGCAAAAGATTTCAGCCAACGAGTAGACAGGCACGGCAGACCTTTTGGAGATAGACCGTCGCTACACCCAGTGGCCCGACCTGCTACTGAGAGGTCTGTGATACAACGGGAGGTAACACAAGCAAAACGTGACCACAGAGCTGTCCCCACTAAGCTCCCGACACATAGGCAAACCACTCAAAGAGATACATCTCCAAAAGAAAAAGAACCTGATCTACGTGAACATCTCCGTAGAAGACAGCAAGCTCCTTCTCAGATATGGCGAGAGAAGCCAACACAAACTGCCACTCCCTGTAACGAGAGAACAACTCCGGTAGGGCAACAAAGACTACCTCTGGAGAGAAATTTGGACAAGGAACAATTCCAACCTCTTCACGAGATATCAAGAGAAAATATCATGAATGAACTCCAAGAGGTTACCATTCAATATATTAATTGCGGGGATCCTAGAGAGAGTGCAATCAGACGGCAGAGAGTCATAGAAGGGGAAGCACGCGGCCTAATGGAAGAAACTGCTGACCTCATAATCGCAGCTACGGAAAACAATGCCAACATTACCCAAACGAACTCTGCCCTCGACGCCTCGGGAGAGCCAGAATGTATGAGCACTGATCCGAGTGACCCAACTTTCTCAGTTATTGCACCATCTGTTGCCCCGGCAAAGAAGAAGAGGGGAAGACCAAGCACCAAGAAAGCAATTGCTCTAAGCCCACGAGTCTGGACAGGACCGGCGTCACGTGCACGGCAAGTCAGACAAGTGAGACAGTCCCCCAAACGCAGAGCCTCAGGACCGAATAGAGCATCCCCACGCATCATCAAAACAAGTTCTGGCCAGTTAATCACAGCAAAGAACGCACAGGGTCAAACTGCGGAAGCGAGCACATCAATAGCACCACCGCGAAGCACCATAATACCGGCTATCTCGAAGACGAAATCGGATTTTCGTCTTCCGGGAAGTCGTCCTCCTTAGCGGTATTGAGCTGGAACTGCTGCGGTTTGGAGAATCCCGCAACAGTTCGAAGAATTAAGGAGCTAAACCACGAGATTGCTCCTGATGTAATTTTCCTTATGGAGACTAAGAATACTGATGCCTTTATTCTGGAAAAATTGTCTTTCTTAGACTCCATGAATAACACCTTTGTGCCACCATCTTCCACAAGTGGGGGTGGACTAGCTATCTTCTGGAGGAAAGATCTAGAACTCCAAGTCATATATGGTTGTAAGAACTACATTGACGCTACGGTCAGATACAAAGGACAACGCTTCTTCGCCACCTTTGTATACGGTGAACCAGATCATCAAAAACGGAAAGCTATATGGGATGAGCTCAGCCAGATTGGAGAATTCAGAGATGCCCCATGGTTCCTTACGGGAGACTTCAACGACATAAGGGACGAGTCTGGAAAATCAGGAGGGATTAACAGAACTGAATCGTCCTTCGGTACTTTCCGAACGTTTCTATCCCAAAATGATCTCTTCGATATACGCCACTCGGGAAATTTCTTCTCGTGGATGGGAACCCGACATTCGCACACAGTCCACTGCCGTCTCGACAGGGCACTCTCCAACAGTGCATGGGCAGCGCAATATCCATCCGGCCGCTCCCATTACCTCAGATATGAAGGGTCTGATCATAGGCCTCTGGTCACATATTTCAAGCCATCAAAGCCAAAGGGGAAAGGCATCTTCCGCTATGATAGGAGACTGAGACAAAACCCCGAAGTATGTAAACTCGTGGAAGAAGCTTGGACAGCTAATCCCGACGCTTCTGTGGAGCAACGAATAATCAGATGTCGTAATGCAATCTCTCATTGGAATAAATTACATTACGTAAATAGCCAAAAGGCCATCCTTGCACTAAGAGAGAAGCTCGACGCAGCCATGACTGCCTCATCCGCAAATCCAGGAAGTATCTCCGAACTCAATCAGCAATTGAAGCTAGCATATCAAGCGGAAGAAGAGTACTGGAAACAGAGGAGCCGCACGCTTTGGCTTGCTCTAGGAGATAAAAATATTGGCTTCTTCCATGCCACGACAAAGAATCGTTATGCAGCCAATAAATTCTCGATAATTGAGGATGGAAGTGGAAAAGCGTACTATGAAGAGGAGGAGATTGTTAAAGTCATCTCAGATTACTTCCAGGACATCTTCATATCACGCAACGAGGATTGCCTAGCCACTGTCTCAGAGGCCCTCACGCCTTGTATCACCGCCGAAATGAACGAAGCCTTAATAGCAAGTCCGACTATGGAGGAAGTCAAAGAAGCACTGTTTTCGATCCATCCCGACAAGGCACCGGGACCCGACGGCTTCCCGGCCAGCTTTTTTCGATCCAATTGGTCTCTTGTAAGCAAGTCTTTGACAGAAGAAATCATAAGCTTGTTAGCAAATGGGCGTTTCCCTCGCAGCCTCAACAAAACCCACGTTAGGCTCATCCCCAAGATCCCAAGTCCAAAATCAGTTGCGGATTATCGACCAATTGCTTTATGCAATGTGTACTACAAGATAATCTCCAAGATACTTACCAAGAGGATCCAACCAATCCTCCATCTGATTATCTCTGAAACGCAATCAGCTTTCGTCCCGAACCGAGCGATATCAGACAATGTGTTAATCACCCATGAAACACTGCACTTTCTGAAGAGTTCGGGAGCAACAAAACACTGCTCTATGGCGGTGAAAACAGATATGAGCAAGGCATACGACCGACTCGAATGGAGTTTTATCACGGCGGTTCTCGAACGCCTCGACTTCCATCCGAAATGCACTAACTGGATTCTTCAATGCATTTCCACGGTCTCCTACTCGTTTCTTATCAACGGGTCAGCTCAGGGGGAAGTATTACCAATGCGTGGGATACGCCAAGGAGACCCGTTATCACCTTTTATCTTCATTCTTTGCGGGGAAGTCCTCTCCGGACTGTGTCGAAATGCCCAGCGCAGGGGTACTCTACCCGGTGTCAGAGTTTCAAGAGGCAGCCCCCGAGTGAACCATCTTTTATTCGCGGACGATACCATGTTCTTTTGCAAAGCTAACGAAATATGCTGCAAAGAACTCACCTTGATCCTCGACAAGTATGAAAGAGCTTCGGGTCAATTGATAAACTTGGAAAAATCCTCCATCACCTTCGCAAAGAAAACGTCAATGGAGCATAAAAATTTGATGAAGACACTGCTCGGAATAAGCAAAGAGGGAGGTCAGGGTAAGTACCTTGGGTTACCGGAAAGCTTCGGAAGAAGCAAGAAAGACCTCTTCTCCCAAATTGTGGATCGCATCAAACAAAAGGCTGTCGGATGGTCCACCAAGCAACTATCAGTCGCAGGAAAGCTTACTATGATTAAATCTGTCCTATCGGCCATTCCCACCTACTCCATGACGTGCTTCAAACTTCCACAAAGCCTTTGCAAGAGGATCCAATCCGCTCTTACAAGGTTTTGGTGGGATGAAAATTCGGGTAAGAAGAAGATGTGCTACCTATCCTGGAGAAAGCTATCTAAATCCAAGAGGGACGGTGGACTTGGCCTAAGGGATATTAACTGCTTCAATGATGCATGCCTAGCCAAACTGAGTTGGAGACTACTCAACAAACCTGACAGCCTAGTTTCGAAAGTCCTCTTGGGCAAATACTGCTCAAAAGAACATATCCTCAACGTCGCACCACCGTCCTCCTGCTCTCACGGATGGCGCAGTGTCCTTATTGGACGGGATCTGCTGAAGACACAACTTGGCAAGTCTTTGGGGAATGGAAAATCCACGGCTATATGGTCGGATGCTTGGCTATCTACCAAGATGGTCTCTGCTCCAATGGGACCCCCGACAGAGGCTTCTTGTGACTTACCAGTGGCTTACCTGTTTGAAGAAGACTCCAACCGATGGGATTTAACCAAACTTCGAACTCTGTTACCGGATTATGTTGATCATACCAGGCTATTGAGGCCAAGTACGAGCGATAAGGAGGATAGATACGTATGGATACCGAGTAAGAATGGACTCTACTCGGTTAAAACAGGATACCATACCGCTGTTTCACTCTTCGATGAACTCCATCCGCAGGCAACCGAACCTGCGACCGTGGACTTCAAGTGGAACCAGCTCATATGGAACACACCCAGCTCACCAAAACTGAAAGTGTTTATCTGGAAAATAGTCCAACAAGCGATCCCGCTCGGAGAAAATCTGCTCAGACGCGGTCTGCTGGACAATGCGTGCTGCCTCAGATGTGGCGAGCTTGAGACAACAGAGCACGCTTTTCTCCATTGTGAGTTTGCGACAAAGGTTTGGCGGTTACTTCCTCTTAAAACCCCTGCAGTTTCTTCTTCTTTCCCTGACTTCCAGTCAGCTCTAAAGGCATCGTCCGATATGATCTGCCTCCCCCCGACCGGTATAGGATTGGGTCCACTCTTCCCTTGGCTATGCTGGGCCCTCTGGTCAGCAAGGAACCACCTCATATTTGAAAACAGGACCTTTTCTCCTGAAGAAACCGTTCTAAAAGCTATAACGGACGCTCGAGAGTGGCAGCTTGCACAAGCTGAGGTAAAAGTGACAGCCACCACTACCGCCCGAGAACTGCTTCCTTCACCTCCGCCAAGCATCGACCCGGCTACAGTGACAGTGTTCACAGACGCCTCTTGGCAACAAGCCTCCAACCGTGCAGGTCTGGGAGGTATTTTCTTCGATTCATCAGATTTGGAGATTTCACAATACAGCTCAACAGATATGTTTGTGTCATCACCCCTAATGGCAGAGGCTTTAGCCATCCTGGCTGCGCTTACATATGCTTTAGAGATGGGATACACAAAACTGGTGATTAAATCAGATGCAAAAGAGCTAATTCGCACCATCAACACAGGCGAGCAAAACGGCGAGCTCTATGGTCTGCTTGCAGACATACACCACGCCTGCTCCCTTCTATCATCTACTGCTTTCTATTTTATTCCCCGTCTTGAAAATTCTATCGCAGATTCAATAGCAAAGAACGCCCTTATGGCCTCTTCTTCGCCACCTCTGTATCAAGCTACTTAAGTCTACTTATTTAATATAATGAAGTTGATCAAAAAAAAAAAAACTTTGGTTCACTTTCCAATATTTGTAATCATTATGTTTACTGATTTTTTTTGACAATTACCATATTATATTAATCTAATAATTTTTTCTCATTCAATTTTACATCAAACAACTAACAATATTATAGATTCAGTTGAATGCTCTATATTCGTACTTGAATATCTTTTACATATCTAAACTAACCATAACTTATCGAAATCTTTTAAGAATTAAAATATGTATATTATAGGTATGAATATTTTACATATCTAGAGGACGATAATGTCAATATTCATTTAACTTAATAAATGTTACACATTGAATTATTCCATCAATCAAAATATTCATAGTTAATTTGCTTTACTCTTTTTTAAAAGAAATTTTCCATGTTCAATTAACACAATAAATGTTTCACATTCAATTTACACCAAACCTTTAAACCTAATCAAAATTTTCGAATTGTCTATATATATTGGCATAAGCAAGGTTCTTTGTCTTCATCATAAACAAAAAAAATCTCACGAAATCATAATTATTATTGTTAAACTCTTCAAACACCAAAAGAAAATATGGATGATTTTATAAATTTGTATGATCTTGATGGTATTGAATCATGTCTGAATATTCGAGGAAACATCATACGGAAGTGGTCACAAGTCATTGCATGAATGGTTTTCAGATTCATGTAATCATAGCTGATGAATATTTAAGTTTTCTTCACCCAAAATTTAAATAATACTTTGCTGTTTTTGATCTATATTCTAAACATTTTGTTAAAGACTTCTATTTTTTTATAAATTATTTTGTTACAAGGTTACAAAATCGAAGCTATCATACCCCAGATGTTTATAGACAAATTCAAGGACAAATTTGAAGAGGGGTCTTGGATGGGTATCGAGAATTTCGAAGTGATCCATATCAACCGAAAGTTTAGAAACACATATGCTGAAAAGAAGATTTTGCTTGAAGAATCAACCCAAGTTGACAACCACTACAATATCTCTAATGATATGTACTATAAGTTTGTGATCTTCAAAAACATCTTGCAAAGGCAATGTTGAACATCTCTACACTATTGGTATGTTGGTTTAATTTTCAAAATATTAGTTTGTTGCATGTTTATAAAATCTATTATAAAACTCGTGATATTTATTCAAAATTTTATGTTATTTAGATGTAATATGGGCAATCATGTGGATTGGACCTCTCACCACAACTCAAGATTACAAAATTCATTTTAAGATCAAGGAAAGAGAGTAAGCATTCAATTAACAAAAGTTATGTTATATTTTTGATATCTTTGTTGATGCATGAATTATATCTAATTTCTATAAATTTTATGAAGCAACATATACATCAGTTGTGTTGCAAAGGGTAGGGTTGCTATGAAGTTCAATGATCTTTGGAACTCAAGTGGAAATTACCACTACAAGAAATTAGAGTATATATAGCACCCGAAAAACGCTATATATTACTATCATAGCGGTTTAGTAAACGCTCTATCTGCCCCCGTTATAATAGATCAGACACTTTATATAACGTTTTTTCGTTATGCTACAATAGAGTTATTTACAATAGCATTTAGTGTTTTGCTATTATATTATATACAATAGCATTTTATTTTTGTTATTTATATATATATATATATATATATATATTGATTATATATAGATTTTGAATTTATAAATTATTATTTTCTGAATATATAAAATAAAAAACGTTGAAGATTAACAAAATGAAAATATTTTATTAATTTAAAAAATTTACAAAATTTAAGTCATAAAACCACAAATAACTTCAAATGAGCTTAAAAATGAAGATCACACACAAAATCCACTTTGGCTTGTGAAAAATGCTTATGTAACGATGTTCTTGTTCCTCATCCCATCAACTCCCATTACTGCAGCTGAATGTAGATTTCTATGTAAAGTTTTCGACTTCCATTTGTTTTCTACATCACCACTCTCGTTCCATAAAGTAACAGCGTGATCACTTCCTCCCTTACTGATCTAACATTGAAATCTTTTGAACTAGAATCTCTTACATTGTCTCAACTTCTTCTCTTCAGTTTCCTCTCTGAAGATCTTCTTCCTTCCACCTCTCGCCTCCGTTGTTGCCTGTATGGTTGAGATAAAAACCACATAGTTAGATTCCTTGGTAAACGGACATAATGAAAGCTTCCAAAAGATGTGTTCCTAGAGACATTGCAAAACCCGGACAATCAGATCATGACTCATCGACTCAGCAGTAGCTCAAGATTCCATAATTTTATGAATCAAACAACAGAAGATACAACTTAGGCAAAAGCTGAGTATCCAGAACCAGCACTTGCACCAGATACAAGAGCTGCATTAGTGCCAAATGCTAGAGGTGGATTATTCACATCCCCATCGACCTTATTTAACCCAAAATAAAAAAACGCAAGTCAGAGAAAGATTAGACATGCCAGAATCTTCTGATAATCTCACTCTAGACATTTGAATATGATAAAATACCTTATCCCATTTCGATTTCTTGTTTGGTCTACCATCACGAGCAGCAATGTCAGTTGGTATGGAGGGCAATCCGCTAGTAGCTAAAGTCGGGACACCTGAGATCTAGCTGAAATATATAAACAAAACCAAACTGACAACTTTTGTTTTTAACTCCCTGCGACTTACACACACCTGGGATGGGGATGTTAGGCTTTTGAGCAGCGAAAACCGTCCCAGGTTGAGTCCCAGCAGAAAAAAATTAAGCGAGCTATTATTCATAACTATCAAGAAATTCATTAGGTCTATAGCAAACAATCCGATAGTTTTCCTGACTTTAACACAAAACGAAGGGAACATCGGATTTTGTATGATGTCCCCGAATTACAAATTCAAAAGATAATCCACTATAGAAATCATATACATCCTAACAGCTTAACTCAATTAGATGACTAAAATAGATCCAACCAACAATCGATCACATCATATAACATATTAAACCCAGATGATCTGATGATCGATGAAAGAAGTGAAAATCAACTGGAATGAAAAAGACAACATGATTCTAAACGATAATACCAAAAAGAGCATCGAATCCAAGAGATACATGTGAAGGAGCAAGCTGAAAGGAATCGAATAACAAACAAACACGAGACAGATCGAAAGTATTTCAGCAGAGATCGATAGAAGAGTAAGAAATCAGATCATAGATGCGTATGAAACGCTTACCTCGACGATTTCGCAAAAAGAAGAGGATAGTGTAGCGGCTTGGTTGAAGAAAAGAGCGAGCTAGGGATAGGTGACACACGATGAGAACTTTCTTCTTCACCGGAGGCTTGAGGCGGCAGCAGAAACAAGTACGTCTTGTTTGAAGACCAAATTAGGGTAAGATGATTTTGTGAGAGAGTGAGAAAAAAAAATAGTTGTTTTTTTCTATTATAAGTGGTAAAAAATTATGTTAGAGGGAATCTGAAAATATTAGGCGCTTGTTTTTCGCTAAGTGTTATGCGGGAAAAATGAATTATTTTTCCGTTTCGACTATTCATAGCGTTTTATAACTAAAAAAGTGCTATGTATGCTACGTCTCTAAAAGGCGTTCGTATAACTAAAATCGGATCACCAAACATAGCGTTTGTATTTTAACAAACGCTATCTAAAATTGAGGGATATGTAAACTATAGCAGAAAGACATAGAACACTATCTTCTATTGCTATTAATACTCCAATTTCTTGTAGTGTACAAAAATGTTGTGTGTTTGAGATTTTGGCGCATTGATAATTCTCCAAGTAAGAAAAATTCAAGTTAATATATTTTATTTTGATGATAAAACATAATTCTAAGCATAATCTTAATATATCACTCAAACAAATTTTTTACTATATATTTAGGAGTACCAATACTTGAAGATTTTGGTGATATCTCGAATGTTATCTTTGATCCAGAAATTGAAGAAACCACTTCCATCAAAGAGTGGTAAATTATTTACATTTAATTATAAAATTTTGCATCATTTTAACAAAGCAAATAATTATTTATATTTAAAAAAAAAATTCAGGATTTAATATTGGCGAATGCAAAAACTCTTGAAGTGGTTACAATTCCAAGTATTGTGTTCCTACTTTATTATGTCATAACTCTTTTGAATTTATTTTTAATCGGCCTGTAATATTTTACAGAATTTTTTTTGATACAATTCTCGGTTATTTATTAAGGTACTATTTATGAAATTGCTTTTATGTTTATGATATATGTCGTTGTTATTGTTATTTATCTTAAGATACACTGCATGTTTATTTAAAATTTGTTAATCTCAATGCAAAATAATAATATTAGTAGGTAAATGTCAACTCAGTATTTAAATCATGATATTTATTATATGAACCAATTCAATATTTTTATTGTTAAAAATATTACAAATAATCAAAATTATTTCAGTAATAAAACAATTGGTTAATTTTCATGCAACGAAATGATGCATGTAGATATATGTCAACTCAATATTTAATTAATGATTTTTATCTAATTAATATAAATAATTATTTTCCTATAAATATACCTACATGAGTAGTAATTTTGAAAACTCATTTTGACTATTGATGTATTTTAAATATTTGTTATGTTAAATAAAAATAATTGTATCTATAAGAAACATCAAATTTGATTTTGAAAAGTAGTTATTATAGTTTAGTTTTGGTATAATGATTTACATATTTTGAATATTATGCATCAACAATAGTTGCTTTGGTTTAGATTTTGCACGATATATTAATATTTATATTGGTAGAGATATTTCAGATTATTAGTTGATTTAGTTGAATACAAATATTTTGATGGGTCTTTCTAAGTTTTAAGCAAAGATAACTTAACTTTTTTCAAACAATGACAAACTTAATCCACTTACAAAGGCCTATTATACATAAATATTTTCGAATATCATTTAAGCCCCGGTTTTTAAAAACAAATAAAACAAAGTTTTAAGTTGTCTAAAACTCATTCAAAAACAAACACAAAAATATCAGTTTAACATCTAAGACTTAAACACACCAAAAATAATTAATTAGCATATATAAATACTAAAAATGGATATTAACATAAATCAAATGTTGTATAAAACTAATTCAAAAACAAACGCAAAAAATAACTGTTTGATCAGACGCAATTTAAACAGACTAATAATTAGTTAACTACCATATATAAATATTAAAACTTCGATATTAATAGAAATTTGTTAAATCAAACAATTCTAAAATGTGAATAAAAAGAAAAAACATCTGCACGTCAGACTCTAGTAGTAATGAAAGACAAAACAATTATAGTAAACTATATTGCGACTGGGACAGATAAGAACTGCCCAAATCGAAAGAACATTAAACAAGCGACTGATGGTGATTAGGTTAGATTTTTGTCAATCTTTGTTGTTTTGCTTTTATTTTGGGATCATTACACTTTACATTGTTTGCTTTTGTAAACTAAGCAATAAGAGGTGAAGCAACCGTGGCCTAGTGGTCAAGTGGTTAAAGCTTTACACCGGCAGGTACTGGGTTCGAATCCCCGAAGACGCAGTTTTACAAGATTAATGGAGGCAAGCTTATAAGGAAGTTTTCAGGAGCAGGTGGAGCCGTTGATCGTGACCGTTGATGGATTCTCGTAGAACGGAGATAGTATTATCTGTAAAATTGTCCTTGTAATAGTTCTCATATAATCTGTATCAGCGTTAAAAAAAAAAAAACTAAGCAATAAGAGATTACGAGGACAATCAAAGATTAATTATATATTGCGGTAATGATCCCCTTGTTCGAACCATACACGTCCCATACAAAACGGCCCGCTAAAATATCCCTACGACAATCTCGGCTACATAAAGGAGTCATACGAAGGTCCCTCTCAGAAAGCTCAGGGTAATCCATTGAGTAAAACTCCTCCCTGAGAATCTTCTCGTCAGCAATCATTCGCTCGATCTTCGACGCCGGAACATCCAAACCACCATAAGCTAAGAGCCGGTATGACGCTAAAACTGAAGCGACTTGGTTCAGCTCCAAAAATTTATCCCGGGAACGCGCATATTCCTCCGTGGCCCTTCTGATTTTTTCCAAACGAGCCTCCGCCTTACCAAAAACCTCATCCCTCAATCGAGCGACCTCACTAGCACAGGACATACGCAATTTATCACAGGAAACTTGGGCAGCAAGTAACACGTCCTACTCCTGCAAAGAATCAGCAACCCGCAACTCGATACCCTCAACCCTCCTCTTCTCACGACGAAGAGCATCGCTAACTCCCTCAAGCTCGCGAACCTTCACATGTGCCTCAAGCAGCTTCGACTCAAGCCTCCCTTTCTCAAGTTTAAGTGCCTTGATCTCTTGCTCATAAGCATCAGTCAGTCGATTCTCATCCAGAAGAGCCTCACATCCAAACTAAAACTCATAGCAAAGGAAGGGAGAATAGTGGAAAAAATGACACATAAAAGAAGAGGAAAAATCCTACCCGAATATGAGAACATCCGACCTTACGATGAAGGTCAGATCGAAAGGATGCGGAAACAGGAAGACGACTATTCGACGAACTCGACCCTACCGATCGGAGAAATCGAACACACGCATCAACATCATTTACAATTTCCTCAGAACCAGAATACTCGAGACAAACCGAAAAGTCAACCGCTTTAGCACGCACCAACTGTTCGGTCTTAGGAATAGAGGCCAGACAACCCTTATCTGTTTTCACCCTCTTCACCCTCGATATAGAGCAATCACCGTCAACAGCACCATCCCAGACACCAGCCGGCATATTCATGGGCGACCGTTTTTCCTTGAGCTCCCACTTAGCAGCACCGGCGTCTATGCGAGAAAAACACCGTCGAATCCTATCCATATGAACGTCGGGTCATATCAAAGGACCAAGCGACTTCAGCTTCCTCAAACCCAAAGGAAAATCCGTCGGAAAAGGAGCGCTGAATGAACGGCGATCTAAAAAAAAGGGAAGAAATACTCAAGAAGGAAAGGAAGGAGAAGTAAAAAAGAAGGGGGGGGAGGATAGGGACTATATCATGAGCATGATTCCACGATGACCGGAACAACATGCTTCTATCAGAGACCAAAGCATCATTAACCTTCGCGAAAAAATACATATCCTACCAGTCAGATATCTTGCTCACCGCACCAGAAACAAGCTTAAGCCCATACCGACTCCTCGCCGAGACATAGCGCGTACCAGTGATCGTCTTGTTTGTAGAAATCCTCATCACTTCCTCGAAAAATTGAAGGGTCACATCAACCCTTCTCTCAACACCAAGCAACAAAGCGGCCACCACGTTACGAACTGCGGCCGGGCAAAGCTGGGAGAGAGCGATTTGATGCTATTCACACTAACCTATCAGAATTTTAGGAAGAGGAAACCAAAGGTGGCATTTCACAAACCAGAAATCGTAAAGACAAATCCACCCGTCAGGAACTGACCATGGCCGCTCATCCATGGCCGCTCATCCATGGCCGGTAGACGAAGCACGAGACCGGGAACACGCGCATGGACCTTTACGATCTCGTCCAAAGTCGCTTGCTTACATAGAGACCTCTGAATCTCGCGAGTCACCAAAACCTTTCTCACCTTAGGCACCTCACGGATGGTGTCCAAATCAGAGCTCTTGACCTGAAACTCTGGGATATCAAAATGCAGACGGCGACGTACGGAAGACAAGCTCCTCCCACGATCTTGCGACCCCTCTTCTTCAGCAGACACCTGCAGGAAAGGAGAATCCGTCCCCAGGGAGACAAACGAACCTTCATCATCATTATCACTACTAGAAGAAGAGGAATCACTACAAGAAAACATCACGTTAGCCAATATAATTTGCAACTACAAATATAGTGGCAAAATAGAGCGACTAAACAGAGACTAATTTGCAACTAAATACCTACCAAAAATATATAGTCGCAATTTAGTAACAATAATGCAACCAATATATGTTGAGCCAGTTTAGTCGTATTTTTACGACAAAATTGTGACTTTTTTACAACTAAATCATATACTTGCACAATGGTGGCAAACATAACCACTATTTTACCACTAAAAGATGACATCACAAAAAATTAGTTGCAAAATAGTGGCAATATGATGTAGTCACTATTTAGTGGCAAATTTTGCGACTAAATTGCTACGTTTTTAGTTGTGAAGAAATAGTGATAATTTAGTAGCATTTTACCGTTACAAATTAAAACCCATGATTCACACGTGTTTGTTAGGTGTACCAAACTTTTTCCACTAAAATATATAGTCACAAAAATGGTCGCACTTTTGTGACAAATTGGTGGCAAATTTTTCTATATATATTCATCAATTGTAACTCATTGTATGATTCAGAATGATTTCCGTTTCATAAAATCATTGTATGCTTCCGTTTCATAAAATCATTGTATGATTCCGTTGGAATGAAGTCATTGTATGATTCCGTAAAATAAAGTCATTGTATGATTTAGTATTAATAAAATCCAAAAAACTAAATCCTAAACCATAAACCTATACTCTAAACCCAAATATATTACAAACCCAAATAAATTACAAACTCCATATATACCCTAAATTTTCAATACTTTCTCATATATTTACTTTTTAGTTATTATTTTCAAATCTCTAACCTTAAACACTAAACCTATCCTATACACTATATATACAATAAATACTAAAACCTAAAACTAAACCCTAAACCAAACCTACCCTATACCCCATATATACCCTAATTTTTTAATACTTTTCATATATTTATTTTTTACTTATTATTTTTAAATCTCTAACCTTAAACCCTAAACCTACCTTAACTATTAACTAAACCCTCAACCTACCCTAAACCCTAAACTTTAAACTTTAAACCATAAATCTTAAACACTAAACCTATCATATACACTATATATACAATAAACACTAAAACCTAAAACTAAACCCTAAACCCTAAACCAAACCTACCCTAAATTTTCAATATTTTTCATATATTTATTTTTAGTTGTTATTTTCATATCTCTAACCTTAAACACTACACCTATCCTATACACTATATATACAATAAACACTAAAACCTAAAACTAAACCTAAACCCTAAACCAAACCTACCCTATACTCCATATATACCCTAAATTTTCAATACTTTTCATATATTTATTTTTAGTTATTATTTTCAAGTCTCTAACCTTAAACCAGAGCCGTTGTTGGATAGACGCCATAGAAGCAGAGGCTGCGGCCCTCGAAGATGTTAAAAAAATTTTCGGCCCTCAAGTACAAGATAGTTTCCTTAGCCTAGTGGTACGATTGATGTCTCTCCACCCGCATAGGTCCTGAGTTCGAAACTCGAAAGCTCCATTGTCTATTTTCCTTTATGAGATATTTTTTTTTCTATCCAATACTTGAAACCTTTGGTTTCATACAGAGAATTAAGGTTTCTAGAGCGGTCCCTTTTTTCTCGCTTGCGGCTCTCAAAATCGTTGCTACGGCTCTGTCTTAAACTCTAAACCTACCTTAACTCTTACCTAAACCCTAAACCTACCCTAAACCCTAAACTTTAAACCCTAAATCTTAAACACTAAACCTATCATATACACTATATATACAATAAACACTAAAACCTAAAACTAAACCCTAAACCCTAAACCATAAATCAAAGCTACTCTAAATTTTCAATACTTTTTCATAAATTTATTTTTTAGTTATTATTTTCATATCTCTAACCATAAACACTAAACCTATCATATACACTATATATACAACAAACACTAAAACCTAAAACTAAACCCTAAACCCTAAACCAAATCTACTCTATACCTCATGTATACCCTAAATTTTCAAACCTATCATAATGTAGCAAATTTTATTAAATCTAAAATATGTTTATTTTAAATTTTGAATAATTATCATGTATATAATATATGTTGGGAATGTCCTGAAATCTATTGTACTTACTCTAAGTGAAAGTCGTATTGTCGAGATGATACAATCATATGACACTAGGTAGTCATAATGCTTTGCTAGAAGCCACTTATGATCAATGAGTTTAGAACTCATTGCTAGTGTTATATGATCCTACAGGGTCACACACCTAAGCAAACTGGACGTAGTTTATGAGTTTGATCATTAATGTAATGATCTGGTGAATGCATATTTGATATGCATTCGATACCAATTTTCTGGGGCAGTGTCGATCGACACATATAGTGTGTCGGTCGACACAACTCGCGAATTGCCAGATTAAAATCGGTTTAATCGTTGGCTAATTCGGTTGTGGTTTAAGTTAACATATATAAGATATATGATCGACCTAAACACGGACTTAACCTAATTCACAGCCACCAGAAAGGTAAGAGAAACCTCTTGAGAGATCTGATCTCTAAAGGCACTAGCATCCCTTCTGTTCAGTTTGTGTGCGTGTGGATACAAGTAGAGGCGCAGCATTTGAGGCGCTTTAGATCTCGATTATCTGCAAATCTTCCGCTGCTAATCACCAGGTAATTCTGAGATCTGATAGATTCAATTACATGAACCCTAGATCCTAGGCTTGGAATTCAGACCATGATTGCCTAATTGGATTAGGATCTGCTAGAAATTCCTTCAGTGGTATCAAAGCCTTAGGGTTCTATTGAATCTGTAGCATGTTGATTAGATTGGTTGAATCTGGATCTCTGTATAGTTGATACAAACATGTTAAAATTCGTTTTCATGAAAAATCTAGTTTTAGGTTTTTGGCTTGAAAATCGATTAGGGTTTATCGCCCTGTGTCGATCGACACCAATCCGGTATCGGTCGACACAGAAGGATAACCCGAATAAAATTAGTTTCGCCTAGTGTCGATCGACACAAGAGTTGTGTCGGTCGACACAAACCTCGCGAGATTGATGAATCGGTTCAATTGGATTGGACCGGTTATCGAGCTTGGTTTATAATGGTTGAACACTGTGAATGGTTTAATTGCGATTGGTTTGATTAGGTTGGTATCGACCGATGCTAGTGTAGCATCGATCGACACTGACCGGTATTCAAAACCGGATCAATTGGATTGATCGGTTATCGCGGATTGCTTTTGGTTATTCTGCATCGATCGACACTATAGTAGTGTCGGTCGACATCAGATTCGATGGTTTAGGTTATGGAACCTGAAATCACAGAACCAAAGAAAGATAAATCAATTAATTAGAAGAATTAAAACATAATAAAACTGAACGTTTTAAAGGTTCCGTTCCTCAACCAAATATCAAGTGATACTTGATGTCTTTCCAATCTTGTCAACTGTCAAGACTCATTACATTGTGCGATAGACTTGCAGTGCAAGATGTCCACGATTACATGAGTAAGATAGGAGGTAATCGTGTTGATGGACTTGCAGTGCAAGACATCAACAATTACAAGACTGAAGAGATTGGTTTACTTGACTGGGCCATCAAAATTGTTTTGGGCTCAGAGACATCAGGTGGATTGGACATGAGATGTTAATCCACAAGCAAAAGTTATATTGGATATAACTAGTAAAGTTGTTGCTTACCTAGATAGCTAAAATTTGGGTGATAGCCAGTGGCTCACTCAAGTTTAGTGAAGTATGGGTCTTGGATCATTATATTCATTTGAGGAAACACTGTTTGAATATAATGCGAGTTTTCTTAATTGTTAAAACTTCTCATTTCTTGAACATCATAACTAAAACCTCCCTTGTTTTTCAGCTATGTCTAGCACAAACCATCGTAACAATTTCTCCTTGCGATCCGTCCTTGAGAAGGACAAGTTAAATGGATCAAACTTTCTTGAATGGTATCGGAACTTGAGAATTGTTCTCAAACAGGAGAAAAAGGACTATGTCCTTGAGAAAGTTCTCCCCAAGAAGTACCGAGCCAATGCCTGGCAGTCAGATAAGGATGCTTGGGATAAGCATTCTAATGATGCGGTGGATGTGAGTTGTCTTATGTTGGCTACCATGAACTCGGAATTGCAGAAGCAATATGAGTACGTGGAGTCGCCAATACAGATGATCACTGGCCTGAAAAGTATGTTTCAGGAACAGACACGAACTCAGAGATACCAGACGGTTAGATCTCTGATTGAGTGCAAGCTACCAAAGGGCGAACCAGTTAGTCCTCGTGTCATTAAGATGATAGGTTCTATTGATAACCTGGGGAAACTGAATTGTCCCATTAGCCAAGAGTTGGCTACTGACATCATTTTGCAGTCACTGCCGTCAAGCTATGATCAATTTGTTATGAACTATAACATGAACAACTTGACGAAGAAGTTGACTGAATTGCATGGGATGCTTAAGACTGCTGAACCTAACATCAAGAAGGACACCCCAAATGTCCTTATGGTACAAAAGGGTAAAAAGTTTAAGAAACTTGGTAAGAACAAAGGTGATGGCAAGACGATCTCGATTGTGAATCAAAGCGAGTCTGGCCATGCTCCTAAGGTTAAGACCAGTCCTTCTGAATATGTTAAGTGCCGTTATTGTAATGGTTATGGGCATTTGAAAAGAAACTGCAATAAATTCTTGGAAGATTATGAGAAGCTGAAGAAGACGTACGAGACTTCTTCTTCAGGTATTATGTTATAGAAGTAAATGTTACTTCTTATAGTCCTACTTATTTGGTATTTGATACCAGCTGTGGTACTCATATTTTGTGAAAATGTGCAGGGCCTGAGCAAAAGTAGGACTATGGAAAAAGGACAAGTGGATCTATGCATGGGAAATGGAGTATTTCATTTGTTTCCTTTTCTGGCATGTTTTGAACTTAAAACTGCTACTATGTACCTGCTATGAGCAGAAAGATTATTCCTATTCCTTGTTTGGATATGGAAGGATATCAATTTTCAAATTAAGAATAAGTGTTATTCATTTGATTGCAGTGATATATTTTATAGTAGCAATCTATTAGAAAATGGACTTTATGTTCTAAACCAGAATGTGCCTAACTATAACATTAATACCAAGAGATTCAAGTCAAATGATACGGATCAAACTTCTCTCTGGCATTGTCGTTTTGGGCCACATAAATGATAAATAGATTCAGAAGCTCCATAGTGATGGGCTTTTGGGCTCGTCTGATTATGAATCATAATGAGTAAAGTGAATCTTATTTATTGGGTAAAATGACGAAGGCTCCTTTCAACAAAGATAGTATCGATCGACACAAACGGTGCGTCGGTCGATACAGGTTGCGAAAGAACAAAATGAAAGGGACAGAGGATTATTGGGCTTTATACATACGGATGTATATGGGCCAATGAGCACTAGTGCTAGAGGAAAATTTCAGTACTTCATTACCTTTACTGATATTTTCAGTAGGTACGGTGATGTCTTATTTATAAGACATAAGTCAGAATCTTTGAAAGGTTCAAAGAGTTCCAAAAATGAAATACATAATCAATTTGGCAAAGGTATTAAAACTCTACGATGAGATCATGGAGGTGAATACTTAAGTCAAGAATTTAGTGATCATCTGAGAGATTGTGAAAGTGTTTCACAATTCACTCCTCCTGAATCGGACTTTATTAGATATGGTTCGATCAATGATGAGTCACTTAGATCTTCCATTATCCTTCTAAGAATATGCTCTAGAAACGTCTGAGTTTACATTAAATAGAGTTCCATCAAAATCAGTTACAGAGATACCACATGAGTTGTGGAATGGAAATGTTTCTGATTTATCCATCAAGGAGATTTGGAGTTGCGAGACTTATATAAAACGTTTAATCTCTGATAAGCTCACATCCGAATCCGGTAAGTGCTACTTCATTGGTTGTCCTAACAAAACCAAGGCATGTTGCTTTTACAACCAGTTCGAGAACAAACTGTTTGTTGCTCAGACCATGTTTTCTTGAGAAAGATTTTCTTTCCAAAAGGAACAGTGGGAGTAAAGTACAAACTCGAAGAAATTCGAAAATCACAGGAGACTGCTCAACCTGATGAGGAAGAGCAGTAGTTGGATCTACAAAGAGTTGTAGAACCTGCACCTGTGATGCCTAAAGTTTATAAAGGATCTGGTGAATGTATATTCGATATACATTTAAATGGCGAGTTTCTGTAGAAGTGTCGATCGACACAAAAGTTGCATCGATCGACACAGACCGTGAACTAAAATATTGATTTTGGTTTATGATTTAATTAACTATGGTTTGAATCTTGGTTAATTAGGTCGTGGTAAAAGTATACATATGAGATATGTGCGCGACTTTTACAAAAAACTGAAGCTCGCAGATCCGAAAGGACCCGTCACGAACCCGAGAAATGTGGATTTCTCGTAACCAATTGCCGTGATCTACTGATCATTGAAAGTGACGGGCCTGCGAATTTTGAAGAAGCAATGATGGGCCTTGACTCCGAAAATGGCTGAAAGCCGCTGAATCCGAAATGGGATCCATTTCACAGATCCAAGTGTGGGCTTTGGTCGATTTACCCATTGAGTGTAAATAGATTTTCAAAAGGAAACTGATGTGAATGGTGATATCCAAAGCTGGATTGGTGGAAAAGGTTTCAAGCAAATTCATAGTGTTGAGTATGAAAGAAACCTATTCCCAATCAACATGCTTAAAGTCCATTCGGATTCTCCTAGCAACCGCCACTCATAATGGTTATGAGATCTGGCAGATGGATGTGAAAACAGTTTTCCTTAATGGAATTCTGAAAAAGGATGTGTACATGACACAACCTGAAGTTTTCATTGATCCTAATGAAGCTAGGAAGATATGCAAGCTTCGCCGATCCATTTATGGATTGGAGCAAGCATCTCGGAGTTGGAATCTTCGTTTTGGTGAAGCAGTCAAAAGGTTTGACTTCTTCATGAATGAAGAGGAACCATGTGTTTACAAGAGGACTAGTGGGAGCGCAGTTGCATTTCTAGTATTGTATGTTGATAACATACTACTTCTCGGAAAATAAGTTCCATCGTTTCAATCTGTTAAGACATGACTCGAAAGTTGTTTTTCGATAAAATTATGGGAGAAACCGTATACATTCTTGGAATAAGAATCTATAGAGATAGATTGGATAAGCTAATTGGATTGTGTCAAGATACTTATGGTGATAAGGCCTTGCACAGGTCCAGTATGCAGGATTCCAAGAAGGGCTTCGTGCAAATGACTCTTGGTATTACTCTTAGCAAGACGCAGTGTCCTTCGACACACGCTGAGCAAGAGCGAATGAGGGTCAGACTACTGCTAAAGGCATTAGATTTCTTAAGATGTGATCTTAATTTTAGTGGGAGTTGTTGTTGTTAATTTTAGTTATGATATGATGTTCGTATAAATATAATTTGATTATGTTATTGAAATCTGACATCTGTATTATTTAATAATGGTTATTAAATAATAGTCCCAAAGTAATTTATGACATTTTATAGGTCATCAAGTATGTGACTTGATCATGAAACCCTATAAGTGATAAATGACATAAATTAAGTTGGTCCCTACTCAAGGTTGTTAAAGTGGGATATTAACAAACGCGTGAGACTAGTATGTGAGGTGACTGATGACTAAGTTTCATGGAGTCATTAATAAGAGTATTAAAGTCAATCACAAAGATATGTGTTGGAGAACACAGGATCGGACATGACCCACTGATGAGAAGTCTACGGGATAGTTATATAAGTGTCATGAGAGTTTTCATTACGATTATAGAGTATAGTCCTTAGACCTGAGTTCATCATGTTTTCTTACATATGAATTGGTCCGCTTTAACCTTGTCAAACGTCAGCCGTAACTGGTGACTATAAAGGCATTGATTGGGCGTATCATGAAGTGTGTGAAGAAACAGGGATGGAACAAGATGGGATTTGTCCCTCCTATATAATAGGAGATAAATATCTCAGGGCCCATCGAAGATTTGATACTGAGAAATGTGTGGCCACACTCAAACGAGGTGATTGCCAATCGTTTGTCTTATCAGTATAAATCGGAGTTCGATGAACATGATCTTGGCTAAACAAGGGTGACACAGATCTTGCCTTATGCCAGATCGAGATATAGTGACGAAGGGATTAAAGGAATAGATGATTCCAGTACAAGTGGGAGATTGTTGGGAATGTCCTGAAATCTATTGTACTTACTCTAAGTGAAAGTCGTATTGTCGAGATGAGACAATCATATGACACTAGGTAGTCATAATGCTTTGCTGGAAGCCACTTATGATCAATGAGTTTAGAACTCATTGCTAGTGTTATATGATCCTACAGGGTCACACACCTAAGCAAACTGGACGTAGTTTATGAGGTTGATCATTAATGTAATGATCTGGTGAATGCATATTTGATATGCATTCGATACCAATTTTCAGGGGCAGTGTCGATCGACACATATAGTGTGTCGGTCGACACAACTCGCGAATTGCCAGATTAAAATCGGTTTAATCGTTGGCTAATTCGGTTGTGGTTTAAGTCAACATATATAAGATATATGGTCGACCTAAACACGGACTTAACCTAATTCACAGCCACCAGAAAGGTAAGAGAAACCTCTTGAGAGATATGATCTCTAAAGGCACTAGCATCCCTTCTGTTCAGTTTGTGTGCGTGTGGATACCAGTAGAGGCGCAGCATTTGAGGCGCTTTAGATCTCTATTATCTGAAAATCTTCCGCTGCTAATCACCAGGTAATTCTGAGATCTGATAGATTCAATTACATGAACCCTAGATCCTAGGCTTGAAATTCAGACCAGGATTACCTAATTGGATTAGGATCTGCTCGAAATTCTTTCAATATAATTATAAATAATTTTTGTTTTTTAGGTTTGAAAAAGTTATGGCGATTTTTTTTTCTTTTTCATTTGGTTTAAAGAACTTATTTTGGCTCCTAAATCTGGGCAAAAAAATTTGGGAAAAAAAATTGGGCTCCTAAATTTGGTTTGGGAAAATTATTTTTGGCTCTTAACTCTAAAATTTTGCCTCCTCTCTCAAAATTTTCGGTCCAATTATTTTAGCTGTAATCCTTATCCACTACAGATAAAAAACAAACGTTATCCTCTTTCTAGAAATGCAATCGGGTCAAATTCTCAAAAGCTCCTTGACTCAAAGTCAATTTCCCACATACTCTTGCCTAATCTACCATACTCCCCTACTCCTCTCTTTTAATGTTATCCCCATTCTACCCTTAATGAATCAATTAAAAAAATCTAAAATAAACCAAATAATCAACCAATCAGAGGAGAGGTTCTCTCTCCTCTTCCATCTCGACCACGCTCGGTCACGCTCTCTCTCTCTCCTGTTCGATTTGGTCGAATTTTACAGCTATTTTGAATTTGATTTCCTCAAATCTATCCCAATTCTACCATCCCAACAACTTTTATTCGGGATTCTGATCTTCCCAGGTAAGTCTCTACCCTTTTCTTGTCGTTTGTTTCTCTATTTTTTCTCTTTTTTGCTTGAGCTCGATTGAAGGTCGATTTTAATTTCTGGATTAAGAACATTGTGTTTGTAGCCGTGTTTTTTTGGTGAATTAGACAACTTAATCGATAATTAATCAAAATTTGTGGTTTAATCGTACTGCATCCTATTGTTGTATTGGCAATTTGGAGATATTTTGGGTCTGATAAAGTTGCTCAACTTAGTAAAACTTGGTAATAATAGATTAGTAAAAATCGGTACAACTTTGTAAAACTATTGTGGTTGAACCGGTAAAACTTTGTACATCTTAGTAAAACTTGGTCAAACTTGGTAAAACTACTCTGGCAGAACTAGTAGAACTTGGTAAAACTACTGTGGTGTTACTATTGAAATTTGAGTGGTAATGCATTTTTATGTCATTTTCAGAAGAGGATGGGTTCTCCTTTCATAAACATACATTTTGATTATGAAGGACATTATTCAAAGATCGGAGATGACTATGAATGGATTCCTAGAGAAGCTCGGTTGTATGGTATATCGTTTAAGACATCATCTATGGAGGAGATAACGTATTCGTTGCTAGTGGATAGGATACGCAGAAAGATTTCAATAGATGATTCTACAAAGAGGCTGAATTTGAGTTATATTCCATTGGTAGTGAAACCTCAAAGGCAGTTGTATATTTTTGATGACGAGGATGTTTACGTGTATCTAACCTCTTTGGATAAAGAGCAACGAAGAAGTGTTTTGCACGTAGAGGTTGTCAGAGATTTGGAAATATTTCCGATTACCGAGCAACTTTCAAGAGTAGAGAGGAGGAAACGAGATGGTGGGAGTTATGGTGAGCTTATTTCTAGTGCCCGGGATAATATTGGGGTAATCAATGCTGGTGATGCTACTCATGTTACTGGCGAGGAATCAACAGAACAACCTATTGAGCCTATTGAACCAACTGAGCCGATTGAGCCATTGGAGAATGTTGCTATTGGCGATGGTGATATTGTACAACATGATAATATGCATGATTTGGATATGGTTGAATCAGTTGAGCTTCCATTGGTTGTGGAAGATACAAGGCGTTTAGATGAATGGGAAGATGGCTTGGGTTTCAAAATAGGTCAAGAATTTAAATGTAAAGAAGATGTGCAGTATTTGGTTGATAAAGCCGCAAATCTGAACTGTTATGGGATCTTAATAGACAATTCAGATAAGAGTCGATACGTGGTGAAATGCCGTGAAGCGAAGCAAGGTTGTAAATGGCAGTTGAGAGCTGTAAAGATTAAGAATTCAACCATGTTCTCAGTTAGAACATACACGAATATGCATTCATGCTCTCGGACAAGTACTAGTGGTATAAGCAACAAGAGAAAAGGTACACCACGGTTAGTTGCAAGCGTCCTAAACGAAGACTATCCCGGTAACTTCGATACTCCATGTCCTAAAACTATTGTGCAGCTTGTCCAAAGAAGAGCCGGTCTGGAAGTGTCGTATTCTACGGCTTTTAGAGGGAAAAACCTTGCTGTTTCTGATATCCGTGGTAGTCCAGTTGATGGTTTCAAGATGTTGCCTTCTTATTTGCATATGTTGGAGAAGGTGAATCCTGGAACAAAAACCGATTTGGTGTTGGATGAACAAAGAAGGTTCAGGTATCTATTTGTGGCTTTGGGAGCTTCCATCGAAGGGTTTGTAGCCATGAGGAAAGTGCTCATCGTTGACGCAACTTTCATTAAGAATGTATATGGAGGTTGTTTAATATTCGCCACAGCGCAGGATCCGAATCATCACCACTATCCCATTGCTTTTGCTCTAGTTGATGGTGAAAAGGAAGAAAGTTGGATGTGGTTCTTCAATACGCTGAAAACCGTAATACCGGATAGTCGTGAGTTAGTTTTTATTAGCGACAGAAATGCAAGTCTCATCAAGGCAATAGGTCTAGTGTACGCTCTCTTGGATCATGGTTATTGCATCTACCACCTGTCCCAGAATGTGAGAGGAGCAGTTTCCTACGAGAACAAAGAAGAAGTTGGAAAAAAATTTAGGGAAATTGCTCGGATATACTCCGAGGCTGATTTCCTAAGACAATATGGCGATTTTAGGAACAGATATCCTCAAGCAGCTCAATATCTTGACAAAAGCGTAGAAGAGAAGAAATGGGCAAGGTGTTATTCTCCCGGTGCAAGGTACAACATAGACACATCTAATTGTGTGGAGTCTATGAATGCAGTTTTTAAGAAGGCCAGAAGGTATCATCTACTGCCTATGATCGATGCTCTTATTGGAAAATTTGCAGAGTGGTTTAACAGTCATAGGAAAGATTCCGTTTTTGGATCGAGCGCGCAAAAATTGGTGCCGGAAGTGGAACTTGTGTTGCACGCTAGAATTGTGAAAGCAGCCAAACTCACGACATTTGAGCTTAATGCATTCGAGCTTCAATACGGTGTTGTTGGAGATGACGGCATTACTTATGTGGTGGATTTGAGACATAACAAATGCAGCTGCAGATACTTTGATATTGACAGGTACCCATGTGTACACGCAATATCTGCTACCACTAAATTCTTGAAGCAAGACATTAGGCCAACGGAATTGAAGGATTTGTATGGTCTGTGCTCGCGTTACTACATGATAGAATTATGGGCATTGGCTTATACGAGGACAATTTTTTCAGTTCCGCATATGTCTGAGTGGATTATTCCGGAAGAGATAGAACAGTTGTACGCTTTTCCTCCAAACTATGTGAAAAGAAAGGGAAGAGTGCAAGAAACAAGATATCCGTCAGTTGGGGAGCACGGACGGAGAAGGAGCAAGAGAAAGGCAAGAAAGAATTTAGAGAGCTGGTTTAATTGCAGTAATGAGAGCCATGCTGATGTGAGCCAAGAAGGAATTTAGTTGTATTTTTATTTCTTCAATTTACATATGTTATCATTTGTTGTGTAACTTTGGAAAACTTGGTAAAACCAAGATTTGTAGAACTATAATTGTTTGTGAAATTTAGTTTTTATAATAATGTTAAATATAACAATCAATTTATATAGCATATCTTTTGCTAAAACAAAATAAACGCTTTTAGAATTTAAGGTAAAATTTAAGGTAAATATTGCAGACTTGTTAGGGTAGCAAGCAAATATCATGTACATTTATGAGTTGTTTATCTATGTGAATCATCTTAATCTTCAAAATGTCAGATAATATATGTATTTTCAAATATAATTGAATGAATTAATTTGTAATGCATATAATTATCCATAGATCTTGAGTATAACCAATTTTTTATTATTAAAGATAGAGTATAACCATTAAAACTGAATTTTGGCAGAAGTAAAACTTGACAGTTTTTGGTAAAACTGAAAACTTGGTAAAACTTTGATTCCCGCCTAAAAAATTTGAAACTCCCGCCCCCCAAATTCCAAAAATTTAAATTTCCCCCCTTTTTTGGGAAAATCCTTATCTATCTATTTTTCTATTTTTCTCTCATTTTTCGTTCTTCTCCCTCTCTCTCTAACCCGAATCTCCATCTCTCTTCTCTCTTCTCTCTCTCAAATGAGTTCAGAGAATTTCATGCTCCATCCCTATGAAGAGGAAAGGAGGAACAAGGAATACTCCGATCGGCTTGACGCAGTGACCTACTTGGAATACGGCATCCCAAAGGAATGTCCATGTGGTGGCGATATCGTGCGGGAGGTCGATAAGGTTACGCCTGTGGATACTACACCGGGCCGTACCTTCTTTACTTGCGAAAAATGGAGGGTAAATGGACTTTTTCTATTATCACTTAATAATCTTATTGTGCCACTTAGACAAATGTGAAAGACAAGCTAGAACATTTTTTTGGTGGGTGTAACTCTGAATTTTTTGATTTTTTTGTAGGCCGATGGACTCCATATTCGTCAACCATGGTTGCGTGGTGTCGAACAAGAGTTTGAGAAGTTGCTGTACAGGATTCAACAGCAAGACGACAAAATCGCTGGCATGAATGTGGAGATTTTCCACAACCGAAGAGAAATTGCCAAGTTAAAGGAGACAATCGAAGGGATGCAAAGCTGATGTGGTTTAAGATCTACTATGTCTGGATATCTATGTTTGAATTATGTGTTTGTTTCTATGGAATTTTCTATGTTGAGTTGAATTCTTATTGCTGGTGTTTAAGTTTGAATGAATGTTTTCGGGCAAACTTGGTAAAACTATGCATAACTTGGTAAAACTAGGCATAACTTGGTAAAACTACTTTGTCAATAGATAATTCAAACCAAAATACTCATAGTACTAAACCATAGATAATTCTAACCAAAATACGGACCCCAAAATACCCAATGTACTCAAAGTACTAAACCATAGATAATTCAAACCAAAATACCCAAAGTACTAAACCATAGATAATTTAGAACCAAATGTACTAAAAACAGAGAAGATCACGGTTTGGTGGTTCCCTCAGCAACTTGGGTCTTCCCCCTAGTCATCACGGGACTCCTAATCTTTATCTTTTTTGGTGGAAGGTTCTCAACGGATTCAATAGCTCTCTTCTTACCTTTTCTGTCCTCGTCCTTCTCGGCCTCAGGTACTACCTTCTCAGCCTCTGTTACTTCCTTTGCTTGCTCTGTTTCCCCCTTGTCTTCCACGGTTTCTTCCTTCTCTTTTTCTTTTTCTCTCTTCTCTTCTTCCTTCTCTCACTCTTTTTCTCCCTTCTTACTGCTTTTCTTCGCATTCTTCTTTCTTCCCTTTCTTCCCTTTCTTTCCTCTTGCACTTTAACAACACTAGGCTCACAGACTTTCGTACCAAGAAACTCAACCCCTTCAAAAACACCATCATCGGCAGTAGCCTCAGGCTCTGTTGGTAATGTCTCCTTAACACCCGCTCTGAGTGCATTCACAACCGATTCCATATCGGTTAATCTACCGTTATACGTCTCAGTCAACTCGTTTAACTGAGCGTCGTAATACATCTTCATTCGAGACTCTGTTTCCTCAATTCTCTTCTTGATTAATTCCTCCACATCCGCAAGACTTAAAACAGTAGGAGTAGGAGCCCCTTCCGGATCCTTCGCAGCCTCATTCCCAGCATCACTCTCAGACGCCTCATGAATCGCACGAGGTTGCTCTTGAGCCTGAGACGCACGACCAGACACATCTTGGTTGAAAAGTTCTTCAAACCAGATTGTCTTCTTCTTCTTGAGCAGCCTGTTCCAACCATCGACTATTGGGTCATCCACATCATTCCAGCCAGAATCAGCGTCCATGGTATTCTCTAGAAGCGTCATTTCCATGGGAGTTGGCTCCAAGATGCTTTGAATATCCTGGAAATATAAGAAGAAACAATTTAATATCAACCTCAAAGTATGATATGAGGTACTAGGATTAGTAGTATGATATGAGATACTAACCTTGGTAGTTCCAAGCTTCTTATTTATCTCTGAGATACGGAAAAACCTTGACCCCATGGTTTTATACCTCATCTTGCACATTCGCGGGCAATCCTCGCACGCACCCTGAACCCTTTGTCGGAAATGGTTCTTCAGAACTGGGATGGCCTCAAAAGCAAGGACCTCCAGAGGAACAATGCATCCAGGAAATACCCATGAAGTGGGTGCCACTCCTCCGGTATGGTCAATGAAGTGCAATATGTCTTTGACGTTCTCCTCGAATGACAAACGCCCCCACGGAAAAGTCTTGCACATCTCAAGATCATCAATGGCTCTGAGGAAGAAACTCTCAACGGAAGTAGCTCCTTTGCCTGTCCTCTTCTTCCCAATGATCACGGATGACAAGAAGTACAAGACAGCCATCTTCAAACGATCATTGCCATACTTTCTCTTGCCAATATTTTTTTTGGTTTTCATAGCTAGGAACTGCTTCTCAACTTCTTCATGTGTAACCTTCTCTTCACCAAAGTACTTAGCAATAAAATCTGAGCCACCACCAAGGGATTCGTAGTGGTTTGGATAGGAGTGACAGAACAACCCCGAAACGAGTGCATGCTCCCTAATGGAATAGCGGATTGGAACGTCGTTGACAATAAACCATAGCTCCATCTTTTTATCCACAGCCGTGACCCTTACAAGAATCATCCACAGTCCCATCCATTTTGAGCTTGTCTTCTGACCCATGTGGAAGAAGTGCTTGAATTGTGGATGCTCATGGAACCAAACAAGCTCATCATCCTCGAGAATGTCGTCTACAGTCTTCACAACTTTGGCGATGTAGCACTTAGAAGAGAGCTTTATCGTCTTCACATACTCTGTGGGAGGGAAACACATCCTGAGGGGCTGCATTGGTTCGGTTTCGTCCTCTGAATTCTGCGCACACAAAAAGTTAGACCAAGTATTACCCAGTTATACTAAGTTTTTCCAGGTTTTACAAAGTTTTACACGAAAGTTATGCTAAGTTTTACCAAGTTTTACTCTAGCTATACTAAGTTTTACCAAGTTTTACTACGTTTTACCAAGTTTGACACCAAGTTATACCAAGTTTTCTGTCTTTTCCAAATCAAAGTTTCACCTAAGTTTTACATATCCGAAATCGACAAAAATTATACATGCAAGGCCCCATAAATGGAAATACGTACCGTTCCTTCCTCGAGTTGTTCACTGTGGTGGGTTAAAGAGCGGATTTCACTGGTTCCAACAACTTCTTCTTCTTCTTCTTCTTCTTCGTGAAACCCTAGTCCCGGAACGCGGGAATCTTCAACTTCATCCTCCTCGACTACGGCTTTCTCCCCCTCGTTTATCCCTCCGGCTTCCTCCTCCTCATCGTCTTCTGTTTCATCGTCCTTCTCTTCCTCGTTCTCATTCTCTTCGTCGTCTTCCTCTTCTTCCGCATTCTCGGATTCTTTTTCCAAGTCTGTTGTTTTTTCTTCTTCATCAATTTGTTTCCACACAAAATCGGCTTGTAGATTCGCCTCTTCTCTCGGGTCTCTCTCGGTTGGGGATTCGTTTGGAGGAGGAATCGATTTCTCCTCTACTATCTTCGACTTTCGTAATCTCTTTCTCCCATAACTCCGCATGTTTCCTTCTACAAATGGAGATTGAAATTCTTCTTTTGTCGGATGAAGTCGGAAAACTGGGGAAAACTGTAAGAAGAAGGGAAGACGAACGGATATACTGAAGAGAAAAAAGGTTTTTTGATTTTTACCTTAAGACATTTTTAGGATTTAAAGAGTAGATCCGACCCGACTCAAATGGATGGACCAAACTCTTTGGGTCAATCCAGGTTGGGTTGTAAATAAGTTACAAAACCCAGGTTTTGCTGTCTTTTACCCCTTCTCTCGAATTAAAAAAAAAGAAAAGAAAATGAATTTATGGGAGAGGAGTATATGGGACTTTGACTTTGAGTCAAAGAGCCCTAGAGAATTTGATCCAATGCAATCGGAGCTTTTCTCCTTGATTTAACCGATCGATTTACTCATTCCGAGTTCTCGACATCTCTCAATCGGAGCTTCTCCTTGCGTTATGGCCGGCACTGGTACATCATCGCAGGTCTTCCGCCGCCGCCGCCGTGTCCAAACCCTCCACCGCCGTCACATCAAAACCCTCAACCACAGTCTCCGTCGGACAATGAGTCGGAGGATGAGGATGAGGAGACTTATGAGCATGGCGATGAAGAAGATGCGAATTAGGAGTATTACGATGAAGCATCTGATGTTCCACATCCACCACCGCTAAGCCATGAAGAAGAGCAGATGACTCTGAAAGCTCTGCTTGAGACTCCGTGTCGGGAAAATTATCTCACAACCCTCTCTATCACACCGAAGGATAAAACGACTTGGTAATCTCTGTCTCTCTCTACTAGTATTAATTTATTTTCACACGATTATCTCTGACTGCAGATTTCTCACAAGTCTGTTATTGTGGAACTTAAACATTTGCAAGCAGCTCTTTTAATGATTTGTTTTAAGTTTCATCACTACTTGAAAACATTGGAAACGTTGATGTGTTACCTTCTGAATTAGAGTTTAACGTTACACTGTCTTCTGTATTGATGTTTTTAACTAATTAAAGTTTAACTTTACACTAAAACCTTGTTTGTCTTATGCAATATCAATAGAAATTATGTTGAAAGTGTTTGTCTTAATTAGAGTTTTGAGGATATGTCTCTGAAGAGAAACAATTTCAATACAGAAAAGAGAAACACTTTACCGAAAAGAGAAACACTTTTAATTAGACAAACACTTTGTTTGATGATATGTCTCTGTACTTTCAATAGCGATAACATTACCTGTTTTTGTTTGTTGTTATGCAGGTTTGGTAAGGACAAAGGATCTTTGACTCGGGCTATTTCTAGAATACTGAAAAAGCCAAGAAAGTTTTTGAAATTTATGAAGAGAACGTTCTTGCTAGACTGTCTGAAGTAGAGAAAGAGTTTTCTGAAACTCCCAATGGTTCTTCCCCTCCACCACAGCTTAGCCTAGGAGTCTAATGTTTTATTCCTTAAGGTAAGACTCTTAATCTGTTTTGAATTTTCTTACAATCTGTCATTAGTTTTGACTCTTTTAAGCTTAACACTTGTTGATTGTAGTATGAGCTTCATTCGTTGTTCTGACCTTAATTCTTCACTTTGACCTTAATTATTTGATGTTGGATTCGAACTTAACACTTGACTAAATATTTGTTTTTAGTTTTGTTTGTTTTGAGCTAAACACGTTTTTAATATCTTAACACTTGCTGAGCTTGCTTCTTTGTTGTTTGTTCTGAGCTTGATTCTTTGTTGTTTGTTTTTCCGCTTAACACTTGAATCTTAGCTTAGCTAACACTACAAGAAAACATGTTATATTCCAACAGATTTTTTCAACAATCATATTTTGTTGCAAATTTCCATTAAATTTCTCATAAAATTTCATATAATATTCTATTTATTGGAAATTCATTGCAAATTTCCGACAATTTTTATTGTGGCAATTATGTCGCATATTTTGTAGGAAGGTTGTTGGTATTTTCCAACAAATATTATATCGTCGGAAATTAGCAATAATTTTTAAATTGTTGCAAATTATCAACAAAATATATCTTGGAAGCTAATTAGATTTTATATGTTTATGGATTATATATTTCCCACAATATTGTGACAAAAAGTTAGTTGGACATTTTTCAAATAAAGAAAAAAGAGAAAAAAGAAAGAAAAAAAAGAAAAAGGAAAAAAATAGAGTGAAAGATTTCTATCTTAAGTCTCGTAGGTCAATTCTCTGGAGAAATAAATTAAAAACGTCGCTTACCTGCAATTCTGCTCGTCGCTTAATTATTATCGTCTTGTAGTGCCTTAATTTATTGAATACAAAAGCTTATTGGTGAAGTTTTGTATACTATAATGATTTTGTCTTTGTAAAAGCGTTTGTTGTATACTAACGATTTTGTGTTTTAGTGAAGGTTTAAAGACAAGACACCATTATTGCCTGGGATATCCTAAGTTACTTTAGAATCAATTAATTAAGTAAACATTCATGACGCTATGGTAATTTTAGTTATCAAAGTTTTATGGCTAATTGAAGTATAAAAGGGATTTACGCATGGATATTACATATGGTTTTCTCATGAGGAAAATTTTGAAACTTTGGCAAGTAGTAGTACTCAAAATAATGGAGAGGATGAAAGTCATGATCAGTTGGAAGATAATAATCACAATAGGAACGAAGAGCAAGATAATACACTTAGGGATCCAGTCGGTGTTATATAGATGGTGTCAGACGTATTTCGTGAAACAGCTGAAACCGAAAGTGTTGCTAAAGAACCAAACTTAGAAGCGAGGAAGTTTTTTATATGCTAGATGCAATGAAAAAACCACTTAATGTGAATGTTAATGAAATTAGTTATTACTTCGTAGTAAAGAAATTATTATTTACGGATATTTAGCCACAAATTGCTATCTTAGCCACGAACATTTTCGTGGCTATTTATGGATATTTAGCCACAAATTGCTAATAGCCACAGATAGCCACAATTTTATCCGTGGCTATTCAAAACCCTAAACCCTAAATATACCCTAAAACCTCAAACTATAAACCTTAAACTCTTAATCATAAATTACAAAATCAAAATACAAACCTTTAATTATATATACATAAAACTATTATTTTCAAATCCAATAGCGCAATAGTATAACATGTATAAATATAAAACCTAAACCCTAATCCTAAATAAACCCAAACCACTAAAATATAAACAAAAATATAACATTCCAATCACTATAACATATCCAAAATTAAGATTGTTAATTAGTATAAAAACAAAATAATACATAAAACCCTAAACCCTAAACAAACTTCAAAATTCTAAAGTATAACCAAAACTCTTATTAATAACATTTTTAATACTATAACATATTAAAAACTAATATTAAACACTTATAAACCTTCAAACCCTATACCCTAAACCATAATCAAACTCTAAACTTTAAATTCTTAATTATAAACTATAAAATTAAACTCTTACCCTTCAAACCCTAAGTTATATCAAAAGAATTATTATTATAAACAAAAATCTAAACAAACGCTAAAATATAAACAAGAATCTAGTTAATAAATGTCTAATTACTTTAAACTATAAACATAAAGCACAAATCCTATACCCCAAATCTAATCTTAAATTGTAAACCTTATATATATAAACTCAAATCATCTTACTTATATAAGATGTCTTTAAATAGTAATAACAAATTAAAATGTCTTAAATTACAATTTAATTATTATTTATACTCATAAAATTTAACAATTTAAAAAAAAAATTAAAATCAAATTTAATCATTTTTAGTTATTATATATATTCTTTATTATTTTAAATCATTTTTAAAATTTAAAACTTTTTATTATCTTAAAAGCATTTTTGTGTAACATTTCATTATTATATATTAATTACACCATAAAACATTTTCATTGGGTAAGAGAGTTATCACATGGATCACAAACAAAAACCGTTAGATCTTTTTCAGATTAAATCTTGACCATTGGTCTTCTTTAACCTATTTAACTAAGTTGTCTCTCATCTAAACCCTCCCTCACAAACAACAGCCGTCAAGGACTTCATTCTTTTTTTCTTTCAGAAACACAAAGATTGCAAATCATGTCTCAGCTTCTTCTTCACTCTTACGATTGTTTTACTCAGCTTCTTCTTCAATCTATAGATCTTCTCCCTCCTTTCTCTTTCTCCTCTTCTCCCTAACAAATCTTTTCCTTCACCATCATCAACAGAGCTTCGTCACTGGTACGTACATAGTCGGTAGCTGAGATAATCAAAGCTTATGGTCTCATATGTTGATTTGCCTATTTCATCTTTCGAATTAACAGATCTAACAACTTCCTAATCTAATACCTACTCTCGCAGCCTCATCCTCCCAAGCTCTTATGTCCTCGGTGGAGTCGTGGATGACGATGGAGGAGAAGCTTTTGCAACAACCCGAAGAAGAGGATATCCAGGCAGCGGCAGTGGTGAGTGTGGAGGCACGGTGGCCGTGGTGCTCATGGTGCTGTGGAGGCACGGTCGCCGTGGTGCTGCGGTGGCCGTGGTGCGACGGTGGAAAGCTTCAGATTTTTCTTTTATATTTGTTTGTTTAGTTTTATTATTATTTTTGTTTAATGTATTGTATTTTCTTAAAAAATGAAATTGTATATTCAATTTTAATTTATATATTTTTTTACTTTTTTTTAACACCATAGCCACGGATTATTTCACACAAAACTAATAATTGCCACAAAATAATTTGTTGGAATGGCTATGGATTACCACGACAAACTACCAATGATTTTCGAACAAAATATTTGACGGAAATTTTTGATAACAAATTCGTTGAAAATTTGTTGATACATTTTCTTGATAATTTGTGAAAAATCCGTCACAAATTACTAACGATTTTCGAACAAAATATTTGACGGAAATTTTTGATAAAGAATTCGTTGGAAATTTGTTGATACATCTTCTTGATAATTTGTGGGAAATTCCACGGTAGGTTCTCACAAATTTCCAATAAATAATCTATTAGAAAATTCTGACGAATTGCCGATAAAATATATTTGTTGGAACCGTTCCCAACAAATTTCCGATAAATCAAAGTTTCCAACGATCATATTCCAACAAATGAATATTCTGTTGGAAATTTGTTGGAAACATATATTTCTCACGAATTACTAACTAATTTGTCTGTTGGAATACTCTTTTTTTCTTGTAGTGTAAAACTTGTTGTTAAATTGATAGCTTAGCAGTTGATGAACTTGTTTCTTTGTTTTTTTTCTGAGATTGATATATAGTTTGAGCTTGATTCTTTGTGGATGTGAGAGGACGTCCAATGGTTTAACCGATCCACTTTTGCGGACGTGAGAGGACGTCATTTTGGTCTTGGTAGTCTTGATGAAACTCATGTCTATATAATTATTTATTAGTAGCATCCGTATCATATTCGAATTAGATATACTTTTTTTATGACACAATAACTCACTGAAGATAAAAGACGACAGATATATTTTGTCTTTGTTTTCTAATTTCCCGATGAAGGCATAATTTGTTTTGTTTATCTTTCGTCATGGTCTTATTCATCACAACCAAATGTGATGATAATTCACAATCATTCACTTAATCATATTGAATATGTAAAAATCGAACAATAAAATAACTCTAAAGCATGTGCGAGTGCCCACATGATATAAAATAAAGTCATATAAGTATTGAACAATAATTTTTTGGTTTCGTTCGTTAAAGTCGAATGAATATATGACTATAGATCCTGGTAAAAAAATAGTAAACTAAAATACTAATATAAATCTAAATATAATAAAATAAAAGGAAAATAGAAACTAGAAGTAAAAGGAAATTAATTTTTTTTAAATGATTGTGGTTCCTGGATTGCATTCTGGTCATTACATACAGCTTAATCTTAATTAATAAGGTAATTATTGTTAATTTACAGTACTAGTGACCGTAAAAAAAGAAATATGTGATGGATCTATACTATTAAAATATGTAGTTATTTTAAAAACAAATATTTAGTCATGTGTTATATTATGGTATGTGTCACTGTAATTATTAAAACTTTTTATTTTACTAAAAGTAATTTAAAATTACTAAATTTAGATTATTTGTGGATCATACTAAATATTTTCTAATTAATTATTTTATTTCAAAATATATTCATAATATCTTTTAATATCTTTTGTTTTAAATATAAATATAAAGATATAAAACTATATATATATATAATATTTTATTTTTCGCTGTACAAAAAATAATTATTAATTTCGAATTTATTATAAAATAATTTTAATTATATTTTAAGATAAACATTCTCTAATTTATGATTTTATTCAAAATATATTTCACAATATCTTTTAATATCTTATTTTTAATTTAAATATAATTTATATATATTATACTATAGCAAAATTTCCAAAAATATTTTAAGCTTCTTTATTTAAGAAAAATAATTACTAAATTCATATTTATTATTAAAATTTATTAAAACAATTTTAATTACATTTTTATCTATTAAATTAACATAAAATCTATATCTTTAGACCATTACAAAACATAAAACATGTTGAAAATAGATTAACCGATTTCAATTATCCATACTATTAAAAATAAATTTTGACTACTAGAAGACAGGTTAAAAATATATATTAACTAACTTCAATTGATATATTCTTAGTTTGATAAATATTTAAATTATTTAATATTATATTATTAGAATATATAATGAGTTTAATTATGGTTAATATTTTACGATGACAGTTTTTAAATTATTGCTTTATCAATTTTCAAAATACTTAGAATACTATAAGAATGGTTGAAATATATATTAATTTGTTTTGATTATAAAAATATTATAAACATTTTATTTATTGGAAGGTCAGTTAAAAAGATGAATTAACCAATTTTAATTGATATATTATTAATTTTACAAAATAGTAACTTTTATAATTTATATTCTCGTGTTAAAATTATACTATTTAAAACAAATTATATATACTACTAAGTTTGCATTATATATATAACTAAATCGAAAACCTAGCATACCAAAAGTAATAATATATATTACTAAGATTGTATTGTATACAAAGATTATTGATTTTATATACTTTTCAGTAATGAAATAACGCGTTGAACTAAGGAAGAATTAACTTAAATAAAAATCTATCAAATAAATTAGGGAAAAACACCTAAAGATACACGATTTTAATTATATTTTATCATAAAATACACTATTTATTTTGGTTGTCATGTAAATATTTAACATTTATTAAAAATACTCAAACTTTCAAAATCGTGTATTTTAACACTGATTTTTAACCATAGTTAATTTGATAAACGTAGAAGAAAGGAGGGAGAATTAGCTAAAAAAAAACAAATCATATTGTTGTGAGTCTTAACCTTTTAATAATTAAATTATATAAAATAAATTAATTAACATTAACTAATGAGACTATTATATTTAAAATTTTAAAAACACTTTAAGAGCCTTCAATTACATAAAAATGTATTTTGTTCTTATAATTAGTTTTAAAGGCACTTTCTGGTATAACAAACACAAAAATAATTTCTATTCTCTCTTTCTCTTATTTGTCTCTCTCTTCTCTTTTTTCGTTTTTCTATTTTGTCTCTCTCGTTTCGTTTAGTTTTTTCACTCTTATTTTTTATCTTTCTCAATTTATAAGAGTTTTGAGGAGAAAAAATTATACTTGCAATTACAATATTTCTTTCTCTACATTTTAATGCTCATTTTGATATATTTGTAAATTTTGGATAAAATTTTGTGGATATCAAGTTTGTGACATGAATGATATATTAATATATCATGGTTTTATAGTTTTTAACCATAATATAAGTCTTTGTTATCGAGTCTTTTATGTGTTTTGGTCTTTTCAGATGTTTTACAGGTTTATGTACATTTAGAGCTTAATTGGACGTTTTGGAAGCATTTTAGCTATTCTGCACTATATAGATATTTCACATAGTTGGCTGGTTGCATCTGCATAGTGCGTCGGTCGATGCACCTCCTGTTCCAAAATTCTGCGCATGAAAATCTGCGTTTTTGAAAATTTGCATTTTTGCCCAGAAGTTTCTCTTATTTGCACAAATGTCAAATTGTGTTTTAACTTTATATTAGGGTTTTTAAGCCGTTGTTGAGACTAAGCATTATTTTACATTGAGAGAGAGCTTTGAGGGGTTGCTCCGATACTCGACAAAGAGAAGATTTTGAACCCATGTTTCTATTTCTTTTATGTTATCGAGTATTCTATTCATAATGTCTTGTATTTCATTTGTCATGTCTGAGTAGTTTTTTGTTAGGTTTAGGGATTCTCATTTTGGATTTCATGAAATACTAGGTTAATTGACTTAATTGGGATTCATACTTTCTAGTTCTTTTTCTAGGTTAATCTTAATGCTTAATCTGAACTGGCCACTTAGATGATTGATTTTAGGTTGATTGGCGCAATGAAGGTTGGTTAATCTGCTAGAAAAGAACCTAGATGAGATATTTGTCTATTCGCAAAGAAATTTGGCTTAGGGGAATTGTGAATGAAGGAACGTGAGATTAATGCATGTTTAGAACTCTAGAACTCGCAACGAAAGTTGGTTTGCTAGGTTGTTGGAAATAGTTAAGATTCGCAACGAAAGTTGGTCTATTATACTTTATGATTCTAGTTCTAGAACTATTCTTATTTCGATCTCGATTGATTGATTAGCTTATATTCCTTATTTCCTGAGAACTCTCTTGACCTGGCGCTTCTCTTTCTTGCTTATAACTGTTTATTAACTTTCTGCATTGCTTTATTTACTGCTTATTTCACTGCTTTGCTTAGCTTAATTCGACACTTTATAATCTATCGCAAGAATCTAGAGTATTTATGGTTCGACCCCTATATACTACATTTGCATGTGCACTTGCAGTGTTACTCTAAGGAATTAAACCCTGAGGATATCAAGTTTTGGCGCCGTTTCCGGAAACTCTTTTGAGTCTTCGATAGATTTGAGTTTAGAATTTAGACTAAGATTTACGTTTTTTATTTATTTTATTAACTTTTCTTTTGTTTTCTTTTGTTCTTGCATTTCAGGTTTCGTGAAGAACAACCGTGTCGATTGACACTCTTCTGCATCGATCGACACATCCCCAACTCAGCATCGATGGATGCTTAACCAGCGTCGGTCGACACACTTCTCGCAGATTAAATAGTTCATTCATGATCGCGCACAAAGGAGAAATTCGGACAAAGATATCATTTTTCTTCAACAATCAGTTTCAGAGACTTGATGGGGATGGAAATCCCATTGTTCTACCACTTGTCGAAGCGGGCACATGGCAAGGTAGAGGTGTAGGAGGTGCTGATGCAGAGGCACATGCGCAAGCTAATGCACAAGCTGGGAGGATTCTTGTTGATTACAACAGACCTTGTGAGTTTTCTGCTAACAGGTTTACGATTAGACCTCCTTCTATTCAGAGGAATGACTTCGAGCTGAAGACTTCCTACTACATTCTTGTGGGACAGAATCTCTTCCATGGCCACCCACATGAACACCTTATGTACCGTATTGGGAAATTTGAGTCATTGGTCACAGGGATGAAGCCAATGGAGTGAGCTATGACTTCCTTCACTGCAAACTTTTCGAACACTCTCTTGGTGGGGAAGCTGTGAATTGGCTGAAGCAGATTCCACCTGGGACTCTGACTTCTTGGGATTCCGTTAAGATGAAGTTCCTTAGGAAATTCTATGATGATGCTAGATATGATCATCTAGGATAGGACATTCTAACCCTTCAAGCAGGGACCTACAGAGGCTCTAAGGCCACTTGGATTCGCTTAAAGATGTACCAAAGAGATTGTCCACATCATGGTTTCTCTGAAGTTCAGCTGCTGGGCATTTTCTTCAAAGGTGTAGATTGGTGGTATCATATGGCATTGGATGCTACTAGCAATGGAAACTTCAACACAAAGTCCCAGAGAAAGCTAAGTAGCTGATTGAGAACTTGGTGGCTAGCAATAGCACCAAGAATCCTGATTTGGAGTGGAAGCGATCATGTGGAAATGTGGATGGAACTCAGATTGCAGAGACGAAGAAATATATAGATTCTGTCCACAACATTCTGGTTGGGAAGAAGCAAGTCCAATTTGATGCAGAGGTAGAGACTTTTAGACTAGTTGATGAGTCAACAAATGTCAATTACATTGCTGGAACTGGTTATCAAGGTCAGAGATATGGAAATCAGCAAGGAGAGACTTTCGGCTACACTCAAAAGCCTGCATTTCAGAGACCTTTTCAGCATAGTAGCTCATTCTCAAGAGAATCTCATTCTCCAGAGACTATGGTTCTTCATCATACCAAACACCTCCTCCATAGACCAATGAGCAATCTGAAATTAAGGCAATGTTGGAGCAGATTATAGAGGGTCAGCAGAAGAGTACATTAGACTTCAATGGAAAGATAGATGATGTATATATGGATTTGAATGGGAAGATTCAATCTCTGAGTACCCATGTTAAGAAGTTAGATGTTCAGGTTCAACAAACTGCTGGAGCAGTGCAAAGGCAAAGTGGAGCTGGAAGAACTGAGCAGAATAAGAAGCAATATGTCAATGTTGTCTTTTAAGAGAGGGATTTCGAGCTGAGACATGAGCCAGATGATTTTACAGAGGTTCTGTTGTCGCAGAATGTTCTATGTCCTCCACTTGCATCGATCGACATACCCTTGGTGTCGATCGATGCATGACTTCCTTGGATGATATTTCGAGTTTTGACAGATATTTGAAGGATGGAGTCACGATCTTGTTCGAAGTAGCAAACTTTACGCAAATCTGCAGCGTCGATTGACACGCATCTTGTGTCGGTCGACACACGCTAGTCCCGAAAGGAAAATGTGCTTTTGAAAAGCAAGCATCGACCGACACTCATCATGCATCGGTCGACACTCAACACAGACGAGTGCATGAGCCTGCAAGAGTGCCAGAGCGAGTCTATAAGCCTCATATACCATATCCTAGAGCTTCTAAAAGGTCCATATAGAAGCCAGATGAAACTAAATGTGTGGCAGTGATGGATAATAAGCTTGTTAAGATCTCACTAGCTGATGTCTTGAAGAAACACCCTTATATGCAGAGATATGTGAAGAAGATGATCTCCACAGATGGAGATTTGAAAGAAGAGGTGTTGATGCTATCTAAACAGGCCAATGCAGTGTTACAGAACCGGATTCCAGAGAAGCTTCCAAACCCATGAGTCTTTGTGCTAGGTTGTTCTATTTTTAAGGACAACTTCAAGCGTTCTCTGGGTGACTTAGGATCTGGTGTGAATCTCATGTCACACTCCGTGGCTGTGAGATTGGTATTGATGGACTTCCAGCCTACTAGGATCTCTCTTATCCTAGTTGATCGTTCGAAGATGATTCCAGAAGGAGTCTTAGAGGACATTCCTATCAGAGTTGGAAACTACTTGATTCCAACAGACTTTGTGATGCTGAAGTATGAGAAACCTGATGATCTTCTGCTGCTTGGTAGATCTTTTTTAGCTACTGCTCGAGCAGTGATTAATGTGAGGAGTGGTCTGATTGATCTTCATCTGGGAGATAAGCCTTTGAAGTTCAAGATGGATAAGCTGCAGAAATCCACCATTTATGGACAGAGCTTCAGTGTTGGGTGGAGCCAGAGATTCAAATTGGAGTGGAGAAGATGGCGGTTCATCATGAGCTTGCTCTAACATCTCCAGAGCCTGCAACTGGTTCTAAGCAGAACCTCTAGACATCTCACCTCCACTAAAGCAAAGGTATAAATCCTCAATACTTAAACCTCCTAATCTGATTGTTGTGAATGCAGAGGGAAACACAGTAACCCACCCACACTTTGCTCCCACCCTGGTTATATTCCTTCATTTCTTGGTATATCCTACTGCTTATACACCACCTTGGATGAGGAGATATTCACAGAGGTACTTTATGCCTATGTTGAACCCCCATGAGTCTGATTTCCTTTCCATAGTCAAGATAATGACTAAAAACAAGTGCTGAGTGGGAGGCAACCCACTGGTGAGTCTGTTTTTCCTTTATTTTACGTTTTGGTTTTGGTTTCTTTGATTTTTCTTGTTTTGGTGTGTTAAGGACGTGAGGAACATATCATTGACGAGCAGCATCGATCGACGCATTTTATGAGTCGATCGACGCATACCCGATCATTAGCATCGATCGACACCAACCTGATGTCGGTCGACACACATTCCGTAAACAGGTAAGTGTTCTGAATTTTCAGAATCTATTCAATCTGATTATTTGTTCTCTCGAGCCCAAGCTTCTATAGCACTGGGGACAATATTTCTTTAAGTGTGGGGAAGTTAGTTACTGATGCACCATTTTCTATTTTCTTAAATTCAATTGAGTCATTTTATTGAGTCAAACCTTGAGTAGGAAACTTGTAATTTTTTTTAGGAAATCACCATATTTTCAAGAACTTAAGTGACCATTGGAGAGACTTACAGTAGATCTCTGGCTATTATAATACCACACAGGGATTAACCTATCAAGGACACCCATATCACTTTAGGTATTCAGAGGATCCATTACTGATTTCACCCTGAGTTGACTTACTTTTTCTCACCTATGGGATTGGTATACTTTGGATCGGATTCCTCTAGCAGTCTTGAAAGTCTTGTAAATCAGTCTGAGTATGGTTCCCTTCTCCCTTCGCTTCAAGCAAAGTAAAAAAAAAAAGAGTAATAAACTAAGGATAAGCTAGTAGCTTCGAAGTGATCACAGGAGCGGTAGAAACCCCTATTACCTCTTGTGCTTCATGGAATGTCTCCAATGTAATACCCCGATGAGGGAAGACCAGCTGATAAAAAATGATACCCAAAGGGGAAAATCAGCTACTGAAATGAGAAAAGGGAGAAAAAGAACCAGAAGCTGACAGTCTTGTAATCAGGTACTAACAGAGTAAGAGTCCATGTGTTTTTTTATTAATACTCCCTTGGTGAGACCGCACTTAATTGATTATAGAAGTTAGTATGATGCATTTGAATGCTTAGATTTTGATTGTGGAGTTTACTTGGAATAGTTGCTAAGTGTGGGGGAATTACATTGTGGCCTTGATCTCTGCAGGCTTGTTTTCATGTGGATTCTTAAGGGGAATCTGAGTGTGGTGCTCCTACGATAAAATGAGTTTCTGAAGTTTTCAAACTTCTTCTCTAGATCGTGATTTTTTTGTTTGCTTGAGGGCAAGCAAAGGCTAAGTGTGCGGGAGTTAATATATCATGGTTTATGGTTTTTAACCATGATATAAGTCTTTGTTATCGAGTCTTTCATATTTTTGGAGTCTTTTCAGGTGTTTTACAGGTTTGTGTACATTTAGAGCTTAATTGGACGTTGTGAAAGCATTTGGAGCAATTCTGCACTACATAGAGATTTCACAGAGTTGATTGGTTGTGTCTGCATAGTGAGTCGGTCTCCGCATATAGTGCATCAGTCGATGCACCTCCTATTCCAGAATTCTGAGCGTGAAAATCTATATTTTTAGAAATATGCACTTTTGCCCAGAAATTTCCCTTATTTGCAAAAAGGTCAAATCATGTTTTAACTTTATATTAGGTTTTTAAGCCGTTGTTGAGCATAAGCATTATTTTACATTGAGAGAGAGCTTTGAGGGGCTGCTCCGATACTCGACAAAGAGAAGATTTCGAACCCATGTGTTTATTTCTTTTATGTTATTGAGTATTCTATTCATCATGTCGTGTGTTTCATCTGTCATGTCTGAGTAGTTTACTTGTTAGATTTTTGGATTCTCATTTGGGATTTCATGGAATATTAGGTTAATTGATTTAATTGGGATTCATAGTTTCTAGTTCTTTATCTAGGTTAATCTTAATGCTTAATCTGAACTATCCACTTATATTATTGATGTTAGGTTGATTGGTGCAACGAAAGTTAGTTAACCTGGTAGAAAAGAACCTAGATGAGCAATTTGTCTATTCGCAAAGTAATTTGGCTTAAGGGAATTCAAACAAAGGAACCTGAAATTAATGCATGTTTAGAACTCTAGAACTCGCAACAAAAGTTGGTTTGCTAGGTTGCGGACATAGTTAAGATTCGCAACGAAAGTTGGTATACTATACTTATGTGATTCTAGTTCTAGAACCATTCTTAATATGATCTCGATTGATTAATTAGCTTATATTCCTGATTTCTCGAGAACTCCCTTGACATGAGCTTCGCTTGCTTGCCGACGGCCGTTTATTTACTTTATGCATTACTTTGTTTACTGCTTATTTTACTGCTTTGCTTAGCTTAATTCGACACTTTACAATCTATCGCAAGAATCTAGAGTCTTATTGGTTCGACCATATATAATACAATTGCATGTGCACTTGTAGTGTTACTCTAAGAAATTAAACTTTGAGCATATCATATATAGGGATGAGCGTTTGTAACTAAACCCGTAAAACCTGAATACAATCTGAACCGATTCTATAAAAATATTCGAATGGTTCTTAAGTCTAGGTATTTCAGGTATCAGGTAATACCACACACATATATGTATATATTAACTTTTTGATCAAATCCAATAGATATAATCAATGTGGACACTTTTTCACTCTATGATCACAATTTTTAGTTATTATAAGATTTTGATATCAATTTTTTTCCTCTAATACCACAAGTTTACTGTTTATGCATATGTAGGGAACATGTTCAAGATATTTATCTCATTTTTATCGAGTTAGTATTCATGATGAATATCATATTGTGCAATGAACATTTATGTGTAACGTGGACAAAGTATCATGGACATCTTTTAATGTACAGTGTTATATTAAATAATTTGTAATTTATTAATTTTATATGTTTTGTTTTGTTGTATTAACAATATTTTTTTTTAAGTTTTGGAAATAATGTTTATTATGAGATTGGTTTGTAATCTACTGATCTAAGATTTCGAAGAAAAAAAATTGTTATAAAATTTTAAAATAATGATTGCTCTCATATGAGTTTGTCCACGATATATTTTTGTTCACAATACATTGTCCACGATATCTTCTCGTCCACATTACATTGTCTACGATACCTTATTGGTGTTCATGTCGGTTTTTCTAAAAGCACTTATCTATTCTACTTTGTCCATATAATCCGTAAGTGTTCTCTCTATAATTTTTGTGTCCACAAAATTTGATTCAAAAATAAAATATATCGAAAAGGGTGTTACAATATAAACAAAAAAATATTATATATTATAGTATCAAAAATATGTATTTTATGTTTCTAAAAATATTAGAATTTGAAAAAAATGAAAGAAAGGAGAGAAATTAGATAAATAGACTATAAGAAAATATAAAAATGTGAAAATGCGTGTGGGTGAGGGACAAAAAAAAAAAAAGACAAATCGGGGTAAAGAGAGAGAGAGGGAGAGAGAGAGAGAGAGAGAGAGAGAGAGAGAGAGAGAGAGAGAGAGAGAGAGAGAGAGAGAGAGAGAGAGAGAGAGAGAGAGAGAGAGAGAGAGAGAGAGAGAGAGAGAGAGAGAGAGAGAGAGAGAGAGAGAGAGAGAGATGGGTTTAAGAAAAGTTGAACAATATTTAAAGTGTCTTAGGAATATAAAGTGCCTTTTGTTATTTGTAATTTAAAAGTGCTTTATAGTGTTATCAATTCTTAGCGTTTTCTCAAATAGCTGTATTTATTTGTAATAGTAGTCTGAATATTTAAAAAAAAAAGTGATTGAAAGATATTATAATCGAGGTCATCATAACCAAAACTTAGACTAATCTCCAAGGTCTACAGAAATCTAGGATTTTTAGTCACTAAAAATATCTATGGCACTACAAGAAAAAATTTCATACGGCAATTTCCATCATTTTGCGTCAGAAATGGCCAAACCTGACAGGAAAAACCACAAGAATTCGTCAATTATCTCTCCAGTATCCAAAATCCATCCATTTTTTGTCGGTACCGACGACCTTATTACCGACAGACTACTGATGAATAGGGTCAGTCGGTACATATCGTCCGTAAACTGTCAGTATTCCTTCAGTAACATATTGACGGTAAACCGATGGAATAACGGACAGAAAACTGAGGAAGGTTTGATCGGTTTAGTTCGTCAGTATTTTGTCGGTGATCCTTCAATATACTACTGATGGAGTACATACGGATCAAGAATCGATGGAGTACCAACGGTTTAAATAGCTGAGGGATTACCAGCGATTTTCATTTCCAACAGATTACGACGGGTCTACGAACCGACGAATTATCGATGATTTTTCTGAATTATATATTTTGTAATTAAAATATTTATAAATTTACGAAAATAAAATTTTTATTTTAAAATGAAATAAATAAATAAATAATATTAAAAATAAAATATTATCAAAAAAATATTCATAAAGCATAAAAATTGTTATTAAAACCATAACCACCCCTAAACCATAATCCCGAGCCTACAACACGACCCGACCTCGAATGTGGACGCTGACCCCCAAGTTCTCGATCAAACCTCGTTTTCATCTGGTCGGACCTTGTGAGTATTTTATCTTGGTTCGCCTTCAAGATCGCGATCTCCTCATCCTTCTTCTGTAATATCGCCCCATATTCTGCCTGAGTTAGGACAAACCGAGAACTTCAATTTTTGGCTCATTTGCCTAAACCAGACCAACGTCCTTTGGTCTTTTGTGTTTCCTATAAAAAATTCAAAAAACAAAATTTAGAAATTTATATAAATAAACTAAAAATTTATAAAGTACTAAAAATAGAGACTACCTGAAGAACTACCTCGTTGATCGTTTCGGTCAGTAGGGAGGTCGAATTGGACCCAACTTAACTGATTTTTTAGGCTCGCTTCTTCGACGACTCTGCAAGCGATCGGATCCTGGATGGTGTCGTCTTTCTTGTTGGTATGGCTCAATTCAATTAGATTGAGGTACGTCTAACTATGTCCTTCCCTTCGGGTCTGCAAAAACATTTATGTACAAATTAAATTAAAATAGTGTAAAACAAAGAAATTAAAATCTACAAAATCGAACTTCGCATGAGTCATGTTGTTTGCCCTCAAATTATGTGTCGCAGCCCCGACACCCATGTCTCTCTTACGGTTCTTTGAGTTTATCGAAGAGTCGCTGCCGTGGTCGGGTTGGCCCAGTCACCTTCAAACCTTCACATACCGTATCGACTGGTCCATGCGGTATCTTCACTTTATGCCACTATTGCTTCCACTCGTTGATCGTCTTCGAGTACTTACTCACATCTTTCTGGTGGACCGGGTCCTCCATCTCGGCGGTATACTTCGGTCCCAAGTTTACTCTTGCTACAAAAAGGGTTTTGTTCGTAATAAAACTTTATATAAAACATATACTTTAATATATAAGCAATGTAAATGAGAAAATATAACACAAACCAACGGAACCAGTTATGCTTATCTTCTAGTGGCATACTAGCTTTGACGGGTAAGGCTGGGTCAGGAGGCCGTGTGTTGGGGTCGAAATCCCCCTCGTCGAAATCGATAGTCGAAAATGGACTAAGGGTTGTGTTTGCACATAACTGCGTTTCGTATAACCATATATTTCGTATAAATCAAACTTCGTATAAAATATATGAAACTGCTTGGCCAAACTTCCAAGCAGTTTGACTGCTCGGACTGATCGCTTTGACGGACGAACCACTCAACGAATTCCATGAATAAGCTTGGATTCTTAGACAGTCCAAGCTGGCTTGCTGCTCGAACGACCTGAACACCCAGACTGATCGGATTGTGGTCGCGACAATCCAGATCGAGTATGATGTGACGCTCTCGTCCGGACTGTCTTACAGCCTCCTCAATTTCAGCAACGATTGAGAGGCGGGAAGACTGTTGTGGTTGTGGAGTCTCCGAGACATGAGTCCCAGCCTGATACCGCTCGCAATTTGCTCGTTATACTTTAACGGGCGGCCTTGAATATCTCGTAACGCATAATGATGGATGCCTTCGAACAAAAAAAAAAAAAATCCATTAACGGTAAACTTATAAATAACCTACAGCTATATATATATATGTATTTAATTTCATCAATACTTGTATATAAACAATAACAATTTATATAAACAACCAAAAATCATAAAATTAATTTTAAATCCAAAAAGTATAAAAATAATTTTATAAAACTTATGTAATATGAATTTTTTTTTTAAATTATGTATGTAAAATTTACGGAAAAAAAATTGATTCATTTTATTTATAAAAATGTTTTGGTTTATAGTTGAATAACGAATTATACCTTTTAGAAACGCTTACAAAAAAAGAGTAAATATAATTCACAAAAAAAAAAAAAATTCTAAATTCCAAAACCTAAATTAACCACCTAATATACGAATAACCTATGGAACTCACATGTCAATTTATTGTACTATCCTTAAAATATATACGTGCAAACTAAAATACAAATTACATAACTTAAAACTCTAAATATCTTAAAATTTAACATAGAAAATGATAAACTTACATGGTTTTAAGGTTTGGCAGTTGGAAAACAGAAATCGTCCATAGAATCGAAGGTTAGAGAAGGCGGAGAGACTTTAGGAGAAAGAGAGAGAGAGAGTTGCAGTCGGTGAAATGAGGAAGAAGAAGATTGTCGAACTAATTTATCCACGTTACCGACATACTACCAACGGAAATAATCATAGGTTTTTCAATAATCGTTGAATATCCTTCGGTTCTAGAAAATTTAATATTTTTGGAAAATCATTTCGCGATTACCGCGAAATTTTGAGAAATTGGGCGGTTAAGTAAAACAAATTACAAACTGACGGGCTACTGACCAATTCATCTGTCGGTAGTTTTGAAAAGTAATAGAATTCGTGTTCACCGTGACTCAAACCCGAATTCTGAATCTCTTTAGATTCCATACTTAATCATTGTGCCATTTTTTAAGTCGAACATCTAACAAAATTAATTGTATATATAGTTAACTAATTTAGTTAACTAAAAATTAATAAAATGCGATCTTGACTCGACCATTGTGCCAATGTATTTTACTCAAACATGTAACAAAATTAATTGTATATTGAAAGAATTTCTAGCAGTTTCTAATCAGATTAGCAACCCTAGGTATAAATTTCAAGCCTAGGATCTAGGGTTCATGTATATTGAATCTATAACAGATCTCAGATTACCTGGAGATTAGCAGCGGAAGATGAATAAATAATCGAGATCTTAAAGCGCCTCAAGTGCTGCGCCTCTACTGGTATCCACACGCACACAGACTGAAACAGACGGGATGCTAGTGCTGTAAGAGATCAGATCTCTTTGAGGTTTCTCAGTTTCTTTCTGGTGGCTGTGAATTAGGTTAGATCTCTGTAAAAGTCGACCATATATCTTATATATGTTGACTTATACCACGATCTGATTAACCAAGGATTAAACCGAAGTTAATTAAGTTATCCGCGATCCGTGTCGATCGATACACTTGTTGTGTCGATCGACACTGCCTCAGAAACTCGATAGTGAATGCATATCAAATATGCATTTACCAGATCATTACATTAATGATCAACCTCATATATTATGTCCAGTTTGCTTAGGTGTGTGACCCTATAGGATCATATAACACTAGCCATGAGATCTAAACTCATTGATCATAAGTGACTTCTAGCAAAGCATTATGATTTCCCAGTGTTATATGACTGTCTCATCTCGACAATACAACTTTCACTTAGAGTAAGTACAATAGATTTCAGGACATTCCCAACAATCTCCCACTTGTACTGGAATCATCTATTCCTATAATCCCTTTGTAGCTATATCTCGATCTGGCATAAGGCAAGAACTGTGTCATCCTTATTAAGCTAGATCATGTTTATCGAACTCTGATTTATACTGATAAGACAAAACGACTGACAATCACCTCGTTTGAGCGCGGCCACGCATTTCCAGTATCAAATCTTTGATAGGCCTTGAGATATTTATCTCTTGTTATATGGGAGGTACAAATCCCATCTTGTTCCATCCATGTCCTTTTCACATTTCATGATACGCCCAATCAGTGTCTTTATAGTCACCAGTTACGGCTGACGTTTGACAAAGTCAAGACGGACCAATCCATATGTAAGAAATCATGATGAACTCAGGTCTAAGGACTATACTCTATAGTCGCAATGAGAAACTCTTATGACACTAATATAACCATCTTGTAGAGTTCTCATCAACGGGTCAAGTCCGATCCTGTGTTCTATAACACATATCTATGTGATTGACTTTAATACTCTTATTAATGACTCCATGAAACTTAGTCATCAGTCACCTCACATACTAGTCTCACGCGGTTGTTAATGTCCCACTTTAACAACCTCGACCAGGGACCAACATAATTTATGTCATTTATTATTTATAGGGTTTCATGATCAAGTCACATACTTGATGACCTATAAAATGCCATAAATTACTTTGGGACTATTATTTAATAACACAATTAAATAATTCTGAAGCAAATTTTATTAAAATAACATAACCATATTATGTTTTGTGAACATCATGACATAACTAAAAACCAAATACAACTCCCACTGAAATCAAGATCATATCTTAAGAAATCTAATGCCTATAGCAGCAGTATGACTCTCATGCTTAGGCCTTGGGAGAGGCTTGGTCAAAGGATCAGCAACATTCTCATCCGTCGGGACTCTGCTGATCTTCACATCTTCTCTATTAATAATATCACGGATAAGGTGATATCTCCTCTCTATGTGTTTGGACTTCTGGTGTGACCTAGGTTCCTTTGCTTGCGCAATGGCTCCATTGTTGTCACAATACAAAGCCACTGGCTCAGAAATACTAGGAACCACACCAAGTTCATTGATGAACTTCTTGATCCAAACAGCCTCCTTTGCCGCTTCAGAAGCGGTGAGGTACTCAGCTTCGGTCGTGGAATCCGCTACAGTGTCCTGCTTGGAACTCTTCTAGCTAACTGCACCGCCATTCAGACAGAAGACGTAACCAGATTGTGATCGGAAATCGTCCTTGTCTGTCTGAAAAATTGCGTCTGTGTAACCACTTACTACAAGCTCATCACTTCCTCCGTACACCAAGAATTTGTCCTTAGTATTTATCAAATACTTTAGGATATTCTTGACAGCTGTCCAGTGACTTTCACCTGGATCAGATTGGTATCTACTCGTCATGCTTAAAGCACAAGCAACATCTGGACGAGTACAGAGCATGGCATACATGATGGATCCTAAAGCATAAGCATAAAGAATCCTACACATGCGTTCTCGCTCAGCATGTGTCGAAGGACACTGGTCCTTGCTGAGACTAATGCCATAAGACATTGGTATGAAGCCCTTCTTGGAATCATGCATACTGAACCTGTGTAAGACCTTATCGATATAAGTATCTTGACACAGTCCAATTAAATTGTTCAATCTATCTCTATAGATTCTTATTCCAAGAATGTACGCGGCTTCTCCCATGTCTTTCATTGAAAAACAACTTCCGAGCCAAGTCTTAACAGACTGTAACAGCGGAACGTCATTTCCGAGAAGAAGTATGTCATCTACATACAATACGAGAAATGCAACTGCGCTCCCACTAGTCTTCTTGTAAACACACGGTTCCTCTTCGTTCCTGATGAAGTCAAACTTTTTGATCGCTTCATCAAAACGAAGATTCCAACTCCAAGATGCTTGCTTCAATCCATAAATGGATCGATGAAGCTTGCATACCTTCCTAGCAGCATTAGGATCGATGAAACCTTGAGGTTGTGTCATGTACACATCCTTTTCCAGAATTCCATTAAGGAAAGTTGTTTTCACATCAATCTGCCAGATCTCATAATCATAATGAGCGGCTGTTGCTAGGAGAATCCGAATGGATTTAAGCATAGCGACAGGGGAATAGGTTTCTTCATAGTCAATACCATGAATTTGTTTGAAACCTTTTGCCACTAGCCTTGCATTGTATATCTGAATATTACCATCCACATCAATTTTCTTCTTGAAAATCCATTTACACTCAATGGCTTTTGCACCATCGGGTAAATCAACCAAAGTCCACACTTGGTTCTGTGACATGGATCCCATTTCGGATTCAGCGGCTTTCAGCCACTTTTCGGAGTCAGGGCTCATCATCGCTTCTTCAAAATTCGCAGGCTCGTCACTGTCAATGATCAATAGATCATGACAATTAGTTACGAGAAATCCATATCTCTCGGGTTCGTGACGAATCCTTTCGGATCTGCGAATTTCTGGCTCCACAGGCGTGGTCTCTACAACTCTTTGTAGATCTAATTGTTGCTCTTCCTCAGCGGGTTGAGCGGTCTCCTGTGGATCTCGAACTTCATCGAGTTGTACTTTACTCCCACTGTTCTTCTTGGAAAGAAACTCTCTTTCAAGAAAGACACAGTTCCGAGCAACAGACACTTTGTTCTCGGATTGGTTGTAAAAGTAGTATGCCTTGGTTTCCTTAGGATAACCAACGAAGTAGCATTTATCAGATTTGGGTTCGAGCTTATCAGTAATTAACCGCTTAACATAAGTGATATACCATGGATTTTAGGGTTTTTAACCATGGTATATGTGTTATTTATCGAGTCTTTTACTATGTTTTAGAGTCTTTTCAGGTGTTTATTAGGTACAAGCACATTTGGAGCATATTTGGTGATTATGGCACTTTCTGGAGCTAATTAGAGTATTTGGCCGAGAGATAGACTTCACTGTCAATATTCCAGAGCCGCAACGATCGTCACACTTATGGCGTCGATCGTTGCACACGCGAGATGGGCCAAACGACGGTTTAATGAAGAACAATGAAATTGCAGTTTTGCCCAGAAGTTCCTGATATTTGCAAAGTGACCCAAAACGTGTTTTAGGATTATAAATAGGTTTTACAGCCACTTGTTAGGCTACGCTTTTACAAGCTTTTCTTACGTTAAGTTTTACTCAGAGAGAGTTGAGGGGCTGATCCTGATCTCGAAAGAGACTGGATTTTGAACCCCAGTTCTTATTTGATTATATGATATTTGGTTTTCTACTTATGATATTTTCTGTCTCGATGAACATGTTTTAGTAGTTTACCTGTTAGGTTGAAGGATTCTCATTAGAGATTTCATGGAACTATAGTTTAAATTAATCTGTAGAGATTCATATCTGCTAGTTCTTTATCTAAGTTGTTCTTAATGCTTAATCTGAAGTAGCTAATCAGAATTATGATGTTAGGTTGATTAATGCAGCGGAAGTTGGTTAATTTAACTAGAAAGAACCTAGATAAGCAATTAAACTTCTCGCAAACGAAAGTTTGGTTTAGGATAATTGTGAACATATCAAACTTGGAATTAAGGCTGGTTTAATCTGTTAGTTCTCGCAAACGAAAGTTTGGTTTGCTGCACTTAGACTTAGAGAATTATCGCAAAGGAATTTGGTTAATTCTATATCCGTGTTTGAGTTCTAGAACATTTATTGATTAGATCTAGATAGATTGATTGCTTGCGTTCCTGATTTCTTGAGAACTCCTGAAACCTAACGCTTCGCCTTCTTGTTTACAAACCCATTTTATTCGCTTGATATTTAGTTTACTGTTTTCACACCTGCTTCGCTTAATTAAATCTGAACTACTAATAATCTATTGTGTGACTGAGAGTCCTTGTGGGATTCGATACCTTATATACTACGATTGCATTAACTGTGCACTTGCAGTAGAATAGGGATAAAACTTATAGCCCTATCAAGTTTTTGGCGCCGTTGCCGGGGACTCTTTGAGTTCACCAATAGATTTAGTACTAGGATTTAGTCTAAGCATTCTTTTTAATTCTCTTGTTTGCTCACGTTTTTGATTTTTGGGATTGCAGGATTCGCACTGCATCGATCGTTGCCTACCTTGCATCGATCGACACAAGGCGAGAACAGCGATGCCAAAATCTGAGACGCTCAATAGGTTCCACTCTATGGAACCTGTGATTCTGATTCGCGGTGAAAACGGCGTTCTACGAGACCAAGAGGGTCATATGTGCAACGCAAAAGGTCAGAAACTAGATGGGGAAGGAAACCCCATCTTGCCAGATTACCATGTATTGGTTGGGCAAGTAGCTGAGATGAGAAATAAGATAGATGACATCCACAACGTCCTGCTAAGGGAAAGACAGTTCCGAGCACATGCAGAAACTGAAGGATTTGCAGAGGTAAACCATATGGCTAGAGCTGATTTTTATAGACATACATTTGGACATCAGCAGAGACAAGGTTCTAGGCATGCTCAAGGATCAAGAGATTATGGTTATACATCCTGCCTAGCATCTCCTGTACCTGCACAGACGAGCAGATTAGAGATCATGATGGAGCAGTCCATTGCAGGACAACAACAGACCACAGCGTCTTTCAACTCGAAGCTTGAGGGCTTGTACACTAATCTGAATGAGAAATTTGAGTCATGAACACTCATATGAAGTTGCTAGATACACAGATGGATCAGATTTCAAGTTCTGCCACAAGGAAGGATAGTCAGGAAGCCCATGTCGTTAATATTCCTATTCAGATAGACCGCAGGATGGATCATGGACCATATCTAGCAGTTAAGGCTATGGAATTTGTGGAAAACAGAGAGGAGTCTGACGTTGAATTCCCTGAGTTTGAGAGCTTCGACGGACCTGATTCAACAGAGATTGACATGGATCTTTTGCCTTGGATAGTTCAGACTGATACTGGATCAAGTCAAGATGAGAAATTTGAGTTTGAGATTGTTGGATTAGACCAGGAAGCTGATGGACCTGAGACTACAGTGGAAAATCGAGCTGAGATACCCGTGTCGATCGTTGCACCACATGCACCGATCGTTGCACCCTGTAAAGGACCAGTTTCACGTATACCTCGTGGAGTTACTAAGGAAAGAATCTACAAACCTCCAATACCATTCCCCAAAGCCCCTATAAGGTCTAAAGATGTTGTTCAGTGCATAGTAGTGGTTGACAAGAAGATGGTGGTTCCACAGGAGTCTACTCTAACATCTTCAAAGCCTAAAGCTACTCATAAGCAGAAGGCTCTGAACATCAAATATCTGCCAAAGGTAAAGAATAAATCTTCTAAGTTTAAACCCCCTGACTCCACTGTTTTGAATGCGGGAAAAAGCTTCAAAACACCCAAGTGTCGATCCCACCCTACATTCCTTCCTACGTTCCTTGGACGACATCATGCTGCTACTGCTTACACACCACCATGGATGATAAGGCATTCACAGAGACACTCAAAGTCTCTGTTGAAACCTCCATGAGTCTGACTTCTTTCCAAAAGTCAAGCTAATGACTTAAAACAAGCGCTGAGTGGGAGGCAACCCACTGTTAGGTTTATTTGTTTTTCCTTTTTATTTTTGGTGTTTTTCTTTGGATTTCACGTTTTTATTTGTTTTTGCTAGTTTTTAGATACATAACACAAGTCTGGAGATGTGTGACGATCGTTGCTTACATGTGCAACGGTCGTTGCAATTGGTTTAAATCGAAAATTAAGGTATGTCGCGCTAAACCGGAATCGATCTGGTTCAACCAGCATCGATCGTTGCTTCTATGCAACGATCGTTGCACCCACGACCAAGGTAAGTTGCCTTAAACCCTTTTTTCTTCTCTCTTTCTTCTCCATTTCTTTTCGCCGATACACCGAGAACTTCCACCTAAAATCATCATTTCTTCATCGATTTCTTTGTTTCCAAGCACTATTTTCTCATCTTTACACCCCCAATCTATTTCTCCAACCCATATCTCACGAAACCAAGGTAATGTACTTCTATTTTGATGATTTTCGGATTCAACTATTAGGGTTTTAGAAATTGGGAATTTTGGATGGAATTGATGAATGCATGCTAAAATGAACATGATTTAGGTTGCCTATTGACGGATTGTTGTCGATTTTGAGGATGATAGAACGAATTTAGAACGATTTTGATGACTGTTGATTGCGGCCAAAATCGCCTGGCACCGATCGTTGCACTTGTGCAACGGTCGTTGCTCTGCGATTTTGGGGAAATGTTCGATTATACGAAGTCGCCTTGCAACGATCGCTGCCTTAGTGCAACGGTCGTTGCTCGACGACTTCACAGAGAGTTTGCCGATACTAATTTGTTTAAAATTTCTGTTTTGCAGATGGCAACGCAGAATCAACCCCGCAAGCGCAGAGCAACCGCAGCAAGCGCATCACGACAGTACATTCCACCACCGGAATGGCTGCACTGAGATTCTGATCCTCCAGAGCCATATCAGTTGGTTCATGCGACCATTGGGCCACCATGGCCAAGAGCAGATAAGGCTCGGATTTGGACTAATCGCGACTGGGGCATGGCTATCAAGAAGCTGCTCACTACGACTGATTTCACAGAGAGGCAGTACTGGGACGAGTACGATACACTGCTGTATAACGGTTGGTGTGGCATGGAGCTATCGCCAACCAAGTTTGCTGATTACTCGACCTATCATGGTCTCGGCATAGACAGGCAGGTTATGGAGCTGTGCAGAGGCATTGGTCTGGGGACAATGCCAATGCAGCCTTACGATCTATACCCAGAGCTGGTGAGACAGTTGCTTGCCACATGCAGGGTTGTATACCCGAACCCGGACAGCAGGAATGCTCAAGGAGGCACTTTTACTTTCATGTGCCTTGGCACCAGGTATCGAGTACCCCTTCTCGATATCTGTAGGATCTATGGGTTTAGCACTGAGCAGCCACGCACCGATATGTCCCTTCCATGGGAACCAGCAGAGGCTGCGCAGTTCTGGGAGTACATTGGTGGTGGACGGTATCACTCACGGACTACACCTGTGATTCAGGTTAGGCATCCGGCTCTCAGGTATGTCTTGCGTATCTTGGGACGCACTCTATTGTGCAAGCATGAGGCAAACAAGATGCACAAGAATGAGTTGGAGTTTCTATTCAGAGGACTGAGGGAGCAGTTCAGGGGTACCGATGTGAGAAACCCAGCTGAGAAAGTCAACCTGGGAGCTGTATTTGCCCATCATCTTTGCGAGTTGCAGAAGAAGCCCTATGACGGCGTGCGCAAGGAGACAGTAGGGAGTCTTCTTACTCCTATTTTCAGACACTGCAGGATCCCTATGGAGGATACAGAATGCGTTACTGAGAGAGAGTTCCTGGATCTCAGTCACTTTCAGAGTGCTAGGTGGCTGAAGGAGGGGCGAGTATGGGTTTACTTCGACCCTGAGGAGACACAGTATGGCATTGATCTTCCTGCTGCTAGGTTAACTCAGATTGATACCATTGATGCCTTGAGTTTCCGCCCTCCTGCCAGAGCTCGACGCGCAGTGCCTACTATGGCTCATCCGCTGGGAGAGCCTTCTACGAGAGCTTCATCTTCCTCTACACCTGTGCCTGCTGCTGATATCGGCCCTTATCCTGAGATGACAGTGCCCTACGGTGGTATTTCTGAGGCTGAGTGGAGAGAGCGTAGTGATGGGATATGGAAGACCATCTGGGAGTGGATGCGAGGCTGCACTTGCAGGAGACAGCCACAGGTTCACCAGCCCGTTCCAGGACCTTCTCGACTTAGACGACGATCCCCGACCCCTTCTTCCTCGAGTGGCACTGATCGCATAGCTGAGGCAGCCAATGACGATGAGCAGTATGGTGGGATAGATGATGAGAGCGAGTGAGATTGATCTCCATTTTCAGACATTCGGTTCTGTATTTTTATCCTTTTCTTATTTTTCTTTGCACTTTTTCCTTTTGATTTTTAGGATGTTGTTGTTTTTGGATGATATGTTTGATATGCTACATTATTTGCTTCGATTTTACTCTGTTTTCAGTGTTTCCAGCTTGCAGGATTCGAAATTTGATTGATTCCAACGGACTAACCTGCTAACTTGCTGACTGATCTGATATACGAATGGCAGCGATCGTTGCAGTGATGAGCAACGATCGTCACTCAACGAAAAATCGCCTAGCAACTATCGATGCACTATGTGCAACGATCGGTGCTCGAGCGACAGAGGTAAAATACGACAAAACTCAAGCAGACCATTAACAATTTTTATTTCTTTTTAACTAATCCTTCGCTTGACACTACTGAGGACAGTGTGTCTTAAGTGTGGGGGAGGTTCTACTAACTTCTTTCTTTCGTTTTCTTAGTTATTTTAAAATTTTCAAAATTTTTGTTTTATTGAGTCAAAAATGTTTAAGTAAGAAACAGTGAATTTTTGAGAAGATTTATAGCACTTGCAGGAACTTAAGTAACCATTGGGATGAAGTTGCAGGATCTATCTCTGACTATTAGAAAACCCAGACACGGATCAACCTACTGGGAACACCCACACCACTTCAGGTATCAGAGGATCCTTTTACTGACTTCAACCTTAATACTGACTTAGATTTCTCACCTAAGGGCTTGGTATACTTTGTGTCGGATTCCCTGTTAGTTCTGACACAGCCTGTCAACCTATCCTATTTAGTTCCCTTCTCCCCTTCCATAAAATAAAAAAAGAGATAATAAACTGAGGATGAGTTAGTAACTCCGAAGTGGTCACAAGAGTGGTAGAGACCCCTATTATCTCCTGTGCTATCCATGGAATATGTCCAAAGTACACCCCATAACGGGAGGAACACTGATAAAAAAAATAAAATGATACCCAATGTGGGAAAAATCAGTTGTTAAGGAAGGGAAAGAGAAGAAAGGGACTAGAGAAAGATAGTATGGTGGTCTAGAGCTGATAAGGTAAGAATCCATGTGCCCTTTGATCGATACTCCTTAGGTGAGACCACACTTAAATACTTGCAGAAGTCAGTAGGGAGAATTTGAATGCTTGAATGTGATTGTGGAGTTTACTTAGGACAGTTGCTAAGTGTGGGGGAAGTATATGTTGGTCTTGATATCCTGTGATTGATTCTTGCAGTGGTTTACTAAGGGGAATCTGAGTGTTGTTGCTTCTATGACAAAAAGAGTTTCTGAAAAGTTTTCAAACCTCTTGACTACATTTAGTTCTTTGTTTTGCTTGAGGACAAGCAAAGGCTAAGTGTGGGGGAGTTGATATACCATGGATTTTAGGGTTTTTAACCATGGTATATGTGTTATTTATCGAGTCTTTTACTATGTTTTAGAGTCTTTTCAGGTGTTTATTAGGTACAAGCACATTTGGAGCATATTTGGTGATTATGGCACTTTCTGGAGCTAATTAGAGTATTTGGCCGAGAGATAGACTTCACTGTCAATATTCCAGAGCCGCAACGATCGTCACACTTATGGCGTCGATCGTTGCACACGCGAGATGGGCCAAACGACGGTTTAAAGAAGAACAATGAAATTGCAGTTTTGCCCAGAAGTTCCTGATATTTGCAAAGTGACCCAAAACGTGTTTTAGGATTATAAATAGGTTTTACAGCCACTTGTTAGGCTACGCTTTTACAAGCTTTTCTTACGTTAATTTTTACTCAGAGAGAGTTGAGGGGCTGATCCTGATCTCGAAAGAGACTGGATTTTGAACCCCAGTTCTTATTTGATTATATGATATTTGGTTTTCTACTTATGATATTTTCTGTCTCGATGAACATGTTTTAGTAGTTTACCTGTTAGGTTGAAGGATTCTCATTAGAGATTTCATGGAACTATAGTTTAAATTAATCTGTAGAGATTCATATCTGCTAGTTCTTTATCTAAGTTGTTCTTAATGCTTAATCTGAAGTAGCTAATCAGAATTATGATGTTAGGTTGATTAATGCAGCGGAAGTTGGTTAATTTAACTAGAAAGAACCTAGATAAGCAATTAAACTTCTCGCAAACGAAAGTTTGGTTTAGGATAATTGTGAACATATCAAACTTGGAATTAAGGCTGGTTTAATCTGTTAGTTCTCGCAAACGAAAGTTTGGTTTGCTGCACTTAGACTTAGAGAATTATCGCAAAGGAATTTGGTTAATTCTATATCCGTGTTTGAGTTCTAGAACAGTTATTGATTAGATCTAAATAGATTGATTGCTTGCGTTCCTGATATCTTGAGAACTCCTGAAACCTAACGCTTCGCTTTCTTGTTTACAAACCCATTTTATTCGCTTGCTATTTAGTTTACTGTTTTCACACTGCTTCGCTTAATTAAATCTGAACTACTAATAATCTATTGTGTGACTGAGAGTCCTTGTGGGATTCGATACCTTATATACTACGATTGCATTAACTGTGCACTTGCAGTAGAATAGGGATAAAACTTATAGCCTTATCAATAAGCTTCACAACCCCAAATCTTCAGGAAAGACAAGTTCAGAACATTTCCTGTCCACATCTCATGTGGTGTCTTTGCAACTGATTTTGACGGAACCCTATTTAGTGTAAACGCAGACATTTCTAGAGCGTATCCCCAGAAGGATAATGGAAGAGATGAGTGACTCATCATTGATCGAACCATATCTAATAAAGTCCGATTCCTCCTCTCGGACACTCCATTCCATTGGGGTGTTCCAGGAGGAGTGAGTTGTGAAACAATTCCACAATCTCTCAGATGATCGCTGAATTCTTGACTCAAGTATTCGCCTCCACGATCTGATCGAAGAGCTTTAATACTTTTGCCAAGTTGATTATGTACTTCATTCTGGAACTCTTTGAACTTTTCAAAAGATTACGACTTGTGTCTCATTAAATAGACATAGCCATACTTACTGAAGTCATCAGTGAAGGTAATGAAGTACCGAAAGTTTCCTCTGGCCCTTGTGCTCATTGGACCGCACACATCAGTATGTATAAGATAGGTCACTGGCCCTTTCATTTTGTTTGTTGAAAGGGGCCTTGGTCATTTTGCCCTGTAAACAAGATTCGCATTTCTCAAATGATTCATAATCAAATGAGCCCAGAAGCCCATCACTATGGAGCTTCTGAATCCGTTTCTCATTTATGTGGCCCAAACGACAATGCCAGAGAAAAGTCTGATTCCTGTCATTTGACTTGAATCTCTTGCTATTAATGTTATAGATTGGCGTGCTTTGGTTTAGAACATAAAGCCCATTCTCTAATGGACTGCTACCATAAAATATATCATAGTAATCAAAAGAACAACATTTATTCTTAATTGAAAACTGATATCCTTCCATATCCAAAACAGGAATAGAAATAATATTTCTGCTTATAGCAGGTACATAGTAGCAATTATTGAGTTCTAAAACCAAACCAGAAGGTAAAGACAAATTAAATGTTCCTACGGCTAATGCAGCAACTCTTGCTCCATTTCCCACGCGCAGGTCCACTTGTCCTTTCTCCAAAGTCCTACTGTTGCTTAGGCCCTGCATATTAGTACAAATATGAGCACCACAGCCGGTATCCAATACCCAAGAAGTAGAACCAAGAGTAGTAACATTTACTTATATGACATAAATACCTGAAGATGAAGTCTCGAAAGTCTTCTTCTTCTTCTCTTACAAGAATTTGTTGCAATTTCTCTTCCAATGCCCAAGCTCATTACAGTAATGGCACTTATCAGTCTCAGATGGGCCGGGCTTGGGTTTGGAAGAAGACACAGGCTTGTCCTAATTTTCAATCTGGACGGCCTTGCCCTTTCCCTTACCCTTGCCAAGTTTCTTAAACTTCTTACCCCCTTGTACCATAAGTACATTTGGAGTGCCCTTCTTGATATTAGGCTCAGCTGTCTTGAGCATGCCATGCAGTTCAGTCAACGTCTTCGTCAAGTTGTTCATGTTATAGTTCATAACAAACTGATCATAACTTGACGGCAGTGACTGCAAAATGATGTCAGTAGCCAACTCTTGGCTAATGGGACAATCCAGCTTCCCCAGGTTATCAATATAACCCATCATCTTAATGACATGAGGACTAACTGGACCGTCCTTTGGTAGCTTGCATTCAATGTGAGACTTAACCGTCTGGTATCTCTCAGTTCGTGCCTGCTCCTGAAACAAACTTTTCAGGCTAGTGATCATCTCCATTGGCGACTCCACGTTCTCGTATTGCTTCTGCAAATCCGAGTTCATGGTAGCCAACATGAGACAACACACATCGACCACATCATTAGAATGCTTATCCCAAGCACTCCTTTCTGCATGTGGGGCATTGGCTCTCGGTTTTTCAGGGAGAACATTTTCTAGGACATTGTCCCTTTTCTCTTGCTTGAGAACAATTCTCAAGTTCTGATACCATTCGAGAAAATTCGATCCATTTAACTTGTCCTTCTCAAGGACGGATCGTAGGGAGAAAGTGTTGTGATGAGTGTTAGTCATAGCTGAGATCAAAGAAAAGAAAAGGTTTAGTTATGATGTTCAAGAAATGAGAAATCTTAACTATTAAGAAAACTCGTATTATATTCAAACAATGTTTCCTCAAATGAATATAATGATCCAAGACCCATACTTCACTAAACTTGAGTGAGCCACTGGCTATCACCCAAATTTTAGCTATCTAGGTAAGCAACAACTTTGCTAGTTATATCCAATATAACTCTTGGTTGTGGATTGACATCTCATGTCCAATCCACCTGATGTCTCTAGGCCCAAAACGATTTTGATAGCCCAGTCAAGTAAACCAATCTCTTAAGTCATGTAATTGTTGACGCCTTGCACTGCAAGCCCATCAACACGATTACCTCCTGTCTTACTCATGTAATTGTGGACATCTTGCACTGCAAGTCTATCGCACAATGAAACAAGTCTTGACAGTTGACAAGATTGGAAAGACATCTAAATATACTTGATATTTAGTTGAGGAACGGAACTGTTTTAAAACTTTTAATCTTATTATGTTTTAATTATTCTAATAAAAGGATTTATCTTGGTTTGGTTCTGTGATTTCAGGTTCAATAACCGAATCCAACGGACTCTGTGTCGACCGACACTACTTTAGTGTCGATCGATACAGATTTACCAAAACCAATTTGCGATAACCGATCAATCCAATTGATCCGGGTTTTGATAACCGATCAGTGTCGATCGACACTACATTAGTGTTGGTCGATACCAACCTTATCAAAACAATCACAACAAACCATTTTAGCGGTTTAACCAATTTTAACCAAGCTCGATGATCGGTCCAATCCAATTGAACCGACTATCCTGATCGCGAGGTCTGTGTCGACCAACACAACCCTTTCGTCGATCGTCACAGTTAGGTTAAACCTGAATTTTATTCGGGTTATAATTACGTGTCGATCGACACCGGATTGGTATCGATCGACACAGTGCGATAAACCCTAGAACGTTTTTCAAACCAAAAAACCTAAACTAGATTACTTTGATCAAAACGAATTTTAGCATGCTTGTATCAATTATATAGAGATCTAGATTAAACTAATCTAATCATCATGCTACTGATTCAATAGAACCCTAGGGCTCTGATACCACTGAAGGAATTTCTAGCAGTTTCTAATCAGATTAGCAACCCTAGGTATAAATTCCAAGCCTAGGATCTAGGGTTCATGTATATTGAATCTATAACAGATATCAGATTACCTGGAGATTAGCAGCGGAAGATGAACAAATAATCGAGATCTTAAGAGATCAGATCTCTTTGAGGTATCCACACGCACACAGACTGAAACAGACGGGATGCTAGTGCCGTAAGAGATCAGATCTCTTTGAGGTTTCTCAGTTTCTTTCTGGTGGTTGTGAATTAGGTTAGATCTCTGTAAAAGTCGACCATATATCTTATATATGTTGACTTATACCACGACCCGATTAACCAAGGATTAAACCGAAGTTAATTAAGTCATCCACGATCCGTGTCGATCGATACACTTGTTGTGTCGATCGACACTGCCTCAGAAACTCGATAGTGAATGCATATCAAATATGCATTTACCATATCATTACATTAATGATCAACCTCATATATTATGTCCAGTTTGCTTAGGTGTGTGACCCTATAGGATCATATAACACTAACAATGAGTTCTAAACTCATTGATCATAAGTGGCTTCTAGCAAAGTATTATGATTTTCCAGTGTTATATGACTGTCTCATCTCGACAATACAACTTTCACTTAGAGTAAGTACAATAGATTTTAGGACATTCCTAACATATATATGAATGACTAATTCGGTTAACCAAAAACTAATAAAATCCAAATCCAACGTGACTCGAACCCTGATTGTATAAATATTATTCAATATTAGAACATCTAAGAAATTTAAAACTAATTTTTTTATTAATTTAGAAGAAATTTAAAATAAAATAATACAACATGTTTTTCAATTGTTCATCTTGGATTCTGACTCAAACCCGGATTATGAATCTCTGTAGAATTCATACTTAACCATTGTGCCATTTTGTTTAAGTCGATGTAACAAAATTAATTGTGTATATGGTTAACTAATTCGGTTAACTAAAATTAATAAATCCAAGTTCGTAGTGACCTGAACCCGTATTCTGAAAATCTTCCAATTGGGTACTTAACCGTTGTGCCTTTTTGTTTTACTCAAACATGTAACATAATTAACTGTATATATGAATGAATTATCCGGTTAACATTAATAAAATCCGGATTCAACGTGACTCGTACCAGGATTTTATAAATATTATTCAATTTCATAATATATAAGAAATTTAAAACTTTATTTGTTTTATTAATTCAGAAGAAATTTAAAATAACATAATACAATGTTTTTCAATTGTCCATCTCGTTCCAATTCTTGATCATATGCATCCAAGTCTGAGACGTGATCCACTGAGGCTTTTGGATTCCTCGTTGCCAATTAGCTTTAACCGGTTCATTTTGTTCCGAAACACCGTTTGAGCAATTTTGTGGAACTCCCGCCAAACATGTAGAATTGTGTTAGGAATAAAATTGTATCGATCCTACATGTATACGTAAACCAAAAATTAGATTATTTTACATATAATGAATTGAAATTCCAAAAAATAAAAAATAAAACAGATAATTTACCATAAAACGAAAAAAACCAATCGGTTTTTACGCCCCCGGACACTAATCGATATGTTGGCCAATTTCCAATTCAGTATATGTCGATTACATTGTTCATGGCGGAATAATTCTCAGCATTATGGCCAAACCAAATCTCGACGTTTTGGCGGTTGAAGTAAAGAACATGAAAATTTGTCCGGTCATTTCTAGTAATATATTTTCGTTTTCTTTAGAATTTTATTTTTTGAAATGAAGCAACTTTTTTGGGGGAGATATAGCTTTCCTCGAATACGTTATTCAACGTTTTCATTTATTTTATTTTGTTTTTATTTTTCTAGATTTCAACCCGGTAGGTCCGTCTCTATACCATGGCAACATGGGCATTTGCCATGGGTCCAAAATCAAAAAGACCCAAAAGTTTTTTTTGCTAGTGTAACTTGTAAGATATATTTATAAAAAGGTCTAACATCATAAAAATTTAAGACAAAAGGCCACACAAAAATTTAACCTACCTTATACTTTAAACAAAACAATTTTTTCATCTCTCTCTCTCTCTCTCTCTCTCTCTCTCTCTCTCTCTCTCTCTCTCTCTCTCTCTCTCTCTCTCTCTCTCTCTCTCTCTCTCTCTCTCTCTCTCTCTGATAGATCTCGAGTTTTACCCTATACTAACTGCAAGTGCACAGTATATCAATTGTAGTACTTAGGGATCGAATCCACGAGGACTCTAGGCAACGATAGAATCAAGAACTTAAAGAGATTAAAACTAGGAGAAAACAAGAAGCAGATTGTATTGATTTAATTAAAAAGCAAGCGAGAAAGTAAACAGTAGCAGGTTGTTGTTGTAGGCAATAAACGAAGGACGCTAAGTCTAGGGCGTTCTCAAGAAATCAGACAAGCAGATAAATCAATCAGTCAGGATATAATTAAACACAGTTCTAGAACTCAAAACACAGATATAGAATTAACCAAATTCCTTTGCGAGAATTTTCTAAGTCTAAGTGCAGTAATCCAAATTCCTTTGCAATTACTAACATATTAAACTAGCTTTAAATCCAAGTTTGATATGTTCACAATCTAATTAAACCAAATTCCTTTGCGAGTAATTAAATTGTTCAACCTAAATAGTTCAGATTCTAAACCACACTGTAGTGTCGTATTTAGCAACATAAGATCTAGATTCTAATTGATCAGGTTAGAACTAGCATTAAACACAATTTAGTTTGAAGAACATCTATTGATGTGAATCCTTAACTGAATTAACTAGTCGTCGTCAGCCCCCGCGCACGCGCGGGGGTTATTTACCGTTACAATTTTTGTCTACAGCCTTTGCCAATATCTCTGTAACTAACATATTTAAACTTTAAAACAGACAGAAAATACAACAGAAACACATGTTAGAACAACTAACCGAGCGAAGCTAAAAGAATTTTTTCTGTGAACCAAAGGAAACTTTTGTCTAAAGACCCCGAAAATGTAACCATAGTCGATTAGTGCCTTGGTGGTATTTCACTCTCCTTTACATGTCCGATCTTACCACCCTCTATGTTGATCTCAGTTTTTACTAATATGTTGTTATGGCACTTACAATTTACAGTACAAATAACTTTAAATACAAAATTCACAATTATACAAAACAATGGACTGGCCTGGTTGATTCTAAGTCTGGCCTATTTAATTGGCTTGCCTTTGTGGAATCTTTCGGACTGAATGGAGATCTCCAACTATAGAGGATGTCCATGTCATTGGTAATCAAAGTCCTTCCACTTCAACTCTTTACCAGATTTCCTCAACCCTCCCTGCTCTTCTTCATTTCCTTCATTATCCTCATCCTGCAAGTGAAGTTAAAAAAAAAAAAAGATTGGGACATCGTAAAAACTAAAGAGTCAACAATCCAATATTTAGTAAAAATTGTTTATTTACTTACTCGTCTTTTCTGCAGATATTTCAAACGTTGAACAGCAAGTGTGTTTGGCGTCTCTCCTTGTCAATAACGTTTAGAACAGCAAGTCCACCAGCTGAACATACCAGGTTTCCACCAAAGAACTTAATCTTTGTAGCTAAAACGCTCGCGATTTCTGGTGTAGTTACCACAGCTCCTAATGGCAATCCATTTCCGATTCACTGTGAATAGAACTGGTACCCATTGTCAGTAAGGTTACACCAGTTTTTTTGAAGTAAATAACAGTCAATGTAGTTGATGAGTAGAGCAGAGAGAAAATGGTAGAAACTTCTTTTGACAAACCTTTACCAGTTTGGACTTCATCGGCGATGCATACTCCACCAGCTTTGCGTACAATATCATAAACCGACTTTAAGTAACCTGGTGCCAATTCTACAGCTCCTCCCACTCCTCCTGGTTTTGAAATGATCATGGCATGGTGAAGATGATGCTCAACAGAGCCGTAAACCAAACGAAAATAGGTTAAACAGATGGTTTTTTAAGACAAAAACCTGGATGATGGTACCACTTTTCCCCGACATAATGACAGAGTTGGCAAACAAAAGTTACAATCACGCTGTCGCAGATGTCATATATGGGTTTAGCACCCCATCCATTTAGAAGGCCCAATACTTATTCCCTGAACGAAGGCCGGCCCAACAAAAGCAAAACGGCCCAATGAGCAATAAGGGCCCGAATACAGATGCCCGAACCAAGCCCATCCTCATCGGCTCGGCTCAGCTCAACTCAAACAAACCGGTTCGGCTACGCTAGCATCCAAAGGAACGTACGGCTCAGCCCATCTCGTCACCAAGTACGGCCCAATCCGCACGAGCTCGACAAGCGGTCAACGGCCTGTAAAAAGTACGACCGTATTTTACTATAAATAGGAGCCGTCATTGTACAGTAACGTAACTTTTTGGGATTTGTGCACTTCTTACTACTTTCTCTCTCTAGAGTCAATTTCCCGAATTGTAAACCGAGCACGTCTCTCGACCTGCTCGGATATCCGAATACAAAGACACGCTCGTTCCGAGCACATTATTCTCCTTTAAGGAACCCGAACACAATTATCTTTTCATCCATCCCGAACATACTTCTAACTCCTGCTAGTCTCTGAATCTAGTCAGTTCTCTCTCAAGAACAACTTAGTTCCTTCGGACCGAGCACGTCAACTCTCGAGCAAGACGCGCATCCCGACCTCGTGACAACCTCGGTTATCACAATTGGCGCCGTCTGTGGGGACTCTAAGTTTTTCTTCACTAACGGACAGACTCAGCGATGACAGGAGCTCCATCGAACAAGGATTACGTCCACATCGAAGACATCACAAGCTCGGAAACAGCCTCCCGAGCAAAAGGGCAACCCCAGCACGTTTCTCAGGTTGCAGATCCAATCATTCAGCCGGCCGGCGCCGAGCAGCAACCTCTAAACACCGAACGACCACGACAAGCATCGGAAACTCAAACAAACGAGCAGGACATGTCCACCTTGCTCAAAACTCTCATGACTCAAGTAGCCGAGCTCTCTCAGGGAAGCAATGCACGCTTCGATCAGCTCGCCACGGCACATGCGGTATGCCAGGGACAAATCAACGATCTGCGAATGACAAGTCAACAAGGATCCGTTCCCCGAACTCATCTTCACCGAGCATTATTCGAAGAGACGCCACCTCCGCATCCGAGAAACCGAACGGTAGCGCAGCAGCAGACCGAGGACGAACAACCTCCCAACACGGATATCCCAGGCAGCTCAGCGCCCGACGCGCACAGAGACAACGAAATTGAAGACATAAAGCTAATGTTGAAAAATATGACGTCCAAAGTCCATCAAGCGATCAGCTCGGCCCCCGAGATCGACCGTGTACTGGAAGAAACTCAGAATACTCCGTTCACTCGTCGCCTCATGGATATCCAGTTTGAGCATCCTATCTCTGCGGTCAAAATCAAGATGACGACCTACGACGGTAAATCCGACCCAAGGCAGTTTCTGACGGCATTCCGCATTGCGATGGGGAGGACAAAGTTCAGCGTCGGGGAACGAGACGCAGGTTACTGCCAACTGTTCGTCGAGCATTTGACCGGTTCGGCCTTGGATTGGTTCTCCCGCTTGGAACCGAACTCGATCGACGGATACAGCGACTTAACGCACGCTTTTCTCAAACATTACTCGATGTATATCCAGGAGGAGGTATCAAACGCCGACCTATGGGCTATCTCCCAAGGACCGAGGGAAAGCCTCCGATCGTACGTCACCCGCTTCAAAAACGTTTTGGCCAAAATCACGATCACCGATTGTGAAGGTCTACCCGCACTCCAAAACGGCCTCTGGTACGAATCAAGCTTCCGAGAAGAACTGAAGAAAAATAGACCAAGCTCGCTAGAGGACGCCCTCCACCGAGCATCGATCTTCGTCGAAATCGAGGAAGAAAAAGAAACCCTAGCCAAGAAGTTTGGGCCCAAGAATTCGACTCCGAAAGACAAAACCGAAAAGAGTACCGAACAATACGAACCTCGTCAGCACTACGATCAGGATTACAAGAAATCCAAGGAAGAAGAAACCGCGAGAAAAGGGAAATTGTCGTATTACGTCAGCGATCAGTTGCAAGGACACCGACAGGACGAAGAACGTTCCCATCAGGATCAACGACAAAGTCATCCCGACCGCTCTCAAAATCATCAGCAGGAACGACCCACTCAAGGATACCAAGGTCAAAATCAAGGCAAGTCATGGAACAAGTTCGTCCGAGGAGCCGATAAAAGCAAGTTATTCTGCGAATATCACCAGCGAGCAGGTCATAGCACTGAGGAGTGCAGGAACCTTCAAGCCCTCCTCTTCGCCGATTACCAAAAAGACGGGAAGAAACTAGTGCTGGATCGCAACAAACCTCACCCGAAGCAAATCAACCATGTCATGCAACCAAAGAACGAGGCCGAGCGCTTCAGGATCGTCCAGGAAGAACGAAGGAAACAGGTCGCCTTCGACGAGGAGATCGAACAAATCAACGCAGCAGCAGCCACGGATAAAAGAGCTCGCGACGAAGAAGAGGAAGACGGAGCACGTCCAAGGAGACGAATAAACATGATTATGGGAGGACTGCCTATGGTTAACGACTCAGTTCGATCGATAAAAGAATACGAACGGAGGGCCTCGGCAGCCCAGCACTACCGACGAAACGCCACCGACGAGCTCAAAATCGGCGAGGAAGTAAGTTTCACCGAACAGGACGCCGAGGGAGTGGACCGACCGCACAACGATCCACTCGTCGTCGCCATGCGAATCGGCGACTGCGAGGTAGAAAAAATTCTGATCGACACTGGCAGCTCGGTCGACCTAATTTTTAGAGAAACACTACAACGTATGGAGCTCAGCGACTACCGTATCAAACCGTCGACGAGACCACTAACCGGCTTCTCGGGAGACTCGATCAACACAATCGGAACAATCAAACTTCCAGTCTACGTCGGCAGAATCACCAAGCTGATCAAGTTCGTAGTCGTCGACCGACCAGCTATCTACAACGTCATCCTCGGCACGCCTTGGATTCACGAAATGAGGGCGGTCCCATCCACTTTTCATCAATGTGTCAAGTTCCCAACCCCATTCGGCGTGTATACACTACGAGGAGATCAGAGGATATCCCGCACATGCTTCCGTATCGAGCACAAAATGCGCCACAAATCACAAGCGTACCTAGTCGCAGAGCCTCGAATCGAGCTGCCACCTCCCGACCGCCCGCAGAAGGACGCGATAGTACAAATCAACATCGATATTCGCGATCCCGAACGCTGCGTCGGAATAGGAGCCGACCTCCGAGCTGACCTACAAGACAAGCTGATAGAATTCCTGAAGGAAAATGCCACGACCTTCGCCTGGACGACGACTGACATGACTGGAGTCGACCCGACCATCGCATGTCACGAACTGCACGTCGATCCGATCTTTAAGCCAGTCAAACAGAAAAGACGAAAGCTCGGCCCCGAACGCGCCAAAGCTGTCAATGACGAGGTAGAAAGACTTTCAAAGGCAGGATCGATCACCGAGGTGAAATATCCGGACTGGTTGGCAAATCCCGTCGTAGTAAAAAAGAAGAACGGTAAATGGAGAGTATGCGTAGACTTCACCGACCTCAACAAGGCGTGCCCAAAGGATAGCTTCCCGCTTCCGCACATTGATCGACTCGTAGAAGCGACCACCGGCCACGAGCTACTATCGTTCATGGACGCCTTCGCCGGGTACAATCAGATTATGATGCACCCAGACGACCGAGAAAAGACTTCCTTCATCACTGACCGAGGGACATATTGTTACAAGGTGATGCCCTTCGGGCTCAAGAATGCAGGAGCAACTTACCAGCGCCTCGTAAACCGAATGTTCGCCGACCAGCTCGACAACACAATGGAAGTTTATATTGACGATATGCTCGTCAAATCCGCTCTAGCCGACGACCACATCAGTCACCTCGCAACATGTTTCGCGAGCCTGAACAAGTACGGAATGAAGTTGAATCCAGCAAAATGTACTTTTGCAGTCACATCGGGAGAATTCCTTGGTTACATCGTCACAAAGAGAGGCATCGAAGCAAATCCAAAGAAAATAACGGCGATCACCGAGCTCCCATCCCCAAGGAACACCAGAGAAGTCCAAAGACTAACCGGACGTGTCGCAGCCCTGAATAGATTCATCTCCCGATCAACGGACAAGTGTCTCCCTTTCTACAATCTTCTTCGTGGCAACAAGAAATTCGAGTGGGACGCTAAGTGCGAGGACGCGTTTCAACAGCTAAAGACCTACCTCTCCACCCCACCAATTCTGGCCAAACCCGAGGAGGGAGAGACGCTGTACTTGTACATCTCCGTGTCAACCTCGGCAGTCAGCAGTGCGCTCGTCCGCGACGACCGAGGCGACCAACGACCAATTTTCTACACCAGCAAGATATTTGACGACGCAGAAACACGCTACAACACACTTGAGAAACTCGCGTTGGCAGTCGTCGTCTCAGCTCGGAAGCTCCGCCCCTACTTTCAGTCACATTCGGTGGTCGTCCTAACAAATCAACCGATCCGAACAATATTGCACAGCCCGAGCCAATCAGGAAGGATCGCTAAGTGGGCAGTTGAGCTCAGCGAATACGATATTGAGTACAAACCCAGGACCAGTGCCAAGTCTCAAGTCCTAGCAGATTTCATCATCGAACTACCGGCCGAGCTCACCGTGGCCGAAGGACAAAGCTCAAACGAAAAATGGATTCTATTTGTGGACGGCTCATCCTCACGAAATGGTTCGGGCGTAGGAGTAAAACTAACATCACCAACCGGTGAGCTAATCGAACAGTCCTTCCGCTTGGGGTTTCCGGCCTCAAACAACGAAGCCGAGTATGAAGCACTGCTCGCCGGACTGCGACTCGCCGAGGTAGTAGGGGCCAAGCAGTTGGACGCGTTCGCCGACTCCCAGCTCGTGGTGAACCAATTCAATGGAGAGTACGAAGCAAAAAATGAACGTATGGATGCTTACTTAAGGCTCGTCCAAGAAATCGTCGCAAGAATTGGGTCGGTTACACTAACAAAGATCCCTCGAAGCGACAACTCTTCTGCAGATGCACTGGCCGCTCTAGCCTCGACTTCCGACCCCGACCTTCGTCGAATCATCCCAGTCGAATGCATAGCCCGACCAAGCATAGCAATAGAGGACGATGTACTGCTTATTACCGAGGAAGATGAAGGGCTGGATGACGCTCATAAAAGCAACGAAGAAGTCATCAAAATCACAGATCCCGAGCATCTCCACATTATCGATTGGAGGAACGAAATCAAGGATTACATATTAACCGGAAAGGTACCCGAGGATCGATGGGCAGCTCGTCGACTGAAAGCCCGCTGCGCACAATACGTAATGATAAAAGACGAGCTCTTTCGCTGGAGCGCATCCAAGGCCCTCTTGCGCTGCATCAACGGGAAAGAAATCCAATGGGTCACCGAACAAACGCATGAAGGAGCTGGCGGAAACCACACAAGCGGCCGAGCGTTAGCCGCAAAGATAAAAAGGCACGGTCACTTCTGGCCAACCATGATCGCTGACTGCGAGAGCTATGTGGCCCGATGCGAAAAATGCCAAAGGCACGCACCAAGCATACACCAGCCAGCCGAGCTCCTCACCACTGCGGCCACACCCTACCCATTCATGCGATGGGCAATGGACATTGTCGGACCTCTACCGGCTTCGCATCAAAAGAAGTTCATCCTAATAATGACCGATTACTTCACCAAATGGGTCGAAGCAGAATCCTACTCGGAGATCAAAAACCTCGATGTTCAGAAGTTCGTTTGGAAGTACATAATCTGCCGTCACGGTGTTCCATACGAGATCGTAACCGACAACGGTTCCCAGTTTATCTCCAACCTCTTCGAAGGATTCTGCGCGAGGTGGAACATACGTCTAAGCAAGTCGACACCGAGGTACCCACAAGGTAACGGGCAGGCCGAGGCGACCAACAAGACGATCATCGACGGTCTAAAGAAGCGAATGGAAAGTAAGAAAGGTCTTTGGGCCGACGAGCTCGACGGCGTTCTCTGGTCTCATCGGACCACCCCGAGGACATCAACCGGCCAGACACCTTTTTCACTCTCTCACGGGATGGAGGCAATGTCCCCAGCCGAAATGTGCGTCCCAACAATACGCCTAAGCATCGCACCCGAGCACGAAGACCTCAACAACAACATGATCATTGACTGCCTCGATCAAGCAGAGGAACTACGAGACCGAGCGCTCCTGCGTCTCCAGAACTATCAACAGCAAATCACCCGGCACTACAACAAGAAGGTCAAGGGTCGACGTTTCGTAGAAGGAGACCTCGTCCTCAGGAAGGTGTTCGAAAACACACGAGAATACCGAGCAGGGAAGCTCGGCGCAAACTGGGAAGGCCCATACATCGTCTCAAAGGTAGTAAAGCCTGGCGTCTATGAACTGGTCACGATGAAGGGAGAAGCCATTCCACGTTCGTGGAACGCAAACAAGCTCAAGAGGTATTACTACTAAGCCGAGCATCGCTCAAAAAAAAAAAAAAAAAAAAAAAAAAAAAAAACGAGCACATCTTGCTCACAGAAAAGCCGAGCATCGCAAAAAAAAAAAAAAAAAAAAAAAAAAAAAACCCGAGCTCGCTTATACACGAGTTCGAGTAATATGTAAAGTGAACTACGATCGGCTTGATCCCCTTTCGGGGTACGTAGGCAACCTCTCACGAGGCTCAGCTATATCAATAATAAAATTTTATCAAGTCTAAATTCTTGTTTCAAGCAACATCGAACAGATCGACATCCTGGCCAGATGATCGACACCTTTAAGCCGGGCCAAGTTCCCGCGCAAGGCTAATCGGCAGTACATAAGCCGAGCACAGCCCTCGCTTACTGTCCCGATCAGACCTTAGGGATAAGCCGAGCACCGACTCGCACCCGACCAGTGGAACAACGAGCCCAAGTCTCTTACCCCACAATTAGAAAGCCGGGCCAAGTTCCCGCGCAAGGCTAATCGGCAGTACATAAGCCGAGCACAGCCCTCGCTTACTGTCCCGATCAGACCTTAGGGATAAGCCGAGCACCGACTCGCACCCGACCAGTGGAACAACGAGCCCAAGTCTCTTACCCCACAATTAGAAAGCCGGGCCAAGTTCCCGCGCAAGGCTAATCGGCAGTACATAAGCCGAGCACAGCCCTCGCTTACTGTCCCGATCAGACCTTAGGGATAAGCCGAGCACCGACTCGCACCCGACCAGTGGAACAACGAGCCCAAGTCTCTTACCCCACGATTAGAAAGCCGGGCCAAGTTCCCGCGCAAGGCTAATCGGCAGTACATAAGCCGAGCACAGCCCTCGCTTACTGTCCCGATCAGACCTTAGGGATAAGCCGAGCACCGACTCGCACCCGCCAACTGGGTTAAAACTTGTTGCTATATTTTGCAAAAGTAATAATAAAAATAGTAGTAGAAACAGCAAATACGCTCGCTAGAGGAGCTGAAATTATAAAGACGCACAAGGCGCGGGTTTGGCTACAACAAAAGAAACAACAACAAAAAGATACAAGAGAAAGCTAGACTAAGTCTCCAGCCGGACGATCCTCGACCTGATCCTCCGACTCTCGCGGATCACCCACCTCTCGGTTCGAGCCATACTGATCACCGACGAGCAACGCCGAGCCTCCATCACGACCATGGCTAGCTAGGGGAGTCATAACGAAATCTTCCTCGAAGAGATCCGTAAACTCGAACTCACTGAGCTCCCGCCTGAGTCTCTCAAAATTGGAGTCAGCAGCAGCTATCCTATCCGAGGGAATAGGACAGCCCTCCCCAGCAAGCGCCTTCAGCACAGACGCAACAGCAGCAGCTTGGTTCATGCTGATCTGCTTCTTCCGACCGAGCTCTGTCTCCTCGTTGGCCTTCTTAATCTTCGAAAGCCGAGCCTGCGCCTTAGCCGAAATACGCTCTCTCTCCGCTATTTCAGATCTCCGAATTACCTCGGAACGAGCAAGCTCCGACTCCAACTTCCTTTCCAACCCGGACACCCGAGCGGTCAGCTCGTCAGCCTCAGCCTGAGCATTCGAGCAATCGGAAAGGCACTGACGATTCTCGGTATCCAACCGAGTATTCTCTGCGGAAAGATCAGCAACTTTCTTTTCCAAGGCCGCCACCTTTTCCTGCTCGACCAAAAGAGATAGGCGAAGCTCACCAGACACGGCCGCCTTCTCACGGAACCCTTCGAGCTCAACAAGAGACTTTTCAGCCTCTTCCAGATCTCTCCTCAGACCATCAACGGTCTGCTCCAGCTCGGCACGATTCCGCTCATAGCCGTCAAAAAGGAGATTGTAATTTGCAATCCCCTGAACAAAGAAAAGCGAATAAGGGCAATTAGATTCAAGGAAACCTTAACCGAATAGGAAGAAGGAACGAGACCTTACCCGGACAATATCTTGAGCCGCCGCCTTCTTAAACGCTGGCAAATACGTGTCATCGACCGAAGGAAGAAGCCTCGGCGGACTATCTCTGAACATGCGGAACAAATCCGCGCAGGCCGTCTCATCACGAACGATAGACTTAGAACCCTCGAACTTAAAAGAAAAGCCGAAGTCACTAACCACCTCCTCGCTCCGATTTCCTAAGAAATGGATTCCAGTCACCGCGCCTTCTTCTTGACCGACTACCTCTCCCCGACTTTCGGCCATTCCACCTTCCCGGTCACCGGAACGACCAGCGTCATCGGCGGCTCCAGCATCGACAAAGGAACCCTCGGGACGAGCTGATAAATCCACCTCTCCGACCCCGAGATCCCTAGGAACGTCAGCCCGCTGGCCATCGACCGGAAGGATAGCATCGATCGCCTCCCCCTCTCTCCTCCTTTTTTCCAACGGAAGAACTCCCGAATCATCCTCTTCCGCCTGGATGGACCCTATTGCCGGAGCCACCTCCAGCTCGTCAGCAACTGCTCTCTCGGCCCGCGACCTCTTCTTTTTCTTCCTTCTCTTCTTTTGGGCCTCCGCCGCATCAACAGCCGCGCTCACCTGACGAAACAAGTCCCGGTGGTATTCATTAACGAAGACCATTCCCCGAGGAACGGGACCAACTGACGGAGAGAAGGGACGATTAGGATCGAGGGCAACAGGAGTTACCTGCTCGCTCGGAGGGACGTCCGGAGCCCGAGGACCGGAAAGACTCTCCCCACCATAGTCCAGAACCTCCAAATCCATTCGACCCATGCTGCGCCTCTTCTTCTTCTTCGGGATAATGGGAACGAGCGGCCTACCGTTCAACTCAACGAGAGATTCAACCGAACGCAACGGACAACCTGGGACAGCGAAACCCCGATCAATGCATTTCCTTCGAAAAAAGTTTTCCTCAAAAAAAAGGGGGGAGACATACCCTTGTCAAGACGTTCCAAAGCTCTCCTCACCTGATCAGCGCGCACGTCCGGCAACTTCTGAATCCCTCGGGCGACAAGTTTTCTCAAATCCGCCAAGAAATTGACTGGTGGAGGAAGAGCGATAGGATGACGATCTACAAAAAAGAGAACGAGTATGAGTTAGCCCAACAAAAGGAACAGACCAGGCGAAGCAAGTTACCATGAAAATTATTCCACGCAGTCCTATACGGCCTCTCCGGGTCAGGAACCGAGGTGGAGTTGACCCGAACAAAGAAGTAACGGTCTTGCCAATCGTCTATCTTCGACGGCTTCCCGATGACGACCTTAAGATTAAAACGGGGCCTTAAGGACACATAACGTGTACCCACCGTTGTCCCGTTGGTCGATATGGACGAAATTTCTTCAAAAAACCTAAGGCTCATATCAACCCCGCACTCGGAAGCCAAAATCATGCACCCGACCAGATTCTGTACCGCTGCCGGACACAGTTGAGATAGAGCGATCCTCCGTTCCTCACAATTAGGCGATAAGAAACCGAGGAAGGGGGAACCTAAGATGGATAAGCCTAAACCAAAAATCATACAAACAGATCCACCCATCGGGACAGGTCCATGGCCTCTCATACTGCTCGGGTTTACGAAGCTCGAGCCGACCAGCACCCCCCGAAGCACAGTTATCCACAAGCCATTTCAGATCCTCGTCCGAGCACTTCGTAGGGAGAACGGGACGCAAGGGCCGAGTCTTCTTCTCTGAACCAGGAGCCTCCTGACTCGACTCCCTCGCCCCCTTTTTAGATCTCCTCGGCAAAGGCGGAAAAGTAGGAACCATAGCCTGATCTAGCATACAGACAGCTTCTGCCTTCACTGGAAGCAATCCCAAAGGCTGCTCAAAGGACCAAGCACCGTCGCCCTCTGAGTCTAACAGATACGGAACCTGAAAGGTCGTTAGGCTATCAGAAACAGAAGGAGCTCGAGCTCGACTATCCTCGGGATTTCGGGAAATTATCTCCGTTCGCTCCGAGCCAGATGAAGAACCCTGCCCTGCGACTGACGAGCTAGGTTGTGCAGAGTTGCCTTCGGATAGCCTTACCGAGTAAAGATCCCGACCCGAGGATGACGCTGAGCTGGAGTCAATTCTCATAACTTACGACTAAAACAACAACAAGCTAGAGAGAGAAAATAAAATCTAGAGAGAAGGGAGAGCGAAGTACCTGCGAAAGGAGAGAAATGAAAGAAGAATAAGAGCAGAGCGCGATATATATAAGCAGGCGGGGGAATTTCGAGACAAGCGCAATGATGACCCCTACGCAACCCTCCAGCTTCCCGCGTTCATAGTTGCCATCATTACAAAGGCACGACTCTTCAGTATCCAGCTACTTCCCAAGAAACCCTTCGAGTTACCCGAGAAAGAAGCAACAAAGCAAGCGAATTCAACTGACCGGCCATGCCTACACCGAATAAGTATCGGCCCAACTAAAAACTGACCAAATCCGCCGACTTCAAGCACCACGAAGATCGACGAACTGGGGGGGGACTTACTGTCATATATGGGTTTAGCACCCCATCCATTTAGAAGGCCCAATACTTATTCCCTGAACGAAGGCCGGCCCAACAAAAGCAAAACGGCCCAATGAGCAATAAGGGCCCGAATACAGATGCCCGAACCAAGCCCATCCTCATCGGCTCGGCTCAGCTCAACTCAAACAAACCGGTTCGGCTACGCTAGCATCCAAAGGAACGTACGGCTCAGCCCATCTCGTCACCAAGTACGGCCCAATCCGCACGAGCTCGACAAGCGGTCAACGGCCTGTAAAAAGTACGACCGTATTTTACTATAAATAGGAGCCGTCATTGTACAGTAACGTAACTTTTTGGGATTTGTGCACTTCTTACTACTTTCTCTCTCTAGAGTCAATTTCCCGAATTGTAAACCGAGCACGTCTCTCGACCTGCTCGGATATCCGAATACAAAGACACGCTCGTTCCGAGCACATTATTCTCCTTTAAGGAACCCGAACACAATTATCTTTTCATCCATCCCGAACATACTTCTAACTCCTGCTAGTCTCTGAATCTAGTCAGTTCTCTCTCAAGAACAACTTAGTTCCTTCGGACCGAGCACGTCAACTCTCGAGCAAGACGCGCATCCCGACCTCGTGACAACCTCGGTTATCACAGCAGAGAAATATTTGGCAGACCCTTTTATTCTTATGGATCTAAAGCTGAAGTTAAAGACTTGGCCTCACATTTGAGAAAACTATATGGTCACTCAAATGCATATGAACTTTTTAAGGAATCAATTTGATCTTGGGGGCAAACCTGTGGTAACGGATACTTCCAAGTGTTAATAGCTGTTAGTCCAGTAGTATTAGAACTTCCACCATGATGTGCATTTCTCAGTAAAACCATCTCAAGGCAACCAGTGTAAAGCCTAGCCATCATCACTGCTAGCTCATTAGCTTCTGAGCAAGAATTTACAAAGTACACAACCTGCATCTATATCGCGAAGCTTGTTAATTTCTCGACGAAGCAATAACATACACCTCACTACATCGTTGTTCTCGAATTAGTTGTTGAGACATCTCTGTTTAAATCTCAAGTACTTATAGATTTCCCGGCATCTTAGTTGCTAATGGTTAGTATTTAAATTGCCATGTACAACCAATAAGAACGAAGTTGGACACAGTAATCGACAAAAAACTCAAGAATCTATATCCAACCTTCTTGGCTTTCTATCATGTCATAAGAAAACATCAAACACTTACCCAAAATATAAAACATAATTCATGTTTCATTAAATGTTTCTAACTGTCCTTGAACGTGGAAATGAATTCCAATTCCCACTCCCTCCAATATTCCGATTTCATCACACCAAGGAATAGCTTAGCGTTTACTATCTGTGAAACCAATCCATGTACATACCATGCCATGTCTACATTATAACAGAAGTAGATAAGCCAAAAATTCGACTAATTGCAATTACCTGGTTCATTGCTAGACCTCCCAATTGATCCATAGGGCGAGAGTTATAAGATACTGCAGTGGTCCTTTCTTTGTTATGGATGTAGTTTGTTCTTGTAATGGATTTACGGGCACAGTCACCAAGTTCATGTTATCAAGCAAATCAGTTGGGTAAAATAAACACCTTCGCATCAGAGCTTAGTGTCGTCTGCTTCTATAACTTTTTTCTCCCTGTATTTATGATTATTTCTTGAAACCCACAACGACTACAGATAAGTAAGCTGAAGAGAATGAAAGCAAAGCAAGAACAAAGCTAATTTGAAAGTTTTTACTTTTTAGTAAATCAATTGTTTGTCTCTTTCTCATTGGACTGGATAACACCATCACGTTCATCGGACGGATTATCCCAAACTACAGAAATAAACTCACCATCCTTTAATAGAATGAGCATTGGGCCCTTCAAGCCTTGTCCATCTTCCTAAACTACAAAGCGAAACAATTTCAATTAAATGAATGGTTAAAAGGGTTGTGAGTAGATGATGGCTTTGAGGAAGGGGTAACTTGTAGCTTACATTTTGCTAAGGTCATTTGACCTCTATCTCTGCATAATAAATGGTAGCATCTCAGCTATGATGTATAACCTGCTAGCATTAGGCACAATCAATTAGAAGATCTTTAAGAACAGTAAGATATCACTAACTCGAGTTCCTTTGCAGGTACCACAAAAGCACAAAACGCAAGGTCCTCTTATTACTCCTTTAAGCTCTCTAGACCATGCCTCCCTCATCTACGATGGTGGCATACACATCAGTATCAGCTATACAAAATAATCTTTTACATGAATAGAAACAAAAAGAAAGCCATCATATCTACCTTTGCACATCGAAGGTAGTACACAGTTAGTTCCTTAAGTATTCTAGAATCAAAAATTTCTTTCAGCTTTGCTGGAAATTTCCTTATGATTTTTTGGGGGGCCTTTCACCCTTGTTGGGAGTTGTAACCGAAGGACTTTGAAAATCATCCATTTCGACATCATTGACATGCACATCTACCTTTCCCAAGTCTGTATAAGCAAAGCGTAAAGTTTATAGTTAAGCCAGACTAAGATCTGAACTAAACATTGTTGAAATATCTATCATTTAGGTAAACGAATTGGATTCAGTCAAAAAGAAGATGAGAACTAAACATCTTGATTTTGATTAGCTCTATCAGAAGAGAGTAATGAAGAGGCATCACACTTACAAAGTTGGACAATTCTTCAATATATTCTCTCCGACCTGCCAGAAAACAATCTGAAATGAAAATCAAAACAAAACGCAGAACAAAAACCCGACGACTAAGAAAACATCTAACAAAGGCATGCAGATAGAGATTTTCATGAGATTCAATCAAAGATCAAAGCTATCAAGCAATTAGACATGATCATCCAGTTATAAGCTAACGCCACCGAGGTGCAGATTGTCGATGGTTACGTACGGAGCGTAGGCGGGATGGCTACAAAATCGACTTCAGACATGGCTTGCTGGAGATTTTAGATTGGCGATAAGAGATTGCAACACTCTCAAGACGGTGAGGGGGTGTGTGGTCTGTCGCTGGATTTTTAAAAGGGTAGGTTAGATGGTCAGGCGGAGCGTCCGGATGCGGAGAATCTGGTGAAATTGAATGAGATTAACTCAGTGGCGTATAGTACTATGAGAAACCGAAAGGAGTCGATAGAGCATGGCAAATTAAATGTAAAGCTTTTACAGTGTTTAGCCATGGAAATGTTGAGGGGGGTGGCTGTTGAGTTTCTGGGAAAGGAGAGAGACGTGGAGTAAAGTAAAGCACTTACTTGTCTTTATGAATTTTTGGGTTTTAGAATGAGGAGGCCCAAAATTACACTGAATTTGTTTTAAAAACATAAGCCCATAATAAAAATAGAAGAAGGTGACGTGGAGCTCTAAGAGGAGAGAAATAGCTCTCATTATATAATAGATTATATCTAGCAAGTCATGAAATCCCTATGAGAAACCCTAAACCTAACTATGAAACTATTCAGACATAGATAATGTAAACATAATCAATGAATTCATAGAAATCATAAAAGAGATTAAAATAATAAAGGGGTTTGAAAACTTCTCCAAAATGAATGTAGTACAGGATCAGATCAGCCCCAAAAGCTCTAAAAACTCTCTGCTCTAAGTTATGATAGCGTATGTAAGTGTATCCAAAAACTGATCTAAAAACCTAATTAAATAGCTAAAATATGTTTTGGGCTTCTGTGTAAATATCTGGAACTTCTGGGCTTTTCTGCAATATCAGCATTCTTCATTAAACCGCCGAGTCTGGCCCATTCGCGCTATGCATCGATCGATGCAGGTGTGCAACGATCGACGCAATCCTCAAATCTGGACAGTGAACTCTGTCTCTCGGACCAAATCTCCAAAATGCACCAAATAGCTCCAAAATCTCCACTTCTGCTCCAAATGTGCTTGTACCTAATAAAACATGCAAAGGACTCTAAAAGAACACCAAAAGACACTAAAACAAACTTATATCATGGCATAAAACCGGTAAAGACCATGATATATCAACTCCCCCACACTTAGCATTTGCTTGCCCTCAAGCAAAACAGAGAACTAAAACATGGTGAAGAGGTTTGAAAACTTTCAGAAACTCTTTTTGTCCTAGAAGAAACAACACTCAGATTCCCCTTAGTAAACCACTGAAAGAATCACCTGCAAGACATCAAGACCAACATATACTTCCCCCACACTTGGCAACTGTCCTAAGTAAACTCCACAATCACATTCACGCATTCAAATTCTCCCTACTGACTTCTGCAAGTATTTAAGTGCGGTCTCACCTAAGGAGTATCGATCAAAGGCACATGGACCCTTACCTTGCCAGCTCTAGACCACCATACTATCTTTCTTTGGTCCCTTTCTTCTCTTTTCCCTTCCTTAGCATTCTGATTTTTCCCCATTGGGTATCATTTTATTTTTTTATCAGTGCTCTTCCCGTTAAGGGGTGTACTTTGGACACATTCCATGGATGCACAGGATATGATTTGTAGCTACCACTCCCAGAGACCACTTCGGAGTTACTAACTCATCCTCAGTTTATTATCTTTTTTTTTATGGAAGGGGAGAAGGGAACCAAATAGGACAGGTTTACAGGCTGTGTCAGAACTAACAAGGGAATCCGACACAAAGTATACCAAGCCCTTAGGTGAGAAAATTAAGTCAGTATTAAAGTGAAGTCAGTAAAAGGATCCTCTGATACCTGAAGTGATGTGGGTGTCCTCAGTAGGTAGATCTATGTCTGGGTTTTCTAATAGTCATAGATAGATCCTGCAACTTCATCCCAATGGTTACTTAAGTTCCTGCAAGATATTGTTAACTTCTCCAAAATTCATTGTTTCCTACTTAAACTGGTTTTGACTCAATAAAACAAAATTTTTGAAAAGCTGGACTGACTCTAAGAAAACAGAAAGATAAAGTCAGTAGCACCTCCCCCACACTTAAGACACACTGTCCCCAGTAGTGTCAAGCGAAAGATTGGTAAAAAGAAAAATAAATAAAAGATGAAATTATGTCTGTCGGGTTTTTACCTCTGTCACCCATGCATCGATCGCTGCATAAATGCATCGACAGTTGCTAGGCGATATTTCGTCGTGTGTCGATCGTTTCTTAGGACCGCAACTATCGCTGCAATGCGATTTCTTTCGTGTTGTGACGATCGATACAGGTTATGTCGATCGTTGCATTGCGATTCTGTCGAAACCTGCAGACAAAATTCACCAAAAACCAAAAAGCAAAAACGTAAAATGCTAATGAAAACACCAAAAATTAATTATGCAAACCTAACAGTGGGTTGCCTCCCACTCAGCGCTTGTTTTTAGTCACTAGCTTGACTATGCGAAGGAGATCAGACTTATGGGGGATTCATCAGAGACTTGGAGTGTCTCTGTTAATGTCTTTTCATCCAAGGTGGTGTGTAAGCAGTCGGATCATGAGATCTCCCAAGGAACGAAGAGTAGAAACAGCGTTGTCCTGCATTCAAAGCAATGCGGTTAGGAGGTTTAAGCTTAGATGATTTGTGCCTTACCTTTGGTGGAAATAAGATGTCTGGAGCTTTCTGCTTATGAGCTGTTGCAGGCACTGAAGATGTTATAGCAGGTTCGAGAGGAACCGCCATCTTCTTCTCTCCAATCTCAGTTTCTATTTCTATATCAATGCTGAAACTCTGTCCATCAATGGTGGATCTCTTCAACTTATCCATCTTGAACTGCATAGGCTTATCTCCCAGGTGGAGATCAATCAGTCCATGTCGTACATCAATCACAGCCCCAGCAGTGGCTAAAAAGGATCTACCAAGCAGTAGAGGATCGTCAGGCTCAATCTCATACTTCAGTACCACAAAGTCCGTTGGAATAAAGTAATTTCCAACTCTAAGAGGAACGTTCTCAAGAATTCCTTCTGGACCTCTTTGACCGATCAGCTAGGACTAAAGAGATCCTAGTAGGCTGGAAGTTCAGTAGTCCCAGTCTCATAGCCACAAAGTACGGCATGAGATTTATACTTGAACCGAGATCACACAACGCCCTCTGAAATCTGTCTCTATAGATAGAACAGTCTATCATAAAACCTCCTGGATCCTTAAGCTTCTCAGGAATCCTACCATTAACAACAGCATCACACACTTCTGAGATCATCAGGCATCCTTCTTCTTCAGTCATGTCGCTAGAAAGGATGTCTGTAACACATGTCTTTATTATGGGAGTGGTTTTAGTGGCATCAATCAATGGAGTTTCAGTTAGATTTTCTCTCATTATCTCCATGCACTTTTTGAAGGAATTTCTAGCAGTTCTAATCAGGATTAGCAACCCTAGTCTGAATTCCGAGCATAGGATCTAAGGTTCATTTAATTAAATCTTATCAGATCTGGAGATTACCTGGAGATTAGCAGCGGAAGTTATTTGCAAGTAATCGAGATCTAGAGCGCCTCAAATGCTGCGCCTCTACTGGTATCCACACGCACACAAACTGAACAGGAAGGGATACTAGTGCCTTTTGAGATCCAATCTCTAGAGAGGTTTCTTTTCTGTTTCTGGTGGCTGTGAATTAGGTTAGGAACGAGTTTAGGTCGACCATATATCTTATATATGTCGACTTAAACCGCCACGGATTAACTAATGATTAAACCAAATTAATCTGCTAATCCGCGAGTTGTGTCGACCGACACACTCTATGTGTCGATCAACACGGCCAATCTATGTCGACCGATACTCTTAGTGTGTCGATCGACATCGCCCAGAAAAGTCGATATTGAATGCATATCAAATATGCATTCATCCGATCATTACATCAATGATCATCCTCTCATGCAATGTCCAGTTTGCTTAGGTGTGTGACCCTGTAGGATCATATAACACTAGCAATGAGTTCTCAACTCATTGATCATAAGTGGCTTCTAGCAAAGCGTTATGACTACCTAGTGTCATATGATTGTCTCATCTCGACAACACGACTTTCTCTCAGAGTAAGTACAAATAGATTTCAGGACATTCCCAACAATCTCCCACTTGTACTGGAATCGTCTATTCCCTTTTAATCCCTTTGTATCCATATCTCAATCTAGCATAAGGCAAGGACTGTGTCATCCTTATTAAGCTAGATCATTTTTATCGAATCCCGATTTATACTGATGAAAAACAAACGACTGACAATCAGCTCGTTTGAGCGCGGCCACGCATTTCCAGTATCAAATCTTCGATAGGCCCAGAGATATTTAACTCCTGTTATATAGGAGGTACAAATCCCATCTTGTTCCATCCATGTCTCTTTTATATCTCATGACACGCCTAATCAGTGTCTTTATGATCACCAGTTACGGCTGACGTTTGACAAAGTCAAGACGAATCAATCCATATACAAGAGGACATGATGAACTCAGGTCTAAGGACTATACTCTATAGTCGTAATGAGAAACTCTTATGACACTCATATAACATCTTGTAGAGTTCTCATTAACGGGTCAAGTCCGATCATGTGTTCTCTAACACATATCTATGTGATTGACTTTAATACACTTATTAATGACTCCATGAAACATAGTCATCAGTCACCTCACATACTAGTCTCACGTGGTTGTTAACGTCCCATTTTAACAACTTCGACCAGGGACCATCTATAATTTATGTCATTCATTGATTATAGGGTTTCATGATCAAGTCACATACTTGATGACCTATAAAATGTCATAAATTACTTTTGGGACAATTATTTAATAACACAATTAAATAATACTGAAACAATTTCATTAAAATAACATAACCAAATTATGTTTTACGAACATCAAGTCATAACTAAAAACCAAATATAACTCCCACTGAAAACAAGATCATATCTTAAGAAATCTAATGCCTACAGCAGTAGTGTGAAACTCATGCTTGGGCCTTGGGAGGGGCTTGGTTAGTGGATCAGCAACATTCTCATCCGTCGGGACTCTGCTGATCTTCACATCTCCTCTATTCACAATATCACGGATAAGGTGATATCGCCTTTCTATGTGTTTGGATTTCTGGTGTGATCTAGGTTCCTTTGCTTGCGCAATGGCTCCATTGTTGTCACAATACAAGGCCACTGGCTCAAAAATACTAGGAATCACACCAAGTTCAGTGATGAACTTCTTGATCCAAACAGCCTCCTTTGCCGCTTCAGAAGCAGCGAGGTACTCAGCTTCAGTTGTGGAATCTGCTACAGTGTCCTGCTTGGAACTCTTCCAGCTGACTGCACCGCCATTCAGGCAGAAGATGTAACCAGATTGTGATCGGAAATCATCTTTGTCTGTCTGGAAACTTGCGTCTGTGTAACCACTTACTACCAGCTCATCACTTCCTCCATACACCAAGAATTTATCCTTAGTATTTCTCAAATACTTCAGAATATTCTTGACTGCTGTCCAGTGACTTTCACCTGGATCCGATTGGTATCTACTCGTCATGCTTAAAGCACAAGCAACATCTGGACGAGTACATAGCATGGCATACATGATGGATCCCAACGCCGAGGCATAGGGAATCCGACTCATGCGCTCTCGCTCAGCAGGTGTCTCAGGACACTGCTTCTTGCTGAGACTTATGCCATAAGACATTGGTATGAAGCCCTTCTTGGAATCTTGCATTCTGAATCTGTGTAAGACTTTATCGATATAAGTGTCTTGGCACAGTCCAATTAACTTGTTTAATCTATCTCTATAGATTCTTATTCCAAGAATATCGATATAAGTGGCTTCTCCCATGTCTTTCATTGAAAAACAACTTCCGAGCCAAGTCTTAACAGACTGTAACAACGGAACGTCATTTCCGAGAAGAAGTATGTCATCTACATACAACACGAGAAATGCAACAGCGCTCCCACTAGTCTTCTTGTAAACACATGGTTCTTCTTCGCTTCTGATGAAATCAAACTCTTTGACTGCTTCATCAAAACGAAGATTCCAACTCCGAGATGCTTGCTTCAATCCATAAATGGATCGATGAAGCTTGCATACTTTCCTAGCTGCATTAGGATCGATGAAACCTTCGGGCTGTGTCATGTACACATCCTCTTCCAGAATTCCATTAAGGAAAGCTGTTTTCACGTCCATTTGCCAGATCTCATAATCATAATGAGCAGCTGTTGCTAGGAGAATTCGAATGGATTTAAGCATGGCTACAGGTGAATAAGTTTCTTCATAGTCAATACCATGAATTTGTTTGAAACCTTTTGCCACCAGCCTTGCTTTATATATCTGAATATTTCCATCCACATCAATTTTCTTCTTGAAAATCCATTTACACTCAATGGGTCTTGCACCATTGGGTAAATCAACCAAAGTCCATACTTGGTTCTGTGACATGGATCCCATTTCGGATTCAGCGGCTTTCAGCCACTTTTCGGAGTCAGGGCTCATCATCGCTTCTTCGTAATTCGCGGGCTCGTCACTGTCAATGATCAATAAATCATGACAATTGGTTACGAGAAATCCATATCTCTCGGGTTCGTGACGGATCCTTTCGGATCTACGAATTTCTGGCTCCACAGGCGTTGGGTCTACAACTCTTTGTAGATCCAACTGTTGCTCTTTCACTACGGGTTGAGCATTTTCCTGCGGTTCTCGAACTTCTTTGAGTTGTACTTTATTCCCACTGTTTCTCTTGGAAAGAAACTCTCTCTCAAGAAAAACACAGTTCCGAGCAACAAATACTTTGTTCTCGGATTGGTTGTAAAAGTAGTATGCCTTGGTTTCCTTAGGATAACCAACGAAGTAGCACTTATCAGATTTGGGTTCGAGCTTATCTGTAATTAATCGCTTAACATAATCTTCGCAACCCCAAATCTTCAGGAAAGAAAAACTCGGAACATTTCCAGTCCACATCTCATGTGGTGTCTTTGCAACTGATTTTGACGGAACCCTATTAAGTGTAAACGGAGACGTTTCTAGAGCGTATCCCCAAAAGGATAATGGAAGAGTTGAGAGACTCATCATTGATCGAACCATATCTAATAAAGTTCGATTCCTCCTCTCGGACACCCCATTCCATTGTGGTGTTCCAGGAGGAGTGAGTTGTGAAACAATTCCACAATCTCTTAAATGATCACTGAATTCTTGGCTTAAGTATTCTCCTCCACGATCTGATCGAAGAGCCTTAATACTTTTACGAAGTTGATTATGTACTTCATTTTGGAACTCTTTGAACTTTTCAAAAGATTCCGACTTGTGTCTCATTAAATAGACATAGCCATACCTGCTGAAATCATCAGTGAAGGTAATGAAGTATCGAAAATTTCCTCTGGCACTTGTGCTCATTGGGCCGCATACATCTGTATGTATAAGGCCCAATAGGTCACTGGCCCTTTCGTTTGATTTGTTGAAAGGGGCCTTAGTCATTTTGCCCAGTAAACAAGATTCACATTTCTCACATGATTCATAATCAAATGAGCCCAAAAGTCCATCACTATGGAGCTTTTGAATCCGTTTCTCGTTTATGTGGCCCAAACGACAATGCCATAGAAAAGTCTGATTCGTGTCATTTGACTTGAATCTCTTGGTGTTAATGTTATAGATTGGTGCAGTCTGGTTTAAAACATAAAGCCCATTCTCTAATGGGCTGCTACCATAAAATATATCATTGTAATCAAAAGAACAACATTTATTCTTAATTGAAAACTGATATCCTTCCACATCCAAAATAGGAATGGAAATAATATTTCTGCTTATAGCAAGTACATAGTAGCAATTATTAAGCTTTAAAACCAAACCAGAAGATAAAGACAAATTATATATTCTTACGGCTAATGCAGCAACTCTTGCTCCATTCCCCACCCGCAGGTCCACTTGTCCCCTTTCCAACTTCCTACTGTTGCTTAGGCCCTGCATATTTGTACAAATATGAGCACCACAGCCGGTATCCAATAACCAAGAAGTAGAACCAGAAGTAGTAACATTTACTTCTATAACATAAATACCTGAAGATGAAGTCTCGAAAGTCTTCTTCTTCTTCTTCTCTTCCAAGAATTTGTCACAATTTCTCCTCCAATGTCCAAGCTCTTTACAGTAATGGCACTTATCAGTCACAGATGGGCCAGGCTTGGGCTTGGGGGCTGGCGCAGGCGTGTCCTGGTTCTCAACCGGGACAGCTTTGCCCTTTCCCTTCCCTTTGCCAAGTTTCTTAAACTTCTTACCTCCTTGTACCATAAGTACATTCGGAGTGCCCTTCTTGATATTTGGCTCAGCTGTCTTGAGCATCCCATGCAGTTCAGTCAACGTCTTCGTCAAGTTGTTCATGTTATAGTTCATAACAAACTGATCATAACTTGACGGCAGTGACTGCAGAATGATGTCAGTAGCCAACTCTTGGCTAATGGGACAATCCAGCTTCCCCAGGTTATCAATATAACCCATCATCTTAATGACATGAGGACTGACTGGACTGTCCTTTGGTAGCTTGCATTCAATGAGAGATTTAACCGTCTGGTATCTCTCAGTTCGTGCTTGCTCCTGAAACATACTTTTCAGGCTAGTGATCATCTCCACGGGCGACTCCACGTTCTCGTATTGCTTCTGCAAATCCGAGTTCATGGTAGCCAACATGAGACAATTCACATCGACCACATCATTAGAATGCTTATCCCAAGCATTCCTTTCTGCATGTGGAGCATTGGCTCTCGGTTTTTCAGGGAGAACATTTTCAAGGACATAGTCCTGCTTCTCCTGCTTGAGAACAATTCTCAAGTTCCGATACCATTCGAGAAAATTCGATCCATTTAACTTGTCCTTCTCAAGGACGGATCGCAGGGAGAAAGAATTATTATGAGTAGTAGTCATAGCTGAGAACATAGAAAAGAAAAGGTTTAGTTATGATGTTCAAGAAATGAGAAATCTTAACTTTTAAGAAAACTCGCATTATATTCAATCAATGCTTCCTCAGATGAATATAATGATCCAAGACCCATATTTTACTAAATTCAAGTGAGCCACTGGCTATCACTCAACTTTAGCTATTTAGGTAAGCAACAACCTTGCTAGTTATATCCAATATAACTCTTGGTTGTGGATCGACATCTTATGTCCAATCCACCTGATGTCTCTGAGCCCAAAACGATTTTGATGGCCCAGTCAAGTAAACCAATCTCTTCAGTCACGTAATTGTCGATGTCTTGCACTGTAAGTCCATCAACACGATTACCTCTGCCTTACTCATGAAATTGTGGACATCTTGCACTGCAAGTCTATCACACAACTAAATGGGTCTTGACAGTTGACAAGATTGGAAAGACATCAAGTATCACTTGATATTTGGTTGAGGAACGGAACCTTTCAAAACGTTCAGTTTTTATTATGTTTTAATTTTTATAATTAATTGATTTATCATGCTTTGGTTCTGTGATTGCAGGTTCCAAAACCCAATCATCGAATCTTGTGTCGACCGACACTATTATAGTTTCGATCGATACAGAATAACCAAAAACAATCCGCGATAACCGATCAATCCAATTGATCCGGTTTTTTGAATACCGGTCAGTGTCGATCGATGCTACATTAGCATCGGTCGATACCAACCTAATCAAACCAATCGCAATTAAACCATTTAACCAAGCGCGATAACCGGTCCAATCCAATTGAACTGATTCATCAATCTCGCGAGGTCTGTGTCGACCGACACAACTCTTGTGTCGATCGACACTAGGTGAAAAGTTTTATTCGGGTTATCCTTCTGTGTCGACCGATACCCGTTTGGTGTCGATCGACACAGGGCGATAAACCCTAATCGATTTTTCAAATTAAAACCCTAAAACTAGTTTTAATCAAAAACGAATTTCAGCATGCTTGTATCAACTATACAGAGATCCAGATTCAACTAATCTAATCAACATGCCACAGATTCAATGGAACCCTAAAGCTCTGATACCACTGAAGGAATTTCTAGCAGTTCTAATCAGGATTAGCAACCCTAGTCTGAATTCCGAGCCTAGGATCTAAGGTTCATTTAATTGAATCTTATCAGATCTGGAGATTACCTGGAGATTAGCAGCGGAAGTTATTTGCAAGTAATCGAGATCTAGAGCGCCTCAAATGCTGCGCCTCTACTGGTATCCACACGCACACAAACTGAACAGGAAGGGATGCTAGTGCCTTTTGAGATCCAATCTCTAGAGAGGTTTCTTTTCTGTTTCTGGTGGCTGTGAATTAGGTTAGGAATGAGTTTAGGTCGACCATATATCTTATATATGTCGACTTAAACCGCCACGGGATTAACTAATGATTAAACCGAATTAATCTGCTAATCCGCGAGTTGTGTCGACCGACACACTCTATGTGTCGATCGACACGGCCAATCTATGTCGACCTATACTCTTAGTGTGTCGATCGACATCGCCCAAAAAAGTCGATATTGAATGCATATCAAATATGCATTCATCCGATCATTACATCAATGATCATCCTCTCATGCAATGTCCAGTTTGCTTAGGTGTGTGACCCTGTAGGATCATATAACACTAGCAATGAGTTCTCAACTCATTGATCATAAGTGGCTTCTAGCAAATCGTTATGACTACCTAGTGTCATATGATTGTCTCATCTCGACAACACGACTTTCTCTCAGAGTAAGTACAAATAGATTTCAGGACATTCCCAACACTTTTCTAACTGAATCTCTCGCTTGGACTTCTTAGGGAAAGGAATCTTCGGTTTGTAGACTCTCTCTGTATCAGCATTCGGCTTCTCTGGGCCCATGCTGGCAGCTCACGTCCATGGTGTCGATCGACGCTAAAGTGGTGTCGATCGACATTGACACTCGCAAGGTGTGTCGACCGACACACCTCTGTGTCGATCGATGCAAGGCGAATATACTGAATTTCTCTCGGGTTCTGCAGCTCCAAAACTTTAGTATCGTGGTTCTGCTCAGCTTCTTCTTCCGCCAAAGCTGCCTTAACATGTTCTGTCTGTATACCGGTTTCCACTTGCGTTATCCTAGCATCCAGATTGTCAACTCTGCTTGTCAAAGTTTCCAATTTTCCACTCAGATCCTGATACATGAAGTCCATTTTTTCATTCAGATCTTGCGTCATCTTATTCTGTCCAAGAAGTAGCTGCTCAAGCATAGACTCAATCTTTGTCTGCTCATTAGTGGGAGGAACTTGGTGAGATGAATAGTCGCAATCATTCGATCTCGGAGCTTGTCTCTGTTGACTTCTAGATGTATGTTCATGAAAATCAGCTCCATCTATATAATTCACCTCTGCAAATTCTTCAGCTACTGCATCAGATCGGATTTGCCTCTTCTTAACTACCATGTTGTGGACAGAATCCACCTTGTCCCTTAAATCAGCTATTTACAAGCTATCATCTATGCTACTAGATCTCTGCCTCTCCTTGTCAGCATTCTTGACACTATTGCTAGTTGTCAAGTTCTTAATAAGCTCTTTAGCTTCCTCTGGAGTCTTGGTATAGAAGTTCCCATCACTTGCTGTGTCCATAGCTCTCTGATACCAAAAGTCTAAACCCCTGAAAAAGGCACATAAAAGCTGCACCTCATAGAAGCCATGGTGTGGACAATCTCTCTGGTACCTCTTGAATCTCATCCAAGCTGCCTTAAAAGACTCTGTAGGTTGCTGCTTGAATGTCAATATGTCATATCTAAGCTGCTCGGATATAGCATCGTCATAAAAATGTCTAAGGAACTCCTTCTTGACTGCATTCCAAGTGGTCAAAGATCCTGGTGCCAGCTTTCTCAGCCAGTAAGCTGCTTCTCCTTTAAGAGAGAATGGGAAGAGCTTACAGAAAAGATAATCAGAAGAAAATCCCTCAGCCTTGATACTGCTAGCCAATTCCTCAAATGTGTCTATGTGATCCATAGGATGCTCGCTAGAAAGACCATGGAACTGATACTGTCCAACCAATGCGTAGTACTCTGGTTTCAGCCTAAACTCAGCTCTGGTGAACGGAGGTGGTCGAATCGCAGACCGATTAGCATAGAATATATCTGGTCTGTTATAATCAGCAAGTGTTTTCTTCTGACTAGCCTCTTGTTGTGTAGGTTCCGTGCCCACGGCAACCTCTGGTATGATAGGGTTTCCTTCCCCATCCAGTTTCTGACCCTTTGCATTACATATATGACCCTCCTGGTCTCGTAAAATGCCGTTTTCGCCGCGAATTAGAATTACAGGCCCCATAGAGAAAAATCTGCTAAATGCTCAAGCTCTCGGTATCACTGATTTCGCTTTGTGTCGATCGATGCAAGAGAAGCGTCGATCGATGCAGGCTCGATGATGTGACGATCGACACACAGGACCGTGTCGATCGTTGCAGGCGATTACGGGCGTACCTGAAATGCAAGAACAGAAAAAGAAAAAAAATTAGTAACAAAATAGAAAAACGAAAAACCTAGTCTAAATCCTAAGTTCAAATCTATCGAGAACTCTAAAGAGTCCCCGGCAACGGCGCCAAAAACTTGATAGGTCTCGAGTTTTACCCTATACTAACTGCAAGTGCACAGTATATCAATTGTAGTACTTAGGGATCGAATCCACGAGGACTCTAGGCAACGATAGAATCAAGAACTTAAAGAGATTAAAACTAGGAGAAAACAAGAAGCAAATTGTATTGATTTAATTAAAAAGCAAGCGAGAAAGTAAACAGTAGCAGGTTGTTGTTGTAGGCAATAAACTAAGGGCGCTAATTCTAGGGCGTTCTCAGGAAATCAGACAAGCAGATAAATCAATCAGTCAGGATCTAATTAAACACAGTTCTAGAACTCAAAACACAGATATAGAATTAACCAAATTCCTTTGCGAGAATTCTCTAAGTCTAAGTGAAGTAATCCAAATTCCTTTGCAATTACTAACAGATTAAACTAGCTTTAAATCCAAGTTTGATATGTTCACAATCTAATTAAACCAAATTCCTTTGCGAGTAATTAAATTGCTCAACCTAAATAGTTCAGATTCTAAACCACACTGTCGTGTCGTATTTAGCAACCTAAGATCTAGATTCTAATTGATCAGGTTAGAACTAACATTAAACACAATTTAGTTTGAAGAACATCTATTGATGTGAATCCTTAACTGAATTAATTATATCTAGCAAGTCATGAAATCCCTATGAGAAACCCTAAACCTAACTATGAAACTACTCAGACATAGATAATGTAAACATAATCAATGAATTCATAGAAATCATAAAAGAGATTAAAATAATAAAGGGGTTTGAAAAATTCTCCAAAATGAATGTAGTACAGGATCAGATCAGCCCCAAAAGCTCTAAAAACTCTCTGCTCTAAGTTATGATAGCGTATGTGAGCGTATCCAAAAACTGATCTAAAAACCTAATTAAATAGCTAAAATACGTTTTGGGCTTCTGTGTAAATATCTGGAACTTCTGGGCTTTTCTGCAATATCAGCATTCTTCATTAAACCGCCGAGTATGGCCCATTCGCGCTATGCTTCGATCGATGCAGGTGTGCAACGATCGACGCAATCCTCAAATCTGGACAGTGAACTCTGTCTCTCGGACCAAATCTTCAAAATGCATCAAATAGCTCCAAAATCTCCACTTCTGCTCCAAATGTGCTTGTACCTAATAAAACATGCAAAGGACTCTAAAAGAACACCAAAAGACACTAAAACAGACTTATATCATGGCATAAAACCGGTAAAAACCATGATCTCTCTCTCTCTCTCTCTCTCTCTCTCTCTCTCTCTCTCTCTCTCTCTCTCTCTCTCTCTCTCTCTCTAGCAAAGGAAAAACACAGAAATCACCAATATATCTCTTTCTCTTGAAATTGCAATTTTATCTTATTGCGGTAAATTTTCATTATTACTATTATTATCTTCATTTTGATCTAAATCTAATTCTTTTTTATTTTGGATGGATGCAGACGGTTTAGCAAAAATTGGTGTTGATTTCATGTTTTTCTCTTACATACACACCACACAGTTCTCATGTGACATTATTCTTTTTATTTAATCATGGTGATGTGTGGAAATAATAAAAGAAAAAAAAAAAAAGAACAAGAAAAATATATAGAAGATCAAAGAGGAGCTATGGATAAGTTTGTTGTAAAAAGAAAAATCACAGTTAGTGAGAGTCCTAGTGTGGAGCCTATGTAGATCTTCTTGATCATTCAAGTAAAAAATTACACGATATTGTGAGTGAACCTCATGAAAACGTGTCAAATCCGTCTAATACGGGAAGCTTGAATGTTGATGAGCAACTAATTCCTCTTTTTGATATATATGATCCTAGAAATTGGAATAATATTGACAATAAAACAAGGGATTTGTTGATTGAAAAAGGACCAAAAAGAGAGATGGATATTTTGTTTCCTATTGATAATGAAACTAAAAGGCACTTTGCTTATATATATTATTTTAGAAAGCTGTGTAATGGGGAAACTTATGATATAAAATGGTTGGTTTACTCAAAGCATGTAGATAAGGTCTATTGTTTTTGCTGTAAATTGTTTCAATCTCATGGTAACTTAAGTTTGTATGCAACAAAAGGTTTAAGAGATTGGAAATGTATTGGTGATATGCTGAAAAATCATGAGAAAAGTGGGGAGCATATGACTAATTGAGAACTTGGAATGAATTAAAAGTTAGATTTAAAAGTAGTTTAAATATTGATAAAAAAAAAAAAAAATTTAGAAAGAAATTGCAAAAGAAAAATAACGTTGGAGACAAGTTTTACACCTAATAATTGATGTTGTGAAATGTCTTTCAAAACGAAATTTGGCGTTTCGAGGTTCAAGTGACAAACTTTACCAAAATAGTAATGGTAATTTTTTAGGAATGATTGAGACGATTGCTGAATTTGATATGATTATGTAGGATCATATTAGACGCATCCAAACTCAGAAGATACATCATCACTATCTTGGTCATAACATTCAAAATGAGTTTATTTCTCTTATCGCTTATAAGGTTAGGCTTTCTATTACAAGTGTTATTAAAGAGGCAAAATACTTTTCTACTATCCTTGATTGTACACCTAATGTGAGTCATCAAGAACAAATGAGTATAATAGTACGATGCGTGAATATGACAAGTGAAAGGATACAAGTAGAAGAGTATTTCTTAGAGTTTCTGAAGGTAGATTATACATCAGGATTAGGCCTCTTTAAAGAATTACAAAATGCTCTTAAGTCACTTAATCTTGATATTGGGAATGTGAGGGAGGAAAGGTTATGATAATGGTTCTAATATAAAAGGAAAGGACCAAAGAGTTCAAAAAATATTGCTAGAAATTAATCTGAAATCCTTATTTATGCCATGTAATTGTCATAGCTTGAATCTTGTTGTTAGTGACATGGAACATTCTTGCATGAAAGTTGTATCTTTTTGGGATTGTGCAACACATATACACTTTATTTTTGGTCTCTGCCAAAATATGGAATATTTTACTTAAGCATGTTACATGCTTTACGGTAAAAAGTCTGTCTAATACTTGATGGGAGAGTCGAATCAAAAGCGTCAAGGATATAAGGTGTCAAGATCCTCAAATAAGGTCAGCTTTACAAGAATTATATACCATATGTGATGATGCTATGAGTGAAACTGAAAGTTTGGTTGATGCTCTTGAGACTTGGAATAGTTATTTGGCATGACATTTTATTTGCTATTAACATGGTGAGTAAGAACTTGCAAGCTAAATATGTTTGTACTGATAATGCTATGAAGCAAGTATAAGGTGTGATGTCATTTTTTTTTTGAGAAATATAGAAATGATGGATTTAGCTCAAGTATGAATATAGCTAAAAGTCTTGCTGATGATATGGATGTTAATGTTGTATTTCCAAGTAAGCGTATAAGTTTTAGGAAAAAACATTTTGATGAAAACAGTCATGATGAAGAAATTCAAACATCTGAGGATGCTTTTAAAATTTATTATTATTATTATTTGTGTGGATATGGCAATTGCTTCTTTGAGAAACAGATTTGAGCAAATGCGAACAATTGAGACAGTTTTTGGATTCTTATATAACTCGGTGAAGCTAAAGTCACTTGATACTATGAAATTAAGAGAAGGTTGCACTAATTTTCATAATACATTTTCTCATTGTGGTTCATCAGATGTTGACTTGGATGAGCTTTTCTCTCAGTTAAGAATATTGCAGGTGACTTTACCCAATGAAGCAATGACACCTATCGAGGTTCTTGAGTTTGTAAAAAAATAATGGTTATCCAACTGTTTCTATTGCTTATCGACTTTTACTAACCACTCATGTGACAGTAGCATCATCATAAAGGAGTTTCTCTAAGCTAAAATTGCTGAAAAACTATTTGAGATCATTAATGTCTCAAGAAAGATTGAACGGTTTAGCAATTTTATGTATTGAAAAAGAAGTTTTAGAGAGTTTTGATTTTGAAACAATCATTAATGATTTTGCATCAACAAAGGCCAGAAAGAAGTGTTTCATGTGATCATTTCTCTCTAAAATAGTTGATTTATTTTTTCTTTCTTTTTTCAGATCTAGCTAGCTTTTTGATGAAATGCAGTTGGACGAATCGTTGAAACTCTAAACCAAGTTATCCGACAAACTAGCAACTTGTTTTGCATTAGAAATACCGTTTCACTGTTTATTTTCGTTTTTTATATTTAAAATTTATGATATGTCATCTACATCGTATAAATAAAAGACCCATTTTTGTAATTTGCCAAGGGTTTTCAAAACGTTTGAAAACGGCCCTGCAAACCATTAGTCGAGAGAATCCAAATCTTTTGGATTTAATACGTTGGATGATTCGAGTGAAAAAAAAAACATTGGGATTGTTAATCTAAATGCAGAGTAAAAGTAAAAAAGTAATTAAGCTAAGTGAGTAGTTTGAAAACACCAAAAGAATGTTTATGTTGATATTGATGTCATGTGTTCACTGCATTTGTTATATACTGCATATATGGTAGAAGTTCCAAACAGTAACACCAAAGTAGTTATTGAGAGAGAAACATGTGAAATTTGTAAAGAAAAGAAGAAGAGTTGAAACAAGCAAAAAAAAAAAAACTATTGCGTATATTAGATAAATAAAGAGCAAGATAAGAAAAAATTACATAAAATAGTGACATATGCATGTAATTGATCTTCCACATACATGAGAGATGAAACTCTCTTTTGTAAATTTGACACAAATGGTGTTTTACAGATAGAAAATCTGAAATGTTTCCCAATAAGATTATATTCATAAAACCGTTTATATATATGGATTTTCAATAGATCATTAATTTTGTCATCGGTGGGTATTTTCTGGTTAATACCTGAAACCACTTTGAGGATCCGTCCCAATTGTCCTGATTTCTCTCTTTTTGCGGTGCTTGCAAGCAAAGAAACATCAAATCACTTGTTTACTTCACATGATCTCATATATATAATAAAAATATAGAATTATAGTATAGAGATACATATCTACACATCTCACCACCATTACATGACTTCTGTAGCTACAATATCTTTCCTTAAAAGCTTATTTAGAGAAACCCTTTATATACAGAAAAACTAATAGGATGCTTAAAACATTTTTATACATATATTATATATAAAACAAAACTAGTTTCTAATGAGATGGGCCTTGTTTCTTTATTCTTCAAGTTTCTTCCTTTTGCTCAGTCCCATTCCTTTGAAACCATTCTACTTCCTCTCCTCTGTTTTCGCAAACCTTCCTCGGATCCTCGGTTGGCTGTCCGCTAGAGCTTTCCTACAAGCATACTGAAACCAAACCAAAAACAATCTTGAGGTACTTTGAGCTAGAAAGATTAGTTATCAATCATTTAGAGAATCTTCAAGTGTTTGTTTTGAGCTAAAATGATTACTTATTAAGTCATTTAGAGGATGTTTTTAAGTGTTTTGTTCGTGTACCTTGATTTTACGCCCAAAATTTCGCCTCCTCTTCTTGTTCCTGTATCGACAAAGCTTCTCACGTCGATCCTCCGAAGTACATCTCATAATAATCCTATCCAATGGAGATTGAACAAGACCATTCCCGAGTTTCTGCTCATCAATAAAAAAAAAAAACAAAAGGATAAATACTCTTATTATATATCGACTATTCATATTCATCTATAGGCTAAAAAAGGATACAACTTTGTTTCATATGATGATTCAACAAAACAAGAATTCACAGAACTATGCATATAAAATATGTTTTTTACTAGATTTTCGAACCTGTAAGTCGCCTTCACTAAAGGCTCGTCTCATACCATAAACAGAACCAAAATCCAGCTGCGCAAAATCAGGGAAATTTTGAATCACAGCAGTCTCTTGATGTGCCTGTGACCAATCCATTGAGCTCAAAGTTTCCGAGCTTACGCTATTCTGCATATCCTGGTTCTCATCGATAGCCGTCACCATAGAGACGTTCTTGATGTCTAAAACACCATAGATGTTCTTGATGTCTAAAACATCAGCGTATGGAGACTCCATAGCTGATTTCATCATGAGATCTTGCTCACATTCATAAAAGGCTTCGTCAAGAAGCTGTTGACCACTCTGCAATGACCCAAGATCGAGATCAGGAAGCTCACAGAGCCCTTGTGAAGAGTCTTCGCCGCAAGAGAACATCGAGAGTGGTTCAAAGGCTAAGATTGGCTCTTCAAGAAGTGTATCAGGAGCTTTGAATAGATCTCCTTCCTCTCCAAAATAATACTCAGGTATGTTTGATGACTCAGCAAAAGCGCTATTCTGTAAAAATCACAAGTAACATCAGAATCAAAGACCACAAACAAAACAGAACATAGTTCGAGACACTGAGACAGTAAAGAACGGATCTTTATGAGAGTGGGTTCGTTCAAGAAAAGGTATAGCGAATAAAGGGAATCTTTTTATCTTTGGTGGACGATTGATTTGTTAGAAGAAAGAGCCAACGAAACAACTTTCTAGATACAAGAGTAATTATATTGGAAAAGAACATGTCTTGAGGAACACGGAATCTCATGTTCCAGAAATCGTGGAATTTCATGTGATAAGGACCGATTCCCATTATCAAATCTCAATTCTCATAAAAATAACAGAAGGGTTTCTTTGGTTTCCCTAGAAAACCCCTTTTTGTCATGGGGAAAAAGAAAAAATTGGATTGTTGCCGCAGAAGAAGATTCCATTTATCAAAAAGATTCCGTTTTTCTTTTGTCCAAAGAAAAAGACCTAATTTTTCCTACTCAACTTTCTCAGCAGCCAAAAAAAAAAAAAAATTATGGTCAGGTCAGCGGAACACAAATATCTCATCAAGTGGCCACAAGAATTTTTCCCAAGAAAATATAATAAAAATAAGCCACTTAACAGTCCACACCACATGTTTTCCCCTGCAAAATCAACTTCACTAGTAGACAAGTTTTTTTTTTTAGTCTTCTAAATACTCCCTCCAAATTTTAGCTCCATAAACCGAAAGAAAAAAAAAAAAGAGAAAGAAAGAAGATTAATTTCATCAAAAGACCATATCAGGATCTTCTGGGAAACCCAAAACCTAGAAAATCAGTTTAAAAATCAACAAAAAAAAAAACAGAAAGAACAATCATCATAAGCAAGAAGAAGAAGATCTATGTTCAAATGCAGTGACATAGAGAGTGAAAATGAAAATTAAAATTCAAACCATTTTCTCATCTGAGAACTTGTAAGATTTGAAGAGGTCTTCAAATTGTTGGATATCTGGAGAACAATTTTGCATGTAACGGATCATTAACCCTGAATCTGTATACATTTTATGTTCTTGATCTTTTGTGAGAACAATTCTGGAAATAGGAAATGGGTTTTTCAGAGAAGAGGAGGAGAAAATGAACATAAGGAAAAAAAAAACAGAGACCAAGTTGAGATTTTGGAGAGAATATAATTTGCTACTTTGCTCTCTCCTCTTGCCCTTTTTATGATAGAGAGAGGATTCTTACATTTATTTGTTTATTGGTGGTACTGTGGACACACTAGAGTAAAAAGCCCATTACTAGTATTAATTTGTTTAAAAAGTTATTTTATTATTTTTTCAGAATAATAGTATACAAACAAAAAGGTGTCCAACTCAGTGGCGGATGTAGGTTGGGGGTAGAGGGGGCAGCTGCCCCCCATAAAATAATTATATTTAGTGTAAATTATAGAGGCAAGTAAATATTGCCCCCATTCAATATAATTTTTATGCCCCCATTGATTTATTTTTTGCTTATTAATTTATTTATGTGAACCAATCTAATATTTTGAAAGAAAATTGTGTAAATAAAAAGAGTATAATCACAATTCTTGTGATTATGTCTTCTATTAATGTCTCAATATTATGTAATTATTTTAGTTATTCTCTTTCCCATATATATATATATATATATATATATATATATATATATATATATATATATATATATAAGATTGAATACAATTCTTTGTACTAAGATCTTCTCAATATATTTACACTGTTTCCTAAAATTAGTCAAATGATGCATATAGTAAACTCAAAAAATAGATTTTAAACATTTTAAAGCTTTATTTCATTTGCTTACGTGCCTACAATGCTTAATTGATTACATTAATCAATCATTTACGTATGAATTATTTTCATTAACTTTATTTAATATTATGAGTTAGTTTCTTAGTGATCAAATCGGTTGCAATATATATCACACTCGCTTGCAATAATTTTTAATAAGTTAATATATAAATCATAAAAATATTAGGACAATTTTTTTTATCAAACAACATATATATATATATATATATATATTTTTTTTTTTTTTAATTTGCCCCCGATAAAAATTATTTCTGGCTCCGCCACTGGTCCAACTACATATAAATGTCTTTTGTAGTGTATAATCCCTTATATTTATTATATCAGACCTTTATTGTAACGTTGTAATCTGTATTACTTTTAATCTGTTAACGAGAGAGAATAAGTTCTGACTTGGTCAGTAGTAGTAAACAATGTTTTATGTAACGTTTTCATTGTTTTCTTTTCTGAAACCTTTTAACGCTTTCATTGTTTACATCAATACACGTTCCTTTTTCTCTGTTCATTTCTTTTTATCTCTGTTTATTTTTAACTCGTGGATTTATTAGTTATTATATAAATAAATTTAACTTAGCAGGTTTTACTTTAAATTGAAATAAAATATTTAAAATAAATAAGTTTAATTTAAATAACAAAATATATTTATGATATTTAAGATTTTTTTTTTACAATGGCCACTTTCCGCTTAGATTCCTATCTAGACCATTTAAATGTCCGTATAAAATGTATTGAATACATATACTTTAGAAATCATCTAAATTGTTTTTAGTGTGAAAGTAATACTTTGATTATGGCATAGCAAGTCTAGGTGTTCGGTTCTTCAGTTTGGTTCGATTTTTTCGGTTTTCAGTTTTAAAGATTCTAGAGTTTTAATCCATTTGGATATTTAGAAATTTGGCTTGGTTTTGGTTCAGTTTATTCGATTTTCGGTTTGGATAGTATATTTGAAAACAAACCAATACCGTCCAAAAGAATTGGGTCTGGTTCGGTGGTGGTTCGATTCTTTCACATAATTTTAGATAATTTGAATAAAAATTCAGCTAATTCGAGTAAAAATTTGGATAACTAGAACATTTCAGATAAAAAATCAGGTATTTCAGATATTTCTATTAATAAAAATTCAGGTTATTTTGGATCATTCAATTTTTTTTGGTAATATTCGGTCAATTTTTGTTATTTGGTTACTTTAAATCTAAATATAACAATTTTTAGGTGTATAAATCATATTTTAGTTAGTTCGGATTACCCGTTTGATTCTCAGTTCGGTTTTGTTATTTTGGTTATAAATATTTAAGAATCATTCAGATATTTACAAAATTCAGATCAATTTTGATTTTGATTCTTTTGGTTTGGTTTATTTCGTTCCGTTCTCGATTTTTATGTCCAAACCTACAAAATATCATCTATATGCTATGTAATTGACCCAAAATGGCGATAACAACACTAGTTTGTCTATTTTATAAAATGTAAGTCGCATTAATAACAATAATTTTATAAAACATAAAATTTATAATATTTTTGCTTCAGAATGTATGATAGTTTAGCTAAAGCCACACACAAAAATATACACTTTTAAAAGAAATAATAAAAATATAAATTAAATGGTTCAACCAATTATGAAAACAATAAAATACAATTGATCACAAAAGTTTTTAATAAATTTAAAATTAATTTTAAAATGTCGAAACAGTTTATATTTTAAACACTAATTTTTTTTTAAAAGAACATGTTATATATATAGTATATATAGTGTATGTGTGTTTTTACCAAAAAAATATGTAAGCATGCAATTAGAACAGGTGACGCATGACGGCTGAAAATCCATAACCTTGTCCATTTATTTATTATCACATGTTTTTTTAATATTCCATTTTATCAATAATGAGTAATATTTGGGTTCACCCCTAGGGGTGAACTCTTTTGTTCACTACCACCTTTTTTTAACCAATCAAATAATTCCACATAATCTAATATTAAAAATAATTAAAAAAATAAAAAGTTTTAAAAATAAAATAAAAAATAAAAAACGAAAAAAAAAAAAATATATATATATTTTATTTTAGACAAAACTTAAAAATATTTTTTTTTATAAAAAATACTAAAACCTAAATCTTAATCTCTAAACCCTAAAATCTAAACCCTAAACCCTAAACCCTAAACGATAATTTGAACCTAAAATATTAAAATTAAAACTAAACCCTAATCCCTAAACCCAATATGTAAATCTTAAAAAATAAAAAACTAAACCCTAATCCCTAAACCTTAACCTAAAGAGCTTAAACCCTAATTCATAAACCCTAAACCTAAAGAGCTTAAACCCTATACCATAAACCCTAATCCCTAAACCTAATATGTAAATCTTAAAAAAATAAAAAACTAAACCCTAATCCCTAAACCCTAAATCCAAAGAGCTTAAACCCTGTACCATAAATCCTAATCCCTAAACCTTAAACCACAAAGGGTTTACATTCAAAGGGTCCTTAATCCCTAAACCCCAAAAATTTTAGATCCAAATGGTCCATAATCCTTAAACCCTAAACCCAAAAGAATTTAAATAATAATCACTAAACTCTAAACTCTAAAGGTTTTAAACCCTAAACCCTATGCCGTAAACTCTAAACCATAATTCGTAGACCCTAAAATTTAATTTGTGAACTCTAAAAATATATAGATATTGATATATATTATTATTTATTTTTATAAAATATTTGAATGTATTTAATTTTTTTAATATTAATTTTATAATTTTATTTAAAAATAATATTACATGGTATATTTTTATTGGTTAAAAAAGAGGAGGTGAACAAATGGGTTCACCTCTAGGAGTGAACCTAAGGCTTCGAATGGAGAAAGCAGATCAAGCATTGCGGACCAAGCGGTTCAAGTGGTTTTGACGGATCAAGTGCGGATCAGGCGAATCAGACGGTACAAAAGCGGATCAAGCGGATCAAATGGTTTAAAATGTAAGATTGAATGGGAAAAGCGGTTCATAATATAATTGAAATAAATATAAATATAATAAATATATTATGATTATAAGTATATATATTATACAATAAAGAAAATTAAATACAATACATGAGTAAAAAGAAAATATTAAAATTGAATATTTCAATTTGTCTATAAATTTTTGGATCGGATTTGATTCGATTTTTTTGCGGATTTGGTTCAGATTCAGATATCTAAACTTACCAAGAAATGTCTGAAAAACTCGGAAAAAAATTATTCAAAAAGATATGAAAATATTCGAAATATTTAAATTATCCGAAAATCCCATTCAAATTACACAAAAGTATCTGAAAGTACTCAAAAATATCCACCATACAAAAAAAACTGATAAAATAACTATCCAAATTATCCAAAAATATTTAAAAGTAATAAAAGTACTCAAAATTATGTTATACTTTCGATTACTTTAGATATCCGTTTGGGTTCGATTCGAGTTCATGTATTACTTAATACCTGAAATATCTATTCTTAAATTTTATTCAAATATTTGTAAGAATATATTTGGATCAGAATTAAAATTTCCGGGTTAGATTTCAAATTCAGTTACAAATACCCAATGCTTTCTATATCAATAGATAAATTAATACTTATACCAATATATATTAATTTTCCATAAATGAAAAAACTAAAATTGAAATAAAATAAAATATTTATAGAGATGCATTTGAAACACTCCAATATACGAGCATATCATGATCCACCTGTGGTTCTTGGTTTTTCTTCACAAAAAGATCCACAAGCGGTCCATTCTAGTATTTTATTAATATAATTTGTTGAACCGCAAGCTAATAGTAATTATGTTGAATGGAAAGTTAAGTAGTGGATGATATACTATGCGGGAGAACCATTAAATAACTGTTTCCCATTCATAGCCTAAGTATTTTCCGCCAATAATATGGTTCCTTTTCTTTTAAACAAAATCACAGTGACAACTGTAGAAATAATTAGTTAACAAAAAAAAAAACACTGTAGAAATAATTATACTCTCAAACGCGCTTACACATGACAACAAGTTTAAGAATTTTGGTGCGAAAGTAAGTTACTGGTGTAAAGATAAAATAGGATTGGCTTTTATATCTTTATAGTTTTAACTTTCAATTCCTAAAAATTCCAATATTCGTTTTTTTAATAAATAATTTTTTATTGAAATGCAACAATTTAAAGATACACGGATAAGACTTAAGAGTCTTACAGTGTTCGAGAGTTAATAAAGATAGCGAACAAAGACTACAAAATCAGATAAAATAGTAAAATGAATAGAAGATAGAAACTTAAACATCTATTCTTTTAGAACTCTTAAGACAGTGGTCCATGGCTTCCTCGACAACCATATCCTATGTTGCCACGCCCACTAACAAAGGTCCATTGTATTTCATGGGCTTTTTATGTAGATTTTATTGGCCTACCTCCCTGTGATGTGAGAGAGAAATCACCAATCACAAACCCTGAATAAGCTCGAGGATCTAAAGAGGCAAAATGGTTACCACCAAAGACATTCTCTAGCTCAGTATCATGAACCAATAAGTCTGAGAAACGTTGAGTAGAGGCAGCAGCTAAAGCAGGAGCAAAACAAGGTGATGGGGTAGCATTAGCGTGTTCTAGCGCAGTTGTAGTATCTAGACCAAGTGAAAGAACATTTTGAGTTGCTGGTTCTGCCTCAAAAAGTGAGACTGAAGTAGTTGCTAGAGGTGCATCGACAACAACAATTGGAGTATCTATAGGCCGAGTATAGGCCTCGACAATACTTGTCACATCTGAAACTTTTAGTAGATCGGTAATAGCAATAGGAGTATATGCAAGAGTAAAAACATGGATCAGGTTGGAGACATCTGGACACTTTATGTCCCAATTGCCCACATCTCTCACACTTAGAGGGAATCCAAGAGTACTCTACGGAGACCATTAAAACATTCCCTTGTTTATCTGCTGCAGCAATCCTCTGTGGAAGAGGTTTATCTAGTTCCACTACAACCATTAGCTTAGCCTCACCGATTTGAGTAGGGTCCAACCTTGGATTGTTGGTTAGCATAGGTTCTCCCAAATCTGAAGTTATCCAACTTAATCCCCATTCTGAGTAAAGACAACTAGGCAGATTTTTTAAAGTGACCCAAACTGGAACCGATATTATCCCAGGTAAAGCCAAAGAAGAAGCTGGAGTCCAAGGGCCAACAAACATAATGCAATCATCACTATGCCAAAGTCTTCTTTATAAAACCCATTCTCTAGTGCCTACATCCGGAATATGAAACAGAAAAGAAGATTCACCTAGCTTACGAGTGAAGATCTTACATTTTTTGACCCAAATCCATTTAGTCACAGCGTGGGTGAGTCCACATGATGGAGTCTTACAACGATAAAACTGACCAATAACATATTCCTTTTTATTTTCAAGACCTTGCATAAACAAATGGTTCGGTATTCGACTATAGGAGTACCATCTTCCTGTTGGGAATGTCCTGAAATCTATTTGTACTTACTCTGAGAGAAAGTCGTGTTGTCGAGATGAGACAATCATATGACACTAGGTAGTCATAACGCTTTGCTAGAAGCCACTTATGATCAATGAGTTGAGAACTCATTGCTAGTGTTATATGATCCTACAGGGTCACACACCTAATCAAACTGGACATTGCATGAGAGGATGATCATTAATGTAATGATCGGATGAATGCATATTTGATATGCATTCAATATCGACATTTCTGGGCGATGTCGATCGACACACTAAGAGTGTCGGTCGACATAAATTGACCGTGTCGATCGACACATAGAGTGTGTCGGTCGACACGACTCGCGGATTGACAGATTAAATTGGTTTAATTATTAGTTAATCCCGGGGCGGTTTAAGTCGACATATATGAGATATATGGTCGACCTAAACTCGTTTCTAACCTAATTCACAGCCACCAGAAACAGAAAAGAAACCTCTCTGAGATTAGATCTCAAAAGGCACTAGCATCCCTTCCTGTTCAGCTTGTGTGCGTGTGGATACCAGTAGAGGCGCAGCATTTGAGGCGCTCTAGATCTCGATTATCTGCAAATAACTTCCGCTGCTAATCACCAGGTAATCTCCAGATCTGATAGATTCAATTACATGAACCTGTAGATCCTAGGCTCGGAATTCAGACTAGGGTTGCTAATCCTGATTAGAACTGCTAGAAATTCCTTCAGTGGTATCAGAGCTTTAGGGTTCCATTGAATCTGTGGCATGTTGATTAGATTAGTTAAATCTGGATCTCTGTATAGTTGATACAAGCATGCTGAAATTCGTTTTTGATTAAAATCTAGTTTTAGGGTTTTAACTTGAAAAACGATTAGGGATTATCACCCTGTGTTGATCGACACCAAGCGGGTATCGGTCGACACAGAAGGATAACCCGAATAAAACTTTTCGCCTAGTGTCGATCGACACAAGAGTTGTATCGGTCGACACAAACCTCGCGAGATTGATGAACCGGTTCAATTGGATTGGACCGGTTATCGAGCTTGGTTAAAAGGTTTGAATTGCGATTGGTTTGATTAGGTTGGTATCTACCGATGCTAGTGTAGCATCGATCGACACCGACTGGTATTCGAAACCGGATCAATTGGATTGATCGGTTATCGCGGATTGCTTTTGGTTATTCTGTATCGATCGACACTATAGTAGTGTCGGTCGACATCAGATTCGATGATTGGGTTTTGGAACCTGCAATCACAGAACCAAAGCATGATAAATCAATTAATTATAAGAACTAAAACATGATAAAACTGAACGTTTTAATGATTCCGTTCCTCAATCAAATATCAAGTGATACCTGATGTCTTTCCAATCTTGTCGACTGTCAAGACTCGTTTCATTGAGTGATAGGCTTGCAGTGCAAGGTGTCCACAATTACATGAGTAAGGCAGAAAGTAATCGTGTTGATGGGCTTGCAGTGCAAGGCGTCAACAATTACATGACTGAAAAGATTGGTTTACTTGACTGGGCCATCAAAATCGTTTTGGGCTCAGAGACATCATGTGGATTTGACATAAGATGTCAGTCCACAACCAAGAGTTGTATTGGATACAACTAGCAAGGTTGTTGCTTACCTAGATAGCTGAATTTGGGTGACAGCCAGTGGCTCACTCAAGTTTAGTGAAGTATGGGTCTTGGATCATTATATTCATCTGAGAAAACATTGTTTGAATATAATGCGAGTTTTCTTAAAAGTTAAGATTTCTCATTTCTTGAACATCATAACTAAACCTTTTTTCTTTTCTATGTTCTCAGCTATGACTACTACTCATAATAATTCTTTATCCCTGCGATCCGTCCTTGAGAAGGAAAAGTTAAATGGATCGAATTTTCTCGAATGGTATCGGAACTTGAGAATTGTTCTCAAGCAGGAGAAGCGGGACTATGTCCTTGAAAATGTTCTCCCTGAAAAACCGAGATCCAATGCTGCACATGCAGAAAGGAGTGCTTGGGACAAGCATTCCAATGATGTGGTCGATGTGAATTGTCTCATGTTGGCTACCATGAACTCGGACTTGCAGAAGCAATACGAGAACGTGGAGTCGCCAGTGGAGATGATTACTAGCCTGAAAAGCATGTTTCAGGAGCAAGCACGAACTGAGAGATACCAGACGGTTAAATCTCTCATTGAATGCAAGCTACCAAAGGACAGTCCGGTCAGTCCTCATGTCATTAAGATGATGGGTTATATTGATAACCTGGGGAGACTGGATTGTCCCATTAGCCAAGAGTTGGCTACTGACATCATCCTGCAGTCACTGCCGTCAAGTTATGATCAGTTTGTTATGAACTATAACATGAACAACTTGACGAAGACGTTGACTGAACTGCATGGCATGCTCAAGACAGCTGAGCCTAATATCAGGAAGGGCACTCCTAATGTACTTATGGTACAAGGGGGTAAGAAGTTTAAGAAACTAGGCAAAGGCAAGGGAAAGGGCAAGGCAGTCCCGGTTGAGAACCAGGACACGCCTGCGCCAGCCCCGAAGCCCAAGCCGGGCCCATCTGAGACTGATAAGTGCCATTACTGTAAAGAGCCTGGGCATTGGAAGAGAAATTGCAACAAATTCTTGGAAGAGAAGAAGAAGAAGAAGAAGACTTTCGAGACTTCATCTTCAGGTATTTATGTTATAGAAGTAAATGTTACTACTTCTGGTTCTACTTCTTGGGTATTGGATACCGGCTGTGGTGCTCATATTTGTACAAATATGCAGGGCCTAAGCAACAGTAGGACGTTGGAAAGGGGACAAGTGGACCTGCGTGTGGGGAATGGAGCAAGAGTTGCTGCATTAGCCGTAGGAACATTTAACTTGTCTTTACCTTCTGGTTTGGTTTTAGAACTTCATAATTGCTACTATGTACCTGCTATAAGCAAAAATATTATTTCTATTCCTGTTTTGGATTTGGAAGGATATCAGTTTTCAATTAAGAATAAATGTTGTTCTTTTGATTACAATGATATGTATTATGGTAGCAGCCCATTAGAGAATGGGCTTTATATTCTAAACCAAAGCACATAAATCTATAACATTAACACCAAGAGATTCAAATCAAATGACACGAATCAGACTTTTCTATGGCATTGTCGTTTGGGCCACATAAACGAGAAACGGATTCAAAAGCTCCATAGTGATGGGCTTTTGGGCTCATTTGATTATGAATCATGTGAGAAATGTGAATCTTGTTTACTAGGCAAAATGGCAAAGGCGCCTTTCAACAAACAAAATGAAAGGGCCAGTGACCTATTGGGCCTTATACATACAGATGTATGCGGCCCAATGAGCACAAGTGCCAGAGGAAATTTTCGATACTTCATTACCTTCACTGATGATTTCAGCAGGTATGGCTATGTCTATTTAATGAGACACAAGTCGGAATCCTTTGAAAAGTTCAAAGAGTTCCAAAATGAAGTACATAATCAACTTGGTAAAAGTATTAAGGCTCTTCGATCAGACCGTGGAGGAGAATACTTAAGTCAAGAATTCAGTGATCATTTGAGAGATTGTGGAATTGTTTCACAACTCACTCCTCCTGGAACACCACAATGGAATGGCGTGTCTGAGAGGAGGAATCGGACTTTATTAGATATGGTTCGATCAATGATGAGTCTCTCAACTCTTCCATTATCCTTTTGGGGATACGCTCTAGAAACGTCTGCGTTTACACTTAATAGGGTTCCGTCAAAATCAGTTGCAAAGACACCACATGAGATGTGGACTGGAAATGTTCCAAATGTGTCTTTCCTGAAGATTTGGGGTTGTGAAGCTTATGTTAAGCGATTAATTACAGATAAGCTCGAACCCAAATCTGATAAGTGCTACTTCGTTGGTTATCCTAAGGAAATCAAGGCATACTACTTTTACAACCAATCCGAGAACAAAGTGTTTGTTGCTCGGAACTGCGTTTTTCTTGAGAGAGAGTTTCTTTCCAAGAGAAACAGTGGGAGTAAAGTACAACTCGAAGAAATTCGAGAACCGCAGGAAAATGCTCAACCCGTAGAGGAAGAGCAACAGTTGGATCTACAAAGAGTTGTAGACCCAACGCCTGTGGAGCCAGAAATTCGTAGATCCGAAAGGATCCGTCACGAACCCGAGAGATATGGATTTCTCGTAACCAATTGTCATGATTTATTGATCATTGACAGTGACGAGCCCGCGAATTACGAAGAAGCGATGATGAGCCCTGACTCCGAAAAGTGGCTGAAAGCCGCTGAATCCGAAATGGGATCCATGTCACAGAACCAAGTATGGACTTTGGTTGATTTACCCGATGGTGCAAGACCTATTGAGTGTAAATGGATTTTCAAGAAGAAAATTGATGTGGATGGAAATATTCAGATATATAAAGCAAGGCTGGTGGCAAAAGGTTTCAAACAAATTCATGGTATAGACTATGAAGAAACCTATTCACCTGTAGCCATGCTTAAATCCATTCGGATTCTCCTAGCAACAGCTGCTCATTATGATTATGAGATCTGGCAAATGGACGTGAAAACAGCTTTCCTTAATGGAATTCTGGAAGAGGATGTGTACATGACACAGCCCGAAGGTTTCATCGATCCTAATGCTGCTAGGAAAGTATGCAAGCTTCATCGATCCATTTATGGATTGAAGCAAGCATCTCGGAGTTGGAATCTTCGTTTTGATGAAGCAGTCAAAGAGTTTGATTTCATCAGAAGCGAAGAAGAACCATGTGTTTACAAGAAGACTAGTGGGAGCGCTGTTGCATTTCTCGTGTTGTATGTAGATGACATACTTCTTCTCGGAAATGACGTTCCGTTGTTACAGTCTGTTAAGACTTGGCTCGGAAGTTGTTTTTCAATGAAAGACATGGGAGAAGCCGCGTATATTCTTGGAATAAGAATCTATAGAGATAGATTAAACAAGTTAATTGGACTGTGTCAAGACACTTATATCGATAAAGTCTTGCACAGATTCAGAATGCAAGATTCCAAGAAGGGCTTCATACCAATGTCTTATGGCATAAGTCTCAGCAAGAAGCAGTGTCCTGAGACACCTGCTGAGCGAGAGCGCATGAGTCGGATTCCCTATGCCTCGGCGTTGGGATCCATCATGTATGCCATGCTCTGTACTCGTCCAGATGTTGCTTGTGCTTTAAGCATGACGAGTAGATACCAATCGGATCCAGGTGAAAGTCACTGGACAGCAGTCAAGAATATTCTAAAGTATTTGAGAAATACTAAGGATAAATTCTTGGTGTATGGAGGAAGTGATGAGCTGGTAGTAAGTGGTTACACAGACGCAAGTTTTCAGACAGACCAAGATGATTTCCGATCGCAATCTGGTTACATCGTCTGCCTGAATGGCGGTGCAGTAAGCTGGAAGAGTTCCAAGCAGGACACTGTAGCAGATTCCACAACTGAAGCTGAGTACCTCGCTGCTTCTGAAGCGGCAAAGGAGGCTGTTTGGATCAAGAAGTTCATCACTGAACTTGGTGTGATTCCTAGCATTTCTGAGCCAGTGGCTTTGTATTGTGACAACAATGGAGCCATTGCGCAAGCAAAGGAACCTAGATCACACCAGAAATCCAAACACATAGAAAGGCGATATCACCTTATCCGTGATATTGTGAATAGAGGAGATGTGAAGATCAGCAGAGTCCCGACGGATGAGAATGTTGCTGATCCACTGACCAAGCCTCTCCCAAGGCCTAAGCATGAGTTTCATACAACTGCTGTAGGCATTAGATATCTTAAGATATGATCTTGATTTCAGTGGGAGTTGTATTTGTTTTAGTTATGACATGATGTTCACAAAGACATAATAGTTATGTTATTTTAATGAAATTGTTTCAGCATTATTTAATTGTGTTAATTAAATATATATATATATATATTGTCCCAAAGTAATTTATGATATTTTATAGGCCATCAAGTATGTGACTTGATCATGAAACCCTATAAGCAATAAATGACATAAATTAGAATGGTCCCTGGTCGAGGTAGTTAACGTGGGACATTAACAACCACGTGAGACTAGTATGTGAGGTGACTGATGACCATGTTTCATGGAGTCATTAATAAGCGTATTAAAGTCAATCACATAGATATGTGTTAGAGAACACATGATCGGACTTGACCCGTTAATGAGAACTCTACAAGATGTTATATGAGTGTCATAAGAGTCTCATTACGACTAAAGAGAGTAGTCCTTAGACCTGAGTTCATCATGTCCTCTCTTATATGGATTGGTCCGTCTTGACTTTGTCAAACGTCAGCCGTAACTGGTGATCATAAAGACACTGATTAGGCGTATCATGAAATATAAAAGAGACATGGATGGAACAAGATGGGATTTGTACCTCCTATATAACAGGAGTTAAATATCTCTGGGCCTATCGAAGATTTGATACTGGAAATGCGTGGCCGCGCTCAAACGAACTGATTGTCAGTTGTTTGTTTTTCATCAGTATAAATCGGGATTCGATAAACGTGATATAGCTTAATAAGGATGACACAGTTCTTGCCTTATGCTAGATTGAGATATGGATACAAAGGGATTTAAAAGGAATAGACGATTCCAGTACAAGTGGGAGATTGTTGGGAATGTCCTGAAATCTATTTGTACTTACTCTGAGAGAAAGTCGTGTTGTCGAGATGAGACAATCATATGACACTAGGTAGTCATAACGCTTTGCTAGAAGCCACTTATGATCAATGAGTTGAGAACTCATTGCTAGTGTTATATGATCCTACAGGGTCACACACCTAAGCAAACTGGACATTGCATGAGAGGATGATCATTAATGTAATGATCGGATGAATGCATATTTGATATGCATTCAATATCGACATTTCTGGGCGATGTCGATCGACACACTAAGAGTGTCGGTCGACATAAATTGACCGTGTCGATCGACACATAGAGTGTGTCGGTCGACACGACTCGCGGATTGACAGATTAAATTGGTTTAATTATTAGTTAATCCCGGGGCGGTTTAAGTCGACATATATGAGATATATGGTCGACCTAAACTCGTTTCTAACCTAATTCACAGCCACCAGAAACAGAAAAGAAACCTCTCTGAGATTAGATCTCAAAAGGCACTAGCATCCCTTCATGTTCAGCTTGTGTGCGTGTGGATACCAGTAGAGGCGCAGCATTTGAGGCGCTCTAGATCTCGATTATCTGCAAATAACTTCCGCTGCTAATCACCAGGTAATCTCCAGATCTGATAGATTCAATTACATGAACCTGTAGATCCTAGGCTCGGAATTCAGACTAGGGTTGCTAATCCTGATTAGAACTGCTAGAAATTCCTTCACTTCCATGTAGGTAGGGGAAGTAGTATGATGAATATTACGAACTTTTGGGTCCAACTTCGCTGCCCAAGGAAACTTTAATTGTCTATCTGCTTTTACTTCAGGCGGGATAATGTGGGAAGCTAGTTTAATGTTGCCCTGGATTTTGAAGATTCAGCTTTAGGAGGATCATTTGGAGTTGGGTCTTTTAACTCTGGTATGATGCTGATTCGTTTTGCCCGAGCTCCAAGAGAAGGGACAAACAGAGCTGGTTGTTCAACAGAAGCACGAAAAAATTCTTCTGTTCCAGTTTTGGTCTCTGGCGGAGGCAAAGTCGAGCCAATCTGCAGCAGAGTAGAACCTTGGCCAGCTTCTTCACTAGCTTTGACAGGAGCTACTCCTTCAGCATCAACGATGTTGGCGACAAAAGCTTCTCCACCAGCTTCAACAGGAGCTACTCCACCAGCTTAGACGATGTTCACAAGAGGAGTTTTAATTTCCTTAACCGCCGATTTCAGAGAATCAGTGGAGGAAAAGCTCTGGTGTTCAGCATCAACGATGTTCTCGGGGACTTTCAGATCTAGGCAAAGTGATAAGGAAGCCATGGGAGGGAAGTAAGGAGAAGAGTATGAGATAGGTGCCACCGGATCTTGATGAAGCTAGTGGTTTAGCTGCGATGGCGCTGCGGAGCCGCCGAGAGGAGTGAAACAGAGGTTTTTTAGGTTTTAATTTTTTTGAGAAATGTGCCTTAAAAAGAACTAGAACTATAATTAGAACAAAAATTCAATATTCGTATTAAATCCTTTATAAATAAAGGTAAAAGCATGCGAGTTAAAGAAGAAAAAAATTGCCAACAAAGAAAAACATTCACAATAATTAATTAAGCAGTTAATCAAGTTTTGGATTTGAGCATTTCCTAAAACCGAAAGATAACAAAAAATTAATAAAATAACTTAAAATCATAATTATTTTATTGATTTTAAAGTTCGAATATTGAGTAATCAATATATCCGCTTTAGAGTTAATGAAATACCAATTAGGTTTTTCTGCAAAATGAAGTATATTTATCATGAGAATCAAGTCAAAATCCAATATTCTCTTTGATATAAATAAAGCTAAATACAAAAAAAAATCCTCTTTTTTTAAGATTTGTTTTAATATTCTTTCTTTTATAATTACTTTTTAACATATTTTGTTTTTTTTTAAACTCTGTCGAAGTTAAGAAAGTGGGTTTGATCGTTTATAAACGTGATCCTTTACAGAGCCGGAGCTGAGACATTCGGGGCCCTATTCAAAAATTATTTTTTTAATAATTTTTTTTACACTAACAAAAAATTTATATAAAAATTTCCCAAAATAAAAAACAGTATAAACAAAATATAAAAAGAGAGATAAAACAAAGAAATGTTTTAAAAATATAATTTCATACGCTAATAATTCATATATATTTTTTTATTTTTTTATAAATTTTCTATAATAAACATATGAAACATATATATTTTCATAAATTTTCTATAAATTTTGGGGGCCCTATATAAGGTGGGATTCCATTCAAAAGTTTTAAAAAAATGTGTTCAACTCCGGCTCTGCCTTTACTAGGCTTCAAATTTGATGGAATGATATTTTGTTGGGCTGGATTATTGAAAGAATAATAAACTCACTTCTAATACATGTCATTTATAATTACCTAGATGCAAATATTATCTTCTAGAACCACCTTTTTGTCGAAGGGTTTGTGGTTATAAGGAGATGGATTTCAGACGGTAACATGTTTTAAGTTCGATCTAGCTATTATGCGAAACTAAAAAACATATTTTATACCTATATAGATATGAGTTCATTGTTTTCAGTCTATTTGAATATTTAGAAGAAAAAAATCTATTAATGGACTGTATTTCATCTTAAAAATTAGTTGGAACCCCTTAATAGGCTCACGATATTCCCAGATTAATCAATAAAAAACCATCTTTTCCAATAAACTTAGGGGATTTTTCCAATAAACTTAGGGGATGATTGGAATGAGCTGTAGAAGCTGTGGACAACTAATTTTCTTTCTACAGCCTAATTATGAAACAATCATGCTCTAACTTTAAAATTTGAACCTACAGCCGAAATGATTAAAAAGGAAATATATTAGCTTTCAAAAGCAATTTTTCTACAGCTTAATATTTAGTGCTTTGAATCTCTTTAACAATAATTTCACAGCAATAAAATTTAAAGTCAAAGCCAAAACACATACAGCTTAAATTCTAAAACAAATAACCTAAAGCTACAGCATTCACAGCAATTGCCAATCATTCCCTTAAATTTAAACTCAAAGTTGTTGACGGCATATCTTTCCACAATATATTTACAGGAATCTAATTCAAAGTATATATAATATAAATAGTAATTAAAAGACAAAATAATTATAGTGTTGCAAAAGAAAAAAAAAAGACAATAGTTATAGTAAACTATAAGCGATTGGGACACAAAAGAACTGCCAAGTCGAAATAACATTAAACAAGCGACTGATGTTGATTAGGTTAGATTTTTGTCAATCTTTGTTTTGCTTTTATTTTGGGATCATTATACTTTACATTGTTTGCTTTTGTAATCTAAGCAATAAGAGATTACGAGGACAAATCAAAAATTAATTGGTATATTGTGATAGTACGGCTGCCTCACTGTACTTGTGTTTGTATTGAACCCTGTTCCCAGCCACTTCTTCATTTTTTTTTTCCACGCTCGTGATTGAGGGGTGTGAGAACAATAAGATTCAAGCAAATAATAATAATTATCATATTTAAATTTTTTACTTAGTACTAAGCGGTTTAATAATTTTGTTTTTCTTGGAATGGTCAAATTTCCTTGGTGGACATTTTAAATTTAGCATCAGAAATAGTTTTGATTAAACTTATTCTCAAAATGTAAGATGTTTTACAATACTTTATATAGTAACTTTTAGAAAAATACTTTATATAATAACATTTTAAATAACAACAAACTGTTATATATGTATTTTCGATAAACCATTTTATATTTTGAGATGAAGATAATAATTTTATCTTTACGATAGAAGATATATTGTTAATGCAGATTTCATTGGTAATTTATAACTGCAAAAACAAAATATAAATAGAATGGTTGTAATCTAGTGGTTTTTAATTGATAGATGAATTGTTTTTTTTTAATGTAGGTCAAGGATCGGTTCCCTTCAAAGTATAATTCTCTAATTATTTTTATTTGGCCGTCACTCTTATACGTTTTTAGTGACATGAAAATCTGAATTTTTATAGGTCTTATATGATTAGTCTTTATGCCTAAATTTTTATTTGAATCCCCACAGTTATCAAAAAAAAAATATTAAAATGGAATCTTCAAGATTTCTCCAAGATTGCAAATCTCAAAGCAGGTAAAAACTCAAATTAAACCTAAAATGCCAATGTAAATGACTGCGTTCTACCACATTTTACCAAGCAAATACATTAATCTCGTGTTTTAAATGAATAAAATATGTAGTTTAAGATTATTTTTTTTGACAACAATGTAGTTCAAGATTTAAATGAGTAAAATATATGTGTTGTTCAAGAAACAATATAATTATATAACTAAAGAATCATCGATATAAATAGATTAGGGCTATCTATCGGAAAAATAATAATTTATATTTATTTTTAGTAGCCTCCGTATCATATTCGAATCAGATATACTTTTATATGACACAATAACTCATTGAATATATAAGACGACAGGTATATTTTGTCGTTGTTTTCTAATTTCCCAATGAAGGCCTAATTTGTTTTGATTTTCTTTCGTCATGATCTTATTCATCACAACCAAATGTGATGATTATTCACAATCATTCACTTGATAATATTAAATATGTAAAATATCGAACAATAAAAACAACTCTAAAGCATGTGCGAATATCTAAATAATAAAGTAAAATATTCAACAATAATTTATTTTGTCATTCGCTAACATAAAGTCATATGAATGTATGATTATAGATCCTTGTAAAAAATAGTAAGCTAAAATACTAAAATAAAATCTAAAATATAATAAAAATAATGAAAACTAGAAGGAAAAGAAATTAAAATTTTAAAATGATTGTAGTTCCTGGATTCTGGGTCATTACGTACAGCTTAATCTCAATTAATAAGGTAATTATTATTTATTTATAGTACTAGGAAACGTAAAAAAGAAATCTGTGTTGGATTATTTGTCCAAATTATTGGTATACTCTTTGGACACCCCCTCAATTCGGGATCGAGCTTCTTCTTCTACTGAATTGATATATATATATATATATATATATATATATATATATATATATATATATATATATATATAATACCAAAACTTAACTAATTAAAAAAGAATAAAATTTCATAAAAACACGTACGATATCTAAATGAAGACCAAAACATGCACCCTAAAAAGAACCAAGATGGTATAATACCAAAATTATAAATATTTGTAACCAAAATTTGGTCTAAAATGATCATATTAGTCTTTGTTAGGAAAAACAATAATTATAAGAATATCATTTTTATTTATTTTCTACATCAACAAAAACATATTTTATTTACAAAAATGTCACATTCTCATTTTAATAAATTCGCACGGATTTTATGACAGTCTTTGTAACAGATTTATTGAAATGACAGATTTTTGAATAAGTCTCCACGGAGTTATTGTCGTTTGTTGTGAATTAATTTACTTTGTTGCAGATTTTTAAAAAAATTTGTAACACGTTAAAAATCTGTAACACATTAGTTAGTTTCTGAAAATTAGTATAGTAGCATCGTAGTGTTATATATTTTTTAACTTGTCGCAAATTTGTGTTCAAATGTTGCGGATTTTTGTTTTTTTTTTTGTTTTTATGACATGGCACGAATTTATAGTAACGTGTTGCAGATTTTTAAAAATTTCTGAATTTATTTTATTAGTTTTAAATAAATCTAGAAATTAGTATTAAAGATTTGTGTTACTTGTAACAGATTTATCAGAATCCGCAAGTCCTACTTTTGCTCAGGCAATGCATATTTTCACAAAATATGAGTACCACAGCTGGTATCTAATACCCAATAAGTAGGACCATAAGAAGTAACATTTACTTCTATAACATAATACCTGAAGAAGAAGTCTCGTACGTCTTCTTCAGCTTCTCATAATCTTCCAAGAATTTATTGCAGTTTCTTTTTAAATGCCCATAACCATTACAATAACGGCACTTAACATCTTCAAAAGGACTGGTTTTAACCTTAGGAACATGGTTGGACTCGCTTGGATTCACAATCGAGCTCGTCTTGCCATTACCTTTGTTCTTACCAAGTTTCTTAAACTTTTTACCCTTTTGTACCATAAGGACATTTGGGGTGTCCTTCTTGATGTTAGGTTCAGCAGTCTTGAGCATCCCATGCAACTCAGTCAAAGTCTTTGTCAAGTTGTTCATGTTATAGTTCATAACAAACTGATCATAGCTTGATGGCAATGACTGTAAAATGATGTCAGTAGCCAACTCTTGGCTAATGGGACAATCCAGTTTTCCCATGTTATCAATATAACCCATCATCTTAATGACATGAGGACTCACTGGTTCGTCCTCTGGTAGCTTGCACTCAATCAGAGACTTAACCGTCTGGTATCTCTGAGTTCGTGCCTGCTCCTGAAACATACTTTTCAGGCCAGTGATCATCTCTATTGGCGACTCCACGTACTCATATTGCTTCTGCAATTCCGAGTTCATGGTAGCCAACATGAGACAACTCACATCGACCACATCATTAGAATGCTTGTCCCAAGCATCCTTATCTGACTGCCAGGCATTGGCTCGGTACTTCTTGGGGAGAACTTTCTCAAGGACATAGTCATTTTTCTCCTGTTTGAGAACAATTCTCAAGTTCCGATACCATTTAAGAAAGTTGGTGTTGGAAATCCGAGCCAATTCTACAGATTCAGAATTCTCGCGAGTTCCAGATAGCCTAGGATCTAGAGTTTAGTTAATTGAATCATGGATCTCACCTCGTGATTACCTGGTGTTTGGCAGCGGAAGATTGATCAGGTAGCACGAGATCTATTGCGCCTCAGATGTTGCGCCTCTATCGTAGTCCACACGCACACAAGCTGGAATCCGCCGGGTTGCTAGTACCGGGACTCGGATCTCCCTGGGAACTGAGTTTCTCTGAGGTTTCTGTGTTTTCTCACTATTAGAAAACACTCTGGGCGGCACACACTCGTTAGGTCGAAAATAATAAGATCACTTATATATCGACTCTCTCATAAACCGAAACATCAGTTTCGGTTTCGCCACTGTGTCGACCGACACATCCATTGGTGTCGATCGACACAAGTCTTGTATCGACCGATGCACCTAATGGTGTCGATCGATACACCTCTTTGAAACTCAATTCGATGCGTATCTAATACACATCGATCAGACCATATGTCAATGATCTATCCCATGCAGAGTATATCCAACTTGCTTAGGTGTGTGACCCTGTAGGTTAACTCGATACTGGAAATGAGTTACAACTCATTTGTCACAAGCGGTTTCTAGCAAAACGTTATGACTACCCAGTACCACATGAATTGTCCGATCTCGACAATACAACTATCTCTAGAGTTCGTACAATGTGATTTCAGGACATAATCCCAACAATCTCCCACTTGTACTGGAATCACCTATTCCTATAATCCCTTCGTCTCTATATCTCGATATGGCATAAGGCAAGAGACTGTGTCATCCTTATTATAGCCAACATCATGTTCATCGAACTTCTGATCTATACTGATAAACAAACGACTGACAATCACCTTGTTTGAGCACGGCCATGCATTTTCTCAGTATCAAATCTTCGATGGGCCCTGAGATATTTATCTCCCGTTATACAGGAGGGACAAATCCCATTTTTTTCCATCCCTGTTTCTACACATACTTCATGATACGTCGAAACAATGCCGTTATAGCCGCCAGTTACGGAACGACGTTTGACAAGGTCAAAGCGCACCAATTCATATGCTAGAAAGCATGATGAACTCAGGTCTAAGGACTATACTCTATAGTCGTAATGAGAACCTCCCATGACACTTATATATAACTATCATGTGGAGTTCTCATTAAGCGGGTCATGTCCGATCATATGTTCACCAACATATATCTATGTGACTGACTGTGATAATCATATCATTGACTCCATGAAACTCAGTCCAACAGTCACCTCACATACTAGTCTGCGCGGTTGTTAGTGTCCCATTTTAACAACCTTGACTAGGGACAATCATAATTTATGTCATCTTTTACTTATAGGGTTTCATGATCAAGTCTTCAACTTGATGACCTATAAGATGACCATAAAGTACTTTGGGACTATTATTTAATTATCCAATAATTAAATAATACTGATGTCAGTTTTAACTTACACAAACACTGCCAAAGCATGTCTATGTAAAGTTTACAACATAACTAAAATAACTCCCACTAGAATCAAGATCATCTTTTCAGATATCTTACATCTACAGCAACAGAATAAATTCCGTGCTTAGGTTGTGGGAGAGAGTGCGGTGCCATTGCTTGAAACAATTTCAAAAAATTACACCGCCATTCAGATAAAAGCACTATTCTACGGTCTACTGCTTGGAGCCTTTCCAACAGTTAGCACCGCTATTCAGACAAAGAGACATAACCAGGTGGGAACCGGGAATCGTCTTTGTCCGACTAACTACTTTCAACTGGTTCGTCACTTTATCAGTTCACCACGAACCTATCCTTAGTGTTTCTCAACACTTGGGATATTTCTAGTAACTATTCAGTGACTATTACCGTAGTACATTGGTATTTTCTCGTCATGCTTTATGCATAAGCTGCATCTAGACGAGCGCAAAATATGGCATTCATGATGGATTCTATTGCATCAGCATAAGTAATCACACTCATTAATACTAGTTCAGACAGTGTTCAAAACACTTCTTCTTGCTAATATTGTTACCAGCTCAGCCAGTGTCCAAGACACTTCATCTTGCTTAGATTATTGCCATAAGACCTTTGGTATGAAGCCATTCTTGGAATCAAGCACTTTTGAACTGTCCAATACCTTATTAACATAAGGATTTTGACACAATCCAATTAGCCTACTTAATCTATGTCAATAGATTCTTATTCCAAGAATTCACTCGGCTACTCCCATGTTCTTTTGTTTAAGTTTGACTTCCGACCTAAATCTTGACAAGACTTTAGCGTTGGAACGTCGTTTATGAGATTCAAGTATGTTATATACATACTGTGTGAGAATTGCCAATACGCTCCCACTAGTCTTCTTGTAGACCCATGATTTCTTTTCTTTCTGATCAAGTCAAAACTTTTGACCACATTATCAGAATGTTGATTCCAACTCCAAGATGTTTGCTTCAATCCAGAAATGGATCGGTGAAGCCAACATGCATACCCAGCCAATTTTCGGATTTGGGGCTCACCATCGCTTCTTCGAATTTTGCATGTTCGTCACTTTTCAATGATCAACAGATCACGACAATTGGTTACGAGAAATCACTCTCGAGTTAGTGACGGATCCTTTCGGATCTGCGAATTTCAGACTCCACAGTTGCAGATCCTACAGTACTTTGTAGATCTCACCGCTATTCCCCTTTAACAAGTTGAACAGCTTACTGTGTCTATCGAATTTCTTCGATGTGTACTCTTACTCCCACTGTTCCTTCTGAAAGTATCACCTTTCTTAAAAGACACAGTTCTGGGCAACAAAAGCACTAAGCCTTGGTTTCCTCAGGACAACCAGCGAGGTAGAACTTATCAGATATAGATTCAAGTTCGTTTGTTGACTACTGTCTTACACAAACCTTGCAATCCCAATTAATCAGAAAAACAGATTTGGAATCACCCAGTCCACATCCAAAGTGGTGTTTTTCACTGATTCTGATAGAAACCTTTTAGCGTAAACATAGACATTTCAGAACGTATTCTTAAATGGTTATGGAAGATTCATGTGACTCATCTTTAATCGAATCATATCTCATAAGATCTGATTCATTTTTTCAGATGATCACCCAATTCTTGATTCTAGTAATTTCCTCCGCGATTCAATCGAGGATCTCAATACTTCTGTCAAATTGGTTCTACACTTCATCTTGGAACTCCCTTAAGGGATTCCTGCTCGTGTCTCATCAAATAAACACAACAATACTTATTGAAGTACATATTATTTCCTTTGGTACTAATGCTTGTTGGGCCGCATACATCAGTATGTGTAAGGCCCAATAAGTCTCTGGCCCGTTTCCTTTTAGCTCTGCTAAATGGGCCTTAGTCATTTGGTCCAGTGAACAGAATTCATATCTCAAATGATTAAAATCAAATGAGTCTAAAACTATGGATTTACTGAATCCGCTTCACTCTTGTGGTTAAACGACTATACCAAAGAAAAGTCGAGTTTGAGTCATCAGACTTAAACCGTTTGGTATTTATGTTATATTCATGTTGGTTTAAGATGTAAAACCCATTCTAAACGGGGTGCTACCATTTAATATTTCATTAAGATCAAAAAGACAAAACTTATCTTTCATCAAAATTAAAAACATCCAAATTCTTAAAAGAAAATGAAAGACATTTCTGCACTAGGCAGATACAAAGTAGCAATTACTTAATTTCTAAAACCAAGTAGAAAGGCTTCTACAAGTGGAGAATCTCTACGGCTCATGCAGCAACCATTGCTTCAACCAGACACGCAGTTCCATTTGTCCTTTCTTCAACGTTCTACTGTCGCTCAGGTCCTGCATATTTCAAAAATATCAGTACCGCAACAAGTATCCAATACTTATGTAGAATTTGAATTAATAACACAATACCTGAAGAAGAAGTACCATACATCTTCTCCATCTCTTGTGAATCTTCCAAGAATTTTATGCAATCTCTCTTCCAATGCCCCGACTCTTTGCAGTAGAAGCACTCACTAACACCAGATGGGTTTGACTTGGGCTTATAAGATGACATAGGCTTATCCTGATTCCAAATCTGGACGGCCCTACCTCTACCCTTGCCAACACAAGATATCTCAAATCTTTTACCCTTTATGATGTCTTGCTCTGCTGTTTTGAGCATGCCATGCAGCTCAGTCAACGTCTTCGTCAAGCCTGTCTTGATATAGTTCTTAATGAACTTATCATAGCTTGACGGCAGTGACTGCAGAATGATGTCAGTAGCCAACTCTAAGCTGACAGGACATCCTAGTCTCCCCAGGTTATCAATGTAACCCATCAGTTTAATGACATGAGGACTTACTGGAGCATCCTTTGGTAGCTTGCACTCAGTGAGAGACTTCACCATCTGGAATCTCTCAACTCGTGCCAGATCATGAAACTTCAGTTTCAGGCTGGTGATCATCTCTATTGGCGACTCCATGTTCTCGTATTGACTTTTCAAGTCTGAGTTTATGGTAGCCAACATCAGACCACGCACATCTACCACATCATTATAATGCTTATTCCAAGCATTATATGCTGCATGCGAGCGATTGGTCCCAATCCTTTCTGGAAGAGCCTTTTCAAGGACATAGTCCTTGCTCTCCTGCTTGAGAATGAATCTCAGATTCCGATACCAATCCAGGAAGTTGGATCAATTTAGCTTGTCCTTTTCCAGGACGGATCGCAACGAGAAAGTAGTCATAGACATAAGCTGAAATCCAAGAAAAACAAAGATTTAGTTATGTGTATGATGAGAAATCTTATCGAATAAGAAAACTCGCATTATATTCAAACAATGTTTCCTCTATGAATATAATAATCCAAGATCCATACTTCACCAAAATCTGAGTGGGCGACTCGCCATTACCCAAACTTTAGTTATCTAGGTAAGCAAATTATTGCTAATTGTACTCAGTACAACTCTTGGTTGTGGATGAGACAAACTATGTCTAATCCACTCTGATGTCTCTGGGCTCAGAACTTCTGATAGCTCAGTCAAGTAAACCAATCTCTTTAGTCTCGTGATCATTGACAGTTGCACTGCAAATCTGTCAATGACCACCTGCCTTACTCATGTTGCAGTGGATACCAAGGACTCCAAGACTATCCAACAAACGACACAGGTCTTGACAGTAGACCAGACTTGGGCAAGACATCGATGTTACTTGATATTTAGTTGAGGAAACTAAACCCAAAAGTTTAGCAAATCAATCTCTTAGGTCATGTAATTGTTGATGTTAATGCACTGCAAGTCCATCAACATTATTACCTGCCTTACTCATGTAATTGGGGACACCAAGCTCTTGGCTAGACATCACACAACGAAATGAGTCTTGACAGTTGACCACATTGAAGCTAATCTTTGATCAATGTTTAAGTCTAGTTTGGTTTCTGCAAATTCAAGGTTCAATAACCAGAATTTCGAATACTGTGTCGATCGACGCAGACAATGTCTGTCGATCGACACTACCAAACAAAACCGGACTTCAATAACCAGTTAATTCAATTAACCCGGTTCATCGAACCAGTCATGTCGATCGACACAACCCATGTGTGACGGTCGACATAGACCTAAACTGAAGATCATTTTGATAACCGGTCCAATCCAATTGAACCGACTTATCTGATCAAACTGATCTTAACCAATCGGTTTATTTTAATTAGGATAGCCAGTTCAATCCAATTGAACCTATTCATCCAATTTAAACCGTTTAAACCAGTTTCACTTGATTGCGATAACCAGTCCAATTCTATTGAACCGTATTATCCAATCAAACTGATTTAACCCATCGGTTCATGCTAATTGTGATAATCAGTTCAATCCAATTGAACCAATTCATCCAATTCAAACCGATCCATTCGGACTTAACCAAGCATGATAACCGGTCCAATCCAATTGAACCGATTAACCATTCGCTCGGTCTGTGTCGACCGACACAAAACTGTGTTGATCGATACGTGACCGAATCTGCTCTGTGTCGACCGATACACAACCTGTGTCGATCGACACAGAAGGCTTTCGGTTTTTCTTTGCGAAAAACCCTAGCCGCCGAATCTGTCGATTTCGCCACTTTGTGTCGACCGACACACCCAGTGTGTCGATCGACACTGTGCGAAAACACAGAATCGCAGATCGATCAAATCGATCTCACCTGTTCTAAACCAAGCAACCTAGTTTGCGAATCTAAATCATCAAATTCGTTTAACAGGTTCGATTCAATGATAAAACCCTAAGGCTCTGATACCACTGTTGGAAATCCGAGCCAATTCTACAGATTCAGAATTCTCGCGAGTTCCAGATAGCCTAGGATCTAGGGTTTAGTTAATTGAATCATGGATCTCACCTCGTGATTACCTGGTGTTTGGCAGCGGAAGATTGATCAGGTAGCACGAGATCTATTGCGCCTCAGATGCTGCGCCTCTATCATAGTCCACACGCACACAAGCTGGAATCCGCCGGGTTGCTAGTACCGGGACTCGGATCTCCCTGGGAACTGAGTTTCTCTGAGGTTTCTGTGTTTTCTCACTATTAGAAAACACTCTGGGCGGCACACACTCGTTAGGTCGAAAATAATAAGATCACTTATATATCGACTCTCTCATAAACCGAAACATCAGTTTCGGTTTCGCCACTGTGTCGACCGACACATCCATTGGTGTCGATCAACACAAGTCTTGTATCGACCGATGCACCTAATGGTGTCGATCGATACACCTCTTTGAAACTCAATTCGATGCGTATCTAATACACATCGATCAGACCATATGCCAATGATCTATCCCATGCAGAGTATATCCAACTTGCTTAGGTGTGTGACCCTGTAGGTTCACTCGATACTGGAAATGAGTTACAACTCATTTGTCACAAGCGGTTTCTAGCAAAACGTTATGACTACCCAGTACCACATGAATTGTCCGATCTCGACAATACAACTATCTCTAGAGTTCGTACAATGTGATTTCAGGACATAATCCCAACAGTTGGATCCATTTAACTTGTACTTCTCAAGGACGGATCGCAGGGAGAAATTGTTACGATGGTTTGAGTTAGACATAGCTGAAAAACAAGGGAGGTTTAGTTATGATGTTCAAGAAATGAGAAATCTTAACTATTAAGAAAACTCGCAATATATTCAAACAATGTTTCCTCAAATGAATATAATGATTCAAGACCCATACTTCCCTAAACTTGAGTGAGCCACTGCTATCACTCAAATTTTAGCTATCTAGGTAAGCAACAACTTTGCTAGTTATATCCAATATAACTCTTGGCTGTGGATTGACATCTCATGTCCAATCCACCTGATGTCTCTGAGCCCAAAACGATTTTGATGGCCCAGTCAAGTAAACCAATCTCTTAAGTCATGTAATTGTTGATGTCTTGCACTGCAAGTCCATCAACACGATTACCTCTTGTCTTACTCATGTAATTGTGGACACCTTGCACTGCAAATCTATCGCACAATGAAACGAGTCTTGACAGTTGACAAGATCGGGAAGACATCAAGGATTACTTGATATTTGGTTGAGGAACGGAACCATTTAAAACATTCAGTTTTATTAAGTTTTAATTCTTCTAATTAAAGTGGTTCATTTTGGTTTGGTTATGTGATTTCAGGTTCAATAACCTAAACCATCGGACCTTGTGTCGACCGACACTACTTTAGTGTCGATCGATGCAGGTTAACCAAAACCAATTTGCGATAACCGATCAATCCAATTGATCCGGTTTTATGATAACCGGTCAGTGTCGATCGACACCACATTAGTGTCGGTCGATGCTAACCTTATCAAATTAATCGCTTTAAACCGTTTAGCAGTTTAACCAATTTTAACCAAGCTCGATGATCGGTCCAATCCAATTGAACCGACTATCCTGATCGCGAGGTCTGTGTCGACCGACACAACTCTTGTGTCGATCGTCACAGTTAGGTTAAACTTGTATCTTATTCGGGTTATCCTTATGTGTCCGGTGTCGATCGACACAGTGCGATAAACCCTAATCGTTTTCAAGCAAAAACCTACAACTAGATTACTTTGATGAAAACGAGTTTTAGCATGCTTGTATCAACTATACATAGATTCAGATTCAACTAATCTAATCAACATGCTACTGATTCAATAGAACCCTAAGGCTCTGATACCACTGAAGGAATTTCTAGCAGTTCCTAATCCAATTAGGCAGCCCTAGTATGAATTCCAAGCCTAGGATCTAGGATTCATATAATCGAATCAATGGGATCTCGAGATTACCTGTTGATTAGCAGCGGAAGGTTTGCAAGTAATCGAGATCTCGAAGCACCTCAAACGTTGTGCCTCTACTGGTATCCACACGCACACAAACTGAACATGAGAGATGCTAGTGCCTTTAGAGATCAGATCTCTCAAGAGGTTTCTGTTTCTTTTCTGGTGGCTGTGAATTAGGTTATCAGCGTGTAAAGGTCGACCATATATCTTATATATGTCGACTTATACCACGAACGAATTAACCAACGATTAAACCGAAGTTAACCTGGTCATTCGCGATCTGTGTCGACCGACACACTTACTGTGTCGATCGACACTGCCTCAGAAACTCGGTATTGACTGCATATCAAATATGCATTTACCAGATCGTTACATTAATGACCAACCTCATATACTACGTCCAGTTTGCTTAGGTGTGTGACCCAGTAGGATCATATAACACTAGCAATGAGTTCTAAACTCATTGATCATAAGTGGCTTCTAGCAAAGCATTATGACTGCCCAGTGTCATATGATTGTCTCATCTCGACAATACGACTTTCACTTAGAGTAATACAAGTTATGATTTCAGGACATTCCCAACACCTCATATTCAAGATAAAGATGAATTTAATGAAAGTAGGATTGGCACATGACAGGCCGAGTGAAGGTTAACGGTGTGAGATGGAAATGGGGCAGGACTGGCCTTTTTTCCTTCCCTTTTTATTTTATGCTGAACTCTTTAGTGCACGGGAGGGATTTATCAAAATTTCGCTTGAACTTTAATTTATTGGTACCCGAAGGACTTTTATCTATGTACTCTTTTTGTGAATGCTTTCGGTTGTTTCATTTTATCTAAGTTTCTCTTGTTAAGTTTCCATAAGAAGTTTCTAAGCTCAGATCGTAGATCAATGAGATCGGAAAGATATGAGAATTCTAGTAAATCAGGTAGACTCAGGGTTCCAGTTGGGTTGCGTTTGGCCGAGGAGCTTTCTTAGCAGTGGTGGCAGAGTTATCGCAAGGCGAAGAATTCCTTTTGATCCATCAAACATGCTGGTGCGGGTTTGCGACGTGTTGACGTTCTTTAGGTTGTATCATTATTGTATTGATTAGAGCTCGTCTCAAAACATTTCAGACGTCTTTGAAACATTTTGAAAGAACATTTTGAGTTAATCGAGGTAAGTTGGTGGTGTTCCAGCAACGAGCTCTTGTGTGACAGACACCCGACCTTGTTTAGACTTGAATTGTATTAATAATTATTAGCATAGCAATGCTATGTTACATACTTTTCCACTTTGTTACAGATTTATTTTTAAAGTTGCTGATTTTTTGTCTAGATAAAAATTTATTTTAGTGTTACCAATTTATATTAATATAACTAATTCAAAAAACCATTGCGTGACCTTCTCCAGGTTTTTAGGACCGTTTATGGTAATGTAATATCACTCAATAAATTATATATTTCAAAAAGACGAACAACAAAACTTTTTGAATTCATTTCTAATTTAAATAGTTTATTTATTATATTTTAATATTAGTTTTTACGAAATCAAAATAATAATAAAAATAACAACAAAAAACTTTTTCTATTAATTTTTTATTTAATATTTTATGTATTATATTCTTGTTTTCAAATATAAAAATAAAACAAATTTTGTTAGTTTTTTATTTAAATGATTTGTTTAAAAAATATTTTTAGTTTTGTTTTGGAAAAATAATTTAATCATCCGAAAATAATATTTGTGTTTTGTATTTAAAGGATTTATTTATAAAAAATTTATATTAGTTTCTTACTTTTAAAAAGGAAAATTTAAAAATTATCCAATAAAATTTATATATTTTATTATTTTCTTACTTTAATGATTTATTTATATAAATATTTGTATTTACTTATTTTCTTTAAAATGAATTGATATTAATTATTTTTTTTGAAAAATGAATTTTATATTAATTATTTTTTTACTTTAATGATTTATTTATATAAATAATAAATTACTTAAATTATTTTGTAGGCAATTTAGTATTTTAACAAAAAAAACGAATGCTAATCTAATAAAAAATGGAACTAGTGCTATATAGTAATTATAGAAAATTAGTGCAATTGGGAGTAATTTTCACTTTAATATTTGTATCAAACTATTTCTTAAGTGATTTAGTATTAGGGTTAAAAAATTTGGAAGGGTTCTTTTTTTTTTTTAACAACCAAATGACATTAAAAGGTGGGTTTAACCCAAAGATATATAGTGTTTGCTAAGCATGCCTTAATTGTAGAGTCTGCAGATCCATTAAGAGATATGAGAATAAAGGAAAATACAGCAAAAAATAACAGCTTGAACAAGCTTGTGAGAATCTGTAAAGATTTAGATTTTGGAGATATCAAGCTCGAGAGCTTGGGTGAGAATTACTCTAATGGGTAGAGCTTCCCCCATCAAAGGAGATGAAACATGATGCTGAAACTGTGATCCGCTATCAATTATTGGCTTCGACTGCGGATGATTTTGAAAGATCCAAGCTAAACTTGTAGATTGTAAGTTTTTCTTCCAGGCCACATCCGTCAAGCAAGATGTAACATTCTCTGGCACCGACGGTAGATTACAGACTTTGTTTTGTGGAATCTGGGCAGAGGACACGATTGATTTTGCCTCCTGCCACTCTTTTGCCAATGCGACCGTTTGTGATATTGTGCTCTTTGGAGAAGACTGCATGTTTTCGAAAACAAGAAAATTATTTGATTTTCAAAGTGCCCAGAAAAATCCAAGGAAATAAATCAATTGAGACTTTTAGTGACGGTAAATTAGTCCGAAATTGTCCCGACAGAAAAGCTTCTGGAAAGAAGACATTCGGGTCTGGGCAGAACTGTGGAGATGTCGTCGTTTGATTCCAAGCATCCATTTGAAAGGGTTCATTATCATTGAACTTACTTTTTTTTACAAATAATGACATACTTTTAATAGCGATATATACCTCACATCATATGTATATTACATTCTTTTGCCAGTCTAGCGACATAAGCACATTCATGAATGCACATTTCTCTTGTTCATTGAGATGCAAACTCGTGATTTTAAAATAGTCAGAAGTATCGAAGTAATAATATAGGAGGGAGAATTAGCTAAAAGAAAACAAATTCTATTTTTGTGAGTCTCAACCTTTTAATAATGGGGGAATTATTATTTTTATACTTTTATTTGATTTTAGAAATTAAATTAGACCTTTTTGAAAAAATGCAAAACTAGATTTTTAGGAGGAGGATAAATAAAAGTTTGAATTAACGTATTAATCTTTAAGAAGTCTATCCAAGAAGTCTTCATGGTAGATTTCTCAAAGACTTCCTTGAGAAGTCTGTTTTTTTTTTCATACAATCTTAATTTAAATTATAAAATTTAATAATTTTTTTTATCAACCGCTTTTTGAATAATCAAAACACAGTCAGTTGTCACCTATTAAAAATAAAATTTGATATAAATAAGTCATATTTAAGAAATATGTCTAAATAGCAAATTCTATCTCATGAAGAAGAGGTCTACGGTGGAAGAGAAGAGAAAGTCTACATGAAAAGTCTGAAAATGAAGTCTACTCTTTAGAAGTCTTCAACTAGACCTAGATTGAAAATGATATGACCTAAAATTATTAGGCGGAAAAGATTTGGCGGGAAAAAAATTAAAAAGAAGTCTACCATAGAATTCTCCAATAAAAGTCTTCTAGTGAAGTCTACTGTATCGAATTTTAATTATAATTAACAAAAATCTTTGATATGAAGTTTATTTCTTAATTATATTTTAATTTCTTAATTTGAGTTTGTTATGCATATCTTGTTGTTTTTATATCTTAACTTGGTCAGCAGAATTTGTTATATCTATCTAAAAATTGATTTAATTGTAATTTGCTCATATAGAAAACAAGTGATTTCTTCATACATATTGTGAGACACATGAAGTTTGTGAGGATTCTTTTAAACTCTAATTTAGATGAAATAAAAGTCTAATAACTTATAAATTTAATTCTATACAAAATATGTTAATTTCTTATAGCATCAAAAACACTTTCTCAAGAAGAAAATTCTATCTCATTTATGATTATCCACAACAAAATGTCATGATAAGTTTTGCAACATCCATTTTCTTTAGACAAGTTAGCTATTTCATGTAAAACAAAACAAGACCAACGTATTAGAGTAGATCTCGTAATGAAATCTACTATTAATAAACTAGTTTTAAAATTAAACTAGAAAATAATTCACGTATGGAATAAACATGTCAAAATCATTCACAAACAAGTATAATAGATAAACAAAACATAAAAAATCAACAAACTTATGTACTTATTGTACACAAAAGTCTTTTCTATAAATTCATAACGTTAAAAAAATATTTGCATGATGTGTCGACAGCGATGAAGTCTACTATTAATAAGTTAATTTCTCAATTTCACTAGAAAAATGATTCATTAAAATATATAGGAAATAAACATGTTAAACTCATTCACAAACAAGTATATTACCTAAACCAAACCTACAAAAAAAAATAGATCCAAATTCATAATATATTGTATACAAAATCGTTTATTATAAATTCATGACGTAAAAATGATGTGAGCATGACATGTCTACAAAAAAAATCATAGAATCATAAAATCAATTAAAGCTAAACTATAGCAAATAATCTTAAGAAACTTATACATAAATACCAACAATATCTAACCAAAATTTCAAAAATTGAAAATAAAAATTCATCAAAACATGCACTAAAATGCATTTGTAAGAAAATAAAATAAATGTAAAAGTGGACTTCTTCAAAAAAATCTACCATAAATGAGCTAGTTTATCAATTTCACTAGAAAAAGATTTATAAATATTTACATGGAATAAAGATGTCAAAATCTTTCACAAGAAACTATATTACCTAAAGAAAACATAAAAAAACAAATTCCAAATTCATTATATATTGTATAACAAAACCTTTTTAATACATTAGTGATGTCAAAATGATGTCAGCATGATGTGTCAGGAGTAGACTTCTCGGTGAAGTCTACTTATTTTGGTAGACTTCGTAAAAAAATCTACCTTGGGAATTTGTTCGCGAAGTCTGCTAAGGTTCTAGTTTCGGAATTAAACCAAGTTGTAGACTTCGTAGAAAAGAGTCTAGTTTTGCATTTGACCAAGCTTTGACATTTTAGGAGTAGACTTCGTCGGAACAAGTAGACTTCGTGGGAAGTCTACATAGGAAGTATACTACAGAAAGATCTAGTTTTGCAATTGAAAAATAAAAAAATATACTTATATGCAAAGTCGACCCAGATAGACTTCCCTCAAAAATCTACTAGGGTCTAGTTTTGGAGTTGATCAAAACAATTTCAAAATTAATTGTAGACTTCGGGAGGGAGTAACAAAGTCTACTATAGTGGTCAACCCTACAACGGGCGGTCAACCGAGAAATAAACTATACGAATTTTGACTGAGTCAAACTTCACGAATTTTTTTTTACTAAGTCAAATGCAAAACTAGACTCTAAATTGACAAGAGGCTACTACGAGAAGTTTACTACACTTTTTTGTTTTCAAAGAGAAGCAGTAGACATCCCGATACTAGAAAAGAAGTCTATTGGCAAAAAATTTTAAAAAGTCAATTGCAAAACTAGACCCCATGTTGACCAATAGACTTCTCAACGAAGTCTACTATCGCGAAACAAATCTTGAAATCGAAAAAACTAATCGGAGACAATTTTTACCTTCTTCAACCGTCTAGAACTTCAAGTCTAACCACCAATAAAGAAACCCAATCGTTGCGAAGGTAAGAAACACCGAAAAGTGTCAAGATCCAAAAGATTAAAAGATTTAAAACTAAATTAGAGAGTTTTGGGATGAAAGTAGAAAGGATTGAGAGGGATATGAAATTTGTGAAACAATTAATGAGCTTTAGAAGGTTAATTTTAGGTAGTTGAAACATCTATAGCTTCAAAATTGGTTGTCCACGGTGGTTTGCAGAATTGATGATGATAGCCTTTTGGTAAATACAAAGTAGAAGAAAGATTGTTTAAGTCATTTGATATTCCCCAAAATTATTAGTATACTTATTGGAGAAGTGTGCTTCGTAAATAACTGTAATATATGAAGTCAAAATCAGAAAAAATGGTTAACAAAATTTGCTATCAGCCATTTTATAATTAACCTATATAAAATAATTAACTAAGGTTAACTAAATTTCTTAAATAGCAGTAATTATTTTTAATAGGAGGCTAAATATTAGAAAAAGAAAAGAAAATGTGATATCATTTAACATTATTAAAAACAACATTCTCATTTTCGTAGTCGATAACTCTTTTTTATAATTGAGATTATCCTAAGCTGAAACTTACATTAATCTCTGAGGCTCATAAAAGTTTAGGTTTTTTACCACTAAAAATATTTACGAATGACCAAGTAGAATTGTTAAATAATTTTATATTTGAGTGAAATTGATCAATGGCCTAGATCAACATGACGCCTCCTTAACAAATGAAACCCACTTGATTGTAGTTAAGAAATCTCACTGAAATGAAAAGCTAAAACATTTCTGTCAACAACCAAATATCTCTTACTCTTTTCTTTTTCTTTAGTTCACGTTTGTGTTAGCTTTTCATGGGTTAAACAAGTCTAAATATGGTTATGTTCTTTATTCTTGGGTTGCTCTACTTTTATGCTATTTGTTCTCAAATAATCGATTGTTTACATTAAATTTTACACTTTTGTTTTTGAGTTCTTGGTATATTTTTGTTTTTATTTAAAATTTTATGAGTTTGGATATTCATAACTTTTTTTCATGATAGATATATAAATATATTTATACAGTTTATAATTCATTTTCTACATTAACTATATACATTCTATATCAGCAATCACTGCTACATTTTGTGGCTATACTATATCACAGACGTGATCTCTTATTCGTCTATCAGAATATGAAAATATAACAAGATTTGATTATTGATATATTTCCTATGTTAAATTACGTAATTTTAAAAACATTCATTGATTATATCTTAATATTTCTCTATTGCAAGTATGTAAGCACTCCTTTGTTCTCCCTTTCAATCTCTTTACGTTCTCTCTTTGTAATTTCCAAATGTTGTCCCTCTAAAGGAAAAATGGGTTTTATTAAAAAAATTACATCCAAGTTTTGTGCCGTGCAGCTAGTTATTGTATATGCTATATTGAATTAATATGGAACCAAATACTAAATATAATTTGGGAGCAAAAATGTGTATTTTACTGACCAAATTTGCAAATATTAAAGCTCCTTTATGAAGTAAAGCACCTAAAAGATATGCTAAAATTACTATCAAACTTAGAGATCTAGTAAAATTTTGTTTGGATCTCATAAATTTTAATTCTATATGCAATTTTTTTTTTTTTGTCAAACTGTACTTATCATTAGAATGATGTGTTGAGTTTATGCATAATACAAAGCTCAAAATACATTTCCTACCAAAGAAAAAAGTAAAAAATAAGGTAGGAATAGGGATTCAAAAGCAGGTTAGGTAGTGTTTTAGGCTAACCACAATTGCATAATGTTCTTGAAAGCTCGGCGGTCGCTTCTTGTTGAGATCAAGTTCTTGACATTGCGAACAATCTCTTTGAAGAGTTGACCCGGCGGCTTAGAAACCAAGTTGAAGATCTGGTTGTTTCGTTCCGTCCACAGCGCCTAAAGAGTTGCTTGCATAGCTAATTTCCTAAGAGTTGAAGGCGCTGATCTCGACCTCTGTTTTGCCCAGCTAGCAAAGCAGTCCATGAGCGGAAGAAGAATGGAGAGAAGCCCAACTTACTTCTGACTGTTGACCAGATTTCCATGCCATATCGGCAATGAAGCAGAAGATGTTCTATAGTTTGAGTCGCAGATCCAAACAATCCACAAGTTGCTGGCACTAAAAGTCCCCACCTAGCTAGCCGTGATCTCGTGGGAATGCGATTAAGCTGAGCAGTCCATAAGAAGAAGGCATATCTAGGTGGCCCTTAAATCATACGATGTCAGCCCAGTCTTTCTTGCTCTCTCGTTTCCTAATAACCTGCCAGACAGCAATCAACGAATAGACAGAACATGGTGAGGCTTCAGTGACCCATTCAACCTTGTCTAGCGAAGTCGACGAAGTCTGCATCTCGATAGTAGTCAGCTGGGCGTGGAGAGACTACGCATTATCAGAGCGAGGCGAGGGGAGAATCCAGCCATTTAAGTTACAGGCTTCACTGACTCAGGAGTCCAAGGGCAGACCCCTTGTTGCAGGAGCAAAGCTACCCAAGAAGTTCAACAGTGGACGATAAGGCGTCCAATTGTCGAACCAAAACCATGTTTCTTGACCATTACCCACTGAAAAATGAAGGAACTGAATCGCTAACTCCCTAAGCTTTAGGAGAGACTTCCAGCAACCTGAATCTGACGCAGAATCTTTCATTGACCAAAAGCAGAAGTTTCTAATGTGGTGGTGCTTGTGCCACGCTAGCCATAGAGACTTACTGTCCGTGTAGAGCAGGCAGATGAAGCGGAGCGCCAGAGCTATGTTCCAGGTAGTGAATCTCCTCAAACCGAGTCTTCTTTCCTGATTTGGCAAAAAGACGACTTCCCAGGCAACTTTAGCCGTAGATTTACCTTCTATTGTTCCGGACCATAGGAAGCGATTACATAAAGCTTCTGACTGCTTGATACACTCCTTTGGTAAGATGAAAGTTGTGCTCTAGAAGAGTACCGGACCTGAGATGACAGAGGAGATGAGGACTAGTATACCATCAAAGGAGAGGAACCTCGTCGACCATGATCTGAAACTTGCCGCAACTTTGTCCACTAGAGGAGCATATTCATAAATCTTGAGCTTTATGGACATAAGTGTCAGGCCAAGGTACTTGATAGGGAGAGAACCGACTGTGAAACTGTAGCTAGCAATAGCATTGGTTTCACTGTGGTTCAGACCCGCAAGAAAGATCTGTGTCTTCTGCTGATTTACCTGCAGCCCTGACCAACTTGCGAAATCGTCAAGAGTCTCGCTAATTCCATTTAGTAACGAGCTTGATCCAATGAAAAATATCATCACGTCGTCATCAAACATGAGATGGGAGATCTTCATCGCTTCAGTCAAAAGGTGATAAGCAATTTCATTCGAGACAAAACGTTGGCTCAAGAGAATAGAGAAGACCTCCATAACAAGAACAAAGAGACATGGGGAAAGAGGATCCCCCTGGCGCAGCCCTCTTGAGCTTCGGAAGAAACCACTCGAGTTTCCATTAAAACATACAGAGAATGAAGACGTAGGGATACACTCAGAGATCCAGCTAACAAACTTTTTTGGACAGTTCAGACCACACAGAGCTGATACCATGAAGTCCCACCTAATAGAATCAAAGGCTTTAAGGATGTCGACCTTAAGCATTGATCTTGGTGTTATGTTTTTCCTGTTGTATCCGTTAACCAACTTTGTTGCAAGCAGCACGTTTTTGGCGAGGATACGACCAGGCGTGAAAGCGGATTGAGCATGAGACACCACTTCCTTGAGCAACGTTTTCAGGCGCGAAGCTAAGAGTCGCGAGATAACCTTATACAAGGTATTTAAGAACGAGATTGGTCTAAAATCAGCTGTGGATGCCGCGTTCTGAACTTTAGGAATCAAAACCAAAGTTGTCGTGTTGCATTGTTTTAGGAGCTTCCCTGATTTGAAGAAATCCGTTACAGGTTCGGTGACTTCCGGTCCTATGATCGGCCAACAACCACTGAAGAATTCTGAAGTAAAACCGTCCGGTCCACTTGACTTATTGTGAGGAAGAGAGAAGAAAGCGTTCTTTATATCCTCAGCGGTGAAATCCTTATCTAAAAGAGCATGTTGTGACCTTGAGCAACTGAAATTGAGCAACCGGATATGTCGCTCTGCTCAAATAGAGGTGCGGTTACTGGTCCGCCGTGCAAAACTTCGAAATAACTAACACAGTGAGACTGAATGTCTGACTGCGAGTCAAATCTCACTCCATCGTCGCCTTCAAGGAAATGAATGTGGTTCATTGACCTCCTTGCTGCCATTAGCTTGTGGAAATAAGCAGAGCCGCAATAACCTTCCTTTGCCCAATTTATCCGAGATTTCTAGAATAAAAAAGCCTCTTCAGCCCGCACCAAAATTTGCCACTTTCTATTTGCCTCGAATTCCAACTCAGCTAGCGCAGGCGAGGGAGCGGTGAGAATCTGAGCTTGAAGATCTGTGACTACAACTCTAGCTTCCTCTGTGTGCTTTTCGGGATTAGAGTAGCTCCCTTTACAGAAAGATCTGATGACATTCTTGAGTGCTTTCAACTTAAAAGAGACTCTGTACATGGTACATCCTACTATGGATGTGGAGAACCAATGCATCACAATCTTCGGCAAGAACTCCACATTTTGGAATAGGAAGTTGAAGAACCAAAAGGCTCACTTTTCCTTTGATGGATGAGACTGAGTGTTAGGCCGCACGGCGAGTGGTCTGAGAAAATTGGCTCACCAAAGAAGCCATAAGATGTCGGGAAAAGACCTTGCCATAAATCGTTGACAAGAATCCTGTCGAGCTGTTTAGCTACCTAGTTAGCTCTCCTCTTGTTCCACTAAGTGAAGGAGCAACCTCTAAAGTTCAAATCTGACAACTCCGCTTCTAAGAGGCAATCCCGAAACTCCCGCGTTTTCCTATCCACATTTGTAGACTGAGATAGTGAGTGCTCGTATGGGCAAAGTGTTTGATTAAAGTCCCCCAAGATGGACAAAGCTTTTCCTTGCCACTGCCGGATTTGAAGATAGCTGAACAATTTTCTCCCACATAAGTTTTCTTACCGGTTTATCGTTGGAGGCTTAAACAAAAGAGACGATGAACGGTACCTGATAATCCGACATTCTGACCTCACACGAAACCATTTTAAGTGACTTATATATGATTTTCACACTTACACTCTGGTGCTAGAGAATCCAATTTTTTCCTAAATCCGAAAAGACATAATAATCATCGAAGCTCCATCCCGGAAGAATAGAGTTTATAATCTTCTTCTTCTTGTGTTGCTTCACATGAGTCTCTAAGAGACTACCAAAAAGAGGTTGCTGGTGTTTGATCCATTTCTTTAATACAGTACGGTGACTAATATTATTAAAGCCATGTACATTCCAGCCAAAAAGTCCGTATACATTAACTAACGGCGTTTGGGACCCATGTCCCCAGTATGTCTGCGCTGCCGTCTAGGTAGCTGCGCTGCCGTCTAGGTAGCATTTCAATAAAATCATCATGCTTATCTCTGATTTCGCCTTCCTCCTTAGAATCCGAAGGTAACACGTCTGATGAGTCATGTTCAGGCTTAGATGTCTGCTGCTTCTCATGCAGATCAGAAGCTGAAGAGCTAATCCTGCCGGCTAACTGTTTAGTTACACCCGCGCTGGATTCTCCTACTAGCGACTGGTTAAACCCTTTAGTAGACGGACATATTCTACGGCCCGAGTCTTGCCATATGTTCTTACGTAAAATGTGATCAGCCTTTGATTGCCCGACATTTCCCTTCCCTTTGTCTGCAAATGGAATTTTTGACTTGGCAGGGATGGCTGGCTTTGTCTCATTTTCGGATTTCTTTCCTGCGTTAACCGCTCTTGTACAGCTCTTGACATCATGGTTGGACGAGTGACATACAGAACATATGATAGGAGATCTCTTGCATCTCTTCACGTTATGACCAACTTATTTGCAAAAAGAACAGATTGGAGGCATCCAAGGACTAGAGACCTCTACCATTGCAACTTCACCGGATTGAAACATTACATTACGGCTTTGGGTAGCAGGACTCTTGGATCGATAATAGTGAACACTTTGGCCACCTTCAAGTTTGTTTTTTTGCCGTTGATGGGTGAAGGAACCTTGGCTCGCCAACAAGACTAGCTATATGCTCAAGCCCATCGTCGTTAAAGAACTGGAAGGGTACTTTTCGCAGCTCGAGCCAGATGGGAGCAGACGTGAGCTCGGGCTTTGCCAGGACGAATCCCGGTTCCCAACTGTCTACAAACATTGTATGAACTTAGAAGGTCCAAAGTCGCTGATTCAGAACACAATTGCGAGTTGCTACGTTTGGGATCAATAACAGATAAGCGTGGCCCTCCATTTTTGTAATTGTTATGTCCTGAAATCGATGGCTCCATATCCCATTGGCGATAGCGTGGACTACGCCTTGGGAAGGTGGGTCTGAGTAGAATTGTCCTAGCACAAAAAAAGACCATGCACCTCTGTTCTTTTCAATCACTGAGTTCAGAATTTCAACACAAACTTCACCAGTTGGGAGAATGAAACCCTTACCCTTTTTCTGCAGTCTCTTTGAGCCCTTTTTGAACAGATTACACCAGGAATCGTTAGATCCTTTGGTATCATCTTTCTTTCCTGCTTCCACCTCCTTTACGGTCGAGGAAGAGGTCTTTGCTGAGACGGCCTTTGACTCAAGCGCTGGTCCTTTCCTAGAAGAATCTTAGTGAGAAGCAGATTGAAACTTTGAAACTCCTTGACGGTGTTTCGTGGCATTGGGTGACTTCTATGTAACAACTGTTGGGATAGTGTCCTGAAATCACACCTGTACTCACTCCTGTGATAGTTGTGTGTCGAGATCTGACATTCGTATAATACTGGGCGTTTGCAATGCTTTGCTAGAAGCCTCTTGCAATCTGTAGGTCGTGGACTTACTGCCAGTATTATATGATCCTATAGGGTCACACACCTAAGCGAACTGGAAGCTACGACATGGGAATGATCATTGTGACAATGATCATGTTATGTGTATTGAAATACACATAAGATTCGATATTAAGGTGTTGTGTCGATCGACACAGCTTGTGTGTCGGTCGACACAGTTCGGTTTTTCCGAACATGCTTTTCGGGTTATGGCTTAATTGAGTCTGGCCCGTTAAGCAAGTTTAGGTCGAATAAACTCAGTTTAGTTCGACCTAAAAAACAGAGCCGTCCAGTTTTCTTGACAGAAACTCTATACACACCAGAACCTTTCGATCCCCATTGATCCGGCACTAGCATCCCGTTTCCAGCGAGCGTGCGTGTGTATCTGGTAGAGGCAAAGCGTTGCGTTGCTCCACTGATCTCGTTCACCATCTTCTTCCGCTGCCAAAGGTAAGAACGAGGTTGGTTTTTTTCAATATAACAAACCCTAGATCCATCGGGATCCAACAGTGGTATCAGAGCATGCTTAGGGTTTAGCTATTGAAACTGGTAATATAAAATCGAAACTTGATGTTGTTGATCTGTATATTGCTTGTTGAATCGTGTTTTCATAGAGTAATTCTCGGTTTTGTTCCTGTTGAAAAGACGAAGAATTGATGAAAACGCACTGTGTCGATCGACACAAAGCGTGTGTCGGTCGACACGCCGCGGCGCAATTATAAAATTTTAGGGTTTGTCGCAGGGTGTCGATCGACACAAAGCGTGTGTCGGTCGACACAGAGCGAAAACTCGCGAATAAAATTTAGGGTTTATCGCACAGTATCGATCGACACAAAGCGTGTGTCGGTCGATACAAAGCGAAAATCCGTAAATAATTCTAGGGTTTCGATCTGAGATCGAGTACCCATAATCGCGTCGATCGATACACTGGGTGTGTCGGTCGACACAGGCAATGCGATCAGATAGATCGGTTCAATTGGATTGGACCGGTTATCTAGCTCGGTTAATTTTATTAACCAAATTGATTCTGGTTTGGTCATATCGATCGACACACAGTGTGTGACGATCGACATGGACCATTAAACCGAACTGGTTCAATTGAATTGAATCGGTTAAGTAAATTCGATCCGGTTTGACCGGTTATCGAAGAACGGTTTAAATAGAGTTGCGTCGATCGATACCAATGGTTGGCGTCGATCGACACAACGTCCGCATATATGCTGGTTTGACCACAAATTTGCATAAACCAGAATAATCTAATCCTAAAAGTATTCGATGAATCTAAACTTAATAAAACTAAATGTTTTAATTAAAAGTTATTATTTTTGATATATATAGTGAATATAAATCAAGATAACATTAGTTCTTTTCCTCAACTAAATATCAAGTGATCTTGATGTCTTGCCCGATCTGGTCTACTGTCAAGACTCGTGTCGTTTGTTGGTTATCTTGGAGTCCTTGATATCCACTGCAACATGGGTAAGGCAAGTGGTCATTGACAGACTTGCAGTGCAACTGTCACTGATCACAAGACAGATAAAAGATTGGTTATACTTGACTGGGCTGTCAGAAGTTCTGGGCCCAGAGACATCAGAGTGGATTGGACATAGTTTGTCTCATTTACGACTAAGAGTTGTACCGAGTACAATTAGCAATGATTTGCTTACCTAGATAACTAAAGCTTGAGTAACGGCGAGTCGCCCACTCGAATTTTAGTAATCTGAGGATCTGGGCACATTGTATTCATATGAGGAAACATAGTTTGAATACAATGGGAGTTTTCTTATTAGATGAGAATTCTCATTTCTTGTGCTTTATAACTAAAATTTACCTTTTTGAATTACAGCTATGTCTGTCTCAAATCACATCAACACTTTCTCACTAAGATCCGTCCTTGAGAAGGACAAGTTAAATGGATCTAATTTCTTGGAATGGTATCGGAACCTGAGAATAGTTCTCAGGCAAGAGAACAAGGAATATGTCCTTGAAAGAGTTCTCACCGAGAGGCCACGTTCCAATGCTCCGCAGACAGAAAAGAATGCTTGGGATAAGCATTCAGCGGATGTCAAAGATGTTGATTGTCTAATGCTGGTGACTATGAACTCTGAGCTGCAGAAGCAATATGAGAACGTGTTATCACCCATTGAGATGATTAACAGCCTGAAAGCTTTGTTTCAGGAGCAAGCTCGCACAGAGAGATACCAGACGGTTGAATCTCTCATGGATTGCAAGCTGGCTAAGGACAGTCCAGTAAGTCCTCATGTCCTTAAAATGATGGGTTACATTGATAACCTGGGGAAACTGGACTGTGCCATTAGCCAGGAGCTGGCCACTGACATGATTCTGCAGTCATTGCCGTCGTGTTTTGATCAGTTCATTATGAACTACAACATGCAAAACATGACTAAGACATTGACTGAGTTGCACGGTATGCTGAAGACAGCAGAACCGAATCTCAAGAAGGCTACTCCCAATGTCCTGATGGTACAAGGGGGTAAAAGGTTTAAGAAACCTAAGAAGGGTAAGGGTAAGGCCCAGGTTGTCCAGGCTGAAAGTCAGGACAAGCCCAAGCCGAAGCCCAAATTCGGGCCGTCTCCTGAGGATAAGTGCAACTACTGCAAGCAGTTGGGGCATTGGAAGAAAGACTGCAAGAAGTTCATGGAAGATTACAAGAAGCTGAAGAAGACGTATGATGCGTCTGACTCAGGTATTTATGTTATCGAACTTAATGTTATGTCTTCTAGTCCTACTTCGTGGGTATTGGATACCGGCTGCGGTGCTCATATTTGTACTGATGTGCAGGCACTAAGAAACAGTAGGACGCTGAAGAAAGGACAAGTAGAGCTACGAGTCGGGAATGGAGCTAAGGTTGCTGCACTGGCCGTAGGCACCTACGAGTTGTCCTTACCATCGGGCATGGTTTTAATTTTGAATAATTGCTACTTTGTACCTGCGATAAGCAGAAACATAATTTCAGTTTCCGTTTTGGATTTGGAAGGTTTTGATTTTGCTGTTAAGAATAAAGTTTGTTCTTTTAATCGTGATGGTACTTTTTATGGTAGCGCCCCATTAGATAATGGGTTATATATATTAAACCAAGAAATGCTTGTCTTTAACATAAATACAAAGAGGTTTAAGTCCAATGACGAAAACCCGACTTTCTTATGGCATTGTCGTTTGGGCCATATCAATGAGAAACGCATCCAGAGGCTCCATCGAAATGGGCTTCTGGGCTCATTTGATTTTGAATCATGTGAGAAATGCGAGTCTTGTTTGGTGGGCAAAATGGCTAGAGCCCCTTTCAACAAACCAAATGAAAGGGCCAGTGATTTATTGGACCTTGTTCATACTGATGTATGTGGGCCAATGAGTACTGCTGCCAGAGGAAACTTTAAGTACTTCATTACCTTTACTGATGATTTCAGTAGGTATGGCTATGTCTATTTGATGAGACACAAGTCATAATCCTTTGATAGATTCAAGGAATTCAAGAATGAAGTACAGAATCAACTTGGCAAAAGTATCAAAGTTCTGCGATCGGATCGCGGAGGAGAATACTTAAGCCAAGAATTCAGCGACTATCTGAGCGAGTGTGGAATTGTTTCACAACTCACTCCTCCTGGTACACCCCAATGAAATGGAGTGTCAGAGAGGAGGAATCGAACCTTGTTGGACATGGTTCGGTCTATGATGAGTCATTCTAATCTTCCACTATCCTTTTGGGGATATGCTCTAGAAACGTCTGCGTTTACACTGAATAGAGTGCCATCTAAATCAGTAGAAAAGACACCACATGAACTGTGGACTGGGAACGTTCCTAGTCTGTCTTTCCTAAGGATTTGGGGTTGCGAGGCTTATGTCAAAGGTTTAATCTCCGACAAGCTTGCACCCAAATCAGATAAATGCTATTTCGTTGGTTATCCTAGGGAAACCAAGGCATACTACTTTTACAACCAATCTGAGAACAAGGTATTTGTTGCTCGGGACTGTTCTTTTCTTGAGAGGGAGTTTCTCTCTAAGAAAAACAGTGGGAGTAAAGTACATCTCGAAGAAATTCAAGATGCACAGGAGACTGCCCAACCTATTGAGGAAGAGCAGCAGTTGGATCCACAAAGTTCTGTGGAACCGGCGCCTGTGGAGCCTGAAGTTCGCAGATCCGGAAGGATCCGTCACGAACCCGAGAGATACTATGGATTTCTCGTAACCAATTCAAATGATCTGATGATCATTGAAGGTGACGAACCAGCGACCTTTGCGGAAGCAATGATGGGCCCGGACTCCGAAAAGTGGCTTGGAGCCTCTAAATCCGAAATGACATCCATGTCAGAAAACCAAGTATGGTCCTTGGTCGATTTACCTAGTGGTGTAAAAGCCATTGAGTGTAAATGGATCTTCAAGAAGAAGATTGACGTGGATGGCAATGTACAGATTTACAAAGCGAGATTGGTGGCTAAAGGTTTCAAACAAATTCATGGTATTGACTATGATGAAACCTATTCCCCAGTAGCTATGCTTAAATCTATTCGGATTCTTCTAGCGATTGCTGCTCATTATGATTATGAGATTTGGCAGATGGATGTCAAAACCGCATTCCTGAATGGTATTCTGGAAGAGGATGTGTACATGACACAGCCTGAAGGTTTTGTCGATCCTAAAAACGCTGGGAAGGTATGCAAGCTTCATAAATCCATTTATGGGTTGAAGCAAGCATCACGGAGTTGGAATCTTCGTTTTGATGAAGCAGTAAAACAATTCGGTTTCATCAAGAACGAAGAAGAATCATGTGTATACAAGAAGACAAGTGGGAGCAAAATTGCATTTCTTGTACTGTATGTCGATGACATACTCCTCCTCGGTAATGACGTTCCGTTGCTTCAGTCTATTAAGGCTTGGCTAGGAAGTTGTTTTTCCATGAAAGACATGGGAGAAGCCGCATACATTCTTGGAATCAGAATCTACAGAAATAGAACTAACAAGCTGATTGGATTGTGCCAAGACACTTATATAGATAAGGTGTTGCACAGATTCAGGATGCACGATTCCAAGAAGGGCTTCATACCAATGTCTCATGGCAAGAGTCTCTGCAAGAAGCAGTGTCCGGCGACACCTGCTGAGCGAGAACGCATGAATAGGATTCCTTATGCCTCTGCAATAGGATCTATTATGTATGCCATGCTCTGCACTCGTCCAGATGTAGCTTACGTGTTAAGCATGACGAGTAGATACCAATCTGATCCAGGTGAAGCTCACTGGACAGCTGTCAAGAATATTCTCAAGTATTTGAGACATACTAAGGACAAGTTCCTTGTGTATGGAGATAGTGATGAACTTGTGGTGAATGGATTCACCGATGCGAGTTTTCAGACGGACAGAGACGATTTCCGATCACAGTCTGGATATGTCTTCTGTCTAAATGGCGGTGCGGTGAGCTGGAAGAGCTCTAAGCAGAATACCGTAGCTGACTCCACAACGGAAGCTGAATATGTTGCTGCTTCAGAAGCGGCAAAGGAAGCTGTTTGGATCAAGAAGTTCATGACTGAACTTGGTGTGGTTCCTAGTATCTTGGAGCCAGTGGCTTTGTTCTGCGATAACAATGGAGCCATTGCTCAGGCGAAAGAACCCAGGTCACACCAGAAGTCCAAACACGTTGAGAGGAAATATCATCTGATTCGTGATATTGTCAATAGAGGTGATGTGAAGATCAGCCGAGTTCCGACAAACGAGAATGTCGCTGATCCTCTAACCAAGTCACTCCCAAGGCCTAAGCATGAGAGTCATACGACTGCTGTAGGCATTATAGATCTTAAGATGTAACCTTGATTCTAGTGGGAGTTTTGGATTTTGTTTTAGTTATAATAAGACGCTATTGTAAACATTCTTTTAGAAGTGTTTAATGAAATTTGATTTCAGCATTATTTATTGTGATCTAAATAATGATCCCAAAATAAGTTTATGACATATTATAGGTCATCAAGTTGAGAACTTGATCATGAAACCCTATAAGTTAATAAATTATTTTGTCCCTAGTCAAGGTTGTAGAATCGGGACACTGACAACCGTTAGAGACTAGATTGTGAGGTGACTGTTGGCTAAGTTTCATGGAGCCAATGATATGATTATCGCAGTCAGTCACATAGATATATGTCAGTGGACGTATGATCGGACATGACCCGCTAATGAGAAGTCTACAAGATAGTAATATCTGTGTCATAAGAGGTTCTCATTACGACTATAGAGTATAGTCCTAAGACCTGAGTTCATCATGCTTTCTTGCATATGAATTGGTACATTTTGACTATGTCAAACGTCGATCCGTAACTGGCGGCTATAACGACACTGTTCAAGTTTATCATGAAGTGTGCGTTGAAACAGGGATGGAACAAGAAGGAATTTGTCCCTCCTGTATAACGGGAGATAAATATCTCAGGGCCTATCGAAGATTGAATACTGAGAAAATGTGTGGCCGCACTCAAACGAACTGTAGTTCAGTTGTTTGTAATGTTCAGTATGAGATCAGGAGTTCGATAAACACGATGTTGGCTTAATAAGGATGACACAAATCTTGCCTTATGCCAAATCGAGATATAGAGACAAAAGGATTATAGGAATTGATGATTCCAGTACAAGTGGGAGATTGTTGGGATAGTGTCCTGAAATCACACCTGTGATAGTTGTGTGTCGAGATCTGACATTCGTATAATACTGGGCGTTTGCAATGCTTTGCTAGAAGCCTCTTGCAATCTGTAGGTCGTGGACTTACTGCCATTATTATATGATCCTATAGGGTCACACACCTAAGCGAACTGGAAGCTACGACATGGGAATGATCATTGTGACAATGATCATGTTATGTGTATTGAAATACACATAAGATTCGATATTAAGGTGTTGTGTCGATCGACACAGCTTGTGTGTCGGTCGACACATTTCGGTTTTTCCGAACAGGCTTTTCGGGTTATGGCTTAATTGAGTCTGGCCCGTTAAGCAAGTTTAGGTCGAATAAACTCAGTTTAGTTCGACCTAAACAACAGAGCCGTCCAGTTTTCTTGACAGAAACTCTAGACACACCAGAACCTTTCGATCCCCATTGATCCGGCACTAGCATCCCGTTTCCAGCGAGCGTGCGTGTGTATCTGGTAGAGGCAAAGCGTTGCGTTGCTCCACTGATCTCGTTCACCATCTTCTTCCGCTGCCAAAGGTAAGAACGAGGTTGGTTCTTTTCAATATAACAAACCCTAGATCCATCGGGATCCAACAACAACATCGCTGTAGACAGAGTTAACAGCCATATCTGCAATCAGGCGGACATGGGCGTTAGGAGCATCTTTGGAATCGATTTTGGATTCGGAGACCACGGCTGTCGAAGCTACTGGGGAACCGTTCGCCGCCGGAGCAGACTTAGAGAAGCTAAAACTTCTACTGCCTTAATCCGGGGGGGGGGTTGATTAGTGCATCCAGGCCATTTGAAGGAGGGCTTAGAGAAGACTCGTCCTCTGTTGCCTCTGTTCGCGTGAGCGGGATCGCTACCCGTAGAGACGAAACAATACTTTCTGAATAGACTAGATCCTCGAAATTAGGACCAGAGTCAACCAGATCTGTGTAGGAATATTTAGTCTCTTGGTTTAATTCTTTCAGTTAAACCTACTAACATATTCATCTAAGATCTAGGTGATTTGCATATGAATCATAAACGGATCGAGATCATTACCTTAATATTAAGTGCAGCGGATTGGTGGTAATGAAGAGATCACTGAGAGCTGATAGAAACCGGCTCCTCCTAGGTATCCACACGCTTACAAGTTACTGGATCAGGCTGCTAGACCAAGCTGGAACAACAGAGAAACAAGGAGGGCGGCTAGGGTAGAAATCGCAGAAGCTTAGCCTAAAATTCGTCCCCTCCTTGGCTTTATATAGGTCCATTAAATGACCTAACAGCCTATTGGGCTTTTGGGCCCAAAGCCCAAATCAGACAAAAGACTGTATTTTGTCTGGCCCAATTCTCTGTACAAATACAGTAAATGCCTTGCATCTTACTGTATTAATTCCTTTTAACTTTCCCGTTAGCTATGGTGTGTGACCCTTTGGGATCATACAATACTGGTAATAAGTCCTAAACTTATAGATCAAGAGCGGGCTCTAGCAAGTCATCATGATCACCCAGTATTTATGACTTATGTCTGATCTCGACACTTATCATACTTTCTAGAGATAGTACAGTAGATTTCAGGACATTCCCAACAATCTCCCGATTGTACTAGAATCCTACATTCCCTAGTCCTTTTGTCTCAATATCTCGATCTGGCATAAGGCAAGATGCGTGTCATCCTTATATAGCCAGACCATGTTCAACGGACTAGATTTGATACTGACAATGCAAACGACTTGGGCAAGTCCGTTTGGGAATGGCCATTCTCTTACCTGCTATCAAGTCTCCGATTGGCCTAGAGATATTACCTCCATTAACAGGAGGGACAAATCCCATCTTGTTCCATCACTATGAACTACTCACTTTATAATACACCCAACCAAGGTCCTTATTGCTCCCAGTAACGAAACAGCGTTAGACAGTGATCAAAGTGCATCAATCCATGTGCAGCCACATGCATGCGAACTCAGGTCTAAGGACTATACTCTATAGTCGTAGATGAGAACCTCTTATGACACAGATATTAATATCTTGTAGAGTTCTCATCAGCGGGTCATGTCCGGTCATATGCTCCCCTACATATACCTATGTGTCGACTTTGATGCCGCGCATCTATGACCCATGAAACTTGGTCATAAGTCTCAACACACTCTAGTCTCAAGTGGTTGTTGGTATTCCAATTTCAACAACCTTCGACTATGGATACTCTGATTTATGTCATTTTGTTAAATATAGGGTTTCATGATCAAGTCTTTCTCATGTACTTCGATGGCCTATATATAATGACATGAATCATTTTGGAACGATTATTTATATCACAGTTAAAATAATCCAGAAATCATAAATTTCATAAACATAAAATATTATGTTTACATTAACCTTTCAAAACAACTAAATAAAGCCCTTTACAAACTCCCACTGAAATTAAGACTACATCTTAATTTCACTTATCCTACAGCTACAGTCCGCGACTCGTGCTTAGGCCTAAGGAGTGGCTTCGTTAATAGATTAGCAACGTTCTCATTCGTTGAAACTTGCTGATCACTTAACACCTCTGTCATTTATCTCACGGAATAGGTTATACCTACCCTCAAGGTGTTTGGACCTCTGATGTGCAGCTAGCCTCATCTATGCTAGGAATCACATCAAGTTCAGTGATGAATTCTTCTTTCCAAACAACCTCTTTCGCCGCTACCCAAGCTGCGAAATGTTCAGCTTAAGTCATGGAGTCAGCAACAGTGCCTTGCACCGCCAGACAGACATAAGATATAACCGGACTGTGACCGGAAATCATCTTTGTCTGTTGGAAACTTGCCTTTCAGACTCTACCGACTTCTAGCACCTCACTTTCTCCGTAAATCAAGAACTTATCCTAAGTGTTTTCCAAATACTTGAGGATATTCATTACGTCTATCCAGTGATTCTTTGCTGGATTTGACTGGTCTTTACTTGTCTTGCTTAATATTAAAGCAACATCAAAACAAGTACATGTCATGGCATACATGATAGATCCAATTGCCGACGCATATGGAATCTCATCCATGCATTCAAGCTCAGCAGATATCGTAGGACACTGTATCTTGCTTAACGTAATGCCATGTGACATTGGTATAAAACCCTTCTTGGAATGCTGAAAACGTGTAGGACTTTGTCAATATAAGAATCCTGACTTTGTCCTATCAGCTCTTTTGGATCTTTATCTTTAGATCCAAAATCCAAGAACATATGTGGCTTTACCCATGTCAATCAAAAAAACAACTCCCAAGCCAGTCCTTTACCGACTGCAGCATTGGAACGTTATTTCCGAGAATCAGTATGTCATCGACATACACTATGAGAAATGCAACATCGCTCCCACTTATCTATTAGTAAACGCACAGTTCCACTTCGTTCCTGTTCAAGTCAAAACCTTGACTACTTCAACATAACGAAGATTCCAACTCCGATATGCTTGCTTCTATCCATGAATGGATCGATGAAGCTAACTTACATACAGTATAATTTTTCTGAGTCCGGGCTCACTTTCGCTTCTGTGAATTTCGCAGGTTCGTCACTTTCAATGATCATCAGATCATGACAATTAATCACGAGAAATCACTCTCGGATTAGTGACGGATTCATTCAGATCTGCGAACTTCAGGCTCTACAGGTGTAGATTCTACAGAAATCTGTAATCCATCCGCTGCTCTCCCTCAACAGGTTGAGCAGCCTTCTGTATTTCTCGAATTTCTTCGAGTTATACTTTTACTCCCACTGTTCTTCTTGGAAAGAAACTTTCCTTTTAGAAAACAGAATTCCGAACAACCTAACTTCGTTTTCGGAATGGACGTAAAAAGTAACAAGCCTTGGTTTCCCTAGGACAACCAGCGAAGTAGCACAACTACAAATACCCAGTAAAGACGAATTTGGATCATTTCCAGTCCACATTTATGTGGTGTCTTTCAACTGATATTGGTGGAACTATTTCAGCGTAAACTTAGATATTTCTAGAGCGTTATTCTTAAAGAATATCATGGAAGATTCGTGTGACTCATCTTTAATCATTTCTAATAAGATCTGATTCTTTCTCACAGAAACACCTCCAGGTTTTCAGGAGAAATGAGCTGTGAAACGACTTCACACTCATTCAGATGATCACACCATCAATGACTTAAGTATTCTCACTCGTGATCTAATCCAGAGTCTCAATACTTCTGTCACTCAGATTCTATACCTCATTCTGGAACTCTTTCGACCATTTCAAAGAATTCTGACTCGTGTCTCATCAAATGAACACAGTCATACTCACTGAAGTAATCAGTAAAGATAATGAAGTACAGGAAATTTTCTCTGGCATTACTGATCATCGGGCCACATACATGAGTATGTTCAAGGTCCAATAAGCCTTTGGGCCTTTCTCTAGCTCGGCTAAGATGGGCCCTTTGTCTTTTGGTCCAGTAAGCAGAATTCAAGTCTCATAAGATATCCGATCAAATGAGCCCAAAAGTCCATAACTATGAGATTTCTGAATCCGACTCACTCTATGTGACCAAAACATTTACGCCAAGAAAAATCAGGTTTAATTCATCAGATTTAAACCAATTCGGTATTTATGTTACATTTAGGAACTCTTTGGTTTAAGATATAAAACCCATTCCTTGAATAGGGTGCTACAATTAATATTTCATTAAGATCAAAAGAACAAAACTTGTCTTTTATCAAAATGAAAAACATTCAAATTCTTACAAGAAAATGAAAGACAACTCTGCTTAAAGCAGTTACATTGTAGCAATTACTTAATACAAAACCAAGCCTCAAAGGCATCTACAAGTGAAAACCCTACGGCTGAGGCAGCATCCATAGCTCCTTCCAGACACGCAGTTCCACTTGTCCTTCCTTCAACGTTCTACTGTTGCTTAGGCTCTGCATATTATAACAAATATCAGTACCACAACTAGTATCCAATACCTATAAGGTAGAACTTGAAGTAATAACATGAATACCTGAGGAAGTAGTCTCATACATCACCTTCAACTCCTCATAATCTTCCATGAATTTAATGCAATCTCTCTTCCAATGCCCAGTCTCTTTACAGTAGCAGCACTTACCAACGTAAGATGTATCTGGCTCGGGCTCAGAAGACACAGGCTTGTCATGATTCAAAATCTGGACAACTTTGTCTTTACCCTTGTCAGCACTAGGTTTAGTAAACCTACCCTTCTCCATTATGAGATTATACAGGGTACTCTTCACGTTTGGCTCAACTGTCTTGAGCATATCATGCAGTTCAGTCAGCGTCTTCGTTAAGCCTTTCTTGATATAGTTCCTTTTGAACTTATCATAGCTTGACGGCAGTGACTGCAGAATGATCTCAGTTGCCAATTCTTGGCTAACTGGATAATCCAGTTTCCTCAGGTTATCAATATAACCCATCATTTTACTGACATGAGGACTCACTGGATGATCATTTGGTAGCTTGCAGCTAGTGAGAGACTTAACCAACTGGTATCTCTCCACTCTTACCTGCTCCTGAAATTTCAATTTCAGGCTGCTGATCATCTCTATTGGCGACTCCATGTTCTCATATTGCTTCAGCAAATCTGAGTCCATGGTAGCCAACATCAGACCATGCACATCTACCGCATCATTATAATGCTTATTCCAAGCATCATATACTGCATGAGAGGCATTGGACCCGATCCTCTCGGGGAGAGCTCTCTCAAGGACATAGTCCTTTCTCTCCTGCCTGAGGACTAGCCTCAGGTTCCGCGACCAAGTCAAGAAATTTGATCCGTTCAGCTTGTCCATCTCAAGGACATACCGGATCGAGAAAGTGTTTTGATTGTTTGTGCTAGTCATAACTGAAATTTAGAGATAAATAGAGTTTTAGTTATTTAGTTCATAAAAGAGTAATCTTAACAACTTATAAGAAAACTCGCATTGTATTCAAAATTTCTTTGTTTATCTTCATAAGAATACAATGATTCCGAGATCCATGTTAAACTAAAACCAAAGTGGGCCACTGGCCGTCACCCAGAATTAGCTAACTAGGTAAGCATACACACAGCTAGTTACAACTCATATAACTCTCGGTTGTGAATTGGACCCGAGGCCCAAATTCACCAGATGTCTCAAGGCCCGGGACTCCCGATGGCCCAGTCAAGGAAACCAATCTCTTACAGCCAAATAATCATTAAAGTCTGGGACTCCAATGACAGTAATGACTATGTACTACTTTACTTACGCAAAAACAGACACCTCACACTGTAAGCCATATCTGTAATTGAATAAGCGTTAAGTAGCTGACAAGATTGGGCAAGACATCCAAGCTTGATATTTGTTTTGAGGATTTTAGGTTTTCCTTCCAAAAATAGAAGATTACTATTTTGGGAAACTTTTCATTTCAGGAAACTTACTAAATTTGGAAACTTTCTATATCTAGAAATTTCCTATTTTTCCAAAACATTCTTAATCTAGAAATTTCTAAACTTAGAAACTTTCTAATTCTGATTTTGGAAATAATTAAATATTTTATTAAATTTTCGGTTGGGTCACAAATTATAGGCCCAATTCTTGGTCCAAGACCACAGAATTCCAATTGGCCCAATAATTTGACATAACCGAGTTGGTTCATTAATTCTGGTCCAAGACCAAATTAATTACTTAATCCAACTGGTTATTTACTAAACCAGACCAGCTCTAAATTATTTGGTCCAACCAAATCAAACTTAGACCAGCCTTCGGTTTAGGTTTAAATTCAATTTTGAATTTAAATCCGGTTTAACCAGAAATTAAATAATACCAATTGTATTAAATAATTTCCAGCAAACCGCGATTTGGTTAACCGCTTGAACCACCAATTAAATTGGATCGGTTCGGTTAAGTCCAAAATCAGGAAGAAATAGATTGGTCTAACCAATCAATTTTCATGCAAAAATCGATTCTACAAACATTAAAACAACCTAATATGATCCAATTATGCAAAACCTAACGACCTAGGCTCTGATACCACTGTAGGAATATTTAGTCTCTTGGTTTAATTCTTTCAGTTAAACCTACTAACATATTCATCTAAGATTTAGGTGATTTGCATATGAATCATAAACGGATTGAGATCATTACCTTAATATTAAGTGCAGCGGATTGGTGGTAATGAAGAGATCACTGAGAGCTGATAAAAACCGGCTCCTCCTAGGTATCCACACGCTTACAAGCTACTGGATCAGGCTGCTAGACCAAGCTGGAACAACAGAGAAACAAGGAGGGCGGCTAGGGTAGAAATCGCAGAAGCTTAGCCTAAAATTCGTCCCCTCCTTGGCTTTATATAGGTCCATTAAATGACCTAACAGCCTATTGGGCTTTTGGGCCCAAAGCCCAAATCAGACAAAAGACTGTATTTTGTCTGGCCCAATTCTCTGTACAAATACAGTAAATGCCTTGCATCTTACTGTATTAATTCCTTTTAACTTTCCCGTTAGCTATGGTGTGTGACCCTTTGGGATCATACAATACTGGTAATAAGTCCTAAACTTATAGATCAAGAGCGGGCTCTAGCAAGTCATCATGATCACCCAGTATTTATGACTTATGTCTGATCTCGACACTTATCATACTTTCTAGAGATAGTACAGTAGATTTCAGGACATTCCCAACAATCTGTGGCCAGGGGAATGTCGGAGATGATGACATCGGAAGATGGCGGTGAGCTCGAAGGAGACGATGCGGGGGGAGGCGAACAAGAATGAGAGCTACGAGCGAGCTTCTTCGCCTTTTGGGGGGGGGGGGGGGGGCTTCTTCTTAGGCATTTAGAGGGGAACTCCACGATACAATAATGGTGGAGAGGTCCGACGAGATTGCCGGTGGATGAGGGCAAAAGAGGTCACTTTTACCGATCGGAATTTAATAGCTTACTTTTTATTTTTTTTACTGTTATAGAGTTGTGTCTGTGTTTGGCTTCAAGATTTGAAGGTTGAACAATTTGACTGGAAAATAATTAAATATTATCCATAAAATGCCCAATGATATGAGCTCCCTCTATATGCAAAATTGCTCTCAAATTATCCCGAATACGATGTTGAAATCTTTGTTTATAATAATAACCGTACAACTTTCTAGCAAAATATTAGTAATAAATGCACACCTGATATATTCATATTGTAATCAAAGAACTATACACAATTTAGAAGTGTACATGTGTGTGCAATTGAAGGTATCCATGCACGCGCATACACGTTTATCAAAACCAAGTGGTTCTCCTTCTTCCCGTGTATTCCAGTTGGTGATGTGGTGGTCCTGCGTCATGTTTGCTATGGCGGTGGTCTTGTGCCGTCATCCTTTTCCGTAGAACTCTTGTGTGGCAATGGTTTTCTGAGCTGCTTCTGTCTCGGCGGCGGTGTTCTGTGCCATAGGGGATTAGTGCGGTGGAGTACAATCCGTGACAGTGTGCGATTTAATGGTGGCGGATGAAGGATTGTTTAGTTGATCCTGATTCAATTCCAGATTCAGATCATCCTAAACATGCTGATCTAGGTTCTTCTCGAATAGAAACAATAGATGATCTCACCTTATACCTGTTTATTGCAGCGGAAAGGGATGGTATGTCAGAGATCAGAGAGCCACCGAGAGATAACTCCTCCAGAGGTTCACACACGCACACCGAGCAGGAAGAGGCTGCTAGACCAGTAGGGAATCGGCGCAGAGAGAGAGAGGAGGCTCGCGGCTAGGTTATTTTGGTTCTGAACCCGAGTTTTACTTATAAAACTTGTCCGGTTCCGTTTGGGCCATTTGGCCCAAACACCAATTAACTCGACGGTATTCGCACACTGTGTCGATCGACACACCATGTGTATCGATCGACACACAGTGCCTAAACCGTTTTATTCTCTCTAAGTACAGTAAATGCCTAGCACTTTTACCGTACTTCTGATAAACCGTTCCTACACATTTTCCTGTTAGCTTAGGCGTGTGACCCATATGGGATCATATAATAAAGGCAATAAGTCCGAGACTTATAGATCATGAGCGGACTCTAGCAAGTCATCATGACCCCCAGTATTATATGACTTATGTCTGATCATTGACATACTCTTACTTTCTAGAGACAGTACCGAGATTACTGGACACAATTCCAACAATCTCCCACTTGTACTGAAATCTCTGTATTCATAATCCTTTTGTCACAATATCTCGATTAGTCATAAGGCAAGATTGGTGTCATCCTTATAAAGGCTAATCTTGTTCATCGGACTCTGATTCGATACTGACAATCCAAACGACTCGGGACAGTCCGTTTGAGCATGGCCATGCATTTTCCAGTATTCAAATCTCTGATTGGCCTAGAGATATTCACTCCATTTATATTGGAGGGACAAATCCCGTCTTGTTCCATCACTGTAAACTACTCATTTCATAATGTACCCAAACAAGGTCCTTATAACTATCGCAGAACGACAGCGTTAGACAATGATCAAAGTGCATCAGTCCATGTGCAGTCACATGCATGCGAACTCAGGTCTAAGGACTATACTCTATAGTCGTAGTAAGAATATCTTATGACACAGATATAAATATCCTGAAGAGTTCTTATAAGCGGGTCTTGTCCGGTCGTATGTTCCCCAACATACACCTATGTACTGACTTTGATGCCGCGCATCTATGACACACTGAGACTTTGTCATAAGTCACGTACCAATCCAGTCTCACACGGTTGTTGGTGTTCCAATTTCAACAACCTTCGACTAGGGACTGGATGATATAAGCTATCTATCAAATATAGGGTCTCATGATCAAGCTAAATGACTTCGATGACTCAAGATCAAGTCATTTACTTCGATGACCTATAAAATGGTTCATATCATTTTGGAACGATTATTTCATCACAGTTAAAATAATCTTGAAATAATAATTTCATTATTAAACATCTCAAATGTTTTACAAGAACATATCAATAACTAAATTAAGCCCTTTACTAACTCCCACTGAAATTAAGACTACATCTTAATTTCACTTATCCTACAGCAACAGTCCGCGACTCGTGCTTAGGCCTAAGGAGTGGCTTCGTTAATAGATTAGCAACGTTCTCATTCGTTGAAACTTGCTGATCTACTTAACATCTCTGTCATTTATCTCACGGAATAGGTTATACCTATCCTCAAGGTGTTTGGACCTCTGATGTGCAGCTAGTCTCATCTATGCTGGAAATCACATCAAGTTCAGTGACGAACTCTTCTTTCCAAACAACCTCTTTCGCCACTTCCCAAGTTGCGAAAGATTCAGCTTAAGTCATGGAGTCAGCAACAGTGCCGTGCACCGCCAGACAAACACAAGATATAACCGGACTGTGACCGGAAATCATCTTTGTCTGTTGGAAACTTGCCTTTCAGACTCTATCGACTTATAGCACCTCACTTTCTCCGTAAATCAAGAACTTATCCTTAGTATTCCTCAAATACTTTAGGAAATACTTTAGGAAACTTGATTCTTTGCTGGATTTGACTGGTCTTTATTTGTCTTGCTTAACATTAAAGCAACATCAAACAAGTATGTTTCATGGCATACATGATAGATCCAATTGCCGACGCATATGGAATCTCATCCATGCATTTAAGCTCAGCAGTTATCGTAGGATACTGTATCTTGCTTAACTTAATGCCATGTGACATTGGCATAAAACCCTTCTTGGATTGCTCAAAACGTGTAGGACTTTGTCAATTTAAGAATCCTGACTTTGTCCTACCAGCTCTTTTGGATCTCTATCTTTAGATCCAAAATCCAAGAACTACGTGGCTTTACCCATGTCAATCATTAAACCAACTCCCAAGCTAGTCCTTTACCGACTACAGCGTTGGGACGTTATATCCGAGAATCAGTATGTCATCGACATACACTTTGAGAAATGCAATATCGCTCCCACTAATCTATTAGTAAACACACAGTTCCGCTTCGTTCCTGTTCAAGTCAAAACCTTGACTACTTCAACAGAACGAAGATTCCAACTCCTATATGTTTGCTTCCATCCATGAATGGATCGATGAAGCCAACTTACACAAAACGTAATTCTTCGGAGTCTGGGCTCACTTTCGCTTCCTAGGATTTCGCAGATTCAATGATCATCAGGCTGAACTAATGACGAGAATTCACTCTCGGATTAGTGACTGATTCTTTCATATCTGCGAACTTCAGGCTCCACAGGTGTAGATTCTACAGAAATCTGTAAATCCTTCCGCTGTTCTCCCTCAATAGGTTAAGCAGCCTCCTGTATTTCTCGAATTTCTTCGAGTTGTACTTTTACTCCCACTGTTCTTCTGGGAAAGTAACTTCCCTTCTTAGAAAACAGAATGGTCGTAAAAGTACTTTTTTTTTTTTTACTCCCACTGTTCTTCTTGGAAAGTAATTTCCCTTCTTAGAAAACAGAATGGTCGTAAAAGTACCGAGCCTTGGTTTCCCTAAGAAAACTTCGAGTTATACTTTTACTCCCACTGTTCTTCTTGGAAAATAACTTCCCTTCTTAGAAAACAGATTGGACGTAAAAGTAACAAGCCTTAGTTTCTCTAGGACAACCAGCGAAGTAGCACAACTACAAATACTCAGTAAAGACAAATTTGGATCGATTCCAATCCACATTAACGTGGTGTCTTTCAACTGATATTTGTGGAACTATTTCAGCGTAAACTTAGATATTTTAGAGCGTTATTCTTAAATAATATCATGGAAGATTCGTGTGACTCATCTTTAATCATTTCTAATAAGATCTGATTCTTTCTCACAGAAACACCTTCAGGTTTTCAGGAGAAATGAGCTGTGAAACGATTTCACACTCATTAAGATGATCACACAATCAATGACTTAAGTATTCTCACTCGTGATTTAATCCAGAGTCTTAATACTTTTGTCATTCAGATCCTATACTTCATTCTGGAACTCTTTCGACCATGTCAAAGAATTCCGACTTGTGTCTCATCAAATGAACACAGTCACACTCATTAAAGTAATCAGTAGAGACAATGAAGTACAGGAAATTTTCTCTGGCATTACTGCTCATTGGGCCACATACATCAGTATGTTCCAGGTCCAATAAGCCTTTGGGCCTTTCTCTAGCTCGGCTAAGATAGGCCCTTTTCCTTTTGGTCCAGTAAACAGAATTCAAGTCTCATAAGAAATCTTATCAAATGAGCCCAACAGTCCATAACTATGGGATTTCTGAATCCGACTTACTCTATGTGACCAAGACTTTTATGCCAAGAAAAATCAGGTTTAATTCATTAGATTTAAACCAATTCGGTATTTATGTTACATTTAGGCACTCTTTGGTTTAAGATATAAAACCCATTCCATGAATAGGGTGCTACAATTAATATTTCATTAAGATCAAAAGAACAAAACTTGTCTTTTATCAAAATGAAAAACATTCAAATTCTTGCAAGAAAATGAAAGACAATTCTGCTTAAAGCAGGTACATTGTAGCAATTACTTAATACAAAACCAAGCCTAAAAGGGATCTATAAGTGAAAACCCTACGGCTGAGGCAGCATCCCAAGCTCCTTCCAGACATGTAGTTTCACTTGCCCTTCCTTCAACGTTCTACTGTTGCTTAGGCTCTGCATATTATCACAAATATCAGTGCCACAACCAGTATCCAATACCTTTAAGGACGTTCTACTGTTGCTTAGGCTCTGCATATTATCACAAATATCAGTGCCACAACCAGTATTCAATACCTTTAAGGTAGAACTTGAAGTAATAACATGAATACCTGAGGAAGTAGTCTCATACATCAACTTCAATTCCTCATCATCTTCCATGAATTTAATGCAATTTCTCTTCCAATGCCCTGTCTCCTTACAGTAGCAGCACTTACCAACGCAAGAGGTATCTGACTCGGGCTCAGAAGACACACGCTTGCCATGATTCAAAATCTGGACAACTTTGTCTTCACCCTTGTCAGCAGTAAACCTACCCTTCTCATTCATGAGATTGTACAGGGTACTCTTCACGTTTGGCTCAACTGTCTTGAGCATATCATGCAGTTCAGTCAGCGTCTTCGTTAAGCCTTTCTTGATATAGTTCCTTCTGAACTTATCATAGCTTGACGGCAGTGACTGCAGAATGATCTCAGTTGCCAACTCTTGGCTAACTGGATAATCCAGTTTCCTCAGGTTATCAATGTAACCCATCATTTTACTGACATGAGGACTCACTGGATGATCATTTGGTAGCTTGCAGCTAGTGAGAGACTTAACCAACTGGTATCTCTCCACTCTTACCTGCTCCTGAAATTTCAATTTCAGGCTGCTGATCATCTCTATTGGCGACTCCATGTTCTCATATTGCTTCCGCAAATCTGAGTCCATGGTAGCCAACATCAGACCATGCACATCTACCGCATCATTATAATGCTTATTCCAAGCATCATATACTGCATGAGAAGCATTGGACCCGATCCTCACGGGGAGAGCTCTCTCAAGAACATAGTCCTTTCTCTCCTGTCTGAGGACTAGCCTCAGGTTCCGCGACCAAGTCAAGAAATTTGATCCGTTCAACTTGTCCATCTTAAGGACAGACCGGATCGAGAAAGTGATTTGATTGTTTGTGCTAGTCATAACTGAAAATTAAGATAAAAGGATTTTAGTTAATATGTTCAATATGATTAATCTCGTATTAAATTTAATATGATTAATCACGCATTATATTCAATAACATAAGTTACCCTCAATAGAATATAATGATTCCAAGATCCACATATAACTAAGATTAAAGTGGGCCACTGGCCGTCACCAAACCTTAGCTTATATCGGTAAGCCCTATATCGGCTAATTATATCCGTGATATAACTCTTGGTTGTGAATCTGGGCCCGAGGCCCAATCCACTCTGATGTCTCAAGGCCCGGGACTCCCGATGGCCCAGTCAAGAAAACCAGACTATACAGTCATGTAATCATTAATGTCTGGGACTCCCAATGACATTTATGAATCACAAACCGTCTTATCCACGCAAAAGCAGACACCCTCACACTGTAAGGCCATGAATACAATTGAATGGGCTTCGACAGCTGACATAGAATGGACAAGACATCCAACGCTTGATATTATTTGAGGTTCGTAGGTTTATTTAAAAATTCATTCCCAAAATAGAAGATTACTATTTCGGGAAACTTTCCATTTTTGGAAACCTACTATTTTTGGAAACTTTCTAAAATTGGAAACTTTCTAAAAACGGAAACTTTCTAACTTTAGAAATTTCTTAAAATCCGAATCATGCAAATCTAGAAACTTCTATAAATTAAGAAACTTTCTAATTTCAAAATATCGGAAACTTTAATTTAAAATCGACTTTATAATTTTATAAAATAAATTTTAAATTAATCTGAAGAAAGACTCAAATAATTGGCCCAATTGTTTTAACTTCTTGGCCCGAGGCCCAAGAATTGGTCCATGTCCAAGACATGACCCAATTGTCCAATTAAATGACATAACCGGTCTGGTTCATTAAAATTGGTCTAACCAAATTTTAATTACTACGATGACCACAATTGTCAACCGGTTATTTACTAAACCGGATTTTCTCAATTTATTTGGTCCAACCAAATCAAATTAGAAAATCCTGGTTTAGGCACTAAATCCAATAATTCTTTCGACATTGGATTTCTTGTCCCGGTTTAACCAGACTTAATAAAATTATTAAATCTGTTTATTAAACCAGGACGAATTAATTTTAATCAAAATTAAACCGAGCCTTTAAACCAACCATGTCGATCGATGAACCAACCGTGTCGATCGATCCATCAACCACATCGGTCGATGCTCTCAGCATCGATCCTGCATCGATCGTGCATCGATCCTGTATCGATCGATGCTCTCACGCATGCAGTGAACCGAGCCAAAACCCTAACCGTGTCGATCGATGCACCAACCGCATCGGTCGATGCACCAACATCGAACCTGCATCGATCGATGCTTTCACGCGTTAACTGGTTTTGCCGATAGACTGTATCGACCGATCCATGCGATCGTATCGATCGATCCATGCGATCGCAGTCGATACAGACCTCTTGAAATCGCATTCTACCAAATCATATAGCTTGGTTTCTGCAATTTTATGTGTGTTTAGGTTTCAATTCTTGTTGCTTAAGTGGTTTCTCTTATCAGTAGTTGATTCAAAACACTTTTAAACAAGAAAAACAATCCTAAACTTGAATCTAAACAAGAAAAACCAGAACCAATGGCTCTGATACCACTGAAGGATTGTTTAGTTGATCCTGATTCAATTCCAGATTCAGATCATCCTAAACATGCTGATCTAGGTTCTTCTCGAATAGAAACAATAGATGATCTCACCTTATACCTGTTTATTGCAGCGGAAAGGGATGGTATGTCAGAGATCAGAGAGCCACCGAGAGATAACTCCTCCAGAGGTTCACACACGCACACCGAGCAGGAAGAGGCTGCTAGACCAGTAGGGAATCGGCGCAGAGAGAGAGAGGAGGCTCGCGGCTAGGTTATTTTGGTTCTGAACCCGAGTTTTACTTATAAAACTTGTCCGGTTCCGTTTGGGCCATTTGGCCTAAACACCAATTAACTCGACGGTATTCGCACACTGTGTCGATCGACACACCATGTGTATCGATCGACACACAGTGCCTAAACCGTTTTATTCTCTCTAAGTACAGTAAATGCCTAGCACTTTTACCGTACTTCTGATAAACCGTTCCTACACATTTTCCTGTTAGCTTAGGCGTGTGACCCATATGGGATCATATAATAAAGGCAATAAGTCCGAGACTTATAGATCATGAGCGGACTCTAGCAAGTCATCATGACCCCCAGTATTATATGACTTATGTCTGATCATTGACATACTCTTACTTTCTAGAGACAGTACCGAAATTACTGGACACAATTCCAACAGCGGACGCTGTGTTGTTCTCCGTGTTAGTTGTCATTTACGCGGTTGTGTCTGTGTTTTGGTGGCGGCAGCTGCCGATCTGACTTCTACTTATTTCTATTAATAAAAAATTTGTGGGTTTTTGGATTTCTAAATTTTGGATTGACCTAATTTGTTAAAACTATAGACTCTAATTCAAGATCCATTAGGGAATTGTTGGACAAACCTAAAAAAAAACATAAACAAAAATTATTTTAATGCAAAAATGTTTTAAAAAACAGTCTCCTAAATACAAATGTTTATTTTGTGCTTTGCGTTTTAATGGGGAGTGCTATCAATCCTACATATTTCTGGTTTGTAATTGTCGATCAAGGTCTCCGATGGTAGTTATAAAGAAGCTAATCCGGAAGAAATTGATAAAGATGTGTGAAGAAGAAGACTTATCTCACTTGCGAGAATTCTCGTTGATAAAGGTATTGGAAGTTAAAATATTGGAAGGCCGCCTGCTAGTGTAGGTTCGGGAACATCCTAATTTTACTTCGTCTCAAAAATCCTTTTATATGGTATCGCTATTGTATCATGGTTTTGTTGTCTTCACCTATTTGCGGGTGAAAAAGAGCAATAGCTTCTGATGGTATTTCATACGTCGAACTTCTTCAATGATGTAATTTGTATCAAATTAGTAATAGTAAACAGCATTAAAAAAATACAAATGCTTAGAACATTTGTAAAGAGAGACAATACGACAAAGAAATCTGAGGCTATCGTGTTTGAAAATGGTGGACACGAGAAGATCTTTGAGATATATATATATATATATATATTTTGATCTAATTTGGATTTTTGTAAAATTCGATTTCGATGGGATGTTATGTATAGGTTTCGAATGATTTAAAAAATTTAACGTTTTGTTTATTGATTGATTGGTGTTTCAGGGTAATCTTTCATCGTGTGCTGTTGTTTATTCTCAGTACTAGTCATTTTTTCTCCATCGCTTACGGTTGGTCTGAACCAATCTTAATAACCGAATTTCAAAACCTTCAAACATTTTTTTATCAACGCTTTGAATTCCGAAAACATGGTTACTTGAGAAACATTAGAAAACCTTGGGAGTCTAACTATAATCTTCCACATTATCGATAATCAGCATTTAGATATTCTGTTTTGAAAAATAATTTTCTTCTCAAATGAGACTTGAATCCACTTGTATTACCAGTATATAGAATATCACACCTTTGGTTATTAACATTAGAATGAAGAAACTGACATCGGTCGATTTGAACATAACCTCTGGTATATACTATGGATTCGGAAATCCGTACTAATGATTTATGATTTGTAGTGGTGAAATTGTCAGAGGTTTACAACGTCAAAAGTCACACAGTGCTTCACAAAACTATCTAAAACAAATCTAAGTTTCATAATTATCTTGTATTTAATGAAAAAGATTACAAATGGGTTTCGAATAAAAGTTTAGAGTGAGTTCGTAGAGCAATGTATGTATAAAAGTGTAAAAAAGAGCAGATCCTTAAACTAAAGCCATCAAAATCTTTTTATAACCTCTTTGTAGAGCTCTCCATCTCGCATATCAAATAGTGTGTCTATTGGAACGATCTATGTGATCTTCGGTCAGTTGAGCTGATCTTAGAGTGAACAGTTTGAATTGGAGCAGCTCGGTTGACTTCAATATCGACCATGTATTCTTTAATACGCTGTTGTTTTTCCAGTTGATAAGGTAGAGACTGGATGAGCTATAGTTTAGGCCGGAGTGGTGTCTTTAATTCGACATGTTTAAGCGATGAGGCCTTTGGGCCTTATCGAGATAAATTCAGGATGTGGATTTTGGTACCAACAATTTCCCCCAACCCATTAGTTATTTTAGAAATAATAATTAATTGGCGGGAAATGTGAACAGTCTCTATGGCTGCAGATCATTAAATTGCTGACATCATGCCGTATCAATTCAGATTCGACGTATGTTTGAGAATTCGAATCCGACGGAAAGAGTTCGAAGGATGCGGATCCAGATGGTATCAAGAACTGTCCAAATTAAATATCATTACTCGATTTCTAATCTAATGTTTGAGGTCGAAGGAGGTGAGAGATCCGCGTGGCATCGAAAACCGCTTCGAGTAGGAGAACCCATATATATTGCGTGAAGGTTGGTGTTGCACATACATACTGTTCTTCGACTCATGCTGCCTTACCTTTCTGATTTCGAGATATTTTTTGGAAGTGATCGCCGAGCTTTGAGTCGCGTTTCCGTAGATGTGCTCGAACCTAGCATGTCAGGTGACATGACTTAAGTAAGGGCCATGGAGACTATGATCTCTTGATCAGAGAGATCTGTCACATGATCCTGATAAAACGCAATGAGTGGCACACGAGAACGTTTATACCGTACTTCGACCGAGCCGTAAGGTGTTGACGGTTCTACCGGGGCGTGATTCTGACTGGCATAGAAAGTATTTTGTTTTCCATGTTTGTCCTGCCACAGTCGAGGATTTCATTTTCAAAATGATCCCAACCACCTGGACCACTGGCGCCGGCTAGGCGTAAGAGCTGGCAATGAGTAGTATATATCTATTATTTTGAGTGTGGGTTCTTGGTTAACCAGGTTAATATAACCCCTTTTGTTGTTCTATTTTTTTTTATATTGCAATGTCTATTCCAGAGCCTCCGCTGTTGAACGTTACTCCTGTTGCTAGATCTCTGAGATTAAGTGGTTGATTGAAGCCTATTTACGATTGCTCGAGTTAGGCAGGCTTTTGCGATCCCGGCTCTGGAAATTGAGATCGTTGAATCTCCTGTCTATCGATCCCCGCCCCGTCAGAGACATCCGACTACAGGTAGTGAAAGGCAGTCGCATCGAGGCGAAGGTATGTGACAATAATGTTGAGTCAGCTTGTGTCTTTTGTCATATTAATAGGCTGACCTGATTCGTGATTCGTGATGCTAGAAGCTCATGTTGTAAACCCCTCGTATTCAAGTGAATTTACCAACTCTCTTGTCCCAGACATGGTAATGGAGTCTTTTAGGAAGAGAAGGAGGGTCGGTGAAAGTTCCAGGAGAGATAATCCTGATGACATGGTGCTTGTGGCCACTCAGATTCCCAATGCTTCGCTTTTACCCGCATCAAGCTCTACCCCTCCTCAGTACGTTGAGACCCTGCTGATTAATTCCATGAATCTCTCTCAAGAAGGAGAAGTTTGTGATGGGCCCACTGGGCCTAAGGAGTGGAATATCCCTGATGGTTCATCCTTTCGATGGACGTTTTATCATTCCGAGGATTTTTAGATTATGGAAGATCCGAAGAGAATTACTCGCCTTTTATGGCATTTTTAGAGGACGGGCTGTCATCTCCCCGCCATCGGGGATATGGTCGAGCGATAGGCCGACATCGATTCGCAAACTAGGGATGAAAGGGTAAGTTTTCGGTTTATCCTCCTTTTTATAATGTGTTCGTTCATGGAGGATCGTACGTCGTTCTCACGACTTGTTTTCCTTTGCAGGAAATCGAAGGGAGCAATCATTATGCTGCCTTTGCCGAAGCCCAAAAGAAGGAGGCATCATCCGTGGGAGAAGCTAGAGGGATGGAGTACTGTTGGAATTATGTCCAGTAATCTCTGTACTGTCTCTAGAAAGTAAGAGTATGTCAATGATCAGACATAAGTCATATAATACTGGGGGTCATGATGGCTTGCTAGAGTCCGCTCATGATCTATAAATCTTGGATTTATTGCCTTTATTATATGATCCCATATGGGTCACACGCCTAAGCTAACAGGAAAATGTATAGGAACGGTTTAGCAGAAGTACGGTAAAAGTGCTAGGCATTTACTGTACTAAGAGAGTCTAAAGGGCCTGATTAAATCCAAGGGATTTAATCAGAACTGAGAATTGGGCCCAAAAGCCCATAAGAACTGGACAAGGGTTTTAATAATAAAACTTGCCCTAGCTCTTATTATTCTAAGCCCCTGCGCCGCCAACTCTCTCTCTCTGCGCCTCCCTCCTCTTCGGTCTAGCAGCCAATTCCTGTGCGTGCGTGTGTGAGCCTTTGGAGGAGCTATCTCTCGGTGGTTCTGCTGATCTCTGACCCGTACCTCCTCTTTCCGCTGCATAAACAAGGTAACAGGTGAGATCCTTTATGTTTCTAGCAAGAGAACCTAGATCTGCATGTTTAGGTGAGTTTAATCTGAAGAATTGAATCAGGATTAACACCAAACTATCCTTCAGTGGTATCAGAGCCATTGGTTCTGTAGGTTTTCTTGTTTAGAATCATGTTTAGGATTGTTTAAGAAGTGTTTTGAATCAATCTATTGATAAGAGAAAACACTTAAGAAACAAAGAATTAAAACCTAAACAAACAAGAAATCGCATGATCCAATCTATATGAATTGGTATGCGTCGGAATGATGATCGCCAAAGGATCACCATGTCCGGATCGAGCGACGCGAGGTGAACCGATCGCATGGATCGATCGATCGCATGGATCGACCCGCTCGCGTCTCGTCCCGATCACAACCTGAGCTCGTCCTGCATCTCTCGGCCGCGATCGCTAGATCATGGGCCGACCGATCGCACGGATCGTGGCTCGTCCCGTCGCGTGGATGCGGCTGTCCCGATCGCTCGGCGATCGCGTGAAGCCAGCACCGTCCCGCGTCCCGAACTATCCCGTCCGAGCGTCGAGATGGACCGATCATCGTCCGAGCATCGTCGCGAGATCGAGATGGACCGATCTCGGATCGCGTCTCATCCCGTTGCTTGCGGCTGGCCGATGTCTCGTCTCGATTGCGGCTAGGTCACGACCGTGATCGGTACGTGACCAATCGGTTCGGTTCGGTTTAAAATTTGATTAAAAATTAATCGTCACGGTTTAATAAACAGACTTAATAAATTTATTAAGTTCTGGTTAAACCGGGATAAGAAATCCAAAGTCGAAAAATTGGATTTAGTGCCTAAACCAGTGGTTTTCTAATTTGATTTGGTTGGACCAAATAAATTGAGAAAATCCGGTTTAGTAAATAACCGGTTGACAATTGTGGTCATCGTAGTAATTAATTTTGGTTAGACCAATTTTAATGAACCAGACCGGTTATGTCATTTAATTGGGCAATTGGGTTATGTCTTGGACATGGACCAATTCTTGGGCCTCGGGCCAAGAAGTTAAAACAATTGGGCCAGTTATTTGAGTCTTTTCTTCAGATTTAATTTAAAATTTATTTAAATAAAATTTCAAATCGATTTTAAATTAATCTTTTTCAAAATCTGAAATTAGAAAGTTTCTTAGATAAGAAGTTTCTAGATTTGCATGTTTTGGATTTTAGGAAATTTCTATATTTAGAAAGTTTCCAATTTTAGGAAGTTTCCAATTTTAGAAAGTTTCCAATTTTAGGAAGTTTCCAATTTTAGAAAGTTTCCAAAATTAGTAGGTTTCCCAAAATGGAAAGTTTCCCAAAATAGTAATCTTCTATTTTGGGATGAAATTTTAATAAACCTACAAACCTCAAATAATATCAAGCGTTGGATGTCTTGTCCAGTCTATGTCAGCTGTCGAAGCCCATTCAATTGTATTCATGGCCTTACAGTGTGAGGGTGTCTATTTTTTGCGTGGGTAAGACGGTTTGTGATTCATAAATGTCATTGGGAGTCCCAAACATTAGTGATTACATGACTGTATAGTCTGGTTTTCTTGACTAGGCCATCGGGAGTCCCGGGCCTTGAGACATCAGAGTGGATTGGGCCTCGGGCCCAGATTCACAACCAAGAGTTATATCACGGATATAATTAGCCGAGATAGGGCTTACCGATATAAGCTAAGTTTGGGTGACGGCCAGTGGCCCACTTTGATCTTAGTTATATGTGGATCTTGGAATCATTATATTCTGTTGAGGGTAACTGATGTTATTGAATATAATGAGAGATTAATCATATTATCTATAATGCGAGATTAATCATATTGAACATATTAACTAAAATTCTTTTATCTTAAATTTCAGTTATGACTAGCACAAACAGTCAAAACACTTTCTCGATCCGGTCTGTCCTTGAGATGGACAAGCTGAACGGATCAAATTTCTTGACTTGGTCGCGGAACCTGAGGCTAGTCCTCAGACAGGAGAGAAAGGACTATGTCCTTGAGAGAGCTCTCCCCGTGAGGATCGGGTCCAATGCCTCTCATGCAGTATATGATGCTTGGAATAAGCATTATAATGATGCGGTAGATGTGCGTGGTCTGATATTGGCTACCATGGACTCTGACTTGCGGAAGCAATATGAGAACATGGAGTCGCCAATAGAGATGATCAGCAGCCTGAAATTGAAATTTCAGGAGCAGATAAGAGTGGAGAGATACCAGTTGGTTAAGTCTCTCACTAGCTGCAAGCTACCAGATGATCATCCAGTGAGTCCTCATGTCAGTAAAATGATGGGTTACATTGATAACCTGAGGAAAATGGATTATCCAGTTAGCCAAGAATTGGCAACTGAGATCATTCTGCAGTCACTGCCGTCAAGCTATGATAAGTTCAGAAGGAACTATATCAAGAAAGGCTTAACGAAGACGCTGACTGAACTGCATGATATGCTCAAGACAGTTGAGCCAAACGTGAAGAGTACCCAGTATAATCTCATAATAGAGAAGGGTGGGTTTATTAAACCTAGTACTGACAAGGGCGAAGACAAAGTTGTCCAGATTTTGAATCATGGCAAGCGTGTGTCTTCTGAGCCCAAGTCAGATACCTCTTACGTTGGTAAGTGCTGCTACTGTAAAGAGACAGGGCATTGGAAGAGAGATTGCATTAAATTCATGGAAGATGATGAGGAGTTGAAGTTGATGTATGAGACTACTTCCTCAGGTATTCATGTTATTACTTCAAGTTCTACCTTAAAGGTATTGGATACTGGTTGTGGCACTGATATTTGTGATAATATGCAGAGCCTAAGCAACAGTAGAATGTTGAAGGAAGGACAAGTGGATCTACATGTCTGGAAGGAGCTATGGACGCTGCCTCAGCCGTAGGATTTTCACTTGTAGATGCCTTCGAGGCTTGGTTTTATTAAGTAATTGCTACAATGTACCTGCTTTAAGCAGAGTTGTTTTTCATTTTCTTGTAAGAATTTGAATGTTTTTCATTTTGATAAAAGACAAGTTTTGTTCTTTTGATCTTAATGAAATATTAATTGTAGCACCCTATTCAAGGAATGGGTTTTATATCTTAAACCAAAGAGTGCCTAAATGTAACATAAATACCGAATTGGTTTAAATCTGATGAATTAAACCTGATTTTTCTTGGCATAAAAGTCTTGGTCTCATAGAGTAAGTCGGATTCAGAAACCCCATAGTTATGGACTTTTGGGCTCATTTGATCGGATATCTTATGAGACTTGAATTCTGCTTACTGGACCAAAAGACAAAGGGCCCATCTTAGCCGAGCTAGAGAAAAGCCCAAAGGCTTGTTGGACCTTGAACATACTCATGTATGAGGCCCGATGAGCAGTAATGCCAGAGAAAATTTCCTATACTTCACTATCTCTACTGATTACTTCAGTGAGTAAGACTGTGTTCACTTGATGAGACACAAGTCGGAATTCTTTGACATGGTCGAAAGAGTTCCAGAATGAGGTATAGAATCTGAGTGACAAAAGTATTAAGACTCTGGATTAGATCACGAGTGAGAATACTTGAGTCATTAATGGTGTGATCATCTGATTGAGTGTGAAGTAGTTTCACAGCTCATTTCTCCTGAAAACCTGGAGGTGTTTCTGTGAGAAAGAGTCAGATCTTATCAGAAATGATTAAAGATGAGTCACACGAATCTTCCATGATATTTTTAAGAATAACGCTCTAGAAATATCTAAGTTTACGCTAAAATAGTTAAACCAATATCAGTTGAAAGACACCACGTAAATGTGGATTGGAATCGATCCAAATTCGTCTTTACTGAGTATTTATAGTTGTGCTACTTTGCTGGTTGTCCTGGTTGTCCTAGGGAAACCAAGGCTTGTTACTTTTACGTCCATTCTGTTTTCTAAGAAGGGAAGTTACTTTCCAAGAAGAACAGTGGGAGTAAAAGTATAACTCGAAGAAATTCGAGAAATACAGGAGGCTGCTCAACCTGTTGAGGGAGAGAAACGGATGGATTTGCAGATTTCTGTAGAATCTACACCTGTAGAGCCTGAAGTTCGCAGATATGAATGAATCAGTCACTAATCCGAGAGTAATTTCTCGTCATTAGTTGAACCTGATGATCATTGAAAGTTCGCATGATCTGATGATCATTGAAAGCGACGAATCTGCGAAATTCAAAGAAGCGAAAGTGAGCTCGGACTCCGAAAAATTACATTTTGTGTAAAGTTAGCTTCATCGATCCATTCATGGATGGAAGCAAACATATCGGAGTTGGAATCTTCGTTCTGTTGAAGTAGTCAAGGTTTTGACTTAAACAGGAACGAAATGGAATTGTGCGTTTACTACTAGATAAGTGGGAGCGATGTTGCATTTCTCATATTGTATGTCGATGACATACTGATTCTCGGAAATAACATCCCAATGCTGCAGTCGGTAAAGGACTGGCTTGGGTGTTGGTTTTAATGATTGACATGGGTAAAGCCACGTATGTTCTTGGATTTTGGATCTAAAGATAGAGATCCAAAAGAGCTGGTAGGACAATGTCAGGATTCTTAAATTGACAAAGTCTTACACGTTTTCAGCAATCCAAGAAGGGTTTTATGCCAATGTCACATAGCTTACGTTAAGCAAGAAACAGTATCCTACGATATCTGCTGAGCTTGAATGCATGGATGAGATTCCATATGCGTCGGCAATTGGATCTATCATATATGCCATGACACGTACTTGTTTTGATGTTGCTTTAATGTTAAGCAAGACAAGTAAAAGACCAGTCAAATCCAGCAAAGAATCACTGGATTGCCGTAAAGAATATCCTAAAGTATTTGAGGAATACTAAGGATAAGTTCTTGATTTACGGAGAAAGTGAGGTGCTACGAGTCGGTAGAGTCTGAAAGGCAAGTTTCCAACGGACAAAGATGATTTTCGGTCACAGTCTGGTTATATCTTGTGTCTGTCTGGCGGTGCAAGGCACTGTTGCTGACTCCATGACTTAAGCTGAACATTTCGCAGCTTGGGAAGCGGCGAAAGAGGTTGTTTGGAAAGAAGAGTTCGTCACTGAACTTGATGTGATTCCCAGCATAGATGAGACTAGCTGCACATCAGAGATCCAAACACCTTGAGGGTAGGTATAACCTATTCCGTGAGATAAATGACAGAGATGTTAAGTAGATCAGCAAGTTTCAACGAATGAGAACGTTGCTAATCTATTAACAAAGCCACTCCTTAGGCCTAAGCACGAGTCGCGGACTGTTGCTGTAGGATAAGTGAAATTAAGATGTAGTCTTAATTTCAGTGGGAGTTAGTAAATGGCTTTATTTAGTTATTGATATGTTCTTGTAAAACATTTTATGATGTTTAATGAAATTATTATTTCAAGATTATTTTAACTGTGATGAAATAATCGTTCCAAAATGATATGAACCATTTTATAGGTCATCGAAGTAAGTGACTTGATCTTGAGTCATCAAAGTCATTTAGCTTGATCATGAGACCCTATATTTGATAGATGGCTTATATCATCCTGTCCCTAGTCGAAGGTTGTTGAAATTGGAACACCAACAACCGTGTGAGACTAGATTGGTATGTGACTTATGACAAAGTCTCAGGATGTCATAGATGCACGGCATCAAAGTCAATACATAGGTGTATGTTGGGGTACATACGACCGGACAAGACCCGATTATAAGAACTCTTCAGGATATTTATATCTGTGTCATAAGAGATTCTTACTACGACTATAGAGTATAGTCCTTAGACCTGAGTTCGCATGCATGTGACTGCACATGAACTAATGCGCTTTGATCATTGTCTAATGCTGTCGTTAAGCGATAGTTATAAGGACCTTGATTGGGTGTATTATGAAATGAGTAGTTTACAGTGATGGAACAAGACGGGATTTGTCCCTCCAATATAAATGGAATGAATATCTCTAGGCCAATCGGAGATTTGTATACTGGAAAATGCATGGCCATGCTCAAACGGACTTTCCCGAGTCGTTTGGATTGTCAGTATCAAATCAGAGTCCGATGAACAAGATTAGGCTTTATAAGGATGACACTAATCTTGCCTTATGACTAATCGAGATATTGAGACAAAAGGATTATGAATACAGAGATTCCAGTTCAAGTGGGAGATTGTTGGAATTATGTCCAGTAATCTCTGTACTGTCTCTAGAAAGTAAGAGTATGTCAATGATCAGACATAAGTCATATAATACTGGGGGTCATGATGGCTTGCTAGAGTCCGCTCATGATCTATAAATCTTGGATTTATTGCCTTTATTATATGATCCCATATGGGTCACACGCCTAAGCTAACAGGAAAATGTATAGGAACGGTTTAGCAGAAGTACGGTAAAAGTGCTAGGCATTTACTGTACTAAGAGAGTCTAAAGGGCCTGATTAAATCCAAGGGATTTAATCAGAACTGAGAATTGGGCCCAAAAGCCCATAAGAACTGAACAAGGGTTTTAATAATAAAACTTGCCCTAGCTCTTATTATTCTAAGCCCCTGCGCCGCCAACTCTCTCTCTCTGCGCCTCCCTCCTCTTCGGTCTAGCAGCCAATTCCTGTGCGTGCGTGTGTGAGCCTTTGGAGGAGCTATCTCTTGGTGGTTCTGCTGATCTCTGACCCGTACCTCCTCTTTTCGCTGCATAAACAAGGTAACAGGTGAGATCCTTTATGTTTCTAGCAAGAGAACCTAGATCTGCATGTTTAGGTGAGTTTAATCTGAAGAATTGAATCAGGATTAACACCAAACTATCCTTCAAGTACCTCATCGAACATATGAGGATGGATCTGTCAGACCAGAGAACAAGTGTGGATGGCTGGGGAGTAGCCTCGCTAAGGCGAGGGCCGAGGTGTTAAAGCTCTAAGAGGTCAAAGCTGAGAGGTGACACTGTGGGCAAAGTTAAGGGAGATCAGAGACAAGGCCAAGTTAACAGATATTGATCATGATCGGTATATAGCCGGGAAATACGAGCTCGTCGAGGAAAGAGGTGGGCTGCAAGCTGGTCGCGACATGGCTATTAGAGAGGCGGTGAAGAAGGCACATATCGAGGTTCATTCCCAATACCGGGAGGTATTGTGATATGTGCAAGATCAGTGGGGCTTGAAGAAGCTCAAGACCAACGCCCTGATCACGGTCCAGAAGGTCAAGGCCAATTTGGATCTAATCAACAAGCTGGAAGGCATGACTGATTTGGTTGCCGAAAAGTAAAAATTGCTTTGTGAGCTTGAAGACATCAAGAAGAAGCTTGCAGTGGCGCAGACCCCGGATCTCTAGCTGGACAGGCTCCGACCCCCCCCCCCCTTCCCTCATGAAGGAATTTCTAGCAGTTCCTAATCCAATTAGGCAGCCCTAGTCTGAATTCCAAGCCTAGGATCTAGGATTCATATAATCGAATCAATGGGATCTCGAGATTACCTGTTGATTAGTAGCGGAAGGTTTGCAAGTAATCGAGATCTCGAAGCACCTCAAACGCTGTGCCTCTACTGGTATCCACACGCACAAAAACTGAACAGGAGGGATGCTAGTGCCTTTAGAGATCAGATCTCTCAAGAGGTTTCTGTTTCTTTTCTGGTGGCTGTGAATTAGGTTATCAGCGTGTAAAGATCGACCATATATCTTATATATGTCGACTTATACCACGACCGAATTAACCAACGATTAAACCGAAGTTAATCTGGTCATTCGAGAAACCCGGTATTGAATGCATATCAAATATGCATTTACCAGATCATTGCATTAATGACCAACCTCATATACTACGTCCAGTTTGCTTAGGTGTGTGACCCTGTAGAATCATATAACACTAGCAATGAGTTCTAAACTCATTGATCATAAGTGGCTTCTAGCAAAGCATTATGACTGCCCAATGTCATATGATTGTCTCATCTCGACAATACGACTCACTTAGAGTAATACAAGTTATGATTTCAGGACATTCCCAACAATCTCCCACTTGTACTGGAATCATCTATTCCCATAATCCCTTCGTCACTATATCTCGATCTGGCATAAGGCAAGCTCTGTGTCACCCTTACTCAGCCAAGATCATGTTCATCGAACTCCGATTTATACTGACAAGACAAACGACTGACTATCACCTCGTTTGAGTGTGGCCACACATTTCTCAGTATCAAATCTTCGATGGGCCCTGAGATATTTATCTCCTGTTATATAGGAGGGACAAATCCCATCTTGTTCCATCCCTGTTTCTTCACACACTTCATGATACGCCTAATAAATGCCTTTATAATCACCAGTTACGGCTGACGTTTGACAAAGTTAAAGCGGACCAATTCATATGTAAGAAAACATGTTGAACTCAGGTCTAAGGACTATACTCTATAGTCGTAATGAAAACTCTCATGACACTTATATAACTATCCTGTAGAGCTCTCATTTGCGGGTCACGTCCGATCCTGTGTTCTCCAACACATCTCTATGTGATTGACTTTAATACTCTTATTAATGACTCCATGAAACTTAGTCATCAGTCACCTCACATACTAGTATCACGCGGTTGTTAATGTCCCACTTTAACAACCTCGACCAGGGACCAACATAATTTATGTCATTTATTATCTATAGGGTTTCATGATCAAGTCACATACTTGATGACCTATAAAATGTCATAAATTACTTTGGGACTATTATTTAATAACATAATTAAATAATACTGATGTCATAATTCATTAACATAATCAAATTATGTTTACACGAACATCATATCATAACTAAAATCAACAACAACAACTCCCACTAAAATTAAGATCACATCTTAAGACATCTAATGCCTGTAGCAGTTGTCTGAACCTCATTCGCTCTTGCTCAGCGTGTGTCGAAGGACACTGCGTCTTGCTAAGAGTAATGCCAAGCGTCATTGGCATGAAGTCCTTCTTGGAATCGTGCATATTGGACCTGTGCAAGACCTTATCACCATAAGTATCTTGACACAATCCAATTAGCTTGTCCAATCTATCTCTATAGATTCTTATTCCAAGAATGTATACTGTTTCTCCAATATTTTTCATCGAAAAACAACTTTCGAGTCAAGTCTTAACAGACTGAAACAATGGAACTTCATTTGTGAGAAGTAGTATGTTATCAACATACAATACTAGAAATGCAACTGCGCTCCCACTAGTCCTCTTGTAAACACACGGTTCCTCTTCGTTCCTGACGAAGTCAAACCTTTTGACCGCTTTATCAAAACGAAGATTCCAACTCCGAGATGCTTGCTTCAATCCATAAATGGATTGATGAAGCTTGCATATCTTCCTAGCTTCATTAGGATCAATGAAAACTTCAGGTTGTGTCATGTACACATCTTTTTCCAGAATTCCATTAAGGAAAACTGTTTTCACATCCATCTGCCAGATTTCATAACCATTATGAGTGGAGGTTGCTAGGAGAATCCAAATGGACTTAAGCATGTTGACTGGGGAATAGGTTTCTTCATAGTCAATACCATGAATTTCCTTGAAACCTTTTGCCACCAACCTAGCTTTGTATATCTGAATATAACCATCCATGTCAACTTTTCCTTTTGAAAATCCATTTACTCACAATGGTTTCTACACCATCGGGTAAATTAACCCAAATCATACTTGGTTCTGTGACATGGATCCCATTTCGGATTCAGCGGCTTTCAGCCATTTTCGGAGTCAGGGCCCATTATTGCTTCTTCAAAATTCGCAGGCCCGTCACATTCAATGATCAATAGATCACGACAATTGGTTACGAGAAATCCACATTTCTCGGGTTCGTGACGGATCCTTTCGGATCTGCGAGCTTCAGTTTTGTGTAAAAATCGCGCACATATCTCATATGCAGACTTTTACCACGACCTAATTAACCAAGATTTAAACCGTAGTTGATTAAGTCATAAACCAAAATCAATATTTTGGTTCGTGATCTGCGTTGATCGATACACCTTTGTGTCGATCGACACTTCCTTAGAAACTCACCATTTGAATATATATCGAATATACATTCACCAGATCCTTGCAAACTTTAGGCATCACAGGTGCAGGTTCTACAACTCTTTGTAGATCCAACTGCTGCTCTTCCTCATCAGGTTGAGTAGTCTCCTGTGATTCTAGAATTTCTTCGAGTTGTACTTTACTCCCACTGTTCTTCTTGGAAAGAAAGTCTTTCTCAAGAAAACATAGTTCTGAGCAACAAACAATTTGTTCTCGGACTGGTTGTAAAAGTAACATGCCTTGGTTTCGTTAGGACAACCAATGAAGTAGCTCTTATCAGATTTGGGTGTGAGCTTATCAGAGATTAAACGTTTTATATGTGATGAAATATTTTGGAAATATTTGACGTGCTTAAGATTTTATTTTCTCGCTTAGAACTCGCAGAGCTTAGTTCCTTGTGTAAATTTTGCCTTGTAACATATCCTTTGTTTAGTTGTTTTGAGACTGAGATCATATGTTTGGATTGAAAAAAGTATGAATGAGACATGTCATTGCAAAAACGTTTATTTCATTCAATCAGATTTTTTACAAGAAGGTGTTACCCGATGTTGAGATTGATGAGATAAAATTAATAATGTAAAGGAGGTGGGGGGGGGGGGGGGGGGGGGGGGGGGGGGGGGGGGGGGCTGCACTCGAGGGGAGAGTTGCCTATGTACCATGTCAAGGGATCAAGCCTAAACATCGTTCGATTTTGATAGAAGTACTTAGTGATAGTACCTCTTGAGATTCATGGCATTCCATGGTCGTATCATTGGTTTGTTGCTTTGGTCATTCTTGAGCTTGTAGACCCCACTGAGGAATACTTTGGTGGCTAGAAAGGGGTCTTCCCAAGTGGTCCCTATTTTCCCAGCATCTGGTTCTTTGGTGTGTTGATAGACTTTGTGTAAGACGTAATCTCCTACGTTGAATCTCCTCTGTCTGACTTTAGAGTTATAGTAGGGAGATGCACCCTGATGATAGTTCTGGATTCTGATTAGGGCATGATCACATCTTTCTTTGATCATCTCTAAGCAATCCAAGAGCATATGTTTGTTGAGCTCTCTGTTTTGAGGACAATGTATCCTCCGGAGGCAGTAAACGTCTAGTTCAGAGAGGAACTATTGCTTCCATTTTTTTTGCAAGTGAGAACACATTGTCGTTGGTAGCTTTGAGAGGTGTAATGCAACATGCCCATAGTACTACAGGGAGCTCTTCACTTCATCTCTGTTTTTTGGCACCGAATATTTTCTTAAGGTTGTCAAGAATTGATATATTTGCTGCTTTGGCCTAAGCGCTTCCTTGAGTATATCTCAGGATTGAGGTTGTCATGCGTATTTTATATGTTTCTAAGAAATCTCTAAAGCTTTTGGAGGTGAGATTGGTTCCGTTGTATATTACGATCTCGTAAAGGAGATCATGGCGACATGTGATGTTTTGCGTCAGGAGTTCAATTATTTATGTTACGACCATGCCTCTATTCATTTGGTGACATAATCTATGAGGCTAGCATATAATTGTCTCTCTACTTTCCAGACGCCACGAAGGTTCGAAAACATCCATATACCAGCTCATGAATAGATAGGGAGACAATATTGATGATAGTTTTTCAGTTGGTTGGTGCCTTGGTAGATTATAGGTGCTTGCCAGTGGCATTTTTCTCACTTTGTATAGTAAGCCTCGCAATCCACAACCATAGTAGGCCAGAAGTAACCTTATCTTTTGATTCGTACATCTAGTACTCATCCTCTGTAATAACTTCGCAGGTACCTTGGTGTACTTATTTAGGTAGAGTTGAGATTTCTCTTCCGTGAGAACACACTAGGCATGTCTTAGAGAGAATGCGCTTTTATAATCTATATTGTATTATACAATATTTTGTTTTCTTAGCTTTAAGCTTGCAGACTTCCCATTTGTAGGGGTTACAGTCATGTTCTGGATATAATCAATGATGGGTATTCTACAATCAGGTATGAGCCTGAGCTGATCTGCCGAGAGAAGTTCAGTGGTTCCTCCTTGATAAGATGTACCTGATCGGGGGAAACAAAATAATCATCTAGAGGAGGTATGTCAGTTGCTCCCGTTAGAGGGTTAGACTCAGCGGCTTCTAGGTAGTCGCCGAGTCTTATGTCATTGATAGTTAGTGCTTTTATCGCTATATCGATACTTGTTTTTTTGTTCGTTTGGCCGGATTTATTCTTTTAATCAAGGGGTCAGAGGTTGCTACCAGAGCTGCTAGAGCGTTTGCAGAGGTGTTTTCACCTCGAATGAATCGAGCTGATTTGTTAATCCGCGGACAAATTTTAAGAAGGAATCCATTATTTTTTAGATAGATTTGTACTTGTTATAGAATTGGCTTGTGACGAGTTGAGAATCACTGCAAGCTAATTCTCAAGGTAGAATCCCAAGCGCGAGCTTGAGATCAGCGATGAGAATTTTATACTCTGCCTCCTTGTTGAACACTATGAAGCCCAAGTCTGAAGGATTTCTCTAGCACCTCTCTTGTAGGGGTAACTAATTTGATGCCACCTCCCAAATAATGCTTGGAGGATGCTCCGTCTACATGGAGTTTCCATTTTTTTTCCAGAAATGAGTTCTTCTGTGAATTGCGGTGTTAGCTCGAAGAAAACGTCATCTAAGACTTGAGCTTTGGTGCAAATCCTAGTTCAATATCATACTCAATGAGCTTGATGGCCCATTTGGCTTGTCGGCCTGATCGGTTTGGACTGTGGATTATAGTTCAATAGGTTCTGAAGTCATCACTATGGTGTGATTGAAAGTAAAGTCGGACCTTTCGAGCTGACATGACTAGAGCTAGAGCCAGTTTTTCCTTTGCTGGATGTCAGGTCTTTTCATCTATTAGCGTTTTTCTTACGTAAAAGATTGACTGCTGCTTATTCTGCTCTTCACGAACTAGTACTCCACTGATTGCAGCTGATGATACCGTGATATAGAGGTATAGCGGTTATCCCTCCACTAGTTTAGCTAGGATATGACGTTCATTTAAATATGATTTTATTTGTTCAAATGTCTCTTCACATTTTTTCATCCCATAAGAACTTTTTTCCTTTTGAGGAGCTGGTAGAACGGGTGACATTTGTCAGTAGATCTGAAGATGAAGCGATTGAGAGATGTTATTCTCTTGGTCAGTCGTTGCACTTATCGAGTTGTCTTAGGAGACAACATATCTATGAAGGCTGCGATCTATTTTGGATTAGCTTTGATTCCTCTTTCGATCACGATGTAACCGAGGAATTTTCCTGAGGATACTCGGAAGGAGCATTTGGATGCGTTTAGTATCTTCCAATATTTATTTAGGATAAGGAAGCATTATTTTAAATGGGATGTGTGATCGTATTTTCGGAAGGATTTGATCAACATGTCATCGAAATATACCTCCATGGTTTTACCGAGTTGGTTTGCGAACATCTTGTTTCCTAGGCGCTAATACGTTGCACCTGCGTTTTTTAGTCCAAAGGGCATTACTCAGTAGGAGTAGATGCCTCTGTAAGGCATTTTCGTAATTTTCAGAAGATGAGGGGCATTTTGGTAATTTTACCAAAATACGAGTCGGATGCTTAGGCGGGCCAAATGTTTCTATTTTAAGTAAAGAAAACATTGAAAGGAAAGAAATGGTGAAAGCATACTTTAAAAGAGTTTTCCGGACTATCACGAAAGGAAACAGATAGAACCGACAAAACTTGTAAAATTCATTTCGGGAGCTACGGGTATCCGTTTGAGGTGAAACAAATTTCTAAATGCTTCTAAAATAATCTAGTATTTGATAAATAGGATGGGAGTATTTATCTTGGAGGTTTCGGAATTTTGGCGGATTAAACTCGGATTAATCGATATCGGATCAATCGGGAAATTAAGAGGTTCTAGAAGCTTGAGTGTGCAATGTATTGATCAGAATCCTCCCCATGAAGACAAGTATCCTCCCATACTCCCAAATGGCGCCGCCTACCCAGTTTTGTGTACAAAGAATGTTTTTGGTTCATACATGATCTCTTGCATTCGATCAATCTAATCAACATTCAACTCACCTCACCAAATCACTCATTCAACTCTCTCTGATATCTCTCCTTTCACCACCATCGAAATCTCCTTCTTCTATCTGATCTGAAGATTCATTAAGCCATCATGCATCTTCAACCAACCTTTGAAGATATTCAAGAACATTCAAAGTGTTCTTGAATACTTAAGCCCCAAGTACCCAAATACCTCTTAAACCAAGACTGATCTTCTCAAACCACATATACCATTCAACTCACCATCTCCTCCTCTTCAACCGCCACCGATCAAGCCTCTCTGCCACCGCCGGGTTCGCCGTAATCTCTCAGGAAAAATGGTCGCCGATGAGCCGTCGCCGCTCCTCTTCCTTTCCAACCGGTTTTCAGCTCTTCATGCTCTCCTCAGCAGTTTCACCTTCCTCCAGTGGCCTTCTCAGTCAACGGAGAGTCTTCTCAGCCGTCGGAGAAGCCCTTAAGCCGCCGGTCAACGCGGTTCTTCTCAGCCGTTTTATCAAGGGGTTGGTTCTATTTGGTTCAAGCAGGTTTAGTCTCGGTTCAGTGGTGGTCAAGGCTCGGTTAACCCGGTTCAACAATTGGTCAACCAGTTCAATTGGTCAACGACCGGTTTTGTCCAATTTAGCTACAGCCGGTTCAATTGGGATTGGTTCAGCAACGATTTGGTTTGCTTCAGACGTGGGCAAATCGGTTTAAGGAAAGGCAATGCTCGGTCGGTCAACGGTCAAATTGGTCAACACCTGTAACCGCCGTGGTCAACGCCGGTCAGTGCGTAGTCAATGGCCGGTTCTTGTTTGGGTTAGCTTGGAGTTGTTCGTGTTTCAGTTCATAAGGTTCGGGAAAGGTTCGGGGTTTCAGTTGCTCGGTCACGGGAGTTCACATCTGTCACATCCGTCTTCCGTCGAACATACGCACTGTGAGTCAGTTAATTATGCATTAGATAGGACATATTGACCCGAGAAATCCTTAAACCATAGTTTAGCAATGCATGGCCGTTGAATGAATCTATTGATTGGTTAAATGAATAATGTCGGTTTAATTGATATCTTGATTAGGGTTTATATATTCATGTTAGATAATTAGTCGGTAATATTTGTTAATCCGTTGATTGCTCGTTGATTAATACATTCATATAGACTGGCATTTTTAGGACGTATATCTATATATATTCTATTAAGAACAATACTAAATGAACCTATATACGGGAATTAAGACGATATTAAAAATACGGATTAAAACACTTAACAAACCTTATAATATATAATAAAGGGGTGAGTTAGGATTATTAGACGGGTTAAAGGGGCTAATTGGACTAAAGTTAATTAACAATGAGTTGTCGGGGGATTAGTAAGTTTACTAATCATAAACGGACATATCGAAGTGTTTATTAGAAGACATTTAGGAAAGATGATTAAAAGGTTAATTAAGTGAGCCGTCTACGGGGTTAGCAATTTGCTAATCCAAGGTAGCGGATAAAATGAATGGAAAGTTAGTAATAAACTTAAAAGGTGAATTTATCTGTTTATTGTGTGTTGTTGGCTTGATGTTGTGTGTTTGTGTGCATACTTGTTTATTGGACTACTCCGGTGTTGGGTCGGGTAGTCATATTTTGTGTTACTTACCTCGGTCATGGGACCGGGTAAGTTCGGTAGTTACCTATTTCGGTATAGAACCAGATAGGGTTGGAGGTGGGGGTGGTTGAATAGGACTTGCGGGATATTCCGGGTTGTGTGTTATATGTCTGTTCGACCTTAAAGGTCTTGTGTTCTGTGTTAGAGTCCCAGTGAGTCTGCGTGTTTATTTTATTGCACTAGGACTCTAAGGTGCATTAGATCCCGCAAGTGTAGGATTGAAAGCGTTCTGGTACTTCCGACCTGATTGGATCCTCGGGTAGTTGCCTGACCGGTTAACGTGGTGAATCTGGTTATGGTGTGAACCTACTGAGTGATTCCAGTAGGTGTGTGGTCTAGAGAATATGGGGTCATTTCCTCGGGTCGGACTTCATGGAAACTTAGCCTATCAAGGGTAGCCCGAGTCGCTATGTATCGATGGACTGAGAACAGTGTCGTAGGTCGTAGGACTTCGTGTTTACGTCTAGGAGTCGTGGATTGATTTAGTTACCATGGCGGTTGCTAAGTGTTCCCGGGAAAGTTACCGAGTTCTCATGGTGGGTCCAGTGGTGTTCGTGTTTGTTTTCGTGATAGATAGATCAAATTTAATCGAGGGCATTTGCCGCAGTGACTTCGATTTCCGTAGCCTTTCTTTTGGTAGAGAATGCTTGTGTGTTGTGGGGCTTATCATGTCACGGTGGCATGTGATAAGCTATTTCTTTCTTTATGATTGTTATTTTAAGTTTTGGGGAGGGAACTAGCATTCGTAGGTTAGACTAGAAGGCTTTAGTGGGGATCGACTCGCTGGGTGATTCTAGATCACTCATTAGATTCTTTTTGTTGTTTCAGGTTTAGCAGCGACGGACGTGTGAGGTTTTCGGTGTAGTTTCGGGATTGCTTGCGGTCCGGGGATTTTGATTCGATGTTTTGTTGGATTTATTTTGGTTCGGGTTTTCATGGCGCCTGTTTATTTTTAATTGTTTGTAATTAGACTTAAATAGGCAATTACTTAGAAATGAAATCGCTTCCCTGATATTTTGTTTAGTCCGAACCCACACAAATCGTGGATACAATACAGGTTGAAAAGCATTGTATTGTGGAAGCGAGGTAAACGAAGTCAAGGACGATTTGGTGCGAGTATTTCTCTCAAACTGGACTGTCTCTGGCTCCGTACTGTGACGAACTTTTCTCGTTTGGCATGCTCGGGTTTGATCGATCATGTTCTTGTTTGATTGTTGACCGGTCAGCTCGGCGGTCAGCCGATAACGGAAACGGGGCGTTACAGAAGGTGGTATCAGAGCATGGTTCGTAATGGGTTTCGAAGCGTTTCATTTTCTAAGTTTTTCCGTGTTTTATCGATTCGAATGAGTCGCCCAAGCATCCATTAGGAAACCGAGCCGCGTCTGTCAAACCCGGGGGGGGGAAATGGGAAGTAGAAATTTAGAATTGTAAACATTTTCATATTTTTGGTTGCAAACTTGCATCAGCGTGTCCCAGGTGGGTTGGAGTGTGTGGTGTGTGGTGCGGATCGATCTCGTCAGCATGAGTAGTCATGGACCAGCTAGATCCGGTCGATCTCGTTCGGGGCAGTGTGCCCACTCTTCAGCACGGGGATCACTGACTTCTACTTGCGCCCCAGTTCCTCTACGAGCACCAGTTGGTGCATCTTCAGCAGCGCTAGTCACCGCGCCTCTTCCATCACCTCTTCCTGCCTCACTCAGAGATGACGCAGACTCTGCCGATCCCTACATCGGCTATTTTGTGGCTGTTGTGGCTGCGGGTATCGTATTACCACCCTTACCGCCTCTCTCACCCGTGCAGCCCATGCAGCCGACGCCTATGTTGGAGGTACCTAACTTTCCTGAGCCCTACAGTCCGAGCGATCTCTTGTCTAGTTCATTGCCGACAGATTTTGACCTCTCGATGGAGCTCATCGACCCAATTCAGAATCAGGATTGGGAGGCGCGTATCGCCGAGCAGACTGTTGTGCTCGCAAATATTTTGGAGCAGCATGTTGGTGCTCATAATCAGCAACCTCCTTAGCCACAACCACTTCCACAAGCTGACTTGCATGTACCTTTATCCACGGAGTCATCTCAGTACCCGTAGTGTAATGCTTGTGGAGCCATGGGATTCCACTTTGACTGGTGTCCCATTCCGTCTGATCCTCGCTACCGCGAGCCCTATCAGCACGTGCCGCCACCGATCACCTGCCTCATCTGCGGCCATGACGGCCATCTGGCGCCCATATGTCCGATTGCGGACCCACGTCCCAGCACGGCACCTACACCGGCACCACCCACACGTGATGCGCACTGATATATCATGGTTTTTACCGGTTTTATGCCATGATATAGTTGTGTTTTTAGTGTCTTTTGTGTTCTTTTAGAGTCTTTTACAGGTATAATCAGGTTTGGAGCTGAATTGGAGATAATGGAGCATTTTGGAGATTTTTGGAGTGTTTGGCCGAGAGATAGAGTTCACTGTCCGAAACAGAGAAAGGTGTCGATCGTTGCACACCTGCAACGGTCGTTGCACCAACGAGATGGGCCAAAACTCGGCGGTTTAGAAGAATCAAGATATTGCACTTTGATCCAGAAGTTTCTGATATTTACAAAGAAGCCTCTGGCCGAGATTATACCTATATAATTAAGTTTTAGCTGTTTTTATTAGATACGCATTCATAATTAAGAGCAGAGGATTTTTAGAGCTTTTGGGGCTGATCTGAACCTGTTACATCATCTGTATTTGGAGAAGATTTCGAACCCCTTTTACTCTTATTCTTTTATGCAATCTATTATTTCTATGATTATGTTTTCATCAATCATGTCTGAGTAGATTCCTTGTTAGGTTTAGGGTTTCTCACATAGGATTTCATGACCTGCTAGACTTGTTCAATTTCAGTTAAGGATTCAAACTATATCTGTTCTTCAATTTAATTGTGCTTAAAGCTAGTTCTAACCTGATCAATTAGAATCTAGATCTTAGGTTGCTAAATACGTCACGGAAGTGGGGTTTAGGAATCTGAACTAATTAAATTGGGCAATTAAACTATTCGCAAACGGAAGTTTGGTTTAGGATAATTGTGAACATATCAAACCTGGAATTAATGCTAGTTTAATCTGTTAGTTCTCGCAAACGAAAGTTTGGTTTGCTGCACTTAGACTTAGAGAATTATCGCAAAGGAATTTGGTTAATTCTATATCTGTGTTTTGAGTTCTAGAACTGTGCTTAATTAGATCCTTGCTGAATGAACTGTCTGCTTGTCTGATTTCCTGAGAACGCCCTAGACTTAGCGCTTTTAATAACCTGCTTTCACAACCAACAATCTCTGCTACTCATTTACTTTCTCGCATTGTTTTTAATTCAATTACATTGCTTTCTTCCTAGTTAAATTCCTGTTCTTGAGCTATTGAATACCGGAGTCTCTGTGGATTTCGATACCCTATATACTACATTGATATTGCTGTGCAATTGCAGTTTAGTATAGGGATTAAAACCTGAGCCTATCAAGTTTTTGGCGCCGTTGCCGGGGACTCTTTGAGTCTTCGATAGCTTCGAGCTTAGGGTTTTACTAGGATTTTTCGTTTTCTTTTCGTTTTTATTTTTGTTTTATTTAGTTACTCACTTTCTCGGTTTTTCTCTCTGTCGCAGGTACTAGTTTCGCACTGCGTCGATCGTTGCACCCTTGCATCGATCGACACTAGGCGATTTGAGATTGAACCAATCGTTGCACTGATAGCATGGATCGTTGCTGGACGATTACAGACAGTTTATGCCAACGCAGAAAACTAGAAGTAATCCGAACTCGAGCTTGGTTAATCTCGATCTTGAGGAGCTTGGACGTCTAGAAAGGACTATCAGGAGAGAAAAGAGAGAGAGAATGGTACGAGAACGTCTGATATTGATACGAGATGCTGAAGGTGTCCTGAGGGATCCGGAAAACAATCCTTACAATGCTGCTGGGCAGAGGATTGATGCTGATGGACGAGTGATCCCTGACCCTCCTGAGCAACAGGAGCAGAACCAAAACCAGGGTCAGGAACGGGCCCAAGGTAGAGAGATGGTGGTTCATGAGAGGACACTAGCTGACTACAACAGACCTGATGAGTTTCATGCAAACCGAGCAGCTTTAATGCTTCCTGCTTTTGAGAGGAATGATTTTGAGGTCAAGACCATCTACTACCAGCTGATGAGGCAGATTGCTTTTCATGGTCATCAAGTAGAGCAGCCTATGGATCACATTGACAAGTTTGAGGACATAGTCACTGGCATTAAGTATGAAGGAGTATGCCCGGACTATCTGTTCCTTAAGCTATTTCCGCACAGTCTTGCTGGAGACGCTAGTGCATGGCTGAGACAACTGGCACCTGGTCAGTATACTACTTGGGCAGCCTTAAAGAGTGAGTTCCTGTGTCACTTTTATGATGATGCGCGCTCAGATCAGTCCAGACAGGACATACTCACTTTTTCCCAAGGAGCTGTGGAGCCCTTGAAGACTGCCTGGATGAGATTTAAGCAGTATCAGCGTGACTGTCCACACCATGGATTCACAGAAGTACAGCTGATTGGTATCTTCTTCAGAGGCATAGATCTCCCTTATCAGACTGCGCTGGATAATTCCAGTAATGCTAATTTCAACACCAGGACTCCTACACAAGCTAAGCAGTTGATTGGGAACCTGATTAGCAGCTACAGTTGCAAGACTATAGATGAAAAGAGGAAGAAATCCGGTGGAAGTATAGAGGATTCTAACATGACTGAGATTAGATCTAGGCTAGATACAGTTTATGATCTCCTAACAAGTAAGAAAGCTGTCCACTCTACCCAAGATGTAGAGGTAATTCAGACTGAGGAGGACACTCAGGAAGAAGAGGTGAATTACATGGGAGGTTCTTGTTTCCAAGGTAGTGGATTTAGAAATCAACAGAGAAACAGATTCTCCAATAGAGTTCAGCAAGGTGGTTTTAAGAAAGCCAATGAGTCTGAGAGTAAAGTAGAGATGATGCTAAGACAGCTAATGGAGAGTCAGACTAAGTACGCAGCAGATGCTGACGCGAAGATGGATACAATCTACAGGGAGCTGAATGGGAAGTTTGAGAGTTTGAACACACACATGAAAGAGCTTGATGCTAAGGTTGCAAGAACTGCTGGACACGCTCAAAGGGAAGAGGGATATCTCCCGGGAAGGACTGATGCCAATCCTAAGTACCAATGCAATGCCGTGACATTGAGAAGTGGTAAGGAGCTGTCATCTGGCCAGAAAAAGCAGTTAAGCGTTGAGGAACTCGTGGAAATTGAAGAGTTGGAAGATGAGATACGCGACATTCGCCGCGAGTCGATCGATGCATCTAAGCAACGACCGTTGCCAAGCGAAATCAAGGAACCGGAGGTCGTAACAAAGTCGCCTAGCATCGACCGATGCGATAAGAGCAACGATCGACACAAGGTGACTGCAGAAAGTTCGAGTGCTGAAAAACCAAAACAGTCGGCTGAAAGGGTATACAAGCCTAAGATACCTTATCCCAAGAACCCCAGAAAAGCTAAGAATGATAGGCAGTATGCAAAATGGAAGGAGTTCATAAAAAAGGTAAAGGTTGAAGTACCTTTGTTGGATTCCATTGAAACTTCCCCCATGATGAAGAGATGCCTTAAGGATGCAATTTCTGGAAAATGGTCTGATGAAGAAAGTATAATGATGCTCAATGAAGTATGTAGTGCAGTGGTTCAAGGCAGAATTCCAGAGAAATTAAAAGATCCATGCAGCTTCGTATTAGATTGTGCTATCTACAAGGAGAGGTTCGAAAGGTCCCTATGTGATCTTGGCTCCAGTGTAAATCTGATGCCCCTTTCAGTTGCTAAAAGACTAGGGATGACAGATTTTATACCAACTAGGATATCACTGGTTTTGGCAGACAGATCAGTCAGGATTCCCGAAGGAGTAATAGAAGATGTGCCTATAACGGTTGGCAAGTGTGTGATCCCAACTGATTTTGTGGTTCTACAATATGGACAGGAGCCAAAAGACCCATTGATTCTAGGCAGATCTTTCTTAGCAACAGCTGGTGCGATGATTGACTGTCAGGGAGGCAAAATAGTTCTAAATGTGGGAGATCTGAAGATGAGTTTTGACATGAACAAACTGGTAAAGAGACCAACCATCGACGGGCAAACCTTCTATGTGGACACATTGGGTGATTTGGCTGCAGAGTACTTCCATCAGCACATGCTGAGGACCCACTAGAAAGGGCTTTACTGAGCTCTATTTTGGAGTTGGAATACCTACAGGACGAGCCTGCGATGTGCTATACAAGATTGATGGATTCTGTCGAGGTTGCAATGCAGGTAGAAGTGTCTGACGCGGGACTGCAACGATCGACACCATCTAAGCAACGATCGTTGCAAGACGACAGAGACTGGGCAGAAGAAAAGGCTCCGAAAATAGATCTGAAACAACTTCCATCCGGGCTAAGGTACGCCTTTCTTGGACCTAATTCAACATACCCAGTGATTGTTAATGCTAGCCTGAACAACGCAGAGCTCACCTTACTGCTAAGCAAGCTGTGCAAGCATCGCAAAGCTCTTGGTTATTCCCTTAATGATATTTCAGGTATCTCACCGGAGCTGTGCATGCACCGGATATATCTTGAGGATGAGTCCAAGATATCAATCGAACATCAGAGGAGACTTAATCCTAATCTGCAGGAAGTAGTCAAAAAGGAGATTATGAAACTCCTTGACGCTGGAATTATATATCCTATCTCTGACAGTGATTGGGTGAGTCCAGTCCATGTAGTGCCAAAGAAGGGCGGTGTTACAGTCGTGAAGAATGAGAAGAACGAGCTGATACCTACTAGGACTGTGACAGGACATAGGATGTGCATAGACTACATGAAGCTTAATGCTGCTACCAGGAAAGATCATTTTCCTTTGACTTTTATTGATCAGATGCTCGAAAGGTTAGCAAATCATCCTTACTACTGCTTCTTAGATGGCTACTCAGATTTCTTTCAGATTCCCATCCATCCAGAGGATCAGGGAAAGACCACTTTTACTTGTCCATATGGGACTTTTGCTTACCGTAGGATGCCTTTTGGACTCTGCAATGCACCAGCCACTTTCCAGAGATGCATGATGTCCATATTCACAGATATGATTGAGGATTTTATGGAAGTATTCATGGATGATTTCTCAGTATATGGATCATCCTATAATGAGTGCTTAGATAATTTGTGCAAGGTTCTGACAAGATGCGAAGAGAAGCACTTAGTTCTTAACTGGGAGACGTGTCATTTCATGGTCAGAGATGGCATTGTGCTTGGACATAAAGTGTCCGAAGCAGGAATAGAGGTGGACCGCGCTAAAATCGAGGTGATGACCAACCTGCAGGCACCTGATTCTGTTAAGTCTATTAGAAGCTTTCTTGGACATGCTGGCTTCTATAGACGGTTCATCAAGGATTTTAGTAGGATTGCTAGGCCACTAACTGCTTTGCTGTGTAAAGACACCAAATTTGAGTTCACTACAGATTGTCAAACTGCATTTGAACAGATCAAGCAGGCATTAGTGAGTGCTCCCATAGTTCAGCCACCGGATTGGGATTTGCCTTTCGAAGTAATGTGTGATGCAAGTGATTATGCTGTAGGAGCTGTCCTTGGACAAAAGAAAGATAGAAAGCTTCATGCTATCTATTATGCCAGTAGGACACTGGATGATGCACAAAGAAACTATGCCACTACGGAGAAGGAGTTGCTGGCAGTTGTCTTTGCATTTGAGAAGTTTCGCTCTTATCTTGTTGGCTCCAAGGTGATTGTACACACTGATCATTCAGCCCTGAAGTATCTGATGCAAAAGAAGGATGCTAAGCCAAGACTGTTGAGATGGATCCTGTTGCTTCACGAATTTGATATTGAAGTGAGAGATAAGAAAGGGGTTTGAGAATGGAGTTGTTGACCATCTTTCGAGGATGCTAGTTGAGGAGGACGTGCCAATTAATGATTATTTGCCTGAAGAAAACGTCAATATGGTTGGAACAATCTGTGAGACAGATTTGGGCAGGAACCTGCAAAACTGTCGGATTAATCGTGTTGCGTCGATCGATGCGACGTCAGCGTCGATCGATGCATCTATCGGGACAGCGACGATCAATACATCCGACTGTGACGATCGTTGCAGCGCGGATACAGACGCAGAAACTTTTACGGTACGGATTGGAAAGCATGAGTTTGAGATTAATGCTGTCGCAACAAATGATCGACCATGGTATGCAGACATAGCCAATTATCTGGCTGCAGAGACTGAACCAGATAATCTGAAAGGGTATGAAAAGAAGAGGTTCTTCAGAGAACTTAGGAGGTACTATTGGGATGAACCTTACCTCTATAAGCATTGTTCAGATGGCCTTTATAGAAGATGTGTTGCTGGGTCGGAGGTTCCAGATATCCTATTCCACTGCCACGGATCAGATTATGCAGGACATTTTGCTACTTTCAAAACTGTGTCTAAGGTTTTGCAAGCAGGTTTCTGGTGGCCTACAATGTTCGCTGATGCTCACTCCTTTATTTCTCATTGTGATGCCTGCCAGAGGAGAGGGAAAATCAGCAGGAAGCATGAGATGCCTCAGAATTTCATTCTTGAGGTTGAGGTTTTTGATTGCTGGGGCATAGACTTTATGGGTCCCTTTCCCTCATCTTATGGGAATAAATTCATATTAGTTGCTGTGGATTATGTATCTAAGTGGGTAGAAGCAATAGCTAGTCCAACCAATGACTCTTCAGTAGTCATTAAGCTGTTTAAATCCATCATATTCCCTAGATTTGGAGTACCTCGGATAGTAATTAACGATGGAGGATCTCACTTTATTAATAATGTTTTTGAGAAGCTCCTGAAGAAGCATGGAGTGCATCACCGAGTTGCTACTCCTTATCACCCACAAACTAGTGGACAGGTAGAGGTTTCTAACAGACAAATCAAGGAGATCTTGGAGAAGACAGTTGGAAAGACAAGGAAAGATTGGGCAGCTAAGCTTGATGATGCTTTATGGGCCTACAGGACTGCGTTTAAAACGCCATTGGGGACTACTCCATTCCATTTGCTGTATGGGAAAGCATGTCATCTGCCAGTAGAACTTGAGCACAAGGCAGCATGGGCTGTAAAACAGATGAACTTTGACCTCAAACCAGCTGCAGAGAGGAGAATGATACAGCTCAATGAGTTGGATGAGATTAGACATTTTGCCTATGAGAACTCAAAGTTGTACAAGGAAAGGACTAAGGCTTATCATGACAAAAAGATTGTCTCCAGACGGTTTAAGCCTAACGATCAGGTACTGTTATACAATTCTCGCTTGCATTTGTTTCCAGGCAAGCTGAAATCAAGATGGTCTGGACCATACACGATCAAAGAAGTGCGTCCATATGGAGCTGTCATTTTAATTGGCAAGGAAGGTAATGAGTTTGCTGTAAATGGGCAGAGGGTAAAACATTATTGGGCTAAGGCCGAGATTCCTAGAGGTCAGATTTTGCCCCTGGATCATGCTCCCTCCACCTGAAAATTCCCACCCGTCCGGTCAAGCTATTGACCTTAAACAAGCGCTGGGTGGGAGGCAACCCACCATTAGGTACTGGTGTTTTTCTACTTAGTTTTTGGTGTTTTTGTTAGGATTTTATGTTTGTTTCTGTTTTTGGTGAGTTTATGTTTGCAGGTCTCGGATAATTCGCAGTGCGTCGATCGACGCACTTCTGTGTCGATCGTCACAACACGAAAGGAATCGCATTGCAGCGATCGTTGCGCTCTTGAGCAACGATCGGCCATACACGAAAATCGCCAAGTATCGGTAGATGCACTTAGTGCAACGGTCGATGCCTAAGCGACAGAGGTAACCCGACAGACATAATTTCATCTTTTCAAATTTTTATTTTCTTTTTACCAATCCTTCGCTGGACACTACTGGGGACAGTGTGTCTTAAGTGTGGGGGAGGTGCTACTGACTTTTGTTTTCTGTTTTCTTAAGAGTCAGTCCGTTTTTCAAAAAAAAATTTGTTTTATTGAGTCAAAATTGTTTAAGTAAGAAACTATGATTTTCTGAGAAGATTTACAAGACTTGCAGGAACTTAAGTAACCATTGGGATGAAGTTGCAGGATCTATCTATGACTATTAGAAAACCCCATAACAGATCAACCTACTGGGAACACCCACATCACTTCAGGTATCAGAGGATCCTTTTACTGACTTCAATTTAATACTGACTTAGATTTCTCACCTAAGGGCTTGGTATACTTTGTGTCGGATTCCCTTGTTAGTTCTGACACAGCCTGTCAACCTATCCTATTTAGTTCCCTTCTCCCCTTCTATAAAGTAAAAAAAAATAATAATAATAAACTGAGGATGAGTTAGTAACTCCGAAGTGGTCACAGGAGTGGTAGAGACCCCTATTATCTCCTGTGCTATCCATGGAATGTGTCCAAAGTACACCCCATAACGGGAAGAACACTGATAAAAAAAATAAAATGATACCCAATGGGGAAAAATCAGTTGTTAAAGAAGGGAAAGAGAGGAAAGGGACTAGAGAAAGGTAGTATGGTGGTCTAGAGCTGATAAGGTAAGAATCCATGTGCCCTTTGATCGATACTCCTTAGGTGAGACCGCACTTAAATACTTGCAGAAGTCAGTAGGGTGAATTTGAATGCTTGAATGTGATTGTGGAGTTTACCTAGGACAGTTGCTAAGTGATTGATTCTTTCAGTGGTTTACTAAGGGGAATCTGAGTATTGTAGCTTCTAGGATGAAATGAGTTTCTGAAGAGTTTTCAAACCTCTTCACCATGCTTTAGTTCTCTGTTTTGCTTGAGGGCAAGCAAAGGCTAAGTGTGGGGGAGTTGATATATCATGGTTTTTATCGGTTTTATGCCATGATATAGTTGTGTTTTTAGTGTCTTTTGTGTTCTTTTAGAGTCTTTTACAGGTATAATCAGGTTTGGAGCTGAATTGGAGATATTGGAGCATTTTGGAGATTTTTGGAGTGTTTGGCCGAGAGATAGAGTTCACTGTCCGAAACAGAGAAAGGTGTCGATCGTTGCACACCTGCAACGGTCGTTGCACCAGCGAGATGGGCCAAAACTCGGCGGTTTAGAAGAATCAAGATATTGCACTTTGATCCAGAAGTTTCTGATATTTACAAAGAAACCCCTGGCCGAGATTATACCTATATAATTAAGTTTTAGCTGTTTTTATTAGATACGCATTCATAATTAAGAGCAGAGGATTTTTAGAGCTTTTGGGGCTGATCTGAACCTGTTACATCATCTGTATTTGGAGAAGATTTCGAACCCCTTTTACTCTTATTCTTTTATGCAATCTATTATTTCTATGATTATGTTTTCATCAATCATGTCTGAGTAGATTCCTTGTTAGGTTTAGGGTTTCTCACATAGGATTTCATGACCTGCTAGACTTGTTCAATTTCAGTTAAGGATTCAAACTATATCTGTTCTTCAATTTAATTGTGCTTAAAGCTAGTTCTAACCTGATCAATTAGAATCTAGATCTTAGGTTGCTAAATACGTCACGGAAGTGGGGTTTAGGAATCTGAACTAATTAAATTGGGCAATTAAACTATTCGCAAACGGAAGTTTGGTTTAGGATAATTGTGAACATATCAAACCTGGAATTAATGCTAGTTTAATCTGTTAGTTCTCGCAAACGAAAGTTTGGTTTGCTGCACTTAGACTTAGAGAATTATCGCAAAGGAATTTGGTTAATTCTATATCTGTGTTTTGAGTTCTAGAACTGTGCTTAATTAGATCCTTGCCGAATGAACTGTCTGCTTGTCTGATTTCCTGAGAACGCCCTAGACTTAGCGCTTTTAATAACTTGCTTTCACAACCAACAATCTCTGCTACTGATTTACTTTCTCGCATTGCTTTTAATTCAATTACATTGCTTTCTTCCTAGTTAAATTCCTGTTCTTGAGCTATTGAATACCGGAGTCTCTGTGGATTTCGATACCCTATATACTACATTGATATTGTTGTGCACTTGCAGTTTAGTATAGGGATTAAAACCTGAGCCTATCACACACCCTCGCCATCCCCGGGCACACCTGCCAACGGCTACCTTCACGAGCAGTATTTCCGCCTCTGCGGGGCATACCGGTCTTGTTGGAGGTATTAGGTTAGGTATTAGAGTAGGCCCATGTAAGTAGGGCTCAACTCATTTGATTGTATATAGATCGGTGTATTATTCGTCATTGACGACTTTCAGATATGTAGCGGCGCTTGATTTTTTTTTTGGGTATGATGGGGCAACCTCTTTGTAGTAGACTTCGGCTCAAAATATGTACTAAAAACTCGGACCTATGGATATGGACGTTTTTATGTATATAGTGGATGACGAGTATTTCAATTTATCGTTTTGAGTAACAAAGTAATTTTATTGATTGTATGTGATGGTTGGTGAATGCAATCTATTTACGATGTGAACACAAAAGATGATCGGAACAAGCGATCCCTCACCATGACCCATGAGGCGACCGTATTGACATTCCGTGATAATGAGCCGGTATATTGATTGTTTGATTGTGTGATGTGTGATGTTTTGTTTGGGTTTGGATTTATTTCTTGAGTGTTTGATTTTTGCATTGCATTGCTTTTCGCTAGGTTGTTAGTTTATGATTTTGAATCGCTGCATTTAATTGATCGCTAGGGTGTTAACTTGTTTGATGCATTGCATGGCTTGATTGATAGAACCGCTAGCGATGCTTTTAGTTGGCGAATAGGTTGATAGCATTGCATTACTTGATTGTTAAGATTGTAGTGTTGCATTTGTTCGACCGCTAGGTTGCTAGAAATGCATTTGTTAATCGCTAGGTTATTAGAGATGTTTTTTGCTTGATCGTTAGGTTGTTAGATCGTCAGTGAGGATTTTTAAGTTGGTAGACTCGTCATTTCGATCAGTGCTATCATATGCTAGGGTTGTTAGTGGGAATTGTGAAGTCTTGTTGTTTTAAGTAGATTCGCTAAGTTTTTGGTAGTTTTCAGGCTAGGGTTAGCGAACCGTAGCGATTTAGCGGGTTGTGTAGTAGAGGTTGTAGTTGGTTGTTAGACCTAGAAAGTATTATAGACAGAATGTTAGAATATCGGTTAGACTCGTTTGTAATAGAAAAGGTTAGAGAACCTTTTAGATAAAATTAGGCTCAAAATTGATAAGCAGTTTTGGGTAGGAAGCTTATTCGCGAGGAAGCGAAATTATATGATATTGTTATTTAGCCATGTGTGACCGTTGGGTACATGACTAAGTAACCATATCTCTATGAGGAAGTGATATCGAGAGTAATTTAGAAATAATTTAACCACTCCAGTGTTGTGTTGTTAAGTTTTAGTGTAGGATGTGATGGAGATGAGATGTGAACACGAGACCGAACCCAAACACGAAAGACAAGTCAAGTTCTAGAAAGCCATGGATTAGTTGACCCGAGCCGTGTTCAAGCCAGTGTGGGTATCAAAAACAGTTGCATTCAAGCAGGCGGCCAAGTATGATGAGTTAGCAAAGAGATTTGGAAAGCATCAGTGTCTGTGTTAGAACAGTTCGGGGTTACCAGAGGAAAAGCGGTTTTGGAATCCATGAAGCGTGGGGTTCAATGATCGAAATTCCGAGGCGTGTGCGAGAATGGCGAATCAGTGTTATGCAGTTGTAGAGGCTAAAAGCAAAGTGGGGAAGTCAGAAGTGTGAAGCCGAGCAGTGTCAGTTGGCGCAGATGGAAACAAGACTCAGGATGGAACCGTTCAGTCAAGATCAGTGGATGGGCTATTAGAGTGAATATCAGTGTGGTGCGGTTTTGTGCAAGACAATATTTTGGTGGGATTAGTAAGCATCGGGAGTGACGTTCAGTTGGTTCAGAGTTTGATCATTGGAGCAGTGGAATCAGTTTTAGAGTGGCGACTTACATGGTTTGGTACCGATTCGAAGTTTGTCAGTAACGGAGAATTCGAGGACCGAATTCCTGTAAGTGGGGAAGAATGTAATATCCTGTCCCACAAATTGGGTCAACGGGCAGCAGAAAAGTCAATCGGGGCAGTTTCCTAATTTTCAGAAGACGAGGGTATTTTGGTAATTTTACAAAAATGCAAGTAAAAAGCCAAAGACGGGCCAAATGTTTCTCTTTTAAGTAAAGAAAATATTTAGAAGGCAAGAAACAGTGAAGGCGGACTTTAAACGAGTTTTTCGGACTATCGAGAAAGGAAACCATAGAACCGACAAAACTTGTAAAATTCATTATGGAGCTACGTGTATCCTTTTGGGGTGAAAAATGCTTCTAAAATAATATAGTATTTTATAAATAGGATGGGAGTATTTATTTCAGAGGTTTTGGAATTTTGGCGGATTAAACTCGGATTAAGCGATATCGGATCAATCGGGAAATTAAGAGGTTCTAGAAGCTGGAGTGTGCAATGTATCGATCAGAATCCTCCCCATGAAGACAAGTGTCCTCTCTCACCCTACCAAATGACACCACCTCCCCATTTTTGTGTACAAAGAATGTTTTTGGTTCATGCATGATCTCTTGCATGTGATCAATCAAATCAACATTTAACTCACCTCACCAAATCACTCATTCAGCTCTCTCTGATATCTCTCCTCTCACCAACATCTAAATCTCCTTCTTCTGTTTCCAGATTCATCAAGCCATCATGCATCTTCAACCAAACTTTGAAGATATTCAAGAACATTCAAAGTGTTCTTGAATACTTAAGCCCCAAGTAACCCAAATACCTCTTAATCCAAGACTGGTCTTCTCAAGCCACGTATACCATTGAACTCACCATATCCTCCTATTCAACCGCCACCGATCAAGCCTCTCCACCGCCGCCGGGTTCGCCGGAATCTCGCCGTAAAAGTGGTCACCAGTTAGCCGCCGCCGCTCCTCTTCCTTTCCAACCGGTTTTCAGCTATTCCTCCGCTCCTCAGCAGTTTCATCTTCCTCTAATGGCCTTCTCAGTCGCCGGAGAGTCTTCTCAGCCGCTGGATAAGCCCTTAAGTCGCCGGTCAACGGTCATCTGCTGCGTGTCAACGCCGGAGAAGCCTTCATCGCCGCAGGTCAACGTGGTTCTTCTCAGCCGGTTTATCAAGGGGTTGGTTTTATTTTTTTTAAGCCGGTTTAGCATCGGTTCAGTGTTGGTCAAGGCTCGGTTAACCAGTTTCAACAATTGGTCAACCGGTTCAATTGGTCAACGACCGGTTTAGTCCGGTTTAGCTAAAGCCGGTTCAATTGGGATTGGTTCATCAATGATTTGGTTTGGTTCAGATGTGGGTCGACTTGATTAATGGAAAGTCTACGCTCAGTCGGTCAATGGTCAACTTGGTCAACGCCGGTCAACGCCATGGTCAACGCCAGTCAGCGCATAGTCAATGGCCGGTTCTTGTTCAGGTTAGCTCGGAGTTGTTCGTGTTTCGGTTCATGAGGTCGGGAAAGGTTCGGGGTTTCAGTTGCTCGGTCTCGGGAGTTTACATCCGTCACATCCGTAATCCGTCGCACATACGCAATGTGAGTCGGTTAATTACGCATTATATAGGACACATAGACCCGAGAAATCCTTAAACTGTAGTTTATGAATGTATGCCCGTTGAATTAATCTATGATTGGTTAAATGAATAATATCGGTTTAATTGATAAATTGATTAGGGTTTATATATGCATGTTAGATAATTAGTCGGTCATATTTGTTAATCCATTGATTGCTGCATTCATATAGACTGGCATGTTTAGGACGTATATGCATATATATTCTATTAAGAACAATACTAAATGAACCTATATGCGAGAATTAGGCCGGTATTAAAAATACGGATTAAAACACTAAACAAACCTTATAAAATATAATAAAGGGGTGAGTTAGGATTATTAGACGGGTTAAAGGGGTTAATTGGACTAAAGTTAATTAACAATGAGATGTCGGGGGATTAGTAAGTTTACTAATCATCAACTGACAGATCGAAGTGTTTATTAGAATACATTTAGGAAAGATGATTAAAAGGTTAATTAAGTGAGCCGTCTACGAGATTAGCAATCCGCTAATCCAAGGTAGAGGAAAAAATGATTGGAAAGTTATTAATAAAGTTAAAAGGTTTGAATTAATCTGTTTATTGTGTGTTGTTGGCTTGATGTTGTGTGTTTGTGTGCAGGCTTGTTTATTGGACTACTCCGGTGTTGGGTCTGGTAGTCATATTGTGTGTTACTTACCTCGGTCGTGGGACCGGGTAAGTTTGGTAGTTACCTATTTTGGTATAGAGCCAGATAGGGTTGGAGGTGGTGGTGGTTGAATAGGACTTGCGGGATATTCGGGGTTATGTGTTATATGTCTGTTCGACCTTCATGGTCTTGTGTTCTGTGTTAGAGTCCCAGTGATTCTGCGTTTTGATTTTATTGCAATGGGACTCTACGGTGCGTTAGATCCCGCAAGTCTAGGATTGAAAGCGTTATGGTACTTCCAACCCGATTAGATCCTCGGGTAGTTGCATGACCGGTTCACGTGGTGAATCTGGTTATGGTGTGAACCTACTTAGTGACTCCGGTAGGTGTGTAGTCTAGAGAATACGGGGTCATGTCCTAGGGCCGGAATGCATGGAAAATTAGGCTATCAAGGGATAGCCCGAGTCATTGTGTAACGATGAACTGAGAACAGTGTCGTAGGCCGTAGGACTTCGTGTTTACGTCTAAGAGTCTGGGTTGATTTAGTTACCATGGCGGTAGCTAAGGGTTCCCGTGGAAGTTACATAGTTCGCATGGTGGGCCCAGTGGTGTTCATGTTGGTTTTCGTGATAGATAGATCGAGTCTAATCTAGGACATGTGCCACAGTGATTTTGATTTCCGTAGCCTTTATTCTAGTAGATAATGCTTGTGTGTGGTGGGCTTATCACGTCACGGTGGCGTGTGATAAGCTATTTCTTCCTTTATGATTGTTATTTTGGGTTTTTGATATATCATGGTTTTTAGGACTTTCAACCATGGTATATGTCTTTGTTATTGAGTCTTTTAGAGTCCTTTAGAGTCCTTTTATGTGTGTTTACAGGTCTAGGTACGTTTGGAGCGGATTTGGACATTATGGCGCATTGTGGAGCTATTTGGAGCATTTGCCCGAGAGGACGAAGTCACTGCCCATATCAGACATCTGTGTCGATCGACACAACATGTGCATCGATCGACACAAGATCGTGACAGTCAATTCTCGCGAGTTTAATGAAGATTTATGGAGTTTTCACTTTGGCCCAGAAGTTTCTCATAATTACAAAGAAGCCCCATACGAGTTTATATCATTATATTATGGTTTTTAGCCACTTGTTTAGGCTACGCATTATTTTACGTTGAGAGAGTTAAGGGATGATCTTGTACTCGAGAGAGAAGAGATTTCGAACCCCTGTTTCTTTATATATTATATGCTATTTGATTTTCTATTTATTATGATTTCTGTTTCATTGATCATGTCTGAGTAGTTTACCAGTTAGGTTTAGGGATTCTCACAGGGGATTTCATGGAATTATAGGTTGATCAATTTATAGGGATTCATATCTTTTTAGTTCTTCATCTAGGGTTGTTCTTAATGCTTGATCTGAATTGGCCACTTAGATTATTAATTTTAGGTTGATTTCTGCAACGAAAGTTGATTAATTAACTAGAAAGAACTTAGATGAGCAATTTAACTATCCGCAAAGAAATTTGGTTTAGGAGAATTGTGAACGAAAGAACCTGAGATTAATGCTTGTTTAGAACTCTAGGATTCGCAACGAAAGTTGGCTTGCTAGGTTGTTAGACATAGATAATATTCGCAACAAAAGTTGGTCTGTTATATTTATGTGATTCTAGTTCTAGAACAGTTCCCAATTTGATCTCGATTGATTGATTAACCTATGTTCCTGATTTCCTGAGAACTCCCTTGACTTGACGCTTTGCCTTCTTGCTTACAACTGTTTACTCTATTTTCTGCTCTGATTTACTGCTTTCTGATTTGCATCGCCTAGCTTAACCTGAATTTCTATAATATATCGTAAGAGTCTTGAGTCTTTGTGGTTCGACCCCTACTAGCTACAATTGTCCTGTGCACTTGCAATTTACAGGGAATTAAACTCTGAGCATATCAGTTTTGGGCGGGAATTAGCATTCGTAGGTTAGATTAGAAGCCTTTAGTGTGGACCGACTCGCTGGGTGATTCTAGATCACTCAATATGTTCTTTTTGTTGTTTCAGGTTTAGCAGCGACAGACGTGTGAGGTCCTCAGTGCAGTTTCAGGATTGCTTGCGGTCCAGGGATTTTGATTCGATGTTTTGTGTGATTTATTTCGGTTCGGGTTTTCATGGCGCTTGTTTATTTTTAATTGTTTGTAATTAGACTTAAATATTCAAATTATTTGTAAAAGACTTAAATTACTTAGAAATGAAATCGCTTCCCTGATATTTGGTTTAGTCCGAACCCACACAACTCGTAGAAACAATACAGGTTGAAAAGCATTGTATTGTGGAAGCGAGGTAAACGGAGTCAAGGACGATTTGGTGCAAACCTTTGTCTCAAACCGGACTGTCTCTGGCTTTGTACTGTGACAAACTTTTCTCGTTTGGCATGCTCGGGTTCGATCGGTCATGTTCTTGTTTGATTGTTGACCGTTAGCTCGACGGTCAGCGGATAAAATGAAAGGGGCGTTACAGCTTCGGTCTGTGATGAAAGCTGTTTTTTTTTTTCTTGGTCTTCTGGGGTCATTAGGATTTGATTATACCAAAAAAGCATCCATGGAAGATAAGAACTGATGGCCTGCTGTGACTTCTACCATACGGTCTATGTGAGGAAGTGGATAGTTGTCCTTGGAACATATTTTATTGATATCGGTGAAATCAATACACATCCTCCACTTTCCGTTTTCTTTTTGACAACTACCGGGTTAGCGAGCCAGTAAGGGTAATTGACTTCCATGATATGACCAACTTTGATTAGTCCGCCAACCTCACCGTTTTACTGTTTTAGCTCGATCGGGACCGAGCTTGCGTCATTTTTTTTTGATAGGTTTGTAAATAGGATCAACGTTTAGGTCGTGAGAGGTCACTTCCAGGCTGACTTCTTTCATATCTGAGGTAGGCCATTCGAAGGTATTCACATTAGCTTTGAGGAAGGCTATGAACTTGTACGTAATTGGGTGCGTGAGCTCTGATCCGATGCCGACACATCTCGCGGAGTTGGCATCATCGATGCAGACCTGTACAACAAGCTCTTTCAACGGCCACATATCGTGGGATCGTTATTGCGTTTGACTTGTTGTTCTGCGATCTCACTGATTTTATTTAGTTGTTATAATTCTGATTGCTCTACCTGCCGATAGTCATCTAAGTAGCATACTTTGGAGGACGTTTGGCTTCCGTAAATTGTTATAATCCATGGCCAGCCCATAATTGCGTTGGAGGGAGCTGGCCTCTTCACTAGTTTGAAGTCTATGTTTTTAGTACTCTAGTGGCGTCGAATGGTAGTCGGATTGTGACTAGTGAATACGTTGTTTCGCCGACGAAGCAAGTGAGATATGCTTTCTTGTCCTTTATATCATAGTCTCTAAAATCTATTTTTCTGAAGGCGGGATAAATAGTACGTAAACCAAGATGTCTATATCGACCATGATTCTGGACACCTCGAACCCAACTATATCGAGCTGGAATATGAGAGCGTCGTCATGCATTTTGTCAACGCTTAGCGTTTCGCTTTTTCAGAACGAGATTTTGTTTTTAGGTCCTTCCAGTTGGCTTTCATTCCCAGACTCTTTAAAAAAATTTCGTTAGAATGTTTTGATTGAGTTAACTTATTCGATAGAGTTTGGAACCTCCACAAATAAATTTGACGCTTTTTGGAGGTGGGCATAACCCTTCTGCTCCCTAGGAAGTCCGAGGTGATCCAAAGTCAGAGCTGAAGCTCGATATTGCACTAACCAAGACAGATGGTGATTATGATGCTTTTATCCCCCAGAAAGTGCAAAAAGAGCTGATAACAGAGTTTGAACTCGATTTTGCAATGCCCAAGGTAGTGCGTGGGAGGGAGATCTTCGTTTTGGCTGATTTGCTGGATAGTTTAAGCTTCCGGCAAATGAGGTCAATGCATTTGGGTGCGGTGCTCTCAGGATCAATGCTTTTGGAGATGAGCATATACTTTCTCCCCTGGGATGTGCAAGAAGATCTGGAGTTGGAGTTGAAGCTCGTTCTCTTGCGCTTTAAAGGTGCGGGTAGGGAGGAAACCACAAATTTGGTGGTACCACCACAGAGGGTGAGGTTCTGAAAGATGATTTCGGTATGTTTTGGATTTCAGGGACCTGGTTGTGGAGACTCGGGGATCTCTTCCTCTATATTTTGGTTCCTTTTACTAGAGGTAGCTTTGCTTGTATCGGGCTTAGGTGAGAGCTCGTGTTCTTCGGGAGTTTGCTCTCTTGAAATTTTGGTTTTAGCTTTTTCAACTTGGCGACGAGCTTTTCTTTAGTTGAATAATGATATCCTCTTTTATTATGATGTTTACAAAAGTTGTTTTCATCAAAGGGTTTATTTTTCGGTTTAATCGATCCTGCAATGCCAAAGCCGTGTTGGCCTTGCCCCTTATCTTTTGAATCATTTATTGAATTTATGTTCGAGTTTTTCGTCGGTGCCGTGGATTTTCTTGAGCCTTTTTGCGATGGTTTTTATCTCTTTTCCATGAAGTGCAAAGGCTGGCGTTCGATGGAGAGCATCATCGAGAAAGACTACATATTTGACTGCGAGCTCCTCGTGGAATCTAAAAGCGTATCAGAGTCTGTTTCTGAGTGCTCTGAGTGCCACAAGCTCGTTTATGTTTGCTATTTTGGACTTGATCCCTGAATCTATCGATATAGTTTCAAAGGAGTTCGTTTGGTCCTTGAGGTATCGCCAAAAGTTTGGCCTCAGAAGTAGGCATGAGCATTCGGGTAAGCAAGTCGGTTCTGGGTAGGAACCTATCGGTTTTGGGTATTTCAAGTATAAGAGATTTATACCCATATAGGACCCAAAGCCATTTCGAGTCGGTTCTGGTTCGGGTCCTATTGGTTCCGGGATGATTCAAGTATCAAATTATAGATCTGATTTATACCTGAAATAAAAAGGATATCAAACGGGTTCAGGTAATTTTACCCGTAATACCCAAAATTTGTAAAAAAAATGAATTTGACATGGAAATCCGGAAAAAAAAATTGATAACCCGCAAAAAATATTCTAAACCAAAGAAAAATTATCTGAAATGTCAAAAGTATATCCAAAAACCAAAATATAACTTAAAAGATATACCCGTAACACTGAAATTATACCCATAATACTCGAAAATAACATATATACTAGATATTTTTTGGATTTTTGGGTACATGATCGAATATCGGTTCGCTTCTGGGTATTACCCGATGTCCAAGAGTAAAATACATATTGGGTAAGATTACTCATATTGGACCAGATCCGAACCTTTTTCTTTTGGTTGGTTCTGGTTTGGATTTTCGGGTCGGGGTTTTTGATCAGGCCTACTCTGAAGCTTTCTCTTGTATGTACACCGAAAACTGTTCAGCAAGGATGAACCTAGCTTGTTAAAATTGTCTATGGAATTTTATTCCAGAGCTGTGAACCATTCTAAGGCAGGTCCAACAAGTTTTTTGGTGAAGAAACGGACGTCACCTATCTCTTTCTTGTAATCATTTAGGTGCACGCAAACTAATGCTGGTGTAAACAATCTTATGTGAGCTCAGGGATCACTTTCCCCCATAGTATTCTGTAAATTTGATTTTAAATGCATCTGGGATGCGTGCATTAGTCCGTGAAGGGGGTTCATCGAGTTTCCTAGATTATCCTATCAATACTAGAAGCTCAACTTATGGCTGAATGAACTTATTTTTGATCTGACGAAGCTCAGCGTTGGTGTGATCGACGTATCTTTAAAAGGGTTCACGGTCGATCGTACCTTATATATCAATGGGATAGTTGGTCTGCCCATTTTTTTGACCATTTCCCCAGCTGGAGAGGTCTAAATTCGAATGTTTCCATGGCTGATCATGGCGGAGAGCTCGAGAGGTTGCCTCGACGTAGAGGAAACATCGCGCGCCCTGGCAACTGGGACCTGGATGGTTCACATCCCGGTAGTACAAGAGATGGAGAAGGCAAATGCATTATTGTGTGATTTGTCATTCCCTTAATATTAAAGCTCATTAGGATTGTAGTTAACTAGGGTAAGCTCACTAAAATAGAGTGGTGGATACCTTCCGGTTCGTATTGGGGTGGTGAAATGTCTCGAGGCGTCAGGCTGACGTAGATCTCATAGAAGTTCAGACACACTCTCGGAGGAAAACTTCCTTTGTTAGGAAGAAATCTTGAACATATAAGGATTTGTGATCGAGAGATTTCAGCGAGTCTTCTTGTGAGATCTCGTTCTGTCGATGTTATCAAGCGGTTAGAGCCCGGGTTGGGGATTCACGGTATTCATGTCTTGTCAAGAAACGTGGAGAGAATGGTTTTGAACTCGGTCATATCGTTAAGGTTAGACCTTGTAGGCTCGGTCACTCATAGAGAGACAGCCATGAGATCGGTCTTGGTCAGGATTCGTCCCTAACCAGCCATGTTTTTATCGAATCTTATTCAGACCCGAGAGTTTGCGCGATCTGCGGCAGAAGTGCTCCCATATGAAGACTTTCACCAGCCGTAGTGTTAGATCGTGGCAGACTCGGATTTGCAACAACGTTTGAGGGCTGGGTTACGTTTTAGAGCTTGTTGAATCAATTTCCATGGGAGCATCAATCCGTGGGTCCAGTTGCTCGTGATATGTTTAGATTGGTTGTTTTGTGCCAGATCTCGTGAGTTATGTTTGTTCAGCACCCATCTCGTTTTTTAGATCTTTAATCATACCTTTTTTACTGAGGATATGATTGGATCATACCTTTTTAATCATACCGTTTTTTAGATCTTTCCCCCCACAAACGACGCCAAAATGTGGATCTAAAAATCAACACTAGAGATTTATGATTGGAATAGGGAAATTGTCGAAGGGTTAGCATATCAAAAATCATACAATGCTTCAAAGAACTATCTAAAACGAATCAAGATTTCCTAATTATTTTGTATTGAATGAAATAAGATTACAAAAAGGTCTCGAATGAGAGTTTACAGTAAGCTCGTAGAGCTGTTTGTGTATGAAAGTGTGTAAAAAAGAGCAGATCCTTACACTAATTCCATCTAACTTCTTTTATCTTTGTCGAGTTCTCTATCCTACATATCTCGTAGGGTGCCTGTTGGAACGATCTCCATGATATTCGGTCAGTTGAGCTGAACTCGGGGTGAACAATTTGACTGGATCAGCTTGTCGGTTAACTTCAATATCAACCACATCCTCTTTACTACGCACTCGTTTTCTAGTTGATAAAATAGATACTGGATAGGTTTCAGTTTGGGTCGGAATGTCTTTAATTCAACTTTGAACATTATCGAACCATATCCAGAATGTGGATTTGGTATCGACATATACAAATAAAAAACTTTATATAAATATTAAATTTGGAAAATGTTATATAACTCTACAGTTGATCAAGTATTTTATATATAGGTAAATATAGGATATACCAAAGTGTTGAGCGTAATGGTAGTATAATAGGTTGGTTTTCTTGTTTTTCAGATTTAAACTATTTTTGATATGCAGTTATTTTTTAGATTGAAATTTTAAAAAGTTCTCCAAATTATAGTAAAATTATGGATCTAAAATCTGAAATTTCCTAAGAATTAAAGAAAAAACAATAATATACATAACCGATTACTGAAAAAATCTGAGTACGAGAAGCTGAAAGATTAGACAACAAGTTTTACGAATTTGTAAGAAATAGGAATCCATGAGATGAGTTACATTTGTTCTGAAAGCTTTGTGGTACCCTTTCTGTGTTATATCTGTCTCTAACCGAAGCGAAGCATTTACGAGGTAAAGGACAAAAGATTCAATCGCTTTCAATTAAGTTATGGACAGGAGAAACCCAACACTAAAGTTGATTGATTACACTCTGAGAATCTGCAGCTGTAAAGATTAAATTCCACCTTTTACAATTTTTCTTTTTAAAACATAAGAACTTTTCTTAAACCAAAAATATATAATATCCTCTTAGCTTTTTTATAACAAAATTAACTTGAATTTAAACAAAACCAAAACGGGGGAAAACCCCTAAATAAACATATTTTATTTTTGTCGGTAATCAAGGGAGATCCAAGTTTTATCGCTTCCCGTGGAAGAAAAAAAGAACCAATAAGAAAGCTGAATTTTTGGGTGAATAAAGGCAAAGTGGAACACTATAACTATACAACCTTAACATTCCCTATTTTGGAAATAAAATTATTAATATATATATAACAAACACTTCTATAGAAAAAGCTTTAAAAAGTTCATGGCGCAGATATGACTTCCATGCCTAGCCACCCACTTTTTCCAATTTCCAACCTTTTCCGTGTTCATATTGTAGGAAAGAAATAGATCAGATCCTTCTAAAAAAAATCATCGGAAATTCATTTATGATTGTATCACGCATATAGTATTGATGTAGGCAGAAAAATCAGGGAAACGAAAACTGCGGCTGATTTGTATAAATAAAATACGATGAAAATCCAATGAAGGAAGAAGTGGAAGCGAGATGATTTATTTTTTTAGTCTAAAAATATTTTTCGCAGTGTGACAGTTGCAAGAATCTTATGATACAAACGATTTGAGATTAAGTATTAAGGAATATTGTCCCACATCTTCGGAAGTTGGAAAGGATCTCACATAATATATAACTGATATGGACCACTCCACTTATCACCAATTGGTTTTAGGTTGGAAGCTCATAGATCTTAATATGGTCTTAGAGCCCGATCCATGCAGTCCAACCCGATCCGACCCAAAGTTGGTCCACTCATCGACAAGCCAGGTCCAAATTGGTGCCGTCGATCCAAGCCCGAGCATTCCGAGATTAATGGCCAAAGGACCATTATCTCGAGGGAGCATATTAGAGAATATTGTCCCACATCGGAAGTTGGAAAGGATCTCACACAATATATAAGTGATATGGGCCACTCCACTTATCACCAATTGGTTTTAGGTTGGAAGCCCATAGATCTTAATATTAAGATCTTTACATCCGATCAAAGAATATGCGAATTTAAAATTTTACGTATACTTTCGAACTTATATATTTTAGGTAGAAGAAAAGTGACAAGAAAGATTGTTGAGATTTTCCGTAGGAGGTGAGTTTTGAAAAGAGAAAACGTTGCTTTTGATAAGCCGAGGAACATGATCACGTTCAACAAATCGCGTAAGATTATAGAGAAGATCGTATGCGGATTTCGTTGAGTTTAGTGGAAGAGGGCTCGGTCGGTTACACTTATAGATAAAAATATTCAAAGAATATTTCTTATTCAAAAAGCGTTTGATTAAATTTAACAAATTAAGCCATTATTTTTATGTAAAATTATTTCACGAAATTTGTTACAAAAATCAACAAAAAATGTTGACAAATGTTTTAAAAAAATTGTCTCAAAAAAGTACATGCACAGGCACGAACCACAAACTAGAGCCAAGCCGGCTGGTCGGCGGCGGCATGCGTGTGTAGTTTCTCTATGTTTTTTATAGACATTTAAACAAATGTATAGCTATATATATATATATATATATATATATTGTTTTAAAATTTATCCAACTTCCAATACGAAATATTTTACCAACTTATTGGTCATCTTTTCACATTCATTCAATTTTAACAAATCAAAATATATTTTTTTAAACTTTTGACCTAACAATTGACAATACTAAAATGTAGAAATAAATAATATTTATATGCAGATGACAAATAGATGATGTTTGTGAAAAAGTTTTGGTTCTTAAGACCATAATATTTTATAAAGGCTTTCACACTATAGTGCACTTTCCATAATATTTATTACAAAATAAGTACTTTGGCATTGTACATTATTTCAAGGGCTTTAATGTCTAATTTGCCATTTAAGTAGAGTGATTTGGGATTATGGTAACTAAAAGCTAATTTTATTGGAGTTCTTTTTAATCTGAACCGTTGTATTCTGATATACTCTCTCTCTCTCTCTCTCTCTCTCTCTCTCTCTCTCTCTCTCTCTCTCTCTCTCTCTCTCTCTCTCTCTCTCTCTCTCTCTCTCTCTCTCTCTCTCTCTCTCTCTCTCTCTCTCTCTCTCTCTCGTTTATCTTTGATTTTTTTCCCTCTCATTTTCTCTCTCTCCTCTCATATCTTTCTCTATTTGTAGGTTTTTTGATAAATATAATATTATATATATTATAAGCTACAATATTTTTTTTTTATATTTTGACATTCATTTTGATATATTTTAGTTTATTTTTTATCTAATCTTGTGGACTTTAAAAAGTGTAGTGTGAATGGTACAACAAAAGAGTATTTACATAGAAACTATACATATAAACATGTCCACATGAATACTATACGAGTGTCCACATATAATCGTACACATAAACGTGTAAATATGAACGTAGGGAAAATATTCGTATGTATAGTGAATATAGATTATCTGAACATAGACTATGCAACCATAAATTATACAAACATAAACACCATTTTACAATCAACATGAACATCATTTTATAAATCGATGTGAATAACATATAGCAAACTCTCGACATTTCTTAGAAATTAGAAAAGATCTTATATATGGTGGGCAACACATCATAAAACATATGTATCATTAATATATGTGCAAGAAAATAGTACATAAAACATAGAAATGTACATTGAAAAAGTGTTTCTATACAAATATGCACATAAACGTGTTGGTATGAATGAGAAAAAATAAATATATAGAGAATAAACGTAGATTGTGTAAACATAGACTATTAAGACATGGACACAATTTTCCAATCGACGTATATACTATTTTGATCAAATCTTGTGGACGTTAAAAATGTGTGGTGTGAATGGTAAAGTGAAAAAGTGTCCACATACAAATGTACACATAAAAGTGTCGACATGAACGAAAAAATAAACATTTATATAGTTAATGTAGATAATGTTAACATAGATTATGCAAATATGGACAACATTTTACAATCAACATTGACACATTTTATAAATTGATGTGGACAATACATCATAAAAACATATGTATCATCATATATATGGAAAAATTAGTACATGAGAAAACATATAAATGTACACTAAAAGAGTATTTACATAAAACTGTATACAAAACGGTCTCGATATGGAATAGAAAAAATAAACATTTACAGAGTGAAAGTAAATTGTATGAATATGAACATCATTTTATAATTAACCTAGATATTGAATACCATTTTACAAATCGATGTGGACACAGTTTAGCAATAACTCTCGGTATTGCTTTGTCCATGTTCTCGTCAATGCTCATTTTAGAATATAATATCCAATATTAATACTAACTCAGTAAATATGAGATTAATATCATAAATATGTTTCATGAAATCTTATAACGGTGGAAATATTTAACTATAATTTGTCCAATATGAATTAATATGAATTATCGTGTTGACATAAACATAGAAAATAAACATTCACTTTATATTATCCACCATATCTGAATTATATGTATCATTAATGACATATTTTTTTAACATCCACATCTAATCCAAAAGTTACAAATATATACCAAAATATATTTCATAATGTGGAGAAAAACATAATATAATATATAATAGAAAAGTTATTTAGTATTTTTGGAAACAAAAATAAATAATAAAGAAATAAGAGAGAGAAGAGACAGAAAAGAGAGAAAACAATAAAAAAAAAAACAAAGGGAGAGAAAGAAAGGAAATCAGAGAAAATTTTATTTGGTTAAGAATTATGGGGTTAATATTGAATGCCTTATAGTGTAATAAAAACTTGAAAAGGTGTCTTAATAATCTCTATTTTATATGAGTAAAATTGGTTTTTAAATTTTTTAATTTAAATAATAACAATTTGTATCTGTATCAAATAAAGTTTGAACCCAAAATATAAAATACAATATTTTTGTATTACCATTACACCACCAATACTAATAATTTTATAATAATTCATATGAATATGGTAAAGAGACGATATTGCAAGTTAGGCGAATGAATGAAGACTACTTTTATGGTATGGTACTCAATTATTGTGGTTATTTTATTTTCAAAACTCTCCATATATGTAGAATAATAAATAATGTTACAATTCAATATTATCAAAGTCTTGATAGTAAAATCAAAAGTAACTTACATATGTATATTTTACCTACATACCAATAATTCTAGTTTTCGAAAATAGATTTTGGTACCTGGTCTTATCTTAATATAAATTTGTAATGAACTTATTGTAGCAGAAATTAATTCTAATATTCTAAACATAATCTGAAACTGTAGTAGAATTAATGTTAGTTCTAGAATTAGTCCAAAATTCCAAATTCCAATAAGGTGTACTTGATAAGAATAGATTGGAATACTATGATTAAAATTTCTACAATCGGTCTTTTTAACACATATACGGAAGTACGAGAATCACAAAGAATATTTCAAGATTTTTTATTTCTCTCATATTCTAAGAACACATATCACAGAGGCAAATAAGCTCGCACGAAATACTGCATAAAAATTAAAAGACAACGGTAAATCTCATATGGTATTAAAAAAATCTTTCAAGTTAGATGAAGATTTATATCAGTTTAGGCGGATTCTTAGTATAAATTAAAGTAAAAAAATAAAAGCATAATCGAGAAAAAGGTATTCTAAAACAATTATAAAGAGAGGAATAAATTAGAAAATGAATAAAAAGACGGGTATATATGAAAAATAACAGCTGGATAGATGATTGTTCGTTTATACTTAAATCAAATGTATCACAAATAAACAAAATTTGCTTTAACTTCAGCACCATTTGAGATAGATTTTTTTCTCGCTTTAGCCAGATTTTCTTTTTGGGTTTGTAATAATTTTGGAATCTCTTGTTTGATCTAGTCTTTCGACGTTTTGTCGGAGTTACGATCTTCGTCTGGATCTCTTCTCCAGCATATATCTCTGATGGCTTCCTTACTTTGTCTGTATTTCTCCAAGTTGTCTGGATGAATATCGTCGTCGTCCACTGCTCTATGGGAAAAGTTAAGGGTGGGAATCGGTACGGACAATAGATTGGGTTTTAACTGTTTTACTTCTAAGTGGTTGATTTGGCAACGTTTTACGGCGGGAGTTGGATCGGCAGATGGTCTAAGGTGAATTTAGAGATTGGGTCCGTCGATTTCTCGGCACCGGTTTTCTTTTCGGTTTGACGAAATTTGCATGGCGATGCTGTTAGAAACCGGATGCGTTGTTTGCATGTTGTGACTGTTGCAGGCTTTGCCACGTGAAGTTTTATTCTCTTGTAAATTGTATCTTTTTCATATTGTATTTCTTCTTGGTCATTTGTACCTTTTGCCCTTTTATGATCTATTAAAACAATTTCCAGACGATAAAAAAAACTTCAGCACGACTTTTGTTTTTATTTTTAGACATAAACGAAAAATTAATTTGATAGACAGTTGACAAATACTCGTTTTATACGCAACTCCATCATCAAACTTTGAAATCTGATATTTATATCATTACAAAAAAAAGTACCCATTGATAGCAGATGATTATAGCTCATTTTACTATACTGCTATCGTTGATGATTTTCAGATACTCGGTTTCCTATCATAGCACTTTATAAACGCTGTCCCCTAATTTCATTAAGCGGGAAGCTGACATTTCAAGACCGCCAAACACTTAAGCAAATTTTCAGCTTTTTTTTCTCTAACCTTCATTTCTCCCCTTTTATCGAAAAACCCTAAGCATAAACAAATTTATCCCTCTCTCATTCACACACCACGAATAGCTTCATCAAACCTGCAATTGGTCTTGTCGCCGTCACTGTCGAACCTTTTCCGGCCCAAATTCCGATCATCTCCGTCGGGATTGAGCTCAAATAGACGGCGAGTATTTCGTACCAGCTGATTTTCTGTTTTTTCTTCCTATAATTTCACTTACTCACTGTATATTTCTTGAATCTTACCTTCAAATCTGAGAGATTTCGAATGTATAGCTGCTCGATTTGGAATGTTCATTGTTTGCATGCCGATTTCCTGTTTCTTTTCTCTGCTTTCAGTTTCGCCGTGTAGATGTCGTGAATCTTAACTTCATCCTTATTTAATTTCGAATGTATTAAGCCTCGATTAGAGATTTCCATTGTTTGCATGTCTATCTTTAAGAGTTTTATTCGCTTTTGTTATGTTCTTATAAAACAACTAGTCAACAAGTTTGCTCTGAATCTCTTTTAGTCTTAGATCCGTGGGCTACAACTCTTCTATTGTACTGATGCTTTGTATTAACTGTTGATTATGGCTGAAAAAATGTATGGACATAATAGTTATGTTTTGACGACAGGATTTCACTTAGTCTTAGACCCATTTGTTGATTAAACCTTTAAACAAAACTGTTAAATGCATGTCGTATGTTATTGGAAAGTCATCCTACTGTAATCTTATGTAACCGAGAACATGAACTGAAATACATTATGTTGTTTCATAGTATTGAAATCTAGTAAATATAACATCATATAACTTCAAGTATTTCTGTTTTGCAAGAGTTGAAGTGTGCGATAATGTGATTTCTGAAGCTGCTCTACTGCTCTTACCATATGACAGGTTAGTACAATCTCTAATTTAAAGTTGTAATAACAATATACACTATGTCTTTATAATTTGGTGTTTGGTTGTCAATTTATTTCGTTGTTAACATGCTGTTAAAAGTGAGACTTAGCACACTGGTTGTGTATCGTATTTTCTGTTATTGAGAATGATTACTGAGACCGATTATAATGAGTTATGTTTAAGCTATAGTTATTTGTGTTTTGGTATGAAATTGATTGATTTTTGTTTGCTAGAAATTTTTTTATATATCTCTGATATGTTAATATGATACTAAAGGTTAAATAAAGCTAGAACTTATAATGGTGGACAAGACATGGGTTCATCTATGCAGGTGAGGATTATAATTGAATAGTTTAGTTTTCAGTAGGAGTTAAGGTCTTTACAAGTTGTTTTTTTCCCTTTAAACTCTGCAATGAAGAGTTGATCCTGCCTATGAGAGAGGAGCTTCCAATTTTGTACGGGCTGTTGCTGCTGTTTTGGGAGGTGTCGACATGATCATATGTCCTTGCATAGACTGCCGTAATATAGATCGTCATCCAGGCAGTGTGGTAGTGGATCACCTAGTAAGACGGGGAATGGATGAGGCTTATAAGAGGCGAGCGGATTGGTTTCATCATGGAGAGACGAACTCGGTGGTTGGAGGTGAAAGCAAATCAAGTCAGTGGAATGAAGAAGTATACGGGCTTTATAGAGCTGCGGATTTTATGGATGAAGACTTTGGTACGAGAGATGCCTTGGGTGAGATTGCAGAGGGTGAGGACAGGAAAGAGGATGAGTTTCTAGCAAAGCTTGCAGATGCTGAAACGCCTCTATATCCAACTTGTGTAAACCACAACAAGCTATCGGCAATCGTCTCGCTGTTCAGGCTTAAGACACAGAATGGCTGGACTGACAAGAGCTTCAATGATCTGCTAGAGACATTGCCTGAGATGCTACCACAAGATAATGTGTTACACACATCACTATATGATGTTAAAAAGTTTTTAAAATCCTTTGATATGGGTTACCAGAAGATTCACGCTTGTATCAACGATTGCTGCCTATTCAGAAAGAAGTTCAAGAAGCTCGATAACTGTCCAAAATGCAGTGCATCTCGATGGAAGACTAACATCCATACTGGTGAAGTGAAAAAGGTGTGCCACAGAAAGTTTTAAGATACTTTCCGATTATCCCACGACTGAAGAGAATGTTTAGAACTGAGGAAATGGGTAAGGATCTGAGGTGGCATTTTAATAACAAGAGCAGTGATGGAAAACTGCGTCACCCCGTTGATTCAGTCACATGGGACCAGATGAATGACAAATACCCTTCCTTTGCAGCTGAAGAAAGGAACTTGAGACTAGGACTTTCAACAGATAGATTTAGTCCATTCAACATGAAGAATACAAGGTATAGTTGCTGGCCTGTGTTATTAGTAAACTACAACTTGCCACCAGACTTATGTATGAAGAAGGAGAACATAATGCTTACACTTTTGATACCCGGTCCACAACAGCCTGGTAATAGCATTGATGTCTATTTAGAACCACTCATAGAGGATCTGAGCCAGTTATGGAACATTGGAGAGCTAACATATGATGGTGTAAGTAAATCCACTTTTACTCTTAAGGCAATGCTCCTCTGGACGATCAGTGATTTCTCTGCGTATGGGAATCTTGCAGGCTGCAAAGTAAAGGGTAAAATGGGCTGTCCGTTATGTGGCAAAAACACAGAAAGTATGTGGTTGAAGCACAGTCGAAAACATGTGTATATGGGTCACAGAAAGGGTCTGCCTCCAGCGCACAGTTATAGGGGAAAGAAGTCATGGTTTGATGGAAAGGTTGAACTTAAAAGAAGGGGAATAATATTATCTGGTCAAGAAATTTTAAAAAATCTGAGAGGTTTCAGAAATGACTTTGGCAATTTAAAGAAGTCTGCAACTAAGAGAAAGAAGATGGAAATGACTTTGGCAGATGCAGACAGTGATGATTTTTCAGAAGAATCAGATGAGGAGGAAGAGGAAGAACACATATTAGATGAGGAGGAGTTGTCAAGATGGAAAAAAAGATCAATCTTCTTCAAGCTGCCTTACTGGAAGGAGCTCCTGGTTAGACATAACTTGGATGTTATGCATGTGGAAAGGAATGTGGCTGCAAGTATTGTGGCTACATTATTGCATTGTGGGAAATCAAAGGATGGTCTTCAAGCTCGTAAAGACTTGGAAGAGCTTGGTATTAGGAAGGATCTGCACCCTAACATCCGAGGGAAAAGAACATATTTACCCGCAGCTCCTTGGTCTTTGTCCAAAACAGAGAAGAAAATTTTCTGTAGGAGATTATTTAACTTCAAAGGCCCGGATGGATACTGTTCAAACATAGCAAGAGGTGTATTATTAGATGATTGTAAGGACGGAGGGTTTAAATCACACAATTATCACGTTTTGATGCAGCAGCTTCTCCAGATATCACTTAGGGATCTGTTGCCTAAGGGCCCTAGATTGAAAATTGGACGCTTATGTGCCTTCTTTAATCACTTGTGTCAACGATTAATTGACAGAGAACAAATTTTGAAGATGGAAGCTGGAATTGTTGAGAAACTATGTACGTTCGAAAGATTTTTTCCTCCAAGTTTCTTTGATATCATGGTGCAACTGACGGTACATCTAGGAAGGGAAGCTCGTCTAGGTGGACCAGTCCACTTTAGATGGATGTACCCATTCGAAAGGTCATAATTCCTTCTCACAACTCGTTGTTTATTTTAACGTTAGTTGTTTTGATGTTAAGATATCATTGTTCATTCTTTCAGATATATGAAAGTGCTGAAAGATTTTTTCCGAAACCCAGCAAGACCAGAGGGGTGTATCGCGGAGTCTTATCTTGCTGAAGAATGCATCCAGTTTCGTAGTGATATTTTGAAGAAGACTACATGTGTGCAAGAGAAACAAGTTAGGAACATTGAATATGAAAGCAACTCAATCCTAGATGGTCGTCCAATATCAGCAGGCATTCAAATCACTCTATCTGAATCAGAGAAGAAAATAGCCCATCTAGCTCTCATACAAAATATGGTTGTAGTAGACCCCTATGTGGAGTAAGTACCATATGTTTATACTCCATTGAATATATTAATATTCACATATGACACTGACTGTTGCCTACTCTCCAATTTGAGCATATGCAATATTTACAAGACTCAAATGTACGATGTAGGCGAGATGCATCAGTGCTATCGAGTATGCATACTCAAAAAATTTCAGATTGGCTTAAAAAACAGGCAAGTCCTATTTGTGTTGGAATGTCAGATGTTAGTGTACATTATTTAGTATCTAACTCACTATTTCCTGTCATAGATACCACTAGACTCAATTGGACATGGAGAAACTTTGAAGTGGTTGGCATATGGTCCACGTAGTAGTGCACGGTCATATACAGGATATGTAGTGAATGGGCAACGCTTTCACACAGCTACTGTCGATAGAAAGAGCCAGAATAGTGGTGTTTTTTATGAGGCTACGGCAGTCTGCAGATCTAGTGCAAGAGACAATTCACAAGTGGTTGATCTGGTGTAATATTACGGCAGAGTAACAAAGATAATCTTATTGGACTACAATGTGTTCTACGTTCCTTTATTCCGGTGTCAATGGGCAGTAATGGGGAATGGAGTGAAGATAGAAGATGGTTTCACACTAGTAAACTTGAACCAGAATCAAGTCTCTTTTTTAAAATATCCATACATATTAGCCTCGCAAGCAAAACAAGTATTCTACTCAAGGGAGGATGAGGATTCTTGTTGGTATGTTGTTATGCATGGTCCCTCATGAAAATATAGTAAAGAAGACTATCAAGATGGGCATGCTGAAATTGGGCCACTACCTACTAATGTGGACATGGATGTTGGCATCAATGTTGATATGGATGAGGATGAAAATGCTTGAACTGATTGTGATGGCATATATGTCTGAAATGTAGTTTCTTGGTCATCTTCTTTATCTCTATGTTAGTTTGTTATTTGACTGGTTTTTTTGTGTATATGAATGTTGTTATGTGTTCTGGTTCTATGTGTTTACTTTGATGCATTATTTAATTGTTTCTAATATCTCTTGTCTGATGTTTCAGGTGATTAAAAATGGGGCGTCCGAGAAAAAAAGGCAGAGGAAAGAAGAAACAGACAGAAGATGAGGTTGAATTCGTCTGTATAGTGGAGCCACATACTGTGGACCAAGTGACTGACGTACCAGACGCTGAAGTATTGGAGCCACAGAATGTGGAAGAAGGGGCGGGTGTACCAAACACTGATGCATTAGAAGAACAGCAGCTTCCAGAGCAAGAGATTCAACCTCAAACAAATGTGATGCCAGACAACGTCGTAGATAATGAGGTTCCTGAAGGTGAGGTTGAATTATCGGAAAGACATGACACGGTCGTTGAGCCTGCACGTTGATAGGTCAGGTTTTATTCCCTATACAAACTGCAAGTGCACAGCAATATCAATGTATTATATAGGGTTATCGAATCCACAGGGACACTGGTCTCAATAGATCAGAACGAAAGAGATCAATACTAGGAAGAAAGCAATTTGTTGTAAAGTAAATAGCAAGGCGAGAAGGTAAATCAGTAGCAGGAATTGGTTGTGAAAGCAATAAACTAAAAGCGCTAAGTCTAGGGAATTCTCAGGAAATCAGACAAGCAGACAAGTCAATCAGTCAGGATCAAATTAAACTCAGTTCTAGAACTCAAATCACGGAATTAGGATTAACCAAATCTCTTTGCGAAAATCCTCTAAGCCTAAGTGCAGTAATCCAAATCTCTTTGCAATTACTAACAGATTAAACCAACATTAATTTCAAGTTCGATATGTTCACAATTAAACTAAACCAAATCTCTTTGCGAATAATTTAATTGCTCAACCTAAATAGTTCAGATTCTAAACCACACTCTCGTGTTGTATTTAGCAACCTAAGATCTAGATTCTAATTGATCAGGTTAGAACTAGCATTAAGCACAATTTAGTTTGAAGAACATTCTAATCATGTGAATCCTTAACTGAATTAAACAAGTCTAGCAAGTCATAAAATCCCTAATGAGAAACCCTAAACTTAACTATGAATCTACTCAGACATGATTAATGGAACATAAATCATAGAAATAATAGATTGCATATAAGAAATTAAATAGATAAAAGGGGTTCGAAATCTTCTCCAAAATAGATGAAGTACAGGATTAGATCAGACCCAAAAGCTCTAAAAATCTCTTAGCTCTAAGTATGAAAGCGTATCTAAAATAAAAGCCAAAACTCTAAATATATAGGCATAATCTCGGTTGGGGCTTCTGTGTAAATACTGGAACTATTCTGGGCTTCTCTGCAAATCTTTATAACTTGTTAAACCGCCGCGTACGGCCCATCTCGCTAGTGTGTCGATCGACACCAAAGGTGTGTCGATCGATGCATGATCATCAAATCGGGCAGTGAGTTAAACTCTCAGCCAAAATGCTCCAAAAGTCCCAAAATACTCCAATTATCTCCAATTAGCTCCAAACCTGATCAAACCTGTAAAAGACTCTAAAATAATACAAAAGACATTAAAAACACATCTATATCATGGCATAAAATGGGTAAAAACCATGATATATCAACTCCCCCACACTTAGCCTTTGCTTGCCCTCAAGCAAAACAGAGAACTAAAATGCAGTGAAGAAGTTTGAAAACTCTTCAGAAACTCTTTTCATCCTAGAAGCAGCAACACTCAGATTCCCCTTAGTAAACCACATGAAAGAATCAACCTGCAGACATCAAGACCAACATATACTTCCCCCACACTTAGCAACTGGCCTAAGTAAACTCCACAATCACATTCACGCATTCAAATTCACCCTACTGACTTCTGCAAGTATTTAAGTGCGGTCTCACCTAAGGAGTATCGATCAAAGAGCACATGGATTCTTACCTTATCAGCTCTAGACCACCATACTATCTTTCTCTAGTCCCTTTCTTCTCTTTCCCTTCCTTAACAACTGATTTTTCCCCATTGGGTATCATTTTATTTTATTTTATCAGTGTTCTTCCCGTTAAGGGGTGTACTTTGGACACATTTCTTGGATGCATAAGAGATAATAGTGTTTGCTACTATTCCCATGACCACTTCGGAGTTACTAACTCATCCTCAGTTTATTATCTTTTTTTTATTTTATGGAAGGGGAGAAGAGAACTAAATATGACAGGTTTACAGGCTGTGTCAGAACTAACAAGGGAATCCGACACAAAGTATACCAAGCCCTTAGGTGAGAAATCTAAGTTAGTATTAAGTTTGAAGTCAGTAAAAGGATCCTCTGATACCTGAAGTGATGTGGGTGTTCCCAGTAGGTTGATCTGTGTCTGAGTTTTCTAATAGTCAGAGATAGATCATGCAACTTCATCCCAATGGTTACTTAAGTTCCTGCAAGTCTTGTAAATCTTCTCATAAAATCATAGTTTCTTACTTAAACAATTTTGACTCAATAAAACAAAAAATTTGAAAAATGGACTGAATCTTAAGAAAACAGAAAGATAAACGTCAGTAGCACCTCCCCCACACTTAAGACACATTGTCCCCAGTAGTGTCAAGCGAAGGATCGGTAAAAAGAAATAAAAATTGTTAAGGCTTTGTTGAGTTCTGTCGGGTTTACCTCTGTCGCTCAGGCATCGATCGTTGCACTAAGTGCATCGACCGTTGCTTGGCGATATTCGTGTATGGTCGATCGTTGCTCAGGACCGAAACGATCGCTGCAATGCGATTCCGATCGTGTTGTGACGATTGACACAGAAGTGCGTCGATCGACGCACTGCGAATCTGTCCGAGACCTGCAATCATAAACTCACCAAAACCAAAAACAAACGTAAAATCCTAACAAAAACACCAAAAATTAAGTAGAAAAAAAAACACCAGTACCTAATGGTGGGTTGCCTCCCACCCAGCACTTGTTTAAGGTCAATAGCTTGACCGGACGAACAAGATTTTTCAGGTAGCAGGAGATCTCGACAGAGACTTTTTCTGTCTCTGTTCAAGTCTCCTCATCCAAGGTGGCGAGTAGGCTGTTGCAGAATGCTCATGTCCAAGAAAAGATGGAGTAAAATGTGCTCCAGGATCTACAATCACAGTGTCATTCGGATGCTCATCATCTGCATCCCTTATGGTGAATGTCTGCCCATCTATCAGTGGTCTTCGCAGCTTATCCATCTCATAACGCAGCGGCTCATCTCCCAGATGGAGGTCTATCAAGCTGTTTCTAACATCAATTACCGCTCCTGCTGTAGCCAAAAATGGTCTTCCAAGTAGCAATGCTTCATCCGGATCACAGTCATATTTCAGCACTAAGAAGTCTGTTGGAACTAAGTAGTTTCCAACTCTCACTGGGATGTCCATAAGGAGTCCTTCAGGAACTCGTATGGACTGATTAGCTAGGACAAGAGAGGTCCTAGTAGGAGTAAAATCTAGCATACCCAGCTTCTCTGCCACAGAGTATGGCATCAAACTTCCAGCAGCTCCTAAATCACACAGAGAGCGCCTAAAACTATCTTCGAAGATAGAACAGTTAAGCACAAAGACTCAAGGGTCTGGCAGCTTCTTTGGGATCTTAGTCAGCAGAACATCACTAATATGTTGAGGAACTATAATCACCCAATCTCTCAGCTCCTCATCTAAAGGCAGCATCTTGTTCAAGTATCTCTGCACACATGGGTGATATGGTGGATCATCAGAAGATGGAATTTCTTCCAATTCTTCACCAATCTCCTCTAGCTTCTTAAGCTCTTCAATTTCCTGCTTAATTACTTCAGACACTGAGGAGTGTTGTCTAATGATTTGCGCATAGATTTTATGTTGAGAAATCTCAGTGACTCCAGAGAATAAGCTATCAAGATTCAAATCTGCATCAATACCATTATCATTCGGCAAGTCTGTCTGTTCACGACATGCATCGATCGACACTAGGTGTGTGTCGATCGTTGCAACACTGCAGTTTCTACCCGAGAGTTTTTCACCAAAATCCGAGATTTCTTCTTCCTTTACCAACTCAGCTGTACTTAGCTCAAATTTTTCACCTAGGTGAGATCCATCATTAATGTACACAGACCAGGCCTTAATATGAGTGTCTGCTACTCCTTTTCCCTTCATTGAGCTGGAAATCTGGTTCACCTGAGTATCCAACTGCTTCATGTGAGTGTTCAGGGACTCAAACTTCCCATTGAGGTCTTCATAGACAGCATCCAACTTCTTGTTGCAGTCCACAGTACTCTTGGTCTGACTCTCCATAAGTTGTTCTATCATTGCTTCTATTCTACTCTCATGAGCAGTGGCTGTAGGAGGAGTCTGATAAGATGAAGATCCATAGGTTCTCTGAGTACCTTGTCCAAAAGGCTTCTGAAAGCCACTTGTCTGTCCAAAACCAGCTGAGCTCTGATTGCCTGTGAAGGCACTCTTCTGTCCTCCATTGAAGAATTTGTTTCCCTGCTGATTACCAAATCTGTTACCCTGGAAACCAGATCCTCCAATGTAATTCACATCTTCTTCCTGAGTGTCCTCCTCAGTCTGAATTACTTCTACATCTTGTGCAAAGTGGACAGCCTTTTTACCAGTCAGGAGATTGCAGATTGTGTCCATTCTAGATCTCAATTCAGCCATCTCTGTATTCTCTACACTTCCACCAGATTTCTTTCTCCTATCATCCATAGTCTTGCAACTGTTGCTGCTCACTAGGTTCTCAATCAACTGCTTAGCTTGTGCAGGAGTTCTGGTGTTGAAGTTTGCATTACTGGAGTTATCCAGCGCAGACTGATATGGCAGATCTATGCCTCTGAAGAAAATACCTAGCAATGTGACCTCAGTGAATCCATGGTGTGGGCAGTCACGCTGGTACTTCCTAAATCTCATCCAAGCAGTCTTAAGTGGCTCAGTAGGACCTTGGGTAAATGTCAGAATGTCCTGTCTGGACTGATCGGAACGCGCATCATCATAGAAGTGACGCAGAAACTCACTCTTCAGGGCTGCCCAAGTAGTATACTGACCAGGTGCCAGTTGCTTCAGCCATGCAGCAGCGTCTCCAGCGAGACTGTATGGAAAGAGCTTGAGGAACAGATAATCTTGGCAGACTTCATCATACTTCATGCCATTAATTAGGTCCTCAAATGTATCAATGTGATCCATAGGCTGCTTTGTAGGATGACCATGGAATGCATTCTGTCTCATCAGTGAGTAGTAGATGGTCTTGATCTCAAAATCATCCCTCTCAAAGCCAGGGAGAATTAGAGCTGACCGGTTTGCATGAAACTCATCCGGTCTGTTGTAGTAAGCTAAGGTTCTCTCATGGACAACCATCTCTCTACCTTGGGCCTGTCTTGGCACTTGGTTCTGCTCCTGTTGCAGTGGCTCAGGAGGGTCATGGATGACATTCCCTTCAGCATCAACCCTTTGCCAAGCAGCATTGTACGGGTTGTTATCTTGGTCTCTCAGAGTACCTTGAGCATCGCGTACTAGAATCAGCCTCTGTACTACCATTCTTTCTCTTCTTTCTCTTTTGTTAGTCCTCTCTAGACGTCCAAGTTCTTCAAGATCGAGATTGATTAGGCTTAAGTTCGGATTACTTCGAGTTTCACGCTTCTGCATAAACTGTCTGTAATCGTCAAGCAACGATCGATGCTAACAGTGCAACGATCGTTTCAATCTCAAATCGCTTAGTGACGATCGACACAAGAGGTGCAACGATCGACGCAAGGCGAAATCGGTACCTGCGACAGAGAGAAAACAGAGAAGAAATCAGTAAAATAAAATAAAAATACGAAAACAAAAACACAAAAGAAAAATTCCTAGTAAAAACCCTAAGTTCGGTCCTATCGAAGACTCTAAGAGTCCCCGGCAACGGCGCCAAAAACTTGATAGGTCAGGTTTTATTCCCTATACTAACTGCAAGTGCACAACAATATCAATGTAGTATATTGGGTTATCGAATCCACAGGGACACTGGTCTCAATAGATCAGAACGAAAGAGATCATTACTAGGAAGAAAGCAATTTGTTGTTAAGTAAATAGCAAGGCGAGAAGGTAAATCAGTAGCAGGAATTGGTTGTGAAAGCAATAAACTAAAAGCGCTAAGTCTAGGGAATTCTCAGGAAATCAGACAAGCAGACAAGTCAATCAGTCATGATCAAATTAAACTCAGTTCTAAACTCAAATCACGGAATTAGGATTAACAAAATCTCTTTGCGAAAATCCTCTAAGCCTAAGTGCAGTAATCCAAATCTCTTTGCAATTACTAACAGATTAAACCAGCATTAATTTCAAGTTCGATATGTTCACAATTAAACTAAACCAAATCTCTTTGCGAATAATTTAATTGCTCAACCTAAATAGTTCAGATTCTAAACCACACTCTCGTGTTGTATTTAGCAACCTAAGATCTAGATTCTAATTAATCAGGTTAGAACTAGCATTAAGCACAATTTAGTTTGAAGAACATTTTAATCATGTGAATCCTTAACTGAATTAAACAAGTCTAGCAAGTCATAAAATCCCTAATGAGAAACCCTAAACTTAACTATGAATCTACTCAGACATGATTAATGGAACAGAAATCATAAAAATAATAGATTGCATATAAGAAATTAAATAGATAAAAGGGGTTCGAAATCTTCTCCAAAATAGATGAAGTACAGGATTAGATCAGCCCAAAAAGCTCTAAAAATCTCTTAGCTCTAAGTATGAAATCGTATCTAAAATAAAAGCCAAAACTCTAAATATATAGGCATAATCTCGGTTGGGGCTTCTGTGTAAATACTGGAACTATTCTGGGCTTCTCTGCAAATCTTCATAACTTGTTAAACCGCCGCGTACGGCCCATCTCGCTAGTGTGTCGATCGACACCAAAGGTGTGTCGATCGATGCATGATCATCAAATTGGGAAGTGAGTTAAACTCTCGGCCAAAATGCTCCAAAAGTCCCAAAATACTCCAATTATCTCCAATTAGCTCCAAACCTGATTAAACCTATAAAAGACTCTAAAATAACACAAAAGACACTAAAAACACATCTATATCATGGCATAAAATGGGTAAAAACCATGATATATCACACGTAAGAAGCAGCGTGGTCCAACAAAGATGAAGGACATAGCAAAGGATCCAGACAGCAGAATACGAGTTAGTTTCAATATGATGGGAGAACCATATGGTCCTGGATCTGCTAAGTTGTCTTCATACTTAGGTCCTTTGGTTCGTGAACATGTTCCTGTCACACTTGATGGCTGGAAACATCTTGGAGAAGAAGTCAAGACTGTTCTATGGAAATCTGCCCAGGTAATAGTTGATTTGAGTTACATATATAGTAGACTTATGTAAACAAATAGAATTCCAATAATCTGCATTTGTGAACAGGCGAGGTTTGATCTTGATGAGGAGTATCAGAAGACGGCAGTGTTAAGGCAAATGAGTTGTCTGTGGAGGTCCTCCAAGTCACGGCTAGTTAGTCAAATTAATGATGCTTCTAATAACCAACAGTGGATGAATTTACGGCCAAAGAACATCGATCCAGTAGATTGGCGTAAGTTTGTAAGGCTTAAAACCAGCCAAGCATTCAAGGTATTCTCATATATGTTCTGAGATTTAAGATAGTCGAGACTAATCTATAAGATATATGATTATTTACTACTTTATTTGTTAGGTTATAAGTGATAGCTACAAAGAGAGAAGACGCAAACAGATTCCTCATACTTGTAGTCGCAAGGGAATGGTGAGACTAACAGAAGAGATGGTAAGAACGATACATTTGTGTTGCTTCATGAAAGTGCAGTCTGTCTAATACTTGCAGTCTGTCTAATAATTTTTTTTTTGGTTGTAGAAACATGAAAGTGCTAACCCATCTGATGTGACAAGGCTACAAGTATGGGTTATGTCAAGGACCAAAAAAGATGGCACACCAGTGAATACTAATGCGGCTGAGAAACTTGTGAGTTTTACAATCTGCCCTTTAAGTAGAATCACTTATTAGTTATAGAAATTAATGAATAAATTACATGAAAACTTGAATATTAAATATGCAGAAAATGGCAGCTGAGCTTATTCACAGTGACAGACCTGAAAATGCAGCTATTAACGGTGATGATGCACTCAGCCAACTTCTGGGACTGGATAACCCTGGACGTATGAGGGGTATGGATAGGAATATGAGTAAGACTAAGTTGGCCTGCTTTGAAGTGAAGAACAAATGTATGGCAAAAATGGAGGAGAACCAAATCCATCTAGAGAAAAAGGTCAATGAGCTGCAAACAGAACTTGCTAAATTGAGAAAACAGGTATACATCTTCTGTCTTCAGATGTTAATATGTTCATGGTTATTAATTGCTTCTTTGACTGAGTTTTTTTCTATGATTCAGAGACAAGAGCCTGAGGTTGGTGAAAACTCAGCTCTGAGAGTAAGTCATTTATCTAAGATAGTGTTTATCTTAATTTATAGTCTGGTTTTATTGAGCACTCAATTTTACGAATAAATATTTTTGTAGAGTGTGAACAAAAGATCTCTACCTAAGTGTGTCTTGATTGACTGGACTGGTGAAAATGACGAAGTTGCCACGGGTCGTATCATTTCTTCTGATCCTGAAGACTTGATCAATGACAGTCGCTTAGGTCCTACAGATATTAAAGTGTTGGTGGAGACATCTACGGTACCAGAAGCATTCCTGTGGCGACCTGCGACTAATATGTTTACAGTTAAAGATGATGTTGGACAGATGATTGCTTGGCCTACTTCTAAGTGTGTTAACTTAGAGCAAGGACTATAAACAGAAGAAATTATACCACTGGTAAGATTTATTTTCATGATTTTTGATTATATATGATTGATTGTTTTCATATTTTAGTTTTTGTCAAATTGATTGTTATTTGTAGTTTTGACTATAATAGTTTGATTGTTTTTCTTTTGTGTGTATACAGGGACCGAGAACAAGTTCTTACAACAAATGTCAGCTTCTAGATTTGTCTTCAAATTATGTTGTTGTTGCTGAGGGACGTTGGCAAACGAAAGAGCCAAAGGCCTTGGTTAATGGACTTCCACTCGGACCAATGGCAGTGAAAGTTTTTCTGGATGTCGTGCATATTCCGGAAACATTTTTATGGAGGCCTACACTTGATATGTCACACCTGGATGATTGTTTAATGTCTTTTGTTGCTTGGCCAGTCACCAAAGTTGTATTCGGAAGCAACTCAGATGCATCATATCAGAGTTATCCTATACAGAAAGATGTATCAGGTGCACAATCTTCAGGAGGGAAAGCATCAGGTGCAACTGGTTTTAAGACTCCTACAGAGACATCTCCAGACGCGGGTACAAAATCTGCAGCAACCATCTCGAAGTCTCCTGAGAACCCTCCATTGGCTTGTCTAAAATCTCCAATCAGGAAAATTCAAATAGGAGAACAATCTCATCCAAGAAGATCTCCGGTAATTGATTTGGCAATGTGTTTTGATTTCTGTTAATAGTCTCTCTGATGTTTAAAGTATGTTATTGTTCACTTGATAGCGTAAAAAAGGAGCTGAAGTTATCAAGGAGAATGAGAAGTGCAAGTTGATGGATATTGGTAAAAAAGAGAGTTGTTGCTGAAGGGCGTGTGCATTCCGTTGACCCGGAACAGAAGGTCCACTTTGTCCGCTTGGGGAATGATGCTGCTAGAGTTTGGGTAGACATTGTGAAGATAGATGATGCTGCAGTTTGGAGACCTTCAGATGAAATTGAGTATATGAGAGATGCACATGGCTCATCTATTGCTTGGACGATTGATAAATTGGTTATCTTCTGAGTTCGACTAACTGTGGTAAGTGTTCTAATTGGTGTGATGCATAATTTGTGATCATTATATATGTTTAAAGTTATAGTAGGCATTACTGATTCATTGAAAATTGTTGAATGTTGCTAGGTGCTGGGGATGAAGAAACTATGGTCCAAGTTAGCTAGTCTTAAGTAGTTTAAACTAGGCTAATGAACTTATCTTGCCTTTTGTACTTTGATTCCAAAACTTGTGTAATGCATGATGTAGTATGTTTTTGGATATCATGCTTTTATTTTCGGATTGTATGAATCTTAAAACTATGTGTAATGCAAGTTGGTTTGGAATCATGTTGACTTTCATGTTTTTTCATGAGTAAATTTTGTAACACAATAGGTAGCATGTTTAACATTCGATATAATAGCACCAAACGAACCATATATCCCAATCATAGCATTAAAAACAGTTGGGTTAAAATTTTACAACATTTTTTGAAAGCTATAACTGAACTAGTAATAGCAATTATAAGATGTCAAAAGCATATACTATGGCAATGTCCAGAACTTATAAATTGATCTAATTTTCGTACCAAGTATAATAATAAGCATATGTAAATGCTATGATAGACCATGTAAAGGCAATAAAATTTTGCTATTATAGAGAGACCAATAATAGCGCTAAATTTAAACTGTCGTATTTTTTTCCGAGAAATCGTTAACGCTATAAAAATATAAACAAAAACATTTATTTATTGCTATCGTTACTAATATATCATAGCATACAAACAAAAAGCTATCGTACGGGTACCATCTATTATAGATGCGGATGTCATATCATTTGTGAAAACGCTATAGATGACATATGATAGCATAATTTTCGCGCTGACAATGAACATATTTGTTGTAGTGTATAGTTTTTTTTGTTAAAAAAATTGTATAGTACATATATGAGTCATATGGCATACAGTTTCTTAAAACGTTTTTATTGGCACATGTGAGAACTTTTTTTTTTGTCAACGATTTCATTAACGGGCCAAGGCCTTATGAAATTACAAATAGGCCGAAGCCCAACAAAGAGATCCGACTAAACCAACTAAGCCCACCTAGGCCCATCCGAAAGATAAGCCTCCACGTGGCCATTCCGTGGTTGAGAAGCATGCACGAAGACACGCGTCGGAGAATGAAGCGACGCCGGAAAGCAGTCGGCGGACGGGGAGGAAGACGCCGCAGAACCGCGCCAGACCAACTCTTTGCAGGAGCGGGAACCATTTGCTGATCAGCACCACCCGAGACCACCGTGAGAACCCTGCAACCAAAAACACAGCCACACAAACGCCACCGAAAACATCCAACCCCAAGAGGCGCCCTTGCTGATGGGATTAAGAAACCCATCGGTAACCACCATATGCTTTCCTCAAAGCGGTGAACAAAAGTGATATTAATCTCGGAAAATCAGAGAAGCGGAAGCGAATCGGGAATCAACGCAGGGAGAAACGGCGAGTAAAGAGAGAGAGAGGGGGCGAGATCATCGGCGAGAGCCGAGAGACCGGATAATCCGGTAAGCTCCGAGATCGGAGAAGATTCAGCCAGCCAGATACATGAAATCGGATTTATTAGATCAAACCCGAAAGCAAAACAAAAAAACCAACCGATCGAAGATGAAGATAGAAGAACGAAACCTGGATCGATCGGAAGCAAAGAGAAGAGATATAAACACGAATCGCCGGCTCGCCGGAGATTCCAACCAACAACCAACGCCGCCCAACTCGATTCTCCAAATCTCCCTCTGAAAAATCTAGGTTTGAGAAGAGGGAAGGAAACGGAGAAAACAAGAGAAATTTCTCTCTCTACAGAGGAGAGGAAGCGGCGTTTGTATGTATTTTTGCATAATCTTCCACATGTGAGAACTTAACTTTTATGGAGGAACATGTTTGAAACCCAAAGTTATTATGTCTTTTTATGCCACTGATTGGATTTTCTTGGTGGCGCACCATTGAGTTGTTGTATTCCTTTGTACATTTTAATAGTTCTTTTATGCATGTGTATTACTATTTTAGTACTGTGTGATTTCATCATTCACACGATAAATAGTAATTTCTAGATCATAATTTATAGTGATTTGTAGTTTTTCTTTCTCTTGCGTAAGTGGCAGTCTTGATTTTTTATAATCGGAAATTTGGTGTTTGAATATTCTCTAAACTCAGATATTTAACGGAAACTGTTCGATTTTTTTTTTTGGAAAAAACTAAAATAAGAAAAAAATTAAAATTCTACCAAAAATTGCGGTATGCATAGAGAAATTACTTATTTCTTTCTTAATTTATATAATTATGATATTTTTATAATCCATTAGATGAAGGCAATTTCACAAAATTATAATGGATTATAAAAATATCTCTATGGAGACCGCTAGTTTTAACCCCTGTTCAAAAACGCGGTTAAAGCGGTCGTTTAATCGGCGTGTAGGCGTTCGACGGAGATCAACCGTCGCGAGTTGGGCCTAGACAGTCAAAAAGTCGGAAGTTTGAAAACCAGTTTTTTTTTTTCGTTATAACTTGAAAAATCAACATTTCGTTGATAGATCTGTGAAATTTGAGTATAAATTCATTAAAAACGGAAGAAAACTGTTCAAAATGGATGCACGAAATGAAAAAAATGTTTGAGAAACGCGGCTGTTAGGGTTGCAGGAGAAGGTGTCTTAAGAGAAAGATGAAGACAAGTTTACTATTTTACCCTTCATTTAGAAAAAGAGGAAAAAACACCAAACAGCGCAGGAGAGGGGTCAAAACCTGGTTCCCAAGAATGGAAGGGGCTATAAAACCACTGGACTATCACGTATTTTTGAATATTCTTTACGATATATATTATATATATTAATAAACGATATAAAACTTTAAAATTCGGCCCCGATTAATCCCCGTGTACTCTCCGACTTTTTCATTAGGCGCTAGGCCCAGTCCAACCGCCCGATTAGCGCCTAGCGCGTATTCGAACATTGGTTTTAACTGGTATGTCAAATGAATAGCAGAATAACGGAATAACTGAAAAATTGTTAACAGGACGAACTGAACTGAATCAAGTTTCTGCAAAAAAAAAATTACAAAACGCCGAAAAACTAGTTTTAGTAGATTAATCACGTTTTGTTTTTTATAGTTATATTTTTAACACGCTAGTTGTATATAGCGGAATCACGTTTTCAATGATGAATGTTACGAATGGTAAAAATAGCGGAATCACGTTTTTAAAATGTAAAAACGTGAATAAGTTATACCATTCATCACCAATGTGTTCTACGCCATAAATTAATTTTGATCAAACATAAATTTATTTTATTATTTTATTTGATTATTCGTAAATACTCTCGGTTGTAAAAACCTGAATTTATATGAGCTTTAAAGATCTAATATCAATTAAAATGTCTACAATTTCGATGATCTCCAGATCTACTTTAAAAATAGTAATGAGGATTTCACAGTTGCAAACCTGAATTTTCCCTAGGTCCTTTGGACGAAATAGTTTAAATTTGAATGAAAAATTTTCGTGACAAAAAATATGGGCATCAAAGATTAATCTAAATTTCTGTTTAGAATGACTTTTATTATTAAAAATGTGTATATAGGCAATATCTGAAGTCGTTTCATCCGATCCGTACCTTTCAAATGAATATCACATCACTGTTTCCATTCATCATACACACAATTTAAGACGATATAAAGAAAGTGGAGAACAAATGTGCAATTTCTTTGGGATTTTGGAAATAATCTTATTTGGGTTTTTTTCATTCGTTTTTGCTTCATCGAATCCTCCTTAGTGGCCAATTTTGTATCGAGTGACTTCGCCAAAAAAAAAAAAAAAATGTATTGAGCGAACAGTAAGACGCTTCCGAGCACACTAGTCTAAATCATTACAAGTTCGCAAGAAGAGTACGTCTCGATAATCTTCGGACTTAATCATGAAATCTAGTAAGACGCTTCCGAGCACACTAGTCTAAGTCATTAAAAGTCCGCGAGAAGAATATGTCTCGTTAATCTTCGGACTTAATCACGAAACCCATTAAAATGCTTCCGAGCACACTTGTTTAAGCTCGTCACAAGTTCGCAAGAAGAGTATGTCTCGCAAATCTTCGAAATTAGTGCTGAAACCTAATCAAACACTTCTAAGCATATTGGTCTTAGTCATCTCACGCCCACAAAACAGAAACCGAAAGAACAACTCCACTTTCGGACGAAACCCTTTCGACTTTCAAAAACTGATTGATACAAGGACAACACAACTGCGCGTCCCCTTGCGGACCCGGCATATCCGGAGATCGGAGCGATCCGGCTCGTATCCAAGCTAATCAGCTCGGAAATTCCGAGATGGAGCTCGGACATTCCTAGCTAACCAGATTGGAAACTCTTAGATGAAGCTCGGAAGTTCGGTGCTAAACAGCTCGGATCTTCAAGGTCGACCATCACCGACTTTCCGAGCTAAACAGTTCGGACGTCTCTGGAGATTCAAAGTAATGCATGACTACATATTTCGGACGGTCGTCACGAACCTCTAGTGTTCGATGAACGATCCGAGCATTGAAGAACACTCAGCAATAACTCTGAATACTTAAAATAATCAACTCGGTTAAAACATCCAAGGTAGTTAGTTCATATCGGAACAATCAATCGTCCAAGGAAAAGAACCACTACATACGACCCTTGTTCTAAAACGCGGGTAGGGCGGCCGGATTATCGCCGGAAAAGCGGTGGGCGGCAAGCCACCGCCGCGATTTGGTTGTATGCGGTTACAAAATCGGTGGTTTCAAAAAAGTTCGTTTTTCTTGAAATTTTGTGACTGAAAACTCATATTTGTTACTAGATTTATCATAACTAAGTTAAATGAACATGAAGTTCAAGTTTAATTCACGAAAATCAGCAGAAAAATGGTTGACGGCGCAAATTAGGGTTACAGACCCGAGCTTGAGGAAGAAGATAACAAGGGTAATTGTGACTTCATTAAACAAAACTAAAAAAAATCTACAAAAACGCATAGGGGTGGCTCGAACCCGTGAACCATGGGATAGCTAGAGTCCAGCGCGGACCACTGCGATAAGTTATATTCTTATGATTCTTCTACAAAAACAATAAATACACTATATGAAACGGTAAACATCTTAAACATTAGGCCCCGATTACACCCCGCTTAATCCCCGATTTTTGGATTAATCGCTAGACCAGGGTTGGCCGCGCGTACAGCACCAAGCGCAATTCCGAACAAGGCATACGACAAATGCCACTAAACCCATATTTCAGAACTACACATCTCCGTGGGACGAGTCGGCAACATCTCCCGAAAACATAGACAGATCAAAATAACTTTCAGCTTCGGCTATCAACCGATCATACTTGGAACGCCATCCTCATCCAAACGAGCTCTTGATCTCAGGTCCGCTTCTTCGGATTCAAACGCAAAAGGACCTTCAGCCTTAAAATCGGCAATCAAATCATGGTTGTTTCTCACACCGACGAACCGACTTTTCCTCTCTACGGCCGACGGCAGTTTAGAGAAGATTTTTCGGAATTTTGATAATTAAGATCCGATCTTCTTAAGCATTTCTTTCTTCCCTTTCTCAATCGCACCCTGAAGAGACGCCTCACGAGAAATCCCCGTTTCCACGAGCTGAGTCCTCAAAACCTCAGCTTCAGTAAATGTTATGTTTCTTTCGGTGTCGAGGGAAAGTATTGCTGCCTCAAACTCGTTTTTCTTGTCTTCGATAGAAGCCTTCAAAGCGGAGACATAATTCACCAAGTTTGCGGTATCAACGGAATGCCTTGCAATGCGAAATTGAATCCTTTGAAACTTTCCATCAGACACGGCGGCATGATGACTGATCGAAGCCCACGCATGCAACAAAAAAATTTGCGATCAAATCAATCAAGTTGTGGGAAAAGAAAATATTTTCTTACGCCGAAGGAAGAAACTAACCCTTAGCATGTATTGTCATGCTTTGACGAGAGAATTGCCACAAATCATATCCTCGTACTTCGTTGGATAGTCTCTGGGATGACGGACGCCAGCGCAGAAGCTAACAACTTCGGCAACATTGGAATACATAAAACTACCGTTATCGGGATCAAAATGGCTCGGATCGGAATTAGGCTGGACTCAGACGTGACGACCTGATCCGACAATTCAGAGAGTGGTACTTGGGGGATGGTTATCTCTTCACCGTCACCTGCGTTGGTACAGGCAAAGGGAATACCTCGCCCAATGTAGGATCTTGACTGACCCATTCTTCAGGTCGTAGTAGTCAAAGTCATGAAGCCCAGTTCCACTATTGAGCAATGCGGAAATCGAATCATCATCTTGAAATAACACATCGTTGTGACGTTCATCCTCATCCACTTGTTCATCGGTCCTCATCGCTTGACAAATCATATCCATTCACCTCGCTTGGATAACACGCTCGAAGGAGAAATGCCTTTTCCAGTTCGTGCTACCATTCTGTAACTTCCCCATGAGGTCGGTCAGGTTCGGTGGACATCTTAGGCAGATATCTTTTTCTGCAAAGATAAGAAAACAAAAGAAAATAGTAAAAGATCGGCCAATAGCGGACATAAACAATGCAAAACCAAACGACCAAATCCGCTACCGAGTTTTCCCCATTTCGATTTCATCAGCAGAATAAAATCCTCTTCAACAGACGCCTCGTCAATCAAAACATAGAAAATGGCGCCTCTATTGACGATCGTGATTTTCAAAATCCGAAACAATTGTCTGATGCGGATAGGGCTTAAGATAATCCTCTTGGCCGCCCTTTATCGAAATCATGAACAACAAGTTCTGAAGATGTAACACTCAAAGATCGACATCACACTCAAAACTGCAGACTAGTATACCGATTAAATGCCGCAAGCTACGAGGAGTAATCTGCGTAAGGGCCCGTCTATGACGCCGAATGTAGCGGACTATGTGCACATGGACCAGAAACCAAAGGAAGCATGATCTAAATGTGGGATTATGTGAGTTCATGGTGTAATTGTCAGGTTACATCCTAGCACATAATCATCTAGGATCTAGGTGATTGCAGTTGAATCATAAACAGATCAGGATGGTTACCTTGTGATTGCAGCGGATTGATCAAAGGAATATCGAGATCTGCAAGAGCTGATGATTACCGGCTCCTCCTAGGTATCCACACGCTTACAAGCTACTGGATCAGGCTGCTAGACCAAGCTGGAACAACAGAGAGAGAGAGGACGGCCAGACCTAAAAAATCGCAGGAGAGTGGTCTTACTGGCGCCTGTGCTCTTCCTTATATGGGCCCAAGTGATTAAACTAATGGCCTATTAGGCTTTTGGGCCCAAGACCCAAATCAGACAAAATAACTGTATTTTGTCTGGCCCAATTCTCTGTACAAATACAGTAAATGCCTTGCATCTTACCGTATTAATTCCATTTAACTTTCCCGTTAGCTATGGTGTGTGACCCTTAGGGATCATACAATACTGGTAATAAGTCCTAAACTTATAGATCATGAGCGGGCTCTAGCAAGTCATCATGATCACCCAGTATTTATGACTTATGTCTGATCTCGACACTTATCATACTTTCTAGAGATAGTACGGTAGATTTCAGGACATTCCCAACAATCTCCCACTTGTACTGGAATCCTACATTCCCTAATCCTTTTGTCTCAATATCTCAATCTGGCATAAGGCAAGATGCGTGTCATCCTTATATAGCCAGACCATGTTTATCGGAACAGATTTGATACTGACAATGCAAACGACTTGGGCAAGTCCGTTTGGGAGTGGCCACTCTCTTACCAGCTATCAAGTCTCCGATTGGCCTAGAGATATTACCTCCGTTAAACGGCAGGGACAAATCCCATCTTGTTCCATCACTATGAACTACACACTTTATAATACACCCAACCAAGGTCCTTATAGCTCCCAGTTACGAAACAGCGTTAGACAATGATCAAAGCGCATCACTCCATGTGCAGCCACATGCATGCGAACTCAGGTCTAAGGACTATACTCTATAGTCGTATATGAGAACCTCTTATGACACAGATATTAATATCTTGTAGAGTTCTCATCAGCGGGCCATGTCCGGTCATATGCTCCCCTACATATACCTATGTGTCGACTTTGATGCCGCGCATCTATGACCCCTCGAAACTTGGTCATAAGTCTCAACACAATCTAGTCTCAAGTGGTTGTTGGTGTTCCAATTTCAACAACCTTCGACTATGGACACTATGATTTATGTCATTTCGTTAAATATGGGGTTTCAGGATCAAGTCTACTCATGTACTTCGATGGCCCATATATAATGACATCAATCATTTTGGAACGATTATTTATATCACAGTTAAAATAATCCAGAAATCATAAATTTCATAAACATAAAATATTATGTTTACATGAACCTTTCAAAACAACTAAATAAAGCCCTTTACAAACTCCCACTGAAATTAAGACTACATCTTAATTTCACTTATCCTACAGCTACAGTCCGCGACTCGTGCTTAGGCCTAAGGAGTGGCTTCGTTAATAGATTAGCAACGTTCTCATTCGTTGAACTTGCTGATCTACTTAACACCTCTGTCATTTATCTCACGGAATAGGTTATACCTACCCTCAAGGTGTTTGGACCTCTGATGTGCAGCTAGCCTCATCTATGCTGGGAATCACATCAAGTTCATTGATGAACTCTTCTTTCCAAACAACCTCTTTCGCCGCTTCCCAAGCTGCGAAATGTTCAGCTTAAGTCATGGAGTCAACAACAGTGCCTTGCACCGCCAGACAGACACAAGATATAACCGGACTGTGACCGGAAATCATCTTTGTCTGTTGGAAACTTGCCTTTCAGACTCTATCGACTTGTAGCACCTCACTTTCTCCGTAAATCAAGAACTTATCCTAAGTATTTTCCAAATACTTGAGGATATTCATTACGTCTATCCAGTGATTCTTTTGCTGGATTTGACTGGTCTTTACTTGTCTTGCTTAACATTAAAGTAATATCAAAACAAGTACGTGTCATGGCATACATGATAGATCCAATTGCCGACGCATATGGAATCTCATCCATGCATTCAAGCTCAGCAGTTATCGTAGGACACTGTTTCTTGCTTAACGTAATGCCATGTGACATTGGCATAAAACCCTTCTTGGAATGCTGAAAACGTGTAGGACTTTGTCAATATAAGAATCCTGACTTTGTCCTATCAGCTCTTTTGGATCCCTATCTTTAGATCCAAAATCCAAGAACTTACGTGGCTTTACCCATATCAATCATAAAACCAACTCCCAAGCCAGTCCTTTACCGACTGCAGCATTGAAACGTTATTTCCGAGAATCAGTATGTCATCGACATACACTATGAGAAATGCAACATCGCTCCCACTTATCTATTAGTAAACGCACAGTTCCACTTCGTTCCTGTTCAAGTCAAAACCTTGACTACTTCAACAGAACGAAGATTCCAACTCCGATATGTTTGCTTCCATCCATGAATGGATCGATGAAGCTAACTTACACACAGTGTAATTTTTCGGAGTCCGGGCTCACTTTCGCTTCTGTGAATTTCGCAGGTTCGTCACTTTCAATGATCATCAGATCATGGCAACTAATCACGAGAAATCACTCTCGGATTAGTGACGGATTCATTCAGATCTGCGAACTTCAGGCTCTACAGGTGTAGATTCTACAGAAATCTGTAAATCCATCCGCTGCTCTCCCTCAACAGGTTGAGCAGCCTCCTGTATTTCTCGAATTTCTTCGAGTTATACTTTTACTCCCACTGTTCTTCTTGGAAAGTAACTTTCCTTTTAGAAAATAGAATTCCGAACAACCTAACTTTGTTTTCGGAATGGACGTAAAAAGTAACAAGCCTTGGTTTCCCTAGGACAACCAGCGAAGTAGCACAACTACAAATACTCAGTAAAGACGAATTTGGATCATTTCCAGTCCACATTCATGTGGTGTCTTTCAACTGATATTGGTGGAACTATTTCAGCATAAACTTAGATATTTCTAGAGCGTTATTCTTAAAGAATATCATGGAAGATTCGTGTGACTCATCTTTAATCATTTCTAGTAAGATCTGATTCTTTCTCACAGAAACACCTCCAGGTTTTCAGGAGAAATGAGCTGTGAAACGACTTCACACTCATTTAGATGATCACACCATCAATGACTTAAGTATTCTCACTCGTGATCTAATCCAGAGTCTCAATACTTCTGTCACTCAGATTCTATACCTCATTCTTGAACTCTTTCGACCATTTCAAAGAATTCTGACTCGTGTCTCATCAAATGAACACAGTCATACTCACTGAAGTAATCAGTAGAGACAATGAAGTACAGGAAATTTTCTCTGGCATTACTGCTCATCGGGCCACATACATGAGTATGTTCAAGGTCCAATAAGCCTTTGGGCCTTTCTCTAGCTCGGCTAAGATGGGCCCTTTGTCTTTTGGTCCAGTAAGCAGAATTCAAGTCTCATAAGATATCCGATCAAATGAGCCCAAAAGTCCATAACTATGGGATTTCTGAATCCGACTTACTCTATGTGACCAAAACATTTACGCCAAGAAAAATTAGGTTTAATTCATCAGATTTAAACCAATTCGGTATTTATGTTACATTTAGGCACTCTTTGGTTTAAGATATAAAACCCATTCCTTGAATAGGGTGCTACAATTAATATTTCATTAAGATCAAAAGAACAAAACTTGTCTTTTATCAAAATGAAAAACATTCAAATTCTTACAAGAAAATGAAAAACAACTCTGCTTAAAGCAGGTACATTGTAGCAATTACTTAATAAAACCAAGCCTCAAAGGCATCTACAAGTGAAAACCCTACGGCTGAGGCAGCATCTATAGCTCCTTCCAGACACGCAGTTCCACTTGCCCTTCCTTCAACGTTCTATTGTTGCTTAGGCTCTGCATATTATAACAAATATCAGTGCCACAACCAGTATCCAATACCTATAAGGTAGAACTTGAAGTAATAACATGAATACCTGAGGAAGCAGTCTCATACATCAACTTCAACTCCTCATGATCTTCCATGAATTTAATGCAATCTCTCTTCCAATGCCCAGTCTCTTTACAGTAGCAGCACTTACCAACGTAAGATGTATCTGACTTGGGCTCAGAAGACACACGCTTGCCATGATTCAAAATCTGGACAACTTTGTCTTCACACTTGTCAGCATTAGGTTTAGTAAACCTACCCTTCTCCATTACGAGATTATACAGGGTACTCTTCACGTTTGGCTCAACTGTCTTGAGCATCTCATGCAGTTCAGTCAGCGTCTTCGTTAAGCCTTTCTTGATATAGTTCCTTTTGAACTTATCATAGCTTGACGGCAGTGACTGCAGAATGATCTCAGTTGCCAATTCTTGGCTAACTGGATAATCCAGATTCCTCAGGTTATCAATGTAACCCATCATTTTACTGACATGAGGACTCACTGGATGATCATTTGGTAGCTTGCAGCTAGTGAGAGACTTAACCAACTGGTATCTCTCCACTCTTACCTGCTCCTGAAATTTCAATTTCAGGCTGCTGATCATCTCTATTGGCGACTCCATGTTCTCATATTGCTTCAGCAAATCTGAGTCCATGGTAGCCAATATCAGACCACGCACATCTACCGCATCATTATAATGCTTATTCCAAGCATCATATACTGCATGAGAGGCATTGGACCCGATCCTCTCGGGGAGAGCTCTCTCAAGGACATAGTCCTTTCTCTCCTGCCTGAGGACTAGCCTCAGGTTCCGCGACCAAGTCAAGAAATTTGATCCGTTCAGTTTGTCCATCTCAAGGACAGACCGGATCGAGAAAGTGTTTTGATTGTTTGTGCTAGTTATAACTGAAATTTAGAGATAAATAGAGTTTTAGTTATTCAGTTCAAAAAGAGTAATCTTAATAACTTATAAGAAAACTCGCATTGCATTCAAAATTTCTTTGTTTAACCTCATTAGAATGCAATGATTCCGAGACCCATGTTCAACCAAAACCAAAGTGGGCCACTGGCCGTCACCCGGAATTAGCTTTACTTGGTAAGCATACACACAGCTAGTTATAACTATATAACTCTCGGTTGTGGATTGGGCCCAAGGCCCAATACACCAGATGTCTCAAGGCCCGGGACTCCCGATGGCCCAGTCAAGGAAACCAATCTCTTACAGCCAAATAATCACTAAAGTCTGGGACTCCCAATAAAATTAGTGACTATATACTACTTTACTTACGCAAAAACAGACACCTCACACTGTAAGCCATATCTGTAATTGAATAAGCGTTAAGTAGCTGACAAGATTGGGCAAGACATCCAAGCTTGATATTGTTTTTGAGGATTTTAGGTTTCAATAGTTTTCCTCCCAAAAATAGAAGATTACTATTTTGGGAAACTTTCCATTTCAGGTAACTTACTAAATATGGAAACTTTCTATTTAGGGAAACCTACTATTTTTAGAAACTTTCTAAATCGGGAAACATTCTTATTTTAGAAACTTTCTAAAATTGAAACTTTCTATTTCCAAAAAATTCCTAACATGCCAAAATTAGAAACTTCTAATATTAGAAGCTTTCTAATTTAATGTTTTATTAAAGTTTTTGGATGGGTCACAAATTATAGGCCCAATTCTTGGCCCAAGATCACAGAATTCCAATTGGCCCAATAATTTGACTTAACCGAGTCGGTTCATTAATTCTGGTCCAAGACCAAATTAACTACTAAATCCAACTGGTTATTTACTAAACCAGACCAGCTCTAAATTATTTGGTCCAACCAAATCAAACTTAGACCAGCCTTCGGTTTAGGTTAAAATTCAATTTTTAAATTTAAATCCGGTTTAACCAGAAATTAAATAATACCAATTGTATTAAATAATTTCCAGCAAACCGCGATTTGGGTTAACCGCTTAAACCATAATTATTCAAAGCTTTGAAACGATTTTGTCTTTTAGCTTAAAGACAAAATCATGATCTTAACAACCATAACAAATCGATTCAATTAACTCAATAAGAGATATTGACTTTTTCACTTATAGACAAAATCAAGATCCTTAATTCAATAATTCGATCGTGATATCACTAAAGACAAAAATGAATTCAACTTGTTAACAATTAAGATAAGCATACGATCGTGTGATCACTTATGAACAACAACGATTTTGATTTTTTTAATTCAACAATCGATCACGTTCACATTAATTAAAGACAAACACGATTTTGACAACCATGACATTAATCGATTCTTAAAATGAAGCAAAGTCAAAGCGATTGTGTGATTCTCACTAAAAGACAAAATCCTCAATAACAATCAACAATCCAAGGTCAACAAGCGATTCTAATGATTATCAAACCAAGTCAACATTGATTCATACCAAGCAATGATACAAGCGATTTCATATTAGGTTGTTTTACAAGTTCTAATCAAATTTCTTAAGCCAAATTCGATTATTAACATTAAAACAACCTAAATATGATCCAAACAGCAAAAACCTAACGACCTAGGCTCTGATACCACTGTGGGATTATGTGAGTTCATGGTGTAATTGTCAGGTTACATCCTAGCACATAATCATCTAGGATCTAGGTGATTGCAGTTGAATCATAAACAGATCAGGATGGTTACCTTGTGATTGCAGCGGATTGATCAAAGGAATATCGAAATCTGCAAGAGCTGATGATTACCGGCTCCTCCTAGGTATCCACACGCTTACAAGCTACTGGATCAGGCTGCTAGACCAAGCTGGAACAACAGAGAGAGAGAGGACGGCCAGACCTAAAAATCGCAGGAGAGTGGTCTTACTGGCGCCTGTGCTCTTCCTTATATGGGCCCAAGTGATTAAACTAATGGCCTATTAGGCTTTTGGGCCCAAGACCCAAATCAGACAAAATAACTGTATTTTGTCTGGCCCAATTCTCTGTACAAATACAGTAAATGCCTTGCATCTTACCGTATTAATTCCATTTAACTTTCCCGTTAGCTATGGTGTGTGACCCTTAGGGATCATACAATACTGGTAATAAGTCCTAAACTTATAGATCATGAGCGGGCTCTAGCAAGTCATCATGATCACCCAGTATTTATGACTTATGTCTGATCTCGACACTTATCATACTTTCTAGAGATAGTACGGTAGATTTCAGGACATTCCCAACACTAAACAAATACTCGTACACCAAAAATAACCTTTCGGTGGAGAGCTAACTCGATTACCGGAAGATGGCACCTTGATCGTCACATTTTTGGGAATTTCGAAATCGCGCTGAAGCTCCTCAATCGACTTAGTTGTGGATAAAGTTAAACCATGGGGATTCGGGATCTCATTCTTTTTCTCGGATGAGCCGCTTTCGTTTTCTACGGAGAAAGAGCCCAATGGCACAAAGCTTCCTCCCAACTAACACGAGTGTTCTCGAACTCTTCCTTGATCGTATCACCAAGCATTAACCATTATCCGGAAACGCGGCATCTGGTCTGGCCGAGGAGCATGGTCGACTAGCATTAGACCTTAGTCGACTGCCAAACCCCGGGAGACTCCCCTTCGGAAGAAAAATTGGCACGACCACGATTCGACGCATGATTCGTCATGCCGCCACGTCCGTCCGCCAAAAAACGCTGCAGAATAGAAGTCCAAACTTGGAAAAGATCCAAGGCTTCAAATTTCACAAGAACGAGGAAGAAAACTTTGACAAAACTGACAAAAGTTAGGAGGGAATTATTGAGAAAAGTTACCTTGAATTATTCTCTTTGGAGTGGAGGAGTGAAAAATGAAGTGGGGAGAATTGAATACTTATAGATTTTACAAAGGTATGGAGCTTTGGGATGATTATAGTTAAATCATTTTGGCTTAAACATGCTTAAGCAACTTATGATGGAGCTGATCATGATTATGCATGGTTTTGAAATTGACTCGCCTTTTCACAAGAAAATTAATTACGGCTAAAAGATCCAAGAGGATCATCATGTGCACGCCGATGGATGCGAGTCAACTTACTCAAGATGTCGGAACGAATCCAACTAGGAAATGCCGTTCCAAAAATCCATCTTGCTTGATGTACTGGACGACGGCCGAAAGTACGACGAACGATTCAGACAATCCGCCGTCGCAAATGGAAGAGCAAAGAAACAAAAATGGCCGAATTGAATCTTTTGAAAATTGTTTTCGCCTTGAATACTAAATAACCTCGACATCATCACACTCGAGCCTGACGAGCTGGGGGGCTAACTGTTGGGGTCAAAATCCCCTCGGCGAAAATAATAGCTGAAAAGCATAGCTAAGAAATCGGACACAAACGTTCATCATATTTCATACGAACGGAGCTTTGTATAGTTAATATTTTATACGAAGCACTTAGTATCGATGACGTTTTGTGTGAACAAGATTTTATACGAAAAGCTTCAAACGGATAACATTTCATACGAAACGGACGAAACTATTTAACAAAACATCTGAACGGATTGTTGGAATTGTGTCCAGTAATCTCGGTACTGTCTCTAGAAAGTAAGAGTATGTCAAGATCAGACATAAGTCATATAATATTGGGGATCATGATGGCTTGCTAGAGTCCGCTCATGATCTATAAGTCTTGGACTTATTGCCTTTATTATATGATCCCATATGGGTCACACGCCTAAGCTAACAGGAAAATGTGTTGGAACGGCTTAGCAGAAGTATGACAAAAGTGCCAGGCATTTGTCGTACTAAGAGAGAAAGATTAATGGGTCTGATTAAATGGGATTTAATCAGATTGGGCTCAAAAGCCCATTAGGGAAAAGAGAAGGCTTTTAATGACTAAAAGCCAAGTCTTTTCTCCCTAACCCCAGCAACCCAGCCGCGAATCCTCTCTCCCTCTGCGCCTCTCTCCTCGTGGTCTAGCAGCCATTCCTGTGATTGCGTGTGTGAACCTTTGGAGGATTCATCCCTCGGTGCATCTATCTGATCTCTGACCTGTTCTATTCCTTCCGCTGCAACAAACAGGTAAAAGGTGAGATCATCTAATGTTTCTGATCAAGAGAACCTAGATCTGTATGTTTAGGATGATCTGAATCTGTGAATTACATCAGGATCAACTAAAAGAATTCCAACAGTGGTATCAGAGCCATTGGTTCTTAGGATTTCTTGTTTTAGATTCATGTTTAGGATGTTTAATCTGTTTAGAAGTGTTTTGAATCCATTACTGATAAGAAAAACACTTAAGAAACTGAATTAAATCCTGAAAAAACATTCGAAATCACAAAAACCGAGCTATATGACTCGGGTTTTGGTGATCGGCCATGGGTCGGACGGTCGGGATGGCCGGTTGAGTCGATCGGCCGAGTGATCGCACGGCGATCGCGTCCGGATCGATCGGCCGAGTGGATCGCACGGCGATCGCGTCTCGGCTGTGCGTCGTCCCGATCGCGTCTCGGCTTCGTCTCGGCTGTGCGTCGCGTCCCGATCGCTCGGCGATCGCGGAGCGTCCGTCCGAGCATCCCGTCCGGCGATCGTCCCGGCTGTCGCGTCCCGTCCGAAGCTGCGCATCGTCTCGATCTCGGATCGTTGACGGCTTGCGGCTGGACGATGGTCGCGAAGCTAGGGCTGACGTGATCGTCACGGTTCAGCAATTCGATCGGTTCGGTTCGTATTGTCGGTTCGGTTCAAAACTTAATTAAAATTAATCATTCTGGTTTAATAAACATATTTAATAAGTTTATTAAGTCTGGTTAAACCAGGATAAGAAATCCAATCTCGAAAGAAATATTGGATTTAGTGCCTAAACCAGGAATTTCTAATTTGATTTGGTTGGACCAAATAAATTGAGAAATTCCGGTTTAGTAAATAACCGGTTGACAATTGTGGTCATCGTAGTAATTGAAACTTGGTTAGACCAGTTTTAATGAACCAGACCGGTTATGTCAATTAATTGGACAATTGGGTCATGTCTTGGACATGGACCAATTCTTGGGCCTCGGGCCAAGAAGTTAAAACAATTGGGCCAATTATTTGAGTCTTTCTTCAGATAAATTTAAAATTTATTTTATAATATTATAAAGTCGATTTTAAATTAAAGTTTCCGAAATTTTATAATTAGAAAGTTTCTTAAAATAGAAGTTTCTGAATTTGCGGGTTTTGGATTTTAAAGAAATTTCTAAAGTTAGAAAGTTTCCGGTTTTAGAAAGTTTCCAATTTTAGAAAGTTTCCGAAAATAGTAGGTTTCCATAAATAGAAAGTTTCCCGAAATAGTAATCTTCTATTTTGGGAATGATTTTAATAAACCTACGAACCTCAAATAATATCAAGCGTTGGATGTCTTGTCCAGGCTATGTCAGCTGTCAAAGCCCATTCAATTGCATTCATGGCCTTACAGTGTGAGGATGTCTGCTTTTGCGTGGGTAAGACGGTTTGTGATTCATAAATGTCATTGGGAGTCCCAGACATTAATGATTACATGACTGTATAGTCCGGTTTTCTTGACTAGGCCATCGGGAGTCCCGGGCCTTGAGACATCAGAGTGGATTGGGCCTCGGGCCCAGATTCACAACCAAGAGTTATATCACGGATATAATTAGCCGACTTAGGGCTTACCGATATAAGCTAAGATTGGGTGACGGCCAGTGGCCCACCTTAATCTTAGTTATATGTGGATCTTGGAATCATTATATTCTATTGAGGGTAACTTATGTTATTGAATATAATGCATGATTAATCATATTAATTTTTAATACGAGATTAGTCATTTTGAACATAATAACTAATAACCTTTTTATTTATATATTTCAGATATGACTACTACAAGCACACAAAACACATTCTCGATCCGGTCTGTTCTCGAGAAGGAGAAGCTGACTGGAACGAACTTCCTGACATGGTCAAGGAACTTGAGGCTGGTCCTCAAGCAGGAGAAGAAGGATTATGTCCTTCGAGATCCCCTCCCCGAGAGGCCTCTTGCCAATGATGCCAGGACTCTGCACAATGCTTGGGAAAAGCATTCGTCAGATGAAAATGATGTTTATTGCCTGATGTTGGTGACAATGACTCCTGAGCTGCAAAAACAGTTCGAAAGTGTATTGTCTCCCATCGAGATAATGGCAAGCCTGAAATCGCTTTTTCAGGAGCAGGCTAGGACTGAGAGGTTCCAGACAGTTAAGAACCTCTTGGACTGTAAGTTGGCTGCGAATGCGGCAGTGAGTCCTCATGTCTTGAAGATGATGGGTTATCTCGATCATCTTCAGAAACTCGACTGCCCAATCAGCCAGGAACTTGCCTGCGACATCATTCTGCAGTCTTTACCTGCAAGCTATGATCAGTTCATTCTGAACTTTAACATGCATGGTTTGAGTAAGACACTACCTGAGCTTCACGGAATGCTCAAGACTGCAGAGCCCAACTTGAGGAAAACCGCCAAGGACCCCAATGTGCTTATGGTGCAAAAGGGCAAGGGGTTTAAGAAATCCTCTGCTAAGGATAAGGGAGCGGCCAAGGCTGTCCAAGTCGCGGACAAGGACACGCCAAAGCCCAAGCCCAAGTCCAAGGCTGGGCCTACTGACATGTGCAGGTTCTGCAAAGAACTGGGGCATTGGAGAAGAGATTGTAAGAAATTCCAGGAAGGTCTAAAGGAATTAAAGAAGAAGACTTTCGAGACTTCTTCATCAGGTATTTTTGTTATAGAAGTTAATACAACTACTTCTGATAATACCTCATGGGTCATGGATACTGGTTGTGGGGCTCATATTTGTACTAATATGCAGGCACTCAGCAACAGTAGAAGGCTGAAGCAAGGACAAGTGGAGCTACGAGTTGGGAATGGAGCGAAAGTTTCAGCACTAGCTGTAGGCACATACTTGTTGTCTTTACCTTCGGGATTGATTTTAGAACTTAATAATTGTTATTTTGTACCTGCTATAAGCAGAAATATTATTTCAATTTCTTTGTTGGATTTGGAAGGTTATGATTTTTCAGTTAAGAATAAATTATGTTCCTTCAATCGCAACAATTTGTTCTATGGTTCTGCCCCTCTTACGAATGGGCTTTACATACTCGATCAATCCGCGCCAATTTATAACATTAATACAAAACGGTTTAAACCTAATGAGGAAAACCGAACGTTTCTATGGCATTGTCGTTTAGGGCACATCAGCGAGAAACGCATCAAGAGGCTCCATTCGAATGGACTTCTTGGCTCATTTGACTTTGAGTCATGTGAGAAATGCGAATCATGCATGATGGGCAAAATGACACGGGCCCCCTTTAATAAACCTAACGAGAGGGCCAGTGACTTATTGGGCCTGATACACACTGATGTGTGTGGCCCAATGTCCACAAATGCAAGAGGAAACTATCAGTACTTCATTACCTTCACTGATGATTTCAGTAGGTATGGATATGTTTATTTGATGAAACATAAGTCTGAATCTTTTGAGAAGTTCAGAGAATTCCAAAATGAAGTACAGAACCAACTTGGCAAAAGCATTAAGGCTCTTCGGTCCGACCGAGGAGGAGAATACTTAAGCCAGGAATTCAGTGATCATCTGAGAGAGTGTGGGATCGTATCCCAACTCACTCCTCCTGGAACACCTCAATGGAATGGTGTGTCTGAGAGGAGAAATCGGACCTTATTGGATATGGTTCGATCTATGATGAGTCACACAGACCTTCCAATATCCCTTTGGGGATATGCTCTGCTAACAGCAGTGTTCACTCTAAACAAAGCGCCATCAAAAGCAGTAGCAAAGACACCATATGAATTATGGACTGGAGAAGCTCCAGTGCTGTCTTATCTCAGAATTTGGGGTTGTGAAGCCTACGTCAAGAGATTGATCTCAGACAAGCTTACACCAAAATCTGACAAATGCTACTTCATTGGTTATCCACGGGAAACCAAGGCTTATTACTTCTATCTACGTTCCGAGAACAAGATCTTTGTTGCCCGGGATTGTAACTTTCTTGAGAGGGAGTTTCTCTCTAAGAAAGACAGTGGGAGTAAGGTACTGCTTGGAGAAATTCAAGATGAACAGGATACTGCTCAACCTAATGAGGAAGAGCAGCAGGAGGACCTACAAGAAATTGTAGAGCCTGAACCTGTGGTACCTGAAGTTCGAAGATCCGGGAGGATCCGTCACGAACCCGAGAGATATCAAGGATTCCTCGTGACTAACTGTCATGATCTTTTGATCATTGATGGTGATGAACCATCGAACTTCAATCAAGCCATGATGGGCCCAGATTCCTCTAAGTGGCGCAAGGCCACTGATTCCGAAATGGACTCCATGTCGGTCAACCAAGTGTTTTCGTTGGTTGACTTACCCGCTGGTGTAAAAGCCATCGAGTGCAAATGGATCTTCAAGAAGAAGATTGACGTGGATGGAAATGTCCAGATTTATAAAGCCAGGTTGGTGGCAAAAGGTTTTAGACAAGTTCACGGTGTGGACTACGATGAAACCTATTCACCAGTGGCTATGATGAAATCTATTCGGATTCTACTAGCAACTGCAGCTTTTCATGATTATGAAATTTGGCAGATGGACGTGAAAACCGCCTTCCTGAATGGTATTCTGGAAGAGGATGTGTATATGACACAACCTAACGGTTACATAGATCCGAAGAATGCTGGGAAAGTATGCAAGCTTCATAAATCCATTTATGGACTGAAGCAAGCATCGAGGAGCTGGAATCTTCGTTTTGATGAAGCGATCAAGCAATTTGACTTCATCAGAAACGAAGAAGAACAATGCGTGTATAAGAAATCTAGTGGGAGCAAGATTGTATTTCTTATTCTGTATGTCGATGACATACTGCTTCTCGGAAACGACGTTCCAATGCTGAAGTCTGTAAAGGACTGGCTTGGAAGTTGTTTTTCCATGAAAGACATGGGTGAAGCCGCATACGTTCTTGGAATTAGGATCTATCGGGATAGACCTAAGAGGCTGATAGGCTTGTGTCAAGACTCATACATTGACAAAGTCCTACAAAGATTCAGCATGAAAGATTCCAAGAAGGGCTTTACGCCAATGGTACATGGCACAACGCTAAGCAAGAAGCAGAGCCCTACGTCGGCTGCTGAGCTTGAGCGCATGAAGAATATTCCTTATGCATCTGCAATAGGATCTGTCATGTATGCCATGATCTGTACTCGTCCTGATGTTGCTTATGCATTGAGCATGACGAGTAGATACCAGTCAAATCCAGGTGAAAACCATTGGATTGCCGTAAAGAATATCTTGAAGTATCTAAGACATACTAAGGATAAGTTCTTAGTGTACGGTGGAAGTGATGTGCTTAAAGTCAGTGGATTCACGGACGCAAGTTTCCAGACAGACACAGATGATTTCCGGTCACAGTCCGGTTATGTCTTTTGTCTGAATGGCGGTGCAGTAAGTTGGAGAAGCTCCAAGCAGGACACCGTTGCTGATTCCACTACAGAAGCTGAATATATCGCCGCCTCGGAAGCAGCGAAGGAAGCTGTTTGGATACGAAAGTTCATTATGGAACTAGGTGTGATACCAGATGCGGCTGAGCCTCTGGCACTGTTTTGTGACAACAATGGTGCTATAGCTCAGGCAAAGGAACCAAGATCACACCAGAAATCCAAGCATGTTCAAAGAAGATATCACTTGATACGTGACATCATTAATAGAAAGGAAGTCAAGATCAGCCGAGTTCCGACAGATGATAATGTCGCTGATCCGTTGACAAAGCCACTCCCAAGGCCTAAGCTCGAGTTCCTGACTGAAGCTGTAGGCATTAGAAACATTGAAATGTAATCTAAATTTGAGTGGGAGTTTTGTGAGCTTTATTTTAGTTATTTGATATGTTCTTGTAAAACATTATTTTATGTTTTAATGAAATTATTATTTCAAGATTATTTTAACTGTGATGAAATAATCGTTCCAAAATGATATAAACCATTTTATAGGTCATCGAAGTAAATGATTTGATCTTGAGTCATCGAAGTCATTTAGCTTGATCATGAGACCCTATATTTGATAGATGTTATATATCATCCCGTCCCCAGTCGAAGGTTGTTGAAATTGGAACATCAACAACCGTGTGAGACTGGATTGGTACGTGACTTATGACAAAGTCTCAGTGTGTCATAGATGCGCGGCATCAAAGTCAGTACATAGGTGTGTGTTGGGAACATACGACCGAACAAGACCCGCTTATAAGAACTCTTCAGGATATTTATATCTGTGTCATAAGAGATTCTTACTACGACTATAGAGTATAGTCCTTAGACCTGAGTTCACATGCATGTGACTGCACATGGACTGATGTACTTTGATCATTGTCTAACGCTATCATTCTGTGATAGCTATAAGGACCTTGTTTGGGTACATCATGAAATGAATAGTTTACAGTGATGGAACAAGATGGGATTTGTCCCTCCAATATAAACGGAGTGAATATCTCTAGGCCAATCGGAGATTTGAATACTGGAAAACGCATGGCCATGCTCAAACGGACTTTCCCGAGTCGTTTGGATTGTCAGTATCAAATCAGAGTCCGATGAACAAGATTAGGCTTTATAAGGATGACACCAATCTTGCCTTATGACTAATCGAGATATTGAGACAAAAGGATTATGAATACAGAGATTCCCGTACAAGTGGGAGATTGTTGGAATTGTGTCCAGTAATCTCGGTACTGTCTCTAGAAAGTAAGAGTATGTCAAGATCAGACATAAGTCATATAATACTGGGGATCATGATGGCTTGCTAGAGTCCGCTCATGATCTATAAGTCTTGGACTTATTGCCTTTATTATATGATCCCATATGGGTCACACGCCTAAGCTAACAGGAAAATGTGTTGGAACGGCTTAGCAGAAGTATGACAAAAGTGCCAGGCATTTGTCGTACTAAGAGAGAAAGATTAATGGGTCTGATTAAATGGGATTTAATCAGATTGGGCTCAAAAGCCCATTAGGGAAAAGAGAAGGCTTTTAATGACTAAAAGCCAAGTCTTTTCTCCCTAACCCCAGCAACCCAGCCGCGAATCCTCCCTCCCTCTGCGCCTCTCTCCTCGTGGTCTAGCAGCCATTCCTGTGATTGCGTGTGTGAACCTTTGGAGGATTCATCCCTCGGTGCATCTATCTGATCTCTGACCTGTTCTATTCCTTCCGCTGCAACAAACAGGTAAAAGGTGAGATCATCTAATGTTTCTGATCAAGAGAACCTAGATCTGTATGTTTAGGATGATCTGAATCTGTGAATTACATCAGGATCAACTAAACGAATTCCTACACGGATCGATCGGACAAATGAACCACTCGACAAAACCTACGGATAGGCAGAAACATCCAAACAGGGTCATTCCGAGCTTAACCAGCTCGGATCCGATCTAAACCAGCTCGGAACTTCCGAGCTAAACTCTGAACATCTCCCTTCTCCTTTTCCGAGCACTAACCATTTCTTTGGAAGTTCTGAGCATAATCCATTCCTTCCGAAGTTCGGAGCTGAATGCATTCCTTGGAAACTTTCGAGCTGGATTTACTTCTAAAATTTTCCGAACGGATATTCCACTTACATCATACGTTCAAACATTTGCCAATATCTTCTTCTCTGGACGCAACCCATCATCGGAAAATTAACATATACGTTATTAGCCATTAAAAATAATTGTAGGATAAAGTCATACGAACTACGAGTTTAGGACCAACCCACAAAACTCGTATTTCCGAGACTTTGGGCCGAATTAAGAAGTCTATGCTCAAACGGACTCGGATCATCCGTTCTCGGCCCATTCGGCAAAATAGGTTAAGCCGTAGAAAGATCGCCTAAGAAGAGGATAAACTCGAAGAAGGGAAGAAGAGGATATTTCCTAGAAGAATAAGAAAATCCGAGCTGAAAATGTAAATCTAAACGAAAATGGAAGAAGACGATAACATGAAGATTTCCGAATATCTTGCGGACGAAGATTCTTGAAGCCGACTTGCCGCAGCTATATATGAAGATGGACTTCCTACGACTTATATATCTCGAAAAACCCTAGCATCTAGACTTCGAACTTTTAAGCCTTTTTGTTCTTTGTACTCTCTTTTTCGATCTATTATCAATAAAATATCCTTCGGGTTCCTATTTCGGTGTGTTTACTTTTGAGTTTTTTGTTCCCTAAAATTTTAGCTCTACAAGTTTTGACTGTGAGTTCCGACTCTCACTAGGTGGTCGGACGGTAGGTTTCTCGAGTCGGTCGAGGCATGCTCCGATGGCCTGGATTTCACCGAGGATTTGGGCGAAGTCGATCGGGGTAGCTTGGTTGTCATCCATGTTCACTGTCCAGCACACTTAACACACGGGTCACACGCAAAAAGAAAGAAAACAAATAGAAATAAACCAAAAGAGGAAAAACAATAACCGCAAACAAGAAAAATGGAAAGTTTCAAGTGTTAGCAAGAAAAGGAAAGATGCAAATTAAAGGCCGATTTCTTTTCTTTTTTTTACAGAAAATAAAATGCAGATAGGAAGCAAGCAGCAATGTAAAGATCCCAATAAGGCAGGTTGATAATTCAGTTAAGCAATAAATTATACAAGAATGAACCAGTTCGATTGAAAACCCTAATGCGACTAAGGCTCTAAATGGTGACCATTTGAAGAACAATGGGAATGAGTAGGAAAAGAACGAAGAGGAATAAAATAATAAGAATTATTGTTCTTTCCCAAATTTGATGAGGAATAGTTTTGCTCTTTAGTTCTCTATGAAAGAAGGAATGAGAAGGAATTATGTGTAAAAGATATTACTTGTAAATGGTGTATTTTTTAAGGAATGAAAGAGAATTCATTGTTCTTCCTCATTCCCTTGGTCACCATTTAGAGCCTAAGTGTGATATGCAGTCGTTCTTAAACTTTCCTAAATGGTTGTACTTCTCTCTTTTTTTAAGATTATTCGAATGCAAGGGAAAAGAAACACAAAAGGCAATGAACAATAAGCAAATGTCAATTGTAAACAAAGCAAGTAAACAAGAAATTAACTTACTCTACCAAACAAACCGATTTATCTAATTTTTATTTTTGAATCTTATGAATGCAAACAGAAACGAACTAAAGAACATAAGCAAACTAAGCACGATTTTTTTGAGTTTTCAGTTTTATGGAAACAAACAAACAAAGACAGAAAGAAAATAGTATAAGGATTAGAGGTAACTGAATGGTGTCACAAGCCTAAGCTCTGATACCATATGATGTAAGAACCGGGGCGGGTCTTAAACTGGGGTCGCATGGCTGGTCGGAGACGCTCTCCTTGCTGGACCGTGGGCGAGAGATGGCCGAAGATGGTACGATGGCGAGAGTGGTCGAACGCAGGATGATAGGCGAGCGATAGAACGAGGTGGTCGGTGGAAGATTTTCACTGGACGAAAGCGCTCTTGCTTAGATTGATGAGTGATTCAATGGAGGTTTTGACAGAGAACAATAACAAGTAACCAAAGATCTTCAAACAAAGGGGAAACCACTTAAAGCTTGAGAGATCGCCACCGTCTTAGGGCAAAAACACTTTAGGTTTTTCTTTCAAATTAGACTTAGTGAATTTAAATTAAAAAAAAAAAAAGAAGAAGGATAAATACCCTATGGTTCGACAATTACATGGGACAAATGGGCCAAACGAAATTGCTAAAGAAAGAAAGAAATAAAAGACTAAAAGAAATAGAAAAGGGGCCGTCATGTTTCATTATAATGGATGGGCCTAGAATTACCTCATTAAAAACCTTGAAGGAAAACCCATTTGGGACAAAACCGTACAAGGAAAAAGAGTATCATCTTTTGGTCCAAGAGGCAGCTCGGTCTAAGGCTCAATGGGCATGATGGTGAATATCATGGACGGTCCGTTGGTCTTGAGCAAGGGCCATTCGGCTATTGGGTCGAGCCAGATGGATAGGCTGGATGCGGTCGTGTGTACTTGTATGTCTCCTGGTCCAATATGGTCTTCTTGGGATAAACAGTCGATATATTGGTCGTTTGGGTCGACAGCTCCGGATGGGATCTCCTCGGTCATCTTCCGAGCTATCTGGTTGAGCAGTGGTTGATCATGGGTCAGCTGGTCCAGATTCTATGTAATATCGTGTATGCTGCTCCGAGTGATCAAGTGTTACATGGCTCAGTTAAACTCGCCTCAGAGTTGCCTTTGTCCTGATCGCATCCTTGGTGTCGTCCTCATGGTCGGGACCGGTTCGGGAACCTCAACCGGGTCCGGTTGGTGGGGTTCAAATGTCCCAATCTCCTCATCAGAACCTGTCTTTGAATAGATTCAATGTTCTCAAAGACTTCTTTAAAGCAAGCTTTAATATTGCTGAAGGTTGATCTATTCAGTGACTTACAACAAATATTTACTGACTTCAATCTTTGATAGAGCGAAAACATTGGTGTGCTTAGAATAATATGAGCTTGCCAGGCTTCTCTCATGTGCGAGTTGTAATCCGGATGAGTTGTAAAGAACTTGAAGAAACTGAACCTTACTTTATGTCTTTCACTATTCATATCCAAGGATATTAGACATTGAGTTGTGCATCAATCATTGCAAAATAGGTTGGGAATTTTTCCAGCCATGCTTCACTAATCAAGGCTTTGTCAAGTTTCCTGTTTTTTGGGTCCTCGGGAGACAAGTTTGACCACGTGTGATGACATCCTCTCATAGATAGATCGAAAAGGCCACTAAAAAGTAGACATTCACGAAAGTCCCCCATACCCTGAAGCGAAATGTTATTGGGGGATAAAGAGAAAATTTTGTATGAGGATAAAACCTGATTAAACTTTTCCATTACAGTCTAAGGATATTATCGTAAGATGGAAGAGGATGATAATTGACGAAGAAGGTTCCACGTAGGGATTCTTTCCTCTCTTCTATTTTGAGCGTAAATCAAAACAACTATGATGGATTCTTGTGTTTTCAGATTAAAAACACTACACAACATAAGCGGAGAAGACTTCAAGTATGTGACAATAAAAAAGAAAAGGATCCCAGACGAGGCTATCCTGCCATTCAAAGCCTCGTCTGAATAGTTTGCCTCGAAATTCCATCCAGGAACAACTTTATTAAAAAATCTCTAATGAATTGTACTGCTTCACGTGTGTTTCTGAAAACCCGCAAAAAAAAGACGATTGGTGGTAAGCCACTTCTTAACTGTCAATTGCGTGTTTAAACTGTTAAGGTCGCAAGTATTGAAAAAAGAAAAATCTTCATAGAAGATCACAAATGGGGCTGCGGCCAAGCAATTAGGCTTAGGAAGAATGGACAGATTGCGAGTGCACTTGTCCAATAAAATTGGAATAATAGCCGAGTTCAAAAGCGGAGGAGTGTTAATGGTAAAAGTATCACTATTGGGGCTCAAAGTTGAGAGTGAGTACAACAACGATATAATTTACTATGTAAAATTTATTGTAAAAGAAGCCATATTCAATGCACCATCTGAACTTTAGATCATCCTATACCATGATAGATAAATTTTTAAGAACTAGGTGAGAGATAGTGTTAAACACATTGTTATTGTGCAATTTTGTGAGTGTGAGTGAAATTGCAATTCAGTGACAAGAATTAATAATATTGACACAAAGATATATCTAAAAATTAATTCAATAGATCATGAGTCTTGACATACAATTTTTTTTATATACCTTAGAAGTTTTTGGTCTTTGATTTACAATTTTCCAGAATGTCTGAAGCTAGTCATTCTTTTTTTTTGGTCAACAACTTATATTAAGCTTAAATAGAGTTATCCCCAGGTGGTACAGAAAGCAGAGCCGACTTGGCTAAATTATCAGCAACAGAATTTTCCAAACGGGAAATATAGAAAAAGGATAGATGAGAGAAGAGAGGAACAAGGCTGTGAATATCCTGGAGGATGCCTGCTATCTCATTCCGCTTCATTCCCAAAGTAAGGGCTTTAATGAGGACTTCAGAGTCCAAAAGGAAAAGAACTTGGCAGAAATTTGCATTCAGACATGCTTGCATTCCAGCCTTAAGAGCCAAAGCTTCAGTAATCAGAGCAGACAAGACAAAGGGTCTAGAGGAACTGCCTGTTAGAATAAAAGATCCTGAAGAATCTCGACAAGTCCAGCCCATCCCCGCTTCAAGCGAAACAGACTACCAGGCACCATCTGAAAAACAAGACATGGAGTTTACCGGGCGGGGGGGTGGGGTTGGGATGCTGGGTTTCATGGGCGGGAGAGATTTATCGAACGGCTGCACAGCATCTTCCCATTGTTTTGCATCCAGTACTAATTTGAGGATGATATCCGAGACTGAGTAGAGCTTCTTCAAACATAAATTTGTTTCTAGCTTTCCAAATGTTCCATAAGAGCCAAGGGAAGAGAGGTGTACTGCACAATCCTGTTGGAGGGAGATTGACTAAGTTTGCACCCAAATACATGAGGTTTTTAGCGTCTGTGATAGGCTGCTCTGAGTCTGATCTGAAGAGGATTGGTGCTTTGTCCCAAACCGAGGCTGCGAAGGGACAGAGGAACAACACGTGTATGGTGGATTCGACTTGGCCGCACCGGCGACAAATTCTATTATCTGGCAAGCCTCTTATACTCAGAAGATCCCCTACAGGCAGGGCATTGGATGCTGGTCTCCAAAGGAAGTGCTGAATTTTTGGAGAAGTATTAACATTCCAGATGTTTTTGAACCAATTGAAGCTTGCGTTGGAGTGGGTATTGGAACCTTTTCTCAGGAGGTTATAGCCTGACTTGGAGGAATATTTACCTTTCATATCCACAATCCAAACGAGTCTATCCCGAGCTGATGTTTGACTGGGTCGGAGGACCTATAGGAGCAATAGGTTCAGACGTTGAAATCCATTTATCGCTCCAGACCTTAATAGATTCTCCCCCTCCTACAATCCAGCCGGGCACTTGCTTGAGGAGATCCTTTCCAGCTAAGATGCTTGCCCAGCCGTGGGATTGATTCGGAGCAGAAGAGCTCTCCATAAAGGAGCATGATTGGCAATACTTGCCCAAAAAGACCTGAGCTAGAAGCGAGTCCGAATTAGTAAGGATGCGCCAGCTCAACTTTGCTAGAAGCGCAGTGTTGAAAAGTTCGACCTCCCGGAATCTAAGTCCACTGTCGCATTTTGGGAGTGTGAGGCGGTTTCAAGAGACCCACGAAGTTTTCCGGATGTCCGGGGAAGAGTCCCACCAGAAGCGGGTGAGGATAGATTGAATTTGCTTGCAAAGAGAGACCAGTAGTTTGAAGCAAGACATGGTATGCATGGGAAGAGCTGCTAGCACAGTTTTGAGAAAGATCTGCTTCCCAGCTCCGGAGAGAAAGTGATTTTTCCAGCTCAGTGATCTTTGCCGGATTTTGTCCACAAGACCAGCAAAAATATCTTTCTTTTTCCTGCCAAAATTATCCGGGATGCCAAGATATTTCCCAATTCCACCTTCCTTTTGGATTCCGAGACAATTCCTTACTCGAACTTTGATAGCCTGAGGAGTTTTGGACGAGAATGTGATTGAAGATTTGTCCACATTTATGCATTGGCCAGAGCTGGCTTCGTACTTGCGGATAATCTCCAATAGTGTTTCACAGCTTTTCGGATTTGTTCTACCAAAGAACATCGTATCGTACGCGAATAGAAGAAGATTAATAAAGGGAGATCGTCGGGCCACTTGAATGCCTTTAAGTTTGCCTTTCCTATGCGCCTTCAGACATAATCCAGAGAGTGCTTCCGTGCAGAGGATGAAGAGGTAAGGAGAGAGTGGATCACCTTGTCGGAGACCACGGCTGGAACCACTTTACCCATTGGAGCTCCATTGATTAAGAAGGAGTAGGAGACTGTGGTTATGCACATCATTACCCATTGAATCCACTTGTATGCAAATCCCATACGCTTAAGAACTTGTTCCAGGAATGACCATTCAATGCAATCATAAGCTTTGCTCATGTCGGTTTTCACTGCCATTGAACATCTTTTTGTGGCTTCAGAGATCTTGAGAAAGTGAAGAGTCTCATGAGTGATCAAGACATTGTCTGAGATGGCTCTTCCCGGAACGAAAGCTGATTGATGTTTAGAGATAAGCTGGTTGAAGTCTGTGAGTGAGGATCTTAGTGATTATCTTGTATCGAACATTTCACAGAGTAATTGGTTTGTACTCTCCCGACTATGATGGAGCCGTGGTTTTTGGAATTAAGCAGACATGGGTATTGTTGATAGCAGAATCGAGATGACCTGAAGCGAAGAACTCTTGGATCTCGCGACATATATCATCTCCAATAATGTTCCAAAAAGCTTTGTAAAATCCCGCAGAGAATCTGTCTGGTCCCGGTGCTTTATCGGAGTGGACATCAAAGATGGCCTTTTTTACTTCGGTTAGAGATGGGATAGCACAAAGGCTGAGGTTCATCTATGCGGTTACTGAAGATTTAACTGCCTCTCGAACTGTGCGAGGATCAGAGCAACCAGTCGAGGAGAAAATGTTTCTGTCAAAATTTCTCAAAAACATAAGCAATCTGAGATTCTTTGAAGACTGCTTGGCCATTTTCATCTTCTATTATTGTGAGTCTGTTTCTAGCTCTTTTCGCTTTGGTAACAGAGTAAAAGAATTTGGAGTTTCTATCTCCACATTGTAACCACAGGATCCGGCTTCGCTGTCGCCAAAAGTTTTCTTCTTCTTTATATGCAGTTTCTAACTTTGAGGTGATGGATGAGATGAGAGCTGGGTCTGGGTTTACATCAGAGAGGGCATTGTCAAGCGCCTCTTGATACTGAAGTATCAACCTCTCACTATTTTCTTTCTTGAGTTTTGACCACTGAATGATTTCATGTTTGCACCTATTTATCTTGCTCTCTACTCTTTCGCTTATGCCGCTTGCCCAGGAGGTTTCAATGAGGTCCCAGATTTCACTATTTGCACTGAGGCTTCGGTCGTATCTAAACGGCTTCTTCCCGCGGCTTTTTGAAGTGTCTAGGAATGTAACCAAAGGCCTGTGGTCAGACCCTTCAAAGCGCAGATAATCACAACGTCCCGATGGGAATATGTCCGACCAGGAGCTATTGGCGAGGATTCTGTCCAACCTTTCTTGGATAAAGTGAGTCTGTCTTACTCCTCGCCAAGATAATTTGTTTCCACTGTGTTTGACATCCCACAGTCCATTGGCTGATACGAAGCTATGGAAAGGTATGAAAGTTCCTTCACGTCTAGAAGGGCCACCACATTTTTCTGAATTCTCGAGGATTTCGTTGAAATCTCCAGCTAGCCTCCAAGCTGAATCTCTTCCGCATCCCAACCAAGTTAGAAGATCCCAGAAAGCGCATTTGTTCTCTTTTTGTGGTGTTCTGTGGATGCAGGTAAGATATAATGATTTTCCTTTTGCTTGCACCCTGCAGTCTATAAAGTTATGAGATGAGTCCAGAACCGTAAGTTGTGTTTCATTATTCCAGAAGAGGGCTAAACCTCCACTTAAGCCCAAGGGGGGAACCAAGAAATGATGATCAAATGCAAATTCACGGAAAGGTTTTAGTACAAAGTCATCTTTATTCTTAGTTTTTGAAAGAAAGAAAGTGCTTGGGTCATAGGATTTTTTTCAAATCCCGGATTCTAGGAACTGTCGAGTCTCCCCCCCAAACCTTGGCAGTTCCAAGCTACTATGGCTAAGGAATCGGGCTTCACGGTTTTTGAAAATCCGTCCGCCCTTTTGATACACTTGGAATCATCGCCATAGCAGGCATAGAAAGATCCTCAGAACAAGGTAATGTTGTTGAGCGTTTGCCTTTATCCACACCGAGCCTTCTTCTTGCTGGGGTTGATAATCTTGATGCAAGGTGTTTTGAGATTCTGGTTCCCTGAAGGGGGCTCCTAGCTCCTCTTCCCTTCACAACTGTTTTTGTAATTTTCCTTTTTGATACTCCCTTTGAGGTTGCAGCTACAGCCGTTGCCGCCTTCACTGCAGCTTTCGATGGGCTTTACCAGTTTGGGGACCAAGTCGATACGAAGCAGGGATTCTCTCAGAGGACTCTGGATCAGCTGGCGCAGTCTTTGAACCAGACCCAAGACGAATTATCTCAGCTTGTTCCCCCTCTGCTAGGTACTGTACTTCTACGTCTTGAAGGCGAGCCACTATTGAGCTAGATAGTCCTGAGGATCTGATATTTTCCTGATTAACAGGTAGAGAGAGACGCTCCACTGCTGGCAGTCTGTCTCGTGTTCCACTATTAACTTCTCCGCTGAGATGGGAGCGCGGAGCAGAGATGGGTTCTCTTGGAGGATTCGGAGGAGGAGTATGAGAGAGCTGGGAGTTTTGGTAATGTGTGACTGAGTCCTGCAGGGTTGGGCGGAGGGAATTGTCTCTGGATCTTCTGGGGGAGACCTCTCTGTATACCAGTCTTGATTTAGCAGGAGCTCTCGCATGTAGACTCTGGTTGGAGTGGGAGGTTCTTGCTGAGACAAATGGATTAGGTCTTTGGGAGTGTGTTAAGTTATCCCTTGGGACGTGACGTGTAGAGCGTCCATAGTGATCAGGTTCTCTCGATAATCCTCTATCTGATGAGACATAGTACTCTGATTGAGAACCCATGTCCCTACCCGAGTAAGTGGAGGGATGACGAGGGATATGTTAAGGTCGAGATTGAGAATTTGATTTGGATGAGTAGTCTGAGGGTCTGTAAGAACCGTTGGAGTGGGGTTCCAATTGACGTTGGTGAGGATCCTCAGTTCTTCTTGGAACAATCTGGGGATTGGCTCCTCCCGTACTGCCATGTACCACAGGGGCTTTTTGTGCAAGAGGACAATCATCATCCTCATGAGAGAGGCAAAGACATTTGGAACAATGTTTTTCAAGTTTCTTGTAAACTAATGTTACCGAGATAATCTCCTTAGTAGGTAATTGAATGGGAAGCTTCTTCTCTAGAGGTTTCAAGCTGTTGATGCTGACTTTAATTCTTCCATTTGGGATGTCTTTGTCCAAGATTGGGCCTAGCTCTTTCCCAATAGCACTAATTGTCCCTTCATTCCAGAAGTGTAAAGGAATACCCTCAAGGCGAATCCAGAAGGAGATCTGACTCAGGAAGGAGCTGGAGACTGTGGGTTCCCATTTTTGAAGCATTACCATCCACCTCTTGTAGTGATATGGAGCTCGTCGGAGGACCGATTCCATGGCTTCTTCCGATTCAAATCTTATTTGGAATAACTCCGGCCCGAGGGCTCTACCGGTAATTTGGCTTTCAAGATTCCAGTATTGAGTCAGCCAATCCACGACCTCGTGGGGTTTCTGGATGGCCGGGTTTGAGACTCGTCCCACAAGTGTGAGCTTGTGTTCTTCAATGAGAGCTTCGATATCACATTGAGGAATGATAACAGGAGCTCTTCGCTGGGAGCCGGACAGTGTCGCCACCCATTTTCCTTTTTCTTCTCTAAAAAGTCTACCAACCATCTTGCTTTGGATCAGAAAGGGTGGTTGCACTAAGTAGGTATGCAGAGAGAGTGAGTGTTTTCAGAAGAGGATCTTTACAACCGAGGAGCTAAAACCAGGTCACAAAGTTCATCACACAGAGGTAATATCTTAAGGTGATAAGGGATAAGTTGATTCCTTTAAGCTTGGGAACCAGAGTCCTTTTTACCAAGGCAAGCTTTCTGAACTTGAGAGAAGGAGTCGATGATAGTAAACATTGACTGGGAAAGGCAGAAAGAGACCTACGAGGTAAAGATACGCTTACCGGAGAAAGAGGCCTCTCGGCTGACCCTCCGACTACGTCGGGGGTGGAATCCGGAGGGAAAACTGCCGGTGAAGGTGGATTTGGTTTGAAAAGTTACTATTTGGGAGGAGAAAGGATAAGAAACCAGGTGGTTGGAAACCAGGGGATACCAGTTCAGGAAATAAATCGGGAAAGTGAAACCACCTCGAAACTAGTGTCTAGAAGCTCTTTTCTCACTCATCACTCGTGTTTTTTTCATGAGGCATGTTTACCTGAAGCTAGTCATTCATAATATCACATTTAAGGTGCAAATCACTCATCCCAAATTGACTCGAAATAATGATTTCCTTTGTAAGGAAAACCACTAGATTTTGACCCGCACTTAGAAAGTGCGGGTTTAATTTTCTTTACAAATTTTACTTTTTATTCATTTTGTTAATAGTAGTTTAGATTTTTAATTATGTAATCTAATTTTGATTATAATTGTTTAACCAACATTATAAACAGTGAGTTAGCAATTTAGTTTTTTTTAAAAATGAATTATGTGTTATTTGGAGGAGATATATCGTAAGGATTAAAAGATTAAAATAACAATTTCGCATTATATATTTTAATCTGTGTTGTATCGTAAGATCATATATGTGAAAACAACTATTGTAAAAGTTATGTGGTATATGTTTAATTGTTATTTTATTTATCTAAAATATTATTTTATAAAATACATGTTGTAGTCGTATATATAATTTTCAAATTTGATGGAACTATCCGTTAAAACTTCATTTAAACATAAAACATAATTTGTCGCTTCAAATATTTGAATAATATAAGTATGGAATCATTTTAATATTTTATTAATTTTAAAATATATCAGCTGAAATTATTTACTATATGCGAATTTTTGTTTAGAAAATTTATAATCGAGATTGGCTAATTAATTTTTCAACCCGTTTAATTAATTATATATTTTTCAGTTTGATGGAAAAACCTGCTAAAAAGTACAATCGTAAAAACATCAACCGTAATATATAAAACAAAATAAAAAATATTAAAATATATTATAAATATATTTTGAATTAAATCATAAATTAGAGAATCTTAATTTATATATAATAGTTGATGTATAAATTATTCATTATATTTATCAATTAATTTGTTTTGATTTTAATTAATTAGGAAAGTGTGACCCATTAGATTTTGGTTGTTTGGTTACATGTTTAATAATTGTCTTGTTTGGAAGCATGGATTGTAGAGATAATGTTATATTCCCTAATTACCCTTAATGAAGGTTACAAATCCTAATAATATCAAGGGCAAATTTAGGGAACAACATTTATGTACCATGGCAAACCTTCCTGTTTTAATAGTACTAGATTTTGACCCGCACTTAGAAAGTGCGGGTTAAATTTTCTTTACAAATTTTACTTTTTATTCATTTTGTTAATAGTAGTTTAGATTTTTAATTATGTAATCTAATTTTGAGTATAATTGTTTAACCAACATTATAAACAGTGAGTTAGCAATTTAGTTTTTTTTTAAATGAATTATGTGTTATTTGGAGGAGATATATCGTAAGGATTAAGAGATTAAAATAACGATTTCACATTATATATTTTAATCTGTGTTGTATCGTAAGATCATAGTTTGGAAAAACCTGCTAAAAAGTACAATCATAAAAACATCAATCGTAATATGTGTATATATATATATATATATTTGAAACAAAATAAAAATATATTAAAATATATTATAAATATATTTTGAATTAAATCATAAATTAGAGAATCTTAATTTATATATAATAGTTGATGTATAAATTATTCATTATATTTATCAATTAATTTGTTTTGATTTTAATTAATTAGGAAAGTGGGACCCATTAGATTTTGGTTGTTTGGCTACATGTTTAGTAATTGTCTTGTTTGGAAACATGAATTGTAGAGATAATGTTGTATTCCCTAATTACCCTTAATGAAGGTTACAAATCCTAATAATATCAAGGGCAAATTTCGGAAACAACATTTATGTACCATGGTCAGTCACCTGTTTTAATAGTATAGACTAGATTTTGACCCGCACTTAGAAAGTGCGGGTTTAATTTTCTTTACAAATTTTACTTTTTATTCATTTTGCTAATAGTAGTTTAGATTTTTAATTATGTAATCTAATTTTGATTATAATTGTTTAACCAACATTATAAACAGTGAGTTAGCAATTTAGTTTTTTTTTTTAAAATGAATTATGTGTTATTTAGAGGAGATATATCGTAAGGATTAAGAGATTAAAATAACGATTCCGCATTATATATTTTAATCTGTGATGTATCGTAAGATCATAGTTTGGAAAAAAAAAATATATATATATATATATATATATGTGAAAACAACTATTGTAAAAGTTATGTGGTATATGTTTAATTGTTATTTTATTTATGTAAAATATTATTTTATAAAATACATGTTGTAGTCGTATATATAATTTGCAAATTTGATGGAACTATCCGTTAAAAACTTCATTCAAACATAAAGCATAATTTGACGCTTCAAATATTTGAATAATATAAGTATGAAATCATTTTAATATTTTATTAATTTTAAAATATATCAACTGAAATTATTTACTATATGCGAATTTTTTTTTAGAAAATTTATAATCGAGATTGGCTAATTAATTTTTCAACCCGTTTAATTAATTAAATATTTTTCAGTTTGATGGAAAAACCTGCTAAAAAAATACAATCGTAAAAACATCAATCGTAATATGTGTATATATATATATTTGAAACAAAATAAAAAGATATTAAAATATATTATAAATATATTTTGAATTAAATCATAAATTAGAGAATCTTAATTTATATATATAATAGTTGATGTATAAATTATTTATTATATTTATCAATTAATTTGTTTTGATTTTAATTAATTAGAAAAGTGGGACCCATTAGATTTTGGTTGTTTGGATACATGTTTAATAATTGTCTTGTTTGGAAACATGGATTGTAGAGATAATAAATCAAATATAAATTGTTTTACAGTTTTACCCTTAATGAAGGTTACAAATCCTAATAATATCAAGGGCAAATTTCGGAAACAATATTTATGTACCATGGCAAACCTTCCTGTTTTAATAGTATAGACTAGATTTTGACCCGCGCTAAAGAAGCGCGGGTTTATGTTTCTTTTAAAAATATATTTTTATTTTCAATTTTTTTTTATAAATTAAGTTTGTTAGCTATTCAATCCAATCTATATTAAGTGAAAAAAATATGATGAGATGGTGCTAAATGTGAAAATAAATTTAATAGGTTGTATTTTTGTTTGGATATTGTTAAGTTATATTTTTAGTAGTTGTGACTCATTGTTATTTTTAATTAATACATAGTTAACTTATTGTTATATCTAATTGGTTGTTTAAAATAATATATTTAACCCGTGATTATGAATTTATAAATAATTTTAATATTTTATAAAATTAACAATATAACAATTGAAATTGACTAATACATATTACTATCACGTATTCTAGTATTCAAAAGCCAATGAATATAAATATTTTTAAATAATTTTTAATGAAAAATTAATTTATATTTCAACGCATTTTATAGTAGTGTAATTATTTTGAAAACTTGTCAAAACAATCTTTTAAAAACAGTCATCTTAAAAACATTAATTGAATCAAACTTATCATATATTTTAATAAAAATATTATTTTTTATTCTATTTTTTCAGAATAAAAATATTTTATATTTATAATTTTATAATAAAGAATAATATTACTTATCGAATTTATATAAAGTCATAGTTAAATTATAGTATATATATGTAGATATAGAAAAGAATATTAACAATACTTAACCCGTGATTATGAATTTATAAATAATTTTAATATTTTATAAAATTAACAATATATCAATTGAAATTAACTAATACATATTACTATCACGTATTCTAGTAGACATTTCTTTTAGTAGTATATATAATTAAATTTGGTTCATCTATTTTTGACCCGTTTAATAATGGTCTAAAAATAAAGATTTTAATGTTTATTTTATAAATCAAAATGTAACTAATATATAATAACCCGTTCATTTAACATTTTGGATCGATTTAAGTTCATTTTAATGTGTTTTTATAATTAAAGTTAGTTAATTCATCTTTTTAACTTTTCTTCCATTTTTTCAAAAAGAAATTGTCTTCCAATGAATATAAATATTTTTAAATAATTTTTAATGAAAAATTAATTTATATTTCAACGCATTTTATAGTAGTGTAATTATTTTGAAAACTTGTTAAAATAATCTTTTAAAAACAGTCATCTTAAAAACATTAATTGAAAAAAACTTATCATATATTTTAATAAAAATATTATTTTTTATTCTATTTTTTCAGAATAAAAATATTTTATATTTATAATTTTATAATAAAGAATAATATTACTTATCAAATTTATATAAAGTCATAGTTAAATTATAGTATATATATGTAGATATAGAAAAGAATATTAACAATACTTGGTTACATTTATTGTAATAGAAAAAATAAAATATAATAGATTATGTTAAATATATCGATTATCAATACTATTATTAGTTTAAACTATTATTTAAATATTATATACTACTTTCTTATTTTAATAATAATTTATTAATTTTAATTATTATATAATTTATAAAATAATTATGTATTAAATTATATAATTATACGTACCAATTGATTTAGTAACTTAATTATGCTTTATTTTATGTTTTAAGTTAAATTTTAGTTAAGAATAATTTATAATATTTATTTTAATATTAATTTCAAAATTAATTATTATTTTATTAAATTTTTGAAAAAGATTTTTGTTAGATATGATTAGGATATAAAAAGGAAAACAAAAGATATTATAAGATATTATGAATAAATCAAATATAAATTGTTTTACAGTTTTACCCTTAATGAAGGATACAATTCCTAATAAAATAAAGGGCAAATTTCGGAAACAACATTTATGTACCATGGTCAAACTCCATTTTTTTAATAGAATAGATTAGACCAAGAGCCATTTGGTTGACATACAAATTATATCGTTGTTACTTTTTTTTAATATGGAATGGTCCTTTCAAAACAATACAGTGCATGATCGCAAGACAGAAATATCCGAACTCTTTTACTACACTCCAGTATTGCATGTTGTAATACAAAATTGGGAAGAGCCATTACTTCTTGTTACATTGGTGTAGACAAATTGACATTAGTTACATATCTTTGGAAAGTGTTATTTTTAGTGCTTTTAATTGTTTTTTTTTTTTGTCAACATAGTGCTTTAATTAAGTGCCAAGTGGTTGTTGTTGTTTTTTTTTGTCTTTTTGGTTATTTTGCCCCATAGTTTGGATTTGAGCCCCCATCATGTTGGGTCTTTTCGTTTCTTCTTAACACCGACACTTTTTTATCATTTTATACTTATTTATTTATTGGTATCTTGTCTTTTCTTCGCTCATGATAGTGAATATCGCTACATTTTGGCTTTTCTGATACAATCAATGGATGGAATGTTTTATTCCCGTTGTTTCCTGCGGAATAATCAACCCACTTTAGTTCAAAAAATATAAATAAAAATAATCAACCCACTCGGTAGTTTAATACTTAATTAGAAAAAAAACTGTATTGTGTCGGTTATATTTACATAATATTAACATGGAATAATACTAGTTACTTTATTATTTATATCTTGTATTTAAACTCTTCATCACTGGTTCATTTCCTGCATCATCTAATAACATATATTTGTTGACAAGAAATTATATCCATATTTGTCTTCTTTTCCTTTTTCTTTTCTTTTTTTTTGTTTTTTTTTTCTGTCTGAGCACTGTAACGTGTGCTTTCATTATGTCAGTCCGATGTTCTCATTCACAATTTTATTACTCTTAATATTTTAAAATTAATTTATTATAAATCATGAAATTATTATATTGATAATTTAGATTCACAATAAACAGCTCGACCTACGCTAAGCTGGTTTTTTCTACAAATTTATCTCCACTAATCTTCATAAAAAAAATCAATTTAGAATTGAAATCTCAAACTTTCTAGTATAGAACCATTAATCAACACTTAATCAACTACTGGACCAACAGACGTCCATTATTACTTCGAATTATATAGGATAAAACTTGCCAAAAAATTAAAAATATTATATAAAAATATATTATAGAACAACCAGTGGCGGACCCAGAAATTTTTTTTACCGGTGTCATAAAATAATAAATTTTTTTTATTAATGATATGGCAACGCAAAACTAAAGAACCGTTGGGAAAAAAAAACAAAGGGAGAAAGCAAACGTGAATAGGAAAATATGAAGATGAAAAAAAAAAAAAAAAAAAAAACAATAAATAAACAAATGGAAAAATGTAAGATGAGGGTTCAATTAATGGCTCGAACGCCAGTTTAGGGGTGTCAACCGTATGACTTTACCATTCCATCTACCAAAACTTACATCATTTTGGCCCAAAAAATATTTATATATCAACTTTACCGGTGTCATGTGACACCGTAATGGCCTTAGTGGGTCCGCCCCTGAGAACAACACTGATCGAATAAATAAAAAATTAAAAGAAAAGAAAAGAGAAAATGATAACGTTTTGGAATAAACTATTAATAATGAATGTTATACTACTTTTTCATGTTTTCATGTTTTGAAAACGTAATTCCGCTATTTTTTATCATTTATAACATTCATTATTTTTACGTTTAAAAAAATGATTTCGCTATCTACAACTTTAGCTGTGTTAAAAATATAATTAAAAAATATGATTAATTTACTAAAAATAATTTTCAGTGTTTTATAGTTTTCTACAGAAACTTGATTCAGTTAAGTTCGTTTGTCAACAATTATTCATCTATTTTACTATTCTGATATTCATTTGATATACTAATCAAACCCACTGATTTATTGATTGTGGGAATAGGAAAAAAAAAACCACAGTTAAAATCGCAATGGAAAAAATCAAACTCCAAGATGAAGCACTGAATAATTTAACATCTGTATACTTTTAATATATTGGCTCGGAGACATATAAACCATATTCTGTAATTGCATTATTGAAATAACATATTATCAAAAAGACGATTGAAGAGTACTTTTTTGTTGAACTATTCGAGAGTGATTAGATAACTGATTTAAAACAAAGTAGTGCCTACTTACCAATCATCATGCGTCTTACATCTCGACAAACAAATTATGTCTAGTACGGTTTATGAACATTCTTCACACAGTACTTTCTCTGTTCGAGGTCATATAAATGTCATAGAAGTTAATTATAATTGGATGATCGCTAATGAGGTTAAGCCAACTAGCTAGATGAGTTAGCTCACTTATGTCAGATTCGAATATAGTTTGGTTAAAAAAAAAAAGTTTAAGACACTGTCAAAAATAACCTACGCAGTACGCACCCCTATTAGACCATTCCCATTGGGGGTTTTTAGGAGAGTTTCTTAAGTAAAAAATTATAAAATATTTGTGAGCCTCACGTGAATAGTTAAGAAACAGGTTCTTAAAATCCTTAGTTAAGAACCTGTCTCTTAACTATTCACGTGACGTGTCGACTTCTTACTGGTTACTTTTTTTTGAATTTTTTTTATGTTTCATCTGAAAAAAAAAATTAAAATAATAATAATTTTTTTTTTTAAGAACCCCAAGGAGATAACACCAATGTACATGCTCTTATATCTACACTTAAATGATTTGTGTTCAAACAGAGTAGAATGTGAATCAAAAGATTTGAGTTTTTTTTTTCCTGTATAAAAAGGTGGCTTTTAATAATTTACGCTTTATGATAACTACGATGTGATTAGAGATTATTATCTATACTATTAAAACAGGAAGGTTTGCCATGGTACATAAATGTTGTTTCCGAAATTTGCCCTTGATATTATTAGGATTTGTAACCTTCATTAAGGGTAAAACTGTAAAACAATTTATATTTGATTTATTATCTCTACAATCCATGTTTCCAAACAAGACAATTATTAAACATGTATCCAAACAACCAAAATCTAATGGGTCCCACTTTCCTAATTAATTAAAATCAAAACAAATTAATTGATAAATATAATAAATAATTTATACATCAACTATTATATATATAAATTAAGATTCTCTAATTTATGATTTAATTCAAAATATATTTATAATATATTTTAATATCTTTTTATTTTGTTTCAAATATATATATATACACATATTACGATTGATGTTTTTACGATTGTATTTTTTTAGCAGGTTTTTCCATCAAACTGAAAAATATTTAATTAATTAAACGGGTTGAAAAATTAATTAGCCAATCTCGATTATAAATTTTCTATAAAAAAATTCGCATATAGTAAATAATTTCAGTTGATATATTTTAAAATTAATAAAATATTAAAATGATTTCATACTTATATTATTCAAATATTTGAAGCGTCAAATTATGCTTTATGTTTGAATGAAGTTTTTAACGGATAGTTCCATCAAATTTGCAAATTATATATACGACTACAACATGTATTTTATAAAATAATATTTTACATAAATAAAATAACAATTAAACATATACCACATAACTTTTACAATAGTTGTTTTCACATATATATATATATATATATATATATATATATTTTTTTTTTCCAAACTATGATCTTACGATACATCACAGATTAAAATATATAATGCGGAATCGTTATTTTAATCTCTTAATCCTTACGATATATCTCCTCTAAGTAACACATAATTCATTTTTTAAAAAAAAAACTAAATTGCTAACTCACTGTTTATAATGTTGGTTAAACAATTATAATCAAAATTAGATTACATAATTAAAAATCTAAACTACTATTAGCAAAATGAATAAAAAGTAAAATTTGTAAAGAAAATTAAACCCGCACTTTCTAAGTGCGGGTCAAAATCTAGTATATCTGTAAAATAAGTATGTTTTAGCTCATTGGCCTCATTGTACATTAGTGTCAATCGTGTCATCATCAATATTGGTGACTGCTAAAATTCACACATGGCAAATCAAAATCGGTGTATGTTCATATCTTTGGTTATAACCCCAACAACAAATATAAAAGGAGATTAAGATTGATGGATCTAACTAAAGGGAGAGTTCTAACATTGGGTTATAAATATGATGGTGAAATTGATAATTAATATTTAATGATTAGACTCTTTTGGTGGATACTGCGTTCGTCTCTTTCAAATAATTGATGAATATCGACAAAACCATGTAGCCAATAAGCCTTTATATTGGTATGTCTTCATGCGGCTGTTACTGTTGTACCGCATCAACCGCGGAAACCTAAACTCTCGCAGAAAATTAAACACATGTCATGTCAACAGTGAGACGAAATAATATTTTGCTTTCAAAGTGAATTCGTTCCACGCAAATGAAGGACGTTGGGATTTGCATTTACGTAAGTAGATTGATGGGTTTTATGATTCCTTATGTGAAGTTGAAGAAAGAAGGTTGTAGAGCAACGAACGATGTTGACCACATTCTCAACTAAACCGGGGCTGGACCACAAATGTGTGATGTGGTCCCGGTTCATCATTTTACCTAAAACGGCAGCTTCATGACGAATCGTAGAAGCCCCATGTGTCACCACACGGTCACGTGACAAAGACGTGGACGTAATCGAACAGATAAAGTACAACGAAACCAAATATTGTCCGGTTTAAGAGTTGACTCATAGATTTTTTATAATAAAGCTTCAATCAACAAAAACCAACCCGTAAAGCTTAGGGGAATAAACCGAACATGTAAATGGAGATGAAACTACGCCTTTCAGTCAGCAGTTTAAAGAAACAAGATTGCACTGGTGAATCTGGTTGCAGAAAGACCAGACAAGACGAGCATCAGTTTATCTTTGCGTTTGTGAAGTCCATCTCTGGATGCTGAGGAATTGAAAAGAAGAGAACCGTTAAGTGTAATAAATAATCAAAGACACATATGCTTTGGTGGGATCTATCGTTTACCTGAGACATGAATTTCTTGAGAATGTCTTGCTTCTGTAGCTCGTCGCTTGTTGGAAGACCCATCTGCTTTTGTCTTTGATCAAACTATCGATACGAAGAACAAAAAAAATTAAAACTTTAGGTGTCACAAAGGAAATAAACAAAAGCTGATTCGAGAAACTTGATTGGATTCTAAAAAGAGAAATTACCATCATTTTCTCAACAGTGGAGCGAGTTTCTGGGTCAAGGTCAGCTAATTTACTGTTCTCTGGTTCAACTTTTTGGGTATCTATTTCAGGTTCACCTTTCACACAGCATTTCCACCACTCCATCTGGTCTTGCTTAGTCAACAGAATTGAAATCATCTTCTGGTCCTCTGCAAAGTACCATTGAGACAATTCTATTGATTATCAACCATAAAATTAAAATATCACTCGAGATTTAGGCATATACCGATATTCCAGTAGCAGTCATCAGGCTTCACAGGTCGGTAGAGCTCTCCCTATTTATTGAAAGTTTGCAAATTTAGCAGAAGCGGATTTAGGATGGCATTTGAATCATTTATGACAAACAATTGCAGATGAACTTACATCGATTATTGGATCCTGGCCTTTGAGACCAAGCTTGAGACGGTTTTTCTTAATCTCACATACAACAGACCTTGATTTAGTACCACTAGGCACTGGAATGTTAACTGTGACCTCCTGGAGAGTCTGGACCCATGAGTAGTTCTCAAGATCAGTTCCATTACCTTTGTTAGGAACTGTAAAGAACAAGAGAAAAGCAATTGTGATTAAAGAGACTTAGTAGAAAGCAGGAGAACGATATTTATAATGGAGTTTTTCTATCACAAATCACAAGAGAGACATCAAGATGTAGAACTTAAAAATCTTCTAAAATGGTTGATGATAGGTTAACACTGATGATACCTCAGAAGTACAAGTATTGAATAAACAGTTCACTGATTCAAACTCCAAAAACTCCTCTCTGATAACTGAACCAAGGATGATATAACACATGATCAAGACCAATAAAACACAAATGTGAAAGTACCTCTCCGTTACTATTTGTTCAACCAGCCTACTCGAGTTCTAATTTCGAAGTATATCAATCAAAGTCCCAAACCTAAGAGCAGATTTACTAGTTTCCAGATTCAAATTAATCGAAAGAAAACGACTTGGTATTTACCAATGGGGCCAGATTCCTGTTTCTTCTCATCCTTGGGCTTCTCCACTTCCATAGGCTCTGAGCTTGAAGCAGCCATAGTCGGCTTCACACTCTCTTTCTCCACAGGCTTAATACTCTCGTTATCAGCTTTCTTCTCCGCTTTCCTCAACTTCTCCTTCGTCGCTCTGACAGCGGCGGCGATCTCCTCCTCCGCCGATGGTTTCTTCAGAAAATCGCTCTGCTCGCCGAGAAAGTCAAACACTTTCTGCAAAAACCCTAATGGGTTCGAAGAATCGAACGTCGCCCTAAATGGTATCATCGAGGGTCGGCTGCTGCTTTCCTCTTCAACTTCGGAAATGATCGCCATAGGGTTCTAGGGTTTTGCTCTACCTACCAGGAGAAAAGGTTTGAGTGACAAAGAAAGGGGGAAATCGTATGATGAATTTCTTTTACTCTTTAGAGGGTTTGACAAGAGGGAAAAGCGTCAAATTCTGAGGACCTAGTTCTTTTATCCTAAAGTCGGACTTACTCATTTTTTTTCTTTATTTGTAAACTGTGTGAACTGTGAAGGGATAAAAGATAGTAAAACCACAATTTTTACATTTATTTATAATCCAACTAGAATAATTGAATATCCTGGTTTGATCTACTTTAGTTAGATCGGATTAAATTGAAAATTCTTTCTAAATTGGTTAAGTTCATAAATCTACAATTTTCTTCGGTTTTTTTCCTTTTCAAACCAATACATCCTCTTTGATTGATTATCAACCCAAATTCGAAGAAGAAAAACCTGTTCGAAAAATTTGTGATGTCGTCTAAAACAAAAAAATTGCGAAAGTCGAAAAGAAAAGAGGATGAATTGATTCGCGAAGAAGAGGCGAATCGCGAGTAGAAAATAAATCTAATGAAGTCGAGGTCGACGAGGAAGTCAATTTGAAAAAGGAATCTAAGGCTGAGGAAGACGAGGAGGAAGAGAATGATGAGGAGAGTGAGGAAGAGAATGAGGATGAGGTAGAGGAAGAGGATGATGAGGAGAAAGTTTCACGGGTTCTAGGTTTAAGGTTTCACGAAGAAGAAAAGAAACGGACCAGTCAACCTGAGGAAGAGGATTCAGAAGAAACAATATATCTTTGGAAGTCAAACACATTATAATTTTGGTAATTATCCCACTTTGAATTTGGGCTGTTAACTTAGTATAGGTTGTTTGATAATACTGGAAAACTGGATTTTAGACATCGAAACCCACTGTGTGTTTATAATTTTGTAATTCGGATGTGTAAAACTTAGTCTAATTTGACATGGTTTGGAAAACGCGCAACTTAGTGATAATTGGTAGAACTTTTCGCAAAACTTGGTAATACTTAGTGGAACGTTTTCGCAAAACTTGGTAATACTTAGTGGAACTTTGTCGCAAAACTTGGTAATACTTAGTCGAACTTTTTCGCACAACTCGGTAATACTTGGTGGAACTTTTCTTGTGTGTAGAATTCAAAGGATGAAACGGAACCAATGCAACCCACGAAGATGTTTTTCTCTCCCACCAAATATATCAAGACAATAAAGCTCTCATCAAAGTTTGATATCGCTAAAGCCGTGATGACTAATTGAAGGAATTCTAGAGAAAGAAGAGTTGCAATGGCTCTATGAGCACCCACAATTCAAACACTTCTTCCACATGGGTAAGAATACAAGCTCCAAATGGATGGGAATGTGGATGCTTCTCGTTAGGACCACAGGTGTAGATAAGAAGATTTAGGTTTGGTTTATTGTCAATGGGGTTCTAATCCGTTATTCTCTTAGGGAGCAGGCACTGATATCCGGGTTAGTCTGCCACTCTTATCCAAACCATTATGAAACCCATGGTGGCTCAGATTTTTGTTTCCAAATATTTCGGAATGAACCGAGTTACATTTGAAGAAGTTGAGAAGAAGTTCCCAACTCTGGAAGGAAAACAAAACTTTCTAAGGATCGTTTGAAGATGGCAGTCTTGTACTTCTTATCCAATGTGATCATTAAGAAGAAGAAGACAGGAAAATGTGCACCTTCTGTAGAAAGTTTCTTCCTCAGAGCCATAGAGGATCTTGAGATGTGCAAAACATTTTTCGTGGGGGCGTTTGTCATTCGAGGAGAATATCAAAGATATCTTGAACTTCATGGACTATTCCGGAGGAGTGGTGCAGTCTTCATGGGTATTTCCTGCATGTATTGTTCATTTGGAGGTAACAATATTTGTATAATCATTTTTAATTGTTTTTAGTTATTTTAGTTGTCCGATTTGGCACAAAGTTAACTGTTTGAATTATCTTGTATTGTAGCTCCTAGCATTTGAGGCCATTCCAGTTTTGAAGAACCATTTCCGAGAAAATGTTCAAGGTGCAGATGATGATTGTCCGCGTACGTGTAATATAAGGTACAAAATTGTTGGGAAGAAGGGTTTTAGTATTTCAGATATACATGATAAACTTGACACTACGAAGGTTAGTACATATCATACTTATTAATATGTTTTCTTAAATTCATGTATAATTGAGGTTGTTTTGAAATTGTGTCTTCTTACATTTGCAGGAGATTCAAAGTGTTTTGGAGCCATCTCCCAAGGACCTAGATCTTTTAAGGAGAACCATGGATGTTAAAATTGGCTGGAATGATGTGGATGATCATATCATTGATGGTTGGAACAAGCTTCTGATTAAGGAAAAGAAAACAATCTGGTTTGAAGAGCTTTTCAACCAAGATGTGGCTGCTCGTGCGTCTCAGGCAAATGCTCAAGAGGATTGTCTGCTATTCAGGATGCGGCTAGGACGCATGAGGCTGGGAAGCATCCGAAAGAGACTCCTGATGTTGGTAATGCTACTGATATGCATAAATTTATCAAGGACGGATTGTTTGACATAGAATTTTGACTAGTGATGTTTTGTGAAAATAAGTTTAAGGAATTGTCTAAGAAGGTTGATGGTAGACTATCAGCTATGGAATCAGAGGTGAATGCACTTGGAGGTAGACTAGGTAACAACGGAAAAGGTGGTTTAGATGGGGTGTGAAGGAGACGGACCCAAAAGAGACCGAGGAGAAAGCTGATGATGGTGATGATCAAGAGGTTGAGTGTGATGCTCAAGGGGAAACAGTCAAAACATGGATGTTGGTAAGGTTGGGGATGGTGTGGATGTTATAGGCATGGACGGTGAGGCTAGTGGTGCTAAGGAGAAAGAGGAAAGAAAGGGAAGAAAGAAAGCCAGTAAGAAGAAGGAGAAGAAAGGCAAAGAGAAGAAGGAGAAAAAATGATCCGAGGAAGAGAAGAAAGAATCTGAGGAAGAGAGGAAAGGATCCGAGGAGGAGAAGAAATATCCGAAGAAGAGAAGAAAGGATCCGAGAAGAAAGAGGAAACTAAAGAAACGAAGAGAGCGGTAGAACCAATTGAGGAAGCGCCTACAAAAAGGGTGAAGCTTATAAGGAAGGGAAAGGGGAAAGGGTCTGCAATCGGATAAGAGTCCTGTGATTACTAGGGGGAAAAACGTGGAAACCAACCCACCTGCTGATGAATCGACCCAACCAAAGTAAAGTTGAATGTTTGAATTATGATATCTTGTAGAACTTAGTTATGTTTGAATTATGCTTTGGTGTAAGGTAAGGTCGGATTTAATTATGCTTGGTACCTATTATCGTTAATTATATTTTGGTTATTAATACTTTGGTTATGTATACATTTGTTTTTTATACTTTGGTTAAAATGGTAAAACTATGAACAAATTTACAGCAACAAAATACTAAGTTTTACCAAATTCTGCCTTGTTTTACCATCTCGATTGCATCATTCATTCTAAACTTTTACAAGTGCAATTAAAACAATATGAAAATAAAACAACCAATAAGTCCTACTAAACATAGAAATCAAACATAGAATTCAAACATAGAAATCATACAAGATAATTAAGTTTTAGAAATCACACATAGATAACTAAGTCTTAGAAATTCAGGTAAACCACATTACACCCCAAAAACACCTCTCACAGTAGCAACCAACTCTTTTAGCTTGGCAATCTCTTCGATATTGCTTTTAATTTTCTCTTGCATGCCTTCAATCGTTGATACGATCAGGTTTTAATCCCTAGATCTACACTGCAAGTGCACAGACGTGAACTAGTAGTATATAGGGTATCGAATCCACATAGACTCTAGATTCTTGCGATAGATTGTAGAACGTCGAATTAAGCTAGGTAAAGCAGTATGGAAGCAGTAAATCAAGCAGAAAAGTAAATCAAGCGGTTTTGTAAGCAATCAAACAAAGCGTCAGGTCAAGGGAGTTCTCAGGAAATCAAGAACATAGGCTAATCAATCAATCAAGATCTAATTAAGAACTGTTCTAGAACTAGAATCACAGAACTATAACAGACCAACTTTCGTTGTGAATATTATCTATGTCTAACAACCTAGCAAGCCAACTTTCGTTGCGAATCCTAGAGTTTCTAAACAAGCATTAATCTCAGGTTCTTTCGTTCACAATTCTCCTAAACCAAATTTTTTTGCGAATAGTCAAATTGCTCATCTAAGTTCTTTCTAGTTAATTAATCAACTTTCGTTGCAGAAATCAACCTAACATCAATAATCTAAGTGGCCAATTCAGATCAAGCATTAAGGACAATCCTAGATGAAGAACTAACAGATATGAATCCCTACAGATTTATCAACCTATAATTCCATGAAATCCCTTGTGAGAATCCCTAAACCTAACAGGTAAACTACTCAGACATGGCAATTGAAGCAAAAGACATGATGAATAGAAAACCAAATATCATAAAAGAGAAACAAACATTATGAGTTCCAAATCTCTCTCTCTCTCTGAATAAAAGAATGCGTAAGTAAAGCGTAGCCTAAACAAGTGGCTAAAAACCCTAATATATAGTCTAAAACACGTCTGGGGCCTTTTTGCAAATCTGGGAAGTTTCTGGGCAAAAACAGTAATTTTTGGATTTTTGTGCGCAGAACCCTGAAATCACCTTGCATCGACCGTTGCAAGGCGATTTCGGAGCCAGCGAACTCTGTGAAACCTCTAAATTGTGCAGAATTGCTCTAAATGCTCCCAGAACGTCCAATTGAGCTCCAAATGTGCCTAAACCTGTAAAACACCTGAAAAGACTCCAAAACACATAGAAAGACTCGATAACAAAGACATATACCATGGTTAAAACCCCTAAAATCCATGGTATATCAACTCCCTATACTTAGCCTTTGCTTGCCCTCAAGCAAAACAGAGAACTAGAATATGGTGAAGAGGTTTGAAAACTTTCAGAAACTCTTTTCATCTTAGAAGCAACAACACTCAATTTCCCCTTAGTATGCCACATGAAAGATTCACCTGCAAGACATCAAGATCAACATGTACTTCCCCCACACTTAGCAACTATCCTAAGTAAACTCCACAATCAATCCAAAGCAATTCAAATTCACCCTACTGACTTCTATAAGCTATTAAGTGCGGTCTCACCTAAGGATTATCGATCAAAGGGCACATGGATTCTTACTCTGTTAGCTCTAGACCACCATACTATCTTTTTCTGGTTCCTTTCTTCTCTTTTCCCTTCCTTAGCAACTGATTTTTCCCCATTGGGTATCATTTTTTTTTTATCAGTGCTCTTCCTGTTATGGGGTGTACTTTGGACACATTCCATGGATGCACAGGAGGTAATAGTGGTAGCTACCACTCCCGCGACCACTTCGGAGCTACTAGCTCATCCTCAGTTTATTATTCTTTTTTTTTTTTTACTTTACTTAGAGAAGGGGAGAAGGGAACCTTACTCGAACAGGTTTACAGGCTGTGTCAGAACTAACAGAGGAATCCGACTCAAGGTATACCAAGCCCTTAGGTGAGAAAATTAAGTCAAAATTAAGGGTGAAGTCAGTAAAGGATCCTCTGATACCTGAATTGATATGGGTGTCCTCAGTAGGTTGATCCGCATTGGGTTTTCTAATAGTCATAGATTGATCCTGCAACTTCATCCCAATGGTCACTTAAGTTCCTGCAAATGTTGTTAACTTCTCAAAAATTCACTGTTTCTTACTTAAACCGTTTTGACTCAATAAAACAAAATTTTGAAAAATAGACTGACTCTAAGAAAACAGAAAGCGTGCGTCAGTAGCTACCTCCCCCACACTTGAAACACATTGTCCCTAGTGGTGTCAAGCCTAGGCTCGGTGAGAAAAGAAATCGGAATGAAAACAAACCGAAAAAGGGTCAGAACACTTACCTGTCGTCGGCCTGCGTCGATCGATGCCACTATGGTGTCGATCGATGCAGGGCGATTATGCACACGGTTAAGTAGTTAACCGGTGTATATACCGCAATTGAATTGGCAACCCGTAAATCGCAACTGTATCGACCGATGCACTAGGTGTGTCGATCGATGCAATACGATTATGCCTGTTTTCTCACGCCTTTGAACACACAAAACAGAAAAATCAAAACCCTAAATCAAAACGAAAAATGAAAACAAAAACGAACCTAACAGTGAGTTGCCTCCCACTCAGCGCTTGTTTAAAGTCAATAGCTTGACTATGGAAAGGAGATCGGACTTATGGGGGATTCAACAGAGACTTTGATTGTCTCTGTGAATGTCTCCTCATCCAAGGTGGTGTATAAGCATTCAGATCATGAGATCTCCCAAGGAAAGAGGGAACAAAACCAGAGCGGGAGTGAAGCTTGGGTGGGATTCTGCGTTTTCCTGCATTCAAGGCAATGTGGTTAGGAGGTTTAAGCTTAGATGATTTGTGCCTTACCTTTGGTTGAAATGAGATTTCTGGAGCTTTCTCCTTATGAGCAGTTGCAGGTACTGAAGATGTTAGAGCAGGTTCAAGAGGAACTGCCATCTTCTTCTCTCCAATCATACTCTCTGGTTCCACTACAACAATGAAGCTTTGTCCATCAATGGTGGATTTCTGCAGCTTATCCATCTTGAACTGCAAAGGCTTGTCTCCCAGCTGGAGATAAATCAGTCCACGTCTCACATCAATAACTGCTCCAGCAGTGGCTAAGAATGATCTACCAAGTAGCAGAGGATCATCAGGCTCAATATCATACTTCAGCACCACAAAATCTGTTGGAATCAAGTAGTTCCCAACTCTGACTTGAACGTCCTCAAGAACTCCTTCTTGATACCTCTTTGATCGATCAGCTAGGATAAGAGAGATCCTAGTAGGTTGGAAATCCATCAGTCCTAATCTCACAGCCACATAGTATGGCATGAGATTCACACAAGATCCTAAGTCACACAGAGAACGCTTGAATCTGTCCTTAGAGATGGAACAGTCGAGCACAAAGGCTCCTGGGTCTGGTATCTTCTCTGTAATCTGAATCAGCTTCTTTTCCATCACTTTCATGCAATTAGCTACTTCTAGCTCCTGTTTAGACCGTTTAGGAACCTTAGGATATGGCACAGATGGCTTATAGACTCGTTCTAGGACTGTTGCAGGTTTCTTGTCCCGTCTGGGATTTGTGTTTACCGATGCACGTTGTGTGTCAATCGACACAAGGCGATTTCGAGCAATTTCATTAGATGTATCGGGACTGTGTCGATCGATGCAAGAAGAGCGTCGATCGATGCTTGTCTTAGACAGATAGAACTCACCCAGAAAATCCGAGATTATGCTCTCTTCTTCTTCCAGCAAGTCAATCTCATCTCCTGTGATCACATCATTGATGTATTGCCTCTGTTCAGCTTTCCTAGATTCATTTTGCCTTTGTATTTCTCCAGCTGTCTGTTGAACTTGGACATCTAGCTTCTTCACATGTGTGCTCAAAGATTCAAACTTCCCATTCAGATTTTCATACAATGCATCTATCTTTGAGTTGAAGGACACAGTGATCTATTGTTGTCCCTCAAGAAACTGCTCCATCATGGTTTCCAATCTGCTCTTATTGATATACTTGTATATTCAGGCATTTAGGATGTTGTTCGGTTCTTATTTTGATCTCTTTTCGGTCTCATCTTTGTTTCTTTGTTACTTCTTGATGGCATTTAAAGTTTGTAGGCATTTAGGTTAGGATTTAGCATTCTAGGATGTTTTTGGAGTGTTTGCTTGTGTTTTGTAGGTTCATGAGCATCTTGGAGCATTTGGGAGATTTAGAAAGCAAAGGAGGAAAGCAAGGAAGAAGGGAATAATGCACAAGTTCGACCAGAGAAATCATCGACCACGCCAACCGACCAGAACGCGTCGATGATTTCTCAGCATTCCAACCGACGTGTTGAACCGACGTCAGGAGGTCGGTTGAAACCCGCGGAACTTGCATGACGAATCCCAGTGAAATCATCGACCTGTTCAACCGACGAAAACGCGTCGATGATTTCACAAATTTTCCACCGACGTCTCAAATCGACCACACCAGGTCGATGATTTCCATGTGAAGACCAAAATCAGACCCAGTTATTTACAATATTGCCACTACGACCCTTTCTTGTATAAATACTCATTTTGGGGGATTAAAAACCCTAAGCTACCTAAGCATAGTCTTCTCTTTTCTTATGTTTATGATTTAGGATTTGTAAACCTTTGATTTTGAGTTTTAATTAAGTATTTATCTTGTTTCTCTTAATCTCTCTTTAATCTTGTTATCTCATACTATCTTTATGGGTTTTGTGGGAACAATGAAGATTAGAGAGTAGAGTTTTTGGGTTTTGTGGATGAGGTTGATTTAGGTGGTTTATGTGATGATTAGTGATGTTTAGGACTTGAATATGAATAATCCTTCTCTAATTAGTTGATCTCTATGCTAGGTTGCAAGGAATTGTTGAATCTAGATGTTAGGCTTTTTCATGCCCGAAAGGTGTTCAATGAAATGCTTGAATGAACTTTTTAGAGGATTTTCACATCTTAGCCTAAGAGATTAGATGTCTAAGGTGATTATTGGTAGTGAGAACTTGATTTGCATGCTTGTTTGTCTCTTAATCACAAATAAGAATTTGATCTTGATTAGGGATTAGACAAAGGGATTAGTGCCAAGAGATTAGATTAGTCTAATGATTAGTGTTCTTAGCCTAAGGATTAGCTTTGTTAAAAGGTATTTGATGGATATTAATGCGTGCTTGTCTTTTAATTTGCAAATGAGAATTGAATGATTGAATGATTAGCATAGGAGTTATGAACATGAGAATGTGATTAGCTTAATTATGATCATTAGCCTTGTTTATCAATGATTGATTGAAGCATCATTGATTGTCTCTAGACCACCTAGTCTCCATAGCCTCATCCTAGGACCCTTCTTTTAGCTTATTTGTCTTCTCTTTTAGTGTTTTTCTTTGTTCTTTCTTGCTTTGTTTGGTTTCTTGTTTTGATTTGTCTTTTGATTGTTAGTTGAAACCCTTTCTAGATTTTGCTTAGCTCTAGTAGTATCTTGTATTCTTGATTGGCTACTCTTCTTGCCTCCTTGGATTGATATCTCAAATGCTACAATGGCATGTGCATTTGGGTAATTGATTATGAATCTAAAATTATCCCGCATCAATTTGGCTCCGTTGCCGGGGAGGTGTAGCAATAGCCATTAGGATTTAGATTCTACTTTAGACTAAGCTTTTATTTTGTTTTTACTTGTGTGGTTACTAACTCTCTTTCAAGTGTTTGTTCTTTTTGCAAGGTGCAATCATAAGGAAGAGAGCATGGCTTCAGAGATAGCTTCAATGTTGAGGGCTATGCTAGAAGCTCAAGAAAGAGATATGGCTTGGGACCCTACAAGTCATCATGGTTTTAAAATCACATCCACTTATCAAGGTGATCTTCCAAATGAGTACTCTTCTCATGAGTACCAATATGGATATGGTGATGGATACCAATCTTGGAACATGGAGCATGAGCATGAATCAACTCACTCTTCTCAAATCTCTTATGATGAAGAACTTCTCAACATGACAAAGTTGGCATTGGAAGGACAAGAGAGGTACAATGAGAGCTTAAGGATGATAAACAATGATTTTGCTCATTTGCCTCAAGATGAAAGCATTGTTGAGCCAACACATGAGGAGAATGCTCAAGTCCAAGATGAATTCTTGAAATAAGCTTACTCTTTCCAATCATGTGATGAAGAGCTTCTCAACTTGGCAAAGATAGCATTGGAAGGACAAGAGAGGTATAATGAGAGCTTAAGGATGATTAACACTGATTTTGTTCATTTGCCTCAAGATGCAAGCATTGTTGAGCCAACACATGAGGAGAATGCTCAAGTCTATGATGAGTTCTTGAAAGAAGCTGAAGAGACTATCAAAGAATTCGAAATGCTTCTTGGTTGCACTGTTGGTGAAGACCTTGTGATTATGTATGAAGAAGAGGATGATGAAGAGACATATATATGTCATTCAACCAATAGCAACAATGAAGGAGTAAGAAAAGTTGTGAGAGATGAGGAAGAGCCTTATGAAGATGGGTTGGTTGTTGAGTGCAAGGAGATAAAGGAAGAGAGCACACAAAATGAGCTCTCAATCATTGAAGAGGAACCAAAGCAACCAAATCCCAAGCAAGAGCTAATTGGAGGAAATCTTATGGAGAAGCATGATGGTCCCAATGAAGAATCCTTCAAGGAGGATGAAGAAGATGGATTTCCAATGGCTCAACCCCCTCACAAGATTCTTGGTATAGTCTCTACCACACCATTGAGATTTTATGATCCAAGGAAGATTCTCTTTGAGGAGATAAGGATGAAGGAGTTTAGGGGGTGGTTCTACGATGAATATGATCCCGGTGATACAAACTCATGCCACATCCCTAACCAAAAAGAGTGAAGGGATAGTCAAGCTTAGTGACTCAAAACAAGCTCACTTGGGAGGAATTCCCATGTCTATCCTTTTGGGGAGCTTTGAGGTCAATGCAAGGAAGAAGGGAAAGAGTTTTGGGTGCAAAGGGACTTCAATGCTAAATCAAAGGATTATGAAGCCTATGCAATGGTCTAAGTTTGTGGGAGTCTTGTGCCACATTCGAAGATGCCTCCACCTCCCATTCCTCCTCTCCATTCCACTCTCCAAGTAACACTCAAACTTTTGTCTTTTTGATTTTGCATTTTTTATTTAGTCTTTGGTCTCTTTCTCTTGCTTCTATCACACAAGGGACTGTGTGGTTTAAATTTGGGGGAGGAGACAAGTTGCTAATAATGTGTTTTGTGATCTTATTTTCTTTTTTGCATCCCTTGAGTCTCATGCATTCATCTAAGGCATAGAAAATCCAAAAAAACGAAAAATTTCAAAAAACCTTTTCAAAAAGAAAGCATTTAGTTGCATTGGAATGCTTAAGATTGAGTCTAGAAGTCATTTAGGATTGTATTCATTAAAGTTTGAGAGTTAAAGCTTATGTTCTTTATAAAAAATTGTTTGAGCATGTGGTTATTGGATGTATCTTGTGAACTTGAAATTAAGGAAGAACCCTTCTTGGATCTCATGCATTATTGTTCACTTCTTGGTTGAAACATGTTGTGATTTGAATCATTCCCTATCTATTAGAATTCTTAATATTGACTTGAATTATCATGTTGTGCAATGAAAGGTGAACTCATGGATACTTCATACATACTTGGACTATCTTCTCCCTTTCTACCACTCTCTTGTTAGTCCAAGTAGATTTCCCCACCTTGAACCAAGCTTTCCTTCAAGCCTAAACACTTTAGTGAGAGATGAGAGGCCTTTTTCTTGAATCAACTAGGCAAAAAGTGTTGAGTTTGGAACGACAAGGATAGGTCTTCATTGTAGAACTAGCCTTACATCATTGGGCTATGCATAGGATAGGAAAGAAGTTTGGGGGAATTGGGAAGAAAAGAAAAAAAAGGAATGAGGAAAGGATTGAGAAAAGAAAGAGGGGATTGGAAAAGTAAAAGAAAAGTTGATAGCTCTAAATGTTTATGAAAGATAAGTTTCAAGTTTTAAAGAAAGAAAAGAAGCCAAAGTTGGCTCAAGAATTAAAAGAGAAGAAAAAGAAAAGAGACTAGTGAAAAGAAAAGAAAGAGCTAAGCAAAGAAAAGAAATCCCCTAAGTGTTTAAAGAAGAAAGAAGTGATCAAAGTTGGGATAAGAAGGCAAAAATGCCTTAAGAAAAGGGTAGCTTAGGAAGGGAATCTTGGGTTTAGAAGAAGAGTTAAGATCATTATAGGGATTTGGGTAGAATGAGGATCTATCCTTGTATGCATGAGTTGTTTCTTACTCTTAGCATTTTGATATAGTTCATTCCTTTCTTGAGAGATTCTTTGTTTTTGAAACCCACACTTCATTTGAGATCAATTTTATCTCAAGACCTTAACCCTTTAGCCAAATGTGTTCATTTGATTTGCACAATCATGATCCACCATTGCTTAATGAATGTTAAAGGGAATGAGGATAGGAATTCATGTGTAGGTTGGGGCTTGAACTTGATGCATGTGTTGATGGGAATGACTAACTCTTTTGAAGTAGAGTAAACTTGATTGTAGCTCTTAATTGCTTGTATTGACTTTGTTTCCACTTATGCTTAACAATTGATTTTGAAAGCTTTGAACTCTCTCTTTCAAACCTTTCTCCCAATTTGCTTTGATGGTCTTATGCTTGCTTGTGGACAAGCAAGATTCAAGTTTGGGGGAATTGATAAATTTGTATATTCATGCATTTAGGATGTTGTTCGGTTCTTATTATGATCTCTTTTCGGTCTCATCTTTGTTTCTTTGTTACTTCTTGATGGCATTTAGAGTTTGTAGGCATTTAGGTTATGATTTAGCATTCTAGGATGTTTTTGGAGTGTTTGCTTGTGTTTTGTAGGTTCATGAGCATCTTGGAGCATTTGGGAGATTTAGGAAGCAAAGGAGGAAAGCAAGGAAGAAGGGAAGAATGTACAAGTTCGACCAGAGAAATCATCGACCACGCCAACCGACCAGAACGCGTCGATGATTTCTCAGCATTCCAACCGACGTGTTGAACCGACATCAGGAGGTCGGTTGAAACCCGCGGAACTTGCACGACGAATCCCAGTGAAATCATCGACCTGTTCAACCGACGAAAACGCGTCGATGATTTCACAAATTTTCCACCGACGTCTCAAATCGACCACACCAGGTCGATGATTTCCCTGTGAAGACCAAAATCAGACCCAGTTATTTACAATATTGCCACTACGACCCTTTCTTGTATAAATACTCATTTTGGGGGATTAAAAACCCTAAGCTACCTAAGCATAGTCTTCTCTTTTCTTATGTTTATGATTTAGGATTTGTAAACCTTTGATTTTGAGTTTTAATTAAGTATTTATCTTGTTTCTCTTAATCTCTCTTTAATCTTGTTATCTCATACTATCTTTATGGGTTTTGTGGGAACAATGAAGATTAGAGAGTAGAGTTTTTGGGTTTTGTGGATGAGGTTGATTTAGGTGGTTTATGTGATGATTAGTGATGTTTAGGACTTGAATATGAATAATCCTTCTCTAATTAGTTGATCTCTATGCTAGGTTGCAAGGAATTGTTGAATCTAGATGTTAGGTTTTTTCATGCCCGAAAGGTGTTCGATGAAATGCTTGAATGAACTTTTTAGAGGATTTTCACATCTTAGCCAAAGAGATTAGATGTCTAAGGTGGTTATTGGTAATGAGAACTTGATTTGCATGCTTGTTTGTCTCTTAATCACAAATGAGAATTTGATCTTGATTAGGGATTAGACAAAGGGATTAGTGCCAAGAGATTGGATTAGTCTAATGATTAGTGTTCTTAGCCTAAGGATTAGCTTTGTTAAAAGGTATTTGATGGATATTAATGCGTGCTTGTCTTTTAATTTGAAAATGAGAATTGAATGATTGAATGATTAGCATAGGAGTTATGAACATGAGAATGTGATTAGCTTAATTATGATCATTAGCCTTGTTTAGCAATGATTGATTGAAGCATCATTTATTGTCTCTAGACCACCTAGTCTCCATAGCCTCATCTTAGGACCCTCCTTTTATCTTATTTCTCTTCTTTTTAGTGTCTTGTTTGGTTCTTGCTTGCTTTATTTTCTTTCTAGATTGTTTAGGTTGTTAGATAAACTCTTTCTATTTGATTTGCTTAGCTTGAGTAGTATTCTTGCATTCCTAATGTGTTGTTCTTCTTGCCTCCCTGGATTGATACCTTAAGTACTACAATGATAGGAGTAGACTTGAGGAATTGATCTAGAACCTATAAAAAGTCTATCCCGCATCACTTATATGTAGGTGCAGGCGGTGCTTGGTAAGAAGAAACACCGTAGTTCCTCGAGAAGGAGTTACTCTGTTGCTGAAAGGGTTCCTGAAAAGCAGATTCCTGACTGTTGAATCCATTACCTCCAACGTAGTTGATAGCTTCTTTCGCATACTTTCCAAGTAGAAGACTATGCAGAGAGTCAACTTTGTTCTTCAACCCATCTATTTGTGAACTGTCAATCCCTGAGCTGAAAAAAATCATTCCAACACATCGTCCTTACGGATCCCTTAGTCTTCTTGGTGATTCCGTGAACTGTATCGACCGATGCAAGAAGAGCATCGATCGATGCAATGCGAAATCTATGTCGATCGACACACATGACCGTGTCGATCGATGCAAGCCGATTCTGTCGAACCTGACCTGCAAAACAAAGAAAAATAGAAAAATAAACAGTAAAAGAAAAACGAAAAACTTAGTCTAAACCCTAAGTTCAAATCTATCGAAGACTCAAAAGAGTCCCCGACAACGGCGCCAAAAACTTGATACGATCAGGTTTTAATCCCTAGATCTACACTGCAAGTGCACAGACGTGAACTAGTAGTATATAGGGTATCGAATCCACATAGACTCTAGATTCTTGCGATAGATTGTAGAACGTCGAATTAAGCTAGGTAAAGCAGTATGGAAGCAGTAAATCAAGCAGAAAAGTAATTCAAGCGGTTTTGTAAGCAATCAAACGAAGCGTCAGGTCAAGGGAGTTCTCAGGAAATCAGGAACATAGGCTAATCAATCAATCAAGATCTAATTAAGAACTGTTCTAGAACTAGAATCACAGAACTATAACAGACCAACTTTCGTTGTGAATATTATCTATGTCTAACAACCTAGCAAGCCAACTTTCGTTGCGAATCCTAGAGTTTCTAAACAAGCATTAATCTCAGGTTCTTTCGTTCACAATTCTCCTAAACCAAATTTCTTTGCGAATAGTCAAATTGCTCATCTAAGTTCTTTCTAGTTAATTAATCAACTTTCGTTGCAGAAATCAACATAACATCAATAATCTAAGTGGCCAATTCAGATCAAGCATTAAGAACAATCCTAGATGAAGAACTAACAGATATGAATCCCTACAGATTTATCAACCTATAATTCCATGAAATCCCTTGTGAGAATCCCTAAACCTAACAGGTAAACTACTCAGACATGGCAATTGAAGCAAAAGACATGATGAATAGAAAACCAAATATCATAAAAGAGAAACAAACATTATGAGTTCCAAATCTCTCTCTCTCTGAATAAAAGAATGCGTAAGTAAATCGTAGCCTAAACAAGTGGCTAAAAACCCTAATATATAGTCTAAAACACGTCTGGGGCCTTTTTGCAAATCTGAGAAGTTTATGGGCAAAAACTATAATTTCTGGATTTTTGTGCGCAGAACCCTGGAATCACCTTGCATCGACCGATGCAGAACTACATCGACCGTTGCAAGGCGATTTCGGAGCCAGTGAACTATGTGAAACCTCTAAATGGTGCAGAATTTCTCCAAATGCTCCGAGAATGTCCAATTGAGCTCCAATGTGCCTAAACCTGTAAAACACCTGAAAAGACTCCAAAACACATAGAAAGACTCAATAACAAAGATATATACCATGGTTAAAAACCCTAAAATCTATGGTATATCAATCGTCTTGTGCTGCTCATCAACCTTGGTCAGTAGCTTGTAAATCTCCTTTCCGACGCCAACAACCCATGGTTGACGAAAGTGGAGTCCAACGTCCTACAAAAAATACCCAAAAACTCATAGTTGCACCGAAGAAATCACTAATCGCTAAATCACTAAATCGCCAAGAACGAGATCGAGATTTGAAATTTTAATTTGAATTGGTGGCAAGTAAAGTAAATAATTCATGTTAAGTATAGAAATATCTCCGATACTTTGGAGGTTTATAGACCTCGTGGATGATTCGTCCACCACATAGGAATTTCTTTAGAATTCTGCATTGAGCATCGTTGATGGCGTCAAGAAGCTCTCTATGAGCCTTCAACCGCCTCATCTCCTTATTGTGCCTCTTCTCCTCCTTGTAGGTATCCAGAGAGAAATTATCCATACTCAATCCGGTGTGGGTGATGGAAGGAGAAAGAAATGGAGATTTTGGGTCCGATGCGAATGAGAAAGAGTGAATGTGAGAGAGAGAGAGAGAGAGAGAGAGAGAGAGAGAGAGAGAGAGAGAGAGAGAGAGAGAGAGAGAGAGAGAGAGAGAGAGAATCACATAAAGAAATTAGGCATGAATATAGCAATAATCAATCATAAATAGGATGAATTTCGAGTTTTTTAGCTTAGGATCAAAACCTAAAAAGTTGGGATTCGAAGCACGTACCTCACAGATCAATGAAATGGATGTTAAAAATGGAATGAGGGGAAAAATTCATGTGGGATAGGCTTTTGAATCACCAAAAATATGAAGTAATGAGGAAAATCGGGATTGGGGGTGAATTTCTCAGTGCGGTCGCGGGAGGAGAAAATGGTGAGGAAGAAAAAATAAAATAAAGTACTTACCTTATGTGGACGTGCATCGACCGATCCATAGGACCGCGTTGGTCGACGCAATTTGGGATTTTGAATATCGGGCTGATTTGCCCGATTTCTAAGATCGATAAACTTATGGCTTTTTTGTGACAATTTTCATTCTACCATGAATCGACCGACGCACATGACCACGTCGATCGATGCGGTCTGGTTTCCTCGAAAGACATGAATTTGTACAAACCAACTCGAAAAAACGAAAAACAGAGTAAAATTAAAAAGAAAACACCAAATCAAGTATTTACAGACTTACCAGTGGGTTGCCTCCCACCAAGTGCTCGTTTAATTTCATTAGCTTGATTTTACAGCGATCAGGCGGTGGGTGCATCATCCAGAGAAAAAGGTAACCTCTTGGAATTTCGGCTTTAGCCCAACAGTATTTGACCGTCCATTGACAATGAACTATTTTCCTTCAGAATTAATCAGAACAACAACACCATACGGATATACCTCCTTGATTGTGAAAGAACCTGGCCATATAGAACACAATTTACCTGGAAACAATGGCAAACGAGAGTTATACAAAAGTACATGAACATTTGGCTCAAAGTATCTGCAGACTATCTTCTTGTCATTATAAGCCTTAGTCATCTCATTGTACAAATTTGAATTCTCATAAGCATGATGCCTAATCTCATCTTGCTCATTCAGTTGTAGCAATCACTTCTCTGCAGCAGACTTCAGATAAAAAATCATCTGCTTCACAGCCCATGTTGCAATATGCTCAAGCTCAACTGTAAGGTGGAAGGCTTTCCCATAGAGAAGGTGAAACGTGTAGTCCCTAGTGGTGTCTTAAACGTAGTCATGTAGGCACATAGCGCATCATCCAACTTTGTAGACCAATCCTTTCTTTTCTTTCCAACTGTCTTCTCAAAGATCTCCTTAATCTTTTTTGTTAAAAACCTCTAATTGATGTTTGAGGATGATAAGGAGTTTTCACATGATGATGAACAACATGCTTCCTCAGTAGCTTCTCAAAAAATTTGTTGATAAAATGAGATCCTCCATCACTTATCACAATCCGAGGCACTTCAAATCTAGGGAAAATGATGGTCTTAAACAAGTTAAGAACCACCAAAGCATCTTTGGCTGGACTAGCTATTGATGTCACCCACTTAGACACATAATCCACAACAACCAATATGAACTTATTCCCATAATATGAGGAAAAAGGTCCAATTAAATCAGTGCCCCAGCAATCAAAAACCTCCACTTCAAGGATGAAGTTCTGTGACATCTCATGCTTCTTACTGATATTCCCTCTCCTCTGACAGGCATCACACTGAGAGACAAACATCTGAGTATCTCTGAACATAGTAGGCCACCAAAAGCCTACTTGCAAAACCTTAGAAACTATCTTGAATGCAGGGAAATGTATAGCATACTATGATCCGTGGTAGTGAAATAACACATCTTGAACCTCAAACTCTTCAATACATCTCCTGTACACACCATCTGAGCAGTTGTTGTACATATATGGCTCATCCTAGAATAATCGCCTCAACTCTTTTAAGAACTTTTTCTTTGCATACCCTTTTAAATCCTCTGGTTCCTCCTCTGCAGAAAGATAATTCACAATATATGCAAACCATGGTAGACCGCGTGTAGAAACAATATAAATGTCCATGTTGTAGTGACCAATCTTAACCATTAGAGGTTACAGATTCGTAGATGCCATGCATCGAGCGGCGCTAGGTGATGCGTCGATCCTTGCATTGTCAAGGGGTGCATCGACAATTGCAAGAAGTGCATCGGCTGACGCGTCTTTGCAACCCATCTGTTTTGCAGATTTCTGTCCAAGTCCAACCCAATCATTGCCTCAATAAAATTGATGTTCTACTCTGGCAAGAAATCATCAATAAGAACGTATTCTTCAACCCTGATGCTTTAAAGATGATAAACAACTCCATTCTCAAATCTTTTTTTATCTCTGACCTCAATGTCAAACTCTTGGAGAAGAAGAATCCATTTCAAACGCCTTGGCTTCACATCCTTCTTCTGCATCAAGTTTCAGAGATGAGTGGTCGTATGTACTATCACTTTCGATCCAACCAGATAAGGGATAAACTTCTCAAATGCAACGACTACTTTCAACAATTCCTTATCTGTATGGCATAGTTCTTTTGTGCATCATCTAGTGTTCTACTGACATAATAGATAGTATGAAGTTTCTCTTCCTTCTTCTACACCAGAACAACTCCTACTGCAAAATCATTGGTATCACACATCACCTCAAAAGGTAATTACCAATCTGGTGGTTGCACTATAGGAGCACTCACTAACTTCTGCTTGATCTGTTCAAATGCAGCTTGGAAATATGCAGTGAACTCAAATTTCACATCCTTACACAACAAAGTAGTTAGTAGTCCAGCAATCTTACTAAAATCCTTGATGGATCTCCTTTAGAAACCAGCATGTCCGAGAAAAATCCTCACATCCTTCACTGAATCCGGCGCCTGCAGACTAGTCATGACCTTAATCTTTGCGCGATCAACCTCGATCCCTGCCTCTGGAACTCTGTGCCCAAGAGCAATGCCATCTCTGACCATAAAGTGAAATTTCTCCCAATTCAAAACCAAGTGCTTCTCTTCACATCTAGCTAGCATTTTGCACAGATTGTCTAAAGACTCATGATAGTATGACCCATAAACAGAAAAGTCATCCATAAATACCTCCATGAAGTCTTCAATCATGTCTGTGAAAATATAAATCATGCATCTCTGGAAGGTAGCATGAGCATTACAAAATCCAAATTGCATTTTGCGGTATTTAAAAGTACCATAAGGACAAGGAAAAGTGGTATTTACTTGATCCTTTGGATGAATGAGAATCTCAAAGAAACCAGAGTACCCATATAGAAAGCAGTAGTAAGGGGATTAACTAACTCTCAACCATCTGATCAATGAATGAAACAGGAAGTGGTCTTTCCTTGTTGCAGTATCCAGCTTCATGTAATCAATGCACATCTTGTCTTCAGTCACAATTCTTGTAGGAATCATCTAATTCTTCTCGTTCTTGACCACCATGACACCTCCTTTCTCAGGCACCACATGCACTAGACTGACCTAATCACTTTCAGAGATGGGATAGATGATCCTAACTTCCAGTAGTTTCAGAATCTCCTTCTTCACCACTTCCTTCAGATTCGTATTCAGCCTCCTTTGATGCTCAATTGATGACTTTGTCTCATCCTCCAGATGTATCCTATGCGTGCACATATTCAGAGAAATACCTGAAATGTCATCAAGAGAATAGGCAAGAGCTTTGCGATACTTGCACAGCTTGCTCAGTAGTAAAGAAGTCTCTGCGGTGTTTAAGGAAGCATTAATGATAACATGATATGTGGAATTCGGTCCAAGAAATGCGTAGCTTAGCCTGGAAGGGAGCTGTTTGAGCTTAATTTTTGGAGCTTTCTCCTCTCCAGTCACTGTCCGCGATATGCATCGACCGATGCGTAGGGTGTGTCGATCATCGCAGATGTCGCAAGTGTGTCGATTGATGCAAATGATGTGTCAATCGATTCAGATGTTCTTCACGCAACATGAAACAAGTGAGAGTCGAAACTCGGACTATCGATATTTGTATAGCTAAACTTTTAGGAAACATAAATTTCAATAATAAACGACCGACAGGAGACCCATACGATATTTTAGATAAGTTGATTGGAAACAAAGGACAAAGAGGCAAAAAGCTTAAAAAGGTTCTAAGTCTAGATGCTAGGGTTTTTCAAGATGCCTAAATTGTAGGAAGTCCTTCTTCTTATATAGTCGCACGGAGTCGACGGATCTTCGTCTGCAATATTTCTGGAAATCTTCCTGTTATTGTATATTCCATTTCCATTGGGATTTACTTTTCTGCTCGGATTTTCCTCTTAGGCTCGGAGATATCTTCTCATTTTCTTCTTCGATTTTATCTTTCTAATTTTATGATTATCCTTCCGCGGTTTAACCTATTCTTCTGAATGGGCCGAAAAGGACGATATGAGTCCGTTTGAATGTAAATTCTTGATTCGGCCCAAAGTCTCGGAAATACGAGTCTTGTGGGTTAGGCCCAATTTCGTATTTCTAATTAACTTTATCGGAAATCTAGTTAACGGCTAGGAGCGTATAAGTTATTGTTTTGAAGATGGGTTGCGGCTAGTCGCGCATCTAGAGAGAAATATTGGAAAATGTCCCAGCATCTGGTTTAACCAGAATGTCCGTTTGGAAGGTTCGAGGAGTATGTTTCGCTCGTGAGTTCCTAAGGAGTGCGTTCAGCTCAGAACTTCCGAGGGAAAGTGTCATGATCGAAAAACAAGATAGGATGATCTAGGAGCTAGTTAACTCAGATTTCTGAGCTGGTTAGCTTTCTCGGAGTTTCCGAGTTGGTTAACCTGGTCGGAGTTTGCGAGTAGTTTGGTCGATCGTCTGAGCTTATCCGTTAATTCTGCCGAGTGATGTGTTTTTCTGATTAAACCACCCAGATGTTCGACTAAATGGTTTCGTTTATTTCTTATAAAAGTTATCCATACAAAACATTGTTTATACAAAGCATCTCATATAAAACGTCATTCATACGAGATGTCATTTATACGAAGTGTTTCATATAAAACGTTAATCATTCGAAGTTCCGTTTATACAAAGTGTGGAGAATGACCATACTCGATTGCCTGATTATGCTTTCGGCTATTGTTTTCATCAAGGGAGATTTTGACCCCAACAGTTAGCGCCCTAGCTTGCCAGAATCGAGTGCGTGATGGCGAGTTTTTAGTATTCGAGTCGAAACCGATTGCCCAAAATATTTGACTCCGCCAATGTTCTTTTTGATGCCGGTTCATTTTTGACGGGAAATTATCCGAATTTCTCGTTGTGTTTTGGTTGTTGTATGGTATGCCGAGCAAAATGGAATTTTGGAATTAAATTTCCGAGCAGGATTTGTTCCGACTCTCCGAGCAAGGCAACTCATGCATGTTGGTGCACGTATGAGAATCCTTTCGGACCGTTCGAACGTACTTGATTTTCATGTGCGAAGTTTTGCCAATTTAGAGGCCATGCCTAATTATGATCAGCTCCGTCATGATTAGCCTAAGCATACTTATGTTGAAGTATTTAAGTTAATCATATCCAAAGCCTCATGCTTTTGTAAAAATCTATAAGTATTCACTTCTCTTCATCTCACTCCCCTCACTTTCACCCCAAAGAAAAAACTCTGAGGTAACTTCTCTTTCTAGTTTCTTTCTAGTCTTTGTGAGTTTTGTCAAAGTTTTCTCCCTTGTTTTTGTGAAATTTGGGGTCTTGAATCTTTTTCCAAGTTCGGACTTCTGCTTTGCTGCGTTTTTCAAAGGAGGGGTCTAGTGGTGTGACGAATCTTGTATCAAGGTACGGACACGCCAACCTTTCTTCTGAAAGTGAATCTTTCGGAGTTTGGCGATCGACCAGGTATCACGCCAACCAGCCATGTTCCTCGACCAGGCTTGGTCATTCAGATTTTGAAGTGGGCGTCGGGTTTCCGGATAGCGATCAATGCATTGCGATGATAACGCTCACAAAAACTCTTCTTTTGTGATGAGCAGTCCAACAATCAAAGAGAAGCTCAAGGATACTCGTGTCAGCCAAGAGGAAGCTATGCGTCATTGAGGTTATCCTCTAGAGAAGCCAAAAGTGGTTCGTCCTAAGCCGTAAAAAGGGAAGAAAAATATACCGAACCCTCCTGGTTCAACCTTATCCACAGAAGAATCAGTAGAAGAGCTTCGGCGAAATTGGGGGTTCCTGAAAAATGTGACATTCATGGTTCGCTCGCCTTGTTATCGAGTTGACTCCCCACCAGATAGTTATTTCTCGGTGTACAAATACTTTTTCAAATCATGCTTTCTATGGTTTCCAGTCCACGGGCTTATAGTCTGCTACCTTCAGCGTCATGAAATGGCCCTTACATAGCTTACTCCTCGAGATCTGCGACATCTGATTGGATCATTAATTCACAGTTTCGAATATGGGGTCCATCTCCGAGTGTTGCATCTTTGGAATATGTCGGCCATAGTTTCGATAAAGGGCGGCTCCGAATATTACCTCAAGCCCCGTACGCATCGAATAATCGTTTCTGGTTTTGAGAATCATGATCCTCAGTGGAGGTATAACTTTCTTTACATTTTGATCGACAAAGCGTCCGTCAAAGGAGATTCGTTCCGCTGATGAAATCGAGATGGGGAAACCTTGGTAGCTGATTTGGCCGCTTGGCTTCATGCTGTTTTTGTCCGTCGTTGGCTGAAATTTACCGTTTTCTTCCATTTTCCTCTTTTGCAAAAAGGAATTTTATCTATCGTGTCCATCGAATTTAATCGATCTCATCGGGAAGCTACAAGCCGAGAGAACAAAGTGGAATGAAATTTTATCCGTTGAACGTGTTACTCAAGAAAAACAAATGGTTGTGGCTCGCCAAGCGACAAGGACCAAAGAACAGATGGCCGAGGAGGAGTGTTACGATGATGAGTTAATGCAAGAAGAAGATTTGATCACTTCGTGTCTTAAAGCGGAGCTTCCCGAGTTTGATTTCTACGAAAATGACGAATGGGCCAGTCAAGATCCCACACTCGGCACATGCATCTCTGTGTATCTTATGCCGATGCTGATGGTAGTGGAGAGACAGTCGTTTCTCAAGGACCGATTTATGGGCTGACGGATCAGACCGTCACGTCCAAGTCTAAACAATGACGGAATAAGGCATGGCAAATATGCTAAAGTTCCACAACCTGATTCTGCGCCAATCCGGTTCGACTGTGGCAAAGGCAGTTTCATGTATACTAATGCTGCCGAGGTTGCCAACTTCTGCGCAGATGTGCGCCATCCCAGTGATTACCCTGAAAAATATGAGGATATGGTTTGCAGCAATTCTGTTGTCGACACGGGACAAGTTTTGTTAAAGGATAATATTTCCCTTTCAGCTAGAATAATCTTTTCTTTTCTTTCAGCTTGATTGGCTTGATTTATTTATGATCGTAAAAATTTCATCTTAGGTGTGGGCTTTGGTTAATCGTCATGCCGCTGATTCTGACAGAAAATTTCGACAGTCTTGCCAAGCATTCTGTTGATAATGCAGCATTGGAGAATTATGTCTCCGCTTTGAAGACGTCTCTTGAAGAGAAGAAGACTGAGTTTGCTGCAGCGAGGCTTTCACTTGACACCGAAAAAGCTAGGGCTCTCGCCGAAGCTGCCGAGAAAAGAAAGAAAGAAAGGAATTTTCAAGAAGATTGCATCACGCGCTTGGCCAAGTTTCGCGGGGATCATTTCGAAATTACCATCCGCTAAATAAAGGCAAAGTCGATATCTTGAAGTAAGGAGCAATCTTTACCTGATTACCGATTTAAAAGTTGGGGGTCCTTCTGCATTCGAATCTGAAGAGGCGGATCTTAGATCGACGAGAGATCGTTTGGAAGAGAGTGATGTCTTTGAATACAACTGATTGATAGCCTAAACCAGGAGCTACTTTGACCCATATTTGCTTTTGGGCGATGTTGCTAGCTCGTCCCAATGGGATGTGTTGTTCTAAATAATGAATTTAGCGATGTGTATCGTATGTAGTAGCTTCTTTTCCCAAAACGGTTGGTCGTTCTGGTTTATGAACTAATTTTCTTGTTTATTTTTAGTAAGTCACTTGCTTTAAACCTTAAGAACTATTGTTGGATGTTTCTAAAACCGCTACAGTGTTCTGTTGTTCTTTTTAAGATTTCAATTTTGGCAAAGCATTATTAAATGCGTCGAATCATGCACTGAACGCGATAAGCCTGTGACAGCCACCCGACCCACCCGACCCATTCAATCATGATTGCTTAGAATCTCCAAGATGCTCGGAAAATTTGTTGGATGAACAAGATGGGATGAGGTCGGAAAATTCAAGCTGGTCTGCTCGGATTTCTGAACTGGTTCCGAATTAGTTAGCTCGAATTTCAGAGCTGATTTGCCTGCTCCGAGTTTTCGAGCTAGACTACTCGGATTTTTCGAGCTAGACTGCTTGAATTTCCGAGCACGTTGGGTCCATTGGGAATAGTCGTCCCTCCGAGTAGTTGTGTTGTCATCGTATTGATTAGCACTGGAAAGTTGAGCGGGTTTCGTCTGAGGGAGGACTTCCCTTTTTGGATTTTCGTGGATTTTTTTGAATTGGTTACAACTTTGTTTAGTTCTCAGAGGATATAACCTTTATTTTGGTTCATTGCACTCAGACGTGTATTGAGTTGCATTCTGAATTTAGGGATTGATGAGTTAGCACTTAAATTTAGCGCACCGAAGCGTACTACCGTATTTCAGGTCAAGTCCTGGGTTCAAACGTTGGCGATATACACTCGGCTTTTTGACCTGTGATGACCAGCGTGCTTGGAAACGTTTAACTGGATTTTGAGCTAAGTTCGAAGTTTAGTGAGATTTACTTGATTTTTTGATTTGTGATGACTGGGACTAGTGTGCTCGGAAGCGTCTAAATGATTTTGAGTTAAGTTCGAATGTTAGCGATATATACTCTGCTTGCGAACCTATAGTGATTAAGGCCAGTGTGCTTGGAAGCGTCTAAACGGGTTACAGAGTCTACCTCGATCTCGGTACTGGTGCGGGGGATCCCGACTTATATTCCCGTTGTTAATATTAAATTGATATCAATAGATACCATACCATGTTGTACTTTCTCGGGACGCCGTTTAGACCAGTGAGCTAAGCATCGTTTACTAGGTTTCGAGGTACTTCAAGTACGGTACTTTTCCGAGACTTCTTATCTTACATTTCTGTCGTTGATAGTAAGTTGATATCGCGCAGGGTATACCCGGCGGATACCAGACCAAGGTAAACTTGGTTTGGACGTCATTTACCAGTGTGCTAAACAGCGTTTACTTGGTTTTTGGGGTTTACTTTGAATTCAGTACTGGTGCGAGACATCTCGACTAATATTCCTATCATCAAAAGTAAACATACCTAACAGGTATTAGGAATTTATAAAACACGCTGTTATCCGTTTGTGGGATGTATAGAACCACAATACGTATAGGAAATGTTAATTAAGATCCGTAAAGGACGCATTTGTTTGTCTGTTGTGGCCAGCAACAGACAAGATAAAGAAAACTTAAGCACACAAACGTACTAGACTCGACTTGGTGTGACATGATAATTAATGAATTTGGAATAGTTTTCTAAACTACCTAGTTTGAATCCTAATTTTTAACTAAAACAAGTAAGTCAAATAAAAGCAAAAATAAATTTGTTTATCGTTACCGGGAAAATCAGAGCATATGATTGGGGAGTTGATACGTTATGTTTGTGTGATCGCGGTCTAGTGTTTTAAGTTTTTGAGAGAGAGTTGAGCGAAGCACTTCGTGAGCTGAATGATTAGAAAAGACTGTCCGGTATGTCTCAAAATTGGTTAGACAAGTTTCGCCGTTAGACGAGAAGAATGGCTTGCTCGGATTTTCCGAACGATTGCATGCGCTCAGATTTTCCGAACGATTGCCTGCGCTCGGATTTTCCGAACGATTGCCTGCGCTCGGATTCCGAGCTGGTCTGCTCGGAATTTCCGAGCTGGTCTGCTTGGAATTTTTGAGCTGAGCCGCTCGGATTTTTGAGCTAGTTTTCTCGGATTTTCCAAGCTAGTATGTTCCGAGAGACTTTGTCCGAGAAGTTTCATCTAAAAAGGCTGCATTTGGGTCCGAAAATTATTTTGGAATTTTTTCGAATTTCCGATGCGGAAGTATAGATATATACGGATCCACTCCCCCCTTTTTAGAGGGGGGGACTGCTGAACTGATCAAAAGATCGGCTGCCTACGTACCCCTTCCGTGGATGAAGCCGTCCCATATTTCAAATCGTCTCTAATTTTTTTTAAAGACGTTTTGAAGTCTTAGTAGTTGAATTTCTTGAGATGCATTGCGTTCCAGCCTCTCAGTATCCTGGTGTTGTCTATAGTTTTGTGCTCGTACACTTCAGATTAAATCTCTTTTGTGATTCTGTAGGGTCCTTCTCTGTCTGATCCTGTGCTTTTAAGTATCGAGTTGTGCCATACCTTTCTTAGGACCAAATCTCCTTCGGAGAAATGTTGACTGTGGTTGTTCATCCGATAGGATTGGCAATTTCTTTCTAGTCCGTTTGTCTGTCGATATCGTTCGTCGCTTCAGGGGTGACCTGGAGTTGGCTGTCCTCGGCTTCCCAGATTGTCCTAATTTTAAAAGGGGTTGGAAACTTCAGACATAGATGATAAGTCGATGGGACATCTCTCATGGAGTTTATCCATGGAGTTCCTACGATCGCCCCATAGATTGTTGGACGATCTACCACCGAAAATTCGACGATGTTAGTGACCTCCGTTAAGTATTGGAAACTTGATCTTCCCAAACGTTGTTGTGGCGTCCCCATCAAATTCTGCTAACGATGAATGGGAAGGTGTTACCTCGTTTAATCTCACATTCATCCTTCTCAACGTTTCACTGAAGATCATATCCACAGAACTTCCAGTGTCGACTAGGACTCCTGGTACGTGACGGTCTTTGATGATTAGTTCAATAATGAGAGGCTTCTTGTGTGGCTGATCGATTTCTGAAATCTAAATGTACGAGAATGTTATCTAGCGGTTCAAGATCTGATAGGGTATTTCCAATGGACGCTTTTCCTCGATCGTCTTTGACGGTTGTTGACCCTCCATGGCTGTCTGGGACAAGGATCAATGGATGTCCTTGCGTGTTGGCGGTATTGTGGTCCTTCTACGATCATATTTATCCTTTTTCGGTTTCTTAACTTAAGGTCTTTGTCATTCCTTCTCTTTCGTCTGTTATTGTCGATTTCAGTCTGCCCTTCTCAAGGATTTTTCTCTTGATCCGCTGATTCGACTCGTCGCCCTTATTTGCCTTATTCGGCCGACCTTTGGTTTCGTTTTTGTTGAAGTCTTTCACGCTTATCGTATCACCGAGTTCTCCTGCTATGAGTTTTGCCATGATTTTAATGCCCAGCCTGCGAGAGTCCGCAGTGTGGTTCCCATACGATTGGTGATGTTCGTAGAACGCTTTTTTGTCGTACAAGTTAGAGTTCCTTGTCCATGTGTTCCATGGACTTTTACCTCGTTCAGATGATCTGCTTCCGTGCTCATTTGATCTGATCTGATAGTTGTGCGATCCACCCATCTTTTCATGTCGTGAGCTGCTACTCGCTCTTTAGTTTTGTTTCTCGTTGCTTGCATTAGTGGGTAGACGGACATCTTTGTTTGAAAAAATTGTTGATCTATGTATTTGGGATAGAACTATCATTTCTTCCTCGTCAACTATAAAGTCTATCGCCCTATGCAAAGCGTCCGCCATTGTCTGAGGTATATTCAGTGAGACTTCCTTCTTGAAATTTTCTTTGTACCATAGTGTCTTCTTCAGCACGTCAATGCCCACTTTGTCACTTAAGCCTTTAATTCTTGCTGCCACCTTCTTGAATCTTTCGATACAGTTTTGTAGACTCCCTGTTGGGCTTTGATTCATCGACAACATATCAATGTCAGAGGTATCCTGATCCATGAATATCGAGGATTGCTTCATGAATTCCTCGGATAGTTTTTGGAAGCTTCCAATAGAGTCTCGTTCCAGCCTAGAGAACTATTCGAGCGCCGCCCCTTTCAGATGTTCTACGAACAAGAGACAGTAAACAACGTCCTTATGTTTCTCCCTCAGATTGGATCTTCCCATTGCTATGAAGAAAGCCATCATGTGAGCCTTCGGAATAGTTTTTCCATCGTAGCTTGGGATCCTGAGTTTTCCTGGATTGGGAATTCGTGTTTCAGTGATTCGAGTCGTGAATGGTGTCTTTCATTTCTCTTCCAGGACGTGATCAATCTCTGGTGCAGCGCTCATTTCCATGTGAACTTGCGATCGTACATTATTAATCTCTGCGGTTGTTTGTGCTAGTGCGACTCTAATCTCATTGAATTCGTTTCGGTTTCTGATTTGTAGTCGCTTAGTCGACTCATTTAGTTGAGTCTATTGGACGTCTTCTTCTTCCTCCAGGAACTTGTGGTGGCTCCATTCGGGGATATCAATCTGCTTTTATCCTTTCTTCTTCGTCGTCGGATTGTGATCCAACTTGGTTTCTAGGCAAGACCGGATCTTTGTCTCTGCAATCCTCCACGTCGTTGGGGTGCGAGCCTTCGTGGTCGGATTAACGGGGGAGGATTCGTTGTGTTGGTTCTAGTTGCTTGAGGAGTCAGTTCATTTGAGATTTGCGAACAACATTGAGAAGGATTTCTCGTTAAGTCTCCAGGCGTCGAGAAATCCAGTCACCTACGTTCGGTTGGGACGAAGTTCACTCTCTAGGCGTTCATGTTCGGTTTTTGGTTCTAAGTCTTTCGACTTGCTTTGTGAGCGTGATGTTCGCCTTCTCATGTTCCTCAGCCTTTTGCCTCGGCGCAGCCACCATCTCTTTCAACTCGGTCAGCGTCGCGCTGACTGCAGCGTTGTGCGTAGAGTTGTTGGTCGTCATATTGTTGCTTTCTGCGGTGTTGTGGTCCGTTCCAACGATCACCTGTTGGTGATCTGTCTTGTTTTCATTTCCATCTCCGTCGGTGGCCATCTCTTTGGATCTGCTAGTCGGTGGTTTTTAAGTGTAAGAAACTTCTAACTCCACACAGATGGCGCCAAACTGTGAGAGTCAAAACTCGCACTGTCAAACTTTGTTGAGCTAAAATTTTGGGGAACAAAAATTTCAATGATAAACGACAAGAGACCCGAAGGATATTTTATTGATAAGTTGATCGGAAACAAAGTACAAAGAGGCAAAAAGCTTAAAAAACGTTCTAAGTCTAGATGCTAGGGTTTGTAGAGATGCCTAAATCGTAGGAAGTCCTTCTTCTTATATAGTCGAGGCGAATCAGCTTCAAGGATCTTCGCCTGCAAGATTTTTGGAAATCTTCCTGTTATCGTATATTCCATTTCCGTTGGGATTTACTTTTCTGCTCGGATTTCCTTCTTCTGCTCGGAGATATCTTCTTCTTTTTTTCTTCGAGTTTATATTTTCATTTTTATGATTACCCTTGTGTGTTTTAACCTATTCTACCGAATGGGCATAAAAGGACGATTCAAGTCCGTTTGAGCGTAAATTTCTTAATTCGGAGAGTCCCGGAAATACGAGTCTTGTGGGTTATCCCTAAGTTCGTATTTCTTATAACTTTATTCGGTAGTCATGTTAACGGCTATTAGCGTATAGGTTATTGTTTCGAAGATGGGTTGCAGCTAGTCGCCATCTAGAGAGAGATATTGGAAAATGTTCGAGCATCTGGTCTAAGTAGAATGTCCGTTTGGAAGGTTCGAGGAGTATGTTTCGTTCAGGAGTTCCTAAGGAGTGCGTTCAGCTTGGAACTTCCGAGGGAAATTGTCATGCTCTGAAAACAAGATGGGTTGATCTAGGAAAATAAGATGGGATGAGATTGGATTTCCAAGCTGGTTAGCTCAAATTTTTGAGCTGGTTATCTCGGAATTTCCGAGCTGGCTTTCCTGCTCGGAGTTTCCGAGTAGTTTGGTCGATCGTCTGAGCTTACCGTAGATTCTGTCGAGTGATGTGTTCATTTGATTGATTCATCCGGATGTTTGACTAAATGGTTTCGTACATTTCATATAAAAAGTTATCCATACGAATGTTGTTTATACGAAGCGTTTCGTAGAAAACATCATTCATACGAGATGTCATTTCTACGATGTGTTTCGTTCAAAACGTTAATCATTTGAAGTTCTGTTTATACGAAGTGTTGAGAACGACCATTCCTGAGTGCTTGATTATGCTTTCGGCTATTGTTTTTGTCGAGAGGGAAACTTTGACCCCAACAAAACACACGAACGAGAAAAATCAGGAAAGTGATTAGTAAAGTAAAAAGAAAATCCTAGTCTAAATTCTAAACTTAAATTTATTCGAAGACTCAAAAGAGTCCCTGGAAACGGCACCAAAAACTTGGTATGCTCAAAGTTTTATATCCCTAGAGCTACATTGCAAGTTCACAAGCGATTGTAGTATATAGGGGTCTATCCACAAAGACTCAGCTAAGCAGAAGCAATTCAAAAGCAATAAAATCAAATCAGAAATAAATAGCAGACGGTATGTTTTCAATACAGAAATGTGTCAGGTCAAGGGAGTTCTCGGAAAATCAACACATGCAGATCAATTATCAGTCAAGATCTAATTAAGTACTATTCTAGAACTCAATTCAAAAATGTAAAATAAACCAACTTTCGTTGCAAAAATTCACTAAGTCTAAATCTTAGAAATCCAAATTTCTTTGCAATTCCTAAAGATTAAACTAGGATCAAGCGCATGTTCAATTTGTGCACAAATTATCTAAACCAAATTTTTGTTGCGAATATCTAATTTTCTCAACCTAAATATTTCAGATTCCAAATTACACTTTCGTGTCAACTTAGCAACTTATGATCTAGATTCCAGGTGATCAAGCTAGAACTAGCATTAAGAGCAATTCAGAAAGAAGAACTAACATGTTATGAATCCTAATAGATGCATCAATCTAGTATTCCATGAAAACTTTATTGAGAATCCCTAAACCGAATTTTGAATCTAGTCAGACATATCAGATGAAACAAACGACATGAATGAAAGAGATTGCATTAAAATAGATAACATAATGGAAAAGGGGTTCAAAATCTTCTTCAAAAGCAGTAAAAGGTTCGGATCAGCCCCTAAAGCTCTAAAACTCTCTCTAGCCAAAAGTATGAAAAGTGTAGAATGAAAATAAAAATAAAACCCTAATAATAAGTGTCAAAGACGTCTTGGGTCTCCTCTATAAATAGTAAAACTTCTAAGCCAATACGAAATTTTTCAAAATATTTATTAGATCGGCGAGAATTGCTATATTGATTATGTGTCGAACGATGCACGAGCTGCATCGGTCGATGCTCAGCTCGAACACTCTCACTGATCTATGTCATCACGGCTTCAGCTCCAAAGAATGCCCAAAAATCTCCAATATCTTCCAAAGTACTCCAAACGTGTGTAAACCTATAAAACACCTGAAAAGACTCGAAAGACACTACAAAATACTCGGTTATATACATATATCAGGCTTAAAAGCCATAAAAACCATGATATATCATAAAGTACTAAATAAGATGATAAACAAAGATAAATAATGGTCTTGGGATGAGGTCAATGTATTAGGATGATCAAGGAACAATCTAAGATGCTTCAATCAATCACACAATGTTAATCATGGTCTTTTTATAATTAATTAATCTAAGCACATTTTCATGCTCATAACTCCTATACTAATCATGCAATCATTCAACTTCTATTTGAAAATCCCAAGACAAGCATGCATGAAAACCAAGCAAATCACCATTTAGCAAAGCTAATCTTTTAGTTTAGAACTTTAATCCTAGACTAATTCAATTCCTTGGCATTAATTCCTTTGTCAATTTCCTAATCAAGATCAATTTCTCAATTGTGATTAAGAGATAAACAAGCATGAAAATCAAGTTTGTATTACCAATCAGCACCTTAGACACCTAATACCTTAGAATAAGAATGCAAATCTTCATATTTGGTTCATTCAAACATTTCATCAAACACCTTCTGTGCAATAATGCATAAGTTCTAGATTTTCAAATCAATTACTAATCTAGCATGTAAACCACCAAATAGAGAAGATACAATAATATTTTAGAGACAAGCATCGAAGATCATCAATAATCACACTCTAATCTAACTCATCCTTTAGACCCAAAAGCTACTACTCACTAATCATGGTTTTCTAAACTAAACCCATAAGGGAAAAATTAAGAAACATGATTAGTGAGCTTAAACAAATAAAGATTAAGAAGACTAAAGAAGTACTTGCTTAAATAAATCAAATTTAGAGTTTACAAAATTTAGAACCCTAAAAACTCATAAGAGAAAAGAAGATAGGTGATTTCTTTTGGCCTAAAATGGCTTTCAGAGAGAAAAGATTTGAACCGGGTCTTGAATCAGTAAAAAATGGGTCATAAGGCAAATATGGACTTTCCCAGCGGTTTTCATTTGCTTTCTTGGAAAACCCGCGAGATGAACGGTGAAAATTTTGGAAATGCAGCAATTTGCACGTTCCCACTAAGTCAAACCGCTGACCAGTAAATCAGCCATATATTTTGGAATATAACTTCAAACGCCTTGAAACCACCTCCACTGAAATGTGAACTCAAATTTTTACGACTTTCATTTGAAGTCCCAAAGCTAAATATCATAGGAAAGACTTCATATGACTCGATATTCTAAGCACATTGGTTTGATCCTTCATCACCATTTTTTCATTGTCTCTCTCAAGCTCCAAAATAACTTCCAAAACTTCCATGCATAAACTCCAAGACCTAGAATGAACAAATGCACACATACATGCTCCTAAACACATCTAAATGAAATATTTAAAACTAAAATATGATCAAAAGATGAGACTAAAACTGAGAAAAAAGAGTATATCAATTCCCCCAAACTTGCCTTTTACATGTACACACGCAAAAAACAATAATAAAGATGAAAGAAAAATTTGAAAGTAAGAGTTCAAAGCTTCCAACAGAAATCCTTAGGCCTGGGCACTTTACCCGGACCCGAAGAACCGAACCGAAACTGACCCGAAAAAACCGGTTTGGTTCGGGTCCAAAAGAATACCCGAATGGGTTTTGATTCTAGCTACTTTCGGGTATCAGGTCGGTTCAGGTAATACCCGAAAACCGAACGGGTACCCAAAATAACCATACTTTTAATTATATATAATAAATATTTTATATAGGTTTGGTTATTTTGGATAGTTCGGATACATTTAGGATAAATCAGATTTTTTTATAGGATGATTTTGGGTAAATCGGTTATTTCGGATAAATCGGGTAAAGTTTGGTTACTTCGGATATAAAATATCCAAAATCAATTGGTTACTTCGGGTATATTATGGTTACTTCGGTTACATTTTGGTTACTTTGGGTCCAAAATACTCGAAGTACTCAAATACCCGATTTTTCCGGGTATTTACCGGTTCTTGAAGTCTAATACTCACCGACCCAAACCCAAAAAATATCAAACCGAAACCGATCCGAAAATCTAAAATACCTGAATGGGTTTTATAATCCAAAACCGAAAAACCCGAAACCCAAAATACCCGACCCGAACCCGAATGGGTACCCGAACGCCCAGGCCTAGAAATCCTCAAGACATAATGATATCGAAGTCTAAACATGTAACCAAAAGCAACAACCTAGTTCAATTTACTTCAAAATAATTACCCATGTTCATCTCTGCATGCATCAAGTTAAATTCTCAATCTATATATAAATTCCTATCATCCAAACCTTTGACATTCATTAAGATATGGAGAATCATGATTGTGAAAATCAAGTTAACTCATTTTGTAAAGAGTTATATATATTGGGATGAAAATGATCTCAAAGTAATTGTGGCTTATTAAGAACAAGAAATCACTCAAAAGGATGAACTATGACAAAATGCTAAGACTAAAGAACAACATATGTATACCAGAGTAAACTTCCATCTAGCCAATTCCAAAAATATTCTTAACTCAAAGTTCTAAGCCCAACAGTCTCAATCCTTGTATATCCTTTCTTAAGGAAATTTTTCCTTCTCAAACTACAAAACTCAATCATTTGCTTGTCTTTTAAGCACTTAGGAGATTTCCTTTCAATGATCTATGGTTAGGATCCTGCAATGTAGCATCAATAAATACTCCTCCATGTCCACTCTGAAGAAAATTTCAATCAACAATGACCTCTTTTCTAATGGCTTTAAACCCTTAAATTCAAGCTCCCAATGCGATGAATAAGTACTTAAACCATTGGTCATCATCCAATTCCACATAGGTACTATTAGTACCATGATTCATCTTCTCTAACATGTATAAACAAGAGTATAACATCTAAAAACTTTCATCGGGATTACCCCTCATATTATTAATAGCTTTCTTTTCCCCTCTCAAAGTAGTAGATTATGAAACCTTAACACCAAGTTTTACTTGTACCATACTTATGATATCCATTGGAGTTGGGGATTGAATTTATGTGGAAAATATTCATGCAAAAGAGATGCGACTGGTATATCATGGTTTTACAGGTTTTAAGCTATAATATATGTATATAATCGAGTTGTTTTATGCGTCTTTCTAGTCCTTTTGGAGTCTTTTACAGGTTTGGACACGTTTTGGATCATTTGGGAGTTTTAGAGCAATTTTGGAGCATTGTAGCTGAGAAGTCAAAGTTATCTTATGTGGACCTATGCGTCGATCAACACAATGCAGCCCTTTTTGACTACCCAACACGCGAAGATTGAATACTTTTGGACACATGTTTAAGGCTTTTAATAGGTTTATAAAAGAGCTCAAAACGTGTTTAAGGCTTTTAATAGGTTTTTTAGTTTTATCTCATTCATACTTTCATACTTTGAGTTTTTGAGAGAGATTAGATCTTGAGACTGATCCAATACTCTGTACTGCTTTTGAAGAAGATTTTGAACCCATATTTCTTATTCTCTTTTATTTTCTATGATACATATTTTGATCATGGCTTGTGTTTCATTCATTATGTCAGAGTAGATCTCTAGTAAGGTTTAGAATGAACTTTCAAGAGTTAATTATTATCACAACAAGGGATTGTTAGTGGATTCACTAGTATTAAATTAGGGTTATAGTTTTTTTAGCTTGCTAGGTTGTTAATCATATAAGAGATTAAAATGATTAGTGGTTATAGTGAGAGTGATTAGTGAGCCTGAGAATGCCCTAATCCATCATTCCACCCAAATTCTCTAGATTTGTATTTCAATGTTTACCTCTAGCTAGCCAAAGCCAATATGTATCAAATAAAACCCATAAAGCTTACAATTCACACCCATTGGCTCTTAATGATTGATTCTCAGTTATCTTCTAGTTCCTCTTGTTAGATAGTTCTTGTCATTAATCTTGCATCTTTTAGTTATTAGGATAAGTATTCACATCATGGGTCTTTAACTGACCACCAAAATAAATTCATATGGCCTCTTTTAGTCTTTATATCTAGGCTAACATCGATAAGCTTCCCTTGGATTCGACCCTCATTACTACTCGACAATCCACTTGCACTTGGGTGATAGTTTAGGATTGAGGCACTATAAATCATTTGAAACTCGATACCACAACAAATTTTTGGTGCCCTTGGCGGTGACGCATGGTTTACTCAAGTTTAGGACTATAGAGAGACTAGGTAATTTCCACTTTCATCATTTACACACTTTTTAATTTTTCTTTCTTGTGTGTAATTATAATTTCATACAAATAATGAGTTCAAGGATACCCCCACAACCACCTCAAGACATAACATGTTTAGAAAGGTTCAGTCAAGCTAAGGCAAGGGTATACAGACAGCTAATGTGCGTTGATTTTAATTTACATGGTCAAAAAGCAATTCTCGTGATCAAAATCGAACTAAGGTGTGTTGTCCCTTCAACCTCCTTCCCGGCGACCGATCGGACGATCGGAGATGGCAATTGGCAATCGAATTCGAGCCCACTAGGTTGGAATTCACTACAAAAAGTCATTGATAACACATCAAGATAGTATGGTTTTCACAAGTGCTATAAAAGATGATTTTCCAATTTTGGTTACTGTATCATAACATTTAAATAACGCTATACCGAAATTTTATTTAGCAAGAACAAAAATTGACCTTTAGAGCATAATTTTAGCCATGAACACCAAACACTTAGCAAATTTAGGTTTTGGAAAAATTTATCCCTCCACCGTAGGATAACACGAAATAAAGATGTCTTAATATTGTTTTTTCCCTCACTTTCACCTCACAAAACACGATTCAATCTCTCTCGCTCTCTTTCTCGTCTCTCGTCTCTTGTCTCACAAAACACGATCTCACTACTAAACTAACAGCACCGTCGAGACTGCAAAGCTTAAATTCCAGAGCTTGATATCGACGGTTGGTGGCAGGTTGGCTTGTCGGTGGCTCAATTTACATCTAGGTTTCGAGTTGGCTGGCTTTCCGGTGTTTTATGGGCTTTAGATGGAGAAGCATCCGTATTAGGGTTCGTTGGTATAAGTGCTTTCTCATCTTTGTACTCATCAGATTTCTTCGACAAACCATGTATTTCATCACCAAAAGTATTTTGATATGCTCTTCTTCTTCGACTACCTTAAAACCTCGCTTCCTCGTCTCCGGCAACGAGTGTGAGGCCCGTAACTCACCGTATGTCTGCCAAACTGGGTTATCCGGCTAGTGAGCCTCCCCCGCCAAAATTTGAGCTCTAATTGGGAGTAATTATTCACCTGCAATAGTTTAGTTCGAGTTTGGTTTTATTGTATCGGTTTCCATCTTCTTATGACGGAATTTTAATTGAATTAAATATAAGTGGATGTGAGACTTGTATCAAGATCGTTTTCAACATCTTCTGTTTCTCAAGTGGTGATTTCACTTAATTGGTTTTGTGTTTATCTTAAGCTGATGATTAAGAACTATATTTTATGCTTAGGCGCTGGTGACAAGGAGATTCGTAACGCCCCTTTCCCATTATCCGCTGACCGTCGAGCTGGCCGGTCAACAATCAAACAAGAACATGACTAAGTCGAACCCGAGCAAGTCAAACAGGAAAAGTTTGCCACAAGACGAAGCCAGTGACAGATCGGTTTTGAGACAAAGGCTCGCACTGACCCATCCTTGACCCCGCTATCCTCACTTCCGTAGTACAAAGCTTCACAACTTGTACTACTTCTGGGAGTTTTGTCGGTTTGGACTAAGCACAATATCAGGGAAGCATGTTCATTTCTAAGTAATCAAACGTTTACATAACGTTTAACAATATTTACTAAAATGATTTGCCATCAATCAAAACAACAATCAAGTCTCATACAAAAATAGCGCCAAAGCCAAACCGAGAGAAAACCCAAAATCATCGAATCAAAACTCTGCCACAAGCGACTACGCCGAGGACCTCCCCGCGTCCGTTGCTGCTAAACCTGAAAAACACAAAAAGAGTCTAATGAGCGATCTAAGATCACCCAACGAGACGGCTCCCCACTACGGCTTCTATTCTATCTAGCGTCTACAGATTCCCGTCCCAAAACCCCAAAATAACAAACAACATAACAAACGGTCGATCACGCACTACCACGTCGTGTCAAACCCACAACACACAAGCACTTTCCAAAAGAAAGAGAAAGCGATTAAGGAAAGCACTGCGGCACATGCTCTTGATTGAAACTCGATCTATCTATCGCGCAACACGAGAACAATACACACAACAATGGGCCCTTACGATCTCGGTAACTTCCACGGGTTTACTTCATCACCGACATGGTAACTAACCCACGACTCCTAGAAGTAAATACGAAGTCTGACGACCTAGGACACTGTTCTCAGCTCATCGATACGCAATGACTCGGGCTACCCCATGGTAACCTAAGTTTATATGCGATTCGGCCCTAGGACATGACCCCGTATTCTCCGAATCACACACCTACCGGCGTCACTCAGTAGGTTAATGCCATAACCGGAATCACCACCCGAAGGCCCACGATCCGGTTAGGAAGCTACCAGAGGATCCAATCGGGTCGGAAGTACCGGAGCGTATCCAAACACCTAGACTTGCGGGATCTAACGCACCCCAGAGTCCTAGTGCAGAAAAGTAAACACGCGGACTCACTCAGACTCTAGCAATCATACTCAATCAATAAACAACAACAATCTCAACACAATGTCCCGCAAGTCTACACACACACACGCCAACACCTCCACCCTGACTCGGCACCGTACCAAGTCAGCGGCTACGAAATTAACCGGCCCTGTGACCGAGTTAAGTTTCCACAAGGACCGCTCGGCCCAACACCGAGATGATCTAATAGGCCTGCTCAATAAAGCTCAACAACAACAACCACGCAACAACACAATAACACAATCACCACGCAAGCAAGCCTATTAGGGTTTCTAATATCTTTTAATCTGTTCTTATCCGCTACCTTGGGTTAGTGGATTGCTAATCCGTAGACAGTTCATCCATCACACCACGCAACTTCTTATTTACTCATTCCCGATGCGTCTTTCAATAACTCATCGATTCGTAGGTTTAGAGCCAGTAGCTTACTAAACTCTCCGACGTCTCATGATTCTCTTATTTAATTCATTGCTTACTCTTTAACTTCTATTAAACCTAATCCAGATATCCGTTTCATACTCTATGCGTTTGTTAGGTTTAATTCCGTATTTTAACTCCGTCTTATTTCCCGTAAATAGATTCATTTGGTATTGTTCTTTTAGAACATATATATGCATATACGGCCCTAACATGCCAAGACTATATGTATGCATCAATCAGTAACTCTAACAACCTAGCGGCACACAACAGTTTAATCCGTTTAACCCTACGATCCTAGCATGCATCTCAAAACCCTAACCGGTTTACCGTTAATCTGTCAATTCAATTATCAATCAACAGTCAATTTCAATACGGGTATGCAAATACCAAATTCTATGATTTCTCGTTTCCCGATCTATATGACTCTAACTACTTTAAGTTTTGAACCGACTCACAGTGATTAGGCGCGGAATGAACGGCATGGATGCAGATACGAATCCCGAGACCTCGAACTAAAACCCGAACCTCCCGAACACACGAACTCGAATCCCGAAGCTTCCCGAACAACCCTAGAGTCAAATGAATCAGAACACTACAAGAAATACTGGTATTGATAGCACATGAGGATAGCACGAATTTGGAAACTGCTATTATAAATGATGTGCTGGAGTGGAATACTCTATTACGGTATTAAATCGATGCTATGCCGTTATTTCGCTAAGCGGGAAACTAAAATTCGTTTTGGAGCCAATTTTTTGCTATATATTCTATTGGCACCAACACTTAGAAAATAATAACAATTAATACTTAAAAAAATTTGTATTTTGGAGACAAAAAACACATATCAACAAAGACTTTCATTTCTCTCCTCCATTAAAAAAAAAAATAACAGCTCTCTCTCCTCATCCTCCATCTTCGACACTGCTCTCTAACCTTAATCTCCGACGGTTGCTTCCTCATATATCCCTCTTCCGCTTCAGTCTCAGATCTCAAAGATGGCAGAAAAATCACTCAGCTTGCTTGTTTCTCCTCCGCCAATTGCCAATTCCACTTCCAGAGCTGATCGTTTTCATGCCCTAGGTTTCGTCCTGAGGTAAATTCATCGCGTATGGCCTTAGAAAGACATATATGTCTTCATCTCGATCTAATTACAGTGATGCCCATATCGTATTTTGTTATAATTTCCGCAAGATGAATGATTAGATTTTGTCTTGTGATATGTAGTTGCTGAACCTTTTGGGTATGACAGCTGCGATTTGGTCGGATGACCCTTCGTTGCAGCTTGAATCCACTACAGAGTTCCGGATGATTCTTTCGCACTGTAAATTTATTTTCTTGATCGATTTTACTGAAACTTCTTTTATCATTACTCCAATGTTTCTCCAATTTGTGTTCTTATATTCGTCTATATAATTCTCCCAATGATGAAGTGATAGCATCTGGTGTTGTGCCTCATTTCGTTGAGTTTCTTAAGAAGGACGAGTTTCCCAGGCTTCAGGTTAGAAGAAAATCGATCAAGAATATTTTGTATAGCAGTGTAATATCTGATTCCGACTTTTCATGATAGTTTTCTTAGTTTGAGACGGCTTGGATTCTGACAAACATTGATTCTGGGACTAGGGGGCACATTAAAGTGGTAATTCCAGTAGCTATTCCAATCTTTATCCAGCTTCTTGCTTCCCGTGATGATGATGTCCGTCAACATGTACTATTGTACTTATGTGAATATGAATCCTTAGCATATATGTGCTGAAGTTTGTGAAAAACTGATGTCATACCATAACTTTCAGGTTATATGGGCATTAGGTAATGTTTCTGGTGAATCAACACATTTCCGTGACTATGTACTTGAGTGTGGGGCATTGATGCCACTGTTGGCTCAGCTGAATGAGCATTCTAAGTTCTTGACGCTTAAATATCTAATCGGACTTTGCCAACCCCTTCTGCCGTGGCAAGGCTCAGCCAGCATTTGAACAAGTCTCCTTGCTTGTTTAACATATCAAGCATGATTAACAGGGGAAACCTGCTCTTCCAGAATTAGAACGACTTATTCTCTTGAATTATGAAGCCATCTTGACACATGCTTGCTCAGCCCTTTCGCATTTGTTTGTGATAACTACAAAGTTTGCAGCTTATCAATGGCGGTTAACTTCAGGACAGTTTGTGAATGCTTGCAGGTGTCTTTAGGGTCTTTATTTTGTCTTTCTCTTTTTACTTCTACTTCTGGTTTATCAGAGATTGATGGTAAATGGATCGAACTTGTCACTCAGTGTGCGTTTTTAGAAACGAACTTGTTTTTCAACTCCGTGAATGAAGTTGCTTAATGTTTTCGTGTGTGTTTTAGTCCCTCTTTGAATCAAAATATGTTTCAGAAGTCTCTTCCGAGCCAACATTGACTTTTCTTAACTATTTGTGCAGGTAATCTTGATCTCTCATTTTACTAGGACTACTAGCTTCAAAATCTATGATCTGGACTAGACATCTCTTGCTTGTTTGTGTAACCAGGAGGAGCTGGAGGAGTACAGCTTAAGAGTTGGAGAGTTACATTAGGGGTTGCTCAAACCAACGGTGCTGACATCTGGGCTCCTGTGAAGACTCATATATCTCCTGCTTTCAATCTCAAGTCTAATTGGCCCTTTCGATAATTGATTCTACCACTGCTAAAATCTCTGTCTTTCGATGATTGATTCTCTCAACTCTTGTGGTGTCTACATTGATAATTAATTGGTTTTAATGTAAAGTTTAAGGCTATTGCAAATTTGATTCAAACAAAAATGGAACAAATACGATTACAAAAAAAAAATTACTTAACTCCTTTTGTTAGAAATATTTATAAAATAAATAAAAAAATGAACAAACAAATTTTCCAGTTTTAGGTGAAGGTATATATATATATAAAGTTAAAGATAAGGTTTAGGATTTAGGGTATAAATAGGGTTTAGGATTTAGGGTATAAATAGGGTTTAGGGTTTAAAAAAAATATAACTACTATAACATATCCAAGAAACAAGATTTAACATTTATAAATAAATTAATGTTTTACAAATATATATTTTGCAAACCTTAATATCATTTCCTAACTTAACTCTAACCCTATACTCCAAACATCATCTAAACCTATACTCCAAACATCAAACCCTAACCATATACGTAGACCATAAATCATACTATAAATCTTAAACTCTTAATCATAAAATACTAAACCCTAAACTCTTGACCACAAACATAAACCCTAAGAATTTAAATTCTACATCTATAATCCTTAATCATAAGTACTAAATTTCTAATTCTGTATTATTAAACACAAACATAAGATAATATGCAAAAAAAAAATTCATCTCTTAATACAAAATTTAAGTATAAGTATTTTTTTCATCCTAAACTCTAAAACATTCACTCTATACCCTAAACACATACCCCAAACCTTAAACTTTTAACCATTAATGATAAACATAAAAATTTCAAACATCCAATAATATAACAAACATTTAACATTTATAACAAATTTCAAGTATAATAATTTTCTAAATCCTAAACTCTAAAAGCTAAATATAATATATGATCAAAATATAATCATTATGCAAATGAAATTGATTGTAAGTGAGATATACCATCAAATAATTTGTAAATAATTATAAGATATATATTTTATCTTTTATTAATTTACTATATACTATAAAAAATAATCATTAATTAAAAAGATATAAAATAACAAAGTGTTAAAGTAAAAAAATGTAAATAAAAAATTGGTTTTAACTTACAACAAATAAAAAGTTGGTTTTTGATTGGTTAATCCCTAAAGATAAGGATCACAACTCCTTCACTATCCATCGTTAGATTAAACTAAAATCAATGGACGTAATTCATCAACATACTAGCTAGGTTTAGCGTTCACTTACCTTAGTAGGTTCTCCTTCTTCTTTCCAGCCGTCGAAGAAATGACGAAGCTCAGGAAGCTCGGCCTGGCAACGGGTCACCGTATTTCCATGATCAGGTTTCTTCTTCTTCTTCTTCTTCGTATTTTCATTCGTATTTCCGCGGATTATAATCGTTAATCTACTCAATCGACGGGTTCCAGTTTCTTCACTCGCCAGAGTCTGAATCCTAAACACTCATTCACTTTCCGAAACCTCCACCGAAGCCTTCATCGTGCGAATTGTCAAAATCTAATTGATATAAACAATTTATATTCTCTCGGCGTCAATGGATAAAACTGTTCGTCTATGGAAAGTCGGTAGCAATGCTTGTCTTGGAGTTTTCACTCACAATGGTTATGGTATGATTCTTCTTCTTCTTGGTGATTACATTTTTTTCTTTTGTATCTCAGTTATTACATTGATGTGTCTTTCGTTTTTGCAGCAAGAAGTCTTCAAATAAACTGATAACTGGTTTTCAGGTAATAATTTTTTGTTTCCTTGGTATTGATGATTTGTTCTCTTGACATTGTGTGATTTTAACAATTCGGTATGCATGTTTTTCTACAGTTTTTTACCACAAGACCAAAGTCCTTGTTGAGTTTCTTTGCAGTCGGTGATAGGAAATCTCTACACATAAGGCTTGGTCTGCCACTTGATTGTCCCCTTCTAAGAACTGCTATTGCCTTGGATTTGTCTGTGAATGATGATTCAAGAAGCATGTAGTAACACAAAGAAAAGAGGTAGATATATCGGCCTAGTTTCTTATTTTTATCTTTTGTCTCAATATTTGCCATGAATAATTAACCAACGTGGGCACTGCAAGGTTACACCTTGCTCAAAGATGTGCATATTGAAATCCCTAGCAGCATAGGTTAGCACTGTGTTTGCCTTTGCTTTTTTATGTTCATCCTTTGTTTTACTTCTTCGTTCTATTAAATTTTCAAAGCTTGATGCAGTCTCAGAGGTGTGGCAGCTCTTATCCAATGTTCTTATGAGTATTATCATTATCTTCAGGATGTGTTTGATGACTCGGTATATAAATTCTCATTCTTACATGGTTTTCGTTCACAGTTCACTATGGAAATGACACCCACACACGTGATTGTGGGAGACGCTGGTAGATTTCTAATCCAGCTCTGGTAGAAGCTGTAGTGGGCAAGCGAAAGCATGCATGGAGGGTGGGGAGTGGATTGGAAGAGAGATATGAAGATGTGGTTGCTAGAGAGTTAGCTTAATGAATTATTTAGATTAAGAATTCCTTGTGTAGACTAAGTTTAAGACTTTTGTCTAGACTAAGTCAGTTTAAGATTTGTTTGTTGTTTGTTATTAACATTTGGATTATTAATAAAATATTTTTTTTTCAATTTATCTCGAATATTTATTTTATATAAATTCAATTGATAAATTATATAATAATAATCTAATTTAGCTCGGCTCGGCGTCATATTATTTAAATACGGTTTGTATTAGTATAACAAATTTAAAACGTTATTATAAAATAAAAGATAACGAGAAAATGATGCCACAATAGAATTTAAAAGAGCAAAATATTAGAGCCACTATAAAATATAAAATGGCAATAATATGTTGTTGTTATAAAATCTATAATAACTAAGAATTTCGTGCTATTATATATCATCATATAATAGCAGGTCAAATTTACGCTATTGTAGGAGGGGGGTCTAAGATAGCTTCTCATGTCATGGCTAACATTAAAACGCTGTAATAGACATATTATAGCGTTTTCACGACGCTATCAATGTGCATTTTTCTTGTAGTGGAACCGGCCGGAGTCAACGCATTGACCACGGCGTTGACCGGATGCCCGTTAACCGTTGACTTTGACCGGACTTGACCGTTGACCAAACTTGAACTGGTTAACCACTCTGAACCAACTGAACCACTGCAATCGAACCAAACCAACTGAACCGGCTTCCAATTGTACCGGTTAGGTTAAGCCAGTTTAGGTCAAACCGTTGACCGGTTTAACCCAACTTTGACCGTGGCTTAACCAAGCCTAAACCAGACCCAATTCTTGAACCAACCTACCCATACACACCATTGAAGAACCGGTCACCCAACACAAACACTCCTAGATCCATTCTGAAGCTGTTGAGAGGTGGTAGAAGTCTTGAATCACCAAAGGGAGAGAGAGAGAGAGGGAAGAGAACCTAGTCGCGGCGGCTCTCCGGCCAGATTCCAGCGAGATCCGGCGACGGCGATGGTGAGAGATGGTCGGCGGTTGTAGAGGAGATCAAGAGGAAGCTGCTGGACTTGGTAGAGAGTGGTTTGGGTTTATGGATTGAAAGTTATGGACTTTCTTGTGGCTCAAGTCATGAAGAACACTATGGTGTTTTTGAGTTTCTCCTTGAATCTTCAAAGGGTTTCTGAAAAAACTGGATGAATGTGATGAATCTAGATGAATATAGAGAGAGGCTCGTGGGTGAGGCTAGAGAGAGGTTGAGAGTGAGTAAATGAGGGATTATATAGAAGATACCATGCAAAAATGAAGATTCATGCATCCATAAACATTCTTGCATGTGAAGAATTGTTGTGGCACCTCCCTGAAGGTGACACTTGTCCATGAAGGGCTCACTCTTGCACAATAACCCTTCCCTAACCGAAATAAACCAACCTTTAACCCAACTTGTTCTGTTGATTCGGTTTTGTCGGTTTTATGTTTTACTTTTTAGAAAATCATTCCCTGTTCCCATAAATCCCCAAACTTCCAAAATTTATTCTCTTTGATTTTATATGAATTTATAAAGTTGAATCACCTCATTTGGAGTTCCGTAACTCCGATTGTGAATTTCCGAAGTTTTCTTTGTTTTCTCGGTTTCCATTCCCGACAAGCCGAAAACCCCGTTTCTGCTCCGTTTCTTCCATTTCTGGTTTTGTAAATGTCCTTTATGTTGTAAAACTATAACATTTGGTCCGTCTCGGTTTTCGTCTCAAACTTTGGTGGTAATTTTGCCCTTAGACTTGGCAAAATTACAATTTTGCCCATGTTGACTTTTCCTCTGCCCATTAACCATATTTTAAAAAACAGTGTATTACAAGATTACTGTCTTATTCGGTTTACACAGTAAAAAGAAAGACTTCTTGAAAAAGAGGAATAAAGACGCTTCACTTCCTCTGGTTCAGTGGCTCCCCTTCCTCTGGACTTAATATCAAGCTCTAGGTATGAAACTTATCCGATGTTATATGTTTTTTTTAGTTATGGGAATATAAGATTTTTTTAGTTATGGGAATATAAGATCTCGCATCATTAATGGTACCTAGGAACATGTTGACTGAGGCAAGAACATAGTTACATACTTACATGCGGCTTTATTTTTTGGTGTTGTCTTGTGGCTTGTTCTCTATCAATAAAAAAACATTAGATGAAATAACTGGTATTTGTTAAACCGATGATGTCCATCGAATTTGTTTCGAATTTTGTGGCTTATTTTAATATCATTTCTTTGACTTCTTGATGCATCTGAGGCAGTGAAATTCGGTTCGTACAAATAATTAATTTTAGTTCTTTTTTTGATCTAGGCTTTCAAAAGGTCAGTAGTAGTAGATATAATGTTATGCTCAGTCCTGTATTGATTTTTGTAAGGTCTTTTGGTCTTATTTGTCAGGTACGTGTTATATATGGATTTAGCACCCATCCATTTAGCAGGGCCCAATACATGTTTTCTGTAAAAAAGTTGGTCCAACAAAAACGAACTCGGCCTAACAAGCAAAAGGCCCGAACAAACGCGTTCGAATCGAGCTCATCATCGACAGCTCGGCTCAACTCAGCCCACAACGATAAGTCAGCTCGGCTCCACTAACGGACAAAAGAATGTACGGCTTGGCCCATCTCGTCATCAAGTACGGCCCAATCCGCACGAGCTCGACAAGAGGTTAACGGCCTGTAAAAAGTACGACCATATTTTACTATAAATAGGAGTCGTCACTGTACATTAATGTAACTTTTTGGGATTTGTGCACTTCTTACTACTTTCTCTCTCTAGAGTTAATACTTCCTCAATTGTAACCCGCTCGTCTTTCGACCTGCTCGGACTCTCTTCCTAAATATAAGACACGCCCATTACCGAGCAACAGACTCTCTTTCGACACGCTCGTTACCGAACATATCCCTCTCTTTCCTGTTCGTTACCGAACCTAGTCAATTCTTCTTTAGAGACAAACTTTGATCCTCGGACCGAGCACGTCAGCTCACCCGAGCAAGACACGCATTTAACTTTTGTGACGAACTCGGTTATCACAATTGGCGCCGACTGTGGGGAACTAAAAGTTTTTCTTCAATAACTGACAGGTTCAACAATGACAGGATTGCCACCAAACCAGGACTTCATCATCATCCCAGACAAGTCAAGCTCAGGGACGACCTCGCAAGCCAAGGGTCAACCTCAGCCTCAGCACGTCTCTCAAGTCACAAACCCGTTCATTCAGCCGGCGGGCGCCGAGCAACAACCTCCAAACACAGAACAGCCTCGGTAAGCCACGAATACCCAACCAAACGAGCAGGACACTTTCGTCTTGCTCAGGGCTCTCATGACGCAAGTAACCGAATTATCCCAAGGAAGTAACCCTCGTTTCTCCCAGCTCGCCACGGCCCATGCAATATGTCAAGGACAGATCAACGATCTACGGATGTCGAGTCAGCAGGCATCTGCCCCTTGAACCCGTCTCCACCGAGCGTTATTCGAAGGAACAGCTCCGAACAACCCTAGGAGCCGAACATTCTCACAGCAAAACGAGGAGACAGAAGAACCTCCCAACACTGAAATCCCGAACAACTCAGCACAGGACACGCACAGGGATAGCGAGATCGAAGACTTGAAATTGATGCTTAAAAATATGACGTCAAAAGTCCACCAGGCGATTAGCTCGGCACCCGAAATCAATCGCGTACTAGAAGAGACTCAGAATACCCCTTTTACTCGCCGACTCATGGACATATAAACCGATCTTTTGGAATTGTGTCCAGTAATCTCTGTACTGTCTCTAGAAAGTAAGAGTATGTCAATGATCAGACATAAGTCATATAATACTGGGGGTCATGATGGCTTGCTAGAGTCCGCTCATGATCTATAAGTCTTGGACTTATTGCCTTTATTATATGATCCCATATGGGTCACACGCCTAAGCTAACGGGAATATACGAAAGAACGGTTTAGCAGAAGTACGGTAAAAGTGCTAGGCATTTACCGAACTAAGAGAGAGATTAATGGGTCTGATTAAATCTAAGGGATTTAATCAGACTGGGAATTTGGGCCCAAAAGCCCAAAAGAATTAGAGAAGGGTTTTATAAATAAAACCAAGCCTAATTCTCTCTTCCCAACCCTAAGCCCCTGCGCCGATTTCTCTCTCTCCCTGCGGCCTCCTTCAGCTCGGTCTAGCAGCCAAATTCCCGGTGTGCGTGTGTGAGCCTTTGGAGGATCCATCTCTTGGTGGTTCTGCTGATCTCTGACCTCTACCTCCTCTTTCCGCTGCATAAAAAGGTAAAAGGTGAGATCCATTAAGTTTCCAAATAAGAGAACCTAGATCTGCATGTTTAGTAGGATGAATCAATTGGGAATTGAATCAGGAAACACTAAACGATCCAACAGTGGTATCAGAGCCATTGGTTCTGTGGTTTTTCTTGTTTAGAATCTTGTTTAGGATTGTTTAAGAAGTGTTTTTGAATCAATCTACTGATAAGGAAAAACACTTAAGAAACAAAGAATTAAAAACCTAAACAAACAAGAAATCGCATGATCCGATCTATATGAATCGGTATGCGTCGGATCGTCCGGATCACGGAAGACGCACGAACCGATCGGTAACGATCGTGTTGCGTGGTCGCGTCCCGATCATCGGATGGATCGCGTCACGCTCGCGTGATCGCCTCGTCCCGATCGTGTCATGATCGCGGCTGTACCGAGCGATGTGAGCGTGATCGAGAGCTGATACGATCGGCTGAGCTGATCGCAAGGATCATCGGCGATCGCGTCACGCCAGCTCTCGACCCGTCCCGATCGTCCCGTCCCGATCACACGTCCCGATCGTCCCACGCCGTCCGTGCGATCGCGTGATGCTTGCATCGCGTGATGCTTTCGGCTGCGACGGTCCCGACCGGTTAGTTTTTTTGGCGTGTGATGGTTCGGTTCGGTTTAAGGCTCGGTTTAAAATTTTATTAAAATTAAACGTCGCGGTTTAATAAACAGATTTAATAATTTTTATTAAGTTCTGGTTAAACCGGGATAAGAAATCCAAAGTCGAAAATTGGATTTTGTGCCTAAACCAGTGATTTTCTAATTTGATTTGGTTGGACCAAATAAATTGAGAAAATCCGGTTTAGTAAATAACCGGTTGACAATTGTGGTCATCGTAGTAATTAATTTTGGTTAAGACCAATTTTAATGAACCAGACCGGTTATGTCATTTAATTGGGCAATTGGGTTATGTCTTGGACATGAACCAATTCTTGGGCCTCGGGCCAAGAAGTTAAAACAATTGGGCAATTATTTGAGTCTTTTCTTCAGAATTAATTTAAAATTTATTTTTATAAAAATTATAAAATCGATTTTAAATTAATAAGTTTCCAAAATTTTGAAATTAGAAAGTTTCTTAAATTAGAAGTTTCTAGATTTGCATGTTTTGGATTTTAGGAAATTTCTATAATTAAAAGTTTCTATTTTTAGAAAGTTTCCAAAATTAGTAGGTTTCCCAAAAAAGAAAGTTTCCCAAAATAGTAATCTTCTATTTTGGGATGAAATTTTAATAAACCTACAAACCTCAAATAATATCAAGCGTTGGATGTCTTGTCCAGTCTATGTCAGCTGTCGAAGCCCATTCAATTGTATTCATGGCCTTACAGTGTGAGGGTGTCTACTTTTGCGTGGATAAGATGGTTTGTGATTCATAAATGTCATTGGGAGTCCCAGACATTAATGATTACATGACTGTATAGTCTGGTTTTCTTGACTAGGCCATCGGGAGTCCCGGGCCTTGAGACATCAGAGTGGATTGGGCCTCGGGCCCAGATTCACAACCAAGAGTTATATCACGGATATAATTAGCCGACATAGGGCTTACCGATATAAGCTAAGGTTGGGTGATGGCCAGTGGCCCACTTTGATCTTAGTTATATGTGGATCTTGGAATCATTATATTCTATTGAGGGTAACTTATGTTATTGAATATAATGCGTGATTAATCATATTAAATTTAATACGAGATTAATCATATTGAACATATTAACTAATAACCTTTTTATATTATATTTCAGCTATGACTACTACAAGCACTCAAAACACATTCTCAATCCGGTCTGTTCTCGAGAAGGAGAAGCTGACTGGAACGAACTTCCTGACGTGGTCAAGGAACTTGAGGCTGGTCCTCAAGCAGGATAAGAAGGATTATGTCCTTCGTGATCCCCTCCCCGAGAGGCCTCCTAACAATGCTGCCAGGACTCTGCATAATGCTTGGGAAAAGCATTCGTCAGATGAAAATGATGTCTATTGCCTGATGTTGGCGACAATGACTGCTGAGCTGCAAATGCAGTTCGAGAGTGTGTTGTCACCCATCGAGATAATGGCAAGCCTGAAATCGCTTTTTCAGAAGCAAGCAAGGACTGAGAGGTTTCAGACAGTTAAGAACCTCTTAGACTGCAAGTTGGCTGCAAATGCGGCAGTGAGTCCTCATGTCTTGAAGATGATGGGTTATCTCGATCATCTTCAGAAACTCGACTGCCCTATCAGCCAGGAACTTGCCTGCGACATCGTTCTGCAGTCTTTACCTGCAAGCTATGATCAGTTCATTCTGAACTTTAATATGCATGGCTTGAGTAAGACATTGCCTGAGCTTCACGGAATGCTCAAGACTGCAGAGCCCAACTTTAGGAAAACCGCCAAGGACCCCAATGTGCTTATGGTGCAAAAGGGCAAGGGGTTTAAGAAATCCTCTGCTAAGGATAAGGGAAAGGCTAAGGCTGTCCAAGTCTCGGACAAGGACACGCCAAAGCCCAAGCCCAAGTCTAAGGCTGGGCCTACTGACATTTGCAGGTTCTGTAAAGAACCAGGGCATTGGAGGAGAGAATGTAAGAAATTCCAAGAAGGTCTAAAGGAATTGAAGAAGAAGACTCTCGAGACTTCTTCATCAGGTAATTTTGTTATAGAAGTTAATACAACTACTTCTGATAATACCTCATGGGAAATGGATACTGGTTGTGGGGCTCATATTTGTACTAATATGCAGGCACTCAGCAACAGTAGAAGGCTGAAGCAAGGACAAGTGAAGCTACGAGTTGGGAATGGAGCGAAAGTTCCTGCACTAGCTGTAGGCACATACTTGTTGTCTTTACCTTCGGGATTGATTTTAGAACTCAATAATTGTTATTTTGTACCTGCGATAAGCAGAAATATTATTTCAATTTCTTTGTTGGATTTGGAAGGTTATGATTTTTCAGTTAAGAATAAATTATGTTCCTTCAATCGCAACAATTTGTTCTATGGTTGTGCCCCTCTTACGAATGGGCTTTACATACTTGATCAATCCGCGCCAATTTATAACATTGATACCAAACGGTTCAAACCTAATGAGGAGAACCGAACGTTTCTATGGCATTGTCGTTTAGGGCACATCAGCGAGAAACGCATCAAGAGGCTCCATTCGAATGGACTTCTTGGCTCATTTGACTTTGAGTCATGTGAGAAATGCGAATCCTGCATGATGGGCAAAATGACGCGGGCCCCCTTTAATAAACCTAACGAGAGGGCCAGTGACTTATTGGGCCTGATACACACTGACGTGTGTGGCCCAATGTCCACAAATGCAAGAGGAAAGTATCAGTACTTCATTACCTTCACTGATGATTTCAGTAGGTATGGATATGTTTATTTAATGAAACATAAGTCTGAATCTTTTGAGAAGTTCAGAGAATTCCAAAATGAAGTACAGAACCAACTTGGCAAAAGCATTAAGGCTCTTCGGTCCGATCGAAGAGGAGAATACTTAAGCCAAGAATTCAGTGATCATCTAAGAGAGTGTGGGATCGTGTCCCAACTCACTCCTCCTGGAACACCTCAATGGAATGGTGTGTCTGAGAGGAGAAATCGGACCTTATTGGATATGGTTCGATCTATGATGAGTCACACAGACCTTCCAATATCCCTTTGGGGATATGCTCTGCTAACAGCAGTGTTCACTCTATATAGAGCGCCATCGAAAGCAGTAGCAAAGACACCATATGAATTTTGGACTGGAGTGGCTCCAGTGCTGTCTTATCTTAGAATTTGGGGTTGTGAAGCCTATGTCAAGAGATTAATCTCAGACAAGCTTACACCAAAGTCTGATAAATGCTACTTCATTGGTTATCCGAAGGAAACCAAGGCTTATTACTTCTATCTACGTTCCGAGAACAAGATCTTTGTTGCCCGGGATTGTAACTTTCTTGAGAGGGAGTTTCTCTCTAAGAAAGACAGTGGGAGTAAGGTACTGCTTGAAGAAATTCAAGATGAACAGGATACTGCTCAACCTAATGAGGAAGAGCAGCAGGAGGACCTACAAGAAATTGTAGAGCCTGAACCTGTAGTACCTGAAGTTCGAAGATCCGGGAGGATCCGTCACGAACCCGAGAGATATCAAGGATTCCTCGTGACTAACTGTCATGATCTTCTGATCATTGATGGTGATGAACCATCGAACTTCAATCAAGCCATGATGGGCCCAGATTCCTCTAAGTGGCGTAAGGCCACTGATTCCGAAATGGACTCCATGTCGGTCAACCAAGTGTTTTCGTTGGTTGACTTACCCACTGGTGTAAAAGCCATCGAGTGCAAGTGGATCTTCAAGAAGAAGATTGACGTGGATGGAAATGTCCAGATTTATAAAGCCAGGTTGGTGGCAAAAGGTTTCAGACAAGTTCACGGTGTGGATTACGATGAAACCTATTCACCAGTGGCTATGATGAAATCTATTCGGATTCTACTAGCAACTGCAGCTTTTCATGATTATGAAATTTGGCAGATGGACGTGAAAACCGCCTTCCTGAATGGTATTCTGGAAGAGGATGTGTATATGACACAACCTGACGGTTACATAGATCCAAAGAATGCTGGGAAAGTATGCAAGCTTCATAAATCCATTTATGGATTGAAGCAAGCATCGAGGAGCTGGAATCTTCGTTTTGATGAAGCCATCAAGCAATTTGACTTCATCAGAAACGAAGAAGAACAATGCGTGTATAAGAAAACTAGTGGGAGCAAGATAGTATTTCTTATTCTGTATGTCGATGACATACTGCTTCTCGGAAACGACGTTCCAATGCTGAAGTCAGTAAAGGACTGGCTTGGAAGTTGTTTTTCCATGAAAGACATGGGTGAAGCCGCATACGTTCTTGGAATCAGGATCTACCGGGATAGATCTAGAAGGCTGATAGGCTTGTGTCAAGATTCATACATTGACAAAGTCCTACAAAGATTCAGCATGAAAGATTCCAAGAAGGGCTTCACGCCAATGGTACATGGCACAACGCTGAGCAAGAAGCAGAGCCCTACGTCGGCTGCTGAGCTTGAGCGCATGAAGAATATTCCTTATGCATCTGCAATAGGATCTATCATGTATGCCATGATCTGTACTCGTCCTGATGTTGCTTATGCACTGAGCATGACGAGTAGATACCAGTCAAATCCAGGTGAAAGCCACTGGATTGCCGTAAAGAATATCTTGAAGTATCTAAGACATACTAAGGATAAGTTCTTGGTGTACGGTGGAAGTGATGTGCTTGAAGTCAGTGGATTCACGGACGCAAGTTTACAGACAGACACAGATGATTTCCGGTCACAGTCCGGTTATATCTTTTGTCTGAATGGCGGTGCAATAAGTTGGAGAAGCTCCAAGCAGGACACCGTTGCTGATTCCACTACAGAAGCTGAATATGTCGCCGCTTCAGAAGCAGCGAAGGAAGCTGTTTGGATACGAAAGTTCATGATCGAACTGGGTGTGATACCGAATGCGGCTGAGCCTCTGGCACTGTTTTGTGACAACAATGGTGTTATAGCTCAGGCAAAGAAACCAAGATCACATCAGAAATCCAAGCATGTTCAAAGAAGATTTCACTTGATACGTGATATCGTTAATAGAAAGGAAGTCAAGATCAGCCGAGTCCCGACAGATGATAATGTCGCTGATCCGTTGACAAAGCCACTCCCAAGGCCTAAGCTCGAGTATCTGACTGAAGCTGTAGGCATTAGAAACATTGAAATGTAATCTAAATTTGAGTGGGAGTTTAAAGGATTTTATTTAGTTATTTGATATGTTCTTGTAAAACATTTTATGTTTAATGAAATTATTATTTCAAGATTATTTTAACTGTGATGAAATAATCATTCCAAAGTGATATAAATCATTTTATAGGTCATCGAAGTAAGTGACTTGATCTTGAGTCATCAAAGTCATTTAGCTTGATCATGAGACCCTATATTTGATGGATGGCTTATATCATTCAGTCCCTAGTCAAAGGTTGTTGAAATTGGAACACCAACAACCGTGTGAGACTAGATTGGTATGTGACTTATGACCAAGTTTCATGGTGTCATAGATGCGCGGCATCAAAGTCAGTACATAGGTGTATGTTGGGAACATACGACCGGACATGACCCGCTTATGAGAACTCTTCAGGATATTTATATCTGTGTCATAAGAGATTCTCACTACGACTATAGAGTATAGTCCTTAGACCTGAGTTCGCATGCATGTGACTGCACATGGACTGATGCACTTTGATCATTGTCTAACGCTATCGTTCTGCGATAGTTATAAGGACCTTGTTTGGGTACATCATGAAATGAGTAGTTTACAGTGATGGAACAAGACGGGATTTGTCCCTCCAATATAAATGGAGTGAATATCTCTAGGCCAATCGGAGATTTGAATACTGGAAAATGCATGGCCATGCTCAAACGGACTTTCCCGAGTCGTTTGGATTGTCAGTATCAAATCAGAGTCCGATGAACAAGATTAGGCTTTATAAGGATGACACTAATCTTGCCTTATGACTAATCGAGATATTGAGACAAAAGGATTATGAATACAGAGATTCCAGTTCAAGTGGGAGATTGTTGGAATTGTGTCCAGTAATCTCTGTACTGTCTCTAGAAAGTAAGAGTATGTCAATGATCAGACATAAGTCATATAATACTGGGGGTCATGATGGCTTGCTAGAGTCCGCTCATGATCTATAAGTCTTGGACTTATTGCCTTTATTATATGATCCCATATGGGTCACACGCCTAAGCTAACGGGAATATACGAAAGAACGGTTTAGCAGAAGTACGGTAAAAGTGCTAGGCATTTACCGAACTAAGAGAGAGATTAATGGGTCTGATTAAATCTAAGAGATTTAATCAGACTGGGAATTTGGGCCCAAAAGCCCAAAAGAATTAGAGAAGGGTTTTATAAATAAAACCAAGCCTAATTCTCTCTTCCCAACCCTAAGCCCCTGCGCCGATTTCTCTCTCTCCCTGCGGCCTCCTTCAGCTCGGTCTAGCAGCCAAATTCCCGGTGTGCGTGTGTGAGCCTTTGGAGGATCCATCTCTTGGTGGTTCTGCTGATCTCTGACCTCTACCTCCTCTTTCCGCTGCATAAAAAGGTAAAAGGTGAGATCCATTAAGTTTCTAAATAAGAGAACCTAGATCTGCATGTTTAGTAGGATGAATCAATTGGGAATTGAATCAGGAAACACTAAACGATCCAACACGATCACCCAGTCTCAGCAGTCAAGATTAAAATAATGACTTATGATGGCAAGTCCGACCCAATGCAATTTTTGACGGCCTTCCGTATTGCAATAGGTCGAACGAATTTCAACCTTGGGGAGTGCAACGCAGGTTACTGCCAACTGTTCGTCGAGCATCTAACCGGCTCGGCTTTAGATTGGTTCTCTCGTTTAGAGCGAAGGCCTACCCGCACTTCGGAACGACCTATGGTACGAATCGAGCTTCCGAGAAGAACTAAAGAAGAACAAACCGAGCTCACTCGAAGACGCTCTCCACCGAGCATCAATCTTCATCGACCTCGAGGAGGAGAAAGAAACTCTAGCAAAGAAATTCAGACCAAAGAGTTCCAGCTCAAAATAAAAAACCGAGAAAGGTACCGAGCAGTACGAACCACGACAACATTACGACCAAGACTACAAAAGAACCAAAGAGGAAGAAATCACGAGGACGGGAAAGTCGTCTTATTACGTCAGCGATCAGCCACATGACCACCAGCAAGACGAAGAGCGATCCTACCAAGGCCATCGCCAAGATCGACCTCCCGCAACTTATCAACAAGACCGCCCGCCCCAAGGTTATCAAGATCAAAATTAAAGCAAGCCATGGAACAACAAATTTGTTCGAGGAGGCGACAAGAGCAAGATTTTTTGCGACTACCATCAATGAGCAGGCCATTGACCCACTGACTGCAGAAACCTGCAAGCTCTCCTCTACGCAGACTACCAGAAGGATGGCAATAAGTTGCTGCTAAACCGCAATAAACCCCCTCCAAAGTAAATCAATCAAGTTACACAACCAAAGAACAAATCCGAACGCTTCAAGCTCGTCCAAGAAGAAAGAAAGAAGCAAGTAACCTTCGCCGAGGAGATCGAGCAGATAAATACAAACACGGAAGCTGCCAACAAGCGCGCTCATGACGAGGAGGATAAAGAAGCAACACCCCCACCGAGGAGTCGCATAAACATGATAATGGGAGGACTACTGATGATCAACGACTCAGTCCAATCGATCAAAGAAAACGAACGCCGAGCAGCGACTCTACAACAATGGCATCAAAACAGTGGCGACGAACTCAGGATCGGCAGTGACATCACCTTCACTGAACAAGACGGATAAGGGATAGACCGACCGCATAACGATCCACTCGTCATCGCAATGTGAATAGGATATTTTGAAGTCTCAAAGATCTTGGCCGAAACCGGAAGCTCGGGCGAACTAATTTTCAAAGAGACGATACAACGAATGGAGCTCAGTAACTACCGCATAAAGCCATCTACAAAGCCATTGACAGGCTTCTCTGGAGACTCAATCAACACGATCGGGACAATCAAGATCCCCGTCTACGTCGGCCGAATTTCCAAGCTGATAGAATCCATGGTCGTCGACCGACCAGCAATCTACAACATCATCCTTGGCACACCATGGATCCATGAGATGAAGGTGGTCCCATCCACGTACCATCAATGCGTCAAGTTCCCCACTCCGTTTGGCGTCTTCACTCTGCGAGGAGACCAACGTATCTCCCGAACATGCTTCCGCATCGAGCACAAGCTGCGCCACAAGTCACAAGCTTACATGGTCGCCGAACCTCGAATCGAGCTACCACCACCCGACCAACCACAAAACGATGTCGTCATCCAAGTGAACATCAACATCAGTGATCCCGAACGTTGCGCGGGAATAGGAGCCAACCTTCGTGAAGATCTGCGGGATAAGCTCGTCGAATTCCTTAAACAAAACGCTACAACATTCGCCTGGACTACCAGCGATATGACCGGCGTCGACCCTTCAATCTCATGCCATGAGCTACACGTTGATCCAATCTTCAAACCAATCAAGCAAAAAAGAAAGAATCTCGGTCCTGAGCGCGCCAAAGCCATAAACGATGAAGTCGAATGACTCTCAAGGGCAGGCTCGATCACCGAAGTAAAGTACCCAGACTGGTTGGCAAACCCTGTAGTTGTGAAAAAGAAGAATGGTAAATGGAGAGTGTGCGTTGACTTCACCGATCTCAACAAGGCATGTACCAAGGATAGTTTCCTTCTTCCGCTTATCGACCGGCTTGTCGAAGCAACCACCGGGCATGATCTCCTATCATTCATGGACGCCTTCACGGGGTACAATCAAATCATGATGCATCCTGACGACCGCGAGAAGACCTCGTTTATCACCGACCGCGGCACCTACTGCTACAAAGTAATTCCATTTGGACTCGAATGCAGGACCCACATATCAGCGCCTAGTCAACCGCATGTTCGCCGACCAACTCGGCAAAACAATGGAGGTCTATATCGACGACATGCTCGTCAAGTCCATCTCGGCAGATGACCACGTCGATCATCTGGCAACATGCTTCGCGAGCCTAAACAAGTACGAAATGAAGCTAAACCCGACCAAGTGCACGTTTGCCATCACCTCGGGAGAATTTCTCGGCTACTTCGTCACGAAGAGAGGAATTGATGCGATCCGAAGAAGATAACAAAAATCACCGAGCTCCCTTCCCCAAAGAATACACGAGAAGTTCAAAGATTAATCGGACGAGTCGCAGCATTGAAAAGGTTCATCTCACGATAAAACGACAAATGCCTTCCGTTCTACAACCTCCTCCGAGCAAACAAAAAATTTGAATGGGACGTCAAGTGCGAGGACGCATTTCAACAACTAAAACCTATATGTCCACCCCACCGATCCTGGCCAAGCCCGAGGAGGGAGAGACACTCTACTTATATATTTTCGTATCAATCTCGGCAATAAGCAGCGTGCTCGTTCGAGACGACCGAGGCGACCAAAAACCCATCTTCTATACAGACAAGATCTTTGACAACACAGAAACACGCTACAACCCGCTCGAGAAACTCGCGCTAGCCGTCGTCGTCTCAATAAGAAAGCTTCGTCCCTATTTTCAGTCACATTCGGTGGTCGTGCTCACGAACCAACCGATTAGAACGATCTTGCACAGTCCGAGCCAGTCAGGGAGAATCGCCAAATGGGCAGTCGAATTGAGCGAGTACGACATTGAGTATAAACCAAGAATCAGCACCAAGTCCCAGGTTCTAGCTGACTTCCTGATCGAGCTGCCACCCGAGCTCACCATAAGTGAAGACCAAGCCCCAAAGGTGAAATGGATTCTGTTCGTGGACGACTCTTCGTCGAGAAATGGTTCCAGCCGGAGTAGGAGTCAAGTTGACATCCCCAACCGGAGAGATAATCGAGCAATCCTTTCGCTTGGCATTTCCAGCCTCCAACAACGAAGCAGAGTACAAAGCATTGCTCGCTGGTTTACCGCTAGCCGGGGTGGTAGGGGCGAAACAGGTAGAAGCATTTGCCGACTCACAGCTCGTGGTCAACCAGTACAATGGTGAGTACGAAGCGAAAAATGAGTGCATGGATGTGTACCTGAAACCTGTCCAACTGATCTTCGCTAGAATCAGCTCGGTGACACTAACCAAAATTCCCCGTAGCGACAACTCCTCCGCAGACGCGCTGGCCGCACTAGCCTCAACATCTGACCCCGATCTCAGACGCATCATTCCAGTAGAATGCATTGCCCGACCAAACATCCCAAGATGAAGATGTGCTAGTCATCACCGAAGAGTAGGAAGGAATGGACGATGCCTACAAAATTAACGAAGAAATCACCAAGGCCGCAGACCTCGAACCAGACGAAGTCATCGAATGGAGGTACAAAATCAAAGAGTACATCCTCAACTGGAAGGTCCCTGAGGATCGATGGGCAGCTCACATACTGAAAGCCTGATGCGCGCAATATGTAATGATGAAGGACGAGCTGTTTCGGTGGAGCGCGTCCAAGGCTCTCCTACGGTGTATACATGGACAAGAAATCCAGTGGGTTACCGAGCAAACCACGAAGGAGCAGGCGGAAATCACACCAGTGGCCGAGGTCTCGCCGCAAAAATCAAGCAATAAGGGCACTTCTGGCCGACCATGATCGCCGACTGCGAAAAGTACGTGTCCATATGTGAGAAATGCCAAAGACACGCGCCAGGCATACATCAGCCAGCCGAGCTCCTCAGTACTGCGGCTACGCCCTACCCCTTCATGCGGTGGGCGATGGACATCGTCGGACCCCTCCCAGCCTCGCACGAAAAGAAGTTCATCCTAATCATGACCGACTACTTCACAAAGTGGATCGAACCGGAGTCCTATTCCGAAATCCATAACCTCGATGTCCAGAAATTCGTATGGAAGTATATCAATTGTCGCCACGGCGTCCCGTAGGAGATCATAACCGACAACGGGTCTCAGTTCATATCTAACATATTCGAATGATTCTGCGCAAGATGGAAAATTCACCTAAGCAAGTCCACCCCGAGGTACCCACAAGGCAACGGGCAAGCTGAGGCAACAAACAAGAAAATCATCGACGGACTCAAAAAACGAATGGAAAGCAAGAAAGGCCTCTGGGCCGAAGAGCTCGATGGCGTCCTATGGTCCCACTGAACAACGCCAAGAACTTCAACCGGTCAAATACCTTTCTCCCTATCCCACAGAATGGAAGCAATGTCTCCCGCTGACCTGTGCGTCCCAACCATCCGTCTGAGCATCACCCGAGCACGGGGATCTCAACAACAACATGATCATCGATCTGCTCAATCAAGTGGAAGAGATGCACGACCGAGCGCTGCTGCATCTGCAAGATTACCAGCAACAGATCACTCGCCACTACAACAAGAATGTCAAAGGACGAAGCTAGAAGGCGACCTAGTGCTACGCAAAGTGTTCGAGAACACCCGCGAATACCGAGCAGGCAAGCTCTGTGCTAATTAGGAAGGCCCCTACATCATCTCCAAGGTGGTAAAGCCTGGCGTATACGAGCTCGTCATGATGAAGGGAGAAGCCATTCCACGCTCGTGGAACGCGAACAAACTCAAGCGGTACTATTACTAAACCAAGCATCTGGAACCAAGGACCCCGAGCATCTCGCTTAAAAAAAAGGGCCGAGCATCTCGCTCTAAAAAAAAAAGCCGAGCATCTCGATCAAAAAAAAAATAATGGCCGAGCTTGCTATACACGAGTTCGGAGTATCAATATGTAATGTGAACTACGATCGGCTTGATCCCCTTTCAGGGTACGTAGGCAACCTCTCACGAGGCTCAACTATATTAATAAATAAATTTTATCAAGTATATTCGTTCCTTTCAATTACCCGAACAAATCGACATTCTGGGCAAATTCTCGATACAGCACGACCAAAGCATGAAAGCCGGGCCCAGTTCCTGTACAAGGTTGATCAACAGGAAATAAGCCGAACCTAGTTTTCGCACAACTGTCCCGATCAGACCTTAAGGATAAGCCGAGCACCTACTCGTACCTGAACTGTGGGATAACGAGCATAGCCTCAATCCGACTCAGTTAAGTAAGCCTGGCCCAGTCCCCGCACAAGGACGACTGACAGAAAAAATAAGCCGAACCCAGTTTAGCATAACTATCCTGGTCGAACCTACAGGATAAGCCGAGCATCCTGCTCCCTCCTCCATAACACTAACTTAACCCGAGCATACGAACACTGCGAAAGCTAAATACGCGGAATGAAAATATATAGTACGTGGAAAAGCCCGAGCAAGTTTCAAACAAACAAGAATGAAGAAGTCCAAGTTTATATTATCTTAAAAACATGCATAAAGCACGAGTACGAACATACAAAAAAAAGGAACAAGGAACGGAAGCAAAATAGCAAAAAATCTAAGAGGCCTTGGGAGAACGTCTCCCAGCTCGGTCATCTGCTGCACCCTCGGGTTAATCAGGAACACGATCCTCGGCTTGACTCTCATACCCTCCAACCAACCCCGTAAACCGAAGGGCATCCGCCACATCGGGAGTCACTGCAACCTGGTTGGAACCGTAGGGATTTGGAACAAACGCAGCCGAACTCTCCCCACGACCATAATCTCCCAGCGGAGTCATGACAAAGTCTTTCTCGTTCAAATCTGTGAACTGAATCTCGAGGAGCTCGCGCCTAAGGTCAAGCACGTCGTAATCCACCTTATCTATCGTGGACACTGGGATATTAAAACCATCCTTGACGAGCTTCTTCAACATAGAAGCAACCGCAGCATCCTGATTCATCATCACGTTCTTCCTCTTCCCAAGAGCTTTCTCTTCCCGAGCATGTTTAATCTTTGACAGACGAGCTTGAGCTTTCCCGAACATTCTTTCACGCTCCTTGAGGACCTCATAATCGCGAGACGCCTTTAAACGAATACCTTCAGCCTTTAGCTTATCCTCAAGATCGGCCATGCGCTTGGACAAGTCATCCGCCTCCGCCTGAGCATTGGAACAGTTGTCTAGGCAATCCTGATTCTTAGTATCGAGCCTAGCGTTCTCGGTAACAAGCTTCTCCATATCGCCCTCCAACATAGCGACTTTGTCTCCCTAAGCCTTGAGTAGGGACCAAAGCTCCTTCACAGCCTTCACCTGCTCACGAAAACTGATAGGTCGAGTTTTAATCCCTATACTAACTGCAAGTGCACAGTGATGTAGTTGTAGTACTTAGGGTATCGAATCCACAGGGACTCTGGTCAACGATAGATTATAGAACAGTCAAGATTAAACTAGGTGAAAGTAATGAGGAAACAGTAAATCAAGCAAGCAGAAAATAAATCAAGCGAGTTTGTGAGCAAGGAAGCGAAGGCGTTAAGTTTAGGGAGTTCTCAGGAAATCAGGAACACATGCAATCAATCAAGCGGAATCTAATTAGAAACTGTTCTAGAACTCAAATACAGATATAGAACTAACCAACTGTCGTTGCGAGAATTCTCTAAGTCTAAGTGCAGCAATCCAAATTCCTTTGCAATTACTAACAGATTAAACTAGCTTTAAGATCAAGTTCGATATGTTCACAATTAAACTAAACCAAATTCCTTTGCGAGTAATTCAATTGCTCATCTAGGTTCTTTCTAGCTAATTAACCAACTGTCGTTGCATCAATCAACCTAACATCAATAATATAAGTGGCCAGTTCAGATTAAGCATTAAGAACAATCCTAGACGAAGAACTAGAAAGTATGAATCCCTAACAGATTGATTAACCTATAATTCCATGAAATCCCTAATGAGAATCCCTAAACTTAACAGGTAATCTACTCAGACATGTTCATCGAAACAGAAGACATCATGAATAGAAAACCAAATATTATAAAACAGAATAAAGAACTGGGGTTCGAAATCAAGTTTCATTCGAGAACAGGATCAGCCCCTAACTCTCTCTGAACAAAATAAAACGTAAGTAAAGCTTAGCCTAAACAATGGCTTAAAAAACCCTAATATAATGGTCTAAAGTCGGCTGGGGCTTCTTTGTAATTATAGAAACTTCTGGGCTTAAGTTGCAATTTTCAAACTCTTCATAAACCCGCGAGAATGTGTATGTCACGATCTTGTGTCGATCGATGCACACCTCGCAACGATCGACACACATGTCTGATATGGGCAGTGAACTCTTCCTCTCGGGTTTAATCTCCAAAATACTCCAGAATGCTCCATAATGTCCAATTCTGCTCCAAACGTGTCTAGACCTGTAAACATACTGAAAGGACTCCAAAACATAATAAAAGACTCGATAAATAAGATATATACCATGGCTAAAATCTCTAAAATCCATGTTATATCAACTCCCCCACACTTAGCTCTTGCTTACCCTCAAGCAAGTAAAGAACCAAAATATAAGAGAAGAGGTTTGAAAACACAGAAACTCATTTCGTCCTAGGAACTTTCGCATTCACATCCACTTAGTAATCCACTGAAAACTTTCCTACAGAACTCAAGACCACAATATACTTCCCCCACACTTAGCAACTGTCCCAAGTAAACTCCACAATCACATTCACGCATTCAAATTCACCCTACTGACTTTTATAAGCAATTTAAGTGCGGTCTCACCTAAGGATTATCGATCAAAGGGCACATGGACTCTTACTCTGTCAGCTCTAGACCACCATACTATCTTTCTCTGGTCCCTTTCTTCTCTTTTCCTTTCCTTAACAACTAATTTTTCCCCACTGGGTATCATTTTTTTTTTTATCAGTGTTCTTCCCGTTTTGGGGTGTACTTTGGACACATTTCATGGATGCACAGGATATGATAGTTGTAGCTACCACTCCCAGAGACCACTTCGGAGCTACTAGCTCATCCTCAGTTTATTATTCTTTTTTTTTTTTTTACTTTATGGAAGGGGAGAAGGGAATCAAATAGGAGAGGTTTACAGGCTGTGTCAGAACTAACAAAGGAATCCGATTCAAGGTATACCAAGCCCTTAGGTGAGAAAATTAAGTCAGTATTAAGGTGAAGTCAGTAAAAGGATCCTCTGATACCTGAAGTGATATGGGTGTTCTTAGTAGGCTGATCCGTGTTGGGTTTTCTAACAGTCATAGAGGCTCTGCAAGTCTGTCCAATGGTTACTTAGTTCCTGTTCAAGCGAAAAGTTTCCTCGGAAATCATAGTTTCATACAATTTTGACTCAATAAAACAAATTTGAAAAATAAGACTGGCTCATAAGAAAACAAAAGCGTGCGTCAGTAACGACCTCCCCCACACTTAAACTACATTGTCCCCAGTGTAATCAAGCTCAGGATCGGTGAGAAAGAATAGTCAAATTGAAAACAGTCCGAAAAGTTGCAGAATACGTACCTGTTGTCGTCCTGCGTCGATCGATGCCACAAGTGTGTCGATCGATGCAAGGCGAATTTTTGCCTGCGGTTATGGAATAACCGATGTCTGAACCGCAATCGAATCGGTTAACCATACATCGCAACTGCATCGACCGATGCACTATGTGTGTCGATCGATGCAGTGCGATTCTGCCTGTTTCTCTCGGCTCTGAACACACTTAAACAGAAAAATCAAAATAACAAAACCAAAACGAAAAATGAAAACAAAATCGAACCTAACAGTGGGTTGCCTCCCACTCAGCGCTTGTTTAAAGTCAGTAGCTTGACTATGGGAAGGAGATTTGACTCATGACGGTTTCAACAGAGACTTGGAATATCTCTGTGAATATCTCTTCATCCAAGGAGGTGTATAAGCAGTCGGATCATGAGATCTCCCAAGGAACGAAGGAATAGAATCAGGGCGGGAGCGAAGCTTGGGTGGAATTCTGCGTTTTTCTGCATTCACAACTGATGGATTAGGAGGTTTAAGTTTAGGATTTTTATACATGTGCTTTGGTGGATGCAAGAGATCAGGAGCTTTCTGCTTAAGAGCAGTTGCAGTTTCTGAAGATGTTAGAGCAAGTTCAGAATGAACTGCCATCTTCTCCTCTCCAATAGGAACCTCTGGTTCCACCTCAACACTGAAGCTCTGTCCATCAATGGTGGATTTCTTCAGCTTATCCATCTTGAACCTCAAAGTGTTGTCTCCCAGCTGGAGATCAATCAATCCACGTCTCACATCTATCACAGCTCCAACAGTAGCTAAGAATGATCTCCCAAGCAGAATAGGATCATCTGGTTCAATCTCATACTTCAGCACTACAAAGTCCGTTGGAATCAAGTAGTTTCCAACTCCGATATGTACATCCTCAAGAACTCCTTCCGGATATCGCTTTGAATGATCAGCTAGGATAAGAGAGATCCTAGTAGGCTGGAATTCCATCATTCCTAATCTCACAGCAACTGAGTACGGCATTAGATTCACACAGGATCCTAAATCACACAGAGAACGTTTGAATCTGTCCTTAGAGATGGAACAATCTAGCACAAAGACTCATGGGTCTGGTATCTTCTCTGTGATCTGAATCAGCTTCTTTTCCATCACCTTCATGCAGTTAGTCACTTCTAGCTCCTGTTTAGACACTTTAGGAACCTTAGGATATGGCACAGGGGGCTTATAAACTCGTTCTGGGACTGCTGCAGGTTTCTGGTCCCGTCTGCGATCTGTGTCGACCGACGCACGATGTGTGTCGATCGACACAAGGCGATTTCGAGCAGTTTCATCAGACGTATCGGGACTGTGTCGATCGATGCTTGAGCTGTGTTGATCGATGCAAGTCTCAGACAAACAAAATTCATCCAAAAAATCCGAGATTATGCTCTCTTCTTCTTCTAGCAACTCAATCTCATCTCATGTGGTCACAGCATGGACGTATTGCTTCTGTTCAGCTCTCCTAGCTTCATTCTTCCCTTGCACTGCTTCAGCTGTTTGTTGAATTCAGACATCCAACTTCTTCACATGTGTGCTCAAAGATCTAAACTTTCTATTCAGATTCTCATACAATGCATCTATCTTTGAGTTGTAGGACACAGCGATTTGTTGTTGTCCCTCAAGAAACTGCTCCATCATGGTTTCAAATCTGCTCTTATATGTAGGTGCAGGTGGTGCTTGGTAAGAGGATACACCATAGTTCCTCAAGAAGGAGTTACTCTTTTGCCGGAAGGGTTCCTGGAAAGCAGATTTCTGACTGTAGAATCCATTCCCATCTTGCGCGTACATTCCAAGCAGAAGGCTATGTAGAGAGTCAACTTTGTTCTTCAGCCCAGCTATCTGTGAACCGTCAACCCCTGAGCTGAAAGTATCATTCCGACACATCGTCCTTACGATCACTTCTTGGTGCTTCCGTGAAACTGTGTCGACCGATGCAATAAGAGCGTCGATCGATGCAGGGCGAACAGGCGTACCTGAAACGCAAGAAAAAGAAAAGAAAAAAAAAATTAATGACAAAAAACAAAAAAAAACGAAAAGCCTAGTCTAAACCCTAAGTTCAAATCTATCGGAGACTCAAAAGAGTCCCCGGCAACGGCGCCAAAAACTTGATAGGTCGAGTTTTAATCCCTATACTAACTGCAAGTGCACAGTGATGTAGTTGTAGTACTTAGGGTATCGAATCCACAGGGACTCTGGTCAACGATAGATTATAGAACAGTCAAGATTAAACTAGGTGAAACTAATGAGAAAACAGTAAATCAAGCAAGCAGAAAGTAAATCAAGCGAGTTTGTGAGCAAGGAAGCGAATGCGTTAAGACTAGGGAGTTCTCAGGAAATCAGGAACACAGGCAATCAATCAAGCGGAATCTAATTAGAAACTGTTCTAGAACTCAAACACAGATATAGAACTAACCAACTGTCGTTGCGAGAATTCTCTAAGTCTAAGTGCAGCAATCCAAATTCCTTTGCAATTACTAACAGATTAAACTAGCTTTAAGATCAAGTTTGATATGTTCACAATTAAACTAAACCAAATTCCTTTGCGAGTAATTCAATTGCTCATCTAGGTTCTTCTAGCTAATTAACCAACTGTCGTTGCATCAATCAACCTAACATCAATAATCTAAGTGGCCAGTTCAGATTAAGCATTAAGAACAATCCTAGACGAAGAACTAGAAAGTATGAATCCCTAACAGATTGATTAACCTATAATTCCATGAAATCCCTAATGAGAATCCCTAAACTTAACAGGTAATCTACTCAAACATGTTCATCGAAACAGAAGACATCATGAATAGAAAACCAAATATTATAAAACAGAATAAAGAACTGGGGTTCGAAATCAAGTCTCTTTCGAGAACAGGATCAGCCCCTAACTCTCTCTGAATAAAATAAAACGTAAGTAAAGCTTAGCCTAAACAATGGCTTAAAAACCCTAATATAATGGTCTAAAGTCGGCTGGGGCTTCTTTGTAATTATAGAAACTTCTGGGCTTAAGTTGAAATTCCCAAACTCTTCATAAACTCGCGAGAATGTGTATGTCACGATCTTGTGTCGATCGATGCACACCTTGTAACGATCGACACACATGTCTGATATGGGCAGTGAACTCTTCCTCTCGGGTTTAATCTCCAAAATGCTCCAGAATGCTCCATAATGTCCAATTCCGCTCCAAACGTGTCTAGACCTGTAAACATACTAAAAGGACTCCAAAACATAATAAAAGACTCAATAAATAAGATATATACCATGGCTAAAATCCCTAAAATCCATGGTATATCAAAAACCCTCGAGCTCGGTGACAGACTTCTGTGCTTTGACAAGATCCCGCTCCAGCTCCCCGATCCGGTTCCGGCACACAGCCAACTCTCTCTCATAATGCTCAAAAAGCATGATGTAGTTGCAAAAACCCTATACCCCGACAAGGAACGAGTCATAATGGAAATCGCAGCAAAAAATAAAAGAAAACAACGCAAGGCAGAAGGCATACCCAAGCAATATCAGACGCAGCCTGCTTTTGGAACTTCGACATAAAGAAGGAGTCAACCGAAGGACGCCCCCTCGGAGGGCTGCTCCTAAACAGACGAAGCACACCTGCGCAAGCACACCAATTATGTATGATCGGTTTCCCCCCTTCATAGTCGAAAGAAAAATCGTATTCAGGCTTGTTCGCCTCAAGATGAGGTCCATAAACCTCTCCAGCAGCAGCTCGATCAACCGAGGCATTCCCGAAGCACTAATCCAGGAATCGGCTCAAGCGGGGTTTTGTTAAAGACCTGCTCACTACCAAGGTTCTCTCCGACGTAGTCAATGATATCAGCATCTATTCGACCCAAATCCTTCTTCTGACTACTACTTTTCGTGTACTGAACAAGCGGTCGGTTGTTCGAATCGATCAAAGATTCGACCGAGCGAAGACGGCAACCTAAACTAAAAATCCGGTCAGGGATAGAAAGCATGTACAAAAATAAATAGAAGGGAAAAGGAAATACCTTTATTAAGACGCTCTAGAGCTCGTTTCACTCGTTCGCGTGAACTTCTGGCCACTTCTGAATACCACGAGCAAAAAGTTTCTTTAAGTCCCCGAGAAAATCGTTTGGTGCTGGGAGAGTAAAAGGATGACGATCTGCAAAAAAAAAAGAAACGAGCATGAGTTAGTCAATTAAAAGGAACAAGCAAAAGAAAAATGTATTATCATGAAGATGGTTCCATGTTGTTCTATACGGTCTCTCCGGGTCAGGGACCGAAGCCTTGTTAACCCGAGCATAAAAGTAACGATCCTGCCAATCGTCTACTTTAGGTGGCTTCCCGATCATGACCTTGAGACCAAAGCGATTTCTCATACTCACGTAATGGGTCCCTACGGTCATACTATTCGTTGAGATCGACGAAATCTCCTCGAAAAACCGAAGACTCATATCAACAACACATTCGGAAGCTAGGACCACAGAGCCGACCAAGTTCTGGACAGCCGCGGGACAAAGTTGAGATAACACAATCCGCCTTTCCTCGCAGAGCAACGAGCAGCCTTGGCACAGGAAATCTCAGGTGGATAAGCCTTAACCAAAAATCGTACAATCATATCCACCCTTTGGGGCAATCCCAATGTCTCTCGCTCAGTTCAGGCCGGCGAAGCTCGAGCCGACCGGCACCACCAGTGGAACAATTGCGCACCAGCCATTCCAGGTTTCATCGTCCACTTCGACTGGAGAACGGAACGCAATGGTCAGGATTTCTTTTCTACCTCGGAACCACCCGAGACCTGCCGCCCCAATTTCTTTCGAGCACTCTCGGACATACTTTTAGCAATCTCAGACATACTTTCCTGCTCTTTTCTCGCCAATTCCTTCGCTTTATCCACGATGTACACATCTTCCGCCTTCAACGGAAGAGAACAAGGTCCCAATGGAACCGACCAAGGCCGGACACCGTTGTCTACCAAATCTATAAGATATGGAATCTGGATGCTCGGGATATTGTTTGTAACAGGAAATAAACGAGCCGGATCTCTTCGCGGGCTCGGCCCAATAATCTATGTTCGGTCCGAGCTTGACAAGGAGCTATACTGCGCAACAGATGAGCTAGATTGGGCAGAGTTTCTCGGGGACAATCTCACCAAATGAATATCATCATGATCGGGAGACGACTGAGAGTGAGAATCGATTCTCATACTTATAAAATAGTACAACAACAAAGTCTAGAGAGATAAAATTCTAGAGAGAAGGCAGAGAAAATTACCTGCGGAAGGAGTGAAATGAAGAACGGAGGAAGCGGAAAGAGGTATTTATAAGCGGATGGGAAGTTCTCGAGGCAAGCACAATCATCACACCTATGCGACTCTTCATCTTCCAACGGTTACAGGTACCATCATTACACCTATGCATCTCTCCAGTTTCCAGCTGTTTCCCAAGAAACTCTTGAGATTCCCGAGGAAGAGAGCAACATTACCTTGAAAAATCCGCCGACTCCAATACCTTGAAAAAGAATGTACGGCTTGGTCCATCTCCTCATCAAGTACGGCCCAATCCGCACGAGTTCGCCAAGAGGTCAACGGCCTGTAAAAAGTACGACCATATTTTACTATAAATAGGAGTCGTCATTGTACATTAATGTAATTTTTTGGGATTTGTGCACTTCTCACTACTTTCTCTCTCTCTCTAGAGTTAATACTTCCCGAATTATAACCCGAGCTTGTCTTTCGACCTGCTCGGATTCTCTTCCTAAATATAAGACACGCTCATTACCGAGAAATTCACTATCTTTCGACACGCTCGTTACCGAACATCTCCCTCTCTTTCTTGTTCGTTACCGAACCTAGTCAGTTCTTCTTTAAAGACAAACTTTGATCCTCGGACCCGAGCACATCAGCTTTCCCAAGCAATACGCGCATTTAACCTTTGTGACGAACTCGGTTATCACAGTACGTACATGCCTACCTTGCATTTCCTAACAACCTTTTTGTTAATATAATAGCTACATTGATTTTTTTGTTACCATTAAAAAACTTTATCCCCGTGATGGTATGTGAACAATCTGATACCTTACATAAGCAGGAAATGTTATATATGGGTTTAGCACCCATCTATTAGGCCGGACCAAACCTACTTTCTACACTGTGATCGGTCAAATAAACAATATATCAGTTGGCCCATAATCATAAGCAAAAAGCCTTGACTAATAGAACGCTCGGCTCAGCTCGCAAACAGTCTTGCTCGGCTCGGTTTAACTAATAGACAGGACGTGGTCGGCTTGGCCCACTTTTCACCTGAAGAGTAAGGCCCATTTATCACATCTCGACAGCGAGTCAACGGACCATACAAAAGTATGACCGTATTTACTATAAATAGGCTGTTCTACTCTTCATAATGTAAATTTTTGGGATTTGTGCACTTGAACACTTTCTCTCTCTAGACACTTGCACGTCTCAAATTGTAAGGGAGCCCGTCTATCGACAATCTCACACCTTCCTGTTCATTTGCCGACCTTAGTCTGCACTCTAATACAAATAAATCTTGACCTATAGATTTTCACCGAGAACGTTCATTCTAACCCGGCAAAAACGAGCAAACACACTTGAGACCAGTTCGGTAGTAATAATTGGCGCTATCTGTGGGGACTGAGATATTTTCTTCACTCTAGGAAAACTCGACGATGACAGGACCACCAGCGAACAAGGACATCATTACTCTCTCGGACAACCCAGATCTGGGAACGATCACGCAAGCAAAAATTCAACCCGACAAGGTTCCTTAGGTCTCTCAGGTCCCAACCCGATCAACCAACTCTCTTATACGGAATTGCTTCTCGGTACCGAGCAGACTCAACAAGTCACAAAAAAATCGATCCGACGAGCAAAATGTATCCCTCCTACTCAAGGCTCTCATGACCCAAGTTGACGAGCTATCTTGAGGGAGTAATGCTCTGTTTGACCAAGTCGCAACTGCACATACAATATGTCAAGGACAGATCAATGATCTCCAATCATCATCTCATCAGGCGACCACACCACAGTTGATCGACTTCACACCACGCCTCCAGCAAGATCTGTTCGATGGGTCGCCAACACCGAACACCGAATAGAACAAATTCTACATCATTGACGACTATGGAGACGAACATTCAACCCCTTGTTGTTGGCCCCTCAAACAACTCAGCAGCAGACGCTCACAGGGATAGTGAAATAGAAGACCTGAAATTAAAATTGCAAAGCAAGACTTCAAAGGTTCACCAAGCGATCAGCTCGGCACCCAAAATCGATCGCATACTCAAAGAAATTAAGAACACTCCATTCACCCATCGCGACACATACATCCAAGTCCGACACCCGTAAAAAATCAAGATAATGACATACGAAGGCAATTCAGCCCCAAGGAAATTCTTAACTGCTTTTTTCATCGTCATGGGCCAAACACAATTCGACCTAGGAGAGTGTGATGCAGGATACTGTCAGCATTTTGTCGAGAACTTGGGCGGATCCGCTCTGGATTGGTTTTCCCGCCTGGAAGAAAATCTATCGAAAGATACTTGGAGCTGTCAATGGCATTCCTCAAGCACTATTACATGTACATCCAAGAGGAAGCATCAACGCCGATCTCTGGGCCATCACTCAAGGACCAAAATAAACACTGCGATCATACATCACTCGCTTCAAAAACATCCTCGCGAAGATATCGATCACTGACAGTGAAGGTTTACCCGCACTACGAAACGGTCTATGGTACGAATCTAGTTTCCGCGAAGAACTGAAGAAAAACAAACCGAGCTCGCTCGATGATGATTTGCACCGAGCAATTATCTTCATCGATCTGGAAAGAAGAAAAGGAAACTCTGGCTATAAGGTTCACACCAAAAAGTTTGAATTCAAAAGAAAAGTGAGAAAATCAGAGAAAATTGCCGAGCAGCGAGAACCGCGATAACATTACGATCAAGATTACAAGAATTCGAAAGAGAAAGATATTAAAAGAAAGGGAAAGACAACATATTATGTCAGCGACAAACAACAAGACTGCCAGCAAGATCAGCCAGCCTAAGGCTATCGCCAAGATCTCCCTCCTAAAGGCTACCATCAAGATCGTCAGCACCAAATAAACCATGGAACAAATATTTTTGATGCAGCGACCAGAGTAAACTCTTTTGAGATTTTCACCAGCGAGAAAGGCACGATACGTCCGAATGCAGAGACTGGCAAGCTTTACTCTTCGCCGATTACCAAAAGGAGGAAAATAAAGTGACAATAACTCGCAACCAACCTTCTGTGAAGCCGACAACCCAACCCAAAAACAAAAGAGAACGTTTTAAGCTTGTTCAAGAAGAAAAAATAAAACAAGTAGCATTTGAGGTGGAGGTAGAACATATAGACACGAATATGGAACCACCAAAAAGAGCCCGCGACAAGAAAGACAAAGAAGAAGGCACCCACCAAGAAGACATATAAATATGATCATGAGCTCAGCAGTAACCAAAAGAAACCATCCACGAAGCCCCTAACAGGTTTCTCGGGAGACTCGTTCACAACAATCAGCACAATTAAGCTTCATGTTTACGTCGGAAGAGTCACGAAGATCATAAAATTTGTCTTCGTAGACCGACCAGCCATATACAACGTAATCTTGGATACACCGTGAATACACGCAATCAAGGCGGTTCCCACCACTTACCATCAGTGTCTAAAATTCTCAACTCCTTTTGGCATATTCACTCTCCGAGGAGACCAGAGAATATTGAAGACTTGCTTCTGAATCGAACACAAGCTTCGTCACAAGTCCCATGATTACTTGGTCGCTGAACCCAAGATAGAACTGTCGCTGCACGATAAACCCCAGAAAGATGTTGTGATCCAAGTCAACATCGACCTCAGCGACCCATAGCGATGCATTGGAATTGGCGCCGATCTTCGAGAAGATTTGAAAGACAAGCTTATTGAATTCCTCAAAATGAATGCCACAACTTTCGCATGGATGACCAGTGACATGACTGGTGTAGACCCGTCAATTTCTTATCACGAACTGTATCCGGTCTTCAAACTGATCAAGCAAAATATAAGAAAGCTTAGCCCCGAGCACGCAAAGGCCGTGAACGACAAGGTCGAAAGACTCTCAAAGGCATGATCAATCACCGAAGTTAAGTATCATGATTGGTTAGCAAATCCAATGTTCGTCAAAAAGAAGAACGGAAAATGGCGAGTATGCGTTGATTTCATCGACCTCAACAATGCATGCCCCAAGGATAGCTTCCCTTTACCCCATATTATCGGCTCATCGAAGCAACAACGGGCAACAACCTGCTCTCATTTATGGATGCCTTCGATGGATACAATCAGATTATGATGTACCCCGACGACCGTAAAAAGACTTCTTGCATCCCTTATCGGGTCACCTATTTCTACAAGGTCATGCCTTTCGGCCTCAATAACGCAGGAGCAACGCACTTAAGGCTGGTAAACTGCATGTTCGCTGATCAGCTTGGCAAAAAAATGGAAGTATACATAGATTACATATCGATCACTTAGCAACATGTTTCGAGAGTCTGAACAAGTATGGATAGATCTGAATTCGACCAATTGCATGTTCGCAGTTACGTCAGGAGAATTTCTCGGTTATTTCGTCAGAAGAAGGGGAATCGAAGCCAGTCCGAAAAAGACACCAAGCTCCCTTCACCCAAGAACACTTAAGAAGTTCAACGACTCAAAGGGCGAATCACGGCTCTGGAAAATTCATTTCACAATCGACAGACAAGTGCCTCCCCTTTTACAATCTGCTCCGAGCAAACAAAAAGTTTGAGTGGGATGCAAAGTGCGAAGAAGTCTTCAAGCAGTAAAAAGGTTGCATGTCTACCCCACCGATCTTGGACAAGCCCGAGGAAGGAAAACGCTCTACTTATACATTTCAGTTTCAACGTCAGTGATCAGCGGTGTCCTCGTTCGTGAAGACCGAGGAGACAAAAACCAATCTTTTACATCAACAAAATCTTTGACGATACTGAGACTGTTGGAATTGTGTCCAGCAATCTCTGTACTGTCTCTATAACGTAAGAGTATGTCAGTGATCAGACATAAGTCATACAATGCTGGGGGTCATGATGGCTTGCTAGAGTCCGCTCGCTTAAGCTAGCTGGAAATAATGTTGGAACGGCTTAGCAGAAGTACGACAAAAGTGCTAGGCATTTGTCGTACTAAGAGAGAAAGACTAATGGGTCTGATTAAATGGAATTTAATCAGATTGGGCCCAAAAGCCCAAAAGGGAAAGAGAAGGCTTTTAAATGACTAAAAGCCAATTCTCTTCTCCCAGAACCCAACCCTAGCCGCGATTTCTCTCCTCTCTCTGCGCCTCTCTTCCTTGTGGTCTAGCAGCCAATTTCCGGTGATTGCGTGTGTGAGCCTTTGGAGGATCCATCTCTCGGTGTATCTCCCTGATCATTGACCTGTTCATCAATTCCGCTGCAAACAAACAGGTAAAAGGTGAGATCATATGTTTCTAAATAAGAACACCTAGATCTAATGCATGTTTAGTAGGTTCAACTAATCTGAGAATTGAACCAAGAGTCTAAACTTTCCAACAGTGGTATCAGAGCCATTGGTTCTTAGGTTTCTTGTTTTAGATTCATTGTTTAGGTTGTTAAATCTGATTAGAATTGTTTTTGAATCAATTACTGATAAGATAAAACGATTAAGAATCAGAATTGAACTCTAAACACACAAGAAAAATCGCAAAACATGAGCTATATGACTCGGTTTTGGATGATCGGCCGATTGAGTATGGACGGTCGGGATGGACGGATTGATCGCGGGCGGACGGTCGGACGGTCGGATTGGATTCGATCGGACGGTCGGACGGTCGGACGGTCGCGTTGCGTCCGATCGCGTCATCTCGATCGCGTCAAACCGGCAGTGCAACGCGTCCCGATCGCTCGGCGATCGTGGAGCGTCCGTCCGTGTGCGTCGCGTCCTGATCGCTCGGCGATCGTGGATGCGTCGTCCCGGCTGCACCGTCCGTCCCGTCCCGGCTGTTTGCGTCCGGCCGTAGCTGAAGCGCCTCGATCTCGGATCGGTTGGCTCGCGGCTGAGCGGCTGGACGATGGCTCCTTGGCTGGAAATTAGGTCACGACCAACTCGGTTTGGTTCGTGACTAATTCGGTACGGTTCAATGCTCGGTTCAAAACTTGATTAAAATCAACGTTCTGGTTTAATAAACAGATTAATAAGTTTATTGAATCTGGTTAAACCGGAATAAGAAATCCAATGTCGAAAGAATTATTGGATTTAGTGCCTAAACCAGAATTTCTAATTTGATTTGGTTGGACCAAATAAATTGAGAAAATCCGGTTTAGTAAATAACCGGTTGACAATTGTGGTCATCGTAGTAATTGAAACTTGGTTAGACCAGTTTTAATGAACCAGACCGGTTATGTCAATTAATTGGACAATTGGGTCATGTCTTGGACATGGACCAATTCTTGGGCCTCGGGCCAAGAAGTTAAAACAATTGGGCCATTAATTGAGTCATTCTTCAGATTTAAATTTAAAACTTATTTTATAAAATAAAATTATGAAATTCGATTTTAAATTTTATAAAGTTCCGAAATTTCGAAATTAGAAAGTTTCCAAAATTAGAAGTTTCTGAATTTGCGGGTTTTGGATTTTTAAAGGAATTTCTAAAATTAGAAAGTTTCCAATTTTAGAAAGTTTCCAAAAATAGTAGGTTTCCATAAATAGAAAGTTTCCCGAAATAGTAATCTTCTATTTTGGGAATGATTTTAATAAACCTACGAACCTCAAATAATATCAAGCGTTGGATGTCTTGTCCGGGCTATGTCAGCTGTCAAAGCCCATTCAATTGCATTCATGGCCTTACAGTGTGAGGATGTCTGCTTTTGCGTGGGTAAGACGGTTTGTGATTCATAAATGTCATTGGGAGTCCCAGACATTAATGATTACATGACTGTATAGTCCGGTTTTCTTGACTAGGCCATCGGGAGTCCCGGGCCTTGAGACATCAGAGTGGATTGGGCCTCGGGCCCAGATTCACAACCAAGAGTTATATCACGGATATAATTAGCCGACATAGGGCTTACCGATATAAGCTAAGGTTGGGTGACGGCCAGTGGCCCACTTTAATCTCAGTTATATGTGGATCTTGGAATCATTATATTCTATTGAGGGTAACTTATGTTATTGAATATAATGCATGATTAATCATATTATACTTTAATACGAGATTAATCATTTTGAACATATAACTAATAACCTTTTTATTTATATATTTCAGATATGACTACTACAAGCACACAAAACACGTTCTCGATCCGGTCTGTTCTCGAGAAGGAGAAGCTGACTGGAACGAACTTCCTGACATGGTCAAGGAACTTGAGGCTGGTCCTCAAGCAGGAGAAGAAGGATTATGTCCTTCGAGATCCCCTCCCCGAGAGGCCTCTTGCCAATGCTGCCAGGACTCTGCACAATGCTTGGGAAAAGCATTCGTCAGATGAAAATGATGTTTATTGCCTGATGTTGGTGACAATGACTCCAGAGCTGCAAAAGCAGTTCGAAAGTGTATTGTCTCCAATCGAGATCATGGCAAGCCTGAAATCGCTTTTTCAGGAGCAGGCTAGGACCGAGAGGTTCCAGACAGTTAAGAACCTCTTGGACTGTAAGTTGGCTGCGAATGCGGCAGTGAGTCCTCATGTGTTGAAGATGATGGGTTATCTCGATCATCTTCACAAACTCGACTGCCCAATCAGCCAGGAACTTGCCTGCGACATCATTCTGCAGTCTTTACCTGCAAGCTATGATCAGTTCATTCTGAACTTTAACATGCATGGCTTGAGTAAGACACTGCCTGAGCTTCACGGAATGCTCAAGACTGCAGAGCCCAACTTGAAGAAACCCGCCAAGGACCCCAATGTACTTATGGTACAGAAGGGCAAAGGGTTTAAGAAGTCTTCTGCTAAGGATAAGGGAAAGGCCAAGGGTGTCCAAGTCGTGGACTCAGACACGCCAAAGCCCAAGCCCAAGTCCAAGGCTGGGCCTACTGACATGTGCAGGTTCTGCAAAGAACTGGGGCATTGGAGAAGAGATTGCAAGAAATTCCAGGAAGGTCTAAAGGAATTAAAGAAGAAGACTTTCGAGACTTCTTCATCAGGTATTTTTGTTATAGAAGTTAATACAACTACTTCTGATAATACCTCATGGGTCATGGATACTGGTTGTGGGGCTCATATTTGTACTAATATGCAGGCACTCAGCAACAGTAGAAGGCTGAAGCAAGGACAAGTGGAACTACGAGTTGGGAATGGAGCGAAAGTTTCAGCACTAGCTGTAGGAACTTACTTGTTGTCTTTACCTTCGGGATTGATTTTAGAACTTAATAATTGTTATTTTGTACCTGCTATAAGCAGAAATATTATTTCAATTTCTTTGTTGGATTTGGAAGGTTATGATTTTTCAGTTAAGAATAAATTATGTTCCTTCAATCGCAACAATTTGTTCTATGGTTCGGCCCCTCTTACGAATGGGCTTTACATACTCGATCAATCCGCGCCAATTTATAACATCAATACAAAACGGTTTAAACCTAATGAGGAAAACCGAACGTTTCTATGGCATTGTCGTTTAGGGCACATCAGCGAGAAACGCATCAAGAGGCTCCATTCGAATGGACTTCTTGGCTCATTTGACTTTGAGTCATGTGAGAAATGCGAATCCTGCATGATGGGCAAAATGACACGGGCCCCCTTTAATAAACCTAACGAGAGGGCCAGTGACTTATTGGGCCTGATACACACTGATGTGTGTGGCCCAATGTCCACTAATGCAAGAGGAAACTATCAGTACTTCATTACCTTCACTGATGATTTCAGTAGGTATGGATATGTTTACTTGATGAAACATAAGTCTGAATCTTTTGAGAAGTTCAGAGAATTCCAAAATGAAGTACAGAACCAACTTGGCAAAAGCATTAAGGCTCTTCGGTCCGACCGAGGAGGAGAATACTTAAGCCAAGAATTCAGTGATCATCTGAGAGAGTGTGGGATTGTATCCCAACTCACTCCTCCTGGAACACCTCAATGGAATGGTGTGTCTGAGAGGAGAAATCGGACCTTATTGGATATGGTTCGATCTATGATGAGTCACACAGACCTTCCAATATCCCTTTGGGGATATGCTCTGCTAACAGCAGTGTTCACATTAAACAGAGCGCCATCAAAAGCAGTAGCAAAGACACCATATGAATTATGGACTGGAGTGGCTCCAGTACTGTCTTATCTAAGAATTTGGGGTTGTGAAGCCTATGTCAAGAGATTAATCTCAGACAAGCTTACACCAAAATCTGACAAATGCTACTTCATTGGTTATCCACGGGAAACCAAGGCTTATTACTTCTATCTACGTTCCGAGAACAAGATCCTTGTTGCCCGGGATTGTAACTTTCTTGAGAGAGAGTTTCTCTCTAAGAAAGACAGTGGGAGTAAGGTACTGCTTGAAGAAATTCAAGATGAACAGGATACTGCTCAACCTAATGAGGAAGAGCAGCAGGAGGATCTACAAGAAATTGTAGAGCCTGAACCTGTAGTACCTGAAGTTCGAAGATCCGGGAGGATCCGTCACGAACCCGAGAGATATCAAGGATTCCTCGTGACTGACTGTCATGATCTTTTGATCATTGATGGTGATGAACCATCGAACTTCAATCAAGCCATGATGGGCCCAGATTCCTCTAAGTGGCGCAAGGCCACTGATTCCGAAATGGACTCCATGTCGGTAAACCAAGTCTTTTCGTTGGTTGATTTGCCTGCTGGTGTAAAAGCCATCGAGTGCAAATGGATCTTCAAGAAGAAGATTGACGTGGATGGAAATGTCCAGATTTATAAAGCCAGGTTGGTGGCAAAAGGTTTCAGACAAGTTCACGGTGTGGACTACGATGAAACCTATTCACCGGTGGCTATGATGAAATCTATTCGGATTCTACTAGCAACTGCAGCTTTTCATGATTATGAAATTTGGCAGATGGACGTGAAAACCGCCTTCCTGAATGGTATTCTGGAAGAGGATGTGTATATGACGCAACCTGACGGTTACATAGATCCAAAGAATGCTGGGAAAGTATGCAAGCTTCATAAATCCATTTATGGATTGAAGCAAGCATCGAGGAGCTGGAATCTTCGTTTTGATGAAGCGATCAAGCAATTTGACTTCATCAGAAACGAAGAAGAACAATGCGTGTATAAGAAAACTAGTGGGAGCAAAATTGTATTTCTTATTCTGTATGTCGATGACATACTGCTTCTCGGAAACGACGTTCCAATGCTGAAGTCTGTAAAAGACTGGCTTGGAAGTTGTTTTTCCATGAAAGACATGGGTGAAGCCGCATACGTTCTTGGAATTAGGATCTATCGGGATAGACCTAAGAGGCTGATAGGCTTGTGTCAAGACTCATACATTGACAAAGTCCTACACAGATTCAGCATGAAAGATTCCAAGAAAGGCTTCACGCCAATGGTACATGGCACAACGCTAAGCAAGAAGCAGAGCCCTACGTCGGCTGCTGAGCTTGAGCGCATGAAGAATATTCCTTATGCATCTGCAATAGGATCTGTCATGTATGCCATGATCTGTACTCGTCCTGATGTTGCTTATGCATTGAGCATGACGAGTAGATACCAGTCAAATCCAGGTGAAAACCATTGGATTGCCGTAAAGAATATCTTGAAGTATCTAAGACATACTAAGGATAAATTCTTGGTGTACGGTGGAAGTGATGTGCTTAAAGTCAGTGGATTCACGGACGCAAGTTTCCAGACAGACACAGATGATTTCCGGTCACAGTCCGGTTATGTCTTTTGTCTGAATGGCGGTGCAGTAAGTTGGAGAAGCTCCAAGCAGGACACCGTTGCTGATTCCACTACGGAAGCTGAATATATCGCCGCCTCAGAAGCAGCGAAGGAAGCTGTTTGGATACGAAAGTTCATTATGGAACTAGGTGTGATACCAGATGCGGCTGAGCCTCTGGCACTGTTTTGTGACAACAATGGTGCTATAGCTCAGGCAAAGGAACCAAGATCACACCAGAAATCCAAGCATGTTCAAAGAAGATATCACTTGATACGTGACATCATTAATAGAAAGGAAGTCAAGATCAGCCGAGTTCCGACAGATGATAATGTCGCTGATCCGTTGACAAAGCCACTCCCAAGGCCTAAGCTCGAGTTCCTGACTGAAGCTGTAGGCATTAGAAACATTGAAATGTAATCTAAATTTGAGTGGGAGTTTTGTGAGCTTTATTTTAGTTATTTGATATGTTCTTGTAAAACATTATTATTTATGTTTTAATGAAATTATTATTTCAAGATTATTTTAACTGTGATGAAATAATCGTTCCAAAATGATATGAACCATTTTATAGGTCATCGAAGTAAATGATTTGATCTTGAGTCATCGAAGTCATTTAGCTTGATCATGAGATCCTATATTTGATAAATGTTTTATATCATCCTGTCCCTAGTCGAAGGTTGTTGAAATTGGAACACCAACAACCGTGTAAGACTGGATTGGTACGTGACTTATGACAAAGTCTCAGTGTGTCATAGATGCTCGGCATCAAAGTCAGTACATAGGTGTATGTTGGGAACATACGACCGGACAAGACCCGCTTATAAGAACTCTTCAGGATATTTATATCTGTGTCATAAGAGATTCTTACTACGACTATAGAGTATAGTCCTTAGACCTGAGTTCGCATGCATGTGACTGCATATGGACTGATGCACTTTGATCATTGTCTAACGCTATCGTTCCGCGATAGCTATAAGGACCTTGTTTGGGTACATCATGAAATGAGTAGTTTACAGTGATGGAACAAGATGGGATTTGTCCCTCCAATATAAATGGAGTGAATATCTCTAGGCCAATCGGAGATTTGAATACTGGAAAACGCATGGCCATGCTCAAACGGACTTTCCCGAGTCGTTTGCATTGTCAGTATCAAATCAGAGTCCGATGAACAAGATTAGGCTTTATAAGGATGACACCAATCTTGCCTTATGACTAATCGAGATATTGAGACGAAAGGGATTATGAATACAGAGATTCCAGTTCAAGTGGGAGATTGTTGGAATTGTGTCCAGCAATCTCTGTACTGTCTCTATAACGTAAGAGTATGTCAGTGATCAGACATAAGTCATACAATGCTGGGGGTCATGATGGCTTGCTAGAGTCCGCTCATGATCTATAAGTCTTGGACTTATTGCCTTTATTGTATGATCCCATATGGGTCACACGCTTAAGCTAGCTGGAAATAATGTTGGAACGGCTTAGCAGAAGTACGACAAAAGTGCTAGGCATTTGTCGTACTAAGAGAGAAAGACTAATGGGTCTGATTAAATGGAATTTAATCAGATTGGGCCCAAAAGCCCAAAAGGGAAAGAGAAGGCTTTTAAATGACTAAAAGCCAATTCTCTTCTCCCAGAACCCAACCCTAGCCGCGATTTCTCTCCTCTCTCTGCGCCTCTCTTCCTTGTGGTCTAGCAGCCAATTTCCGGTGATTGCGTGTGTGAGCCTTTGGAGGATCCATCTCTCGGTGTATCTCCCTGATCATTGACCTGTTCATCAATTCCGCTGCAAACAAACAGGTAAAAGGTGAGATCATATGTTTCTAAATAAGAACACCTAGATCTAATGCATGTTTAGTAGGTTCAACTAATCTGAGAATTGAACCAAGAGTCTAAACTTTCCAACAGAGACAAGGTACAACACCCTGGAAAAACTCACACTGGCCGTCGTCGTTTCAGCAAGAAAACTCTGACCATACTTTCAATCGTACTCCATGGTGGTTCTCACCAACCAGCCGATCATGACAATTCTGCACAGTTCGAGTCAATCTAGAAGAATCGTAAAATAGGCAGTTGAGTTAAGGAAATACGACATCGAGTACCAACCAAGGACCAGTGCCAAATTTCAAGTATTGGCCGATTTCTTGATCGAATCGCCTCCCGAGCTTGTCATCAATGACATACTTGCACCAAAATAAAATGGATCTTGTCCGTTGATGGATCGTCATCCAAAAACGGTCCAGGGGTAGAAGTCAAGCTGACTTCCCCAACATGACAAATAATTGAGCAGTCTTTCCGCCTTGCCTTCCCGGCTTCAAACAAAGAGGCCGAATATGAAGTGTTAATTGTTGGCGTACGCCTAGCGAAGGTAGTCGGAGAAAAGCAGGTCGATGCATTCTGCGATTCCCAGCTCGTCCTCACTCAGTACAACGGGAATACGAGGCAAAAAACGAACGCATGGACATCTACATGAAGCTCGTCCAAAAACTTGACAACGAGCTCGGTTCGGTCACACTAACCAAAATTCCTAAAAGTGACTACTCATCCGCAGATGCTCTGGCTTCCCAAGAATCTACATCAGATACGGACCTCCGACGAATGCATCAGTAGACCAAGCATCACTCAAGGAGACGAGGTGCTCGTTGTCACCGAGATCGAAAAAGGGATAGACGATGCTTACAAAAGCAAAAAAGAAGTCACCAAAATCGCCGCACTAGGATCCAGCGATACTACCGAGTGGAGAGATGTGATAAAGCAATACATCCTCAAAGGAAAAGTCCCCGAAGATCGATGGGTTGCTCGGCGGCTAAAAGCTAGGTGTGCACAATATCTAATCCTGAAGGAGAACTGTTCCGATGGAGCGCGACCAGAGCTTTCCTGCGATGCGTGCACAGACAAGAAATAAAGTGGATTACTGAAGATACACACGAAGGAGCATGAGGAAATCACACCAGCGGACGTGCTCTTTCCGCAAAAATCAAGCGCCAGGAAAACTTTTGGCCGACCATGATTGCTGATTGCGAGAAATACGTGCCTAGATGTGAAAAGTGCTAAAGCCATGCGCCAACCATCCATCAGCCAGCCGAACTCCTAACAACCGTGGCCACACCCTACTAATTCATGCGATGGGCAATGGATATCATCAGACTTTTACTGGCCTAACATTAGAAAAAGTTCATCCTTATAATGATCGACTACTTTACCAAATAGGTGGAAGCTGAGTCGTACGCCGAAATCCATGATCTTGACTTTATAAATTCGTATGGAAGTACATTATCTACCACCACGGCCTTCTATACGAGATCATCACCGACAATGAACTGAAATTCTTATCAAACTTGTTCGAAGGACTCTGCGCTAGATTGAAAATTAGACTCAGTAAGTCAACCCATCAATATCCGCAGGGGAACGGATATGCCGAAGCAACAAACAAAACAACACTATATGGACTCAATAAATGATTGGAAAGCAAGAAGGGCTTATGGGCCGACGAGCTTGATGGTGTTCTATGGTCACACCGAACTACGCCAAGACATTCGACGAGCCAAACACATTTATCACTTTCTCATGGAATGGAAGAAATGTTCCAGCATAAGTAAGCGTACCGACAATCCGCCTAAGTCTTTCACCAGAGCACGGACAGCTAAACAACAACATGATCATTGACCGCCTCGATCAAGTTGAGGAGTTACGCGACCAAGCCTTGCTGAGAATCTAGAATTATCAGAAGTATATAACTCGCTACTACAACAAGAGGGTCAAGAGCCAACGCTTCAATGAAGGCAACCTCGTCGGTCAGAAGGTATTTGAGAAAACGCACGAGGATCGAGCAGGAAAGCTCGACGCGAATTGGGAGGGACCATACATTGCCTCCAAAGTGGTAAAGCCTGGCGTGTACGAGCTCATCACCATGAAGGGCGAAGCCATCCTGCACTCATGGAATGCAAACATATTAAAGAAATATTACCACTAAGCCGAGCAGAGGCACTGAATACCAAAGCTAAAATGATCATGCGCTCAACAAAAAAGAGCATGCGCTCTGCAAAAAAAAAATGAGCTCACTATACGAGCTCAAGTTACTTCAATATGTAATGTGAACTATGATCGGCTTGATCCCCTTTCTGGTGTGCGTAGGCAACTTCTCACGGGGCTCAGCTATAGCAAACAATTCAAACAATCCACATTCTAGCCAAATGTTCGATCTAACGTGCCTAAAACCACGCAAGTCGGGCTCATTCCCACACAAGGCTGATAGGTAGGAAAATAAGCTGAACCAAGTTTTGCACAACTGTCTCGATCAGAGCTTTACAGTATAAGCCGAGTACGTACTCGCACCTAATATTTGGGACAACGAGCACAATCTCGTTCCCATTTAAACAAGTAACTCGGGGCCAGTCCCGCACAAGGCTGATTTACAAAAAAAAAAAAAAATAAGCCAAACCTAGTTTTGCACAACTATCCCGATCAAGACCTCACAGGATAAGCCGAGCATACCACTCACTCCTCTCTAACTTCTAACCAAATCCAAACTATAACACCGAGAATACCACTCGAACGTGAAAACCAAGCATATCACTTGAACGCGAAAACCGATCATAAACACTCATACTCAAAAACCGAGCATACCACTTGTACTCAAAGGTCGAACACACTCCTTTGCCTTGGAAGAAAACGCAAGAACAAGCACACGCTTTTGTCTTAGAAGAAATCGCAAGGATTAGCACGTGTTTTCCTTTTGTTTCAACAAACGCAACAAACGAGCATGCAAGAATAAAGAGGAACAATAAGCATGCAAAGACTAAGCAAAATTCCGTTGTATATAAAGTGTACTTAACGGCACAAATCCGAACTTACATTTCTTCCAAAAAATTCTAAAGGAAGGCAAGCAAAAGCAAAAAAAAAAAGATCAAAAATGGCAAATATAGATCAAGAGAATCGACAGAGTGGTCTCTAGTTTGATCTTCAACTTGATCTCTGGCTGATCCTCAGGTTAGTCTTCAGCTTGATCTTCATCCTTATCAGTGAGACCTACTCGGCGAAGCGCGTCCACCTCCCGAGGAGTCATGGTCCCTTCATTGGAACCATATAGATTCTCGATAACCGCACTCGCCGAAGCCCTCTCATGACCACGACCATGATCTTCAACCGGAGTCATGACAAGGTCCTCTTCCTTCAAATTTGTTATCTGAATTTGATGGAGCTCATGCGTGAGGTGAACCTTATCGGCATCAGCCTTCTCGATCTTGGTGACATGGATCTTGAAGGCATCGCGAACAAGCAATTTCTATGCCTTTGAAACAGTAGCCTGGTTGACCAACAACAACTTATTTTTTCCACAAGCTTCCTCCTTCCTCACCTTTTGGATTTTTGCCAGACGAACTTCAGCTTTTTCGAAAATCCTCTTCCTTTCCTTGAGCACTTCATGTTGACAGGATGCCTTCAAACGAGTACATTCTGACTCGAGCTTCGCCTGCAATTCCTCCAGACGCTTAATAGCATCATCGGCCTCCATATGAACGTTAGAACAGTTGGTTAGACACTCCCTGTTTTCAGCATCTAACCACGCATTCTCGGAGGATAGTTCATCGATTCTCTCTGCAGATTGGCAACCTTCTCCTCTTTGGCCTTAAGGGAAGCATGAACTTCGTCCACGATTTTCACCTGCTTGTGAAAACATTCAAGCTCAATCACCATCTTGCGGGCTCGATCGAGGTCTTTATCCAACCCACCAGCAAGGGCCCTCAGACCGAACTGCTCATGCTCGTACTGGTCAAAGAGAGTGTTATAATTGTTGAAGCCCCAAACGAAAGACAACCGAACAAGGAGTTAGAAGATCAACAAAAACACAAAATTAAGCTTTCAAGTAAGATATACCCGAGCAAAGTCCATGGCGGCTTGTCTATGAAACTTTGGTCAGAAGTATTGTTCAGTCTTACGAAGATCCATGGTCGGACGAGCCCAGAGGGTGGAAAACAAAGTAGCACAGCCTCCCCATTATGAACATCTGACCCCTTTTTTGCATAACTATAGGAGAAGCGATAATCAGGCTGAGCTGCAACTGGTTTAGTCTCAGGAGTCTTATATTCAATTTGATTCTCGACCAGAGTATTTTCACCCTCTGCTCGTTCGACAGAGTTTTCCGTCACGTGATAGGGTCTAGTTTTAATCCTATTCTACTGCAAGTGCACATTTAAGTGATTGTAGTATATAGGGTATCGAATCCACAGAGACTCTGGTCTCGACAGATAAAGAACCGTAGGAATTTAAACTAAGAAGAAAGCAAATTGTAGTAACTAAATAGCAAAGCAAGAAAGTAAACAAGTAGCAGATTGTTGGTGGTGAAAGCAGTTAATTAAAGGCGCTAAGTCTAGGGCGTTCTCAGGAAATCAGACAAGCAGACAAATTAATCAGTCAGGATCTAATTAAGCACAGTTCTAGAACTCAAATCACGGAATTAGAATTAACCAAATCTCTTTGCGAAAATTCTCTAAGCCTAAGTGCAGTAATCTAAATCTCTTTGCAATTACTAACAGATTAAACCAGCATTAATTTCAAGTTCGATATGTTCACAATTAAACTAAACCAAATCTCTTTGCGAGAATTTTAATTGCTCAACCTAAATAGTTCAGATTCTAAACCACACTCTCGTGTCGTATTTAACAACCTAAGATCTAGATTCTAATTGATCAGGTTAGAACTAGCATTAAACTCAATTTAGATCGTAGAACATTCAATTCATGTGAATCCTTAACTGAATTAAACAAGTCTAGCAAGTCATGAAATCCTTAATGAGAAACCCTAAACCTAACTATGAATCTACTCAGACATATAATATGAAAGCATAATCAATGAATTAATAGAAATCATAAAAGAGATTAAATAAATAAAGGGGTTCGAAATCTTCTCCAAAATAAAGTGAAGTACAGGATCAGATCAGCCCCAATAGCTCTAAAAACTCTCTGCTCTTAATTATCAAAGCGTATCTAAAATAAACACCAAAATCCTAATTATATAGGCATAATCTCGGCTGGGGCTTCTTTGTAAATACTGGAAACTTTTGGGCCAAAGTGCAAAATCTTGAATCTTCATTAAACCACCGTATCGGCCCAACTCGCTAGTGTGTCGATCGACACCAAAGGTGTGTCGATCGATGCATGATCTCAAAATCGGACAGTGAGCTCAATCTCTCGGCCAAGCACTCAAAAAATTCCCAAAATGCTTCAATATCTTCAATTCTGCTCCAAACCTGATTATACCTGTAAAAGACTCTAAAAGAACACAAAAGTACACTAAAACACAATTATATCATGGCATAAAACCGGTAAAAACCATGATATATCAACTCCCCCACACTTGGCCTTTGCTTGCCCTCAAGCAAAACAGAGAACTAGAATGTAGTGAAGAGGTTTGAAAACTCTTCAGAAACTCTTTTCATCTTAGAAGCAGCAACACTCACATTCCCCTTAGTAAACCACATGAAAGAATCAACCTGCAGACATCAAGACCAACATATACTTCCCCCACACTTAGCAAATGTCATAAGTAAACTCCACAACCACATTCACGCATTCAAATTCACCTTACTGACTTCTGCAAGTATTTAAGTGCGGTCTCACCTAAGGAGTATCGATCAAAGGCACATGGACTCTTACCTTATCAGCTCTAGACCACCATACTATCTTTCTCTAGTCCCTTTCCTATCTTTTCCCTTCCTTAGCATTCTGATTTTTCCCCATTGGGTATCATTTTATTTTTTTTATCAGTGCTCTTCCCGTTAAGGGGTGTACCTTGGACACATTCCATGGATGCACAGGATATGAGAGTTGTAGCTACCATTCCCATGACCACTTCGGAGTTACTAACTCATCCTCAGTTTATTATCTTTTTTTTTTATGGAAGGGGAGAAGGGAACTAAATAGGACAGGTTTACAGGCTGTGTCAGAACTAACAAGGGAATCCGACACAAAGTATACCAAGCCCTTAGGTGAGAAATCTAAGTCAGTATTAAGGTGAGGTCAGTAAAAGGATCCTCTGATACCTGAAGCGATGTGGGTGTCCTCAGTAGGTTGATCCGTATATAGGTTTTCTAATAGTCAGAGATAATCTGCAGTTTCATCCCAGTCGTTACTTAAGTTCCTGCAAGTGCTGCTAATATTTTCAAAAAATCATTGTTTCCTACTTAAAAGTTTTGACTCAATAAAACAAATTTTGAAAAATTTAACTGACTCTAAGAAAACAAAAGAAAGAAGTTAGTAGAACCTCCCCCACACTTAAGACACACTGTCCCCAGTAGTGTCAAGCGAAGGATTGGCAGAAAGAAAAGAAAAATTTGTTTAAGGAATGGTTGAGTTCTGTCGGGTTTTACCTCTATCGCTCAGGCATCGATCGTTGCACTAGGTGCATCGACCGTTGCTAGGCGATTTTTCGTGTATGATCGATCGTTGCTCAGGACCGCAACGATCGCTGCAATGTGATTTCGATCGTGTTGTGACGATCGACACAGTGATGTGTCGATCGACGCACTGCGATTCGGATCAGTCAGCAAGTTAGCAGGTTAGTCCGTTGGTAAAACCAAATTTTCGTTCTTGCAAGCTGAAAACACTGAAAACAGAGTAAAATCAAGGCAACTAATGTATCAAATCAAGCACAACCAACCAAACATAGTAGCATCCTAAAAAGCAAAAGAAAAAGTGCAAAGGAAAAGAAAAAGATAGCAGAATATAGAACCGAATGTCTAGAGATGAAGACTACGCTCACTCGCTATCATCATCTATCCCAGCATATGGATCAGTACCACCGGAATCCTCAGGAGAACGCTGTCTACGACGTCTGTCAGGGACGGGCTGATGAATCTGTGGCTGTCTCCTGCAAGTGCAGCCACGCATCCACTCCCAAATGGTCTTCAGTATCCCATCGTTACGCTCTCTCCACTCAGCCTTAGACATCTCACCAAGAGGAACCGAAGGAACAGGAAATGGTCCAATGTCATTCACAGGGGCAGCAGCAGGCGCAGGGGCAGAGGAAGATGAAGCTCGTGTAGAGGGCTCTCCCAGCGGATGAGCCATAGAAGGGACTCCACGCTGCGCGGTCTCAGGAGGCTGGAATCTCAGGGCCTCCGGTGTATCAATCTGTGTAAATCCAGGAGAAGGAAGCTCCATTCCACACTTCCCAGAGCTCGGATCATGGTAAACCCAAATGCGCCCCTCCTTGAGCCAGGTAGAGCTCTGCAAGTGGCTGAAATCAAGGAACTCCTTGGCTGTGTCACACTCTGTGCCCTCTAGAGGAATCCCGCAGTGCATAAAGATGGGAGTAAGCAGGCTCCCCACTGTCTCAGTGTCTACACCATCAAATGGCTTCAACTGCAGGTCACATAAATGCTGAGTGAAAACAGCTCCCAAGTTGAGACCCTTAGTAGGATCTCTCACGTCAGAACCCTAAAACTGATCTCGCAGCCCGATAAACAACATCTCCATCTCATACTTGCGCATTTTGTTGGCCTCATACTTTCATAGCAAGCTCCAACACAAGATACGCAAGACATATCTCAGCACAGGATGTCTCACCTGCTTCACCGGTGTAGTCCTCGAGTTGTATCGACCGCTGCCAATACACTCCCAAAATGATCGGGCCTCCTCTGGATCCCACTCAAGTGGCATGCCAATGCGCCTCGGCTCAGTGCTGAAACCGTAGATCCTGCAGATATCTAGTAAAGGAATCCGATACCTGACTCCCCAACTCATGAAGGTAAATATACCTCATGTAGCGCTCCTGCTATCTGGATCCGGGTAAACCACTCTGCAAGTGGCTAGCAACTGTCTGACCAGCTCTGGATATAAATCATAAGGACGCATAGGAATTGTCCCTAGACCAATGCCCTTACACACTGCAAGTACCTGCTCATCGATCCCCAGACTCTTACAGGTAGAGTAGTCTGCAAACCTGGTTGGTTTGATAATCATCCCACACCAACCATTGTATAACAGCGTGTCATATTCATCCCACAGGTTAAGCAGTGGCCTCTCTGTAAAATCAGCGGTCTTAAGGAACTCAGAAATGTTCCGTGGCCACTGTCTGGCTGTCGGGATATCTGTCGTGTCTGCTCGGGGCCAAGGCAGTGCTACTGCTGGACCAACTCTCACATAAGGCTCAGGTGGCTGAGAGTCTCTATGAAACCACCCTGGTGGTGGAATGTACTGTCGTGTGGCTGTTGCTGCTGTTGCTCGGCGCTTGCGGGGTTGTCTGCGAGATGCCATTTGTATTCAACAAGAAATTAAAACAATTATTCTCGGCAATCTATCTGTGAAATCGCGAAGCATCGACCGTTGCACCTAAGGCATCGATCGTTGCAAGGTGATTTCGCATTATCGAACATTTCCCCAAAATCGCAAAGCAACGACCGTTGCAAGGCGATTTTGTAGGATTATAGTGTTTGTTCAAGGTTTAATTCTCGTATTACAACCTAACACATAATCTTAACAGATCTAGGTTCTTGCAAAACGAATCATAAAACCAAACCTGTAACATTACCTATTGATTGCACAGCGGATTGATGGTAATGACAAGATCAGTCTAGAACAGATGAATCACCTATTCCTCCTTGAGTATCCACACTCTTACAAGCAAGGGATGGCTGCTAGACCAAAGAGATGGATCAGATCAGAAAGAGAGTTAGAGAGAGAGACACTCGCGGCCACCAAAAGGAAAAATCGCATGGGATTCTGAATCCCTTAGGGTTTTCGAAATCCTTAAACTCTCATTAATGGGCCCAAGTCATTAGACTAATGGTTCATTAATCATTTGGGCCCAAGACACAAATCAGGCAAAAGCCTGCATTTTGTCTGGCCCAATTCTCTGATCCAATACAGTAAATGCCACTGCATCTTACCGTATTAATTCCATTTAACTTTCCCGTTAGCTATGGTGTGTGACCCTTCGGGATCATACAATACTGGTAATAAGTCCTAAACTTATAGATCAAGAGCGGACTCTAGCAAGCCATCATGATCACCCAGTATTTATGACTTATGTCTGATCTCGACACTTATCATACTTTCTAGAGATAGTACGGTAGATTTCAGGACATTCCCAACAATCTCCCACTTGTACTGGAATCCTACACAGGAAATTCCCAACAATCTCCCGATTGTACTAGAATCCTACATTCCCTAGTCCTTTTGTCTCAATATCTCGATCTGGCATAAGGCAAGATGCGTGTCATCCTTATATAGCCAGACCATGTTCAACGGACTAGATTTGATACTGACAATGCAAACGACTTGGGCAAGTCCGTTTGGGAATGGCCATTCTCTTACCTGCTATCAAATCTCCGATTGGCCTAGAGATATTACCTCCGTTAAACGGCAGGGACAAATCCCATCTTGTTCCATCACTATGAACTACACAATTCATAATACACCCAACCAAGGTCCGTATAGCTCCCAGTTACGAAACAGCGTTAGACAATGATCAAAGCGTATCACTCCATGTGCAGCCACATGCATGCGAACTCAGGTCTAAGGACTATACTCTATAGTCGTATATAAGAACCTCTCATGACACAGATATTAATATCTTGTAGAGTTCTCATCAGCGGGCCATGTCCGGTCATATGCTCCCCTACATATACCTATGTGTCGACTTTGATGCCGCGCATCTATGACCCCTCGAAACTTGGTCATAAGTCTCAACACAATCTAGTCTCAAGTGGTTGTTGGTGTTCCAATTCAACAACCTTCGACTATGGACATTATGATTTATGTCATTTCGTTAAATATGGGGTTTCAGGATCAAGTCTACTCATGTACTTCGATGGCCCATATATAATGACATGAATCATTTTGGAACGATTATTTATATCACAGTTAAAATAATCCAGAAATCATAGATTTCATAAACATAAAATATTATGTTTACATGAACCTTTCAAAACAACTAGAAAAGCCCTTTACAAACTCCCACTGAAATTAAGACTACATCTTAATTTCAATCATCCTACAGCTACAGTCCGCGACTCGTGCTTAGGCCTAAGGAGTGGCTTTGTTAATAGATTAGCAACGTTCTCATTCGATGAAACTTGCTTATCTACTTAACACTTCTGTCATTTATCTCACGGAATAGGTTACACCTACCCTCAAGGTGTTTGGACCTCTGATGTGCAGCTAGTCTCATCTACGCTGGGAATCACATCAAGTTCAGTGATGAACTCTTCTTTCCAAACAACCTCTTTCGCCGCTTCTCAGGCTGCGAAATGTTCAGCTTAAGTCATGGAGTCAGCAACAGTGCCTTGCACCGCCAGACAGACACAAGATATAGCCGGACTGTGACCAGGAATTATCTTTGTCTATTGGAAACTTGCCTTTCAGACTCTATCGACTTGTAGCACCTCACTTTCTCCATAAACCAAGAACTTATCCTTAGTATTCCTCAAATACTTTAGGGTATTCTTTACGGCAATCCAGTGATTCTTTGCTGGATTTGACTGGTCTTTAATTGTCTTGCTTAACATTAAAGCAACATCAAAACAAGTACGTGTCATGGCATACATGATAGATCCAATTGACGACGCATATGGAATCCTATCCATGCATTCAAGCTCAGCAGTTATCGTAGGACACTGCTTCTTGCTTAATGTATTGCCATGTGACATTGGCATAAAACCCTTCTTGGATTGCTGATTAGGTGTAGGACTTTGTCAATTTAAGAATCCTGACTTTGTCCTACCAGCTCTTTTGGATCTCTATCTTTAGATCCAAAATCCAAGAACATACGTGGTTTTACCCATGTCAATCACAAAACTAACTCCCAAGCCAGTCCTTTACCGACTGCAGCATTGGGACGTTATTTCCGAGAATCAGTATGTCATCGACATACAATATGAGAAATGCAACATCGCCCCCACTTATCTATTAGTAAACGCACAGTTCCAATTCGTTCCTGTTCAAGTCAAAACCTTGACTACTTCAACAGAACGAAGATTCCAACTCCGATATGTTTGCTTCCATCCATGAATGGATTGATGAAGCTAACTTACACAAAATGTAATTTTTCGGAGTCCGGGCTCACTTTCGCTTCTTTGAATTTCGCAGATTCGTCGCTTTCAATGATCATCAGATCATGCGAACTTTCAATGATCATCAGGTTCAACTAATGACGAGAAATCACTCTCGGATTAGTGACTGATTCATTCATATCTGCGAACTTCAGGCTTTACAGGTGTAGATTCTACAGAAATCTGTAAATCCATCCGCTGCTCTCCCTCAACAGGTTGAGCAGCCTCCTGTATTTCTCGAATTTCTTCGAGTTATACTTTTACTCCCACTGTTCTTCTTGGAAAGTAACTTCCCTTCTTAGAAAACAGAATGGACGTAAAAGTAACAAGCCTTGGTTTCCCTAGGACAACCAGTGAAGTAGCACAACTACAAATACTCAGTAAAGACGAATTTGGATCGATTCCAATCCATATTTGCGTGGTGTCTTTCAACTGATATTGGTGGAACTGTTTCAGCGTAAACTTAGATATTTCTAGAGCGTTATTCTTAAAGAATATCATGGAAGATTCGTGTGACTCATCTTTAATCAGATCTAATAAGATCTGATTCTTTCTCACAGAAATACCTCAAGGTTTTTCAGGAGAATTGAGCTGTGAAGCGACTTCACACTCATTCAGATGATCACACCATCAATGACTTAAGTATTCTCACTCGTGATCTAATCCAGAGTCTTAATACTTCTGTCACTCAGATTCTATACCTCATTCTCAAATTCTTTCGATCATATCAAAGAATTCCGACTTGTGTCTCATCTTATGAACACAGTCATACTCACTGAAGTAATCAGTAGAGACAATGAAGTACAGGAAATTTTCTCTGGCATTACTGCTCATCGGACCACATACATGAGTATGTTCAATGTCCAATAAGCCTTTGGGCTTTTCTCTAGCTCGGCTAAGATGGGCCCTTCGTCTTTCGGTCCAGTAAACAGAATTCAAGTCTCATAAGATATCCATTCAAATGAGCCCAAAAGTCCATGACTATGGGGTTTCTGAATCCGACTTACTGTATTTGACCAAAACATTTATGCCAAGAAAATCAGGTTTAATTCATCAGATTTAAACCAATTCGGTATTTATGTTACATTTAGGCACTCTTTGGTTTAAGATATAAAACTCATTCCTTGAATAGGGTGCTACAATTAACATTTCATTAAGGTCAAAAGAACAAAACTTGTCTTTATCAAAATGAAAAACATTCAAATTCTTTACAAGAAAATGAAAGACAACTCTGCTTAAAGCAGGTACATTGTCGCAATTACTTAATACAAAACCAAGCCTCAAAGGCATCTACAAGTGAAAACCCTACGGCTGAGGCAGCATCCCAAGCTCCTTCCAGACACGCAGTTCCACTTGCCCTTCCTTCAACGTTCTACTGTTGCTCAGGCTCTGCATATTATAATAAATATCAGTGCCATAACCAGTATCCAATACCTATAAGGTATAACTTGAAGTAATAACATGAATACCTGAGGAAGTAGTCTCATACATCAACTTTAACTCCTCATAATCTTCCATGAATTTAATGCAATCTCTCTTCCAATGCCCAGTCTCTTTACAGTAGCAGCACTTACCAACGTAAGAGGTATCTGAATCGGGCTCAGAAGACACACGCTTGCCATGATTTAAAATCTGGACAACTTTGTCTTCACCCTTTTCAGTATTAGGTTTAATAAACCTACCCTTCTCCTCCATGAGGTGATACTGGGTACTCTTCACGTTTGGCTCAACTGTCTTGAGCATATCATGCAGTTCAGTCAACGTCTTCGTTAAGCCTTTCTTGATATAGTTCCTTGTGAACTTATCATAGCTTGACGGCAGTGACTGCAGAATGATCTCAGTCGCCAATTCTTGGCTAACTGGATAATCCAGTTTCCTCAGGTTATCAATGTAACCCATCATTTTATTGATATGAGGACTTACTGGATGATCATTCGGTAGCTTGCAGCTAGTGAGAGATTTAACCAACTGGTATCTCTCCACTCTTACCTGCTCCTGAAATCTCAATTTCAGGCTGCTGATCATCTCTATTGGCGACTCCATGTTCTCATATTGCTTCAGCAAGTCTGAGTCCATGGTAGCCAATATCAGACCACGCACATCTACCGCATCATCATAATGCTTATTCCAAGCATTACGAACTGCATGAGAGGCCTTGGACCCGATCCTCTCGGGGAGAGCCTTTTCAAGGACATAGTCCTTTCTCTCCTGCCTGAGAACTAGTCTCAGGTTCCGCGACCAAGTCAAGAAATTTGATCCGTTCAGTTTGTCCATCTCAAGGACATACCGGATCGAGAAAGTGTTTTGATTGTTTGTGCTCGTCATAGCTGAAATTTAGAGATAAATAGAGTTTTAGTTATTTAGTTCATAAAAGAGTAATCTTAATAACTTATAAGAAAACTCGCATTGCATTCAAAATTTCTTTGTTTAACCTCATAAGAATACAATGATTCCGAGACCCATGTTCAGCTAAATCCAAAGTGGGCCACTGGCCGTCACCCGGAATTAGCTTTACTTGGTAAGCATACACACAGCCAGTTATAACCAATAACTCTCGGTTGTGAATTGGACCCGAGGCCCAAATTCACCAGATGTCTCAAGGCCCGGGACTCCCGATGGCCCAGTCAAGGAAACCAATCTCTTACAGCCAAATAATCACTAAAGTCTGGGACTCCCAATGAAATTAGTGACTATATACTACTTTACTTATGCGAAAACAGACACCTCACACTGTAAGCCATATCTGTAATCGAATAAGCGTTAAGTAGCTGACAAGATTGGAAAGACATCCAAGCTTGATATTGTTTTTGAGGATTTTAAGTTTTATTTCCAAAAATAGAAGATTACTATTTTGGAAAACTTTCTTATTTTAGAAACTTTCTAAATTTAGCAACATACTAAAAATAGAAATTTCTAATTTAATATTTTATTAAATATTTTGGGTTGGGTCTCAAATTATAGGCCCAATTCTTGGCCTAAGACCATAGAATTCCAGTTGGCCCAATAATTTGACATAACCAATCCGGTTTATTAATTCTGGTCCAAGACCAAATTAACTATCAAAACCATCGGTTATTTACTAAACCAGACCAGCTCTAAATTATTTGGTCCAACCAAATCAAACTTAGACCAGCCTTCGGTTTAGGTTAAAATTCAATTTTTGAATTTCAATCCGGTTTAACCAGAAATTAAATAATACCATGTATTAAATAATTTCCAGCAAACCGCGATTCGGGTTAACCGCTTGAACCACCAATTAAATTGGATCGGTTCAGTTAAATCCAAAACCGGGAAAAACACCTAGTGTTTTAGCCAATTTGATTTAACTTGCGGTTTAAGGCTTTAAACACACAATTAACCGCCAATTAAATGGACCGGTTTAATCGGTGTGGTTTTGGGCAACGAACCGCGAAGTTCGGTTTAACCGATTGACTATTCGCGGGACGTAAAATTTAATGGGCTAAACGATCGGATCCAAGATCCAACTCAGCCCATCACGCAAGATCACTGGCCCATGATCCATTCGAGACCCAAGCGGCTGCCTTGCGGATCACGCTTGGTCAAGCGATCGATCCACTCGCCATCACGATCGATCATCGATCGGTCATATGGCCATCGATCGCATGCCTTGTCCCGAATGTTCGATCATCAATCGAATGAACCAGGGCTGATCACACGGCTCATTTCATCATCGATCCATGATCGACTGATATGCCGAGGATCATCATCCCATCGTCACTCGATAATCGGCCCAATCAAGTGATCAGCCCATGCATCACGATCACAACGGATCGATCTTTGCGGCTCACGATCACTCGTCATGCGGTCCTTTCTCGGCACCACACGGCACACGCACACACAAGATCGAAAGTGATCCTCGATCACTCGATCTCATCACTCGGCAATAGCTTACCGAGACCATAGCATGCGAGCCGATTTAGGGTTTTATTAATCGGCTCATACATGAACACACGCCTCACGCATACACACATCGTGAGCCAATTAATGAGCCAATTAATTAAACATGCCGAGACCAAAACAAAACGATTAGGGCATTAAGGTTTTAATCAATTTTAGCATAATTGATTCTCTAACACATTAAACAGCCCTATGATCCAAATTACAAGAAACTAATGAACCTGTCTCTGATACCACTGTAGGATTATAGTGTTTGTTCAAGGTTTAATTCTCGTATTACAACCTAACACATAATCTTAACAGATCTAGGTTCTTGCAAAACGAATCATACAACCAAACCTGTAACATTACCTATTGATTGCACAGCGGATTGATGGTAATGACAAGATCAGTCTAGAACAGATGAATCACCTATTCCTCCTTGAGTATCCACACTCTTACAAGCAAGGGATGGCTGCTAGACCAAAGAGATGGATCAGATCAGAAAGAGAGTTAGAGAGAGAGACACTCGCGGCCACGAAAAGGAAAAATCGCATGGGATTCTGAATCCCTTAGGGTTTTCGAAATCCTTAAACTCTCATTAATGGGCCCAAGTCATTAGACTAATGGTTCATTAATCATTTGGGCCCAAGACACAAATCAGGCAAAAGCCTGCATTTTGTCTGGCCCAATTCTCTGATCCAATACAGTAAATGCCACTGCATCTTACCGTATTAATTCCATTTAACTTTCCCGTTAGCTATGGTGTGTGACCCTTCGGGATCATACAATACTGGTAATAAGTCCTAAACTTATAGATCAAGAGCGGACTCTAGCAAGCCATCATGATCACCCAGTATTTATGACTTATGTCTGATCTCGACACTTATCATACTTTCTAGAGATAGTACGGTAGATTTCAGAACATTCCCAACAGATTTCAGCCGCAATCAAAATCCATAAATCGTTCTAAATTCGTTCAAACAACCACAAAATCAACAATAACCCATCACTAAACAACCTAAATCATGTTCATATCGGCACAGAATCATCAATTTCAGGCTAAACATTCGAATTTTATAAACCCTAAAATCAATTCCGAAAATGATGAAAATGAGAGCTCATACCTTGGAATCTTTGTAAATGGGTTATAGAAATAGCTAGAGGATGTTAAAACAAGTAGGATTGAGCTTTAAAACACAAGAAATGATGAAAAATTGAGAGATTTAGGAGTGGAGAATCTCGGTTGTACGGTCGGCGGAATGGAGAAGAAAAGAGAGGAGAAGGGTTTAAGGCAACTTACCTCAGTCGTGGGTGCAACGACCGTTGCTAGTGAGCAACGATCGATGCTGGTTGAATCATATTGATTCCTGTTTAGCGCGTGTACCTTAATTTTGCAATTGAACCAATTGCAACGACCGTTGCACAGGACCGCAACGATTGTCACAACGCGATTTATCTCCTCGTCGTAATCTCCTTGCAACGACCGGTGCACAAGTGCATCAATCGTCACACATCTCCAGACTCGAGTTCTGTATCTGAAACTTTATCAAAAACAAACAAAAACGTGAAATCCTAAGAAAAACACCTAAAATAAGAAAGAAAAACAACTAAACCTAACAGTGGGTTGCCTCCCACTCGGCGCTTGTTTAAGGTCATTAGCTTGACCGGACGAACAAGATCAGTTTGCTGGAGATCCTGACAGAGACTTTGATTGCCTCTGTGCAAGCCTCCTCATCCATGGCGGAGAATAAGCTGTATCAGAATGATCCTGTCCAAGAAAAGAAGGAGTAAACTGCTCTCCAGGATCCAAAACCGTAGTGTGACTTGACTGCTCATCATCTCCATCCATAATGGTGAAGGTCTGCCCATCTATCAGCGGCTTGCGCAGCTTGTCCATCTCAAAATGCAGCGGCTCATCTCCCAGATGGAGGTCTATCAGACTGTGTCTAACATCTATTACTGCTCCCGCTGTAGCCAAGAACGGTCTTCCCAATATCAACGCATCATCAAGATCACTGTCATACTTCAGCACTAAGAAGTCTGTTGGAACTAAATAGTTTCCAACTCTCACCGGGATGTCTTCAAGGAGTCCTTCTGGAACTCATATGGACTGATCAGCTAGGACAAGAGAGGTCCTAGTAGGAGAAAAATCCAGCATACCCAGCTTCTCTGCCACATAATATGGCATGAGACTTCCAGTAGCTCCCAGATCACAAAGAGAACGCCTAAAACTATCCTCAAAGATAGAACAACTTAGCACAAAAATCCCAGGATCAGGCAGCTTCTTTGGAACCTTGGTTAACAGCACATCACTTATATGTGGAGGGACTACAATCACCCAATCTTTCAGCTCTTCATCCAAAGGCAACATCTTGTTCAAGTATTTCTGCACACATGGGTGATAAGGTGGATCATCAGATGATGAAATTTCTTCCAACTTTTCACCAATCTCCTCTAGCTGCTTAAGCTCTTCTATCTCCTGCTTAATCACTTCAGATACTGAGGGATATAGTCTAATGAATTGTGCATAAATCTCTTCTTGAGTAATCTCAGACACTCCAGGGAACATGCGATCAAGCTCAAAATCTGCATCAATGCTATCAACATTCGGCGAGTCTTCTCTCGGGTGAAAACTGTGAAAACAGTGTTGTATCGATCGACACACAGACCAGGACTTAATATGGGTGTCTGCTACTCCTTTTCCCTTCATAGAACTGGAAATCTGATTCACCTGAGTATCCAACTGCTTCATATGAGTGTTCAGAGACTCAAACTTTCCATTGAGATCCTCATAGACAACATCCAACTTCTTATTGCAGTCCACATAAATCTTGGTCTGACTCTCCAGCAGCTGTTCCATCATTGTCTCCATCTTACTCTCATGAGCAGTGGCTGTAGGAGGAGTCTGATAAGATGAAGATCCATAGGTTCTCTGAGTACCTTGTCCAAAAGGCTTCTGAAAGCCACTTGTCTGTCCAAAGGAGTTCTGATTGCCTATGAAGGCACTCTTCTGTCCTCCATTGAAGAATCTATTTCCCTGCTGATTACCAAATCTGTTACCTTGGAAACCAGATCCTCCAATGTAATTCACATCTTCTTCCTGCGTGTCCTCCTCAGTCTGAATTACCTCAACATCTTGGGCAAAGTGGACAGCCTTCTTACCAGTCAGGAGATTGCAAATTGTGTCCAACTTAGATCTAAATTCAGCCATCTCTGAATTCTCTACACTTCCACCAGATTTCTTCCTCCTCTCATCCATAATCTTGCAACTGTTGCTGCTCACTAAGTTCTCAATCAATTGCTTAGCTTGTGCAGGAGTCCTGGTGTTGAAGTTTGCATTACTGGAGTTATCCAGTGCAGACTGATATGGAAGATCTATGCCTCTGAAGAAGATACCTAGCAATGTGACCTCAGTGAATCCATGGTGTGGGCAGTCACGCTGGTACTTCTTGAATCTCATCCAAGCAGTCTTAAGAGGCTCAGTAGGACCTTGGGTAAATGTCAGAATGTCCTGTCTGGACTGATCGGAACGCGCATCATCATAGAAGTGACGCAGGAACTCACTCTTCAGGGCTGCCCAAGTATCAAACTGCCCAGATGGCAGTTGCTTCAGCCATGCAGCAGCGTCTCCAGCGAGACTGTATGGAAAGAGCTTAAGGAACAGATAATCCTGGCAGACTCCATCATACTTCATGCCATTGATTAGGTCCTCAAACTGATCAATGTGATCCATAGGCTGCTCCGTGGGATGACCATGGAAGGCATTCTGTCTCATCAGTGAGTAGTAGATGGTTTTGATCTCAAAATCATTCCTCTCAAAACCAGGCATCACAAGAGCTGACCGGTTTGCATGAAACTCATCCGGTCTGTTGTAGTCAGCTAAAGTCCTCTCATGGACAACCATCTCTCTACCCTGGGCCTGTCTTTGGCCTTGGTTCTGCTCCTGTTGTGGTTGCTCAGGAGGATCAGGGATTACATTCCCTTCAGCATCAACCCGATGCCCAACAGCATTGTACGGGTTGTTATCTCGGTCCCTCAGGGTACCTTGAGCATCAGGCATTAAGATTAGCTTCTGTACCACCATCCTTGCTCTTCTTTCTCTTCTGTTAGTCCTCTCTAGACGTCCAAGTTCTTCAAGTCCGAGATTAACGAGGTTCAAGTTCTGATTACTTCGAGTTTCACGCGTCTGCATAAACTGTCTGTAATCGTCAAGCAATGATCGATGCTATCAGTGCAACGATCGATTCAATCTCAGAATCGCCTAGTGACGATCGACACAAAGGTGCAACGATCGACGCAAAGCGAAATCAGTACCTGCGACAGAGAGAAAACAGAGAAAATTAGTAACTAAAGAAAAAAAAAATGAAAACAAAACGAAACAAAAATAAAAATCCTAGTAAAAACCCTAAGTTCGATCCTATCGAAGACTCTAAGAGTCCCCGGCAACGGCACCAAAAACTTGATAGGTCTAGTTTTAATCCTATTCTACTGCAAGTGCACAGTTAAGTGATTGTAGTATATAGGGTATCGAATCCACAGAGACTCTGGTCTCGATAGATAAAGAACCGTAGGAAATTAAACTAAGAAGAAAGCAAATTGTAGTAACTAAATAGCAAAGCAAGAAAGTAAACAAGTAGCAGATTGTTGGTGGTGAAAGCAGTTAATTAAAGGCGCTAAGTCTAGGGCGTTCTTAGGAAATCAGACAAGCAGACAAATCAATCAGTCAGGATCTAATTAAGCACAGTTCTAGAACTCAAATCACGGAATTAGAATTAACCAAATCTCTTTGCGAAAATTCTCTAAGCCTAAGTGCAGTAATCCAAATCTCTTTGCAATTACTAACAGATTAAACCAGCATTAATTTCAAGTTCGATATGTTCACAATTAAACTAAACCAAATCTCTTTGCGAGAAGTTTAATTGCTCAACCTAAATAGTTCAGATTCTAAACCACACTCTCGTGTCGTATTTAGCAACCTAAGATCTAGATTCTAATTGATCAGGTTAGAACTAGCATTAAACTCAATTTAGATCGAAGAACATTCTATTCATGTCAATCCTTAACTGAATTAAACAAGTCTAGCAAGTCATGAAATCCTTAATGAGAAACCCTAAACCTAACTATGAATCTACTCAGACATAGAATATGAAAGCATAATCAATGAATTAATAGAAGTCATAAAAGAGATTAAATAAATAAAGGGGTTCGAAATCTTCTCCAAAATAAAGTGAAGTACAGGATCAGATCAGCCCCAATAGCTCTAAAAACTCTCTGCTCTTAATTATCAAAGCGTATCTAAAATAAACACCAAAATCCTAATTATATAGGCATAATCTCGGCTGGGGCTTTTTTGTAAATACTGGAAACTTCTGGGCCAAAGTGCAAAATCTTGAATCTTCATTAAACCGTCGTATCGGCCCAACTCGCTAGTGTGTCGATCGACACCAAAGGTGTGTCGATCGATGCATGATCTCAAAATCGGACAGTGAGCTCAATCTCTCGGCCAAGCACTCCAAAAATCCCCAAAATGCTTCAATATCTCCAATTCTGCTCCAAACCTGATTATACCTGTAAAAGACTCTAAAAGAACACAAAAGGACACTAAAACACAATTATATCATGGCATAAAACCGGTAAAAACCATGATATATCATCACCTCAACATTAGTCTGCTCGGCAACCTCAGTCTCTTGAGCGACACCTTTCGTGTTCTTAGGTGCCTAAACAGCATCTCCAGTCTCCCGAGTTTGAGCTTCGATCTCAGTATCATCTCCTTGAGGATCAGTTGGACCAGCATCATTAGGCGCCGACCTCTTCTTCCTTTTTTATCCTCTCGATAGACAACATCGTTGTGAGATCCGGGATTCACACTAAGAATTTGTATTTGTGGATTTGGACTTTAGGATATAGAAATGGTATAGTTTCCTATGAATCAAAGACTTTATTGAGATTTATCGTTGAGATAGAACAAACACAATCGAAAAGAGAGTACAAAGTATGATGTTCGAGCTATCTAGTCGAAGTGTTCTAAGTTAGGGTTGGCATATCTTGAATGAGTCGCCACTTCTTCTTTTAAATAGTCTCGACTCTGACCTCTCTGTTCCGATATTTCGGCCTCTCCTTCGTAACGATCCCCGTGATTCTCGCGGATCAGTTGAACTGGAAAAGACCGAGTCGCTCTACCTCCACGTCGTCTCCTGCCGAGCTCGAGCTCGATCGCCTCTTACTTCGGCATTGCTTGGGCCTTGTCAAAGCGTCATTCGTTTGGGCCCAACGATCGAATCGGCTCGTCTCTTCGCCTTTGATCCTGGAACGGGCTCATAGATACGGGCCTTTGTCTTGTTTGTCAATGGGCCGGATTTCCTAGAGGGAAATCCAGTACTAACAATAGCCCCCCAGCCCATTGATTTCGAGAAGTCGAGGTTAATGGGCGGTAGACGTTTTCGGGAAGACGCGCGCGTGTCTCGGGCGTCGAAAAATCTAATGATTACTATCGCCCCATCCGTAGATCTTGTTGCGATCCAATGTTCGAGAACGTCATCTCTAGCCGTGGATCTGGTCGATCGCCAACGGCTAAGATTCGAAGGTTGTGAAGAGTCTTTTCAGGCTCGTTCTTTTGATGACGTGACCTAATTACTGCACACTCGCAGCCGTTGATCTCAAATCAACGGTTCAAGCAAAGGGAGAGCGAAGAGTCCAAACCGTCTCGACTTTCTCAGTAATTAATACGAGTTTGGGAGTCATACGGACGATATCGCGCACAATTCCCGCTATAGATAATCATATATATCGTCGAAGGCAGACTTCTGCCTTCTTACTCTTATTCGGTTTCCTTCTTGCTTAAGGTTTTTCTCCATATTTCCTCTGTCGTCAGAAGAGTTCTTTCCCGGTGATTTTCTGTTCACTTCGGTATATCCTTCCTTATGGCCTTGAGAGACCCTGCGGGAGGGAGTACGAGTGCGGCGGCGGGATCATTCGGTCCGCATCCGCCGTCTTCATTAACCGTGAACCATATTCAGCGGTTGAGGGTGTTTTGCCGGATTCTGTCGGAAGTCGAAATCGTTATTCCTTCCCCGGCGGTGTCCCCTGAGACGGTCGTAGAAGGCTACTGCTGCACCTCCTACACATATTTTGAAAAATGCGGGCTCTTCTTTCCTATTCCCGCCTTGTATTCTTAGTGCTAGCTCAGCTCCAGTTGGCGTTTTATCAGATGACGCCAAACTTCGTTCGGTACGTTATCGGACTTGGAGTTAGGGCCGCGGAGGAGGGGATTGAGTTTGGTCCCGAGGAATTATTGTGGGTTTGCTCGGTGAAGCGAGATTCCCGCTTTCCGGGGTCGTATCGTCTCTCTCCTCGGTTTGGGAGGATCATTGACGCCCCCCCGTCGAGGGATGGATGGAGGGACCAATATTTTTTCTTTAGGATGACCCATCACTCGGTCGGAGAGTTCGATTGCTCGGTCGTTCCTTCGCGGTGGGCCTCCGATGTTGGTAAGACTCTTGGTCTCCTTTTTGATCCTATCCCCCTTTTTATTTTGTTGTTGTTGGTTCGATTCCTGATCGGTTTTGTTTTGTATCACAGAGTTTCCCGAATCGCTTGACCTCAACCCTGTCACGGAGGCCCTAATAACCCGTCTGAGGAGAGGTGCCGTCAACTGGGACAGTTTCACGGTGGAGCGCGTGCAGGCTACCCTGAGGATCGATCCGAGAGGGGTTCCGCGGGACCGATCTCGGATCTCTCGGGACCTACCGTTTCCTCCTGTATTCCTCGGGCTTCTACGAGTCGAGCTGTCCGGCCTCCGCTTCGTATACTCGAGCGGGCAGGGGAGAGTGAGTCTCCTGTTCGCGACGTTTTGTTCGTCGTTATTTGGAAAGGCCTAAGCCCTCTTTTTTTTTCTTAATTTTACAGGTCGTCCTTCTTTGGACGAGGGTTCGGATGCTAGTACTCCATCTCATGAGAAGTTATCTCGTAGATCGAGGAGTCGCCGAAACGGGAAGGACCCTGTGGAGTTGGTAAAAAAGGTGGGAGACGGGAGTCTAAGTGACGCACTCTTTTTTGCCATGTGTGATTCTCCTCTCCCTTCCCCGGTCATCCCTCCAAACTCCGGGGCCTGCGATGCGGCCGCAGAGATACGGGAGGTCCCTTTTTCCCCAGTTGTTCGGGGAGTGGACCCGGTCTCGTCCAGGGAGCCGGCTTTCCGCGGTCTTCGCCCGAATGGTTTGGAGAGACCGAATGATCAGGGTGTGGGTGGGAACCTTTCCCCCGTACCGAAGCGTCGGAGGATCGACACGGAGGCGAGCTCGAGCAGTTCGAGCGAAGGCGTTGGGACGCTCGAGGGCACGGCCCATTTATCAAGGGGCGTCGGACCTACGGGTGCTCGGCTTCCGGTCGCCGGGGACATGGTCCTTGGCAATTTGTATACCAAGATGGCGGAAGCTACCGGGAAGGTATTGATCGTAGTTCTTTGTTCTCGCCTTTCTTTTGTACGAGAGGTTTTAAAATTCGTGTGCTTATGTAGTTCCTGGAGGCTTCGAACGGACTTATGGCCCAGTCCGAGCGCGAGCTTCGTGAGAGGTCGCAAGTAGATGAGCTTGAGGCCGCTAGGAGATCGGTCCGCATTTTGACCGCGGAGCTGCAGGATTCCTTGGCTCGAGAGGAGGAGCTCGGAAGGAAATTGGCTAGGTACGAGGGGATAGAAGCCCGATTATTGGTTCTCGAGAATCGTGAGGAAGATCTTTCTCAGAGGCTTCGGGTGGCTGAAGGTCGGACGCTGGCCGCCGAAGATGCGAGTCGAGTCGCGGCAGCGTGAGCTGCTCAAGATCGAGCCGACCTAGAGAGAGTCCTCGTGGGGAGGGACTTCGACATATAGGTCGCGTCCCACGAGGCGAGGAAGAAGATGAGCGGGGAGTATTTGGAAATCCTTAATGAGGTTAAGGAGAAAAGCGAACGTCGAAAACTTGAAACCAACGCTGAGATTCGCCTCCAAGAGACCCTGGCCAATATCGAACTCATCGCGGAGTTTGCTTCCGGCGATCTTGACCTGACTCGGGAAGTGCTGAGGTTGGCCGACCAAAAGAGGGCGGCCATGGAAGATATGAACGCCGCAGCGGTCTCTGATTTCAGTGTTGGCAAGTTAAACTTGCCGACCGTATCGAGCGACTCGGTTATTTTGGCGCATGCTCCGCCGCCGGCTGCTTCCCGCCCTGATCAGTACGGATCGAATTTTCCAACTGGGGTTGCATCTACCGGTGATCAGGCGGAGGGTGGAGACGAGGCTTCCTCGCGCTCGCGGCAATTTTGATTGTTCTGTCGTTGCCCGAAGGGGCTTTTGACTCTTTTTTTGAACATTTATTTGCCTGAGGGGGCTTTGTTTTATTTTAATGTTGGAACTCGAGGACATTGTGTCCTCTTTTCAATGAATCTTTTTTTTGAGTCTTTCATGCCTTAGCATAGACTTTACTGTTTAGTGCTTTAGCATAAAGTTTGGCTGTTATGGCGACTTGAACCTCCTTGGAGGGGTCGACGAATAACTTGTCTCGAATTGCCTTAGGGAGTTCTTTACGAACTTTTAATTCGATTGTACGCGAGGTACCACACTTTCGTAGTGTAAGATCCGAGCTTATAGCTGGATGCTTTCGAAATTGCTGAATATAAGGAATAATAAGTATATAGGAATTAATCGAAGTAGACTTACAAAGGTTGTTTGCTTGAATGACTGTCTCGACTCCGTTGTCTTTTTCTTGGAGGGAGGGGGTAGTCCCCCAATTCTTTTAATCTGTATAAGGTTTAGAAGAATTATTGGTTTTGGAAGGATCGCTCTGGATCTCTTTGAAGGGATAATTTCTTATCGCTTTTTGTGGAGGGATAATTTCATATCGCTTTTTTTGAGAGATAATTTCATATCGCTTGATTTTTGAAGAGATAATTTCATATCGCTTGTTTACGGAGGGATAATTTCATATCACTTTAGCTTTTGAAGAAATAATTTCATATCTCTTTTTGAGGATGTTATGGTGAGGTATTTCGCAATGGCTCTAACTTTTATGACAAAAAGAGGTATTGGATTGGGAGACTTATTTTGATTTCACAAAGATAAGCTAGTATGACTTCGTCAGAAGTTGTTGAGCTCGGTAAGAGCTTTGTGTTCGGGGGTGGCTGCGCTCGAAGTCGAGCTGCCTACGTACCCTTTTAAGGGGATCAAGCCATTTCGTAGTTCGATTATGTTGTCGTACTCCTAGTGGAAGTACTTTTTGAGGTTGATGATGTTCCAAGGTCGTAGTTCAGGTTTCTCGGTTTCCACCGACTTGAGTCGGTAGACCCCGTCCTTTACAACGTCGGTGACCTGGTAAGGACCTTCCCACTTTTCTCCTAACTTCCCAGCGTGTTCTTCCTTTTTATGGTCGAGCACTTTCCGTAAGACGAGCTCTCCTTCTTGAAACCTTCGAGTTTTAATCTTGGAATCGTAGTAACGAGATGCGGCTTGTTGGTAGTTCTGGATTCGAGCTAGTGCGAGGTTCCTCCTTTCGTCGACGAGATCGAGCACGTCAGTTATCATCTTGTTATTGAGTTCCTCTTGTCGTGGGCATTCTTCTTTGCGGATGCTCGACACAAGGATTTCGGCTGGTACTACCGCCTCGGTCCCGTAGGCCAGCGAGAAGGGAGTCTCGCCGGTGGATTTGCGGGGGGTAGTCCGGTAGGCCCAGAGTACGGCAGGGAGCTCGTCGCTCCAGCTCGCTTTGCACTCATTGAGTCTTTTATTGAGGCTATTCATGATTGCCTTGTTAGCCGCTTCCGCCAGCCCATTCCCTTGGGGATAGCGTGGCGTTGAGTAAGTCAACTTTATGTTCCACGTTCTGCAGAACTCCTTGAAGGCGTTTGATATGAACTGGGAACCGTTATCAGTGACGATCTCGTGGGGTAGTCCGTGCCGGCAAATGATGTTTCGCCAGACGAACTCCTTAACGTGAACGTCCTTGACCTTTTGGTATGACTCTGCTTCAATCCATTTGGTGAAGTAGTCTGTCATTACCAATAAGTGTGTGGCTTTCGTTTTGCCGGATGCGACTAGGGGCCCCACGATGTCCATTCCCCATCGCATCAATGGGTATGGCGATGAGATAGAGGAGAGTTTCTCCGATGCTTGGTGGATAATCGGGGCGTGCTTTTGGCACTTGTCGCATTTGTTGGAGAAGGATTTGCATTCGGTAGCCATTGTTGGCCAGAAATAGCCTTGCCTTTTGATTCGTACGGCCAGGGCTTGTCCTCCGGAATGGCTTCCGCAGGATCCGTCGTGGGCCTGCGTGATCACGGCTAGGGCTTGCCTTTTATTGAGGCATTTGAGGTAAGGTCCGGAGAGACTCCTTTTAAAGAGCTCTCCTTGTGTGACACAGTACCTTGCACTTTGTACTTTGAGTTTCCGTGCCTCCCATTTGTCGTCTGGAACTTCGCCATTTGTAATGTATCGAATGATCGGAGTTCTCCAATCTTCGTCATTCTCGGGCTCGGGTCCTTGACTGGTGGACGCGGCTTGGATTGGTCCGTCGGGGACGTTCGCGACGTACACGGCATTTCTCGGATCAGGATCATCATCAATTTCGATGATGTCGCGACTGGTGTTGCCGAGACATTTTGGATGTTCGACATCGTCCTTTACGGCAAGCTCGTCCTCTTTCAAGGACAGAGCTTTTAGGGCTATGTCGATGCTTGGTTTCTCGATCCCTTCGACCGGTATGATCCTTTTAAGGTTAGGATCTGTTGTCGACGTTAATGCGGCTAGGGCATCGGCTGCGGTGTCCCCCCCCCCCCCCGCGGGATCCGTTATAGGTCGAAGAATTCGATCTGTTTGGCGAGCGTATGGACTATCTGTAGGTATGCTTCCATGCGCTCGTCCTTGGCCTCGTAGTCGCCATGATATTGGCTCGTGACCAATTGGGAATCGCTGAACGCGTCTACTTCTCGGGCTCCTATTTCTATTGCTAGTCTGAGCCCGGCTATTAACGCTTCATATTCTGCTTCATTATTTGATGCGGCGAAGCCTAGTCTGAAAGACTGTTCCAATACTTCGCCGGTAGGGGAGACCAGTTTTATTCCGACTCTAGATCCTTGCCTTGAGGAGGCTCCATCAACGTAGAGTTTCCATTTTTTGGTGGAGGTCAGGTCGAGTTCAACGGTAGGAGGGAGCTCGATTATGAAATCTGCCAGTACTTGTGCTTTTAGGCACGTCCGAGCTTTATATTCTATGTTATACTCACTAAGCTCGATAGCCCATTTGACCAGTCGACCAGACTGGCTTGGACTGTGAAGGATGGTTCTCAGTGGCTGAGAGGTCATTACTATGATCGAGTGCAATTGAAAGTATGGTCGGAGTTTCCGAGCTGATGTCACTAGCGCTAAGGCGAGTTTTTCCATGGCGGGGTATCTGGTTTCAGCGTCGATTAAGGTCTTACTGATGTAATACACCGGCCGTTGTTCGTTCTGTTTTTCGCGAACCAGGACTCCACTTACCGCTGCCGTCGAGACAGCTAGGTAGAGGTAGAGGGGTTCCCCTTCTACTGGTTTTGCCAATATGGGTGGTTCGCTTAAGTAAGCTTTGGGCTGAGTGAACGCTTCTTCGCACTTTTCGTCCCAGAGGAACTTTTTGTTCGCTTTGAGCAAGTGATAGAAGGGCAGACATTTATCAGTCGACCTCGAGATGAAACAGTTCAGGGCAGCTATTTTGCCGGTCAGGCGCTGGACTTCTCGCGTTGTTCTGGGAGATTTCATCTCTATGAACGTTGCGATCTGTTTGGGGTTCGCTTCGATCCCTCTTTCGGTTACTAGGTAACCTAGGAATTCTCCTGAGGGGACCCCGAAGGTGCACTTTGCTGGGTTGAGTTTCATCCCGTATTTATTGAGAATGATAAAACATTCTTTTAGTTGCGGGATGTGATCCTCATACCTGGAAGATTTGACCAGCATATCGTCGATGTAGACTTCCATAGTTTTACCTAGGAGTCCTGAGAACATCTTGTTGACGAGGCGTTGGTAAGTCGCTCCTGCGTTTTTTAGTCCGAAGGGCATGACTTTGTAGCAGTACGTGCCTCGATCAGTTATGAACGAAGTCTTTTCTTGGTCCTCGGGGTTCATTAATATTTGATTGTACCCCGAGAAAGCGTCCATGAAGGATAGTAGCTGGTTTCCGGCGGTGGCTTCGACCAGCCGGTCGATGTGTGGGAGTGGGAAGCTGTCCTTCGGACATGCTTTGTTGAGATCTGTGAAATCTACGCAGACTCTCCACTTCCCGTTCTTTTTCTTAACCACTACAGGGTTTGCAAGCCAATCGGGGTATTTGACCTCTCTGATCGATCCGATTTTTAACAATCGATCGACCTCGTCATTGACGGCTTGAGCTCGTTCCGGACCTAGTTTTCGACGTTTCTGTCTTACCGGTTTGTAGGTTGGGTCGACATTCAGCTCATGGCTGGTAACGTCGATGTTGATCCCTTTCATGTCTGCTGAAGACCAGGCAAAGGAGTCGACGTTTTGTTTAAGGAAAGAGATCAGTTCGTTTTTGACCGGTTCTGATAGGTCGATTCCAATGCCAACGAGTCTTTCGGGATGAGCATCGTCTATGCAGACTTGAGTCGTGAGGTCCTTTGGGGGTCCTATTTGACTCGGGTCATTCTACCTTTTGGTCTACATGGTGGCGAGCTCGTCCTCTTTCTGTAATTGTTACGCAGGGGATTTCTCAATTTGCTTGTATCCATTCATGTAGCAATGGCGGGAAATCTTTTGACTTCCGTATACGGTTTTTACCCCTTTGGGAGTTGGGAATTTTACGCATTGATGGTAGGTCGATGGTACTGCTTTTATGTCGTATATCCATGGTCGACCTAGAATAGCGTTATAGGGAGCTGGCCGATCCACTATGACGAACTCTGTCATTCTTCGGATTCCTCCAGCTATTACCGGGGCGAAGACAGAGCCCATCGAGTACGTTGTTTCGCCAGCGAACCCTACTAGTGGCGTCTTTTCTTCCACGATCTCGGAGTCGTTGAAGTCCATCTTTTTGAACGCATCGTAAAAGAGGACATCCACCGAACTTCCTGTGTAGATCATTATCCTTGAGAGTTCGACATCTCCCACTACTAGACAAACGAGGAGGGCATCTTCGTGTGGTTTGTCGAGATTGCTTGTCTCGCTCTCGTGGAACGTGATCTCGTGGTCTGGACCTATCATTGGGATTTTCCCCCCTTTGTCAGTTTCGACTCTTCTTTGAAGAGCTTTGATCGAATTGACCGAGTCTCGGCAGAGCTTGGAGCCACCTAAGATGAAGTCGATTCGTTTAGGGGATGTAGCCCGTACACCCCCCCCCCGGCAGAGACGAGGGAGATTGATTCGTGAGCGTAAACTCTTAAAGGGAGCCGGAGGTAGGGATAACGCCGAACCTTTCTAGGTGCCGCTCAGGCTGAGCTCGCCAAGAATAAACTCAACTCGCTTCCGCGACCCTTGAGGAAGTGTTTCGGGAGATTCCGGCTCCTTTTTCCGTTCTCGTTTATTTTGAGAAGGCCTCTTGGTGTTTGACTCTTTGGTCTGTTTACTTTTCTTTTTGTCGGACGGAGTTTCCTCCTCGACTTCGGACTCTTGTTTGCTTTCGGACTCTCGCTTTTGAGCCTCGGCTTTAGCTCGAGTATAGCAATCTTCGGTCGAGTGTCCTCTTTTGTTGTGAAATTCACAGAATTTTTCCTTCTCGAACTCGAATTTCTTCGAGCTCTTCGGGCTCTCGACCGCATTGACGTTCCCTGATTTACGGGAATCCTTTTTCGAGTTCGAGTTCTGCGAGCCCGAAGGGTTCTTTTCTTTTCGGTGCTTTTCTCTGAGGGTCGTGGTTTCGTCCTCGAGGCAAGCGAAGGCCATGCGCGATGAAGGGCGTCATCGAGTGTTTGAGGTTCGCGGACTGTTATTTCCTCGCGGAATCTGGTTGAATACCACAGTCCACGTCGCAGCGCTTCTATAGCTACTTCGTCTCATGGGTTTGCGATTTTGGATTTTATTTCCTTAAATCGGTCGATGTACGAGCGAAGTGATTCATCCGGTTTTTGGGAGACGCCAAATAGAGCTGCCTCAGTAGTCTTTTCCTCGATAAAGACGGAGTATTGCTTGAGGAAGGCCGTCATGAACTGGGTGAAGTTGTCAATGGACCTTTCTTCCAGTCCGGCAAACCATTCTAGGGCGGAGCCCGATAGGTTTTCGGCGAAGAGCCTGCAGAAAGCCGGCTCTCTTTCTTCGTCGGTAAGGTATACCCTAGCCATCGCTAGTCGGAATGCCCTGATATGGGCTTTGGGATCCGACTTCCCGGAGAATTCTGGAAATTTAGTTTTCTTGATTTCTCGGATTCTCGCGAAGGCGATCCGGTCTGTGAATGGCGTTTGTCGCGTTTCTTCGATCACTCGATCGATGTCAGGTGCCGCGCTTGTCGCCATGTGAACTTTGGAGCTCAGACTGACAAACTGAGCCTTAGCTTGTTCAATATATTGTCTAAGCATATCGTGGTCGTCGCCCGTCGTTGGCGCGAACTGGGCTTGTGCTTGATTGGACATTTGTCCAGGAAAAGTGGGGTCGAGGAGATCGATTGCTGGAAACGATCCTGTCTGGTCGACTTGCGGTGTTCGGAACTGTACCGTATTTGACCCGTTAATGGGTTCTGAGCTTGAGGCGAAAGCAGAGCCTCCTAGTTGCCTCGGTTGGATCTGTGATCGCTGAATTCGAACCGAATGGGGTCGGAGTCGCGATGGGCGTCATTATAGGGCGAAAGCCTCTATTCGACGTACTGGCGAAATTCCCCGACGTTCCCGGTGGAGTTACTACCTGGGAACAATCCAAGCGTGTACACGGTGGGGGACTTATGGGGGTTCGTGGATCGTGCGTTGATCTACCCCCCTGGTTTTGGCTAGCGAGCTCTTCAAGACGGACGTTAATGCGCCTTTCCTGTTCATCGAGTTGCGTGTCCAGAGAGCGATTTGCGATCTCTTGGACCCTTGCGCTTGCCTCATTATTTCTCGTTCGATCTACCAATAGGCTTAACATCAACGGATTTTGGCAAGATCATTTGGCCCTTGTCTTTGTGGAGCAGAAGGCAGTGGCGAATTAGGTCTGGTTGTTCCAGATCCGCCTCCAGGGGTGGGAATCGAATCGTTTCTCATCCACACCCAGTTTCTGCTTGGATCGTTAGTTCCTGACAAAACATTTGTCGGAGTCTGGCTTGTCGCGATTTTTTGGGCGACTGAGCCGGCTAGTGCCGAGTTCGTGGAGACTGAGGCAGAACTCGTCAACACTCCATCGGTTTGACCCATGATTCTTACCCCGGTGGTGTTCTGAAGAACTTTGTCGACCGTTTGAGGGTTGTCAACCGGTGGAGTGGCGCTGGGAGAGCCAGATTGGTCGGGATTCATCTCGATCTATCGGATCTAAGATCTGATTCTTAAGACAGGAAAACTATAGACGTCCTCACAGTCGGCGCCAAATGTGAGATCCGGGATTCACACTAAGAATTTGTATTCGTGGATTTGGACTTTAGGATATAGAAATGGTATAGTTTCCTATGAATCAAAGACTTTATTGAGATTGATCGTCGAGATAGAACAAACACAATCGAAAATAAAGTACAAAGTATGATGTTCGAGCTATCTAGTCGAAGTGTTCTAAGTTAGGGTTGGCATATCTTGAATGAGTCGCCACTTCTTCTTTTAAATAGTCTCGACTCTGACCTCTCTGTTCCGATATTTTGGCCTCTCCTTCGTAACGATCCCCGTGATTCTCGCGGATCAGTTGAACTGGAAAAGACCGAGTCGCTCTACCTCCACGTCGTCTCCTGCCGAGCTCGAGCTCGATCGCCTCTTACTTCGGCATTGATTGGGCCTTGTCAAAGCGTCATTCGTTAGGGCCCAACGATCGAATCGGCTCGTATCTTCGCCTTTGATCCTAGAACGGGCTCATAGATACGGGCCTTTGTCTTGTTTGTCAATGGGCCGGATTTCCTAGAGGGAAATCCAGTACCAACAATCGTTACCTTGTCTACTTCCTCACTCACCTCTTGATAAAGTTTTTTATTGCGGTCATCCCGAAGCACTAGTTTCCCATCTTTTTCAGGTAAACGACCATCACCGTGCTCTTGGTTGTTGGCTTGAATCTGCTCCTTCCTGAGGTTTTTGTCGACATAATCAACGATTTCAAGATCCATATGCCCCATGTTCTTCCTCTTCTTCCTTTTTGGATAGTGACGAAAATGCTCATTGTTATGCTCGATCAAAGATTCAACAGAACCCAAATGCCAGCTACTTGTCAGATAAAGAGAAAAGGTCAGTACCAATCAAGAACTTAACAATCGAGATTATATATCAAAATACTTGCTTCGATCCGAGCAAGAGATTTCCTCACTCTCTTGGCATGGATATCTGGCCACTTCTGAACACCGACCGCGTCGAGCTTCTCAAGATTTTTAAGAAAACAAACTTGTAACGGAGCCGTAATAGAATGACGACCAGCAAAATTGCAAATGAGCATGAGTTAGTCAATAAAAAGGAACATACAAAAGCACGATGCGAACACTACCATGAGTATGATTCCACTATGTCCTATATGGTCTGTCTGAATCAGAAACCGATGCCTTATAAACCATCGCATAGAAGTAACGGTCTTGCCAGGCATCCGTTTTTTAGGGCAATCCGGTAACGAGCTTGAGACCATACCGAGACTTCATATTCACATAACGAGTCCTATTGGTCCCATAGTTAATTTTTATCGATGACACCACTTCGAAAAATCGAAGACTCATCTCAACATTTCATTCTTCAGCTAGGACCATGGCACCGACCATGTTGCGAATCGCTGAAGGACAAAGCTGGGACATTGCGATCCTCTTTTCTTCACAATAGGCAACAAGCAGATTCGGCAGAGGAAACCACATATGGTTGTCCCTGAACCAGAAGTCGCACAGACATATCCAACCGTTGAGACAATGCCATGGCCTCTTGTTGTCCTCAGGCAGGCGAAGCTCGAGCCCGGTGACGCGAGCACAATTATTCTTAATCCACCGCAAATACTCCTCGGTACATTTCGTCTTCAAAATAACCCAAGGGACTTGAACCTTCTTCGTTTTCTTTGACTTCGCCAATATCTGATGTACTCTTCTGTTTTAGGCCGTTGACTTTCCTGGTCTCTTCGGCACCGGTGGCAGTTGAGCGATCAACATTTTTCGTCATCAAAAATTTGTTTCTTCACAAGAGCCAATGCCTTTGAAACGGCCTTATCTTCATCATCGTAATTTTCGTCAACAAGGGTAGGAATTTGGATGCTCGGAGGATAGCCAGCCCTTGTCGAGGAGCGAGCTTGATCGATAATCTCCGTCCATTGCACAGATCTCACCGAAAGCCGAAATTTTCACCCTGAATATTCGGAGACTAACCAATATTACCATATGAACGAGCCAGGCTGGCAACTTCTGCCGGTTGAACTGACCTCGCAGTAGAACTGGCTTGATCAACAAATGAGCTAGCCTGGACTGAGTTCCCATCCGACAATCTTACCAAGTACCAATCATCATGTTCAGATGAGGAAGGAGAGTTTGATTCGATTCTCGTGACGAAATATATGTAAAATAACAAGATCTAGCGATATATGTGAATTCTAGAGAGAAGAGAGAGAAAAATACGGCTTGGAATTTTCTTGAGAGGAGCACCATCATTAAACCTAGGCGAATTTTCAACTTGTGGCGGTTATAGATATCATCATTACACCTACGCGACTCCTAAACTTCTAGCATTTCGTTCGAGAAACCTTTTCATATTCCAAGAATCGAAACAACGGTTGTAAAACGAGAAGGCGCCAATGACGCCGATCAAAGCCCCACCAAACAAGTTTCGACCCAACTAAACAAAGGCAATCCGCCGACTCCAGCAAGTTCTAGATCGACAAACTGGGAGAGACTTATTGTTATATATGGGTTTTGCACTCATCTATTAGGCCGGCCCAAACCTGCTCTCTACACTGTGATCGGACAATAAACAATATATCAGTCGGCTCATAATCAAAAGAAAAAAGCCTTCACTAAGAGAACGCTCGGCTTAGCTCGAAAAACAGTCATGCTCGGCTCGGCTCAGCTCGCGATCAGACTTCTTCAGCTCGGCTCAGCTCGCCATCTTAGTTCAGCTCGGCATAACTAATAGACTGGACGTGGGCGGGTTGGCCCACTTTTCACTTGAAGATTATGGCCCAGTCTTCACAGCTCGACAACGTGTCAACGGCCTGTACAAAAGTACGACCGTATTTACTATAAATAGGTTGTTATACTGTTCATAAATGTAACTTTTTGGGATTATTGCAGTTGATCACTTTCTCTCTCTAGAAATTTGTAAGTCTTGAATTGTAAGTGAGCTCGTCTATCGACGATCTTTCACCTTCTTGTTCATTTTCCGATCTTATTATGCTTTCTAGTAAAGATAAACCTTAACCCATAGATTTTCACCGAGCTCGTTCATTCTAACCTGACAAAGACGAGCAACACACTTGAGACGAGTTCGGTAATCAAATGTAACATTGATCATGGAAGCTGAAGCAGATACTCCACCCAGACAATGGAAGTCGTCTCCTCTTGTGCAACCGGAAAAATGCTCTCATCGCCAAGCCTATGAAGCTTTTGTTCTGCTGAGCTTTCAAGGAAATACAATGTAAGCTGATTATTTTTCAATATGCTCTCTTAAGTAGAGACTTTCTGAGTCATTTGATCATCTCTTTTATTGTTCTTTATACAGTGAAAAGCAATGGATGACAAGATCAAACATAATGAGGAAAAGGAGGCATTTAAGGTTTGTAATTCTGCCGGATTGTTCTATGTAAATCTTTTTTGCAGGAGATATTAGGTGCTTACTATTTTGGAGGAAATGGAAGGACCATCAAATCTTCACAAGTTTATTGGTTCGCAAGCTATCCAGTAGACTCTCCTCCCTACAATCTCTATTTATTTTTAACATCAACAAGTTAAATTGAGTATTCACTATTGTATTTTTGTGTTAATCTCTCTCTTTTTTCCAGGGCTGAGTTATGCTTTGAAACCAAAATATGTGAATTTGGAAAAGAGAATCAACATTTCCCCAAATCAATCTAGGTCAGTGGATCATTTCGTTTTCCTTTTGCTCCTAGTATCTCTCACACTAATCTAAATCTTGCTTACAACTTGTTTTTTACGCGCTAAAACTGTTTATGAGAACACTCATCTCTATTGTTGTGATAAACAATTCTTATACTTGTTAAATTTTAGGAAACAACTCGGCCTACACTAACTTGTGAATCAAACATATATGAATAGTTGCATGCAAACTACAGAGAATCTCAGTTAGAGAAGAAAGACTTGATTGCTATTTCTGATGGCTATTGCTGCATAAGGCTAGTTTGTTTTACCAAGTTGGTTGTGAAAGCAATAAACTAAAAGCGTCAAGCCTAGGGTGTTCTCAGGAAATCAGACAAGCAGACAAGTTAATCAGTCAGGATCAAATTAAACTCAGTTCTAGAACTCAAATCACGGAAATAGAATTAACCAAATCTCTTTGCGAAAACTCTCTAAGTCTAAGTGCAGTAACCCAAATCTCTTTGCAATTACTAACAGATTAAACTAGCATTAAGTTCAAGTTCGATATGTTCACAATTAAACTAAACCAAATCTCTTTGCGAATAATTTAATTGCTCAACCTAAATAGTTCAGATTCTAAAACACACTCTCGTGTCGAATTTAGCAACCTAAGCTCTAGATTCTAATTGATCAGGTTAGAAATAGCATTAAGCACAATTTAGTTTGAAGAACATTCTAATCATATGAATCCTTAACTGAATTAAACAAGTCTAGCAAGTCATCAAACCCTAATGAGAAACCCTAAACTTAACTATGGATCTACTCAGACATGATTGATGAAAACATAATCATAGAAATAATAGATTGCATATAAGAGAATAAAATATCAAAGGGGTTCGAAATCTTCTCCAAAATAAGTGAATACAGGAAATAGATCAGCCCCAAAAGCTCTAAAAATCTCTTAGCTCTAAGTATGAAAGCGTAAGTAAATTAAACACCAAAATCCTCTATATATAAGCCTAATCTCGGCTGGGGCTTCTGTGTAAATACTGGAACTATTCTGGGCCTCTTTGCAAATCTTCATAACTTGTTAAACCGACGCGTACGGCCCATCTCGCTAGTGTGTCGACCGATGCACAAGGTGTGTCGGTCGATGCTTGATCAATAAATCGGACAGTGAGTTAAGCTCTCGGCCAAAACGTCCCAAAAGTCCCAAAATGCTCCAAAATATCTCCAATTAGCTCCAAACCTGATTAAACCTGTAAAAGACTCTAAACGAACACAAAAGACACTAAAAACACATCTATATCATGGTATAAAATGGGTAAAAACCATGATATATCAACTCCCCCACACTTAGCCTTTGCTTGCCCTCAAGCAAAACAGAGAACTAAAATGCAGTGAAGAGGTTTGAAAACTCTTCAGAAACTCATTTTGTCGTAGAAGCAGCAGCATTCAGATTCCCCTTAGTAATCCACATGAAAGAGTCAATCCACAGACATCAAGACCAACATATACTTCCCCCACACTTAGCAACTGTCCTAAGTAAAAGCCACAATCACATTCACGCATTCAAATTCTCCCTACTGACTTCTGCATATATTTAAGTGCGGTCTCACCTAAGGGGTATCGATCTAAAGGCAAATGGATTCTTACCTTGCCAGCTCTAGACCACCAAACTGTCTTTCTTTAGTCCCTTTCTTCTCTTTTCCCTTCCTTAACAACTGATTTTTCCCCACTGGGTATCATTTTATTTTTTTATCAGTGTTCTTCCCGCTTTGGGGTGTACTTTGGACACATTCCATGGATCACATGAGAGAAAATAGTGTTTGCTACCATTCCCATGACCACTTCGGAGTTACTAACTCATCCGCAGTTTATTATCTTCTTTTTTTTTTACTTTATGGAAGGGGAGAAGGGAACCAAATAGGACAGGTTAACAGGCTGTGTCAGAACTAACAAGGGAGTCCGACATAAAGTATACCAAGCCCTTAGGTGAGAAATCTAAAGTCAGGATTAAATTGAAGTCAGTAAAAGATCCTCTGATACCTGAAGCGATGTGGGTGTTCTCAGTAGGCTGATCTGTGTCTGGGTTTTCTAATAGTCATAGATAATCTGCAGCTTCATCCCAATGGTTACTTAAGTTCCTGCAAATGCTGCTAATCTTCTCAAAAAATCATTGTTTCCTACTTAAACAAATTTTGACTCAAAAAAACAATTTTTAAAAAAATTTAACTGACTCTAAGAAAACAAAAGAAAGTAATTAGTAGAACCCCCCCCCCCCCACACTTAAGACACACTGTCCCCAGTAGTGTCAAGCAAGGGATTGGTTAGAAGAAAGAAAATAAAAATTTGTTAATGGAATGGTTAGTTCTCTCGGGTTTTTACCTCTGTCACAGTCAGGCATCGATCGTTGCACTAGGTGCACCGACCGTTGCTGTGCGATTTCCGTTGTAACGATCGACAAAATGGTGTGTCGATCGACGCACTGCGATTTCACGAACAGTCAGCAAGTTAGCAGGTTAATCCGTCGGTTTTTGTCAGTTTCGAATCCTGCAAGCTGAAAACACTAGAAACAGAGTAAAACCCATGCAACAAATGTATCTAATCAAGCATAAACCATCTAAACATAGTAGCAAACTAATAAAAAGAGAAAGTGCAAGAATAAAAAGAAAAACAGAGTACAGAACCGATAATCCAGAGATGACAGCTACGCTCACTCGCTATCATCAATCCCTCCATAGCGCTCAGTATCACTGACGTCCGTAGGAGAACGCTGTCTACGTCGTGAAGCAGGGACGGGCTGATGAACTGGTGGCTGTCTCCTGCAAGTGCAGCCACGCATCCACTCCCAAACGGTCCTCCAGATCTCATCACTACGCTCTCTCCACTCATCCTCGGACATATCTCTATAGGGAACTGACATCTCAGGATAAGGGCCAATATCAACCGGAGCAGCAGCAGGCGCAGGGGCAGCAGAAGCCGAAGCTCGTGTGGAAGGCTCTCCCAGCGGATGAGCCATAGTCGGAATCCCATGTTGCTCAGTCTCTGGAGGCTGAAATCTCAGAGCCTCCAATGTATCAATCCGTGTCCACCTAGAAGCAGGAAGCTCTATACCACACATCCCAGTAGCCGGGTCCTGATAGGCCCAAATGCGCCCCTCCTTGAGCCAGGTAGCGCTCTGCAAATGACTGAAGTCTAGGAACTCCTGGGCTCTATCACGCTTCGTGCCATGTAGAGGAATCCCGCAATGCATAAAAATGGGAGTAAGCAAGCTCCCTACCATCTCAGTACTGGCTCCATCAAAAGGCTTCGTCTGCAGATCACATAAATGTAAAGCAAAGACATCTCCCAAGTTGAGACCCGTAGTAGGATCTCTCACGCCAGAACCTCTAAACTGATCTCTCAACCCCATAAACAGCATCTCCATCTCATACTTGCGCATATTGTTGGCCTCAAACTTGCATAGCAAGCTCCAACACAAGATACGCGAGACATATCTCAGCACAGGATGCCTCATCATCTTCACCGGTGTGGTCCTGGAGTTGTATCGACCGCTGCCAATACACTCCCAGAATGTGCGAGCCTCAACTGGATCCCACTCAAGTGCCATAGCAATGCGCCTCGGCTCAGTACTGAACCCGTAGATCCTGCAAAGATCAAGTAGAGGAATCCGACACCTGACTCCCCAACTCATGAAGGTAAAGATACCTCCTGTAGCGCTCCTCCTATCGGGATCTGGGTAAACCACTCTGCAAGTGGCTAGCAACTGTCTGACCAGCTCAGGATAGAGATCATAAGGGCGCATTGGCATTGTCCCTAGACCAATGCCTCTGCACACATCAAGTACCTGCTCATCAATCCCCAGACTCTTGCAGGTAGAGTAGTCAGCGAACTTGGTTGGCTTGATGGTCATCCCACACCAACCACTGTAGAGAAGTGAATCAAACTCATCCCACTGGTCAAGCAGTGGTCGCTCTGTGAAGTCTGCAGTCTTAAGGAACGAGTGAATGTCTCTTGGCCACTGTCTGGCTGTCGGGATCTCTGTAGCATCTTCTCGGGGCCAAGGCAAAGCGACTGGTGGTCCATCTCTTACATATGGCTCAGGTGGCTGAGAGTGTCTGTGAAACCACTCTGGTGGTGGGATGTACTGTCTTGCGGCCGTTGATGCTGTTGCTTGCTTCTTGCGGGGCTGTCTACGAGATGCCATCTGCAAAAGAAATAAAATTCAAACAATATAAGTCTCGGCAACTCTCTGTGAAATCGCGAAGCATCGACCGTTTCATCTAAGGCATCGATCGTTGCAAGGCGATTCCACTTTATCGAACATTTCCCAAAATCGCAAAGCAACGACCGTTGCAAGGCGATTTCGCCGCAGACAATCAGCAAAAATTCAGTTCAAAGCCATGCCACATTATCTCAATTCAGCTCAAAATCAAAACCCATCACCCTAAATCGGTCTAATTACGCATGCATCATCAATTTTCAGTTCAAAAATCTCAAACCCTAAAACCCTAAAATTGAATCCAAAAATTTGAGAAATAGAAGTTCATTACCTTGGATTGTTGAGATATGAGTTAAAGACAAGGGTTTAGAGTGTGATATAGGAAGTATTAGCAATTGAAATGAAGAAACATGATGAGAAATGGCGATTTTCGGGTGTGAGCTCACGGTTGTACGGATGATCGGAAATGAGAGAGAAAAGAGAAGAGAAAGGGTTTAAGGCACTTACCTGGTCGTGGGTGCAACGATCGTTGCTTTAGGGGCAACGACCGTTGCTGGTCAAATCATAATTGATTTTCCGGTTTAGCGCATACCTTAATTTTGCAATTGAACCAATTGCAACGACCGTTGCTTGTGAGCAACGATCGTCACAAAGCGATTACCCCTCTTCGTCAAATCTCCTTGCAACGACCGGTGCACAAGTGCATCGATCGTCACACCTCTCCAGATTCGAGTTCTGCATCTGAAACTTAGCAAAAACAAAAACCAAAAACGTGAAATCCTAAGAAAAACACCAAAAATAAGAAAGAAAAACAACTAAACCTAACAGTGGGTTGCCTCCCACTCAGCGCTTGTTTAAGGTCATTAGCTTGACCGGACGCACAAGATCTTTTAGGCACCAAGAGAACCTGACAGAGACTTTTTCTGTCTCTGTTCAAGTCTCCTCATCCAAGGTGGAGAATAGGCTGTTGCAGAATGCTCATGTCCAAGAAAAGATGGAGTAAAATGTGCTCCAGGATCCAGAATCACAGTGTCATCCGGCTGCTCATCATCTGCATCCATGATTGTGAATGTCTGCCCATCTATCAGTGGCTTTCGCAGCTTCTCCATCTCATAACGCAGCGGCTCATCTCCCAGGTGGAGGTCTATTAGACTCTGTCTAACATCAATCACAGCTCCTGATGTAGCCAAGAATGGTCTTCCAAGCAGCAATGCTTCATCAGGATCGCAGTCATACTTCAGCACAAGGAAGTCTGTCGGAACTAAGTAGTTTCCAACTCTCACTGGAATGTCCTTTAAGAGTCCTTCCGGAACTCGTATAGACTGATCAGCTAGGACAAGAGAGGTCCTAGTAGGAGAAAAATCCAGCGTCCCCAGCTTCTCTGCCACAGAATAAGGCATCATACTTCCAGCAGCTCCTAAGTCACATAGAGAGCGTCTAAAACTTTCCTCGAAGATGGAGCAGTTAAGCACAAAGACTCCAGGGTCAGGCAGCTTCTTCGGGATCTTGTTCAGTAGCACCTCACTAATGTGTTGGGGAACTATAATCACCCAGTCTCTCAGCTCTTCATCTAAAGGCAGCATCTGTTCAAATACCTCTGCACACAGGGATGATAAGGTGGATCATCAGACGGTGGAATTTCTTCCAAGTCTTCACCATTTTCTTCTAGCTTCTTAAGCTCTTCAATTTCTTTCTTAATCACTTCAGATACTGAGGAGTGCTGTCTAACAATCTGTGCGTAGATCTCCTGTTGAGTAACCTCAGAGGCTCCAGTGAATAAGTGATCGAGGTCCAACTTTGCATCAATGCCATTATCATCCGGCAAGTCTGTCGGTCTACGAGTTGCATCGACCGACACTGGATGTGTGTCGATCGTTGCAATACGATTCTCACAGTTTTCACCCGAGAGTTTTTCTCCAAAATCCGAGAATTCTTCTTCCTCCACCAACTCAGCTGTACTTAGCTCGAATTTTTCCCCTAGGTGAGATCCATCATTAACGTACACAGACCAGGCCTTAATGTGAGTGTCTGCAACTCCTTTTCCCTTCATAGAACTGGAAATCTGATTCACCTGAGTGTCCAGCTGCTTCACATGAGTGCTCAGAGTCTCAAACTTCCCATTGAGATTCTCATAAACTGCATCCAGCTTCTTGTTACTGTCCACAGAAATCTTATTCTGGCTCTCCAGTACCTGTTCCAACATCGTTTTTATCCTAGTCTCAAAAGCACTGGCTGCAGGAGGTGACTGATAGGATGAAGATCCGTAGGTTCTCTGATTTCCTTGTCCATAAGGCTTCTGAAAGTTACCAGTCTGTCCAAAGCTTGAAGAGTTCTGGTTGCCTGTGAAGGCATTCTTCTGTCCTCCACCGAAAAATCTGTTCCCAGACTGATATCCAAACCTGTTTCCTTGGAAACCAGAACCACTTATGTAGTTCACATCTTCTTCTTTGTTTTCTTCATCAGCCCCCAGAATCTCTACTTCTTGCGCAAAGTGTACTCCTTTCTTCTCAGTCAGAAGATTGCAGAGAGTGTCTAGCCTAGATCTCATATTAGCTATGTCAGAAATCTCTACACTTCCACCAGATTTCTTCCTCTTCTCATCCATAGTCTTGCAACTGTTGCTGCCTATTAGATTCTCGATCAACTGTTTAGCTTGTGTAGGAGTCCTGGTGTTGAAGTTAGCATTACTGGAATTGTCCAGTGCAGACTGATATGGAAGATCTATGCCTCTGAAGAAAATGCCAATCAACTGAACCTCAGTGAATCCATGGTGTGGGCAGTCACGCTGATACTGCTTAAATCTCATCCAGGCAGTCTTTAAAGGTTCCACAGCTCCTTGGGAAAAGGTGAGTATGTCCTGTCTGGACTGATCTGAGCGCGCATCATCATAAAAGTGACGCAGGAACTCACTTTTTAAAACTTCCCAAGTAGTGTACTGAGCAGGTGCTAGCTGCTTAAGCCATGCACTAGCGTCTCCAGCAAGACTGTGCGGAAAGAGCTTAAGGAACAGATAGTCCGGGCAGACTCCATCATACTTCATGCCAGTGACTACGTCCTCAAACGAATCAATGTGGTCCATAGGCTGCTCCGTTGGGTAACCATGAAATGCATTATGTCTCATCAGCGAGTAGTAGATGGTTTTGATTTCAAAATCATTCCTCTCAAAAGCAGGAAGCACTAAAGCTGACCGGTTTCTATGAAACTCATCCGGTCTGTTGTAGTCAGCTAAAGTCCTCTCATGGACAACCATCTGTCTACCTTGGTCCTGCCCTTGGGCTTGCGCCTGCGGTTGTGGCCCAGGTGGGTCAGGGATCACGTTCCCTTCAGCATCAACCCGATGCCCAGCAGCATTGTACGGGTTGTTATCTCGGTCCCTCAGGGTACCTTCAGCATCTGGTATCAAGATCAGACGTTCTCGTACCATTCTCTCTCTCTCTTTTCTCTTCTGATAGTTCTTTCTAGACGTCCAAGTTCCTCTAGTCCGAGATTAACTAAGCTCGAGTTCGGATTACTTCGAGTTTTCTGCGTTGGCATAAACTGTCTGTAATCGTCCAGCAACGACCGATGCTATCCTGAGCAACGATCGATTCAATCTCAGAATCGCCTAGTGACGATCGACACAAGGGATGCAACGATCGACGCAAGGCGAAAGTCGTACCTGCGACAGAAAGAAACAGAGAAAAAATTAGCAGATTATAAAAATAAAAACGAAAAAAAAAAAAAAAAAAAAAATTTCTAGTAAAACCCCTAAGTTCGGTCCTATCGAAGACTCAAAGAGTCCCCGGCAACGGCGCCAAAAACTTGATAGGTTCTAAGTTTTACCCTATTCTAAACTGCAAGTGCACAGTATCGTCAAAGTAGTATATAGGGTTATCGAATCCACAGGGACACTAGGTCTCAATAGAATCAGAAACGTAGAGATTAATACTAGAAATAAAGCAAATGGTGAATGAATTAAAAGCAAGGCAAGAAAGTAAACAGTAGCAAGTTGGTTGTGAAAGCAATAAACTAAAAGCGTCAAGCCTAGGGTATTCTCAGGAAATCAGACAAGCAGACAAGTTAATCAGTCAGGATCAAATTAAACTTAGTTCTAGAACTCAAATCACGGAAATAGAATTAACCAAATCTCTTTGCGAAAACTCTCTAAGTCTAAGTGCAGTAACCCAAATCTCTTTGCAATTACTAACAGATTAAACTAGCATTAAGTTCAAGTTCGATATGTTCACAATTAAACTAAACCAAATCTCTTTGCGAATAATTTAATTGCTCAACCTAAATAGTTCAGATTCTAAAACACACTCTCGTGTCGAATTTAGCAACCTAAGCTCTAGATTCTAATTGATCAGGTTAGAACTAGCATTAAGCACAATTTAGTTTGAAGAACATTCTAATCATATGAATCCTTAATTGAATTAAACAAGTCTAGCAAGTCATCAAACCCTAATGAGAAACCCTAAACTTAACTATGGATCTACTCAGACATGATTGATGAAAACATAATCATAGAAATAATAGATTGCATATAAGAGAATAAAATATCAAAGGGGTTCGAAATCTTCTCCAAAATAAGTGAATACATGAAATAGATCACCCCCAAAAGCTCTAAAAATCTCTTAGCTCTAAGTATGAAAGCGTAAGTAAATTAAACACCAAAATCCTCTATATATAAGCCTAATCTCGGCTGGGACTTTTGTGTAAATACCGGAACTATTCTGGGCCTCTTTGCAAATCTTCATAACTTGTTAAACTGACGCGTACGGCCCATCTCGCTAGTGTGTCGACCGATGCACAAGGTGTGTCGGTCGATGCTTGATCAATAAATCGGACAGTGAGTTAAGCTCTCGGCCAAAACGTCCCAAAAGTCCCAAAATGCTCCAAATATCTCCAATTAGCTCCAAACCTGATTAAACCTGTAAAAGACTCTAAACGAACACAAAAGATACTAAAAACACATCTATATCATGGTATAAAATGGGTAAAAACCATGATATATCACCTACACTAACTTGTGAATCAAACATATATGAATAGTTGCATGCAAACTACAGAGAATCTCAGTTAGAGAAGAAAGACTTGATTGATATTTCTGATGGCTATTGCTGCATAAGGCTAGGCTGATGCATGAGAATCATTATGTTGAAGATGGAATAGATCAGGTGGGAAGCAACTCTAAGTTTTGAAAAAAAAATGATGGGAACAATATTTGGAATTTCTAGATATTTTCTTTTATTATGTTTGTGTAAAAAAAATTTTGATTATAAATAAAAAATCCAATTTTCAAATACAATTTTTTTATATAAATCCAATTGATACAAATATATTATAATATTAATTTAATACGACTTGACTCGGCCGGTTATAAAATGTATAGCATTACATCGACGCTATTATGTAACACATATACCATATATAACGATTGCTATCCTGTTGACAAAAAAAATAATAAAGATTGCTATCATAAGTTGAACCAACCATAAAAATCAACACTATTATATATTGGCAACATAACATAGCATGAAAAAAAAACCGCTATGGTAAGGGTGCAACCTATTATAGCTGCCGCTATCAGAACGTCTGTGAAAATGCTATCCATTATGTATGATAGCTTATATCGTGTGCTATGAATGATGATTTTTCTTGTAGAAGTCCCGGGGTAACTTCGTTTGAGATCTCTGAACATCTTCAGTCACCCCCCCCCCCCCCACGTTTAAGGCCCCCATTTTGTATTCTTTGTTGTTTAAGTTTTTCTTTGAACTGCCTTGTGTCTTTAGCGAGGCAAGGCTTATTTAAAAAAAATCAGAAGATTGTAGCTCCTCTTCTAATAAGTGAAAAGAGTTTATGTGAACCATTATGTTATTCTAAGGCGACGTAAATCTTAAGGTAGTGCAAAGGGGCCTTTCTTGAGTGAGCAAAGGAATGTCACGGGCCAAAGGCGGTACATTATGGCAGTTTAGTTTATCCTTGTATCGAGAGAATGAAAATATCTCGTTAGTGTTTCTATTTGTCTATTGTATGGGGTTTTGAGGCAGTATACAAAAGGGTCCAAGGATCTGTAATCACTTACAAAATATAGAAACCCTAGACAAAAGGGTATTTGTCTCAATATTGTTTTCTCTCTAAGTATTCCGTAAAGACTTTCTTCTTCTAGGGTTCACTCGAGTTTTCACAACACATTATATTAGCTTCTTTCTATTTTTACCCCGAATGTTACTTGCTAGATCTTATGACTCCCTTTATTGTGTCTATCCCAACGTGAATATGTCGCCCTGATCAACGTCGTTCGGGTATGTTATGGCGAGGTTGGCTCGGCCGTGTACCTTGCTTCGGAGAATAGCTTTATTTTGTGTTTTTGGTTCATGGATTGTAAGGGGACCTCGGCTTATATTATTTTTATGAGCGTTAGTTCGGTTCACATTATATTTTGTGAGACATTAACTCGGCTTACTTTTTTCTTTGTAAGGCGTTATCTCGACTTACATTGTTCTTTGTGATGTGTTATCTCAACTTACATTCTTTTGTGTGGCGTTAGCTCAGCTTATGTTATTTTTTGTGAGGTGTCGTCTTGTGTAGAATTAGGTAAAATGTGTTGTTGTTATTCATAGAAAGTCGAAGTATATATACAACCAAGGATAGCGTCTTGTGTCTATTAACTACCCTAGAATATATCTTTTAGAATATACAATATACAATGTCCATATCTTGCCCAAGGCAATATCTTCTAATAACGTGGAGAATATATACGTATCTTACCCAATACTCCCCCTCAAGTTGGAGGGTGTAGTGACGAAACCCCCAACTTGAACATCAAAGCGTTGAACTGCACCTTGCCCAAAGCTTTAGTCAAAACGTCTGCGAGTGGTTCTTCTGTACGAACGTGCACCATGGTTAATAACCCTTCTTTGACAGCATCTCTAACTCGATGACAATCGATTTCCACGTGTTTAGTGCGTTCGTGGAAAACAGGATTAGAGGAAATATGTATCGCAGCTTGGCTATCGCAAAACATGTGGATAGGCTCAGGAGGTGGAACACCAATGTCGATGAGCATTTGCTTCAACCACTTCAACTCACGTGTGGCAATGGACATCGACCGATACTCAGCCTCTGCAGATGAATGCGAGACCACAGCTTGCTTTTTCGTCGTATAAGAAATAGGAGAGCCTCCAAGTAAGACAACATACGCGGTTAGAGATCACCTTGTAATGGGGCAAGCTTCCCAGTCAGCGTCACAATACACCGCAAGCTTTAAATCTTCACTAGCACGCAACAAAATCACTTGATCTGATGTACCTTTAAGAAAGCGAACAACATGGACAGCAGCTTCCATATGAGCTTCACGAGGTTTTTGCATAAACTGTGACAAAATATGAACCGAGTAAAAGATGTATGGTCGGGTATTGGTAAGATAAATCAAGCGTCCAACAAGACGCCGATCTCTTTCAGGATCGACCAGAAGAGCACTCTCATCCAAGCTCAACCGATGATTTTGTTCCATAGGCGTGTAAGCAGACTTTGAATCCGTCAGTCCAGCTTCAGCCACTATATCCATAGCATACTTTCTTTGAGACATCATTATGCCCTCTTTACCTCTAGAAATCTCGATTCCCAAAAAATATTTCAGCTTACCCAAGTCTTTCATGTGAAAACATTCACCAAGATAAGCCTTAAACTTCTCCAAAGCTCTATTGTTATTGCCACAAATAACCAAATCATCAACATAGATTAAAACACGTAGCTCAACACCATCATGTGTGTAACTGAACAAGGAATAATCCGTGTAAGATTGAACAAAACCAGCCTTTGTAAGCGCAGAGGAAAGCTTCTCGAACCAACACCGAGGAGCTTGTTTCAAACCATAAAGAGATTTGTGGAGCCTGCATACCTTGTTTGGATCAGAATGAGCAAAACCATGCGAAAGCTTCATATAAAATTTTTCATGGAGATCACCGTGAAGAAAAGCATTGTGGACGTTCATTTGATGGACTTCCCATTGTTTTGCTGCAACTATGCGCAAGAGACTTCGTACCGTAGTCATTTTGACATCCGGAGAAAATTTCTCCTTAAAATCTTGTCCCTTGACTTGGAGATTACCTAGAACCACTAGGCGCGCCTTGTAACGCTCAATCGATCCATCAGCACGGTACTTTATCTTGTACACCCACATGTTGCCAAGAGCAACTTTCCCTGGAGGTAGATCAACGACACTCCAAGTTTTAGTAACATCCAATGTCGAGTATTCGTTCTTCATTGCCTATGCCCATCGTTCATCTTGGACCGCCTCGCGGTAGCTCTTTGGCTCAACATTATTAACAACAGATGCATGAAAGGCTATGTGGCTAACAGAAAACTGTGAGTCCAACACAACATCAGTAAGAGGAAAAAGAGAAGTACCTCGGACTGTAGACGGAGGATCACTAATCGGAGCAGAGAAGTCGTGAAGGGTATATTTAACAACAGCATTATACTGTACATAATACTGAAGCCTGACGGATGGTAACTTGGAACGATGTCCTCTGCCGAGAATTTCTTCGTTGTGGACCTCTCCCACTATCGGTCCGACTTCGATAATTGCAGAGTCCAAGACTGTAGGCGAACTATCAGCGGGAGCTATGTCTTGTTCTTCAACAACGGGATATGTGCTCCCCCTTTCCACAGACCCATCTTCTTCATGAACACTCCCCATGTCTGTAACAGTCTCGGGAGAGCAGAGAAGTACATTATCTCCATCAATACCAGCTCCTTAGCTTACGGGTGGAGATGGTTTTGATGCAACCGCAAATGGAAAAACATCTTCTTGGAAAATAACATCTATGGACACAACAAATTCTTCTGCTTCCAAATCAAAAACTCTTCAACCCTTTTTACCAAACGGATAACCAACGAAGACACAACGCCTGCTTCTGGAATCGAATTTATCCTTGCTCCGAAGTTTTTTATGTGTGAAACAGAGTGAGCCAAAGACTCGTAGGTTGTCATAACTTGGAACGCTGCCAAACAACATCTCGTGTGGGCTTCTTCCATCAAGTACACGAGTTGGGGTTTTGTTGATAACATGAGCGGCTGTTGAAACAGCTTCTCCCCAAAACCGCAGAGGCATACTTGCCTGAAACATCAAAGAACGAGCAACATTGAGCAGATGACGATGTTTTCTTTCTACTCTTCCATTTTGTTGTGGCGTTCCCACACAAGTAGTTTTATGGACTATGCATTGACTTCTGAAAAAGGATGACAAGCAAACGAACTCAGTGCAATTGTCACTCTGTACCATCTTCACCGATTTGTTGAACTGCCTCTCGGTGTACGCACAAAAATCTGGTAACATAGTCCGAACATCTGACTTCTCTCGCAACAAAAACGTCCAAACAACACGTGAATAATCATCGACAATTGTTATGAAATATCTAGCTCCACACGAAGCTTGTACTCGATATGGCCCCCAAACATCTACATGGATTAAAGCAAAGCATGAAGTTGTTTTATTATAACTTTCATAAAATATTTCTCTTGTCTGCTTAGCTCGAAAACAAATGTCACAAGGACTTGAACTAGCAGTAAAACCAACACCAGAAACACCAGAAATCATAGGTAAAAACGACAATACTGCAAACGCAGGATGCCCCAACCGTCGATGCCACAAGTCTTGATCGAACTTCGCTGAGACTTTGTTTGCTCGAGCAGTCAAAACATCTGTTAGATAATATACCCCATCACGTTCTTCACCTGCTCTAATCAGCATCCTCGTAAAACGGTCCCGCAATACACAGAAGGCATCAGTGAAGAACGCAACACAGTTCGAACCCTTCAACAATTTGGAAACAGAAATCAGGGAACAATTAAGGTTTGAAACATATAAGACGTCGTATAACGAAATACGATCAGACAATGTGAACACGCCCATTTGTGTCGATGCCGTTGTACTCCCATCGGCAAAACCAATCGTACACGGCATCGTTTGTTGAACTTGGACAAGAAAATCTAGATTCCCTGTCATGTGATGCGATGCTCCAGTTAATGGGTCTGATTAAATCCAAGGGATTTAATCAGATTGGTATTTGGGCCCAAAAGCCCAAAAGGGAAAGAGAAGGGTTTTATAAACTAAAACCCAAATCTCTTTCTCTCCAACCCTAGCCCCCAGCCGCGAACTCTCTCTCTTCCTGCGCCTCCTCTCCCTTGGTCTAGCAGCCTCTCTTCCTGCTTGGTGTGCGTGTGTGAACCTCTGGAGGAGTTATCACTCGGTGGCTCTCTGATCTCTGACCTGTTCTCTCTTTCCGCTGCATAAACAGGTAAAAGGTGATATCCATAAAGTTTCTATTCAAGAGAACCTAGATCCGCATGTTTAGGAACTGTTGAATCTGAGAATTGAATCTGGATTAACAACCAAAACATCCTTCAGTGGTATCAGAGCTATTGGTTCTGGTTTTTCTTGTTTAGATTCATGTTTAGGATTGTTTTTCTTGTTTAAAAGTGTTTTGAATCAACTACTGATAAGAGAAATCACTTAAGCAACAAGAATTGAAACCTAAACAAACTAATGAAAATCGCAAGCCAATCTATATGAATTGGTATGCGTCGGAGTGTTGATCAGTTTCGGATCACACGTCCGGATCGTTTTGACGAACAAACCGATCTTGGATCGGGTTTGTGTCATCAACACGATCGACGGCACGGCACAAACGATCGTATGGATCGAAGCCGTACGCGTCTCGTCCGATCGCGTAGGATGGTCCGATCGCATGGATTGCACGATCGCGATCGCATGGATCACGTCCAGTCCCGATCGCACGTCCCGCTCTCGGCCCGTCATGTCCCGTCCCGTCCTGCAATCGACCGAGCATCATCGCGTGATCGAGATGGACCGATCACGGATCGCGTCCCGTCCCGTTCGTGCGGCTGGCCGATGTTCCGTCCCGTCCCGCGATCATCCAAGCCTCGATCGTGATCGTGAGTTGGGCCGATCTCGGATCAAGTCCAATCCGACCATGATCGTTGCGTGATGCGGAAGCATGGAGCTAGGTCACAACCGTGATCGGTTTGTGACCAATTCGGTTCAAGGTTCGGTTTAAAACTTGATTAAAATCAAACGTCTCGGTTTAATAAACAGATTTAATAATTTTATTAAATTCTGGTTAAACCGGGATAAGAAATCCAAAGTCGAAATATTGGATTTTGTGCCTAAACCAGGATTTTCTAATTTGATTTGGTTGGACCAAATAAATTGAGAAAATCCGGTTTAGTAAATAACCGGTTGACAATTGTGGTCATCGTAGTAATTAATTTTGGTTAGACCAATTTTAATGAACCAGACCGGTTATGTCATTTAATTGGACAACTGGGTTATGTCTTGGACATAGACCAATTCTTGGGCCTCGGGCCAAGAAGTTAAAACAATTGGGCCAATTATTTGAGTCTTTTTCATCAGATTAATTTAAAATTTATTTTATAAAATTATAAATCGATTTTAAATTATAGTTTCCGAAATTTTGAAATTAGAAAGTTTCTTAAAATAGAAGTTTCTAGATTTGCGGGTTTTGGATTTTAAGAAATTTCTAAAGTTAGAAAGTTTCTGGTTTTAGAAAGTTTCCAATTTTAGAAAGTTTCCAAAAATAGTAGGTTTCCAAAATGGAAAGTTTCCCAAAATAGTAATCTTCTATTTTGGGAATGAAATTTTAATAAACCTACGAACCTCAAATAATATCAAGCGTTGGATGTCTTGTCCAGACTATGTCAGCTGTCGAAGCCCATTCAATTGTATTCATGGCCTTACAGTGTGAGGGTGTCTACTTTTGCGTGGATAAGACGGTTTGTGATTCATAAATGTCATTGGGAGTCCCAGACATTAATGATTACATGACTGTATAGTCTGGTTTTCTTGACTAGGCCATCGGGAGTCCCGGGCCTTGAGACATCAGAGTGGATTGGGCCTCGGGCCCAGATTCACAACCAAGAGTTATATCACGGATATAATTAGCCGACATAGGGCTTACCGATATAAGCTAAGGTTGGGTGATGGCCAGTGGCCCACTTTGATCTTAGTTATATGTGGATCTTGGAATCATTATATTCTATTGAGGGTAACTTATGTTATTGAATATAATGCGTGATTAATCTGTTGGAAGTTTTGGTTGATCCTGATTCAATTCTCATATTGATCTCAACCTAAACATGCATTAGATCTAGGTGTTCTTATTTAGAAACATATGATCTCACCTTTTACCTGTTTGTTTGCAGCGGAATTAATGAACAGGTCAATGATCAGGGAGATACACCGAGAGATGGATCCTCCAAAGGCTCACACACGCAATCACCGGAAATTGGCTGCTAGACCACAAGGAGAGAGGCGCCAGAAAGAGAGGAGAATCGCGGCTGGGTTAGGGTTAGAGAGAAGGAGACTTTGGCTTTTAATCATTAAAAGCCTTCTCCTTCCAATTTGGGCTTTTGGGCCCAATCTGATTAAATTCCATTTAATCAGACCCATTATTCATTCTCTCTTAGTACGACAAATGCCTAGCACTTTTGTCGTACTTCTGCTATGCCGTTCCAACATTATTTCCTGCTAGCTTAAGCGTGTGACCCATATGGGATCATACAATAAAGGCAATAAGTCCAAGACTTATAGATCATGAGCGGACTCTAGCAAGCCATCATGACCCCCAGCATTGTATGACTTATGTCTGATCACTGACATACTCTTACGTTATAGAGACAGTACAGAGATTGCTGGACACAATTCCAACAATCTCCCACTTGAACTGGAATCTCTGTATTCATAATCCCTTTCGTCTCAATATCTCGATTAGTCATAAGGCAAGATTGGTGTCATCCTTATAAAGCCTAATCTTGTTCATCGGACTCTGATTTGATACTGACAATGCAAACGACTCGGGAAAGTCCGTTTGAGCATGGCCATGCGTTTTCCAGTATTCAAATCTCCGATTGGCCTAGAGATATTCACTCCATTTATATTGGAGGGACAAATCCCATCTTGTTCCATCACTGTAAACTACTCATTTCATGATGTACCCAAACAAGGTCCTTATAGCTATCGCGGAACGATAGCGTTAGACAATGATCAAAGTGCATCAGTCCATATGCAGTCACATGCATGCGAACTCAGGTCTAAGGACTATACTCTATAGTCGTAGTAAGAATCTCTTATGACACAGATATAAATATCCTGAAGAGTTCTTATAAGCGGGTCTTGTCCGGTCGTATGTTCCCAACATACACCTATGTACTGACTTTGATGCCGAGCATCTATGACACACTGAGACTTTGTCATAAGTCACGTACCAATCCAGTCTTACACGGTTGTTGGTGTTCCAATTTCAACAACCTTCGACTAGGGACAGGATGATATAAAACATTTATCAAATATAGGATCTCATGATCAAGCTAAATGACTTCGATGACTCAAGATCAAATCATTTACTTCGATGACCTATAAAATGGTTCATATCATTTTGGAACGATTATTTCATCACAGTTAAAATAATCTTGAAATAATAATTTCATTAAAACATAAATAATAATGTTTTACAAGAACATATCAAATAACTAAAATAAAGCTCACAAAACTCCCACTCAAATTTAGATTACATTTCAATGTTTCTAATGCCTACAGCTTCAGTCAGGAACTCGAGCTTAGGCCTTGGGAGTGGCTTTGTCAACGGATCAGCGACATTATCATCTGTCGGAACTCGGCTGATCTTGACTTCCTTTCTATTAATGATGTCACGTATCAAGTGATATCTTCTTTGAACATGCTTGGATTTCTGGTGTGATCTTGGTTCCTTTGCCTGAGCTATAGCACCATTGTTGTCACAAAACAGTGCCAGAGGCTCAGCCGCATCTGGTATCACACCTAGTTCCATAATGAACTTTCGTATCCAAACAGCTTCCTTCGCTGCTTCTGAGGCGGCGATATATTCAGCTTCCGTAGTGGAATCAGCAACGGTGTCCTGCTTGGAGCTTCTCCAACTTACTGCACCGCCATTCAGACAAAAGACATAACCGGACTGTGACCGGAAATCATCTGTGTCTGTCTGGAAACTTGCGTCCGTGAATCCACTGACTTTAAGCACATCACTTCCACCGTACACCAAGAATTTATCCTTAGTATGTCTTAGATACTTCAAGATATTCTTTACGGCAATCCAATGGTTTTCACCTGGATTTGACTGGTATCTACTCGTCATGCTCAATGCATAAGCAACATCAGGACGAGTACAGATCATGGCATACATGACAGATCCTATTGCAGATGCATAAGGAATATTCTTCATGCGCTCAAGCTCAGCAGCCGACGTAGGGCTCTGCTTCTTGCTTAGCGTTGTGCCATGTACCATTGGCGTGAAGCCTTTCTTGGAATCTTTCATGCTGAATCTGTGTAGGACTTTGTCAATGTATGAGTCTTGACACAAGCCTATCAGCCTCTTAGGTCTATCCCGATAGATCCTAATTCCAAGAACGTATGCGGCTTCACCCATGTCTTTCATGGAAAAACAACTTCCAAGCCAGTCTTTTACAGACTTCAGCATTGGAACGTCGTTTCCGAGAAGCAGTATGTCATCGACATACAGAATAAGAAATACAATTTTGCTCCCACTAGTTTTCTTATACACGCATTGTTCTTCTTCGTTTCTGATGAAGTCAAATTGCTTGATCGCTTCATCAAAACGAAGATTCCAGCTCCTCGATGCTTGCTTCAATCCATAAATGGATTTATGAAGCTTGCATACTTTCCCAGCATTCTTTGGATCTATGTAACCGTCAGGTTGCGTCATATACACATCCTCTTCCAGAATACCATTCAGGAAGGCGGTTTTCACGTCCATCTGCCAAATTTCATAATCATGAAAAGCTGCAGTTGCTAGTAGAATCCGAATAGATTTCATCATAGCCACCGGTGAATAGGTTTCATCGTAGTCCACACCGTGAACTTGTCTGAAACCTTTTGCCACCAACCTGGCTTTATAAATCTGGACATTTCCATCCACGTCAATCTTCTTCTTGAAGATCCATTTGCACTCGATGGCTTTTACACCAGCAGGCAAATCAACCAACGAAAAGACTTGGTTTACCGACATGGAGTCCATTTCGGAATCAGTGGCCTTGCGCCACTTAGAGGAATCTGGGCCCATCATGGCTTGATTGAAGTTCGATGGTTCATCACCATCAATGATCAAAAGATCATGACAGTCAGTCACGAGGAATCCTTGATATCTCTCGGGTTCGTGACGGATCCTCCCGGATCTTCGAACTTCAGGTACTACAGGTTCAGGCTCTACAATTTCTTGTAGATCCTCCTGCTGCTCTTCCTCATTAGGTTGAGCAGTATCCTGTTCATCTTGAATTTCTTCAAGCAGTACCTTACTCCCACTGTCTTTCTTAGAGAGAAACTCTCTCTCAAGAAAGTTACAATCCCGGGCAACAAGGATCTTGTTCTCGGAACGTAGATAGAAGTAATAAGCCTTGGTTTCCCGTGGATAACCAATGAAGTAGCATTTGTCAGATTTTGGTGTAAGCTTGTCTGAGATTAATCTCTTGACATAGGCTTCACAACCCCAAATTCTTAGATAAGACAGTACTGGAGCCACTCCAGTCCATAATTCATATGGTGTCTTTGCTACTGCTTTTGATGGCGCTCTGTTTAATGTGAACACTGCTGTTAGCAGAGCATATCCCCAAAGGGATATTGGAAGGTCTGTGTGACTCATCATAGATCGAACCATATCCAATAAGGTCCGATTTCTCCTCTCAGACACACCATTCCATTGAGGTGTTCCAGGAGGAGTGAGTTGGGATACAATCCCACACTCTCTCAGATGATCACTGAATTCTTGGCTTAAGTATTCTCCTCCTCGGTCGGACCGAAGAGCCTTAATGCTTTTGCCAAGTTGGTTCTGTACTTCATTTTGGAATTCTCTGAACTTCTCAAAAGATTCAGACTTATGTTTCATCAAGTAAACATATCCATACCTACTGAAATCATCAGTGAAGGTAATGAAGTACTGATAGTTTCCTCTTGCATTAGTGGACATTGGGCCACACACATCAGTGTGTATCAGGCCCAATAAGTCACTGGCCCTCTCGTTAGGTTTATTAAAGGGGGCCCGTGTCATTTTGCCCATCATGCAGGATTCGCATTTCTCACATGACTCAAAGTCAAATGAGCCAAGAAGTCCATTCGAATGGAGCCTCTTGATGCGTTTCTCGCTGATGTGCCCTAAACGACAATGCCATAGAAACGTTCGGTTTTCCTCATTAGGTTTAAACCGTTTTGTATTGATGTTATAAATTGGCGCGGATTGATCGAGTATGTAAAGCCCATTCGTAAGAGGGGCCGAACCATAGAACAAATTGTTGCGATTGAAGGAACATAATTTATTCTTAACTGAAAAATCATAACCTTCCAAATCCAACAAAGAAATTGAAATAATATTTCTGCTTATAGCAGGTACAAAATAACAATTATTAAGTTCTAAAATCAATCCCGAAGGTAAAGACAACAAGTAAGTTCCTACAGCTAGTGCTGAAACTTTCGCTCCATTCCCAACTCGTAGTTCCACTTGTCCTTGCTTCAGCCTTCTACTGTTGCTGAGTGCCTGCATATTAGTACAAATATGAGCCCCACAACCAGTATCCATGACCCATGAGGTATTATCAGAAGTAGTTGTATTAACTTCTATAACAAAAATACCTGATGAAGAAGTCTCGAAAGTCTTCTTCTTTAATTCCTTTAGACCTTCCTGGAATTTCTTGCAATCTCTTCTCCAATGCCCCAGTTCTTTGCAGAACCTGCACATGTCAGTAGGCCCAGCCTTGGACTTGGGCTTGGGCTTTGGCGTGTCTGAGTCCACGACTTGGACACCCTTGGCCTTTCCCTTATCCTTAGCAGAAGACTTCTTAAACCCCTTGCCCTTCTGTACCATAAGTACATTGGGGTCCTTGGCGGGTTTCTTCAAGTTGGGCTCTGCAGTCTTGAGCATTCCGTGAAGCTCAGGCAGTGTCTTACTCAAGCCATGCATGTTAAAGTTCAGAATGAACTGATCATAGCTTGCAGGTAAAGACTGCAGAATGATGTCGCAGGCAAGTTCCTGGCTGATTGGGCAGTCGAGTTTGTGAAGATGATCGAGATAACCCATCATCTTCAACACATGAGGACTCACTGCCGCATTCGCAGCCAACTTACAGTCCAAGAGGTTCTTAACTGTCTGGAACCTCTCGGTCCTAGCCTGCTCCTGAAAAAGCGATTTCAGGCTTGCCATGATCTCGATTGGAGACAATACACTCTCGAACTGCTTTTGCAGCTCTGGAGTCATTGTCACCAACATCAGGCAATAAACATCATTTTCATCTGACGAATGCTTTTCCCAAGCATTGTGCAGAGTCCTGGCAGCATTGGCAAGAGGCCTCTCGGGGAGGGGATCTCGAAGGACATAATCCTTCTTCTCCTGCTTGAGGACCAGCCTCAAGTTCCTTGACCATGTCAGGAAGTTCGTTCCAGTCAGCTTCTCCTTCTCGAGAACAGACCGGATCGAGAACGTGTTTTGTGTGCTTGTAGTAGTCATATCTGAAATATATAAATAAAAAGGTTATTAGTTATATGTTCAAAATGATTAATCTCTTATTAAAGTATAATATGATTAATCATGCATTATATTCAATAACCTAAGTTACCCTCAATAGAATATAATGATTCCAAGATCCACATATAACTAAGATCAAAGTGGGCCACTGGCCGTCACCCAACCTTAGCTTATATCGGTAAGCCCTATTTCGGCTAATTATATCCGTGATATAACTCTTGGTTGTGAATCTGGGCCCGAGGCCCAATCCACCCTGATGTCTCAAGGCCCGGGACTCCCGATGGCCTAGTCAAGAAAACCGGACTATACAGTCATGTAATCATTAATGTCTGGGACTCCCAATGACATTTATGAATCACAAACCGTCTTACCCACGCAAAAGCAGACATCCTCACACTGTAAGGCCATGAATGCAATTGAATGGGCTTTGACAGCTGACATAGCCTGGACAAGACATCCAACGCTTGATATTATTTGAGGTTCGTAGGTTTATTAAAATCATTCCCAAAATAGAAGATTACTATTTCGGGAAACTTTCTATTTATGGAAACCTACTATTTTTGGAAACTTTCTAAAATTGGAAACTTTCTAAAACCGGAAACTTTCTAACTTTAGAAACTTCTTTAAAATCCAAAACCCGCAAATTCAGAAACTTCTAATTTTGGAAACTTTCTAATTTCGAAATTTCGGAACTTTATAAAATTTAAAATCGAATTTCATAATTTTATTTTATAAAATAAGTTTTAAATTTAAATCTGAAGAATGACTCAATTAATGGCCCAATTGTTTTAACTTCTTGGCCCGAGGCCCAAGAATTGGTCCATGTCCAAGACATGACCCAATTGTCCAATTAATTGACATAACCGGTCTGGTTCATTAAAACTGGTCTAACCAAGTTTCAATTACTACGATGACCACAATTGTCAACCGGTTATTTACTAAACCGGAATTTCTCAATTTATTTGGTCCAACCAAATCAAATTAGAAATTCCCGGTTTAGGCACTAAATCCAATATTTCTTTCGACATTGGATTCCTTATTCCGGTTTAACCAGATTTAATAAAATTATTAATCTGTTTATTAAACCAGAACGTAGATTTTTAATTAAAATCTTTAACCGAGCCTTGAACCGAACCGAATTAGTCACGAATCAAACCGAGTTGATCGTGACCTAATTTCCAGCCGTTCATCCAACATCGTCAGCCGGCCGCAATCCCAGGACGTGACCGTGTCGACGACACTCGGGACAGCACACGGACGGACGGACGCACGCGATCGGGACGGATGCTCGGCTTGGACGGACGCGATCGGGACGCACGGACGGTACGCGGGATGCACGGTCGTGACGCGATGATCGATCGCGATCGTATGAAACGATCCGATCCGATCCGTCCGACCGGCCAACCCACCCGACCGTCCGACTCTCTCTCCCGACCATACCATTCAGCCGATCCAAACCTGAGTCATATAGCTCAGTTTGCGATCTGTTTTAGTGTGTTTAGGGTTCTAATTCAGTTTCTTATGTGTTTTTCTTATCAGTAATGGATTCAAAACACATCTAAACAGATTAAACAACCTAAACAATGAATCTAAAACAAGAAACCTAAGAACCAATGGCTCTGATACCACTGTTGGAAGTTTTGGTTGATCCTGATTCAATTCTCATATTGATCTCAACCTAAACATGCATTAGATCTAGGTGTTCTTATTTAGAAACATATGATCTCACCTTTTACCTGTTTGTTTGCAGCGGAATTAATGAACAGGTCAATGATCAGGGAGATACACCGAGAGATGGATCCTCCAAAGGCTCACACACGCAATCACCGGAAATTGGCTGCTAGACCACAAGGAGAGAGGCGCCAGAAAGAGAGGAGAATCGCGGCTGGGTTAGGGTTAGAGAGAAGGAGACTTTGGCTTTTAATCATTAAAAGCCTTCTCCTTCCAATTTGGGCTTTTGGGCCCAATCTGATTAAATTCCATTTAATCAGACCCATTATTCATTCTCTCTTAGTACGACAAATGCCTAGCACTTTTGTCGTACTTCTGCTATGCCGTTCCAACATTATTTCCTGCTAGCTTAAGCGTGTGACCCATATGGGATCATACAATAAAGGCAATAAGTCCAAGACTTATAGATCATGAGCGGACTCTAGCAAGCCATCATGACCCCCAGCATTGTATGACTTATGTCTGATCACTGACATACTCTTACGTTATAGAGACAGTACAGAGATTGCTGGACACAATTCCAACATAATCATATTAAGTATAATACAAGATCAATCATATTGAACATATTAACTAAAATCCTTTTATCTTAATTTTCAGTTATGACTAGCACAAACAATCAAAACACTTTCTCGATCCGGTCTGTCCTTGAGATGGACAAGCTGAACGGATCAAATTTCTTGACTTGGTCGCGGAACCTGAGGCTAGTTCTCAGACAGGAGAGAAAGGACTATGTCCTTGAGAGAGCTCTCCCCGTGAGGATCGGGTCCAATGCTTCTCATGCAGTATATGATGCTTGGAATAAGCATTGTAATGATGCGGTAGATGTGCGTGGTCTGATATTGGCTACCATGGACTCAGACTTGCGAAATCAATATGAGAACATGGAGTCGCCAATAGAGATGATCAGCAGCCTGAAATTGAAATTTCAGGAGCAGATAAGAGTGGAGAGATACCGGTTGGTTAAGTCTCTCACTAGCTGCAAGCTACCAAATGATCATCCAGTGAGTCCTCATGTCAGTAAAATGATGGGTTACATTGATAACCTGAGGAAACTGGATTATCCAGTTAGCCAAGAATTGGCAACTGAGATCATTCTGCAGTCACTGCCGTCAAGCTATGATAAGTTCAGAAGGAACTATATCAAGAAAGGCTTAACGAAGACGCTGACTGAACTGCATGATATGCTCAAGACAGTTGAGCCAAACGTGAAGAGTACCCTGAATAATCTCATGAATGAGAAGGGTAGGTTTAATAAACCTAATGCTGACAAGGGTGAAGGCAAAGTTGTCCAGATTTTGAATCATGGCAAGCGTGTGTCTTCTGAGCCCGAGTCAGATACCTCTTACGTTGGTAAGTGCTGCTACTGTAAGGAGACAGGGCATTGGAAGAGAGATTGCATTAAATTCATGGAAGATGATGAGGAGTTGAAGTTGATGTATGCGACTACTTCCTCAGGTATTCATGTTATTACTTCAAGTTCTACCTTAAAGGTATTGGATACTGGTTGTGGCACTGATATTTGTGATAATATGCAGAGCCTAAGCAACAGTAGAACGTTGAAGGAAGGACAAGTGGATCTACATGTCTGGAAGGAGCTATGGACGCTGCCTCAGCCGTAGGATTTTCACTTATAGATGCCTTCGAGGCTTGGTTTTATTAAGTAATTGCTACAATGTACCTGCTTTAAGCAGAGTTGTCTTTCATTTTCTTGTAAGAATTTGAATGTTTTTCATTTTGATAAAAGACAAGTTTTGTTCTTTTGATCTTAATGAAATATTAATTGTAGCACCCTATTCAAGGAATGGGTTTTATATCTTAAACCAAAGAGTGCCTAAATGTAACATAAATACCGAATTGGTTTAAATCTGATGAATTAAACCTGATTTTTTTTGGCATAAAAGTCTTAGTCACATAGAGTAAGTCGGATTCAGAAATCCCATAGTTATGGACTGTTGGGCTCATTTGATACATATATCTTATGAGACTTGAATTCTGCTTACTGGACCAAAAGGCAAAGGGCCTATCTTAGCCGAGCTAGAGAAAGGCCCAAAGGCTTATTGGACCTGGAACATACTCATGTATGTGGCCCAATGAGCAGTAATGCCAGAGAAAATTTCCTGTACTTCATTGTCTCTACTGATTACTTCAGTGAGTAAGACTGTGTTCATTTGATGAGACACAAGTCGGAATTCTTTGACATGGTCGAAAGAGTTCCAGAATGAAGTATAGGATCTGAATGACAGAAGTATTAAGACTCTGGATCAGATCACGAGTGAGAATACTTAAGTCATTGATGGTGTGATCATCTGAATGAGTGTGAAATCGTTTCACAGCTCATTTCTCCTGAAAACCTGAAGGTGTTTCTGTGAGAAAGAATCAGATCTTATTAGAAATGATTAAAGATCAGTCACACGAATCTTCCATGATATTATTTAAGAATAACTCTCTAAGAATATCTAAGTTTACGCTGAAAAGGTTCCACCAATATCAGTTGAAAGACACCACGTAAATGTCGATTGGAATCGATCCAAATTCGTCTTTACTGAGTATTTGTAGTTGTGCTACTTCACTGGTTGTCCTAGGGAAACCAAGGCTTGTTACTTTTACGCCCATTCTGTTTTCTAAGAAGGGAAGTTACTTTCAAAGAAGAACAGTGGGAGTAAAAATATAACTCGAAGAAATTCGAGAAATACAGGAGGCTGCTTAACCTATTGAGGGAGAGCAGCGGAAGGATTTACAGATTTCTGTAGAATCTACACCTGTGGAGCCTGAAGTTCGCAGACATGAATGAATCAGTCACTAATCCGAGAGTGATTTCTCGTCATTAGTTGAACCTGATGATCATTGAAAGTTCGCATGATCTGATGATCATTGAAAGCGACGAATCTGCGAAATTCAAATAAGCGAAAGTGAGCCCGGACTCCGAAAATATACACTTTGTGTAAGTTAACTTCATCGATCCATTTATGGATGGAAGCAAACATATCGGAGTTGGAATCTTCGTTCTGTTGAAATAGTCAAGGTTTTGACTTGAACAGGAACGAAATGGAACTGTGCGTTTACTAATAGATAAGTGGGAGCAATATTGCATTTCTCATAATGTATGTCGATGACATACTGATTCTCGGATATAGCGTCCCAATGCTGCAGTCGGTAAAGGACTGGCTTGGGAGTTGGTTTTATGATTGACATGGGTAAAACCACGTAGTTCTTGGATTTTGGATCTAAAGATAAAGATCCGAAAGAGCTGGTAGGACAAAGTCAGGATTCTTATCCCGACAAAGTCCTACACGTTTTCAGCATTCCAAGAAGGGTTTTATGCCAATGTCACATGGCATTACGTTAAGCAAGACACAGTGTCCTACGATAACTGCTGAGCTTAAATGCATGGATAAGATTCCATATGCGTCGGCAATTGGATCTATCATGTATGCCATGAAACGTACTTGTTTGATGTTGCTTTAATGTTAAGCAAGACAAGTAAAGACCAGTCAAATCCAGCAAAAAATCACTGGATTGCCGTAAAGAATGTCCTAAAGTATTTGAGAAATACTTAGGATAAGTTCTTGATTTACGGAGAAAGTGAGGTGCTACAAGTCGGTAGAGTCTGAAAGGCAAGTTTCCAATAGACAAAGATGATTTCCGGTCACAGTCCGGTTATATCTTGTGTCTGTCTGGCGGTGCAAGGCACTGTTGCTGACTCCATGACTTAAGCTGAACATTTCGCAGCTTGGGAAGCGGCGAAAGAGGTTGTTTGGAAAGAAGAGTTCGTCACTGAACTTGATGTGATTCCCAGCATAGATGAGACTAGCTGCACATCAGAGGACCAAACACCTTGAGGATAGGTATAACCTATTCCGTGAGATAAATGACAGAGAAGTTAAGTAGATCAGCAAGTTCAACGAATGAGAACGTTGCTAATCTATTAACGAAGCCACTCCTTAGGCCTAAGCACGAGTCGCGGACTGTTGCTGTAGGATAAGTGAAATTAAGATGTAGTCTTAATTTCAGTGGGAGTTAATAAAGGGCTTTATTTAGTTTTTGATATGTTCTTGTAAAACATTTTATGTTTAATGAAATTATTATTTCAAGATTATTTTAACTGTGATGAAATAATCGTTCCAAAGTGATATAAACCATTTTATAGGTCATCGAAGTAAGTGACTTGATCTTGAGTCATCAAAGTCATTTAGCTTGATCATGAGACCCTATATTTGATAGATGGCTTATATCATTCAGTCCCTAGTCGAAGGTTGTTGAAATTGGAACACCAACAACCGTGTGAGACTAGATTGGTATGTGACTTATGACAAAGTCTCAGTGTGTCATAGATGCGAGGCATCAAAGTCAGTACATAGGTGTATGTGGGGTACATACGACCGGACTAGACCCGCTTATAAGAACTCTTCAGGATATTTATATCTGTGTCATAAGAGATTCTTACTACGACTATAGAGTATAGTCCTTAGACCTGAGTTCGCATGCATGTGACTGCACATGAACTGATGCGCTTTGATCATTGTCTAACGCTGTCGTTATGCGATAGCTATAAGGACCTTGTTTGGGTGTATTACGAAATGAGTAGTTTACAGTGATGGAACAAGACGGAATTTGTCCCTCCAATATAAATGGAGTGAATATCTCTAGGCCAATCGGAGATTTGAATACTGGAAAATGCATGGCCATGCTCAAACGGACTGTCCCGAGTCGTTTGGATTGTCAGTATCGAATCAGAGTCCGATGAACAAGATTAGGCTTTATAAGGATGACACCAATCTTGCCTTATGACTAATCGAGATATTGTGACAAAAGGATTATGAATACAGAGATTCCAGTACAAGTGGGAGATTGTTGGAATTATGTCCAGTAATCTCGGTACTGTCTCTAGAAAGTAAGAGTATGTCAATGATCAGACATAAGTCATATAATACTGGGGGTCATGATGGCTTGCTAGAGTCCGCTCATGATCTATAAGTCTTGGACTTATTGCCTTTATTATATGATCCCATATGGGTCACACGCCTAAGCTAACAGGAAAATGTGTAGGAACGGCTTAGCAGAAGTACGGTAAAAGTGCCAGGCATTTGTCGTACTTAGAGAGAGATTAATGGGTTTGATTAAATCCAAGGGATTTAATCAGATTGGTATTTGGGCCCAAAAGCCTAAAAGGGAAAGAGAAGGGTTTTATAAACTAAAACCCAAATCTCTTTCTCTCCAACCCTAGCCCCCAGCCGCGAACTCTCTCTCTTCCTGCGCCTCCTCTCCCTTGGTCTAGCAGCCTCTCTTCCTGCTTGGTGTGCGTGTGTGAACCTCTGGAGGAGTTATCACTCGGTGGCTCTCTGATCTCTGACATGTTCTCTCTTTCCGCTGCATAAACAGGTAAAAGGTGAGATCCATAAAGTTTCTATTCAAGAGAACCTAGATCCGCATGTTTAGGAACTGTTGAATCTGAGAATTGAATCTGGATTAACAACCAAAACATCCTTCACCAGTGTCGATTATCAAATCTCCAAAAACCTTACTGGAAACTCTGTTCCTTGAAGTCCCGGCCTTCTCGTTTATGATATTGGAGATCGCTCGCCATTGGTCCGCGGTGAGCTCAGGAACGGCTGTTTCTACTGGACTGGTTGTTGTTGCAAAATTCACTTGTCCTCGTCCTCTTCCATGAACCATGCCTCGTCCTCGGCTTGCACCACGACCTCCCCTGCCTCCTCGTTCAGTAAACCATTCCGGATACCCTATTATTTGCCAGCACGAGCTCTTTTCATGTCTCGAACGACCACAGTTCCCACACGTCCTATCTTTACCTCTTCCACCTTGATTACCGTCGGAACGTGCAGCGTACGCAACCGAAGCTTTTCCCCCTGCTTCTTCCTGCGAATCAGACCGAGCGACAAAGCCCACTGCTTCTTGTTGATGTTCTCGTTCTTTCGCAGAAATCAGCATATCTTCTTCATGGATGATCTTGGAATACACCTTTCCCAGATCTGGCAAAACATCAGCCTCTATGATATCCGTGACAACGTTTCCAAACCGTGTTTCATCCAGCCCCATCACGAACTGGTGAACTCGTTCTTCATCTCTCTCCCTTTCATACTCTGTCGCAGCTCCACACGAACACACTGGCGGCGGTTTGTAAGTCTGCAGCTCCTCCCACATCTTCGCAAGTCTCCCAAAATAGTCTATCACTGACTGTCCATCTTGTCGATAAGAGGCCAACTTGGCTATAAGTTAATGAACACGCACCTTGTTGCCAACTAAGAATCTTTCTCTGAGATTCTCCCACAACTTCCGAGCATCAGTTATGAACATCACGGTCGAATGTACACGAGGATCGATCGAGGTTCTCAACCACCCCACAATCATCGAATTGACACTAAGCCAAGATTCGAGATTGGGATCTCCTTCAGCTGGCTTCTTCAAGGTACCATCCACGAAGCCATTCTTTCTTTTGGCTTGTAGAGCATTCATCATCTCCGTCGCCCACTCGTTGTAGTTGTCTCCCTTCAACGTAACTGACGTAATCAAGGCATCCGGATTATCAGAAGAAAACAGTGAGTACGGCGACACGACCATACCACTTGCTTTATCACTTTTCTCGTCACTCATTGTTTACACAGACGAAGAAAACAAAAGAATAGAAAAACAATCTCACAAAAATAGAGCCGAGATCGTTTAGAAGGATATATGCTCTGATACCATGTAGAATTATGTAAAATGTGTTGTTGTTATTCATAGAATGTCGAAGTATATATACAACTAAGGATAGCGTCTTGTGTCTATCTTAACTACCCTAGAATATACAATATACAATGTCCATATCTTGCCCAAGGCAATATCTTCTAATAACGTGGAGAATATATTCGTATCTTGCCCAATATCTTGCGTTTTTCGGTTGGTTCTGGCTTATTCTCTAGTAGTATGTTTCATGTGCAATTTAACATGGTATAAAAATCCATTTACTTAATTATAATCCATTTACGGTGGTCCAATGGGCCCTAATAGAAACAGTGAATGCTCGAATTCAACCGTTATAATTTATCTGTATTGGTCATGAACCACTAGTTTTGATAACTCAATCCTTTTGGGTTCTTTATATTGTTAACAAAAAATAGTGAATGTGTCACTCTTTTCTACCTAAAAATTGTAAATATAAACAATTTCAAACTATGGGATTGGGTACTCTGTATCCAATATCACCTTCAAACTAATAAGATTTACATATCTCAGCTATAGTAGTTACTAGGTTTAGGTTTGTAGAGTAAATTATAAACTGAAAAGATTTTTTACAAAGAAAAGGCCATAGTTAGAAGTTACAATTTGTTGATAAAATAGTTGATCAAGATCTCATGCGTGTGTTATAACGCGCCCGAGATATTTTCTCTCTACCCTGAAGAGTGTCTTCCTCTTTCATCCAGTGGTTTAAAGGCTTCCTTGTATTCCGGCGGTTTCTGTCAGAGTCGAGGAGGTCTTAAAGTAACTAACGTTCTTCATAGCAGCAACCGTGGTAGATTGAGGAACCGGAAGATGTCTATGCCTGTTTTGATTCCGACGATGCGGTGTGTGGCTCCTTCTCGCCGTGGCGGACGATTGTTAGTCTAGTTGATTCGACGGATCTCGGTCAGTCACAAGCCCGGAAGCCGTTAGAGGACATGCGATGGAGTGGGCGGAGTGCAGAGAAGGGACATGATTATAGATATGGTATGTTGTTCGTAGCGGAAGTTAGCAAGGAGGTCGGCGGGTTTGCATCGTGATCAAGGGTGGTGTCGTGGAGGTGAAAGTGAGTCAAAAGCGACGAAGAAGGAGTACGACGGTGGAAGTTAGTGAGGTACATAGCCGCATGTCGGTTTCGCTGGATTCGCCATCTCAGCCTAGTCGAGAAGTTCTTGAGGCAACCGACGAAGATAGCTGACTCCTACGATATATCGTTCGTACACATCTTTCTTTGTTTCCGCCGTAGAAGTGAGTCAGCGGCTAGAGAGGTGGAGAGGACTTTGGAATCTGGCTTTGGCGGGTTTCTCTGGTTGAGTCCATGGGTCTTGGCGGAAGCTCATGGTCGAGAAAAGGGAGGAGGGTTTGGCCTTCGGGCTCCGGAACGGCAGCTGAGGTTGGCTCCTTAGTTTAGCCGGAAAGTAGTTCGGCAGTGTCATGATTTCCGCCGATTTGCAGCTGCCGTCGCCGGGGAATGGATGCCGGGGAGTCCCTTAAGTGCGGCGTGATATGCTTATAGTTGTTTCGATTAGGTTTAGTGGTTCTTCTCGGTTAAATGGGTTTGGTTTTTTACTTGCGGTTTAGTTTTGGTTTGTAAACCCGATTGATCCCCAATTTAAATCGAATTAATTAATATATTATATTAAAAAACTAGTTGATAAAAAATATATTAAAAAAACTAGTTGATAAAAAAAAAAAGATGTTATAACTTGGAGGTAAATAAAAAAAAATTAAGACAAAAAGCGAGGGCAAGAGGCTCCCACCAAGACCAGTTACTACAAATTTAAGTGCAATTGACATTAAATGCATAGAATAAGAATGAGTAATAAGATGCAACCACCAAATCAATCTTTTGTACGATCTCTCACGGTGACCAAAGATGAGAATGGCAATGAGAGTCATTAAATTACTTCTTTTCTTTCAATCCAACGGAGGATTCTTACACATAGAACAGATTCTGTAATTAGTTACGTAACTAACTAACCATGGTCTTTAATTTGTTTGAGCCGTGCTTAGACTACGGTCGATTAAATTGCTACCTGATTTAAGTTTTTGATTATAAAAAAGACAAAGGTTATGAACATAAGATTTAAAACATTAGAACATGAAACATAAACAAATTATTAGAATGGTTAATTACCAACCGTAGTGGTTGGTCGTTGCCGATAGCTTATTCATTGACGATGAAGGAAGGTTTGTGGTTCCCGTAAAAGAGGTAAGGAAAAGTGCACACCATGCATTAACTAATTTAAAGGAGTTGTCTGAAATTTCAAAATTAAATGGGTAATAGTATTTTATAATAAAAAGTATTTTATAGTTGCAGAGAATAAATATTTTTAATTAAAAATACAATATAGAAAGTAACATTCAAAAGAAGATGCAAAGGAGCATCTAGTCATCCTTCTCTTAGGAATTCCTTAGGCTCTGTTTATAATTCTGGTTTTCTTTTCAAAGTTCTCCTTCGAATTGTTAGACATTTTGGTTATACATTCAGACGTTAAAAAATGTATTATTTTTTTTTCTTTGATAAAAAGAAGAATCGTTTATGCAGATATCTATGAGAAATACATTGTACTATTTACATTAAATAACATCAACTCCACTTCCGGTATTTTGGTAACGTATGAAAGGGTTATTATTTGAATGAATGTCCAAGAAGATGGTCAGAGCAATTTCTATGTTTAGTAAAATAAAAAATTATTAGATTTACATAAAAAGGGAACATTAAATGAATTATTAAGAAGATAATTTCAAATAAATTTGATCTGCATGATATCAGTTATGGATCTCTGATCGATATGGTTGGCCCAAATAAATTAAATAGTGGTACCTACTCATGCATTCGTGGGCACTGAAGAGATCAATGGTGAAGCATAATAGAATTAAGGACATACGCCAAACAGAAAAAAAAAGTTTAAGGCAAATGATAACGATCGACCTCTCCTGAAAGAACATGGCAATTAATTAATAATCAGAACCCTGACTTGTGATCAAAATTTTATACCGCAGTGCAAGACTCTCGCTGATCAAGGTTACCACAGTACGTCGTAATAATATTATGTAAATCAATACCATGACTTGTGATCAAAATTTTGTGTTTTGGGTTTAAACATTCGAGTTATTCTTAAATTAGATTTAAAGCTGATTTTGGATAGGATGAGAGTTTATGGAGCCGAAGATAAAGAACTTCCACAATCTTTAGAAAAACAAAAATTTGAGTTGTGTTGTTTTTTCAAGTGAAAAAGGACTTGATATTTTGTTATTTTTATGTGTTTTTAAAATTTTGATATTGTTCTTAATTAAATACTACTCCCTCCGTTTCACAATAAGTGTTGTTTTAAAGTTGTTTTCTCGTTTCAAAATAAGTGTCGTTTTAAATTTTCAATGCATCTTTTAACATAGATTACCTATTTTAACTTCAATATTAACCAATAAAAAAAAGATATCAAAAGTCAAATTATTTATTAAGAGTATAATAGAAAATTTAATGAGTTTCTTAATTTGTGTGAAAATGTCAGAATGACACTTATTTATGAAACAGAGGGAGTAGTATTTTTCAATTCTTTTTTCTTCCACGAACCAAAATTATTAGTAATTGTTCTCTTAACCACTGCAAGAATAATTCTCACATCAATACAGGGTGTCAGGGACACAATAAAGAGAAAGAATTGTAGCACTAAATTCGGGAATTTGACCATATAAATCTTGAACTATGCAATTGAGACCTAAACTTTGGTCTGGTCAAAAAAACACTAGATAAATCATTGACTTTTTGTTAAAATAACAAACTTTAGTTTGAGTGACCAAATTAACACGCCGTTTACCAATTTAACATAACTAATTTAACGCCATTAAGCATATGTTTACTATTGTTGTTAATAGAAACGACGTAGTTTCGTATCACAGACTTCTTTTAAGACGAAGCATCAAACGACGTCGTTTTGGATTCAAAATAAATAAAAAAATCGATCCACACCCTTGTGGATCGAACTCGAGACATGGGGAGGATATATGGAATACGTTGCCATTGTGCTAGTAGTGTCAATCGATAGTATGTCAAACACATTACATTATATTGTGTGGAATCGTACTTAATTTTTAAAACAAAATCATAAGTCCACGAACCCTAATTTCCCAGTTCCTAAATCGATTTGGGAATTAGCTCTCAGTTCTCCAAACACTGACGATAGTGAAGACAAGATTTACCAGAGACGGAGTTGTGATACCGAATCCGGCGAAGAAATCAATTCCGGCGAAGAAATCCTCTGTTCAAGGAGAGGTTGAGGCTGAATCCAAAAATCACAGCAAAGGAGATCCAAGCAGAGATTAGAAGAGAGTATCAAATGGAAGTCAAAGAGAATTCATGTATTAAGGCCAAGACGAAGCTGATGAGACAGAGGAGGAAGACGCATGAAACATATTTTGGTCGAATATGGGATTATCAAGCAGAAGTTATTAGGAGCAATTGCAAACCAGGAGATACAACGAATATGGGAAGAACAACATTTGAGATTGAGACAATCCCAAGAGCTCATATTGGAGCCAAGCAGAGGTTCAACAGGATCTACATTTGTTTCCAGGCGCAGAAAGAGGCATGGAAAAGAACTTGTAGGCCAGTGATTGGGTTAGATGGGGCCTTTTTAAAATGGGACATAAAGGGTCAGTTGTTGGCTGCGGTTGGTAGGGATGGGGACAATCGGATTGTGCCTATAGCTTGGGCAGTTGTGGAAATAGAGAATGATACCAGCTGAGATTGGTTTGTCAAGCTACTAGCTGTTGATTTGGAGTTAGGCAATGGCTGAAACTATGTCTTAGTGTCTGATAAGCAAAAGTTAAATCAGTTACAATCTTTAATGGGTTACAATCTTTAACGGTCTAATATGTGATGCTTGACTTGTATGTTTCTATTAATGCGGGGCTTAGTCAAAGCAATACACACTGTCCTTCCAGATGCTGAGCATAGACAGTGTTGTAGGCATATTTATGAGAACTGGAGGAAAGGAGGGAAGGATCTAAAGTTGCAGAAGATGTTTTGGTACATAGCAAAGAGCTACACACAAGGTCTTTACAAGCACAACATGGAGGCTCTGAAGGAATATGATGCAGGTGCCTATGCCTCTCTTCTTCTCACCAAACCAGAGACATGGTCACGAGCCTTCTTCAAGTTAGGCTCTCGGTGCAATGACGTCCTCAACAATTTGAGTGAATCCTTTAATAAGACAATCAAGGAAGCAAGAAAGAAGCCATTGTTGGACTTGTTAGAAGATATTAGGCAGCAATGCATGATTCGCAACTACAAACGGGCTAGGATTTCTGCGAGTTTGACAACACGGTTCACAAAGAAGACGATGAAGGAGTTGTCTCGGGTTGAGAAGAAATCAACCGAGTGTCGTCTTCGTTGGGCAATTGGACCAAAGACAGAGGTTGACTACAAAGGGCACACTTATGTTGTAAGTATGGAAACACAGTCTTGTACTTGTAGAACCTGGAAGATGAATAGTATACCGTGTATACATGCTTCTAAGGTCATCCTAGGCTTTGGGAAGAAGCTGTCAGAGTATGTGGATGACTGTTACACAACAATCAGGTTTGTGACATATTCAACATTGTTTGATATTGCCTGATTTTAAACATAGTTATAACTGATTTATGTTGTTAGGTGGCGTGAGACTTACAACTTTGGAATCAAACCGCTCAATGGGCAGATGGAGTGGCCACAGGCCAATAGATTGGGCGTGATTCCACCACCAAATCGAAATGGTAATTCGGGCAGATCAAAAAGCCATGCTAGGATGAAGTCTAAGTTCGAGACAGGCTCTAGCACAAAGTTAAGCCGTGCTCACAGGATCATGACATGTTCTAATTGCAAAGAACAAGGTCATAACAAGCTAACTTGTAAGAATGCAGCAGTATCGGATCCACCTAAGAATCCAAAAGGAAGACCAAAGAAGAACCAGGTTTTTTTTGGTTTAGACTTAGTTAGAACTAGGATTGTTAATATGCATTTTTGTTTTTTTTAACCATGTGTTTATTTTGTGTGTCTTGTAACAGGGACTTCATTTTAATGAGTCTTTTCAAGCACAAGCATCATACACACCATGGGAAAATCATCCATTCTCAGAAGGCCAGTCATCTCAACCACAACCATCATGGGAAAATCCACCATTCTCATAAGGCCATTCATCCCAATCACAAGCACCATGGGAAATTCCACAAGACCAAGACTTACAAGGATGGAGACATTGGTTTGAGTAGATGTTTCTTTGGGATGTGGACTGGATGTGGACTGGAAGTTTTCCAAGTAAGTTTTCCTGATTAATTGGGATTGCAAGGTTTGTATAAGGCAGTTGTCAACAAACAAGCTTGAACCCATATCTGATAAGTGCTGCTTCGCTGGTTGTCCTAAGGAAACCGAGGCTTATTACTTTGCAACCAATCCGAGAACAAAGTTTTGTTGTTCGGAACTCTGTTCTTCTATATAGAAAGTTTATTTCCAAGAAGAACAGTGGGAGTAGAAGTACAGCTCGAAGAAATTCGAGAAACACAGGAGGCTGCTCAACCTGTTGAGGGAGAGCAGCGGTTGGATCTACAAAGTATTGTAGGACCCACACCTGTGGAGCCTGAAGTTCGCAGATCCAAATAGATCCGTCACTAACCCGAGAGTGATTTCTCGTGACCGATTGCCGTGATCTGTTGATCATTGAAAAGTGACGAGCCTGCGAAATTCAAGTAGCGATGGTGAGCCCCAACTCCGAAAATTGGCTAGGTATGCATGTTAGCTTCACCGATCCATTTCTGGATTGAAGCAAACATCTTGGAGTTGGAATCTACGTTCTGTTAAAACGGTCAAAAGTTTTGACTTGATCAGGAATGAATAGGAACCGTGCGTTTACAAGTAGACTAGTGGGAGCCATTTCTCACATTGTATGTATATGACATACTTATTCTCATAAACGACGTTCCGTCGCTTAAGTCTTATGTGACTTGGGTCGGAAGTCATTTTCAACAATGGACATGGGAGAAGCCGCGTGAGTTCTTGGAATAAGGATCTATTGAAATAGATTGGGTAGGCTTATTGGATTGTGTCAGAATCCTTATGTAGATAAGGTATTGGACAGTTCCAATATACATGATTCCAAGAATGGCTTCACACCAAAGGTCTTATGGCAATAATATTAGCAAGATGAAGTGTCTTGGACACTGGCTGAGCTAGTATGTATGAGTATGATTCCTTATGCTTCTGCAATAGAATCCTTCATGAACACCATATTTTGCGCTCGTCTAGATGCAGCTTACGCATAAAGCATGACGAGAAGATACCAATATGTTCCGGTAAAAGTCACTGGACAGTTGTAAGGAATATCCCCAAGTGTTTGAAGAACACTAAGGATAGGTTCTTGTTCAACTGAGGAAGTGACGAATATGTTAAGAGTAGTTTGACGGACAAAGACGACTCCCGGTTCCCACCTGGTTATGTCTCTTTGTCTGTGTAGCGGTGCTATCTGTTGGAAGGGATCCAAGCAGGGGACCGTAAAATAGTGCTTATTAATGAATAGCGGTGTGGTTTGTTGGAATGGTTCCAATCAAGAACACCGCAGCCTCTCTCACAACCTAAGCATGAGTTTTATGTTGTTGCTGTAGGTATTAGATATCTGAAGACGTGGTCTTGATTCTAGTGGGAGTTATGTTAGTTATGATGTTCACATAGACATGCTATGGTCATGTTTATGAAATACTGACATCAGCATTATTTGATCATTGGATAATTAAATAATGGTCCCAAAGTATTTTATGTTAATTTTATAGGTCATCAAGTTGAGGACTTGATCATGAAACCCTATAAGTGAAATATGACATAAAATTATGTTTGTCCCTGGTCGTAGGTTGTTAAAGTGGGACACTAACAACCGTTAAGACTAGTATGTGAGGTGACGTATGACTAAGTTTCATGGAGTCATTGATATGAGTATCAACGTCAATCACATAGATATATGTTGGTGAACATATGATCGGACATGACCCGCTAATGAGAACTCTACAGGATAGTTATATCAGTGTCATGAGAGGTTCTCATTACGACTATAGAGTATAGTCCTTAGACCTGAGTTCATCATGCTTTCTGGCATGTGAATTGGTACGCTTTACCTTGTCAAACGTCGTTCCGTAACTGGCGGCTATAAAGGCATTGCTTAGGCGTATCATGAAGTGTGTGTAGAAACAGGGATGGAACAAGAAGGGATTTGTCCCTCCTATATAACAGGAGATAAATATCTCAGGGCCCATCGAAGATTTGATGTGCTCAAACGAGGTGATTGTCGGTCGTTTGTTTTATCAGTATAGATCAGGAGTTCGATGAACATGATGTTGGCTATAATAAGGATGACACAGTCTCTTGCCTTATGCCATATCGAGATATAGAGACAAAGGGATTATGGGAATAGATGATTCCAGTACAAGTGGGAGATTGTTGGGATTATGTCATGAAATCATATTGTACTTACTCTGCATGATAGTTGTACAGTCGAGATCGGACAATTCATGTGATACTAGGTGGTCATAATGTTTTGCTAGAAGCCACTTATGACAAATGAGTTGTATCTCATTGCTAGTATTATGTGAACCTACAGGGTCACACACCTAAGCAAGATGGATACACTTTGTATGGGATTGATCATTGGCATATGGTCCGATCAATGTGTATTGGATACACATTGATATCGAGTTTTAAGAGGTGTGTCGATAGACACCATTAGGTGCGTCGATCGATACAAGAGGTGTGTCGATCAACACCATTGGGTGTGTCGATCGACACAAGGCCGATACCGAAACTGATGTTTCGGTTTATGTCGAGGTTTATATATATAGGCTTATGTATGCGACCTAGATGTAGCCGTCGACCTAGATGTAACCACCTCTAGAAACACAGAGAATCCCAGAAGATCCGATTCCCGGCACTAGCATCCCGACGGATTCCAGCTTGTGTGTGTGTGGACTGCAATAGAGGTGCAGCATCTGGGGCGTTGGAGATCTCGTTTATCTGACCCAATTCCGCTGCAAATCTCCCGGTAAACATGAGATCCATCGGTAAGGATTCAATTACTCAAACCCAGATCCTAGGCTTAGAACTTGTGGAATTCTGAAACTGTTAGAATTGACCCAAGTTCCTACAACTTATGTCTCAAAGTGAACACAAACAGAAGCATGATCAACTTCTAGTAACTACCCACATACAAACCATTTGATTTCTCAAGCATGATCAACACCATACAAACAATAATGGTTAAACAAACACACCCGAAACCCAACTTCATGAACAAGCTAAGCCTCTTCAATTCCATCTTGGCGTTCTTCACTTCTTCCATCAACTCTCCATTTATGTTTTTAATGCCTTCATTCTCGTCTTTAGTTTTGCAGATGTCAGAATGAAAACTCCCAACCATTGGTAATGCATCTGTCACCTCTTCATAAACAGCTTCTTCCACCCATTTGAACAAGTGATCCTGCATATTAACGATGCAGTCACAGTCAAAGATTAAACTGAAATCAAAAGCAAAGTTGTTCTGAGCTTACCTTTCGAAACGTGGGACAACGGAAGAATGGCCTTCCCGGATTTTGTTTCGTTTTGGCCGTCTTGATTACAGTCACGCCCACACAAACATTTCACCGGAAATCCTCGAATTCCCATGGTGTTGACACACAAATCATCAATTCCAGAACTCATGATAAAAGCCCCAAATCGATTTTGTTTCTGAAAACATAGGGTTCTTCTGTTTGTCTTCATCGCCCAAATCGATCTGAATAATAGTGTTTAAATCGACGTCGTTTTTGATTTCCTGATTAATAGACTAAATAACATTAAACGTCTGCTTAATGGCGTTAAAAAATTCTGTTAGATTGGTAAACGGCGGGCTATATTGGTCAGTCAAACTATAGTTAGTTATATTAGCAAAATGTCAACGAATTGTCTGATGTTTTTTTGGCCACCCAATAAGTCTAAGTCTCAATTGGCCATTCGTGCATAGTTCATGATTTAAATGGCCGAATTCCCCACTAAATTCCGATGGTGGGTAGAGTATTGATTAAAATTCTCGTATTTCTAAGTTTTCTTTTGAATTAACTGATTTGGCCACTACAATATTTTCCTTAATAATACTCCTCATGTTTCATAATATAAATTGTTTTATTGTAAAACTCAGAGTATATAAAAATTATTCATTTTCAAAATGTATCATTTAATATATAAAATCTAATTATAATTCAATAAATCATAAAATCTAAAGAATTTAGTTGGTCACACAATATACAATAAAAATAAAAATTACATAGATGTGAAAACAACTTATATTTTAAAACAAAAAAATATTTCAACTTATAGTATGAGTAATAAATAGTAAGTTTTGAAATTGTTATAATTTTGGTTGGGTCTGTAGAAACTTAATCCTTTAATGAAAAACAGGTTATGCATGCATAATAAATTACTGTATTAAATAATATATCAACCGGATGTTGTCATATAAAAAACCATAATATATACGGTGAATACACATCCACACGATGTATTAGCTAGGTAGGTTAACCACGGGGACCAAGAGTCCACAGCTAAAATCTTATAACTCATTTCTCTATATATAGATAATATATAGTATAAAGTGACTGAGTGAAAGAAAAAAAATCCACAAAACTTGGAAAGAATAGAGAAGAACTCGGTGAGGGAGACGGTGGAGGAAGAGCCGCTTAGCCCATGCTCACGGTTGTTCAATTCGCCGGATTTTAATTGTGCGATTATCGTCACTATGGGATGCAAAGTCAAAGGTAACCCATCTGCCATCATCGACGGCCTTAAACACACCCTCGTTAATCACCCTCGCTTCTCCAGCATTTTAGTAAGTCTAACACATATGTATAGTACTTATATGAACACCAATATATATTTCATTATTGTGAGAAAAAGATTTCACTACACACACGCGGACATAGAAAAAGATTCCACTATTGTGTATGTACACACTATTAGGGACATAAGGGATCTTTAGTAATTTATAAGTGATATGGGCACTCCACTTATCACCAATTGGTTTTAGGTTGGAAGCCCATAGAACTTAATATGGTATCAGAGCCCGATCCATACAGTCCAACCCGATCCGACCCAAAATTGGTCCAATCATCGACAAATCAGGCCCAAATTGGTGCCGTCGATCCAAACCCGAGCATTCCGAGATTAATGGCCAAACGACCATTATCTCGAGAGGGCGTATTAGGGACATAAGGGATCTTTAGTAATATATAAGTGATATGGGCCATTCCACTTATCACCAATTGGTTTTAGGTTGAAAGCCCATAGAACTTAATACACACAGGCGCACATAGAAAAATATTTCACAATTACGTAAAATCATGGGTTTATTTATATATGAAAATCATGGGTTTTATTTGTATATGATCATCTTTTCCTTTTTTTGAGTACCAATTTAGCAGATGAACAGTGGGAGGAAAGGAAAACCGAGTTGGGTTCGGACAAAAGTTAGAGTAGAAGAGCATGTGATTGTTCCTGACATAGATCCCGACATTGAAACTCCTGATCAGTATCTTGAAGACTATATCTCTAAGTTAACGACCGTTCCTATGGATATGTCTAAACCATTATGGGAAATTCACGTACTCTGCCTCAAAACATCAAACGCTGAATCCATTGGCATTCTCAAGATCCATCATTCTTTGGGTGATGGAATGTCTCTCATGTCTCTTTTCCTCGCTTGCACCCGCAAAACATCAGACCCTGAGGCTCTGCCTACTGTTTCAGTTCAGAAAAAACAATTTGGACCGACCTGCTACAGAGGTTTTTGCAACAAGATTTGGTGGTTATTTGTAGGGCTTTGGTTCATCCTAAGATTGGTCTTCAACACTTTTGTTGATGTCTTAATGTTTGCTCTAACAATATGTTTCTTGAGGGATACGGAGACTCCTCTCTTGGCGAAACCCGGTAGTGAACTTAAACCTAAGAGGTTCGTCCACCGGATTGTCAGTTTCGACGATGTTAAGCTGGTGAAAAACGCAATGAACGTAGTAGATTTTTTTGTTACGTCCCACTTAAAAAAAAAATATATATTGAATTATGTATATTCGCTGACAATTTTAGCTTTTAATCTATTTTGTTAGACGGTAAACGATGTTCTTCTAGGAGTAACGCAAGCCGGACTTTCGCGGTATCTTAGTCGGAGATATGGTAAAAATTGCCTTTTTTACATGATTGTACTGTTGTACATAGTAATATAATGTAGTGTTCGCACTCATCTAAAGAAGCTCTTGTCATCTCTTTTAAAATAGATCAAGAAGCAACACCGAAATCAAAAGAGTCGATGAGGAGAATCCTCATGTAACACCGTTGTCTTATATCGCCCCTAGTGTTTTTGGCCACCCACATGTAAGCCTTGTTCCGAAACTCGCTAGACGCTGTCCGTGCGGCTAACCCGGGCCTAGCGAGTTGAGGAAAAATCGGGGATTAAGCGGCATATACGCGGGGTGGAATTTCTGACATTTTTATATATTTTGTGTATATATATTACATTGTTTAGATGAATACATAAGTTCCTTGTAGTCTAGTGGTCGCACGCTGGAGTGTTGACTCCGTTATCCCTGGTTCGATTCCTCGCGTAGCCTAATTTTGGTCAATTTTAATAAAAAGCATTAATGAAGGGTATAAACGTCATTTCCCAGTCATCTTCTTCATGTTGTACTCACGAACTAGACCCTAACAATGGTGGCGGCTGCTCTTTTTTTTCGTTTTTCATCAGTTTTTTTCGTTTTCCTGTGCGTTTATATCAACTATTGAGAAATCTACTTAATAATACTCGATTTTTGAAGTTTAGATGAACGAAAATTGAGTTTCTTTAAGGTGGCCGATTTTCCATCCGCATACCTCAAAATCGCGGCGGCCAGAGGCCGATTTGCGGTTTTCCGGCGAGTAAACGGCTCTGGGCGCCGCGTTTTAGAACAGGGCATGTAAGTGTGTACTTATATACACAATTCATGGTATATGTGTGAAATTATCTTGTTAGCTAATTATATGTTTTTGTATGTGTGTGAAGGCTCCTAGGCCATGTACATCCATGAATCTTAAGGTGGGGTTCTTAAAAAAAATTTTAATTTTTTTTTCTGGAAAGTAAAAAAAAAAAATCAAAAAAAAAGAACGAATAGAATGTCGCCACATGACATGAATAGTGCAAGGACCGATTCTTAGCTAAGGATTTTTGGAGCTGGAGTTCTTAACTATTGTGGTGGGCCCCACAATATTTTATAATTTTTTCTTAAGAACCCCACCCTAAGAACCATGGATGGGGATGCTCTTACTCTACATTTCCAAAGTTATGGAAACAAGGTCATAATATCAGTAAGAGCATCCCCATCCATGAACCCCATGGGGGTTCTTAAAAAAAATTTTTTTTTTTTTTTTGGGAAAAGTGTAAAAAAAAAAAAATCGAAAAAAAAAAATAGACGAATGGCAATCTGCCACGTGTCATGAACAGTGTAAGAACCGATTCTTAAATAAAGATTTTTAGAACCCGGTTCTTAACTATTCACGTGGGATCCACAATATTTTAATAATTTTTTTAAGAAACCCACCCTAAAAAACTACAATGGGGATGCTCTAACAGCTGATCCAACGGTCATTCCTGACCCTCACAAGATGTGTGATGATTTGGTGGAGTCTCTCAAGTTAATCAAATCCTCTGTCCTAGAAAGAGGGTTATATGAGATGAAGGTTTAATGAAAGCTCTTCTGTTGTGCCATAATATCACATTGGTTTCTTAATATGTACTACCCCTCATTGGTACACTTAATGAATTCCTTACTAAGCTATAGCAACAAAATATATCAATATAAAAATTTGTAAGATATCAAGTCTATACTATCAGATTATCGACTATATGATTTAAGTACTTTAATTTAGCTCGGAGGAGGTTATCAACTTAATATATGCTAAATCAGATCGATCTTATAGAAAATATATATACTTTCATCTCATCCAATATGAAATAAGATGTGAAAAGAAATTATAATATTAGATACTGAAAGAAGAGCATTTATTTCCATCAAACAAATTAAAAACTACTTAAATTACACATATTATTCACCCTTAATGATACATGTTCGTTAACAAGTAACCCTTTTTCTAAAAGAGGGACTTTTATAGATTTCAAAGAGTCTTCCATTTCATCACATAGCTTGTGAGGATCTGGTATGATTGTAGGGTCAACCGCTATCGAGATTACCATCTTATCCGCATAACTTTGGAAATGAATCATCAATGCCTATCAACAAACTCAAGCCAAATTATAAAGAATAAAATGGTTGGAGTTAATTCATTAATATTGAATAGTTCTTTGGCTCTTTACATACTTGTGCGTGTCCATAGACGCTAGGAGCGATATACGCGATCGGATGGCCATGGAAACTGATTTCCTCGGTTGGGCCATTGACGTTTGAAATGAATGTCGTTGTCCTTAATAATAATCGTTTGAACAATGCTGCTCCTATCTACAAAAACAAGAGTCTTATATAATAAGCCCCTTCCCCCCAGCAGATAAAAAGAAAAATAATTCGAGTAATCATTTTATATACCTTTGAACCAAACACATTCATAATGAACCTAATAATCGAATAAAGTATAGGAGCATGAAGAGAGTTCTTCATTTGATCCATCGTCAATTTAGCTTTCGATAGATAAACCAATCGATAATGGTAAAACAACTATGTTGATATGGTTTCCCCATCTGCATTTTGAATCTTTTGCCATCATATCTGCCAATGGCTTCATTCATAATTGCCTTGTGTCACAATAAATTTATTTTTTTTCTCCCAAAAGAGTTTAAACGAGGGCGTATTTTAAAGGTGTATTTTTCTAACCTGGATTCCAATTTCCGACCTTAGGTTTACCATAACACCAGCACGAACTCGTATATCACATGGAATATTATTTAGAAGCCGTACTGTTGATGTTCCACCATCCTCATTCTTCTTGTCTTTTATTAGGACATGAAGCAACACATAAATGTAAAAACATTAGACATATATAAATCACATGAATATATGTTTTTATTGTAACTCAATGTTTACCATGTGCTCCGTTTAGATAGCGCGAGAGAGCAGCTTGTGTAACTCCAAGTAAACATCATTGATAGTCTACAAGAGAATTAAACACCTACATTTCTTTGTGAAAATTTTCTTTAAGAAATCGTATTAAATACCAAACCGAAAATATTTCAAACATACCATGTCCATGACGTTCTTTACAAGTCTGATGTCATCCAAAGAAACAATTCGATGAGAAAATCTCTTCGGATTGCTTTCGGCTTCCGCACCACCTTTTAGAGACGTCTTTGTATCCTTCAAAAACAACACTGTAGCCAAGAGTAGCAAAAGATCTACTATGGTATTCCAAATCAATATCACTGTAGCATAAATGGCGACCATCGACCTTAAGAACCATCTTGTGTTCCCTGATACCTTTTTTTTTTTTTGGTCAAAGGTTTTTTTTATATAAGCTCAATCTCCATAAAAAAAGTAAATGTTCTCAAACAACATCGCCATCCCGGCATAAAACGCGAAAACTGCATAAAAAGCGAAAACTACAATAGAATAAGCATACAAACATATATGGATAATGACAACATAGCACTTAAACAAGTAAAAGTCTTGGAGAAGTCTTCGGATCTCTTCGACAATGAGGTTGTTAAGTAAGATGGAGTCTTGGGTACTGGATCGAACACCCGAGATTGGAACAGCATCAAGTGCACAATTTCCTATCTCCAGAATGGCTACAGAGGCGATTAAACACCTATCAAATGAGCCTTTGATGACATCCGTTGCAACACAACCATTTAAAACAAATGGTGAGTACAAGGGAATAACGAACTCCATAAAGGAGCCAAAATCCTCATAAAGAGGTAGAGTAACAAAATCCTCATAAAGAGGCAAGGAATCCTCATAAAGAGACAAGGGATCCTCATAAAGAGGCAAGGTCACATGATCCTCATAAAGAGGTAATGTAACAAGATCTTTATAAAGAGGTAAAAGGGATGACATTAGTTTAAGCCTAAACAGAGTGAATCTCGCACTAGGACATAAACCAGTCAAACGCCAAGCAACACCATAAACCAACAAGATCGAACCTGAAAATGAAACAAGGAGATCATGATTGGCAAGAGCAATGGAGGCAGATATGCAGGCAGTAACTGTAGACATGTATCCAACAATGGAGAGGGTCAAGACTGCAGAGCCATAGGACCAAGAGACAATAGGATGATGCGAAGAGTTGATAAAATCAGGCGGGTCGGGGGCTACTGGCGGCCTCGGAGGAAAAATCACTGATAGACAACACCAAACTCGGAAAGAGCAACTCACATGGAGGTATGGACTTAACATAAGGGAATATTCAAAAGTCCGACAGAGAGGTCGGTAAATCAATGGTTTCTCTGAGCAAAACCAAAGCCAAAATCTGCACAATGCAGCAAAGGGTCGCCTACTAGCAGAAGCAATCAAACCGGAGACCAAGCAACAACTTTCAAGGATGAGAATATCAAAGACTGAAAGTTCATGATCTTTCCAAAACCAGAGCGTGATACTCTTTTGAACCAAAGGCAGATTCTTCACCGTCCACGGCAGTGACTCAAGCCCGAGAAACTGGTCTGGGGATAAAGACCGCAGAGGAGATATAACTTCTAGGAGCAGCGACGGAGTGAGAGACCTAACCATTTGTGATGGCTGCGAGGTCTGAAGCGACGGCAGAGACCGGTCCGAGAGATGGAATAGTGGACGAAGAAAATCCGACACTGATATTTGCTTTACAGATATAGAGCCCAAACCCACGACCCTCCCAAACGGAGTAGGAAAAGAAATCGGTGAAGATGAGAGGCACGGCAAAGCACAGCTAGTCTGGATCTGCGGAGGAGCGAGCAGCTGAGGGTGGAGGCGACAGATCTGCGCCCCTAGCATAGGCGTGGGAGAGACTAGCGCACGGGCAGAGGCGAGCAGCGTAGGAGGAGGTGCGAGCAAAGCATCGAGCGGCGGAGGAGCTAGCAAAACCACGAGCGATGCGAGCCAGGCAGGAGGCGAGATGAGCAGAGGAGACGCGAACCAGGGCGCAGCCGCGAGCAGAGAGAGAGAGACCGGAGGATGCGCGAGGCGGAGAGAGCAGGAGGTCCGGCGGGTTGGGAGGCTCTGGTGGCTCGGGACTCGGTTGGGCAGCAGCATGGACCATGGACCTTTTCACGTCGTTTTAGGATAGGAATAGTAGGAAACGCTTCATGGTCTGATGTTTTTCTGGTACACGCCATGATGAGAGACATACGGGACATTCCATCTCCCAACGAATGGTGAGACCTTATGACACCGACCGCTTCTGCATCAGATGTTTTGACGTTGAGGATGTGGATATCCCACAAGGGTTTTGATCTATTAAGAGGATGGGTTGTGAGACGTGAAATGTAGTCCTCTACGAATTTGTCTCCTTCGTCACCAATCTCGTCAGGGTCAATGTCTGGTACGAATACATGATCTTCTACATTGACTTCGGTCTTGATCCATCTTGCACCATCATCAGACTGTGAAGAATTATTAGGGGACGAAACGTTTAAAACGCACACTAGTTAACATGCAGTGATTATATTTGAAAAATGGACAGTAACATTCTAGAGGGAAATATATGTTTTTATCTGTTATATCGAAAACAAAAGAAGCAGAGGTGACACATGAACCATAGCAAAACAGAACATATCAAGGGTTACCAGTTTGCTGGAGATACGAGGATGCTTGGAAACGTTTTGCTTCAAATCATCAAGAATTACATCAGGATTAATCTTTTTTATTTGAATCCGATGATGATGACGGTGCAGTAGTCGGTGCCGGTCGATTGAAAAATACGTGCCATCGGGCTGAGCGGCTCCTCCTCCGTCATTCTCCTTTTCTTCTTCTCCTATACTTATCTTCAATGTTTGTTTATCCCTCATATTTCAAAGTGACGCATATTGAAATTTATAAGTGACCATTGCATTTAATAAATATAAATCGGGTTTTGAAATAATATTTGGCTATCCACTTTGATATAGTAGATAGATTAATAGTTATCTCTTGTGTTTTTTTTTTTTTTTGGTAAAAAGTTATCTCTTGTGTTTTTCTCACGATATTATATATCCATGAATTCCATTGAGGAGGTGTGTTTTATAAGTGACATCTTTAGAGAAGTTATGCGTATGTTAACTCAAACGAAAGAGGAAACGTACAAGGATGCAAATAAAAGTTCCTTAATTAATACAGGATACAACTTGAACGATGTATTAACAAAGGTCTGAAAACATGCGTACTCTTGGTTTAACATGCAGGATATGAGCGTAATCCGATATATAGAATTGTATTTCTTTGTTAAATTTAATTATAGTTTATATTTAAATTTTAAATTAAAAGTACAATTACAAGGCTACGATCTAAAGATTATACAATTTTAATAAAAGTTAGTTTTGAGGAAGATAGCGACATGAAGCATGCACTTAGGCAAAGACAAAGTTTGAAGATAGTTAAAAAAAAAGCAAACAAGTCTAGACTAAGAACTTTGGAAACTTGGAGGAATGAGAGGAAGAAACAAAAAATAAGTCTCAGCTCCAGATAATTATAATATAGAGAGAAAGAATTTAAGATGTATCAAGGATTAAATAAAGATAATTTGAGATGCTTTTCTAAGAGTAACTTAAACTGGGTATTCGAGTATCAGTTTGGGCTAAGTTTATTTGTTTATTTTTTGGGTTTCTGATAATTCTAATATAGAGATTAAAAAAACTGTTCGGATATTTATGAAATTTGGATCGGTTCCATTTTGGTATTTCTGATTTTTGGTTCAGGTAGTAAAGCTGTGAAACTACTAACAAAAAAATCTGGATTTGGCTGGTTGTGTTAACATTCAGTTTATTCAGGTAATTAGGTTAATTTGTTTTTGTAAGTCATTTAAAATATTAGATAATTTGGGTAATTTTGAGTAAATTATGTAATTTAGGGTAATGATAGATAATTTTGGGTAATATCATGTTAATTTTGACTATTTTTGGACTAAATATTACTAATATTTTGGATTTATAATTTGAAGATTTTGGTTATTTCAAATCTAAATATTATTAATATTTTGAATATATATTATATTTCAGATATATAAAATATACATGTTAGTTTGGCATTGGTTCGGATATGGGTCACTTGGTCGATTCGATACGAAGCACTTGGGTGATTTATACGATTCTACCTAATACATTTTGTTTGTGTACTAGTTGATAGCGGGGCTTTTCGGTTTCAAACTCTTATCAACTCTTCAAACCTATATATATATATATATGTGTCGATGTAGCATATGAGGTATCAATCTAAAGAGGTAAGAAGAAAAACTCACTAGATATGCAAAGAATTATTTAATCTAAGTAAAATCTAGAAAAGAGGATTTATCTAACAATCCTACCCAAAAAAAAAAAAAAAAACTAGAAAGTGCAAACAAGAAAATACAACAAAGTCAACTAAAAGTCAACCGGCAAAAATAAAATGACAAAGCTGAAAAAGGATAAAATATGGGTGTTAGAATGAGGTCAATGACTTTGAATGATCAAGGGGCAATCTAGAATGCCTCAATCAATCACACAATGTCAATCATGGCTTAATGACTCTAATTCTAGCTAATCATGTTCTCATGCTCATAACCCTAGATTAATCATGCAATCATTTATTTATCAATTTTAAATAATAAGAATACCATGCAAGGAGACCAATAAAATATAATTTAGCAAAGTTAACTCTTAGACTAAGAACACTAATCATTATATTAATCTAATTTCTTGCCACTTAACCTTTACATTTAATCATTAATCAAGATAAAATTCCCATCTGTGATTAAGAGATAAATAAACAATGCAAACAAGTTATCAATACCAATTACCACCTTAGACATTAAAATCCTCTACAAAGGTTCATTAAGGCTATTCATCATACACTTTAATTGCATGAAAAATCCTAAGATCTAAATCCATAATTCCTTGGGAATCTAGCTTTGAGTACACCAAATTAGAGAAGGATCATGTAATATTAAAAACTTAGCATCAAGAATCAACCATAATCACATCCTAATCAACCTCATCCACAAGACCCAAAGACTCTACTCTCTAATCACCATGTTCTTCACAAAATCCAAAAAAAAATAGTTAAGAATCGGGATTAGGAAGATAACAGAAGAAGATATTAACAATAAATTAAGAAGTACTTGATTAAAAATAAAATTTTGATTACATAACCTTAAAAATAGCAAAGTAAAAACTTAAAGAGAAAGCAAAATTAGGCTTAGGGCCCACACATCCATGTTCTAGTGGTATTTGGTTTGGGAATGTGCTAAGACCACTTCCCCTCAGTTCAAGTCCTACTAGAAACAAAAATCATGGATGTGTGGAAAGTTTGGGCTTGGGCCCAGTTTGGCCCAGGCAATTTACCTGATAATCCGGTAACAGGTCATCAGGCTATCTCCTACCATTAGTCGGAAAGCATTTCAAACTCGGGATAGCCAATCATCTTTGTAGCACTTCAGTGCATTTCTATCGAGACTGACCAGATCAGCTGATAGGATATATAAAAAAACTAGGCTTAGGTAACTTAGGGTTAATTTTTCCCTTAAAGAGTATTTGTATTGTAGATCTTCGAAGGGTGGCATCAGGCACATCAACCTGATGGATCTGAGGCCAAGGCATGACATCGGGTAGCCTAGGTCGATGCTTTCTTGTCGAGGATCTTCCCGGTTCAATCTTGGTCGAAACTGAGCCGCGAATTGTGTTGAGATACGTCTTGTAAATCGAACATAACTTCTCCAATACAGCTTTGAACGCTTCCAAACCACCTCCATTGGAAATATAATATAGTTTATCACATCTTTCATTTGAAGTCTAAAATTTAAATATAAATGTAAGGGTTTCATATGACTAAATCTTTCGAACTCATCAGTTTGATCTTTTATCACCATTTTTTTAATCACTCATTTGCCTCCAAATTCCTCTCATGGTTCAAGGCTCAAATCCAAACATCAATAACTCTTCAAAACATCTACAAAGATTCACAAAAGGATAAAAACATGCAAACTCTAATATAGATACACTAAATGGTCAAACGAATGATTTCCAAAAAAAAATCTAAAAGTGGATGCAAAAAGCAAAAATAACTATGCAAATGATCATGCAAAAAGTGCTAAAATATGAACTCATTACTAGTTTCATTTGTGGCATTAGTGGCATTTGTGGATGGTACTCTAAAATATGAACTCATTACTAGTTTCCCAAAAAATCCCTTCTTCATTTTCAGATGGTTATAGATCTGCATTGATTTTTATTGACGTAAAAGTTTAAATTCATCTTTATTCACTATTTAAGGATTGGGGGGGGGGGGGGGGGGGGGGAGGGGAGAAGGCAATGAAGGTGTAATACCAGACTTGGATCTTTGTATACTTATTTGTTTGGATGGGTTCATATTGGCGTCTTTATTTCTATTATCCATTCTCGATAACATGGTAAGTGATGTGACTTCACCGATTCAACTAGTAGATAATGTGACATTCAATCCTTAACTGATTTCGAATATGATGGAAGTGTGGCTACACCATCAAAACTCTAAGAATTAAGGTCAAGAGCCTCATTCATAGGTAGCCTCATCCAAAAAACACTTAGGCCATTATAGTGCATATTTAAATATTTATAATCGGTTTAGCCATAATTAATAAATAAACCAATAATTCACCACATTGTTACGCATGACACTATAATTAATCTAAAAAATAATATGTATCGTCAAACAACTGATATCTTCTTATTTTATCAGGTTTTAGTTGTTTCCTTTTAGTTTTATATACTCTATTTAGTTTTTGTTCAGATGCATTTTGTATAGCATTAATTCTTTTCTGGTGTAGGATGACTATTTAAATAATTTAAAAGTACTTGAGTTGATTGGAGTGAAGAACAAAGGTGAAAAGCGAGCAAGGTGACCCCAGCGGTTTATCCCACAGTTTGGAGGATACCGCGATGATCTGAGAGGGTCGTGATTTGTGCAGCAACCGCTGTAATTACTTCCTACTGTTGTAATTAATTGCGACCCACCTCCAGCCAATGGCAGTGATATATCATGATTTTTCAGGTTTTTAATTATGATATATGTATATATAGAATCTTTTACCTGGTATTTCAAGTCTATCGAGTTTTTTACAGATTAGCACGGAAATGAAGCGAAGTTATGAGTTTTGGATCTTTCCTTGAGCATTTTTTAAGAAGTCAAATTCGGAGCCGTTCACAGACACTAGTTTTGCCCAGTGGTGTCGGTCGACACCAACCCCGGCCCAGACTTATGCGCGAGATAAAGTCAACTTTTGGTGAACTGCAAAAGAGCCAATAAGTTTCACTATATGTAATTAAGCCCTTGAATGTGTTTTAGACTGTTAATTAGGTTTTAGAGAGTTTTCATCTCTTATCTTTTGTTCTTGCTTTGGATTGAGAGATATTGAGAGCTTGGGGCTTATATGCTACTCCGTACTCCTTGAGAGAAGATTTCAAATCTCTTTTCTATATCTATTCAGTCTTTTGTTTTCTATTCAATATGTTTTGCCTGACAATCAATATGTCTGAGTAGTTTACGTTGTTAGATTTATGGATTCTCGTTAGGGATTTCATGCTCTGTTAGGATATATGGTTAATTAGGATTCACCATCATTATGTTCTTCACCTAAGTTAATCTTAAAGTTAATTCTGTATTGGTCACCTAAAACTTAGATCTTAGGTTAATTAATTGGCACGAGAGTGTGATTAATAATCTGAAAAGAATTTAGAGTGAGCAATTTAGCTAATTGCAAAAAGATTTTGTTTAGGTAGATTGTGGACGGAAGAACTTGAATTTAATTCTTGTTTAGAACTCTAATATTGAAAAGATATTTGAATCATTAGGTTGATAAACATAGAAAGTAAATGCAGTGAGATTTGAATTGTTTTATATTTGTGTTTCTAGTTCATGAACTTGTGCTTAATCTGAATTCTGATATCGGTGTCTAACTATGTATGATTTCTTGAGATTTTCCCTAAGTCTAGAGCTTTCTCCCATCGAATCTATACTTTTATTTACTCGCATTGTTTACTTCTTTCCACCATTTTCACTGCTTAGCATTGATTAAAAACGAGAGTTTATTGATAATATGCGGTTCTTTTTCTGATACCCTAAATATTATAACTACATTACTGTACACCTACAGTAGAATATTAGGGATTAAACTTTGAACCTATCAATTTTTTGCCGCTGTTGCCATGGGCCTCTATATTTATCAATAGATTCTAGTTCTAAGTTTTTACTAAGCTTTTATTTTTGTTACTTACATCTTTCTACCTTGTTTGTCTTTGCAGGAACTTACAACCAGAATACTCAGTGTTGACCGACACCCTATAAGCATCGATCAACACCGAGATCGATATCAGATACAGAGTTTTGTGTATGGATATTCGTGCAATCATGAGAAACCCAGAAAAAGAGATTTTGAATCTTCAGAATCATGAGCTTGATATGTTAGAGAGGATGAACCGGAAAGCGAAGAACCCATAGAAAATGCATCAACCCGTGATTGTTATTACGGATGAGAATGGTGTTCTTTGTGATTGTTAGGGTCAAGCGTACAACGATCATGGACAGAGGTTGGACGGTGCAGGAAACATTATCCATGCACTTGTCATTGAATCCGTTGCGGACGCAAGACTTAATCAACATGTGGGTGGTGAGGTGCAAGTTATTGTGCAAGCTGCTGCGCAAGTTGTTGATGCGCAAGAAGGGAGGGCTTTTGGAATTACAACAGGCCTGATGAGTTCTATGCGAACTAGTATGAAGTATGACAGAGTCAACTATGACTATCTCTTCTGAAAGTTTTTCTCACACTCTCTAGTGGGGATGTTGCGTACTGGCTAAAGCCGTTGCCAACATGTTCTCTGATAAATTGGAATGATACTAAGAGGGCATTCTTTAGGAACTTTTATTATGACGTGCGATCAGATTCTCTCAGGAACCACATTTACCAGTTCAACTAGGGTCCTACTGAAGCCTTTAAGGCGGGTTGGGAGTGCTTTAGAGCATACCAACGGAACTGCCCACACTATGGTTTCTCAAAAGTATAGCTAATGGAATATTCTTTAGAGGTGTGGATGGGAGGTATCAGATGGCTTTAGATGCTAATAGCAATGAAAACTTCAAAACAAGGTCTTCTAAGCAAGCAAGTGATCTTATTGAGAACTTGGCGTATAGAAATAGCACCAAGAATGCTTACTTTGAGAGGCAACAAAGTGCATGAAGCATAGATGTGTTTCAGTTTGCTGAGAAAAAGAATAAGATGGATTCTAGGCACATATTCTAATGTACAAGAAGCAAGTTCAGTTTGTTGCAGAAGTTAAGACCTATGAACCAGTTTAAGAGTGAGAGGAAGAAGATGTCAACTACATTGGAGGAACTGGTTTTCAGGGTCAGAAGGTTTGGAAATGAACAGGGAAACAAGACCTACACTGGTAATAGTCAGAAGAGTGCTTTTAGAAGTCAAAACTCTTCTGGCTTCGTTCAGAAACTTGCGTTTCACAAGTCATTCCAGTAGAACAATTCATTTACAAGAACTTATGGAGCTTCTTCTTACCAAACACCTCTTGCACCAACTCATGAGAGCAGATTGGAAGCTATGATGGAGAAGGTTCTTGAGGGACAACAGAAAACTACTGTGGATATCAAAAGGAAAATAGACGCCCTATATGCTCATATGAATGGGAAGTTTGTGGCATTGAATACCCATGTGAAGCAGTTGGATACTCAAGTTTCTCAAAATGCTGGAGCTATCAAGAGGCAAGATGGATTTCTTCCTGGAATGACTGATGATAATCCTAAAAATCAGTGTAATGTCATTATGTTGAGGAGTGTACAGAGCTGCAAATTGTTCCGAAAACGAGGTTAAGTTCTGCAGAACTCCTGGAGTTAGAAGAATTGGAAGAAGAGGATTTTGCTGATACATATACAGTTTCGGTCGACACTCCCATTGGGTGTCGGTCGACGTAAGTTGTAGAGACAGATTCTTCGAGTTTCGAGCATGGACAGTGTTGACCAAATACCACTTCGGTTTTGATCGACCCCATGGACATACAAAGCCTGCTGCTCTAAAATCGTAGGCTAATGCTGATGAGAAGGGTTTAGATCCAAGATACCTTTCCCAAGGAACCCCATGAAGTCTAAATTCAAGCGTTATGAAGCTAATTACAAAGCTTTGTTGATTAAGATCACTCTTCTAGTGTCTTTAATGGATGCTATCAAGACTACTCTGATTGTCAAGAGATGCTTCAAACAGATGTTGACTTATGATATGGGTGATGAAGAATGTGTGATGATGATAAGTGAAGTCTGTAGTGCTATCATCAAGAACAGAATTCTAGAGAAACTGAATGACCCATGAAGCTTTGTCTTGGACTGCTCTATCTTCAGAGATAGTTTTGATAGATCTTTATGTGATCTGGGACCGAGCGTCAATATAATGCCTTATTCAGTTGCATTAAAGATGGGAATGACTGATTTTGCACATACTAGGATCTCTCTGATTCTAGTTGATCGTTTCATCAAAAATCCTAAGGTGTTATTAGAGGATGTACCAGTGAAAATTGGTGGTTGAGTGATACCCACAGACTTTGTGGTTCTGCAGTACAATGACGAGCCTAAGGATCCTCTCATCTTGGGAATACTATTCTTGGCTACAGCTGGTGTTATCATTGATGTGAAAGCAAGGGAAGATATATTTGAATGTGGGTGATCTGATAATGAATTTTGACATAGAAAAGCTGATGAGACAGCCCAAAATCGATGAACAAACCTTATGTATGGATATATTGGACAATCTTGCTAGATAAATCTTCCATGAGATGCATCATGCAGATCCTTCGGAGCGAGCATTGATGGCATCTGCACAAAATTGTTGGAAGTTTCGGTTGATCCTGATTCAATTCTCATATTGATATCAACCTAAACATGCATCAGATCTAGGTGTTCTTATTTAGAAACATTATGATCTCACCTTTTACCTGTTTGTTGCAGCGGAATTGATGAACAGGTCAGAGATCAGGGAGATACACCAAGGGATGAATCCTCCAAAGGCTCACACACGCAATCACCGGAAACTGGCTGCTAGACCACGAGGAGATGGGGCGCAGAGAGAGGAGAGAAATCGCGGCTAGGATTAGGGTTGGGAGGAAGAGAGTTGGCTTTTAGTCATTAAAAGCCTTCTCTTTCCCTTTTGGGCTTTTGGGCCCAATCTGATTAAATCCCATTTAATCAGACCCATTAATCTTTCTCTCTTAGTACGACAAATGCCTAGCACTTTTGTCGTACTTCTGCTAAGCCGTTCCTACTTTATTTCCTGCTAGCTTAAGCGTGTGACCCATATGGGATCATACAATAAAGGCAATAAGTCCAAGACTTATAGATCATGAGCGGACTCTAGCAAGCCATCATGACCCCCAGTATTGTATGACTTATGTCTGATCACTGACATACTCTTACGTTATAGAGACAGTACAGAGATTGCTGGACACAATTCCAACAATCTCCCACTTGAACTGGAATCTCTGTATTCATAATCCCTTTCGTCTCAATATCTCGATTAGTCATAAGGCAAGATTAGTGTCATCCTTATAAAGCCTAATCTTGTTCATCGGACTCTGATTTGATACTGACAATCCAAACGACTCGGGAAAGTCCGTTTGAGCATGGCCATGCGTTTTCCAGTATTCAAATCTCCGATTGGCCTAGAGATATTCACTCCATTTATATTGGAGGGACAAATCCCATCTTGTTCCATCACTGTAAACTACTCATTTCATGATGTACCCAAACAATGTCCTTATAGCTATCGCAGAACGATAGCGTTAGACAATGATCAAAGTGCATCAGTCCATATGCAGTCACATGCATGCGAACTCAGGTCTAAGGACTATACTCTATAGTCGTAGTAAGAATCTCTTATGACACAGATATAAATATCCTGAAGAGTTCTTATTAGCGGGTCTTGTCCGGTCGTATGTTCCCAACATACACCTATGTACTGACTTTGATGCCGAGCATCTATGACACACTGAGACTTTGTCATAAGTCACGTACTAATCCAGTCTCACACGGTTGTTGGTGTTCCAATTTCAACAACCTTCGACTAGGGACAGGATGATATAAAACATTTATCAAATATAGGATCTCATGATCAAGCTAAATGACTTCGATGACTCAAGATCAAATCATTTACTTCGATGACCTATAAAATGGTTCATATCATTTTGGAACGATTATTTCATCACAGTTAAAATAATCTTGAAATAATAATTTCATTAAAACATAAAATAATGTTTTACAAGAACATATCAAATAACTAAAATAAAGCTCACAAAACTCCCACTCAAATTTAGATTACATTTCAATGTTTCTAATGCCTACAGCTTCAGTCAGGAACTCGAGCTTAGGCCTTGGGAGTGGCTTTGTCAACGGATCAGCGACATTATCATCTGTCGGAACTCGGCTGATCTTGACTTCCTTTCTATTAATGATGTCACGTATCAAGTGATATCTTCTTTGAACATGCTTGGATTTCTGGTGTGATCTTGGTTCCTTTGCCTGAGCTATAGCACCATTGTTGTCACAAAACAGTGCCAGAGGCTCAGCCGCATCTGGTATCACACCTAGTTCCATAATGAACTTTCGTATCCAAACAGCTTCCTTCGCTGCTTCCGAGGCGGCGATATATTCAGCTTCTGTAGTGGAATCAGCAACGGTGTCCTGCTTGGAGCTTCTCCAACTTACTGCACCGCCATTCAGACAAAAGACATAACCGGACTGTGACCGGAAATCATCTGTGTCTGTCTGGAAACTTGCGTCCGTGAATCCACTGACTTTAAGCACATCACTTCCACCGTACACCAAGAATTTATCCTTAGTATGTCTTAGATACTTCAAGATATTCTTTACGGCAATCCAATGGTTTTCACCTGGATTTGACTGGTATCTACTCGTCATGCTCAATGCGTAAGCAACATCAGGACGAGTACAGATCATGGCATACATGACAGATCCTATTGCAGATGCATAAGGAATATTCTTCATGCGCTCAAGCTCAGCAGCCGACGTAGGGCTCTGCTTCTTGCTTAGCGTTGTGCCATGTACCATTGGCGTGAAGCCCTTCTTGGAATCTTTCATGCTGAATCTTTGTAGGACTTTGTCAATGTATGAGTCTTGACACAAGCCTATCAGCCTCTTAGGTCTATCCCGATAGATCCTAATTCCAAGAACGTATGCGGCTTCACCCATGTCTTTCATGGAAAAACAACTTCCAAGCCAGTCCTTTACAGACTTCAGCATTGGAACGTCGTTTCCGAGAAGCAGTATGTCATCGACATACAGAATAAGAAATACAATTTTGCTCCCACTAGATTTCTTATACACGCATTGTTCTTCTTCGTTTCTGATGAAGTCAAATTGCTTGATCGCTTCATCAAAACGAAGATTCCAGCTCCTCGATGCTTGCTTCAATCCATAAATGGATTTATGAAGCTTGCATACTTTCCCAGCATTCTTTGGATCTATGTAACCGTCAGGTTGCGTCATATACACATCCTCTTCCAGAATACCATTCAGGAAGGCGGTTTTCACGTCCATCTGCCAAATTTCATAATCATGAAAAGCTGCAGTCGCTAGTAGAATCCGAATAGATTTCATCATAGCCACCGGTGAATAGGTTTCATCGTAGTCCACACCGTGAACTTGTCTGAAACCTTTTGCCACCAACCTGGCTTTATAAATCTGGACATTTCCATCCACGTCAATCTTCTTCTTGAAGATCCATTTGCACTCGATGGCTTTTACACCAACGGGTAAGTCAACCAACGAAAATACTTGGTTGACCGACATGGAGTCCATTTCGGAATCAGTGGCCTTGCGCCACTTAGAGGAATCTGGGCCCATCATGGCTTGATTGAAGTTCGATGGTTCATCACCATCAATGATCAAAAGATCATGACAGTCAGTCACGAGGAATCCCTGATATCTCTCGGGTTCGTGACGGATCCTCCCGGATCTTCGAACTTCAGGTACTACAGGTTCAGGCTCTACAATTTCTTGTAGATCCTCCTGCTGCTTTTCCTCATTAGGTTGAGCAGTATCCTGTTCATCTTGAATTTCTTCAAGCAGTACCTTACTCCCACTGTCTTTCTTAGAGAGAAACTTTCTCTCAAGAAAGTTACAATCCCGGGCAACAAAGATCTTGTTCTCGGAACGTAGATAGAAGTAATAAGCCTTGGTTTCCCGTGGATAACCAATGAAGTAGCATTTATCAGATTTTGGTGTAAGCTTATCTGAGATTAATCTCTTTACATAGGCTTCACAACCCCAAATTCTTAGATAAGACAGCACTGGAGCCACTCCAGTCCATAATTCATATGGTGTCTTTGCTACTGCTTTTGATGGCGCTCTGTTTAGAGTGAACACTGCTGTTAGCAGAGCATATCCCCAAAGGGATATTGGAAGGTCTGTGTGACTCATCATAGATCGAACCATATCCAATAAGGTCCGATTTCTCCTCTCAGACACACCATTCCATTGAGGTGTTCCAGGAGGAGTGAGTTGGGATACGATCCCACACTCTCTCAGATGATCACTGAATTCTTGGCTTAAGTATTCTCCTCCTCGGTCGGACCGAAGAGCCTTAATGCTTTTGCCAAGTTGGTTCTGTACTTCATTTTGGAATTCTCTGAACTTCTCAAAAGATTCAGACTTATGTTTCATCAAATAAACATATCCATACCTACTGAAATCATCAGTAAAGGTAATGAAGTACTGATAGTTTCCTCTTGCATTAGTGGACATTGGGCCACACACATCAGTGTGTATCAGGCCCAATAAGTCACTGGCCCTCTCGTTAGGTTTATTAAAGGGGGCCCGTGTCATTTTGCCCATCATGCAGGATTCGCATTTCTCACATGACTCAAAGTCAAATGAGCCAAGAAGTCCATTCGAATGGAGCCTCTTGATGCGTTTCTCGCTGATGTGCCCTAAACGACAATGCCATAGAAACGTTCGGTTTTCCTCATTAGGTTTAAACCGTTTTGTATTAATGTTATAAATTGGCGCGGATTGATCGAGTATGTAAAGCCCATTCGTAAGAGGGGCAGAACCATAGAACAAATTGTTGCGATTGAAGGAACATAATTTATTCTTAACTGAAAAATCATAACCTTCCAAATCCAACAAAGAAATTGAAATAATATTTCTGCTTATAGCAGGTACAAAATAACAATTATTAAGTTCTAAAATCAATCCCGAAGGTAAAGACAACAAGTAAGTTCCTACAGCTAGTGCTGAAACTTTCGCTCCATTCCCAACTCGTAGTTCCACTTGTCCTTGCTTCAGCCTTCTACTGTTGCTGAGTGCCTGCATATTAGTACAAATATGAGCCCCACAACCAGTATCCATGACCCATGAGGTATTATCAGAAGTAGTTGTATTAACTTCTATAACAAAAATACCTGATGAAGAAGTCTCGAAAGTCTTCTTCTTTAATTCCTTTAGACCTTCCTGGAATTTCTTGCAATCTCTTCTCCAATGCCCCAGTTCTTTGCAGAACCTGCACATGTCAGTTGGCCCAGCCTTGGACTTGGGCTTGGGCTTTGGCGTGTCCTTGTCCGCGACATGGACAGCCTTGGCCGCTCCCTTATCCTTAGCAGAGGATTTCTTAAACCCCTTGCCCTTCTGCACCATAAGCACATTAGGGTCCTTGGCGGTTTTCCTCAAGTTGGGCTCTGCAGTCTTGAGCATTCCGTGAAGCTCAGGCAGTGTCTTACTCAAGCCATGCATGTTAAAGTTCAGGATGAACTGATCATAGCTTGCAGGTAAAGACTGCAGAATGATGTCGCAGGCAAGTTCTTGGCTGATTGGGCAGTCGAGTTTGTGAAGATGATCGAGATAACCCATCATCTTCAACACATGAGGACTCACTGCCGCATTCGCAGCCAACTTACAGTCCAAGAGGTTCTTAACTGTCTGGAACCTCTCGGTCCTAGCCTGCTCCTGAAAAAGCGATTTCAGGCTTGCCATGATCTCGATTGGAGACAATACACTTTCGAACTGCTTTTGCAGCTCTGGAGTCATTGTCACCAACATCAGGGGGGGGGGGGGGGGGGGGTGGGGGGGGGGGGGGGGGGGGGGGGGGGGGGGTGGGGGGGGGGGGGGGGGGGGGGGGGGGGGGGGGGGGGGGGGGGGGGGTGGGGGGGGGGGGGGGGGGGGGGGGGGGGGGGGGGGGGGGGGGGGGGGGGGGGGGGGGGGGGGGGGGGGGGGGGGGGTGGGGGGGGGGGGGGGGGGGGGGGGGGGGGGGGGGGGGGGGGGGGGGGGGGGGGGGGGGGGGGGGGGGGGGGGGGGGGTGGGGGGGGGGGGGGGGGGGGGGGGGGGGGGGGGGGGGGGGGGGGGGGGGGGGGGGGGGGGGGGGGGGTGGGGGGGGGGGGGGGGGGGGGGGGGGGGGGGGGGGGGGGGGGGGGGTGGGGGGGGGGGGGGGGGGGGGGGGGGGGGGGGGGGGGGGGGGGGGGGGGGGGGGGGGGGGGGGGGGGGGGGGGGGGGGGGGGGGGGGGGGGGGGGGGGGGGGGGGGGGGGGGGGGGGGGGGGGGGTGGGGGGGGCAATAAACATCATTTTCATCTGACGAATGCTTTTCCCAAGCATTGTGCAGAGTCCTGGCAGCATTGGCAAGAGGCCTCTCGGGGAGGGGATCTCGAAGGACATAATCCTTCTTCTCCTGCTTGAGGACCAGCCTCAAGTTCCTTGACCATGTCAGGAAGTTCGTTCCAGTCAGCTTCTCCTTCTCGAGAACAGACCGGATCGAGAATGTGTTTGGTTATTAGTTATTATGTTCAAAATGACTAATCTCGTATTAAAATTTAATATGATTAATCACGCATTATATTCAATAACCTAAGTTACCCTCAATAGAATATAATGATTCCAAGATCCACATATAACTAAGATCAAAGTGGGCCACTGGCCGTCACCCAACCTTAGCTTATATCGGTAAGCCCTATATCGGCTAATTATATCCGTGATATAACTCTTGGTTGTGAATCTGGGCCCGAGGCCCAATCCACTCTGATGTCTCAAGGCCCGGGACTCCCGATGGCCTAGTCAAGAAAACCGGACTATACAGTCATGTAATCATTAATGTCTGGGACTCCCAATGACATTTATGAATCACAAACCGTCTTACCCACGCAAAAGCAGACATCCTCACACTGTAAGGCCATGAATGCAATTGAATGGGCTTTGACAGCTGACATAGCCTGGACAAGACATCCAACGCTTGATATTACTTGAGGTTCGTAGGTTTATTAAAATCATTCCCAAAATAGAAGATTACTATTTCGGGAAACTTTCTATTTATGGAAACCTACTATTTTTGGAAACTTTCTAAAATTGGAAACTTTCTAAAACCGGAAACTTTCTAACTTTAGAAACTTCTTTAAAATCCAAAACCCGCAAATTCAGAAACTTCTATTTTAAGAAACTTTCTAATTTCAAAATTTCGGAAACCTTAATTTAAAAACGACTTTATAATTTTATAAAATAGATTTTAAATTATTCTGAAGAAAGACTCAATTAACTGGCCCAATTGTTTTAACTTCTTGGCCCGAGGCCCAAGAATTGGTCCATGTCCAAGACATGACCCAATTGTCCAATTAATTGACACAACCGGTCTGGTTCATTAAAACTGGTCTAACCAAGTTTTAATTACTACGATGACCACAATTGTCAACCGGTTATTTACTAAACCGGAACTTCTCAATTGATTTGGTCCAACCAAATGAAATTAGAAATTCCTGGTTTAGGCACTAAATCCAATATTTCTTTCGACATTGGATTTCTTATTCCGGTTTAACCAGATTTAATAAAATTATTAATCTGTTTATTAAACCAGAACGAAGATTTTAATCAAGTTTTGAACCGAACCAGCTAACCGAAATCGAACCGGTTGAACCGTGAACACACTCAACCCTAGCTTTCGGATCAAGCAATGATCGTCCAGCCGCAAGCCGTGCGCCATGATCCGAGATCGATACGCTTGGCATGCTCGGGACGGTTCATCGGGACGTTCGGGACGGTGCTGGGACGCGGACGAGGGACGATGCTGGCGAGAGGAGAGGCGATCCATGCGGTCGGCTGTTGCTCGACTCATGCGATCGTCGGCCGTCCTTCTCCACGCGATCGTCCGGGACGATACCGAGACCATCACGAGACGATCGTGGCTCGGTCCAACCGTTCCGCTTGATCGCTCGCTCTCGGTCGATCATGCGATCGATCATGGATCGATCCATGCATCTAACTCGTCGGCCAATCACAAAAATCGAGTCATATAGCTCGGTCTTTTGATTCAAGTGTTTGTTTAGAGTTCAATTCTGATTCTTAACTGTTTTATCTTATCAGTAATTGATTCAAAAACAATTCTAAACAGATTAAACAACCTAAACATGAATCTAAAACAAGAAACCTAAGAACCAATGGCTCTGATACCACTGTTGGAAGTTTCGGTTGATCCTGATTCAATTCTCATATTGATATCAACCTAAACATGCATCAGATCTAGGTGTTCTTATTTAGAAACATTATGATCTCACCTTTTACCTGTTTGTTGCAGCGGAATTGATGAACAGGTCAGAGATCAGGGAGATACACCAAGGGATGAATCCTCCAAAGGCTCACACACGCAATCACCGGAAACTGGCTGCTAGACCACGAGGAGATGGGGCGCAGAGAGAGGAGAGAAATCGCGGCTAGGATTAGGGTTGGGAGGAAGAGAGTTGGCTTTTAGTCATTAAAAGCCTTCTCTTTCCCTTTTGGGCTTTTGGGCCCAATCTGATTAAATCCCATTTAATCAGACCCATTAATCTTTCTCTCTTAGTACGACAAATGCCTAGCACTTTTGTCGTACTTCTGCTAAGCCGTTCCTACTTTATTTCCTGCTAGCTTAAGCGTGTGACCCATATGGGATCATACAATAAAGGCAATAAGTCCAAGACTTATAGATCATGAGCGGACTCTAGCAAGCCATCATGACCCCCAGTATTGTATGACTTATGTCTGATCACTGACATACTCTTACGTTATAGAGACAGTACAGAGATTGCTGGACACAATTCCAACAAAAATTTGGAGTGTCAGGATGGCATGACTTCTGAGTATGTCAGATTTATGGATGCTAGTGAGCATGCGATGCAATTTGTAATATTCTGTTTCTAAAAATATGGTAAACGGGCAGAAGAAAAGTCAGCAGGGGCAAAATTGTAATTTTGCCAAAAGTTGAGACGGAATCCGAGACGGGCCAAATGTTATTGTTTTACAACCTAAAGAACATTTACAAGACTAGAAGTGGAAGAAACGGAGCTTAAACGGGTTTTCGGACTTTCGGGAATGGAAACCGATAAGACCGAAAAAACTTCAAAAATTCATAACCGGAGTTACGGAACTACAAATGAGGTGATTCAAGTTGCTAAATTCATCTAAAATTGGGTTGAATCAGTTTTTGGAGGTTTAAAGATTTATGAGAGCCGTTCAATGTTTAAAAAAAAGTAAAACGTGAAAACAAGGAAACCGAAGCAACGGGATAAGACGGGTTAGGTTTGGTTTAGCTCGGTTTAGGGAAGGGGTTTTTTCTCAGAATAAACCATGTAAGGACAGGTGTTTCACCTCTTTAGGCGCCACCTCTTGGGATGATTCATTGCATGGGGATTTTTGATTCAAAGGATCCTTTTGCATGCAAAAACATATAAACAACTCTCACCTCACACTTTTCTCCCTTTTTCACCAAAAATGATTCAAAGAACCTCACAAAAACTCTCTCAACTCTCTCCACTCACTTCATCCACAAAATCCCTCTTTCTCTCTCCATCTTCAAGAAATTATTCATGAATCTTCAAGTCATCTTCAAGTTCTCTCTCCATCTTCAAGAAATCCTTTGAAGATCTTCATGTGTTCTTCATGAACCTTCAAACCTTCTTAGTTGCTTGGACTCCAAGTTAACTCTCTAACTCAAGATCAAGTTTAATCTCATCAAATTTATTAAAGATCTGGGATCCTCTCATCCTCCTCATCAGCCGCCGTTCTCTAGCCGCCGCCGTCGCCGGAGAGTGGCCAGAGAAGCCGCCGTATGTTGTCTCTGCCGCTCCTCTCTCATGTTCAGCTCACCCACTCTCTCCCTATCTGGTTGTTCTTCTCTCATCAGTCTCTTATATCGCCAGAGACTTCACCGGAGAGCCTCAGCCGCCGGAAGCTCTTGCTGGATGATAGGTGTATAGTTTTCCCTATTCTACTGCAAGTGCACAGTTAATGCAATCGTAGTATATAAGGTATCGAATCCCACGAGGACTCTCAGTCACACAATAGATTTATAGCAGTTCAGATTTAATTAAGCGAAACAGATGTGAAAACAGTAAACGAAATAGCAAAGTAAATCAAGTGAGTTTGTGAGCAAGAAGGCAAAGCGTTAGGTTTCAGGAGTTCTCAGGAAATCAGGAACGCAAGCAATCAATCTATCTAGATCCAATCAATAACTATTCTAGAACTCAAACACTGATATAGAATTAACCAAATTCCTTTGCGATAATTCTCTAAGTCTAAGTGCAGCAAACCAAACTTCCGTTTGCGAGAACTAACAGATTAAACTAGCATTAATTCCAAGTTTGATATGCTCACAATTAACCTGAACCAAACTTCCGTTTGCGAACAGTTTAATTGCTTATCTAGGTTCTTTCTAGTTAAATTAACCAACTTCCGTTGAATTAATCAACCTAACATCATAACTCTGATTAGCTACTTCAGATCAAGCATTAAGAACAACTTAGATAAAGAACTAACAGATATGAATCTCTACAGATTAATTAAACTATAATTCTCTGAAATCCTAAATGAGAATCCTTCAACCTAACAGGTGATCTACTCAGACATATTCATCGAAACAGAAGATATCATAAGTAGAAAACCAAATATCATAAAATCAAATAAGAACTGGGGTTCAAAATCAAGTCTCTTTCGAGAACAAAACCAGCCCCTAAAATCTCCTAAGAGAATACAACTTAGTTATGAAGCATATCAAAGCGTAGCCTAAACAATGGCTCAAAAACTCTATTTATAACCTAAAACACGTTTTGGGGCTTCTTTGTAAATATCAAGAACTTCTGGGCAGAATTGAAATGTTATCATTCTTCATCAAACCGTCGTTTGGCCCATCTCGCTGGTGCATCGATCGACGCCATAAGTGTGACGATTGTTGCATCTCGGAAATATCAACAGTGGACTTTATCTCTCGGCCAAATACTCCAATTAGCTCCAGAAAGTGCCTAAATCACCAAATATGCTCCAAATGTGCGTGTACCTAATAATCACCTGAAAAGACTCTAAAACATAGTAAAAGACTCGATAAATAACACATATACCATGGTTAAAATCCCTAAAATCCATGGTATATCAACTCCCCCACACTTAGCTCTTGCTTGTCCTCAAGCAAGACAAAGAACTAAATGTAGATAAGAGGTTTGAAAACTTTTCAGAAACTCATTTCATCCTAGAAGCTACAATACTCAGATTCCCCTTAGTAAACCACTTGAAAGAATCAATCACAGGATATCAAGACCACAATGTACTTCCCCCACACTTAGCTACTGTCCTAGGTAAACTCCACAATCACATTCAAGCATTCAAATTCTCCCTACTGACTTCTGCAAGTATTTAAGTGCGGTCTCACCTAAGGAGTATCGATCAAAGGGCACATGGATTCTTACCTTATCAGCTCTAGACCACCATACTATCTTTCTCTAGTCCCTTTCTTCTCTTTCCCTTCTTTAACAACTGATTTTTCCCCACTGGGTATCATTTTATTTTTTTTATCAGTGTTCTTCCCGTTATGGGGTGTACTTTGGACACATTCCATGGATCACATGAGAGATAATAGTGTTTGCTACTATTCCCATGACCACTTCGGAGTTACTAACTCATCCTCAGTTTATTATTTATTATTTTTTATTTTTTTTTACTTTACAGAAGGGGAGAAGGGAACTAAATAGGATAGGTTGACAGGCTGTGTCAGAACTAACAAGGGAATCCGACACAAAGTATACCAAGCCCTTAGGTGAGAAATCTAAGTCAGTATTAAGGTTGAAGTCAGTAAAGGATCCTCTGATACCTGAAGTGATGTGGGTGTTCCCAGTAGGTTGATCTGTGATGGGGTTTTCTAATAGTCATAGATAGATCCTGCAACTTCATCCCAATGGTTACTTAAGTTCCTGCAAGTCTTGTAAATCTTCTCAGAAAATCATAGTTTCTTACTTAAACAATTTTGACTCAATAAAACAAAATTTTTTTGAAAAACGGACTGACTCTTAAGAAAACAGAAAACAAAAGTCAGTAACACCTCCCCCACACTTAAGACACACTGTCCCCAGTAGTGTCCAGCGAAGGATCGGTAAAAAGAAAGAAAAATTGTTAATGGATGTTTTAGTTCTGTCGGGTTTTACCTCTGTCGCACAAGCATCGATCGTTGCACTAAGTGCACCGACCGTTGCTGTGCGATTCTTTCGTATTGTGACGATCGACACAATGGTGTGTCGATCGACGCACTGCGCCTTCACGAACAGTCAGCAAGTTAGCAGGTTAGTCCGTCTGTTTTTGTCAATTTTGATCCCTGCAAGCTGAGAACACTAGAAACAGAATAAAACCGAAGCAAAAGATGTACCAAATAAAGTGCAAATCATCCAAACAAAGTAGAATCCTAAAAATCAAAAGAAGAAAAGTGCAAAAGAAAAGAAAAAGTCAGAATACAGAACCGAAAGTATGGAGACTACTCTCACTCGCTCTCATCGTCTATCCCACCATACAGTGCATCGTCATCGGCTGCCTCGGGTGCGGGATCAGTATCAGTCGGAGATCGCTGTCGACGACGTCGGTCAGGTACGGGCTGATGGATCTGTGGTGGCCTCCTGCAGCTGCAAGTACGCACGAAGTTCCAAAGAACTCGAAACATACCATCGGATCTCTCTCTCCACTCTGCCTCAGAATATGCACCGTAAGCCATCGCAGGCTCAGGAAAGGGACCCACAATGTCGACTGGGGCTGGCGTGGGCGCAGGGGCAGAGGCAGAAGAAGTCGAAGCTCGTGAGGAAGGCTCTCCCAGCGGATGAGCCATAGTCGGAATCCCACGCTGCGCAGACTCAGGAGGCTGAAATCTCAGTGCCTCTAATGTGTCAATCTGTGTCCATCTGGCAGCGGGAAGCTCGATACCAGTCCTCCCAGTGGTCGGATCAGTGTAAACCCAAATGCGCCCCTCCTTGAGCCAGGTAGCGCTCTGCAAATGGCTGAGATCCAGGAACTCTCGAGCTGTATCACGCTCTGTGCCATGAAGAGGAATCCCACAATACTCAAAAATGGGAGTAAGTAAACTCCCTACCGTCTCTGTACCAGCTCCATCAAATGGCTTCAGCTGCAGATCAACTAAATGCTGCGCGAAAATAGCTCCCAAGTTGAGACCCGAAGTAGGATCTCTCACGCCGGAACCTCTAAACTGATCTCTCAGCCCCATAAACAGCAACTCCATCTCAAGTTTGCGCATCTTGTTGGCCTCAAACTTGCAAAGCAAGCTCCAGCACAAGACACGCGAGACATATCGCAGCACTGGATGTCTCATCTGCACTACTGGTGTGGTCCTGGAGTTGTATCGACCGCTGCCAATACTCTCCCAGAATGTGCGAGCCTCCACCGGATCCCACTCGAGTGGCATGGCTATGCGCCTCGGCTCAGTACTGAACCCGTAGATCCTGCAGAGATCAAGTAGAGGAATCCGATACCTGACTCCCCAACTCATGAAGGTGAAAGCACCCACTGTAGCGCTCCTGTGGTCGGGATCCGAGTAAACCACTCTGCAAGTGGCCAATGGCTGCCTGACCAGCTCAGGATAGAGGTCATAGTGTCGCATCGGCATTGTCCCTAGACCAATGCCTCTGCACACAGCTAGCACCTGCTCATCGATCCCCAGAATCCTGCAGGTGGAGTAGTCCGCGAACTTGGTCGGCTTGATGATCATCCCACACCAACCACTGTAGAGAAGCGAGTCATACTCGTCCCATGAAGAGAGCAATGGCCGCTCTGTGAACTCAGCGGACCTTAAGAAACGTATGAGGTCCTCCGGCCACTGTCTGGTCGTCTGAAATGGTTTGGCGTCCTCTCTGGGCCAAGGTAAAGCAATTGGTGGCCCATATCTGTTGTATGGTGCGGGTGACTCTGATTCCCTGTTAAACCATTGAGGCGGTGGGGTGTAGTGTCTTGTTGCTGTGGAAGCTGTGGCTCGCTTCTTGCGGGGTTGCCTTTGAGACGCCATCTGCAAAAACAAAGTTCAAACATTTATAAGTCTCGGCAAAATTTCACTGTGAAATCGCGAAGCATCGACCGTTGCATCTAAGGCATCGATCGTTGCAAGGCGATTCCGCGTTATCGAACATTTCCCAAAATCGCAATGCAACGACCGTTGCAGGGCGATTTTGCCGCAACAAATCATCAAAAATCAGTCAAATCCAAGCCACATTGTCTCAAATCAGTTCAAAATCATAATCAATCACCCTAAATCGTTCTAATTACGCATGCATCATCAATTCTTTTGGTTCAAAAATCAACAACCCTAAAACCCTAAAAATCCAATCCGAAAATTCGAAAATTGAAGAACATTACCTTGATTTCTTGAGGTATGGGTTGGGGAAACAGATTGTGTATGTAAAAACAAGTGAAATAATGCTTAGAATCAAAGAAATCGATGAAGAAATGGCGATTTACGGTTTGGGTTCTCGGTGTGTCGACCAGAAGGAATGGAGAAGAAGAAGAGAAAATAGGGTTTAAGGTAACTTACCTGGTCGTGGGTGCAACGATCGTTGCTTTAGGTGCAACGATCGATGCTCGCTGAACCAGATTAATTCCGGTTTAGCTCAACGTACCTTAATTAATTTTTTTTTTTTCGATTTGAACCAATTGCAACGACCGTTGCACATGTGAGAAACGATCGTCACACATCTCCAGACTTGTGTTCTGTATCTAAAAACTAACAAGAACAAATAAAAACGTGAAATCCTAAGAAAAACACCAAAAACGAGAAAGAAAAATAATTAAACCTAACAGTGGGTTGCCTCCCACTCAGCGCTTGTTTTAAGTCATTAGCTTGACTTTTGGAAAGAGGTCAGACTCATGGAGGTTTCAACAGAGACTTTGAGTGTCTCTGTGAATGCCTTATCATCCATGGTGGTGTGTAAGCAGTAGCAGCATGATGTCGTCCAAGGAACGTCGGGATGAATGTAGGGTGAGATTGACACTTGGGTGTTTTAACGCTCTTTCCTGCATTCAAAATAGTGGAGTCAGGAGGTTTAAACTTAGAGGATTTATGCTTTACCTTTGGCAAAGTTTTGATGTTCGGAGCTTTTTGTTTATGAGTAGTTTTAGGCCTTGAAGATGCTAGAATAGGCTCTTGTGGAACCACCATCTTCTTGTCAACCACTACTGTGCACTGAACCATATCTTTAGACGTAACGGGAGCTTTCGGGAATGGTAATGGAGGTTTATAGGTTCTTTCTTTAGCAGGTCCTTGAGATATGAGTGAAACTGGTTCCTTTCGGGGTGCAACGATCGGTGCGTGTGAAGCATCGATCGATGCTGTCGTCTCAGCTCGTGTTTCAACTATGGTCTCGGGTTTATCCGCTTCTTGGTCCATTCCAGCCATCTCAGACTCAAATTTCTCTTCTTGGCTTGGTCCCACTTCAATCTGAACTATCCAAGTCAAGAGATCCATGTCAATCTCTGTTGAGTCGGGTGCATTGAAGCTTTCAAACTCAGGCAATTCAACATCAAATCCCCCTCTGTCTTCCACAAATTCCACAGCCTTAACTGCTAGACATGATCCATGATCCATCTGTATGTCATCCTGAATGGGAATGTTGTTGGCATGAGCTTCTTGAGAATCCTTCCTTGAGGTAGAACTTGAAACTTGATCCATCTGTGTGTCCAGCTGCTTCATGCGAGTGCTCAAGGATTCAAATTTCTCATTCAGATTAGTGTACAGGTTCTCTAGCTTCGAGCTGAAAGAAGCTGTGTTCTGCTGTTGCTTTTCAATTGATTGTTCTATCATCATCTCTAGTCTGCTCCTTTGTGTAGGAGGTGCTAGATAGGAAGTGTAGTTATGGTCTCTTGATCCTTGAGCATGCCTAGAACCTTGTCTGTGCTGATGTCCCAATGTATGTCCATAAGAGTCGGCTCCAGCCATATAATGTACCTCTGCAAATTTATCAGTTTTTGCCTCTGCTCGGAACTGTCTCTCCCTAAGTAAGATGTCGTGGATGTCATCTATCTTACTCTGCATCTCAGCTACTTTCCCAATCAATACATGGTAATCTGGTAAGATGGGATTTCCTTCCCCATCTATTTTCTGACCTTTCGCGTTGCATATGTGACCCTCTTGGTCTCGTAGAACGCCGTTTTCACCGCGAATCAAAATAACAAGTTCCATGGTGCGGAACCCATTGAACGTCTCAGATCTCAGCATCGCTGTTCTCGCCTTGTGTCGATCGATGCAAGGTGAGCAACGATCGATGCAGTGCGAATCCCTGCGAATCCAAAAATCAAAAACGTGAGTAAACAAGAAAATTAAAAAGGATGCTTAGTCTAAATCCTAATACTAAATCTATTGGTGAACTCAAAGAGTCCCCGGCAACGGCGCCAAAAACTTGATAGGTGTATAGTTTTCCCTATTCTACTGCAAGTGCACAGTTAATGCAATCGTAGTATATAAGGTATCGAATCCCACGAGGACTCTCAGTCACACAATAGATTTATAGCAGTTCAGATTTAATTAAGCAAAACAGATGTGAAAACAGTAAACGAAATAGCAAAGTAAATCAAGTGAGTTTGTGAGCAAGAAGGCAAAGCGTTAGGTTTCAGGAGTTCTCAGGAAATCAGGAACGCAAGCAATCAATCTATCTAGATCCAATCAATAACTATTCTAGAACTCAAACACTGATATAGAATTAACCAAATTCCTTTGCGATAATTCTCTAAGTCTAAGTGCAGCAAACCAAACTTCCGTTTGCGAGAACTAACAGATTAAACTAGCATTAATTCCAAGTTTGATATGCTCACAATTAACCTGAACCAAACTTCCGTTTGCGAACAGTTTAATTGCTTATCTAGGTTCTTTCTAGTTAAATTAACCAACTTCCGTTGAATTAATCAACCTAACATCATAACTCTGATTAGCTACTTCAGATCAAGCATTAAGAACAACTTAGATAAAGAACTAGCAGATATGAATCTCTACAGATTAATTAAACTATAATTCTCTGAAATCCTAAATGAGAATCCTTCAACCTAACAGGTGATCTACTCAGACATATTCATCGAAACAGAAGATATCATAAGTAGAAAACCAAATATCATAAAATCAAATAAGAACTGGGGTTCAAAATCAAGTCTCTTTCGAGAACAAAACCAGCCCCTAAAATCTCCTAAGAGAATAAAACTTAGTTATGAAGCATATCAAAGTGTAGTCTAAACAATGGCTCAAAAACTCTATTTATAACCTAAAACACGTTTTGGGGCTTCTTTGTAAATATCAGGAACTTCTGGGCAGAATTGAAATGTTATCATTCTTCATCAAACCGTTGTTTGGCCCATCTCGCTGGTGCATCGATCGACGCCATAAGTGTGACAATCGTTGCATCTCGGAAATATCAACAGTGGACTTTATCTCTCGGCCAAATACTCCAATTAGCTCCAGAAAGTGCCTAAATCACCAAATATGCTCCAAATGTGCTTGTACCTAATAATCACCTGAAAAGACTCTAAAACATAGTAAAAGACTCGATAAATAACATATACCATGGTTAAAATCCCTAAAATCCATGGTATATCACCGGAGCTTGGCCATCGCCGCCGGAGTTCTTGGTCGCCACCGGAGGAAGCTTTCTGTGAGCTTCTTTCAATCACTGTGAGCACCTCGCATGGTCTCTCAGCACCGGCCAGCCTCGCTGTATCAGATCTCGTCGGAGATGCCTCTCCTCTCCGGTCAACCACCGTGGTCAACGGCTGGTCAACGCCGGAAACCACTATGGTCAACGCCGGAGAAGGGCTCTTTCAGCCACGGTCAAACGTCCCCTTCAGCCGGTCTTCAATCAGGTCAAAGCTGTGGGTCAACTCAAAGTCAATGTTATGGTCAACATTCGGGTCAAAGCCGGTTTAGATCGGGTTAAAGACAGGTTTCAGTTCATTGGTTCGGGAAGGGTTCGGGAGGGGTTTAGCTCGGTCTCAGGATTCATACCGAGTCAGATCCGTCATTCTGCGCCAATTCACGGTGAGTCGGCTCAAAACCGTAAAGTAGTTAGAAGCATATAGATCGGAAACTGGGAAACCGTAGATCTAGAATTGCATACCCATATTGAATGATTGATTGATAATTGATAAAGACTGTTTAACTATAAACCGGTTAGGGTTCGAAGATGCATGTTAAGACCGTAGGGTTAAAAGGATTAAACCGTTGTGTGTCGTTAGGTTGTTAGAGATATTGATTGATGCATACATATAGACGTTGCATGATAGGACCATATATGCATTTATATGTATTTAAAGAAAAATATCAAATGAATCTATGTACGGGAATTAAGACAATATTAAAATATGGAAGTAAACCTAACAAATGAATAGAGTATGAAGCAGATATCGGGATTAAGTTTAATAAATGCTTAAGAGTAATCAATGAACTAGTTAATCAAATTATGAGACGTCGGGGAGTTTACTAAGCTACTAACTCTAAACCGATGGATCGAGGAGTTATTAAAAGACACCTAGAGAATGAGTAATTGAGAAGTTGTGTAGCGGAAGTTGAGCCGTCTACGGGTTAGCAATCCGCTAATCCAAGGTAGCGGACAGAAATGAGTTATGAGCCGTCTACGGGTTAGCAATCCGCTAATCCAAAGTAGCGGACAGAAATGAAGTAAAAGTTGTAACCCGATGTTGATATGAACTAAAAGTTGTTAATCAACGAGTTAAAAGATATTAGAACCCTAATAGGCTTGCTTGTGTGGTTGTTGTGTGATTGCGTTGTTGCTGTTGAGCTTTGTTGTGTAGGCCTGTTAGATCATCTCGGTGTTGGGTCGAGCGGTCCTTGTGGACACTTAACTCGGTCGCGGGGCTGGTTAAGTTCGTACCTGCTGACTCGGTATGACGTCGGGTCAGGGTGGAGGTGTTGGTGTGTGTGTGTGTGTGTGTGTGTGTTATACTTTCGGAATATTGTATTAAGATCGTTGTTGTTTATTAGTTGATTGTGTATCGTTGCTAGAGTCCAAGCGAGTCTGCGTGTTTACATTTCTACACTAGGACTCTAGGATGTGTTAGATTCCGGATTGTATCCTCGGGTAGCTGCCTAATCGGATCGTGTGCCTTCAGGTGGTGATTCCGGTTATGGAGTTAACCTATTGAGTGACGCCGGTAGGTGTGTGGTTCGGAGAATACAGGGTCATGTCCTAGGGCCGAATCGCATGGAAACTTAGGTTACCGTGGGTTAGCCTGAGTCACTGCGTATCGATGGGCTGAGAACAGTGTCCTAGGTCGTGAGACTTCGTGTTTACATCTAGGAATCATGGATTGGTTACCATGTCAGTCACTGTGTAAACCCGTGGAAGTTACCGAGATCGTGAAGGGCCCGTGTGTGTGTGTGTTTTTGGTATTGTGCAATAGATAGATCAAGTCTCAACCGAGAGCATGTGCCGCAGTGCTTCTGATTTCCTTTAATCGCTTCTCTTTCTTTTGGCAAGTGCTTGTGTGTTGTGGGTTTGAACACGACATAGTAGTGCGTGATCGACCGTTATCTGTGTTGCTTGTTATTTTGGGGGGTTTTTGGCGGGAAGTTGTAGTTGCTAGATAGAATAGAAGCCGTAGTGGGGGCCATCTCGCTAGGTGATATTAGATCGCTCATTAGACTCTTTTGTGTTTTTCAATTTTAGCAGCGACGGACGCGGGAGGTCCTCGGTGTAGTTTCGGGATTCCTTGTGGCGGGGTTTTGATTCAATGATTTTGGGTTTTCTATCGGTTCGGCTTTGGCGCCAATTTGTTATTGAGATTGTTTGTTGTTTTGATTATTGGTGACTGTTTTGTAAAAATGGTTAAATGTTATGTAAACGTTTGATTGACTCAGAAATGAATATGCTTCCCTGATATATTGGTTTCGTCCGAACAGACACAACTCACGGAAGCGGTACAGGTTGTGAAGCTTTGTACCGTGGAAGTGAGGATAGCGGGGTCAAGGACGGGTCAGTGCGAGCCTTTGTCTCAAACAGATATGTCTCTGGATTCGTCTTGTGGAGAACTTTTCATGTTTGACCTGCGCGGGCTAGACTTGGTCATGTTCTTGTTTGATTATTGACCGGTCAGCTCGACAGTCAGCGGATAATGGGAAAGGGGCGTTACAAAAGGTGGTATCAGAGCATGGTTCGTCATGAGTTCCGAAACAGGTCATTTCTGAGTGTTTTCCGTGTTTTATCGATTCAAATTGTGTTACCCAAGCATCCATTAGGAAACCGAGCCGCGTCTGTAAATCCGGGGATGGGATGGGAATTAGAATTTTGTAATTTTTGTGCTAACTTTTCTTTTGTGTTTTGATTGCAGTCATATAGCAGTGTGTCCCGGGTGGAGTGGAGGGGTGTGTGTGTGCGCGGAGTAGTCACAGTTGAGCGTCATGAGTCAGCGAGAGTCGGCAGCATCTTACCGCAGTCAGTTGGAGCAGTACCATGATAGTCTGAGAGCGCCAGCTGCAAGTCATTCTCGAGGTTTGCGCACGTTGGACCGTCCACCAGTTCCTCTTCAGACACTTCAGGGAGCGAGAGCAGCAGCAGTAGACTGGAGACCTTTGCCCGACCCACTACCTGCATCTATGGAGGATGATGCGGGAACCCCAGACCCATACGCGGGGATGATGAGATATCTTGGGATGGCAGACAGTGGTTTACTGCCTCTACCGCCACAGTTTCTGAAGCCAGTGTTACCACCGATGGAGCCGATGATTGAGGCTCGCGATGTACCACTACCATTTCCTTTGCAGCCTTCTGATTTCATCCCTCACCCGCTCACTGTTGGAGATTACATGATGAGCCCATTACCGATGGGTTTTGATCTTGACATGGAGCCCGTCGATCCAGACTAGCACCCTCAGTGGGAGCAGAATGTTGACGAGCAGGTAGCTATACTCGTTGGCGACCTAGAGCAGCAGGTCGGACCGCATCACCAGCCGCGACGATAGTCTGAGTCACCGTACACGCCATTCGACATGTCCGTATCTTCGGGAGCCACAGACCAAGCCAGTGGGATCACCAACAGAGATGTCAGAGTCGCCGCCAGCGATGCCAGAGTATCGGGCATGCAGTGCATGTGTAGTGAGAGGATTTCATTTGCATTGGTGTCCTCGTCCGGTGGATCCGCGCTACAGAGAGCTGTACCAGTCTATCCCAGTGCCAGACTACTGCCAGGTGTTTGGCAACGATGGCCATCTTGCACCGATTTGTCCGATTGCCGGACCAGGTCCACGTATGTCGGATGTTGAGCCATATCGCGTGCCATTGCGATAGACCTATCGAGCAGGATCTAGTCATCTAGATCCCGAGCCCAATCAGTTGCCAGTAGTTCAGTCGCCTCGACCGCTGGTTATTTGTAAACTTTGCAGGACTGAGGGTCACCGTACGTCAGACTGTTTCCATGATCCATCTTTAGAGCCTACCTCTCCTTGTTAACTTTGTGGTGACTATGGTCACCAAGCGCCAGCTTGCTATCGTGGGCCACGCCCAGCGCCTTCCCCAGTCTGTCAGTTGTGTGGCCGCGAGGGTAATATCGCTCGCCTATATCCGATGGCCAAGCCACAGCACGCCAGCGCACCGACTCGAGATGCACACCCGCCGCACCCTCCCGGCGCACCTGCCAACGGATATCTCTATGAGCCGCGATGCCGCCTGTGTTGGGAATTCCGGTCTTGCTGGGGATGTTAGGATTATGGTTAGTTAGGCCAGGTAGGTATGGGGCACTAACCTTGTTTTGATTGTTTACAGATCGCCAGTTATGCGTGTCATCTTTGACATATCTCGGATTATGACGGTGCAGTCTTTGGGTTTTGGGGTGATGACATCGGCCGTCTTGTAGTACTTCTGATCAAACTTATGTATTAAAACCTATGTATGTACGATATGTTGTTTTGTATGTATGTTGGATGCAGAACGTTCGGCTTATCATTGTGACTAGCGTAGTAATTGTTTGCATGCTTGTGATGGGTCTGAATGCAAACGTAATTTACCATGTGAAGTCAAGTGATGAGCGGAACTGACGACCACTCATCATGACCTAAACCCAGACTGACGACATATCCGGATCGATCTTGTGACTGCTTGATTGCGTGTGTGTCATAATTGTTTTTTTTTTATTGCTTGTGTGCTTTATTTAATGCTTCATTGGTGCATTAGATAACTAGGGTTGTGTTTTGTTATTAAAGCGATGTTAGATTGCTAGATTCGTTATTTTGGCATGCATAGTATTTGATAATCGTTGATGGTGTTGGTAAGCCGTTAGATTGCTAGTTGCGTTTTGTTGGCTTGAGTAGCTCTTAGTAGTCGTCATTTAAATGTTATTGCGATCATTAAATTTCTAGAAATAGGAAGTGTTAGAACCTTTCTATTAAAAGTGTTGAGCTAACTCGAGACTGGTTGTATTCGGCCGTCAATTCACGAGAAAGCGGAATTGTAGTGTATCGTTACTTAATCATGAGTAACCGTTGGGTACATGATTAACTAACTATATTTCTATGAGGAAGTGATATCGGGGAATGGATTGGATTGAATCTCACCGCTCCAGTGAAAGTTTTTGAATTGAATGTAGGACGGAATGGACAATGCGATATGAATACGAGACCGAACCCAAACCCAAAAGCGAGATGGAAGGTAAAGAAGCCGCGAGACAAGTTGACCCGGATCGTGAAGAAGATGGTATAAGTTGTCAGTGGAAAATGTATCAGTACAAAAAGCAGCAAGAAGAACGAAGCAGTCAGTATGATGATTTAGCAAAGAGATGGGCAAGAACGTTGAGAGCAGTATTGGGATTAGAATGGAGTTATCAGTGTGAATCAAGTTGGAGCCGTCGATAAGCCAGATTCGAAGGTCAGATTCATGAAGAGTGTCCCAGGAAAACGAGTCAGTGTCGGGTGGACGTGGAAGTCAAAGTAGCCAACCATGGAAGTCTGAAGTTCAGAATGGAACAGTTAAAAGTACGAGTAGCAACGTGTAAGCGAGATCAGGACTCGAGAATTGGAGCAGTGGACGAGTGAGAAATTTTAAAAAGTAAAGTAAAGGAGTACAGTCAAGATCGAGGATCGTGAGACAGAGTAGTGGATAAGCAATCAAAGGATCAGTCAGATGTAATGAGTGGAAAAGAGCGCCAGTAAACGTCGGACTTGGGTTTTAAGCAGCAGTGTTCGAGTAAGAAGACATTGGAGTGCGTGACGAAGCAACTTGCAGGGTTTGGTGCCGATTCGAAGTCTGATAGTGACGAAGAATTTAGGGACCGAATTCCTGTAAGTGTGGAAGAATATAACATCCTGTTTCTAAAAATATGGTCAACGGGCAGAAGAAAAGTCAACAGGGGCAAAATTATAATTTGCCAAAGTTCAGAGGCAAAATGGTTATTTTTCCAAAGTTGAGACGGAAGCCGAGACGGGCCAAATGTTCTTTTTACAACCTAAAGAACATTTACAAGACCAGGAGTGGAAGAAACGGAGCTTAAACGGGTTTTTCGGATTTTCGGGAATGGAAACCGATAAGACCAAAAAAACTTCAAAAATTCATAACCGGAGTTACGGAACTCCAAATGAGGTGATTCAAGTTTCTAAATTCATCTAAAATCAGGGTGAATCAGTTTTTGGAGTTTTAATATTTATGAGAGCCGTTCATGGTTTTCTAAAAAGTAAAACACAAAAACAAAGAAACCGAAGCAACGGGATAAGACGGGTTAGGTTTGGTTTAGCTCGGTTTGGGGAAGGGGTTTTCTCAGAATAAACCATGTAAGGACACGTGTTTCACCTATTTAGGCGCCACCTCTTGGGATGAGTCATTCCATGGGGATTTTTGATTCAAAGAATCTTTTTGCATGCACAAAAACATCTAAACAACTTTCACCTCACACTTTTCTCCCTTTTTCACCAAAAATGATTCAAAGAACCTCACAAAAACTCTCTCAACTCTCTCCTCTCACTTTATCCACGAAATCCCTCTTTCTCTCTCCATCTTCAAGAAATCCTTTGAAGATCTTCATGTGTTCTTCATGAATCTTCAAGTCATCTTCAAGTTCTCTCTCCACCTTGGCCTACAAAATCATCTTTCTCATTGTGTTGGTTATCCATGATGTGTCCTTACATTTCAAAATGAGCTAGTCTCTTGATCTCTTTTTGCTCTAGAAATTTCCCTTTCCAAAGCCCTTATGTCTTCAAATCTTTTCACTAAGTTTGTTGGACTTCTAAACCTTGTGATCATTCACCTATAATAGCAAGAAAGATAGACAAGTATAGAGATTAGTAAGGTAAAAAGTAATTTAGTCTCAACAAAATGTAAAATCCTAATGGCTAAAACTAACTCATTTGGCAACGATGCTAAATTGATATATGGTTTTTTTAGTTCTTGTAATATCAATCACCTCAAAACACTATAATAGTCACTGTAGCATATCAAGGTTTGATCAATCCAATGGGTTAATTCTAGAACAAAAGGAATGCATACAACTCATTAATCTAAGACAATCAAAGATTAAAGTTTGAATATAACAACATAATTAATCAAAGCAAATAACAAATAAGAAAGCTAAACAAGAAGATAATATGATGATAAAAGATAAAGTCCTAGAGATAAGTTAAAGCATCAAGACTAAGTAGGGATGATGCTAATCAATCACAAAATCAAAAGAAGATGGTTAAATGATCCTATAAATAGCTAATCACATTCTCATGTAACTAACTATATGCTAATCATTCAATAATCATTTTTCAATATCAAATCACAAGATATGATGCATTCAATCTCAGTCACAACACCAATCAAAGTAAGTTCTAATACTTAGTCAAGAACACAAATCATTACATGAATCCTATCTCTATGAAAAAATCCCTTTAATCAACTCATAATCAAGATCAATTTCTCAATTGTGATTAAAAACTAATCAAGTATGTAAAATAATTTTATTTTACTATTAAACACCTTAGACATCAATTCTTATTGGCTAAGCATACAAAGTCTCTAACTAAGTTTTTCGAGCATTTCATCGAACACATTTCGGGCAACAAAAAGCCTAACATCTATATTTAAAAAATTCCTTGCAATCTAGCCTAGAGAACAACTTAATAGAGTAGGATTAACATTAATTAAGCACTAAACACCTTAGATCATTCCTAGTCAAGCCTTAATCTATCTCATCTCAAAGACCCAAAAAAAAACTACACACTAATCACCATTTTCCCAACTAAATTCATGAAGATGAAGTGAGAAAACATGATTAGGAAGAAGAGATTATAAAATATTAACAAATGTACTTGATTAAAAATTAAATAAAATGTTTTACAAAGTTTGTATCTAAAAGAGGCTGAGGAAAAACATAAGATAGAAGATGATCCCAAAAATTGTCTCAAAACACACACATATATATATATCTTATGGTCGTAATGGTAAAATGGTAATTTTGGGGCGATAGAATGGTTTGGTCGCGGTTTGCTATTGTTCAACCGCGACCCAAACCGCGGTTCACTTCAACCGCTACAAGCCATCTGGTACATCTTCTTTCTTCGGTCGTGGGAGACTGATGGTCGGGTTGTGGTAGAGCTCATCCGGTATGCGTGTGCCGCGATGAGTGTCGCTGGTCAGATGGACCGCATTGCATCATCCGCTAGATCTCATATGGCACTTGGTGTTACGAGCTGATATGAGTGTTGCGGGTGTATGGGACTGTGATGTCTGGACCATGATGACTTCCGTAGACAGCTTGAACCATAAAATCTCTCGAATCTTGGTCGTTGTAAGCTGTATGTTCTCTTGTTGTCGTGCTCCACCCGGTACAAGAAAGTCGCAAATAGCATAGCGGTTTGGTTGATCCACTATTCAAAACCATTGTAGCTAAAAAAAACTTAGCTTCACCTTCTTCTAGTGATTTACACACCCCATAACTTCATTGTTTCATCCTCAAAATCTTCAATCACCTAGAAAGATCAAGGAAACACTCCATCAAAAACCAAAACATGCAAATCCTAATCTAAACTCTCTAAACTCCTAAATGAAAGAAATCCAAAGGAAAGCCAATATGAAACAATGCATAAGATGTGGAAACATGCACTAAAAACAAGGTAAAAAGACTCAAAATATGACACTATCAGCTGGACACTTCACCACTTTCAAGACAGTGTCCAAAGTTCTTCAAGTAGGATTTTGGTGGCCTATAATGTTTAAGGATACTCATCTATTTATCTCGCAGTGCGATGTCTGTCAGAGGAGAGGAATGATAAGCAAGCGACATGAGATGCCGCAGAACTTCATTTTGGAAGTTGAGGTCTTCGATTTTTGGGGCATTGATTTCATGGGTCCATTCCATCTTTATACGAGAATAAATATATATTGGTTGTTGTGGACTATGTAATCTAAGTGGGTAGAAGCCATTGCTAGTCCAAACAATGATTCGTCAGTAGTTCTTAATCTGTTTAAGACTATCATCTTCCCCAGATTTGGAGTGCCTCGGATTATGATATATGATGGTGGTTCTCACTTCATCAACAAGGTGTTCGAGAAGCTGTTCGAGAAGCTGTTGAAGAAGCACAGTGTTAATCATCGTGTGGCTACTCCATATCATCCTCAAACTAGTGGACATGTTGAAGTTTCCAACAAACAGATCAAGGAGATAGTGGAGAATACACTGAGAAAGACTAGGAAGGATTGGTCTACTAAGTTGGATGATGCGTTATGGGTCTACAGGACTGCGTTTAAGATGCCACTTAGGACTATAAACCGTTTCATCTCCTCTACGGGAAAGCTTGCCACTTTCCAGTTGAACTCGATCAGAAGGCATCATGGGATGTCAAGCATATGAACATCAACCTCAAACCTGCTGCAGAGAGGCATTTAATATAGCTGCATGAGTTAGATGAGATCAGATACCATGCGTATGAGAACTCAAAGTTTTACATGGAGAAAAAAAGGTGTATCATGATAAGAAGATCATCTCTCGCCACTTCGAACCCAATGACCAAGTACTTTTGTATAACTCTCGTTTACAATTGTTTCCTGGAAAGTTGTGTTTTCGTGGGTCGGGTCCCTTTACCATCAAGGAGGTCAGACCATACGGTGTTGTTGTCCGGATGAATTCCAAAGACGAGGAGTTCACTGCTAATGGACAAAGGGTGAAACAATATAAGGTGAAAGTCGAGATTTCAGAAGGCGACATTGTGCCTCTGGATTAGCCTAAACCGCTTATTTTATCACTATTAATCCATTGCCACTCTTTGTTCTCTCGATCTGCAAAGGTATAGTTTCGAAGTCACCCTATTTCAATTTTAGCCCTTAGGTAAAAAGATTTGATTTTGCCTCGTTTAGCTAGTTTTGATGCTTGAATCATGCCTATTTAGGTTGTGCTAGAGGTAATCTAAGTTTTCTATGTGATTTTGTGGTTAATTTGCAAGTTTCCAAATAAATGATTTGATGACGAACTTGTACGTTCTTCGATTTCGACGAGCTTTAGGACGAAAATGATATGGAATGTGATTAATATTGATGATGTTGTTGATTGTATATGATCAATTTGGCGAAATTTGATCATATGAAAATTTGCAATTTTTTGTCTCACTTTTCTACATGGTTTGTTTTTGATCCTGCAGATGGCACCAAAACAAGAAAACAAGCGACCAAAGAGGATCACCACAGAGGCATCAGGTTCTGGCTATTCACCGCCACATGTACCTACCGCAGACACTGCTCATGTCCCGAACCCACAGGTTCGCGCCCTTGGCCAAAGAGAGAAAAGCTTAAGATTCCATACAGGCGGATTTGGAAACAGGATCTTGAAGAGGAGTACAATAAGAATGAGTGTGATATCTCTAAAGAGTGGTACTTATGACTCGTTGTACTACAACGCCTGAATATGCGTGAACATCGTCTCAGCTCGGTTTGCTGACATTGCGACCTTGAAAAATTGGGGATTCGAGAGGACATTCTACGCATTATGAGGATGATAGGCTTGGGTACTATATGTACTAAACAGTATGATATGCATGAGGATCTTGTCAGATAGTTCTTGACTACTGTCATAGTCTACTATGCCAATGAGATGGTCCGCGTTGCACCAGAGGGCACTCTCACGTTCATGGCCAAGAGTGTCAGATACATGATCTCTATTCATGAGCTTTGCAACATCTATGGTTTTGACAAGACTCGACAGAGGGTGGCACTTCCTGAGCAGTGGCCTGATTTTCATATGTTATAGTCTCACTTCGGTAATGGCATCTATAGCTCGAAGAAGACACGACAAACAGTTGTAAGACACCCAGTTCTGTGATACCTTGCCCGTCTATTGGGTAACACCACTTTGTGCAAAATGGAGTCGGGTATGATGAGAGTTTATGAGCTGCTCCTTGTGTATTTTGGCATTGAACATATTATAGATGTACACAAATATCATGATGCGCATTTGGAGCATGATGTGAACATGGGGGTTGTTTTTGAACATCACTTAGTCTCTCTTAAGATCAAGCCATTCAGTAGGAAGGGAGTCAAGACCGAGTCTATTGGGAGTCTTTTGACTTTGATATTTGACAACTTTGGGATTGACATGAGCTCGTATAAGATCATCACGAAGAGATCTACTATGGACTTGGAGTGCTTGAGGAACGCCACTTGGATTAAGCCAGACTTCTTGTGGAGCTTTGTTGATTCTTCATGAGTGGGACTCATGTGTCAGCTACATGATAAAAGGCTCACAGCTATCACGGATAAGTCATTGCTTCTGCGTTTCCAGCCTTATGAGCATCTCTTGCGACCTGCTCTGATCTCCACTGTCCTCATAGGATCATCTTACAGAGTTGATCCATATGTTGCTGAGGACAACATTGTGCATGATCTTGCTGGAGATCCATCACTTGTCTTTTCGGAGCCTCCCTTACGACCACATGACATGCCTCTACCGGACTGGGAGAAGTACATGACTTAGACGATTCAATCACTTTGGAAGGTTGACACGAGCTGCTCATGTTGTCGCGCACCAAAGGTCTCCCACCCACGTCGTCATCGTCACAAGCCCACTCCACATGCGCCAGAGTCTCATGAAGACGAGGTGCTCGATGCTGCTGCTGATTCTGATGATATAACTCTCAGGAGTTCTAGTTCTTTCATCGTTACTGGTTATGTTTCTCTTTTCTTTTCTTTTATTTTGAGTCCTTGAGTCATTTTCTGTCTTTTCTTGAGTCAGTATGTTAATCCTTTTGATTTAGAACTTGGGATTTATGTTTTTGTGATATGTATTGTTGCTTCTAACATTACATTTGAGTGATTTTACGCAGCTAACAGGGGACGGTTTTGGGTGTCAACCTATTAATTTTCACACATTGCATGTTTGTTGTATTGGGTATGTCTGGACGAAACTGGTGTCGGTCAACACCTCATACAAAAAAGTGTCGACCAAATTTTGGTGTCGCCTGATGCCAGACTGTGTGTTGGTCGACACTATTCGCGATCACATATACGACTTTTGTTTGTCTTTAAAGCACTAGTTAATTTTTGAAAACTCTTGATTGCATTTAGCTTAAATATATTACTTTTATCTTACTTAGTTGATCATTCCAAAAATGTATTAATACCTCAATTACTACAACAACACTTATAGGAACTGAGGAATTGATCAAGGAAAACACAAAACTCCTACTATCAACAACTACAAATACAATTTTGACATAACTACGTAAATGCATTAATATTTGTATCTAATATAGTTATCATTGACGTTATTTCTCTCATTCCTTTTAAATAGTGGTGTTAAAATGGGCGGTCCGGACCCGTTTAGACTCTGCCCATTTAGGTCTGGATTTGTTTAGGCCTTGTCCGTTTAGTCCCGTTTAATTTGATATTTGTTAGAGTCCGTTTTACTTAAAGTCCGCAAAAATTTTAGTATAATTTTTTTTTTATTTAACGCAAAACGACGTCGTTTTATTAAAAACAAATAAAAGTTAAACAAAAAATCAGAAAAAAATAAATGGATACTCGATTAAGCCCGCGGACATAACCGTTAAGCCCACAGGCCTAAACGGACTACCCTATTTAAACCCGTTTATTTTTGTATATATCCGCGGATCTAAACGGACCTCAATTTTATATAGGGTCTGTTTAGACCTGCGGGCTTTAAACCCATTTTAACTTCCCTACTTTTAAACTAACTACCCATTATTCCTCTTAAATTAGTTTTTTTTTTGTCAAAGGCTTTCATTCATATCCTTTTTCCGCTAATTACGACATTTGTTCATCTTAGGGTGCAAATGGTTAGTTTTCTAGGAGAACAAAATCTAGTGGAATAGGTTATTATGCTGAGTTACTCTAAAATTTATCCATTTGTCATGTTTTTAAACATTTAGTGAATTCTGTGGGGTCCACATTTTAAGTAGAAAAATAAAGAGTTTTGCTGGAAATTATTCCTCCACTTATAAGAAGAGGAAAACATGAACGTAACTTGACTCTATTCCTCTAATTTAATTCCACTAATGCTTATTCTATTTATTCCACTCATCCACTACCATTTGCACCTTTATTCTTTTGAGTGACCGTCATTTGCACCTATTGTTTATAGATCAGTAAAGTGTGGGCCAAAATTAAATGGTTTGTATATGTAATTTAATATTTTTAGTCCCTAGCATGTCTAAATACCTTAAATTTTTCCTTTCTGATACGGTGATACCATTTATAATATTTAAGGTTTGAACTCTTTTGTATACTAATTAACCTTAGACTTCGGGCCGACTAAAAACAAAACCTTACTTCGCAATTATAATACTATCGCTAGAACGCCAATCATTTTTATGAAAGCATCGCCTCTCTCCGTTAACACAACAACATGCAACGTGGAAAAACGTAGAAGAAACGGACGAAACATCACTTCCGAGCAACAAAACATGTTCACATGAAGTGTTCAAATAGCTTATAGCCTAATCTTGATCCAAAACTCGAAGCCACCAATAGAATCATCGCAACTTTTCGAAAATGGATAATTCATGAAAAAAGTTGTCGGTGTCGATTAATTAGAGATGAAGATAAAAAAAGTAGCTCTATGATATCTAAACTAAAATCAAACTAATGATAATTCCACATATAACGTTATTTCGTACTAATTAGTTATCTCTAATCAATACATCTTTTGACTTTAATCTCTGCTCTTTCCAGTGGTTGAATCTAAGTTATTCGATGAGATTTTCTTAGCGCGTTACCAACAATCAATGTTATTAACACTGGGGTCAAACTCATCAACTGTATAAGCATTATAAGTTTAAATGGATGTCATATCAGAGACGAAATATGTTAATTAATGATAAAATTAAGATAGTGGTTCATATATCGCTGATTCGTTATCAATCTATAAAAATAGAAATTACGAATTTTGGGTAATGTGAGATCTGTTTTGTCATCAATGTTGCTGATAAAAAGGCTTAACTCTAAAAATGATAACCTGCTTGGTCATTAACGTCAAAAGAAACTATCAATTTTATCTATACTGCCAATGGGTACCAAAATATATGCATGTCCATGTATTGAGTGACACATGGACATTTCAATTGTCACATGTATATGTACAAGATTTATATACGAAAGCAATGTAAAATCTGCTTGAAACCAGCATTTACTCGGAAATGTAAACCGATCGATGATTAAAATGCATGTAAAAGTTACATGACTTTTGTCGCTCCACCAAACAAACGCAGTTTGTAACAATCGACTGCTTTTTGGTTACAGAAAAATATGTTAACCTATTTTTTTTTGTCAACAAATATTAACCTATTTTAGCAATGTTTTCTGTTAATTATGACGTAGAAAACTTTTATCAGCATGCATGTCAATATGTCATCAACGGTATGAGAGTTTTGGGTTTTTTATAACAAAGAAAAAATGTCAAATTATAAAAATAATATCATCACTTCTTGTAATCTCTAAAAGTAAAACAGGATCATCCATCTCTCTTTTTGACGTACTCTTGTAGATAATTAATTCATGAGCAATTGGGCTCGGTGACACTTTCTGGCTATGTTATTCATGGCATGACACTTTATTTCGGTGTCATAAAGCACGTGACACTTCCAGCATGGATTTGTCTCATATGCCCCTAAAGAGACACGTCATCCTTTTTATGCGAGTGGGAGTTGGCTGATTCTGCCGATTAATTTCTTATTTTATTGCTGATTAGACTACGCGTGAGATAGTGATTTTTGTTTTATATTTTATATTTATTCTGTTTAAAATTTAAAATTTAACTCTAAAATTTTAAATTTTAAATGGAAAAGCAAAACCTTTCATCAACCTTCCATTATTCTTCGTGGGGAGAACTTTGGGAACAGAGGTAGAGAAGCAATGGCGAGCCGCAGAGACAACAGTGACGCATTCGCTGATTCCGGTTAGAAATTGATTTGAATGTTAATCGATTTTCGGTGCATGTATAGTGAACAAGTTTTTCTTTAGCGATTTGGATTGCCCCTGTTTGTGTTTTGGGTTTAGGTTTTTCAATTGGAGGAATTTGAGGCAAGTGATAATTCGTTCAATTTTGAAATTGATGTGAATGATTTTATTCGGAATTAGGGTTCTATGTTATTGTTGGGCAGGTTTTAGGATTCTCGCTTGGTTGTATGTATTTGAAGGGAACTATTGTTTGTCGGATCTGATTCGAATCGGATATGAACGTTCTTTTCCTATATGGTCGTTCATAAAAACTGAAACTTTTTTTTATGGTTCGTATGTACAGATATCCTTGATAAAAATTGCATACCACCCTTTGAGTATGATGACGATGTTTGCGACACTCGGCTACCCGAGAGGTGGTTTTGTCGGAATCACTATCCAACAGGGAGGAAACTTCATTCCTATTCTAAGACGGACTATTTAGTGGAATTATCTCTTGCCCTGAAAGATCACAAGGAGGAGATGGACAAAATCATGAATTCGCAGTTCAGGAAGTTATTCGATGTGCCTTTGAGGCGATTGGCTTTTTCGGGCCAATTGGTACATGGTCTCCTCACACGTCAGTTGCACTGTTATAGACGTCACGAGCGTTAGTTTATCTTCGGCCCTAAGCCGATAAAGTTCTCTTTAAGGGAGTTTTACCTAGTTACTGGATTGAAATGTGACCCCTACGATAAAAGCTCTCCGGAAGCAGCAGGAAGCGTATCAGAAGAACAGGAGGGGGATGCCGTGAACCTTTCTGAGGAGCAGCTAGTTGATCCACCGCAAGGTAAATTAGGGACCAACCTTATTTAGTAGTAGAGAGTCAATCTGATACATCACCAACCTTATTTTGTAGAGAGCTGGTTTGATACATATGTAAGTTGGCTTGTAAGTTGTGTAAGATGATTTAATAAACCGTATTTTCTGCTTTGAAACAGTTGCTGCAAGTCATTGGGACACATTGATTGCGGCGGGGCAGATGGGAAAAGACGGGAGTATCGATCAGCTCATCAACCGTCTGAAGTCAGGGGAACAAATGGAAGGAGACACGAGGTTGCAGCTAGCCCTTGCCATACTTGCTGATGGTGTGGTTGCAGTTGAGAATCAGTACGGAAAGGTTTCCCGTAAAACTGTTGAACTTGTCAAAGATGTGGCCAAGTTTTTATCGTATCCATGGGGTCGTAAGGCGTTTGAGCTAACCATGCTCAATTTCACGGATATGGTAAGGAATAAGGGAATGAAGGATAGGGTGACAATGCCCTCGATAAGCATGCGGGGATTCCCGATAGCAATTCAGCTGCTTGCCCTCGAAGCAATACTGGAGCTACAGGCTAAGCTCCCAAGTGCATCTGCTGAGCTAGACTTCACTCCTCGTTCATGCAGTGGCTTGTACAAAAAGAAAACTATCGACTGCAAAGATCTCATCAACGTCGAGAGCCTTCCCGAGGTATGATACATGATCCTTTAGACATGTTATAGTATACTGCGTGAACGTATATATTTATTACATTATGGATATGAACGTATATAAGAACACGTAAATATACATCTGTGAACGTATATATCTACTTTTGTTGCTGTACGCGATGTTAATTGACAAAGCTATGCTACTTTTACAGCTTACTATAGATTCAATTCTTCATGCTTCCGGTGAAGAAGTTGATCCTAAAACGTGGGAATGGAGTGATGATGACGAGGAGGAGGATGAGAGCATAGCTTACTTGGAGGCAATCCTGAAAGAGGGGAATGCGTCTATACAGCTAAATCGGAGGTCTTGGCCCGGAGGAGACAGATCGTGGCCTAGGTTGCTGACACGAGATGAGATGGAAGTGTATGCGAAGAACAAAGAAGAGAAAGAACGTAAGAAGAGTGAACCCAAGGGAAAGGGAAAGAAGAGAGCAAGGAGCAGCGCTGATGTCGGTGGTGTCGCAGGTCCTTCTGCCAAGAGGAGCTTATCGAGAATGGATGAAGGTTGGTGGGTGAATGAGCGGGAGGAGGTGATTGGTGAAGCCGTAGCAGAATCAGTAGGATGTAGCAAATATTTATGGGTGCATCAGTGGCGTCCGGAGGTGGAAGGCATTGTCAAGAATGCCCTTGATACGCTTTTAAAAAAGTACCACTTAGTTAGGGTGGATAAAAAGCGGGTCATGGAAAGTAGACAGGACCACGTGATTCCAGACGATGGCATGGCTATCCCTGATCCTAGTGTGAAAAAGAAGAAAGAAAAACGGGTGCATTTTGAACCTGAGGTGCTGAATGGGGTCGATAGTCCAATTATGGAGGGGGCCCAAACGGGTCGTGGCAGTGGTAGCGTTGACTCTAGAGCCCGGTCTAGGCGTTCCTCGAGAATATCTGACTCAGTCGGAAGCACCAGTAAAAAGCATAAGGAGAAGAAGCAGGCGGTAATGTTTTGTGAACCCGTAAAAATCTTTATGAACGTACATTGGTTGTTATTTATTGATCTAACATTTGATGTTTAATTCGTACAGGAGACTTCTCTTAGCCCCGGTATCAGAGATATTTTGTCGGATGATTTTGTTGATCAAAGTCCCAAAACACGTGATGGGAATGCTGCCAGAGGTGGTGTGGCCGTAGCTGCTTCTAAGGCGGCTCGCAAGAAGAAGAATCGCAAGGCCAAATCTCTGATAAGCAAGAAAAAATGTTCTGGAGAGCATGTTACTCTTTCTGAATCGCCAGTACAGCTCCCTGCTGACGAAGGCGTGCCGGATAACGTCCCGTCGGATGAGTTGGACAAGGCGGCAGAGAAACTCCCTTCTGATGCAGATGGAAATCAGGCGGACGAGAACCTCCATAGCGGGATCGAGACTGTACGTATTTAAGTTAAAATTGTGAACGATCATATATTTTTGTGAACGTGCATTAATGGACTTGTGAATGTTCATTCAACAGGAAGATGCTGAGCTCGTTGGAAGATCGAAGTCTTCGGGCATGGAGCACGAGACGAGAGATGAGTTGAATGAGGCGGAAGAGAAGCTCCCCTCTGATGCAGATGGAAATCAGGAGGCCGAGAACCTCCATAGCGGGATCGAGACTGTACGTATTTAAGCTAAAATTGTGAACGATCATATATTTTTATGAACGTTCATTAATAGACTTGTGAATGTTCATTCAATAGGAAGATGCTGAGCTCGTTGGAACATCCAAATCTTCGGGCTTGGAGCACGAGGCGAGATATGAGTTGAACGAGGCGGCAGAGAAGCTCCCTTCTGATGGAGATGGAAATCAGGCGGCCGAGAACCTCCATAGCGGGATCGAGACTGTCCGTATTTAAGTTAAAAGTGTGAACGATCATATATTTTTGTGAACGTGCATTAATAGACTTGTGAATGTTCATTCGACCGGAAGATGCTGAGCTCGTTGGAAATCAAGCGGCCGAGAACCTCCTGAGCGGGACGGAGAAGGTACGTACATAGTATAAAGTTGTGAACGTCCATATTTTCTTTTTTATGAACGTACACCGATAGACACATGAACATTCATGCCACAGGAAGATGTTGAGAGGGATGGAAGGTCGAAGGCTCTTGGCTTGGATGACGGACAGTCGGATGGGAGGAACGAGGCGGCAGAAAAGCTCCCTTCTGATGGAGATGGAAATCAAGCGGCCGAGAACCTCCTGAGCGGGCCAGAGAAGGTACGTACTTAGTATAAAGTTGTGAACGATCATGTTTATTTGTGAATGCGCAGTAATGGACATATGGACATTCATTCGACAGGAAGATGTTGAGAGCGTTGGAAGATCGAAGTCTTCGGGCTTGGATAATGTCCCGTCTGATGATACGTGCGAGGCGAGACAGAAGCTCCCTTCTGATGGAGATGGAAATCAGGCGAAGCTTCCTCGCGCGATGGAGACGGTATGGGCTTAGTCTAATTTGTGAACGATCATGCATTTTATATGAACGTGCATTAATGGACATATGAACGCTCACCCGACAGGAAGGTGTTGGGAACGTTGAAATTCCGATGCCTAAGGAAAAATATGGAAAACGCAAAAAGCATATCCATGGAAGATCGTCAAAGAAGAGGAAGTTGTCAAAGGAGGCTCTTGATAAGGTATTTTTTTCTCAATTGATTATAAACACCACAAACGTATCAATATCGTAGCGTCCACTATGTGAACGGGCAAGAATATTTGTGAGCGTTCATTAACAAATGTATGATCATGCACCCGTCAGGAAGCAGGACAGACAGCGGATGTTGACGAAGCTGGCTCCACTATTGGTGATGGGTCTAAGAAGAAAGAGACGGCTAAAGAGCCGCTTGCCGCAAACCCGTTGACCGCATCTTATGAGGACACCCTAAACCCGCCGGTCCCTTTCATAGCCCCGGTATAAAGCATATCTTCGAACGTACACTACAGCCATTATACTAACATAGTTTTGCAGAATCCAGCTTGTCCAACTGTCCAGGCTCCTGGTGCCGCAAACACGGACGAGCAAATCGCCCAGGATGCCATGATGGAATTGGTATAGAGTTAACATATATCTGCGAACAAGCAGACGTATCTATGAGCGTACACTTATGAAGTTGAAACATTTGTTTTGCAGGATGCAGATGCCACAATGGCCCGTAAGCCGGTTGGGTCAGAGTGTATGGCAGATCCACTAAATGTGCAAGATTCGGGCTTCACATCAACGAACGGAGAAAACAAAAAAGCCCCTCCGGAGGAAACTGTACGTGTCTAGATATAAGTGTGCACGATAATAAATGGCACCGTGATCGTTCACTCAGCTGAATATGAACGTTCATATTGTAGGAATCTGTTCGCGCAACTATGCAGGATCCACACGAGGATGCCACTAATCTTGCATGTCCCCTTGATGTGCAACCCCTGAATGTATTCCTGGTAATCGACGTGGAAGACGGGGAGACATGCGACAGGGAATACCCTCGTAGGGGAGGCAGACTAAAAGCCCTGAACCCTGTTTATGACTCCCCATTTGTCAATCTGTTTAGACCAAAGAGATTAGGTGAACCAACGATACCACCCCTCTACGATGTAACATCCGATGATACGCAGGCTTCTACCGAGGCCGCCTTGAGATTTGTAGGTGAAGAGTAAGTTATCTAAACCCCATTCAGCTAATTAATTGTTGACTAACTATTTTTCTTGTGATTAACACGAAACTAACATTATTCTTGGCAGACAAATCACATTGCGTACTGGCCAAGTTTTGACTTCCTCGGCGATCAACGAACTTGGGGATTTGGGTGTTAATCTGGATTATGTGGTTAGTTTTACTATTTTTTTCAGGAAATTTTCAGTGACATTAAGTAATAAAGCTGTATTGTATCTATAACTTAACATTTGTATATGCACAGCAAATGCGGGGTCTGTTATCGCTGGTTTGGAATATACATGAAATGGCGTATCGTACAGCCCAAATAACCATTGCGGATTCTCTGTTCGCGGATACGTTGTTGAGGACCTTTGAAGAATTCGAAAGTGGGTACTTTGAATCTGGATATGGGAAAAATGAGTACGTGTTCAAGTGGCCTTCTCTCTTGGTTGAATATGTATCGGGTTGTCAAGATAATGGGTTGCCCCAGCTCCGTTGGGGTACAGATGTGAAAACCATTTACATGCCGATGCGGTGGCATGATGATAGGTGGGTTGGCCTGATTATAAACGTACAGTCCAGAAAGGTGGAGTTGTTGGACACCGGGCTCGGTGACAGCAATAGCGAAGAGGTCGCAAATGCAATGGTACCATTCACGACGATGCTACCATATCTATTGAACCAGATTGGGAGAAGGAGGAAAATCACCAAACCCATTGGTCCTTGGAAGTATAGGATACGTGATTACGTGGTGCAAAACATAGATCTTGCTGACAGTGGGCCGGTAATTGTCAAGTTGCTCAAGATGCTTAGCAGCAACTGCAGCAAGAACGAGGTTCGCTCGATTAATGAAGCAAGTGTTGCCGTAATTCGGGGAAAATTCGCCAGTGATGTGATCAACGATCTCGTTTAGATGTGCAGTTAACATGTGTAGCGCGTGACACGTTAGTTTTTTTTGTTGCAACATATGTCTCTTTTAGTTTCACTCCGACGAATGACTTCCGTTCATAACATATATCTGGACTTTTCGTTCCGAATTGCAATTTCGTTTCAAAATTTGAGTGTAAAAATGGTAATATTTTAATGTGAACGTTCATCTGCTAAGTCGAACGTTCATATCGTTAATAGCGAATGTGTGGCTGTTGAATAAAGTGTTGTAGATTTAGGTCACGTCATTATTTATTACTTTCATCATTTCCCATAAGAGGGCATTAATGACTCCGCGTTTTGAATCTGGCCTATTCGGTATTAATATGGTCATATCAGTGCATATTTTAAGAAACTCTCTAACCATATACACATTCCAGGTGTGTTGTTGTACTGTAATAAAATGCTTGAACTACCAGAACCCCTCCAGATTGACGTCATCAACCGGCTCGCTCAATCAAATGACATAGTTGACCTTCTAGCCGTTCGTTCCATTTGCAAAAATCTGTATGGGTTGGCTAACTCGTCTGAAGTACTGAAGGTGGCCAATATCGACCACTTTAAGTTCAGAGCGCGGTATGTCCGCATTGGAAGTACGGGCAGGGCTTTCTTTGAAAGGTAACATAAGATGATGGAGCTAATGAGTATTTAGGTGTATTTAGGTGTACTTTCTATAAATGTGGCTATACTTGTATGAATGTGGCAGGTGCCTTAACGCGAGCAATTCAACGGTTTTACTGATGGAAGGCATACGTGTGGCCTTTGTTGAACGAGACTGCGAGACGGCCATTCGCATTTTGGAAATGGGCCACACTACATGCCCCTATTGAAGGAATTTCTAGCTGTTCTAATCAGGATTAGCAACCCTAGTCTGAATTCCAAGCCTAGGATCTAAGGTTCATGTAATTGAATCTATCAGATCTCGAGATTACCTGATGAATATGCAGCGGAAGTGTTTGCAGATAATCGAGATCACAAAGCGCCTCAAATGCTGCGCCTCTACTGGTATCCACACGCACACAAACTGGACCGGAGGGATGCTAGTGCCTGTAAGAGATCTAATCTCTAGAGAGGTTTCTATCTCGTTCTGGTGGCTGTGAATTAGGTTAAGTTCGAGTTTAGGTCGACCATATATCTTATATATGTCGGCTTAAACCATGACGGAATTAACTAACGATTAAACCGTATTAATCTGGTTAATCCGCGAGTGCATCGATCGATGCACTAACTGCAACGATCGACACTCCCCAGAACATTGATATCGAATGCATATCAAATATGCATTCATTGGATCATTACATTAATGATCAACCTCGTCTTTGACGCCCAGTTTGCTTAGGTGTGTGACCCTGTAGGATCATATAACACTAGCAATGAGTTCTCAACTCATTGATCATAAGTGGCTTCTAGCAAAGCGTTATGACTACCTAGTGTTATGTGATTGTCTCATCTCGACTATACGACTTTCACTTAGAGCAAGTACAGTAGATTTCAGGACATTCCCAACAATCTCCCACTTGTACTGGAATCATCTATTCCTTTAATCCCTTTGTAGCTATATCTCAATCTAGCATAAGGCAAGCACTGTGTCATCCTTATTCAACTAGATTACGTTTATCGAATCTCAATTTGTACTGATGAAAAACAAACGACTGACAATCACCTCGTTTGAGCGCGGCCACGCATTTCCAGTATCAAATCTTCGATAGGCCCAGAGATATTTAACTCCTGTTATATAGGAGGTACAAATCCCATCTTGTTCCATCCATGTCTCTTTTATATCTCATGATCCGCCTAATCAGTGTCTTTATGATCACCAGTTACGGCTGACGTTTGACAAAGTCAAGACGAACCAATCCATATAAGAGAGGGCATGATGAACTCAGGTCTAAGGACTACTCTCTTTAGTCGTAATGAGAAACTCTTATGACACTCATATAACATCTTGTAGAGTTCTCATTAACGGGTCAAGTCCGATTATGTGTTCTCTAACACATATCTATGTGATTGACTTTAATACACTTATTAATGACTCCATGAAACATGGTCATCAGTCACCTCACATACTAGTCTCACGTGGTTGTTAATGTCCCACATTAACAACCTCGACCAGAGACCATTATAATTTATGTCATTTACTGTTTATAGGGTTTCATGATCAAGTCACATACTTGATGGCCTATAAAATGTCATAAATTACTTTGGGACAATATATATATATATATATATATTTAATTAACACAATTAAATAATGCTGAAACAATTTCATTAAAATAACATAACTATTACGTCTTTGTGAACATCATGTCATAACTAAAACAAATACAACTCCCACTGAAATCAAGATCATATCTTAAGAAATCTAATGCCTACAGCAGTTGTATGAAACTCATGCTTAGGCCTTGGGAGGGGCTTGGTCAGTGGATCAGCAACATTCTCATCCGTAGGGACTCTGCTGATCTTCACATCTCCTCTATTCACAATATCACGGATAAGGTGATATCGCCTTTCTATGTGTTTGGATTTCTGGTGTGATCTAGGTTCCTTTGCTTGCGCAATGGCTCCATTGTTGTCACAATACAGAGCCACTGGCTCAGAAATACTAGGAATCACACCAAGTTCAGTGATGAACTTCTTGATCCAAACAGCCTCCTTTGCCGCTTCAGAAGCAGCGAGGTACTCAGCTTCAGTTGTGGAATCTGCTACAGTGTCCTGCTTGGAACTCTTCCAGCTGACTGCACCGCCATTCAGGCAGAAGATGTAACCAGATTGCGATCGGAAATCATCTTGGTCTGTCTGAAAGCTTGCGTCTGTGTAACCACTTACTACCAGCTCATCACTTCCTCCATACACCAAGAATTTATCCTTAGTATTTCTCAAATACTTCAGAATATTCTTGACTGCTGTCCAGTGACTTTCACCTGGATCCGATTGGTATCTACTCGTCATGCTTAAAGCGCAAGCAACATCTGGACGAGTACAGAGCATGGCATACATGATGGATCCCAACGCCGAGGCATAGGGAATCCGACTCATGTGATCTCGCTCAGCAGGTGTCTCAGGACACTGCTTCTTGCTGAGACTTATGCCATAAGACATTGGTATGAAGCCCTTCTTGGAATCTTGCATTCTGAACCTGTGTAAGACCTTATTGTTGGAATTGTGTCCAGTAATCTCAGTACTGTCTCTAGAAAGTAAGAGTATGTCAATGATCAGACATAAGTCATATAATACTGGGGGTCATGATGGCTTGCTAGAGTCCGCTCATGATCTATAAGTCTTGGACTTATTGCCTTTATTATATGATCCCATAGGGGTCACACGCCTAAGCTAACAGGAAAATGTGTAGGAACGGTTTAGCAGAAGTACGGTAAAAGTGCTAGGCATTTACTGTACTTAGAGAGAATAAAACGGTTTAGTTACTGTGTGTCGATCGATACACAAGGTGTATCGGTCGACACAGTGCGCGAATGCCGTCGAGTTAATTGGTGTTTGGGCCAAATGGCCCAAACGGAATCGGACAAGTTTTATAAGATAAAACTCGAGTTTCTGAACAATTAACCCTAGCCACCCAGCCGAAAACTCTCTCTCTCTCTGCGCCGAGCTCCTTGTGGTCTAGCAGCCGTTTTCTGTGATCGCGTGTGTGAACCTTTGGAGGATTCATCCCTCGGTGTTTCTCTGATCTCAGACATACCATCTCTTTCCGCTGCAAACAGGTATAAGGTGAGATCATCATTTGTTTCTATTCTGAGAAGAACCTAGATCCGCATGTTTAGGTTGATATGAATCTAAGAATTGAATCAGGATCAACTAAACAATCCTTCAGTGGTATCAGAGCCATTGGTTCTGGTTTTTCTTGTTTAGATTCAAGTTTAGGATTGTTTTTCTTGTTTAAAAGTGTTTTGAATCAACTACTGATAAGAGAAATCACTTAAGCAACAAGAATTAAAACCTAAACACACCTAAAATCGCAGAAACCAAGCTATATTGACTTGGTAGAATGCGATTTTCAAAAGTCAGTATCGGCCAGAATCGCATGGATCGATCGATACGATCGCATGGATCGGTCGATACAGTCTATCGGCAAAACCAGTTAACGCGTGAAAGCATCGATCGATGCAGGATCGATGCAGGTTCGATGTTGGTGCATCGACCGATGCGGTTGGTGCATCGATCGACACGGTTAGGGTTTTGACTCGGTTCAGTGCATGCGTGAGAGCATCGATCGATACAGGATCGATGCACGATCGATGCTGAGAGCATCGACCGATGTGGTTGATGGATCGATCGACACGGTTGGTTCATCGATCGACATGGTTGGTTTAAGGCTCGGTTTAATTTTGATTAAAATTAATTCGTCCTGGTTTAATAAACAGATTTAATAATTTTATTAAGTCTGGTTAAACCGGGACAAGAAATCCAATGTCGAAAGAATTATTGGATTTAGTGCCTAAACCAGGATTTTCTAATTTGATTTGGTTGGACCAAATAAATTGAGAAAATCCGGTTTAGTAAATAACCGGTTGACAATTGTGGTCATCGTAGTAATTAAAATTTGGTTAGACCAATTTTAATGAACCAGGCCGGTTATGTCATTTAATTGGACAATTGGGTCATGTCTTGGACATGGACAAATTCTTGGGCCTCGGGCCAAGAAGTTAAAACAATTGGGCCAATTATTTGAGTCTTTCTTCAGATTAATTTAAAATTTATTTTATAAAATTATAAAGTCGATTTTAAATTAAAGTTTCCGAAATTTTGAAATTAGAAAGTTTCTTAAATTAGAAGTTTCTGGATTTGCGGGTTTTGGATTTTAAAGAAATTTCTAAAGTTAGAAAGTTTCCGTTTTTAGAAAGTTTCCAATTTTAGAAAGTTTCCAAAAATAGTAGGTTTCCAAAAATGGAAAGTTTCCCGAAATAGTAATCTTCTATTTTGGGAATGAATTTTTAAATAAACCTACGAACCTCAAATAATATCAAGCGTTGGATGTCTTGTCCATTCTATGTCAGCTGTCGAAGCCCATTCAATTGTATTCATGGCCTTACAGTGTGAGGGTGTCTGCTTTTGCGTGGATAAGACGGTTTGTGATTCATAAATGTCATTGGGAGTCCCAGACATTAATGATTACATGACTGTATAGTCTGGTTTTCTTGACTGGGCCATCGGGAGTCCCGGGCCTTGAGACATCAGAGTGGATTGGGCCTCGAGCCCAGATTCACAACCAAGAGTTATATCACGGATATAATTAGCCGATATAGGGCTTACCGATATAAGCTAAGGTTTGGTGACGGCCAGTGGCCCACTTTAATCTTAGTTATATGTGGATCTTGGAATCATTATATTCTATTGAGGGTAACTTATGTTATTGAATATAATGCGTGATTAATCATATTAAATTTAATACGAGATTAATCATATTGAACATTTTAACTAATAACCTTTTTATCTATATATTTCAGCTATGACTACTACAAGCACACAAAACACATTCTCAATCCGGTCTGTTCTCGAGAAGGAGAAGCTGACTGGAACGAACTTCCTGACGTGGTCAAGGAACTTGAGGCTAGTCCTCAAGCAGGAGAAGAAGGATTATGTCCTTCGTGATCCTCTCCCCGAGAGGCCTCCTGCCAATGCCGCCAGGACTCTGCATAATGCTTGGGAAAAGCATTCGTCAGATGAAAATGATGCCTATTGCCTGATGTTGGTGACAATGACTCCGGAGCTGCAAAAACAGTTCGAGAGTGTATTGTCACCCATCGAGATAATGGCAAGCCTGAAATCGCTTTTTCAGGAGCAGGCTAGGACTGAGAGGTTTCAAACAGTTAAGAACCTCTTGGACTGCAAGTTGGCTGCGAATGCGGCAGTGAGTCCTCATGTCTTGAAGATGATGGGTTATCTCGATCATCTTCAGAAACTCGACTGCCCAATCAGCTAGGAACTTGCCTGCGACATCATTCTGCAGTCATTACCTGCAAGCTATGATCAGTTCATTCTGAACTTTAACATGCATGGCTTGAGTAAGACATTGCCTGAGCTTCACGGAATGCTCAAGACTGCGGAGCCCAATTTGAGGAAAACCGCCAAGGACCCCAATGTGCTTATGGTGCAGAAGGGCAAGGGGTTTAAGAAATCATCTGCTAAGGATAAGGGAAAGGCCAAGGCTGTCCAAGTCGCGGACAAGGACACGCCAAAGCCCAAGCCCAAGTCCAAGGCTGGGCCAACTGACATATGCAGGTTCTGTAAAGAACCAGGGCATTGGAGGAGAGAATGTAAGAAATTCCAGGAAGGTCTAAAGGAATTGAAGAAGAAGACTTTTGAGACTTCTTCAACAGGTATTTTTGTTATAGAAGTTAATACAACTACTTCTGATAATACCTCATGGGTTATGGATACTGGTTGTGGGGCTCATATTTGTACTAATATGCAGGCACTCAGCAACAGTAGAAGGCTGAAGCAAGGACAAGTGGAGCTACGAGTTGGGAATGGAGCGAAAGTTCCAGCGCTAGCTGTAGGCACTTACTTGTTGTCTTTACCTTCGGGATTGATTTTAGAACTCAATAATTGTTATTTTGTACCTGCTATAAGCAGAAATATTATTTCAATTTCTTTGTTGGATTTGGAAGGTTATGATTTTTCAGTTAAGAATAAATTATGTTCCTTCAATCGCAACAATTTGTTCTATGGTTCTGCCCCTCTTATGAATGGGCTTTACATACTCGATCAATCCGCGCCAATTTATAACATTAATACCAAACGGTTCAAACCTAATGAGGAGAACCGAACGTTTCTATGGCATTGTCGTTTAGGGCACATCAGCGAGAAACGCATCAAGAGGCTCCATTCGAATGGACTTCTTGGCTCATTTGACTTTGAGTCATGTGAGAAATGCGAATCCTGCATGATGGGCAAAATGACACGGGCCCCCTTTAATAAACCTAACGAGAGGGCCAGTGACGTATTGGGCCTGATACACACTGATGTGTGTGGCCCAATGTCCACAAATGCAAGAGGAAACTATCAGTACTTCATTACCTTTACTGATGATTTCAGTAGGTATGGATATGTTTATTTAATGAAACATAAGTCTGAATCTTTTGAGAAGTTCAGAGAATTCCAAAATGAAGTACAGAACCAACTTGGCAAAAGCATTAAGGCTCTTCGGTCCGACCGAGGAGGAGAATACTTAAGCCAAGAATTCAGTGATCATCTAAGAGAGTGTGGGATCGTATCCCAACTCACTCCTCCCGGAACACCTCAATGGAATGGTGTGTCTGAGAGGAGAAATCGGACCTTATTGGATATGGTTCGATCTATGATGAGTCACACAGACCTTCCAATATCCCTTTGGGGATATGCTCTGCTAACAGCAGTGTTCACTCTAAATAGAGCGCCATCGAAAGCAGTAGCAAAGACACCATATGAATTATGGACTGGAGAAGCTCCAGTGATGTCTTATCTCAGAATTTGGGGTTGTGAAGCCTATGTCAAGAGATTGATCTCAGACAAGCTTACACCAAAATCTGACAAATGCTACTTCATTGGTTATCCACGGGAAACCAAGGCTTATTACTTCTATCTACGTTCCGAGAACAAGATCTTTGTTGCCCGGGATTGTAACTTTCTTGAGAGGGAGTTTCTCTCTAAGAAAGACAGTGGGAGTAAGGTACTGCTTGAAGAAATTCAAGATGAACAGGATACTGCTCAACCTAATGAGGAAGATCAGCAGGAGGACCTACAAGAAATTGTAGAGCCTGAACCTGTAGTACCTGAAGTTCGAAGATCCGGGAGGATCCGTCACGAACCCGAGAGATATCAAGGATTCCTCGTGACTGACTGTCATGATCTTTTGATCATTGATGGTGATGAACCATCGAACTTCAATCAAGCCATGATGGGCCCAGATTCCTCTAAGTGGCGCAAGGCCACTGATTCCGAAATGGACTCCATGTCGGTCAACCAAGTGTTTTCGTTGGTTGACTTACCCGCTGGTGTAAAAGCCATCGAGTGCAAATGGATCTTCAAGAAGAAGATTGACGTGGATGGAAATGTCCAGATTTATAAAGCCAGGTTGGTGGCAAAAGGTTTCAGACAAGTTCACGGTGTGGATTACGATGAAACCTATTCACCAGTGGCTATGATGAAATCTATTCGTATTCTACTAGCAACTGCAGCTTTTCATGATTATGAAATTTGGCAGATGGACGTGAAAACCGCCTTCCTGAATGGTATTCTGGAAGAGGATGTGTATATGACACAACCTGACGGTTACATAGATCCAAAGAATGCTGGAAAAGTATGCAAGCTTCATAAATCCATTTATGGATTGAAGCAAGCATCGAGGAGCTGGAATCTTCGTTTTGATGAAGCGATCAAACAATTTGACTTCATCAGAAACGAAGAAGAACAATGCGTGTATAAGAAATCTAGTGGGAGCAAGATTGTATTTCTTATTCTGTATGTCGATGACATACTGCTTCTCGGAAACGACGTTCCAATGCTAAAGTCGGTAAAGGACTGGCTTGGAAGTTGTTTTTCCATGAAAGACATGGGTGAAGCCGCATACGTTCTTGGAATCAGGATCTACCGGGATAGATCTAGAAGGCTGATAGGCTTGTGTCAAGATTCATACATTGACAAAGTCCTACAAAGATTCAGCATGAAGGATTCCAAGAAGGGCTTCACGCCAATGGTACATGGCACAACGCTAAGCAAGAAGCAGAGCCCTACGACGGCTGCTGAGCTTGAGCGCATGAAGAATATTCCTTATGCATCTGCAATAGGATCTGTCATGTATGCCATGATCTGTACTCGTCCTGATGTTGCTTATGCATTGAGCATGACGAGTAGATACCAGTCAAATCCAGGTGAAAACCATTGGATTGCCGTAAAGAATATCTTGAAGTATCTAAGACATACTAAGGATAAGTTCTTAGTGTACGGTGGAAGTGATGTGCTTAAAGTCAGTGGATTCACGGACGCAAGTTTCCAGACAGACCAAGATGATTTCCGGTCACAGTCCGGTTATATCTTTTGTCTGAATGGCGGTGCAATCAGTTGGAGAAGCTCCAAGCAAGACACCGTTGCTGATTCCACTACAGAAGCTGAATATATCGCCGCCTCAGAAGCTGCGAAGGAAGCTGTTTGGATACGAAAGTTCATTATTGAACTAGGTGTGATACCAGATGCGGCTGAGCCTCTGGCACTGTTTTGTGACAACAATGGTGCTATAGCTCAGGCAAAGGAACCAAGATCACACCAGAAATCCAAGCATGTTCTAAGAAGATTTCACTTGATACGTGACATCATTAATAGAAAGGAAGTCAAGATCAGCCGAGTTCAGACAGATGATAACGTCGCTGATCCGTTGACAAAGCCACTCCCAAGGCCTAAGCTCGAGTTTCTGACTGAAGCTGTAGGCATTAGAGACATTGAAATGTAATCTAAATTTGAGTGGGAGTTTGAGGGCTTTTATTTAGTTATTTGATATGTTCTTGTAAAACATTCTTATGTTTAATGAAATTATTATTTCAAGATTATTTTAACTGTGATGAAATAATCGTTCCAAAAATGATATGAACCATTTTATAGGTCATCGAAGTAAATGATTTGATCTTGAGTCATCGAAGTCATTTAGCTTGATCATGAGACCCTATATTTGATAGATGTTTTATATCATCCCGTCCCTAGTCGAAGGTTGTTGAAATTGGAACACCAACAACCGTATGAGACTGGATTGGTACGTGACTTATGACAAAGTCTCAGTGTGTCATAGATGCGCGGCATCAAAGTCAGTACATAGGTGTATGTTTGGGAACATACGACCGGACAAGACCCGCTTATAAGAACTCTTCAGGATATTTATATCTGTGTCATAAGAGATTCTTACTACGACTATAGAGTATAGTCCTTAGACCTGAGTTCGCATGCATGTGACTGCACATGGACTGATGCACTTTGATCATTGTCTAACGCTATCGTTCTGCGATAGTTATAAGGACCTTGTTTGGGTACATTATGAAATGAGTAGTTTACAGTGATGGAACAAGACGGAATTTGTCCCTCCAATATAAATGGAGTGAATATCTCTAGGCCAATCGGAGATTTGAATACTGGAAAATGCATGGCCATGCTCAAACGGACTGTCCCGAGTCGTTTGGATTGTCAGTATCGAATCAGAGTCCGATGAACAAGATTAGGCTTTATAAGGATGACACCAATCTTGCCTTATGACTAATCGAGATATTGTGACAAAAGGATTATGAATACAGAGATTCCAGTACAAGTGGGAGATTGTTGGAATTGTGTCCAGTAATCTCAGTACTGTCTCTAGAAAGTAAGAGTATGTCAATGATCAGACATAAGTCATATAATACTGGGGGTCATGATGGCTTGCTAGAGTCCGCTCATGATCTATAAGTCTTGGACTTATTGCCTTTATTATATGATCCCATATGGGTCACACGCCTAAGCTAACATGAAAATGTGTAGGAACGGTTTAGCAGAAGTACGGTAAAAGTGCTAGGCATTTACTGTACTTAGAGAGAATAAAACGGTTTAGTTACTGTGTGTCGATCGATACACAAGGTGTATCGGTCGACACAGTGCGCGAATGCCGTCGAGTTAATTGGTGTTTGGGCCAAATGGCCCAAACGGAATCGGACAAGTTTTATAAGGTAAAACTCGAGTTTCTGAACAATTAACCCTAGCCACCCAGCCGAAAACTCTCTCTCTCTCTGCGCCGAGCTCCTTGTGGTCTAGCAGCCGTTTTCTGTGATCGCGTGTGTGAACCTTTGGAGGATTCATCCCTCGGTGTTTCTCTGATCTCAGACATACCATCTCTTTCCGCTGCAAACAGGTATAAGGTGAGATCATCATTTGTTTCTATTCTGAGAAGAACCTAGATCCGCATGTTTAGGTTGATATGAATCTAAGAATTGAATCAGGATCAACTAAACAATCCTTCACTTATGTATATAAGTGTCTTGACACAGTCCAATTAACTTGTTTAATCTATCTCTATAGATTCTTATTCCAAGAATATACGCGGCTTCACCCATGTCTTTCATTGAAAAACAACTTCCGAGCCAAGTCTTAACAGACTGTAACAACGGAACGTCATTTCCGAGAAGGAGTATGTCATCTACATACAACACGAGAAATGCAACTGCGCTCCCACTAGTCTTCTTGTAAACACATGGTTCTTCTTCGCTTCTGATGAAATCAAACTTTTTGACTGCTTCATCAAAACGAAGATTCCAACTCCGTGATGCTTGCTTCAATCCATAAATGGATCGATGAAGTTTGCATACTTTCCTAGCTGCATTTGGATCGATGAAACCTTCGGGTTGTGTCATGTACACATCCTCTTCCAGAATTCCATTAAGGAAAGCTGTTTTCACGTCCATCTGCCAGATCTCATAATCATAATGAGCAGCTGTTGCTAGGAGAATCCGAATGGATTTAAGCATGGCGACAGGTGAATAGGTTTCTTCATAGTCAATACCATGAATTTGTTTGAAACCTTTTGCCATTAGCCTTGCTTTATATATCTGAATATTTCCATCCACATCAATTTTCTTCTTGAAAATCCATTTACACTCAATGGGTCTTGCACCATCGGGTAAATCAACCAAAGTCCATACTTGGTTCTGTGACATGGATCCCATTTCGGATTCAGCGGCTTTCAGCCACTTTTCGGAGTCAGGGCTCATCATTGCTTCTTCGAATTTCGCTGGCTCGTCACTGTCAATGATTAACAAATCATGACAATTGGTTACGAAAAATCCATATCTCTCGGGTTCATGACGGATCCTTTCGGATCGGCGAATTTCAGGCTCCACAGGCGCGGGTTCTACAACTCTTTGTAGATCCAACTGTTGCTCTTCCTCTACAGGTTGAGCATTTTCCTGTGGTTCTCGAACTTCTTCGAGTTGTACTTTACTCCCACTGTTTCTCTTGGAAAGAAACTCTCTCTCAAGAAAAACGCAGTTCCGAGCAACAAACACTTTGTTCTCGGATTGGTTGTAAAAGTAGTATGCCTTGGTTTCCTTAGGATAACCAACGAAGTAGCACTTGTCTGATTTGGGTTCGAGCTTATCTGTAATTAATCGCTTAACATAAGCTTCACAACCCCAAATCTTCAGGAAAGACACACTCGGAACATTTCCAGTCCACATCTCATGTGGTGTCTTTGCAACTGATTTTGACGGAACCCTATTAAGTGTAAACGCAGACGTTTCTAGAGCGTATCCCCAAAAGGATAATGGAAGAGTTGAGAGACTCATCATTGACCGAACCCTATCTAATAAAGTCTGATTTCTCCTCTCAGACACGCCATTCCATTGTGGTGTTCCAGGAGGAGTGAGTTGTGAAACAATTCCACAATCTCTCAAATGATCACTGAATTCTTGGCTTAAGTATTCTCCTCCACGATCTGATCGAAGAGCCTTAATACTTTTGCCAAGTTGATTCTGTACTTCATTTTGGAATTCTTTGAACTTTTCAAAAGATTCTGACTTATGTCTCATTAAATAGACATAGCCATACCTGCTGAAATCATCAGTGAAGGTGATGAAGTATCGAAAATTTCCTCTGGCACTTGTGCTCATTGGGCCGCATACATCTGTATGTATAAGGCCCAATAAGTCACTGGCCCTTTCATTTGGTTTGTTGAAAGGGGCCTTGGTCATTTTGCCTAGTAAACAAGATTCACATTTCTCACATGATTCATAATCAAATGAGCCCAGAAGCCCATCACTATGGAGCTTTTGGATCCGTTTCTCGTTTATGTGGCCCAAACGACAATGCCAAAGAAAAGTCTGATTCGTGTCATTTGATTTGAATCTCTTGGTGTTAATGTTATAGATTGGTGCGGTTTGGTTTAAAACATAAAGCCCATTCTCTAATGGGCTGCTACCATAAAATATATCATTGTAATCAAAAGAACAACATTTATTCTTAATTGAAAACTGATATCCTTCCACATCCAAAATAGGAATGGAAATAATATTTCTGCTTATAGCAGGTACATAGTAGCAATTATTAAGCTTTAAAACCAAACCAGAAGGTAAAGACAAGTTATATGTTCCTACGGCTAATGCAGAAACTCTTGCTCCATTCCCCACGCGCAGGTCCACTTGTCCCCTTTCCAACTTCTTACTGTTGCTTAGGCCCTGCATATTTGTACAAATATGAGCACCACAGCCGGTATCCAATACCCAAGAAGTAGAACCAGAAGTAGTAATATTTACTTCTATAACATAAATACCTGAAGATGAAGTCTCGAAAGTCTTCTTCTTCTTCTTCTTCTTCTTCTTCTCTTCCAAGAATTTATTGCAATTTCTCTTCCAATGCCCAGGCTCTTTACAGTAATGGCACTTATCAGTCTCAGATGGGCCCGGCTTGGGTTTTGGGGCTGGCGCCGGCGTGTCCTGGTTCTCAACCGGGACTGCCTTGCCCTTTCCCTTACCTTTGCCAAGTTTCTTAAACTTCTTACCCCCTTGTACCATAAGTACATTAGGAGTGCCCTTCTTGATATTTGGCTCAGCTGTCTTGAGCATGCCATGCAGCTCAGTCAATGTCTTTGTCAGGTTATTCATGTTATAGTTCATAACAAACTGATCATAACTTGACGGCAGTGACTGCAGAATGATGTCAGTAGCCAACTCTTGGCTAATGGGACAATCCAGCTTCCCCAGGTTATCAATATAGCCCATCATCTTAATGACATGAGGACTGACTGGACTGTCCTTTGGTAGCTTGCATTCAATGAGAGATTTAACCGTCTGGTATCTCTCAGTTCGTGTTTGCTCCTGAAACATACTTTTCAGGCTAGTGATCATCTCCACGGGCGACTCCACGTTCTCGTATTGCTTTTGCAAATCCGAGTTCATGGTAGCCAACATGAGACAATTCACATCGACCACATCATTATAATGCTTATCCCAAGCATTCCTTTCTGCATGTGGAGCATTGGCTCTCGGTTTTTCAGGGAGAACATTTTCAAGGACATAGTCCCGCTTCGCCTGCTTGAGAACAATTCTCAAGTTCCGATACCATTCGAGAAAATTCGATCCATTTAACTTGTCCTTCTCAAGGACGGATCGCAGGGAGAATGAATTATTATGAGTAGTAGTCATAGCTGAGAACATAGAAAAGAAAAAGGTTTAGTTATGATGTTCAAGAAATGAGAAATCTTAACTTTTAAGAAAACTCGCATTATATTCAATCAATGCTTCCTCAGATGAATATAATGATCCAAGATCCATATTTTACTAAATTCAAGTGAGCCACTGGCTATCACTCAACTTTAGCTATTTAGGTAAGCAACAACCTTGCTAGTTATATCCAATATAACTCTTGGTTGTGGATCGACATCTTATGTCCAATCCACCTGATGTCTCTGAGCCCAAAAAGATTTTGATGGCCCAGTCAAGTAAACCAATCTCTTCAGTCACGTAATTGTCGATGTCTTGCACTGCAAGTCCATCAACACGATTACCTCTGCCTTACTCATGAAATTGTGGACATCTTGCACTGCAAGTCTATCACACAACTAAATGGGTCTTGACAGTTGACAAGATTGTAAAGACATCAAGTATCACTTGATATTTGGTTGAGGAACGGAACCATTTAAAACGTTCAGTTTTACTATGTTTTAATTCTTATAATTAATCCGCGATGACCAATCAATCCAATTGATCCGGTTTTAAATACCGGTCAGCGTCGATCGATGCTACATTAGCATCGGTCGATGCCAACCTAATCAAACCAATCGCATTTAAACCATTCACAGTGTTCGACCATTGTTAACCAAGCTCGATAACCGGTCCAATCCAATTGAACCGATCCAACAATCTCGCAAGGCTGTGTCGATCGATGCAACAATTGCGTCGATCGTCACTAGGCGAAAACTAGGTTTATTCGGGTTTTCGACCTGCATCGATCGATGCCGGATTGGCATCGATCGACACCATGCGGAAAACCCCTAAAATTTATTCGGGTTTTTCGCCCTGCATCGATCGATGCCGGATTGGCATCGATCGACACCATGCGAGAAAACCCATAAACGTTTTCGATCAGAACCCTAAACTAGGTTTTCAGGAAAATGAATTTTAGCATGCTTGTATCATTTATACAAAGATCTAGATTCAACTAATCTAATCATCATGCTACAGATTCAATGGAACCCTAAAGCTCTGATACCACTGAAGGAATTTCTAGTTGTTCTAATCAGGATTAGCAACCCTAGTCTGAATTCCAAGCTTAGGATCTAAGGTTCATGTAATTGAATCTATCAGATCTCGAGATTACCTGATGAATATGCAGCGGAAGTGTTTGCAGATAATCGAGATCACGAAGCGCCTCAAATGCTGCGCCTCTACTGGTATCCACACGCACACAAACTGGACTACAGGGATGCTAGTGCCTTACAGAGATCCAATCTCCAGAGAGGTTTCTTTCTTTGTTCTGGTGGCTGTGTATTAGGTTTTTTTGGGACGAGTTTAGGTCGACCATATATCTTATATATGTCGGCTTAAACCATGACGGAATTAACTAACGATTAAACCGTATTAATCTGGTTAATCCGCGAGTGCATCGATCGATGCACTAACTGCAACGATCGACACTCCCCAGAACATTGATATCGAATGCATATCAAATATGCATTCATTGGATCATTACATTAATGATCCACCTCGTCTTTGACGCCCAGTTTGCTTAGGTGTGTGACCCTGTAGGATCATATAACACTAGCAATGAGTTCTCAACTCATTGATCATAAGTGGCTTCTAGCAAAGCGTTATGACTACCTAGTGTTATGTGATTGTCTCATCTCGACTATACGACTTTCACTTAGAGAAAGTACAGTAGATTTCAGGACATTCCCAATACCTATAACGTGCTGGCGAGAGGATTGTGTCACGTGATGAACGGAAGATCGGCCGTGGGGTGTAATATCCTGGAGTCCTTGCGGTGGTGGGAAGATCTAGAGTTCGCGGCCGGTGTTGCGCGTTGGATTGTTCGCGCGGTGGCGGCGATGAGAGAGGGGGCACCGGTGAGGACAGATGGTGGCTTCTCCAGAACATTTAGACCACCGAGGTACCATGGGGCAGAGTGTGAATGTGGTTTTGATTGGAACGAGGAATACGTGTGCGAGCATTGTTTCGGACGCAGCGTGGCCATCAGGCTAAGGCTTATGTGGTGACTCGGCCTTATCGCTTTCTGAATTTCTGAGCATGTGAACGTTCATTCAGCACTCTCGTGGACGTTCACCATTGTCCAACCTATCCCTTTTTATTATTGGACGTATATTTTCACGGCGTTGAGTTCAGTGTTAATTTAGACATTAAATGTGCGTGTGGTATGTTACTTATTTAAGCCCCTTCTTATTGTAATCCCCATTTGAATTCCCTTTGAATTTCCATATTTTCCTTAAAACACCATTTACAAACAAATAGTCAGAGGTCAAAAACCATAAAACAATGTCTATAGCGGTAATTTCCTCATATTTCATTAATTTATGGATGCACACTGCTCGATGATATTTAGGTGTATTTACTGCTTTAAATGTAAAGTTGACGGGGGTGGTTTTAGGTCTAATCGATGACAATAACACTTACAGTTTTATCTCTTTCTATCTATGTCTGATTAGATATAATAATTATGGACATTTAATTACTTACGGCTATATGTCATGCCAGACTTCAATTCAAAGCGGGATTTCCATCAGTTAATCAATGCAATCTTACTACTGGTTCCAGTTTTAAATTTTTTTTTTTTCAAATCTTCTTTTTTTTTCCAACACCACAACTATCGTCTTCGTAGAACATCTCGCAAGGTATTGGTACATCGTTGACTTCCTCTCCATATTAGTATAAATCAATGTTCGAAAACTCGCTAGGCGTTAGTCGGGCGGTGAAGATGGGCCTAGCGCCTAACCAAAAAATCGGGGATTAATCGGGAATTAAGCGGGGCGTAATTTTCAGACTTTTATCAAATACATATAGTTATATAAAAGTTGGGTGACGATAAAACAAAGTTTTAAGACAGCTCAGACGGCAATGCATTGGTTTACTGCTCTGAGGTCCACGGTTCGAGTCTAGGTTAGCGCAAGTTTTGTTTTTTATTACGCGTTTTACTTTAATGAAGGGCAAATACGTAATTTTATCTTTATCTTCTTCTTCCTAACTCGATTCAGAAACCCTAATGCGGCCATAGATCTTTTTTCTGACGATGAAAAGCTCGGGTTTTCTCCTTATTTCGAGTTCTTTATCTGAAAAAATCGAAATCCAACAAACATCATCCAATTTCAAGTATAAAATAGCAAAAATATTGAGTTTTTTCGTTTTAACAGAGTTTTGCTCCGATTTGGGCTTAGTCGCGGCGGCTCCCGGCCGCCAAGCGCCTCGCCGGCGATTCAGCGGCCGCGGAGACCGCGTTTTAGAACACTGGTATAAATGAAGTTACATTAGTGCAGATATCTGAGCACTTCATTCACACTTCTACGCATTCCAGGTGTGTTGTTGTACTGTAACAATATGCTTGAACTACCAGACCCCCTCCAGATTGACGTCATCAACCGGCTCGCTCAATCAGATGACATTGTTGACTTCCTGGTCGTTGGCTCCGTTTGCAAAAAATTATACGAGTTGACCCACTCGCGTGAAGTACTAAAGGTGGCCAATATTGACCACTTTAAGTTCAGACCGCGGTTTGTCCGCATTGGAAGCATGGGTAGGGCTTTTTTTGAAAGGTAACATAACAGGTTGGACCAATTTCGAAAGTTTTGTTCTACTTTCTATTAAAGTTGCCATACATATATGCATGTGGTAGGAGCCTCGACGCGGGAAATCCAACGGCTTTACTGATGGAAGGCATACGTGTTGCCTTTAGCGAGTGGGATTGCGATAGGGGAATTAGCATTTTGGAACGTGGCCTCACCACATGCCCATACAATGTGTTGGCGAGAGGAATGTGTCATGTGATGAGCGGCAAGTCTGACGAAGGATCCGACATCCTAGAGACATTGCGTTGGTGGGACGATATAGTGTTCGCATCGGGGTTAGGGCGGTGGATTGTTCGCGCGGTCGCGGCGATGAGGGATGGGGATCCATTCTGGGTCGATGGTGGAATCGTCAGAAGATACAGACCTCCTAGGTACCACGGCGCAGAGTGTGAATGTGGTTTTGATTACAGTGGATGGTTCGCATGCGAGCACTGCTACGCACGAAGCGTTTTTATCAGGCTTAGGCTTTTGTTCTAAATTTCCAGAAGCGTTATCATGTACTTTCAACTTTCTTAAAGTGGTGAACGTTCATAAACTTTATCATACGTTCACAAATGTTAGAATATGCCCTCTGTTTAACAAGTTGGCAAGTTAATGAAACTCTCGCAACTTTCTAGTAGCACAACTATCACCACTACTTTGGCACACTTCCCCAAAACTAATGTCTTGTAGTTATTGCCATTAAAAGGTAGTTTACCAAGTGGTTCACAGTCAACTCCATAATAACAACACTTAATATCCTTTCTCTTTACTCCATGTGGAACTTAAATGTGGACAGGTATACGTCTAATCATAATTAAATTATAGTGACATCTTATTGGTCATACACACCTTCAGAAGGGATAAACATCTGACCTTCTCGATACACCTTACCTTTAGTATAAGTAAGTTTTTATGTCCACCTAATCTGGCACACTAATCCCGGTTCTTACTATTAACTTCTGTTTTCCTTTTGAAATCATGTTGCATTTGCCAGAGCCACTCCAACTTGACGTCATAGGACGTCTAGCTAAGTCGAGGCACATAGTGGACTTCTTATCCCTTAGTTGCATCAACAAACAGGTGTATGAGTACACTCGTCTGCCAGAAATTCTGAGGTTGGCAAACATAGACCACTTCATGTTCAATGCGGAATATGTTTGCATAGGTAGCACGGGCAGGCCGTTCTTCGAAAGGTACACAACCTTGTGACAAAACTTGCTTGTTGCTTGATATATATCGGACCTGATGGAAATACGAACTGGATACCATGCTAGGTGCCTAGATGCTGGAAACCCAACAGCATTCCTCATGGAAGGTGTTTATGTCGCTTTTCTGGACCGTGATTGCGATCGGGGCATTTCCATTTTGCAAAGTGGCCTAACCTCATGTCCATACAACATACTTGCTACAGGAATGTGTCATATGATGGTTGGCAGGTCTGATGAAGGGTGCGATATCTTAGAGAGGTTGCGTTGGTGGGAAGATCTAGAGTATGCAGCTTGTGTTGCGCGTTGGATGGTTGAGGCCATCAGGGCTATGAGGGGTGTCTCCATTAGCAGGCCATACGCTGGGTTCTACAAAACCTTCAAAGCGCCAAGATACTACGGTCCGGAGTGTTCATGTGGCTTTGATTTCATAGGGGAATTCGACTGTGAGAACTGTTTTGCAGTTAGCGTGGCAAAGAAGCTGATGATTATGTGGTGAGCATTGTGGATGGGTATCTTGCTTCATGTTATGATCAGTAGCACAATTTATGTGAGCGTTCATTTTGTATTACTATATGTTCACAACTATGTCGGATAATCTAGGTTTATGGTAGTTTCCTATTGTAAGGTAAACTTTTAACGTATTCGTATGTAAGCATAATGTATGATGTTTTATAATATGTTGTTTGTCCCATTATATATAAGTTCATACATGCATTAAATGCCCAGCCTAAGTAGTTGTAATTTAATGGTTGGACTAGTTAAAGCCATTTAATTTCTGTACAACCACATCCAACTACCTAAGTGTCCACCACGCCTATAAAAACAATATGAGTTCGATCTTGTGTTTATCACATATTTTGTACTTATCTTATTCACTCGGAAAAAAATATGTTCGATACGCTTCCAGTCGCTGTGAACCTCGACATAGTCGAACGCGTAGCTCGTTCATGCTATACCGACCTCTTGCCGCTGATGGGAGTCAATAAAACCTCATATCGTCTAGCTACCGAGAGAAGCATTTTACGAGTCGTAAATATAGACCGCTTACTAGACAACGCGGCCAGGGCTTCCTTGACAGACGATGCACGCCCTTTTTTCAAAGGTTAATGAGATATCCATGTATTATTGATCATATAGAGCATACATGTCTGGACCGATTGTGTTTCATCTGTAACTTGTCACTCGTTCATACTTGTGAGTAGGTGTCTACTGGCCGATAACCCCACCGCCTTATTGCTGGAGGGACTACGGACACTCTTCATAGAGCTAGATCCGCATAGAGCAGTGCTTTTGTTTGGCCAAGCCCCACAAGACTGTCCGTACATCATACTTGCTCAGAGCATGTGCAAAATCCTTACTGGGAATTGGGTGGAGGGATTACAACGTCTGGAGGACTTGCGCTGGTGGGTCGATATAGAACGCTCGGGTGCCATAGTGGCGCGCATACTAAAGGCTGTTATTGACTTGGGAACGCGAAAAGTAGGAACCTTTTTCTCCTCCTATGCATTCCCAAACCCACCGTGCGGTGGATGTAGGTTCCGGCCTGACGGCAACCCGGAGTGTGTTAGCTGTTGGATTTTCTGTATCTCTTATACCTTTGCTCTGCTGTCCTAATTTCGAAAGTAATGAAATACCACTGAGCCTATATAAGTTTAACCGCTGTGTATGAGTTAATCAGTGGTATTTTGGGATGCACCGCAGTTACGTGCATCTTGTAATGTACTTGCCTAATAATATTATTTTGCCGACTTTAGTTTGGTAGTTGTGAACGTGCACATAATTGATATGGACGTTCATGTATGTCCACTGAACGTTCACAGATTCCAACGCAAAATGTAGCGTGAACACAATATGAAGTGGCAGTGCATAAAGTGGTACAGTTGTTAATGGGAGGATTGGTATTGAAAATTATCTGTTAGTGGGTTATAATGGATTTGAAATGACACCCTTAGGCTTTGTCTAATTCTCGTGATCACTGTAGTTTCTTATTATTCGGGCCCAGTGAACGTTCACTCTTACGCCGTTGAAATAGTCATTACTAAAAAACACATCCGTATAGTACCTTTCGAAGTCAAGTATGTTAAGTGTGAACGGTCAGAAAATTAAACATGAACGTTCATTTATATCCGTCGAGCGTTCACATAAATAAATACAAAGTAGATTGTGAACAGACTAATAAAGGAAAGAATCTAAATGCGAACAGTTAACAAGGAAATAAGTTCATTACAAAGACGACTACGATATTCAACGATTACACTTAAAAAGAAGAAAACCCTCAGCTAACATTTTGCAAAGATAAGCAACCTGCAAAATCCAAAAGCACCGATCACACATGTCATCAGCCTTCGGCTTCTCCCACCATGATTGACTCGAATTGAATTCCGAACAGCTGCACACCGTGATGAAATGGGGATCGTTTAATTCACGTTTGGCAATTAACCAATCGGGAAGCACCCTTTCCCACCCATTCCCAATTATGTTAGGCATCTGGCTGCGAAGTTCATTAGCGCGTCCTCGTGTAAGTACATACTTACCGAGTACTGCTTCTCCCCATTCGTCTTTGAACAATCTACTAATCATGCCGTGGATATACTCGGAGATGATGCATCCTCTCTCAGCGGCGACAATGATCTGACCGATCCCTTCAGCCCTCTTGTTCTCGAAGAGCATGTTTGAGACTCCTTTAAGTCTTATTGCGTGTATGTTGCCCGCGTCATAGCACCTCTCATGGAACTTTTCCCAGTCAAACCGTGGAGCCCAAACCCAGTGACTCATCTTCTTCAGATTAATGGTGGTATAGAACTCATCAGTTAGAGACAAATTATTCAACTTGGTGCATGTAATCCTCGAGTGTCGGAGATCCTGCAAGTCATTTTCGCAGACTAGAACTAGGATCTTCCTTATTAGATCTTCCGGGAGCCCAAGCAAGTTGAATGGTGTAACTGATGCCTCCCTCCGCCTCTTTGTCACCGAACGCGTTTCGTATGGCGGATCAATGAAACGTTTCCAGGGCCAATATACATGAGGATTAGGCATTTTAGATTAATTTAGAGCGAGCAATTGGGCCAAGGGTGATTTGTGGAGTAATCTCAGAAGATGTGAACTGAAGATGTTTTGTGAGTAGATATATATAGAGAGTCATATATGTAACTGCTAATCATTAACTTCGCTTTTTTAGATTCGCAACGATTCGCTTGTCCCACGACGTGACGGTTATGTCTTCTACAAGCCACGCTTCACAAACCCGATAAACGTGTCATTAATGTTTACACGTTATACGAGATGGTTGGATCCTTTCCCTATACGCGACTCTTCGTTATACCGGTCCAATAATTGCAACTTGAAGGCCTATATATAATTGACTAAATTGTTAAACAATAGCTTATCCTACCTAAACTCATTCGTCTTAAAAACATGGCCATTCTTGATCTTCCAGAAGACCTTTTGATTACCATTTTGGTTCTTCTAATCCACAACGATTTCAGAGATTTTAGACGAGTGATATCAAACAGCGAGGCATTGTTCCAGTTAGCACAAACCCCTCCTTTCTACAAATCAGTTGACTTCTTCAACAACTACATTATCTTCCCTTACCATGAAATTGCATAGGAGTTTCCTGAGGCTTGCTTAGACCACGACAACTTCTCATGCCTATTGCTCAAAGGTATATTCGAATTCATATACAAAGATCGGCGTGTAGCAGGGGAAGAATTGATTAAAAAATCCGCCGAAACTGGGTGGGAGACTTGTATGTACGCCTGGTCCATGTTGGTCCGGGTCATGTACGGTGAAGCAGAGGTTGGGGGCAGAGGCCTAGCACTGACCCGAGACTTCGCTAGAAGAATCCGTATGCAGATTGTTGCGCGTGACCGGTTGGTATGGGAGCAAAAACCTTCCGATTTATTCCGTGAGAAGGAAGCAGCTCTCGATATCGACAAAGTCCATGGATGCAAGTGTGCAACCATGAATAGCTGGGTCGGATGGTGGGTGGATGGCTGGAAGAGCCATGATATGTGCGAGGAGTGTTTCTGGACTATAGAATCACTGGCATTTTGCCAGATTGTCAAACAAAACTTCAGCACCTGGCCCTATTAGCAATAACAATACGAACGTTCTATGCTCTGTCCTTTTTAATTAATAATAAATTTATTTTCTTTACGTTCCGGTCTAAGTGTGGTTTGCTTTTTTGTAATAAAGATTTCTTTTCTTTACCCCTCCGGTCTAGTTACCGTTGAAATAAAGATTTCCCTTAAATACAATATGTTGCTTTATGTCATCTCGATATTTATTCGTCTCATCTACCACAATTAAATGGGTAATTAACTTTATTTATCTTGAAAATTAATAATGACAGCATCCATTAAGGCAGATTAGTGTCATTGGGTGGTATGTCTACTCAAAATTTAATACATATCTCTATTTATCTCTCCATTTTTGTATTCAAATGTTACATCAGTACACCTCCTACAGCTTCTTTCCACTTCTATCCATTTGAGAGTGTCTTATTGAGTTGAAAGATAGATGCTTCATGCAAGGCCTATGTGTTCAATTGTTTAATTCAGCAGGAATGGCGGCATGTAAACAGAGATCCTGTTAAGTCATGAACGTTCATAGTTTAAGGGGGTAAGACAAGAAAAAGTAAACGTAAGTAATATATGAACGTTCATATATTAACAATGAACGTACATATGAGACATATGAACGTTAGTAACATAATGACCATACATAGATCCAATATGAACGTTCATTCCAAAATATTCCGACGATACAATACTTCATTTACCCATGCATGGCGATATTATAATACATCATTAAAGGTCAAATGCAGCGTATCAAAAAAAATGCACGACCATTCAAAAAAACCCCGAAATACATACATAGTTATAACAGACTTACGTACGTACATACCAAAAACGGTGAACATGCATAACCGATTGATGTACGCACATACTAAAATAATGAACGTTCATTCATATTGTTCCCGGGCCATATCAGATGGGGTTCTTGCAATTGGTCCGGTTATGTCCAGGCTGGCGGCATCTTCCACACTTATTTGGCGTCTTTTTCTTGGTGGAGCCCGCACCACCCTGCAAAAAAGATACACGAGAACAGTCATATCCAAAGGTTCTTGTTCGACCTAATTCAATAAAGCTTCACAACTTACAAAGATTTCAAAGACCGATTTCTTTCTCTTAGTTGGCGGCCTTCCAGAGGGTCTCCTCGTAAGCGGGGGATGCACATCCATATTTTTAAGCTCCTCCGGCACATACTCATCATCTTCGGCTGAGTTAGGTACGGGTAATACGCTGCCCGCATAAGCGCGCTTCCATGTCTCTAAAGCATACCATTTGTGACACAAAGTCAGGGGGTTTATTCCCAGAAATTTCGCTGCGGCAATTGCGTGGCAACAAGGTAGCTTTAGCTTGTCGTAAACCTTGCATGTGCATTCACCAGTGTTTAAGGCAACATGATACCGCCGATCGGTGAGGGACGTAACTTGCACACTCCACTGTGACGCTTGAGTGACTACCAATTTTGTTGAATCCTCTGCCAACGTAAGAAGCAACTTGTCCACCTCTGGGGTCACTATCGACTGGCTCTTCGCAGCCACTTTTTGTCTCAGACAAAACCACCGCATCAGCATTGTCCGTATGAACTCAACGGTGCAAGTAATTGGAAAATCTTTGCCTTTCGCGAGCGCAGCATTCAAGGACTCGGCAATGTTGCTACTCATCAAATTATACCGTTCTCCCTTTCCATGAACCCGTGTCCAGTGCTCAAACCCAATACCTTCTAACCATTTCACACACTTAGCACTGCGTAGGCCTATCTCATTCATATCACAGAGGAAGTGGCTGTTCCTATATGCCCGAGCAGAATTCGAAACTAGATCCCCTAAACCCTCTACCTTGAACTTTCTCCCTACATTGCGTTCCAAGTGTACAGCGGAAGATCCGTGGTTGGCCAAGGGGTAGACCATACTAATTGCTTTGTAAATTCCCGAATGACGGTCAGAGACAATGACCAGATCGGTGGAGTCAGGGACAACCTCTACCAAGTTGCGCATAAACCACTCCCAAGATTCATGGTTCTCACCGTCAACAACGGCAAATGCAATGGGAAAATCTGAAAGTTCCCGTCCTGGAAACTCGCAGTTATCATCCACCCTCTGTATTTACCCCATAGTTGTGTCCCGTCTACAACTAATACGTTCTGTAGCCATGGAATACCTTCAATGGAGGCACCAAACGAGAAAAACAGACTTTCAAACCGCTTCACGATCTTACCCTTTTCTAAGTAATCAATGCAATGCAGATTGTAAACAGTTCCTGGATTTGCTTTGCGCATCAAATACAAATACGCCGGAAGTAACCTGTAGCTGCCCTCTGCTGATCCATGGATTTCCTCAATAGCCAAATCTCTGGCACTCCACGCTTTCCAGTACGACACAGTCACTGACAGCTCCTCCATCAACATTAGAGGCAAGTCTCTCGGCCTAAGCCCAGTTTTTCCATTCCCATACTTTTTCTTCATCAGCTCTGCTATAACCCTTGCAGTAGCATGCTTAATGTTCTCGGTTCTCGAGTTAATGTCGCAAGAGTTTTGCAATTCTACTTTCCTAATCTCAAAATAAGAAGAATATGGCACAACTTTAGCATAAACCCTCCAATCACATTTAGGGTCCACACATTCCATTACTATCTTATCCGGATTGGACCGCGGAGTACGGAAGTGAAACAGCCTCTTTATAGCATAAACACACATCGTTACCTGTAAATCCTTCTTGCTTTTGAACAACCGCCCAACATATACACCATCATCTTCTGCTATTATATCAATATCACCGAGTTTTTTCCCACCTTTTATCTCGTCGTCAAACATAGGTTGAGCACCTTGCGCAAACATAGTAGCTTGATCGCGGATATCCTCATATATGTTTTGCAGGCTCAACAGCATACCACCTGAAGGTGTAGGCTCCATTGTGTTCTGAGTTAAAGAAGACACCAATTCCTGTTGCTCATTACCTGGTCCATCATCATCTTCAAACGCCCTGTTAAGCTGTTGTGTCCACTGAGTTAGATCGAAACAATCATACTCTTCTCCAGTATCTGCATCAGCAGTTGTCTGTTCAGTAGATCTCTGCACAGTGTTTGTCTGTCCACTAGGTTTCAGTTCAGCAGATGTCTGTCCAGTAGGTGTCTGTGCAGCAGATGTCTCTGTTCACCAGATGTCTCTTCATGATCATCATCATTGTCTGACCCATCTTCGCTGCCCGACGACTCCTCGCTTGCCGTTGGCAGAATGGCATCCAAATCCTGGTCCACACCATTCAAAGATATAATGGCGTCGTTTTCTTCCTCCTCGCCGACAGAATCAAGGCCATCAAAGTTTTGCGTTTCAGTCACAAATGTATCGACTGTAGGAAAGACAACATCCTCCGCGGCTTCAAAAGCTTCAACAATCGACTTTGCCCCTCTCGCAACAAATGCCCCAATGCTTCCTGAAGTTGTTCCACCACCGTCTGAGAAATCTGCTCCAAACACACTACTAGTGCTTTGGCTTAAAAGCAAGTCCTGGAAAGAACTCCCGCCAGAACGTTGGCCAGCTTTTGCCGCGACATCATCAACTCTTTCTTTTGCCTTTTTACTCATCTTCAACAACACGCTACCACCACTTTGACTAAGCTTCGGAGGTATGTCCAAACCACATTGTCTTGCTTCTTTAAACATACTGCTTCTACCACCCTCTTCAAACTCAGCATATAAACTAACACCCTCGTTCTTTCTTCTAATCACTTTGAAAGTCTCCAGTCCATCTCCGCTCCCAATACATATTGGCGGCATCTTCGACGCTGCAATTGAACACATCGTCGCCGGTGCCACATACGCCAGCTTACAGCTTGTTCCATGTTCAGCATCGAACTCCTTCAACACCCGGGACTTGTATGATTCAGGTGTGTCATCGCTGCGCAAGTTTATGCACCTCCCGTACGCCCGGTAATCAATGCTGAATTGCCATTCTCCGTTGTTGGAACGATTCCATTTACCGGCCACGACGTAAACAGGATCGAGGTGAACTTGATCAAAATATATGCAAGTATGCAAACATGATTTGTTAGCAAAAACACATGTCTTCACACTAATGAACGTTCATTACACAAGAAGTTTGTGAACCTTATTGAAATTCAGCCTCACAGTAAAAACAGAATCTGAACAGACCTCTGTTTCAGACGTGACATATGTTCATAAGAACAAAGCAAAACTAGGATACAGATACTTCATACTTCCAAAATAGTGAATAACGAGACAGAAAGAGATCCAAAACACACGAAAAAGGAAATTTTTCCGGTTCACGCCGTTGGCGACGTTCATATGAACAGTAGACCACTAGTGCACGTTCATACTTCCAATCCGACAGATTCACACAGGAATTTATTTACAGATTTACAGACGGTATAATTAGAAGGGATGAATTCTTACCGCTGCCATTAATGCAGATCTGGAGCGAAAATTAACCACAAAACCACTGAATTTAATTCCACACAACTATCTTCGACAACCACCAATCAGATTTATGACCTAGATCTGTGAAGAAGTGAGGTAAATTCTGAAATTTAACTCAGATTCTATTAATTAAATAGGCTCAGTAAGCCTAATTAGCATTAAATGCAAAGACATTGGCGGGAAATAATAATATAAATAAAATCAGCATCATGTCAGTTGCTAATCACTCACGCGCCACGCTAATAAGGTGACAGTCACGTGTCTGCCCTTCAACAATACCTCAAACGCGCTCTAACTGGCCGTGTCTCACACTCCTAGGGGCAAAATCGCGTTTCACTTTTTCTAATAGTAAATAAGTGTCACCGGATTAAATTCAAACACAAAAGTGTTACTTTCCTAAATGCTACGCCAAAAAGTGTTAGTTTTGCCGAATATCCCTTAACTCATCAGCCATCTCTAGCTAATTTAATAATTAGTAAAAAAAATAACAGAATAAATTTTCATAAATAAGTATTACATATTGTATAATTTTCTTTTCTAGTCTCCATGTACATAGTTGGAGGATCGTAAGTGGAAGTTCATATTATCTTTTTATTTACTTGTCATTTAAGCTTGACCATAATTGAAATCTTTGTGAAAGAAAAAAAAACAAAAACTCAAGTGATGGCCTTGACCCATAGCTTGGATTCAACCACTTGATCATCATTGGTTTATATATATCACTAACAAACATGAAAATATTTTACATACAAAGTTTACAAGTTTATATGTACGTAATAATACCTAGATAGCGTAGTGTGATATAAAGAATGCATGAATGAACCACATAAGACCTTTTCGTTCAAAGTACTTGAGACAACAAGAATCATTTAACTAATCAAAATGTGAAAGGTTTCATGTAATAGAACTTCGTGAAACAGACAAAACACAAAAAGGGCTAAGATAAGAGAAAAAGGTTATGGGACAGCAGATTTATTAGTAGAGGACAGCTCACTCCCTTATTGATATTGACTTCGTACCCAACTCTTAATTATGTTATCATTATGCCATTAGCTATAATAGCTACACATCGCATACAGAATTCTATCATATCAACATCTATTTCACCGCGACGACTCAAGACTTTGCTTTTTCTTTGGCAAAAACACTGACTTAACTGAGGGAAACATCAAATAAATATACCATCAAGAAAATTGCAACCAAACTACAACTAAATAAACCAAGATTTAGTAAGATTCTAATATCTATATCCATAACATAAAAAAAAAAAAAGTTAGTCATTTCCAATTCTCAAATTTATAAGGATCACTGAAAACATCTTAGATGTTTTAAATGCATAAAAATGTATCCCGGGATACATGAGATATAATATGATAGGAACGACTTCTGAGCACTGTGCTAAAACAAGAATATAATTCACAAGATTCCGGCTGCCAATGTACGTATACTAACCAGTAGCCCCTAATAGAATTCCAGCCCTTAGTTGGATAAGATTCATAACCACTAATGTCTTCACTTTTGTATATAATGTACGTAAATATTAATGAACGTGACTATGTTTGTAGTTTTTTAAAAAGAAAAAAAAAAACTTTATTGTTTCGGTGTGTGTATTATTGGTACGTAGAAGTCTATTTCATTGACTATTCCATTTAAAATTCTATGGGGACTCTAGTTGGTGGACGATGTAGATTTGTCCCCATCAAAACTTCACTTTTCTACCAATACTCATTGTATTTTGTATGTTTGCACTTGTGTGTATTATCAACGTTTTGTTTTTAACCATGAACATGATACATATTGTAAAATTGGGTTTTGACTGGATTAAAGATCGCAAAAACCAGACTGAATTTCATGAAGTTGGTAATCGGTATAGAGTTAAACAAAACAAGATAAAGAAATGGGAGACGGACGCACCGACACGGTAGGTGAGCAGGAAGGTCGTTGAAAGTAAATTTTAACGCTATGATGACATTAAAAATAACATTTCAAATTGTTCATTTTAAAATGACTTTTACGATTCTCTTTTAAGGTAGTTTCTATAATCAGTTTTTTTTTTTTACAAAATAAACAAAAAAGGGTAAATTTAATGATGCGGTCGTTAGAGATGCTACCAAACCAAATGATTTAGAGCATTACAATCAACTCGTACAAATGTACACATTTATGACTAATACACATCACTATATATACTCATAGTTAGAGCCATCGATTTTTTTGGTTCTTAGTGGTCCTTTTGGATACTACAAATCAATTAACATCACTAAAATATTACAGCTATCAGGCATAACATATATAAATTTCAATTTAGATACACAAATATGTGTATATATGTAAATAATATTATAAAGTTTATATTTTAATTAATGTCATTTTATGCTATAATAGTTCCATCTATAATAATATTTATAGAGCCTTCCACATCATCTTTGTCCCCTTATCAGAACTCTTATCTTTCAGTCTAACACCCAAAAAAAAAAAAATTGCACAATGGGTTACGATAGGTTCGGATCATCAGGTTCCGCAACAAAACCGAACCAGAAAGACCCTGCTACGTCACTCCCGGAGCCACAGAAGAGAACTAAGAAGACGAAGCTGATTCTCTTCACTCTAGCACTACTGGTTGTTGCAGTGGTCTGCTTTGGGATCTTTGCCGGCATCCGAGCCGTAGGTTCGGACCAACATGAGCCGAAACTAAACCGTAAACCGACCCGTGAAATCTCCCGAACTTGTAGCAAAGCCCAATACCGGAACCTCTGCATCGACACCCTTCTCGATTTTCCGGGATCTTTAACCGCCGACGAGCAAGAGCTCATCCACATCTCTTTCAACGCAACGCTTCAGAGTTTCAGCAAAGCCCTTTATTCATCGTCCACGATCTCGTACGCTCAGATGCCGCCAGGTGTACGATCAGCTTACGATTCCTGTCTCGAGCTACTCGATGACTCAGTCGACGCGCTATCACGCGCTCTCTCCTCTGTCGTGGCCGCCTCGTCCTCCGATGAGTCTCATTCCGATGTGATGACGTGGCTTAGCTCTGCGATGACTAACCACGACACGTGTACGGAGGGATTCGGAGAAATCGGAGACGGCGGAGGAGGAGTGAAGGATCAAGTGATCGGAGCGGTGAAGGATTTATCGGAGATGGTGAGTAATTGCTTGGCGATATTCTCCGGCAACGTCAAAGATTTAAATGGAGTTCCGGTGGTGAACCATAGGAAGTTACTTGGCGCAGAAGAAACAGAGGAGTTTCCAAATTGGTTGAAGAGAAGCGACAGAGAGCTTCTCGGTACTCCAGCCACGGAGATTCAGGCGGATATCACGGTGTCTAAAGATGGTAACGGCACGTTTAAGACAATCGCAGAGGCGATCAAGAAAGCGCCGGAGCATAGTAGCCGTCGATTTGTCATCTACGTCAAATCAGGAAGGTACGAAGAAGAAAATCTCAAGGTTGGGAGGAAAAAGACAAACTTGATGTTCATCGGAGACGGCAAGGGTAAAACGGTCATAACTGGTGGAAAAAGCATCGCCGATGACCTCACTACTTTTCACACTGCCACTTTCGGTAACAAACAAAACAAAAATTGTTTCTTTTTGGCTTGTATTATATTATATATTAAGTTACGTCTTTTCTTGATTGATTGATGATTTGATGTAGCCGCGACGGGAGCTGGATTTATAGTGAGAGACATGACGTTCGAGAACTATGCTGGACCGGCGAAGCACCAGGCCGTAGCACTCCGTGTCGGCGGAGACCACGCGGTGGTTTACCGTTGCAACATTATCGGTTACCAAGACGCTCTCTACGTACATTCTAACCGACAGTTTTTCCGCGAATGCGAGATTTATGGAACAGTCGATTTTATATTTGGAAATGCAGCTGTGATCTTACAGAGTTGTAACATCTACGCGCGTAAACCAATGCCTCAACAGAAAATCACAATCACGGCTCAAAACCGGAAAGACCCAAACCAGAACACGGGGATCTCGATCCACGCTTGTAAGCTACTAGCCACGGCGGATCTCGAAGCCTCCAAAGGTAGTTATCCGACGTATCTCGGCCGTCCGTGGAAGTTATACTCTCGAGTTGTCTACATGATGTCGGATATGGGCGACCACATTAACCCGAGAGGATGGTTGGAATGGAACGGTCCGTTTGCTTTGGACACGTTGTACTACGGTGAGTATATGAACCGAGGGGTGGGATCAGGTATGGGTCAACGAGTGAAGTGGCCCGGTTATCACGTTATTACTTCAACGGTTGAGGCAAGCAAGTTTACAGTGGCTCAGTTCATTGGCGGTTCATCTTGGTTGCCATCCACCGGGGTGGCCTTCTTTTCCGGGTTGTCACAATAGGCTGTCTCAGCCGTGTATGTAACTAATATACGAAATATTTTATATACAACAAACTCAAGATTTGTGTGTTCATTTTAAGTGTACTTATTGTATGACAGGACATCTTCTTGAATGAAATAAAGATTATGATTTGAAAACTTCTTTTCAACCCTTTGCTCAGATAGTAATATGAAACATGGATCATTTTAGAGGACACTGAATTAAAATAGAGCAAGGGGAAGATAGTTTTTTTGGGTCAATTTGGGAAGATAAAAGTTACATCAACGTGCAAATTGTGCATCCTTGTGTTCTTTTGAACTTTGTTTGTTTCTTTCATTTATGTACAAACAAGGATAAAATTACGCATACAGAGATACACATATACCAGATGTTCTGGATGATACATTCATTACATACTGGCTACAACGGAGGGAATCTCCGGTTCCACCTCAATTTCACCTTCTGATCCCTCCTTGGTCGTCTGTAACAGTTTAGCACAAGAAAATTCAAACCAACCATGCAATTGTTAAACTAAAACGGGGATTGATGTGTGCAAGTACCTGAGGAGAATCCTTGGATTTGGTGGTTTGAGAGAGATACCGACCCAATGCTCCTTTACCACGGAGAATCTTAGCACCAGAGCCTCTACGCCCTTCTCCTTCAACTGCTTCATCATCCACCACAACCGCTTCTATCATGTCGTTGCCTGTACCCTCATCCGGAATCTGAATAGACAAAAACAAAAACCAAATTTAAATATAATTTCTGAACTCGGATTTAATGACATGAGTTTGTAAATAATATAGTTGAGGTAAAACTTACCTCGTACATAGAATCCATGAGGATGCTTTCTAAAAGAGCTCTTAAGCCACGAGCACCTGTGTTTTTCGTTATCGCTTTTCTAGCTATTAGCCGCAGCGCCGTTTCTGTGAAATGTAGCTTTACCTGTAGAAAGAGGAGAGAGATTTGTCTCAAAATTTGGAGCAGAGAGCGAGAGATGCAGAGAGGAGAAGAGTAGTTACACTATTCATCTGGTACATCTTTTTGTATTGCTTTCCAAGCGCGTTCTTGGGCTCCGTCAGCACCTGCAATCACATGACTGAGAGAATCGCATCAAATGTCAAACCATTTTTTTTTAATGTCAATTGCATTACCTGCATAAGTTGGTTCTCAGTCAAAGCAGACAAACTGACGAGAACAGGGAATCTTCCGACAAATTCAGGTATTAAACCATACGCAATCAGGTCACTGCTTTCCACCTGCCAAGACCAGAAATCGATACAAAACGAAGAATCCCCCAAAGAAAGAGCCAAAGACCAAACACTATCATTTGCTGGGTGAAAAGATGATAAAACCTACAGTTTCCATCAGGTTTGATGCAACAGCGGCATTTGTAACCCCACCCGCCCTCATGTTAGCACGTACAGGAGCACCAAACCCAATTGAAGAATCATGGCGCCTTGACAAAAAAAAATATAAATTCAGTAGACTTTTAAAGGTGATATGATGAGACAACAAAAAAAAAAGATGTTGGGGATTTGTTCATACCTCTCTGAAATCGTCTTTTCGATGTCTACAAAAGCACCACCACAGATGAAGAGTATATCTTTTGTGTCTATCTGCAGACGGGAGTAAGAAACAGACGTAACTGAGGAGGCACCTGAATCAACTCTTAAAAGAAAAACTAGAAGCCATGTCCATTAACATTAAATTGTATATGAAAGCTAATAGATCTGTATAATCATTATTCATTAAAATTTGTTATGACATTAGTCTCGACCCATATGCACGATAAAAGAAACAAATATGCATAGCTTTTGTTATTTGCAAGCCAAAACATAAAGGGTAGAGTAGAGCACAACAAACCTGGATATTGTCGCCTCTAGGATGCTTCCTAGCGCCCTTCTCAGGTACATTAACAATCTATATCCAAAAGAGGGAGTTAGAAACTAAGCATCAACCACAAAGAAAAAGTATTGAGAACTTAGTTAGCAGTTCTCTCAAAGCAAATAACACTTAAACTGTAAACTTACTGTTCCTTCCAGCATTTTTAGCAATGCTTGTTGAACGCCCTCTCCTGATACATCTCTGCTGATGTTAAGGCTTTCTGCCTGACAACCAAAAAGGTCCAAAGAAGAAAATTTATCTAAGAAGCCAGAAAATTATATTCAAGTGTTCCAAACTAGCACAAGGAAAAAGGATTTTAGTTCTAGCCTTCTTTGTTATCTTGTCGACTTCATCGATGTAAACAATCCCCTGCTGTGCAGCTGCAACATTATAATCTGCAACCTGGAGAGAGATGTCCAATCCACACATTACAAATAATATAAAGAGTACTAATTAGAGTTGTATATAAATAGAAATGTTTGGATTTTAGAAGCTTACTGAGAGAAGTTTGTATAATATAGACTCGACGTCCTCTCCCACATAACCAGCCTGACAAAAAATTTCATTTCCGAACAAAAAAATGAATGTCACAGATTGGTCATCAGGAAAAGGGCATGTTGCAAAAATACTAAAAGAAAGACGAGAATTGCCTGAGTCAGAGTGGTTGCATCCGCAATGACAAAAGGAACATTCACAAACCGTGCCAAGGTTTTCGCAAGTAATGTCTTCCCTGTGCTTGAAGAAAAACACCAAAACAGATGAGGTGAGACAGCTAATTTAGAGTTCCACCACGCAAGATTGAAATGATAACTGTATTATATCAACGTATCAGGCTTGTGTTTTTTTTTTAAATTGAGATTGGGGTCAGACAATTACCTGACCCAGTTGGTCCCATTAGGAGAATGTTACTCTTCTCCAGTTCTACCATATCATCATCAACTGGTTTCGCTGCAGTGCTGTCGGTTTCTCCTGTGGACCTAGCTCCCCAGCAAGTTTAAGCATCATAACTAACGAAACTCTTACAGAATACGTCGAATCAAAACGAAACAAACACGTTGTAATAAGAGAGTACACTAACCGTTTCTGTGACGATTCGTAATATATCCTCTTGTAGTGATTGTAAACCGCCACCGAAAGCACCTGCATCAACGAGATGACACAAGAGTATTCAACTGTGAGCAAATTATGTTCTATATTTCAACGAGACGACACAAGAGTGCGTTAAACCAAAAATCTTTCCCATGTCTAAACCAAATAGAACCATACATAATTCAAGTATTCAACTGTGAGCAAAAGTATGGAAAATAATAATGAAGGGAACAAGGAACTAAAGATTGGAGACAGTGGAACCAAACCTAGCACCTAGAAAGACAGTATCAGATAACTAATATCGATGTTGTTTTCTGAAAAAGAATGTAACTTTCTAATAACAATCCAACTAGAAACTAATCTCTCAACAGGCAGTTGAGGTTAGCACCATTCAAAGCCTAGAGCATCACAGAAATGTTCAGCCACAAATGATCATCCACATGCAAACGAATATAGAACCGAATCACTAGCAAATCAGATGTTTGGGAAAATGGAACTAAACCAACACTAATAATTTCATGAACTACCTATCAATTAACTAACCGTATCGTCATTTCAGATAAAATACTAACAACAACATCAAAGTCTCATCCTTTCACCTTTTTAGCTTTCTCCTGACCAATCACGAACTTATTCAAACCTTTACAAATCTCCTTGGGTGTCGGAAAACTAGACCCAAGATTGGATCCACCCCAACGATCTTCTTTCGAATCCGAACCTGTTTCGTTACCAGTACCCGGACTGCTTCCACCGCCACCGCCACGACCGAGATTAACGCTCGACCCATTAACCCTAACGGAAACTCCATCTCCTGGAGGCTGCCACAGATCCGGTGGGTCCCCTTGAGAGCACATAATAGCAGACCTTGCACCGTTGGCAGAATTCGTAGCATATCCCTTGCTCGAGTTCCGTCTCTCTCCTCGAGTATCCAAGAAGCTCGTTCCCATAGGCTTGAGCGAGGCGATTTTTCTGGGGAATTTGTTTGATGGGTCATCGATTTTGTTACGGTGATTGCACTGAGGAGTCGCGGTTCGAGCGGTGTGGACACGGTTGAAGATGAAGTATCTAAAGTGAGAGAGTGTGAGAGAAGCGGTTTCTCTCGAGGTGTTTGACCTCAAAGCTGCGGCCATGGCGGTTTCACAGGGAAATCAAAGGCGGAACAATCAGGAAATGCTATCACCAATTGATTAACATAATCCGATCGAAGATCGAAAGAAATTTTTTAGATGGGTATGTGAGAAATGAAGGAAAAACTGAAACTTTTGTAGAGGGTTTTCAATAGATGATGCAATTTTTATCAAATTCGAGAGAGAGAGAAAACTAGAGATGATGATGACGGTGATGAAGTTGTGAAGCACACGAAAAGGATGAGCTCTGAAGAAACGCAAATTCGAAAGGGAAGGAAATGGGGAAAAAACGAATTGGAGAGAATATCTATTTTCATCTTCTGGTAAGAGTTTGACGAGAGCATTGACGGCCCATGGTTTTCGAAACGTCGTCGTCTTTCATTTCGTTTAGCAGATTTTTCACCCGCCGGAATAGCAAAAAAAAAAAAATGGTCATGTGCAATAACCAGCATGGATTCATATAACAAATGAAGTTAAAAATGTGGAAAGGAAACAAATGAAGTTAATATTCTTATTCGTTTTTACTAAAAATAATAATAATAATAATTGAAATTGATATTAATTATTAAAGATCGAAATGACCATTTAAACAGAAAAGTAATGTATATACCCAAAGCAAAATAGAAAAAGACCTCAAAAATGATGTCAAAAAAAAAAGACCTCAAAAGATGAAAGACATTTGGCAAAAAAAAAGATGAAAGACCAAAACGAACAAAAACAAAATACATTCATGCTGAATATATATTAATCACTTTTTGCACCAATATTTTAAGTTTGTATGGTACCGAGTACTTAAGATAAAAGAGATTTAAAATTTGTTTACTCAAAAGAAAGAGGAACCGGTTTCATGTATACATCGAGTTATGATCTCGGCACTGAACCAAATCCAAGATCTTTGGTGTCTTCTAGAATTTCTCTAACTCTTTAAAAGATAAATTGACATATGAAACACTAACCCGTGAAAAAGTAAGAGACTTGAGAAGATATAAATAACTTTCTTTATTATTGATTCATTTTTAGCTTATCACGATTATATTGAGGAGCAATATATAGCTTTAGATAGTAGGATTTTTACATTATTTAGTGACATTACTCTCTAGTAAAACAAACCTATTTGCAGTTGTTAGAGGTTGAGCTGTCAATGATGATAAAATTGCCTTAACTTTTGCAGTTTCAAGGTTTGTTGCAGCATGCATTCCATTTTACTCATATGTTTCGTATTCTGTTTTTTGAGTAATTTTGCTTTGTTGTGTTTTGCATGTGGACTGAAGTGAGCTCATGCTAGGCTGAGTCTGTTTGGGCCTCCACATCTGTGATTGCTTAGTTTCAATAGACTCATTTGTGGGTTGAGTCTTGCTACCCTCCTGCAAACTTGGAGTAGAGGTAGCTTGACGCCAAGTTTGTTTCTAAATATGAAAAGGGAGCTTGCGGCAAGGATTTTATGAAGATATATGCAACTTGTAGATGAGTTTGGTATATGTTGAACCTCAAGTGCACCAAGAAAGACCCATTCTCTAATGATGATCACGCTTAAAGTGCTTAGTCTTAGAGTGAAAAAAGGATTGGCAAAATCATTACCGCAGATAAGTTTTCACGCAACAAAGAGGAAATGAAGGCAAATTGATACCAAGTTTCTTTAAGGACATTTCTGAGCCATGTGATTTCAGATGTCGTTATTCAGATTCAGTAGAACTCTTTGAAATTGTAGGTTGTTTCTTTAAATACCAGAAGATGAGGTTTGAGCCAAGTAGTATTGAATCCTCTTGTTTGTCTTCTTGTTATGGCACAACCAGTCCAATCACTGTCAATGTAGACAATGAGCTTAAAGTCCGTGTTTATGTTGAAAGAAAGACCCATTGAAATTGTTCCTTTTACATATCTCAAGATCCTTTTTAGCAGATTGAAATCAGTCGTTGATGGAGCATGCAAATTGAATGTGTAGTCTTGTCAAGGTGAGATATTGTAGTTTCCGAGCTAGACTTCAAAAATATGTAGGATTGGAGAATGGTTGATCCTATTCAGGTTCTTTGTTCAATTGCAGGGGAAGAGGCGTGGGCATTGGGAAGCAATCTTTCATTAAGGTTATGGCCAACATATCCTTAACATACTTATGCTGAGAAAGAATTCATGGAAATATAAATTGCTTGATTAATTGTAATTCATAATCTTTAGTTCTTCATCTAGGTTGATCTTAATGCTTAATCTGGATTAGCTACTTAGATTATTGATTTCAGGTTGATTAGCGCAACAAGAATTGGTTAATTAGCTAGAAAATAACCTAGGTGAACAATTTGTCTATTCGCAAAGAGATTTGGTTTAGGAAAATTGTGAATGAACGAACATGAATTAATGCATGTTTAGAACTCTAGAACTCACAAAGAGATTTGGTATTCTAGGTTGTTAAACATAATTAATATTAGCAACGAGAGTTGGTTTGTTATATTCTAGTGTTTCGAGTTTATAACATCGATAATCTGAATCTTGGTTGATTGATTGATTGATTCATTTCTGGTTTCCTGAGAACTTCCTGGACATGACGCTTTCTCATATTGATCTTACACCTTTTACTTACTTGCTTGCTATTTCATTCACTCATATCTGTTTATTAATTCGGTAACAAAACAATTTATTGCATAGACCTGAAGTCCTTTGTTCGATAACCTAAGTACTAAATTCGATACATTGTACACTTGCAGTTAATTTTTATGGAAAAATTTGACCTATGAATATCTAGAAAATGGTGAAGGTCTCCCAAGTTCTTCATCCAAAAGTGTTTGTGTAGACCATCAGTGACTTGTTAGAAAGTCAGAGTTGTTCTCATTTATAACCATGTCATCAACATAAATCAAGATTATGATGATGCTCTTATCTTTTATGTAGATAAACAATGAAGGATCCGGATAACTGCAGGTGAAACCAAACTCTAGAAGGAACATGTGTAGGATGAGCTTTGTCAATAAATCTAGCTGGTTTCCTCATATAAACCCTCTCATTCAAATCTCCATGTAATAAGGCGTTTCTAACATCCATATGCTTAATTTCCCATTTAAAACAATTGTTATATGAAGAATTAACCTTATGGTGGTTGAACGTACAACATGACTGAATGTGTCCAAGTAGTCAATGCCCTCCTCTTTTTCAAACCCCTTTGCAACGAGACAAGTTCTTAGTTTATTGAGTGAGTCATCTGCGTGGGGTTTGGTGCAGAATACCCATTTGCAAAAAAGGACATTCACTTATGGAGTATGAGGAACCATAGATCATGCGTTTTTTTTTGCATGACAATTGTCAATTTCAACGGGTGAACTACTAGGTTTTAATACGAGCATGGAAAAAAGTTTTAATTAAATCAGTAACAACAACACTACCAAATAATATAATGACATACTTTAGGTTACCAAAATCAGTTTAGACAAAGTTCACAAGTGTGGTTGCTCGATTCTAGTGGAGTTAGACGTGACATATAAATGTATGCATTGGATATCTTTGGACAAGCTATACAAAACTAAAGATGAAGGAGGAATAGGATTTCAGGCACTCACGGATATGAACACATCAACATTAGAAAAGCAACTTCGAAGGTTAATTGATAAACCAAATATCCGTTTTCAAAGGTTTTCAAAGGTCATTATTTTAGAAATACGGATCCTATGTATCCAATAAGATCTTACTCACCATCATATGGATGGATGAGTATTGTATCTGCTAGATCTCTGATTAACAAAAGATAACTCAAAAGAGAAGCACATCAATCTCAGTATGAAACGATCCTTAGATTCCCGCCTCTCGCCCAAGACCAGCAATTCCAAACATTGATATTTTCGATTATTCTCTTACCGTAATCAATTGATTGATCCACAAACTCACATGTGGAATATCCCTTTGATTGGAAACTTGGTATGTTCAGAGGATGTATCTCATATTGTAAGTATGTCATTCAATCGACAAAAGAGATCAGACACAATTGGATGGCACTTCACGAAATGCGAAAGATTTACAGTGAAATCTGGATATCAAATGGAGAAAAAAATTTCAGATAATGATAAGATGGAAAAATTTATGGGAACATATGACAAACGGATACAAGCTAATGCTTGGAAGGTTAGGTGTCCACCGAAGCTAAAACATTTTATGTGGAAAATCCTTTCAGATGCATATTGGTAACAACAAATTTGCGGTCAAGAGGTATAAAATGTGATGCACAATGCGCTCGTTGTGGAGTAGAGGAGGAAATAATAAATCATGCATTATTTGAATGTCCACCGGCTTTACAAACATGGACAATCTCACAAATTCCATCGAATCCATAAACTTTTCCCCTCAAATTGATTTTTGTAAATATGGATTATTTATACTGGAGGATTCCATTAGATATTCGGAATAATCAATTTATATGGATTTTATGGTATATCTGAAAAAGCATGAATGACATGGTCATTAATAATGTAAACCAAGATCCCCAAGAGATCCTAAGATTAGTAGAAACGGAATCATTACCATGGGAAGAAGCTCAACTATCAAATATTGGTACTGTACAAGACATGAAGGATAACAATCACCAAAGTGGATAATTATTATTTCAACAAGGATATTGGTGTTTTGTAGATGGATCTTGGAAAGAAAGGGATGTGTACTCAAGTCAAGGTTGGTATAATAGTAATGGAGGCATGAACACGATAATGGGAACAATGAACATTAGGCATAGTTTTTCACTATTACGTGCAAAATTCGAAACACTTATTTGGACGATGGAATGTATGAAGGTACTACAATATGTTGAAATTATTTTTGCAAGAGATTGTTCAGAGTTGGGGAGAATTGTGTCGGCACCAAAGGAATGACCAATTTTTCGTTTTGTCTAGAAGAATACGAGAGCTGCAAAGTTTACTTCAAAACATTCACGCTCAAGCTTATCTCACATACACAAAACTTAAAGGCGGACAAGTTAGCAAAAATTACTCGCATTCATCTATCTTATATTAATTACGTTGAACCGGAACCACCGATTTAGACGACTGAGTAGAAACTAAGTTTTATTATATTGTTGACATAATTTTTTTTTTTTTTACGTTTTCGGTTCAAACTCTTGAATGTGAATATGTATTTTTGAATTGAATATCTAAAACTGATTAAGAAATATATGAGAGATTATGACCTCATGCTAAAAAAACAATCTTTATATGGAAAGCAATCCAAAAATCATTACCATTGAGAGAAAACATATGAGAAAAGAATGTGGATACCAAAAAAATCTAGCAATAAATGTAGATGTTTAAGAAGAAGAAAAGAATTATACATTTTTATCCAGGAAATAACTTTATAATGGAAAATATACGTAGGGTTTAAAGTTGCAAAATATCTAAATGATGATTCATGCCTAGTGCAGGAAATTAATTTTAGTTTCCCCTATAATCAGAGAGAGGTTTGGTAACTGAAATTGAAAAGTAATTAAGAGATCGCAATTCACTGGCCAAACACAATTTTTTGATAAAATAATAAAATCTCTCCCTCGCCGGATCGTCACGGGAACCAGCAGATCCGACGACACATTCCTAATCGATTTTTTGAGTGACGACGAGTCAGTGGTTTCAGAAACTTGGATTTTCTGGAGAGTTGATTAGTGAACTTTGATCGAAGGGGTGAATTTGAGTGCGGTTGATTAAGAGATCTGATTAAGGGTGAAAATGGCGAGGAAAGGGTCGAGTATCAGATTATCGAGCTCGAGAATATCTTCCCTTTTGCTCTCCATGTTCGCCACTTTCGCTTCCTTCTATGTAGCAGGCCGGTTAGTTCTTAATCTGCATTTTATCCATCGTTCCTGTGATTCTTATTTGTTCGCAAAACGTTTCAAATTTGCGCTCTCGTCTCTGTGTTTAATATAGTTTATGGCAAGAATCACAAACTAGGGTTCATCTAATCAAGGAGCTCGACAGAGTAACCGGACAGGTTAGTATTCGGATCTCAGTTTCATTCTTGTGAATGTGATCGTCTAGTCTACTAGAATTTTCATTGGTTATACTCCAAAGGAGCTAATTTGATTTAGTATTTTTTCTTGAAATTTCCGTGAGATTTATTACACTACAGCATAGAGTGTCTATGCCTGTTTCTGATAAGATTACTGTCCTTGAATGCTTGTGCTATTCTTTTATGGGTTCTTTCAGGGAAAATCTGCCATATCAGTGGATGATACTTTAAAGATCATAGCTTGCAGGTAAACCATGGTGCTTTGCACGATTTTATCTCCTTTGAATCTTTTTTAGTATTCATGGATTGAACAAGGTAGAGTTTTCTTTCTAGGGAACAGAAGAAGACATTGGCAGCCCTTGAGATCGAACTAAGTGCTGCCAGGCAAGAAGGCTTTGTTTCAAAACATACTGATGGAACCGAAACCAAGAAAAGACCACTAGTGGTGATCGGTATAATGACAACTTTGGGTAACAAGAAGAAAAGAGACGCAGTCCGCCAAGCATGGATGGGGACAGGTACTGGTTTCTCCTTAGTAAGATCACTGTCTGTTGTTTGTAGATGTTGTGTTGCAAATTTTATTGAGGGGTTTAGGATTGTATTTTCCTCTTCATACTGAACACATTTATTATTGGAACTCAACAGGTCTTTCTTACTGCAGGTGCATCATTAAAAAAACTTGAAACTGAAAAGGGTGTGATTGCACGATTTGTTATTGGGAGAAGGTTTGGACTCGGTTTAACACTCTTTGATTTATCCGTGCTTGTAATGATGTGTAATCTTGTTTTGAAACGTTGTTATTTGTGTTATCTAGCGCAAATAAAGGAGATAGCATGGACAAAAGCATTGACGCAGAAAACAGTCAAATCGATGACTTTATTATTCTTGTATGTGGTTTCGAACTCGTTCAAGATTATTACCTCGAGCATTCATCTATTAGCTCACCTGTGTTAGTCTGAGAAGCTTTCCCATTTTAATGTTTTTCAGGATGATGTAGTTGAGGCACCTGAGGAAGCTTCTAAGAAAGTAAAGATGTTCTTTGCCTATGCTGCAGATAGGTGGGATGCCCAGTTTTATGCAAAGGCCATTGACAATATCTACGTCAATATTGGTAAGTTAGTAACAGAAAGAGTGTTTAACAGCCGAAACGTCTGATTGTAAATATTGATAATGTAGTTCATTGTAATTGTCATTCTTCTTGGCTTTATTAGACAATTATCATAGTTGAATTATAATGAGTATATAAACTTTAACAGTGTTCAAATAGGCGCAAAATGTCTTGGTATGGTGATTAAATAGGGATAAATTGAGAAGCTCACAGTTAGAACTATATTTAAGCTATGAAACACAGTGTTTGATGTTCTTGCGCATTTTGTCTTGCCTCTTTCATGGTCTTTTAATCCTTTATTAACTTATCAAAGAGTTTCCCTGATATGAATGTAACTGATCCAATGCAGATGCTCTCGGAAGTACACTTGCAGCACATATAAAGAACCCACGGGCATACATCGGTTGCATGAAATCAGGCGAAGTTTTTTCAGAACCGTGAGTTTGAGCTTAGAAACCCAACACCACTAGGACCAAACGGGATCTCAGGAATAAAATCAGTCTTAACTTAAGTTTGGTTTTTCTGGCAGGAACCACAAATGGTATGAACCAGAATGGTGGAAATTCGGTGACAAGAAAGCGTAAGTTAAACAATTAGGTTAATTTCTTCTATGTGGCAAAGAATCACATGTTCTTGTTTCATGTATCTCACAGATACTTCCGGCATGCTTATGGGGAGATGTACGTTATAACACATGCCTTGGCTAGATTTGTGTCGATCAATAGGTCAGTCTCTCTGACTCTGAACTGCACTCAGCGGCGCATAATCTTTTTATATATTCACACACACACACAGAAATAAAACTGAAACGAGTTAATTTGTGTGTTGTTTGTTTTGTATGATGATGAAATGGTGACAGAGACATACTTCATTCGTATGCTCATGATGACGTGAGCACGGGATCATGGTTCGTGGGACTTGATGTTAAGCACGTAGATGAAGGAAAGCTTTGCTGTTCCGCTTGGTCCTCAGGTATAAGACTTTATCTTCTACTGCACATTTACTCCATATATTTAGTTAGTTTTCAAAGTGAATACACATATTGTTTGACATATATCTAATTTCTTCAACACGTTTTCAGAAGCTATATGCGCAGGAGTGTAGTACGACCAAATTTATAGAGAAGAATTCAAGTGAGAGGCTTTGCTGCTTATAGAAACATATTTGTCTGAAAAAAAAGGCTAATTGCACAATTTTCTGTTATGTATCTTAAACTTTACCATTTTATAACATCTTATACCCTTTGTGGGTTTGTGTCATTGCATCATGCCAAGTCTAGGTTTTGGATGTTGGCAATTTCACTTATCAAACACATATCTCTAGTTATCAGTTCCTTTTAAATGGTACAAAGTTCATGCCCCAAAACAAATCATCCATTTACACAATCTTTTATCAAATCCTCATGTTTACTTTATATAAAACTATAGAACAGTATTTGAAAGCCCGTTCAAGAAGAACCATGGAGCAAATGTGATAATGCTTTCTCAGTGTCGTTCTCAAACATGAAAAGAGCTTCTGCAACAGCGTTTGTTGGAAACCCCATCTCCCGTATTGCTGTGAACCCATTTGCAAATTCCTGAACCTGAAATGCATAGAAGTCACGAATGTAATTAGGTGAAGAAGCAAGATGGCTGCAAATGAAACTGGTGATCACTATAACCACTACTTTAGAATCCGTGTAGCTATTAGCTAATATATGAATAGAATGTGTATAGATGGATTGAAGAAAAAAGGCACCTTCGTGGGATTATCACCATAGTTTGCAACCGCAATGTTGACAGCTTCTCGGTTGAGTCCAGACGCAGCATATTTCATCACTACAGGATCTACACCCTGCTGCATTGGAAATGATCAATCTAAGGATCATACTACACTGCAACGCACAATCTAATCTTGACCCAATTCCCATCCAGTAGTACACAAAACAAATCTTTTGTGTTAATTACGTTCATATATAATGGATGATCCACACTTGTTCTTCCAAGCACACACATTGGCTTAACTCTAAGAAGCTTCCATAGAGCAATTTGTTTTTATAGAATTGAAAGGATTCTTACCATTGAAGGTGTTGGTTCTGGAAATCTAGCCGGTGGAGGATTCTCGGACCCAAATTTGCTCCAATCTGGGTTTTCTTTCTCTGCCTCCGCGAGGACTTTCCTCTCTAAACCGAAATCGAACTGAAAACTGCTCCGAGGAATATCTCCAACTCGAGGTAACAACTGAGGCTGAAACATTACAATCACAGTCCATGAAAATTCTGTCTTAACACTACATCAAATCTTCAATCCCATTAGTTAAAGATGGAGCAGAGGAAATTTTAACAAGTATGATGTTTCATATCTGAATCAAAATTCTACTGAAGAAACGTTTTTTTTCCCCCTTCTTGGATCATGTCGAGCAGTGGAAATTTGAAGATGAAACTTTCATATCTGAATCTAAATTCAATAGAGAAAAGTATTGAATCTCACCGGTGGCGTAATCCGATACTCAGGCTTCAAAGTCACCTTGATTCCTAATCCAGCTACAAAAAAAATATATACCGAGTATCAGTATAAAGCAATTCGCCCAAAACCTAAATCGAAATCAAAATTCACTAAGAAGCCTCCCAATGAAAAAATTAAAGATCAGACCAGACTTACATGAAGAAGAAGAAGAAGGGAACGGAGAAGAGTTATGTTGAAACGACGGATTTCTCTCCGGCGGAGAAAAAAACGGCTGGCCGTGACCACTTTGTTGACCGATCTTCGGGTATCCCGGAGGTCCGTACATCGGGTGGCTAGATGCTGGAGAAGGAGACGTCGAGGCCGGTCCGTACGTAGGTCGACCGTATGAGGGGCCAGACTTGTTCCTGAAGTCGTAATCCATTGTTTCTCTCTAGTTGACGAATTTTACAGAGAAGCGACGGAATTGATTGAAATCAGCAACGTAGAAGGTCTCGAAGGGATGAGATCTGTTTGGATATAAGGATACGTGTATCCTACCCTAAGCTTTGACTCGGTTGTTCATTTTTTTCATCATCATTTTTTTTTGAACACCGATGGGATATATTAAGTAATATTCGCAGAGAGTTAACAAAATACAGTAACACAAGAGAGAATGTACACAAACAAAGGTCCAACAAACAGACTACCATGGCAAACAAAAGAGCTAAGAAGCGCCTACCAAAAATGTGATGAAGTCAGAATGGATAGCCTGCGGCTACATAAGATTGGAAGAACACCTCTTTGGTTGCACTTTGAGCAATCAAGCAAGGTCTCCAGTACCAAGTGAGTCCTGCACTTCACACTTCCATTCCAAAAAATTCTGCAGTATAAGCCTTAAAGAGTCACCATAAAACCTGAAGGATGGCCAAGATAAGGAACGGTTGATTGCTCCCACCAGCTCACTTTCCTCTCCAGAGAAAATGACTTTGTTCAGTCGAAGACTACTCATACTATGAAAATTCCATTGCCAACTCTGATAAGCAGCATCTAGACGTGAAGGTGTATTCACAAAGGAGTGTCGGGCATGCATCAAAATAGTCCCAGCCGAGTCACTAAGAACACAAGAGGCACCACCACTCTTAGATTGTTTGTCCCACGCACTTCCTACATTGCATTTTACCTAGCCTTCTGCCGGTGGCCTCCATCCAAGAGTGTTGCGGTCAGTTATAGCCTGCTCTCTGGACACGTCAGATGTATCCAAAGCATGTATGAAAAACCAATGATTGGATTCTTCCACAATCTTGTCAAATGTATCAGTAGTTAGGAAGCTCTTGCCTTCGAAAATGAAGGTGTTACGATTCTTCCATAGCGTCCAAAGAGTCCAAGGATAAGATCTTCGGATTTCCAAGGGCAAAGTTCTGTTGTTCCCCATTGGCAAAACAAAAGACAGGTTTTGATAAAGAGAGATCTGATCAAAGTCGTTTTCTGGGAGAGGGAAAAGAGATACAGCCCAAACCTATCTAGCAATTGAGCAAGTGAAGAGAACATGATTTACTGATTCTCCATACCTCTAGCAAGAATGTTATCAGCAACAGGCAGAGCTCCACTAATCGCTTTCCAGAGGAATGATCTGATTTTTGGCTCTGTCTTTAATGCCCAAATGCTCTGCTTAATACCATTCACGGAAGGAAGCTCACTGGCCGAGTGAATCAATTCTGATTTCATAGATTGGTAAGCAAGCCAATAACCTGATTTCACTGAATATTCTCCTGAGTTGTTGTACTTCCAACACCAATAATCCTGGCTATTTCTAATAGATTTGATCATCTGAATCAAGACAATGTCTTGTGGGTATAAAAGATCTGCTAAGATAGCAGTGTCCAAGGAGAAAGAGACAGGATCGATAAGATCACTGACCCGTAGATCAAGATTAATGATGATGTTCTTCATGAGAGGAGCATGCATTGTATCATCCTCGAGCCAAGCAGATGTCCATACATATATAGATTCTCCATTACCAACCATATGCTTGAGATCTTTGATCAGTAATTCCCGCCCAAAGAGAATGATGCGCCACGCATAAGACGGCCGAGATCCTAAAGAAGCGTCAAGGAAGGGAACAGAAGAGAAGTATCGACTCTTTAGCACTTTCCCTAAAAGAGAATTGTCATCCGAGAGAATGCGCCAGGCCTGCTTTGCTAGAAGAGATTGATTGAAAAAGGGAATATCCTTAATGCCCATACCACCCAAAGCTTTTGGGAGACATAATTTTCCCCAGCTCAACCAATGAATCTTCCCTTTTTCTTCTACTGAGTTACACCAATATGCCGCCATAGCAGATGTAAGATTGTCACTAGAAGTCTTAGGAAGCTTAAAACAGGTCATGGCATAAATTGGCATTGCCATGGCCACATATTTTAAGACTAATTCTTTGCCAGCTTGAGATATGAACCGAGTATACCAACCCGACATTCTCCCTTTCATCCGATCCTTGATGTAGTCCAATATGTCCACCTTTGAGCCACTGAAACATTCAAGGAGACCAAGATAGGATCCTGCTCCGCCCTCATTTTGAATCCCCAACTTATTTTTGATCAATAGCTTCAGGTCATCTCCAACAAGTTTGCCAAAGGTAAGAGAGGACTTGTTTAAGTTGATTACCTGTCCAGTGGCCTCGCCATAAAGTCAAAGAATGGACTGGAAAGTGTGAACTTCTGCTAAATCTGCTTTGAAGAGGAAAAGGCTGTCATCAGCAAAGAATATATGATGAATGGCTGGTCCATCAGAGGAACTTGATGCCATTAAGAAGCCCTTGAGATTCCGCCTTGTTCATGAGATAATTGAGGCCTTCCGTACATAATACAAAAAGAAAGGGGGATATGGGGTCCCCCTGTCTGAGACCTCTTTGCGGTTGAATCAATCCATGAGGCTGTCCATTGATGAGCACGGTGTAAGTGACAGTTGATACGCAAAACATAATCCAATCCACCCATTTTTTGTCAAAACCAAGCGCCATAAGGAGAGCCTGAAGATAGCCCCATTCCACTCTGTCAAAAGCCTTTGACATATCAGTTTTGGCAGTGATGAATCCCTTTGACATTGTCGCATTGGTTCTCAAACTGTGAACTGCCTCGTGGGCCAGAATTATATTGTCTGCTATAAGCCGATCTGCCACAAAGGCTGACTGATTTGGGATGACGATATCAGGGAGGAAGGGTTGAAGCCGTTTAGAGAGGATTTTTGAGAAGGCCTTATACATCACAGAACAAAGACTTATCGGCCTCAAGTCACTCATAAGGGCCGAGTCTGTTTTCTTTGGAATCAAACAAATCTGAGTGAAATTCCATTCCACTGGAAAACTGTCGGAGTAGTGATCTCAGTCGTGAGCTGTGGTCCAACTGTATCCCAATAATGTTGAAAAAACATGCCTGACATACCATCGGCTCCCGGAGCACTGTCCTTTTTAATGGAGAATACTGAAGCTTTAATCTCCGCAGGAGATATCTTCCTGGTTAAAGAAGAATTCATAACGGGTGAAACACGCGGAGTAAGATCAGCAAACAGATAACCAAAGTTCAAACGAGTCGAGGAAGAGAAGAGATTCTGAAAATAGGTACAAGCGACCATGCCTTTAGAAGCCTCAGAGGTTTGAGGGTTCCCATTGATATCCAATAACTTTACTATTTCGTTGTTTGACTGTGAACCCTTGACAGAAGCAAAGAATTGCTTAGTATTGCCATCTCCTGTTAAGATCCACTCATCTCGACTCTTTTGCTTCCAAAAGCTCTGCTCATCATGGTAAGCTTTAAGAAGGTCCCCCTTGATAGCATATAATCGAGTCGCAGATGAATGTGCAACTGATTGTTCCACCTCTAAGGCGGCCTCAATGTTATGAATGTGATCATGGGAGTTAGCATTACTGTCCTTCTTCCATTTTCTAAGCGCTTTCCTACAATTCCGCAAACGAGAAGAAACAATTACATTCTGATGTCCCTGATCAAGATTCAAACCTGAAGGATCCGCGGTAAGAGTCTTGAGAGGACAGTAAGTTGACCAAAACAGGACGGTGGTCAGATCCATGTTTAGCTACGAAATCTTGGTTAGAAGCAGGGAAACAGTTGTACCCGGCTTGATTATTAAAACATCGGTCTAGCTTACTATGAATCCAGAGAGTGCCTCGTCTACCACCCCACGTGAAACTATTCCCTGTACTTTGAAGTTGAGACATACCACAACAAGATAACATATCGGAGAAAGGAATAAAGGATGCATCACTTCTACTGGGGCCTCCAATTTTTTCAGAATTGGTCAAAATCTCATTGAAATCGCCAAACATACACCAAGCTTCCTTTCTAGAAGATCCAATATGACTTAAACGTTCCCAAACATGTGAGCGTAAGCCAATCGTATGGTTCCCATATACACAAGAGGCATAGAAACTAAAAGAACCAAACTGTACAAGAAGATCCACTACATTCTTGTCTGCAAAGATAATATTTACACTGATGCTTTTCTTCCAAAAAACAGCAAAACCACCTTGATAACCAACCGGATTAACAGTATGTACAAAGTCGTACCCTAACCATACCATAATATCTACAAGCGTGTTCCTGTCATGCATCGTCTCCATAAAAAAAAGATCTCAGGGAAGTACGTACGCCGCATTTCCATGAGTCTTTGAACTGTCAAGCCCTGAGGACCCCCCAAGCCTTGGCAGTTCCAGCTCAGAATGCTCATTACGCGTTGGACAATCCCTCCATTGGGACCGTCTCTGATGCATTGAGCTTTGCAGCCTTGGTTTCAACATCCAATTGACCCTCCGCCTTTCTTTTTTCAAGCATACCTTCATCCAGACCCAACTTAGTATACGAAGATGGATTGGTCTGTGTGTCTGTCTTGGCCTTCAGTTTTCTGGTCTTTTTATTGAAGGAATTTCTAGGCAGTTTCTAATCTTATTAGACAACCCTAGGTATAAATTCCAAGCCTAGGATCTAGGTTCCATGCTTAGAGTCGAATCTACATTCCAGATCTCGAATATACGTGGATGATTTGCATCGGAAGATTAACAGGGATTCGAGATCGATAGCGCCTCCAGTGCTGCGACTCTACTGGTATCCACACGCACGCAAACTGGAAATTCCGGGATGCTAGTGCCGGAAGAGATCTAATCTCTTAGGGTTTCCTGCGTTTCTGTTCTGAGTTTCTGGGTCAATTTTCGGCTCACCTTTTTTTATAACTCGTGCGTCACATATCTTATATATGCGCACTCGTAAAACCCTAGTCTTGTGTCGATCGACACAGATATGCAACGATCGACACAGACCAATTAAACTTTTGTGTAGATCGACACATATACTGCATCGATCGACGCACCCTTCAGAAATGTGTATAACAATTATACATTTATTGATCATTCCAATAATGATCAACCCTATATAAAGCTTCCAATTTGTTTAGGTGTGTGACCCTGTAGGATCATGTAATACTAGCAACGAGTTCTAAACTCATAGATCATAAGTGGCTTCTAGCAAAATATTATGATCACCTTGTATTACATGACTGTCTACTCTCGACGATACAACTGTTACTAGAGTAAGTACAAGAATGATTTCAGGACATTCCCAACAATCTCCCACTTATACTGGAATCATCTATTCCTATAATCCCTTGTCGCTATATCTCGATCTAGCATAAGGCAAGAACCGTGTCATCCTTATTAAGCCAAGATCATGTTCAACGAACTCCGATTTATACTGACAAGACAAACGACTGACAATCACCTCGTTTGAGTGTGGCCACACATTTCTCAGTATCAAATCTTCGATGGGCCCTGAGATATTTATCTCCTGTTATATAGGAGGGACAAATCCCATCTTGTTCCATCCCTGTTCCTTCACACACTTCATGATACGCCCAATCAATGCCTTTATAGTCACCAGTTACGGCTGACGTTTGACAAGGTTAAAGCGGACCAATTCATATGTAAGAAAACATGATGAACTCATGTCTAAGTACTATACTCTATAGTCGTAATGAAAACTCTCATGACACTTATATAACTATCCCGTAGAGTTCTCATTAGTGGGTCATGTCCGATCATGTGTTCTCTAACACATATCTATGTGATTGACTTTAATACTCTTATTAATGACTCCATGAAACTTAGTCATCAGTCACCTCACATACTAGTCTCACGCGGTTGTTAATGTCCCACTTTAACAACCTTGACCAGGGACCAACATAATTTATGTCATTTATCACTTATAGGGTTTCATGATCAAGTCATGATGACCTATAAAATGTCATAAATTACTTTGAGACTATTATTTAATAACATAATTAAATAATACTGATGTCAGAATTCATTAACATAATCAAATTATGTTTACATGAACATCATATCATAACTAAAATCAACAACAACAACTCCCATTAAAATTAAGATCACATCTTAAGACATCCAATGCCTCTAGTAGTAGTCTGACCCTCATTCGCTCTCGCTCAGCATGTGTCGAAGGACACTGCGTCTTGCTAAGAATAATGCAAAATCAACAACAACTCCCACTAAATTTAAGATCAAATCTTAAGACATCTAATGCCTATAGCGGTAGTCTGACCCTCATGCGCTCTCGCTCGGCATGCGTCGAAAAACACTGTGTCTTGCTAAGAGTAATGCCAAGAGTCATTGGCATGAAGCCCTTCTTGAAATCATGCATACTGGGCATGTTCAAGACCTTATCCATATAAGTATCTTGACACAATCCAATTAGCTTGTCCAATCTATCTCTATAGATTCATATTCCAAGAATGTATACGGCTTCTACCATGTTTTTGATCGAAAAACAACTTTCGAGTCAAGTCTTAACAGACTGAAACAATGGAACTTCATTTCCAAAGAGCAGTATGTTATCAACATACAATGCGAGAAATGCAACTGCGCTCCCACTAGTTATCTTGTAAACACACGGTTCCTCTTCGTTCCTGATGAAGTCAAACCTTTTGACTTCTTCATCAAAACGAATATTCCAACTCCGAGATGCTTGCTTCAATCCATAAATGGATCGATGAAGCTTTCATACCTTCCTAGCAGCATTAGGATCAATGAAAAACTTCAGGTTGTATCATGTACACATCCTTTTCCAGAATTCCATTAAGGAAAACTGTTTTCACATCCATCTGCCCGATCTCATAATCATAATGAGCAGCGGTTGTTAGGAGAATCCGAATGGACTTAAGCATAGTGACTGGGGAATAGGTTTCTTCATAGTCAATACTAGGAATTTACTTGAAACCTTTTACCACCAACTAGCTTTGTATATCTGAATATTGCTATCCACGTCAATTTTCTTCTTGAAAATCCATTTACACTTAATGGTTTTTACACCATCGGGTAAATCAACCAAAGTCCATACTTGGTTCTGCGACATGGATCCCATTTCGGATTCAGCGGCTTTTAGCCACTTTTCGGAGTCAGAGCTCATCATTGCTTCTTCAAAATTCCTAGGCTTGTCACTTTCAATGATCAACAGCTCACGTCGGCAATTGGTTAAGAGAAATCCAAATTTCTCGGGTTCGTGACGAATCCTTTCGGATTTGCGAACTTCAAGCACCACAGGTGTAGGTTCTACATGTTGGGAATGTCCTGAAATAATTCTTGTACTTACTCTAGTAACAGTTGTATCGTCGAGAGTAGACAGTCATGTAATACAAGGTGATCATAATGTTTTGCTAGAAGCCACTTATGATCTATGAGTTTAGAACTCATTGCTAGTATTACATGATCCTACAAGGTCACACACCTAAACAAACTGGAATCTTTATATAGGGTTGATCATTATTGGAATGATCAATAAATGTATAATTGTTATACACATTTCTGAAGGGTGTGTCGATCGATGCAGTATATGTGTCGATCGACACAAGAGTTTAATTGGTCTGTGTCGATCGTTGCATATCTGTGTCGACCGACACAAGACTAGGGTTTTACGAGTGCGCATATATAAGATATGTGACGCACGAGTTATAAAAAAGGTGAGCCGAAAATTGACCCAGAAACTCAGAACAGAAACATAGTTGGATCTACAAAGAGTTGTAGTGAAGGAATTTCTAATCTCTTAGGGTTTCCTGTGTTTCTGTTCTGAGTTTCTGGGTCAATTTTCGGCTCACCTTTTTTATAAATCGTGCGTCACATATCTTATATATGCGCACTCGTAAAACCCTAGTCTTGTGTCGGTCGACACATATATGCAACGATCGACACAGACAATTAAACTCTTGTGTCGATCGACACATATACTGCATCGATCGACACACCCTTCAGAAATGTGTATAACAACTATACATTTATTGATCATTCTAATAATGATCAACCCTATATAAAGCTTCCAGTTTGTTTAGGTGTGTGACCTTGTAGGATCATGTAATACTAGCAATGAGTTCTAAACTCATAGATCATAAGTGGCTTCTAGCAAAACATTATGATCACCTTGTATTACATGACTGTCTACTCTCGACGATACAACTGTTATTAGAGTAAGTACAAGAATGATTTCAGGACATTCCCAACATGTAGAACCTACACTTGTGGTGCTTGAAGTTCGCAAATCCGAAAGGATTCGTCACGAACCCGAGAAATTTGGATTTCTCTTAACCAATTGCCGACGTGAGCTGTTGATCATTGAAAGTGACAAGCCTAGGAATTTTGAAGAAGCAATGATGAGCTCTGACTCCGAAAAGTGGCTAAAAGCCGCTGAATCCGAAATGGGATCCATGTCACAGAACCAAGTATGGAATTTGGTTGATTTACCCGATGGTGTAAAAACCATTAAGTGTAAATGGATTTTCAAGAAGAAAATTGACGTGGATAGCAATATTCAGATATACAAAGCTAGTTGGTGGTAAAAGGTTTCAAGTAAATTCCTAGTATTGACTATGAAGAAACCTATTCTCCAGTCACTATGCTTAAGTCCATTCGGATTCTCCTAACAACCGCTGCTCATTATGATTATGAGATCGGGCAGATGGATGTGAAAACAGTTTTCCTTAATGGAATTCTGGAAAAGAATGTGTACATGATACAACCTGAAGTTTTTCATTGATCCTAATGCTGCTAGGAAGGTATGAAAGCTTCATCGATCCATTTATGGATTGAAGCAAGCATCTCGGAGTTGGAATCTTCGTTTTGATGAAGAAGTCAAAAGGTTTGACTTCATCAGGAACGAAGAGGAACCGTGTGTTTACAAGATAACTAGTGGGAGCGCAGTTGCATTTCTCGCATTGTATGTTGATAACATACTGCTCTTTGGAAATGAAGTTCCATTGTTTCAGTCTGTTAAGACTTGACTCGAAAGTTGTTTTTCGATCAAAAACATGGTAGAAGCCGTATACATTCTTGGAATATGAATCTATAGAGATAGATTGGACAAGCTAATTGGATTGTGTCAAGATACTTATATGGATAAGGTCTTGAACATGCCCAGTATGCATGATTTCAAGAAGGGCTTCATGCCAATGACTCTTGGCATTACTCTTAGCAAGACGCAGTGTTTTTTGACGCATGCCGAGCGAGAGCGCATGAGGGTCAGACTACCGCTATAGGCATTAGATGTCTTAAGATGTGATCTTAAATTTAGTGGGAGTTGTTGTTGATTTTGCATTATTCTTAGCAAGACGCAGTGTCCTTCGACACATGCTGAGCGAGAGCGAATGAGGGTCAGACTACTACTAGAGGCATTGGATGTCTTAAGATGTGATCTTAATTTTAATGGGAGTTGTTGTTGTTGATTTTCGTTATGATATGATGTTCATGTAAACATAATTTGATTATGTTAATGAATTCTGACATCAATATTATTTAATTATGTTATTAAATAATAGTCTCAAAGTAATTTATGACATTTTATAGGTCATCATGACTTGATCATGAAACCCTATAAGTGATAAATGACATAAATTATGTTGGTCCCTGGTCAAGGTTGTTAAAGTGGGACATTAACAACCGCGTGAGACTAGTATGTGAGGTGACTGATGACTAAGTTTCATGGAGTCATTAATAAGAGTATTAAAGTCAATCACATAGATATGTGTTAGAGAACACATGATCGGACATGACCCACTAATGAGAACTCTACGGGATAGTTATATAAGTGTCATGAGAGTTTTCATTACGACTATAGAGTATAGTCCTTAGACCTGAGTTCATCATGTTTTCTTACATATGAATTGGTCCGCTTTAACCTTGTCAAACGTCAGCCGTAACTGGTGACTATAAAGGCATTGATTGGGCGTATCATGAAGTGTGTGAAGGAACAGGGATGGAACAAGATAGGATTTGTCCCTCCTATATAACAGGAGATAAATATCTCAGGGTCCATCGAAGATTTGATACTGAGAAATGTGTGGCCACAATCAAACGAGGTGATTGTCAGTCGTTTGTCTTGTCAGTATGAATTGGAGTTCGATGAATATGATCTTGGCTTAATAAGGATGACACGGTTCTTGCCTTATGCTAGATCGAGATATAGCGACAAGGGATTATAGGAATAGATGATTCCAGTACAAGTGGGAGATTGTTGGGAATGTCCTGAAATCATTCTTGTACTTACTCTAGTAACAGCTGTATCATGGAGAGTAGACAGTCATGTAATACAAGGTGATCATAATGTTTTGCTAGAAGCCACTTATGATCTATGAGTTTAGAACTCATTGCTAGTATTACATGATCCTACAGGGTCACACACCTAAACAAATTGGAAGCTTTATATAGGGTTGATCATTATTGGAATGATCAATAAATGTATAATTGTTATACACATTTCTGAAGGGTGTGTCGATCGATGCAATATATGTGTCGATCGACACAAGAGTTTAATTGGTCTGTGTCGATCGTTGCATATCTATGTCGATCGACACAAGACTAGGGTTTTACGAGTGCGCATATATAAGATATGTGACGCACGAGTTATAAAAAAGGTGAGCCAAAAATTGACCCAGAAACTCAGAACAGAAACGCAGGAAACCCTAAGAGATTAGATCTCTTCCGACACTAGCATCCCGGACTTTCCAGTTTGTGTGCGTGTGGATACCAGTAGAGGCGCATCACTTGAGGCGCTATCGATCTCGAATCCTTGTTAATCTTCCGCTGCAAATCATCCAGGTATATTCGAGATCTGGAATGTAGATTCGACTCTAAGCATGGAACCTAGATCCTAGGCTTGGAATTTATACCTAGGGTTGTCTAATAAGATTAGAAACTGCCTAGAAATTCCTTCACTACAACTCTTTGTAGATCCAACTGCTGCTCTTCCTCATCAGGTTAGGCAGTCTCCTGTGATTCTCGAATTTCTTCGAGTTGTACTTTACTCCCACTGTTCTTCCTGGAAAGAAAATCTTTCTCAAGAAAAACACAGTTCTAAGCAACAAACATTTTGTTCTTGGACCGGTTGTAAAAGTAACATGCCTTGGTCTCCTTAGGATAACCAATGAAGTAGAACTTCTCGGATTTGGGTGCGAGCTTATCAGAGATTAAACGTTTTAAATAAGCCTCACAACCCCAAATCTTCATGAAAGACAAATTAGGAATAATTCCAGTCCACATCTCATGTGGTGTCTTTGCAACTAATTTTGATGGAACCCTATTTGGTGTAAACGCAGACGTTTCTAGAGCGTATCCCTAGAAGGGTAATGGAAGATCTAAGTGACTCATCATTGATCGAACCATATCTAATATAGTCCGATTCAGGAGGAGTGAATTGTGAAACAATTCCACAATCTCTCAGATGATCACTAAATTCTTGACTTAAGTATTCACCTCCATGATCTCATCATAGAGATTTAATATTTTTGCCAAATTGATTATGTACTTCATTCTGGAACTCTTTGAACTTTTCAAAAGATTCCGACTTATGTCTCATTAATAAGACATAACCGTACCTACTGAAATATCAGTAAAGGTAATGAAGTACTGAAAGTTTCCTCTAGCACTAGTGCTCATCGGGCCATACACATCCGTATGTATAAAGCCCAATAAGCCTCTGGCCCTTTCATTTTGTTCGTTCGCAACCTGTGTCGATCGATACACATCTTGTGTCGATCGACACTACCTTTGTTGAAAGGGGCCTTTGTCGTTTTTCCCAATAAACAAGGTTCGCATTTCTCACATGATTCATAATCAAATGAGCCCAAAAGTCCATCACTATGGAGCTTCTGAATCCGTTCTCATTCATGTGGCCCAAACGACAATGCCAGAGAAAAGCTTGATTCGTATCATTTGATTTGAATCTCTTGGTACTAATGTTATAATTAGGCACATTTTGGTTTAAAACATAAAGTCCATTCTCTAATGGATTGCTACTATAAATATATCATTGTAATCAAATGAATATCACTTATTCTTAATTTGAAAACTGATATCCTTCCATATCCAAACAAAGAATAGAAATAATATTTCTGCTCACAGCAGGTACATAGTAGCAGTTCTTAAGTTCTAAAACATGCCATAAAAGAAAACAAATGAAATACTCCTACGGCTAATGCAGCAACTCTTGCTCCATTTCCCACTCGTAGATCCACTTGTCCTTTCTCCAAAATCCTACTTTTGCTTAGGCCCTGCATATTTTCACAAAATATGAGCACCACAGCCGGTATCTAATACCTAATAAGTAGAATCATAAGAAGTAACATTTACTTTTATAACATAAATACCTGAAGAAGAAGTCTTGTACGTCTTCTTAAGCTTCTCATAATCTTCCAGGAATTTATTGCAGTTTCTTTTCAAATGCCCATAACCATTACAATAATGGCACTTATCATCTTTAGAAGGACCAGGTTTAACCTTAGGAGCATGGTTAGACTCGCTTGGATTCACAATCGAACTCGCCTTGCCATCACCTTTGTTCTTACCAAGTTTCTCAAACTTTTTACCCTTTTGTACCATAAGGACATTTGGGGTGTCCTTCTTGATGTTAGGTTCAGCAGTCTTGAGCATCCCATGCAACTCAGTCAAAGTCTTTGTCAAGTTGTTCATGTTATAGTTCATAACTAACTGATCATAGCTTGACGGCAATGACTGCAAAATGATGTCAGTAGCCAACTCTTGGCTAATGGAACAATCCAGTTTCCCCATGTTATCAATATAACCCATCATCTTAATGACATGAGGACTAACTGGTCCGTCCTTTGGTAGCTCGCACTCAATTAGAGACTTAACCGTATGGTATCTCTGAGTTCGTGCCTGCTCCTGAAAAATACCTTTCAGGCCAATGATCATCTCTATTGGCGACTCCACGTACTCATATTGCTTTTGCAAGTCTGTGTTCATGGTAGCCAACATGAGACAACACAGATCTACCACATCATTAGAATGCTTATCCCAAGCATCCTTCTCTGACTGCCAGGCATTGGCTCGGTACTTCTTGGGGGGAACTTTCTCAAGGAAATAGTCCTTCTTCTCCTGTTTGAGAACAATTCTTAAGTTCCGATACCATTCAAGAAAGTTGGATCCATTCAACTTGTCCTTCTCAAGGACGGATCGCATGGAGAAATTGTTATGATGGTTTGTGCTAGACATTGCTGAAAACAAGATAGGTTTAGTTATGATGTTCAAGAAATGAGAAATCTTAACTATTAAGAAGACTCACATTATATTCAAGACAATGTTTCCTCAAATGAATATAATGATCCAAGACCCATACTTCACTGAAACTTGAGTGAGCCACTGGCTATCGCCCAAATTTTAGCTATCTAGGTAAGCAACTCTTTGCTAGTTATATCCAATATAACTCTTGGTTGTGGACCGACATTTCATGTCCAATCCATCCAGAACCATTGCGATAACCGATCAATCCAATTGAACCGGCTTTGATAATCGGTTAGCATCGATCGATGCTACATTAGCATCGATCGTTACCAACCAAATCAAACCAATCACAATCAACCGGTATAACCAACTCAACCAATCGCAATGACCAATTCAATCCAATTGAACCAGTCGCGTCACCTTGTGTCGATCGATGCAACACTTGTGTCGATCTACACAATGAGACTTTCACCTTGTGTCGATCGACACAATGCGATTTTGAAGCTGATATACGGTTGTGTTGATCGTTGCATGCTAAAAGCAACGATCGATGCAAGGCAAAAAACTCAGGGTACGATCGACTAGAAACCTTAGGCTCTGATACCACTGAAGGAATTTATAGGCAGTTTCTAATATTATTAAACAACCCTAGGTATAAATTCCAAGCCTAGGATCTAGGTTCCATGCTTAGAGTCGAATCTACATTCCAGATCTCGAATATACCTGGATGATTTGCAGCGGAAGATTAATAGGGATTCGAGATCGATAGCGCCTCAAGTGCTGCGCCTCTACTGGTATCCACACGCACGCAAACTGGAAAGTCCGGGATGCTAGTGCCGGAAGAGATCTAATCTCTTAGGGTTTCCTGCGTTTCTGTTCTGAGTTTCTGGGTCAATTTTTGGCTCACCTTTTTTTATAACTCGTGCGTCACATATCTTATATATGTGCACTCGTAAAACCCTAGTCTTGTGTCGATCGACACAGATATGAAACGACCGACACAGACCAATTAAACTCTTGTGTCGATCGACACATATACTGCATCGATCGACACACCCTTCAGAAATGTGTATAACAATTATACATTTATTGATCATTCCAATAATGATCAACCCTATATAAAGCTTCCAGTTTGTTTATGTGTGTGACCCTGTAAGATTATGTAATATAGCAATGAGTTCTAAACTCATAGATCATAAGTGGCTTCTAGCAAAACATTATGATCACCTTGTATTACATGACTGTCTACTCTCGACGATACAACTGTTACTAGGGTAAGTACAAGAATGATTTCAGGACATTCCCAACATTTGTCTGGCCGACTTCTTGGTTTAGCTTTGCCATGATCTCCAAATAAAGTCCCGGAAGACTGAGCAAGGAAGCTAGCAAATCTGTTAACCGTTGGACTATTGAGGAGAGGAGGCTGAGGAGCTAGTAATTTATAAAGATGCGGGTTCCTTTCCAGCACACTGCCAACTTTAATAGCACTCGCTAACAGCTTTGGAGCTGGACGTGTAGAGCAAGCAGATTGAGAAGATGAGTCTTCTGTATCATAGCCGAACACAAGACCTTTGCCTCGGTTAAATCTGTAGTGACCATAGGTATATGCTCCAATTGTAAGGAGGATTTAGCAAGAATAGGGTCAGATTCAGCTACACGAACTGATTTGCAAACCCGGTCTTCACGGATAACTCTCTCTTCACCATTAAAAACTAACAAATACTGTCTCATACCCTCTAGAACTTCATCAGCAATACGAGGTCCGCCGGAGAGAGGGTTTAGACCAACTTGATTTTCATTCAGAACTCCAAACAGGGGGTCCGAAGTAGTAAGGACCAGTTTCAAAGGCTGATGATGAATGATGGTATTCGACTCAGGGGAGGAACGAGAGGATTTTTGCTGATCCCTGGCAAGGAATGTGCAAACCGCTTTCGCATGGGTGAGACGCTGACAATAATATCACCGTTTTTGGACTTTTTCATAGAAGTAAAGCACCGATGTAGACTCACCGTTGGGAAAATTTACCACCTTAGACTTCCGAAGCGGCTTCGCTACATCAAGAAAAATTTGAGCTCTGACAAAGTCCTTACTCTGAGCGCGATCAGGATCAAAAGCAATGGTGACAACTTTGCCAACAAGATCCGCCAAGGAAAATATTGCTTTCTCAGTGTAGTAATTGACAGGGATATGGCGAATTTGCACCCAGATCATCACAGTATTAAGAAAATTTGGCGGCGGAACTTCAGACCAACGCTCCAAAGCAAGCCCTTGTCAAGAACTTCTAACAAGTCGTGTTCATGTTTGAATATGAATTGGAATCGCTCCCTCGTCAGAGCAATTCCACGAACCCGATCATATTTTTGCCACTTGCGGGGCATATCAAAGATTAAATCGGACATAGACTGATGCCCTGGATTGAGTAACCTTCCAATTATGTTGTGGATATTTCTCTCCATAGAAGAATAATCATCAGAGTCAGGCATATTGAAGGGTACGTCGTCGTCCTCAAGAGACATAGCTAACATATCTTTATCCATCGCCGAAGACATGATGGGGGAAAACGAACTCCTGTCGCCGGAGAAACCGTTGCGAGAAGAGAGAATCGGGGAGATAAAGAGAGCTGGGAAGAACAAGAGATGAACCCTAATGCCCTTTGTGAATAGTACCGTTAAGAAACATATAAAGGTAGACAATTCTGAGAATCAAGATAAAAACGTGTTTTGGAAACAAAAAGCTCCTTCTCAAAAAAAGCAAAGCCTCTTTTTAGGGAAATAGAGTCCTAAGCCCCAAATTGGAGAGTCCTCGTTTAAAAAGTACGAAACTTTAAAATTTAAGTTTCCTTTTTTCTGGGTAGTTATTCTTCAAAAATTCTTTTCATCATATCATATCTTCGCCTAATTCTCTCTCATATCAAATCTGAAAGTCCTAAAATATGATATTTTGATTTCTCATCGATTTAAAATAATTTTATATTAAATAAAATATCATAATTCGTAAATAAAATTATTTGTAATCAATCTTGATGATAGAAAAATATTACTTTCAAATAAATATTTTGTATATAAACAGACCAAAAAAAATTGATACATTATATTAAGTTTTCTTATGATTTTTTGAACTGTTTATATACTTTTCTTAGTCTCAAATTATTCTCATTTTATATTTTAAAACATTTTATATATAAAGTATAAAACTAGTAAAATAATAAATACTAAAATATTTAAAATCTATAAATAGCTCTCTCTTTCATGCAGGTAATTCATGTAACTCTATAATCCAAAAATTCACAATATTGATATGTCCTAAAAGATGAAAATTAAAAGCTACCATAAGTTACTTTTAGTTTTTTGCTCTCTCTCTAATTTATCATGAAATTTAAATGCTTTGGTGAAAATAAGTTTTGATAGAGAATATTCACAATCTAGTGGTTTTCAATTTGTGAAAAATCGTTAGGTTAGAGATCTATTATCACAAAGTGTTAAATTATCTAACTATTTTTATTTAATCATCTGTAGACGCTTTTAGTAGAAAAAAATCTCAGATTTTTATAAGCGCTTTTAAAATATCAGGATTATCAAGAAAAGAAAAAGAAATATTTGAAATCCTTAACAAAAAAAAAAGAATAATTACAGTCTAAAACTAGAGTGGAAAATTTTCATCTCATTTAATTTTGTTCCATTTCTAGTTCTGAATTTTCGTTACATATGATAATGCACTCTCTTAGCCATCTAATATAAACTTTCAAGTCACATTTGAAAATGGAAAGAACGAAAATGAATGTAAAGTTCCGAAATTCCATTTGAAAATTTATATATTAAGTAATATTATGTAGGTATTTTTTGAGAAAACTGTCAAATTCCACACTCTACTAAAACTTTTACATCACATTCCACACCAATTTTTTTTATCTCCTGCAAATTCAATCTTTCTTTCTATTTTCCCCTAAATTTTGAACCATTGGTTTACTGTATACGAGATGTGGGAAACCTGCTTACTGGTTAATTAAACCAGACGATAACATTAACCCAGACCGATTACTACACTCTACCCGACTCGACTTATTTGAAATAAATCCCCCAATTTGCCTAACCCCCGCCCCCAAATCGATTTCATTGTCCCTAAATTGCAATTGCTCAAACCAAATTGTTTTTTTTTCTAAACCGAGTGCAAGTAGATGGAGAACTCGTCGTCCAATGTCTATAGATCTTCAATCTACACCTCCTTTAATCGAAGCAGATGCAAAGTTCATAGAATTCCTAAAAAATGTTGGTGTGACTCCGGAAGTGTCGAGAAAATATCTAGAACTAATGAAAATTCTTGTCGTCGTTACTATCGTTGTGGCTTTGTTGAACAAGGTAAGATTCATTGCTTCTGTTTTTTAATTTCTGTCACTCAGTCAGTTTTCATAAAAATTCTTAAGCTTATTATAATCGGTTTGTAAATGTTGATTGTAGCTTCGCCACGATCGAAATGTGTTTAAGTGGGTTGATGAGTCTTATCATAATGAGATTGAGCAGCTGTCCCACCATGATGCTGTGTTTGAAGAGGAAGTGAAGTTCTTGAAGATTGGTAGAAATGTGGGCAATGGTGAGAAGATGCAGATCGGAGTGCTTGGTAGCGTAGAAGAAATGATGGTGTATGTAATAAGGAGCACGAGATGGTTGGTGGCATGCATTGTTGGTGTGTGTGTGTTAATGGTAATGCTAGTGATCGTTATGAAAAAGTAGAGCTTTGTATTAGTTTTAAGAACATTGTTATGTTCAAATTTTCCATTCGATAGTATATGTGTACTTGATTTCGTTTATATATTTAAAGTGTGTTGTTTGAAACTTTGTATTAGTTAAGTTCAACTGTTTGAAGTGTGTTGTAACGGCATATGGATATGGTGTTTGTCGAACTTTGCTTTTACATCCCAAACAACATCAGTTTTTGGCCAACGATGCATAGCGGTAATGTTTTCTTACAAAATATAGATATATAGCTCTTCATGTTTCAATTGTGGAACTCGTGTTACTACCAAAGCCCAAACATCTCGAGTCTCAGAAACTTGTAGTTGATGCGAAGAGGAAACATATAAATATTAATTTAAACATCAATGAATGATCAAATTCACCAGTCCATAATAAAACTAAAGTTTAGTTCCTAGAAAATAGAGGCTAAGTCACATGTTTTATACAACATGTTTTATACAACATGTTTTATACCACATGTTTTATACAATAGCTTCATACAATCTGTTTTAACCAAAAGTGAAGTTAGCAATCGACTAAAAGACTGAATAATAGCTTCATACAACCAATTTTAACCAAACAGTTTAGGCTACCAATCAGTTAAAAGAATAAATATTAGAGTTTTAAGCTTCATAAAATCTCCCATGATCTTTGTGCTTTTTCTCATTCAATCTGAAGTATGGATATTTTAAGAAGATTGAGCTCCTTTAGTTTGTGTATGGCCTCCTTTAGCTTGCTTCTGAGCTTCATTAGCTTGATTCTTACTTACTTTTCCATGCTTCCCACTTCCATTCATATTTTTATCATGTCTAAAGAATAAGTGAGTTATGAAATGCTTAAAAGTAATGTTAACAGGAAATGTAAAAGTTTACCTTTTTATAAAACATGCTATTGTGTCATGTCATGCCATAAATCCCACAATTCATAACCCTCTTATCTTCTTTTTGTCTCTTCTACGTTAGAGACTCATTCTTCCCTCTCTTCCTTTTTTCTTTTTTATCCTTCTTCTCTGTATATTAAGGATAGTTTATTGGAGGATGAGACCTTTTTGGCCAGAACCTAGCATTTCTTGGTGGTGTAATCCCTAATTCATAAGTCTTATTCAATACTTCTGTGTAAAACCAACTTGATACATACTCCTCAACATATAAATTCATCTTCAATATAACTCTATACGCATGCTCACACATAATACCTCTAATGTGTCATCTTCTCCTACTATTGGTCTTTAAATCCAAGCACACACAGTGAACACAACCACTAACGCTTGATTGAAATTTTCCACCTATGCTTGCCTTCACCGTGCAATAAATTTCTAGTTGTTCTTCTTGTTCAGGAAATATATTAGCATATGGTGTCAAAATTCCATTATGGTCTTCAGCCTCCTTGTTTCTCTTACCTATACAGCTCATGGCAAGTGTTCTGATGGTCTCTAACATCGAGACAAAGGTTTCTCCCTCGCCTTGAACACTGTCTTGTTGAAATACACACTGGAATTTTTCTCCACATCTTCACAGTGAGGGCCAATTATGTAGAAAGCCTTACACCAAAACATTGGTTCTGAACTAATCACATAATCGTAGACCTCATCATGAAAATTCTTTATATCCTGAAGTCTCTCTTTGAATTCAGTCTCATTGTAGCTTCAAGCAAAGTTCAAAAAAAACTTCTTCATTGGATCTATCTTACCAAACTTGCTCTTTATATTCTCATATATGTGCCTAACACAATGCTTGTGTTATGCATGTGGGATCTCACTTGATATAGCTTTAATTAGTCCCTACAAAACCAAGCATGTTCAGACAACGAGTGTTATCAGATTAAACAGACATGACACTATCTATCTCTACACAACATAAAACAAAACCATACCTTTTGACGATAAGATATTATCACATACTTTTCCCCATCTCTCAAATATAAATCAGCTTGTAACTTCTTCAAAAACCAAACCCAATTATCAGCATTCTCCACTCCAACAGTTCTCGTGATCACCGTCACTCCCAAGTGCCACCAGAAGCTGCTATTTTACCTTGGACCTCATAAAAGTTTCATCTATACCCAACAATGGCCTACATGTGCTTTTCCAACACTTTATCAACGAATCAAAGCATGCATAGAAACAATCAAAAACATCTTCACCTTTTTCTCCTTTCGTGCATTTAATATCAACAATAGAACAATATTTGAGATGAGAATCTCACTCCCATAATCCCTCGGTCGCTTGAATTAGTCATCATACTCAGCATCAATTAACTTTAAGCTCTTCACTCTAGGTGTCTAAACCTGGTTCCTTGCAACATTAATTCCCTTTGATTTAAAATAAGATCCTTTATCACCATAGGCATGAAGTGATATGAGTCGTCTCTGATTTTATCAACAAGCATACAAACTATGACAGGCACTTTCAACATACTACAATCTCCAGTTTTTTCACATGAATGATTCTCTTATAACAACATGATCTTCCAACTCGCATAATCTTTTCTCACTGAGCAATACACTCTCCATCCACATCTAACACCTGATTTCCCTTTTCCCAGACAAGTAAAGCTTATTTTATTCTTGTCGTACATTTCGCTTATTTTTCAAAGCTTAATGAAGGATTGCTTCCTTGAAAACGATTCCATTGAAGAATTTCCGACCCTTGAACATAATTCCACAACTTCTGGGTGTGAACTTTCTCTTCCTCTCTCACCTGGATTCTGATTCTTCGTCATTCTCACTGCCATTATCGAAATAGATATCGTGACAAAGCAAAGTGTCTTCCTGAAATTCGCTAATAGCCACTGCGATTTCATACTCATTTCTCTCCACTGTATCCTCGCCATCGAAAATCTACAATAGTCTCGTGAATATTCTCGGTATAAAAAAACTACAACAATGTGAAGGTTCTTGCCATCGAAATCTCCAATCTAAGGATTGTTCACCTTCGTTCTCTCGTCGAAGTCTATTGGAGCATCACCAATTATGAAATCCATTTCGTTGTCATCCATCGGACCAGCCATCAGATTCTCAAATGAAGGAGATATACGATTTAGGGTTTTGAGTTTTTAGGATTTTAAGAGCGAAAATCAATTTGGAGATTTTAGAGATAAACGAATTAAGAGTTTTGTTATCGACGGATCTTCTGTTCGAGTTGGATACTTAAACCAGATTGTAAACAGGTCGTTACTGGTTTGAATCGGTTTCGTTTCGGTTAGTTAATAACACAAACGGTTATGAGACTCAACCATTTCGTAAAACCAAGATTTCAAAACTTAGGTAAAAATGATTTGAAATTTAAAAAATTAGGTGAAATCAAACAGTCAACTATTAATTGTTTGCAATTTGCAATAGATCAAAAATTAGTGTGGAATGTGATGTAAAAGTTTCGGTGGAACGTAGAATTTGACAGTTTTCCCATATTATTTATGTATTGTGTTGATGTCATGTATTTTATATTAAACAATAATTAATTAATATTATTTTTATGATTGTTATATTCTTCTTCTTTTTTTTCGTGAGAAGTTACGTTTTGTTCTTTTGTCTTATCCTATTCCAAATTTTAAATAAAATTCAAAATGGCACAACTATTTTGATTTCCAAATCCTCGTCTCATTCTTGTATATGCAAAGTTCCAAATTCTCGGCTCATTCCTGTTCATGCAACGTCCCAAAGTCTGGATTGCCCACTCTATCTAAAGCCATCAATAACCAAAACACATGTTGACATGATATGTAGTTCCAATACTTCTAACTTTAGATTTTTAACATAAACCTTATCTGGAGTCAACTAATAAACACATGAATACGAGTATGTCTCTTTCCTATGATCTCACTGATTTTGTGTGTGCGCGGGGATGGGTGGGTAGATGGGAGAGAGAGAGACTCGGCACTTAGCATGAACCATGAACTTCCTTTGTTCTAATTTCAACTGTTAAAAAAACAAGACTTTTGTGCAAACTGAAAATCAATTGTTTCAAAGTTGAAAATTAATGTGGAAAAATACCCAAAAGGTAACAAGTAATTTTAAAAAGTTTATAGCAGTTGCTTTCACCGCGATTTTCTCTCTAGGAAACAAAGAAACAAAAACAGAGAGAGTTGTTAGGCATCAAGTCAACAACTCGCCGAACCTAACATTAACCTAAAGCAACCCACTTTCGTTATTATAACAGATAAATCAAAAACAAATTAACCTATATTATCTATATATCCCACAAAAGTCAATAATTGTTATCTTATTATATACACATCTCTTCATCTTCATCCATTATAACGTCACTTTACCCTTAAACCAGTTTTCTCTCCATCCATCCAAATAGAAAAGAAAACACTGAACATGAAGAGCCAAGTTGTACTCAAAATACTCATCGGAGTAATCATCTTCAACATCTTCTGCATAGAAGCTGAGACAATCAAAGAAGACAAACACACTCTTCTTCAATTCGTTAGCAACATCACTCACTCTCATTCACTCAACTGGTCACCAACTCTTTCTATATGTACCAAATGGACCGGCGTTACGTGCGACTCCGATCATTCCAATGTCGTTGGTCTTCATTTAGCATCCACGGGTCTTCGCGGGCATGTCGAGCTAAGCACCATAGCCAGGTTAACTAATCTTCGGGTCCTCATTCTCAGTTCTAACAACATCTCTGGACCTTTTCCTCCAAATTTACAAGCTTTGAAGAACTTGACCCAGCTTAAGCTCGACTTCAACGAGTTTTCTGGTCCTCTGCCTTCTGGTTTCTCTTCTTGGGAGCATCTACGAGTTCTTGACCTCTCTAATAATCGGTTTGATGGTAGTATCCCATCTTCGATTGAGAAGCTAACTGGTTTACACTCTCTGATACTTGCGAATAACAAGTTTTCTGGTGAGATTCCAAATATCCATATTCCTGGTCTGAAGCTGCTCGACTTAGCTCACAACAATCTGACAGGAACCGTACCCGAGTCATTGCAGAAATTTCCACTCTCAGCATTTGTCGGAAACAAACTGGCTCCTGTTCATTCATCATTAATGAAACAAACGAAACACCACCACAACCATGCAGTTCTTGGCATAGCATTAAGCGCGTGTTTTGCGCTACTAGCTCTGCTCGCTATCTTATTGGTAATCATCCATAACAGAGAAACTCAAAGAAGATCTACTAAGGACAAGCCTAGCACGAGGAGGAAGGATTCAGATCCAAACCTGGGTGAAGGAGATAACAAGATTGTGTTTTTCCAAGGGAAGAATCTTGTCTTTGACCTAGAAGACTTGTTGAGAGCTTCTGCAGAAGTTTTAGGGAAAGGCCCGTTTGGGACAACCTACAAGGTTGGTCTCGAGGACTCTGCAACCATCGTTGTGAAAAGGATCAAGGAAGTGTGCGTGCCTCAGCGAGAATTCGAGCAGCAAATCGAACATCTTGGCAACATCAAGCACGAGAATGTTGCCACTTTAAGAGGATATTTCTACTCCAAGGATGAGAAGCTCGTGGTTTATGATTACTACGAACATGGAAGCCTTTCAAGTTTACTACACGGTATGTTGATACTGCCACCATTGAATTTAGAAATGCATAGGTAGGACATTTCATTAGCCTTGCACTATCCTTACCATATATCCTACATAACTAAGTTAGTCTATATATTCTAATATTCAGGTCAGAGATGTCTCACGAATCGGAAACCTCTAGATTGGGAAACAAGATTGAATATGGTGTATGGAACAGCAAAAGGAGTAGCTCATATCCACTCACAAAGCGGAGGCAAACTAGTCCATGGGAACATAAAATCCTCAAATGTTTTCCTCAATCCAAAAGGATACGGCTGCATCTCTGGAGCAGGAATGGCCACTCTGATGCACTCACTACCCCGACATGCATTTGGCTATCGTGCACCAGAGATAACAGACACAAGAAAGGGGACTCAACCATCAGATGTGTATAGTTTCGGTGTCTTGATATTCGAGGTACTTACAGGAAAATCAGAAGTGGCTAACCTGGTGAGGTGGGTGAACTCGGTGGTTAGAGAGGAATGGACCGGAGAGGTGTTTGATGAAAAGCTTTTGAGGTGTACACAAGTAGAGGAAGAGATGGTAGAGATGCTTCAGGTTGGTATGGTTTGCACGGCCAAGTTACCAGAAAAGAGACCAAACATGACTGAGGTAGTGAGAATGGTGGAAGAGATAAGACCGGAGAAGCTAGCAAGCGGAAACAGATCAGAGGTTTCCACAGGCTCAACTCCAATTGGAAGTCTATCAGGATCGCCGTATATACTGTGAGAAAGACTATTCATCTTTCCTTTATGTATTTGACTATTCAGAAAAGGGTTTTAATATTTCAATTCAGTCTATGAAAAGTGAATGATGTTATTGATCTATCACTTTCTAGAAATACCAGAAAAGGAACTCAATTCGTACATAAAATTTGTAGAAAAATACACTTGTACATATAAAAAAGGGATTACATAGTTGTTATCTAAGGAAGAAGGTAAAACAAGATGAAACAAGATATAATAAACAACATACCGCCCTAATCTTAGCTTTTAGTAGCCAAAAGGAAAGAATCCATTCACATTCACAACGGACGGGCATGCTCCATCCAAAGTTTATGAAGATTAAGATGTAGTCACTTCCACTTAAATCTGGTCTTGATACCTCCTGAAAAAGAGTAGTAGTGCTTGATGATCCAAGAAAACAAACATACATTGACTCAAAATGTGAATTTAATTCATTCAAACCTTCAGCTTCCTCAAATGAAACTTCCTTTACTAATGACGCAGAAGCATTGTACTCAAACCTGGAATGAACACAAGGGGAAACCATTATCAGCGATTCAGCGCACAAACTGCAAACATAACCAATAGCTGAGGTTTAATCTATGGGGAATATAGAACATCTCATTTTTTTCCATGGACTACTATCGATACTATCGTGATTGCCATTTGACAAAAGTTTCTATCAATCCTTAGTTACCTGTTGGAGAGAAGCACTTCAAGTTCATAGTCAGAAGCACTTTTAGTAACATCAACCATGACCTGAACAAGTTCAGTCTTTCGAGTGCTGGCCATGAACAGATCATACTCCGTTGGAATAATGATAGCGAAGAAGTTATCGCTCAGTTTGCTCAAACACATCTTCTCCACTGCTGCCAATGCTATTCTCCTGGTCATAGCTTCGGTCTCAGGATCAATCAGATAGATAGCAAAGTCTGTCAGGATAAAAATACGCCTTTTCATCTTCCCCGATCCAGTGAACTTCAATACCTTATCAGCGAATAGAATCGAAGTGTCACCTACATACGTTTCAATTCTCAGCAAGCATCAACACAAAACGAGTAAATAGAATCCCAAAATCCAACCTTGTTTCTCCAGGATCTTCATCAATCCAGGACGAGTGGTCACGTGGAGATAGTCGCCACGGTGTTCTCTATAACGAGACGCTTTCCTCCTGACTTTACCTCCCCCGAAAGGCTCCGGAGTCCCTCCATCTTCCTCCCCAAGGCCATTATCAGAATCAAGTGTCGGAGATTCTTCGCCGTCGTATTTCGGCCGCCTTTGATCCTTGAACCGGTCCATTCCTCGCTGGCGGCGATGACTCGGAATCGGTTCGATTCTTCCTTCCTTTGAGAAAAGGAAATTCTCGCAAGTGGGAGAGAAGACTTGGCTGTAAAAGATGTCAGCCGTTAGATTAAATGACTATTGAAATCGACGTCCGGTCAAATGCCAAATTATAAAAACCGCCGCGTCGTTTGGTGGACGCGACCACAGAGAATCAGCACTTTTGTTTCTCTTTCGCCCACCACCCTTTCTAAGTCTTGGTTCTTCTTCTCCTCCTCTCGACAAATACGCGGAACCAAAGGTAATATATATTATATGTGGATCTTTTGGTTTACATTCTTGTTACGGATTTTTAGGCTCTCTCGTTTGGAATCTTTTGTTTCGTAGGTTTTGGATATGGCGTCGAAGCGGATCTTGAAGGAGTTGAAGGATCTGCAGAAGGATCCACCCACGTCATGTAGCGCAGGTATTTAGAGATTTATTCTAATTATACAAAAGGTTATGGCTTTTGATTGTTCTACTGGTTTCGATCCATGAATGATTTCTCCAGTTTTAATTGATTCAAAACCTAGCTCGTTTTTACTTTCTAAGATCTGATCAACTTGTGTAGATCTTGTAATTCTAAGTCTTAAAACTCGTTCATTGTGTTACTTTCTGGGAGCTGTTTAATATTTCTTAATTTTTGGTTTCGTTTTTGTACAGGCCCTGTTGCTGAAGACATGTTTCATTGGCAAGCAACGATAATGGGTCCTTCAGACAGTCCTTATGCTGGAGGTGTTTTCCTTGTAACCATTCATTTCCCTCCAGATTACCCATTCAAACCTCCTAAGGTGATTCCATTAATGTCTCCTCTGCTAAGCTTGTATTTTATTTGTCTCATTCTTTCTTCATACAAAATATAGGTGGCCTTTAGGACGAAGGTGTTCCATCCCAACATTAACAGCAATGGAAGCATTTGCCTCGACATCTTGAAGGAACAATGGAGTCCTGCACTCACCATTTCCAAGGTTCGGCTTTTTTTTTTATTCTACTCATGTCAACCATGCTTTTGCTTTTGAATCCCGTTTGTAGTGGTAACAATAATTTAACTCATTTAGGATGAAAATTGGTTCATTTCATTTATCTGCTTAGGATTCATAACATCGAGCTGTCTCTTTAATTATTCATAAAGCTTTGACTCGTTTAGTATGAAAATAGTTGATTTTAATTCTCTTTTGCTCATCAGAAGTGATAACATTGATGATTAATAGCCGCCTCTTAAGTCCTTATAGCTTTAGACTCGCACAAATGTTTTTTTTTTTTTTTTTCAATTTCTAACTAAAAACGTAGCAATGGACAGGTGTTGTTATCGATCTGTTCTTTGTTAACCGATCCAAACCCGGATGATCCTTTGGTGCCAGAGATAGCTCATATGTACAAGACTGACAAGAACAAGTATGAGTCCACTGCACGGAGCTGGACTCAGAAGTATGCCATGGGCTGAAAGGGAAATCCCATTCTACTAAATTCTCTTTATGAAAGAACAAAAAAAAAATCTTCCGTAATGTATGAATTCCATAGACATCTCCCTTGTGTCCTTTTAAAATTTCTAAAGACAGGACCGAATGAAGTGGGTCTTGTTTGAAACAAAACAAAAAAAATCAATCTTTCTTGTGTTTGGTCTTGTGGTGGAATTATGATTGATGTTTTTGCTGTATGATGAGATGAGCCCACCAATTGTTCAATTTATCTGCGACTACCATCGACTTTCAAATGGATAATATTTTTCAGAAGTTAGGCCTTTTATATTTTAAAACCCTAAAAGTTAGGAAGTCGGGCTTATTTTAATTTACTTCTTTTTTTCAAAATTTGGGCCATGGTCCCTTAGATAATTGTACATTTGCCTATCTTCTTTGGAGCGGGTCTGTCCCTTGAATTGCTGTATAATTTTTTTGTTCAAGTTTGATTTGACATAAGGGAAGGAGGATTTCCCTTTTAGGTTTTCATTTGGTTTAGTTAAAATTTACTAATTTTCTCGGTAAGTACAAGTTAGTTAGCCTCTGTTAACAAAAAGATACAAACGTTGGATCATCTGCACATCTAGGAAACTGTCCACTGGCAGACACTTGGTATTCACTCTTAAAATCAATAACTTACCTTGAACACTTTGAAATGGATGAATATAATTTTACATACACTTATGTGCTATCTGTGTGATACATCCTGCAAAATGCATAAAAAGACTGGTCATTTACTACAAAAGATAGCATTCTTGCTTCTGTGTTGTTACGAAATTTCGATTTGGTCCAAATAACTCGGGTTACGATCAAAAGGATCCGAACTAATGAGGTAAGAATAAACTTTAGGTGAGGTCGGAAACTGTTCTATTAATAATAAGGCCGAAGTCGAACAATGAACAAGATAGACGAGGTGGGAGTATTTCGATTGACGTGCTCCATAAATGTTGCTCGTATAAGTTTATCTTTTATTGATTTCAAATTCATAAAATCATCTACGTTTGATTTAATTCAACCCTATATTTTTTCTAAAGAAGAAGTTATACTAACCTTGATCCATACTTGTTTAGCCCTTTAGAATAGATTGAACCACTAATTGACTTCTCCTTCCTTCAACTCCCAAATCCTTTATGCTTCTGTTTGATGGAAAAGGGAACCCAATCCTTAATTCTCTCTTTTTCTTTTGTTACAATCTTTTGTGTGTGCCTTTTGTCTCTTATGTTACGTTTGTGATATTGAATCACTATATATATAAACACACACTTAACGTCCACACACTCACGTTCGTAGACTAAGTGATGCCTTACGTGCATGAAACCTTTAAACTAGTAACACCTTTTAATTAATTAAACATATACTATATATATGTATAAGAGAAGAACATGTGATATAATAAGTTAAGGAAGGAGGGTTATCAATAAACCTGAATTCTAATCCACTAATCGAAACCGATCCATCAAAGTATCGTCTTTTATATTAGAATTCTTTAACGTTAATGTGAACTTGATCCTTTATATTAAACCGGGAGACATATATGTCAGACATAAGAATAAATATTCTTACATTCTCCCACTTGACCTTTATGTCGACTTGATGGTTCAATAACTTTAATGTGCACTTTCATATCAAGTTCATTTGACCTTTAATATTAACTATAAAACTAGAATTAACTGAATCATAGCGGTCACACATCATTGTGTTGGGATAGTGTCCTGAAATCACACTTTGTACTCACTCCTGTGATAGTTGTGTGTCGAGATCAGACATTCGTATAATACTGGGCGTTTACAATGCTTTGCTAGAAGCCTCTTGCAATCTGTAGGTCGTGGACTTACTGCCAGTATTATATGATCCTATAGGGTCACACACCTAAGCGAACTGGAAGCTACGACATGGGAATGATCATTGTGGCAATGATCATATTATGTGTATTGAACTGTGTCGATCGACACAACACCATTATATCGATTCTTATGTGTATTTCAATACACATAATATGATCATTGCCACAATGATCATTCCCATGTCGTAGCTTCCAGTTCGCTTAGGTGTGTGACCCTATAGGATCATATAATACTGGCAGTAAGTCCACGACCTACAGATTGCAAGAGGCTTCTAGCAAAGCATTGCAAACGCCCAGTATTATACGAATGTCTGATCTCGACACACAACTATCACAGGAGTGAGTACAAAGTGTGATTTCAGGACACTATCCCAACAATCTCCTACTTGTACTGGAATCATCAATTCCTATAATCCTTTTGTCTCTATATCTCGATTTGGCATAAGGCAAGATTTGTGTCATCCTTATTAAGCTAACATCGTGTTTATCGAACTCCTGATCTCATACTGAACATTACAAACAACTGAACTACAGTTCGTTTGAGTGCGGCCACACATTTTCTCAGTAATCAATCTTCGATAGGCCCTGAGATATTTATCTCCCGTTATACAGGAGGGACAAATCCCTTCTTGTTCCACCCCTGTTTCAACGCGTACTTCATGATACACCCGAATAGTGCCGTTATAGTCGCCAGTTACGGGTCGACGTTTGACAAGGTCAAAGTGTACCAATTCATATGCAAGAAAGCATGATGAACTCAGGTCTAAGGACTATACTCTATAGTCGTAATGAGAATCTCTTATGACACAGATATAACTATCTTGTAGACTTCTCATTTGCGGGTCATGTCCGATCATATGTTCACTAACATATATCTATGTGATTGACTGCGATAATCATATCATTGGCTCCATGAAACTTAGCCAACAGTCACCTCACAATCTAGTCTCTACCGGTTGTTAGTGTCCCAATTCTACAACCTCGACTAGGGACAAAATAATTTATTAACTTATAGGGTTTCATGATCAAGTCCTCAACTTGATGACCTATAATATGTCATAAACTTATTTGGGACCATTATTTAGATCACAATATAAATAATGCTGAAATCAAATTTCATTGAAACACTTCCAAAGAATGTTTACAATAGTGTCTTATTATAACTAAAACAAAAACCAAAACTCCCACTAGAATCAAGATTACATCTTAAGATCTCTAATGCCTACAGCAGTCGTATGACTCTCATGCTTAGGCCTTGGGAGTGGCTTGGTTAGAGGATCAGCGACATTCTCGTTTGTCGGAACTCGGCTGATCTTCACATCACCTCTATTGACAATATCACGAATCAGATGATATTTCCTCTCAACGTGTTTGGACTTCTGGTGTGACCTGGGTTCTTTCGCCTGAGCAATGGCTCCATTGTTATCGCAGAACAAAGCCACTGGCTCCAAGATACTAGGAACCACACCAAGTTCAGTCATGAACTTCTTGATCCAAACAGCTTCCTTTGCCGCTTCTGAAGCAGCAACATATTCAGCTTCCGTTGTGGAGTCAGCTACGGTATTCTGCTTAGAGCTCTTCCAGCTCACCGCACCGCCATATAGACAGAAGACATATCCAGACTGTGATCGGAAATCGTCTCTGTCCGTCTGAAAACTCGCATCGGTGAATCCATTCACCACAAGTTCATCACTATCTCCATACACAAGGAACTTATCCTTAGTATGTCTCAAATACTTGAGAATATTCTTGACAGCTGTCCAGTGAGCTTCACCTGAATCAGATTGGTATCTACTCGTCATGCTTAGCGCGTAAGCTACATCTGGACGAGTGCAGAGCATGGCATACATAACAGATCCTATTGCAGAAGCATAAGGAATCCTATTCATGCGTTCTTGCTCAGCATGTGTCGCCGGACACTGCTTCTTGCTGAGACTTATGCCATGAGACATTGGTATGAAGCCCTTCTTGGAATCATGCATATTGAATCTGTGCAACACCTTATCGATATAAGTGTCCTGGCACAATCCAATAAGCTTGTTTGTTCTATCTCTGTAGATTCTGATTCCAAGAATGTACGCGGCTTCTCCCATGTCTTTCATGGAAAAACAACTTCCAAGCCAAGTCTTGATAGACTGAAGCAACGGAATGTCATTACCGAGGAGGAGTATGTCATCGACATACAGCACGAGAAATGCAATTTTGCTCCCACTAGTCTTCTTGTATACACATGCTTCCTCTTCGTTCTTGATGAAACCGAATTGTTTTACTGCTTCATCAAAACGAAGATTCCAACTCCGTGATGCTTGCTTCAATCCATAAATGGATTTATGAAGTTTGCATACCTTCTTAGCGTTCTTTGGATCGACAAAACCTTCAGGCTGTGTCATGTACACATCCTCTTCCAGAATACCATTCAGGAATGCGGTTTTGACATCCATTTGCCAAATCTCATAATCATAATGAGCGGCAATCGCTAGAAGAATCCGAATGGATTTAAGCATAGCGACTGGGGAATAGGTTTCATCATAGTCAATACCATGAATTTGCTTGAAACCTTTTGCCACCAACCTCGCTTTGTAAATCTGTACATTGCCATCCACGTCAATCTTCTTCTTGAAGATCCATTTACACTCAATGGCTTTTACACCATTAGGTAAATTGACCAAGGACCATACTTGGTTTTCTGACATGGATGCCATTTCGGATTTAGAGGCTCCAAGCCACTTTTCGGAGTCCGGGCCCATCATAGCTTCCATGAAGGTCGCTGGTTCGTCACTATCAATGATCATCAGATCATTTGAGTCGGTTACGAGGAATCCGTAGTATCTCTCGGGTTTGTGACGGATCCTTCCGGATCTGCGAACTTCAGGCTCCACAGGCGCCGGTTCCACAGAACTTTGTGGATCCAACTGCTGTTCTTCCTCAACAGGTTGAACAGTTTCCTGTGCATCTTGAATTTCTTCAATATGTACTTTACTCCCACTGTTTTTCTTAGAGAGAAACTCCCTCTCAAGAAAAGAACAGTCCCGAGCAACAAATACTTTGTTCTCAGATTGGTTGTAAAAGTAGTATGCCTTGGTTTCCCTAGGATAACCAACGAAGTAGCATTTATTTGATTTGGGTGCAAGCTTGTCAGAGATTAAACGTTTGACATAAGCCTCACAACCCCAAATCTTCAGGAAAGACAGATTAGGAATTTTCCCAGTCCACAATTCATGTGGTGTCTTATCCACTGATTTAGATGGCACCCTATTTAGTGTAAACGCAGACGTTTCTAGAGCGTATCCCCAAAAGGATAATGGAAGATTAGTATGACTCATCATAGACCGAACCATATCTAATAAGGTTCGATTTCTCCTCTCTGACACTCCATTCCATTTAGGTGTTCCAGGAGGAGTGAGTTGTGAAACAATTCCACACTCGCTCAGATAGTCGCTGAACTCTTGGCTTAAGTATTCTCCTCCGCGATCCGATCGCAGAATTTTGATACTTTTGCCAAGTTGGTTCTGTACTTCATTCTTGAATTCCTTGAATCTATCAAAGGATTCTGACTTGTGTCTCATCAAGTAGACATAGCCATACCTACTGAAATCATCAGTGAAGGTAGTGAAGTACTTGTAATTTCCTCTGGCAACAGTACTCATCGGCCCACATACATCAGTATGAACAAGACCCAACAAGTCACTGGCCCTTTCATTTGGTTTGTTGAAAGGGGCTCTAGCCATTTTGCCCACCAAGCAAGATTCGCATTTCTCACATGATTCAAAATCAAATGAGCCCAGAAGCCCATTACGATGGAGCCTTTGGATGCGTTTCTCATTGATATGGCCTAAACGACAATGCCATAAGAAAGTCGGGTTTTCGTCATTTGACTTAAACCGCTTTGTATTTATGTTAAAGACATGCATTTCTTGATTTAAAACATATAACCCATTTTCTAATGGGGCGCTACCATAAAATGTACCATCACGATTAAAAGAACAAACTTTATTCTTAACAGCAAAATCAAAACCTTCCAAATCCAAAACGGAAACTGAAATTATGTTTCTGCTTATCGCAGGTACAAAGTAGCAATTATTTAAAGCTAAAATCATGCCCGAAGGTAAAGACAATTCATAGGTGCCTACGGCCAGTGCAGCAACCTTAGCTCCATTCCCGACTCGTAGCTCCACTTGTCCTTTCTTCAGCGTTCTACTGTTTCTTAGTGCCTGCACATCAGTACAAATGTGAGCACCGCATCCGGTATCCAATACCCACGAAGTAGAACTAGAAGATATAACATTAAGTTCGATAACATAAATACCTGAGTCAGACGCATCATACGTCTTTTTCAGTTTCTTGTAATCTTCCTTGAACTTCTTGCAGTCTCTTTTCCAATGCCCCAACTGCTTGCAGTAGTTACACTTATCCTCAGCAGAAGGCCCGGATTTGGGCTTGGGCTTGGGCTTGTCTTGACTTTCAGTCTCGACAACCTGGGCCTTTCCCTTATCCTTCTTAGGTTTCTTAAACCTTTTACCCCCTTGTACCATCAGGACACTGGGAGTAGCCTTCTTGAGATTTGGTTCTGCTGTCTTCAGCATACCGTGCAACTCAGTCATGTTTTGCATGTTGTAGTTCATAATGAACTGATCAAAACACGACGGCAATGACTGCAGAATCATGTCAGTGGCCAGCTCCTGGCTAATGGCACAGTCCAGTTTCCCCAGGTTATCAATGTAACCCATCATTTTAAGGACATGAGGACTTACTGGACTGTCCTTAGCCAGCTTGCAATCCATGAGAGATTTAACCGTCTGGTATCTCTCTGTGCGAGCTTGCTCCTGAAACAAAGCTTTCAGGCTGTTAATCATCTCAATGGGTGACAACACGTTCTCATATTGCTTCTGCAGCTCAGAGTTCATGGTCACCATCATTAGACAAGTAACATCTTTGACATCCGCTGAATGCTTATCCCAAGCATTCTTTTCTGTCTGCGGAGCATTGGAACGTGGCCTCTCGGTGAGAATTCTTTCAAGGACATATTCCTTGTTCTCCTGCCTGAGAACTATTCTCAGGTTCCGATACCATTCCAAGAAATTAGATCCATTTAACTTGTCCTTCTCAAGGACGGATCTTAGTGAGAAAGTGTTGATGTGATTTGAGACAGACATAGCTGCAATTAAAAGAGGTAAAGGTTTTAGTTATAATGCTCAAGGAAATGAGAAATCTTATCTAATAAGAAAACTCGCATTGTATTCATAACTATGTTTCCTCATATGAATACAATGAACCAAGATCCTCAGATCACCAAAATTCGAGTGGACGACTCGCCATCACCCAAACTTTAGTCATCCAGGTAAGCAAATCATTGCTAATTATACCTAGTACAACTCTTGGTCGCAGATAAGACAATCCATGTCATATCCACTCCGATGTCTCTGGGCCCAGAACTTCTGATGGCCCAGTCAAGTAAACCAATCTCTTCGGTCTTGTGATCATTGACAGTCGCACTGCAAGTCTATCAATGATCACCTGCCTTACTCATGTAGCTGTGGATACCAAGGACTCCAAGACTATCCAATCAGCGAAACGAGTCTTGACAGTAGACAAGATCGGGCAAGACATCAAGATCACTTGATATTTAGTTGAGAAAAAGAACCGATTTATCTCGATGCATATCCAATATACATTCAAGGATTTATTTATTTATTTAAAACATTCAGTTTATTTAGTTTAGATTCATCTACAACCTTTAGGATTAAACTGTTCTGGTATATGCAAATATGTAGTCCAACTAGCATGTCTGCGAGCATTGTATCGATCGACGCCAACCATTGGTATCGATCGATGCAATCAAATTTAAACCGCTCTTCGATAACCGGTCTAACCGAATCGAATTTACATAACCGATTCAATCCAATTGAACCAGTTCGGTTTAATAGTCCATGTCGATCGTCACACACTGTGTGTCGATCGATATGACCATACCAGAACCAATTTGGTTAATCAAAATTAACCGAGCTAGATAACCGGTCCAATCCAATTGAACCGATCTATCTGATCGCATTGCCTGTGTCGACCGACACACCCAGTGTATCGATCGACGCAACACGATTACGGGTACTCGATCTCAGATCGAAACCCTAGAATTATTTGCGGATTTTCGCTTTGTATCGACCGACACACGCTTTGTGTCGATCGACACTGTGCGACAAACCCTAAAATTTTATTCGCGAGTTTCGCTCTGTGTCGACCGACACACGCTTTGTGTCGACCGACACACGCTTTGTGTCGATCGACACCCTGCGACAAACCCTAAAATTTTATATTTGCGCCGCGTCGTGTCGACCGACACACGCTTTGTGTCGATCGACACAGTGCGTTTTCATCAATTCTTCGTCTTTTCAACAGGAACAAAACCGAGAATTTAACATGAAAACACGATTTGAACATGCAAAAATCAATTCAACAACATCAGGATTCGAATTACTTTGCATCAAATTCAATAGCTAAACCCTAAGCAGCTCTGATACCACTGTTGGATCCCGATGGATCTAAGGGTTTGATATATTGAATGATAAAACCAACCTCGTTCTTACCTTTGGCAGCGGAAGAAGATGGTGAACGAGATCAGTGGAGCAACGCAGACGCCTTGCCTTTACCAGATACACACGCACGCTCGCTGGAAACGGGATGCTAGTGCCGGATCAATGGGATCGATGGATTCTGGTGTGTCTAGTGTTTCTGTCAAGAAAACTGGACGGCTCTCTGTTTTAGGTCGAAACTTTTGAGTCTTATTCGACCTAAACGTGCTTAACGGGCCAGACTCAATTAAGCCATAACCCGAAAAGCCTGTTCGGAAAATCCAAACTGTGTCGACCGACACACAAGCTGTGTCGATCGACACAACACCATTATATCGATTCTTATGTGTATTTCAATACAGATAATATTATCATTGCCACAATGATCATTCCCATGTCGTAGCTTCCAGTTCGCTTAGGTGTGTGACCCTATAGGATCATATAATACTGGCAGTAAGTCCACGACCTACAGATTACAAGAGGCTTCTAGCAAAGCATTGCAAACGCCCAGTATTATACGAATGTCTGATCTCGACACACAACTATCACAGGAGTGAGTACAAAGTGTGATTTCAGGACACTATCCCAACACATTGAACGACATCTTTAATTCTAAAAATAATAATATGTTATCCATAAACTAAATGTATACATATACTTTAATGATAACATACTTAGTAAAACAGAAGCGTAACTTTAAGTGAATTCATAGTATCACAACATTAATGAGCATACCAACATCAAATGTGAGATATGGTCGAGTACATGTGTGAACATAGTTCAAACTCCCAACCACTGATGCATATGAAATTCTTTCCATTTCTTTACGTTCCAATTCATTTTTAGGACATTGATTTTCACTAAACTTATCCCCCTTCTGAATTGGAGCTATACATGCAGAGCATTTTTCCATATTATATCTCTCTAAGATTTTATTGATATATCTTTTCTGAGACAAACTTAACAATCCTTGCGATCTATCCCGAAGTATTTATATTCCGATAACATAAGATGCCTCACCCATATCCTTCATCTCGAAGTTCTTAGAGAGATACTTCTTTATATCATGTAACATCCCCATGTCATTTGCATCAAGCAAGATGTCATCAACATATAAGAACAAAATAACAAATTTGCTCCCACTGATTTTAATGTAGATACATCGATCAACGATGATCTCTACAAAATCGTATGACATGATGGTATCATAAAACTTTATAAACCATCGTCTGAAAGCTTGTTTCAGTCCATATATTGACTTTCTCAGTTTACATACCAATTTTTCTTTTCATGTGGCCACAAAACCTTCAGGCTGGTCCATATATACTTCCTCCTCAAGCTCTCCATTAAGAAAGGTGGTTTTCACATCCATTTGGTGGAGCTCAAGATCATACTGGGCCACCAATTCCAACACAATCCTTAGAGAATCCTTATTAGAAACTGGACAGAAGGTCTCTTTCTAGTCAATGCCGTCCTTTTGAGTGAAACCTTTAGCAACAAGGCGAGCCTTGTACCTTTCAATGTGACATTTCGAGTCGCGTTTAATCTTAAAGATCCATTTAGAACCAACAGTCTTGAAAAAGTTAGGTAACTCTACTAACTCCCAAACATAATTATCACTCATAGACTATATTTCTTCTTCTGCGGCATTAAACCTCTTTTCAGCATTGTTACTTTCCATTGCTTTCCGAAATTAGTTCGGATCATCTCAATGCTTAAGTCACTTTCATTCTCAATAGTGTAAACCACATAGTCATTTGAAATGGCAGATCTTCTTTCCCATCAAGATCGCCTCAATGGCTCTTGTGGTGCACCATTCTCATCTTGAATTGTGACAGGTTCATTAACCGTACCTTCAACTAGTGGAGTTTGTGTTGGGAATGTCCTGAAATCTACCGTACTATCTCTAGAAAGTATGATAAGTGTCGAGATCAGACATAAGTCATAAATACTGGGTGATCATGATGACTTGCTAGAGCCCGCTCTTGATCTATAAGTTTAGGACTTATTACCAGTATTGTATGATCCCATAGGGTCACACACCATAGCTAACGGGAAAGTTAAATGGAATTAATACGGTAAGATGCAAGGCATTTACTGTATTTGTACAGAGAATTGGGCCAGACAAAATATAGTTATTTTGTCTGATTTGGGTCTTGGGCCCAAAAGCCTAATAGGCCATTAGTTTAATCACTTGGGCCCATATAAGGAAGAGCACAGGCGCCAGTGAGACGATGCTCCTGCGATTTTAGGTCTGGTCGTCTTCCTCTCTCTCTGTTGATTCCAGCTTGGTCTAGCAGCCTGATCCAGTAGCTTGTAAGCGTGTGGATACCTAGGAGGAGCCGGTTTCTATCAGCTCTTGCAGATCTCGATATTCCTTTGATCAATCCGCTGCAATCATAAGGTAATCTCCCTGATCTGTTTATGATTCATCTGCAAATCACCTAGATCCTAGATGATTATGTGCTAGGATGTAACCTGACAATTACACCATGAACACACATAATCCTACAGTGGTATCAGAGCCTAGGTCGTTAGGTTTTTGCTTTTTGGATCTTACTAGGTTGTTTATTAGTTTGATGAATCGATTTTAATGAGTAAAATTGATTGAAACTTTGAAAACCTAGAAATAAGTCAACGATGAGAAAACTTGATGTTTAATGTCTCTCGAATCGTTAACAAACAATCGCTGTTGACTTTGTTTTATTAATTATGAAACGAATTGAAAAGTCTGAATCGATTGTTGATTTAACTTATTTGAGAATCGTGATGTTCGTAATGTGGCTTTGCTTTATCACATGAAACGATTTGTTAATTGGTTAATGTTTAAAGTCACTTTGTTTCATCGCTGTTGACTTTGCTTTTAATTTTGCTATTGATCGTGAGAATAATTGATAGTTGAAATATTTATCAATCGATTTGAAAAAGGTGAAGGTTAGCGATCAATAAGATCATGATCGTAACAATAAGTAATTGTTTAATTGGAAAAGTCAAAATCGATTATTGCTTTGTGTATCACACGATTTGGAGTCAAAAGCATTATTGAATTATTGAATCGATTCAATCGCTTTAGTGAATGTAATGATCGTTTTTGTTGAATATTCAATTATTGAATTATGATTACTTGAATCTTTTTGCTGATCGTTTATGATTGTTAATTATCACATGATCGTTTTGTTTTTACTGTTTGAATCAATTAATTATTTAATTGATGTATGGTTCAAGCGGTTAACCCAAATCGCGGTTTGCTGGAAATTATTTAATACAATTGGTATTATTTAATTTCTGGTTAAACCGGATTTAAATTCAAAATTGAATTTTAACCTAAACCGAAGGCTGGTCTAAGTTTGATTTGGTTGGACCAAATAATTTAGAGCTGGTCTGGTTTAGTAAATAACCAGTTGGATTTAGTAGTTAATTTGGTCTTGGACCAGAATTAATGAACCGACTCGGTTATGTCAAATTATTGGGCCAATTGGAATTCTGTGGTCTTGGGCCAAGAATTGGGCCTATAATTTGTGACCCAACCGAAAACTTTAATAAAATATTAAATTAGAAATTTCTATTTTTAGTATGTTTCTAAATTTAGAAAGTTTCTAAAATAAGTAAGTTTCCCAAAATAGTAATCTTCTATTTTTGGAAAGAAAACGTAAAATCCTCAAAACCAATATCAAGCTTGGATGTCTTGCCCAATCTTGTCAGCTACTTAACGCTTATTCAATTACAGATATGGCTTACAGTGTGAGGTGTCTGTTTTTGCGTAAGTAAAGTAGTATATAGTCACTAATTTCATTGGGAGTCCCAGACTTTAGTGATTATTTGGCTGTAAGAGATTGGTTTTCTTGACTGGGCCATCGGGAGTCCCGGGCCTTGAGACATCTGGTGAATTGGGCCTTGGGCCCAATCCACAACCGAGAGTTATATGGATATAACTAGCTGTGTGTATGCTTACCAAGTAAAGCTAATTCCGGGTGACGGCCAGTGGCCCACTTTGGATTTAGCTGAACATGGGTCTCGGAATCATTGCATTCTTATGAGGTTAAACAAAGAAATTTTGAATGCAATGCGAGTTTTCTTATAAGTTGTTAAGATTACTCTTTTATGAACTGAATAACTAAAACTCTATTTATCTCTAAATTTCAGTTATGACTAGCACAAACAATCAAAACACTTTCTCGATCCGGTCTGTCCTTGAGATGGACAAACTGAACGGATCAAATTTCTTGACTTGGTCGCGGAACCTGAGGCTAGTCCTCAGGCAGGAGAGAAAGGACTATGTCCTTGAGAGAGCTCTCCCCGTGAGGATCGGGTCCAATGCCTCTCATGCAGTATATAATGCTTGGAATAAGCATTATAATGATGCGGTAGATGTGCGTGGTCTGATATTGGCTACCATGGACTCAGATTTGCTGAAGCAATATGAGAACATGGAGTCGCCAATAGAGATGATCAGCAGCCTGAAATTGAAAATTTCAGGAGCAGGTAAGAGTGGAGAGATACCAGTTGGTTAAGTCTCTCACTAGCTGCAAGCTACCAAATGATCATCCAGTGAGTCCTCATGTCAGTAAAATGATGGGTTACATTGATAACCTGAGGAAACTGGATTATCCAGTTAGCCAAGAATTGGCAACTGAGATCATTCTGCAGTCACTGCCGTCAAGCTATGATAAGTTCAGAAGGAACTATATCAAGAAAGGCTTAATGAAGACGCTGACTGAACTGCATGATATGCTCAAAACAGTTGAGCCAAACGTGAAGAGTACCCTGTATAATCTCATGATGGAGAAGGGTAGGTTTACTAAACCTAGTACTGACAAGGGTGAAGACAAAGTTGTCCAGATTTTGAATCATGGCAAGCGTGTGTCTTCTGAGCCCGAGTCAGATACATCTTACGTTGGTAAGTGCTGCTACTGTAAAGAGACTGGGCATTGGAAGAGAGATTGCATTAAATTCATGGAAGATAATGAGGAGTTGAAGTTGATGTATGAGACTACTTCCTCAGGTATTCATGTTATTACTTCAAGTTCTACCTTATAGGTATTGGATACTGGTTGTGGCACTGATATTTGTTATAATATGCAGAGCCTAAGCAACAGTAGAACGTTGAAGGAAGGACAAGTGGAACTGCGTGTCAGGAAGGAGCTATGGATGCTGCCTCAGCCGTAGGGTTTTCACTTGTAGATGCCTTTGAGGCTTGGTTTTGTATTAAGTAATTGCTACAATGTACCTGCTTTAAGCAGAGTTGTCTTTCATTTTCTTGTAAGAATTTGAATGTTTTTCATTTTGATAAAAGACAAGTTTTGTTCTTTTGATCTCAATGAAATATTGATTGTAGCACCCTATTCAAGGAATGAGTTTTATATTTTAAACCAAAGAGTGCCTAAAAGTAACATAAATACCGAATTGGTTTAAATCTGATGAATTAAACCTGATTTTTCTTGGCGTAAATGTTTTGGTCACATAGAGTGAGTCGGATTCAGAAATCCCATAGTTATGGACTTTTGGGCTCATTTGATCGGACATCTTATGAGACTTGAATTCTGCTTACTGGACCAAAAGACAAAGGGCCCATCTTAGCCGAGCTAGAGAAAGGCCCAAAAGACTTATTGGACCTTGAACATACTCATGTATGTGGCCCGATGAGCAGTAATGCCAGAGAAAATTTCCTGTACTTCATTGTCTCTACTGATTACTTCAGTGAGTATGACTGTGTTCATTTGATGAGACACGAGTCGGAATTCTTTGAAATGGTCGAAAGAGTTCCAGAATGAGGTATAGAATCTGAGTGACAGAAGTATTGAGACTCTGGATTAGATCATGAGTGAGAATACTTAAGTCATTGATGGTGTGATCATCTGAATGAGTGTGAAGTCGTTTCACAGCTCATTTCTCCTGAAAACCTGGAGGTGTTTCTGTGAGAAAGAATCAGATCTTATTAGAAATGATTAAAGATGAGTCACACGAATCTTCCATGATATTCTTTAAGAATAACGCTCTAGAAATATCTAAGTTTACGCTGAAATAGTTCCACCAATATCAGTTGAAAGACACCACATAAATGTGGACTGGAAATGATCCAAATTCGTCTTTACTGAGTATTTGTAGTTGAGCTACTTCGCTGGTTGTCCTAGGGAAACCAAGGCTTGTTACTTTTTACGTCCATTCCGAAAACGAAGTTAGGTTGTTCGGAATTCTGTTTTCTAAAAGGAAAGTTGCTTTCCAAGAAGAACAGTGGGAGTAAAAGTATAACTCGAAGAAATTCGAGAAATACAGGAGGCTGCTCAACCTGTTGAGGGAGAGCAGCGGATGGATTTACAGATTTCTGTAGAATCTACACCTGTGGAGCCTGAAGTTCGCAGATCTGAATGAATCCGTCACTAATCCGAGAGTGATTTCTCGTGATTAGTTGCCATGATCTGATGATCATTGAAAGTGACGAACCTGCGAAATTCACAGAAGCGAAAGTGAGCCCGGACTCCGAAAAATTATACTGTATGTAAGTTAGCTTCATCGATCCATTCATGGATAGAAGCAAACATATCGGAGTTGGAATCTTCGTTCTGTTGAAGTAGTCAAGGTTTTGACTTGAACAGGAACGAGATGGAACTGTGCGTTTACTAATAGATAAGTGGGAGCGATGTTGCATTTCTCATAGTGTATGTCGATGACATACTGATTCTCGGAAATAACGTTCAAATGCTGCAGTCGGTAAAGGACTGGCTTGGGAGTTGTTTTTATGATTGACATGGGTAAAGCCACGTATGTTCTTGGATTTTGGATCTAAAGATAGAGATCCAAAAGAGCTGGTAGGACAAAGTCAGGATTCTTATATTGACAAAGTCCTACACGTTTTCAGCATTCCAAGAAGGGTTTTATGCCAATGTCACATGGCATTACGTTAAGCAAGAAACAGTGTCCTACGATAACTGCTGAGCTTGAATGCATGGATGAGATTCCATATGCGTCGGCAATTGGATCTATCATGTATGCCATGACACGTACTTGTTTTGATGTTGCTTTAATGTTAAGCAAGACAAGTAAAGACCAGTCAAATCCAGTAAAGAATCACTGGATAGACGTAATGAATATCCTTAAGTATTTGGAAAATACTTAGGATAAGTTCTTGATTTACGGAGAAAGTGAGGTGCTACAAGTCGGTAGAGTCTGAAAGGCAAGTTTCCAACAGACAAAGATGATTTCCGGTCACAGTCCGGTTATATCTTGTGTCTGTCTGGCGGTGCAAGGCACTGTTGCTGACTCCATGACTTAAGCTGAACATTTCGCAGCTTGGGTAGCGGCGAAAGAGGTTGTTTGGAAAGAAGAGTTCATCACTGAACTTGATGTGATTCCCAGCATAGATGAGACTAGCTGCACATCAGAGGTCCAAACACCTTGAGGGTAGGTATAACCTATTCCGTGAGATAAATGACAGAGGTGTTAAGTAGATCAGCAAGTTTCAACGAATGAGAACGTTGCTAATCTATTAACGAAGCCACTCCTTAGGCCTAAGCATGAGTCGCGGACTGTAGCTGTAGGATAAGTGAAATTAAGATGTAGTCTTAATTTCAGTGGGAGTTTGTAAAGGGCTTTATTTAGTTGTTTTGAAAGGTTCATGTAAACATAATATTTTATGTTTGTGAAATTTATGATTTCTGGATTATTTTAACTGTGATATAAATAATCGTTCCAAACATGATTCATGTCATTATATATGGGCCATCGAAGTACATGAGTAGACTTGATCCTGAAACCCCATATTTAACGAAATGACATAAATCATAGTGTCCATAGTCGAAGGTTGTTGAAATTGGAACACCAACAACCACTTGAGACTAGATTGTGTTGAGACTTATAACCAAGTTTCGAGGGGTCATAGATGCGCGGCATCAAAGTCGACACATAGGTATATGTAGGGGAGCATATGACCGGACATGGCCCGCTGATGAGAACTCTACAAGATATTAATATCTGTGTCATAAGAGGTTCTCATATACGACTATAGAGTATAGTCCTTAGACCTGAGTTCGCATGCATGTGGCTGCACATGGAGTGATGCACTTTGATCATTGTCTAACGCTGTTTCGTAACTGGGAGCTATAAGGACCTTGGTTGGGTGTATTATAAAGTGTGTAGTTCATAGTGATGGAACAAGATGAGATTTGTCCCTGCCGTTTAACGGAGGTAATATCTCTAGGCCAATCGGAGACTTGATAGCTGGTAAGAGAGTGGCCACTCCCAAACGGACTTGCCCAAGTCGTTTGCATTGTCAGTATCAAATCTGGTCCGATGAACATGGTCTGGCTACATAAGGATGACACGTATCTTGCCTTATGCCAGATCGAGATATTGAGACAAAAGGATTAGGGAATGTAGGATTCCAGTACAAGTGGGAGATTGTTGGGAATGTCCTGAAATCTACCGTACTATCTCTAGAAAGTATGATAAGTGTCGAGATCAGACATAAGTCATAAATACTGGGTGATCATGATGACTTGCTAGAGCCCGCTCTTGATCTATAAGTTTAGGACTTATTACCAGTATTGTATGATCCCATAGGGTCACACACCATAGCTAACGGGAAAGTTAAATGGAATTAATACGGTAAGATGCAAGGCATTTACTGTATTTGTACAGAGAATTGGGCCAGACAAAATACAGTTATTTTGTCTGATTGGGGTCTTGGGCCCAAAAGCCTAATAGGCCATTAGTTTAATCACTTGGGCCCATATAAGGAAGAGCACAGGCGCCAGTGAGACGATGCTCCTGCGATTTTAGGTCTGGTCGTCTTCCTCTCTCTCTGTTGATTCCAGCTTGGTCTAGCAGCCTGATCCAGTAGCTTGTAAGCATGTGGATACCTAGGAGGAGCCGGTTTCTATCAGCTCTTGCAGATCTCGATATTCCTTTGATCAATCCGCTGCAATCATAAGGTAATCTCCCTGATCTGTTTATGATTCATCTGCAAATCACCTAGATCCTAGATGATTATGTGCTAGGATGTAACCTGACAATTACACCATGAACACACATAATCCTACAGTTTGCATATAATTTTGTTGTTCTATTGTGTCATTTGACTGTGATGCAACAATAGGAACAAAAAACTTAGGTGGAATGACAAGTGGATGTACCTCCACGTCAATCGCCTTAATGTCCACCTTATGTGGTTCACCACTCCCACTAGTTTCACCATTCTCAATGAGCCTAGCATTGTCCGTTTCAACTATTCTCGTACTATGGTTAGGGCAATAAAATGTATACTGATATGCTCAAAGTTTACTTCCCTAAGTTTAACTGCAAGTGCACAGGCAAATGTAGTATATAGGGGTCGAATCCACAGAGACTCAAGAAATCTTACGATAGACTATAGAACGTCAAGTTAAGCTAGGCAATACTAATCAGAAAATAAATAACTAAGCAGAAAGTAAATCAGTAGCAAGAACGGTTTTGTGAAGCAAGTACTAAAAGCGTCAAGTCTAGGGAGTTCTCAGGAAATCAGACAAGCAGATCAATTATCAGTCAGAATCAAATTAAGTTCGGTTCTAGAACTCAAACACAAGATAGAACTAACCAACTTTCGTTGCGAGAATTCTCTAAGTCCAATTAAAAGAAACCCAAATTTCTTTGTAATTCCTAACAGATTAAACTAGCCTTAAGTGCAAGTTTGATTTGTTCACAATTCAGTTAAACCAAATTTCTTTGCAGATAATTAAATTGCTCAACCTAGATAGATCAGATTTTAAATTACACTTTTGTGTCAATTTATAAACCTAGAGTCTAGATTCTAGGTGATCAGGTTAGAAACTAGTATTAAGCACAATTCAAGTTGAAGAACAAATAAGATATGAATTCCTTAACTGATAACTTAATATAGCAAGTCATGAAAACCCTAACGAGAATCCCTAAACCTAACTATGAATCTACTCAGACATGATCAATGAAACACAAATCAATGAATAAATAGATATCATATAATCAAAGAGTAAAAGAGGTTCAAAATCTTCTCTCTGGAGTACAAGAACGATCAGCCTCTCGGTCTCTCTCTCTAAAAAGCTAATAGTATGAAAGCGTCTCTCAAACAAAACACTAAAAACCTAATTATAAAGTCTTAATCACGCTTGGGGTCTTTTTGCAAATATTGGAACTTCTTGGGGAAAAACTGCAAATCTCCAAAGTCTTCATTAATGTGCTGGCGCAGAGGTGTGTCAATCGATGCCAATGATGCATCGATCGATGCATTGGTCGTCCAGACTTGGTGAAATTAGATCTCTCGGCTTAAGCTCCAAAACTTGCCCAAAATGCTCCATTATCTCCAATAATCCTCCAAACGTGCATGTACCTAATAAACACCTGTAGTGACTCTAAAGACACGACAAAAGACTCTAAAACACACTTATATCATGGCTTAAAACTGGTAAAAACCATGATATATCAATTCCCCCACACTTAGCCTTTGCTTACCCTCAAGCAAAACAGAAAACTATAATGTGGTGAAGAGGTTTGAAAACTTTCAGAAACTCTTTTCATCTTAGAAGCACAACACTCAGATTCCCCTTAGTAAGCCACATGAAAGATTCACCTGCAAGACAGCAAGACCAACATATACTTCCCCCACACTTAGCAACTGCCCTGAGTAAAACTCCACAATCAAACCAAAGCATTCAAATTCACCCTACTGACTTCTATAAGTTATTAAGTGCGGTCTCACCTAAGGATTATCGATCAAAGGGCATATGAATTTATACTCTGTTAGCTCTAAACCACCATACTATCTTTTTCTGGTTCCTTTCTTCTCTTTTCTCTTCCTTAGCAACTAATTTTTCCCATTGGGTATCATTTTTTTTTATCAGTGCTCTTCCCGTTATGGGGTGTACTTTGGACACATTCCATGGATGCACAAGAGGTAATAGGGGTCTCTACCACTCCTGCAACCACTTCGGAGCTACTAGCTCATCCTCAGTTTATTATTCTTTTTTTTTTTTTTTTTTACTTTAAGGAAGGGGAGAAGGGAACCTTACTTGAACAGGTTTACAAGCTGTGTCAGAACTAACAGAGGAATCCGACTCAAGGTATACCAAACCCTTAGGTGAGAAAAGTAAGTCAAAAATTAAGGGTGAAGTCAGTAAAGGATTCTCTGAATACCTGAATTGATATGGGTGTCCTCAGTAGGCTGATCTGCATTGGGTTTTCTAATAGTCATAAATTGATCTTGTAAGCTCATCCCAATGGTTACTTAAGTTCCTGCAAGTGTTATTGGCTTCTCAAAAATTCATTGTTTCCTACTTAAACTGTTTTGACTCGATAAAACTAATTTGGACTGACTCTAAGAAAACAAAAAGCGTGAGTCAGTAGCTACCTCCCCCACACTTGAAACACACTGTCCCCAGTTGTGTCAAGCTTAGGCTCGGTGAGAAGAAAAATCAGAATGAAAACAAACCGAAAAAGGGTCAGAACACTTACCTGTCGTTGGCCTGTGTCGATCGATGCCATAAGGGTGTCGATCGATGCAAGGCGATTATGCTCGCGGTTACGTAGATAACCGTTGTCTGACCCGCAATTGAATCGGCAAACTGTAAATCGCGACTGTGTCGACCGATGCACTATGTGTGTCGATCGATGCAGTGCGATTCTGCCTATTTCTCACGCTTTTGAACACACCAAAACAGAAAATCAAAAACACCAAATCAAAAAGAAAAAGAAAAAGAAAAACGAACCTAATAGTGGGTTGCCTCCCACTCAACGCTCTTTTAACGTCATTAGTTTGACGTTTCAGCTGAATCAGGCAGAGGGTGCATCATCCAGAGGCAGAATCTGACCTCTCGGAATCTCGGCCTTAGCCCAATAATGCTTCACCCTCTGTCCATTTACAGTGAATTCCTTACTTTCCTGGTTGATTAGAACGACATATCCATAAGGACGTACCTCCTTGATTGTGAAAGCACCAGACCACCTCGATCTCAGCTTACCTGGAAACAATTGCAAACAAGAGTTATACAAAAGTACCTGATCATTAGGCTCAAATTGTCTAGAGACAATCTTCTTGTCATGATAAGCTTTAGTCCTCTCCTTGTACATCTTTGAGTTCTCGTAAGAAAAATGCCTAATCTCATCCAGCTCATTAAGCTGCACCAATCTCCTTTCTGCAGCAGACTTAAGATCGAAATTCATCTGCGTCACAGCCCATGCTGCTTTGTGCTCAAGCTCTACTGGCAGATGACATGCTTTTCCATACAGCAGATGAAATGGAGTAGTCCCAAGTGGCATCTTGAATGCAGTCCGGTAAGCCCATAGTGCATCATCCAGCTTTGCTGCCCAATCCTTCCTTGTCTTCCCAACTGTCTTCTCCAAGATCTTCTTGATCTGTCTGTTAGAGACCTCGACCTGCCCACTAGTCTGAGGGTGATAAGGAGTAGCAACTCGGTGATGAACTCCATGCTTCTGTAGCAGCTTCTCGAAGACCTTATTAATTAAATGAGATCCTCCATCACTAATCACTATCCGAGGTACTCCAAATCTAGGGAAAATGATGGTCAGAAACAACTTAAGAACCACCGAAGAGTCATTGGTTGGACTAGCTATTGCTTCCACCCACTTAGACACATAGTCCACAACAACCAAAATGAACTTATTCCCATGAGATGAGGGAAATGACCCATGAAATCAATGCCTCAGCAATCAAAAACCTCAACCTCGAGAATGAAGTTCTGAGGCATCTCATGCTTCTTACTGATTTCTCCTCTCCTCTGACAGGCATCACACTGAGAGACAAAAGAATGAGCGTCTCTAAACATCGTAGGCCACCAGAAACCTGCTTGCAGAACCTTAGACACAGTCTTAAAAGTAGCAAAATTTCCAGCATAATCTGATCCATGACAGTGGAATAAGATAACCTCTGATTCAGCAATGCATCTCCTGTAAAGACCATCCGAACAGTGCTTGTAGAGATAAGGCTCATCCCAATAGTATCGTCTGAGCTCTCGGAAGAACTTCTTCTTAGCATATCCCTTCAAATCATCTGGTTCAGCCTCTGCAGCCAGGTAGTTAGCAATATCCGCAAACCAGGGTGTAACCGTCGTCGTAACATCACAAAGTTTGAGATTCAAGTGCTCAATTTGACCCTTAAAGGAATCAGGGTTCGTAGGCAATCAACATCGACCGACGCACAGGTCCGCGTCAATCGTTGTATCCCCAATACTTGCATCGTTTGCTGCCGAAGTGGCATCGATCGACGCACTGCGATAAATCCGACAATTCTGCTTCTTCCTATCCAAATCCAACATAAACGCTGTCTCGATCATATTGACATTCTCCTAAGGCAAGAAATCATTAATGGGGACGTCTTCTTCAACTATAATCCTTGACATATGGTCATCAACTCCGTTTTCTACTCCCTTCTTGTCTTTCACCTCAATATCATACTCTTGAAGCAACATAATCCATCTCAACAATCTCGGTTTAGCATCTTTTTCTGCATCAGATACTTCAGAGCTGAATGATCAGTGTGTAAAATCACTTTAGAACCAACAAGATAGGACCGAAACTTCTCAAAAGCAAAGACAACTGCCAACAACTCCTTCTCCGTGGTGGCATAGTTTCTCTGCGCGTCATCTAATGTCCTACTGGTATAATAAATGGCATGAGCTTCTTATCCTTCTTCTGCCCCAGAACCTCTCCTACATCATAATCACTCGCATCACACATTACCTCAAAAGGTAGATCCCAATCTGGTGGCTGTACTATAGGAGCACTCACTAATGCTTGCTTGATCTGCTCAAATGCAGTTTGACAATGTGCAGTGAACTCAAACTTGGTATCCTTACATAGCAAAGCAGTTAGTGGTCTAGCTATCTTACTGAAATCCTTGATGAATCTTCTATAGAACCCAACATGTCCAAGAAAACTCCTCACAGACTTCACAGAATCAGGCGCTTGAAGGCTGGTCATAACCTCAATATTAGTGCGGTCTACTTCAATTCCTGCTTCAGACACTCTATGTCCAAGAACAATGCCATCTCTGACCATGAAATGGCACTTCTCCCAGTTAAGAACCAAGTGCTTCTCCTCACATCTAGCTAGCACTTTTCTAGATTATCCAAACACTCATGATAGGATGACCCGTAGACTGAAAAGTCATCCATAAACACCTCCATAAAGTCCTCAATCATGTCAGTGAAGATGGACATCATGCATCTCTGGAAGGTGGCTGGTGCATTACAAAGTCCAAAAGGCATCCTGCGGTATGTAAATGTGCCATATGGACAAATAAAAGTAGTCTTTCCCTGATCCTCGAGATGGATGGGAATCTGAAAGAAGCCTGAATACCCATAGAGGAAGCAATAGTAAGAGTGATTCGCTAACCTCTCCAGCATCTGATCGATAAAAGGCAAAGGGAAATGATCCTTCCTTGTAACAACATTGAGCTTCCTGTAATCTATGCAAATCCGGTGTCCAGTCACAATCCTTGTAGGAATCAGCTCGTTCTTCTCATTCTTCACTACTGTAACTCCACCTTTCTTAGGCACTACACGGACTGGACTAACCCAATCGCTATCTGAAATCGGATAGATGATCCCAACATCTAGGAGCTTCATGATCTACTTCTTTACCACATCCTTAAGATTAGGATTCAGCCTCCTCTGATGCTCAACATATGTCTTAGACTCGTCCTCAAGATGTATCCAATGCATACACAGCTCCGGAGAGATACCTGAAATGTCATCAAGAGAATAGCCAAGAGCCTTGCGATGCATGCGCAGCTTGCTTAGCAGTAAAGTGAGCTCTGCGTTGTTCAAACTGGCATTAACAATCACTGGATATGTCGAATTAGGTCCAAGAAACGCGTACCTTAGCCCGGATGGGAGTTGTTTCAGCTCAATTTTCGGGGCTTTCTCTTCTGCCCAGTCACTGGCGACTTACAATGATCGTTGCACAGGAGGTGTCGATCTATGCAGCGTCGCGTCAGACACATCTACCTGCATCACTTGCTCAGCAGAATCTATTAGCCTCGCATAGCAAATTGCGGGCTCGTCTTGCAGATGCTCCAACTCCATTATAGAGCTCATTAAAGCTCTCTCTAGCGGATCCTCAGCATGTGTCTTATGAAAGTAATCCACAGCCAGATCACTGAGTGTATCCACATAAAAGGTCTGTCTGTCGATGGTTGGTCTCTTCACCAGTTTATCCATATCAAAGCTCATCTTCAGATCACCCACATTCAGAATTATCTTACCTCTCTGGCAGTCAATCATCGCACCAGCAGTAGCCAAGAAAGCCTACCCAAAATCAGTGGATACTTTGGTTCCTCTCCATACTGCAGAACCACAAAATCAGTAGAAATCACACATTGGCCAATCATTATAGGCACATCTTCCAATATTCCTTCAGGAATTCTGACTGTTCTATCCGCTAAGACTAATGAGATCCTAGTAGGCCGGAAGTCAGTCATTCCAAGTCTCTTGGCAACAGAGAAGGGCATAAGGTTCACACTAGAACCAAGATCACACAGAGATCTCTCAAATCTGTCCTTGTAGATACAACAATCCAACACAAAGCTCCCTGGATCTTTCAACTTCTCAGGAATTCTACCCTGAATCACTGCGCTACATACCTCTGAGATCATAAGTACACTCTCCTCATCAGTCAAGTTACCAGCAAGAAGATCTTTAAGACACCTTCTCATCACAGGAGTATTCCTTAGAGAATCAATCAAAGGCACTTCAATCAATACCTTCTGCAACATTGATTTGCATTTAGCTAGCTGTTTCTCATTCTTAGACTTCCTGGGGTTATTGGGAAAGGGAACCTTAGGCTTGTAGATCCTCTCGTCAGCTTTCTGCAACTTTTCTGTGTTTGAACTCTCGGCTGTCGCTTTGCATCGATCGACATCAGATGTGTGTCGATCGATGCTTGGAAATTTCTTCACGACCTATGTGTCGAGCTTAGGATCATCATCTTCATTTTTGCCTTGCGTCGATCGTTGCATGGGTGCGTCGGTCGTGCATTGCGAAATCCACGGATCTCATCTTCCATCTCTTCAATTTCCACGATTTCTTCTAAACTCAACTGCTTTTTCTGGGCAGGAAACAACTTCTTACCACTTCTCAACGTCACTGCGTTGCACTGGTACTTAGGATTAGCATCAGTTCATCCCTGAAGAGATCCATCTGGCCTCTTTGCAGACCCATCAAGCTTCCTCACATGTGTGCTCAAGGATTCAAACTTCCCATTCAGATCTTCATACACAGCATCCAGCTTCTTGTTGAAGTCTACAACAGTCTTAGTCTGACTCTCCAACAACCGCTCCATCATAGCTTCCATATTGCTCTCATGAGCACTAGCAACAGGAGGTGTCTGATATGAGGATGATCCATAAGTCCTCTGATAAGAATTACCTTGCTGAAAAGGTTTCTGATAACCAGCAGTCTGTCCATATCCAGAAGAGTTATGGTTGCTTGTGAAAACACTCTTCTGTCCACCATTAAAGAACTTGTTACCTTGCTGATTTCCAAACATGTTTTCTTGAAATCTAGAGCCATTGATGTAGTTCACATCCTCTTCCTGGTGATCTCCTTTAGCTTCAAATACCTCAACATCCTGAGCAAAGTGGACAACCTTCTTTGCAGTCAACAAACTGTGAACAGTGTCTAGCTTATTCCTGATGTCAGCAATCTCCAGATTATCGATCTTTCTACCAGACTCTTTCCTTCTCCTATCAGCAGTCTTGGTGCTATTACTGCTATCCAAGTTATCAATTAGCGTCCTAGCCTGTTCAGGAGTCCTTGTATTGAAATTTCCATTGCTGGCATTATCCAATGCAGACTGGTAATGGAGATCAATTCCTCTGAAGAATATGTCCAGCAACGTCACTTCAGAGAATCCATGATAAGGACAGTCACGTTGGTACTTCTTAAACCTCATCCAAGCAGACTTAAGAGGCTCTGTAGGACCTTGGGTGAAGGTGAGAATATCCTGTCTCGACTGATCAGAGCAAGCATCATCATAAAAGTGCCTTAAAAACTCTCTCTTCACAGCATCCCAAGTAGTAAACTTCCCGGTTGGAAGTTGTTTCAGCCAAGCTGCAGCCTCTCCAGTGAGAGAATAGGGGAAAAGCTTGAGATACATATAGTCATAGTTAACCCCATTATACTTTATTCCAGTGATGAAGTCCTCAAATTCATCAATATGATCCATCGGTTGCTTGTGTGGGAGACCATGGAAAGGATTCTGCCTCAGAAGAGAGTAGTAGACAGTCTTGATCTCGAAGTCATTCCTCTCAAATCCAGGAGGTACAATTGCTGACCGGTTAGCATAGAACTCATCCGGTCGGTTGTAGTTAGCAAGAGTCCTATCATTAGCAGGAGGATTAATCATCTGCCCTTGACCTTGGGGCTGTTCATGCTCAGGTTCAGGGATCACACGTCCCTCAGCATCAATCGTTTGCCCGTCATCATTGTACCGGTTGTTCTGCCGGTCTCTCAGAACACCCTCATCATCAGGTCTCAAAATCAAGCGATTGTTATTCATCCTTTCTCGTTGAACTTTTCTGTTTGTTCTCTCTAGTCTAGCAAGTTCCTCAAGCCTGAGATTCACGAGATTCGCGTTCGGATCACTTCTGGTCTCATGCTTCTGCATAAACCATCGGTAATCGCACTGCAACGATTGATGCTAAGTATGCAACGATCGATTCAACTCGGATTCGCCTTGTGTCGATCGATTCAGAAGATGCGTCGATCAATGCTAAACAATATCAGACCCGAAACAGAGAAAAACAGAGAAATTAGTAACAAAAACAAAAAACAAAAATCCTAGTCTAAACTTTAAATTCAAATCTATCGAAGACTCAAAAGAGTCCCCGGCAACGGCGCCAAAAACTTGATATGCTCAGAGTTTACTTCCCTAAGTTTAACTGCAAGTGCACATGCAAATGTAGTATATAGGGGTCGAATCCAGAGAGACTCAAGAAATCTTACGATAGACTATAGAACGTCAAGTTAAGCTAGGCAATACTAATCAGAAAATAAATAACTAAGCAGAAAGTAAATCAGTAGCAAGAACGGTTTTGTAAAGCAAGTACTAAAAGCGTCAAGTCTAGGGAGTTCTCAGGAAATCAGACAAGCAGATCAATTATCAGTCATGATCAAATTAAGTTCGGTTCTAGAACTCAAACACAAGATAGAACTAACCAACTTTTGTTGCGAGAATTCTCTAAGTCTAATTAGCAGAAACCCAAATTTCTTTGCAATTCCTAACAGATTAAACTAGCCTTAAGTGCAAGTTTGATATGTTCACAATTCAATTAAACCAAATTTCTTTACAGATAATTAAATTGCTCAACCTAGATAGATCAGATTTTAAATTACAGTTTCGTGTCAATTTATAAACCTATAGTCTAGATTCTAAGTGATCAGGTTAGAAACTAGTATTAAGCACAATTCAGGGTGAAGAACAAATAAGATATGAATTCTTTAACTGATAACTTAATCTAGCAAGTCATGAAAACCCTAACGAGAATCCCTAAACCTAACTATGAATCTACTCAGACATGATCAATGAAACACAAATCAATGAATAAATAGATATCATAAAATCAAATAGTAAAGAGTAAAAGAGGTTCGAAATCTTCTCTCTGCAGTACAAGAACGATCAGCCTCTTGGTCTCTCTCTCTAAAAAGCTAATAGTATGAAAGCGTCTCTCAAACAAAACACTAAAAACCTAATTATAAAGTCTTAATCACGCTTGGGGTCTTTTTGCAAATACTAGAACTTCTTGGGGCAAAACTGCAAATCTCCAAAGTCGTCATTAATGTGCTGACGCAGAGGTGTGTCGATCGATGCCAATGATGCATCGATCGATGCATTGGTCGTCCAGACTTGGTGAAATTAGATCTCTCGGCTTAAGCTCCAAAACTTGCCCAAAATACTCTATTATCTCCAATAATCCTCCAAACGTGCATGTACCTAATAAACACCTGTAGTGACTCTAAAGACACGACAAAAGACTCTAAAACACACTTATATCATGGCTTAAAACAGGTAAAAACCATGATATATCATATACCCCTTTGATTTTTCAGGATAACCAATGAAAAATCTACTGACAGTCCTAAAATCAAGTTTCTTTTCTTGTGCTGGGCAATCCCAAACATGTAAATATCTTAAACTGGGTTTCCTTCCTGTCCACATTTCATAAGGGGTCTTACGAACTGCCTTACTAGGAACCCGATTAAGCACATACGTAGCAGTCCCTAATGCATATACCCACAATGAAAGAGGTAAAGAACAATTACTCCTAACCATATCTATTAATGTACGATTCCGCCTTTCAGCTACACCATTCTGCTGAGCTGTACCAGGCATTGTGTATTTTTCACAAATGCCCTTACTTTCAAGTAACTTTGAAAATGGACATGGACATTGTCCATTTTCATTGAATTTCCCATATAACTCACCACCTCTATCTGACCTTACAATCTTTACTTTTCTATCTAACTGCCTTTCCACCTCATCAATAAATACCTCTAGGACATTCAAAGAATTGGACTTTTCATGCAGTAGATATGTATACCCATAACGTGAGTAGTCATCGATAAATGTGATAAAGTATTTTTCACCGCTCCAAGAAGAAACATCAAAAGGGCCACATATATCAGTATGTATTATTTCAAGAAGCTGAGTGATTCTTGTGGCTATTTTCTTTACAATATGTTTAGTCTGCTTTCTTTTAATGGAGTCTATACATACATTTAGATCACTAAAATCCAATCGAGGAAGAATATCATTCTTTATCAACCTCATAATCCTTTCTTTGGAAATGTGACCTAATATTTGATGCCACAAGAAAACAGAACTCTCATCTGAGGAACTACGTTTAATGCCTCGATTGTCAATATTAAATAAGGATTCAGAGAATATTGCATCAAGATTGAACTTGTAATGCACCACTATCATAAAATTAATTATTTCGGTACAGTGGAAAACACTATGTCCAATCTTAATATCGAAACCTAAATTATCCAACATACTTACTGAAATAAGATTTCTAGCACATTCAGGTACATAGAGACATCCTTCACGATCCACATGACCCTTAGTGTCTAAGACCAATCTATACGTCCCAATGCCCTTTATTCTTACCTTCATCTTGTTTCCCATGAACAAGAATTGTTCATGTCCTTTTGTAGGCTGGATCGATCTGAATCCTTGTTTAATATGATACACATGAGTAGTTGCACCAGAATCTAACCACCAAGTATTATTAAGCACTTCCATAAGGTTCAATTCAAAGCAAACAAAGCTATGATGTTTACCTATTGAACCATATCTTTCTTTTAGGACAATCTTTCTTGAAGTGTCTCATCTGCTTGCAAAAGAAACACTTCCTCTCCTTGTAGATTTGACTTTCATGTTCTTTCATGAAAGATTTTCCTTTTGCCATTGTCCTTCTACCCAGTTAGACATGTGCATCACATGATCATGGATTGGCTAAGTAGATTAAAACTTTTCGTAGTTGCTTACTCAATATGCCTACCACAATCGACTTGTCATCTATATCCAAACTTTTACACTCCCTAATTTTCTTTATGAATTCTATTACTCTTCTCTTTCTACGGAATGCACGGCTTAATGCTTTCTGCCATCTTCTCATAAAGTTCAAGCTCAGCCTGTTAGATCACTCCCATCTCTCATACCGATATTTTTCAGATTCAGAGCTATCTTATTTAATGGCCGAGGGCTCCTCATAAGTTAATATGGTAGAGTTCAATGCCTTAACACCCAGTGTAAAGCAGATCTATTCGTAACTTTTGGGCAATACTTAAATACAAGCTCTTTCAGCGATGCTAAATTTATATATATTTTTATGAAATCAAATCATACACAAATCAAATAAGCATGATACCTTTGGGTATATATTTTTTTTGAATTTAGTAAGACTAATCCTTTTCATATTACTAACTATATTCAATGATCCACTTTTAAGTGATCTCCTATCCTAGAATATATATAGTAAAAATAATTGATCAATTAAACTTTAATGTCATTTTTAGCATCTCTTTAATCATGATCAATTATATTATATATATATATATATATTTTTATCACTTTTAATATTTACATATAATATAACAAGGCCACTTTGGTGACTAACATGTTATATACGATATAAATATTACAAACTTCATAAAATACAGCGGAAGCATTATTTTTTTTTTTGGAATACGACAAACATCCTAAATTGTCATATATATATATATATATACATATATATTAACCATATGTATAGAATGCCTAAATTCATGCGACACGCAAATGCATGCTATTAAAAAATTTAGTGCATGCAATTAAAAGATGCTTTCTCTCTCAACGAAGGCGATTTTTTATGCGATATTACGAAAGTTCATAACCTTTCACTCATGTCCTTCCGGCTCACCGGAGAGGTGCCTGTGCCAGTCAACGGCGGTTATTCAGAGACCGTATAACTGTTTTACGGTTATCGTACAAGTCCCTGCCCCCCTGTTTCGCCTATATAAACCCAACTATTGTCTTGTTCAAGTATGTGTTGATCAAGAAAACAAAGAATTTCCTCTCTTTCTATTAATCATGTTGGACAAATTACGTATGAAACTCCAAGATGTTACACTTGGAGTTGAAGATGAAGCCATTGATTTACCAACCGAGTTATGCGCAGAGGCCTTGGAAGAGACGAAGTTCTCTTTGATGGTGAAACCACTCAACCTCCGGAAACAGAATCTCCGTGCCCTGATGGCAGCTATGCCTCGTCTATGGGGCATGGGAGATGAGATCAGTGGGCGTATAGTGGAAAATAACAAAGTTCTGTTTAAATTCAAATCAGAGGATGCTTTAATCTCGGTGTTAAAGCGAGGACCGTGGTCCTTTGGAGACTGGATGTGTGTTACTCAAAGGTGGAGTCCAGATCAGACGGATGAAGATCTCAAATACATTACCTTTTGGATACAAGTTCGTAGCATTCCGTTACAACTTCTTACGACGAAAGTCATCAGTCACATCGGTTCCTTACTTGGACTCTTTGTGGAAACTGATTTTACGGATAACGGTGGTCAACTAGTAGATTATGTTCGTATCCGTCTGCACTGTCATGTTGATCAGCCTTTGAAGTTCCAACGTATCTTCAGATTTGGACAGTCTTCGGTCACCCTTAAGTTCCTGTACGAACGACTCCGGGGATTCTGTTCCTTATGTGGTATGATGAATCACGAGGCTAATCAATGCCCTCTATCCGGTAATTCTGGCCCTGTGGATGCTCCGGATGAGGATGATGACAGTGATAAGGATGATGCGCCCCCAGATGTTCCTCCAGAGCAAGATGAACATGCAGGAGACAAACCAATGCCAGATTTACCAAGTACACATCAAGAGGAACGGAACGAACAGCAAGGTACACACTCTAAGAGGAGAAGAACGGAGCCCTTAACACCCCAGCCAGAATCATCTATACTCTATAAAGATTCTCAACATTACTGGCTCGAGGATGATTCCGAGGAACACCCGCTCTTAAGACGAAGACGGATTGAGGTTGAAAAGCTTGCAACGCAAGGAACTGGTTATGGAGGACTCGAATGAAGAATGCATCTTAGGATTATGATGCAGAAACTGGTTCCGGGAATGACCAATCACATCAACACATGCATCGGGAAGGCACGGTGGGCCAGAAGCCACCGGAGCCGACATGAATACAGCGTTTTGGAACTGCCGAGGGTTGAAAGGGTCCCTGGTAGTTCGACGCCTAAAAGGGATTAAGGCAACTTATTCCCCGGACGTACTCTTTCTGATCGAGACCAAGAACCCCGATGATATTGTGAGAGATGTGGCTGCTCAATTGGAGTATGATAATGTTAGATGTGTTTCACCATTAAGCATAGGCGGTGGTTTAGCTATGATGTGGAAAAAAGATATTGATGTCGAATTTATTACTTGTGATGAACGAATGATGGATTGTAAGGTTAATAATAAAGAGTATTCCTTTTATTATTCTTGCATTTATGGCCATCCAATCCGCCAATTACGTCAAAATTTATGGGAACGACTTGAAAGATTATCAATTAATAGACAAGGTCCATGGCTTATGTGTGGAGACTTCAATGAAATCTTAAATGCAAATGAGAAAATTGGAGGAAGAGTTAGAGAAAGTTGGAGCTTGTTAGACTTTCGTAACATGGTACAACATTGTAGAGTTAAAGACCTACCATTCGTAGGATCAAATAGAACATGGTGTGGTAAGCGTCGTACACACCAAGTCGACCATGCAATGGGTAACGACGAATGGAATGCGTTGTATCCAGCGTCAAAGACGATTTACTTGGAAATGGTAGAATCTGATCATCGGCCAGCAGTGATCCAAATTCGCAAAACAACAGACCATGGAAAGAAAACTTTTCAGTTCGACGATCGTTTATGTGACAATGATCAAACACGTTCCATTGTTGAACAAGGATGGCTTACTGATTTCCAAAACAGAGACGTACCACTAACAGTTAGAATTCGTAATTGCCGCCACAGATTATCAGAATGGAAGAAAGTATCCATAACAAATGCTGCGAAGAGAATCAAGACTCTAACAGCCGAGATTGATCAGGCTCACTCGAACCCGAGCATAACTTCAGATGATCTAAGGATAATGCGACGAGAACTGGTTGAGGCGTATCGTGAAGAAGAACACTACTGGTTCCAAAAAAGCAGAGTAAATTGGGTTACAAAAGGAGATAGGCATACTAGATTTTTCTTCGCATCTACTAAAAATAGGAGAGCTGTGAATAAATTGATCTCCATTCGGGATGAATATGACAATGCAGTATGTGGTAATATGGAAATTGCAGCAGAGGCAGAACGCTACTTTTCTGGCTTATTCTCTACGTCCAACCCGGAAGACCTGACCTCTGTCTTACGTATGGTGCCTCAATGTATTACTCCATCCATGAATGCACAGCTTACACAAGAGATTACTTCTGAGGAAGTACGAAAGGCGCTATTTTCTATCGGAGCAACTAGAACACCTGGGCCGGATGGATTAACAGCAGGTTTTTACCAACATTATTGGGATGTGGTGGGAGATACTGTCACGGAAGAGATTGAGGAGTTTTTCAGAACGGCAGTTATGCCTTCTGAACTGAATCATACTAACCTTTGTTTAATCCCTAAGACACAGAACGTGACTACTATGAAGGATCTACGCCCTATTGCATTATGTAATGTAATGTACAAAGTTATTACTAAGATCATAGCAAACCGTTTACGTTCAGTCCTCCCTGCAATCGTCCATGAACAACAAGCTGCATTCATACATGGAAGACAGATAACGGATAATGTTCTCCTAGCACACGAGGTATTTCACTCGCTTAAGACCAGACGTAGATGTGCTAATTCATATATGGCTGTTAAAACTGATATTAGTAAAGCGTATGATCGTATTGAGTGGACCTTTCTAGAAGGAGTAATGCGTAAGAAAGGATTTTCTGAACTGTGGATAAGTTGGATCATGTCTTGTGTTACCTCTGTTAGTTTCTCGGTCTTAATTAATGGTAGCCCGTATAAACATTTTACCGGTTCGCGTGGGATCCGCCAAGGGGATCCTCTATCCCCCTATCTCTTTATCCTTTGTTCGGATGTTTTAAGTTCATTAATTGTTCAAGCGGAGAAGGAACAGATGATTCAACCGATTCGAGTTAGTGTCGGAGGTCCAACGATCTCACACCTGTTATTCGCTGATGATTCACTATTCTTCATCAAAGCGGACCAGAAGAATTGTCGTAACTTATACCGTATTTTTAAACTCCATGAGCAAGGTTCTGGACAGATGATAAACCTTGACAAATCAACTATCACATTTGGCTCAAGAGTTCCTGTACTTATCAGCGACATGTGTAAATCTGAACTCGACATACAAAACATCGGAGGAGGGGGTAAATACCTGGGTCTCCCTGAGCAATTTGGCCGTCGGAAGAAAGAAATGTTCTCATATATCAGAGACTCAGTTCAGCATAAAACAGAGGGTTGGCAGAACAAGTTCTTATCTCAAGCTGGAACGGAGATTATGATTAAAGCGGTTGGATTAGCAATGCCGGTATACTCGATGAATTGTTTTAAACTTCCAGTAGAATTATGTTCTGATATCAATAGTCTCTTATCCAAATTTTGGTGGGGAACACGGAATGGAAAAAGGAAAATCTCCTGGACATCCTGGAAAAAACTGAGTAACTCTAAGCTTTATGGGGGTTTAGGATTCCGCGACCTCCATCTCTTTAATCAAGCTCTATTAGCTAATCAAGTTTGGAAGATTAATAGACGACCTGACAGTCTGATATATCGAGTTCTACAACATAGATACTTTCGTAATACTGATATTTTCAACGCAAGGAAAGGTACAAGAAGCTCTTATGGGTGGCAATCTCTTTGCTTTGGGCGTGACTTACTTGTTCGTGGACTACAAAAATCAATTGGTTCTGGAGAACAAACGAAGCTTAATGAGGCTTGGCTCCCGACTATACCACCGCGTGCACCTCAGCTACTCCCTCTCACAAACCCCACTCTTCCTGTATCGATCCTAGTGGATAAAGAAAGTAACGAATGGTCATCTCAGGAACTTACAGATTTGATAGAACAAGAAGACCATTCTCTTATATACAAGATTTTTAGATCACCCTTTCCAATGGCTGATACATATGTCTGGCCTTACACTACCGATGGGATTTATTCGGTACGTTCGGGCTATCATTATGCAAACACAACAGATATAAATAATGATATTGACAGACCACCACTGTATGGCTCACCGGAATTGTCAAAAGCAATCTGGAAATCTTGGCTGCCACCTAAACTTCAGCATTTTGTGTGGCGTTTAGCTTCACGGGCTCTCCCTGTTCTCGCACATCTCCAACACCGAAAAGTATTATCTGATGCAACATGTCCTCGCTGTTCCTTAGAGGAGGAAACTGCGGACCATCTCTTTTTCAGATGTCCTTTTGCTCGACAAGTATGGCGTTTAGCGGGTTACTCTCCTTCCCTATTTGATGATTCAAATATGTTACTATTTGACAAACTCAAACACCTATTAAGTCTTAACATGGATACGAAGCAACTAGCTAGTATTCGTTTATTACCAGTATGGCTTCTTTGGAGGCTTTGGAAGAATCGTAATGAAATGCTATTCAATCGGACCATTTATACCTTCGAAGATACGGTTAGTAAAGCACGTGAAGACGTCTCCGAATGGCTTCGCTGTCATGAGGTCCCAGAGAATAGATCTTCAAATCATGTGTCACTGGATCACACACAATGGAATCCACCTCCAATAGGGTGGGTCAAATGCAATGTTGATGGTGCCCATGTTCCCGAACAACCACCACTCTGGTCTCGGATGGGTACTACGATCAAGCAACGGCACTTTTCTTGAAGCAGCATCTGGAAAATTTCAAGGTAGGATTACGGTACCGGAAACTGAATGCTCTGCTCTAATTTGGGCACTACAATGTTGTTGGGCTAAAGGTTACGATAACATTGTTTTCGAAGGGGACAACTGCACTGTCATCAACCTGATTAATGGAAATAATACGAATCTGAAGCTGCAGATGTACATCTCTAGTATTCGAGCATGGTCTAATATGTTTACTAACATACGCTTCACATTCAAGAAACGCTCAGCAAATCGAGTGGCGGATGCCCTTGCAAAAAAAGCTATATCTGCTGATTTTAATTATCAAATGTACTCTGTATGCCCTCTGTTTTGACAACAATATGTAACGGATGATTTATATAATTAATAAATTGGCAGGCAAAAAAAAAAAAAAAAAAAAAAGAACACAAAAACAAAAGACACAAAACCATAACCATGCGTTGGCAATATCTTAACTGTCAACTTGATTCCATACATGTCCTTTTGATATCAACTTATTTTAAACAGATCGCAATAACAATTCAATGACAAAAAATAATATCGCACGCAAATTCGATATATGCGTCTATTCGTGACAAATGCAATTCGAAAAAGTGCATGCACTTGTTCATGTTATGTTTTTATGTTAACGTAACATTATATATACATGAACCATCACTAAAAAAATTCAGCATGCCAAAACGAATTTCTTTTTCGCTTCATAAATCTTGGAATCTATCGATAAATTCCAGGATAAATCAATTTTAAAAATTGATATGACAAAAGCGATCAGACATGTTGCACACCATACAATAACGAGTTTCCAGAATGATAGAAAACAATTATACACTCATGTTCATGCACCAGGTGCCTTTACGTTAAATTACGCTATGTAATTTTCAACTTCATAATCGATAAAGAAATTCATTTTAATGGTGGATTAAAAAAAATTCTAGATGGTTTTGATACCAGATATAAGTTTATCCTTTACTAATTTTTGGTATATAAGTTTATCTTTTACTAATTTCAAATTCATGAAATCATCCCCAAATTCATCTAGGTTTGATTTAATTCAACCCTTTATTTTTCTAAAGAAGATGAAGTTATAATAACCTTGATCCATGCTTGTTTGACCTTTTAGAATAGACTAATCACCAATTGACTTCTTCTTCATTCAACTCCCAAATCCTGTATGGTTTTCTTTGATAGAAAAGAGAACCCAATCCTTAATTCTTTCTTTTTTCTTTTGTTACAATCTTTTGTATGTGCTTTTTGTCTCTTATGTTATGTTTGTGATATTGAATCAGTACATACACTTAACGTCCACACACTCATGTCCGTAGACTAAGTGATGCCTTACGTGCATGAATCCTTTTAGAGTAGTAACACCTTTTAATTAAATAAACACACACACACATATATATATATATATATATATATATATATATATATATATATATATATATATATAAGAGAAGAACATGTGATATAATAAGTTAAGGAAAGAGGGTTATCAATAAATCCAAATTCTAATCCACTAATCGAAACCGATCCATCAAAATATCGTCTTTTATATTAGAGTTCTTTAACGTTAACGTTAATGTGAACTTGATCTTTTATATTAAACCAGGAGAGATATATGTCACACATAATAATAAATATTCTTACAGCTCAGGCTCATAACTTTATAAACGTAGTTCGAAGTCTTCAAAAATTACGAGATGGTGAAAAATTAAGAGTGAAGTGTCTATTTATAGTGAAAAAATCTGACTTCTTGCTGATCCGTTTGACTCTTTCGCGGGCTCGATTATTGGACCGAAATAGTTTTGATGAGAAGGTAAGATTTTTAATGGGCTTATGGATGGGTGCTAAATCCATATCCAACATTGTGGAAATATTTTATAAGCTAGCAGCAGCATATTCAAGTCTTTTTTTTTTCTTTTTTTTCCCAACGAAAACATATTTTATTAATGGATAGAAAATACATAGTATGTACAATATCAATAAATTTTAAATGAACAGAGAAGCTGTTTGGGTGTAAAGAAAATGTTTGAGAAGCCAAAAGATGAGCAACTTAATTCCACGAATGCTTTGTAAAGTTGAAAAACACCTGAAAAGAATTTTGACTTGAAGAAGAAGATATCTTGTGAAATATTATGAATGCTCCATTGAGATGATAAACCATGAAGATGATGAATGAGTAGTTGGGAATCACCCTCAAAGATAAGTTTGGAATAGCCACAAGATAAGCAATCCATCATAGCTGTGAGTAACGCCTTACATTCTGCTTCAATTGGAGACTTCAAGATGCAGAAAGCAGTAAATCCAGAGGAGAGAAGGGTACCATTTGAATCGCGAACAACCCAGCCTCCTGACGATATACCTGTTATTGGATCAAAAGCTCCATAAAAATTGCATTTGAGTAATGAGTCCGGTGAGCGGGTCCAATGATATGGACGATCCAATTCATGCTGTCGTAAATCTAAAACAGGGGATTGTAATCTGTTAGGGCCAGAACCAAAGTCCTTAACAGAAATCCTTTCATAAACTTCAGCTAGACAGTAACTGATCTCAGATGTTGGATTAACAGCCTTGTTGTTGAAAATCAAAGAGTTGCGCGAAGTCCATATGTGCCACATAATCCAAAATGGCATCAGATTTTTTTGTTAATGGGAATGATCTTGATCTCGTGAGTAAGTCACGGATGTTAGTATCAACAAGTGTATAAGGAGAAGCAATCCAATCTAGATTGTTGAGGCGAGCCAAATTCCATAAGTGCTGAGAGACCGGACAAGTGAAGAATACGTGATTTAAAGATTCTTCATCCAGATTGCACCACAGGAAGGTAGCACTGATATTTAACCCATGTGAACGTAGCCTTGTTTTGGATGGTAATGCTTTGGAAAGGAGTCGCCACAGAAAGTGTTTCAATTTAGGTTGTATGGGGGTATAGCGGATGTACGTGTATCTGATTGCCATGCAAGTTTATATCTGGACTTGACTGAGTATGCATCATGAGGTGTATAATCCCATAAATGTGTATCAGGAGTCGAAAGTGTAGAGAGGTGAATTGATCGTATGGCTTGATGATCATGCTGATCAATGCGATCAGATAAAATGTCCATGTTCCATTGGCAACTGTTTGTTGTTTGTCTTATTAAATCAGAAACAAGTAGTGAAGGATCAAGGTTTATACATGTAGCTGGTTTTGGTGGTGAGGCAGGGATCCAATTATCCAAGAAAACTCTAGTGGCTTCGCCATCACCAATATTATGGATAATCCCTTTTGTAAGAAGGTACAAACCGACAAGAATAGAAGCCCATCCATATGATTGCAGACATTGTGATTTGGCATGTAAAACTGAAACATCTTTATAGTATTTAGCCTTGAAAACTCTTGCGAAAAGGGAATTTGAATATTGAAGTAAACGCCATGCTTGTTTGGCTAATAGAGAATCACTGAACTTAGGCAAATCCCAAAATCCCAAACCACCTTGGAATTTAGGAAGCTGAAGTTTATCCCAAGCTACCCAAGAGATACTGCGTTGATCAGATTGTTTGTCCCACCAGAAACATCGTAAAATAGAGGTAATCTCATCCGTAATCTGACCCGAAAACTTAAAGCAAGACATAGAATAAACTGGTATTGAGATAGCAACAGATTTCAACATGATCCATTTACCCGCCTGAGATAGATGTTTTTCTGGCCAAGATGTTGTTCTGCATTTTACCCGATCAATAATGGAGTGGAACATTTCTGTTTTTTTTTTTCCTAACCAAATGTACTTTCCTCCACCTCGTTCATTCGGAATACCAAGTATTGATTTCATACGCAGCTGACGACTTCCTTGGACTCTTGAACCGAAGGTTATTGTTGATTTATGTGGGTTGATCTGTTGCCCTGAGCATTGTTCATATAGAGCAAAAACCTTTCGTAGGTTTTGCAGTTTCTCTCGTTGACTTGGATAAAGAATAGGGAATCATCTGCAAAAATTAAGTGATTGATAGAAGGCACGCCATTTCCTATATTGATGCCACATATAGAACCCTTCTTTGTTTCCGAGCGCATTAGGTGACTTAAGACATCCGCGCATAATATAAATAAATATGGTGAAAGGGGATCACCTTGATGGATGCCTCTCTCGGGAATAATGTATCCATATGGGGTACCATTGATAAGGACCGAAAAGGTGACTGATCGAAATGTAGCCATGATCCAAGTTATCCATCGTTATGAGAAACCAAAAGCTCGCATAGTTGCTACCAAGAAGTCTCATCCAACACGATCATACGCTTTAGATATATCGGTTTTGACCGCCATATATGTTTGTGAGACTCTTTTACGGGTCTTGAGAGAATTCATAAGTTCATTGACTATAAGAATGTTATCAGAAGCCATTCTACCCGGTATGAATGCCGCTTGAGCTTCTGAAATAATGGCATCAAGTGATTCTATGAGATGAGAGACAAGCAGCTTTGAAATAATCTTGTAAATGATATTGCATAAACCAATAGGGCGATAATCCGAAAATGAGACCGGTGTCTGAATTTTAGGAAGCAGACAAAGATTAGTGTGGTTAACTCCTCTTGTCATTACATCAGTAGAGAAAAAGCGACGGACTTCCCGACAAACATCGTTTCCAACGACGTCCCAACATTCTTGGTAAAATCTTGCCGTGAAACCGTCGGGCCCGGACCTTTGTCTGCTCCGATGTCACAAACAGCAGTATGAATCTCTGAGTCCGTGAAATCACGTGTAAGGCTGGTATTTATTTCATCAGTGACATAGCGTTTGAAACCACTGAAAATACGTTGATCAATAGAAGATCCAGAACTCGTGTAGACAGATTTAAAGTACTCTTCACCGATAAGCCCAATCCGTTTTTCGCCCTTCACGATATTGCCTAGACTGTCATGAATAGAGAGTATGATATTGCGAGAATACCGTTGTTTCATACATGAGTGGAAATAACTTGTGTTCAGATCTCCATGATTAAGTATTTTTTGTCTGTTTTTTTTATACCAATAGTCTTCCTCAGCACGGTAAGCAGCTTGGAGTTGTTGTCGGATTGTAGAAATGATAGACCGGTTAGACAATGAAGAAGTCATGGCCGTATATAATTCTTCCTGAAGTTCCGTAAACCTTCTTGAAGAATTCATATTGTTGTTTCTTCGACACAAAGCTAAAGATCGTCTACACGATTCTATTTGATCAGTAATGGTTGATGAAATACTGAGCCGTGATGAGAACGAACCATTGGAAACATAGTCTTTGAAATCATGTAATTCCATCATCCTCTTATCAAACCTGAATTGTTTGCAACGACCAGAAACTTCAAAGGAGATCTCAGTAAGAATTGGTTTATGATCAGATCCGGCCCAAGGTAAGAAAGATGCACTGAAGCCGGAAAATGAGCTAAGAAGGCAGTGTTTACTGCAACTCTATCTAAGCATTCCTCAACAGTGTGGGTGTGCCGGATGCCTACCCATTAAAAACGATCATCAAGCGATCTCAAGTCTGAGATATCACAAGTGTTGTAAACATCTCTAAGGTTTCGAAAAGTTCAATCATCACGAGATGGACCACCTTTCTTTTCATGATTCGATAAGATATCATTAAAGTCACCAACTAAGAGCCAATGATCTATTCAGCCTGCACTGATCAACTTCAATATGTCCCATAACTCAAATCTGATTGGGTGCCCATACACAAGACAAATAGGAATTCATTCCATTAAAATTGATGTGAACATAAATCAAACATACATCTTCAACTAAACGAGAAACTGAAACTGAATCTTTTCAAAGAAAAGCTAAAATTCTACCATGACCCGATGGAGGTATGATTAGGGAATTGGGAAATCCTAAAGAACCAGAAACTTGTTGAACAACTGAAGAAACATTCATCGTCTCTATTAAAAATAAAATATGAGGATGATAGAGCAGAAAAAGTTCCCGCAGTCTCAGTTTAGTCAGCGACCCCAACAGGCTCTGAAAATTCCAGGAGATGATCTTCATTGAAACAGTGGGGGTACCGGGCCCCCGCGCCTCCATCTATTGATTGATTGACAGAACAAGAGTCTACCGATTCTTCCCGCACTAAGTGAATTGGGGAAGTGCCTTTTTTCATCGCTGGTCCAAGCATCAGACGATCTCCAATATCTTGAGCAGTAGATGGAAAATCCAGAAACTATATTTTTCGTTTATTACCTTCAACATCCCACTGCGGCATTGAAATTCATGCATATTTAGGCATTTAGGCTTGTGTCAAGTTCATGTTTAGGTCTCATTTAGCATCCATTTGTATCATTTCCTTGTTTTTGGTTACACTTAGAGTATAGGTGCATTTAGTTCTAGGATTTGCATGTTTTCTTGTGTTTGGAGTGTTCTTTGGATGTTTGTTAGGTGCTTTGGAGTTTATGTGTGGCTAAGGTTCAGGAAAGGAACTCAAAGGATGAAGAGGAGAATGGCAGGAAGAAGTATCGGCCTGTGTATCGGCTTGCTGTGGCCGATACATCTGGTTCTGAAGACAACGAAGAATGGCATGAAGAAGTATCGGGTTGGGTTTCAGCTTGACGAAACCGATACGTCCCTTGGCGCAGAAGAGAAATTTAGGCAGGGAAAAGTATCGGCTTGACCAAACCGATACGTCCCTTGGCGCAGAAGAAGAAATTTAGGCAGGTAAATGTATCGGCATGGGTATCGGTTGGAAGAAACCGATATATTTCCCTGCAAGAGTTGTTTTGTTTTGATCTCTTCTCTTCTTCTTTTAATCTTCTGCTAATCTTCATGTTTAACACCATCTTAATGGGTTTTGTTGAACATAGAATAATTAGTGAGTAGTTTCATTTAAGGTTTATGGGTTAGGTAGGATTATGGTGATTTGGGTTGATTGATGAATTCTTAGGGCTTGTCTATCTATAATTTCTTCTATCTTAGTGTTCTTAATGCTTAATTAGCCTTGATTATGTTGATTATGATGTTATGGTTTTCTTGCACACCATGTGTTCGATGAAATGTCTGTTTTAGCTTTGATAGGATGTTCATATTCTAACTCATGAGAATGAATGTTTAGAGTGATTATTAGCTGATTGGAACTTGTTATGAATGCTTGCCTAATCTTAATTCACAAATGAGAGTTTGTTCTTGGGTTATGATTAGGGAAAGTGATTAGTACTAAGGCATTAGATTAATCAATTGATTGTGTTCCTTTCTAGGAGATTAGCTTCATTGAAGTGTGTATTAGCATTCTAGATTGTCCTAAGTCATCCCTATCCATTGACCTTAACCTATGAACCTTGCTTCTTAATAGATTGTTGTTTATTGCTTAGTTGTTTTCCTTTTCTACTTGCTTTGATCGTTTGCTTACTTACTTAGTTAATTTGATTGCCTTTTTAGTTTGTTAAGACTTCAAATTTGGATTGTGACTTGTCTTAAGTGGTATAGTGTATTCCTATTGGTCAAAATCCTTCCCAATTATGGTTCGATACCTCATTGCTACACGATAAGCTTGAGGAATTGATACCTCCAAAGGATTAAAATGATAGTGATCGAGTCCACGAGGACTCTAGACAACGATAGTATCAAGAACTTAAAGAGAATAAAACTAGGAGAAAGCAAATAGAAAATTGTATTGATTAATTAAAAAGCAAGCGAGAAAGTAAACAAGTAGCAGGCTGTTGTTGTAGGCAATAAACTAAGGGCGCTAAGTCTAGGGCGTTCTCAGGAAATCAGACAAGCAGATAAATCAATCAGTCAGGATCTAATTAAACTCAGTTCTAGAACTCAAAACACATATATAGAATTAACTAAATTCCTTTGCGAGAATTCTCTAAGTGTAAGTGCAGTAATCCAAATTCCTTTGCAATTACTAACAGATTAAACCAGCTTTAATTCCAAGTTTGATATATTCACAATCTAATTAAACCAAATTCCTTTGCGAGTAATTAAATTGCTCAACCTAAATAGTTCAGATTCTAAACCACACTGTCGTTTCGTATTTAGCAACCTAAGATCTAGATTCTAATTGATCATGTTAGAACTAGCATTAAACACAATTTAGTTTGAAGAACATCTATTGATGTGAATCCTTAACTGAATTAATTATATCTAGCAAGTCATGAAATCCCTATGAGAAACCCTAAACCTAACTATGAAACTACTCAGACATAGATGATGTAAACATAATCAATGAATTCATAGAAATCATAAAAGAGATTAGAATATAAAAGGGGTTCGAAAACTTCTCCAAAACGAATGTAGTACAGGATCAGATCAGCCCCAAAAGCTCTAAAAACTCTCTGCTCTAAGTTATGATAGCGTATGTGAAACAGAAGTTAAAAACCTAATTAAATAGCTAAAACACGACTTGGGGCTTCTGTGTAAATATCTGGAACTTCTGGGCACTTTTGCAATATTGGAATTCTTCATCAAACCGCCGAGTCTGGCCCATTCGCGCTGTGCATCGATCGATGCAGGTGTACAACGATCGACGCAGTCATCAAATCTGGATAGTGAGCACAGTCTCTCGGGTCAAATCTCCAAAGTGCTCCAATTAGCTCCATAATCTCCACTTTTGCTCCAAACGTACGTGTACCTAATAAAACCTGCAAAAGACTCTAAAGGAACACCAAAAGACACTAAAACAGACTTATATCATGGCATAAAACCGGTAAAAACCATGATATATCAACTCCCCCACACTTAGCCTTTGCTTGCCCTCAAGCAAAACAAAGAACTAAAACATGGTGAATAGGTTTGAAAACTTTCAGAAACTCTTTTTGTCCTAGAAGCAACAACACTCAGATTCCCCTTAGTAAACCACTGAAAGAATCAATCACAAGATATCAAAACCAACATATACTTCCCCCACACTTAGCAACTGTCCTATGTAAACTCCACAATCACATTCACGCATTCAAATTCTCCCTACTGACTTCTGCAAGTATTTAAGTGCGGTCTCACCTAAGGAGTATCGATCAAAGGCACATGGACTCTTACCTTATCAGCTCTAGACCACCATACAATCTTTCTCTAGTCCCTTTATTCTCTTTTCCCTTCCTTAGCATTCTGATTTTTCCCCATTGGGTATCATTTTTTTTTTATCAGTGCTCTTCCCGTTAAGGGGTGTACTTTAGACACATTCCATGGATGCACAGGATATGATAGTTGTAGCTACCATTCCCAGAGACCACTTCGGAGTTACTAACTCTTTCTCAGTTTATTATCTTTTTTTTTTTTTATGGAAGGGGAGAAGGGAACCAAATAGGACAGGTTTACAGGCTGTGTCAGAACTAACAAGGGAATCCGACACAAGGTATACCAAGCCCTTAGGTGAGAAAATTAAGTCAGTATTAAGGTGAAGTTAGTAAAAGGATCCTCTGATACCTGAAGTGATGTGGGTGTCCTCAGTAGGTTGATCTGTGATGGGGTTTTCTAATAGTCATAGATAGATCCTGAAACTTCATCCCGATGGTTACTTAAGTTCCTGCAAGTGCTGTTAATCTTCTCAAAAAATCATTGTTTCTTACTTAAAATGTTTTGACTCGATAAAACAAATTTTGAAAAACATACTGACTCTAAGAAAACAGAAAGATAGATGTCAGTAGCACCTCCCCCACACTTAAGACACACTGTCCCCAGTAGTGTCAAGCAAAGGGTTGGTAAAAAGAAAGAAAAAGTTAAATGTTAATGGACGTGTTGAGTTCTGTCTGATTTTTACCTCTGTCGCTCCTGCATCGACCATTGCACTAGGTGCATCGACCGTTGCTAGGCGATTGTCGTGTATGGTCGATCGTTGCTCAGGACCGTAACGATTGCTGCAATGCGATTTCTTTAGTGTTGTGACGATCGACACAATGTGTGTCGATCGACGCACTGCGATTTTGGCCGAGACCTGCAGACAAAACTCACCAAAAACAGAAACGAAAGGTAAAATCCTACAAAAACACCAAAAATCTAAAGGAAAACACTAAAACCTAACAGTGGGTTGCCTCCCACTCAGCGCTTATTTAAGGTCATTAGCTTGACCGGACAAACAAGAATCAGGCACCAAGAGATCTTGACAGAGACTCTGGTTGTCTCTGTGCAAGTCTTCTCATCCAAGGCTGCGAGTAGGCTGTAGCAGAATGTGCTTGTCCAAGAAAAGAAGGAGTAAATGTTCTCCAGGATCTAAAATCACAGTGTCACTTGGCTGCTTATCATCTCCATCCATAATGGTGAATGTCTGCCCATCAATCAGCGGTCTGCGCAGCTTATCCATCTCATAATGCAGCGGCTCATCTCATAGGTGGAGATCAATCAGACTGTGTCTAACATCTATTACCGCTCCTGCTGTAGCCAAAAATGGTCTCCTAAGTAGCAACGCGTCATCATGATCAGTGTCATATTTCAGCACTAAGAAGTCTGTTGGAACTAAGTAGTTTCAAACTCTCACCGGGATGTCCTCAAGGAGTCCTTCTGGAACCCTTATAGACTGATAAGCTAGGACAAGAGAGGTCCTAGTAGGCGAAAAATCCAGCATACCCAGCTTCTCTGCCACAGAATATGGCATAAGACTTCCAGTCCCTCCCAGATCACACAGAGAACGCCTAAAACTATCCTCAAAGATAGAACAGTTCAGCACAAAGACTCCAGGGTCAGGTAACTTCTTCGGGATCTTGGTTAACAACACATCACTTATCTGTTGAGGGACCACAATCACCCAATATTTCAGCTCTTCATCCAGAGGCAACATCTTATTCAAGTACCTCTGCACACATGGGTGATAAGGTGGATCATCAGATGATGGAATTTCTTCTAACTCTTCACCAATCTCTTCCAGCTGCTTAAGCTCTTCAATCTCTTGCTTAATCACTTCAGACACTGAAGGATATAGTCGAATGGAATGTGCATAAATCTCCTGTTGAGTAATCTCAGACACTCCAGGGAATAAACGATTAATCTCTAAATCAGCATCAATGCCATCAGAATCCTGTGAGTCTGTCTGTTCACGACCTGTAACGATCGACGCTAAGGGTGCATCGATCGATGCAACACTGTTTTCACAGATTCTACCCGAGAGATTTTCCTCAAAATCCAAAATTTCGGTTTCTTCAACCACTTCAGTTGTACTTAGCTCAAATCTTTCACCTAGATGTGATCCATCATCAACGTACACTGACCAGGCCTTAATATGGGTGTCTACAACACCTTTTCCCTTGATGGATTTTGAGATTTGGCTCACCTGAGTGTCCAATTTCTTCACATGAGTGTTCAGAGACTCAAACTTCCCATTTAGATCCCCATAAACAGCATCTAGCTTCTTGTTGCAGTCCACAACAATCTTTGTCTGTCCTTCCAGTAGCTGTTCCAACATAGCCTCCATCTTACTCTCATGAGCACTAGTAGCAGGAGGTGTTTGGTAAGAAGAAGATCCATATGTTCTCTGGTTACCTTGTTGGAAAGGTTTCTGAAAAGCACTAGTCTGTCCAAATCCAAAAGAGTTTTGGTTGCTGTTGAAAGCACTCTTCTGTCCTCCATTGAAGAACCTATTACCAGACTGATTACCAAACCTGTTTCCTTGGAAACCAGATCCTCCGATGAAATTTACATCCTCTTCCTGCTCTTCTACTTCATCATTGATCATCTCAACCTCCTGAGCAAAGTGGACAGCTTTCTTCCCAGCTAGAAGATTGCAAACAGTGTCCAACTTAGATCTAATATCAGCTATCTCAGAGTTTTCCATCTTTCCACTGGACTTCTTCCTTCTCTCGTCAGTAGTCTTACAGCTATTACTGCTTACCAGATTATCTATCAACTGCTTAGCTTGAGCAGGAGTCCTAGTGTTAAAGTTGGCATTGCTAGAGTTGTCCAACGCAGTCTGATATGGAAGATCTATTCCTCTAAAGAAGATGCCTAAAAGCGTTACCTCGGTGAATCCATGGTGTGGGCAGTCACGTTGGTATTTCTTGAATCTCATCCAGGCTGTCTTAAGAGGCTCAGTAGGACCTTGGGTAAAGGTAAGGATGTCCTGTCTGGACTGATCCGAGCGGGCATCATCATATAAATGACGCATGAACTCACTCTTCAGGGCTGCCCAAGTAACAAACGTCCTAGATGGAAGTTGTTTCAGCCAGGCTGCAGCATCTCCAGCCAGAGAGTAGGGGAAAAGCTTGAGGAACAGATAGTCTTGGTTAACTCCATCGTACTTTATTCCAGTGACTATTCCTTCAAACTCATCTATGTGGTCCATTGGCTGCTCACTTGGAGAGCCATGGAAGGCTTTCTGCCTCATGAGAGAGTAGTAGACGGTTTTGATTTCAAAATCATTCCTCTCAATTTTAGGGAAGCACAAGAGCTGACCGGTTAGCATGAAACTCATCCGGTCGGTTGTAGTCAGCTAAAGTCCTCTCATGGACAACTACCCGTCTATCTTGGTTCTGTCCTTGTTGCGGCTGTGGTTGCTCTGGAGGATCAGGGATGACATTCCCTTCATCATCTACCGGTTCTCCATCAGCATTGTAAGGATTGTTGTGTCGGTCCCTCAGGGTACCTTAAGCATCAGGCATTATGATCACACGTTCAACAACCATCCTTGTTCTTCTAACTCTTCTGTTAGTCCTCTCAAGTCTTGCAAGCTCTTCAAGTTGGAGGTTCACGAGATTAGTGTTCGGATTACTTCTGGTATCACACGTCTGCATAAACCGTCTGTAATCGCCAAGCAACGATCGATGCTAACAGTGCAACGATCGATTCAACTCCAATCGCCTAGTGTCGATCGACACAAGAAGTGCAACGGTCGATGCTATGCGATTTCGAAACCTGCGACAGAGAGAAAACAGAGAAAAATAAAAATCAGTAAAGAAAAATTAAAAACAAAAAATCCTAGTAAAACCCCTAAGTTCGAAGCTATCGAAGACTCTAAGAGTCCCCAGCAACGGCGCCAAAAACTTGATAGGTCTCGATTTTTACCCTATACTAACTGCAAGTGCACAGTAATGTCAATGTAGTACTTAGGGATCGAATCCACGAGGACTCTAGGCAACGATAGTATCAAGAACTTAAAGAGAATAAAACTAGGAGAAAGCAAATAGCAAATTGTATTGATTAATTAAAAAGCAAGCGAGAAAGTAAACAAGTAGCAGGCTGTTGTTGTAGGCAATAAACTAAGGGCGCTAAGTCTAGGGCGTTCTCAGGAAATCAGACAAGCAGATAAATCAATCGGTCAGGATCTAATTAAACTCAGTTCTAGAACTCAAAATACAGATATAGAATTAACCAAATTCCTTTGCGAGAATTCTCTAAGTCTAAGTGCAGTAATCCAAATTCCTTTGCAATTACTAACAGATTAAACCAGCTTTAATTCCAAGTTTGATATGTTCACAATCTAATTAAACCAAATTCCTTTGCGAGTAATTAAATTGCTCAACCTAAATAGTTCAGATTCTAAACCACACTGTCGTGTCGTATTTAGCAACCTAAGATCTAGATTCTAATTGATCAGGTTAGAACTAGCATTAAACACAATTTAGTTTGAAGAACATCTACTAATGTGAATCCTTAACTGAATTAATTATATCTAGAAAGTCATGAAATCCCTATGAGAAACCCTAAACCTAACTATGAAACTACTCAGACATAGATGATGTAAACATAATCAATGAATTCATAGAAATCATAAAAGAGATTAGAATATAAAAGGGGTTCGAAAAATTCTCCAAAACGAATGTAGTACATGATCAGATCAGCCCCAAAAGCTCTAAAAACTCTCTGCTCTAAGTTATGATAGCGTATGTGAAACAGAAGTTAAAAACCTAATTAAATAGCTAAAACACGACTTGGGGCTTCTGTGTAAATATCTGGAACTTCTGGGCACTTCTGCAATATTGGCATTCTTCATCAAACCGCCGAGTCTGGCCCATTCGCGCTGTGCATCGATCGATGCAGGTGTGCAACGATCATCGCAGTCATCAAATCTGGACAGTGAGAACAGTCTCTCGGGTCAAATCTCCAAAGTGCTCCAATTAACTCCATAATCTCCACTTTTGCTCCAAACGTACGTGTACCTAATAAAACCTGCAAAAGACTCTAAAGGAACACTAAAACAGACTTATATCATGGCATAAAACCGGTAAAAACCATGATATATCAGATAGGTGCATGAACCTACGCAGCCGAGGCCCTACGAACCTAGTTGCATGGATAGAAGACATCAAAGCACACGAACGACGGTTAGCAAAGGAATGAAGAGAATTAGAGAGGGCTGTACACATAGAAAGACTTGGGTTGGAACCAGTTGTAGAGGTTCAATAAGACTGTGGTTATTGAGCTGCCGGTTATGGATCAACAGGATTCACAGGGTGGCCAACATGGCGAACAAGAGAAGATGCATCTTCAGGGCGAGGATGCTAGAGAGGAACAGACAAGGAGACCGGTTCATCCCGAGAGGCCAACTAGAGCCATCAGAGATTGGGATGCTCCGGATACCAATGCAAACCGACATGGAATCATTCCTCCTCCGGTTAACAACAAAAATTCGAAATACGGGCTATTCTTATCAATATGGTGCAGAACAACCAGTTCCACGGGCTGCCTTCTGAGGATCCTCTGCAGCATCTAGACACCTTTGATAAGATTTGTACCACTACTCGACTTAATGGTGTCACATATGACAGTCTGAAAATACACCTCTTCTTCTTCTCATTGGCTGATAGATCACAAGAGTGGGAGAATAACATCCCTCCGGGTTCTATTACAACATGGACTCAGCTGAAGAAAGCCTTCTTAAAGAAGTTTTTCTCCTCTACCCGGATAGCTAGATTCCGGAATGAACTGTCAGGATTTATTCGGAGGAACAACGAAAGCTTCTCTGAAGCTCGGGAGCGCTTTAAGAGGCTCACCAACCAGTGCCCTCATCACAGATTCTCAAAAGAGACACTCCTCAGTAATCTCTATAGAGGAGTGCTCCCTAAGATGAGAGCTATGCTTGAATCATCAAGTAATGGTCACTTTATTGGAAAAAGCGTTGATGAAGCTATGAAACTCATTGAAAACCTAGCTACCAGCGATGGCAACTACAATGAAGACTACGACAGAACGAATAGGGGATCATCCTCAATGGAAGAGAAATATGAGAAAGAAATTAAGTCCTTACATGATAAGTTGGACAAGATGATCAGCTCTAACCAAAAGCAAGTCCACTTTGTATGAAACCATGATGAGACACCACCCTTTCTCCTAAGTGAGGAGGATGACATAACTCAGGAGGAAATGAATTTCATAGCTGGCCAAGGAGGATTCAACAAAGGGTTCAATCACAACTTTTCTTACCGAAACCCAAACGTTGTAAATCCTCAAGATCAAGTCTACCCTCACGCAAATAAACAACAAGGGAAACAACATGGATTCAACCAAGCTACTCAGCAAAAGTCTTATGTTCCCTACACTACTCAACAAGGGTTTGTCTCTAAGCCTCAATTTCAGGGACAACAAGGCTATGGAAAATAAGACAGCTTCAACCTCTAGACCGCATGGCACTTTACCCGGAAAATCTGAGCAAAACCCCAAGGAGTATATCAATGCAATTACATTGAGGAGTGGTAAGGAGCTCCAGCCCAGACAACTTCCCACACTCATTGTGTCTTCTACTCTCAATGAGGATATTGAGAAACAAGGTGGGGAGGTGAATTTGAAAAATTCTTGAAGCTGAAAGTGAAGTTGCAATAAGAAGGGAAAAGGCTATAGCTGAGGAAAGAGTTGAGGATGCACCTAAGAAGAAGGATAGTGTGTTTGTGCCAACGGGCAACAGAAAGTCAACAAGGGCAAAATTGTAATTTCGCCAAAGTTCGAGACGGAAGCTATGACGGGCCAAATGTTCATGTTTCACAACATAAATAACATTTAGAAGACCAGGGTTAGAAGAAACGGAGCGGAAACACGTTTTACGGCTTGTCGGGAATGGAAACCGACAAACCCGAAGAAACTTCAAAAATTCATAGCCGGAGCTACGTAAGCCCAAACAGAGCGATTCAACTTTCTAAATTCATCTAATTTCATGGAGAATCTGAATTTGGGGATTTAGAGATTTATGGGAACATCCGGAGGGTTTTAAAATATTAAACGCCAAAAGAAAGAAACCGAAGCTACGGGTTAAGATGGTTTAAGATTTGGTTAAGGGCAGTTTAGTAAGGGTTTTTGGCAACAAAAATACTCAGAATAGACAAGTGTCATCACCCCAGGGGCGCCACCTCTCCTTTGGTTAGTGCAATGCATGAGGAAATTCAATGAATCTCTTTTGCATGAAAGAAACCATCAAATCACTTCATTGCATGAACCAAACACTCTCAACATCCTCTCTCCAGCTCTCTCTCGATTCTCCTCTCTCTCACTCAACCCACATGCAAGCCTCGAACCCAGAAACTCATCCATATTCATGCATCTTCAAGAGTTGTTCTTCAAGTGTTCTTGAAGTTCTTGATACCTTCAAGCACAAGAAACACCATATCTCTCTACTCCTAAACCCAAATCATCTTATGTAAAAGCCAGTAGACTTCTCTTGACCTCAGCTACAACCGCCACCTCCTCCTTGCCATCACCGTAGCTCGCCGGAAATTGGCTGGAGAGCAGCCGCGGATTAGGGTTTGGTGGATCTCTCTCTTCCTTCATCAGATCCGAGTGTTTTGAAGCCACAAATGGGTAGATCTCTTCCTCCTGAGCAGTTTGGTGTATAGCTTTCCATCAGAACCTCCGGAAAAAGTTATCTCCGCCGTGGTCAACGCTGCTACGCCGCGGTCAACGCCGGAGCCGGTCACTGGAGAAGCCTCGCCGCCGTCAGATTTTAGCCGGTTCTTCAAGGGTTGGATTGGATGATTTGGTTCCAGAATTTGAGTTGGTTAAGGTTTGGTTAAAGCGCGGTAAAAGTTGAGTTAAACCGGTCAACGGTTTAATTTCAACCGGTTTAGCTTAACCGGTTTGATTGGAAGTGGTTTGATCGGTTAAGTTGGTTCAGTGGTTCAACCGGTTCAGTTGGGAAGTCAACCGGTTCAAGTCAAGGTCAAAAGTCAACCGGAGTCAAAGTCAACCGGCCGGTCAATGCCGGTCAACGCCGTGGTCAACGCGTTGAATCCGACCAGTGACGACTTGCGGTTCGTGTCATGGTGTTCGGGAATCCTTGGGGTTTGTGTTCGTGCATTCGGGAGGTTCGGGTTTCAGTTCGGAGGTCTCGGGATTCTTACCGCGTCAGACCGTCATTCCGCACCTATATCACTGTGAGTCAGCTCAGAGTTCTTAGATAGTGCATGTAGACCGGGAACCGAGAAACCATAGACTTAGGACTTGCATACCCGTTGTTTAATGTGATTAGTTGATTGATAATTGAACGGACCAATTAATAATAAACCGGCTAAGAACGAATATGCATGTTAGGGATTTAGGAATTAAAAGATTAATCAATTGCGTGCCGTTAGGTGGTTAGTGTTAATCAATTGCGTGCCGTTAGGATGTTAGAACTATTGTTTGATGCATTCATATAGACGTTTCATGGTTAGGACCGTATATATATATTAAAGAACGAGAATGAATGAATCTATATACGGGAATTAAGACGACAATAAAATACGAATTAAACCTAAACAAACATATATAATATGTAACGGGAACGGGACTTGGGTTTATTAGCGGGAAAAGGGTAATGAATCAAGTTAATTAATAATGAGACGTCGGGGAGTTAGTAAGTTTACTAACTCTAAACCGACGGATCGAGGAGTTATTAAAAGATACCTAGAATGAGTTAAGAAAGAGAAGTGGTGTGATTTATAAGCCGTCTACAGGTTAGCAATCCGCTAACCCAAGGTAGTGGATAAGAACAGATTAAAAGACTTAGAAACCCTAATAGGCCTGCTTGCGTGGTGATTTTTGTGATTGCGTGATTGTTGTGATTGTTGCTGTGAGTTTTGTGTGCAGGCTTATTAGACTGCTTCGGTTTTGGGCCGAGCAGTCCTTGTGGACACTTACTCCGGTCACGGGACCGGGTAAGTTTGTTAGTGCTGACTAGGTGCCTTACCTAGTCAGAGTTGTGGCGTGGTAGTGTAGCGGCTTGCGGAATGGTTGGGGATTTCGTTATTATTGATTGCGTGATCTGTGCTAGAGTCCCAACGAGTCTGCGTGTTTACATTTTTGCACTAGGACTCTAGGGTGCGTTAGATTCCGCAAGCTTAGGTTTTGATTACGTTCCGGTACTTCCGACCCGAATGGGTCCTCAGGTAGTTGCCGAATCGGATCATGGTGATTCCGGTTATGGCATTAACCTACTGGGTGACGCCAGTAGGTGTGCGATTCGGAGAATACGGGGTCATGTCCTAGGGCCGGATCGCATGGAAACTCAGGTTACCGGGGGTAACAGGAGTCACCACGTATCGATCGACGGAGAATGGTGTCCTAGTCGTTGGACCTTGTGTACACGTTTAGGAGTCGTGGATTAGTTACCATGTAGGTGACGATGCAAACCCGTGGAAGCTACCGAGTTCATAGGGCCCATCGTTGTTTTGTTATTTCCTTTATTGCGCGTAGATAGATAGAGTCTAATCGAGGACATGTGCTGAAGTGCCTTCGATTTCTTTAATTATCTTATTTTTGGCAAGTGCTTGTGTGTTGTGTGTTTATCACGACGTGGTAGTGCGTGATCGACCATTTATTTTATTGATTGTTATTTTTGGGGTTTTGGGGCTGGAATCTGTAGACTCTAGATAGATTAGAAGCCGTTAGTGGGGAGCCGATTCACTAGGTGATCTTAGATCGCTCATTAGACTCTTTTTGTGTTTTTCAGGTCTAGCAGCGACGGACGCGGGAGGTCCTCGGTGTAGTCTCGGGATTTCTTGTGGAGGGGTTTGATTCGGGGTTTTCATTGTTTTATTTCGGTTTTGCTTTTGCGCCATTTCGTGTTTTTGATTGATTGTGTGTTTGTAGTGATGAATGTTTGTAAAACCCATTAAACATTGTGCTTAACATTTGATTACTCAAAAATGAATTTGTTTCCCTGATATTGGGTTTTGTCCGAACCGACACAACTCATTGAAGTAGTACAAGTTGTACAGCTTGATACTATGGAAATGAGGATAGCGGAGTCAAAGATGGGTTAGTGCGAGCCTTTGTCTCAAACCGACCTGTCTCTGGTTTCATCTTGTGGCGAACCTTTCCTGTTTGACTTTCTCGGGTTCGATCGGTCATGTTCTTGTTTTATTGTTGACCGGTCAGCTCGACGGTCTGCGGATAATGGGAAAGGGGCGTTATAGAAAGGTGGTATCAGAGCATGGTTCATCATGGGTTTCGAAACATTTCATTTTTGAGTGTTTTTCGTGTTTTATCGAGTCAAATATGTCACACAAGCATCCATTAGGAAACCGAGCCGCGTCTGTTAACCCGGGGTTGGGATGGGAAAGTAGAAATTTTTGTATTATTTGTACTAACATTTTTGTTTTTTGATTGCAGTCATACATCAGCGTGTCCCAGGACGGATTGTGTGGTGGTGTGTGTGTGGTGCAGAGAGAGTTATCATCGACAGCATTATGAGTGAGCACGGTTCGTCAGGACATTTACCGGGTCAGCCGGGACCACCTCTTGCCGGTCACTCCCGAGCTTCGCACGTGTCGAACCGCCCTCCAGTACCATTACGAGCTCTAGTGGGCGCTAGGGCCGCCACAGCTGATCCGACACCTCTACCTGTACCTTTGCCAGCATCATGGGAGGACGATGTGGGCACTACAGACTTGTATATGGGGATGCTCGACTTGGTTGGACTAGAGCTACCACCTCTACCCGCGCAGGTACCCGAGCCGATAGTAGAGCCCGGATTGCCCGAGCCGATGCAGCAGCCTATTCTCGAGATACCTGATATTCCTGATATTCCTTTTCTGCCGCTCAGCATGGGAGATTACTTAGTGGATCCAGCATTGTTGAACTTTGACATAGACATGGAGCCTATCGACCCGCACCAGTGCCAGCAGTGGGAGTAGCAGGTGGCCGAGCAGACAGCTATGCTCGCGGATACACTTGAGCAGCAGGTTGGACCTCACCATCAGCTACACCAGCCTGAGTCACCCCGCACGCCGTTGGATCAGACCGCCTTACCGGAGACTTCAGAGCCGTCGGACCCATTTGAGTCATTGACACCAGTGATGCCAGTATACTCACGATGTAGTGCCTGTGGAGCACATGGTTTCCATTTCCGTTGGTGTCCTCGCCTGGTTGATCCTCGATACCAAGAGCCTTATCAGCCAGTTCCCGCACCCGAGTCTTGTCAGGTTTGTGGCCATGAGGGCCATCTCGCTTCTATCCGTCTGATCGTTGGACCCGGACCACGTCAGCCCAGCCTGGAGCATTGAGCCGGACCCAGTCGCCCTGACCCTGGACCCAGCATGCCGCCGCCGGACTCTCCTCCCAGGCTTCCTGTCGTTTGCCTGCTCTGTGACATTGAGGGCCACACCGCACCGACTTGTCCTCGCAGACTTGCGTCTTCTGTCGTTTGCCAGCTATGTGGATACGAGGGACATATCGCTTACTTTTGTTTTAGGACGGAGCCACATCACGTCGATGTACCACCACCCAGCGCATATCCACCGCACTCTCCTGGCGCACCTGCCAGCAGGTACTTCAGCGAGCCGTTTTGCCAGTGGTGTTGGGCATTTCGGTCATGCTGGAGGCGTTAGGTTAGGATATGATTAGTTAGGCCAGGTAAGTGGGGCACTAACTCTATTTTTGTCAGTAGATAGATCGGCGGATAGGCGACTTTGCGTGTTATCTTTGACTTATCTGATGTATAGCGGCGCAGTATGGGTTTTTGGATATGATGGCGGTTATATGTGTATGGACTCTAATCGGAACCATATAGTAAAACTTTTATATGTATGATATATCGTTTTATGTATGTGGTGGATGCAGAGTGTTCGGCGAATCATTTTGAGTAGCATAGTAACTGTTTGCATGATTGAGATGGTTATGAAAGCAAATAGATTACTGTGTGAAACCAAATGATGAGCGGAACTGACGACCGTTCATCATGACCCGAACCCAGACTGACGACGCATCCGACCGATCATTAGATTGCGTGACTGTGTGCGTGTGGTAATTGTTGTTTTCATTTTATGCTTGTTGATTGATTGATTGATTCGTAGTGCAATAGATTGCGTAGTATTAGCATGCGTGGTTCTGATAGATTGATCGTTTTAGGTCTTTAAGACCATTGGATTGCTAGTTGTTCGGAAGTTTGACTAGTGATTGATAGCTCTCCTCAGTTTTGTTAGAATGGTAAAGTGATAACATGATTTTAGTTTTTACCCTGAGTTTTGAGCTAACTTGAGAACGGTTGCGTTCAACCGTCAATTCACGAGGGAATGGACTTATAGAATATTGTTACTTAATCATGGGTAACCATCGGGTACATGACTAAGTAACCATATATCTATGAGGAAGTGATATCGGGACTAGATCGGGATGAACCTAACTGCTCTAGTTAAGTGTTGAATTGAATGTAGGACGAAATGGCGATGCGATATGAATACGAGACCGAACCCGAACCCGAAAGCGAGATGAAGTGACAAGACGTCGCAAGACAAGTAGTCCGGAACGAGAACGTGAAGCAGTTGGTGGATATCGCCAGAGGAAAATGTATCAGCTTAATGAGCGACCGACAAAACGAAGCCGAAGAGTAAGATGAGTAAGCGAAAAGATTTGAAGGAACGTCAGCAATAAGGTGGAAACCAGAGCGAGCAATCAGTGTAGATCACATGGAGTTGTAGCAAAGCCGGATTTAAGTGATCAGATTCTTGAAGAGTGTCCCAAAGAAGGAAAGAGAAGTCAGGATCGGAAGGATGTAGAAGCCGGAGCAAAGTGGGGAAGCCTGAAGTGAGAATCAGAGCAAAGAAGCTAACCGTGAAGGAGTTCAAAGATCGAGACCGATGGAGACAGTTAAGAGTGAAGCGGAGCAGGGTACACAGGACTGAGAACCATAGCGGAATAGTTGTGAAGATCAGTTGGGTAGAATGGAATGAAACAGAGGGATCGCAGTAACATCGGGTGTCAGTGGTATGCAGCAGTGTTCGAGTAAGGAAGCGTTGGAGTGAGTAACGAATCAACTTGCAGGGTTTGGAAACGATTCGAAGTCTGTTAGTGACGGAGAATTTGGGGACCGGATTCGTGTAAGTGGGGAAGAATGTAGTAACCAGTATCTAAAAATATGGTCAACGGGTAGCAGAAAGTCAACAAGGGCAAAATTGTAATTCTGCCAAAATTCGAGACGGAAGCTATGACGGGCTAAATATTCATGTTTGACAACATAAAGAACATTTAGAAGACCAAGGTTAGAAGAAACGGAGCGAAAACACATTTTACGGCTTGTCGGGAATGGAAACCGACAAACCCGAAGAAACTTCAAAAATTCATAGCCGGAGCTACGTAAGCCCAAACGGAGCGATTCGACTTTCTAAATTCATCTATTTTCATGGAGAATCTGATTTTGGGGATTTGGAGATTTATGGGAACATCCGGAGGGTTTTCAAATATTAAACGCCAAAAGAAAGAACCAAAGCTACGAGTTAAGATGGTTTAAGACTTGGTTAAGGGCGGTTTAGTAAGGGTTTTTGGCAACAAAAACACTCAGAATAGACAAGTGTCATCACCCCAGTGGCGCCACCTCTCCTTTGGTTAGTGCAATGCATGAGGAAATTCAACAAATCTCTTTTGCATGCAAGAAACCATCAAATCACTTCATTGCATGCACCAAACACTCTCAACATCCTCTCTCCAGCTCTCTCTCGATTCTTCTCTCTCTCACTCAACCCACATGCAAGCCTAGAACCCATAAAATCATCCATCTTCATGCATCTTCAAGAGTTGTTCTTCAAGTGTTCTTGAAGTTCTTGATACCTTCAAGCACAAGAAACACCATATCTCTCTACTCCTTAACCCAAATCATCTTCTGTAAAATCCAGTAGAATTCTCTTGACCTCAGCTACAACCGCCACCTCCTCCTTGCCGTCTCCATTGCCGGAGCTTGCCGGAAATCGTCCGGAGAGCAGCCACGGATTAGGGTTTGGTGGATCTCTCTCTTCCTTCATCAGATCCGAGTGTTTTGAAGCCACAAATGGGTAGATCTCTTCCTCCTGAGCAGTTTGGTGTATAGCTTGCCATCAGAACCGCCGGAAAAATTTATCTCCGCCGTGGTCAACGCAGCTCTGCCGCGGTCAACCCCGGAGCCGGTCACCGGAGAAGCCTTGCCGCCGTCAGATTGAAGCCGGTTCTTCAAGGGTTGGATTGGATGATTTGGTTCCAGAATTTGAGTTGGTTAAGGGTTGGTTAAAACGCGGTCAAAGTTGAGTTAAACCGGTTTAGCTTAACCGGTTTGATTGGAAGTGGTTTGATCGGTTTAGTTGGTTCAGTGGTTCAACCGGTTCAGTTGGGAAGTCAACCGGTTCAAGTAAAGGTCAACGGTCAACTGGAGTCAAAGTCAACCGGCCAGTCAACGCCGTGGTCAACACGTTGACTCCGGCCAGTGACGACTTGCGATTCGTGTCAGGGTGTTCGGGAATCCTTGAGGTTCGTGTTCGTGCATTCGGGAGGTTCGGGTTTCAGTTCGGAGGTCTCGGGATTCATACCGCGTCAGACCGTCATTCCGCACTTATATCACTGTGAGTCGGCTCAGAACTCTTAGATAGTGCATGTAGACCGGGAACTGAAAAACCATAGACTTAGGACTTGCATACCCGCTGTTTAATGTGATTAGTTGATTGATAATTGAACGGAACAATTAATGATAAACCGGCTAAGAACGAATATGCATGTTAGGGATTTAGGAATTAAAAGATTAATCAATTGTGTGCCGTTAGGTTGTTAGTGTTAATCAATTGCGTGCCGTTAGGTTGTTAGAACTATTGTTTGATGCATTCATATAGACGTTGCATAGTTAGGACCGTATATGCATATATATGTATTAAAGAACGAGTATGAATGAATCTATAGACGGGAATTAAGACGACAATAAAATACGAATTAAACCTAAACAAACATATAGAATATGTAACGGGAACAGGACTTAGGCTTATTAGCGGGAAAAGGGTAATGAATCAAGTAAATTAATAATGAGACGTCGGGAGTTAGTAAGTTTACTACCTCTAAACCGACAGATCGAGGAGTTTTTAAAAGATACCTAGAATGAGTTAAGTAAGAGAAGTGGTGTGATTTATAAGCCGTCTACGGGTTAGGAATCAACTAACCCAAGGTAGCGGATAAGAACGGATTAAAAGACTTGGAAACCCTAATAGGCCTGCTTGCGTGGTGATTGTTGTGATTGCGTGATTGTTGTGATTGTTTCTGTGAGTTTTGTGTGCAGGCTTATTAGACTGCTTCAGTGTTGGGCCGAGAAGTCCTTGTGGACACTTACTCCGGTCACGGGACCGGGTAAGTTTGGTAGTGCTAACTAGGTGCCTTACCTGGTCAGAGTGGTGGCGTGGTAGTGTAGCGGCTTGCGGAATGGTTTAGGATTTCGTTATTATTGATTGCGTGATATGTGCTAGAGTCCCAGCGAGTCTGCGTGTTTACATTTTTGCACTAGGACTCTAGGGTGCGTTAGATTCCGCAAGCCTAGGTTTTGATTACGTTCCGGAACTTCCGACCCGAATGGATCCTCGGGTAGTTGCCTAATCGGATCATGGTGATTCCGGTTATGGCGTTAACCTACTGGGTGACGCCGGTAGGTGTGCGATTCGGAGAATACGGGGTCATTTCCTAGGGCCGGATCGCATGGAAACTATGGTTACCAGGGGTAACAGGAGTCACTGCGTATCGATGGACGGAGAACGGTGTCCTAGTCGTTGGACCTTGTGTTCACGTTTAGGAGTCGTGGGTTAGTTACCATGTAGGTGACGATGCAAACACGTGGAAGCTACCGAGTTCGTCAGCGTTGTTTTTTTATTTCCTTTATTGCGCATAGATAGATAGAGTCTAATCGAGGACATGTGCCGCAGTGCCTTCAATTTCCTTAATTCTCTTATTTTTGGCAAGTGCTTGTGTGTTGTGGGTTTTATCACGATGTGGTAGTGCATGATCGACCATTTATTCGGTTGATTGTTATTTTTGGGGTTTTGGGGCAGGAATCTGTAGACTCCAGATAGATTAGAAGCCATTAGTGGGGAGCCGATTCACTGGGTGATCTTAGATCGCTCATTAGACTCTTTTGTGTTTTTCAGGTCTAGCAACGATGGACGCGGGAGGTCCTCGGTGTAGTCTCGGGATTGCTTGTGGCGGGGTTTGATTCGGGGTTTTGATTGTTTTATTTTGGTTCGGCTTTGGCGCCATTTCGTGTTTTTGATTGATTGTGTGTTTGTAGTGATGAATGTTTGTAAAACCCATTAAACGTTGTGCTTAACATTTGATTACTCTAAAATGAATTTGTTTCCCTGATATTGGGTTTCGTCCGAACCGACACAACTCATTGAAGTAGTACAAGTTGTACAACTTGATACTATGGAAATGAGGATAGCGGAGTCAAAGATGGGTTAGTGTGAACCTTTGTCTCAAACCGATCTGTCTCTAGCTTCGTCCTGTGGGGAACCTTTCCTGTTTGACTTGCTCGGGTTCGTTCGGTCATATTCTTGTTTGATTGTTGACTGATAGGTCAAGAATTAATCCCTATACTAAACTGCAAGTGAACAGCAATGTCAAAGTAGTATATAGGGTTATCGAATCCACAGGGACACTTGGTCTCAAGAGAATCAAACTGTAGGGAATGAATACTAGAAATAAGCAATGTGATTGTATTGAAAGTAGTGCGAGAAAGTAAATCAGTAGCAGAGATTATTGGTTGTGAAAGCAAGTAATTAAAAGCGTCAAACCTAGGGTATTCTCAGGAAATCAGACTAGCAGACAGTTCATTCAGCAAGGATCTAATTAAGCACAGTTCTAGAACTCAAAACACAGATATAGAATTAACCAAATTCCTTTGCGATAATTCTCTAAGTCTAAGTGCAGCAAACCAAACTTCCGTTTGCGAGAACTAACAGATTAAACTAGCAATAAGTCCAAGTTTGATATGTTCACAATTATCCTAAACCAAACTTCCGTTTGCGCAAAGTTTAATTGCCCAATTTAATTAGTTCAGATTCCTAAACCCCACTTCCGTGACGTATTTAGCAACCTAAGATCTAGATTCTAATTGATCAGGTTAGAACTAGCTTTAAGCACAATTAAATTGAAGAACAGATATAGTTTGAATCTTTAACTGAAATTGAACAAGTCTAGCAAGTCATGAAATCCTATGTGAGAAACCCTAAGCCTAACTAGGAATCTACTCAGACATAGATAATGAAATCATGATCATATGATAAGTAAATTGCATAAAAGAATAAGAGTAAAAGGGGTTCGAAATCTTCTCCAAATACAGATGATGAATCAGGTTCAGATCAGCCCCAAAAGCTCTAAAAATCCCCTGCTCTTAATTATGAAAGCCAACTATAAAGCGTATGTCAAAACTTCTAATAAAAACTCTAAAAACTCTATTATATAGGCATAATCTCGGATGGGGCTTCTGTGTAAATACTGGAACTATCTTGGGCTTCTTTGTAAATCTTCAATACTTGTCAAACCGACGTGTACGGCCCATCTCGCGACTGCATCGATCGATGCTTTGAGTGCAACGATCGACGCATGATCAATTATACGAACAGTGAGTTAAGCTCTCGGCCAAAACGTCCCAAAAGTCCCAAAATGCTCCAAATATCTCCAATTAGCTCCAATCCTGATTTAACCTGTAAAAGACTCTAAACAAAGATAAAAGACACTAAAACACATCTATATCATGGTCTAAAATGGGTAAAAACCATGATATATCAACTCCCCCACACTTAGCTTTTGCTTGCCCTCAAGCAAAACATAGAACTAAAACATGGTGAAGAGGTTTGAAAACTCTTCAGAAACTCATTTCATCTTAGAAGCTACAATACTCAGATTCCCCTTAGTAAACCACTGAAAGAATCAATCACAGGATATCAAGACCAACATGTACTTCCCCCACACTTAGCAACTGTCCTAGGTAAACTCCACAATCACATTCAAGCATTCAAATTCTCCCTACTGACTTCTGCAAGTATTTAAGTGCGGTCTTACCTAAGGAGTATCGATCTAAAGGCACATGGATTCTTACCTAATCAGCTCTAGACCACCATACTATCTTTCTCTAGTCCCTTTCTTCTCTTTCCCTTCTTTAACAACTGATTTTTCCCACATTGGGTATCATTTTATTTTTTTTATCAGTGTTCTTCCCGTTATGGGGTGTACTTTGGACACATTCCATGGATCACATGAGAGAAAATAGTGTTTGCTACCATTCCCATGACCACTTCGGAGTTACTAACTCATCCTCAGTTTATTATCTTTTTTTTTTTTACTTTATAGAAGGGGAGAAGGGGACTAAATAGGACAGGTTTACAGGCTGTGTCAGAACTAACAGGGAATCCGACATAAAGTATACCAAGCCCTTAGGTGAGAAAATCTAAGTCAGTATTAGGGGTGAAGTCAGTAAAGGATCCTCTGGTACCTGAAGTGATATGGGTGTTCCCAGTAGGTTGATCTGTGATGGGGTTTTCTAATAGTCAGAGATAGATCCTGCAACTTCATCCCAATGGTTACTTAAGTTCCTGCAAGTTTTGTAAATCTCCTCAGAAAATCATAGTTTCTTACTTAAACGATTTTGACTCAATAAAACAAAAAATTTTGAAAAACGGACTGACTCTTAAGAAAACAGAAAGATAAACGTCAGTAGCACCTCCCCCACACTTAAGACACACTGTCCCCAGTAGTGTCCAGCGAAGGATCGGTAAAAAGAAAAAAAAAAAAAAAAAATTGAAAAGGTGAGTTTATGTCTGTCGGGTTACCTCTGTCGCACAGCATCGATCGGTGCATTAGATGCATCGACCGTTACTTGGCGACTTTCGTGTATGGTCGATCGTTGCTCAGGACCGCAACGATCGCTGCAATGCGATTCCTTTCGTATTGTGACGATCGATGCAGAAATGCATCGATCGCTGCACTGCGATTTAATCCGAGACCTGCAAACATGACTGCACCAGAAACAAAAACAAACGTAAAATCCTAACAAAAACACCAAAAATTAAAAAGAAAAACACTAATACCTAATGGTGGGTTGCCTCCCACCCAGCGCTTGTTTAAGGTCAATAGCTTGACCGGACGCGCAAGGTCTTTCAGGCTCCGGAAGATCCTGACAGAGACTTTTTCTGTCTCTGTTCAAGTCTCCTCATCCATGGCGGAGAATAGGCTGTTGCAGAATGCTTCAGTCCAAGAAAAGATGGAGTAAAATGCGCTCCAGGATCTATTATCACAGTCTCATTCAGCTGCTCATCATCTGCTTCCAAGATCTTGAAAGTCTGTCCATCTATCAGTGGCTTCCGCAGCTTCTCCATCTCATATCGCAGTGTCTCATCTCCTAGGTGGAGGTCTATTAGACCCTGTCTAACATCAATCACAGCTCCTGCTGTAGCCAAGAATGGTCTCCCAAGCAATAAAGCTTCATCCGGATCGCAGGCATATTTCAGCACAAGGAAGTCCGTTGGAACTAAGTAGTTTCCAACTCTTACCGGAATATCAATAAGGAGCCCTTCAGGAACTCGCATGGACTGATCAGCTAGGATAAGACGTGTCCTAGTAGGAGCAAAATCCAACATACCCAGCTTCTCTGCCACAGAGTAAGGCATTATGCTCCCAGCAGCTCCTAAGTCACACAGAGAACGCCTAAAACTATCTTCAAAGATAGAACAATCAAGTACAAAGACTCCAGGATCAGGCAGTTTCTTTGGGACCTTAGTTAACAGAACATCACTAATATGCTGAGGAACTACTATCACCCATTCTCTCAGCTCTTCATCTAATGGCAACATCTTGTTCAAATATTTCTGAACACATGGATGATAAGGTGGATCATCAGATGATGGAATTTCTTCCAAGTCTTCACCACTCTTTTCTAGCCTTTTCAGCTCTTCAATCTCTTGTTTAATCACTTCAGACACCTTGGGACAGTGCCAAATAGCTCGTGCATAAACATCCTCTGGAGTGATTTCAGATGTATCAGGGAATAGGCGGGCTAGTTCTGCATCAATCTCATTTTCATCCCACGGATTCTCTGCTTGTTCACGACCTGCATCGATCGATGCCAGATGTGTATCGATCGTTGCATCGCGATCATCACAGCTTCCACCCGAGAGTTTTTCACAGAAATCCGAAAATTCTTCCTCAGTCACCAACTCAGCTGTACTTAGCTCAAATTTCTCCTCTAGATAAGATCCATCATTAATCAGTACAGACCAGGCCTTAATATGAGTGTCTGCAACTCCTTTTCCTTTCAGTGAGCTTGACATCTGATTCACCTGAGTGTCCAACTGCTTCATGTGAGTGCTCAATGTCTCAAACTTCCCATTGAGGTCCTGATAGACAGCGTCCAGCTTCTTGTTGTTGTCTACAGAAAGCTTGGTTTGACTTTCCATCATTTGCTCCATCATAGCCTCCATTTTGCTCTCATGGGCTGTAGGTGCAGGAGGAGTCTGATAAGATGTAGATCCATAGGTTCTCTGAGTACCTTGTCCATAGGTCTTCTGAAAACCACCATTCTGTCCTCCATTTGAGAATCTGTTCCCCTGTTGATTACTAAATCTATTACCTTGGAAACTGGAACCTCCTATGAAATTCACATCTTCTTCCTGAGTGTCCTCCTCAGTCTGAATCACCTCTACATCTTGGGCAAAGTGGACAGCTTTTTTACTTGTCAGAAGATTGTAAACTGTGTCCAATCTGGATCTTATGTTAGCTATATCAGAATTCTCTACGGTTCCACCAGATTTCTTCCTCCTTTCATCCATTGTTTTGCAACTATTGCTGCCAATCAGGTTCTCTATCAACCGTTTAGCTTGTGTAGGAGTTCTGGTGCTGAAATTGGCATCACTGGAATTATCCAGAGCAGTCTGATAAGGAAGATCTATTCCTCTGAAGAAAATACCAATCAACTGTACTTCTGTGAATCCATGGTGTGGACAATCACGCTGATACTGCTTAAATCTCATCCATGCAGTTGTCAAAGGCTCCACAGCTCCTTGGGAAAAAGTGAGTATGTCCTGTCTGGACTGATCTGAGCGCGCAGCGTCGTAGAAGTGGCGCAGGAACTCACTCTTTAAGGCTGCCCAAGTAGTATACTGACCAGGTGCCAGTTGTCTCAGCCATGCACTAGCGTCTCCAGCAAGACTGTGCGGAAATAGCTTAAGGAACAGATAGTCCGGGCATACTCCTTCATACTTCATGCCAGTGACTATGTCCTCAAACTTGTCAATGTGATCCATAGGCTGCTCTGATTGAAGACCATGAAAAGCAATCTGCCTCATCAGTTGGTAGTAGATAGTTTTTACCTCAAAATCATTCCTTTCAAAAGCAGGAAGCACTAGATCTGCTCGGTTTGCATGAAACTCATCAGGTCTATTGTAATCAGCTAGTGTCCTCTCATGAACTACCATCTCTCTACCTTGAGCTCGATCTTGCGGTTGTTGCTCAGGTTCAGGGGGTCAGGGATGACATTCCCTTCAGCATCAACCCGATGCCCAGCAGCATTGTACGGGTTGTTATCTTGGTCCCTCAGGGTACCTTCAGCATCTGGTATCAAGATCAGACGTTCTCGAACCATTCTCTCTCTCTTTTCTCTTCTGATAGTCCTCTCTAGACGTCCAAGTTCTTCTAGGTTGAGATTAACTAAGCTCGAGTTCGGATTACTTCGAGTGTTCTGCGTTGGCATAAACTGTCTGTAATCGTCCAGCAACGATCGATGCTATCAGTGCAACGATCGATTCAATCTCAAATCGCTCAGTGACGATCGATGCAAAGGGTGCAACGATCGACGCAAGGCGAAATTCGTACCTGCGACAGAGAGAAACAGAGAAAAGTCAGCAAAAAAAAAAAAAAAAAAAAAAAAAAAAAAAAAAAAAAAACGAAAAACAAAAACGAAAAACGAAAAATTTCTAGTAAAACCCTAAGTTCGGTCCTATCGAAGACTCTAAGAGTCCCCGGCAACGGCGCCAAAAACTTGATAGGTCAAGAATTAATCCCTATACTAAACTGCAAGTGAACAGCAATGTCAAAGTAGTATATAGGTTTATCGAATCCACAGGGACACTTGGTCTCAAGAGAATCAAACTGTAGGGAATGAATACTAGAAATAAGCAATGTGATTGTATTGAAAGTAGTGCGAGAAAGTAAATCAGTAGCAGAGATTATTGGTTGTGAAAGCAAGTAATTAAAAGCGTCAAACCTAGGGTATTCTCAGGAAATCAGACTAGCAGACAGTTCATTCAGCAAGGATCTAATTAAGCACAGTTCTAGAACTCAAAACACAGATATAGAATTAACCAAATTCCTTTGCGATAATTCTCTAAGTCTAAGTGCAGCAAACAAAACTTCCGTTTGCGAGAACTAACAGATTAAACTAGCAATAAGTCCAAGTTTGATATGTTCACAATTATCCTAAACCAAACTTCCGTTTGCGCAAAGTTTAATTGCCCAATTTAATTAGTTCAGATTCCTAAACCCCACTTCCGTGACGTATTTAGCAACCTAAGATCTAGATTCTAATTGATCAGGTTAGAACTAGCTTTAAGCACAATTAAATTGAAGAACAGATATAGTTTGAATCCTTAACTGAAATTGAACAAGTCTAGCAAGTCATGAAATCCTATGTGAGAAACCCTAAGCCTAACTAGGAATCTACTCAGACATAGATAATGAAATCATGATCATATGATAAGTAAATTGCATAAAAGAATAAGAGTAAAAGGGGTTCGAAATCTTCTCCAAATACAGATGATGAATCAGGTTCAGATCAGCCCCAAAAGCTCTAAAAATCCTCTGCTCTTAATTATGAAAGCCAACTATAAAGCGTATGTCAAAACTTCTAATAAAAACTCTAAAAACTCTATTATATAGGCATAATCTCGGATGGGGCTTCTGTGTAAATACTGGAACTATCTTGGGCTTCTTTGTAAATCTTCAATACTTGTCAAACCGACGTGTACGGCCCATCTCGCGACTGCATCGATCGATGCTTTGAGTGCAACGATCGACGCATGATCAATTATACGAACAGTGAGTTAAGCTCTCGGCCAAAACGTCCCAAAAGTCCCAAAATGCTCCAAATATCTCCAATTAGCTCCAATCCTGATTTAACCTGTAAAAGACTCTAAACAAAGATAAAAGACACTAAAACACATCTATATCATGGTCTAAAATGGGTAAAAACCATGATATATCATTGACTGGTCAGCTCGACGGTCTGCGGATAATGGGAAAGGGGCGTTACACAAGCTCCCTTTTCCAGTTAGATTCAAGAAGCAACTCTTGGAGAGGTACACAGCTTTATTCGAGAAGCAAATGAAGAATGTGGAGTTGACCATGCCCTTGATAGATGTCTTCTTGCTAATTCTACAATATAGCAAGTTTTTCAAAGATGCAATCAAGGAAAGAACGAAGGAGGTACAAGGTATGGTGGTGCTCTCTCATGAATGTAGCGCCATAATCCAAAGGAGAATTATGCCTAAGAAGTTGGAAGATCCGGGCAGTTTTACTCTACCTTGTGCCATTGGGCCTCTCCGGTTTAACAGTTGTCTATGTGATCTCAGAGAAAGTGTGAGTTTGATGCCCTTCTCAGTAGCTAAAAGGTTGGGTTTCTCTACCTACAAGACTTGTAGGATTTCTTTGGTACTTGCGGATCGATCAGTTAGATTCTCCATTGGTCTCCTAGAAGATCTACCAGTCAAGATTGGAGGGTTTGAAGTACCAACTGACTTCACTGTGCTTGAAATGGATGAAGAGCCTAAGAATCCTTTGTATTTGGTAGGCCTTTCCTTGCTACATCAGGAGCAATCATTGATGTGAGGAAGGGAAAGATAGATCTCCACCTTGGGAAGGATATTGTTCTGAATTTTGATATCAACAAGGTGATGAAGAAGCCTACTATCCAAGGACAAGTCTTCTACATTGAGACTATGGAGGAGCTAGCTGATGAGCTTCTATAGGAGCTAAACATGGATGATCCCTTGCAAGTGGCCTTGACTAAGGAATGTGGAGAGTATGGATATCTACAAGAGGAGAGCTGGACATACAAGAAGGCACTTGATTCGCATAAGCCTTTGCTAGGAGCTGTTGAGTACATTGAGTTGGGATCAGATCTTGTGGGTAATGATAGGTCTAGTTTTATCCCTATTCTACTGCAAGTGCACAGATATGCGAATGTAGTACTTAGAGTATCGAATCCACAAGGACTCACGGTCACACGACAGATTATATGTCGTCAAGTTAAGCTAAATCAATTCAAGAAAGCAGTAAACGAAAAGCAAGTAAACATGAAGGTGTTTTCAATAAGAGAAAGGCGTCAGACTTAGGAAGTTCTCGGGAGTTATGCAATGCTAGACACTTAACTAACCGGATTTAGATTAAAAACAGGTTCAAGAACTAGAAACACAATGCTAAACAATCCAACTCTCGCTGAGATTATTTCTATATCTAGCAACCTAGCGATCCAAATCTCTTTGTGATCCTAGAGTTCTAAACAAGCATTAAGAATAGGTTCTATCAGTTCACAATTCTCCTAAACCAAATCTCTTTGTATCTAGTCAAACTGCTCACACTAAGTTCGTTCAGATTATAACTCACACTCTCGTGCTATTGTCAATTATCTCATATCTAAACCCTAAGTGATCAGTCCAGAATTCAGTATTAAGCACAACTTAGGCGATGAACAAACAGATGATCAGTCATATTGAATCAGTTGTCAAACAAGCATAAAACCCTTATGAGAATTCCTAAATCTAACTAGGTTACTACTCAGACATATTATCAGTTAAACAACACATCATTGAATAGATAACCAAAGATTGAATAGATAAAAGTATAGGGGTTCGAAATCCTTCTCTCAAGGTTACAAGTAGCAAGAATCAGCCCCTAGCCAAAATCTCTCAATCTCCAAAGCAATAACAACTAAGAACAAGAACAAAAGATAGCATAAAGAGTCTGCTCTCAAAAACTAATTAAAAACCACTAAACACGTTTTGTGGCTAAATTAGAATTAGGGAAACTTCTGGGAAATTACGCAATTCTTCAAAACATGTCTTAAACTCGCGGTCGCTTTCAGTGTCGACCGACATCAAGGTTAGTGTCGGTCGACATCCAGTCGTGGCCGAGACACCAACTTCAGCTCGTTTCACAAATCACCAGAAACGTCCTATAATTCCATCTTTTGCTCCAAACGCAAGCCTACCTTTAGAAGACTCAATAGACTCTAAAAACCAGGTTAAAGACTCAATATATACAACTATATCATGGTTGAAAACCTATAAAAACCATGATATATCAGGTAACGAGCAAGAGGTTTTCACTGTGGATCATGGAGCTGATGGCGCTGAGGGAGCTGAGGTTTGCAAGGAGCAACTTGTAGTTGATGATTGGAGCGAGCTCAAGGCGCCTAAGATCGAATTAAAGCCCCTTCCGCGGGGGCTTCGGTATGAATTTCTTGTTCCTAACTCTACTTATCCAGTCATAGTCAATGATTTGCTGAATGAGGATGAATTGCATGCATTGACAACTGAGTTTAAAAAGTTTAGAAGAGCTATAGGATACTCTCTAGATGACATTAAAGGATTGTCTCCTAATTTGTGCACCCATAGGATTCATCTTGAAAACGAATCTATGACTTGAATTGAACATCAAAGGAGGTTGAATCCTAATCTTAAAGAAGTTGTCAAAAAGAAAATTCTTAAACTGTTAGATGCAGGGATAATCTACCCTATTTCGGACAGCACTTGGGTTTCTCCCGTGCATTGTGTTCCGTAGAAAGGGAGAATCACAGTTGTTAAAAACGATAACAACGAGTTGATTCCCACTAGAACCATAACATGGCATAGAATGTGTATAGACTATAGAAAACTCAATGCTGCATCTAGGAAATTCATTTCCCTTTGCCATTTATTGACCAAATGCTTGAAAGACTAGCCAACCACCCTTTTATTGCTTCCTTGATGGGTATAGTGGATTCTTCTAAATCCCAATGCACCCAAACGATCAGGAGAAGACGACTTTTACCTGTCCTTATGGTACCTTCGCTTATCGAAGGATGCCGTTTGGATTATGTAATGCTCCTGCAACTTTTAAGCGGTGCATGATGTCCATCTTCTCCGATCTTATCAAGGACATTGTGGAAGTATTTATGGATGACTTTTCAGTGTATGGCTCCTCTTTTGCTTCTTGTCTTTTGAACTTGTGCAGGGTACTAAAGAGGCGTGAGTAGACCAACTTGGTGCTTAACTGGGAAAAATGTCATTTCATGGTAAAGGAAGGGATTGTGCTTAGACACAAGATATCTGAAAGTGGTATTGAGGTAGACAAGGCAAAGATCGAGGTTATGATGAGTCTACATCCACCCAACTCGGTTAAGGGGATTCGAAGCTTCTTGGGGCATGCTGAGTTTTATAGGAGGTTCATCAAGGACTTCTCGAAGATAGCTAGACCTCTCACTCGTCTTCTATGCAAGGAGACTGACTTTGTGTTCGATGATGAGTGTCTTTCAGCTTTCACTCAGATTAAGGAAGCTTTGGTTAGTGCTCCCATTGTACAAGCACCAGATTAGGGATTGCCATTCGAAATCATGTGTGACGCAAGTGACTACACAGTTGGAGAAGTCCTTGGGCAAAGGAAAGACAAGAAGCTTCATGTTATATACTATGCTAGTAGGACATTGGATGATGCTTTGGTGAAGTATGCAACAAACGAGAAGGAGATTCTAGCTGTGGTGTTTGCATTTGAGAAGTTTAGATCATTCTCGGTGGGATATAAGGTTGTAGTCTACACAGACCATGCAGCTTTGTGATATCTCCTAGCCAAGAAGGATGATAAACCAAGACTTCTAAGGTGGATCTTGCTCTTGAAATAATTTGATCTCGAGATAAAGGATAAAAAAGGGATCGAGAATGGAGTACCTGATCACTTGTCTAGGTTGAGGGTTGAAGATAGTATTCCCCTAGATGACTCACTTCTGGAGGAACAACTAATGGCTGTCAAGACCATTAGGGAAGCTCATGATACAAGCAGAAAGTTAGAGGAGGTTAGTTCTCTTGAGGACAAAGAGCCATGGTATGCTGATCTAGTTAACTATTTGGCTGCTGGAAGAGAGTCACCAAGTCTAGATGGCTACCAGAAGAAGAAGTTATTCAAAGAGGTGAACAGATTTTATTGGGATGAACCATATTTATTCAAGAGGTGTTCAGATGGTGTCTACAGAAAATGTGTCCCAGAAGAGGAGATGCAAGGGATCTTGTATCACTGCAATGGTTCGGTTTATGGAGGACACTTTGCATCGTTCAAAACTGAAACAAAGGTGTTACATTCAGGTTTTTGGTGGCCCAACCTGTTTAAAGATGCTCACGTATATGTGTTAAGGTGTGATGCATGCCAAAGAAAGGGGAACATTGGGAGGAGGAATGAGATGCTACAAAACCCGATATTGGAAGTCGAAGTATTTGATGTATGGAGGATCGATTTCATGGGTCCTTTCCCATCCTCCTATGGAAATCAATACATTTTGGTGGCATAGACTATGTGTCAAAGTGGGTTGAAGCTGTGGAGAGTCCAACAAATGACTCTAAAGTAGTCTTCAAGTTGTTCAAGCTTGTGATCTTCCCATGGTTTGGGATTCCAAGGATAGTGATCAGCGATGGAGGCTCTCACTTCATCAACAAATTGTTTGAAGGCCTAATGAAGAAGTACGGGGTGAAGAATAAGTTTGCTACACCCTACCATCCTCAAACAAGCGGGCAAGTAGAGGTATCTAATAGGCAGATAAAGGCCATTCTTGAAAATTCTGTTGGAGCTTCGAGGAAAGATTGGTCAAAGAAGCTTGATGACGCATTGTGGGCTTATAGAACCACTTTCAAGACTCCTCTTGGCACCACTACGTTCACTATGCTATATGGGAAATCATGCCACTCACCTATTGAGGTGAAATACAAGGCTTTGTGGGCTGTCAAGTTACTTAACTTCGACATCAAAAATGCTACAGAAAAGAGGTTGATTCAGCTGAACGAGCTTGATGAGATAAGGCTAGAGGCATTTGATAGCTCAAAGATATACAAGGAGAGAAAGAAGCTTTTTCATGACAAGCTAATCTTAAAGAGCGAGTTCAGAGAGGGGGATCTTGTGTTTCTTTTTAATTCCCGGTTGAAACTCTTTCCCGGGCCGTTCAAAGTGAAAGAAGTAAGGCCCTATGGTGCTGTAGTTCTTTGAGGAAAGTCCAATGAAGAGTTCACGGTCAACGTACAACGGCTCAAACACTATTCAGCCTCTGAATTTATAGAAGAAGGAACCTCAATTCCTCTCTCTATCCTACCTTCAGCCTAAGAACCAGGTTTGCAAAGTCGAGCTTAACGACTCTAAACAAAAACGTACTTGGGAGACATTCCCATGTCTATCATTGTAAACACTTCCTTTCGTTTGTCACTTTTGATCCTTTTCTTTGAGTTTGTCAGGTTTTGGGTAAATAGGTGAAGCTATGGACTAATTGGTGTGAGCAAAAACCATGGAAAATTGGAGGAAACAAAGACATGAGTAAGTATTGGTTTAGGTATCGGCCTAATCCAGCCGATACATTTTAACGGAGCAAAGATGAAAATCACAGGAAGCATGTATCGGAAAGCATATCGGCATGACCAAGCCGATACATTTCACCGTGAAATTTGGTCGAAATCCCAAGGAGAAGTATCGGCTTGCATATCGGCCTGAACAAGCCGATACATTTCACCGCGAAACTCACCCGAAATAACAGAGACAGTGTATCGGCTTGCATATCGGTGACCAAACCGATACAGTTTTCCTGGCCAGGTAAGTCCTCTTCTCCTTGATTCCGAACCGAGTTTTTATCCAACCCAGATTTTAACCAAGATTTGGAATTAATGAACCGATTTAAATCGGGTTTTCTTGTTTTCTGCACCCTTACACGATTTCTTGCTCCTTTCTTCTCCAAGTCGCCATTTTTTTGTTTCTCTCAAGAACTTAAGTCTTCATCTCTCTCAATTCTTATCTCTCTCAATTCTCAACCAAATCTTGTGATTTCAAGTGCTAAACCTGCGATTTTCCAAGCTATTTCATAATCTCTAGCTGTTTCTCCCACTCTCTCACCGACAAGCAAGGTATAACTTTAAAATCCTTTCGAAATTTTTGGTTTCAAAAACTCAGAAATTTTGAATTCAAATTTATCACTTGTTTTTGGCTGGTATTGCTTGAAAACCTTCCCCTTGTGTGTTTAATGGATGCCCATAGCCAATTTCACCCTAGGATTGAATGAATTTGATTTTTGGTGAATTGGGGTTCTTGAGAAATTGGAATGTTGGAAATTTTGGGGGAATATTGGTTTGATGATTCATAAAGTTGCATTAGGTTGTTAATAGCTAGTATAAGTGAGACTACTTAATTTTCTTAAGTTTTGTTTCACAAAATTTTCAAAAACGCAATTTTAGGATTTTATGATCTCGTACTTGATTTGTGAACGAATGTGATTGAGTTGGTGATGAATTATGCGCTATGGAGGCTTGAATTGAGGTTGTGTACTGTGAGATCCGGGATTCACACTAAGAATTTGTATTCGTGGATTTGGACTTTTGGATATAGAAATGGTATAGTTTCCTATGAATCAAAGACTTTATTGAGATTGATCGTCGAGATAGAACAAACACAGTCGAGAAGAGAGTACAAAGTATAAAATCGAGCTATCTAATCGACGTGTTCTTAGCCTAGGTTGGAATATCTTTAATGGGTCGCCACTTCTCTTCTTAAATAGTCTCGACTCTGATCTCTTCGTCCTGATATTTCGGCCTCGTCATCGTAACGATCTCCGAGATTTATGCGGATCAGTTGAACTGGCGAAGACCGAGCAGCTCTATCTCAACGACATCCTCTGCCGAGCTCGAGCTCGATTGTCTCCGGCTTCGGCATCGTCTGGGCCTTCCCAGGGCGTTTGCTTCGCTTGGGCCCATCAAGGGAGTCGGCTTTCTTGTCTGTCTTTGATTCTGGAATGGGCTCGTAATTACGGGCCTTTGTCTTGTCTGTTAATGGGCCGGATTTCCTAGAGGGAAATCCAGTACCATCAATAGCCCCCAGCCCATTGAATTCGAGAAGTCGAGGTTAATGGGCGGTGGACATTCTTGGGAAGAGGCGCGTGCCTCGGATGCGACAAATCTAATGATTATTTTTGCACCATCCGTTGATCTTATTTCGATCCAATGGCGCGGAGCGAGCGCGTGAGATGGGCTGAACTGCTTATCAGCGCTTCCGCAGTCGTTGCGTGTATAGGTTTTGAGAGTCCTATCTTTCACCGTAGATCTGGTCGATCGTCAACGGCTCAGATTCGAAGATCGCGAAGCGTCTTCTCGGGCTTGTTTTTTTTTGGTGAAGTGACCTAATTACTGTCTGGCGAGAGGGAAGCGAGGAGTCCGAGTCATCTCGATTCTCTCAGTAATTAATGCGAGTAAGGAGTCGTACGGACGATACTGCGCACAATCTTTGATATAAATAATCATTCGCATTGTTTGAAGGAATCCTTTGCTTCCTTACTTTTAATCTGTCTCTTCTTTGTTCGAACTTTTTCTCCATACTTCCTCTGTCGTCAGAGAAAAAGTTTCTTTTCAAGAACTTTCCGTTTTCTTTCATGGCTTTCAGGGATCCTGCGGGAGCGAGTACGAGTGCGGCGGCGGGATCATTCGGACCGCACCCGCCGTCTTTGTTAACCGTGGACCGTATCCAACAATTGAGGGTGCTTTGCCGGATTCCAACGGAAGTTGAAATCGTCATCTCTTCTTCGGCGGTATCCCCCAAAACGGTCGTAGAGGGCTACTGCTGCGCCTTCTACACGTATTTCGAAAAATGTGGGCTCTTCTTTCCCATTCCTCGCCTCGTCTTCTTGGTGTTGGCCCAACTCCAGATGGCTTTCTATCAGATGACGCCGAACTTCGTTCGGTACGTTATCGGACTCGGAGTCAGGGCTGCGGAGGAAGGGATTGAGTTCGGTCCCGAGGAGTTGATGCGGGTTTGCTCGGTGAAGCAAGATTCCCGCTTTCCGGGGTCGTATCGTCTTTCCCCCCGGTTTGGGAGGATCCTGGACGGTCTCCCGCCGAGGGAAGGATGGAGGGACCAATATTTTTTCTTTAGGATGATCCACCACTGGGTTGGGGAGTTCGACTGCTCGGTCGTTCCCTCGCGGTGGGCTTCCGATGTTGGTAGGACTTTTGTTCATCCTTTTTTCTGCTATTTTTACTATTATTTTTTTTGCGTCAGTTCGATTCCTGACTGGTTTTGTTCCGTACTGCAGAGTTCCCTAAATCGCTCGACCTTAACCCTGTCACGGAGGCCCTAATAACCCGTCTGAGGAGAGGTTCCGTTAACTGGGATAGTTTCACGGTCGAGCGTGTACAAGCTGCTCTGAGGGTTGATCCAAGAGGGGTTTCGCAGGGTCAATCCCGGGTCCTTCGGGAACAGCCCTTTCCTCCCGTACCTCCTCGGACCTCTCCGAGTCGAACTGTGCGACCTCCGCTTCGTATATTCGAGCGGACAAGAGAGGGTGAGTCTCCCGTTCGCGACGTTTTGCTCGTCATTATTTGGGAAAAGTCTAAAAACTCCTCTCCCCTCTTTTTTTATTCTACAGGTCATCCTTCTTCGGGTGTGGGTTCGGATGCTAGCACTCCATCTCATGAGAAGCTATCTCGTAGATCGAGAAGTCGCCGAAACGGAAAAGACCCCATAGATCTGGCAAAAAGGGTGGAGGACGGGAATCTGGGCAATGCGCTCTTTTTTGCCATGTGTGATTCTCCTCTCCCTTCCACGGTTATACCCCCGAGCTCCGGGGCCCGTGATGCGGCCGCGGAGACAGGGGGATCCTCTTTTCTCCGGTTGTTCGGAGGGCGGACTCGGTCCCGTCCAGGGAACCGCCTTTACGTGGCCCTCGTCCGAATGATCAGAGTGTGGGTGGAGACCCTTCCCCCGTACCGAAGCGTCGAAGGATCGATACGGAGGCGAGCTCGAGTAGTTCGAGCGAGAGTGTCGGGACGCCCGGGGGCGCGGCCCGTTTGTCAAGGCGTGTCGGACCCGCAGGGGCTCGGCTTCCAGTTGTCGGGGACACGGCTTTTGGCGATTTGTATGCCAAGATGGCTGAAGCTACTGGAAAGGTATCGACCGTAGTTCTTGTCTTTGTCTTTCTTTTGTAAGAAAGATTTTTGAGATTCGTGTGTTTATGTAGTTTCTGGAGACTGCGAACGGACTTATGGCCTAGTCCGAACGCGAGCTTCGTGAGAGAGCGCGAGTAGATGAGCTCGAGGCCGCTAGGAGGTCGGCTTGTATTTTGACCGCAGAGCTGCAGGATTCCTTTGCTCGAGAGGAAGAGCTTAAAAGGAAACTAGCTAGGTACGAGGGGATAGAGCCCGGCTATTGGCTCTCGAGAATCATGAGGAGGACCATTCTCAGAGGCTCCGGGCAGCCGAAAGTCGGGCGTTGACTGCCGAAGAAACGAGTCGAGTTGCCACAATGCGAGCTGCCCAAGATCGAACCGACCTGGAGAGAGTTCTCATGGGGAGGGACTTTGACATAAAGGTTGCGTCTCACGAGGCGAGGAAGAAGATGAGTGGGGAATACTTGGAGATCCTTAAAGGGATCAAGGAGAAGGGCGAGAAGCGGAAGCTTGAAACCAACGCTGAGATTCGCCTCCAAGAAACCCTGGCCAATATCGAACTCATCGCGGAGTTTGCTTCCGGCGAGCTTGACCTGACTCGGGAAGTTCTGAGGTTGGCTGACCAGAAGAGGGCGGTCATGGAAGAGATGTGGGTGTTCTCAGTAGGCTGATCTGTGTCTGGGTTTTCTAATAGTCATAGATAATCTGCAGCTTCATCCCAATGGTTACTTAAGTTCCTGCAAATGCTGCTAATCTCAAAAATCATTGTTTCCTACTTAAACAAATTTTGACTCCAGAAACAAATTTTAAAATTTAACTGACTCTAAGAAAACAAAAGAAAGTAATTAGTAGAACCTCCCCCACACTAAAGACACACTGTCCCCAGTAGTGTCAAGCAAGGGATTGGTTAAAAGAAAGAAAAGAAAAATTTGTTAATGGAATGGTTGGTTCTCTCGGGTGTTTACCTCTGTCGCAGTCAGGCATCGATCGTTGCACTAGGTGCACCGACCGTTGCTGTGCGATTTTTGTTGTAACGATCGACACAATGGTGTGTTGATCGACGCACTGCGATTTCATCCGAGACCTGCAAACAAAACTCACCAAAACCAGAAACAAGCGTAAAATCCTATGAAAATACTAAAATCAAAATGCAAAAACGAAAACAGTGGGTTGCCTCCCACTCAGCGCTCTTTTAACATCAATAGCTTGACGTTTCAGCCGATCTAGGTGGAGGGTGCATCATCCAGAGGCAGAATCTGACCTTCTGAAATTTCGGCCTTAGCCCAATAATGTTTCACCCTCTGTCCATTCACAGTGAATTCAATACCATCCTTACCAGTTAGAACGACTGCTCCATACGGACGCACTTCTTTGATTGTGAAAGGACCAGACCACCTTGATTTCAGATTTCCTGGAAACAAATGCAGACGAGAGTTATATAAAAGTACCTGATCATTAGGCTCAAATTGTCTGGAGACAATCTTCTTGTCATGATATGCCTTAGTCCTCTCCTTGTACAGCTTTGAGTTCTCATAAGCAAAATGTCTAATCTCATCTAACTCATTAAGCTGTATAAATCTCCTTTCCGCAGCAGACTTAAGATCATAATTCATCTGTTTCACAGCCCATGCTGCTTTGTGTTCAAGCTCCACTGGAAGATGACATGCTTTTCCATATAGCAGATGGAATGGAGTGGTCCCAAGTGGTGTTTTGAATGCTGTCCTGTAAGCCCATAATGCATCATCTAGCTTTGCTGCCCAATCCTTCCTTGTCTTTCCAACTATCTTCTCAAGGATCTCTTTGATCTGCCTATTAGAAACCTCAACTTGTCCACTGGTTTGAGGGTGATAAGGAGTAGCGACTCGGTTATGAACTCCATGCTTTTTCAGCAGCTTCTCGAAGACCTTATTGATAAAATGAGATCCTCCATCACTGATCACTATACGAGGCACTCCAAATCTGGGGAATATGATGGTCTTAAACAGCTTAATGACAACCGAAGAATCATTGGTTGGACTAGCTATTGCTTCAACCCATTTAGACACATAGTCCACAGCAACCAAGATGAATTTATTCCCATAGGATGAGGGAAAAGGACCCATGAAATCTATGCCCCAGCAATCGAAAACCTCAACTTCCAGAATGAAATTCTGAGGCATCTCATGCTTCTTGCTGATTTTCCCTCTCCTCTGACAAACATCACACTGAGAGACGAAAGAATGAGTGTCTCTGAACATTGTAGGCCACCAGAAACCTGCTTGCAGAACTTTAGACACAGTCTTGAATGTAGCAAAGTGTCCAGCATAATCTGATCCATGACAGTGGAAGAGGATGTCTGGAACTTCTGATTCAGCAATGCATCTCCTGTACAGGCCATCTGAGCAATGCTTGTAGAGATAAGGCTCATCCCAGTAGTACCTTCTAAGCTCTCTAAAGAATCTTTTCTTTTCATAACCCTTCAGATCATCTGGTTCAGTCTCAGCAGCAAGGTAGTTAGCTATATCAGCATACCATGGTCGATCAGAGGTTGCTACAGCAGAGATTTCGAAGTCATAATTCCCAATTCTGATCTTGACGGTCTCTCGGCTCGTATCAGGTATGCATCGATCGTTGCGCGTGCATGTGTCGATCGTTGCTTCCCCGATACTTGTATCGACCGTTGCCAGTGTGGCATCGATCGACACAGTGCGAATTTCCCGACAGTTCTGCAACTCTCCTCCCAAATCCATCTGAAAAACTGCACCAATCATGTTGACGTTTTCCTCGGGCAAATAATCATTTATGGGCACGTCTTCCTCAACTAGCATATAGGGGTCTCTGATTTTAGTGTTGGTAAGTTGAACTTGCCGGCCGTGTCGAGTGACTCGGTCATTTTGGCGCATGCTCCGCCACCGGTTGCTCCCTGCCCTGATCAACTTGGATCGAGTCTCCCGACTGCATCTATCGGCGATCAGGCGGAGGGTGGAGATGAGGCTTCTTCGCGCTCGCGGCAATTTTGATTGTTCTAATGCTGCCCTAAGGGGTTTTTTGATATGTCTTTTTTTAGAAAAAAACATTTGTTTGCCCGAGGGGGCTTTGTTTTGGTGTCGGGACTCGAGGACACCGTGTCCTCCTTTTAATGAATTTCTTTCTGAGCCTTACATGCCTTAGCATAGACTTTACTGTTTTAGTACCTTCATGACTCGGTCGTTCGTACTTGAGTTCGTTTTTTTTTGTAATGTGCAGTACGAGTGTAATATTTAACGGGAAAGATAAATCGGGGTAAACTTACAAAGGTTCGTTGTGCGCGGAGGTCTTTTCGTGTGGTCGGTTGCCTCGACATTTTCGTTTAACGGGAGAGGGTGGCCCTCTAGTTCTTCCGAGCCATATAAGGTCGGGAGAATTTTATATCTTTTGACTTTGGGAGAGGCCATTTCAGGTCGCTCGGAAGGGATATTTTCATATCGCCTTGATTTAGAAGAGATAATTTCATATCCTTCATTTCGGAAGAGATAATTTCATATCTTTCGTTTCGGGAATGTTATGACAAGGTATTTTGCGATGATTCTAACTTTTACGACATAAAGAAGCATTGGATTAGGGGACTTATTTTGATTTCACAAAGATAAGTCGGTGTAACTTCGTCAGAAGCTGTTGAGCTCGGCGTGAGCTTTGTTTTTGGGGGGGCGGCTGCGCTCGAAGTCGAGCTGCCTACGTACCCTTTTTAAGGGGATCAAGCCATTTCGTAGTTCGATTATGTTGATGTACTCATAGTGGAAATACTTTTTGAGGTTGATGATGTTCCAAGGTCGTAGTTCGGGCTTCTGGGTTTCTACCGACTTGAGTCGGTAGACCCCGTCCTTTACGACGTCGGTGACCTGGTAAGGACCTTCCCACTTCGCTCCTAATTTTCCAGCGTGTTCTTCCTTTTTATGGTCGAACACTTTCCGCATGACGAGCTCTCCTACTTGAAACCTTCGAGTTTTGATTCGGGAATCATAGTGGCGAGCTGCGGCTTGTTGGTAATTCTGGAGTCGAGCTAATGCGAGGTTCTTTCTTTCGTCGACGAGGTCGAGCTCGTCAGTTATCATCTTGTTATTGAGTTCCTCTTGTCGTGGGCATTCTTCCTTGCGAATGCTTGACACGAGAATTTCAGCTGGTACTACCGCCTCGATCCCGTAAGCCAGCGAGAAAGGAGTCTCGCCAGTGGATTTACGGGGGGTAGTCCGGTAGGCCCAGAGTACGGCTGGGAGTTTGTCACTCCAGGTTGTTTTGCACTCGTTGAGCCTTTTCTTGAGACCGTTCATAATCGCTTTGTTAGCTGCTTCTGCTAGCCCGTTCCCTTGAGGGTAACGTGGCGTTGAGTAAGTCAGCTTTATGTTCCAAGTTCTGCAGAACTCTTTGAACGTGTTTGATATGAACTGAGATCCGTTATCGGTGACGATCTCGTGGGGTAGTCCATGTCGGCAAACGATGTTTTCGCCAGACGAACTCCTTAACGTGAACGTCCTTTATTTTCTGATATGACTCTGCTTCAATCCACTTGGTGAAGTAGTCCGTCATCACCAGCAGGTGTGTGGCTTTCTTTTTGCCAGATGCGACCAGCGGTCCCACGATGTCCATTCCCCATCGCATGAATGGGTATGGTGATGAGATAGAGGAGAGTTTCTCCGACGCTTGGTGGATAATTGGGGCATGCTTTTAGCATTTGTCGCACTTGTTGGAGAAAGATTCGCATTCGGTGGCCATTGTTGGCCAATAGTAGCCTTGCCATTTGATTCGAACGGCCAATGCTCGTCCTCCGGAATGGCTTCCGCAGGATCCGTCATGTGTTTGTGTAATCACGGCTAGGGCTTGATTTTTGTCAAGGCATTTAAGGTAAGGTCCGGAGAGGCTCCTTTTAAAGAGCTCTCCTTGTGTGACACAGTACCTTGCACTCTGTGTTTTAAGTTTCCGCGCCTCCCATTTGCCGTTGGGAACTTCATCGTTTGTGATGTATCGAATGATCGGAGTTCTCCAATCTTCGTCGTTGTTAGGCTCAGGTCCCTGACTAGTGGATGCGGTTTGAATTGGTCCGTCGGGGACATTCGCGACGTATACGGTGTTTCTAGGATCGAGATCATCATCAATCTCGATGAAGTCGCTACTAATGTCTCCGGGACACACTTTGTGTTTGACATCGTCCTTCATAGCGGGCCCGTCCTCTTTCAAGGACAGAGCTTTGAGAGCTATGTCGATGCTTGGTTTTTCTATCCCTTCGACTGGTATGATCCTTTTGAGGTTGGGATCTGATGTCGATGCTAATGCGGCTAGCGCATCGGCTGCGGTGTTTTCACCTCGTGGGATTCGTGTTAGATCGAAGAATTCGATCTGTTCGGCCAATGTATGGACTACCCGTAGGTATGCTTCCATTCGTTCGTCTTTGGCCTCGTAGTCGCCATGATATTGGCTCGTGACTAGTTGGGAATCGCTGAAGGCGTTTACTTCCCGGGCTCCTATGGCTATCGCGAGTCTGAGCCCGGCTATTAACGCTTCATATTCAGCCTCGTTATTCGATGCGGCGAAGCCCAATCTAAACGATTGTTCTAGTACTTCACTCGTTGGGGAGACTAATTTCACTCCGACTCCGGACCCTTGTCTTGAGGAAGCTCCATCGACGTAGAGTTTCCATCTTTGGGCCGAATTCGGGTCGAGTTCTATAGTCAGAGGGAGCTCGATTATGAAATCTGCCAGTACTTGTGCTTTTAGGCATGTTCGAGCTTTGTATTCAATGTCGTACTCGCTAAGTTCGATAGCCCATTTGACCAATCGACCTGATTGGCTTGGACTGTGAAGGATGGTTCTCAGTGGCTGAGAGGTCATCACTATGATCGAGTGCGAATGAAAATATGGTCGGAGTTTCCGAGCCGATGTTACTAGCGCTAAGGCGAGTTTTTCCATGGCGGGGTATCTGGTTTCAGCATCGATCAAGGTCTTACTGATGTAATACACCGGCCGCTGTTCGTTTTGTTCCTCGCGAACCAGGACTCCACTTACTGCTGCCGTCGAGACAGCTAGGTAGAGGTAAAGGGGTTCTCCTTCTACTGGTTTCGCCAGTATGGGTGGTTCGCTTAAGTAAGCTTTGAGCTGAGTGAATGCCTCTTCGCACTTTTTGTCCCAAAGGAACTTTTTGTTTGCTTTGAGAAAGTGATAGAAGGGTAGACATTTATCAGTCGACCTTGAGATGAAGCGATTCAGAGCAGCTATTTTGCCGGTTAGGCGCTGGACTTCTCGCCTTGTTCTGGGAGATTTCATCTCTATGAACGTTGCGATCTGTTTGTGGTTCGCTTCGATCCCTCTTTCGGTCACCAAGTAACCGAGGAACTCCCCTGGAAGATTTTACCAGCATATCATCGATGTAGACTTCCATGGTTTTGCCTAGGAGTCCTGAAAACATCTTGTTGACGAGGCACTGGTAAGTTGCTCCCGCGTTTTTTAGTCTGAAGGGCATGACTTTGTAGCAGTACGTGCCTCGATCAGTTATGAACGAAGTCTTTTATTGGTCTTCAGGGTTCATCAATATTTGATTGTACCCTGAGAACGCGTCCATAAAGGATAGCAGCTGATGTCCAGCGGTGGCCTCGACCAGTCGGTCGATGTGCGGGAGTGGGAAGCTGTCCTTTGGACATGCTTTGTTGAGATCCGTGAAGTCTACACAGACCCTCCACTTTCCGTTCTTTTTCTTAACCACCACGGGGTTCGCGAGCCAGTCGGGGTACTTGACCTCTCTGATCGATCCGATTTTTAATAATCGATCGACCTCGTCATTGACGGCTTTGGCCCGCTCAGGACCTAGTTTTCGACGCTTTTGTCTTACCGGTTTGTAGGTTGGGTCGACATTCAGCTCGTGGCTGGTTACGTCGATATTGATCCCTTTCATGTCTGCTGAAGACCAGGTGAAGGAGTCGACGTTCTTTTTGAGAAAAGAGACCAACGAGTCTTTCGGGATGAGCCTCGTCTATGCAGACCTGAGTCGTGAGGTCCTTTGGGGGTCCTATTTGACTGGGGTCGTTCGACCTTTTGGTCTGCATGGTGGCGAGCTCCTCCTCTTTCTGTAATTGCTACGCAGGGGATTTCTCGATCTGCTTATATCCGTTCATGTAGCAATGACGGGAAATCTTTTGACTTCCGTAAATGGTTTTGATCCCTTTGGGAGTCGGGAACTTTACGCATTGGTGGTAGGTCGATGGTACCGCTTTCATGTCGTATATCCATGGTCGACCTAGGATTGCGTTATAGGGAGCTGGCCGATCTATTATGACGAACTCCGTCATTCTCCGAACTCCTCCAGCAATTACTGGGGCGAAGACAGAGCCCATCGAGTATGTCGTTTCGCCAGCGAAACCTACTAGTGGTGTCTTTTCTTCCACAATCTCGGAGTCGTTGAAGTCCATCTTTTTGAATGCGTCGTAAAAGAGGACATCTACCGAACTTCCTGTGTCAATCATTATCCTTGAGAGTTCGACATCTCCCACTACTAGACAAAAGAGGAGGGCGTCGTCGTGTGGTTTGTTGAGATTACTTGTCTCGCTCTCGTAGAAAATGATTTCGTGGTTTGGACCCAACATTGGGGTTTTCCCCCCTCTGTCGGTCTCGACTCTTCTTTGAAGAGCTTTGATCGAATTGACCGAGTCGCGGCAAAGCTTGGAGCCACCGAAGATGAAGTCGATTCGTTTAGGGGGTATAGCCCGTACACCCCCCCCCCCCCCCGGCAGAGACGAGGGAGATTGATTCTTGAGCGTAAACTTTTGGCAGGAGCCGGAGGCGGGGATAGCGCCGAACCTCCCGGAGTACCGCTCAGGTTAAGCTCGCCGAGGATGAACTCGACTCGCTTCCGCGACCCATGAGGGAGTGTTTCGGGAGATTCCGGCTCTTTTGACCGTTCCCATTTGTTTTGAGAGTGCTTTTTGGAGTTCGACTCCTTGGTCTGTTTGTTTTCCTTTTTGTCGGACAGAGTTTCCTCCTCGACTTCGGAGTCTTTTTTTCTTTCGGACTCTTGTTTTTGAGCCTCTGCTTTAGCTCGAGTATAGCAATCCTCGGTCGAGTGTCCTCTTTTATTGTGGAAATCACAGAATTTTTCCTTGTCGAACTCGAATTTCTTCGAGCTCTTTGGGCTCTCGACCGCGTTGACGTTCCCTGATTTACGGGAATCCTTTTTCGAGTTCGAATTTTGCGAGCCCAACGGGTTCCTTTCTTTCCGGTGTTTTTCCCTGAGGGCCGTGGTTTCGTCCTCGAGGCGAGCAAAGGCCGATGCGCGATGGAGGGCGTCATCGAGCGTTTGAGGTTCGCGGACTGTTATTTCCTCGCGGAATCTGGTTGAGAACCATAGTCCCCGTCTTAACACTTCTATAGCTACCTCGTCTCGTGGGTTCGCGATTTTGGATTTTATTTCCTTAAATCGGTCGATGTACGAGCGAAGTGTTTCGTCGGGTTTTTGAGAGACGCCAAATAGGGCTGCCTCGGTAGTCTTTTCCTCGATGAAAACGGAGTATTGCTTGAGGAAAGCCGTCATGAACTGGGTGAAGTTGTCAATGGACCTTTCTTCCAGTCCGGAAAACAATTCTAGGGCAGAGCCTGATAGGTTTTCTGCGAAGAGACTGCAGAAGGCTGGCTCCCTCTCCTCATCGGTAAGGTACACCCTTGCCATCGCTAGTCAGAATGCCCTGATGTGGGCTTTCGGGTCTGATTTCCCAGAGAATTCTGGAAACTTAGTTTTCTTGATCTCTCGGATCCTTGCAAACGCAATCCGATCTGTGAACGGCGTTTGTTGTGTTTCTTCGATCACTCGATCGTTGTCAGGAGCCGCGCTCGTCGCCATGTGAACTTTCGAGCTCAGACTGTTGAACTGGGCTTTAGCCTGCTCAATGTATTGTCTAAGCATATCGTGTTCATCGCCCTCTTTGGGTGCGAACTGGACTTGTGCCTGACCTGATGTTTGTTCCGGAAAAATGGGGTCGAGGAGATCGATCGTTGGGATCGACCTCGTTTGATTGACCTGGGGCGTTCGGAATTGAACTGAGTTTGATCCGTTAAGGAGTCCCGAGCTCGAGGCGAAGGCAGAACCTCCTAGTTGCCTCGGTCGGATGTTGGAGTCACTCGGGAAAGGTGGTGGCCCGGGTAATAGTCGGTTTCTTGATCCGGTTGGGTCTGTGACCATTGAACTCGAACCAAATGGGGTCGGTATCGCGATAGGGGTCATTGTAGGGCGGAAGCCGCTATTTGACGTATTACCAAAATTTCCCGACGTTCCCGGAGGAGTTACTACCTGGGAGAAGTCCAAGCGGGTACACGGTGGAGGACTTATGGGAGTTCGCGTTGGTCTGCCCCCTTGGCTTTGACCGACGAGCTCTTCAAGACGAGCGTTCAGGCGCCGCTCTTGTTCCTCAAGCTGCGCTGCCAGAGAACGGTTCGCGATCTCTTGGGCCCTTGCGCTTGCCTCGTTGTTTCTCGTTCGATCTACCAACAGGCTTAACATCGAACAGATCTCAGCAAGATCGCTTGTCCCTTGTCTCTGTGGAGCAGAAGGTAGTGGCGAATTGGGTCTGGTTACTCCAGATCCCCCTCCAGGGTTGCGTATTGAGTCATTTCTCATCCACACCCAGTTTCTGCTCGGATCATTAGTTCCTGACAAAACATTTGTCGGAGTCTGGCTCGTCGCGATTGTTTGAGCGACGGAGCCGGCTGGTGCCGAGGTCGTGGAGACTGAGGCAGAGCTCGTCAACACGCCGTCGGTCTGACCTATGTTTCTTACCCCGGTAGTGTTCTGAGGAACGTTGTCGACCGTTTGAGGGCGGTCAACTGGTGGTGTGGTGCTGGGAGAGCCAGTTTGGTTGGGATTCATCTCGATCTATCGGATCTAGGATCTGATTCTTAAGATAGGAAAGGCTATAGAATGTCCCCACAGTCGGCGCCAAATGTGAGATCCGGGATTCACACTAAGAATTTGTATTCGTGGATTTGGACTTTTGGATATAGAAATGGTATAGTTTCCTATGAATCAAAGACTTTATTGAGATTGATCGTCGAGATAGAACAAACACAGTCGAGAAGAGAGTACAAAGTATAAAATCGAGCTATCTAATCGACGTGTTCTTAGCCTAGGTTGGAATATCTTTAATGGGTCGCCACTTCTCTTCTTAAATAGTATCGACTCTGATCTCTTCGTCCTGATATTTCGGCCTCGTCATCGTAACGATCTCCGAGATTTATGCGGATCAGTTGAACTGGCGAAGACCGAGCTGCTCTATCTCCACGTCATCCTCTGCCGAGCTCGAGCTCGATTGTCTCCGGCTTCGGCATCGTCTGGGCCTTCCCAGGGCGTTTGCTTCGCTTGGGCCCATCAACGGAGTCGGCTTTCTTGTCTGTCTTTGATTCTGGAATGGGCTCGTAATTACGGGCCTTTGTCTTGTCTGTTAATGGGCCGGATTTCCTAGAGGGAAATCCAGTACCAACATGTACCACGATATTGCTTGTGTGATCGATCATCTTGGATAACTCTTGTAAGAATCTCAAAGTCTAAGTTCTTGATCATTGAATTCGCTTGATAAATTGGTGTGTTTAGATCATTGTAACTGACTAGAGTGATATGATTGATGCATGTTTCTTGTGTTGGTGGATTGTTAAATGTACTTACTCTTTCTTTGAGCATCCGCAAATACGAAACCCAAGTCAAGAGCGCCAAGGGTAGATGAAGGAGCTTCCTCAAGGGGAAAGGGTATTGCTGTTGAGGAGCAAGAACCTGAGGTCACAGTGAAGAAGGTTCCCAAACCTGCTAAGAAGCGCCATTCTCCTGCTGAGTACATAGCTAAACTTAAGGATATCCCATTTTGGCTGACAAGGTACCCTCACTTCCAAAGTTTAGAAGCTCTGGGCATTTTAGGAGATGTCAATGCGATCGTCGAAAACATGGGGTTTCAGCGTTTTTTCAACCTTGCCAGTGAAGACTATCAGAGCTCTGCTTGCTAATTCCTGGCAAACTTGAAAGGAACTATCAGTTTGACTGAGGCAGCTTCGAAGGGGCAAGAGAGCCTTGGAAGATAGATTTCATAATGGGAAGGAAGAAGTACAACATGGGTTTTGAGGAGGTTAGTGCCCTTTTGGTTTTGTGGATGATGGTGCATTACCGGGTACTCTCATCACAATCGAAAAAGGAGAATCTCAGACAGATGTGGTATATGATTTCCGATGCAAAGTATAAGCCAGGGCTGATGAAGTCCGCGAGAATCTGCCATCCTGCCATCCGGTTTGTGCACAAGGCACTGGCTCATACCATGTTCGCTAGGAAGGAGACATCCCACGCGACTGAAGTGGAGATGAAATTGATGTACATCGGACTGCAACCTCTTTTGCGTACCTTCTTTGATGGAACCGCGATACCACCTATACCTCATAAGCCAACTATGGCTGCTATACTGATAGAGCAGTTAAAGGAGCACATGGATTGGGGAGTGACACATAAGGATGCCGATCCCAAGTTCACCATGGGTGGACTGATCACACCCATACTCCAAGCCAAAGGAATCAAGCTGAAAGGATCACTTGACCGGCAGAAATTTGGACAGGCTACGAAGACATGTTGGTTGGATTTGTCTCAGCTGACTAAGAGCCATTTCTTAGGTGCCGGACCTCCTGGGCGTTTTACTTACCGGATGTGTTCAGATACTGAGTGTGAGGAAAAGTATCTACTCCCAAACACAATCATTACAAGCTTTGCTAATGCGGCCAACATCAGATTTCTTCCCGGGATAGAACATCAGTACAACCCGAACATACCAAGAAGTGAAGGTGCAACCAGTTATGAGTCGACAGAAAATCCTGCTGGGGTGTATGGGCTGCACTGCTACTACTTTGAACCCTTCGCTGATCCTATTGCAAACAAAGCTGTCCGCACACTGAGGGATCAAAACCGGGACCTTCAAAAGCAGAGTAAGTGGCATGGTAAGAACATAAATAAGTTGGCCGGCTGCTTGAAGAAGGTGACTAAAGTGCTCAAGCTCATCACTGGCAAGAAGGACAGAGGCAACACTTCGGGGCAGGCAGAAGCAGCAAGAGAGGTTCCGACAGAGCTGGATGAGGGGTTTGGGCTGCCACCGAGAAAGTAATTGAGGAAGCTGACCAGTTGGTAGAGGAGACAGAAGTGGAGCAGGCGAGATACTCCATGGTTGGGCATGAGTTAGGACTTATCCCGAGATTGGCTGATAAACCTTACTATGAGCCTCACAGACATTCCAGCCACGAGGTGAAGAGGAGGAAGAGGAGAGCAATGAAGACACCATCCTGCTCGTCCTCGAACCCGTCATAATCCATGGTGGATTCATCTTCCCCATCACACCACAACTGAACCAAGTAACACTCCATCTTTGTACATATTTCGTTTCTTTTTATCGTTTTGCATTTGTTTGTTTTTCTCGGTCTTTCCTCCCTTCTTCTTTCACACAAGGGACTGTGTGATTTAAGTTTGGGGGAATGACCAAATGCTAATTGAGTTTGCTTTGATCTTATTTTCTTTTTCCATCATTTGAGTCTCATGCATTCACTTATGGCATAGAAAAACACAAAAAATCAAAAAAATTCAAAACAATTGCACAAAAGGAAAGCATTTAGTTGCATTTGCATTCTAGGATCGAGTCTAGCTGAACATGTAGGGCGCATGCATTGGGGACGATGATAATTTTTCCTTGTAGAGGCTCACCAATTAAGTTACTCGTTGCTTTGGTTGATTTTCAAAACAAAGGAAAACCCATTACTTGACCTTTAGATTCCGAAACTCCCTATCTTTGTGAAGCTTGCATGTATTTAACTCAATTCCGCGATAATGGACTTAATATTAACTTTGAAATATCTTTCTTAGGGGCTTGAAATGCAATACCATGGTCCTTGCCCGGGTTATGCTTTCCCTTTTTTCCACTCTTTTGATTAACTCGGGCATCCATTGATTTTTTGATCATGGGTTCCCTTACCCAAAGACCCTAAACCTTTCCTTTAAGCCTAAATTGATTCGTTGAGTGAGGCATGTTCTTGATAGCTTTTGGCATGTGCAAAAACTTGAGAGTATCGGGAACGACAATGGTCTTTTCTCATTTTAGCTAGCTCTAGTGCCACAAGAGTCTAGCATTAGGATGGGAAACAAGTTTGGGGGAGAGATGAGAGTTATATTGGGAATAAAAAGGATCAATGAAAAGAGTTTGAGAAGTGTTCAAAGAGAAAAATAAAAGTCACTAGGAAATCATATAAGAAGAGAGCATTGAGTGAAAGAAAAGAAAAATAAGTAAGTCCCCAAAGAGTGAATCAAAAGAATAGAAAGAAAGAACAAGTAAAAAGGGGGGGGGGGAAAGGATATGAAAAAGATTGCTCAAGTGTGAAAAGGAAAAAAATCAGTAAAGTGTTTCCTAGTTGACATCAAGAAAAGAAAGAAAGGCTAATTGGGTGAGAGTTTTGTTGAAAAGAATGATCATGGGTTGGGAATGGTGAGTGTTTGTCTTTCAAAATGGGAATGTGTAGAGAAATCCTCTAGGGAATAGGTAGAACAATGAGATTTGATCTTTGTATGCGCAAATTATTCCCTTTCTTAGATAGATTTTGTGCGATATCAATTGATCCTATTCTTGAGAGTTAACCACCCCCAAAGACTCTACTAAGCCACCTCAAATAGCCCTTTGGCGAATGGGATTGATTGATTGTCCCTTTGTGAGATGAGAGGAACGCACTTAACTTTTAATGAATGTAAGGAATTGAGTTGATGATTGCTTGTGTTCTATAGGATCTCGGGAATTAGAGTAGGGATTGAGAGGAACGGTAATGTGGAAGTACATGATTAGACAATGTGATTAGAGCAACTTGTAACTTCTTTGAAAGACCTTGTGTCTTGTTGTGAGCTTTGTGGTTTTGAGTCCCCACCTTTTAACATTTCTCCCCAGCTTGCTTTGATTGTATGATGCTTGCTTGTGGACAAGCAAGGTTTAAGTTTGGGGGAATTGATATTCATGTATATTTAGGCATTTAGGCTTGTGTCAAGTTCATGTTTAGGTCTCTTTTAGCATCCATTTTGTATCATTTCCTTGTTTTTAGTTACACTTAGAGTATAGTTGCATATAGTTCTAGGATTTGCATGTTTTCTTGTGTTTGGAGTCTTCTTTGGATGTTTGTTAGGTGCTTTGGAGTTTAGGTGTGGCTAAGGTGTAGGAAAGGAACTCAAAGGATGAAGAGGAGAATGGCAGGAAGAAGTATCGGCCTATGTATCGGCTTGGTGTGGCCGATACATCCGGTTCTGAAGACAACGAAGAATGGCAGGAAGAATAATCGGGTTGGGTTTCGGCTTGACCAAACCGATACGTCCCTTGGCCCACAAGAGCAATTTAGGCAGGGACAAGTATCGGCTTGTATATCGGCTAGACCAAACTGATACGTCCCTTGGCGCAGAAGAAGAAATTTAGGCAGGGAAATGTATCGGCTTGGGCATCGGTTGGAAGCAACCGATACATTTCCCTACGAGCCTACTTTGGTCCAACTGAATCGGGTCAACACCCGGTTTGTCCCGGGTTGACCCGGTTCACAACTATTCACTATTTAAACCCAGAAACCTAATTTTTTTATTCTCTCTTAAGCTTGTTTTGTTTCAAAAACCTTTTGTAAGATAAGTTTGAATCTTTTCTTAATCTAAGAGTTTTTTGCTTTGATCTCTTCTCTTCTTCTTTTAATCTTTTGCTAATCTTCATGTTTAACACTATCTTAATGGGTTTTGTTGAACATAGAATGATTAGTGAGTAGTTTCATTTAAGGTTTATGGGTTAGGTAGGATTAGGGCGATTTGGGACGATTGATGAATGCCTAGGGCTTATCTATCTATAATCTCATCTATCTTAGTGCTCTTAATGCTTAATTGGCCATCATGTTGAATATGATGTTATGGTTTTCTTGCACACTATGTGTTCGATGAAATGCATGTTTTAGCTTTGATAGGATTTTCATATTCTAGCTCATGAGAATGAATGTTTAGAGTGATTATTAGCTGATTGGAACTTGTTATGAATGCTTGCCTAATCTTAATTCACAAATGAGAGGTTTTTCTTAGATTATGATTAGGGGAAGTAATTAGTACTAAGACATTAGATTAATCAATTGATTGTGTTCCTTGCTAGGTGATAGGTCTAGTTTTAATCCCTATACTAACTGCAAGTGCATAGTAATGCGAATGTAGTACTTAGGGTATCGAATCCATAAGGACTCTGGGCAACGATAGATTTAGAACAGTCAAGATTAAACTAGGAGAAAACAAATGTAGTGAGAAACTAAAAACAGAGCAGGAAAGTAAATCAGTAGCAAGGTTTGTTGTAAGCAATTAACTAAAACGCTAAGTCTAGGGAGTTCTCAGGAAATCAGACAAGCAGATAAATCATTCAGTCAGGATCAAATTAAGTACGGTTCTAGAACTCAAACACAGATATAGAATTAATCAACTTTCGTTGTGAGAATTCTCTAAGCCTAATTGCAGAAATCCAAATTTCTTTGTAATTCCTAACAGATTAAACTAGCTTTAAGATTAAGTTCGATATGTTCACAATTCAATTAAACCAAATTTCTTTGCGAGTAATTTAATTGCTCAACCTAAATAGTTCAGATTCTAAACCACACTTTCGTGTCAATTTAACAACATAAGATCTAGATTCTAAGTGATCAGGTTAGAAACTAGTGTTAAGCACAATTTAGATCGAAGAACAATTATGATATGAATTCTTAACTGAATTAATTATATCTAGCAAGTCATAAAATCCTTAATGAGAATCCCTAAACTTAACTATGAATCTACTCAGACATAGAATATGAAAACATAATCAATGAAATAATAGATTGCATAAAAGAGAATATAAAAGTAAAAGGGGCTCGAAATCTTTTCCAAAAAGAAGAAAGCAGTACAGGATTAGATCAGCCCCAAGCTCTAAAAACTCTATGCTCAAAGTATGAAAGCGTATCCTAAAACGGATGTAAAACCTAATTATATAAGCTAATCACGTATTGGGGCTTCTTTGTAATTATCAGGAACTTCTGGGCCATACTGCAATTTCTTCATTCTTCATAAACCGCCGAGGAAAGGCCCATCTCGTTCGTGTGTCGATCGATGCACGATGTGTGTCGATCGATGCACGATGTGTGTGAATCGATGCATTACTCTGTTTTGGATAGTGAACTCTATTTCTCGGGTCAAAGCACCAAAATGCTCCAAAAAGCTCCAATAACTCCAATTCCGCTCCAAACGTGCTAGTACCTAATAACACCTGTAAAGGACTCTAAAGAAACACTAAAAGACTCTAAAAGACACTTATATCATGGTCTAAAACCGGTAAAAACCATGATATATCAACTCTCCCACACTTAGCCTTTGCTTGCCCTCAAGCAAAACAGAGAACTAAAACATGGTGAAGAGGTTTGAAAACTTTCAGAAACTCTTTTTATCTTAGAAGCAACAACACTCAGATTCCCCTTAGTAAGCCACTGAAAGAATCACCTGCAAGACATCAAGACCAACATGTACTTCCCCCACACTTAGAAACTGTTCTAAGTAAACTCCACAATCAATCCAAGCAATTCAAATTCACCCTACTGACTTCTATAAGCTATTAAGTGCGGTCTCACCTAAGGATTATCGATCAAAGGGCACATGAATTCTTACCTTGTCAGCTCTAGACCACCATACTATCTTTTTCTGGTTTCTTTTCTTCTCTTTTCCCTTCCTTAGCATTCTGATTTTTCCCCATTGGGTATCATTTTTTTTTTTTTATCAGTGATCTTCCCATTAAGGGGTGTACTTTGGACACATTCCATGAATGCACAGGAGGTAATAGTGTTTTCTACTACTCCCGTGACCACTTCGGAGCTACTATCTCATCCTCAGTTTATTACTTTATTTTTTTTTGGAAGGGGAGAAGAGAACCATACTCGGACAGGTTTACAAGTTGTGTCAGAACTAACAAAGGAATCCGACTCAAGGTATACCAAGCCCTTAGGTGAGAAAATTAAGTCAAATTAAGGGTGAACCCAGTAAAGGATCCTCTGAATACCTGAATTGATATGAGTGTCCTTAGTAGGTTGATCCGTGTTGGGTTTTCTAATAGTCATAGATAGTTCCTGCAACTTCATCCCAATGGTTACTTAAGTTCCTGCAAGATGTTGTTAACTTCTCAAAAATTCACTGTTTCTTACTTAAACTTGTTTTGACTCAATAAAACAAAAAATTTTGATAAACGGACTGGCTCTAAGAAAACAGAAAGATAATAGTCAGTACCACCTCCCCCACACTTGAAACACACTGTCCCCAGTAGTGTCAAGCTAAGGATCAGTAAAAAGAAAGAAAATGTTAATGGATGTGTTAAGTTCTGTCTGATTTTACCTCTGTCGCTCATGCATCGATTGATACATAACTGTAACGACCGTTGCAAGGCGATCTGCGTCATGTGTCGATCGTTGCTCAGAAACGCAACGATCGCTGCAATGCGATTTTCGTTGTGTGACGATCGACACACAGGACAGTGTCGATCGTTGCATTGCGACATCCGAGAACAGTCAGCAAGTTAGCAGTTAGTCCATGAGAAATTGTCAAATTTCAAACCTGCAAGCTGTAAATCAATGCAAACAAGTAGAATCAAAACAACAGATAGTCTCATAATAAAAATATCATCCAAACATAAGAATCCTAAGAAAATCAAAAGAAAAATGCAAAAGAAAAGTAAAAGAAATACAGAACCGATGTCTAGAGAATGCCACTACTCTCACTCGTCATCTATGCCATCATAGCGATCAGTACCGCTCGAAGAACCGGGAGTCGGAGATCGCTGTCTGCGTCGACGGGAAGGTCTGGGATGATAAATTTGTGGCTGTCTCCTTCAAGTGCATGTACGCATGTAGTTCCAGATGCTCCGCAGAATACCATCCTCACGCTCTCTCCACTCTCCCACAGACGTCTCACCAAGAGGTCCCGAAGGCTCAGGATAAGGACCAATATCATCAGCAGGAGCAGCAGGTGCAGGCGGAGACGAGGAAGAAGGGCGTTTAGAAGGCTCTCCCAGAGGATGAGCCATCGTAGGCACACTGCGCTGATCGCGTGTAGGAGGCTGGAATCTCAAGGCAGCCAGCGTATCAATCTGTGTCAGACCAGCAGCAGGAAGATCTATACCGTGCTTCGTAGCGGAGTCATAATAGACCCATATACGTCCCTCCTTCAGCCATATAGCACTCTGCAGGTGGGTAAAATCAAGGAATTCCTTGTTGTCATCACACTCTGTACCCTCTAAGGGAATCCTGCAATGCCTGAAAATGGGAGTAAGCAGACTCCCTACTGTCTCAGTGCCCTTTCCATCGAATGGCTTCTTCTGCAGTGAGCACAAGTGATGAGCAAAGATAGCTCCTAAGTTGAGTCCTCTGGTGGGATCTCTCAAATCAGTCTCAGCAAACTGCTCCCTTAACCCAATGAAAAGCATCTCCAGCTCGTTTTTACGCATCTTGTTGGCTTCAGCTTTGCACAACAGAGTACATCCCAAGATGCGCAAGACATATCTGAGAACAGGATGCCTAACCTGTTGGAATTGTGTCCAGTAATCTCGGTACTGTCTCTAGAAAGTAAGAGTATGTCAATGATCAGACATAAGTCATATAATACTGGGGGTCATGATGGCTTGCTAGAGTCCGCTCATGATCTATAAGTCTTGGACTTATTGCCTTTATTATATGATCCCATATGGGTCACACGCCTAAGCTAACAGGAAAATGTGTAGGAACGGCTTAGCAGAAGTACGGTAAAAGTGCCAGGCATTTGTCGTACTTAGAGAGAGATTAATGGGTCTGATTAAATCCAAGGGATTTAATCAGATTGGTATTTGGGCCCAAAAGCCCAAAAGGGAAAGAGAAGGGTTTTATAAACTAAAACCCAAATCTCTTTCTCCTTGAACCCTAGCCCCTAGCCGCGATTTTTCTCTCTCTCTCTGCGCCTCCCACAGCTTGGTCTAGCAGCCTCTCTTCCTGCTTGGTGTGCGTGTGTGAACCTCTGGAGGAGTTATCACTTGGTGGCTCTCTGATCTCTGACCTGTTCTCTCTTTCCGCTGCATAAACAGGTAAAAGGTGAGATCTTATTGTTTCTATTCAAGAGAACCTAGATCCGCATGTTTAGGAACTGTTGAATCTGAGAATTGAATCTGGATTAACAACCAAAACATCCTTCAGTGGTATCAGAGCTATTGGTTCTGGTTTTTCTTGTTTAGATTCATGTTTAGGATTGTTTTTCTTGTTTAAGAAGTGTTTTGAATCAACCTACTGATAAGAGAAAATCACTTAAGAAACAAGAATTAAAACCTAAACAAACTAATGAAAATCGCATGGCCAAGCTATATTGATTTGGTATGCGTCGGACCGATCAGCTGCATCGGTCGCGGATCATGGACCGCGAGATGCTCGGCTGAGACGATCGCTGGGATGGACCGATCGTATCGCATGGATCCAACGATCGCATGGATCGATCGTGTCCCATCCCGTCCCGATCGGTTATGACGCGCGAGAGAGAGATCGACCACGATCGCATGGCGATCACGTCCGTGATCTCTCGGCATCGTCTCGATCGTCCCGTCCCGACGAGTGATGATCGTGCGTGGATGGACCGAGCTGCGATCGTCCCACCTTCCCGTCCCGATCACACGGCCCAACCGTCCCGACCATTCATCCGCCGCGGAAGCATGATGGCTTGCGGCTGGACGATTGTTTCTCGACCGGTTAGGGTTTTGGCGTGTGATGTTTCGGTTCGGTTAACGGTTCGGTTTAAAAACTTGATTAAATTCAAATCGTCACGGTTTAATAAACAGATTTAATAATTTTATTAAGTTCTGGTTAAACCGGGATAAGAAATCCAAAGTCGAAAAATTGGATTTTGTGCCTAAACCAGGATTTTCTAATTTGATTTGGTTGGACCAAATAAATTGAGAAAATCCGGTTTAGTAAATAACCGGTTGACAATTGTGGTCATCGTAGTAATTAATTTTGGTTAGACCAATTTTAATGAACCAGACCGGTTATGTCATTTAATTGGACAATTGGGTTATGTCTTGGACATGGACCAATTCTTGGGCCTCGGGCCAAGAAGTTAAAACAATTGAGCCAATTATTTGAGTCTTTTCTTCAGATTAATTTAAAATTTATTTTATAAAGTTGTATAAATCGATTTTAAATTAAAGTTTCCGAAATTTTGAAATTAGAAAGTTTCTTAAAATAGAAGTTTCTAGATTTGCGGGTTTTGGATTTTAAGAAGTTTCTAAAGTTAGAAAGTTTCCGGTTTTAGAAAGTTTCCAATTTTAGAAAGTTTCCAAAAATAGTAGGTTTCCAAAAATGGAAAGTTTCCCAAAATAGTAATCTTCTATTTTGGGATGAAATTTTAATAAACCTACGAACCTCAAATAATATCAAGCGTTGGATGTCTTGTCCAGGCTATGTCAGCTGTCGAAGCCCATTCAATTGTATTCATGGCCTTACAGTGTGAGGGTGTCTACTTTTGCGTGGATAAGACGGTTTGTGATTCATAAATGTCATTGGGAGTCCCAGACATTAATGATTACATGACTGTATAGTCTGGTTTTCTTGACTAGGCCATCGGGAGTCCCGGGCCTTGAGACATCAGAGTGGATTGGGCCTCGGGCCCAGATTCACAACCAAGAGTTATATCACGGATATAATTAGCCGACATAGGGCTTACCGATATAAGCTAAGGTTGGGTGATGGCCAGTGGCCCACTTTGATCTTAGTTATATGTGGATCTTGGAATCATTATATTCTATTGAGGGTAACTTATGTTATTGAATATAATGCATGATTAATCATATTAAGTATAATATAAGATTAATCATATTGAACATATTAACTAAAATTCTTTTATCTTAAATTTCAGTTATGACTAGCACAAACAATCAAAACACTTTCTCGATCCGGTCTGTCCTTGAGATGGACAAGCTGAACGGATCAAATTTCTTGACTTGGTCGCGGAACCTGAGGCTAGTCCTCAGACAGGAGAGAAAGGACTATGTCCTTGAGAGAGCTCTCCCCGTGAGGATCGGGTCCAATGCTTCTCATGCAGTATATGATGCTTGGAATAAGCATTATAATGATGCGGTAGATGTGCGTGGTCTGATATTGGCTACCATGGACTCAGACTTGCAGAAGCAATATGAGAACATGGAGTCGCCAATAGAGATGATCAGCAGCCTGAAATTGAAATTTCAGGAGCAGATAAGGGTGGAGAGATACCAGTTGGTTAAGTCTCTCACTAGCTGCAAGCTACCAAATGATCATCCAGTGAGTCCTCATGTCAGTAAAATGATGGGTTACATTGATAACCTGAGGAAACTGGATTATCCAGTTAGCCAAGAATTGGCAACTGAGATCATACTACAGTCACTGCCGTCAAGCTATGATAAGTTCAGAAAGAACTATATCAAGAAAGGCTTAACGAAGACGCTGACTGGACTGCATGATATGCTCAAGACAGTTGAGCCAAACGTGAAGAGTACCCTGAAAAATCTCATGAATGAGAAGGGTAGGTTTAATAAACCTAATGCTGACAAGGGTGAAGGCAAAGTTGTCCAGATTTTGAATCATGGCAAGCGTGTGTCTTCTGAGCCCGAGTAAGATACCTCTTACGTTGGTAAGTGCTGCTACTGTAAGGAGACAGGGCATTGGAAGAGAGATTGCATTAAATTCATGGAAGATGATGAGGAGTTGAAGTTGATGTATGCGACTACTTCCTCAGGTATTCATGTTATTACTTCAAGTTCTACCTTAAAGGTATTGGATACTGGTTCTGGCACTGATATTTGTGATAATATGCAGAGCCTAAACAACGGTAGAACGTTGAAGGAAGGGCAAGTGGAACTACATGTCTGGAAGGAGCTATGGATGCTGCCTCAGCCGTAGGGTTTTCACTTGTAGATGCCTTTGAGGCTTGGTTTTATTAAGTAATTGCTACAATGTACCTGCTTTAAGCAGAGTTGTCTTTCATTTTCTTGTAAGAATTTGAATGTTTTTCATTTTGATAAAAGACAAGTTTTGTTCTTTTGATCTTAATGAAATGTTAATTGTAGCACCCTATTCAAGGAATGGGTTTTATATCTTAAACCAAAGAGTGCCTAAAATAACATAAATACCAAATTGGTTTAAATCTGATGAATTAAACCTGATTTTTCTTGGCATAAAAGTCTTGGTCACATAGAATAAGTCGGATTCAGAAATCCCATAGTTATGGACTGTTGGGCTCATTTGATAAGATATCTTATGAGATTTGAATTCTGTTTACTGGACCAAAAGGTAAAGGGCCTATCTTAGCCGAGCTAGAGAAAGGCCCAAAGGCTTATTAGACCTAGAACATACTCTTGTATGTGTCCCAATGAGCAGTAATGCCAGAGAAAATTTCCTGTACTTCATTGTCTCTACTGATTACTTCAGTGAGTGTGACTATGTTCATTTGATGAGACACAAGTCGGAATTCTTTGACATGGTCGAAAGAGTTCCAGAATGAAGTATAGGATCTGAATGACAGAAGTATTAAGACTCTGGATCAGATCACGAGTGAGAATACTTAAGTCATTGATTGTGTGATCATCTGAATGAGTGTGAAATCGTTTCACAGCTCATTTCTCCTGAAAACCTGAAGGTGTTTCTGTGAGAAAGAATCAGATCTTATAAGAAATGATTAAAGATGAGTCACACGAATCTTCCATGATATTCTTGAAGAATAACGCTCTAGAAATATCTAAGTTTACGCTGAAATAGTTCCACAAATATCAGTTGAAGGACACCACGTAAATGTGGATTGGAATCGATCCAAATTCGTCTTTACTGAGTATTTGTAGTTGAGCTACTTCGCTGGTTGTCCTAGGGAAACCAAGGCTTGTTACTTTTACGTCCATTCTGTTTTCTAAGAAGGGAAGTTACTTTCCAAGAAGAACAGTGGGAGTAAAAGTATAGCTCGAAGAAATTCGAGACATACAGGAGGCTGCTCAACCTGTTAAGGGAGAGCAACGGATGGATTTACAGATTTCTGTAGAATCTACACCTGTGGAGCCTGAAGTTCGCAGATATGAATGAATCAGTTACTAATCCGAGAGTGATTTCTCATCATTAGTTGAACCTGATAATCATTGAAAGTTCGCATGATCTGATGATCATTGAAAGCGACGAATCTGCGAAATTCAAAGGAGCGAAAGTGAGCCCGGACTCCGAAAAATTACACTATGTGTAAGTTAGCTTTATTGATCCATTCATGGATGGAAGCAAACATATCGGAGTTGGAATCTTCGTTCTGTTGAAGTAGTCAAGGTTTTGACTTGAACAGGAACGAAATGGAACTGTGCGTTTACTAATAGATAAGTGGGAGCGATGTTGCATTTCTCATATTGTATGTCGATGACATACTGATTCTCGGAAATGACGTCCCAATGCTGCAGTCGGTAAAGGACTGGCTTGGGAGTTGGTTCTAATGATTGACATGGGTAAAGCCACGTATGTTCTTGGATTTTGGATCTAAAGATAGAGATCCGAAAGAGCTGGTAGGACAAAGTCAGGATTCTTATCCCGACAAAGTCCTACACGTTTTCAGCATTCCAAGAAGGGTTTTATGCCAATGTCACATGGCATTACGTTAAGCAAGACACAGTGTCCTACGATAACTGCTGAGCTTAAATGCATGGATAAGATTCCATATGCGTCGGCAATTGGATCTATCATGTATGCCATGAAACGTACTTGTTTGATGTTGCTTTAATGTTAAGCAAGACAAGTAAAGACCAGTCAAATCTAGCAAAGAATCACTGGATTGCTGTAAAGAATGTCCTAAAGTATTTAAGGAATACTAAGGATAAGTTCTTGATTTACGGAGAAAGTGAGGTGCTACAAGTCAGTAGAGTCTGAAAGGCAAGTTTCCAACGGACAAAGATGATTTCCGGTCACAGTCCGGTTATATCTTGTGTCTGTCTGGCGGTGCAAGGCACTGTTGCTGACTCCATGACTTAAGCTGAACATTTCGCAGCTTGGAAAGCGGCGAAAGAGGTTGTTTGGAAAGAAGAGTTCGTCACTGAACTTGATGTGATTCCCAGCATAGATGAGACTAGCTGCACATCAGAGGTCCAAACACCTTGAGGGTAGGTATAACCTATTCCGTGAGATAAATGACAGAGATGTTAAGTAGATCAGCAAGTTTCAATGAATGAGAACGTTGCTAATCTATTAACGAAGTCACTCCTTAGGCCTAAGCACGAGTCACGGACTGTTGCTGTAGGATAAGTGAAATTAAGATGTAGTCTAAATTTCAGTGGGAGTTAGTAAAGGGCTTTATTTAGTTATTGATATGTTCTTGTAAAACATTTTATGTTTAATGAAATTATTATTTCAAGATTATTTTAACTGTGATGAAATAATCGTTCCAAAATGATATGAACCATTTTATAGGTCATCGAAGTAAGTGACTTGATCTTGAGTTATCAAAGTCATTTAGCTTGATCATGAGACCCTATATTTGATAGATGGCTTATATCATCATGTCCCTAGTCGAAGGTTGTTGAAATTGGAACACCAACAACCGTGTGAGACTAGATTGGTATGTGACTTATGACAAAGTCTCAGTGTGTCATAGATGCGCGGCATCAAAGTCAGTACATAGGTGTATGTGGGGTACATACGACCGGACAAGACCCGCTTATAAGAACTCTTCAGGATATTTATATCTGTGTCATAAGAGATTCTTACTACGACTATAGAGTATAGTCCTTAGACCTGAGTTCGCATGCATGTGACTGCACATGAACTGATGCGCTTTGATCATTGTCTAACGCTGTCGTTATGCGATAGTTATAAGGACCTTGTTTGGGTGTATTACGAAATGAGTAGTTTACAGTGATGGAACAAGACGGGATTTGTCCCTCCAATATAAATGGAGTGAATATCTCTAGGCCAATCGGAGATTTGGATACTGGAAAATGCATGGCCATGCTCAAACGGACTTTCCCGAGTCGTTTGGATTGTCAGTATCAAATCAGAGTCCGATGAACAAGATTAGGCTTTATAAGGATGACACTAATCTTGCCTTATGACTAATCGAGATATTGAGACAAAAGGATTATGAATACAGAGATTCCAGTACAAGTGGGAGATTGTTGGAATTGTGTCCAGTAATCTCGGTACTGTCTCTAGAAAGTAAGAGTATGTCAATGATCAGACATAAGTCATATAATACTGGGGGTCATGATGGCTTGCTAGAGTCCGCTCATGATCTATAAGTCTTGGACTTATTGCCTTTATTATATGATCCCATATGGGTCACACGCCTAAGCTAACAGGAAAATGTGTAGGAACGGCTTAGCAGAAGTACGGTAAAAGTGCCAGGCATTTGTCGTACTTAGAGAGAGATTAATGGGTCTGATTAAATCCAAGGGATTTAATCAGATTGGTATTTGGGCCCAAAAGCCCAAAAGGGAAAGAGAAGGGTTTTATAAACTAAAACCCAAATCTCTTTCTCCTTGAACCCTAGCCCCTAGCCGCGATTTTTCTCTCTCTCTCTGCGCCTCCCACAGCTTGGTCTAGCAGCCTCTCTTCCTGCTTGGTGTGCGTGTGTGAACCTCTGGAGGAGTTATCACTTGGTGGCTCTCTGATCTCTGACCTGTTCTCTCTTTCCGCTGCATAAACAGGTAAAAGGTGAGATCTTATTGTTTCTATTCAAGAGAACCTAGATCCGCATGTTTAGGAACTGTTGAATCTGAGAATTGAATCTGGATTAACAACCAAAACATCCTTCATAACCTGTATCAGCTTCGTCGTCCTCGAGCAATATCGACTGTTGATAGGTCTAGTTTTAATCCCTATTCTAACTGCAAGTGCACAGTGATGTAGTTGTAGTACTTAGGGTATCGAATCCACAGGGACTCCGGTCAACGATAGATTTAGAACATAAAAGATCAAACTAGGAGAAAGCAAATATGATTAGAAACTAAAAAGCAAAGCAGGAAAGTAAATCAAGTGAGTTTGTGAGCAAGGAAGCGAACGTTAAGTCTAGGGAGTTCTCAGGAAATCAGGAACATAAGCTAATCAATCAATCGGGATCTAATTAAGAACTGTTCTAGAACTCAAACACAGATATAGAATTAACCAACTGTCGTTGCGAGAATTCCCTAAGCCTAATTTCAGCAATCCAAATTCATTTGCAATTACTAACAGATTAAACCAGCTTTAATTCCAAGTTCGATATGTTCACAATCTAATTAAACCAAATTCCTTTGCGAGTAATTAAATTGCTCATCTAGGTTCTTTCTAGCTAATTAACCAACTGTCGTTGTATCAATCAACCTAACATCATAAATCTGGGTAGCTAATTCAGATCAAGCAGTAAAAACAATCCTAGATGAAAAACTAACAGATATGAATCCCTATAGATTTATTAACCTATAATTCCATGAAATCCCTAATGAGAATCCCTAAACCTAACATGTAATCTACTCAGACATGTTCATCGAAACAGAAGACATCATGAATAGAAAACCAAATATTATAAAATCAAATAAAGAACTGGGGTTCAAAATCCTCTCTCTTTCGAGAACAAGATCAGCCCCTAAAACTCTCTCTGAATAAAATAAGACTTAGTAAAAGCGTCTCCTAAACAATGGCTTAAAACCCCTAATATAATGGTCTAAAGTCGGCTGGGGCTTCTTTGTAATTATGAGGAACTTCTGGGTAAAGTTGCAATATTCAAACTCTTCTCATTAAACGCCGAGAATTTGTCTGCGTCGACCTTGTGTCGATCGTTGCACATGATGTGTCGATCGACACAGGTCTGTGAATTTGACAGTGAAGTCCATCTCTCGGGCCAATGCTCCAAAATGCTCCAAATAGCTCCATAATCTCCAATTCCGCTCCAAACATGTCTAGACCTGTAAACATACTAAAAAGACTCCAAAACATAACATAAGACTCGATAAATAAGATATATACCATAGCTAAAATTCCTAAAATCCATGGTATATCAACTCCCCCACACTTAGCTCTTGCTTGCCCTCAAGCAAGTAAAGAACCAAAGTATAAGAAAAGAAGTTTGAAAACATAGAAACTCATTTCGTCCTAGGAAATTTCGCATTCACATTCACATAGTAATCCACTGAAAACTTTCCTGGAGAACTCAAGACCACAATATACTTCCCCCACACTTAGCAACTGTCCTAAGTAAACTCCACAATCACATTCATGCATTCAAATTCTCCCTACTGACTTCTGTAAGTATTTAAGTGCGGTCTCACCTAAGGATTATCGATCACAGGGCACATGGATTCTTACCTTGTCAGCTCTAGACCACCATACTGTCTTTCTCTGGTCCCTTTCTTCTCTTTTTCCTTCCTTAACAACTGATTTTTCCCCACTGGGTATCATTTTATTTTTTCTATCAGTGTTCTTCCCGTTATGGGGTGTACTTTGGACACATTCCATGGATGCACAGGATATGATAGTTGTAGCTACCACTCCCAGAGACCACTTCGGAGTTACTAACTCATCCTCAGTTTATTATTATTATTATTATTATTTTACTTTATGGAAGGGGAGAAGGGAACCAAATAGGACAGGTTTACAAGCTGTGTCAGAACTAACAAAGGAATCCGACTCAAGGTATTCCAAGCCCTTAGGTGAGAAGATTAAGTCAGTATTAAGTTTGAAGTCAGTAAAAGGATTCTCTGATACCTGAAGTGATGTGGGTGTCCTCAGTAGGTTGATCTGTGATGGGGTTTTCTAACAGTCATAGAGGCTCTGCAAGTCTGTCCAATGGTTATTTAGTTCCTGTTCAAGCGAAAATTTTCCTCGAAAAATCATAGTTTCATACAGATTTTGACTTAATAAAACAATTTTGAAAAACAAAGGACTTGCTCTTAAGAAAACAAAAGCGTGCGTCAGTAGCTACCTCCCCCACACTTAAACTACACTGTCCCCAGTGTAATCAAGCTCAGGATCGGTGAGAAAAAATAATCAAATTGAAACAAACCGAAAAGTTGCAGATTACTTACTGTCGTCGCCATGTGTCGATCGATGCCATAAGGGTGTCGATCGATGCAAGGCGAATATGCTCGCGGTTATGTAGATAACCGATGTCTGAACCGCAATCAAATCGGTAAACCATGAATCGCAACTGCATCGACCGATGCACAATATGTGTCGATCGATGCAATGCGATTTTTCCTGTTTCTCTCGGCTATTAACACACTCAAAAAGAAAAATCAAAACACCATAATCAAAATGAAAAATGAAAAGAAAAACGAACCTACTAGTGGGTTTCCTCCCACTCAGCGCTTGTTTAAAGTCAGTAGCTTGACTATGGGAAAAAGATTAGACTCATGGCGGTTTCAACAGAGACTTTGAGTGTCTCTGCGAATATCTCTTCATCCAAGGAGGTGTGTATGCTGTCGGATCATGAGGCTTCCCAAGGAAAGAGTAAACAGAATCAGGGCGGGAGCAAAGCTTGGGTGGGATGCTGTGTTTTCTTGCATTCAAAACAATGTGGTCAGGAGGTTTAAGCTTAGGTGATTTATACCTTACCTTTGGTGCAGATCTGATGTTTGGAGCTTTCTGCTTATGAGCAGTTGCAGGCTCTGAAGATGTTAGAGCAGGTTCAAGAGGAACCGTCATCTTCTTCTCTCCACTATCAGATACTGTTGTACCACCAATCTGAACTTCTTCTTTCAAATGACTATCAGCGGAGATCATCTTCTTATCCACCACCACCATGCACTTCTCTACACTCTGCCCATGTTTAGACCTTATAGGAACTTTTGGGAGTGGTATTGGAGGTTTGTAGACCCGTTCCTTAGCAAAAACATAAGATTTGGGCGAAATTGGGTATGTCCGACTGTCGCATTGACCGACGCAGAAGTGGTGTCGGTCGACATTGAATTGATGTCGACCTTCAGTGTCGACCATGGTCGATTTCTGTTCGTCGTAAGAACTCGAAATTGCCGTCAGAACTGCGTGTCGACCGACACTAAGGGGGTGTCGATCGACACCGAAAGATTTTATCAAGAGATCAATGTCAATCTCTGCCGAGTCTGGTCCGTCGAAACTCTCAAACTCAGGGATCTCAATCTCGGATTCTTCTCTGTTTTCCACAATTTCCATAGCCTTAACTTCAAGATATGATCCCTGATTCAGCCTATGGTCAACCTGAACTGAGATGTCATTTACATGAGCATTCTTCTCTTTGGCACAACTTGAGATTTGATGTACTTGTGCATCCAGCAACCTCATATGAGTGTTCAAGGACTCAAACTTACCATTCAAATCAGTGTACAAGTTCTCAATCCTCGAGTTGAAAGACACATTGGTCTGTTGTTGTCCTTCAAGACACTGCTCCATCATGACTTCAAATCTTCTCTTATGTGTAGGTGCAGGAGGTGCTTGGTGAGATGAATAACCATAATCTCTCGATCTCGGAGCATAACTAGAACTTTGTTTCTGCTGATTTCCATATAATTCACCTCTGCAAACTTTTCAGCTTTTGCATCAGCTCGGATTTGTCTCTGCAAAAGTAGGATGTTGTGGATAGAATCAATCTTGTCTCTCATCTCAGCTATCTGCTCCACCAATGCGTATGGTATGATGGGGTTTCCTTCCCCATCCAGTTTCTGACCCTTTGCGTTGCATATATGACCCTCTTGGTCTCGTAAAACGTCGTCTTTACCGCGAATCAGAATCACATGCTCCATTAGACTGAAACCTGTGTGCTCAAGCTCTCGGTATCTCTGATTTCGCCTTGTGTCGATCGATGCAAAGGGAGCGTCGATCGATGCAAGTTCGAAGATGTGACGATCGACACACAGGACCGTGTCGATCGTTGCAGGGCGATTACAGGCGTACCTGAAACGCAAAAACAGAAAAGAAAAAAAATTAGTAACAAAAAAGAAAAACGAAAAACCTAGTCTAAACCCTAAGTTCAAATCTATCGAAGACTCAAAAGAGTCCCCGGCAACGGCGCCAAAAACTTGATAGGTCTAGTTTTAATCCCTATTCTAACTGCAAGTGCACAGTGATGTAGTTGTAGTACTTAGGTATCGAATCCACAGGGACTCCGGTAAACGATAGATTTAGAACAGAAAAGATCAAACTAGGAGAAAGCAAATATGATTAGAAACTAAAAAGCAAAGCAGAAAAGTAAATCAGGTGAGTTTGTGAGCAAGGAAGCGAACGTTAAGTCTAGGGAGTTCTCAGGAAATCAGGAACATAAGCTAATCAATCAATCGGGATCTAATTAAGAACTGTTCTAGAACTCAAACACAGATATAGAATTAACCAACTGTCGTTGCGAGAATTCTCTAAGCCTAATTGCAGCAATCCAAATTCCTTTGCAATTACTAACAGATTAAACCAGCTTTAATTCCAAGTTCGATATGTTCACAATCTAATTAAACCAAATTCCTTTGCGAGTAATTAAATTGCTCATCTAGGTTCTTTCTAGCTAATTAACCAACTGTCGTTGTATCAATCAACCTAACATCATAAATCTGGGTAGCTAATTCAGATCAAGCAGTAAGAACAATCCTAGATGAAGAACTAACAGATATGAATCCCTACAGATTTATTAACCTATAATTCCATGAAATCCCTAATGAGAATCCCTAAACCTAACATGTAATCTACTCAGACATGTTCATCGAAACAGAAGACATCATGAATAGAAAACCAAATATTATAAAATCAAATAAAGAACTGGGGTTCAAAATCCTCTCTCTTTCGAGAACAAGATCAGCCCCTAAAACTCTCTCTGAATAAAATAAGACTTAGTAAAAGCGTCGCCTAAACAATGGCTTAAAAACCCTAATATAATGGTCTAGAGTCGGCTAGGGCTTCTTTGTAATTATGAGGAACTTCTGGGCAAAGTTGCAATATCCAAACTCTTCTCATTAAACGCCGAGAATTTGTCTGCGTCGACCTTGTTTCGATCGTTGCACATGATGTGTCGATCGACACAGGTCTGTGAATTTGACAGTGAAGTCCATCTCTCGGGTCAATGCTCCAAAATGCTCCAAATAGCTCCATAATCTCCAATTCCGCTCCAAACATGTCTAGACCTGTAAACATACTAAAAAGACTCCAAAACATAACATAAGACTCGATAAATAAGATATATATCATGTCTAAAATCCCTAAAATCCATGGTATATCAACCGTTGCCAACACAATCCCAGAAATACTGAGCTTCCGGCACATCCCACTCAAGAGACATACCAATACGCGCAGGCTCAATGCTGAATCCATAAATCCGACAGATATCAAGAAGGGGAATCCGATACATGGCTCCTAAGCACATGAAGGTAAAGAAACCTCTTGAAGCTTTCCTGATCTCTGGGTCAGGATAGATAACTCTGCAGGTGGCCAGCAGCTGTCTCACCAGATCATGATACAACTCGTAATGCTGCATAGGCATTGTCCCCAGACCAATGCCCTTAACTAATGTCAGCACCTGCTCATCGATGCCTAGACCCTTACAAGTCCAATAATCAGCAAACTTGGTCGGCTTGATCGTCATGCCACACCAACCATTGTAGAGCAATGTATCAAACTCATCCCAATGGTCAAGTAGTGGCCTCTCTGTGAAGGTCTCGGTCTTAAGCAGCTGATCAATCTCCATACCCCAGACCTTGTTTGTCGGAATCAGCTCCTTATCTGCCTTAGGCCAAGGCAACTGTATCGCTTCCTGATCTCTCTGATAAGGCTCAGGATATGGCGAGTCTCTAGGAAACCACTCAACTGGTGGAGGATGATGAGCTGTAGCTGCAGCTGCTGTGGTAGCTCTACGTTTTCGAGCTTGTCGAGGAGGCATCTGCAATTAAGTAAATAATGCATATTAGTCACGGAAGATTCTCTGTGGAATCGCAATGCAACGACCGTTGCACAAGTGCATCAATCGTTGCAAGGTGATTTCTCAGTCGCCAAACAATCCTCAAAAACGTTTCTAAATTTGTTCTATAATCTCACACACAGCATTATTCATCACCAATCAACCTAAATCATGCCTTTAACAGTACATAATCATCATTCTCAAGCCAAAATCTCCTAATTCCAAAACCCTAGAACCGAATCCGAAAAGGATGAAATTTAGAACTCTTACCTCGGAATTGTTATGAATGGGTTAGAGGAATAGATAAAGCAAGTGAAAAAAAGAAGAATGAGCTTTGAATCAGAGAAAATGATGAAGATTTGAGTGATTTAGGGGAAGAAAAGAAGAGAGAAAGGGTTTAAGGCACTTACCTGGATCATGGATGCAACGATCGATGCACTGAAGCAACGATCGACGCTTGTGAACCAAATTGATTCTGGTTTAGCACGCGTACCTTAATTTTGCAATTGAACCACTTGCAACGACCGTTGCACAGGACCACAACGATCGTCACAAGGCGATTTCATCTCTTCGTCATTTCTCCCTGCAACGACCGTTGCACATATATGCAACGATCGTCACACATCTCCAGACAGTGTTCTGTAACGAAAAACTTAAAAAAATAAAATAAAAAAAAATCCTAGTAAAAACCCTAAGTTCGAATCTATCGAAGATTCCAAAGAGTTCCCCGGAAATGGCGCCAAAAACTTGATAGGTCTAGTTTTAATCCCTATACTAATTGCAAGTGCACAGTAATGCGAATGTAGTACTTAGGATATCGAATCCACAAGGACTCTGGGCAACGATAGATTTAGAACAATCAAGATTAAACTAGGAGAAAGCAAATGTAGTGAGAAACTAAAAACAGAGCAGGAAAGTAAATCAGTAGCAAGGTTTGTTGTAAGCAATTAACTAAAAGCGCTAAGTCTAGGGAGTTCTCAGGAAATCAGACAAGCAGATAAATCATTCAGTCAGGATCAAATTAAGTACGGTTCTAGAACTCAAACACAGATATAGAATTAACCAACTTTCGTTGTGAGAATTCTCTAAGCCTAATTGCAGAAATCCAAATTTCTTTGTAATTCTTAACAGATTAAACTAGCTTTAAGATTAAGTTCGATATGTTCACAATTCAATTAAACCAAATTTCTTTGCGAGTAATTTAATTGCTCAACCTAAATAGTTCAGATTCTAAACCACACTTTCGTGTCAATTTAACAACCTAAGATCTAGATTCTAAGTGATCAGGTTAGAAACTAGTGTTAAGCACAATTTAGATCGAAGAACAATTATGATATGAATCCTTAACTGAATTATTTATATCTAGCAAGTCATAAAATCCTTAATGAGAATCCCTAAACCTAACTATGAATCTACTCAGATATAGAATATGAAAACATAATCAATGAAATAATAGATTGCATAAAACAGAATATAAAAGTAAAAGAGGTTCGAAATCTTCTCCAAAAAGCAGAAAGCAGTACAAGATTAGATCAGCCCCAAGCTCTAAAAACTCTATGCTCAAAGTATGAAAGCGTATCCTAAAACTGATGTAAAAACCTAATTATATAAGCTAATCACGTCTTGGGGCTTCTTTGTAATTATCAGGAACTTCTGGGCCATACTGCAATTTCTTCATTCTTCATAAACCGTCGAGGAAAGGCCCATCTCGCTCGTGTGTCGATCGATGCACGATGTGTGTCGATCGAGGCCTTACTCTGTTTTGGACAGTGAACTCTATCTCTCGGGTCAAAGCACCAAAATGCTCCAAAAAGCTCCAGTAACTTCAATTCCGCTCCAAACGTGCTAGTACCTAATAACACCTGTAAAAGACTCTAAAGAAACACTAAAAAACTCTAAAAGACACTTATATCATGGTCTAAAACCGGTAAAAACCATGATATATCACTAGGAGATTAGCTTTATTGAATTGTGTATTAGCATTCTAGATTGTCCTAAGTCATCCTTATCCATTGACCTTAACCTATGGACTTTGCTTATTAATTGATTGTTGCTTATTGCTTAGTTGTTTTCCTTGTCTACTTGCTTTGATCATTTGCTTACTTACTTAGTTAATTGGATTGCCTTTTTAGTTTGTTAAGACTTCAAACTTGGATTGTGACTTGTCTTAGGTGGTATAGTGTATTCCTATTGGTCAAACTCCTTCCTAATTATGGTTCGATACCTCATTGCTACACGATAAGCTTGAGGAATTGATACTTCCAAAAGATTAAAATCCTAGTTATCAGGCATCAGACCCTGATCTTGATCATTATTGCCTCCCGGAGATATGACTCCTTTCCCTTTAGCATCACGTAAAGCCTGAGCCAGAAGCTTTGCGTTTCTGCAAATAGATTTGCTGGCCGATCCACTCGAATAACTGGACCTATTCACACAATGTTCACCCTTGCAGTTGTTTCAAAAACATTCTTGTGTTGTGTGATATGTCCGCCCGTTGCTTGAGTAACACGATCCACAGTTCCTGAGTTAGAAGGACCACCCGTACGTGGATCAGTGAATCCCGTCAGATTGGGTATCGACACATTAGCGCCTGCAACATATTCAGGTCTTCAAACATGTGTTCTTTTGTACTTGAATCTCTTTGGAATATAAATATATGTTTTGACATTTTCTTACAATTCAGTAACACTATTAGCCTTTTACTTATTTGACTATTTCAGAGTATTTTTATTTTTACCCTTTATAAGATAATATCCTACTATCATTTGTTGCAAAAAAAAGAAGAAATTATGTTTTTTTTTTTTTGAAATATGTTCGATTTTCAAAATATATCTACGTGTCCTTTATACTATCTTAAACATCGTTCGATTATCAGTTTGACTTCGAGATATCCATAAACCATGGGCAGACACTCCAAGAGATTACCCTAATCGTAAAGTTAGAGGGGTGTATTGGACTAAGTATTTTTAAAATTCACTATATTCAATTAAAGATTTTAAAATATCTTCACAAATGTAGTGTTATTATAAACATGAGATTTATATAAAATCATTCAAAATTATTTAAAATCTTCAAACAACAATTTGTTAAAATCATATCAAATCCACTCTTATTGAAAATATTTTAAGTGTTGGGATTTTAATGACTGCAAAAGATTTTAGAAGATTTTAAAAAAATTTCTTAGTTTTAAATATAGGGATCCAAATCACTTGGAACCATTAAAATCATCTAAAATGTTAATTAAACTCAAATCATTATGATTTTCTTAAAATCAATAGTTCAGTACACCCTTTTTAGTGTCGATTGTAAGAAACAAAATAAAAATCGGTGCTCCTGTTTGTTTTTGTTTATTGATAGAGAGCCTACATATATACCAATAATTGTAATAAATCAATGATGCACGGTTAAAGAAACATTACAAATTAAAGATTCGTCGTCAAAAATGTCGGCTGCATTAACATGCCTACTTGGTTTCTCCTTTTGCTAAAACTAGCAAAGCAGTAACCACATCTAATAGACTAATAAATTATTGTAACCATCTACTGTATGACATACTATATATACGATCACGATAAACAGTGATATGGTCAGTTCTACAATGATAATTGTCTCTACAATATACGAATCCATATTAGACGATTTTTCTATAATATATACATAAAAGAAAACTGTATTCTTAGCATACATAAAATCACGATAAACAACTTTATCTACATCCAAAGCCAGCTCAATGATTTGGAAGTTGGTTCTTATTTATCATGTTTTCCAATGGATTTGGTGTTAGAATTTACGAGAATTAAAAGAGATTTTGTAGATTTAAGCACAAGAACATAAGAGAAGAAGATTGGAGAGAGTTTGAGAGAATAAGAACAAGAGAGAGAGTAGAGAGAGAATTAGAGAAGAGAATAAGTCTCTTTAGATTTAAAATTCAAAATCAGATGTTACAATATAGAAGAGATCTCTTTGACTAATCTAGCTTACAAGAGAAGCTAATCTAAAAATATCTTGAAGTGACAAGACTGTTTTTACTGTTCATCCACGGATACTATCCACGGATTCTTCATGGACAGATCGTTTACTCCTCCTAGCATCCATGTGGATTGATAGCCTTTAAGATATCCATCTCTGATCATTAGAGCTTCATCTGAACCTATGATCGCCATTTCAATACTCCCCCTCAAGCTTGAATTCAAAGATTGAATTAAGCGTGGAATGACAATGGAGATCTACCTCATTAAAAACCTTCATGAAGAAAACCACATGGGATAAAACTTCATGAAGGGAAAAAGAGTGTGGATTCCACGGCCTTAGAGGATTCATGAAGCGTAATGAGTCCAAGCTTTGTGTGAATGGACTCACACACCTTCAAACTTGCCGCCTTAGTGAAGACATCAGCTAGTTGTTCTTCACTTCTTGTAAAACATGGCAGAACCACTCATTGCTCAATCATCTGTCTAACCTTATGACAATCCACTTCTATGTGCTTGGTCCTTTCATGGAAGACTGAGTTTGAGGCAATGTGAATGGCTGCTTGGTTGTCACAATGCATGGTAATCGGCTTTGATGTTTCGATTCCCAAATCCACAAGAAGAGTTTTGATCCATGCCAACTCGGTTGCTAACTTCCTCATTGCTCTATATTCAGCTTCAGCACTTGAGCATGAGACTATCTTCTGCTTCTTGCTCTTCCAAGTGACTAGGTTGCCTCCAATGAATGTACAATATCCTGTGGTAGACCTTCTGTCCACTCTATCTCCTGCCCAATCAGCATCACAATACCCAACCACTTCTGTGCTTTTATTGCAACTCATCCAAATGCCTTGACCAGGAGCACCACTTAGGTATCTGAGTATCCTTTCAACCATATTCCAGTGATGCATCTTGGGGGCTTGCATATGTTGGCTTACTTGGTTTACTGCAAAACATAGATCAGGTCTTGTTATTGTTAGATAAATGAGCTTACCGACCATTCTTCTATATTGTGTAATGTCCTCAAATGGCCTATCTTCAATCTCCCCCTCTCTTATGACTTTGTAGCCTTCTTCAAGAGGTGTCTTAGCCGGTTTTGATCCTAGCTTTCCTGCTTCAGATAACAAATTAAGTGTGTACTTCCTTTGAGATAAGAAGAGTCCATCCTTAGATCGACAAACCTCTATCCCAAGAAAGTACTTTAGAGCACCAAGGTCTTTAATATCAAAAACAGATTTAAGATAAGCCTTAGTGTCTTGTATACCTGACTTGTTGTTTCCTGAAATGATAATGTCATCAACATATACTAGAATGACTATGATACCTTCCTGATTCTGGAGAGTGAATAAGGTGTGATCTCCCTCAGACCTCTTGAATCCTCTCTGCATAAGTGTTGAGCTCAGCTTATGGTACCAAGCCCTAGGAGATTGTTTCAGTCCATAGATAGCCTTCTTGAGTCTTAGCACCTTCCCTGGTTTCACAATGCCTTCAAGACCAGAAGGTGGTGTCATATACACCTCATCTTCAAGCTCCCCTTGAAGGAATGCATTCTTGACATCCATTTGCCAAAGTTCCTAATCAAGGTTTGTTGCCAAAGATAAGATGATCCTGACTGTATGAAGCTTAGCCACTGGAGCAAAGGTATCCAAATAGTCCTTTCCATAGGTTTGAGTGAAGCCTCTTGCAACCAGCCTTGCTTTGTATCTCTCAACCTCTCCATTGCTTCTATATTTTATGGTGAAAACCCACTTAGAACTCACTGCCTTCTTTCCTTTTGGAAGTTCTGCCTCATACCAAGTCTCATTGTTTTCCATTGCTTTGGTCTCTTCATTCACAGCTTGCATCCACCTCTTATCTCCCTTGGCTTCTTCATAGGTTGTTGGTACTTGTTCTTGATCCAACTGTCCAATGAACACTTGATGTTCCAAAGGTACATGAGCCAAAGTGCATACAACTCGCGAAGGATGAGCTATTGCATGATTGTTGAAGTAGAACTTCTTGTTGATCCAGATTGATGGATCCTTCTTTTCTCTAGTGCTTCTTCTGAGTACTTGAATTTGCTGGTTAGTTGCCAGTTCAGTCTCTTCATTGTGCGGATCATGATCCATCTGAGCAGATTCTATCTCATGCTCCTCAACACTATCTTGATCATGTGTAATAGAATCAGATTGTTGTTGCTGCGGTTGTTCTGATTCTTGAGTGTCCCCCTCATGATCAAGATGGGGATTTTGTGGAGCTTCTGAAGGTAAATCAGGGACTGAAGGAGCTTTACTTGACTTGGCCGGTTCCTGAGGCAGAATAATACCAAGACTTTCCATGATTATCCTTAGGTTAGCAGCTCGGTCTGATTGAGAAGTAGGAAGATCCTTCAAGCTGTCCCAATTCTTCTCATCATAGAAGCTTCTTGTCTCCATAAACTTCACATCTCTTGAGATCAAAACCTTCCTTGTTTCAGGCACATAGCACTTGTATCCTCTTTGTGTTGTGGAATACCCAATGAACATGGCTTTGGTGCTCTTAGCATCCAACTTGTCTCTTTGTTCTCCTGGTATAAACACATGCACCCAAACACACTGATAATTAGGATTTTGCAATCCTTTGAGGTATCAATTCCTCAAGCTTATCGAAGTAGCTTTGAGGTATCGAACCTATTCTGGGACGAATAAAACCAATACGCACACACTAAACCTTCAGAGTCAAATCAAACAATTTGGTTTTAGTTTCTAGCAATCCTAACGAATTCAAATCAAGCCGAAGTAAACAAAAGCAAATAAACAAACGATTCAATCAATGACAAGAATAAGGCCCAAGGGTTAGGGTCAACGGATAGGTGACTCGGGATGATCAAGGAATCCTAATTCAAACTTCAAACAAGCTAATCACTTAGCAAGGAACACACAAAGCAAATTGGTTTAATCTCTTAATACCAATTCTTCATTTAATCTTAACTCAAGAACAAATCATCATTTGTGAATCAAAATCAAACGAGCATTCAAACAAGTTCCAATTAGCAACCAATCACTCTAGACATACATTTTCATGCGCTAGAATATGAAAGTTCTAACAAAGCTAAATACTGGAATTTCATCGAACAGGTTGTGAACAAGAAATTCTAAACATCCTAATCAATGTGATCAAGATTAACTAGGCATTAAGAGCACTTTGCTAGATGAGATTTTGACAATTAACTACTAGAATTCCATTGATCACCCCTAATCAACCTAATCCTACCCAACCCACAAGCCTATGGAGAACTACTCACTAATCATAGCTAGATCAACAAAACTCATGGGAATAGAGTTGATCATGGCGAATTAGTGAGAGATTGAAAGTTTTGTTGATGGAATAACAAAAGAAGTCTAGATTAATCAAAAGAATCCAATGTGTTCTTACAAAAGAGTTTAGAACATCAAAAAACTGCTTAAGGAACAAAATAAAATAGGTTTTTGGCTTAAATAGTCTGAAAGGTGCGAGCCGGGTCAACCCGGAACAAACCGGGTGTTGACCCGGATCCAAGTGCAAATCTGGGGTCGATATCGGTCAGGTGGACCGATATGCAGACCGATATCGAGTCTCGGATTATTTCTGGGTTCGAGCGTATCGGTCCACCTGACCGATATGTGAACCGATATGAACCCTCGAAAATTAATCCGAGAGTCCATATCGGTCGGGTGGACCGATATGGTGGCCGATACTGTTCTCCGAAACTTCGACGAGGGGCTGTATCGGCCCGCCTGGCCGATACTCAGACCGATATGGTCCTTCTTTGGCTCTTCCTTGGTCTTCTGAGCTCAAGACTCCACTTCCAAGCTCACCAATGCTCCTAGATGCCTCCATTCACCTGCAAAACACAGGAAACACTCCAAATGCAAGCCTAAAATGCCTAATCTTAGTCCTAAACAACTCTAGACTCTAGATGTGACAATGACTCGGCAAAATGGAAAGAATGATGGAGAAAAGAAGTCAAAACAGGAGCTATATACAAGCCTAAATGCATGAAAATGTATGAATATCACACACGTAAGTGATCAACGAATGGATTGGTTTTGTTTAATACCTGAAATGGTGATTGATCCTTAAGAACTTTTGTGGGAGTTCTATTGATCAAGTAGCATGCAGTCATGATCAAGTAGCATGCAGTCATGACTGCATCTCCCCAAAACCTCTTAGGAACATTCTTGTAGAACATCATGGACCTTGCCACCTCCATTAAGTGTCTGTTCTTCCTTTCAGCCACTCCATTTTGTTGTGGAGTGTAAGGGCAACTTGTTTGATGAAGAATCCCATGTTTGGATAGGTGTTGTTGGAAGGCATTACTTGTATACTCTCCACCATTATCTGATCTAAAAATTTTGATCTTAGCATTGAAATGGTTAGTAACATGATTCTGAAAATTCATGAAAGCTTCTAACACTCTATCCTTAGTTTGCATCAAGGTTATCCAAGTGTACTTAGATTTTTCATCAATGAATGTCACAAAATACTTATGATTCTCTCTAGAGACACAAGGGGCAGTCCACACATCAGAATGAACAAGATCAAAGCAACTTTCATAAGTAGTTTTAGAACTTGGAAAAACAGATTTGCAATGTTTCCCAAGAATACAAGCCTCACAATCATCATTTTTAAAAGAAACAGACGGTAATAAGAGTCCTAAAGCCCTAGAGTGTGAATGCCCTAGTCTAGCATGCCAAATAGAGTCATCCACACCAGCATAAGTAGATAAAGCAGTAGATAATTCAGAAGAAGAGTTGGTGTCCTCAAGCATGTAAAGCTCATCCTTTGTAATACCTTTCCCAAGCAACTAACTTGTCTCAATATCCTGAAAAATCACATCATTAGGACTGAAAATAACATTGCAATTAAGATCAGTAGCTACTCTTTTCACAGATAATAAGTTTGATGTAAAACTAGGCATATAGAAAGCTTTAGATTCTTTGCTAAACAACTTAAGATTTCCTATGCCTTGAATTGGTATCTTATCACCATTTGCAATCACAACATTACCAAGAGCAGGTTTAATGTTTTCTATCAACTTAGAGTCGCTGATCATATGGTGAGAAGCTCCTGAATCAACTATCAATGGTTTAGTTCTGTTTGAAGCAAAAAGGGTGTTACCAAGAGTCATACCAGAGTTCTCTTTGAGAGCTTTGATTAGAGCTTCAAGGTCTGACCTTCTTACCACATCATTTTGAACTACCATGGCAGGAGCTTGATGAACCACCATTGCCCTTCCTTCCTCACCAGCCTGCACTGAAGATGGACCATATTCACCACCTTGGGAGTAGTTAGCTCTTTGGTCTTTGAACCGGTTGAAGGATGATGGCCTGAGGTGAGGATGTAGGCGCCAGCATTTCTCCTTGAGATGGCCACTCCTCTTGCAATGTTCACAAAACCAGAATGGCCTCTTGTCACCACCATTCCCTTGTTTCTCTTCAGGTCTGAATGCACTCTTGTGTGCAGTCACAAGCTCACGCTTACCACCAAAGAGACCAAGAGATCCCTGCTCCTTCTGAATTTGAGCACAAACATCATCTAAGGAAGGAAGCGTCTCTGCCCTTAGCATGTGTTGGATGAGACTGGCGTAAGATGAATTCAGAGTTAACAAGAGGGCAAACACCTTGTCTTGCTCTCTTCTTTCCTGAAGAACAATGGGATCAACACTAGGTGGCCTTAACATCTCCAACTCTGCCCACAAAGCTCTAAACTTCCCAAAATGTTGTTTAAACTCCATTTCTTCTTGATGGAGATTGTTGATAGCAAGCTTGACTTCAAACACCCTGCTCAGATTGGACATATTTCCATAAACTTTCTTGAGAGTGTCCCACAAATCCTTGGAAGTTTCACAATAAGAATAAGCTTCCAAGAGAGATGGTTCAAGGGAACTTTGTAGAATGGAGAGTACATTTTGGTCTCCTTGAACCCATAGCTCTTCATCTTCAAGAGCCGCTTCTTTAGCAGCTTCTTCATCAACTTGAGTCTCTGCTTCAGTTCCAGCCTTAGCCTTGTCCTTAGCTTCAGACTTCATCATCTTAAGTGGAGCAGTGTTACTCAGAACATGCTTCCACAAACCTTTACCACCAAGGGCAGATTTAACCATCCTAGCCCAAACAAGATAGTTAGCGCCTTTAAGGACAACAGGAATTATCACTCTTGAGTTCTCCATTACTGTGGAGGGAGTATTCAAGGAGAAAAGATCACAAAGAAGTTTAGAAACCAAGAGAATGAGCTTAAGAGCAGTATACACTCTTAGAACAAAAATGGTTTCTTAAGAGAGTTTCAAGAACAGTTTTAAGAACAAGAAAATCAGAGTTTAACAAGAGAATTTGCGGAAATGAATAGGTACAGGAGCTTAACGCTCTGATACCATGTTAGAATTTACGAGAATTAAAGGAGATTTTGTAGATTTAAGCACAAGAACATAAGAGAAGAAGATTGGAGAGAGTTTGAGAGAATAAGAACAAGAGAGAGAGTAGAGAGAGAATTGGAGAAGAGAATAAGTCTCCTTAGATTTAAAATTCAAAATCAGATGTTACAATATAGAAGAGATCTCTTTGACTAATCTAGCTTACAAGAGAAGCTAATCTAAAAATATCTTGAAGTGACAAGACTGTTTTTACTGTTCATCCACGGATACTATCCACGGATTCTTCATGGACAGATCGTTTACTCCTCCTAGCATCCATGTGGATTGATAGCCTTTAAGCTATCCATCTCTGATCATTAGAGCTTTATCTGAACCTATGATCGCCATTTCAATATTTGGATTAGCAAATAAAACAACTAGACGAGCAATATGCAATTGCACTTTCAGCATATGTACAAGACCGTGTCTTTTGTAACACTCTCAAACATTCGATAAACTTTTTATTTACAATCTGGAAAGATTTTCACTCGTTTTGATAATCCAACCCCATATAATAAATCTTTGACTAGTAGACAAAAAAGTTTCATATTTAATAGTAATATTTGTTTATTAGTGTTATATTGTTAGTAAACGTTACAATTAAAACAATTCATTTAGATGATTTTCCTTAGTAAGCTTTTTGCACAACTTTTTGTAACTTTTGTAATTTATTTGCTTGCTAGAACTATATTTACAAAAATCAATAACATCATATAAACTTTGTTTTGGCTTACCGAGGCTTCTTTCGGGTTCTATCCGAGAGGTTTATTATTTCCACTACTCAAGCACTATAAACATTTAAATAAGATTGTTGAAACTACATATATTTCTTTTAAATTGCATTTTTATTTTTATTCGAGTTATAATTGATGTATGATGGACCACTAGCCACATGGAACTAGCAGCATGCACCATTTCTTTCCCTTAGGGTTTCATTAGAGTTTGCATTGAATAATTTTGTCACTTAATATTTTTTTTTCATTTGTTAATACTTAATAATAATAACTATGTTGCATTATTATACTAACCGGCTAATTTATATGTGATTAGCTATACATTAATATTCAATACATAAAATAAAATATTATCTGGCTAACAGAATAATACTCACCATTCGTTTTTAAGTTTGCGCGCAAAACAAAATTTATTTTGAACATGTAAAATCCAATTTAAAAGAATTATATGTAGTTTCAACAATCTTATTTAAATGTTTATGTGTTTGAGATAGTGCTCGAGTAGTGGAAACCAATAATAATATAAAAACTGGTTCGGACCGGCTGGTCGGACCCGTTGAACCAAGAAACAGTGATTTATCCGGTTGACTTTTATAAAAAACCAAAATATACGTTGATCTAAAAAAATTCATAAAAACTTAATATAAAACCAAAAATCGGTCGGTTTGAGGAGCTAATTAAAAACCATTTTTAAATTACTATATGTAATTCAACGGAAAGCTTCATTATTTATTACTCAAGTTGTCACCCTATTTGATATGTTTGATACTTTGGTGTAATATTTTAATATAATATTTTTATTTTGAATATTTGACTATTTAATTATTTTTTGATTAAATACAGTAGATTCAAATGATGCTTCAATATCCCTGAAAGTTCGATTAGTTTGATTATACAAAATAAAATATTATTTGAAATTGTTATTCAAAATAAAAAAATGATAGAAAAATAGCTTTTGCTTGTGGATTTTACAAAAATACAGAATATAAGTTTGATTTTCATATAACTATATATTATTTTCATTCCTTGCATTTATATTTTTTTGTTGAATTAAAATTATTATAAATATAAACTATGTCGTTCTAATTTAATTAATTTCGTAAAAATAGAAGTTAAAATAATAAAAGAACAAATTTCTAAAAAAATTATTAAATAATTTTATATTTTATATATCTGTCCGATTTTAAAAACATTAGTGGAAACAATAACATCATTCGCAATAAAACCCAACAGAAGCTTCAGTAAGCAAAAAACAGTTGGCGCGCAATGTTTTTTTGTGTGTGTGAATCTTCGCAATGTTATTAAACAAAAAGAAGACATCTTCATATCTTGTATTGTTATTATATGGGCGCAATGTTTTTTTTTGTGTGTGTGAATTTTCGCAATGTTATTAAACAAAAAGAAGACATCTTAACAACAAAAATCAGCTTGGGAATTAAGTTGGGACAATGTGTAAACATATCGGACATGAATTTGATTCTTGTTAAGTTGCAGGAATTTGATTCTTGTTAAGTTTTTTTTTTTGCCAAACAAATATTTGGGTATGTCTTATGCATCACTAGGAAATCAAGGGCTACACTTTTTTTTTTTTTGTCAACTTTTAGGAAATCAAGGGCTAGACTAATTGACGGTATAGTACTCCTTGAAAATAAATTGAGTTTTGATCAAGATACACATGTTATTATGTTAATAAAAGAGAATAAACTTTTAATAAATAAAAAAGCAAAAATGAGAATTCGAGTCTCTTACACGACCACTTCGAAGCTGAACCACTTTACATATAAGTACGCTGTCGGAAGAATCTAACACCTCCATCGGAGGTTCTTAGAGCTTTTTTGACTCCAAATCCTAGGCAAAAGAAATTAAAAAATAATAAATGTAAGAATCTCTCAACGTATTCATCTCTGATTGGTCTTTTTTTTTTTACTTTTATTTTTTGTCTGTAAAAAAAAATTAAAAAATTATTTTAAGAATTCCAAGGGGGTTCACCGCTGTTTTTGCTCTAACAATAAGTTCCTTTTTTTTTACTTTTCCATATGACAATCAAATTTTGTTTACATTATTAAATTGTTCAGAACATGCAAAACCTTTATTTGAAAATTGAAAACAAATAAAGTTAGTAATAAGAATTCTATCTACACGTGTCAGTAAGTGGACTAATGATAAATCTATGTCCAGTCTACATAACTTAGATGATAAACTATTTTCTTATGTAAAGAGAGAGAGGTCGTGCCCAGAAGAGCATGGTCCTGAAAACCAGGTTTTATGAAGAACTATGTTAAACTAGGTTTAATAATCATAATTAAGTGTGAAAGAAAGAACATACAGCCTGAGATTTAGACAGTCTTCTAACACTAATGCCCTTTTTTGTTTCTAGTGAAACACATAATCGTAAGCTTGGTGGCCTCCACTAATTAATATCACTAATAACAGTTTTATTGCTATTAGTTAACTTACTGGTTAATGTCGAAATAAAAGCCCGTTAGCTTGTATATACGTTTCTAAAGCATATCTTTTATATTTTAATCTCTCACTTTTTTTTTTGTTCAAAGCTGAATCCGGCAAAGAAATCAGCACATATACTAAAAGATGCTGTAAACATGTTATTGTACAAAACCTTGTTGACAAATAAATGGTAGCAGTTATAAACTATGATTAATACTTTTGTATCTTTTGAAAGAACATATATAATTGTCATACATTTGATTTTGTGATGATAAATTCCTAAATTGAATATGATATCATGGGGGCTTCCTCTACTTACAGTTTTCATTTTCTAAAGAATATCAGATTATTATTGTCATTATAAAGCCTAAAAAGGCAGCTCTTTAGCTTAATTTTGAGTTATATATTAAAATGGTCTCCCGGAAGAAAGTATTCTTCAAATATTAGTTTATTGTGTTGGCTTGCATGTTTGAAGCCAAACAAAAGATGATTGTTTCACAATAATTCACCCATTATAAGTGTTTTCTTCATATCAGTGAATACAAATTCAATAAACTGATTCACCAAATTCCATAATGACCTAACAACTTTCCCACAAGAATAAGAATCTAACTTGAGAATGCTCAACTGTTTTTTTTGTTTGGGTGTGTGGGCAACTTTTGTTTCAAAGCTGATATAATAAAAAATGTGATTAAAACTATGAATAGAACAAAGATAAGCATTACTAGTTTCAAAAATCTTATGTTTATCACAATTCACAAGTATCGTATTTGAAAGGAGGTTATTGGTTATGTTTTATTTATACATATTTTGTAACTTTTTAGATTGAATTGTTACTAGGTTTTAGATTTTATATTTCTGAATTTTGTGTGCACCATGTTACCGATTAGATGATTTTCTAATTTCACTCAGTTTCTTTTTGTTACGCAAAAATTTTAGTTACTAATGATATTTTTCTGTTATGAGAAGTTATTCGATCACATTTTAATGCGCCAGTGACTTACTAAAAAAGAAATTGACTTACTAAAGATTTTAATGCTACTATACTATTCGAGCGTGAGCTCGATCGGGCGATTACACGAGTTATAAATAAATTAAATTTGAGTTATAAATTTTGTTATAATATAGAGTTAAATACCTCTTTTTCTATTTTTCTTCTTCCTTTTCTTCTTATAAAAAACGTTTTCTTTTTATTTTATCATCAAAACCCTTTTCGTTTTAATCCTGTTTTGATTTTACATTCTAAACCTTTTTTCAACTCTGTATCATGATTTCTTCTTGCACAAGTACTATCTTTCACACCCAATTCAACATCGTTTGGGTTTGACAGTTGTAAACTAACCCTAGTCAGTCTGGAAATTATCTTAACCTCCCTTCGTAATATTATTGCTTTTTTCTAACATTGAGAGATATAATTTCGTTTTTTGTCTTTTTCGTTCATCTTCCTCTTCAGTCCCTCCTTATTTGTTTTTGTATTTGGTTCAACATGTTTCGACTTTACTATTTCTTCTTTCTTTACATGTGCAGCGTTCTTGTTCTTGTTCTTGCTTTAAAGTTAAATTACTTGTAGCGCAAGCAACTGATTTAGTATTTTCCCCTTTTCTCTTTTATATTTCAGTTACAAGTAACATAAGTAACCGCTTCAACATTTTTTATTTTCTCTTTGGGCGACATTATGGTGTGATGTAGAGGACGTCTGACGATGGTAAGCCGGATCTGGAATCAGGTTCTGGTGGTGGTACGTAGACGACAACTGGTGCCAAACAGTCTCTTGGCCAGCGAGGGCCGGTGCTGATAATTTTGAGGCCTATTACGAAATAGATCTCAATCCTTCAGATTATATCAAATTAAACAACAAGTTTCAAAAGAAAAATACAATATTTTGAAGCTAACAAAACACTATCAATTCAGAAAATAGTTTTCTTGTGACAAAACCAAATATATAATCGCAGAAGAAATTAAAGTAAAATATCCATATACAAATCTATCAATAATTTATAAACACTACAAGAAAACAGGTCATTTCCGATGGTAGAAATCGACGGTTTTCCGTCAGAAATGACCATTTCCGACGGATTTTCCACCAATAAATTCCGTCAGTTCTATTTTGTCAGACAGGTTTACAAGCTGTGTCAGAACCAACAGAGGAATCCGACTAGAAGTATACCAAGCCCATAAGAGAGAAAATTAAGTCAAGTTAAAGGTGAAGTCAAGTAATGGATTATTTGAATACCTGAAGCGATATGGGTGTCCTCAGTAGGCTGGTCTGTGTTGGGTTTTCTAATAGTCATAGATCATCTGCAAATCATCCAATGGTCACTTAAGTTCTTGCAAGTGTGGTAATCTCCTCAAAAAGTCTTTGCTTCCTACTCAATTTGACTCAATAAAACAATTTTTGACTGACTCTAAGAAAACAAAAAGCGTGCGTCATTAGCTACCTCCCCCACACTTGAAACACACTGTCCCCAGTGGTGTCAAGCTCAGGATTGACGAGAAAAAATCGGAAATAAGAGCATCCGAAAAGAGTCAGAACACTTACCTGTCTTCGGCCTGCGTCGATCGATGCCACAAGTGGTGTCGATCGATGCAAGGTGATTATGCCCACGGTTATGTAGATAACCGGTGTCTGAACCGCAATTGAATCGGCAAACCGTAAGTCGCGACTGTGTCGACCGATGCACTATGTGTGTCGATCGATGCAGTGCGATTCTGCCTGTTTCTCACGCTTTTGAACACACAAAACAGAAAAATTAAAAACACCAAATCAAAACGAAAAATGAAAAGAAAAACGAACCTACTAGTGGATTGCCTCCCACTCAGCGCTTGTTTAAAGTCAGTAGCTTGACTGTGGTGAGGAGAACGGACTTATGGGGGATTCAAAAGAGACTTTGAGTGTCTCTGTGAATGTCTCTTCAACCAAAGGTGGCGTATAACCTTTCGGATCATGAGATCTCCCAAGAAAAGAGCGAAGAGAATCAGGGTGGGAGCGAAGCGAGGGTGGGATACTGCGTTTTCCTGCATTCACAGCTGAGGGATTAGGAGATTTGAGTTTAGAAGATTCATACCTTTGCTTTGGTGGATGGAAGAGATCTGGAGCTTTTTGCTTAAAAGCAGTTGCAGGCTCTGAAGATGTTAGAGCAAATTCAGAATGAACTGCCATCTTCTCTTCTCCAATAGGAACCTCTGGTTCCACCTCAACACTGAAGCTCTGTCCATCAATAGTGGCTCTCTGCTTCCTGCCCATCTTGAACTGCAATGGCTTATCTCCCAGTTGGAGATCAATCAGACCACGTCTCACATCAATCACTGCGCCAGCAGTAGCTAAGAAGGGTCTTCCAAGCAGCAAAGGATCATCCGGTTCAACCGCATACTTCACTACCACAAAGTCTGTTGGAATCAAGTATTTTCCAACTCTGACAGGAACGTCCTCAAGAACTCCTTCTGGATACTTCTTCGATCAATCAGCTAGGATAAGAGAGATCCTAGTAGGCTGGAAATCCATCAGTCCCAACCTCTTAGCCACAGAGTATGGCATAAGATTCACACCAGATCCTGAGTCACACAGAGAATGCGTGAATCTGTCCTTATGGATGGAACAGTCAAGCACAAAGATTCCTGGGTCTGGAAGCTTCTCTGAAATCTGAATCAACTCCTTTTCCATCACTGCCTTGCGTTTAGCTTCGTCTAGCTCATGTTTGGACAACTTTTGAGGCTTAGAACGTGGTACAGAAGGCTCACAGACTCGTTCAGGGACTATTGCAGATTTCTTGTCTCGTCTGCGATCTGTGTCGATTGATGCGAAAGATGTGTCGATCGACACAATGCGATTATTAGCAGTCTCATCATTCGTATTGGGCATGCATCGATCGACATCGAGTGTGTGTCGATCGATGCTCGTCTCAGACAGACAGAATTCATCAAGAAAATCCGAGATGATGCTCTCTTCTTCTCCTAGCAAGTCAATTTCATCTCCTGTGATCATAGAATTAACGTATTGCTTCTGTTCAGCTTTCCCAGCTCCATTTTGCCTTTGTATTGCTTGAGATGTCTGTTGGACTTGAACATCTAGCTTCTTCACATGAGTGCTCAAAGATTCAAACTTCCCATTCAGATCTTCATACACAACATCCAGCTTCTTGTTAGAAGTCTACCGCAGTCTTAGTCTGACCCTCCAGCAACCGCTCCATCATGGCTTCCATCTTGCTCTCATGGGCACTAGCAGCAGGAGGTGTCTGATAGGAGGATGATCCATAAGTCCTCTGATAAGAATTACCTTGCTGATTTCCAAACCTGTTTCCTTGAAATCCAGAGCCACTGATGTAGTTCACATCCTCTTCTTGGTTGTCTTTTTCAGCTTCAAACACCTCAACATCCTGAGCAAAGTGGACAGCTTTCTTTGCAGTCAATAAGCTGTGAACAGTGTTCACCTTGTTCCTGATATCAGTAATCTCCAGATTGTCAATCTTCCCGGTGCTATTGCTGCTCACCAAGTTGTCAATTAGCACTCTAGCCTGCTCAGGAGTCCTTGTATTGAAATTGCCATTGCTGGCATTATCCAATGCAGACTGGTAGTGGAGATCAATACCTCTGAAGAATACGCCTAGCAGCGTCACTTCAGAGAATCCATGATGAGGACAGTCACGTTGGTACTTCTTAAACCTCATCCAAGCAGACTTAAGAGGCTCTGTAGGACCTTGGGTGAAGGTGAGAATATCCTGTCTCGACTGATCAGAGCGAGCATCATCATAAAAGTGCCTCAAAAACTCCCTCTTCACAGCATCCCAAGTAGTAAACTTCCCAGCTGGAAGTTGTTTCAGCCAATCTGCAGCCTCATTGTACTTCATTCCAGTGATGAAGTCTTCAAAATCATCAATATGTTTAATTAATCTGTAGAGATTTATATCTGCTAGTTCTTTGTCTAAGTTGTTCTTAATGCTAAATCTGAAGTAGCTAATCAGAATTATGATGTTAGGTTGATTAATGCAGCGGAAGTTGATTAATTTAACTATAAAGAACCTAGATAAGCAATTAAACTGTTCGCAAACGGAAGTTTGGTTTAGGTTAATTGTGAACATATCAAACTTGGAATTAATGCTAGTTTAATCTGTTAGTTCTCGCAAACGAAAGTTTGGTTTGCTGCACTTAGACTTAGAGAATTATCGCAAAGGAATTTGGTTAATTCTATATCCGTGTTTGAGTTCTAGAACAGTTATTGATTAGATCTAGATAGATTGATTGCTTGCGTTCCTGATTTCCTGAGAACTCCTGAAACCTAACGCTTCGCCCTCTTGCTTACAAACTCACTTGATTCGCTTGCTATTTCGTTTACTGTTTTCACACCTGCTTCGCTTAATTAAATCTGAACTACTAATAATCTATTGTGTGACTGAGAGTCCTTGTGGGATTCGATACCTTATATACTACGATTGCATTAACTGTGCACTTGCAGTAGAATAGGGATAAAACTATACACCTATCAAGTTTTTGGCGCCGTTGCCGGGGACTCTTTGAGTTCACCAATAGATTTAGTATTAGGATTTAGACTAAGCATTCTTTTTAATTTTTTTGCTTACTCACGCTTTTGATTTTTTTTTGGGATTGCAGGGATTCGCACTGCATCGATCGTTGCCACCTTGCATCGATCGACACAAGGCGAGAACAGCAATGCTGAGATCTGAGACGTTCAATAGGTTCCACTCTATGGAACCTGTGATTCTGATTCGCGGTGAAAACGGCGTTCTACGAGACCAAGAGGGTCATATATGCAACGCAAAAGGTCAGAAACTAGATGGGGAAGGAAACCCCATCTTGCCAGATTACCATGTATTGGTTGGGCAAGTAGCTGAGATGAGTAATAAGATAGACGACATCCACAATGTCCTACTGAGGGAGAGATAGTTCCGAGCTGATGCAGAAACTGAAGGATTTTCAAAGGTAAACCATATGGCTGGAGCTGATTTTTATGGACATACATTTGGACATCAGCAGAGACAAGGTTCTAGGCATGCTCAAGGATCAAGAGATTATGGTTATACATCCTGCCTAGCATCTCCTGTACCTGCACAGAGGAGCAAATTAGAGATTATGATGGAGCAATCCATTGCAGAATAACAACAAACCACAACGTCTTTCAGCTCGAAGCTTGAGAGCTTGTACACTAATCTGAATGAGAAATTTGAGTCCTTGAACACTCATATGAAGTTGCTAGATACACAGATGGATCAGATTTCAAGTCCTACCACAAGGAAGGATACTCAGGAGACCCATGTCGTTAATATTCAGGTTGACCACAGGATGGATCACGGACCATATCTAGCAGTTAAGGCTATGGAAATTGTGGAAAACAGAGAGGAGTCTGATGTTGAATACCCTGAGTTTGAGAGTTTCGACGGACCTGACTCAACAGAAATCGACATGGATCTTTTGGCTTGGGTAGCTCAGACTGATACTGGACCAAGCCAAGAGGAGAAATTTGAGTTTGAGATTGCTGAATTAGACCAGGAAGCTGATGGACCCGAGACTGTAGTTGAAACTCGAGCTGAGACAACCGCGTCGATTGTTGCACCATAAGCATCGATCGTTGCACCCCGTAAAGAACCAGTTTCACTTATACCTCGTGGAGTTGCTAAGGAAAGAATTTACAAACCTCCAATACCATTCCCCAAAGCTCCTGTAAGGTCTAAAGATGTTGTTACGTGCACAGTAGTGGTTGACAAGAAGATGGTGGTTCCACAAGAGTCTACTCTAACATCTTCAAAGCCTAAAGCTACTCATAAGCAGAAGGCTCCAAACATCAAATCTCTACCAAAGGTAAAGCATAAATCCTCCAAGTTTAAACCTCCTGACTCGACTGTTTTGAATGCAGGAAAGAGTTTTAAACCACCCAAATGTCGATCCCACCCTACATTGCTTCCTACGTTCCTTGGACGACATCATGCTGCTACTGCTTACACACCACCATGGATGATAAGGCATTCACAGAGACACTCAAAGTCTCTGTTGAAACCTCCATGATTCTGACCTCTTTCCAAAAGTCAAGCTAATGACTTAAAACAAGCGCTGAGTGGGAGGCAACCCACTGTTAGGTTTATTTGTTTTTCCTTTTTATTTTAGGTGTTTTTCTTAGGATTTCACGTTTTTATTTGTTTCTGCTAGTTTTTAGATACAGAGCACAAAGTCTGGAGATGTGTGACGATCGTTGCTCACATGTGCAACGGTCGTTGCAATTGGTTTAAATCAAAAATTAAGGTATGTCGCGCTAAACCGGAACCGATCTGGTTCAACCAGCATCGATCGTTGCTGTCATGCAACGATCGTTGCACCCACGACCAAGGTAAGTTACCTTAAACCCTTCTTCTCCTTTTTCTTCTCCATTTCTCGCCGCCGATAACACCGAGAGCCAAAACCAAAAATCATCGTTTCCTCATCGATTTCTTTGATTCAAAGCACTATTTCACTTATTTTTACACCCAATCTACTTCTCCTACACATTTCTCACGGAATCAAGGTAATGTACTTCTATTTGATAATTTTCGGATACCACTTTTAGGGTTTTAGAAATTGGGAATTTTGATCAAAATTGATGATTGCATGACCAAATAGATATGCTTTAGGTTGTTTAGTGATGGATTGTTGTCGATTTTGCGGTTGATTTCACGATTATGGAACGATTTTGTTGACTGTTGATTGCGGCCAGAATCGCCTTGCACCGATCGTTTCACTTGTGCAACGGTGGTTGCTCGACGATTCTGGGGAAATGTTCGAAAATACGAAATCGCCTAGCAACGATCGCTGCCTTAGTGCAACGGTCGTTGCTCGACGATTTCACAGAGAGTCTGCCGTGACTAATTTGCTTACGTTTTCTGTTTTACAGATGGCAACTCAGGATCAACCCCGCAAGCGCAGAGCAACAGCCGCAAGCGCCTCACGACAGTACATTCCGCCACCAGAGTGGCTACACAGGGATTCTGATCCTCCAGAGCCATATCAGTTGGTTCATGCGACCATTGGGCCACCATGGCCAAGAGCAGATAAGACTCGGATTCAGTCTGATCGCAACTGGGGCAAGGGTATCAAGAGGATGCTCACTACGACTGATTTCACAGAGAGGCCGCTACACGAGTACTGGGACGAGTACGACACACTGCTGTATAACGGTTGGTGTGGCATGGAGATAGCGCCAACCAAGTTTGCTGATTACTCGACCTGTCATGGTCTCGGCATAGACAGACAGGTTATGGAGCTGTGCAGAGGCATTGGTCTGGGGACAATGCCGATGCAGCCTTACGATCTATACCCAGAGCTAGTGAGGCAGCTGCTTGCCATATGCAGGGTTGTATACCCAAACCCGAAGAGCAGGAATGCTCAAGGAGGCACTTTTACTTTCATGTGCCTTGGCGCCAGGTATCGAGTGCCCCTTCTCGATATCTGTAAGATCTATGGGTTTAGCATTGAGCAGCCACACACAGATTTGTCCCTTCCATGGGAACCAGCAGAGGCTGCGCAGTTTTGGCAGTACATTGGTGGTGGACGGTATCACTCACGGACTACACCGGTGATTCAGGTCAGGCATCCGGCCCTCAGGTATGTCTTGCGTATCTTGGGACGCACACTATTGTGCAAGCATGAGGCAAACAAGATGCGCAAGAATGAGTTGGAGATTCTGTTCAGAGGACTGACAGAGCAGTTCAGAGGTACCAATGTGAGAGACCCAGCTAAGAAAGTCAACCTGGGAGCTTTATTTGCCCATCATCTTTGCGAGCTGCAGAAGAAGCCTTATGACGGTGTGCGCAAGGAGACAGTAGGGAGTCTTCTTACTCCTATCTTCAGACACTGCAGGATACCTATGGGGGATACAGAGTGCATCACTGAGAGAGAGTTCCTGGATCTCAGTCACTTGCAGAGTGCTAACGTGGCTGAAGGAGGGGGGAGTGTGGGTTTACTTCGACCATGAGGATACACAGTACGGTATTGATCTTCCTGCTGCTAGGTTGACTCAGATTGATACCATTGATGCTCTAAGTTTCCGCCCTCCTGCCAGAGCTCGACGCGCAGTGCCTACTATGGCTCATCCGCTGGGAGAGCCTTCTACGAGAGCTTCATCCTCCTCTACACCTGCGCCTGCTGCTGCTTTGCAGGAGACAGCCACAGGTTCACCAGCCCGTCCAAGGACCTTCCCGACGCAGACGACGATCCCCGACTCCTACTTCTTCGAGCGGTACTGATCGCATAGCTGAGGCAGCCAGTGATGATGAGCGATATGGTGGGATAGATGATGTGAGCGAGTGAGATTGATCTCCGTTTTCAGACTTTCGGTTCTGTACTTTTTATTCTTTTCTTATTTATCTTTGCACTTTTTCCTTTTGATTATTAGGATGTTTTTGTTTTTGGATGTTATGTTTGATATGCTACGCTATTTGCTTCGATTTTACTCTGTTTTCAGTGTTTCCAGCTTGCAGGATTCGAAATTTGATAGATTCCAACGGACTAACCTGCTAACTTGATGACTGATCTGATATACGCATAGCAACGATCGTTGCTGCTATGAGCAACGATCGACACTCAACGAAAAATCGCCAAGTAACGGTCGATGCACTTAGTGCAACGATCGGTGCTTGAGCGACAGAGGTAAAATACGACAGAACTCAAACATCCATTAACAATTTTTATTTATTTTTACCAATCCTTCGCTTGACACTACTGGGGACAGTGTGTTTTAAGTGTGGGGGAGGTGCTACTGACTTATATCTTTCTGTTTTCTTAAGAGTCAGTCCATTTTTCAAAAAATTTTGTTTTATTGAGTCAAAATTGTTTAATTAAGAAACTATGATTTTCTGAGAAGATTTACAAGACTTGCAGGAACTTAAGTAACCATTGGGATGAAGTTGCAGGATCTATCTCTGACTATTAGAAAACCCCATCACAGATCAACCCACTGGGAACACCCACATCACTTCAGGTATCAGAGGATCCTTTTACTGACTTCAAACCTTAATACTGACTTAGATTTCTCACCTAAGGGCTTGGTATACTCTGTGTCGGATTCCCTGTTAGTTCTGACACAGCCTGTCAACCTATCCTATTTAGTTCCCTTATCCCCTTCTAATAAAAGTAAAAAAAAAAAAAAAGATAATAAACTGAGGATGAGTTAGTAACTCCGAAGTGGTCATGGGAATAGTAGCAAACACTATTATCTCTTATGCGATCCATGGAATGTGTCCAAAGTACACCCCATAACGGGAAGAACACTGATAAAATAAAATAAAATGATACCCAATGTGGGAAAAATCAGTTGTTAAGGAAGGGAAAGAGAAGAAAGGGACTAGAGAAAGATAGTGTGGTGGTCTAGAGCTGATAAGGTAAGAATCCATGTGCCCTTTGATCGATACTCCTTAGGTGAGACCGCACTTAAAAACTTGCAGAAGTCAGTAGGGTGAATTTGAATGCTTGAATGTGATTGTGGAGTTTACTTAGGACAGTTGCTAAGTGTGGGGGAAGTACATGTTGGTCTTGATATCCTGTGATTGACTCTTTCAGTGGTTTACTAAGGGGAATCTGAGTGTTGTTGCTTCTATGACGAAAAGAGTTTCTGAAAGTTTTCAAACCTCTTAACTACATTTAGTTCTTTGTTTTGCTTGAGGACAAGCAAGAGCTAAGTGTGGGGGAGTTGATATACCATGGATTTTAGGGGTTTTAACCATGGTATATGTGTCATTTATCGAGTCTTTTACTATGTTTTAGAGTCTTTTCAGGTGTTTATTAGGTACAAGCACATTTGGAGCATATTTGGTGATTATGGCACTTTCTGGAGCTAATTAGAGTATTTGGCCGAGAGATAGACTTCGCTGTCAATATTCCAGAGCCGCAACGATCGACACATTCATGGCATCGATCGTTGCACCAGCGAGATGGGCCAAACGACGGTTTAATGAAGAATAATGAAATTGCAGTTCTGCCCAGAAGTTCCTGATATTTACAAAGAAGCCCCAATTCGTGTTTTAGGTTATAAATAAAGTTTTTAAGCCATTGTTTAGGCGATGCTTCAGAACTAAGTTTTATTCTCTTAGGAGATTTTAGGGGCTAGTTTTTTTTCTCGAAAGAGACTTGATTTTGAACCCCTGTTGATTATTTGATTATATGATATTTGGTTTTCTACTTATGATATTTTCTGTCTCGATGAATATGTCTGAGTAGATTACCTGTTAGGTTGAAGGATTCTCATTAGGGATTTCAGAGAGTTATAGTTTAATTAATCTGTAGAGATTTATATCTACTAGTTCTTTATCTAAGTTGTTCTTAATGCTAAATCTGAAGTAGCTAATCAGAATTATGATGTTAGGTTGATTAATGCAGCGGAAGTTGGTTAATTTAACTAGAAAGAACCTAGATAAGCAATTAAACTGTTCGCAAACGGAAGTTTGGTTTAGGTTAATTGTGAACATATCAAACGTGGAATTAATGCTAGTTTAATCCGTTAGTTCTCGCAAACGAAAGTTTGGTTTGCTGCACTTAGACTTAGAGAATTATCGCAAAGGAATTTGGTTAATTCTATATCCGTGTTTGAGTTCTAGAACAGTTATTGATTAGATCTAGATAGATTGATTGCTTGCGTTCCTGATTTCCTGAGAACTCCTGAAACCTAACGCTTCGCCCTCTTGCTTACAAACTCACTTGATTCGCTTGCTATTTCGTTTACTGTTTTCACACCTGCTTCGCTTAATTAAATCTGAACTACTAATAATCTATTGTGTGACTGAGAGTCCTTGTGGGATTCGATACCTTATATACTACGATTGCATTAACTGTGCACTTGCAGTAGAATAGGGATAAAACTATACACCTATCAATGATCCATGGGTTGCTCATGTGGGAGACCATGGAAAGGATTCTGCCTCAGAAGAGAGTAATAGACAGATTTGATCTCAAAGTCATTCCTCTCAAAGCCAGGAGGTACAATTTCTGACCGGTTAGCATAGAACTCATCGGGACGGTTGTAGTCAGCAAGAGTTCTCTCAGCAGCAGGGGGATTAGGAGGCTGTCCATTACCTTCAGGATTGACCATCTGCCCCTGACCTTGAGGCTGTTCAGGATCAAGGATTACACGTCCCTCAGCATCGATCCTTTGCCCCTCATCGTTGTACGGGTTGTTCTGTCGGTCTCTCAGAACTCCCTCAGAACGCCATAATGTCCAAATCCGCTCCAAACGTGTCTAGACATGTAAACATACATAAAAGGACTCCAAAAGACTCTAAAAGACTCAATAACAAAGATATATACCATGGTCAAAAGTCATAAAAACCATGATATATCAAAGAGCCAATTACATCATTGTACAATATCGAAGTCATTCGTCTCAAAGACTCAAGATATAAAGATTGCCCTAACTTCAACCCTGAAACAATCTAATCTGTGGAAAAACCTGAGCAATTTAAAAAAAAAACAGCATAGAAGCAAATGATCTACGACACAGAGAGAACAAACAATCCCAACCTTTCTGATGGCAATGACAACAGAATACGAAAACAATCAAATTACATAGATCCATACCTCCATGGAAAGCCCATTTCTGAGGAAGTGAGGACGATCTCGAAGTCACGTGAATTGGTCGGAAAGTGCGTTCCCGCCGGTAGATTTATAGGGAAGGGCAGGGTCGGAGATGAAACGGTTGTAGATTTGAAGTTGGGTAATTGAATGATTCGGAGTGGGATTGGTATCATGTAACTGAATCGAAGGGAGGCATACTTATCAAAGTCCAAACACTTACATGAGAGCAGTTATGCACATTTCCATTTTTTTACACAAATATGGTGCATTCGGCAGAAACAACAAAGAGACAGAAGATCTTAGTTTTAGAATAATGTAAATTCTATCCACCAAAAAAAGAAAACATTGGTTGTACTTGAGAAGACATTTCATACGGAAGCTATTACTTAACCAATTCGATTCAACAATTAGAACTCAGAGCAAAAATCTGTGAGAGGTGATAAGTATGTAAGATCTCAATTCTAAGATCGAAAGAGAACGACTTACCAAGTGAGAAAAAGTCCCGTAAAGGGAGATCAAGCTTGCGATAGCGAGAATCAATATCAATAGAAATGATAATTTATTCTTCTGAGGAGAAACCCTGGGATCGTCAAGGAGAGGTAACAAAAGAGTGAAACCCAGGTACTGACCACATCTGAGGGTCTCGCTCTCGATGGATGATGTTGCCGTCCATCTTCGTCATCTAATGGATGAAACCCAGGTAGTGATGCTTCAAATCAAACCGCTCCACAATCCCTGGAGATGGCCTCATCCAGATAATTGATGGGAATTGGAAATCAGAGATGATGGGAATTGGAAATCGGAGACCCAAGATTGATTTCTTACCTTGGATTGGTGAGAGATACAGAGCTTCGACTAAGATGGGGAGCAACTTCTATGAGAGAATAGTGAACGGAGAGGAGAAAAAAAAATTCTTATTAGTTACCTAAAAAAACGAAAATCGCGGAGAAGGTGACATCACTTGTTCTCAGAGGTAAAGACTTTTTCTCTCACATCACTTGTTTTTTATATATATTAAATTTGGAAGAAAAAAAATTACAAAAAAAAGTTAGTGTAATATCAAAAAGGGTTAGTTAGCTGTGGGGGTTTAGTAGATATAGAAATGAATCAGGAGGGAATGATAGTTAGGAAATTAGTTTAGTTTGGTTGACATTCTATAATAATGCATGTGTTGCCCCTATAAACCACTAAAGTGTACTGACATCCTCATTTAATGCTCCTGCTCCCTATAAACCTGACAGAATCTTACTAAATTTGGCAAATGAAAACGCAGCTTCCCCAAGGTAATGTGCCGGCAGTGTCAACGATTGAGGACCACACAATAATATTGACAGTTTAAATCATAACCTTAAGTTTAATAGTATAAGTTTACAAGAATAATAGTTTAATGCCCAAAAAATATCTGCAAACAGAGTGTGACCTCCGACTATATTTATCATCAACGCCGGTTACATTTTCTCCACATTAACTGAGGCAAAAAGTTCAGCAATCCTTCTTTCACATTAACTCTACCTCTCCTGAATATTGTTTGGTTAAGGTTGTTGAAGAGCATTAATATCAGAAGAAGGTAAAGGTAAACGATACCTATAAAATGGGCAAACTGTTCTCGGAACTTAAGTTACGCTTGATATACATTCATGTCAAATTGTTCTTGGAAACGAGATTCCCCTAACTTACTTTACTTTTTCTGTATAGTAGATGGCTCAGACAGTTCGAGTGGTGCGTGGAAAGTGGGTGAGGCGTGAAGACGGTGCTTGGTTTCACGACCCCGAGGTCGACGTCCAGGATTTTACCATCACATTGAAAGAGAGGTTGACATATGTCGACATTGTTGCAGCCGTGAGAGAACAAAATTGGGTTAAAGAGGGACAGGTTTTGGAGATAACCTATCAATGGCCGCAGTGGATGTTGGGTCCCGACTGGAATAAGAAAGAACCCATCCAAATAAAAGATAATGAGGATGCTCTGTTGTTCATGCCATCCGTGCTGATCTCTCCGATGTATTCCTGCGGGTGCAAGTGTTACCCTCTTCCATGGAGAACACTAAGGAAGGGGAAGAGGGTGTGGTACCAAGTTCATATCATAAGAACAAGGAGGTCTTTGACCGTGTGGAACCATCATCTGTCGTGTCTAACAAGGAGGTGTTAGGTGGAAGTGGGTTTTATACGGGTGAGAGCAGTCGGGGTATAGGAGGAGGTTTGGTTGGGTTTTTAAACAGAAACATTGGAGTAGGTGAGCCTAGTAGATGTCAACCTGGAGGATTGTTTGGGGTGTTACAGAGATCGCCACCCAACCCAACACATGCACCGTTAGAGCAAGGTAAGTACAATTAAATTTACTCTCTAAATTTGCTATTGTGGTTTACAGATAGTTGTGATTGACCATGTAGTGATGTGTAGAGTGTACTGTGTAAATTTGTTTACTTATAACGAATGTTAGATGAACATTTAATTAGCTGATAACTCTATGGGTTTGTCGCAACTGCAGATGTCCCTTTCCAGACTAAGTTGGCAGCCGTGGCGAAGTACTTCGAGAAAGGGAGAACCAACGGAGAAGAGGGAGTTGAGAATGTCAGGCAACTAGATCTTAATCTTTTGGGGCCGTTCATAAACAGTGCTAACTCGCCTAGCACGGTCTTAAGAACCCCATCACCATCGTCAGGATATAGCTACAATGGTGTATCAACTGAATAAGCCACGTCTGGAGATCTCTTTTTGGAAATGGATGGGGAAAATACACGAACAACAGAAGGTACCATGAAGTTAGAGATAATTGTTATCGTTAAACGTATTACCGAGTTTGAAGGAATTTCTAGCAGTTCTAATCAGGATTAGCAACCCTAGTCTGAATTCCGAGCCTAGGATCTAAGGTTCAAGTAATTGAATCTATGGGATCTCAGATTTACCTGTTGATTTGCAGCGGAAGTATTAGCAGATAATCGAGATCACGAAGCGCCTCAAATGCTGCGCCTCTACTGGTATCCAAACGCACACAAACTGGACCGCAGGGATGCTAGTGCCTTACCGAGATCTAATCTCCAGAGAGGTTTCTTTTATGTTTTGGTGGCTGTGTATTAGGTTAGGAACGAGTTTAGGTTGACCATATATCTTATATATGTCGGCTTAAACCACAACGGAATTAACCAACGATTAAACCGAATTAATCTGATTAATCCGCGAGTGCATCGATCGATGCACTATCTGCAACGATCGACGCTGCCCCAGAACATTGATATCGAATGCATATCACATATGCATTCACTGGATCATTACATTAATGATCAACCTCGTCTTTAACGCCCATTTTGCTTAGGTGTGTGACCCTGTAGGATCATATAACACTAGCAATGAGTTCTCAACTCATTGATCATAAGTGGCTTCTAGCAAAGCGTTATGACTACCTAGTGTTATGTGATTGTCTTATCTCGACTATACGACTTTCACTTAGAGCAAGTACAATAGATTTCAGGACATTCCCAACAATCTCCCACTTGTACTGGAATCATCTATTCCTTTAATCCCTTTGTAGCTATATCTCAATCTAGCATAAGGCAAGAACTGTGTCATCCTTATTAAGCCAGATCACGTTTATCGAATCCCGATTTGTACTGATAAAACAAACGACTGACAATCACCTCGTTTGAGCGCGGCCACGCATTTCCAGTATCAAATCTTTGATAGGCCCAGAGATATTTAACTCCTGTTATATAGGAGGTACAAATCCCATCTTGTTCCATCCATGTCTCTTTTATATTTCATGATACGCCTAATCAGTGTCTTTATGATCACCAGTTACGGCTGACGTTTGACAAAGTCAAGACGAACCAATCCATATAAGAGAGGACATGATGAACTCAGGTCTAAGTACTACTCTCTTTAGTCGTAATGAGAAACTCTTATGACACTCATATAATATCTTGTAGAGTTCTCATTAACGGGTCAAGTCCGATCATGTGTTCTCTAACACATATCTATGTGATTGACTTTAATACACTTATTAAATGACTCCATGAAACATAGTCATCAGTCACCTCACATACTAGTCTCACGTGGTTGTTAGTGTCCCATTTTAACAACCTCGACTAGGGACCATTGATAATTTATGTCATTTGTTTCTTATAGGGTTTCATGATCAAGTCACATACTTGATGACCTATAAAATGTCATAAATTACTTTGGGACAATTATTTAATAACACAATTAAATAATGCTGAAACAATTTCATTAAAATAACATAACCAAATTATGTTTTACGAACATCAAGTCATAACTAAAAACCAAATATAACTCTCACTGAAAACAAGATCATATCTTAAGAAATCTAATGCCTACAACAGCAGTGTGAAACTCATGCTTAGGCCTTGGGAGGGGTTTGGTCAGTGGATCAGCGACATTCTCATTCGTCGGGACTCTGCTGATCTTCACATCTCCTCTATTCACAATATCACGGATAAGGTGATATCTCCTTTCTATGTGTTTGGATTTCTGGTGTGATCTAGGTTCCTTTGCTTGCGCAATGGCTCCATTGTTGTCACAATACAAAGCCACTGGCTCAGAAATACTAGGAATCACACCAAGTTCAGTGATGAACTTCTTGATCCAAACAGCCTCCTTTGTCGCTTCAGAAGCAGCGAGGTACTCAGCTTCGGTTGTGGAATCTGCTACAGTGTCCTGCTTGGAACTCTTCCAGCTGACTGCACCGCCATTCAGGCAGAAGATGTAACCAGATTGCGATCGGAAATCATCTTTGTCTGTCTGAAAACTTGCGTCTGTGTAACCACTTACTACCAGCTCATCACTTCCTCCATACACCAAGAATTTATCTTTAGTATTTCTCAAATACTTCAGAATATTCTTGACTGCTGTCCAGTGACTTTCACCTGGATCCGATTGGTATCTACTCGTCATGCTTAAAGCACAAGCAACATCTGGACGAGTACAGAGCATGGCATACATGATGGATCCCAACGCCGAGGCATAGGGAATCCGACTCATGCGATCTCGCTCAGCAGGTGTCTCAGGACACTGCTTCTTGCTGAGACTTATGCCATAAGACATTGGTATGAAGCCTTTCTTGGAATCTTGCATTCTGAACCTGTGTAAGACTTTATCGATATAAGTGTCTTGACACAGTCCAATCAACTTGTTTAATCTATCTCTATAGATTCTTATTCCAAGAATATACGCGGCTTCTCCCATGTCTTTCATTGAAAAATAACTTCCGAGCCAAGTCTTAACAGACTGTAACAACGGAACGTCATTTCCGAGAAGAAGTATGTCATCTACATACAACACGAGAAATGCAACTGCGCTCCCACTAGTCTTCTTGTAAACACATGGTTCTTCTTCGCTTCTGATGAAATCAAACTCTTTGACTGCTTCATCAAAACGAAGATTCCAACTCCGAGATGCTTGCTTCAATCCATAAATGGATCGATGAAGCTTGCATACTTTCCTAGCAGCATTAGGATCGATGAAACCTTCGGGCTGTGTCATGTACACATCCTCTTCCAGAATTCCATTAAGGAAAGCTGTTTTCACGTCCATTTGCCAGATCTCATAATCATAATGAGCAGCTGTTGCTAGGAGAATCCGAATGGATTTAAGCATGGCTACAGGTGAATAATTTTCTTCATAGTCTATACCATGAATTTGTTTGAAACCTTTTACTACCAGCCTTGCTTTATATATCTGAATATTTCCATCCACATCAATTTTCTTCTTGAAAATCCATTTACACTCAATGGGTCTTGCACCATTGGGTAAATCAACCAAAGTCCATACTTGGTTCTGTGACATGGATCCCATTTCGGATTCAGCGGCTTTCAGCCACTTTTCGGAGTCAGGGCTCATCATCGCTTCTTCGTAATTCGCGGGCTCGTCACTGTCAATGATCAATAAATCATGACAATTGGTTACGAGAAATCCATATCTCTCGGGTTCGTGACGGATCCTTTCGGATCTACGATTCTGGCTCCACAGGCGTTGGGTCTATAAATCTTTGTAGATCCAACTGTTGCTCTTCCTCTACGGGTTGAGCATTTTCCTGCGGTTCTCGAACTTCTTCGAGTTGTACTTTACTCCCACTGTTTCTCTTGGAAAGAAATTCTCTCTCAAGAAAAACGCAGTTCCGAGCAACAAACACTTTGTTCTCGGATTGGTTGTAAAAGTAGTATGCCTTGGTTTCCTTAGGATAACCAACGAAGTAGCACTTATCAGATTTGGGTTCGAGCTTATCTGTAATTAATCTCTTAACATAAGCTTCGCAACCCCAAATCTTCAGGAAAGACAAACTCGGAACATTTCCAGTCCACATCTCATGTGGTGTCTTTGCAACTGATTTTGACGGAACCCTATTAAGTGTAAACGCAGACGTTTCTAGAGCGTATCCCCAAAAGGATAATGGAAGAGTTGAGAGACTCATCATTGATCGAACCATATCTAATAAAGTTCGATTCCTCCTCTCAGACACCCCATTCCATTGTGGTGTTCCAGGAGGAGTGAGTTGTGAAACAATTCCACAATCTCTCAAATGATCACTGAATTCTTGGCTTAAGTATTCTCCTCCACGATCTGATCGAAGAGCCTTAATACTTTTACCAAGTTGATTCTGTACTTCATTTTGGAACTCTTTGAACTTTTCAAAAGATTCCGACTTGTGTCTCATTAAATAGACATAGCCATACCTGCTGAAATCATCAGTGAAGGTAATGAAGTATCGAAAATTTCCTCTGGCACTTGTGCTCATTGGGCCGCATACATCTGTATGTATAAGGCCCAATAGGTCACTGGCCCTTTCGTTTGATTTGTTGAAAGGGGCCTTAGTCATTTTGCCCAGTAAACAAGATTCACATTTCTCACATGATTCATAATCAAATGAGCCCAAAAGCCCATCACTATGGAGCTTTTGAATCCGTTTCTCGTTTATGTGGCCCAAACGACAATGCCATAAAAAAGTCTGATTCGTGTCATTTGATTTGAATCTCTTGGTGTTAATGTTATAGATTGGTGCAGTCTGGTTTAAAACATAAAGCCCATTCTCTAATGGGCTGCTACCATAAAATATATCATTGTAATCAAAAGAACAACATTTATTCTTAATTGAAAACTAATATCCTTCCACATCCAAAATAGGAATGGAAATAATATTTCTGCTTATAGCAGGTACATAGTAGCAATTATTAAGCTTTAAAACCAAACCAGAAGGTAAAGACAAGTTATATGTTCCTACGGCTAATGCAGCAACTCTTGCTCCATTCCCCACGCGCAGGTCCATTTGTCCCCTTTCCAACTTCCTACTGTTGCTTAGGCCCTGCATATTTGTACAAATATGATCACCACAGCCGGTATCCAATACCCAAGAAGTAGAACCAGAAGTAGTAACATTTACTTCTATAACATAAATACCTGAAGATGAAGTCTCGAAAGTCTTCTTCTTCTTCTTCTTCTCTTCCAAGAATTTGTTGCAATTTCTCTTCCAATGCCCAGGCTCTTTACAGTAATGGCACTTATCAGTCTCAGATGGGCCCGGCTTGGGCTTCTGGGATGGCGCAGGCGTGTCCTGGTTCTCAACCAGGACTGCCTTGCCCTTTCCCTTGCCTTTGCCAAGTTTCTTAAACTTCTTACCTCCTTGTACCATAAGTACATTTGGAGTGCCCTTCTTGATATTAGGCTCAGCTGTCTTGAGCATCCCATGCAGTTCAGTCAACGTCTTCGTCAAGTTATTCATGTTATAGTTCATAACAAACTGATCATAACTTGATGGCAGTGACTGTAGAATGATGTCAGTAGCCAACTCTTGGCTAATGGGACAATCCAGCTTCCCCAGGTTATCAATATAACCCATCATCTTAATGACATGAGGGCTGACTGGACTGTCCTTTGGTAGCTTGCATTCAATGAGAGATTTAACCGTCTGGTATCTCTCAGTTCGTGCTTGCTCCTGAAACATACTTTTCAGGCTAGTGATAATCTCCACGGGCGACTCCACGTTCTCGTATTGCTTCTGCAAATCCGAGTTCATGGTAGCCAACATGAGACAATTCACATCGACCACATCATTTGAATGCTTATCCCAAGCATTCCTTTCTGCATGTGGAGCATTGGCTCTCGGTTTTTCAAGGAGAACATTTTCAAGGACATAGTCCTGCTTCTTCTGCTTGAGAACAATTCTCAAGTTCCGATACCATTCGAGAAAATTCGATCCATTTAACTTGTCCTTCTCAAGGACGGATCGCAGGGAGAAAGAATTGTTATGAGTAGCAGTCATAGCTGAGAACATAGAAAAGAAAAGGTTTAGTTTGATGTTCAAGAAATGAGAAGTCTTAACTTTTAAGAAAACTCGCATTATATTCAAACAATGTTTCCTCAGATGAATATAATGATCCAAGACCCATACTTTACTAAATTCAAGTGAGCCACTGGCTATCACTCAACTTTAGCTATCTAGGTAAGCAACAACCTTGCTAGTTATATCCAATATAACTCTTGGTTGTGGATTGACATCTTATGTCCAATCCAACTGATGTCTCTGGGCCCAAAACGATTTTGATGGCCCAGTCAAGTAAACCAATCTCTTCAGTCACGTAATTGCCGATGTCTTGCACTGCATGTCCATCAACACGATTACCTCTGCCTTACTCATGAAATTGTGGACATCTTGCACTGCAAGTCTATCATACAACTAAATGGGTCTTGACAGTTGACAAGATTGGAAAGACATCAAGTATCACTTGATATTTGGTTGAGGAACGGAAACTTTAAAACGTTCAGTTTTATTATGTTTTAATTCTTATAATTAATTGATTTATCATGCTTTGGTTCTGTGATTGCAGGTTCCAAAACCCAATCATCGAATCTTGTGTCGACCGACACTACTATAGTGTCGATCGATACAGAATAACCAAAAGCAATCCGCGATAACCGATCAATCCAATTGATCCGGTTTTGACTACCGGTCAGTGTCGATCGATGCTACATTAGCATCGGTCGATACCAACCTAATCAAACCAATCGCAATTAAACCATTTAACCAAGCGCGATAACCGGTCCAATCCAATTGAACCGATTCATCAATCTCGCGAGGTCTGTGTCGACCGACACAACTTTTGTGTCGATCGACACTAGGCGAAAATTTTTATTCGGGTTATCCTTCTGTGTCGACCGATACCCGTTTGGTGTCGATCGACACAGGGCGATAAACCCTAATCGATTTTTCAAATTAAAACCCTAAAACTAGTTTTAATCCAAAACGAATTTCAGCATGCTTGTATCAACTATACAGAGATCCAGATTCAACTAATCTAAGCAGCATGCCACAGATTCAATGGAACCCTAAAGCTCTGATACCACTGAAGGAATTTCTAGCAGTTCTAATCAGGATTAGCAACCCTAGTCTGAATTCCGAGCCTAGGATCTAAGGTTCAAGTAATTGAATCTATGGGATCTCAGATTTACCTGTTGATTTGCAGCGGAAGTATTAGCAGATAATCGAGATCACGAAGCGCCTCAAATGCTGCGCCTCTACTGGTATCCACACGCACACAAACTGGACCGCAGGGATGCTAGTGCCTTACCGAGATCTAATCTCCAGAGAGGTTTCTTTTATGTTCTGGTGGCTGTGTATTAGGTTAGGAACGAGTTTAGGTTGACCATGTATCTTATATATGTCGGCTTAAACTACAACGGAATTAACCAACGATTAAACCGAATTAATCTGATTAATCCGCGAGTGCATCGATCGATGCACTATCTGCAACGATCGACGCTGCCCCAGAACATTGATATCGAATGCATATCACATATGCATTCACTGGATCATTACATTAATGATCAACCTCGTCTTTAACGCCCAGTTTGCTTAGGTGTGTGACCCTGTAGGATCATATAACACTAGCAATGAGTTCTCAACTCATTGATCATAAGTGGCTTCTAGCAAAGCGTTATGACTACCTAGTGTTATGTGATTGTCTTATCTCGACTATACGACTTTCACTTAGAGCAAGTACAATAGATTTCAGGACATTCCCAACAGAGTTATATGGATGTATTGACATTCTACATTTTCGCTATTTTGTAGAATCTAGCAGCGATCCTATTGTTTGGCCACCACTATGTCCTGAACCAGTACTACAAGGTGTACCTCTCATGCCGCATCCTGTGGAGGAAGGTACCAAGGGGAAGGAGGTCATGGTTTATGGGAATGATGTGCCGGTGTTGACGGAGCCACGATTTACATTGCCTAGTATCCCGGAAACGGGGTCATTAGGACCGAACATTATGGATCCAAAGAGACCGATTGCACCACTGATCGAGAACCGTATTACGCATGCCTTACACTTACATGCTAGGGATGCTCCTCCTTATTTTGACGATCCCTTAGTGGAAGGTACATGCATTGCGATTCTAACACAAGGTGCACCATGTATTGTCAACATCGTTAAAGAGTTAATATGGTTTACGGTCAATAAAGATAGATATTAATATCAGCTATACCACTTTGCCATACGAAGATTACCATTAAAATTTATATATGGCAATATTGTTAACAGATATTCAAAAGTCTATATAATAAATGTGTGTAATAGCAACTATTCAAAGTCCAAATGTGACTCTATCCATCCTGGTGTTTAGTCTGCACGGTTCATCCATCAGGTTTACAAGTGTTATTGTGTTTATGTAATTTTCAGATGACTTGGACTCAGCTATGGGGGATGCCGATTACGAGGGAGATGAAGTCTTCATTGGTCGAATTTTCCGCAGCCAGGAGGATTGTCGATTAAAGCTTGCTATCCATGCAATCAACAGGAAGTTCCATTTCCGCTTTTCCAAATCAGGGTCCAACATTGTTATCGTCGTATGCATAGGAGATGGTTGCCCATGGAGAGTCTACACAACTATGATGGATGACAAGACACGTTTCGAGGTTCGTAAAACGGTGCTGAACCATACTTGCAGTGTCGATGCGAGGGGAAACTTTCATAGGTATGCCTCGACAGCGGTGATTGGTGACATGATGCGGAATCAATACACGGTTGGAGGCAGGGGACCTCGGGCAAGTGAGCTAAGGTGTATCTTGAGGCAGGAATATAGTCTGCACGTCAGCTATTGGAAGGCTTGGCGTTCACGTGAGATAGCATTAGATAATACGTTGGGGACATCTATGGGGAGTTACTCACTAATCCCACTATATTTCAACAACCTTCTTTAAAGCAACCCAGATTCCGTAGTAGGATTGCAAACAGAGACGGATGATAAAGGGATATAACGATTTAAGTATATGTTCTTCAGTTTGAATGCGTGTGCAGATGGTTATACGTACATGAGGAAAATAATTGTCATAGACGAAACACACCTTTCGGGACGTTATGGTGGGTGTTTAGTGGCAGCTAGTGCACAGGATGGAAATTTTCAGATATTCCCCATTGGATTTGGGATTGTGAATAGCGAAAATCATGAATCATGTGAATGGTTTCTTACAAAGCTTTCTGGAGTTGTACCCGATGAGCATGACCTAGTCATTGTGTTTGACCGTCACGTCAATCTACCACGCTCTTCAAAAGGTGAAATCAATATATTCTTTATTGGTATTGAAGTTAATGTAAAATTTAGATTACAATAATCATGGTTGTTTGACATTATTGATAGGTGTATCCGATGGCGTCACATGCTTGTTGTATATTTCACTTGAAGAGGAACGTCGAAAGCAAATTCAAGTCAGCGAACCTGGGGTATCTTGTATCTCAAGCAAGACGGGCATACACATTGGCGGAGTTTGACAGAATATTTGGCCAAATTACCGAGATTGACAAGGCATGTGCCGTCTACTTAACCGACATTGGATTTGAGCACTGGACAAGATCCCATTTCGTTGGTGAGAGGTACAATGTAATGACAAGTAACATCTCAGAGTCTCTAAACAAGGTCCTTTCAAGTGTTAGGCACTTTCCGGTCATCTCCATTCTTGAAACCATACGCACAACCCTTGTGTCATGGTTTGCTCTAAGAAGGGAATCTGTCCAGTCAACAGACGATGTGTTGAATCCAAAGATCCAGGAAATGATCGTTAAGAAGTACAACAAATCAAGCAACTATGAGGTTATGAAGATTGACGATAGTATCTACGAGGTCCGAGATGAATTAGGGGCATCATTTGCAGTACACCTACTGGAGGAAAGTTGTATATGCCGTGAGTTCCAATTCATTGGAATACCCTGTGAACACGCAATTGCAGCCGCGGTACGCGAGGGAACCCGGGTTAAAACACTTGTTGGGGTTTATTATACTAATCAATACCGCAAAATGGCATACACTGGCTTAATAATGCCTGTTCCAGAAGTTACCAGATTAGTCGCGAAGAGTGATGATGTAGGTGGTGGTAGCCTTGCACCTCTTAAAGTGAGGAGACCACCGGGACGTCCAAAGAAGCTGCGTATTCCGTGAACAGGCGAGTTCAAGGTAATTTTTTAAAATAGTTAATAATATTCATCCTTAATTTAGCCGTGTCTACAGCTAATTGTCTCACATTTATTATTAATTTACGCGTCATAGCGGGTCAATCGAAGAAGATGTACCCGTTGCAGGCAACTTGGACACAACCGTACAACCTGCAAAGCAGCCATCACGGTACGTTAAAAATCCATTGCATCTGTATAAACTCGGAGCATCACTTAATGTTGAAAATACTCCCATATCGCAGGAGCCTTAAAAGACCAACGGTGAAGGAGAAGTTTTTTGGGTGGTTATCCGGAGTCTAGTAGTGGATTGGGAAGGATACATTGTGTTGAATGGGATGTTAGAAAAATAAGTTGGGGTTGTGAATATGTTTGGATGTCTATAAGTTCATCAACCCCCCCCCCCCCCCCCCCACCCCCAAATGTGTAAGATACTTTATAGTTTGTATCCTTTCCTTGTTTATTAATGAGCAAGACTCCGAATAACTAATATTAATGTTAATTATGTTTTGTGATATCTCATTGCCGTATAAAAAAGTTATCAGTTGCAACGTTCAATCCTGCTAATACATTACAATGTTTATTAGAAGTAAACTAGAAGAAAGGTAAACTGAATATTTGGTGAAATCCCACTAGCTTTTCAATGTTGGTAACAAGTTCAACAATCTTTGTTACATGTAACCGTCAATAAATAATTAGCTGTAAACTACAATGAAGGCTAATGACAATTGGGGTGTAAGGTCTATACATAGAAACCCCCACAGATAAACCCTACACCATAAAACTTCCCAAAACTTTACTAGGATTTAGTACCATTGTTAACTGTAAACAGAAATCCAATGGATTTTGCAAATGCATGATAACAGTTAATTGAAATTACGAATAATTGAATTAAACATCTTTCTCAGAATCCAGGATATTGTTCCAAAGCAGGTGACGGTGTTCATCGAATCTGCGACCGGGTGGGTTACGGAATTGACGTTATCAACTTCTAAGGTGAGGACCACCTCATTTTTCAATGCTTCTAGATGACGGACAGCTTGATTGTCTTTGCCTTGGACGATGTGTATCTCTTCTATCAAAGCTTCATCCATCCACTTGAAGAGATGGTTCTCTGCAGGGCGCTACAGTTTGGAGTAACTCGGGATTTGTTACTTCGTTAATCAGTCCGGTGGTAAATTCAAACAATGAGGAGCAAACCTTACTTAAAGCGCTATCTCGCAACGGTAGAATCTTCGATTTGGGTTGAGTTTAGTTTTCGAAACAAATGTGACAACACCCATTCCGCACCAACACCTTCTTGGAATTCCGTGAACCGATCGCCTGGATTTCGTCTTCCGCGAAGAAGAAGGTCCAACATTGGTCATCCTCGTAATTTGTTAGGCGAACCGAATCGAATTGTAAAATCCAGGACTCCTATGGGAATGGTTCCTGAGAAACGCGGCGTTATGATGTTTAAGAGGTTAATTTGTTGGCGAGCACTGAGGGTTTACTGTATAAACAGAAGGTGCACGATATCGAAAATATCCAATAACCATTGTACTCAGGGTCCACCTTGTATGGGTCTAGCCGGTATACCGGGTACGGGGAGACTTTACTATTAATAAGCTAAAAAGATTTGTTCCCAACTAATTTGGTAGTAGAGTTATGTGTATATGGAAATGGTATCCACCTGTACTTGTCGTGTATAATTGTAATTGAGGAATAATTAGCCATAAAACACCATTAACGGGAAACAATGGGAACAAAAACGAACTCAACATGATAAGTTCCCATATATGTGAATTATTATTGTTTGATTGGCTAATTACACATTCCGAATCTAATAACCACCCGGTTTTGTGTGAACCATAAACACTTCCAATTCAACGAGCATGTGATGGTTAACACAATTATAGTGAAGTTAATGATTTAATTGTTGTATCACGTCATATTTGGGTTAACTTTTGTTTTACAGAAATTAATAATATAATTTTATCTGACAACTTACACAATTAGACTTTCGAGAATATTTAAATATTATCTCTTCAAGATGTGATCTGACCAAAGGAGACGTTTTGATGTGGGATTAAGTATGTCTTAATAGTTACGATTCCTAAACATAAAATATGTCTCATATATGTATATGGATAAAATTGATGAAAATATGATGTGGGTAATGTCAGAGTATCAGTAAATCAAATAAAATCAAACATAATCTACGTCTAACTAGATATGCTGTAAAGTAGGTTCATGATGGCATTTTAGGCTCTATACTGTATATCATAGAAGCTACAAGCAGCCGACACATAAAATCTAGGGAATCGGTTTATGCACATTAATCTATGTTGTTCCCTTGAGAAAATGTAACCGATTACCTACTAGATACGCTTTTTCAGATTTTTCTTGTAATAATTAAATTATAAATTATTTAGGGATGTGTAAGAGTCGCGTCTGTTTACACTCATTTCCCATTTATAAACCGGAAAACGATTCATTAGTAAGAACTAGTCGGAAAAAACTGTTCAACACCTTTAGATTTCGAACATCAAGAACGAGAAAGAAGAAGAGAAAACAGGTTTCTGATAATGGCTAATAATCACGTCTACTGGCCCTGGCCCGTTTAAACCAGCCGATGTATGAGACAAGATCGGTTACAAGAAAGCGGAGGGCAGTCAAACCGTTCAACCTCCTCGGGTTGCCGGAAGATTTAATCACAAACATTCTTGTTCGGGTCGCGGAATGGGACATGCAGGATCTCCGGCACACCAGGATTATCTGCACTTGTTTGAATGAGATGAAACATTCGACCGACTTCTTAGCCTCTGTAAACTTAATGGATATGAATACATGGGTTTGGACTCCACGATTCGACTGGAAGAAATTAAACGAGAGTTGCTACGACGCTGGCAATGCATCAGCCATAAGCCTGAAAGGAATCTCGAATCTGTTCTACGAGAAAAAAAAGGATGAAGGCCTCTCTCAAATCAAGACTGCCGCTGACAAAGGATGCAGCGTGAGCGAGTTCACATACGGCATGATGCGATTACTATTCAGGGACGTCTGGGATGAAGGACTATTCGGTAAGTATGAACTAACCCGCGAACGTGCAACTAATCTAAGAAAAATGCAGGCACTAGAATTTGTTTGTCGTGACTGGCAACGTTGAATGCCGGATTGGTTAGAAGCAAAACGGCAGGAAATTGATAAAGGACGGGTCATATCCTGCAAATGTTCATCTTTTAGTTCGTGGGCAGTTGGGTGGGGGGAGTCAGAGCCAAATGAAGAGGAGATGTGTTATAAGTGTTACTGGATTGTGCAATCCGACTTCTTCTTCAAACTGATTGCAGAAAGGTTTAAGGTTTTTAAGTGTGATCGTTGACTTATCTATTTGGTTGACATTTATCGTTTCATGTTTTGTTTCTGGTTGTAAACAATTTTTTGTGGGTTTATTTTAACTATCAACCACTCTTGAACCCTTTTCCCTAAATAACTATGTTTGATGAATGATTTTTCACCATTTGCAATGGGAGCAACAGGAAATTTCAATATATAACCCATAATCTTATAGTTTTAAGACCCAAGGTTTCCTACAATTTACGCAAGTTATTGTATTTTTACCCCTGAAACCCTGAATGGTAGTACTAAATCAAACCCTAATACCTGACCCCTATACCGTAACACTATACAGTACTAACTACTACGATTAATCCTAAACCCTAAACCCTAAATCCTAAAGACACAACCATTAGGACAGAACAGTGAACACGCAACACTAATACAAACTTATGTTTGTAAGATTATGTGGCCATTAGGTCAAATTATCCTGTATTTTAACAAGTATTTGGATTATCGAATAATATAGATAGCTGTAAAATATATATTTCGTGTAAACTACAACTGCAAAACCATGAAAACAGTAAACCCTACAATCAATACATGAAACCCTATAGAAAATACAAGCTGAAATCCTAAACCCTAAACCCTAAAACCTAAACCATAAACCCTAAACCCTAAAGCCTAAACCCTAAATCATAAACACTGAACCCTTAACCACAAACAGTAACGCGTATCCCTAATACAAATTAATGTTTGTAATAGTTTTTGGCCATTAGCTGAAATGATCAAGTATTTTAACAAGTATTTTGATTATCGTAACCCTAAACACAAACCCGAAACCCTATACCCTAACCCCTAAACCCTAAACCCTAATCCCAAACCCCAAAATAGTTAACCCTAAACTGCATACCCAAAACCCTGAACACAAACACCAAAACCTCAACCCATACAACCCTAACCCAAACCCTAAATCCTGAAGACTGAACACTTAACCCGAAAAAGTTAACACGTAATCCTAATACACTTAACCCTAAACACAAACCCTAAACCCTAATCCCAAACCCCAAAACAGTTAACACTAAACCGTATACCCTAAACCCTGAACACAAACACCAAAACCTCAACTCATGAAACCCTAAACCCTAAATCTTGAAGACTGAATACTTAACCCGAAAAAATTAACACGTAACCCTAATACAAAATAATGTTTGTAAGAGTTTGTGCCCATTTGCTGAAATTAATAAGTAAGTTAACAAGTATCTTGATTATCGCATAACAAATATCGCTGTAAATATATATTACGTGTAAACTACATCTGAAAACCCCACTAAAACCTAAACCCTAAACCCTAACCCCTAAATCCTAAATACGAAACCCTAAACCCTAAACCCCACCCCCACCCAAATGTGTATGCTAGTTTGTTGTTTGTACCTAAACCCTAAACCCTAAACCCCAACCCCCACCCCAATACATGAAACCCTATAGAAAATAGAAGCTGAAATCCTAAATCCTAAACCTTAAACCCTAAACCCTAAACCCTATCTCTGGGGATCCCTAAACCCTAAATCCTAATCCCTAAATCATAAACACTGAACCCTTAATCACAAACAGTAACGCGTAATGATTATCGAATAAAATACTTAGCTGTAAATATAAATTACGTGTATACTGGCATTGAAAACCCTGTAAACACTAAACCCTACAATAAATACATGAAAACCTATACAACGTAAACCCTAAACCCTAAACACAAACCCTAAACCCTAAACCCTAACCCCTAAACCCTAAACCCTAATCCCAAACCCCAAAACAGTTAACCCTAAATCGTATACCCTAAACCCTGAACACGAACACCAAAACCTCAACCCATACAACCCTAACCCTAAACCCTAAATCCTGAAGACCGAACACTTAACCCGAAAAAGTTAACACGTAACCCTAATACACTTAACCCTAAACATAAACCCTAAACCCTAAACCCTAATCCCAAACCCCAAAACAATTAACACTAAACCGTATACCATAAACCCTGAACTAAAACACCAAAACCTCAACCCATACAACCCTAAACCCTAAACCCTTAATCCTGAAGCTTTTTAACACGTAACCCTAATACAAAATAATGTTTGTAAGAGTTTGTGCCCATTAGCTGAAATTAACAAGTAAGTTAACAAGTATCTTTATTATCGCATAACAAATATCGCTGTAAATATTTATTACATGTAAACTACATCTGAAAACCATGTATAAGCTAAACCCTCCCCTCACTACCCTAAACCTTAAACCCTGAACACTAAACCCTAAACACTAAACCCTAACCCCTAAATCCTAAATACTAAAGCCTAAACCCTAAACCTTGAATGAAGGAATTTCTAGTAGTTCCTAATCCAATTAGGCAGCCCTAGTCTTAATTCCAAGCCTAGGATCTAGGGTTCATATAATCGAATCAATGGGATCTCGAGATTACCTGTTTATTAGCAGCGGAAGGTTTTTAAGTAATCGAGATCTAAAGCGCCTCAAATGCTGCGCCTCTACTGGTATCCACACGCACACAAACTGAACAGAAGGGATGCTAGTGCCTTTAGAGATCAGATCTCTAGAGAGGCTTCTCTTGTTTTTCTGGTGGCTGTGAATTAAGTTAGAAGTGTGTAAAGGTCGACCATATATCTTATATATGTCGACTTATACCACGACCGAATTAACCAACGATTAAACCGAAGTTAATCTGGTCATTCGTGATCTGTGTCGACCGACACACTTACTGTGTCGATCGACACTGCCCCAGAAACTTAATATTGAATGCATATCAAATATGCATTCACTAGATCATTACATTAATGATCAACCTCTTATACTACATCCAGTTTGCTTAGGTGTGTGACCCTGTAGGATCATATAACACTAGCAATGAGTTCTAAACTCATTGATCATAAGTGGCTTCTAGCAAAGCATTATGACTGCCCAGTGTCATATGATTGTCTCATCTCGACAATACGACTTTCACTTAGAGTAAGTACAATAGATTTCAGGACATTCCCAACATTGAAACCCTAAACCCCACCCCACCCCCACCCAAATGTGTAAGCTAGTTTGGTGTTTGTACCTAAACCCTAAACCCTGAAACCCTAAACCCTAAACCCCAACCCCCAACCCCCCCCCCCCCCCCCCCAAATGTGTTAGCTAGTTTGGTGTTTGTATACTTGCCAAGGTAATTTAAGGAATGAGATCCGGAATAACTCATATTAATGTACATTAAGTCGTGTCATATTATGATCCGTCCAACAAATTTAAATGATGCAACGTAAAAACTTGATAATAACATGATATTAATAATATAAATTATGGTCAAATAATAATTTAAGTGTAAATTTGCATATCTAAAATAAAATGAAGCCGACCAATGAGATGTTTTAATGTAAGTAAACGGTGTCATACTATTACTTACGATTCTAAACAAAACTAAGATTAAACCCAATTAAATATAACGTGGATAATATTAAATCTCTTTTCAAGCTATCTTGGGATAATGATTATAAATCAGGTTCAATTGTGACACTGCACTGATCGTACACGCAACCGAGAAACAATATCTAGGGAACCAGATTTTTTGCACGATAAAGTATATTGTTACCTTGATAAACCAACCAAATCAGAAAATAACCCATCGAAGAATATATTTTCTCACTCGTATTTTAAAGAAAATAAAGATATTGTTTATTTATAACTGGGGATTTCGAACAGTCGTGTCTCTTTGCAGTTACTCTTTACTCTTTATAACCAAACCGAAAACTCTTCATTCTCTCAAAACTGCTCGAGACAAACACAGATTCAGACATCTCTCGATTAGAAACATCAAAAAATATCCATAAACACTAACCAAACTCTTCTTCCTAGAATGCCTAACCATCATGTCTACTGGCCGTGGCCCCGTTTCGATCGACCGAGGTACGAGACACGATCGCTGACCAGAAAGAGGAGGTCAATCATACCGTTCAACCTCCTTATGTTGCCGGAAGATGTAATCAGGAAGATTCTTGTTCGTGTCTCCGAAGCGGACATTCATGATCTACGCCACACGAGGATTACCTGCACTCGATTGAACGAGATGTCCAAATCAAACGAGCACTTGGTGAGTGTCAATCTGATGAATATTAACACATTAGTATGGACTCCACGGTTTAACTGGAAGACGTTCCGGGAGATGTGCTACGACGCCGGAAACAGATCCGCCATTGCCCTCAAAGGGATCTCAAAACTGTTCTTTGAGAATAAGAAGGCTGAAGGACTCCCTCAAATGAAGACTGCTGCGGACAAAGGGTGCATAATCAGCGAGTTTATCTACGACATGATGAGCGTAATCTTCAGAGACGTCTGGGATGACGGACTCTTCGGTAAGTTTTCTTTTTCTCGAGAACAAGCAACTACTCTTCGAAGAATGCAGACACTGGACAGCATCGGTCGTGCGTGGGAAAGGCGGATTCCCGATTGGTTAGAGGCCGTACGCGAGGCAAATGATCCAGATAGGGTCATCAACTGCAATTGTACATCATACAATCCGTGGGAACGATGGTGGAATATTCCTGGGCCAAAGGGAGAAGACATGTGTGATCAGTGCTTCTGGATCTTGCAGACAGCCTTTCTCTGCAAAATGATTGAAGAAAAGTTTAGTGTTTTTAAATGTAATCGATGAACAAAGGTTGTTTACTCTCGGATGGTGTTCTGTATTTTGTTTGCTTCAAACTGAAATATCTATTTTCAATTATTGTCTTTGCTGGTTATTTTGATCGTCCGGTTACAGTATTTGTAGGGATTGATTAGTAGACTATAAACCGAAGCCCCGAATGGAAAACAGACAACAAAATTAAAAGTTAACTGTAAACAATATTTTCTGTATAACAAAAATACATGTTAACTTATATTTGGGGTAACAACCATAAACCCTAAAACAGAAATAACAAAACCCATAAAACACAAACAACATGCTAGTCGTGCGACTAAACTCTATTTCTTAGTAGTCGTTGGACCTTTGACAGGTTTTGGAAATTAACATCCAATTAGATTTATCCGGAAGTTTGGTTAACTAATGTACAAAACTTATATGGTAAATTGCTAATTTTCAACAAGGATACAGAATGAGGCATACAAAGCCATGCATTGTCAGAATGAAAGTTAGTGCCATTGAAGTGTCCTCATAAAAATATTCGTAATACTAAAGGTTGTTTCTATCGCCCATAACTGGTACCTGAGATAACAATAAATATACTTTAAACATACCAAAGTTAATCTGAGAACATGTTTATTGGAAAAAAATAGGACGATCTAAAAGGGTTATTTAAACAAAACGAGAGGGATGTTAGTCAAATGTCTCCAAAAGGCCGACCACAAGCTTCTGGATCTCATGGTCCAAGTTCGTAGACCCCAATCCACGACACTCTTCCTCGCCACCTGTAGCATGTGCTATAACAAGCAATGTCGCCATAACTCATGCGTCCCATATGGCACTAACCTGAGGTATACCTGCAACTCTTGTTATCTCCATTTCAGGTAATTGTGTGTGGGTATCTCCGACCACTTCACCAGAGACGTGGTGCAACAAGTAAGGCATCATCGTTGATATAGAAAGGAGTTCCTTCTTCAAGGTAGCCTCACTCGTGATTGAGACATTGGGATCGAGCACAGCAATCTTGTTGGTATTGACACACATAGCGAGGGAGACCCAGTGGTGTTTGTCAAAGTTGAATGGCATGTATAGGAAGTTTGTGTATGGGTAAATATTTGGCCTGTCGACATCGTCACTCCCACTGATTCCTTCTATAACACCTTTGTTGAAGCTGAACTCTAGAGGATAATTGGTTTTCTTAAACTTTGAGAACAATCTGGTGAGGCTTGCGACAAACTTGGTGTCTAGGATATCAATACGAGGGCGGTCTTTCATTACTTCATCTTGCAAAAGAATGTTCCTGGCAAGCTTCCATAAAGCATCCATAACCTAGTCATGTTTACAGGTAACTCTGAATAAGTCATTGTCCCTATAATGCTGAAAACGGCTGTGGTAACACGCATCCATATATATGGGCTACCTTTGATGGAGTATTCTTATGTCTCCCAATAAGGTCTAACACGTCTTTCGAAGATATGGAGGCAGACTTACCAATGTTGATGGTGCTGCATATGAGACAAATGAGTATCGTATAAAGAAGATGGATGGAATGTTAAATGTTGGATAATTGTAACTGACGATTAACCTTTTCATGGACCGCATTAACTTGTCAAATCTTAGTCCCAATCTCCGCTGAGCATCGATCTCTGTAGCAGTGGTATGTCCAATAATAGTCTTCAGCTTGACATCCCATTGGAAATGGTCATCGAGTTTTGTAGAAACAGTTCTAGCGCGCTTGCTTTTCCTGTTTGGTTCTTCTACAACCTTTAAACCAACTCCACGTTTAGGAGCGTGGTGGTCAGCTTCAACGGTGGGGTCCTACAAGATACGGTTGACAAAAACCAGGTAATTTGTTAACTTGATATTCTGGAATAATCCAAAACACAAACATTCAATAATAACTCACAGCTTCAGCGTTCAACTGTCCATCGCTAACTTGAGGGGTTAAATCCTTCCCTGGTTCTGATGAAGACTCCATTCCAAACTCACCAGTGCTTCCCTAATGTATGGAGATAATGAAATAGGGAGGCTTAATACATAATGAATAAATATGAGATTACGGAGAAAAGGGAACATTAGCAGAACCAATTCTGGCCAACAATGGAACATATTATAAGATTACCACCTGTTTTCCGGCATCTTCCTCCCTTGTCATATCCTTGACTTGAGCATTGTCCACCGGATGTGAGCGCTGGGTTAGTTCCACTTCCACATTCTGCTCCTGACCACCACAACACGGGAAAAGGTATATAAAAACCAATGTATTGAATAAGCAGGTTACACAATAAAACAGTTATCTGATAATAAGATATAGGGGTACGTTTACCATCGCTGGGTCAGCGTTGGACTCCGAGTCATTCTCAACAGCCCTCCTGGCTTGCTTTTGTTCCACATTGAGATTAATTTCCTACATATTATAGTTACGTGGGAATTAAAATGATAAACAAGTATCAATTTTACGATTCAAAATAACCGAGAATAACCATATCCACCCGATGATACATGTGGTGCTTGAGATGCTGGGTTTACATTGTCCACAAAGTGAGGGACCTGAGTATCTTCCGAAGTGTGGGTTTCAGCCAACTTAGTTGAATCCTGTAATATGGAAATATATACTTAGTTATACGCTATATGAGGTTCCAAAGAAGTCCATTTACGAGGAAGGGAATGTGTATAGGTAGAAATAACCTTTGGCGCAGTTGCACCGTCCTGCTGTCCATCATCCTCCCTATTTCCATCCGCAGCTGCCTACATAGAGCAATTGATGATGTGAAATGTCAGATAAAACTGGGGATGTTTTAACCATGTTTACACGCAACTAACAAACAAACCTTGTTTACGTCCATTGCAGATTCACCATTGGCAATTACCAAGTCATTCTCTATGGTTGTTGATAACAAGATTTTAGCAATCCTAGAGGTATCAATTCCTCTTACTTATCGTGTAGTAAGAGGTATCGAACCAATTGGGAATGGATTAAAACCAATATGAATACACCGAACCAAATTAGTCAAGCTAACCAAATTCAAGATTCAATTCCTAAGATTATAAGAGTTCTAAAGACAATAGCAAAGCAAACAAAATCAAGCAAGGAGAACTAAACAAGTAAAGAACAACTAGAAATAAATAACAAGGATAAGGTCTATGAGCAAGGTCAATGGAATAGAAGACTTGGGATGATCTTGGGATGCTAATCAAGCTTCAAACAAGCTAACCTCCTAGCAAGGAACACAAACTACTAATTAGCCTAATCTCTTAGAGCTAATCTCTTTACTTAATCTTAATCCAAGAACAAACTCTCATTTGTGAATTATGATCAAGCAAGCATTCAATCAAGTTCCAAATAGCCAATAATCACTCTAGACATCCATTTTCATGTGCTAGAATGTGAAAATCCTATCAAAGCTAAAAATGGCATTTCATCGAACACTTGGTGAGCATGAAATCCTAAACATCCTAATCAACTTGATCAAGGCTAAATAGGCATTAAGATCACTAAGATAGAAGAGATATAAGAAAGATAAACATTAGACATCCCTTAATCATCCCTAATCAACCCAAATCCTACCTAACCCATAAACCCTATGAGAAACTACTCACTAATCATCATTAGCCCAACAAAATCCATGAGAAAGATGTTAAGCATGTTGATTTGTGAAAGATTAAAAGAAAAGGATGAAGAATCAAAGTAAAACAACCCTTAGATTAAGAAAAGATTCAAATTTTGTCTTACAAGTACTTAGAACAAAAACAAAGCTTAAGAGACAACAAAAATCACGTTTTTGACCTTAAATAGTAAAGGGGGCGAACCGGGTCAACCCGGAACAAACCGGGTATTGACCCGGTTCTAAGTGAAAATCTGGGAACCGTACCGGCTTGGTGTCCGATACTCAAGCCGGTACAAGTCTCTGTTTCTTTTGCTCGTTTCTCGCCGAGGGGGTGTATCGGATTGGAGCCCGATACACAAGCCGGTACGATTCCTTTCTTCTTCTGCGTCACGTTGTGTATCGGGTTGGGCAGCCGATACACAACCCGGTACAAATCTCTGGAATTTTCGTTCATTTTGGCCGAAATTCGTATCGGCTTGACGCCCGATACGCAAGCCGGTACTAGTCTCTGGCTTCTTCAGGGGATGATATACCGGCCTCCATGCCGATACGCAAGCCGGTACTGACTTCATGTCCTTCTCCTCTTCATCCCTTGAGCTCCAATCTTGCACCTTAGCCAACCTAAACTCCATAGCACCTGAAAAGAACACCAAGAACACTCCAAATGCAAGCCTAAGATGCATGTTCCTATAACTAGATGCAACTATACTCTAAGTTAAACAAAGAACAACAAAAGAATGAAGAATGAAAGGAAAAGAAATCAAAACATGAACAAATCACTATCCTAAATGCATGAAAACACATGTATATCAATTCCCCCAAACTTGAATCTTGCTTGTCCACAAGCAAGCATAAGTCAATCAAAACAGGTTGGGGAAAAGGTTTGAAGGTGGGAGCTCATATCCAAAGGTTCAATCAAGTTTCAACAAGTTTCAAGTCTATACAACCAAAGTGTAACCGAGAAAAGCCTACTCCAAGGATATAGCCATACTCATCAAGACAATACTTCTAGCTTAACCCTCAACCTACACAAGCATTCAAATCCACTAGCTCCTTGACATTCATTAGATTTTCAAGTGAATCCTGTTCATAGCAATGTGATCAAACTCATTTGGCTTAAGGGACAAGGTCTTGAGACAAAAGTGATCTCAACTGAAAGAAAGGCTTCTCCACAATCATTTAGGTTCTCTCGGAGGAAATATGAACAAGCTATAGTAAAATGCTAAGAGTTAGAGGCAATTGGCGCATACTAGGATAGATTCCCATCTACCCATACCCCAAGAACTTCAACTCCTAGTCTAAACCCTCCTAATCGAGAACTACCCCTTTTTCAAGGCCATTCTTGCCTTGTCTTTCTTTCACAATTCAAATCTTCCCAAGAAACCCCCAAAGATCATTCAAAACATTTTGAAAACATTGGTAATTTCACTCTTTTAAACTTAGCTCAAAACTTTTCTTTTCTTTGGTCTCTTTTTTCACAAACTTTCTTTTCCTTTTGGTGAGCACTTTGGCTTCTTTTCATTTCAAAACATTGAGACACTTTCTTCTTTTCTTTTCAAAATACAAGAGCTTTCATTCATTAACACTTTTACCAACCAACTTATTGATCCCATTCAAACTTCTTTCTTTTCTTTACCCTCTTTTTCCTTTCCCAAATCTTCCCCTAAACTTAGGTCCTAACCTATTGCAAAGCTAAAGATGATGAGCTTGCATCTACAATGGAAATCTCTCATAGTCGCCTCATACTCAACACTTTTTACCGAGCTTGTTCCAAGTAGGCCTACCACTCAAGATAGTGTTTGGGGTTTGAAATAAGGGTGGTGAAAGGTGTGGAAATCTATTTGAGCAAGTAGAGAGGGGTTGAAAGGATAAGCTTGCTCAAGTATTTTGGGGTACCCATGAGTTTATCACACAAAGCATGAACAAGGATAATTAGATGATTCAATTAAAGTTCTCACTTAGATGGAGCTAGCTTCAAATCACAACAAGTTTCAGCATCAAGTCAAGGTTCAAAGCAAGTTATCCAAGCAGGGTTCGTTCTAGCTTTCAAGCAATTCTCGGGTTACAACCTTAGTGTGATCTATCTAGCATAAAGCTAGCGTAAGAAACAAGTTTTACCCAATTAAACCTTGCGAGGAAATCAAATCATTGCTCCCAGTGCATGAATCCTACAACACTAGCTAGACTCGATCCTACATGCTTTCTTTTGTGAAAATTTTTGAAATTTTTCAATTTTTTTTGGATTTTTCTATGCCTTAAGGATGCATGAGACTCAATAAGATGATAAAACGAAAATAAGAACAAAGAACACAAGATTAGCGACTTGGTCTCTCCCCCAAACTTAAATCACACGGTCCCTTGTGTGATCTAAGAAGGAGAAAAGACCGAAAACACACAAAACAAAAACAAAGGAAATAAAAGAAAAGAAGTATGTACAAAAATGGAGTGTTACCTTGCTAGAAGTGGAGGTGTGGAGGTGATGAATCCCCCATGGAGTATGTCGGGTTGGATGAAGAGGAGGAAGGCGTCCTCATGGCTCTTCTCTTCCTCCTTCTGGTCTCACGTGCGGAGTGACGGGGTGGTTCGTAGTACGGCTCATCAGCCAACCGCGGGAGCAGTGCCAGCTTATGTCCGGCCATAGAGTAGCGCGCATGCTCCACTTGTGTCTCCTCAACCAACTCATCAGCTTCCGCGATCACCTCCTCAGTGGCTGCCCGCACTTCATCATCCAATGCAGTCTGAGTTCCTGTCTCTGCGGATGTGCTGCCCTTGTCCTTTTTACCGGCGAAGAGCTTTAGGACCTTGGTGACCTTCTTCAGACAGGTGGCTAATTTCTTGATGTTTTTGCCATGCCACTTGTTCTGCTTTTGTAAGTCCCAGTTCTGATCCCTCAACGCACGGATAGCCTTGTTTGCTATACGATCATCGAGAGGTTGGATGTAATAGCGGTGCAGCCCATATACTTTCTCCCCAGCAGGAGCTTCCTCTGATGAATCGCTTCCGGATGCGTGTGCCTTACGCGACAGAAATAGGATGTTGGCCGTGTTGGAAAAACTAGTGATGCTCGGGTTGGGGAGGAGGAACTTCTCTTCGTACTTTGTGTCGCAGCACATTCGGTAAGTGTACTGGCCCGGTGACATGCTGCCTAAGTAATGCTCCTTGGATAACTGATACAAGTCCAACCATCCAATCGGTGTATACTGTCCAAGCATCTGCGGATCAAATGATCCTTCCAACTTGGCTCCCTTGGCAGTGAGGATGGGTGTGATAAGTCCTCCCATGCTGAATTTAGGCTCAGGGTCCCTGTGAGTATATCCCCAATTCTTGCGTTCCAACAACTGCTCAATGAGAATAGCAGCCATGCTTGGTCTGCGAGGAACAGGAGGTATCGGAGTTCCATCCGGGAAGGTGACCAGAAGGGGCTGCAGTCCAATATACAACAGTTTCATCTCATTTTCAGTCACCTGGTTCGCTTCCTTCCTTGAGAAAATTGTGTGAGCTAGTGCCTTGTGCACATATCTGATGGCGGGATGACGGATTCTTGCAGATTTCATTGACCCAGTTTTATAAGATTGATCGGAGATCATCCCCCACAGTCGCCTCATGTAGTCTTTCTCGATTGAGATGAAAGTTCCCGGTAGCGCACCATTATCTTCAAAGCCAAAGAGAGCACTGATTTCTTCAAAACTCATGCTGAACTTCTTCCGTGCCACTGTAAACTCTATCTTCCCAAGGCTTTCCAGAGATTTTGAAGCCTTCTTGGTCATGTTGATCGTTCCTTTCAGACTTGCCAAGAACTGGCAGGCGGAGTTTTGATAGCCTACACTGGCGAGGCTGAAAAAGTGCTTGAGTCCCAAGTTCCCAAGAATAGCATCAACGCCGGCTAAGATACCCAATTCCTCTAAAGTTTGAAAGTGTGGGTACCGAGTGGGCAAGAAGGCGATATGCTTGAGCTTTTCCATGTACTCAGCTGCGGTAGGGATCTTTTTCTTGGCCTTTGGCGCTTTCTTCTTTGGCGGTGATGCTTGTTCTTCGACTGCTAGACCCTTTCCTTTCAGGTCGGAGGAACTTGATCCCGGATTGTTGGTTGTCTTAGTCATTGTCCTACAAAAGAGGAACTCAAAGAGATAGTAAGCTCAAGGCACAACTCAACAACACAAAAAGAATAGCATCAATCTCTTCACTCAATATAGACACCATGATCATACATAATGATTTATCAAATAAAATCAATGATCATGCAACCTTAAACAACTTCAATTCAAGACATTGCAAGCATATAACTCATCAAGAACTCAATCATACTCTTCCACAACTCAATTACTTGAGCAAAAGTTCCTAAAATTGCATTTTCGAAAGTTTTGTGAAACCAAACTTGATATAATCAGGTAGTCTCACTTAGGCAAGTCATAAACAACCTCATGCAACACTAGAAACTATTAAACCAAAATTCCCCCAAATTTTTTCCAAATTCCAATTTCTCAAGAACCCTAATTCACCAAAAATTCAATTCATTCAATTCTATGGCGAAATTGGCTATGGGTACTCATTCAAAGACTTGAGAACAAGGTTTTCAAGCAATATCTATCACAAGCAACAAAGAAATTCGAGTTTGAAATTTTTGAAGTTTTGAACTCGAAAATTTAGATTGAGTTTGAAGCTTTACCTTGTGTGCTCGATGATGGAGTGGAAAAACTGATAAGAGATTGTGAAATAGCTTGCAAAACCGAAGATTTAGCAACAAGAACCAAAGAAATCCGTGGAGAATTTAGTGAGATTGAAGACTTTGAAGGTTGAAAATTTTTGGAGGAGAAGACTGATTTTTGTTCAGCAAAATCGCAAAGGGGAGAGAGAGAGAGAGAGAGACCAAATCCGCGTGAAAGAGGAGAAAACAAGGCAAATTTGGGACCCACAGTGGTCAAAAGTCGAGTTGGTTGGTCAAAACCGGTTTGAAATCGATTTTGGTTCGACAATTTACCTGACCGAGACGAGCGTATCGGCTTGGTGTCCGATACGCTACCCGGTACGAGCCTCTGGAATTTTGGTGCAAACTTCGCGAGACGGGCGTATCGGCTTGGTGCCTGATACGCTGCCCGGTATGAGCCCCTGGACTTTTCGAGCAATCTTCGTCGCATGATCCGTATCGGCTTGACAAGCCGATACGTAGCCCGGTACAACTCTCTGCCCATTTCGACCATTTTCGCCAGAAGTCGTACCGGCTTGACACCCGATACGCAACCCGATATGAGCCCCTGGAATTTGTTTCCTTCATTTTTCATGGCTTTTGCTTAACACCAATGAGTCCACAACCTCTCCTAAAGACCAAAACCTGATAAAACTCAAGCAAAACATCAAAAATAACAAGAAAGACATCATATGTACAAGGATAAACATGGGAATGTCTCCCAAGTGCGCTTTTGTTTAAAGTCGGTAAGCTCGACTGTTCAAGCCGTGATTTTAGGCTGAGGGAGGGCTAGAGAGTGGAATCGAGATCCCTTCCTCTATAGCTTCTGAAGCTGAGTAATGTTTGAGCCGCTGACCATTAACCGTGAACTCCTCATCGGACTTTCCCCAAAGCACAACAGCTCCATACGGCCTCACTTCCTTCACCTTGAACGGACCCGACCATCTAGACTTGAGCTTCCCAGGAAATAGCTTCAACCGGGAGTTAAAGAGCAACACAAGATCTCCTTCCTTGAACTCTTTCTTCAAAATGAGTTTGTCATGGAAGAGCTTGGTTCTTTCCTTGTATATCTTCGAGCTCTCAAAAGCCTCAAGCCGTATCTCATCTAGCTCATTTAGTTGAATCAATCTCTTCTCAGTCGCGGTCTTGATGTCAAAGTTCAGCAACTTGACAGCCCACATAGCTTTGTACTCCACCTCAACCGGTAGGTGACAAGACTTCCCGTAGAGCATATTGAAAGGAGTGGTTCCAAGGGGAGTCTTGAATGCCGTACTATAAGCCCATAATGCATCATCAAGCTTTTTGGACCAATCTTTCCTTGAAGCTCCAACAGTCTTCTCTAGAATTGCCTTTATTTTTCGGTTGGAAACTTCTACTTGCCCACTTGTTTGAGGGTGATAAGGGGTGGCAACCTTGTGCTTAACTCCGTATTTCTTCATCAACCCTTCAAACAACTTGTTGATGAAGTGAGATCCCCCATCACTAATCACCACTCTTGGGACTCCAAATCTCGGGAATATTATGCTCTTGAAGAGCTTGATAACAACTTTGGCATCGTTTGTAGGACTTGCTACAGCTTCAACCCATTTGGATACATAATCTACAACCACTAAGATGTAGTTGTTTCCATAAGAAGATGGGAATGGTCCCATGAAGTCTATTCCCCATACATCAAACACCTCTACTTCCAATATCGGGTTTTGTATCATCTCATTTCTCTTACCAATGTTGCCTTTTCTTTGGCACGCATCACACTTTGAAACATAACCATGAGCATCCTTGAACAAGCTAGGCCACCAAAAACCCGAATGTAGAACTTTGGTTGCTGTTTTGAACGATGCAAAGTGTCCTCCATAATCTGAACCATGACAGTGATACAAGATCCCTTGCATCTCTTCTTCCGGCACACATTTCCTGTAAAGACCGTCTGAACATCTCTTAAACAAGTATGGTTCATCCCAATAAAATCTGTTGACTTCTCGAAAGAACTTCTTCTTGTTGTAGATGTATAGACTAGGTGGCTCGTTCCCACAAGCTAAGTAGTTCACAAAATCAGCGTACCATGGCTCCTTATCATCAAAAGAATTAACCTCTTCCAACTTCCGCTTCATATCATGAGCTTCTCTCACAATTTTAACAGCCATTAGTTGCTCTCCCGGAAGTGAGTCATCAATGGGAATACTATCTTCGATTCGCAGCCTTGAAAGATGATCTGCTACACCATTCTCTATCCCTTTCTTATCCTTGATCTCCAAATCAAACTCTTGCAGTAGTAAGATCCACCTTAGAAGCCTTGGCTTGGCATCTCTCTTGGCAAGTAGATATCTCAATGCAGCATGATCCGTGTAGACTATGACCATAGATCCAACCAAGTATGATCTGAACTTCTCAAAGGCAAATACCACAGCTAGAAGCTCCTTCTCAGTTGTTGCATACTTCACTTGAGCATCATCCAATGTCCTGCTCGCATAGTAGATAACATGCAGCTTCTTGTCTTTCCTTTGCCCCAAAACTGCCCCAACTGCATAGTCACTCGCGTCGCACATGATCTCAAATGGTAATTCCCAATCAGGTGCTTGCACAATAGGAGCGCTCACTAAGGCTTCCTTGATCTCAATGAAAGCCTTCAGACATTCAGCATCAAAAGCAAACTCAGCCTCCTTGCAAAGAAGGCGTGTGAGAGGCCTTGCAATCTTAGAGAAATCCTTGATGAATCTCCCATAGAAACCCGCATGTCCAAGGAAGCTCTTGATTCCCTTAACTGAATTTGGCGGTTGTAAGCTCATCATGACTTCTATCTTAGCCTTGTCCACTTCTATACCACTCTCAGATATCTTATGACCCAACACAATCCCTTCTCTGACCATGAAATGACATTTTTCCCAGTTAAGCACAAGGTTTGTCTCTTCAGACCTCTTTAATACCCTGCACAAATTCAACAAACAAGAAGAGAAGGAAGAGCCATACACTGAGAAATCATCCATGAAAACTTCTACGATATCCTCGATAAGATCCGAGAAAATAGACATCATGCACCGCTGAAAGGTAGCCGGTGCATTACACAAGCCAAATGGCATCCTTCGATAAGCAAAGGTGCCATAAGGACAAGTGAATGTCGTTTTCTCCTGATCGTTTGGATGTATCGGTATCTGGAAGAACCCACTGTATCCGTCGAGAAAACAATAATAAGGATGGTTAGCAAGACACTCAAGCATTTGGTCAATGAAAGGAAGCGGAAAGTGATCTTTTCTAGATGCTGCATTTAACTTTCTATAGTCTATACACATCCTATGCCCGGTGATAGTCCTAGTTGGGATTAACTCATTGTTTTCACTTTTAACTACCGTAATCCCTCCTTTCTTCGGAACACAGTGCATTGGAGAAACCCAAGTGTTGTCCGAGATAGGGTAGATTATCCCTGCATCAAGAAATTTAAGGATCTCTTTCTTGACTACCTCCTTAAGATTAGGATTCAATCTTCTTTGATGTTCAATTGATGACATAGATTCGTTTTCAAGATGAATCCTATGAGTACATAAACTAGGTGACAGCCATTTTATATCATCAAGCGAATAGCCTATTGCTTTTCTAAACTTTTTCAATTCAGTAGTTAAAGCAATCAACTCATCATCACGCAGCAACTCATTCACAATGACAGGATAAGTAGAGTTAGGGCCAAGAAATGCATACCGAAGCCCCTGCGGAAGGGGATTTAACTCAACCTTTGGCGCCTTGAGCTCGCTCCAATCATCAGCTACAAGCTGCTCCTTGCACAGCTCAACTCCTTTGGTAACATCATCTCCATAACCCGCGGCAAAGACCTCTATCTCTTTACCCACTGAATCTGATCCAAGCTCCAAGTATTCAACCTCTCCTAGCAAAGGCTTGTGTGAATCAAGTGCTCTCATATAAGCCCAGCTCTCATCGCGAAGATATCCATACTCCCCACAGTCTTTTGTCAAAGCAACTTCCAAGGGATCACTCATGTTTAACTCTTCCAAGAGCTAATCTGCTAGCTCTTCCATAGCCTCTATGTAGAACATTTTCCCTTGTATGGTTGGCTTCTTCATCACCTTGTTGATGTCAAAGTTGAGCACTATGTCTTTACCAAGGTTGAGGTCTATCTTCTCTTTCCTGACATCTATGATTGCACTGACTGTAACAAGAAATGGTCTCCCAAGGATTAGAGGATCATTTGGTTCTTCATCCATCTCCAATACAATAAAATCTGTCGGTATATAAAATCCTCCTACTTTCACCGGAAGATCTTCTAGGAGTCCAATTGGGTATCGCACCGATCTATCTGCTAGAACCAAGGAAATCCTACAAGCCTTGTAGGTGGAGAAGCCTAGCCTTTTAGCTACCGAGAAAGGCATCAAACTTGCGCTTGCTCCAAGATCACATAAACAACTCTCAAATCTGAAAGGACCAATAGCACATGGAAGGGTGAAACTGCCCGGATCTTCAAGCTTTCTTGGCACAATACTCCTCTGGATGAATGCACTACACTCATGTGAGACTACAACCATTCCTTGAACTTCCTTTGTTCTCTCTTTGATTGCATCCTTGAGGAACTTGGTGTATTGTGGGACTAATAGGAAAGCATCTATCAAGGGCATTGTTAGCTCTACATTCTTCATTTGCTTTTCGAACAGAGCTTTATACTTCTCCAACAGTTGCTTCTTGAATCTGCCCGGAAAAGGAAGTTTAGGCTCATATGGTCGTAGAACAAACTCATCCTTCTTCTTCTTAGGTGCATCCTCAACCCTTTCACAAGCTATAGCTTTACCCTTTCTCAATGCAACCTCACTTTCATCCTCTTTGGCAAAAACAGACTTTTCCAAAGTCACCTCCCCACCTTATTTCTCAATGTCCTCATTGAGATTAGAAGACACAATGGGTGTAGAAAGTTGCTTTGGCTATAGCTCTTTACCACTCCTCAAGGTGATAGCATTGATGTACTCCTTGGGGTTTTGCTCAGATTTTCCGGGTAAAGTTCCATGTTGCCTAGAGCTTGAAGCATTCTTGTTCTCCATGTTGGTTACCCTTGATGTCAAATTCTGCAACTCACTCTTCAAATCCCTTACTTCTATAGCACCGGAGGCTTGTCCTTGAAGTAGTTGTTGCATCATACTCTTGAGTTCATTATCCAATCCGGAGGAAGAAGAAGCTTGTGGTTGTTGTTGTTGAAAGCCGGGTGGGTATTGTTGCTTTGGAGCATAGCTTTGTTGACCTTGAAACGGAGGCTTATTGCCAAACCCTTGTTGGTTAGTGTAAGGGACAAATGGCTTTTGTTGTTGAGATTGTTGAAAGCCTTGTTGCCCTTGTTGTGGAGCTTGTCCTTGGGGTTGAGCTTGGGGATAAATCTGATCTTGTGGGTTTGCCACATTGGGGTTCCGATAGGAGAAATTAGGATGGTTCCGGTAGTTGAGGTTGAAACCCTTGTTGAAACCTCCTTGGCCCGCAATGAAGTTGATCTCTTCTTGGGTCATATCTCCTTCATGAAGGAATATCTAGCAGTTCTAATCAGGATTAGCAACCCTAGTCTTAATTCCGAGCCTAGGATCTAAGGTTCATGTAATTGAATCTATGGGATCTCAGATTTACCTATTGATTTGCAGCGGAAGGATTAGCAGATAATCAAGATCACGAAGCGCCTCAAGTGCTGCGCCTCTACTGGTATCCACACGCACACAAACTGGACCGCAGGGATGCTAGTGCCTTACAGAGATCTAATCTCCAGAGAGGTTTATTTCTGTGTTCTGGTGGCTGTCAATTAGGTTAGAAATCAGTTTAGGTCGACCATATATCTTATATATGTCGACTTAAACCATCACGGAATTAACCAACGATTAAACCGAATTAATCTGATTAATCCGCGAGTTGCATCGATCGATGCACTACTGCAACGATCGACACTGCCCCAGAATATTGATATCGAATGCATATCATATATGCATTCACTGGATCATTACATTAATGATCAACCTCGTCTTTAACGCCCAGTTTGCTTAGGTGTGTGACCCTGTAGGATCATATAACAGTAGCAATGAGTTCTCAACTCATTGATTGTAAGTGGCTTCTAGCAAAGCATTATGACTACCTAGTGTTATGTGATTGTCTCATCTCGACAATACGACTTTCACTTAGAGCAAGTACAATAGATTTCAGGACATTCCCAACAATCTCCCACTTGTACTGGAATCATCTATTCCTTTAATCCCTTTGTAGCTATATCTCAATCTAGCATAAGGCAAGCACTGTGTCATCCTTATTCAACCAGATTACGTTTATCGAATCCCGATTTGTACTGATGAAAAACAAACGACTGACAATCACCTCGTTTGAGCGCGGCCACGCATTTCCAGTATCAAATCTTCGATAGGCCCAGAGATATTTAACTCCTGTTATATAGGAGGTACAAATACCATCTTGTTCCATCCATGTCTCTTTTATATCTCATGATCCGCCTAATCAGTGTCTTTATGATCACCAGTTACGGCTGACGTTTGACAAAGTCAAGACGAACCAATCCATATAAGAGAGGACATGATGAACTCAGGTCTAAGGACTACTCTCTTTAGTCGTAATGAGAAACTCTTATGACACTCATATAACATCTTGTAGAGTTTTCATTAACGGGTCAAGTCCGATCATGTGTTCTCTAGCACATATCTATGTGATTGACTTTAATACACTTATTAATGACTCCATGAAACATGGTCATCAGTCACCTCACATACTAGTCTCACGTGGTTGTCAATGTCCCACGTTAACAACCTCGACCAGGGACCATTATAATTTATGTCATTTATTGCTTATAGGGTTTCATGATCAAGTCACATACTTGATGGCCTATAAAATGTCATAAATTACTTTGGGACAATATATACATTTAATTAACACAATTAAATAATGCTGAAACAATTTCATTAAAATAACATAACTATTATGTCTTTGTGAACATCATGTCATAACTAAAACAAATACAACTCCCACTGAAATCAAGATCATATCTTAAGAAATCTAATGCCTACAGCAGTTGTATGAAACTCATGCTTAGGCCTTGGGAGGGGCTTGGTCAGTGGATCAACAACATTCTCATCCGTAGGGACTCTGCTGATCTTCACATCTCCTCTATTCACAATATCACGGATAAGGTGATATCGCCTTTCTATGTGTTTGGATTTCTGGTGTGATCTAGGTTCCTTTGTTTACGCAATAGCTCCATTGTTGTCACAATACAAAGCCACTGGCTCAGAAATGCTAGGAATCACACCAAGTTCAGTGATGAACTTCTTGATCCAAACAGCCTCCTTTGCCGCTTCAGAAGCAGCGAGGTACTCAGCTTCAGTTGTGGAATCTGCTACAGTGTCCTGCTTGGAACTCTTCCAGCTGACTGCACCGCCATTCAGGCAGAAGATGTAACCAGATTGCGATCGGAAATCATCTTTGTCTGTCTGAAAACTTGCGTCTGTGTAACCACTTACTACCAGCTCATCACTTCCTCCATACACCAAGAATTTATCTTTAGTATTTCTCAAATACTTCAGAATATTCTTGACTGCTGTCCAGTGACTTTCACCTGGATCCGATTGGTATCTACTCGTCATGCTTAAAGCACAAGCAACATCTGGACGAGTACAGGGCATAGCATACATGATGGATCCCAACGCCTAGGCATAGGGAATCCGACTCATGCGATCTCGCTCAGCAGGTGTCTCAGGACACTGCTTCTTGCTGAGACTTATGCCATAAGACATTGGTATGAATCCCTTCTTGGAATCTTGCATTCTGAACCTGTGTAAGACCTTATCGATATAAGTGTCTTGACATAGTCCAATTAACTTGTTTAATCTATCTCTATAGATTCTTATTCCAAGAATATACGCGGCTTCACCCATGTCTTTCATTGAAAAACAACTTCCGAGCCAAGTCTTAACAGACTGTAACAACGGAACGTCATTTCCGAGAAGAAGTATGTCATCTACATACAACACGAGAAATGCAACTGCGCTCCCACTAGTCTTCTTGTAAACACATGGTTCTTCTTCGCTTCTGATGAAATCAAACTTTTTGACTGCTTCATCAAAACGAAGATTCCAACTCCGAGATGCTTGCTTCAATCCATAAATGGATCGATGAAGTTTGCATACTTTCCTAGCTGCATTTGGATCGATGAAACCTTCGGGTTGTGTCATGTACACATCCTCTTCCAGAATTCCATTAAGGAAAGCTGTTTTCACGTCCATCTGCCAGATCTCATAATCATAATGAGTAGCTGTTGTTAGGAGAATCCGAATGGATTTAAGCATGGCTACAGGTGAATAAGTTTCTTCATAGTCAATACCATGAATTTGTTTGAAACCTTTTGCCACTAGCCTTGCTTTATATATCTGAATATTTCCATCCACATCAATTTTCTTCTTGAAAATCCATTTACACTCAATGGGTCTTGCACCATCGGGTAAATCAACCAAAGTCCATACTTGGTTCTGTGACATGGATCCCATTTCGGATTCAGCGGCTTTCAGCCACTTTTCGGAGTCAGGGCTCATTATTGCTTCTTCAAAATTCGCTGGTTCGTCACTGTCAATGATCAACAAATCAAGACAATTGGTTACGAGAAATCCATATCTCTCGGGTTCGTGACGGATCCTTTCGGATCGGCGAATTTCAGGCTCCACAGGCGCCGTCTCTACAACTCTTTGTAGATCCAACTGTTGCTCTTCCTCTACGGGTTGAGCATTTTCCTGCGGTTCTCGAACTTCTTCGAATTGTACTTTACTCCCACTGTTTCTCTTAGAAAGAAATTCTCTCTCAAGAAAAACGCAGTTCCGAGCAACAAACACTTTGTTCTCGGATTGGTTGTAAAAGTAGTATGCCTTGGTTTCCTTAGGATAACCAACGAAGTAGCATTTATCAGATTTGGTCTCGAGTTTATCTGTAATTAATCTCTTAACATAAGCTTCACAACCTCAAATCTTCAGGAAAGACACATTCGGAACATTTCCAGTCCACATCTCATGTGGTGTCTTTGCAACTGATTTTGACGGAACCCTATTTAGTGTAAACGCAGACGTTTCTAGAGCGTATCCCCAAAAGGATAATGGAAGAGTTGAGAGACTCATCATTGATCGAACCATATCTAATAAAGTCCGATTCCTCCTCTCAGACACGCCATTCCATTGTGGTGTTCCAGGAGGAGTGAGTTGTGAAACAATTCCACAATCTCTCAAATGATCACTGAATTCTTGGCTTAAGTATTCTCCTCCACGATCTGATCTAGGAGCCTTAATACTTTTGCCAAGTTGATTCTGTACTTCATTTTGGAACTCTTTGAACTTTTCAAAGGATTCCGACTTGTGTCTCATTAAATAGACATAGCCATACCTGCTGAAATCATCAGTGAAGGTAATGAAGTATCGAAAACTTCCTCTGGCACTTGTGCTCATTGGGCCGCATACATCTGTATGTATAAGGCCCAACAGGTCACTAGTCCTTTCGTTTGATTTGTTGAAAGGGGCCTTAGTCATTTTGCCCAGTAAACAAGATTCACATTTCTCACATGATTCATAATCAAATGAGCCCAAAAGCCCATCACTATGGAGCTTTTGAATCCGTTTCTCGTTTATGTGGCCCAAACGACAATGCCATAGAAAAGTCTGATTCATGTCATTTGATTTGAATCTCTTGGTGTTAATGTTATAGATTTCTGTGCTTTGGTTTAGAACATAAAGCCCATTCTCTAATGGGCTGCTACCATAATACATATCATTGTAATCAAAAGAACAACATTTATTCTTAATTGAAAACTGATATCCTTCCAAATCCAAAACAGGAATAGAAATAATATTTCTGCTTATAGCAGGTACATAGTAGCAATTATGAAGTTCTAAAACCAAACCAGAAGGTAAAGACAAGTTAAATGTTCCTACGGCTAATGCATCAACTCTTGCTCCATTCCCCACACGCAGGTCCACTTGTCCCTTTTCCAACGTCCTACTGTTGCTTAGGCCCTGCATATTTGTACAAATATGAGCACCACAGCCGGTATCCAATACCCAAGAAGTAGAACCAGAAGTAGTAACATTTACTTCTATAACATAAATACCTGAAGATGAAGTCTCGAAAGTCTTCTTCTTCTTCTTCTTCTCTTCCAAGAATTTGTTGCAATTTCTCTTCCAATGCCCAGGCTCTTTACAGTAATGGCACTTATCAGCCTCAGATGGGCCCGGCTTGGGCTTCGGGGCTGGCGCAGGCGTGTCCTGGTTCTCAACCGGGACTGCCTTGCCCTTTCCCTTGCCTTTGCCAAGTTTCTTAAACTTCTTACCCCCTTGTACCATAAGTACATTAGGAGTGCCCTTCCTGATATTAGGCTCAACTGTCTTGAGCATGCCATGCAGTTCAGTCAACGTCTTCGTCAAGTTGTTCTTGTTATAGTTCATAACAAACTGATCATAACTTGACAGCAGTGACTGCAGAATGATGTCAGTAGCCAACTCTTGGCTAATGGGACAATCCAGTCTCCCCAGGTTATCAATATAACCCATCATCTTAATGACATGAGGACTGACCGGACTGTCCTTTGGTAGCTTGCATTCAATGAGAGATTTAACCGTCTGGTATCTCTCAGTTCGTGCTTGCTCCTGAAACATGCTTTTCAGGCTAGTAATCATCTCCACTGGCGACTCCACGTTCTCGTATTGCTTCTGCAAGTCCGAGTTCATGGTAGCCAACATGAGACAATTCACATCGACCACATCATTGGAATGCTTGTCCCAAGCACTCCTTTCTGCATGTGCAGCATTGGATCTCGGTTTTTCAGGGAGAACATTTTCAAGGACATAGTCCCGCTTCTCCTGCTTGAGAACAATTCTCAAGTTCCGATACCATTCGAGAAAATTCGATCCATTTAACTTGTCCTTCTCAAGGACGGATCGCAGGGAGAAAGAATTATTATGAGTAGTAGTCATAGCTGAGAACATAGAAAAGAAAAAGGTTTAGTTATGATGTTCAAGAAATGAGAAATCTTAACTTTTAAGAAACTCGCATTATATTCAATCAATGCTTCCTCAGATGAATATAATGATCCAAGACCCATATTTTACTAAATTCAAGTGAGCCACTGGCTATCACTCAACTTTAGCTATTTAGGTAAGAAACAACCTTGCTAGTTATATCCAATATAACTCTTGGTTGTGGATCGACATCTTATGTCCAATCCACCTGATGTCTCTGGGCCCAAAACGATTTTTATAGCCCAGTCAAGCAAACCAATCTCTTCAGTCATGTAATTGTTGATGCCTTGCACTGCAAGCCCATTAACACGATTACTTCCTGCCTTACTCATGTAATTGTTGATACCTTGCACTGCAATCCTATCGTACAATGAAATGAGTCTTGACAGTTGACAAGATTGGAAAGACATCAAGTATCACTTGATATTTGGTTGAGGAACGGAACCATTTAAAATGTTCAGTTTTACTATGTTTTAATTCTTATAATTAATTAATCCGCGATAACCAATCAATCCAATTGATCCGGTTTTGAATACCGGTAAGCATCGATCGATGCTACGTTAGCATCGGTCGATGCCAACCTAATCAAAACAATCGCCATCAAACCATTCACAGTGTTCGACCATTATTAACCAAGCTCGATAACCGGATTGGCAACGATCGATGCCGGATTGGCAACGATCGACACCATGCGAAAAACCCTAAATTTATTCGGGTTTTCGCTCTGTGTCGATCGATGCCCGATTGGCAACGATCGACACTATGCGAAAAACCTTAAAACGTTTTTCGAACAAAACCCTAAACTAGGTTACTTTGATCAAAACGAGTTTTAGCATGCTTGTATCAATTATACAAAGATCTAGATTCAACTAATCTAATCATCATGCTACAGATTCAATGGAACCCTAAAGCTCTGATGCCACTGAAGGAATATCTAGCAGTTCTAATCAGGATTAGCAACCCTAGTCTTAATTCCGAGCCTAGGATCTAAGGTTCATGTAATTGAATCTATGGGATCTCAGATTTACCTGTTGATTTGCAGCGGAAGGATTAGCAGATAATCAAGATCACGAAGCGCCTCAAGTGCTGCGCCTCTACTGGTATCCACACGCACACAAACTGGACCGCAGGGATGCTAGTGCCTTACAGAGATCTAATCTCCAGAGAGGTTTATTTCTGTGTTCTGGTGGCTGTCAATTAGGTTAGAAATCAGTTTAGGTCGACCATATATCTTATATATGTCGACTTAAACCATCACGGAATTAACCAACGATTAAACCGAATTAATCTGATTAATCCGCGAGTTGCATCGATCGATGCACTACTGAAACGATCGACACTGCCCCAGAATATTGATATCGAATGCATATCATATATGCATTCACTGGATCATTACATTAATGATCAACCTCGTCTTTAACGCCCAGTTTGCTTAGGTGTGTGACCCTGTAGGATCATATAACACTAGCAATGAGTTCTCAACTCATTGATCGTAAGTGGCTTCTAGCAAAGCATTATGACTACCTAGTGTTATGTGATTGTCTCATCTCGACAATACGACTTTCACTTAGAGCAAGTACAATAGATTTCAGGACATTCCCAACACTTCAAGACTAAATAGGACGGGTTGGGAATCATCATAGTTCTCCACAAAGCTTATTTGCTTTTGGTTTGATGAGATCATCTTGTCTATCTTGTTATTTAGAGATTTGATTTCCTTCTCGTACTTCACATCCGTAGAAGATGATCCTCTATTACTCCGCTCATAATCCTCATTGTAATTCTCGTCGCTTGTAGCAAGGTTTTCAATTAATTCCATAGCCTCATCAACTCCCTTGCCTAGGAAGTGTCCATTGCTACAAGAGTCAAGCATCGCCCTCATTCTAGGAAGCACTCCGCGGTAGAGGTTACTGAGTAGTGTCTCCTTGGTGAAACCGTGGTGTGGGCACTGAGTAGTGAGCTTATTGAACCTTTCCCAAGCTTCAGCGAAGCTCTCGTTGTTTCTTTGCACAAACCCGGATAACTCATTGCGGAAACGGGCAGTCCTTGTAGTTGAGAAGAATTTCTTCAAGAAAGCCTTCTTAAGGTCTGCCCAGGTAGTGATGGACCCCGGAGGGATGGTGATTTCCCAATCTTTGGCTCTATCCGCCAAAGAGAAGACGAAGAGGCGCATCTTGAGACCATCATCAGTCACGCCATTGAGCCTTGTAGTAGCACAGATTTTATCGAATGTATCCAAGTGTTGCAAGGGATCTTCTGATGCAAGCCCATGAAACTGATTGTTTTGTACCATGTTCATCACCATAGCTCGGATCTCAAAGTTGTTGTTGTTCACCGGTGGTGGAATGATTCCTTGCCGGTTTGCATTTGTATCCGCCGCATCGCCATCACCAATGGCTCTAAAAGGTCTGTCGGGATGAACCGGGATCCTGTTTACCTGTCCATCTCTAGCATCATCATCCTGATGATGCTGCTGCTCCTGATGGCCCTGCTGGTCCTGTTGGTCTTGTTGACCATGTAGATCCATAACTGGCTGCTCTTGAAGCTCAAATTGAGGCTGAACCACTTCTTCCTGCTTCAACCCAAGTCTTTCCAAGTGCGCAGCTCTCTCTAAAGCTCGACGCTCCTTTGCTAACTGTCTTTCAAGTGCTTTGATGTCTGAAACCCGCGCAACTAAGTTCGTTGGTCCCCTGCTGCGTAAGTTCATACACCTGACATCAAAGATAGAGGAAGTGGAAAAGTTAGTAACCAAGACTTGATCTAAATAGGAAATGAAATCTAATTGATCTATCCAAGTTCCCAAAATGGCAACGGCGCCAAATTGATAACAAGATTTTAGCAATCCTCGAGGTATCAATTCCTCTTACTTATCGTGTAGTAAGAGGTATCGAACCAATTGGGAATGGATTAAAACCAATATGAATACACCGAATCAAATTAGTCAAGCTAACCAAATTCAAGATTTAATTCCTAAGATTCTAAGAGTTTTAAAGACAATAACAAAGCAAACAAAATCAAGCAAGGAGAACTAAACAAGTAAAGAACAACTAGAAATCAATAACAAGGATAAGGTCTATGAGAAAGGTCAATGGAATAGGAGACTTGGGATGATCTTGGGATGCTAATCAAGCTTCAAACAAGCTAACCTCCTAGCAAGGAACACAAACTACTAATTAGCCTAATCTCTTAGAGCTAATCTCTTTACTTAATCTTAATCCAAGAACAAACTCTTATTTGTGAATTATGATCAAGCAAGCATTCAATCAAGTTCCAAATAGCCAATAATCACTCTAGACATCCATTTCATGTGCTAGAATGTGAAAATCCTATCAAAGCTAAAACTGGCATTTCATCGAACACTTGGTGAGCATGAAATCCTAAACATCCTAATCAACTTGATCAAGGCTAAATAGGCATTAAGATCACTAAGATAGAAGAGATATAAGAAAGATAAACATTAGACATCCCTTAATCATCCCTAATCAACCCAAATCCTACCTAACCCATAAACCCTATGAGAAACTACTCACTAATCATCATTAGCCCAACAAAATCCATGAGAAAGATGTTAAGCATGTTGATTTGTGAAAGATTAAAAGAAAAGGATGAAGAATCAAAGTAAAACAACCCTTAGATTAAGAAAAGATTCAAATTTTGTCTTACAAGTACTTAGAACAAAAACAAAGCTTAAGAGACAACAAAAATCAGGTTTTTGACCTTAAATAGTAAAGGGGGGCGAACCGGGTCAACCCGGAACAAACCGGGTATTGACCCGGTTCTAAGTGAAAATCTGGGAACCGTACCGGCTTGGTGCCCGATACTCAAGCCGGTACAAGTCTATGTTTCTTTTGCTCGTTTCTCGCCGAGGGGGTGTATCGGGTTGGAGCCTGATACACAAGCCGGTACGATTCCTTTCTTCTTCTGCGTCACGTTGTGTATCGGGTTGGGCAGCCGATACACAGCCCGGTACAAATCTCTGGAATTTTCGTTCATTTTGGCCGAAAGTCGTATCGGCTTGACGCCCGATACGCAAGCCGGTACTAGTCTCTGGCTTCTTCAGGGGATGATATACCGGCCTCCAAGCCGATACACAAGCCGGTACTGACTTCTTGTCCTTCTCCTCTTCATCCCTTGAGCTCCAATCTTGCACCTTAGCCAACCTAAACTCCATAGCACCTGAAAAGAACACCAAGAACACTCCAAATGCAAGCCTAAGATGCATGTTCCTATAACTAGATGCAACTATACTCTAAGTTAAACAAAGAACAACAAAAGAATGAAGAATGAAAGGAAAAGAAATCAAAACATGAACAAATCACTATCCTAAATGCATGAAAACACATGTATATCAGTTGTATCCTGTAATTACATAAAATAAGAACCAATTTAGTTAACTTATAACTATGTTTACATATATTACCATTGTCTCTAATCAATGCTACCTGAGTTGGAAGCAGAACAAATCTGTTCTCAGGGCTGCATTAGTCTTTGTAATAAGAGTAGATCTCATTGACATTGGGGGTAGTATCTGGGTGAGAATTATTGTTGTCAATGGTGGGGGGCAATCTTGTAGAGTTCGATTGCGGAACAGATGGGTTGGCAACACCATTATTGTTTGAGGGGATTCCATAAGCATTAGTTTGGTTTGGAAGACTGTCCCTGTGAGATGTAAGGATAGGTTGTAGATCGTCAAAGACACCTTTGATGATCGTGGGGTTGTTTTTCACAAGCTCCTCTAATTTCCCTCATTAACGCTGGAGTCTCTGAACGCCATTTCTCAAACATTGAGACCACGCGGTTGAGTAGGTCATTATTAGTGGCTGAAGAAGAGGATAAACCGTGACTATGTGAAGAACTGGCAGTTTTGGAACGATGGATTGCCTTCCCTTTCTTACGTCTACCACCCCCCTTCGCAAATCGTAAGGGTCTAGCTTGTGCCACCAACTGCGGAGGATCATCCAGACCAACAAACATGGAATCATCAAATTCAAAACCTTCTTCAGCCAATGTGACCAATTTATCCACCTTGGGATCCTCGTCTTCGTCAGACCAGCTTAAATCTTCGTCTTCCAAAAGAAGGACATCATCTGGCCGAATAATGGGAAACACGACCACCTACATCCGCAAAGGCAATTCCTAGTGAACTTTGGGGTTATGAAAGACCAAATTCACACAAAGACCCTTAACAAGCCCCCAGCAAAAGGGTTTTATGTTAACCCACCAATTATCTGAACATTCATAGTTTACATGTATTTAAATTTAAAATTAACAATATTATAAGACAACTATATTTACCACTAAGCCATAACATAACAAATCAATCTAACTATTAGTGTTGCTAGTTACCATCCAACAAGATTATTAGATAAGAGAGTGTATAACAACCCAATCAGAACGTTTGAGATAACGCTGCACTAAAAAGATGTACAATAATTCGAAGACCAACTTTGTACTAATGAAAACACCTGACTGTATAGGCGCATATTTCAAATTATACATGAATACCTCGTGTTCTTTGTCCAAATCTCTGATTGGGTTTAGCTTAAGCGTGACACGCTGCGGAGGGGACGGAACAAAATCATCGTCTGGGTCTGCTGGCTCTATGATTGTAGGAGTGAGGTGATCTTGGATAGCTGGTACAGCTTCTATGATTACCATCTGAAGTGCGTAGACAAACCCTTGCACAACTACGTTTGGTGTGGCAAGCTGTGCAATATCTCTTCCCTTCAGCGAAGACATAATCATCTCAAAGGATTTTCTCCCCCAAGGATATGCGAGAAAATCATCTAGATTGCGGGACATCTCTACGTGTTCTGGGTTTAGTTTCACACGGGGATAGTGCATGGTTGGTAGGAGAATTTCATCAATCAAGGCGAGATAGGCTGCTCGAAGTCGCTTTTCTGGGTCCTTTACCGTCCTCTTCTTCAGCATGTTAATTGCACGCTCAACAGTGACATCACCATCCACATCGAAGAGTGTTTTTGAGTATGGTTCGTCGCTGCTAGAATTAACCTTTCTGCGCTTCTTACCCACCGATGGATATTTACCGCAACAAAGTCCGGTCACCAACTTAAACTCCCTAAGAGAAAACCTAATGGGATTTCCGGCAAAAACAACCCAAATCTCGTACTCTTTTGTGACGTCCAACTGTATAACCACAAGAAACAAAGAAAAAGTGCTTGACCACGCCGGTAAAGATGGGATATCGAGCAATTTACCGAACTGGGTATCGCCTAGTGTTTCCAACTCTGATTCGTCAAGAGCAGATTTAATGGTCTGGATTAGAGCCATCTTCTGATATGTATTGACTCGTAACCCTTTGAAATCAGTTACTCCGGCGACAATCCTTCGCGGAAAATCTATATCACCCATCTGGAAAAAAAATGAGAACTTAGGAAGACAAATGGACTAAAAATCCGGCGATTATAAATAAGAACAGAAACATAAATCGTACAAAAACATTTTTGTAAATATACCTATAAACTCAAGCAATTGAGACCAACAGATTCGATCTTCGGATTTGGATAACAGTTACAGCGGACGAAGATTAGGGTTCGTATGAAAGAGAAGAGTGAGAACGAAACTGAAATTTGAAATGTAACAAAAACAGAGTTTTTAAGACAAAAGTGTCGTCTAATTGGGCCTAAACCCCAACCACACAATAAACCTATATCACAAAGGACAAAAATCTAAATGACGATTTGGTTGTCGGACACGAGATCTAGATAACTGATATAACACGAAATATAGTCTATATTTAGTTTTAAAAATTAGAGTGAATGTAGGGATCTTTTGGTCATTTCCTCCTGTTTTGGATTTGTCAAATAGTGCATTTTCCTGATATTTAAATTTCATGTTATTGGTTCTTTCTTGGTCCAATTTCTCTATCAAAAATCTGGAAATCTTATTTGAATCCAAACGTAGACCCCCGAACATCTACCCGCATATATCTTGAGGGTCACGTGACATGAATCGCAAAGTCCGAGACTAAAAGACACGCTGACGCGACACATACCATATGCAACAAGAAGGGGCCAAAATATCTAACGTTGCTACGTGTCAGCATGCGACTTGCTCTCATGAATGCGGCGTCCAGTTTTTTTAAACACCGTTCGTATTCCGACACTACCCTGGGTTTAGACGAAAAATATCAAAAACGCCACCAATGGAGGAGCGGAAATGAGCAAAAAAGAGAAATAAATTATTAAAATTAAATTCTCTCTATAAATGAAGATTTTTAGAGGGAACTTGATTGGGTAAAACCCACATATAGCAAATCTATAAATTAGTCAAATTTTCTCTCTCTCAGCCACCAAAAGAGTAACAAAAAATAATCTTTGATTTTATTCTCACTTTCTATATTTTACTTAAAAAGATTATCGTGATAAAATCTCTCACAAATTCTTTTCTTTTTGATTCTCTCGAAATCTCTTCTCAACAAACCCAGAAAGTTTCCGTGATTCCCAAGTTCCTCTTCGTTTTAAAATCCATTTCATTTCGTTTTGTTGATGCCAATATAGAGAGAGTAAAAATAAAAAATAGTTTTGATGGAGGAATACATGGATTTTCTACCACTGAAGTACACAGAGCACAAAACATCAGTCACTAAATACACCAAAAAGTCATCGGGAGATACTCGCCCTGACTCGGTGAGAATCGTTCGTGTCTCTGTAACCGATCCTTATGCAACAGATTCATCAAGTGACGAAGAAGAAGAAGAAGACTTCCTCTTTCCTCACCGGCGAGTCAAGAGATTCGTTAACGAGATCAAAGTCGAGCCAGCCTGCAACAACATCAATATCACCGGAATTTCAATGAAGGAAAGGAAGAGACTCTCCGATGAAACTCAATCTCCGGCGTCTAATCGTCACCGTCCACTCAAGGTATCAATCCTTTCCGGCCAAAATAGGAGGAAGTTCCGCGGTGTTAGACAACGGCCATGGGGGAAATGGGCTGCGGAGATTCGAGATCCAGAGCAACGCCGGAGGATTTGGCTCGGAACTTTCGAGACGGCGGAGGAAGCCGCCGTGGTTTATGATAACGCTGCCATTAGACTCCGTGGACCGGACGCTTTAACCAATTTCTCTATACCGCCCCAATCTCAACAACAAGAAGAATCAGAACCGGCGCAACCGGTTATTGATAAACCGGAAAGCAACATTACAACGACGACAACAACATCCAGTTCCGAATCAACTGAAGATTTCCAACATCTTTTATCTCCTACATCGGTTCTCAATCTCCGATCATCCGAAGAAATACAACAAATACAACAGCCGTTTAAATCAGCAAAACCGGAACAAGAAATTCCAGACGCACCGTGGTGGCATACCGGGTTTAGTTCCGGTTCAGGTGAATCAGACGATTCCTTTCCGTTGGATACTCCGTTTCTGGACAACTATTTCAACGAATCTCTGCCGGAGACTTCAATATTCGATCAACCAGTGGGTCAAATGTTTTCGGAAAATGATATGTTGTTGGGTGGTGGAAGTATGATAAACATTGGAGATGACTTTAATTCTTCAAGTATCAAAGATATTGGTTCGATGTTCAGTGATTTCGATGATTCATTATTATCAGATCTGCTAGTCGTTTAATATCATCAACTAGAAGATGAAGCTTGAGAGAAACATCATCAGTCATGGTGATACGGAAAAGTTTTGATGTCATTTAAAAATATTATTTGATCAGCTTTTAATATTTAATAATTTAGTTTTGTCAGGAGCTAGTAAAACAGTTTTGGAGAAATAGTGGGGAAATACCGAAATAGTTAATGAGTTTTGTTCTTATTAGTCGCACGAACGTGTTTATTGTTTAATTTTTAAATCATAATTATAGTATTTGCATTTATATGGTTTGTTAATTATCTAATTTAGAAAAGCCTAAGTGGCCTTTTCTTTCTGTCATATATATGAGGCGCAAATTACGGTCGTGGCCAGTGAACTGAAAAGGTTTTGGTTTGGTCTGATTTATGTTTTTGTTCAGGCGTTCACGATAAGGGGTGTAGAGTTTTTTAATTTTTTTTATGAAGGTAAGAATACTAATTAACATAAACATGTACATGAGATTTTTAGTAATAACAAGAATTTTAGCAAGGAAGTAGTTTGAGGCAGATTTCTCTATAGTACATTTTATAATTTTATTTTATTACAGGTTGGGAAAGATTCGGAAAATAAATTACTCTAACATTCATGGATTAATTACATGTATATATAATGTTAAATTTTTTTCTTTAATGGTTTCAGAAAATAAAGAAAGATCTTTTCCTTAATGTAATATATTTGTCTGTCCCAAAGGTTAAACGCTGCTTTGAACTCAACCACTATTTCATATATATATAATTATTTCTTGCAGGACATCAACCAAATTTACAATCAAATTAAATCAGAAATCAAAACTAGATCACGAATCGGAAAGAACCAAAAAATATAATCACAATTATAAACCAAATAATTGGGAAACATTGCCAGAGCACTTCACCGATATACCGACGGTTATGAGAACATGTTAATTTGCAGCGTTTTACCAATCTCCTTCCCGAGTTGTGCAGAGAACCGACTCCAACAGTCGTTTCAAAGGTTGGAGGTCATGATCCCCTCTCTCAATTTCTCAGTAACAGTGATCGTAACCCTAACAGTCCCACATATTGAACCGGCGAACTCCACTTTCGCAAAATTTCAATTCGTCTCCACCTCCGAAACCGTCTCTCTACTCTTAGTCTGATCCGTCTCTCACATTCCCACCTCAAGACCAGCCTTTCTGATTAAGGAGGAGACTCCAAAGAAAATGACATGGGGCATGGTCGGGCACACCTATCGCAACCGCCTAACAACTCTAGAGAATTTTTGGTCACCGGCGACTTCCATGAATTCTCCTCAACACACACCGCTAACCCACCTTACCCCTCGCTGATTTCCGCTACGAACCTAAGCTCATATCCAGAATGCCTTTTTATCCTTTGCTCACTACCGTCACCCCGCGTCCTCTAACGGCTTCATATATTGCAAGAACATCAAGATCCGTCGAGAAGGAGTGCTCCAGCCAGCGAACACCCCGACGAGAAAATATCCACACCTCGCAATGCCATATAAGAGAGCCGAAACATCTTCTAGGTCAAATTAAATGCCGCGGCTGTTACTGAGACCACCATTACCAGAGAGACGGTGAAAAAGAAATCTGTGTTTTGTGAGAGAAAATAGGATAATCATGTAGTATATGTATATGCACGCGTGTCCTCCTGATTATCTAACATCACTATTTCAAAATCTTAATTACTCATAATCGATCGACGTTGAAGCTTCCATATAAACCACCCAAAATTATATTCCGAACAATAAGTCAATTTTATGTAGCAGTAATAAGCAAGTTGCATATGCTGTTAGACCCATAGAATAACTATTTTGTAACAGCAATTCTAAAATAGGTTCGACTAACAGAGCACTATGTTTTCCTATATAAATACCAATAGTATATCAATTATCAAAGTATTTGAGTTTCGCAACTCTTTATTTCGTCTAACTTTCTTTAGGTGTGAACCATCTTCGAAACTTAATGCAGCAAACGAAGATTTTGGACGTCGCTTTTTTCTTCCGTCGTGTTGGCTTCTTGCCGGTTGGTATTTTTCTTAAAGACACCATCACGAGTGAAAAGTACAAGAATTTTAATTGAAAATACGGTCAATGTAGGAGAAAAGTAGGTGATACATGAAACATTTTGAAAAAAAAAAGTTTACGTGGAAAAAGTCACACACATTAGACCTTTAATTTTATATCACATTTAGTACGATCTGCAGATTGTATATATTTTTCTTTACCTTTCCACATACGATTTTTAATACTATAATTTAAAATACTGATAGATTTGGTTTTCCTTATGAGCATTCATATTGATTTTTTTGGGTTTTTTGATATATAACGACGTATGGAGGAAAAAAAAAAAAAAAAAAACCGCAGCTCCCAAACCAAAAACCCACACACGGGTATGATTTAGCAAAAATTTAAACTGGGATTTGGCAAAACTGCCCTAAACCAGGAGACAACAAAATTTAGGAGAGAAGATATACACGCCACCGTCTCCGAAGAGAAGAAGAGCTTGATCGATAATAGAGACATCGTCCACCGATATACCACACGCCAACAAGAAGAGAGGAAACCACAAGACTCGCCGGAGCGCCAAAAAGAAGGGAATCCGAAGGAGCGAAAGGAGAGAAGAGGAGACGGGATCTCAGAGCAATAAGAGACGATCTAGACAAGGAAACTAGAGCATCCCAAATCCATAAGTAATTTTCGGTCCACCACCACCATAGCAATGCTTAGGAGAATGTAGAAGGTAGCCTAGATTCATCGGAGCCATGCTCGGTCCACATCTACCGCCATAAAGTCTCTCTCCCAAATCACCGGAGTCCTATTGCGGGTAGAGAGGAAGAGAGACAACCCAACGAATATGCAACAGAGAAAACCCTACTCCCACCTTCGAACAACACAACCCAACAACTGCTGCGACTAGAGATCGGAAGAGCAGGGAGAGACTAATCTAGGGAGCTAACAGAGAGAAGACCACCGGAGAAAACAACACCAGAGGACGCCAACACTCGAATCTGGTCTCCACATATCCGAATCTGGTCTGGTGCTGCCGAGTAAACCGTTGCACGCCACCGCGAACACAACCCCGAGAGAGAGCTAAGCTGAGAAACCGCTAAGGAAAAAGCCAAATGACATATAAATTACTGGGTTTGGGAGAAAAGAGAAAAGAAGGAAGAGCTCTCTCACAATTCTGGAAGGTGTCGGATGCCGGAGAAGCACAATAAAGAACGAAATGTCGTCTGAAGGAAAAAATGGATTTTTAAGAGAGAGAAAGAAAAGTAACAGTAAATCTTCTTATGTGGTCAGATTTGGTTTTTGGAAAGTAGAGTGAATCATACGTACGCCTTAACTGTTCCCAATAATAACTATCACATCGTTTTTATTCGAAAAACACAAAAAGTATATTTTAGGGGCGTTTATTTTATTCAATAACATAATTACAATGCTTGTATTATTATATTTTCTAACTATTTTACACAGCGGTGTGTTTAGAGAAAACTTACCAGTAGCTTGATTTCAACCATTTTTGGAGCAATTATTGCCCTTTTCACAGAACTCGAAGTGAACAGTTTCAGTTTTTCTGGTGTTTTTAGTTTTCATGTTTCTCTTTCATCAGTTTTGCTTTCTTTTTCGTTGAAATTGAAGGAGAAATTTGAGCTTTGAGAATCAAGTTTGGAGACAAGGTGCAGTGTTTGAAGTGTTATGTGCAGCCCAATCCTCGGTCTCCTGCTGAAAGGTGGTGTTGGTGCTTTGTCGACAAGGAAGTTTTATTACTTTAATCATGTCAGCCGCATTGGATCGAGCTTTGATGGCTATGTCCTTAGATGAAGAAGAAGAACCCTTTGTCATGCCAAAGTTACATGGGTTCTCGTCGACTGAAAGAAATGTTCCCTAAATCCGGAGTGCCAGAAGATTTCGAACCTCATCCGATATATGCCAACAAAATGGCAAAAAAGAAGGTAAAGTTACCGGTGTAGCTTTAACTAAAGAAATGTTCCAGTTTATCTTCGCGCGTGAGCATGGCCTTCAAGAAGTATTGGACAAGGGTTTCCAAACATTTAACGAGTGGGGTTTAGCTTTGGAACGTTGGAGTGAGTTTCCACATGCGGATTTCTTGCAGTTTGTTCCTCTTTGGGTTCAAATTAGTCAGATCCCTATTAATCACTACACGTTGGAGGCCATCACAGCCTTAGCTGAGCTGATTAGTGAAGTGAAAATTGTAGCCCTTTCGAGTCTAATCCGATTCTCCAAGAATTTGTGCGGGTTCGGCTCATCTTCAATGTCTCCAAGTCTTGAGGATGGAAAAAGTTGTTGATCTGCCTGATGGATCCTACACAAGCGTTCACTTCCACTATGAGAAGGTGCAGAATCGTTGTTTCTCATGTCAAAGATTGAATCATGAGAAGTGCATTTGTCCTCTTCTCATCAAGAAGAGGCAAAACAAGGCGTTTGACAGGAAGAGAAAGGTGGAAGAAGCTAAATTGGTAAAGGTTGATGCGATCTTAAAAGTGGGTGATCCTTTGTTTGGGGCCCTATATGAAGAGCAAGTGAAGGTTAACCCGCTTACTGGTCGACCCAAGATAGCAAAGGAAGTCCTAGATGAGATGCATAACTATTTTTTAATGGTGAATGGTGATGATTCGATGATTAATATTTATTGAGTCTGCTCCTCAGTGAAGGAAGTTGAGAATGATTACCTGGCTCAAAGATCCATATTGCAGCTGCAACTGTCGCCTCATATGACATCCGACCTCAATCGCGGTAAAGGTCTAGTTTTTTACTACGGTTTGAAAGAACTTGAAGGATGCGGGCAAGATCCAGTTTGTGGCTCTGAAAAGTTACTCAGCTCTGCTATTAACGTTGGAAGATCAACTAGCTGTAATTGGTTTAATTATAAGACAAGCCGTGGAGTTTTTGAAGATCATTCTTTGGTTGCAAGCGAATTTCTTCCACCCCTTTTCAACGGTTTACAGAGTTGGACTATCGCAGTCGAGCTCTTCCGGATTGGGGATGAAGAAAATCAAACCAAGAAAGCGACCAGATAAAAGCAAGAGGATTTCAAAGAAACTCAATCTGTGTTGCTCTTTTACTGCTGATCCTAAGGGCAAAGGAAAAGAAAAAGAATAAAATATACCTCGTAAGAGAAAGGGTGAGATGATAGATTTTGAAGCTGAAGGTTTGTTGCAATAAAAAAACCTTAAGGTGATCCCAAATGAGGGATTGCCCAAATCATAATGAGCATAGTGAGTTGGAATTTTCTGGGCTTGGGCCGGGCACTTGACCTGACAGTTCATCGCCTAAAGGAAATATGGGGCAACCATTTTACGGAGGTTATATTTCTCATGGAGACAAAAAGCAATATAAATTGTATAGTTGATTTGCAAGAGATTCTTGGTTATGATCGTGTATATACGCTAGAACCGCGAGGTTTGAGTGGTGGTCTTGTACTCTTTTGGAAGAATAATATACAGTTAGATCTCAAGTTTGCGGATATAAATATGATCGATGTACATATTCAGTTTGGGGAGATTTTTCTTCTTATCTTGTATATATGGTGATCCTTCACATCATGGTAGAAACGTGGTATGGGAGAGGCTTTGTAGAATTGGAGTAAACAGGAAAACGAGTTGATGCACTATCAGAGACATCAACGAAATTTGCAATAACAGTGAGAAAATGGGTGGCCCTAGAAGATCTGATGCATCCTTTAAACCCTTTAATGGGATGATGGATGTTTGCGTTTTTGTTGAATTAGTGTCTCATGGTAACAAGCTAACTTGGGGAGGAATGAGGTACAAAGTGGATACAAAGCTGTTTAGACCGATGTTTTGGAAACAAAGAATGGTTAAAATTGTTTCCGGCTTCAAATCAGAACTTCCCGAATAAGCGCGGGCCAGACCATAGACCGGTTTTGGTCAAGAACACAACTTCTCAAGATGCCTATAGAGGACAATTCAGAATCGACAAGATTTCTTTCAACCTTTAATTAAAGAAAAAATGGTGCTTGCTTGGAACGAGAATGGTATGAGTCAAAGGGAAACAATGTCTGAGAGATTGCGTTCTTGCAGGAGATCTTTAAGCAGATGGAAAAAGCCAGTTGCTTCAATTCAAAGGACAAAATATCCTACTTGGAAAGGCAGTTAGAGTGGTCTCAATGCCAATCTTTTGCGTGTACGTTCAGAACGAATTTCCTAAGGAAGGAATTATGTAGAGCCTATAAAGAAGAAGAGTTCTTCTGGTGACAAAAAAGCCGAGCTACAGGGTTAAAGGGAGGTGAAAAAGCACGAAATTCTTCCATTAGTCAGTTAAGGCCAATAGAGCTCGACTTAGAATTGAAAAGTTGAAAGACAAGGGAGGAATTGATAAATGGTCTGAAGCATGTAAAGTTGATGTGGCCATAGAGTATTTCTCGACTCTTTTCAAGTCATCTAATCCGTCTAATTTTACGGATTGGGTTGAGGGATTTCATCCGAGAGTGACGTCCGAGAGGAATGACTCCTTGACAAGAGCCGTGATAGATGAGGAGATAAAAGAGGATGTTTTTCAGTCAAAGCGGCCGGTGCACCGGGTCCTGATGGTATGACGGGGCTGTTCTTTCAACATTATTGGAGTACTGTTGGTCCTCAAGTGGCAAGTGAAGTTAGAGCTTTCTTTGAGAATGGGAAGTTTCCTGCGGAGTGGAATTATACCCATTTATGCTTGTTTCCCAAAACGAGTGCGCCTGATGAGATGTGCAATCTCAGACCGATCAGTTTGTGTGCAGTAATCTGTAAGGTTATATCCAAGATTTTGTCAGAAGGTTGCAACTTCTACTACCACAGATAGTATCGGTTAATAAGACTGCTTTCGTTTCAGATAGATTAATCACAGATAACATATTGATTACCCACGAAGCGATCCACGAGTTGAGAACTCATTCTATCATCTCTAAGGAATTCATGGTGATTAAAACAGAAATGTCAAATGCCTACGAAAAGCTTGAATGGTTTTATTTAAGAGGAGTTCTATTGGCTTTGGGGTTCAATGAGAGATGGGTTTATTTAGTTATGAAGTGTGTCTCGACCGTGACTTACTCGCTACTGATAAATGATCAAACCGCACGAGCTTATTTTCCCACAAAGAGGTTTGTTTAAGGCAACCCCTATAACCTTTTTTCTTTTTGCCCTTTGCACCGAAGGATTATCTCATCTTCTTAACAGAGCTGAAGAGAGTGGACAGATTGATGGTATTCAGTTTGGGGAGTTTGGACCTTCGATTCATCATCTCATGTTCGCCGATGATAGCCTTTTCATGTGCAAGGCTACAGTTGAGAAAAGTGTGTGCCTTCACAATATCTTGAAAGTTTATGGTGATGCTACATGTCAAACGATTAACCATAACTCAGCCATGACTTTTGGATCAAAAATTAAGAGTGAAACTCAACTCTCAATTCGTGTGATCATGGTCATTGACTCCGTAGGTGGTGCGGGAAAAAACTTAGGTCTTCCTAAGTGTTTTAGCGGATCAACGATTGAGATGTTTAACTTTGTGAAGGACAAGGTTAAAGGATCCTTAGAAGGATGGTATCTAAGATACATTTCTCAGGGAGGTAAAGAGGTTCTCTTGAAGTCGGTGGCATCCTCTCTTACGGTCTTTGCTATGTCGTGTTTCAAGCTGCCTAAAACAGTTTGTAACAACCTTACTAGCGCGATGACTAATTATTGGTGGAATGCTAATAGTCATCAAAAGAAGATCCATTGGGTGTCTTGGGAGAAGATGTGTATTCCTAAGAAATTAGGGGGTTTCATTTTAGAAATGTTGAAGGGTTTAACCAAGCTTTACTAGCAAAACAAGCTTGGAAGTTTGCTCATGATCCTTATTTTCTGGTGGTGAGGTTCTTAAAGAGCAAATACTTCGAAAGCGGAAACTTCTTGGATGTTGTTTTGTTAGATAGGCCATCCTTTTCTTAGAGAAGCATTTTTTGTTTGGTCGGGATTTGTTAAAGGAAGGGTTGAGAGAAATGGTATCAGTACTAAGGTGTGTGTATATACATGTGGCTAGATGATGGAGAGATGTTGAGGGCACCTTGGATCAAAAACTATTCCTTTGACGTTAATCTGATGGCTTCCAGCTTAATAGATCATGCTACTAAGAAATGGAATCACACAACTTTAGAGGATATTTTTGTGTCCTTGAACGTCCTGATCTTGTTGAATAATCAGCCCCTTGCTCAGAAAGCAGACTATTGGACGTGGAAATATAACAATGGTGGTATGTTCTCTGTTAAATCTGTGTACTGGTGATATATCATGGTTTTTACCCATTTTAGACCATGATATAGATGTGTTTTTAGTGTCTTTTGTCTTTGTTTAGAGTCTTTTACAGGTTTAATCAGGTTTGGAGCATTTTGGGATTTTTGGGACGTTTTGGCCGAGAGCTTAACTCACTGTCCGATTTATTGATCATGCATCGACCGACACACCTTGTGCATCGGTCGACACACTAGCGAGATGGGCCGTACGCGTCGATTTAATGAAGTTATGAAGATTTGCAAAGAAGCCCAGAATAGTTCCAGTATTTACACAGAAGCCCCAGCCGAGATTAGGCTTATATATAGAGGATTTTGGTGTTTATTTTACTTACGCTTTCATACTTAGAGCTAAGAGATTTTTAGAGCTTTTGGGGATGATCTATTTCCTGTATTCACTTATTTTGGAGAAGATTTCGAACCCCTTTATCTATTTAATTTCTTATATGCAATCTATTATTTCTATGATTATGTTTTCATCAATCATGTCTGAGTAGATCCATAGTTAGGCTTAGGGTTTCTCATTAGGGTTTGATGACTTGCTAGACTTGTTTGATTCAGTTGAGGATTCATATGATTAGAATGTTCTTCAAACTAAATTGTGTTTAATGCTAGTTCTAACCTGATCAATTAGAATCTAGATCTTAGGTTGCTAAATTCGACACGAGAGTGTGTTTTAGAATCTGAACTACTTAGGTTGAGCAATTAAATTATTCGCAAAGAGATTTGGTTTAGTTTAATTGTGAAAATATCGAACTTGAACTTAATGCTAGTTTAATCTGTTAGTAATTGCAAAGAGATTTGGGTTACTGCACTTAGACTTAGAGAGTTTTCGCAAAGAGATTTGGTTAATTCTATTTCCGTGATTTGAGTTCTAGAACTGAGTTTAATTAGATCATGACTGATTAACTTGTCTGCTTGTTTGATTTCCTGAGAACACCCTAGGCTTGACGCTTTTAGTTTATTGCTTTCACAACCAACTTGCTACTGTTTACTTTCTTGCTTCGCAATTTATTTACTTCACCATCTGCTTATTTCTAGTATTAGTCTCTACTGTTCTGATCTATCGAGACCTAGTGTCCCTGTGGATTCGATAACCCTATATACTACTTTGACATTGCTGTTCACTTGCAGTTTAGAATAGGGTAAAACTTAGAACCTATCAAGTTTTTGGCGCCGTTGCCGGGGACTTTTAGAGTCTTCGATAGGACCGAACTTAGGGTTTTTACTAGAAATTTTTCTTTTTGTTTTTGCTTTTTCGTTTTATTTTCATATTTTGCTAACTTTTTCTCTGTTTCTTTCTATCGCAGGTACGACTTTCGCCTTGCGTCGATCGTTGCATCCCTTGCGTCGATCGTCACTAGGCGATTCTGAGATTGAATCGATCGTTGCACTGACAGCATCGGTCGTTGCTGGACGATTACAGACAGTTTATGCCAACGCAGAAAACCCGAAGTAATCCGAACTCGAGCTTAGTTAATCTCGGACTAGAGGAACTTGGACGTCTAGAAAGAACTATCAGAAGAGAAAAGAGAGAGAGAATGGTACGAGAACGTCTGATCTTGATACGAGATGCTGAAGGTGTCCTGAGGGATCCGGAAAACAATCCTTACAATGTTGCTGGGCAGAGGATTGATGCTGATGGACGAGTGATCCCTGACCCTCCTGAGCAACTGCAACAGGAACAGAACCAGGGTCAAAACCAGGCTCAAGGTAGACAGCTGGTTGTTCATGAGAGGACATTAGCTGACTACAACAGACCGGATGAGTTTCATGCAAACCGGTCAGCTTTAGTGCTTCCTACCTTTGAGAGGAATGATTTTGAAGTCAAGACCATCTACTACCAGCTGATGAGACAGATTGCTTTTCATGGTCACCAAGCGGAGCAGCCTATGGATCACATTGATCGGTTTGAGGACATAGTCACTGGCATGAAGTATGATGGAGTATGCCCGGACTATCTGTTCCTTAAGCTATTTCCACACAGTCTTGCTGGAGACGCTAGTGTATGGCTGAGGCAGCTAGTACCTGGCCAGTATACCACTTGGGCAGCTTTAAAGAGTGAGTTCCTGCGTCACTTCTATGATGATGCGCGTTCAGACCAGTCCAGACAGGACATACTCACTTTCTCCCAAGGAGCTGTGGAGCCCTTAAAGACTGCCTGGATGAGATTTAAGCAGTATCAGCGTGACTGCCCACACCATGGATTCACTGAAGTTCAGCTGATTGGTATCTTCTTCAGAGGCATAGATCTTCCATATCAGTCTGCGCTGGATAATTCCAGTAATGCCAACTTCAACACCAGGACTCCTACACAGGCTAAACAGTTGATTGAGAATCTGATTGGCAGCAACAGCTGCAAGACTATGGATGAGAGGAGGAAGAAACCTGGTGGAAGTGTTGATAACTCAGAGATGGCTGAATTGAGATCCAGGATGGACAAAATCTGCACTCTTCTAGGCGAAAAGAAAGCTGTCCACTTTGCTCAAGAAGTAGAAGTAATTCAGACTGAGGAGGACACTCAGGAAGAAGATGTGAATTACATCGGAGGATCTGGTTTCCAAGGAAACAGATTTGGATATCAATCTGGGAACAGATTTTCCGGTGGAGGACAAAGGAATACCTTCACAGGAAATCATGTAACCTATGGATCTTCATCTTATCAGTCACCTCCTGCAGCCACTGCTCATAAGAGTAAGATAGAGATAATGCTGGAACAGGTGTTGGAGAATCAGGTTAAGAGTGCTGCAGACTTCGAAAAAAGGTAGATAATGTCTATGAGAAGCTAAATGGAAAGTTTGAAATCCTGAGCACCCACGTGAAAGAGCTTGATGCTAAGGTTGCAAGAATTGCTGGACATGCTCAGAGGGAAGATGGATATCTCCCAGGACGAACTGACGCTAATCCCAAATACCAATGCAATGCAGTGACTTTGAGAAGTGGTAAGGAACTATTACCTAAACAAAACAGGCACCTGAGCGTTGAGGAACTCGTGGAGATTGAAGAATTGGAAGATGAGATTCGTGACATTCGCGATGCATCGGTCGATGCACCCAAGCAACGGTCGACGCAAAGCGATAACGTAGAAACTATCGTCGCAAAGTCGCCCAGCAACGATCGACACAATTCCAGTGACGGTCGATGCAAGGCGACTGCTGAGGATTCAAAACCAGAGAAATCAAAACAGTCGACCGAAAGAGTTTATAAGCCTAAAATACCCTATCCCAAGAATCCAAGGAAGGGTAGGAACGAGAGGCAGTATGCCAAATGCAAAGAGTTCATAAAAAAGGTGAAAGTTGAAGTACCTTTGCTTGATTCCATGGATACCTCGCCTATGATGAGGAGATGCCTTAAAGATATGATTGCTGGAAAATGGACTGATGAAGAGAGTGTGATGATGATCAGTGAGGTATGCAGTGCGGTAATTCAGGGCAGAACTCCTGAGAAGTTAAAAGATCCTGGGAGCTTTGTATTAGATTGTACCATCTACGGGGAGAGATTCGAAAGATCCCTATGTGATCTTGGGTCCAGTGTGAATCTCATGCCTCTCTCAGTTGCTAAGAGGCTCGGTATGACTGATTTTAGACCCACTAAGATATCACTGGTTCTAGCAGACAGAACGATCAGGATTCCCGAAGGAGTACTGGAGGATGTGCCTATAATGATTGGCCAATGTGCGATTCCTACTGACTTTGTGGTTCTGCAATATGGACAGGAACCAAAGGATCCATTAATTTTGGGCAGATCTTTCTTAGCTACAGCTGGTGCGATGATTGACTGTCAGAGAGGGAAAATAGTTCTGAATGTGGGTGATCTGAAGATGAGTTTTGATATGAACAAGTTAGTGAAAAGACCAACCATCGACGGACAGACTTTCTATGTGGACACACTTGGTGAACTAGCTGCGGAGTACTTTCACCAGTCACATGCTAAAGATCCACTAGAAAGAGCTTTACTGAGCTCTATAATGGAGTTGGAGTACTTACAGGACGAGCCGGCAATGTGCTATACAAGGCTGATGGATTCTGTTGAAGTTGCAATGCAGGTGGAAGTATCTGACGCGACGATGCAACGATCGACACTCACCACGCATCGGTCGTTGCAGGGCGACACAGACTGGGCAGAGGAAAAAGCTCCGAAAATAGAATTGAAACAACTTCCATCAGGGCTAAGGTACGCGTTTCTTGGACCGAATTCAACTTATCCGGTGATTGTTAACGCTAGTTTGAACAACGCAGAGCTCACTTTACTGCTAAGCAAGCTGCGCAAGCATCGCAAAGCTCTTGGCTATTCTCTTGATGACATTTCAGGTATCTCACCAGAGCTGTGCATGCATCGGATACATCTTGAGGATGAGTCTAAGACATCCATTGAGCATCAGAGGAGGCTTAATCCTAATCTGCAGGAAGTGGTTAAAAAGGAGATTATGAAACTCCTGGATGCTGTAATCATCTATCCTATTTCAGACAGTGATTGGGTGAGCCCAGTCCATGTAGTGCCCAAGAAAGGTGGAGTTACAGTTGTGAAGAATGAGAAGAATGAGCTGATACCTACTAGGACTGTAACGGGACACAGGATGTGCATAGATTACAGGAAGCTGAATGCTGCAACTAGAAAGGATCACTTTCCATTACCTTTCATTGATCAGATGCTAGAGAGGTTAGCCAATCATCCTTACTACTGCTTCCTCGATGGATACTCAGGTTTCTTTCAGATTCCTATCCACCCAGAAGATCAGGGAAAGACCACTTTCACTTGTCCATATGGCACATTTGCTTACCGTAGGATGCCTTTTGGACTCTGTAATGCTCCTGCCACTTTCCAGAGATGCATGATGTCCATATTCACTGATATGATTGAAGACTTCATGGAGGTATTCATGGATAATTTTTCAGTCTATGGATCATCTTATAATGAATGTTTAGACAATCTATGTAAGGTGCTGACTAGATGCGAAGAGAAACACTTGGTCCTTAACTGGGAAAAATGCCACTTCATGGTCAAAGATGGTATTGTTCTTGGACATAAAGTATCTGAAGCAGGGATCGAAGTGGATCGCGCTAAGATTGAGGTAATGACCAACCTTCAGGCGCCTGATTCTGTTAAGGCTATAAGAAGCTTTCTTGGACATGCTGGATTCTATAGACGGTTCATCAAAGACTTCAGTAAGACTGCTAGACCACTAACTGCTTTGTTGTGTAAGGATACCAAATTTGAGTTCAATGCAGACTGTAAAACTGCATTTGAACAGATCAAGCAGGCTTTAGTGAGTGCTCCAGTGGTTCAGCCACCAGATTGGGATTTACCTTTTGAGGTTATGTGTGAAGCGAGCGATTTTGCTGTAGGAGCTGTTCTAGGACAGAAGAAGGACAGAAAGCTTCATGCTATCTATTACGCTAGTAGGACACTAGACGATGCGCAGAAGAACTATGCAACCACGTAGAAAGAGCTATTAGTTGTTGTCTTCGCTTTCGAGAAATTCCGTCCCTATCTCGTTGGCTCCAAGGTGATTGTTCATACTGATCATTCATCTCTGAAGTATCTGATGCAGAAGAAGGATGCCAAGCCAAGATTGTTAAGATGGATTCTGTTGCTTCAGGAGTTTGATATTGAAGTGAGGAACAAGAAGGGAGTTGAGAATGGAGTTGCAGATCATCTTTCAAGGATGTTAGTTGAGGAAGACGTGCCCATAAATGATTATTTGCCCGAGGAAAACGTCAACATGATTGGAGCAGTTTTTCAGATGGATTTAGGAGGTGAGTTGCAGAACTGTCGGGAAAATCGCCTTGTGTCGATCGATGCCACACTGGCAACGGTCGATACAAGTATCGGGGAAGCAACGATCGACACATGCGCAAGCAACGGTCGATGCATACCTGATACGAGCCGAGAGTCTTTCAAGATCAGAATTGGGAATTATGACTTCGAAATCTCTGCTGTAGCAACATCTGATCGACCATGGTATGCTGATATAGCTAACTACCTTGCTACTGAGACTGAACCAGATGATCTGAAGGGTTATGAAAAGAAAAGGTTCTTTAGAGAGCTTAGAAGGTACTACTGGGATGAGCCTTATCTCTACAAGCACTGCTCAGATGGCCTGTACAGGAGATGCATTGCTGAATCAGAAGTTCCAGACATCCTCTTCCACTGTCATGGATCAGATTATGCTGGACATTTTGCTACATTCAAGACTGTGTCTAAAGTTCTGCAAGCAAGTTTCTGGTGGCCTACAATGTTCAGAGACACTCATTCTTTCGTCTCTCAGTGTGATGTTTGTCAGAGGAGAGGGAAAATCAGCAAGAAGCATGAGATGCCTCAGAATTTCATTCTGGAAGTCGAGGTTTTCGATTGCTGGGGCATAAATTTCATGGGTCCTTTTCCCTCATCCTATGGGAATAAATTCATCTTGGTTGCTGTGGACTATGTGTCTAAATGGGTTGAAGCAATAGCTAGTCCAACCAATGATTCTTCGGTGGTCATTAAGCTGTTTAAGACCATCATATTCCCCAGATTTGGAGTGCCTCGTATAGTGATTAGTGATGGAGGATCTCATTTTATCAATAAGGTTTTCGAGAAGCTGCTGAAGAAGCATGGAGTTCATCACCGAGTCGCTACTCCTTATCACCCTCAAACCAGTGGACAAGTTGAGGTTTCTAACAGGCAGATCAAAGAGATCCTTGAGAAAACAGTTGGAAAGACAAGGAAAGATTGGGCAGCAAAGTTGGACGATGCATTATGGGCTTACAGGACAGCATTCAAGACACCACTTGGGACCACTCCATTCCATCTGCTATATGGAAAAGCATGTCATCTGCCAATAGAGCTTGAACACAAAGCAGCATGGGCTGTGAAACAGATGAATTTTGATCTTAAGTCTGCTGCGGAAAGGAGATTTATACAGCTTAATGAGTTAGATGAGATTAGACATTTTGCTTACGAGAACTCAAAGCTGTACAAGGAGAGGACTAAGGCATATCATGACAAGAAGATTGTCTCCAGACAATTTGAGCCTAATGATCAGGTACTTTTATATAACTCTCGTCTGCATTTGTTTCCAGGAAAGCTGAAATCAAGGTGGTCTGGTCCTTTCACAATCAAAGAAGTGCGTCTGTATGGAGCTGTCGTTCTAACTGGTAAGGATGGTATTGAATTCACTGTGAATGGACAGAGGGTGAAACATTATTGGGCTAAAGCCGAAATTCCAGAAGGGCAGATTCTGCCTCTGGATGATGCACCCTCTACCTAAATCAGCTGAAGCGTCAAGCTAATGACCTTAAACAAGCGCTGAGTGGGAGGCAACCCACTGTTTTCGTTTTTGCATTTTGATTTTAGTATTTTCATAGGATTTTACGCTTGTTTCTGGTTTTGGTGAGTTTTGTTTGCAGGTCTCGGATTAAAACGCAGTGCGTCGATCGACACACCATTGTGTCGATCGTCACAATACGAAAGAATCGCATTGCAGCGATCGTTGCGGTCCTGAGCAACGATCGATCCCCAAGGAAAATCGTACAGCAACGGTCGGTGCACCTAGTGCAACGATCGATGCCTGACTGCGACAGAGGTAAAAGCCCGAGAGAACTAACCATTCCATTAACAAATTTTTGTTTTCTTTCTTTTAACCGATCCCTTGCTTGACACTACTGGGGACAGTGTGTCTTAAGTGTGGGGGAGGTTCTACTAATTACTTTCTTTTGTTTTCTTAGAGTCAGTTAAATTTTAAAAAATTTGTTTTTCGAGTCAAAATTTGTTTAAGTAGGAAACAATGATTTTTTGAGAAGATTAGCAGCATTTGCAGGAATTTAAGTAACCATTGGGATGAAGCTGCAGATTATCTATGACTATTAGAAAACCCAGACACAGATCAGCCTACTGAGAACACCCACATCGCTTTAGGTATCAAAGGATCTTTTACTGACTTCAATTTAATCCTGACTTTAGATTTCTCACCTAAGGGCTTGGTATACTTTATGTCGGACTCCCTTGCTGGTTCTGACACAGCCTGTAAACCTGTCCTGTTTGGTTCCCTTCTCCCCTTCCATAAAGTAAAAAAAAAAAGATAATAAACTGCGGATGAGTTAGTAACTCCGAAGTGGTCATGGGAATGGTAGCAAACACTATTTTCTCTCATGTGATCCATGGAATGTGTCCAAAGTATACCCCAAAACGGGAAGAACACTGATAAAAAAAAAAAATGATACCCAGTGGGGAAAAATCAGTTGTTAAGGGAGGGAAAGAGAAGAAAGGGACTAAAGAAAGACAGTTTGGTGGTCTAGAGCTGGCAAGGTAAGAATCCATGTGCCTTTAGATCGATACCCCTTAGGTGAGACCGCACTTAAATATATGCAGAAGTCAGTAGGGAGAATTTGAATGCGTGAATGTGATTGTGGCGTTTACTCAGGACAGTTGCTAAGTGTGGGGGAAGTATATGTTGGTCTTGATGTCTGCAGGTTGATTCTTTCATGTGGATTACTAAGGGGAATCTGAATGCTGCTGCTTCTACGACAAAATGAGTTTCTGAAGAGTTTTCAAACCTCTTCACTGCATTTTAGTTCTCTGTTTTGCTTGAGGGCAAGCAAAGGCTAAGTGTGGGGGAGTTGATATATCATGGTTTTTACCCATTGTAGACCATGATATAGATGTGTTTTTAGTGTCTTTTGTCTTTGTTTAGAGTCTTTTACAGATTTAATCAGGTTTGGAGCATTTTGGGATTTTTGGGACGTTTTGGCCGAGAGCTTAACTCACTGTCCGATTTATTGATCATGCATCGACCGACACACCTTGTGCATCGGTCGACACACTAGCGAGATGGGCCGTACGCGTCGGTTTAATGAAGTTATGAAGATTTGCAAAGAAGCCCAGAATAGTTCCAGTATTTACACAGAAGCCCCAGCCGAGATTAGGCTTATATATAGAGGATTTTGGTGTTTATTTTACTTACGCTTTCATACTTAGAGCTAAGAGATTTTTAGAGCTTTTGGGGCTGATCTATTTCCTGTATTCACTTATTTTGGAGAAGATTTCGAACCCCTTTATCTATTTAATTTCTTATATGCAATCTATTATTTCTATGATTATGTTTTCATCAATCATGTCTGAGTAGATCCATAGTTAGGCTTAGGGTTTCTCATTAGGGTTTGATGACTTGCTAGACTTGTTTGATTCAGTTGAGGATTCATATGATTAGAATGTTCTTCAAACTAAATTGTGTTTAATGCTAGTTCTAACCTGATCAATTAGAATCTAGATCTTAGGTTGCTAAATTCGACACGAGAGTGTGTTTTAGAATCTGAACTACTTAGGTTGAGCAATTAAATTATTCGCAAAGAGATTTGGTTTAGTTTAATTGTGAAAATATCGAACTTGAACTTAATGCTAGTTTAATCTGTTAGTAATTGCAAAGAGATTTGGGTTACTGCACTTAGACTTAGAGAGTTTTCGCAAAGAGATTTGGTTAATTCTATTTCCGTGATTTGAGTTCTAGAACTGAGTTTAATTAGATCCTGACTGATTAACTTGTCTGCTTGTTTGATTTCCTGAGAACACCCTAGGCTTGACGCTTTTAGTTTATTGCTTTCACAACCAACTTGCTACTGTTTACTTTCTTGCTTCGCAATTTATTTACTTCACCATCTGCTTATTTCTAGTATTAGTCTCTACTGTTCTGATCTATCGAGACCTAGTGTCCCTGTGGATTCGATAACCCTATATACTACTTTGACATTGTTGTTCACTTGCAGTTTAGAATAGGGTAAAACTTAGAACCTATCAACTGGCTGTTTACGCAGAAGCATACATCATTGGCTTACCTGGAAGCTGAGAACCTACCCTCAGTCAACAATCTGAAGCAGAAACCGTTTATATGGAAAGTGATGTACGAGGCTTTACCGATGGCTAATTTGATTAATGGCAGAGGAATGAAAGTGGATGGTAGATGTCAAAGGTGCGGTTTGGATGGAGAGTCGATAAACCACATCTTGTTCACGTGCCATGTGGAAAGACTTCTTGGGTAGTTTCTAATAATCCGACTCCCAGGAATGGTTTTCATAAATCTTCAAAAAATTTCAAATTAAAATATTTGTACCTTTTGAAGAATAATGTAGTGGCGAGTAGGGAGTCGAGACGAGTGTGGCCGTGGCTACTATGGTTTCTCTGGAAGAACCGTAACCTTCTTCTATTTGAAGGTAAGAGTTTTGAGGCGGATGAAACATTTCGTAATACAAGATGAGGCTGATATGTGGTTTTAAGCTCAACAAGTTGATAATGTACTAGAAAAATCTTTGGAAAGTCCTTCTCTTGTATGTTAGGATTTTTGGGTAAACCCTTCTGCGAATTGGGTAAAATGTAACATTGGTTATGATTGGAGGGAGAATAGAAACGACACAGGAGCCTCTTGGGTAGTAAGGGATGATGCGGGTGCAGTGTTGGTGCATAGTCGGAGATCTTTTGTCGGAGGTTCTCCACCCGTAAGCCTTTTATTTCGAATGATCACATCATCATTTTTTTCTTTGAAAAAAGGACTTTCATATTTAAATTGCATGAGAAAAAAGCTTACAAGCCATTAGGCTAAAGTGTTTATGTGGCAGCTAAACCATAAACTTAAGTTTCAAAAGAAACACACAAGCATAAATGGAAAGATTTGAAAAAGATAGTATCCAATTCTTCCGATTCGAATAAAGTAAGAAGAGGTTAGAGTTACCCAAACTAGCCATGACCACCTCTATTACCTCGACCTCGATTTCAATGGCCAGATGCAATTTGATACCCATACATCTCTTTGACCTTTGTTGATGGTTTGACAGGCCGTTCTTGGAGAATTCTTTTACCCGCAGGGGTTAAAAAATCTCCATGTTCCGGTTCAATGTCAAGCTCCACAGTATCTTCATCATCCTCACAAGAATCCAAAGAAGAGAACCTATTATTTTGAAGAGTTGTACTAGATAGAGATCTTCGGATAGGACACTCAACTTAAGTAGTTGTCGGAGATTCTTCGTTAGTAATGCTAATCTCATTTAATTTAGCTAGTCAAGTTATGTTGATAAAAGTAGTATGAGCAGTATCATTTGAAGACAAATTTTTCTGGAGTATTAGCGATAGTACCTTTTGCCTTTGGTGAGGCAGCTGTAGGTGTAGTAAAAATCGGTGCATTAGTTTCTTGTGCACAAGCCGGCAAGTTCATGATTGGAGCACTAGTGCTTCCCTACTAATGACTTTCCACTTCTACTACATGAAACAAAGCAGCAACATGAGCTTTACCATTATCATTTTTGAGCTGAGAAGACTCCCACAGTTTATCACTTATCTTTTGAACAGTAGTTGCCGCTGGTCTTCCCGGTTTCTCAGCATTGATAACCACACAGCGAGAAGCCTTGTGTCCTAATTTCCCACATACACTGCAAGTAGAAGGCAACCACGAGTAGATAACATCAACCATTGTGATGGTATCACTCCTATCAACTAAGATAACTCTTTGAGGAAAGGTGATGTAGCCCTGAGATGAGACTTGATGGATAGGTTGATGGAGGCGCAACCACTGGCTTACGAGATCTCTTACTTGACCGAGATGGATGGAATGAAGGGATGATTGACTCTCTCAATCGGTGGGTGTTGATTGACTCTCTCAATCGGTGGTGAATCAGTTCTGCTTGAATCACACAAGCAATCATAATCCAATAATCTTCAGAGACAATTGAATCAATCAAATGAATCCTAAGACAAGAGAACTTCAAAGACACTCTTTGAAAAGAAGAAAACGAATTCTTTTATATAAACTTGGTTGATTGAAAGGTAAATAATACAATGGATTGTGCTAAGCTTATATAGGCTTTTCTACAACGGTCCTATTGACCAAACATAAGAAAGAAATCGTTGAAATAATGGAAACTAGCCGTTGGGCTGAATTTGGTAAGGATCCAACCTCTTGTTGCTTTATTTGTATCTGGATGGCTTTAGGGGGTAAGTGAGGATCTCTGGAACATCTTTAATGGCATAAAATTCGCAGTTTGCATTCCTGGAAAGGAGTCGTTGGTGTTTGATCTCTTTCTGCTCCAAAAATGGTAAGTATGACTTGTTGCAGTTATGGAGAGAATCTGGTGTGGTCTTGTGCAGCTGAGGACATCTGGACTTGATGGAAAGGAGCTCAAAACGTTGTAGCTTTGATAGGAAAAGGTTTGGTGCTGAATTGATCTTCCAAATGTGAATGCTTCCATATATGGCAAGTCTGCTGAGCTAGTTGTGATGTTATCCGCTGATCTAGTTGTGATGCTACATATGGTTAGCCCATTTTCAGTATCTTCTTCTTGTGTCATCCTTTGTAGATGATTCTTCTTAGTGGCATACTGATGATGGACTGAGCTAGATGTCTTGACCTTGGTCTCCACTTGAGCTAAGATAAGCTCATATGCCTTGTTAGACCTTCTCGGCTCCATGCTCTCTTCTCCATGTGTTCTGATTCCTCGTGAGTCATCTGTCTTCTTAGGATTGATTGTTGGATGTATAATCAGTCTTATGCCTTGTATTGAATCAGAACTCATTGTGGCCCTGACTTCTCTTGGTTCCTTTGCGCTGACTGACGTATTGGTTGAGTCAGTGATTGAGTTAGTGAGCGCCTGGTCTGGTCTGGTTCTGATGACCTCATCAAAAGGGTTTATCGAACTTAACTTCAACAAGAATTTTGGCTTTTACCATTTGAATCGGATCCAACCAAGGTTTCTCAGTCAACATAGGTTCTCCTATCTCTGAGGCAATCCACTTGATTCCCAAGAAAGAGTACAGCTGTCGGGAATATTGTTGAGAGTCAACCATACTGGAACAGTTATAATTTCTGGTACAGAGATGGTATCCTTAGTAGACCAAGGCGATACAAACATTAGGCAATCATCCACATGCCACAATCCTCTTTGCAAAACACATTTACGAGTATATTCATCAGGAATGTGGAATAGATAGTTGGACTCACTTAGTTTTTGAATGAAGATGCGGCACTTCTTTCCCCAAATCATTCACTACAAGAAAAATCTCTATTCTTAGCACACGAAAAACGCCATGATATGTATATGATGGCGTTTTTGAAAATGCTATGTATAATAGGTAGGCCAGATACGATAGCGTTTTTGTACGTGCTATAATATATTTTATCTATGATAGCGATAATTTCACTTGCTATAGTTGGATCTATCTATCATAGCTTTTATAGTCGAGCCGAGCCGAGCCGTATTTTATATATATATATATATATATATATATAATCTTTTGTGTATCAATTAGATTTATATATAAAAAAAAAATATTTGAAATGATTTTATTAATAAATAAAAAATGTACATAAAAAATATTAACAAAACTATCTAATTAACATTAAATTAAGTCTACAAAAACTCATCCAAGAAATCAAGATATGGATCCTCCCTTCCTTGCTTTCTCCACTCTTTTTGCTCTTTCCTTCTTTTCTTTTCTTCAAGTCTTCGACCATTTTCCCTTTCTGCCAAATAAACAAACAATGTGACTGATTTCCCAGTGTCCTTCTACCCATATAAAAACTTTCACTTGAGCATATCATAGTTTAAGAGACGAAAGAGAGATTAAGTTCACCTCCATATACACATATATACACACACATAGCACAAAGCATAAATCAGATCCTAAGCAAAAAACGATAAGAGGATATGTGCATAAAGGTAAGAATGAGATGAAACACGAGACTGGCATATCAGTAGGAAAAGAGGAAGAAAATGACTCACCATGTTTTCATTGAAACTCAATATAGAAGCCACATTCCCACAATGGTAGCAATAATTAGGTGCAAACCACACCTTTACAAAAAATAAAAAGAGAAGAAACATCACCAAGCAGATTACCATACTTCAAAATAGCCATAATGAATCATAAGAAGTAACATACTTACAATTAAAAGACCTTTATCTCGGAACATGTATCTGATTTAGTGCTCTGCAAAACAAAACAAAAGAGATATATACTTTTTAGACGCAAAAGAGATATATACTTTCTAGACGCAATGTATAAGGCATGACACAATATGTTGATAAACCAAAAGCTAGACACAAATGCAAGTGAAGCTTACAATACTGCACATTCATTATGTGATAGTTAATGCCACAGAGACTTCAAGACCAAAGCAAAGAGACTTAGAGACCAATGATTCCAGTTGATGCGGTCATGGAAGCAACAAGACCAACTATACAAGAAAAAGGCAGTGATATCGCTATTGCACTTGTACCCATTTTCTCAACCTGCAAATGAAACTTACTCTTATACTAGATATATGTATGTACTATATCTGTGTATGAATGTCTAAATCCGGATGATTCTTGTTTGTTTATATAAATAGTAGAGACAGATTACCAGGAGCTGCTCGAGCAAGCAGAAGTATGTGAGCATGCTGATGATTGCTAGAACCGGGACCTCCTGCCAAACTATGTAGAGAAGTAAAGTTTAGAATGTTTGAACTCTGTAAGTTCTAACTTCTTGCAGAAACTTTGTACAAGAATGATAAATATAAGAGTATTTTTACCTAAACCCAGTGACATCAAGCTGATGAACACTAGAATTACCAGCCTCTGATGCATTTGAGAAAACATCTCCTTCCTTTACACGAGGTGTTGAAGGAATTACTCTGAAGAATGAATCCATTCCCTTTAGGCTTGCTTCCTTGTCATTAATAGGCATAGAACGAGAGCGAGCTATCTGCACCCTCCCTTTGCTCTGAAACAATCGCAAGATACTCTGACACGATACAGAATGCCTCGTAGAGGCAGGAAGTGGAAAGATCAATGCTGAAGCTGCAGAAGTTTTGAAATCGTAAACAATTAGAACACAAACCAATCAAAAGTGAAGAAGAAGATCGAGACTTTGAGAAACCCATTAAGCTTAAAATCAAAAGTGAAGAAGAAGAAACTCACTGTCTGATGCATATGTGGCTCCATGGATGAATCTAAGCTCAAATCCTCCCACGCGGAAACTCAACATCTCGAACCAAAACCTAGTTCTTCGTCAGTGGTTCTGCACAAGGTTACAAAAGCAGCTAGTAATCGAATCCCACAATAATAGAAGACAAAAGTCAATTGGTATTGAGAAACGGTGCAATGAAACAAAATAGCTACAAGAATTCACTGGTTAGAACCATTCAAAAACATCACAATCTGCGCATTTGAACAAGAAAAATATCAAAACAATCGAGAAAGTTGATTCTGAAGCAGATCGAAGAAGAAGGGAAAGAGAAGAACCTTTAATTTCAGATTTAGCTTAGATCAGGAGGATCTAAACTAGGGTTTCGTAACCAAAGGAATCCCTTTTTTCGTTCGTCTTCCACACCTTCACGACTCAGGATTGAGGTTTTCCCCCAAAAATGTCTGACAATGTTCCGTTCATGTTAAACACCCTAATTTTGTGGGATTAGAGAAGAAACCTATCCAGGAGTGAATGAGAGAGATGACGGAATAAGAAGCAGAGGAGGAGGAAGGCGTGTAGGATCGGAGTTGAAACAGACTGAGGAAAGAGGAGGAGGAGGAGGAGGAGGAGGAGAGAACCAGAGAAGATAGAGACCTCGACTAGAAAGGGAATCCTCTTTTGTTCAAGAAGAAAGAAAAATAAAGTTAAAGAACGGAAAAAGTAATGCGCCAAAAAATTGAGGATAAAATTTCGTCAAAAACCCAAATTTTTGTAAGTGTTAGCGCAATTAGTAAAAATTGGGCTCCAAAACTCATTTTTGTTTCCCGCTTAATGAAATTCGGATTTAGCATTGATAAAATGCTATAATAAAGTATCCAAATTCGACATATCCTATTTAATAGCAGTTAGCGAAACCGTGCTATTGTAATGTGCTATCAATATCCAATTTTTTTGTAGTGCTTGTCACTACAGATTGAATTTGACCATTAGATGGAGCAGAGCATCGATAAAACTGACTCACAAAGAATTATCGTTTATTCTCTATACCACTCAAGAGAACATGGCTCGGGATTCTTAATTTTGGGGTTCCATCCTCCATGAACTCTGGGACTGTGACTCTGTGAAGATTTCTCAGAGATTGATTCATCTTAGCTGCCCAAGGATTATCTTTAGAGAGAGCTTTGATATTTGCAGCATCTGCTTCCAAAACATCTTATATTTGCAGGATCATGAGACAAAGAAGAGTTGGTTGAGTGACGATCAACTCCATTGTTGTGTTGGGAATGTCCTGAAATCTATTGTACTTGCTCCAAGTGATAGTTGTATTGTCGAGATGAGACAATCATATAATACAAGGTAGTCATAATGCTTTGCTAGAAGCCACTTATGATCAATGAGTTTAGAACTCATTGCTAGTGTTATATGATCCTACAGGGTCACACACCTAAGCAAACTGGACGTTAAAGACGAGGTTGATCATTAATGTAATGATCTGGTGAATGCATATTTGATATGCATTCGATATCAATATTCTGGGGCAGTGTCGATCGTTGCATATAGTGCATCGATCGATGCAACTCGCGGATTAATCAGATTATTTCGGTTTAATCGTTGGTTAATTCCGTTATGGTTTAAGTCGACATATATAAGATATATGGTCGACCTAAACTGATTTCTAACCTAATTCACAGCCACCAGAACTTGAATAGAAACCTCTGAAGAGATTGGATCTCTATAGGCACTAGCATCCCTGCTGTTCAGTTTGTGTGCGTGTGGATACCAGTAGAGGCGCAGCATTTGAGGCGCTTTAGATCTCGATTATCTGCAAATCTTCCGCTGCTAATCACCAGGTAATACTGAGATCCCAATGATTCAATTTCATGAACTCTAGATCCAAGGCATGGAATTCAGACCAGGATTGCCTAATTGGATTAGGATCTGCTAGAAATTCCTTCAGTGGTATCAGAGCTTTAGGGTTCCATTGAATCTGTAGCATGTTGATTGGATTAGTTGAATCTGAATCTGTGTATGGTTGATACAAACTTGCTAAAATTCGTTTTCATGAAAAACCTAGTTTAGGGTTTGTTCGAAAAAACGTCTAAGGGTTTTTCGCATGGTGTCGATCGTTGCCAATCCGGCATCGATCGACACAGGGCGAAAACCCGAATAGAATTTAGGGTTTTTCGCATGGTGTCGATCGACACAAGCGTTGCATCGATCGACACAAACCTCGCGAGATTGATGAATCGGTTCAATTGGATTGGACCGGTTATCGAGCTTGGTTAATGATGGTTGAAAGCTGTGAATGGTTTAATTGCGATTGGTTTGATCGGGTTGGTATCGATCGATGCTAATGTAGCATCGATCGACACTGACCGATATTCAAAACCGGATCAATTGGATTGATCGGTTATCGCGGATTGCTTTTGGTTATTCTGTGTCAGTAAACACTATAGTAGTGTCGGTCGACATCAGAATCGATGATTAGGTTATGGAACCTGAAATCACAGAACCAAAGCAATATAAATCAATTAATTATAAGAATTAAAACATAATAAAACTGAACGTTTTAAATGATTCTGTTCCTCAATCAAATATCAAGTGATACTTGATGTCTTTCCAATCTTGTCAACTGTCAAGACTCGTTTCATTGAGTGATCGGCTTGCAGTGCAAGGTATCCACAATTACATGAGTAAGGCAGGAAGTAATCGTGTTGATGGGCTTGCAGTGCAAGGCGTCAACAATTACATGACTTAAGAGATTGGTTTACTTGACTGGGCTATCAAAATCGTTTTGGGCCTAGAGACATCAGGTGGATTGGGAATGAGATGTCGATCCACAACCAAGAGTTATATTGGATATAACTAGCAAAGTTGTTGCTTACCTAGATAGCTAAAATTTGGGTGATAGCCAGTGGCTCACTCAAGTTTAGTGAAGTAAGGGTCTTGGATCATTATATTCATCTGAGGAAACATTGTTTGAATATAATGCGAGTTTTCTTAATAGTTAAGACTTCTCATTTCTTGAACATCATAACTAAAACCTCCCTTGTTTTTCAGCTATGTCTAGCACAAACCTTCGTAACAATTTCTCCTTGCGATCCGTCCTTGAGAAGGACAAGTTAAATGGATCAAACTTTCTTGAATGGTATCGGAACTTGAGAATTGTTCTCAAACAGGAGAAGAAGGACTATGTCCTTGAGAAAGTTCTCCCCAAGAAGTACCGAGCCAATGCCTGGCAGTCAGAAAAGGATGCTTGGGATAAGCATTCTAATGATGCGGTGGATGTGAGTTGTCTCATGTTGGCTACCATGAACTCAGAATTGCAGAAGCAATATGAGTACGTGGAGTCGCCAAAAGAGATGATCACTGGCCTGAAAAGTATGTTTCAGGAGCAGGCACGAACTCAGAGATACCAGACGGTAAGGTCTCTGATTGAGTGCAAGCTACCAAAGGGCGAACCAGTTAGTCCTCATGTCATTAAGATGATGGGTTATATTGATAACCTGGGGAAACTGGACTGTCCCATTAGCCAAGAGTTGGCTACTGACATCATTCTTCAGTCACTGCCGTCAAGCTATGATCAATTTGTTATGAACTGTAACATAAACAACTTGACGAAGATGTTGACTGAATTGCATGGGATGCTCAAGACTGCTGAACCTAACATCAAGAAGGACACCCCAAATGTCCTTATGGTACAAAAGGGTAAAAAGTTTAAGAAACTTGGTAAGAACAAAGGTGATGGCAAGACGAGCTCGATTGTGACTCCAAGCGAGTCTGGCCATGTTCCTAAGGTTAAAATCAGTCCTTCTGAAGGTGTTAAGTGCCGTTATTGTAATGGTTATGGGCATTTGAAAAGAAACTGCAATAAATTCTTGGAAGATTATGAGAAGCTGAAGAAGACGTACGAGACTTCTTCTTCAGGTATTTATGTTATAGAAGTAAATGTTACTTCTTGTAGTCCTACTTCTTGGGTATTTGATACCAGCTATGGTACTCATATTTTGTGAAAATGTGCAGGGCCTGAGCAAAAGTAGGACTATGGAGAAAGGACAAGTGGATCTACGCGTGTGAAATGGAGCAAGAGTTGCTGCATTAGCCGTAGGAGTATTTCATTTGTTTTCTTTATGGCATATTTTAGAACTTAAGATTTGCTACTATGTATCTGCTGTGAGCAGAAAGATTATTTCTATTCCTTGGTTGGATATGGAAGGATATCAGTTTTCAAATTAAGAATAAGTGTTATTCATTTGATTACAGTGATATGTTTTATAGTAGCAATCCATTAGAGAATGGATTTTATGTTCTGAATAGGAATGTGCCTAACTATGACATTAATACCAAGAGATTCAAGTCAAATGATACGAATCAAACTTCACTCTGGCATTGTCGTTTGGGCCACATAAATGAGAAACAAATTCAGAAGCTCCATAGTGATGGGCTTTTGGGCTCATCTGATTATGAATCATAATGAGTAAAGTGAATCTTGTTTATTGGGTAAAATGACGAAGGCTCCTTTCAACAAAAGGTAGTGTCGATCGACACAAGTCGCGAACGAATAAAATGAAAGGGCCAGAGGCTTATTGGGCTTTATACATACATATGTATATGGGCCGATGAACACTAGTGCTAGAGGAAAATTTCAGTACTTCATTACCTTTACTGATAATTTCAATAGGTACGGTTATGTCTTATTTATAAGACATAAGTCAGAATCTTTGAAAGGTTCAAAGAGTTCCAAATATTGAAGTACATAATCAATTTGGCAAAGGTATTAAACCTCTACGATGAGATCATGGAGGTGAATACTTAGGTCAAGAATTTAGTGATCATCTGAGAGATTGTGAAAGGGTTTCACAATTCACTCCTCCTGTATCGGACTTTATTAGATATGGTTCGATCAATGATGAGTCACTTAGATCTTCCATTATCCTTCTAAGAATACGCTCTAGAAATGTCTGAGTTTACTTTAAATAGAGTTCCATCAAAATCAGTTACAGAGATGCCACATGAGATGTGAAATGTAAATGTTTCTGATTTATCCATCATGGAGATTTGGAGTTGCAAGACTTATATAAAACGTTTAATCTCTGATAAGCTCACACCCAAATCTGATAAGTGCTACTTCATTGGTTGTCCTAACAAAACCAAGGCATGTTACTTTTACAACCAGTTCGAGAACAAATTGTTTGTTGCTCGGAACTATGTTTTCTTGAGAAAGACTTTCTTTCCAAGAAGAACAGTGGGAGTAAAAGTACAGCTCGAAGAAATTCGAAAATCACAGGAGACTGCTCAACCTGATGAGGAAGAGCAGCAGTTGGATCTACAAAGAATTGTAGAACCTGCACCTGTGGTGCCTAGAGTTTATAAAGGATCTGGTGAATGTATATTCGATATACATTTAAATGGCGAGTTTCTGAAGAAGTGTCGATCGACACAAAAGTTGCATCGATCGACACAGATCGCGAACCAAAATATTGATTTTGGTTTATGACTTAATTAACTATGGTTTAAATCTTGGTTAATTAGGTCGTGGTAAAAGTATACATATGAGATATGTGTGCGCGACTTTTACAGAAAACTGAAGCTCGCAGATCCGAAAGGATCCGTCACGAACCCGAGAAATATGGATTTCTCGTAACCAATTGACGTGATCTACTGATCATTGAAAGTGACGGGCCTGCGAATTTTGAAGAAGCAATGATGAGCCTTGACTCCGAAGATGGCTGAAAGCCGCTGAATCTGAAAATGGTTATATTCAGATATACACAGCTAGGTTGGTGGCAAAAGGTTTCAAGTAAAATTCATGGTATTGACTATGAAGAAACCTATTCCCAGACACCATGCTTATGTCCATTCGGATTCTCCTAGCAACCGCTACTCATAATGGTTATGAGATCTGGCAGATGGATGTGAAAACAGTTTTCCTTAATGGAATTCTGGAAAAGAATGTGTACATGACATAATCTGAAGTTTTCATTGATCCTAATGAAGCTAGGAAGATATGCAAGCTTCATCGATCCATTTATGGATTGAAGCAAGCATCTCGGAGTTGGAATCTTCGTTTTGATAAAGTAATCAAAAGGTTTGATTTTATCAGAAATGAAGAGGAACTGAATGTTTACAAGATGACTAGTGGGAGCGCAGTTGCATTTCTGGTATCGTATGTTGATAACATACCACTTCTCGGAAATGAAGTTCCATTGTTTCAGTCTGTTAAGACTTGATTCGAAAGTTGTTTTCGATAAAATTATGGGAGAAACCGTATACATTCTTGGAATAAGAATCTATAGAGATAGATTGGATAAGCTAATTGGATTGTGTCAAGATACTTATAGTGATAAGGCCTTGCACATGTCCAATATGCAGGATTCCAAGAAGGGCTTCGTGAAAATGACTCTTGGTATTGCTCTTAGCAAGACGCAGTGTCTTTCGACACACGCTGAGCAAGAGCAAATAATTAAGGGTCAAACTACTGCTAAAGGCATTAGATGTCTTAAGATGTGATCTTAATTTTAGTGGGAGTCATTGTTATTAATTTTAGTTATGATATGATGTTCGTATAAACATAATTTGATTATGTTATTGAAATCTGACATCTGTATTATTTAATAATGGTTATTAAATAATAGTCCTAAAGTAATTTATGACATTTTATAGGTCATCAAGTATGTGACTTAATCATGAAACCCTATAGATAATAAATGACATAAATTATGATTGGTCCCTGGTCAAGGTTGTTAAAATGGGACATTAACAACCGCGTGAGACTAGTATGTGAGGTGACTGATGACTAAGTTTCATGAAGTCATTAATAAGAGTATTAAAGTCAATCACATAGATATGTGTTGGAGAACACAGGATCGGACATGACCCACTGATGAAAACTCTACGGGATAGTTATATAAGTGTCGTGAGAGTTTTCATTACGACTATAGAGTATAGTCATTAGACCTGAGTTCATCATGTTTTCTTACATGTGAATTGGTCCGCTTTAACCTTGTCAAACGTCAGCCGTAACTGGTGACTATAAAGGCATTGATTGGGCGTATCATGAAGCGTGTGAAGAGACATGGATGGAACAAGATGGGATTTGTCCCTCCTATATAACAGGAGATAAATATCTCAGGGCCCATCGAAGATTTGATACTGGGAAATGTGTGGCCACACTCAAACGAGGTGATTGTCAGTCGTTTGTCTTGTCAGTATAAATCGGAGTTCGATGAACATGATCTTGGCTAAATAAGGGTGACACAGCTCTTGCCTTATGCCAGATCGAGATATAGTGACGAAGGGATTATGGGAATAGATGATTCCAGTACAAGCAGGAGATTGTTGGGAATGTCCTGAAATCTATTGTACTTGCTCCAAGTGATAGTTGTATTTTCGAGATGAGACAATCATATAATACAAGGTAGTCATAATGCTTTGCTAGAAGCCACTTATGATCAATGAGTTTAGAACTCATTGCTAGTGTTATATGATCCTACAGGGTCACACACCTAAGCAAACTGGACGTTAAAGACGAGGTTGATCATTAATGTAATGATCTGGTGAATGCATATTTGATATGCATTCGATATCAATATTCTGGGGCAGTGTCGATCGTTGCATGCATCGATCGATGCAACTCGCGTATTAATCAGATTAATTCGGTTTAATCGTTGGTTAATTCCGTTATGGTTTAAGTCGACATATATAAGATATATGGTCGACCTAAACTGATTTCTAACCTAATTCACAGCCACCAGAACTTGAATAGAAACCTCTGAAGAGATTGGATCTCTATAGGCACTATCATCCCTGCTGTTCAGTTTGTGTGCGTGTGGATACCATTTGAGGCGCTTTAGATCTCGATTATCTGCAAATCTTCCGCTGCTAATCACCAGGTAATACTGAGATCCCAATGATTCAATTTCATGAACTCTAGATCCAAGGCATGGAATTCAGACCAGGATTGCCTAATTGGATTAGGATCTGCTAGAAATTCCTTCATGTTGTTCCCTCCCACCAGAACTGGCCAATGAGACTTATGAGACACACTCTGTTGATAGACCTTTAAAGACTGTCTCTAAGAGTTTGAACAAAATGAGAGAGGTTTCTCCCAAGCATCCTTAGTTAGAGAGAACGGAGGCAAAGTTTCAACCGTAACCATAGACGTTATCTCTTCTGCAACCGTAGCTGGGATCTTTTCCACAACTGTAACCGAGATCTCTGCAACCGTAGCCGGGATGTTTCCTGTTGGAGAAGAGATTAAAGCAGAAGAAACAATAGCCTCAGAGACTCGGGTCGAACTCGCCGGAGATGAAGTTGTCGTGTTCACCATTGCGAACTGTGACGAAAGAGGGAAAGGCGATGAACATTTGTTAAGGTGAGGCCAACGAAGATCTGGAGAATTTGATTTCCCGGTTAAAAGGTCAGCGATTGGATGCTGAGTTGAAAGCTTGGAAGGGGCGGGAGGAGATCTGTTTTCCTTCACCGGTGAATCACCAGAAACAAGATTTTCCAAATTTGTTGCTTGAGCATGGTCATATTCAATAGAATCAATGGCTGCCATAGAGAAAACAAAAAACTGAGGAGAGAGGATACTGATGATAGGTGTCCCAGATTAGCTCCGGAAGAATCAGCCGGCGACGAAACCGCAGTGGCATCGTCGTCAAAGATCGGAGGTGTAGAGTTTGAGTTTGTCACCTTCGAGGGAGAGAATTTGGGGCCGCGTGTCTTTTGATCACATCATCATTACCCACATGAAATATATATCATATATAGGTACACATAATCTAGGGTTGATTATAGAATATATCAAAATAGTTATCGTCTAATCATAATGTTTTTCTTCGCTTGTCAAAAATGAAAATGTACATCAGATTAACACATAATTAACACGCTGGTGTAAGTCCACATTAGGTTGTAATGTTGCATTTAAAATCAAGTCAACAAGAAAAGAGTTTTAATTTCTTTTCTTTTTTTGATAAAGTAAGAGTATTAATTTTATTGCAGTCAACAGTTTGGGAGAACTGTTTCAATTATTAATCTTTTATATATAATAGAAATTTTATAAATTAATATATGAAAAATAAACAACTTGATTAATCAACAAATTTATTAGGTATTAAATTATATTTTAGATTCAATTAAAATTTTAAATTAATAAAATATTAAAATTTAACATAATTTATCACTACAAGAAAACATGCTTTTTGCGACTACAAGTTGCGACTGAATTTACAGTCACTAAATTTTGTGACTATGTACCGACTAAGTTGCGACTAATTTTGCAACTAATAGGAAAAAGTCGCTCTTTAGTCGCTAAAGTGCGACCACAACTTATACGTCGCTATATAGTCGCTAAATAGCGACTAAATTCGGCGTGTCGCTAAACCGTTTCTCTTTAGTCGCAAAAAGACTGTATAAAACCACGTTTCTATTGCGCCGAGCCTGTTGTACCTAATTTGTAACTAATTTTTTTCGAAACAGTCGTAAAATAATCGCAAATTTTCTATATATACAAACATCGGCTCCACTTCTCCTCAGCCACACAAACAACAAAGATAGACGAAAATGTTGAGACAAAAACCTAAATCTGCTGTTTTTAAACATTAAACTAAAACCTTAAACATTACCATTCAAACCTTATGCCCTAAACCCTAAAAAAACTCTAAAACTCTAAATTATAAACAAAAATCTAATAACTAAAACTCTAATTACTATATAATATATAAAATTAAGGACAACACTTAAAACCTTAAACATTACCCTTCAAACCCTATACCATAAACCCTAAATAAACCCTAAAACTATAAATTATAAACAAAATCTAATAAATAAAACCTCAATTACTATATAACATATAAAATTAAGTACACAATTAAAACCTTAAACATTACCCTTCAACCCCTATACCCTAAAACTCTATATTATAAACAAAATCTAATAAATAAAACCCCAATTACTATATAACATATAGAATTAAGTACAACACTTAAAACCTTAAACATTACCCTTCAAACCCTAAACCCTAAATAAACCCTAAAACTCTAAATTATAAACAAAAATCTAATAACTAAAACTCTAATTACTATATAATATATAAAATTAAGTACAACACTAAAAACCTTAAACATGACTCTTCAAACCTTATACCCTAAACCATAATCATACTCTAAACATTATTCTCAATCATAAACTATAAAATCAAAATATAAAAACTAATTATATATAGATAAAACTAATATTTAAACATGTACATATAACATATTAAAACCATATATAAACCCTAACCCTAAACCCTAAACATAACCCAAAAATCTAAAGTATAAATAAAATTCTAATTAACAAATTTAAATTACTATATTTCATTTCCAAACCTAAGATTCAACACTTATACAATTTTTTTTTAAATCTGTTATTTTCAAATATTTTTATAACCTTAAACACAACCCTTAAATTCCTAATACATATACCATAATCATACTCTAAATCTTAGTCTTAATCATAAACTATTAAATTAAAATATAAACATTAATTATAAAAAGAATTATTATTTCCAAACATTAATTATAAAAGAATCAAAATATAAACATTAACTTAGAAACATTCAATATATAACCTTTAAACCCTAAAATCCGAAAGTGTAAACATTCAATATATAACCTTATAAAATTCAACATTTTAAAAGTTTTATATCTTATATTTTAAAATTAACAGTATTTAAAATTTTAATTTAACCATTTCTATTATTTTAAATTATTTTTGATTATTATACATTAATTATATCCTAAAAGTTTACTATTGGCTAAAATTGTTTCACATGGATCACTTTCTCAACCATTAGATCTCATCTCACTTTAAATCTGAACCATTGATCCATTTTAACCTAAAAATTTAATATATCTAAGAACATCTTCAATGGGGAGTTCTAACATGGATATCTAAAAATTAAAATAATAAAAATTTGAAAAAGTAAGAAAGGAAGTGTGATGAGGTTCTAAACTAGAACTTCAAGTATCTTAGGGAAGAACCCCAATTATCTAAATAAGAAACTCATCTAACACATGTCATCATCTTATTTGTTTGATTTATTTTAAAACTAAATTTTAATTCAATATTAAAATTAAATTAAAAATAATAATATTTTATTAGGTTAAGAACCCCATAGAGGTTTTAACCATTGCTGATGCTCTAAGTCCCACTTATCACTTTGTCTCTCTCACGCTGTTTCAGAGGCTGTCTCCTTTTTTTCTGAACAAGTTCTCTAGTTTTTTGTTTTGTTTGTATCAAATCTATTAAAGATCTAAGAAATAGTCGAGGACAAATCGTTTCAGAACGAATCGATCCTTGACATTCCATTGATGCTCGTACGAATCTAACGGTGGCCATTGATTCCGGTCGAATCTGAATTTGACGAAGACGAAGATGAGAGGAAGACAAAGACTCTCCAAGTTCCTGGCCGTGGGAGATAGAAGACGAAGATTCTCTTTCGACCATCACTATCTGTTCAATCTCCACCGGGGTTTCACCGATCTTCACCGGCGCTTCACCTCGATCTCCACCAGAGCTTCACCTCGATCTCCACCGGCGACGGCAAAGCTCTCCAAGTCAGTGACCGTTTAACCTCTTCCGAAGCAATACAGCTTCACTCCTGCACCACCTCGTTAAAACCCTCCACCGCCACCACCGAAATTCCTCCACCGTTACTGCTTCATCACCTACTTCCACCACCAGATCTCGTTGAAGTTTTCTTAGTATAATAAATATTTGTTTGTATATTTGTTGTATATTTATTGTATATTTGTTTGTATATTAATTTGTATATTTATTTTTTAGTAAATAGTAAATACTAAATAATAAAATAACAAATATTTGTTTAATTCATTTTTTGAATAAAAATTAGTATATTAATTAAAATTTAATTATTACCTAATTAGTAAATATCAAAATTAATATTACTATTTATTATTATTATTAGTCGCTAATTAGTCGCTAAAATAACCACATATCAATCGCAAATTAGTCGTTCATTAGTCGCTAAATTTAGCGACTCAGTAGCGACTAATTATAACAAAATATATATAGTCGCTAAATATTCGCAATTTAGCGACTAATATAGCTACTAATAAAATTAGCGACGAAAAATTAGCAACTAACTACTTTAGTCGCTACTGAATCGCAAAACATAGTTTTGCGACCCAGTAACGACTATTTACGCAGTCGCTAAAAACCTGTTTTCTAGTAGTGGATAGAGTTTTTACTGTATTATCAAAAAGCTTTCTAACATCTTGCTCGATCCCGTATGTTAATTCTACTCCATGTTTTTCATTTCTTAGTCTATGGAGTATTCTGGTTTTAGAAAATTGTCAACATCTAATCTATTAAAACAGGAAGGTTTGCCATGGTACATAAATGTTGTTTCCGGAATTTACCCTTGATATTATTAGGATTTGTAACATTCATTAAGGGTAAAACTGTAAAACAATTTATATTTGATTTATTCATAATATCTTATAATATATTTTGTTTTCTTTTTTTCTATCATAATCATATCTAACGAAATTTTTTTTTCAAAATTTTAATAAAAATAATAATTAATTTCGAAATTAATATTAAAATAAATATTATAAATTAGTCTTAACTAAAATTTAACTTAAAGAAATAAAATCAAGCATAATTAAGTTACTAAATCAATTGGTACATATAATTATATAATTTAATACATAATTATTTTATAAATTATATAATCATTAAAATTAAATAAATTATTATTAAAATAAGAAAATAGTATATAATATTGTACTAGCGTGCGGGTATAAATTATTTATTTTGTAAGAAACGTTTTTTACGATTGTACTTCTTAACGGGTTGTTTCATTAAATTTTAAAATATTTAAATTATAATAAAATGGGCTAAAATTAAATTAACCAATTCGATTTCTAAAAATAAAATTTGCACAAGTAACTAATTCCAATTGATATATTTTAAATTTAATATAAATATTTAAATTATTTAATATTTATATTATTCAAATATATGATGCGTCAAATTATAGTTCATGTTTGAATGCAATTTTTAACGGGTTGTTCCATCAAATTTTCAAATTATATATCATTACAACACGTATTGAAAAATAGATTAACCAAGTTCAAGCATGACTAATCATATACTAAAAATAACAATAAAATACAACTACTAATATATAATATACAAGTTAATAATATCAAAACAAAAACAAAATTTATTAAATTCCGGCTCACATTTAGCACTATATCATCTTATTTTCATTTGATATAGATTAGACGAAATAGGTAACGAAATTAATTTATAAAAATATAAATTTAAGATAAAAGTATATATTCTAAGAATGAAAACATAAATCCGCGCTTCTTTAGCGCGGGTCAAAATCTAGTTTATAATTATTTAAGTTGTCACTTAACATCTACCTAATTTGGATTAAATATTCTAAGTATTGGACTCTGACCCCAAAAAACTGTGTCTTTAATAAATTTAAATTTAACCACCGGCCAACAGTATCCATATTTACCGAAGGAAACAATGTTTTGAAGTTACACCAGGTAACAGTCATGATTATTTCCATTTGATCTTGAATTAAAACTAACATAAACGAGTGATTATGGCTGTGCTTGTGTATGTAGTTCATAATATATATATATATGCGCACATAATATATTTGCATGCTTGATAAGGATATCTTAAACTAGTGATATAACATGGGAAGCTGATTATTTAAAAAATAAATGGGTTTGTAAGATTCTACTTTCTATATTATTCTTATATCGTACAAAATATTCTCTTTTTTGAACTCAATACTCTCTTTCTCAACCAGTGTCTTTCACTTGGTTGTGTTTAGGACTTTCACTGCCTCTTTTGGCTTAATCTAATCCTGAATCTCATGTTTTTAGGGTTTGTTCATTCCCAAACCCAGTCGCCTTCGTCTTTCCTAAGATTAAACCTCAGATTCTTGCTTTCGACTCAGATGACTACTAAATCTGAAACCAGTTCACTCTTCTCGCCAGTATGTCTTCAACACTAGATCGAGCTATGGTATCAATGAGCCTGGAAGAGGAGGATACTCCGTTCGATCTCCCAGATCTTCCTCAGTTCTGCTCTTCGGAAGGAAATCATCTCAGTATCTTGGGTAGACTACTCAACCCAGACTATCAGAAAATGGCGGATATCATCCTAGACATGCCTAGGAAATGGAAGCTCTACGAACGAGTGTGAGGTATTGCCTTAACCAGAGAAAAATTTCAGTTCATATTCAAATACGAGCACAATTTTTAGATGGTCATGCAGAAAGGAGCTCAGAACTTCTGAAGGAATTTCTAGCAGTTCTAATCAGGATTAGCAACCCTAGTCTGAATTCTGAGCCTGGGATCTAAGGTTCATGTAATTGAATCTATCAGATCTCGAGATTACCTGATGAATCTGCAGCGGAAGTATTTGCAGATAATCGAGATCACGAAGCGCCTCAAGTGCTGCGCCTCTACTGGTATCCACACGCACACTAACTGGACCGCAGGGATACTAGTGCCTTACAGAGATCTAATCTCCAGAGAGGTTTATTTCTGTGTTCTGGTGGCTGTGAATTAGGTTAGGGACGAGTTTAAGTCGACCATATATCTTATATATGTCGGCTTAAACCACAACGGAATTAACCAACGATTAAACCGAATTAATCTGATTAATCCGCGAGTGCATCGATCGATGCACTATCTGCAACGATCGATGCTATCCCAGAACATTGATATCGAATGCATATCACATATGCATTCACTGGATCATTACATTAATGATCAACCTCGTCTTTAACGCCCAGTTTGCTTAGGTGTGTGACCCTGTAGGATCATATAACACTAGCAATGAGTTCTCAACTCATTGATCATAAGTGGCTTCTAGCAAAGCGTTATGACTACCTAGTGTTATGTGATTGTCTCATCTCGACTATACGACTTTCACTTAGAGCAAGTACAATAGATTTCAGGACACTCCCAACAATCTCCCACTTGTACTGGAATCATCTATTCCTTTAATCCCTTTGTAGCTATATCTCAATCTAGCATAAGGCAAGCACTGTGTCATCCTTATTCAACCAGATTACGTTTATCGAATCCCGATTTGTACTGATGAAAAACAAACGACTGACAATCACCTCGTTTGAGCGCGGCCACGCATTTCCAGTATCAAATCTTCGATAGGCCCAGAGATATTTAACTCCTGTTATATAGGAGGTACAAATCCCATTTTGTCCCATCCATGTCTCTTTCATATTTCATGATACGCCTAATCAGTGTCTTTATAATCACCAGTTTTGGCTGACGTTTGACAAAGTCAAGACGAACCAATCCATATGAGAGAGGACATGATGAACTCAGGTCTTAGGACTGAACTCTTTTGTCGTAATGAGAAACTCTTATGACACTAATATAACATCTTGTAGAGTTCTCATTTGACGGGTCAAGTCCGATCATGTGTTCTCTAACACATATCTATGTGATTGACTTTAATACACTTATTAATGACTCCATGAAACATGGTCATCAGTCACCTCACATACTAGTCTCACGTGGTTGTTAATGTCCCACGTTAACAACCTCGACCAGGGACCATTATAATTTATGTCATTTATTGTTTATAGGGTTTCATGATCAAGTCACATACTTGATGGCCTATAAAATGTCATAAATTACTTTGGGACATTATATATATTTAATTAACACAATTAAATAATGCTGAAAACAATTTCATTAAAATAACATAACTATTATGTCTTTGTGAACATCATGTCATAACTAAAACAAATACAACTCCCACTGAAATCAAGATCATATCTTAAGAAATCTAATGCCTATAGCAGTGGTATGAAACTCGTGCTTAGGCCTTGGGAGAGGCTTGGTCAGTGGATCAGCAACATTCTCATCCGTCGGGACTCTGTTGATCTTCACATCTCCTCTATTCACAATATCACGGATAAGGTGATATCTCCTTTCTATGTGTTTGGATTTCTGGTGTGCTCTAGGTTCCTTTGCTTGCGCAATGGCTCCATTGTTGTCACAATACAAAGCCACTGGCTCAGAAATGCTAGGAATCACACCAAGTTCAGTGATGAACTTCTTGATCCAAACAGCCTCTTTTGCCGCTTCAGAAGCAGCGAGGTACTCAGCTTCAGTTGTGGAATCTGCTACAGTGTCCTGCTTGGAACTCTTCCAGCTTACTGCACCGCCATTCAGGCAGAAGATGTAACCAGATTGCGATCGGAAATCATCTTGGTCTGTCTGAAAACTTGCGTCTGTGTAACCACTTACTACCAGCTCATCACTTCCTCCATACACCAAGAATTTATCCTTAGTATTTCTCAAATACTTTAGAATATTCTTGACTGCTGTCCAGTGACTTTCACCTGGATCCGATTGGTATCTACTCGTCATGCTTAAAGCACAAGCAACATCTGGACGAGTACAGAGCATGGCATACATGATGGATGCCAACGCCGAGGCATAGGGAATCCGACTCATGCGATCTCGCTCAGCAGGTGTCTCAGGACACTGCTTCTTGCTGAGACTTATGCCATAAGACATTGGTATGAAGCCTTTCTTGGAATCTTGCATTATGAACCTGTGTAAGACTTTATCAATATAAGTGTCTTGACACAGTCCAATCAACTTGTTTAATCTATCTCTATAGATTCTTATTCCAAGAATATACGCGGCTTCTCCCATGTCTTTCATTGAAAAACAACTTCCAAGCCAAGTCTTAACAGACTGTAACAACGGAACGTCATTTCCGAGAAGAAGTATGTCATCTACATACAACACGAGAAATGCAACTGCGCTCCCACTAGTCTTCTTGTAAACACATGGTTCTTCTTCGCTTCTGATGAAATCAAACTTTTTGACTGATTCATCAAAACGAAGATTCCAACTCCGAGATGCTTGCTTCAATCCATAAATGGATCGATGGAGTTTGCATACTTTCCTAGCTGCATTTGGATCGATGAAACCTTCGGGTTGTGTCATGTACACATCCTCTTCCAGAATTCCATTAAGGAATGCTGTTTTCACGTCCATCTGCCAGATCTCATAATCATAATGAGCAGCTGTTGCTAAGAGAATCCGAATGGATTTAAGCATGGCGACAGGTGAATAGGTTTCTTCATAGTCAATACCATGAATTTGTTTGAAACCTTTTGCCACTAGCCTTGCTTTATATATCTGAATATTTCCATCCACATCAATTTTCTTCTTGAAAATCCATTTACACTCAATGGGTCTTGCACCATCGGGTAAATCAACCAAAGTCCATACTTGGTTCTGTGACATGGATCCCATTTCGGATTCAGCGGCTTTTAGCCACTTTTCGGAGTCAGGTCTCATCATCGCTTCTTCGAAATTCGCTGGCTCGTCACTGTCAATGATCAACAAATCATGACAATTGGTTACGAGAAATCCATATCTCTCGGGTTCGTGACGGATCCTTTCGGATCGGCGAATTTCAGGCTCCACAGGCGCGGGTTCTACAACTCTTTGTAGATCCAACTGTTGCTCTTCCTCTACGGGTTGAGCATTTTCCTGCGGTTCTCGAACTTCTTCGAGTTGTACTTTACTCCCACTGTTTCTCTTGGAAAGAAACTCTCTCTCAAGAAAAACGCAGTTCCGAGCAACAAACACTTTGTTCTCGGATTGGTTGTAAAAGTAGTATGCCTTGGTTTCCTTAGGATAACCAACGAAGTAGCACTTGTCTGATTTGGGTTCGAGCTTATCTGTGATTAATCGCTTAACATAAGCTTCACAACCCCAAATCTTCAGGAAGGACACACTCGGAACATTTCCAGTCCACATCTCATGTGGTGTCTTTGCAACTGATTTTGACGGAACCCTATTAAGTGTAAACGCAGACGTTTCTAGAGCGTATCCCCAAAAGGATAATGGAAGAGTTGAGAGACTCATCATTGACCGAACCATATCTAATAGAGTCCGATTTCTCCTCTCAGACACGCCATTCCATTGTGGTGTTCCAGGAGGAGTGAGTTGTGAAACAATTCCACAATCTCTCAAATGATCACTGAATTCTTGGCTCAAGTATTCTCCTCCACGATCTGATCGAAGAGCCTTAATACTTTTGCCAAGTTGATTCTGCACTTCATTTTGGAACTCTTTGAACTTTTTAAAAGATTCCGACTTATGCCTCATTAAATAGACATAGCCATACCTGCTGAAATCATCAGTAAAGGTAATGAAGTATCGAAAATTTCCTCTGGCACTTGTGCTCAGTGGGCCGCATACATCTGTATGTATAAGGGCCAATAAGTCACTGGCCCTTTCATTTGGTTTGTTGAAAGGGTCCTTAGTCATTTTGCCTAGTAAACAAGATTCACATTTCTCACATGATTCATAATCAAATGAGCCCAGAAGCCCATCACTATGGAGCTTTTCACTACAAGAAAAATCAACATTCATAGCACATGATACAAGCTATCGTATGTAATAGATAGCGTTTTCACAAACGCTCTGACAGCGGCAACTATAATAGACCCCCCCTCTACCATAGCATTTTGTTCGTGCTATGTTAGTAGTGCAAATAGATAGCGTTAATTTTTTTTTGCTATGTTTGGTTCAATCTATTATAGCATCATTGTAATGCTATATTTTGTAACCGAGCCTAGCCGAGCCGAGCCGTATATATATATACATATATATATATATATATATATATATATATATATATATATATATATATATATATCACTTAAATTTATATAAAATAATTATATTTAAAATAATTTTATTAATAAACACAACATGTTTACACCAACATCATTAACAAAATTATCTAAGTGTACATTCAATTAAGTAAAACAAAATGAATCCACTCAGCTCGATCAAAATGAATCCACTCTTGTAGCTTAGAGGAAACTTCTTGTAGCTGTTTCTTGGACTCTTCTGCTTCTTGCTATGCTTGTTTCTTTGATTTCTCAGACACTGTGACTTGATCTTTAGCCTTCTTCAGTTCCTCTTGAAGCTGCGAGACTAGCGACCCAAGCTCAGTTATTCTGCTCGGCCTCTTCTTCTGCTAGCAAACAAACATGGCAGTGTTACGGCCCCAACAAAGATTTGAGTGAAAGCTATTTACACTTTCATCTCTCAACTACTATAAATTAAATGTTCTACCTAATTTCATATCCCATGACCCGAAATTAAATGACTTTGTTGTCATCCAATTTTTTTTCCCATCTCACTGCGTGAAGAGATATACAAGAAGAAACCTAGTAAGGTTTTCTTACCCATCAGAGCTAATTCATATGGTCTCTCTCTCTCTCTCTCTCAATGACATTAGTTAAAGATAAGAGAAACCAATGTGTCCAAGATGTTTACCTTCCATATTATAGCTGTACAATCGCTTGATGCAGTGGCCAGATATTTGACACTATTAGAGAATTGCACAAACCACACTTCATTTTTGTAAGCCATCAAAATCTGCAAGATAATAAGAGATTGAGAAACTATAATCTCCATCCTACTTTTTTTGCCACAGTTGACTATATCAAAAGGACGCATATATATATATATTTTAACTCTTTAAACACCACCAAATTCTGCAGTATACAGCAAAAGAAAGTAAAAGTAAAGTGATGAAAGAGAGCATACAGATATATCCTCCCATGCTAGCACGAGAATCAGCAGCGACCATGTCACCTTCTTTGAAGATAAAAGCTAGTGTGGTTGTTCCTTTCGCAGGCTTTACCATCTGAACAGCTTCTTTCTGAAATCCATCAAACTGAAACCCACACAAAAACCAAATTAAATCACTGACATTTGCTTCGTGGTGGAATCCAAAAGAATTTCATCAAAGCAGGAAAAATAAAACTCACATCTGTTGTGCGGGGAAGATCAAACGAGGGCACAGTAGATTTTACATGTCCTTGGTGATTCACCGGAGGAAGAAAATCCCAACAACCCAAAATTTGTGTACTCGACTCTGTGTCTGAATGATCCTCCATTGCCCACTGTAAACAAAAAGATAGAGACTTTATGCTTCCTTTTGGTATGAAATAGTAGACAATTCATTTCTTCTCCATGAAAAACAGATGGGCAATCGAGACAATGATGTTGAGATTAAGCCTAATGTGTATCTGGTAAAACCTAAAACCGAAAGGAGCTACCTCTCAATGATGTTCCATGTCCTTGGTGATGTTGAGATGAACATCATTGTCTCGGTTTTGAGATTAAGCCTAATGTGTACCTCTCAATGAAGCTCCTAATCAAAATCATCAATGAACATCGGAATTTCAGAATATAACATACACAGAATGACAAAGCGGATATAAACAGTCAAAATCCAAAGAATTTCACACGAAATCAGCTTGTAAGGCTAGAGATTCAACAAAGAGGGGGAGAAAAAGAAGCTAAAAACGATCACTAGCGAGTAAGATCAGAGACCAACCAAGAACCATCAACACCATAGGACCTATCCACACAACTGATAACAAGCAAACACACACAAATTTGCAATTGGTCATAAGCTAGCAGGAAGATAATGAAATACAACTTGTGCTCTGTTTGAGGGGAACATAAAGCTTGTGCTCTGTCTCCCATTAAATCGTATAATTTTGTTTAAGATACCTCCTTTCCACGCTTCAGACCTGTTGTCAATTCTTTTGTGACACCAGCTTGTTTCAGAGACATCTGATCCTCTATTTCTCTTAGGCCAGAGTAGTAACCTTTGCCTTCATAACTTTTGTTTTGTCCTGTAGGTTCCTGACTCTTATTTGGCTCAATGTTTAACACATTCGAACACCTTTCCTGAATCAAACCATTCCAAAACATTTTACCATTATTAAACAAAATAACCGTCAAAATTTCAAACAAAATGAAATCGAAAAATGGATGAAACGTTTTACCATCCTTTTGTAGATCATGTCGATGAATCCATTACCCAATAAAAGATCTGTAGATCACCAAAAAGAAGAAATCTACATCCACCATTTATCACAGGATCAAATCGATCTACAAAAGTAAACAAAAAACAAAGCGAATTTCACCCCAAGTTCTTAAGATCGATCCTCCATCGTGCTCCGTATCGGATCGATTTGGGAACATAGTGAAGAAGATGTAGAAAGAGGAGATTACTTTGTATTCAGTGCAGGTCTGGATCAGGTTTGGGCAGCGACAAGGACGGGTCTTTAGGGTTTCGAAGGGAGGAGAGTATGTGGAGCTGTGAAACGGAGAGGTAGAGAGGTAGAAGAAGCCATGGCAGAAGGAGGATGTGGGATAAGGTTAGAGACGTGCGGCCATTTTTGTAGAGGTAATAAATGAGCTCAGATGTGCCATAATTGGATTCTCCCATCTTTGAATTGCCACGCGAACTAGCGGCGGAGACAGAGCGATGGAGTAATTGCTAGGGTTTTGCAGAGGAGAAAGAGGAGGTTGAGAGAATAAATTAGGGTTTCGCTGAGGAGGAGGACGGCGAAATTTGAGGAGGAAGAGATGAAAGCGAGAGGAGGATCCGTGAGAAATAGAGGAATAGAGATGAGAAGAAGAAAAAAAGAGATACGCAGAAGAAATCCTTTCTTTTGTGGAAGAGGGAATGAAAATTAGAGAATTAATTTTGGTCTGCAATGATTGATGGAGAAGAGGTAAAATGAAATTGGAGAGGGAAAACATAGAGGGAAAATGAAGTAAAAGGAGGAAAATGAAATGGGATAATTTCGCTAAGTGTTTGGCGGTTCACCCAAATTTTTGTTCCCGCTTATGGAAATTCTATTATAGCATTAATCCAATGCTATTTTATAGTTTGGAATTTTCAGAAACATCAACGATAGCATATCAGTAAACCGTGCTATGCTTATATGCTATGAATGAGACATTTTTTGTAGTGTTTGGATCTGTTTCTCGTTTATGTGGCCCAAACGACAATGCCAAAGAAAAGTCTGATTCGTGTCATTTGATTTGAATCTCTTGGTGTTAATGTTATAGATTGGTGCGGTTTGGTTTAAAACATAAAGCCCATTCTCTAATGGGCTGCTACCATAAAATACATCATTGTAATCAAAAAAACAACATTTATTCTTAATTGAAAACTGATATCCTTCCACATCCAAAACAGGAATGGAAATAATATTTCTGCTTATAGCAGGTACATAGTAGCAATTATTAAGTTTTAAAACCAAACCAGATGGTAAAGACAATTTATATGTTCCCACGGCTAATGCAGCAACTCTTGCTCCATTCCCCACGCGCAGGTCCACTTGTCCCCTTTCCAACTTCCTACTGTTGCTTAGACCCTGCATATTTGTACAAATATGAGCACCACAGCCGGTATCCAATACCCAAGAAGTAGAACCAGAAGTAGTAACATTTACTTCTATAACATAAATACCTGAAGATGAAGTCTCGAAAGTCTTCTTCTTCTTTTTCTCTTCCAAGAATTTGTTGCAATTTCTCTTCCAATGCCCAAGCTCTTTACAGTAATGGCACTTATCAGTCTCAGATGGGCCCGGCTTGGGCTTTGGGGCTGGCGCCGGCGTGTCCTGGTTCTCAACCGGGAATGCCTTGCCCTTTCCCTTACCTTTGCCAAGTTTCTTAAACTTCTTACCCCTTTGTACCATAAGTACATTAGGAGTGCCCTTGTTGATATTTGGCTCAGCTGTCTTGAGCATGCCATGCAGCTCAGTCAATGTCTTTGTCAAGTTATTCATGTTATAGTTCATAACAAACTGATCATAACTTGACGGCAGTGACTGCAGAATGATGTCAGTAGCCAACTCTTGGCTAATGGGACAATCCAGCTTCCCCAGGTTATCAATATAACCCATCATCTTAATGACATGAGGACTGACTGGACTGTCCTTTGGTAGCTTGCATTCAATGAGAGATTTAACCGTCTGGTATCTCTCAGTTCGTACTTGCTCCTGAAACATACTTTTCAGGCTAGTGATCATCTCCACGGGCGACTCCACGTTCTCGTATTGCTTCTGCAAATCCGAGTTCATGGTAGCCAACATGAGACAATTCACATCGACCACATCATTAGAATGCTTATCCCAAGCATTCCTTTCTGCATGTGGAGCATTGACTCTCGGTTTTTCAGGGAGAACATTTTCAAGGACATAGTCCCGCTTCTCCTGCTTGAGAACAATTCTCAAGTTCCGATACCATTCGAGAAAATTCGATCCATTTAACTTGTCCTTCTCAAGGACGGATCGCAGGGAGAAAGAATTATTATAGTAGTAGTCATAGCTGAGAACATAGAAAAGAAAAAGGTTTAGTTATGATGTTCAAGAAATGAAAAATCTTAACTTTTAAGAAAACTCGCATTATATTCAATCAATGCTTCCTCAGATGAATATAATGATCCAAGACCCCTATTTTACTAAATTCAAGTGAGCCACTGGCTATCACTCAACTTTAGCTATTTAGGTAAGCAACAACCTTGCTAGTTATATCCAATATAACTCTTGGTTGTGGATCGACATCTTATGTCCAATCCACCTGATGTCTCTGAGCCCAAAACGATTTTGATGGCCCAGTCAAGTAAACCAATCTCTTCAGTCACGTAATTCTCGATGTCTTGCACTGCAAGTCCATCAACACGATTACCTCTGCCTTACTCATGAAATTGTGGACATCTTGCACTGCAAGTCTATCACACAACTAAATGGGTCTTGACAGTTGACAAGATTGGAAAGACATCAAGTACACTTGATATTTGGTTGAGGAACGGAACCATTTAAAACGTTCAGTTTTACTATGTTTTAATTCTTATAATTAATCCGCGATGACCGATCAATCCAATTGATCCGGTTTTGAATACCGGTCAGCGTCGATCGATGCTACATTAGCATCGGTCGATGCCAACCTAATCAAACCAATCGCATTTAAACCATTCACAGTGTTCGACCATTATTGACCAAGCTCGATAACCGGTCCAATCCAATTGAACCGATCCAACAATCTCGCGAGGCTGTGTCGATCGATGCAACAATTGAATCGATCGACACTAGGCGAAAACTAGGTTTATTCGGGTTTTCGCCCTGCATCGATCGATGCCGGATTGGCATCGATCAACACCATGCAAAAAACCCTAAATTTTATTCGGGTTTTCGCTCTGTGTCGATCGATGCCCGATTGGCAACGATCGACACTATGCGAAAAACCTTAAAACGTTTTCGAACAAAACCCTAAACTAGGTTACTTTGATCAAAACGAGTTTTAGCATGCTTGTATCAATTATACAAAGATCTAGATTCAACTAATCTAATCATCATGCTACAGATTCAATGGAACCCTAAAGCTCTGATACCACTGAAGGAATTTCTAGCAGTTCTAATCAGGATTAGCAACCCTAGTCTGAATTCCGAGCCTAGGATCTAAGGTTCATGTAATTGAATCTATCAGATCTCGAGATTACCTGATGAATCTGCAGCGGAAGTATTTGCAGATAATCGAGATCACGAAGCGCCTCAAGTGCTGCGCCTCTACTGGTATCCACACGCACACTAACTGGACCGCAGGGATACTAGTGCCTTACAGAGATCTAATCTCCAGAGAGGTTTATTTCTGTGTTCTGGTGGCTGTGAATTAGGTTAGGGACGAGTTTAAGTCGACCATATATCTTATATATGTCGGCTTAAACCACAACGGAATTAACCAACGATTAAACCGAATTAATCTGATTAATCCGCGAGTGCATCGATCGATGCACTATCTGCAACGATCGATGCTATCCCAGAACATTGATATCGAATGCATATCACATATGCATTCACTGGATCATTACATTAATGATCAACCTCGTCTTTAACGCCCATTTTGCTTAGGTGGGTTACCCTGTAGGATCATATAACACTAGCAATGAGTTCTCAACTCATTGATCATAAGTGGCTTCTAGCAAAGCGTTATGACTACCTAGTGTTATGTGATTGTCTCATCTCGATTATACGACTTTCACTTAGAGCAAGTACAATAGATTTCAGGACACTCCCAACACCTTCAACAACAAGAGTATCGTTATTGATCGTTGGGTTCCCAAACAACCTCCAAATTACCTCCAACACTTCCTAGTCTGGGTCCAAATGAGCAACATCCCGGTTAATTACAGCACAAAGGACTCAATCACCCTCTTAGGAGAATTCGCGTGAGTAGTAAAGGAAGTAGCATTTGACCCAACCAAAGCTCAACGCCAGGAGTTTGTAAGGGTCAAAGTTCTCTTTGATGTCGTCAAACCCCTGAGAATCTCAAAGCTTGTAAACCTCTCGGATGGGGACTCAGCTACAATCCTCTAAAAGTATGAGAAGCTCCAAAAGATATGTTATTCCTGCAATAGACTCACTCACTCCCATGAGGTTTGTCCTCTAAGATTGTCTACCAATCAGCAAAAGAAGGCCAATGCCACAGACATTCCCGCGACAAGCAAAGACCCATCTAATCTAATCTTGAAGGCTTCTGATCCTTTGTTTGGAGTATTGGGTGAAGACCAAGTAGGACTTAAGCCTCTAAAAGGTAGAACTCGTATAGCTCCTGAGGTTTTGGAGGAAATGCATCACTATCTGATGGTAGCCAATGGCCCTGAACGCATCATTAGAGAGGAACGAGTTAAATCTTCGATTGGGGAACTGGAAAAGGATCTGATTCGCCAAAAGTCTATGTTGCGCCTAGAAGCTGCTCCAATCTTCACCAAAGATATGGGGAAGGAAAAAGGCCCCATTTTTGATTTCTCAAAACAAAATTCGAGCTAAAGAGAACCAATCCAAGGCAACACGGAGCCTAATTAATGGTTGTTCAGGTGTAGCATTGACCATACAATCTCAGTTGCTTTCCAATCAATCTGAGTGTATGGCCAATAGCTTCAGTGAAGTGTTTAGCCCCAATCAATTTTGTCCAACAGTTTACCGAGCAGGTCTTTCTGAGGGTGGCTCTTCCGGGTCAAAAAAGGCAAAAGCTGGAGAAACCTAACTTCAGGATTGCAAGCATCAATTTCTGATACGTTAATGAAATGCATAAACGAGTTGAGTGCTTGGAAGAGAAGGAATCCACTACACTCATTAGACATAATTCAACAAGTTCAAAAGGACCTATAGTTTGAATAGTCCGCGAATTTCCCAAGAGTTGGTCGTATCTATGCTCTAAAAATCTCCTTAGTTGATGCCTACAGGGATGAGGAGAGTTCTGGCAACAAAAAAACAGAGAGAAAGAGATGAAGAGTGGTGATCACAATACCAGGTACTTTCACGAGAAAGTGAAAGCCAACAGGAACAAGAACCGGCTAGATCAATTGAAGGACTCTGATGGAGTTATCCACAAGTCTAAGGCAGCAAAAGGGGACATCACAGTCAAATACTTCAGCTGCCATTATAAATCCTCAGACACTGTTGGGTGCCATGACCTTTTCCAGGACTTTACGCCAAGGGTTTCAGAAGAGATGAACTCCATTTTGACAAGTGAAGTCAGAAAAGAAGAGGTTAGGGAGACGGTTTTCTCAATCAAACCATCCAGTGCTTCGGATACTGATAGAATGAATGAACTCTTTTATCAGAAATACTGGTAAATAGTCGGGGATCAAGTTACTTGGGAGGTGCTCAACTTCTTCACAACTGGAACATTCCCAAAAGACTAGAACTATACTCTCCTATTTCGGTTACCAAAGATAGAAAATCCATCCGTGATGTCAGACTTAAGGCCGATCAGCCTGTGCACAGTGCTATACAAGATCGTTTTTCAGATTTTAGTCAACCGTCTGCAGCCAATGCTTCAGAGCTGGTTTCAGAAACTCAGACCGCTTTTGTATCAGACAGACTAATCTTCGATAAAATCTTGGTAGCCCACGAGATGATACACACCCTAAAGACTCACCAATCTATTTCTGCAGAATTCATGACCATGAAGACTGACATGTCCAAGGCTTTCGGCCGAGTTGAATGGGATTACATCAGAAGTAATGTATTGCATCTCTTCAGTCACATTTTCAGTTCTAATCAATGACCAGCAATACGATTTGATCTCTCCAATCAGAGGACTAAGACCGGGAGATCCCTTATCTCCCTTCTTATTTGTCCTTTGCACAAAAGGATTATCACATCTTCTGAACCAAGCCGAGCAGAACAACACCATTGAAGGGATAAAGTTCTTAGCTGAAGGTCCTTCAGTCCACCATTTGTTATTCGTTGATGACAATCTCTTCATGCTCAAGGCAAACGCAGAGAAATGCACTTCCATCATGCAGATTCTAAAAAGATATGAGAAAGAACCGGCCAGTGCATTAACCTCTCAAAATCGGCAATAACTTTTGGAGAAAAGATACCAGAGGACATTCGTATGAGGATCAAGGTCATCACTGGGATTTCCATCGAAGGAGGTACAAGTGCATATTTGGCACTCCCTGAATGTTTCAGTGGTTCTAAGATAGATATATTGGTTTTCATCCAAGATAACCTAAGTAATCGACTTTCAAGATGGTTTCCGATATGCTTATCTATGGGAGGAAAGGAAATTATTCTCAAAGCAGTCGCCTTAGCCTTACCAGTATACGCGATGTCCTGCTTCAAATTACCGGTTGCTACTTGCAAAAAACTAACGAGTGCAATGGCGGATTTCTGGTGGAACTCCTTAGAGCACAAAAGGAACTGCGTAAGTAGGGACAAACTCTGCCTTTCCAGAAGCTTAGGAGGTTTAGGCTTAAAAGATATTCAATGCTTTAACCAAGCACTCTTGGCTAAGGCATGGAGGCTCCTACAATTTCCAGACAGCTTGTTTGCACGGGTTTATAAAAGCAGATACTACGCGAATGAGGTTTTCCTGCTAGCTCCCATTGGAAAGAGGCCCTCATTTGCGTGGAGAAGCATATCATATGGTAAACAACTATTGACCAAAGGCTTGCAAAGGAGAGTGGGAAATGGCGCCTCAGTGAGAGTTTGGATGGATTTAAGAGATCTCCTTGGATCAAAAACCCGATCACAAACAGTGACCTAAAGGTAATGACTTGATTGATGAGAAGAACAGAAGATGGGATTTATTGGCCCTCAATTACCACTTCTTTCCCAATGATGTAAGGCTGATATTAAATCAACAACCAGCCACTGATCATGAAGACTATTGGTGCTGGATGCACAACAAAAGTGGTGAATTCACAGTCAAATCAGGCTATTGGCTGGCCTTCCAAAGCTCCAAGTCTGACTTCATCCGACAAGCATCCATCATGCCATCTCTCAATCAATGACCTTAAATCTGAGGTATGGTCTCTTAAATGTCCCTCCCAAGATTCGCACCTTCTTGTGGAGAGCTTTAAGTGGTGCTCTCCCTGTTACTGATTAGCTGGTTAAAAGAGGAATCAAATTAGACCCGAGATGCCAAAATTGTGGAGCTGAAGAAGAGTCAGTGAACCACGTCATGTTCCTTTGCTCTGTAGCAAGAAAAACTTAGGCAATGTCTAATTTTCCATCGCCGGACAAAGGTTTTGAAGCTTTCTCTGTTTTTGAAAATATCTATTATCTCATGAAAATGCATAGAAAGCAAATAGTGTCAAAAGAGAACAGCAGGAGATTTCCTTGGATCCTATGGTTAATCTGGAAAATAAAAATACTCTTCTCTTCATTGGGAAGAGAACAGAGTCAGACGTCTTGGTAGCTTCAATCAACTCAGAGACTGAATTCTGGTACACGGCTCAGTTGTTGGAAGCAAGAGACGCTAACATTGAACAAGGATCATTGCTGGGTAACCCCATGAGAAAGAAATGGAAACGTCCTCCCGACCCCTGGATAAAATTCAATATAAGCTATGCTTGGTCAAGGAAAACACAGGTCTGTGGATGTGCTTTGGTGGTTCGCGACTCTCATGGCATAGTTCTGTTACACAGCCAAATGAGTTTCACAGGCTGCAGGACATTGGATGAGGTAAAGCTACAAGCCCTCTTATGGTCTATTGAGTGCATGAAACATCATAGACTAAACAATATCTTTTTGGATTGGAGGCTAAAGAATTGGTAGGGGTTATTAATTCACCTAGGTCATGGCCTGCCTTTATCCATCAAGTTTTTGAGATTAGATCAAATTTACTAGGTTTAACAAGTTGGAAACTCTCACTAGAAAGCACATATAGTAACAGAGGGTCTTCACTCATAGCTCAAAGTGTGATCAAATATGGTCGGATTCACTCCTATGTTGCTAGAGGTCCTCCCTTTTGGCTCGAGCAACTCTTTGAGGATGGAGAAGATAGCCCTCTGTTGATGCTATTCTTATAATTCACAACCCATTCTTTCTTTTTTGGCTTATTGATTGTGCTCTCGGTTACAATTTTTTTTGGCTCTTGTAAGTTGTAGGACTGTTATCTATGGAAATAGATCCGAACCATTATGATGTAACTCTGTTTCTAAAGAAATATATATTCAAAGTTAAAAAACAAAACATGGGAAGCTAGCTTACCCTTTTTCAAAAAAAAAACATGGGAAGCTAGGGATCATGATGTCTCTCTAATCACATGAGTCCGGGTTCGTTACATTCATTTTTTCCTCTTGTAGGAGTATCGAAAAAGTCACCATATGCAAGTTAATTTTTCTTAGCATGATTTCCTACATTTTGAAGTAAATTTTCTTCAAAAAACGGGTTCGTCCTAATTTCAATCCTTCCAGGCGCACATCTAGAGGATGGCGGCTTCTTCTTCCTAACTCCTCTCCGGCGGTCTGTGACCTGTGCTTTCACCACCAGAGAGGCCCTTGTGTCTTTGTAGTCGTTTTCTGCTTGTTGTTGCCGGTGGATCTAGCTTTTGCGGGATATGGTTCCTCTCTCTCCTCTCTCGTCTGTCGTCGGCAGTGGTGGTGCAGGCTCCGTCAGTTGTTGATGTGGTCGTGCGTGTTGGAAGATGTGTCGTCCTCTATTGCGTAGTTTGTGTCTTCTTCGTTGGCGGGATTTCAAGTAACAAAGCACGGTTTGTGTTTGCGAGTTGGGGTAGATGTGTCGTCGTTCCGACGTTCGTTGGTTTCCGATAGGATGAGGCTCGAGATATTTTTCTCGGGATTTGACTGAGTATGTTCGGGTCTGTGTCTCTCCTCTGCCTCCCCTCCGAACTTCGATCTTTGTCACATCCTGGTTTAGCCACCGGTTTAGTTTAGTTTCGTTTTAGGTTGTCTCGGTTAGCTTCTTCTATTGGCTGGGGGTCGATTACGGCTTGCTTCGTCAGTGGCTTATCATGGTCATGAGCCTCCTTTGTGGAGATTGTTTTTGTAACTCTAGTAATGTCTTCATTGGATTTGAAGGTTGTGCTCATCCTTGTTTCGGTTTGCAGCGATATGGTTTTGAGTTATTGATAATGTCTTCTGCCTTAGGGTGTGGATCCCCGGCTCTTTTTCAAGGTTTTGGAGCTTCGACTCTCTCTCTTGTTCTTCTCCGTGGGTGTTTGCTGTTTAAAGCAGTGTCTCATCTTCTCTCTAGATTAACTTCTTTGCGTTTCTACTCCTGCTTCGATAGGAGCAATATAATGAGTGCGTTCTTGAGATTTCTCTTAATAATGTTTGTCGTTTGGTGGTCTTTTCTATATTATCTTTCCTTATGTGGTGTTCTCTTGCTAGGTTGCTTGGTGCTTATGATCTTTATTTTTTGCCTTTGATTTTAGTATAACTTTTTTGGCTTTTTGGTTGTTTTGGCTCCAGAAAAGCTTTTGTTTGTCGGTTTTTTGCTTCAAGAATTGTGGTTTCCGTTGGCTTTTAGTTTATAGGGGTTATGTTTATAATTCACTGACTTTTGTTCATTCCTTGTAATACTCTGTGGTAATAAATGTAATATTCTAGTAAAAAAAAAGTAACCTTTTCTTTATCTTTTTCACATTTAAAATTACTTTGACTCATTTTTAAGCTTTAAATTGTAATCCTCTTTATGCAAATTATCAATACTATTAAAAAAATTAGAGTCAAAAGAAAACTAATCTTTTATTCATGTGTTATTTACAGGTTATGTCATTGCATATTAATGATTTAATTAAATTTCATTAAGGGTAATTAGGAAATATAACATTATCTCTACAATCCATATTTCCAAACAAGACAATTACTAAACATATAGCCAAACAATCAAAATATAATGGGTCACACTTTCCTAATTAATTAAAATTAAAACAAATATTTACAATTATTAAACTATTAAATCAACGGATAAATATAACTAAATAATTTATACATTAACTATTTTGTATATATAAGTTAATATTCTCTACACGAAAAAGTTAATATTCTCTAATTTATGATTTAATTCAGAATATATTTATATTATATTTTATTATCTTCTTTATTTTGTTTCAAATATATATTAATATATATGTATATTTATTACTATTGATGTTTTTACGATTGCACTTTTTAGCGAGTTCTTCTATCAAATTACAAAATATTTAAATCATTGAACAGGTTGAAAAATAAATTAGCCAATTTCGATTATAAATTTTCTAAAAAACTATTTGCATGAGTTTTAAAAAAAAAATATATATATATATAATAATTTCAGTTGATATATTTTAAACTTAATAAAAATATTAAAATTATTCCATATTTATATTATTCAAATATTTGAGGCGTCAAATGATGCTTTATATTTGAATGCAGTTTTTAACGGGTTGTTCCATCAAATTTGTAAATTATATATACCACTATAACATGTGTTAAATATATATATATGTATATAAACTGATTATTATGTTTCTGCTTTCTTAAATATTTAATTATTAAATATAAAAAATAATAATTTTTTATAAATATATGTTGTTTTATAAAATAATATTTTACATAAATGCAATAAAAATTAAATTTATATCACATAACTTTTACAATGGTTGTTTCCATATATATTTATATTTTTAAACCATGATCTTACGATACAACACGATTAAAACATATAATGCGAAATTGTTATTTTAATCTCTTTATTTTTACGATATATCTCCTTCTAAATAACACACATTTTTTTAAAAACTAAATTATTAACCCACTTTTTATAATGTGGTTTAAACAATTATAATCAAAAATTAAATTGTATAATTAAAAATCTAAATTACTATTAATAAAATAAATAAAAATAAAATTTTGTAAAGAAAAAAAAAAATCCACGCTTTTTAAGCGCGGATCAAAATCTAGTTTTTTCTTATAGCTGTTAGTATGACCGAGGCTTCTCGTCCACAGTCAAAAGACTCAAAATTAGACAAACGGATTCGGTTTGAAGCTCCTAACTGAAGCTCCTAACTTCGAATTAAACAGGAAGTACTGGAAAATATATATACTGAATCATTTCAAACAAAATTACTTGATCAGGAAAAAGGATTTTACTTCGTTACACACAAATGTACAAATAAATAAATAAATAAATCAGAAAACACACTAACGAAATATGCTAATGAACAGAGATTTGCTAATGGACAGAGATTGGTCAAAAGACTTTAAAACGAACTTATTTGTCGGCATGATGAGTAGCAAAACCTAGACCCCTACCTCATTGACATACATAGCAACCAATGAACATTTCAACCTGACAAAATATATAACATACTATATTCTAGAGTTAAGAAAAAAACGGTAAATTTAACAAACTTACAAGTTATAATCACTTCATATTAGATATGTATTGACAAAAGCGTATGTTGCTCAACTGGTCTGGATAAAATTATCTTGTTCTGCTGAATTGATGTATATGTATTTAATTACGGTAGTACACATTTAAAGAAGTATGGTTAACATTAAAAGATATTTCCGTAATGTGAGATCCGGGATTCACACTAAGAATTTGTATTCGTGGATTTGGACTTTTGGATATAGAAATGGTATAGTTTCCTATGAATCAATGACTTTATTGAGATTGATCGTCGAGATAGAACAAACACAGTCGAGAAGAGAGTACAAAGTATAAAATCGAGCTATCTAATCGAAGTGTTCTTAGCCTAGGTTGGAATATCTTTAATGGGTCGCCACTTCTATTCTTAAATAGTCTCGACTCTGATCTCTTCGTCCCGATCTTTCGGCCTCGTCGTCGTAACGATCTCCGAGATTTATGTAGATCAGTTGAACTGGCGAAGACCGAGCTGCTCTATCTCCACGTCATCCTCTGCCGAGCTCGAGCTCGATTGTCTCCGGCTTTGGCATCGTTTGGGCCTTCCCAGGGCGTTTGCTTCGCTTGGGCCCATCAAGGGAGTCGACTTTCTTGTCTGTCTTTGATTCTGGAATGGGCTCGTAATTACGGGTCTTTGTCTTGTCTGTTAATGGGACGGATTTCCTAGAGGGAAATCCAGTACCAACAATAGCCCCCTAGCCCATTGAATTCGAGAAGTCGAGGTTAATGGGCGGTGGACATTCTTGGGAAGAGGTGCGTGCCTCGGATGTGACAAATCTAATGATTATTTTTGCCCCATCCGTTGATCTTGTTTCGATCCAATGGTGCGGAGCGAGCGCGTGAGACGGGCTGAACTGCTTATCAGCGCGTCTGCAGTCGTTGCGTGCGTAGGTTTTGAGAATCTTATCTTTCACCGTAGATCTGGTCGATCGTCAACGGCTCAGATTCGAAGATCGCGAAGAGTCTTCTCGGGCTCGTTCTTTTTGGTGAAATGACCTAATTACTGCGCATTTGTAGCCTCTCAGTAATTAATGCGAGTAAGGAGTCGTACGGACGATACTGCGCACAATCTTTGATATAAATAATCATTCGCATTGTTTGAAGGAAATCCTTTGCTTCCTTACTTTTAATCTGTCTCTTCTTTGTTCGAACTTTTTCTCCATACTTCCTCTGTCGTCAGAGAAAAAGTTTCTTTTCAAGAACTTTTCGTTTTCTTTCATGGCTTTCAAGGATCCTGCGGGAGCGAGTACGAGTGCGGCGGCGGGATCATTCGGACCGCACCCGCCGTCTTCGTTAACCGTGGACCGTATCCAGCAATTGAGGGTGCTTTGCCGGATTCCAACGGAAGTTGAAATCGTCATCCCTTCTTCGGCGGTATCCCCCGAAACGGTCGTAGAGGGCTACTGCTGCGCCTCCTACACGTATTTCGAAAAATGTGGGCTCTTCTTTCCCATTCCTCGCCTCGTCTTCTTGGTGTTGGCCCAACTCCAGATGGCTTTCTATCAGATGACGCCGAACTTCGTTCCGTACGTTATCGGACTCGGAGTCAGGGCTGCGGAGGAAGGGATTGAGTTCGGTCCCGAGGAGTTAATGCAGGTTTGCTCGGTGAAGCAAGATTCCCGCTTTCCGGGGTCGTATCGTCTTTCCCCCCGGTTTGGGAGGATCCTGGACGGTCTCCCGCCGAGGGAAGGATGGAGAGACCAATATTTTTTCTTTAGGATGACCCACCACTCGGTTGGGGAGTTCGACTGCTCGGTCGTTCCCTCGCGGTGGGCTTCCGATGTTGGTAGGACTTTTGTTCATCCTTTTTACTGCTATTTTTATTATTTTATTTTTTTGCGTCAGTTCGATTCCTGACTGGTTTTGTTCCGTACTGCAGAGTTCCCTGAATCGCTCGACCTTAACCCTGTCACGGAGGCCCTAATAACCCGTCTGAGGAGAGGTTCCGTTAACTGGGATAGTTTCACGGTCGAGCGTTTACAAGCTGCTCTGAGGGTTGATCCAAGAGGGGTTTCGCAGGGTCAATCCCGGGTCTTTCGGGAACAGCCCTTTCCTCCCGTACCTCCTCGGACCTCTCCGAGTCGAACTGTGCGACCTCCGCTTCGTATATTCGAGCGGACAAGAGAGGGTGAGTTTCCCGTTCGCGACGTTTTGCTCGTCATTATTTGGGAAAAGTCTAAAAACTCCTCTCCCCTCTTTTTTTTTATTCTACAGGTCATCCTTCTTCGGGTGTGGGTTCGGATGCTAGCACTCCATCTCACAAGAAGCTATCTCGTAGATCGAGAAGTCGCCGAAACGGAAAGGACCCCATAGATCTGGCAAAAAGGGTGGAGGACGGGAATCTGGGCAATGCGCTCTTTTTTTCCATGTGTGATTCTCCTCTCCCTTCCACGGTTATCCCCCCGAGCTCCGGGGCCCGTGATGCGGCCGCGGAGACAGGGGGGATCCTCTTTTCTCCGGTTGTTCGGAGGGCGGACTCGGTCCCGTCCAGGGAGCCAACTTTACGTGGCCCTCGTCCGAATGATCAGAGTGTGGGTGGAGACCTTCCCCCGTACCGAAGCGTCGAAGGATCGATACGGAGGCGAGCTCGAGTAGTTCGAGCGAGAGTGTCGGGACGCCCGGGGGCGCGGCCCGTTTGTCAAGGCATGTCGGACCCGCAGGGGCACGGCTTCCAGTTGCCGAGGACACGGCTTTTGGAGATTTGTATGCCAAGATGGCTGAAGCTACTGGAAAGGTATCGACCGTAGTTCTTGTCTTTATCTTTCTTTTGTAAGAAAGATTTTTGAGATTCGTGTGTTTATGTAGTTTCTGGAGACTGCGAACGGACTTATGGCCCAGTCCGAATGCGAGCTTCGTGAGAGATCGCGAGTAGATGAGCTCAAGGCCGCTAGGAGGTCGGCTCGTATTTTGACCGCAGAGCTGCAGGATTCCTTTGCTCGAGAGGAGGAGCTTAAAAGGAAACTGGCTAGGTACGAGGGGATAGAAGCCCGGCTATTGGCTCTCGAGAATCGTGAGGAGGACCTTTCTCAGAGGCTCCGGGCAGCCAAAGGTCGGGCGTTGACTACCGAAGAAACGAGTCGAGTTGCCACAATGCGAGCTGCCCAAGATCGAACCGACCTGGAGAGAGTTCTTGCGGGGAGGGACTTTGACATAAAGGTTGCGTCTCACGAGGCGAGGAAGAAGATGAGTGGGGAATACTAGGAGATCCTTAAAGGGATCAAGGAGAGGAGCGAGAAGCGGAAGCTTGAAACCAACGCTGAGATTCGCCTCCAAGAAACCCTGGCCAATATCGAACTCATCGCGGAGTTTGCTGACCAGAAGAGGGCGGTCATGGAAGAGATGAACGCCGCAGCGGTCTCTGATTTTAGTGTTGGCAAGTTGAACTTGCCGGCCGTGTCGAGTGACTCGGTCATTTTGGCGCATGCTCCGCCACCGGTTGCTCCCCACCCTGATCAATTTGGATCGAGTCTCCCGACTGCATCTACCGGCGATCAGGCGGAGGGTGGAGATGAGGCTTCTACGCGCTCGCGGCAATTTTGATTGTTCTAATGCTGCCCTAAGGGGCTTTTTGATATGTCTTTTTTTTTAGAAAAAATATTTGTTTGCCCGAGGGGGCTTTGTTTTGGTGTCGGGACTCGAGGACACCGTGTCCTCCTTTTAATGAATTTCTTTTTGAGCCTTACATGCCTTAGCATAGACTTTACTGTTTTAGTACCTTCACGACTCGGTCGTTCGTACTTGAGTTCGGTTTTTTTTGTAATGTGCAGTACGAGTGTAATATTTAACGGGAAAGATAAATCGGGGTAAACTTACAAAGGTTCGTTGTGCGCGGAGGTCTTTTCGTGTGGTCGGTTGCCTCGACGTTTTCGTTTAACGGGAGAGGGTGGCCCTCTAGTTCTTCCGAGCCATATAAGGTCGGGAGAATTTTATATCTTTTGACTTTGGGAGAGGCCATTTCAGGTCGCTCGGAAGGGATATTTTCATATCGCCTTGATTTAGAAGAGATAATTTCATATCCTTCGTTTCGGAAGAGATAATTTCATATCTTTCGTTTTGGGAATGTTATGACAAGGTATTTTGCGATGCTTTTAACTTTTACGACAGAAAGAAGCATTGGATTAAGGGACTTATTTTGATTTCACAAAGATAAGTTGGTGTAACTTCGTCAGAAGCTGTTGAGCTCGGCGTGAGCTTTGTTTTTGGGGGGCGGCTGCGTTCGAAGTCGAGATGCCTACGTACCCTTTTTAAGGGGATCAAGCCATTTCGTAGTTCGATTATGTTGATGTACTCCTAGTGGAAATACTTTTTGAGGTTGATGATGTTCCAAGGTCGTAGTTCGGGCTTCTGGGTTTCTACCGACTTGAGTCGGTAGACCCCGTCCTTTACGACGTCGGTGACCTGGTAAGGACCTTCCCACTTCGCTCCTAATTTTCCAGCGTGTTCTTCCTTTTTATGGTCGAACACTTTCCGCAAGACGAGCTCTCCTACTTGAAACCTTCGAGTTTTGATTCGGGAATCACAGTAGCGAGCTGCGGCTTGTTGGTAATTCTGGAGTCGAGCTAATGCGAGGTTCCTTCTTTCGTCGACGAGGTCGAGCTCGTCAGTTATCATCTTGTTATTGAGTTCCTCTTGTCGTGGGCATTCTTCCTTGCGAATGCTTGACACGAGAATTTCAGCTGGTACTACCGCCTCGATCCCGTAAGCCAGGGAGAAGGGAGTCTCGCCAGTGGATTTGCGGGGGGTAGTCCGGTAGGCCCAGAGTACGGCTGGGAGTTTGTCACTCCATGTTGTTTTGCACTCGTTGAGCCTTTTCTTGACACTACAAAAATTATGCGTATTAATAGCATAATATAATAGCACGGTTTTGCGAACTGCTATAAAGATAAATTTTAGAATTGTTTTACTTTTAATAGCATTGATATAATGCTAAGATAATGAATAAGTAAGTGGGAAATAAAAATAGTCTACCCCGCCAACACTTAGGCAAAATTTTAATAGACCGCCAAATTTTCCTCCTCTATTTCCTAAATTTTTTTAGATTTCTCCGAATATTTTTTTAACCCTTTAATTCTACACATGTTAAAAAAAAAAACTTTGGTTCCAGATCTCCTCTCCCCTTCGATATTTGCTTCGTTATCCCACATCGCCATCACCACATCTCCCTCCGTCTCTTCGCCTCTCTGATGTGTTGATTCCACCGCCTTCCTCCGCCTCTCCCAGTCCCTCCTCCTCCACCTCCACCTCCAATTTCATCCGACCCAGCTCACCCAAACCCTAACTCCATCTCTGCCTGGGTCTCCTCGTCGAGGTCGCTACTCACTATCTGAAGATCCCCAACAACGGCCGTGGGTTACACTCTCTTCTCTCTCATTGCATTTCTCTTCCTTGCATATATTGTATATTCTGTGTATGAATATCTCTTTCGATAGATTTTTGATCTCTCGCTTTCACCTTTGTCTCGTTAGCTGTTGATATTTTTCGTTTGATTGGTTTCTTTTTTGTGGATGTGTAGATTTCAAGTATTAAAAATCATCTTCGGAGATAAAATGTAAGGATGGATCAAAGAGATTCACGAGAGCTTAACTAAGTGACGATTTCTGCGATTGTTCAGACGGAACTGACGAGCCAGGTTCCTTTCGTCTTCCCAATGTATCTCCTTGTCTCCCATATTCGCAGTACTTGGTTTTTTCAGAGAGATGTATATCGTATCTTTCGAGTGGATAGTAATCAGACGATTAAGCATTTCAGTTTCACTGGGAATTCAGATTGTTGAAGTTCTACTTTTCTTCCAGTGGAATAGAATTTTGATTTGTGGATTGTATATATGGTACATCATATGCTGAATTTGCTCTATTTTTCAAAACCTCCAGGTACCTCAGCTTGTCCAAATGGAAAGTTCTATTGTCGGAACGCAGGCCACTCTCCATTACTTTTATTTTCTTCCAGAGTCAATGATGGTATCTACGGTATGTTAGTCAATTATACAAATTCGTTACATTTAATTTATGTTGCAAACTTGCGTATGTTTTATGTGCTTTCTAATAGTATACGGATGCAGAATTGGTGAAGGATTAGCATTCTGTATTTATGGCTGTAAATGGTTTGTTTTTCCATGGGAACAGATTGTTGTGATGGAAGTGATGAGTATGGTGGTAAAGTGACATATTCTAATACATGCTGGGAAGCTGGAAAAGCTGCTCGAGAGAATCTGAAGTTATCCAGGCAAGCACAAGCTACATCTTTGTCTTGATGTTTGAGCTTAGGTCATATACTCACCTTTATGCTATACCCTATTACCTACAATTGAAGTGAAGTTCAGTGATCTTTTTGTCGAAGCAGAGTGTGAGATAGTTTATGGGAAGCCAATCCCAACTCTTTGGAATACTATTACAAGCAGACTATCTGTATGTGTTTCTAAGTTTCCACGTTAACATCGTAATCTTGGACGTCTAGTAACTGATTATGTGCATAATGTCTATTTTGAGACAGAGATTCGTGTGTTTAAAGCAAGAAAAGAAGATAAGCATCTTGAAAGGCGTCAGTGGTATCGTAAGGCCTAAAAGGTAGATTCTTGAAACACCAATTTTTCATAAAATATTTGCTTTCTTTACAAAGACAAAAATGATTTTTTTTTTGTATGCAGAATGACTTTGTTGCTTGGTCCTCCTGGTTGTGGTAAAACCACTCTGCTACTCGCACTATCTGGAAGACTATACCCTTCTTTAAAGGTTTGGTTTCTTAATCTTTGAAACAAAGTATATGAGTTGTTCTGTTCAGAAATCTTATGAGTTGTTGTTTCCCCTTTTACAGACTAGAGGAGACGTTACTTACAACGGTCACTTACTCTCAGAGTTTGTTCCTGAGAAAACATCAAGTTATGTAAGTGATAGGTTCTAAGTTTTCCCTATACTAAACTGCAAGTGAACATCAATGTCAAAGTAGTATATAGGGTTATCGAATCCACAGGGACACTTGGTCTCAAGAGAATCAAACTATAGGAATAAATACTAGAAATAAGCAAATAGTGAATGGAATAAATTGCGGTGCGAGAAAGTAAATCAGTAGCAGAGATTAACGGTTGTGAAGCAAGTAATTAAAAGCGTCAAGCCTAGGGTATTCTCAGGAAATCAGACAAGCAGACAGTTCATTCAGCAAGGATCTAATTAAGCACGGTTCTAGAACTCAAAACACAGATATAGAATTAACCAAATTCCTTTGCGATAATTCTCTAGGTCTAAGGGCAGCAAACCAAACTTTCGTTTGCGAGAACTAACAGATTAAACTAGCAATAAGTCCAAGTTTGATATGTTCACAATTATCCTAAACCAAACTTCCGTTTGCGCAAATTTTAATTGCCCAATTTAATTAGTTCAGATTCCTAAACCCCACTTCCGTGACGTATTTAGCAACCTAAGATCTAGATTCTAATTGATCAGGTTAGAACTAGCTTTAAGCACAATTAAATTGAAGAACAGATATAGTTATGAATCCTTAACTGAATTTGAACAAGTCTAGCAAGTCATGAAATCCTATGTGAGAAACCCTAAACTCAACTATGGATCTACTCAGACATAGATAATGAAAACATAATCATAGAATGAATAAATTGCATAAAAGAATAAGAGTAAAAGGGGTTCGAAATCTTCTCCAAATACAGATGATGTAACAGGTTCAGATCAGCCCCAAAAAGCTCTAAAATCCTCTGCTCTTAATTATCAAAGTGTATTGTAAAAAGTATAAAGCGTCTCTCATAAAAACACTAAAAACTCTATTATATAGGCATAATCTCGGCCAGGGGCTTCTTTGTAAATATCAGGAACTTCTGGATCAAAGTGCAATAACTTGATTCTTCTAAACCGCCGAGTTTTTGGCCCATCTCGCTGGTGCATCGATCGTTGCTAGAGTGCAACGATCGACACCTTCCTCTGTTTCGGACAGTGAACTCTATCTCTCGGCCAAACACTCCAAAAATCTCCAAAATACTCCATTATCTCCAATTCAGCTCCAAACCTGATTATACCTGTAAAAGACTCTAAAAGAACACAAAAGACACTAAAAACACACTTATATCATGGTCTAAAACTAGTAAAAACCATGATATATCAGTAAGTCAAAACGATCTACACATTCCAGAGATTACTGTGAGAGAGACTCGATTTTTCAGGCTGTTTTCAAGGCACGGGAAGCCGTTTAGGTGAGGAAATATAATTATTTTTATGTTTCTTTTGCTGAGTTCTTGTTGCATTAAACTTTTTGACCTTAACAGAAATGATGAAAGAGATCAGTAGAAGAGAGAAACTCAAAGGAATAGTTCCAGATCCTGATATAGATGCATACATGAAGGTAAATTACTAAATATAATTAATAAGAAATCCAGTTAGAAGTAATAAAATATCTATATCATGACAGGCAAGGGTGACACAATTGGGAATTTTCTATGGGTTGTTCAACAGCAGCTTGCCCTTGACTTCCAAGAATTAGAACGACATCAATGGAGAATTTGATATATGTAAAGAAAAAGAGGTGGTAAAACTTCTTCTCATACTTAGGCCCTGGATTTCTTGTTTCAATTGCTTACATTGATCCTGGAAATTGTAAGATTCTTAAAATATATCACTTTATTACACACGAACACACAAAGCTATGCATTTCATTTTTTTTGGTTTTGTTACAGTCGAAACTGATCTGCAATGAAGAGCTCAATACAAGTATGAGGTATGTTATGTATACACAGGGATCTTCTTCAGACTGTTGTTCCCCACAGGTCATATAACTTACTCGTGTAGTTGTGTGTGGTGTCTTTTCACTTCACTGTTTTTTTTTGTATGACTTCCTAAACTACAATCTATACCGGTGGTTGAATTACATAGTTTATTGCTTTCTAGTGAAGTTTCTGACTGCCTGACTCTTCATCGTTCAGGTCCTATGCTCAATGCTAATTTGATGTTTTCCCTTGAATCCAGGATTTTGATGGAGAAGTTTTGGAGAAATTTGTCAAAGAATCCAGCATTCCACTTAACACCGTCTTTGACAAAGATCCAAACAACCACTACAAATCCGTTTATGGGGGAAACCTCATTCGTGAGTAGTGATATTTAGTTTAAGACTTAAGTAAAATTAGTCATGGTTTGATGGTTTGATGTTTGTGTAAGATATTGGATTATTAATGAAATCAGAATTTGAATCATTTCAAATATAATTTTCATATAAATCCAATTAATATAATAATAATAATAATAATAATAATAATAATAATAATAATAATAATAATAATAATACGGCTCGGCTCGGCTAAAGAAAGCTATTATAAGTTGATCCAACTATAGCAAGGAAAACTATCGCTATTATAAATGTAAGATATTATAGCACGAACAAAACGCTATTATATATGACCGATCTATTATAGCTGGGGCAGACATAGCCATTTCAAAAACGCTATTATAGTGAACAATATTATAGCACAGACAAAAAACGCTATCGTATATGGCCGACCTATTATAGCTGGGGCAGACATAGCATTTTCAAAAACGCCATCATATACATACTATGGCGTTTTTCGTGTGCTAAGAATAGAGATTTTTCTTGTAGTGTGAGACCGTTCGTAATCGCTTTGTTAGCTGCTTCTGCTAGCCCGTTCCCTTGAGGGTAACGTGCGTTGAGTAAGTCAGCTTTATGTTCCAAGTTCTGCAGAACTCTTTGAACGTGTTTGATATGAACTGAGATCCGTTATCGCTGACGATCTCGTGGGGTAGTCCATGTCGGCAAACGATGTTTCGCCAGACGAACTCCTTAACGTGAACGTCCTTTATTTTCTGGTACGACTCTGCTTCAATCCACTTGGTGAAGTAGTCCGTCATCACCAGCAGGTGTGTGGCTTTCTTTTTGCCAGATGCGACCAGCGGTCCCACGATGTCTATTCCCCATCGCATGAATGGGTATGGTGATGAGATAGAGGAGAGTTTCTCCGACGCTTGGTGGATAATTGGGGCATGCTTTTGGCATTTGTCGCACTTGTTGGAGAAAGATTCGCATTCGGTGGCCATTATCGGCCAATAGTAGCCTTGCCTTTTGATTCGAACGGCCAATGATCCGTCATGTGTTTGTGTAATCACGGCTAGGGCTTGCTTTTTGTCAAGGCATTTAAGGTAAGGTCCGGAGAGGCTCCTTTTAAAGAGCTCTCCTTGTGTGACACAGTACCTTGCACTCTGTGTTTTAAGTTTCCGCGCCTCCCATTTGCCGTCGGGAACTTCTCCGTTTGTGATGTATCGAATGATCGGAGTTCTCCAATCTTCGTCGTTGTTAGGCTCAGGTCCCTGACTAGTGGATGCGGTTTGAATTGGTCCGTCGGGGACATTCGCGACGTATACGGTGTTTCTAGGATCGAGATCATCATCAATCTCGATGATGTCGCTACTAGTGTCTCCGGGACACTCTTTGTGTTTGACATCGTCCTTCATAGCGGGCCCGTCCTCTTTCAAGGACAGAGCTTTGAGAGCTATATCGATGCTTGGTTTTTCTATCCCTTCGACTGGTATGATCCTTTTGAGGTTAGGATCTGATGTCGATGCTAATGCGGCTAGCGCATCGGCTGCGGTGTTTTCACCTCGTGGGATTCGTGTTAGATCAAAGAATTCGATCTGTTCGGCCAATGTATGGACTACCCGTAGGTATGCTTCCATTCGTTCGCCTTTGGCCTCGTAGTCACCATGATATTGGCTCGTGACTAGTTGGGAATCGCTGAAGGCGTTTACTTCCCGGGCTCCTATGGCTATCGCGAGTCTGAGCCCGGCTATTAACGCTTCATATTCAGCCTCGTTATTCGATGCGGCGAAGCCCAATCTAAACGATTGTTCTAGTACTTCACCCGTTGGGGAGACTAATTTCACTCCGACTCCGGACCCTTGTCTTGAAGAAGCTCCATCGACGTAGAGTTTCCATCTTTGAGCCGAAGTCGGGTCGAGTTCTATAGTCGAAGGGAGCTCGATTATGAAATCTGCCAGTACTTGTGCTTTTAGGCATGTTCGAGCTTTGTATTCAATGTCGTACTCTCTAAGTTCGATAGCCCATTTGACCAATCGACCTGATTGGCTTGGACTGTGAAGGATGGTTCTCAGTGGATGAGAGGTCATCACTATGATCGAGTGCGATTGAAAATACGGTCGGAGTTTCCGAGCCGATGTTACTAGCGGTAAGGCGAGTTTTTCCATGGCGGGGTATCTGGTTTCAGCATCGATCAAGGTCTTACTGATGTAATACACCGGCCGTTGTTCGTTTTGTTCCTCGCGAACCAGGACTCCACTTACTGCTGCCGTCGAGACAGCTAGGTAGAGGTAAAGGGGTTCTCCTTCTACTGGTTTCGCCAGTATGGGTGGTTCGCTTAAGTAAGCTTTGAGCTGAGTGAATGCCTCTTCGCACTTTTCGTCCCAAAACAACTTTTTGTTTGCTTTGAGCAAGTGATAGAAGGGTAGACATTTATCAGTCGACCTTGAGATGAAGCGATTCAGAGCAGCTATTTTGCCGGTTAGGCGCTGGAATTCTCGCGTTGTTCTGGGAGATTTCATCTCTATGAACGTTGCGATCTGTTTGGGGTTCGCTTCGATCCCTCTTTCGGTCACCAAGTAACCGAGGAACTCTCCTGAAGGGACCCCGAAGGTACATTTAGCTGGGTTGAGTTTCATCCCATACTTATTAAGAATAGTAAAGCATTCTTTTAGTTGGGGGATGTGATCCTCGTACCTGAAAGATTTTACCAGCATATCATCGATGTAGACTTCCATGGTTTTGCCTAGGAGTCCTGAAAACATCTTGTTGACGAGGCGCTGGTAAGTTGCTCCCGCGTTTTTTAGTCCGAAGGACATGACTTTGTAGCAGTACGTGCCTCGATCAGTTATGAATGAAGTCTTTTCTTGGTCTTCAGGGTTCATAAATATTTGATTGTACCCTGAGAACGCGTCCATAAAGGATAGCAGCTGATGTCCAGCGGTGGCCTCGACCAGTCGGTCGATGTGCGGGAGTGGGAAGCTGTCCTTTGGACATGCTTTGTTGAGATCCGTGAAGTCTACACAGACCCTCCACTTTCCGTTCTTTTTCTTAACCACCACAGGGTTCGCGAGCCAGTCGGGGTACTTGACCTAACTGATCGATCCGATTTTTAATAACCGATCGACCTCGTCATTGACGGCTTTGGCCCGCTCAGGACCTAGTTTTCGACGCTTTTGTCTTACCGGTTTGTAGGTTGGGTCGACATTCAGCTCGTGGCTGGTTACGTCGATATTGATCCCTTTCATGTCTGCTGAAGACTAGGCGAAGGAGTCGACGTTCTTTTTGAGAAAAGAGACCAGTTCGTTCTTAGCTGGCTCTGATAGGTCGATTCCGATGCCAACGAGTCTTTCGGGATGATCCTCGTCTATGCAGACCTGAGTCGTGAGGTCCTTTGGGGGTCCTATTTGACTGGGATCGTTCGACCTTTAGGTCTGCATGGTGGCGAGCTCCTCCTCTTTCTGTAATTGCTACGCAGGGGATTTCTCGATCTGCTTGTATCCGTTCATGTAGCAATGACGGGAAATCTTTTGACTTCCGTAAATGGTTTTGATCCCTTTGGGAGTCGGGAACTTTACGCATTGGTGGTAGGTCGATGGTACCGCTTTCATGTCGTATATCCATGGCCGACCTAGGATTGCGTTATAGGGAGCTGGCCGATCTACTATGACGAACTCCGTCATTCTCCGAACTCCTCCAGCAATTACTGGGGCGAAGACAGAGCCCATCGAGTATGTTGTTTCGCCAGCGAAACCTACTAGTGGTGTCTTTTCTTCCACAATCTCGGAGTCGTTGAAGTCCATCTTTTTGAACGCGTCGTAAAAGAGGACATCTACCGAACTTCATGTGTCAATCATTATCCTTGAGAGTTCGACATCTCCCACTACTAGACAAACGAGGAGGGCGTCGTCGTGTGGTTTGTCGAGATTACTTGTCTCGCTCTCGTAGAAAATGATTTCGTGGTCTGGACCCAACATTGGGGTTTTCCCCCCTCTGTCGGTCTCGACTCTTCTTTGAAGACCTTTGATCGAATTGACCGAGTCGCGGCAAAGCTTGGAGCCACCGAAGATGAAGTCGATTCGTTTAGGGGGTATAGCCCGTACACCCCCCCCCCCCCCCCCCCCCCCCGCAGAGACGAGGGAGATTGATTCTTGAGCGTAAACTTTTGGTAGGAGCCGGAGGCGGGGATAGCGCCGAACCTCCCGGAGTGCTGCTCAGGTTAAGCTCGCCGAGGAAGAACTCGACTCGCTTCCGCGACCTATGAGGGAGTGTTTCGGGAGATTCCGGCTCTTTTGACCGTTCCCGTTTGTTTTGAGAGTGCTTTTTGGAGTTCGACTCCTTGGTCTGTTTGTTTTCCTTTTTGTCGGACAGAGTTTCCTCCTCGAGTTTGGAGTCTTTTTTGCTTTCGGACTCTTGTTTTTGAGCCTCTGCTTTAGCTCGAGTATAGCAATCCTCGGTCGAGTGTCCTCTTTTATTGTGGAAATCACAGAATTTTTCCTTGTCGAACTCGAATTTCTTCGAGCTCTTTGGGCTCTCGACCGCGTTGACGTTCCCTGATTTACGGGAATCCTTTTTCGAGTTCGAATTCTGCGAGCCCGACGGGTTCCTTTCTTTCCGGTGTTTTTCCCTGAGGGCCGTGGTTTCGTCCTCGAGGCGAGCAAAGGCCGATGCGCGATGGAGGGCGTCATCGAGCGTTTGAGGTTCGCGGACTGTTATTTCCTCGCAGAATCTGGTTGAGAACCATAGTCCCCGTCTTAACGCTTCTATAGCTACCTCGTCTCGTGGGTTCGCGATTTTGGATTTTATTTCCTTAAATCGGTCGATGTACGAGCGAAGTGTTTCGTCGGGTTTTTGAGAGACGCCAAATAGGGCTGCCTCGGTAGTTTTTTCCTCGATGAAAACGTAGTATTGCTTGAGGAAAGCCGTCATGAACTGGGTGAAGTTGTCAATGGACCTTTCTTCCAGTCCGGCAAACCATTCTAGGGCAGAGCCTGATAGGTTTTCTGCGAAGAGCCTGCAGAAGGCTGGCTCCCTCTCCTCATCGGTAAGGTACACCCTTGCCATCGCTAGTCGGAATGCCCTGATGTGGGCTTTCGGGTCTGATTTCCCAGATAATTCTGGAAACTTAGTTTTCTTGATCTCTCGGATCCTTGCAAACGCAATCCGATCTGTGAACAGCGTTTGTTGTGTTTCTTCGATCACTCGATCGATGTCAGGAGCCGCGATCGTCGCCATGTGAACTTTCGAGCTCAGACTGTTGAACTGGGCTTTAGCCTGCTCAATGTATTGTCTAAGCATATCGTGTTCATCGCCCTCTGTGGGTGCGAACTGGACTTGTGCCTGACCTGATGTTTGTTCCGGAAAAATGGGGTCGAGGAGATCGATCGTTGGGATCGACCTCGTCTGATCGACCTGGGGCGTTAGGAATTGAATTGAGTTTGATCCGTTAAGGAGTCCCGAGCTCGAGGGGAAGGCAGAACCTCCTAGTTGCCTCGGTCGGATGTTGGAGTCACTCGGGAAAGGTGGTGGCCCGGTTAATGGTCGGTTTCTTGATCCGGTTGGGTCTGTGACCATTGAACTCGAACCAAATGGGGTCGGTATCGCGATAGGGGTCATTGTAGGGCGGAAGCCGCTATTTGACGTATTACCGAAATTTCCCGACGTTCCCGGAGGAGTTACTACCTGGGAGAAGTCCAAGCGGGTACACGGTGGAGGACTTATGGGAGTTCGCGTTGGTCTGCCCCCTTGGCTTTGACCGGCGAGCTCTTCAAGACGGGCGTTCAGACGCCGCTCTTGTTCCTCGAGCTGCGCTGCCAGAGAACGGTTCGCGATCTCTTGGGCCCTTGTGCTTGCCTCGTTGTTTCTCGTTCGATCTACCAACAGGCTTAACATCGAACGGATCTCGGCAAGATCGCTTGGCCCTTGTCTCTGTGGAGCAGAAGGTAGTAGCGAATTGGGTCTGGTTACTCCAGATCCCCCTCCTGGGGTGGGTATTGAGTCATTTCTCATCCACACCCAGTTTCTGCTCGGATCAATAGTTCCTGACAAAATATTTGTCGGAGTCTGGCTCGTTGCGATTGTTTGAGCGACGGAGCCGGCTGGTGCCGAGGTCGTGGAGACTGAGGCAGATCTCGTCAACACGCCGTCAGTCTGACCCATGTTTCTTACCCCGGTAGTGTTCTGAGGAACGTTGTCGACCGTTTGAGGGCGGTCAACTGGTGGTGTGGCGCTGGGAGAGCCAGTTTGGTCGGGATTCATCTCGATCTATCGGATCTAGGATCTGATTCTTAAGATAGGAAAGGCTATAGAATGTCCCCACAGTCGGCGCCAAATGAGAGATCCGGGATTCACACTAAGAATTTGTATTCGTGGATTTGGACTTTTGGATATAGAAATGGTATAGTTTCCTATGAATCAAAGACTTTATTGAGATTGATCGTCGAGATAGAACAAACACAGTCGAGAAGAGAGTACAAAGTATAAAATCGAGCTATCTAATCGAAGTGTTCTTAGCCTAGGTTGGAATATCTTTAATGGGTCGTGTGATACCCCGTATCCAAAAATACGGTCAACGGGCAGAAGAAAAGTCAACAGGGGCAAAATTATAATTTTGCCAAACCCAGGGGCAAAATGGTAATTTTGCCAAAGTTCGAGACGGAAGACGAGACGGGCCAAATGTTCTCTTCATTAATCACAAAGAACATTAACAAGATCAGAATTCGAAGAAACGGAGCAGAAATGCATTTTTCGGAGTTTCGGGTGAAAACCGAGCTAAACCGGGAAAACTTCGAAAAATCATAACGGGAGCTAGGAAACTCCAAACGAGGTGATTCAAATTGCTAAATTCATCTGAAAGAAAGTAGAATCAGAATTTGGAGGTTTGAGGATTTATGGGAATCATCTACTATTTACTAAAACAATTATCGGGGAAATCAAGCAAACCAAACACATGTGATTAAGGGGATTAAGAGGAGGTTAAGGGCTTAATGGCTGGATTAGTTGACTCAACCACTTACCTGGAGGACAAGTGTCTTCTCCCTGGAGGCGCCACCTCTTCTTTGGTACATGCATTGCATGGAGAGATTCATGCACAAAAAGGAAACTTTGTATCAAATCACCCTTTTTGGATACAAAGAATCTCTCTACTCTCTCCTCCTCTGTCGAGCCTCTCTCTCTCTTGCATGCAACAGAATCATCCTCTTTTTCCAGCAGATTCATCAGGATTCAAGCAAAACCTTTGAAGATCTTCAACAAGTTCTAAGATGTTCTTCATGCCTTCTTTCACAAGAAAGTGCATAACTTTCTCACCATAGGCTCAAATCCAGTGCTTCAAAGGCCAGTAGCGTCATCTCAGTCTCCTCTTCAAGTTTCAGCCAGCCACCGTCGTCAGAAGTCACCGGAGCTCGCCGAAAAATAGGAGAGAAGCAGCCGCGGTTTAGGGTTCTTGGTATCTCTCTCTCTCCTCAACTTATTTCAAGATTTCAAGGCCATGGGGGGATAGATCTCATCAAGAGGAGTGGATTGGTGTGTGGTTCACCGTGGGAAGTCGCCGGAAAAGTCGCCGCCGCCGCGGTCAACGTCGGAGCCGCCGCGGTCAACGCCGGAGAAGCCTCTTCCGCCGTCAAATCTTCAGCGATTCTTCAAGGGTGAAATGGGGATGCATTGGAGTCGGTTTGGTCTTGGTTCAGTAGGTGAACCGGTCTAGTCAAACTGGTTAAGCCTCGGTCAACGCCGGTCAACGGTTGACCTAACCGGTTTGTTCGGGGTCTCGGGAACCGTATCCGCATCCGTGCCGTTCATTCCGCGAAATCACTGTGAGTCGGCTCAAACACCGTAGCATTCATATAGATCGATTAATGGGAAACCGTAGAGATAGGAATGCATACCCGATCATGTTAAACCGAATTGAATTGTGAATTGAATGATTGATTGAATTGACATTAAACCGGTTAGGGTTAAAGAAGCATGTTAGTGTTAAACGGATTAAACCTGTTGAGTGCCGTTAGGTTGATAGTAATATTGCGTGATGCATTCATATAGTCGTGGCATGAGTAGGACCGTATATGCATATATATGTAAGTAAGGGACGATAATAAATGAATCTATATACGGGAATTAAGACGAGTTAAAATACGGTTTAACCTTGAACACGCGTATAGAATATGGAACGGTATCGGGGTTTCCCGAGTTAAATGAATTAAGTAATGAATGATGAGACGTCGGGGAGTTTAGTAAGCCACTAGCTCTAAACTGACGGATCGAGGAGTTATTAAAAGATGGTTAGGATTGGTTAAGTAAAGAGAAGTGTTGTGATTGGTGAACCGTCTACGGGTTAGCAAGCGGCTAACCCAAGGTAGCGGGCGTAAATTGGTTAAAAGATGTTAGCAACCCTAATAGGCCTGTTGTGTGTTGTTGTGTGTTGATTGTGTGGTTGTATTTGTTGTGTGGTTGTGGTTGATCTTTTGTGCAGGCCTTTAGTTTGTCTCGGTGTTGGGCCGAGCAATCCGTACTGATACTTAACCTGGTCATGGGACCGGTTGAGTCGTAACCGCTGACTCGGTACGGTGCTGAGTCAGGGGGCGGTGTGGTGTGTGTGAGTTGACTTGCGGGATGCGGGGTGGATTGTTGTTGTTGATTGAGATTGTCTGCTAGAGTCCAAGCGAGTCTGCGTGTTTACATTTCTGCACTAGGACTCTAGGGTGCGTTAGATCCCGCAAGTCTAGGTGTTTGGCTACGTTCTGGTACTTCCGACCCGATTGGATCCTCGGGTAGTTACCTAACCAGGTCGTGGTGATTCTGGTTATGGTGTTAACCTATGGAGTGACGTCTGTAGGTGTGTGGTCCGGAGAATACGGGGTCATGTCCTAGGGCCGGACTGCATGGAAACTCGGGCTATCTAGGGGTAGTCAGAGTCACCGCGTATAGATGTCCCTGGACGGTGTGTGTGTGGGTGTGTGCATTGGGTGTGAGAGATTACATCGAGCAGGATGAGTCCGCAGCGGATGACACGGGCAGAGTACCAGGCTTTGGTAGACCAGCATCAGGCAGGTCTGAGGATGCCACCGCAGGGTCAGACGCAGGGTTCTCGGATATCAGCTCGACCGCCAGTTGTGCCTCGTGGGCTTCAGGGAGCGAGAGCCACTGCTGTGGATTGGAGGCCGTTACCCGATCCACTACCGCCTTCCTTACAGGACGACGCAGGTACCGCTGACCCGACCGTTGGAGCGATGGGATATTTGGGGTTTACAGACTATGGGTTGCCACCGTTGCCAGCTCAGATTGAGGTACCTGCAGTACCACCGGGGATGCCGCTTGAGGCACATGACGTGCCACCACCTTTCAGTATGCACGAGTCGGATTTTATTCCACTTGGTGACGGAGACTTTCAGTTGGATCCGTTACACTCAGCTTTCGATATCGATATGGAGCCGTTGGACCCGGAGCAGCATGCTCAGTGGGCGCAGCAGTTGGATGAGCAGATGGCGATATTAGAGGACGTTTTTGAGCAGCGAGTTGGGCCGCATCATCAGCCGGGGTCAGGAGCTCTATCACACGGTTCCACCGAGCCACACTCAGCGATGGAGTCAGCCACAGGAGTTGAGCCGATGTCGACGGCAGGATCGGAGCAGTTTGAGTCAGTTACATCACCAGAGGCACCGCCGACTGAGCCGATGGCACCACTGGAGATTCCACTAGCAGACACGCCAGACTCAGTGCCGCAGATGCCAGTGTACCAGACGTGTAGCGCCTGCGGAGTTCAGGGTTTTCATTTACATTGGTGTACCCGACTGGTGGATCCACGCTACCATGAGCTGTATCAGCCTGTGCCGGTTCCGTACTATTGTCAGGTGTGCGGGATGGACGGCCATCTTGCACCTATTTTCCCGATCGCAGGACCCGGACCTCGTATGTCAGACGCAGAGCCGCATCGTGCCCCGTTACCTGAGGAGTATCGACCTGGTCCGAGTCGTCGAGACGGTGGTCTTATTCGGCAGTCAGTTATCCAGCAGCCAGCAGAGCAGTCACCAGTAGCGCAGCCACCATTGGAGCAGCCACCGAGGCCATCGAGGAGTTGTAGGAGGTGCGGAGACGAGGGACACAGAGCATCCGCTTGTTTTCGTCGGTCCAGTGCTCGTCGGTCCCGCTCAGCACCAGTTGTTTGTCAGATTTGTGGAGCTCAGGGACATCGAGCAGCGGAGTGTTTTCAGGAGCCTTCTTCAGGGTCAGTTTCGTCGTGTCAGCTGTGTGGAGCGACAGATCATCAGGCAGCAGCATGTTACCGTGGGCCACGCCCAGTGCCCGTTCCGATTTGTCAGATTTGTGGTCGCGGAGGTCATGTAGCACAGTCGTGTCCGATGGCAGAGCCGCAGCAGGTCGGACCGCCGACGAGAGATGCGCACCCACCACACCCTCCCGGCGCACCTGCCAGTGGGTACCAGCGCAAGCCGCGATGCCGGTTGTGTATGGCATTTCGGTCGTGCTGGGGCTGTTAGGGTTAGAATAGTTAGGCCAGGTAAGTTGGGCACTAACTATGTTGTTGTTTGTGTGTAACCAGATCGACGGTTTTCGTATGTTGTTTTGAACATCTCCAGGATATGGCGGTGCAGTTTGTGGGTTGGGTTGTTGATGACGGACATCTTGTGGTTGTATTTCTGTTTCCTTATGTATTTCTATAAACCTCGAGACATGTGTATGTTGTTGTTTTGTGTATGTATGTGATGCAGAATGTTCAACTTATCGTTATGACTTTCGTAGTAATTGTTTGCATGCGTATGATGGGTTGGGATGCAAACGAATTACCATGTGAAGTCTGATGATGAGCGGAACTGATGACCGTTCATCATAACCTAAACCCAGACTGACGACATATCCGGAGCGATCTGATGATTGCTTGGCTGTGTGTGGTAATTGTTTGTTTTTGTGTCAATTGCTTGCGTATTTGATTTAATTGCTTGAGTGGTGCATTGGTTAAACTAGGGTTGCATTTCGTTAATGGTGTAGCACTGTGAGAGTGCTAGTGGCATGCTTAGCATGTGCGGAGTGTGTATGGCGTTGGTAAGCCATCCGGGTGAGTAGTTTGATTTGGTTGCAATCGTTAAGTTGTTAGAATAGAAGTGTTAGAACCTTTTTCGTTTAAAGGTGTTGAGCTAACTCGAGAACGGTTGTAATCAACGGTCAATCCGTGAGAAAACGGAACTATAGAATATCGTTACTTAATCATGAGTGACCGTTGGGTACGTGATTAACTAACTATATCTCTATGAGGAAGTGATATCAAGGAATGGATTGGTTTGAATTCACCGCTCCAGTGAAAGTTGATGTGTTGAATGTAGGACGGAATGGACGATGCGATACGAATACGAGACCGAACCCGAACCCGAAAGCGAGATGGAATGGCAAGACGTTGTGAAATAAGGAGATCGGATCGTAAAGCGGTCAGTGTGGATTGTCAGGATGGATGGTCAGGGGATTGTGCCAGCCCAGAGTAGCGGAAGGATCGAAACGGTTGGGATGACGAGTTAGCAAAGAGATTTGGCAAGGAAGATCAGGGTTCTTATTGGAAGCGGTGCAACGGAAGTCAATGATCAGATTCTTGAAGAGTGTCTCGGGGAGACAAACAGTTGCGGAAAGGAATGTGGAGGTCGAGACAAAGTGGGGAAGCGCGAAGTGAGAATCAGAGCAGAGCAGTTAACCAAGATTAAGTTCGAGGATCAGAACCGATGAAAACAGTTCAGGGTGGAGTAGATCAAGATATGCGAGACTAAGACATCAGTCGGATCGATGTTGAGGTCAGTAGTATGCAGCGGTGTTCGAAGAAGAAGCGTCAAGATGTAGTGATGGAGCGACTTACGAGATTCGGAACCGATTCAAAGTCTGGTAGTGACGGAGAATTCGGGGACCGAATTCCTGTAAGTGGGGAATAATGTGATACCCCGTATCCAAAAATACGGTCAACGGGCAGAAGAAAAGTCAACAGGGGCAAAATTGTAATTTTGCCAAACTCAGGGGCAAAATGGTAATTTTGCCAAAGTTCGAGACGGAAGACGAGACGGGCCAAATGTTCTCTTCATTAATCACAAAGAACATTAACAAGATCAGAATTCGAAGAAACGGAGCAGAAATGCATTTTTCGGAGTTTCGGGTGAAAACCGAGCTAAACCGGGAAAACTTCGAAAAATCATAACGGGAGCTAGGAAACTCCAAACGAGGTGATTCAAATTGCTAAATTCATCTGAAAGAAAGTAGAATCAGAATTTGGAGGTTTGAGGATTTATGGGAATCATCTACTATTTACTAAAACAATTATCGGGGAAATCAAGCAAACCAAACACATGTGATTAAGGGGATTAAGAGGAGGTTAAGGGCTTAATGGCTGGATTAGTTGACTCAACCACTTACCTGGAGGACAAGTGTCTTCTCCCTGGAGGCGCCACCTCTTCTTTGGTACATGCATTGCATGGAGAGATTCATGCACAAAAAGGAAACTTTGTATCAAATCACCCTTTTTGGATACAAAGAATCTCTCTACTCTCTCCTCCTCTGTCGAGCCTCTCTCTCTCTTTCATGCAACAGAATCATCCTCTTTTTCCAGAAGATTCATCAGGATTCAAGCAAAACCTTTGAAGATCTTCAACAAGTTCTAAGATGTTCTTCATGCCTTCTTTCACAAGAAAGTGCATAACTTTCTCACCATAGGCTCAAATCCAGTGCTTCAAAGGCCAGTAGCTTCATCTCAGTCTCCTCTTCAAGTTTCAGCCAGCCGCCGTCGTCAGAAAACACCGGATCTCGCCGGAAAATAGGAGAGAAGCAGCCGCGGTTTAGGGTTCTTGGTATCTCTCTCTCTCCTCAACTTATTTCAAGATTTCAAGGCCAAGGGGGGGATAGATCTCATCAAGAGGAGTGGATTGGTGTGTGGTTCGCCGTGGGAAGTCTCCGGAAAAGTCGCCGCCGCCGCGGTCAACGTCGGAGCCGCCGCGGTCAACGCCGGAGTAGCCGCCGGAGAAGCCTCTTCCGCCGTCAAATCTTCAGCGATTCTTCAAGGGTGAAATGGGGATGCATTGGAGTCGGTTTGGTCTTGGTTCAGTTGGTGAACCGGTCTAGTCAAACCGGTTAAGCCTCGGTCAACGCCGGTCAACGGTTGACCTAACCGGTTTAACTAAACCGGTTGGATTGGAGCTGGTTCGGTTCGATTTGGTGGTTCAGTGGGTCAAGGGGTAAACCGGAAGTGGTCAACGGTCAAGCGGGTCAAAGTCAATGGTCAACGGTCAACCGGTCAACGCCGCCGGTCAACGCGGTCAACGCCGGAAAACGAGCCGGTCAACGCTCGGTTTGACGGTTATCCGGTGATTCGGGGTGTTCGGGAGTTCGTGTTCGGGTATTCGGGAAGGTTCGGGTTTGTTCGGGGTCTCGGGAACCGTATCCTCATCCGTGTCGTTCATTCCGCGAAATCACTGTGAGTCGGCTCAAACACCGTAGCATTCATATAGATCGATTAATGGGAAACCGTAGAGATAGGAATGCATACCCGATCATGGTAAACCGAATTGAATTGTGAAATGAATGATTGATTGAATTGACATTAAACCGGTTAGGGTTAAAGAAGCATGTTAGTGTTAAACGGATTAAACCTGTTGAGTGACGTTAGGTTGATAGTAATATTGCGTGATGCATTCATATAGTCGTGGCATGAGTAGGACCGTATATGCATATATATGTAAGTAAGGGACGATAATAAATGAATCTATATACGGGAATTAAGACGAGTTAAAATACGGTTTAACCTTGAACACGCGTATAGAATATGGAACGGTATCGGGGTTTCCCGAGTTAAATGAATTAAGTAATGAATGATGAGACGTCGGGGAGTTTAGTAAGCCACTAGCTCTAAACTGACGGATCGAGGAGTTATTAAAAGATGGTTAGGATTGGTTAAGTAAAGAGAAGTGTTGTGATTGGTGAACCGTCTACGGGTTAGCAAGCGGCTAACCCAAGGTAGCGGGCGTAAATTGGTTAAAAGATGTTAGCAACCCTAATAGGCATGTTGTGTGTTGTTGTGTGTTGATTGTGTGGTTGTATTTGTTGTGTGGTTGTGGTTGATCTTTTGTGCAGGCCTTTAGTTTGTCTCGGTGTTGGGCCGAGCAATCCGTACTGATACTTAACCTGGTCATGGGACCGGTTGAGTCGTAACCGCTGACTCGGTATGGTGTTGAGTCAGGGGGCGGTGTGGTGTGTGTGAGTTGACTTGCGGGATGCGGGGTGGATTGTTGTTGTTGATTGAGATTGTCTGCTAGAGTCCAAGCGAGTCAGCGTGTTTACATTTCTGCACTAGGACTCTAGGGTGCGTTAGATCCCGCAAGTCTAGGTGTTTGGCTACGTTCTGGTACTTCCGACCCGATTGGATCCTCGGGTAGTTACCTAACCAGGTCGTGGTGATTCTGGTTATGGTGTTAACCTATGGAGTGACGTCTGTAGGTGTGTGGTCCAGAGAATACGGGGTCATGTCCTAGGGCCGGACTGCATGGAAACTCGGGCTATCTAGGGGTAGTCAGAGTCACCGCGTATCGATGGACAGAGAATGGTGTCCTAGTCGTTGTATGGATGGCTAGGAGTCGTGGGTTAGTTGCCATATCGGTGACCGTAGAAACCCGTGGAAGTTACAAAGATCGTAGGGGCCCAGCGTTGTGTTTGCTGTAGTTGGTGTTGCGTGGTAGATAGATCGAGTCTCAATCGGGGACATGTGCCGCAGTGCTCCCGATTTCCTCTAATCGCCTTCTCTTTCTTTTGGCAATTGATTGTGTGTGGGCTCGACACGACGTGGTTGTGCGTGATCGGCTATTTCATTCTGCTTGATTGTTATTTTGGGTTTCGGGCGGGAATCTATAGTTGATAGATAGATTATAAGCCTTAGTGGGGAGCCGATTCACTGGGTGATCTTAGATCGCTCATTAGACTCTTTTTGTGTTTTCAGGTTAAGCAGCGACGGACGCGGGAGGTCCTCGGTGTAGTTTCGGGACGGCTTGTGGCGGGTTTTTGATTCGATGGTTTTGGGGTTTTTCACTCGGTTCGGCTTGACGCCACTTTTGTATTGATTTGCGTGTTGATTATTTGTTGATGAAAATGATTTGTAAAGTGACGATTAAACGTTGTGTTGAACGTTTGATTTACTCAGAAATGAATATGCTTTCCTGATATTGTGTTTCGTCCGAACCGAGACAACTCGCCAATGTAGTGCAAGACGGCCGACTTGTGCTATGAAAGCGAGGATAGCGGAGTCAAGGATGGATTAGTGCGAGCCTTTGTCTCAAACTGGTCTGTCTCTGGCTTCGTCCTGTGACGAACTTTTCCTGTTCGACTTGCTCGGGTTCGATCGGTCATGTTCTTGTTTGATTGTTGACCGGTCAGTGATATATCATGGTTTTTACTAGTTTTAGACCATGATATAAGTGTGTTTTTAGTGTCTTTTGTGTTCTTTTAGAGTCTTTTACAGGTATAATCAGGTTGGGAGCTGAATTGGAGATAATGGAGCATTTTGGAGATTTTTGGAGTGTTTGGCCGAGAGATAGAGTTCACTGTCCGAAACAGAGGAAGGTGTCGATCGTTGCACTCTAGCATCGATCGATGCACCAGCGAGATGGGCCAAAAACTCGGCGGTTTAGAAGAGTGAAGAATTTGCACTTTGATCCAGAAGTTCTTGATATTTACAAAGAAGCCCTTGGCCGAGATTATGCCTATATATTAGAGTTTTTAGTGTTTTTATTAGAGACGCTTTATACTTTTTACCATACACTTTGATAATTAAGAGCAGAGGATTTTAGAGCTTTTTGGGGCTGATCTGAACCTGTTACATCATCTGTATTTGGAGAAGATTTCGAACCCCTTTTACTCTTATTCTTTTATGCAATTTATTCATTCTATGATTATGTTTTCATTATCTATGTCTGAGTAGATCCCTAGTTAGGTTTAGGGTTTCTCACATAGGATTTCATGACTTGCTAGACTTGTTCAAATTCAGTTAAGGATTCATAACTATATCTGTTCTTCAATTTAATTGTGCTTAAAGCTAGTTCTAACCTGATCAATTAGAATCTAGATCTTAGGTTGCTAAATACGTCACGGAAGTGGGGTTTAGGAATCTGAACTAATTAAATTGGGCAATTAAACTTTGCGCAAACGGAAGTTTGGTTTAGGATAATTGTGAACATATCAAACTTGAACTTATTGCTAGTTTAATCTGTTAGTTCTCGCAAACAAAAGTTTGGTTTGCTGCACTTAGACTTAGAGAATTATCGCAAAGGAATTTGGTTAATTCTATATCTGTGTTTTGAGTTCTAGAACCGTTCTTAATTAGATCCTTGCTGAATGAACTGTCTGCTTGTCTGATTTCCTGAGAATACCCTAGGCTTGACGCTTTTAATTACTTGCTTCACAACCGTTAATCTCTGCTACTGATTTACTTTCTCGCACCGCAATTTATTCCATTCACTATTTGCTTATTTCTAGTATTTATTCCTACAGTTTGATTCTCTTGAGACCGAGTGTCCCTGTGGATTCGATAACCCTATATACTACTTTGACATTGATGTTCACTTGCAGTTTAGTATAGGGAAAACTTACAACCTATCAAGTTTTTGGCGCCGTTGCCGGGGACTCTTTGAGTCTTCGATAGGACCGAACTTAGGGTTTTTGCTAGAAATTTTTCTTTTTGTTTTTGTTCTTTTTCGTTTTTTATTTTTGATTTTGCTGATTTTCTTTTTTTCTCGGTTTCTTTCTGTCGCATGTACGAATTTCGCCTTGCGTCGATCGTTGCATACCTTGCGTCGATCGTCACTAGGCGATTCTGAGAATTGAATCGATCGTTGCACTGATAGCATCGATCGTTGCTGGACGATTACAGACAGTTTATGCCAACGCAGAAAACTCGAAGTAATCCGAACTCAAGCTTGCTTAATCTCGGACTAGAGGAACTTGGACGTCTAGAAAGGACTAACAGAAGAGAAAAGAGAGAGAGAATGGTACGAGAACGTTTGATCTTGATACCAGATGCTGAAGGTACCCTGAGGGACCAAGATGACAACCCGTACAATGCTGCTGGGCATCGGGTTGATGCTGAAGGGAATGTTATCCCTGATCCTCCTGAGCAACGGGAGCTGAACCAAAACCAGGGTCAAGGACAGGCCCAAGGTAGAGAGATGGTGGTTCATGAGAGGACACTAGCTGATTACAACAGACCTGATGAGTTTCATGCAAACCGAGCAGCTCTAGTGCTTCCTGCTTTTGAGAGGAATGATTTTGAGGTAAAGACCATCTACTACCAGCTGATGAGACAGATTGCTTTTCATGGTCTTCAAACAGAGCAGCCTATGGATCACATTGACAAGTTTGAGGACATAGTCACTGGCATGAAGTATGAAGGAGTATGCCTGGACTATCTGTTCCTTAAGCTATTTCCGCACAGTCTTGCTGGAGACGCTAGTGCATGGCTAAGACAACTGGCACCTGGTCAGTATACTACTTGGACAGTCTTAAAGAGTGAGTTCCTGCGTCACTTTTATGATGATGCACGCTCGGATCAGTCCAGACAGGACATACTCACCTTTTCCCAAGGAGCTGTGGAGCCCATGAAGACTGCCTGGATGAGATTTAAGCAGTATCAGCGTGACTGTCCACATCATGGATTCACAGAAGTACAGCTGATTGGTATCTTCTTCAGAGGCATAGATCTCCCTTATCAGACTGCGCTGGATAATTCCAGCAATGCTAATTTTAACACCAGGACTCCTACGCAAGCTAAGCAGTTGATAGAGAATCTGATTGGCAGCAACAGTTGCAAAACAATGGATGAAAGGAGGAAGAGATCTGGTGGAACTGTAGAGAATTCTGATATAGCTAATATAAGATCCAGATTGGACACAGTCTACAATCTCCTAACAAGTAAGAAATCTGTCCACTTTGCCCAGGATGTAGAGGTGATTCAGGCTGAGGAGGAAGCTCAGGAAGAAGATGTGAATTTCATAGGAGGTTCTGGTTTCCAAGGTAATAGATTTGGTAATCAACAGGGGAACAGATTCTCCAATGGTGGACAGACTGGTGGTTTTCAGAAGACCTATGGACAAGGTAATCAGAGAACCTATGGGTCTACATCCTATCAGACTCCTCCTGCACCTACAGCCCATGAGAGAAAAATGGAGGCTATGATGGAACAACTGATGGAGAGTCAAACCAAGCTTTTCGTGGACAACAATAAGAAGCTGGACGCTGTCTATCAAGACCTCAATGGGAAGTTTGAGTCACTGAGCACTCACATGAACCAGTTGGACACTCAGGTGAACCAGATGTCCAGCTCACTGAAGGGAAAAGGAGTTGCAGAGACTCATATTAAGGTCTGGTCTGTACTCATTAATGATGGATCTTATCTAGGGGAGAAATTTGAGCTAAGTACAACTGAGTTGGTGACTGAGGCAGAATTTTCGGATTTCTGTGAAAAACTCTCGGGTAGAAACTGCAATGATGCAACGATCGACACACAGCTGGCATCGATCGATGCAAGTCGTGAACGAGCAGAAGACCAGTGGGATGAAAGTGAGATTGATGCAGAACTAGCCCGCCTATTCCCTGATGTATCTGAGATCACTCAAGAGGATGTTTATGCACAAGCCATTAGGCAATATCCCAAGGTGTCTGAAGTGATAAAACAAGAGATTGAAGAGCTGAAAAAGCTAGAAAAGAGTGGTGAAGACTTGGAAGAAATTCCACCTTCTGATGATCCACCTTATCACCCATGTGTTCAGAGATATTTGAACAAGATGTTGCCTTTAGATGAGGAGCTGAGAGAATGGGTGGTAATAGTTCCTCAGCATATTAGTGATGTTCTGCTAACCAAGGTCCCGAAGAAGTTATCTGATCCTGGAGTCTTTGTGCTAGATTGTTCTATCTTTGAGGATAGCTTTAGGCGTTCTCTATGTGATTTAGGAGCTGCTGGAAGCATAATGCCTTACTCTGTGGCAGAGGAGCTGGGAATGTTAGATTTTACTCCTACTAGGACTTCTCTTATCCTAGCTGATCAGTCCATACGAGTTCCTGAAGGACTTCTTATGGACATTCCGGTGAGAGTTGGGAACTACTTAGTTCCAACGGACTTCCTTGTGCTGAAATATGATTGTGATCCGGATGAAGCTTTATTGCTTGGGAGACCATTCTTGGCTACAGCAGGAGCTGTGATTGATGTTTGACAGAGTCTAATAGACCTCCACCTGGGAGATGAACCACTGCACTATGAGATGGATAAGCTGCGAAAGCCACTGATAGATGGGCAAACATTCACCATAAGGGACGCAGATTTTGAGCAGCCTGATCATACCGTGGTTATAGATCCTGGAGCACACTTCACTCCATCTTTTCTTGGACATGAGCATTCCGCAACAGCCTACTCACCACCTTGGATGAGGAGACTTGAACAGAGACAGAAAAAGTCTCTGTCAGGACCTCCTGGTACTTGAAAATTCTCATCCGTCCGGTCAAGCTATTGACCTTAAACAAGCGCTGGGTGGGAGGCAACCCACCATTAGGTACTAGTGTTTTTCTTTTTCATTTTTGGTGTTTTTGTTAGGATTTTACGTTTGTTTTTGTTTCTGGTGAGTTTATGTTTGCAGGTCTCGGTTAAATCGCAGTGCAGCGATCGATGCACTTCTATATCGATCGTCACAACACGAAAGGAATCGCATTGCAGCGATCGTTGCGGTCCTGAGAAACGATCGACTATACACGAAAATCGCCAAGTAACGGTCGATGCACTTAGTGCAACGATCGATGCTGAGCGACAGAGGTAACCCGACAGACATAATTCCACCTTTTCAATTTTTATTTTCTTTTTACCGAGCCTTCGCTGGACACTACTGGGGACAGTGTGTCTTAAGTGTGGGGGAGGTGCTACTGACTTTTGTTTTCTGTTTTCTTAAGAGTCAGTCCGTTTTTCAAAAAATTTTGTTTTATTGAGTCAAAATTGTTTAAGTAAGAAACTATGATTTTCTGAGAAGATTTACAAGACTTGCAGGAACTTAAGTAACCATTGGGATGAAGTTGCAGGATCTATCTATGACTATTAGAAAACTCCATCACAGATCAACCTACTGGGAACACCCACATCACTTCAGGTATCAGAGGATCCTTTACTGACTTCAACCTTAATACTGACTTAGATTTCTCACCTAAGGGCTTGGTATGCTTTATGTCGGATTCCCTGTTAGTTCTGACACAGCCTGTAAACCTGTCCTATTTAGTCCCCTTCTCCCCTTCTGTAAAGTAAAAAAAAAAAATAATAATAAACTGAGGATGAGTTAGTAACTCCGAAGTGGTCATAAGAATAGTAGCAAACACTATTATCTCTCATGTGATCCATGGAATGTGTCCAAAGTACACCCCATAACGGGAAGAACACTGATAAAAAAAATAAAATGATACCCAGTGGGGAAAAATCAGTTGTTAAAGAAGGGAAAGAGAAGAAAGGGACTAGAGAAAGATAGTATGGTGGTCTAGAGCTGATAAGGTAAGAATCCATGTGCCTTTAGATCGATACTCCTTAGGTGAGACCGCACTTAAATACTTGCAGAAGTCAGTAGGGAGAATTTGAATGCTTGAATGTGATTGTGGAGTTTACCTAGGACAGTTGCTAAGTGTGGGGGAAGTACATTGTGGTCTTGATATCCTATGATTGATTCTTGCAGTGGTTTACTAAGGGGAATCTGAGTATTGTAGCTTCTAGGATGAAATGAGTTTCTGAAGAGTTTTCAAACCTCTTCACCATGTTTTAGTTCTTTGTTTTGCTTGAGGGCAATCAAAGGCTAAGTGTGGGGGAGTTGATATATCATGGTTTTTACTAGTTTTAGACCATGATATAAGTGTGTTTTTAGTGTCTTTTGTGTTCTTTTAGAGTCTTTTACAGGTATAATCAGGTTGGGAGCTGAATTGGAGATAATGGAGCATTTTGGAGATTTTTGGAGTGTTTGGCCGAGAGATAGAGTTCACTGTCCGAAACAGAGGAAGGTGTCGATCGTTGCACTCTAGCATCGATCGATGCACCAGCGAGATGGGCCAAAAACTCGGCGGTTTAGAAGAGTGAAGAATTTGCACTTTGATCCAGAAGTTCCTGATATTTACAAAGAAGCTCTTGGCCGAGATTATGCCTATATATTAGAGTTTTTAGTGTTTTTATTAGAGACGCTTTATACTTTTTACCATACACTTTGATAATTAAGAGCAGAGGATTTTAGATCTTTTTGGGGCTGATCTGAACCTGTTACATCATCTGTATTTGGAGAAGATTTCGAACCCATTTTACTCTTATTCTTTTATGCAATTTATTCATTCTATGATTATGTTTTCATTATCTATGTCTGAGTAGATCCCTAGTTAGGTTTAGGGTTTCTCACATAGGATTTCATGACTTGCTAGACTTGTTCAAATTCAGTTAAGGATTCATAACTATATCTGTTCTTCAATTTAATTGTGCTTAAAGCTAGTTCTAACCTGATCAATTAGAATCTAGATCTTAGGTTGCTAAATACGTCACGGAAGTGGGGTTTAGGAATCTGAACTAATTAAATTGGGCAATTAAACTTTGCGCAAACGGAAGTTTGGTTTAGGATAATTGTGAACATATCAAACTTGGACTTATTGCTAGTTTAATCTGTTAGTTCTCGCAAACGAAAGTTTGGTTTGCTGCACTTAGACTTAGAGAATTATCGCAAAGGAATTTGGTTAATTCTATATCTGTGTTTTGAGTTCTAGAACCGTTCTTAATTAGATCCTTGCTGAATGAACTGTCTGCTTGTCTGATTTCCTGAGAATACCCTAGGCTTGACGCTTTTAATTACTTGCTTCACAACCGTTAATCTCTGCTACTGATTTACTTTCTCGCACCGCAATTTATTCCATTCACTATTTGCTTATTTCTAGTATTTATTCCTACAGTTTGATTCTCTTGAGACCGAGTGTCCCTGTGGATTCGATAACCCTATATACTACTTTGACATTGCTGTTCACTTGCAGTTTAGTATAGGGAAAACTTACAACCTATCAGTCAGCTCGACGGTCAGCAGAGAATGGGAAAGGGGCGTTACAGGTCGCCACTTCTCTTCCTAAATAGTCTCGACTCTGATCTCTTCGTCCCGATCTTTCGGCCTCGTCGTCGTAACGATCTCCGAGATTTATGCAGATCAGTTGAACTGGCGAAGACCGAGCTGCTCTATCTCCACGTCATCCTCTGCCGAGCTCGAGCTCGATTGTCTCCGGCTTCGGCATCGTCTAGGCCTTCCCAGGGTGTTTGCTTCGTTTGGGCCCATCAAAGGAGTCGGCTTTCTTGTCTGTCTTTGATTCTGGAATGAACTCGTAATTACGGGCCTTTGTCTTGTCTGTTAATGGGCCGGATTTCCTAGAGGGAAATCCAGTACCAACACGTAATTATGATGTAATCCAACTTAAGGGATAAGAAAGAAAACCAGAAATATTTTTCATTAACTAGTGGTAGTAGCAAGATTGGACCTGTAATAAAGTTCGTAAAGCACTAGTTTTAGACGCTAAAGTTTATGTAAAATTTTAAGGGTATAAATTTTTTGTAATTTTAGTGGTAGCAACTAGCAACTAGCATTTTGAAACTATTATTCGATTTGACGACGATTTGACTACTAAGTTGAACATCAATCGTGTATGTCGTTTTTATATAGTCTTCCGAGGATCAGAATTGGAATTCAATTCTAACAAACTTAAAACATCCAAATAGAATATATCAAAAAAATTAGGCATTCCACCCATGCACAGACATAGCGGTATTTTGTTAGAGTAAAATAAAATTGAAAGTTATTTTCATTATGCAATATTTTAGATTCATAAGATTTAGACTCCGATGAAATGTATGGTTGATTGACTTTTTAGAACGATTTATGCTTTTTTCGTAGACCATCGTAATTCCAAAACTCCGATCATTAGATCGCGCAAGCATTTTAATTAGCAATCTTCTTCGGTAATGAATGGATTGACTCTTACCCTATATATATTAGTTAATTATTTCTCCAACAACCGATGTGAAATTTATTTATTAAAATTTCATTAAGGATAAATGGTAATTAACCTCGTGGAAATAAATTTGGTGTATTCTCATTTCTCAATTATATAATTAGATCATTTTTTTTTTGCTGTCCCCTCCAACTATTATGTACAACACGTTTTTAATAAAATTAGTGTCAAGTACTTATCTAGTAAAAATTTCTACGATTTGTTTAAAAAGCTAATGACACATTTAGACATTGACAAACGTGAATGGACCAACTTAGCTGGCCTAGCCTCATATAAACCTGCAAAATAGGCTCTTATTTTGTCATTTTTGTCACACTAAAGTTCCATACAAAATCCAAAATCATTTATTTTAATTATTTATTCCCTAATAGATTTTAATATATATATATATTCTCCAGTTCCACCAGAAAAATAGACAATAAACACATCGACCACTTAACCTTTTTAAATATAAGCACCGTTCATGCATGATTCACATTTTAAGTGGTTTTGGTATAGTGGTAAGAAGAGGGGTTTTGGGTGCACCACACTCAAGGTTCGATTCACCTGCTTTACATTTTTTCACTTGGCCACCCGTAGACGTTTTTAGTGGCAAAAAACCCCAAATTTTTATGGACCTCGTGGGATTAGTCTTTGGACCTAAAAAACCTTTGGGATCCCCACGGTTATCAAAAAAAAATGATTCACATATATAATTATATTTTATTAAAAAATCGTATAGTTATATATTTTCATTGTATAGGATATACATACACATCGGCTAATTAGTGCCACTTTCAAAATAAAGAGCACTTGTATTTATGAAAGTAGCATATGATAATTGTCTTCCATGTCCAGTAATTTACCCTTTTCTACTACCAACCAATTCCAGATTTTTTATTCTTCATTTTATTGTTTTTCTGATTTACAAGACAAAACTAATATTAATAATAATACTAACAACAATAATAATAATAAACTGAAGTCACACGTTTGATCGTTGGCTGTTGATTCCGCCTCCGGATTATCTTCAGTATGTAATCATCTGGGTCCAAATCAATAATATCCCCATGAATCACAGAACTCTTCATGCGATTGAAGCTTTGGGTGATATTATTGGACATGTACGTGAGGTGGCGTTCGACCCTGCCTAGGCTCAGAGTAATGACTATGTGCGGGTTCAAGTTCTTTTTGATGTCTCTAAACCACTTAGGAGATTCAAGATGGTCACTCTTCCAACTGGTGAATCTGTTAAGGTGTTGTATCACTATGAAAGGGTTCAAAAAAGATGCTACGATTGCCAAAGATTAACCCATTCTCAGGAGGACTGTCCATTGGTAGCTTTGCACAAATTTGGCGAGGTTTCTATTTCGTCTGGTTCTGGTGTTGCTTTAAACATGGCTAAAGACCATGTTTTGAAGGAGGGTGATCCTCTGTTTGGTGTCCTTAGCGAAGATCAGGTGGAATTAATCCAGTTTCGGGGCGTCCTAGGATTGCTCCAGAGGTTTTAGAAGGTATGAGACAGTATCTCTTAGTTGCTAATGGTGATGATAAGCTCATTCGAATGGAGAGGGTCAGGAAGTCGGTGGAAGAAGTTCAAAAAGATCCAGTTGTTGCAAAATCAGTGTTACAATTGGAACAACCACCTCTGGTCACTAAACAACTAGATAAAGGGAAGGGCATAGTATTTGAGTACGAGTCAACGGAATCAGCTTCACGACCATTAGTTTATGATGGCTTGAAATTAATGTCGTCGGCTATCTCGGCTGGAAATCATGCTTTAGGCTCGGAGGTGGTCTCTACTTTTCCGTTTCAGCCCTGTCTGGTGGATTATTCAGACTCTTCTGTTTCGTTATTAGCTGGTCCGACGGCACATGAAATAGGTTCTTCGGGACCATATTCATCCGGGACTACGTCTAAGTCAGGAAAGCCACGCAAGAGGCCCTATGTAAGCAAACGTATTCCGAAAGGCAGAGAGGTTATCATGAGTCCAGGGTATGTAGTGTTGAAGAGTGGTATACTTGTGGGTGGTGCTAACAAAAGACCAGAGATGACTGGACAGATCTTAATTGATAGTGATGGGAAGCGCAAGAAAAAAAGAGACGGTCCCGAGTGAGGGACTGTCCCATATTTAATGAGCATAGTGGCTTGGAACTGCCAAGGTTTGAGGCGGCCTCCGGCCTTGACAATTCCCCGTCTCTAGGAAATGAGGCAATCTTATTTTCCGGAGATTCTGTTTTTGATGGAAACGATGAACAAACGGGATGTATTAGTAGATTTGCAGGTTTGGCTTGGTTATGATTTTGTGTATACTGTTGATCCGACTGGCAGAAGTGGCAGGATGGCTGTTTTTTGGAAGAAGAATGTAGATCTGAAGTTTCTTTTTGTGAATAAGAATATTTTGGATATTGCAGTTATGTATGGTGATGTCAGTTTTTTTGTGACTGGTGTTTATGGTAATCCGAATATTAAGTATCGTGCTTTGGTTTGGGAAAAGCTCTCTAGAATTGGGACAACTCGTAAGGATCTCTGGTGTATGTTGGGGGACTTTAACGAGATTTTGCATAATGAAGAAAAGCTTGGTGGTCCTCGGAGAGCTGAGAAAACCTTTGAAAGTTTTGCTCTCATGTTAAAGTGTTGTGGCATGAGTGAACTTCCTAGTACGGGCAATGGGTTCACATGGGGTGGTAGACGTGGGAATTTGTGGATCCAATGTAAGCTTGACAGAGGGTTTGGGAATGAGAACTGGTTCAACATCTTTCCAGCATCAAACCAACAGTTTCTGGATAAACGAGGATCAGATCACCGTCCGGTTTTGGTTAAGCTTGTGTCTGCCCAAGATAGTTATAGGGGTTCCTTTAGATTCGATAAAAGGTTGCTTCACAAACCTGGGGTCAAAGAAGTTATTGAGTCTTCTTGGGAGTGCCAACCTAGAGGGACGGTCTTGGGTATTTTTGCGAGGCTGAGAGGGTGTCGCAAGGAACTGAGTAAGTGGAAAAAGGAGAACGATCTTAATGCTAATAAGAAGATCAATCAGATTCAAGCGTGCATTGAAGCTGAACATGCTGCTCAATTCCCTTCTTTTGAACGTATGGATCGCCTCAAGTTGGATCTTTCTACGGCTTATTTGGAAGAGGAAAGTTTTTGGAAACAAAAATCAAGAGATAAATGGCTGGTAGGAGGAGATGGCAATACCAAAATTTTCTTTGCCTCAATTAAAGCTACTAGGAATCAGAATGGTCTGGATTGTCTAATGGGGGATGATGGGATTCTGTATAGAGGAGAAGCTTCCAAAGGTCAGGTGTCTATTGCTTACTTTGACAATTTATTCAAGTCATCTAATCCAACCTCAGTTCATGCATTCTTTAGTGATTTTGTTCCTAGAGTGGATCAGAATATCAATGACAAGCTCATCAGTCAGTTCACCATGGAAGAAATCAAAGTTGTTGTGTTTTCCATTAAAGCTTCCAGTGCTCCCGGTGCTGATGGTTTCACCGGTTTTTTCTTTCAGCAGTATTGGGATGTTGTGGGTTCTGCTCTTACAGAAGAAGTTCAGAGATTCTTCAGAGACGGTACTTTTGACAAGGACTGGAACTTTACTCTGATAAGTCTGATTCCAAAGAAGGTAGGCTCTTATCTGATGAAAGACTTGCGGCCGATCAGTTTGTGTTTAGTTGTGTATAAAGTGATTTCGAAACTTCTAGTCTCCAGATTGAAGCCTTTCCTTCAACAGATTGTGTCGTCTAATCAGTCGGCCTTTGTCCCGGAACGACTTATTTCCGACAATATATTGATTGCACATGAATCAATACATGGCCTCAGGACACACAACAGTATTTCAAAGGAGTTTCTAACGATAAAGACTGACATGTCTAAGGCGTATGACCGTGTAGAATGGGACTATCTTCGTGGTCTATTGGTGGCTCTTGGGTTCCATCAAATATGGATTGATTGGGTGATGTGTTGTGTTACCACAGTTTCCTTTACGGTTCTCATAAATGGGCAGCCTCACGGTTTGATTCATCCTAAGTGTGGTCTGAGACAGGGGGATCCCTTGTCCCCCTTTCTCTTTGCTCTTTGAACCGAAGGATTGACACATCTACTGAACAGAGCGGAGCAGGAAGGTTTAATCTCTGGACTCAGATTCAGTAATGTAGGTCCTTCCATCACATATCTGCTGTTTGCAGATGATAGCATCTTTATGTGCCGTGTGGATGTTGAAGAATGCAGGTACCTCCAGAGAATCCTTGATATCTATGGTGCTGCTACAGGACAGATGATCAATTTAGAAAAATCTGCTATTACATTCGGCAGTCAAGTCTCAGAAGAGGTTAGAGTGAGTGTGAAACAAATAACAGGGATTGTCAACGAAGGCGGTGTTGGGAAGTATCTGGGGCTTCCGGAATGCTTTAGTGGTTCCAAAGCTGAGATGTTGGAGTACATCCATGGAAATATGAAGAACAGATTTTCAGGTTATTTTGCTAGGATGGTTTCTCAAGGAGGTAAGGAGATGTTAATAAAGTCTGTGGCTATGGCAATGCCTGTGTTTGCTATGTCATGTTTTAAATTGCCTAAGTCTACTTGTGCTTCCCTTTCAAGTGCAATGTCCTCTTTTTGGTGGAACTCTTTTGAGGATAAAAAGAAGATAAATTGGGTAGCTTGGGATAAGCTTTGCCTTTCTAAGGATCTTGGGGGCCTGGGTTTCAAGAACATTGAACTCTTTAACCGGTCATTGCTAGCGAAACAGGGGTGGAGAATCATCCAGCATCCTTCTTCCTTATTTGCTCGTTTCTTTAAGAGCAGATATTTCTTGAATGGGGCTTTCATGGAAGCGGAGCTTGGTGCAAGACCTTCGTTTGGCTGGAGAAGTATATTGTATGGAAGGGAGCTCCTAGCTCTTGGGTTACAAAAGAAAATTGGGAATGGAGACACATTCAAGGTGTGGACTGATCCGTTGTTAAAGGATGGAATCATGAGGGCGCCACTTATGAAAAATATTTTTGTCAATCTGGATTTAAAAGTAAGTGCTCTCATCTCTCAGTCCACAGGTTTTTGGAACTTAGAACTGTTGAATGATCTCTTTTATGAGCGGGAAGTGAATTTGATTTTAAAGATTAAACCGGTTGTAACCTCAGAGGATTATTGGGTGTGGGATCATACTACAAGTGGGGAGTATAGTGTCAAGTCGGGTTATGTCCTTGCTAATCAGGTCTTCAATGCTGAGCTCTTGGCTCAGGCCAGCGTGTTACCTTCTCTCAATGGCCTGAAGGAATCCGTTTGGCAAATAGAAGCTCCTCCAAAAATCAGGGTGTTTGTATGGAAAGCTTTATCAGGTGCCATCCCGGTGGCAGAGAGGCTGGTGAAGCGAGGTGTTAAAGCTGACGTGCGATGCCAATCTTGTGGCTATGAAGGGGAATCAGTTAATCACGTCTTATTCTCTTGTGCCTTATCCAGACTTGTATGGGCGTTGTCCTTCATCCCCTCTCCTCAGTTTGGCTTCTCTAGTGATTCACTGTTTGCTAATGTTTCTTATGTTATCTCTGCGGCGATGAGTGTGGAGATACCGAAAGAGATCAGACGGCTTTTCCCTTGGATTTTGTGGAGGTTGTGGAAAAATAGGAATAAGGTGCTATTTGAGGGAACGGTCTTCTCAGCTGAAGAAACAATGGCAAAAATCAGAGATGATGCCATCCAATGGTTTCATGCCAATGAAGAATGTAGTGGTATGCGAGGTGATGCTCATCTCAATCGGCTGATCAACGCAAAGCCATGGGTTCCCCCACAGAGACTTATGGTCAAATGTAACATTGGCATAGCGTGGAATAAGCAGAGAAAACTAGGTGGTGCTTCTTGGGTCCTTAGGAATTACAAAGGCGAGGTTCTACTTAACAGTAGACAAGCTCATGTTGCTATGGACTGTGAACTTGATGCACACATTGAAGGTTGGAAATGGGCGATTCTTAGTATGATCAGTTTGGGTATTCAACGAGTGGTTTTTGCAGGGGAATCTCCGGTTCTGGTGGGTGCCCTTACCAGACCTCCAGCTTGGCCGTCGTTCAAAGCTCAATCTGCCTTGATATCACCCTTATTGGAAAAAAATTTGGACTATCAGATAACCCGGGAAGCAAGAGCTAGGAACAAAGGTGCTTTTGCAATAGCCCAAAGTGTTGTAAAACAGGATCTTCTGCAATCGTATGTTGCTTCAGGCCATCCGGGTTGGTTAACAGAGGTGTTTGATTATGACAAAGTTGGTGTTTCCTCTATGTAATCTGGGTTGTTCCCTGTTTTGTTTTCACCTATGATTGCTCTTGATCTCACTGTTGTAATTGGGTTATCCTTTATATATATGGTTTTCAGATGAAAAAAAAAAAAAAACCTGAAGTCACGCGTCTTCATTAAATTATACTTTAAGTTTATGATCTACGAGCAAGGGCTTGATAGAATTTTTGATCGCAAAAAAAAAAATTTGCTTGCTCGAAAAGGGAAAGCAATATTTACTATTTATTTATTTAGGTTCAAACTTTTAAATATTAAATAAATTAAGGATTATAAAAACGCATATGAATGTTTTTAAGTGAATATAATAACTTTATTTATGAAAAAATATTTCAAGTATTTTTAATATTATAATCGATGTATAATAAAACTAAAAAACTTATATTAAATATCACTAAAATTCCAAAGAAACATATTTTAGTGTTTTAAATAAATAATAATATTATCAAACAATAAAAAATATCACTAGTTGTTAAAAATTCGAATAGTGAGTCCAACCAACCCAAGTAAATAAAAATATTCAAAGTTTGATAGTATTTGTAAGTTTTCAATTTTAAATACTTATTACTTGCTTTGATCAAAATAAGTACTAGATTTTATGGGGTAAATATGAGACAAGTAACGAGTACGGATCGAATATCAAGTATTTGTGTCCAACCTTATATTGAAGGGATAAAACGAGTAACGAGTAAAACAAGCCGAGTAATGACATTTTTCAATACTTGATACTTGACTTGTACTTACAAGTAATAAAATTTGATTACTTATTATCGGTTAATTTTTTTTTTAACTCTTCCAAATAAGTTAAAGAAAGAATTGCAGTTCAATCTGACCGAACTAAATAAATTATTCAAATAAATTAAATTAAATAAATTATCGGTTACTTAAAGAAGCTTTTTCATAAACCGAACTAACCAATTGGGCTGAGCGCAATTTAGTCTTCATGTGCATGGGAAATCACACTAATTTTGGGTCTAACGAAAATACGTTGCAGCTTTTCACATGAATTTTGCATGTCGATTTTTCTACTTTTTCATGAAAAAAAGAATTTGCATTATTTTTTTTTTATTAATCTGAGAAATCATACATTTATAAAGGGGGAGACTAATCTCTAAAGAAAAATGCAATCTATAAATAGAATAATTTCCAGATATTTAAATATGTCGAAAATAAAGATCCATATTTATGTAAAAATGCGTTTTTAGTTTTGCACAGTAGATGAATCAATTTGGAATGTTTAGTATTCCATATCTGTTTTCTTATCACTTGATCTCAACGCATTGGACATGTCAATTTAATAGGTTATAACGAACAGCCAGGCTATAATGACTATATAAGTACACGCATTGCAGTATGCTGTGTTTCATTTGGCAGGTTTTTGCAAGAAAGAAAAAGGTCAAAATAATATATAGCGCCGTAGTTTTCTTCCACAAGTGGGTACATTATAGCCGTAATTCATAATTTATTTTACGAATTATTTACGGGGTTTGAAGCTGTATGGTCCCCTATATCTATTCTTTTCTTTAATCATAAACTTCGTATCTATATTTTTCTGTATTTCAAGATCTTTGTTCTGAAAAAACTATTTTATTAAAACACAAACACTATTTTTACTAACTTAAAATGGCTGAAGCTCAGGTGAACCGCTGGTTCCCCAACGGCAGACACCACCGCTCAAATCCCAGCAATTCCGACCACCCTCCGCCTCTCCTACCTCATCCTCCTGACCCTCCTGATACCCCTATCCTTGACCTCTCTTTTTTCCCTCCTCTTTCTCCTATCCAACCCTCTTCTAAAACTAAAGCTTTGAGGCATCCTGTCACCATTGCTTCCCCTTCCTCAATCTCCAACCTAACTATTCCCACTGCAGTAGAAATCAAGTCTCTACTCAATGATTTTATCACTGTCCTCCCTCTGTCAGGAAATGAAACTTCTAGGCATTCGGATACTGTTCACAAGGGGATCTTGAAAACTCAGATTTCTGAGATTGCTCCTATCTCAGTAGCAATTGAAGAAACTCAGATCTCTCCTGTGGCTATCTTAAACTCCGGCATCCTTCCTTCTCCCACCGTACCAAAAACTGCTCCCATTTCACACCCTAATTCCAAAACCATCTCGGCTGCACCTGATACCAACCATATTCCTAAAACATCGACTGCTGTAAATCCGAGTACCCTATCTGTTACCAAAACTTTAACATTTCCATCAGAAACAATGGCTGCTAGACTAAAGAAGAGAGTAGACACGCCTTTAAGAAGAGTTGCTCCTCCTTCAGAGTCTAAAGAAAAAACGAGAAGAATTGTCATACCTGATGAGGTTTTCGATAGAGGAGCAGCACTGCATAATGAGTTCATAGTTGGGTTCTTCTGTGGTAAGCCCCTCCTTTTGGATTGGTCCAAAGTGTATTATCGCACATGTGGGGTAAGGGTCAGAGGATTGAAATTCACCTCTTCTCCGCAGAAAGGAAGATGCTTGTTCGCATCCCGAATGAATTCATCAGAGCCAAAGTTATTCAAAAATGAATATGGCATATTGATACAACGATGTTCCACGTTGCTGCTTGGTCTGCTGCTGCATCAAACAAGACTCTGGATCTTGTTGATATCCCAATATGGGCTCACCTCAAGGGAGTACCCTTTGATCTGATGCACAATGAAGGACTTAGTTGGATAGCTGGAGAAATTGGAGAACCTAAAGAAATGGATGAGTGGACTAAAAAACTCACCAATGTTTGTGTTGCTCATGTCAAAGTGGAGGCAAATCTTACTGAGACTCTCCCTACTACGATAGAGCTACTAAGGAAAAATGGCCAAATGTTCACTGTCCAAGTAGAGTATCATTGGCTCCCATCTTCTTGCTCCAACTGCAAACAATTGGGACACATAGTCAAGAATTGTCCTAGCACCTCTCAAGTCTGGATTCCCATAGAAAAGATTAGCACTGATCAAGCTACAAATTCAGTGACCACAGACAGAGAGTTGAGCCCATCTTTCAACCCTCTTATAAACCAGCCAACTCACACAAACTTATCCTCCTCGCCACCTATATCAACACCCCCTCCTTCAGTACCTACTCAGCCTAAAACCACATCTCCAACCAACCCATCTCGCCTCTCTTTCCACCCCCTGCCAACCCATCCCCTTCTCCCGAAACCATATTTTCTCCCAAGACTAAAAAGCAACCGGTGATTCTCACCACAAACAGATTTGATATCCTCTCTTATAATTCTCCCATTCACCATACTCCAGATTCAGAACCATTCTTTTCTGACCCTCCCTCACCCACGCCTCATCCAATCCTCACTTTACCACCCATTGACCAATCTCCCCGGTCTCCTCCTTCACCTTCAGACCCCCACCCCCAAAAAATTCTTCTTCTTCCTTTCCACCAGCATCCCTACCAACTACCCAATCACCGTCTAAAAAAAACCCAATATAATTCACCTGTAGAAGGAACCCTCCTATCCCAAGGAGTGTCTCACCTACACTCTCTATGACGCAAAAACTGTTCTATTGGAATGTCCGTGGACTTAATGATACAGACAAGCATGACCCATTCTCTAATTGGCTACAGACTCAACAACCGTTCTTTGGAGCTCTTATTGAAACTCATGTAAAGGAAACAAATCTGCAACTGGTTATGCAAAGTACCTGTCCAGGTTGGAACTTTCTTTCCAACCATTCCTCTGATGATGATGGCAGAATAGTCATCATTTGGAAGAACTCAGTAACGGTGACGGCCCTTCACCAATCTAGACAATCCCTCACGGTGAAACTTCTATTTTCAGGGAGCCAGCAGATAATCTATACAGCTATTTATGCTGGTAACACAGAGGAAGAACGAACAGAGTTATGGTGTGATCTTCTTCAGCTCAAAGATAACCTCAACCTAGATGATGAAACTTGGGTCCTAGGAGGAGATTTCAACCAAATAATACATTACGATGAACACTCTTCACTAAATGTGAACCATATAACCTCAAGAATGAAGGAGCTCAGAGATTGCTTACTTGATTTAGGAGTCTCAGACCTTCGATATCAGGATACTCGTCTGACATGGAAAAACAAGCAGCCAGCTAACCCTATAGCTAAGAAGCTGGATCGTTTGCTTGTGAACCAAAATTGGCTTCTTCTCTTCCCAAACAGCATTGCATCTTTCCTTCCCCCTGATTTTTCTGACCATACTCCCTGCATTCTTGACCTCTCTGTCCCTCTGCCCCATAGTGGTACCAAACCTTTCAAATTTTTGAACTTTCTAACCTCTCACCCAAATTTCCTTACAACCGTTGAGACTGCTTGGATTTGTGCTGGTGGAGAAGCGTTAAACCTAGCAAACCTGAGCTTCAAGCTGAAATCAATAAAAACTTCTCTCAAAACACTTCACAAACAAAACTTTAGCCAAATACAAAAGAGAGTGAGAGTTACTAACGATTTGTTAAATGTTGTGCAGGTTCAGGCTCTATCTTCTCCTTCGGCGTACCTTTTTCAAAAAGAGAGAGAATTGACTGAGAAGCTTGACTATCTTAGGACAATAGAAGAAGAGTATTTCAAACAGAAATCAAGAATAAATTGGCTTAAGGTTGGCGACCAGTGTACCTCCTTCTTTATGTGGATAGCTGAAAGTAAAAACTCATTCAATGCCATCCGCTCGTTCCTTACATCAGCTGGCGACTTAATCTCTGACCCAATCCTAATGAGCAGAATTGCGGTTGCTCATTTCCAGTCCATCCTTGCACCTGAAACACTGGATCCCATAATCATCACTCCAAACTGGTTCCATTCTCTAACCTCCTACAGACTGAGTGAAGAAGTGAAAACTAATGACTTTGATCCCGACAGTAGAGGAGATAACTGCGGTCCTATTCAAACTAAACCCCAAAAAATCACCAGGTCCGGACGGGCTTACCTCAGGGTTTTTTAAAGCAGCTTGGAGCATCGTTGGTAAGGAAACTCTCTCAAGCATCCAACAATTCTTCTCCTCTTTTTTCCTGCCAACAGCGACTAATTCAACCATCCTTACGATGGTTCCTAAAAAGCCAGGAGCAGCTTTTGTTTCTGACTTTAGGCCGATCTCATGCTGCACAACATTGTATAAGACCATCTCCAAGCTTCTGGTAACAAGACTAAAACCAATTCTCCCTGACCTTGTTCTACCAAATCAAACGGCCTTCATAAAAGGGAGATTACTTCTTGAAAACACTGTTCTCGCCTCTGAAATTGTAAATGGATATCACCTGAATAAAGGGCCAAAAAAAATTACAGTGAAGGTGGATATCGCAAAAGCATTCGACAGCATTAGATGGGAATTTATTTTCATCTGTCTTAGAAGCTTAGAAGTACCTGAGACTTACCTCTGTTGGGAATGTCCTGAAATCTATTGTACTTACTCCAAGTGAAAGTCGTATTGTCGAGATGAGACAATCATATGACACTAGGTAGTCATAATGCTTTGCTAGAAGCCACTTATGATCAATGAGTTGAGAACTCATTGCTAGTGTTATATGATCCTACAGGGTCACACACCTAAGCAAACTGGGCGTTAAAGACGAGGTTGATCATTAATGTAATGATCCAGTGAATGCATATTTGATATGCATTCGATATCAATATTCTGGGGCAGTGTTGATCGATGCAGATAGTGCATCGATCGATGCAACTCGCGGATTAATCAGATTAATTCGGTTTAATCGTTGGTTAATTCCGTTATGGTTTAAGTCGACATATATAAGATATATGGTCGACCTAAACTGATTTCTAACCTAATTCACAGCCACCAGAACTTGAATAGAAACCTCTGAAGAGATTGGATCTCTAAAGGCACTAGCATCCCTCCTGTTCAGTTTGTGTGCGTGTGGATACCAGTAGAGGCACAGCATTTGAGGCGCTCTAGATCTCGATTATCTGAAAATCTTCCGCTGCTAATCACCAGGTAATTCTGAGATCCCAAAGATTCAATTACATGAACCCTATATCCTAGGCTTGGAATTCAGACCAGGATTGCCTAATTGGATTAGGATCTGCTAGAAATTCCTTTAATCTCCACTGGTTGGAAGCTTGCATATGTACTCCTGCGTTCTCTGTAGGATTTAATGGGACTGTTCACGGATTTTTCAAGGGGAAGAGAGGACTTAGGCAGGGGGATCCTCTTTCCCCCTACCTATTTGTAATAGCCATGAACTGTCTCTCCATGCTACTGGATAAAGCTGCAGCGAAAGGAAAATTTGGTTATCACGCGAAGTGTATTGATTCTAAATTAACTCATTTATGCTTTGCTGATGACTTACTCATCTTTGCTGGAGGTTCAGTTGACTCTTTACAGAATGTCTTACGGGTATTAAGAGAATTTGAAGCTGTATCTGGACTTGCCCTAAGTGTAGAAAAGACATCGTTCTACTGCGCTGGAATGAATCAACATGAAATTGAGCAATTAGAGGTTGTTACTGGTTTAAGGAATGTATCCCTCCCTATTCGCTACCTCGGTGTCCCCTTATGCACAAAAAAACTTACTCTTCTAAACTGTGAACCGCTGCTACAGACTATAAAGAAGCGCCTATCATCATGGTCAGCGAGATCACTCTCCTTTGCGGGCAGATTGCAGCTGCTAAACTCTGTAATAGCAGGAATCGCAAACTTCTGGACTAGTACTTTCCTCCTACCAAAAAGATGCATCCAAATGATTAACTCATATTGCAATGCATTTCTATGGAAAGAAGGTAATCACACAGCTAGGGTAACTTGGACATCTGTTACCTTAGGAAAGCAGGAAGGCGGGTTGGGAGTGCGGGATTTACTGAGCTGGAACAAAGCATGTTTCCTTAAACTCATATGGCTTCTCTTCTTTACCACGGGATCCATCTGGGTAGCTTGGTTCAAGCATGAAGTTCTCAATAACAATCTGAACAACTTCTGGTTAGTCAAGCCTAAACAAAGAAACTCATGGCAGGCTAATAAACTGATAAAGATTCGAGATCAAACGTACCCATGGATCAAGCTACATGTTGGGAATGGTCGTTCTTGCCTCTTCTGGTCCGACAACTGGTCCCCATTTGGTAGATTAGATGAATACTTGCAAGGATCCTCAAGACTGGGCATAGCGAAAACGGCCACAGATGCATCGCTATGGGATAATGGATCCTGGAGACTACCACAACCAAGAACAGATGGTCAGCTCCAACTTCAGATACATCTTACTACGGTAAGTATCTCTACTTGCTCTGATACGTATGAATGGTGCCCAAATAACAATCCCTGTCCAATATTCAACACGGGAGAAATTTATAATACCATCAAGGACCACAAGCCAGAAGTACCTTGGTCGAAACTAATCTGGTTCTCAGGAAGAGTCCCTAAACACGCTTTTCTAGCCTGGCTTCTTATTCTCAACCGATGTCCAACCCGAGATCGCATCATAGGATGGGGTCTGAAAACTGATCCGAGTTGTCTGCTTTATGGATCTGAACCTGAAACAAGATCACACATATTCTTCAATTGCAGATTTACATGGCCGATCTGTAATTTAATAGCAAAAAGAGTTGATCTACCTGCAAATAGCGACTGGGACCAGAACATCCTTCTTCTTCAATCATCAGCTGGTAATAGATCCAAGAGGAGCCTTCAACTTCTAGCCTGGCTATCCACGCTGTACTTCATCTGGAATGAGCGGAACCATCGTCTTCACAGATCAAACTTCTCATCCTCTGACTCAATTTTCTCGCAAATTGATCGACTCATTCGAAACAGAGCGGCTAGCTTCAGAGACGATCGGGGTACCTTCTCTTCCCAAATTCTCCAGAGCTGGTTTATGGGATGTCAGATTCATCCGGCGATCCTGTAACTTTCTTCCGATTGGGGCTTCTCATCTTCTTCTCTCACGATCGGATCCGGTCTGTTCTCTCACGCTTTTACTACAGTTGGTTGGGGCTATAGTTTTTGTCGAGATGCATCTAATAACCCGATCTTCTAAACCAAGACGAGTTAGAGTTCAACCGGTTTTCAATTCGGTTGAATTTTCTGGGCTTCTTTATTTCCGCTAGGCTTTTTTGAAAGTCTTTTAAATTCTAGTTTAGGACATTAAGGTTGTTGGGCTACTAGGTCAAACAATGCAAAACACTAGGCTGAGCCATGTATTTTTTCTTTCTCCTGCATTTAAATTTAAATAGTAAAATGGTTACCAAAAAAAAAAAAAATCTTTGTTCTGATATTTGTTTTACGTACCTTATTGAGATTTTGTATATCGTTTTTACCTTTTTGGTCGGTCAAATATGTATAACGTCGTAAATACTACTAAACAGTTATCACATTACAAACTTGACAGATTCTACAGAGGAAGAGAACGTTGACTAATCAAGGCAGCTAATACGAATGTTGTAGTGACACGTGACATGCTTTGAAGCCGCGATTTTGTGCAGGGAAACAAAATCCCAAGCCTGATTCAGGAAGCATTTTGGTAGTTTAAATAGCTTATGTAGCATATTACCAAATCGTAGATTAAACTACCGAATGCTTTCTTGCCTAGTTTAGAACAATTCTCCTCTCCGTCATTTTTTTGATCTCGATCATCTTATGACTAGTAGTCATGTTCGAAACGAGCATCGAAAATGTTTAGAGAAATATATACCACACCAGTTTACTACAAACTTCGGACTGTTTTATGTTATACAAGTTTAAATTTGCTTCTTTATAACGAACTCAACTATCTCCCGTTCACTAGCGATATATAATACAAAAGGACAAAAAAGAAGGAAAAAATGCCTTTCCGAACAATACAACATGCTATATTTTCACTTTTTAAATCTTGGAAATGTTATTAGAAAACCAATGAAATGAATTATGATTTTATGTGTTTATGTCAAGAATATATGTTACGTGGGTTTGAAACATAGATGGTAAAACAACATCATTAATACTTTTTTTTTGGTCAACATCATTAATACAAATCAGTAAACTAAACAGTTATTTTATGAATTTTTTTACTCTTTCGGTAAAATAGAATGTTGAGGTCGTACAATGGTTAAGTAATTTCCAGGGAGCACAACATTTTAAACGGGCTCTGTTCCAAGGGTGGCAAGCAGCTATTTACTTTCTTTGGCAGGAAAGAAATTGCAGATATCATCAGGGTCTTACCTCTCAGCCGTATATGGTTTTCAAGCAGATTGGATCCACCTTAGCTCTCAAAGCCACGGCTCTTCATCATCTTGGTTCCAAACATGGAATGCTTCTTTGTCTTTGTTGGCCTGAGTAGCGTTTGTGGCATCAAGTTGATGCATCTTTTCTGAATATCACTTGTTGATCCTTTCCCATCTTCTCTTTATCTTACTTGTTCTTTTCTGTTTTGTAAAACAGTTTCTCGTTTAATTTAAGCAAACTCTTTATCAAAAAAAAAAAAAAAAAAATAGAATGTTGAGGGACAGAGAGTACAAGGTCACGTGATGAGTATGGGCCCTGCAGTTTGTAGTGCACAATCACATGATTCTAAAATAAAAAGCCTATCTGTTCAGAACCACGTGTCCAGCTTTACCATCCACGTCAGTACATTGGTTCGTTATTATAGCGAAACGTGGCGACAAGCTTTTTATTTTTGTCCAAAATGAAAAATAAAAACATTTATGGGTTTACGTATACATACGAAGCCATATATTGTTTAAGTGCAGCCAATTTTTGTGAAGGTCAAAACTCTAACGCTCTCAGTGTCATATATGGGTTTAGCACCCCATCCATTTAGAAGGCCCAATACTTATTCCCTGAACGAAGGCCGGCCCAACAAAAGCAAAACGGCCCAATGAGCAATAAGGGCCCGAATACAGACGCCCGAACCAAGCCCATCATCATCGGCTCGGCTCAGCTCAACTCAAACAAACCGGCTCGGCTACGCTAGCATCCAAAGGAACGTACGGCTCAGCCCATCTCGTCACCAAGTACGGCCCAATCCGCACGAGCTCGACAAGCGGTCAACGGCCTGTAAAAAGTACGACCGTATTTTACTATAAATAGGAGCCGTCATTGTACAGTAACGCCAACTTTTGGGATTTGTGCACTTCTTACTACTTTCTCTCTCTAGAGTCAATTTCCCGAATTGTAAACCGAGCACGTCTCTCGACCTGCTCGGATATCTGAATACAAAAACACGCTCGTTCCGAGCACATTATTCTCCTTTAAGGAACCCGAACACGATTATCTTCTCATCCATCCCGAACATACTTCTAACTCCTGCTAGTCTCTGAATCTAGTCGTTTCTCTCTCAAGAACAACTTGGTTCCTTCGGACCGAACACGTCAACTCTCTAGCAAGACGCGCATCCCGACCTCGTGACGACTTCGGATATAACAATTGGCGCCGTCTGTGGGGACTTAAGTTTTTCTTCACTAACGGACAGATTCAGCGATGACAGGAGCTCCATCAAACAAGGATTACGTCCACATCGAAGACATCACGAGCTCGGAAACAGCCTCCCGAGCAAGAGGGCAGCCCCAGCACGTTTCTCAGGTTGCAGATCCAATCATTCAGCCGGCCGGCGCCGAGCAGCAACCTCCGAGTACCGAACGACCACAACAAGCCGCAGAAACTCAGACAAACGAGCAGGACATGTCCACCTTGCTCAAAACTCTCATGACTCAGGTAGCCGAGCTCTCTCAGGGAAGCAATGCACGCTTCGATCAGCTCGCCACGGCACATGCAGTATGCCAGGGGCAAATCAACGACCTACGAATGACAAGTCAACAAGGATCCGTTCCCCGAACTCATCTTCACCGAGCACTATTCGAAGAGACGCCACCTCCGCATCTGAGAAACCGAACGGTAGCGCAGCAGCAGACCGAGGACGAACAACCTCCTAACACGGAGATCCCAGGCAGCTCGGCGCCCGACGCACACAGAGACATTGAAATTGAAGACATAAAGCTAATGTTGAAAAATATGACGTCCAAAGTCCATCAAGCAATCAGCTCGGCCCCCGAGATCGACCGCGTACTGGAAGAAACTCAGAACACCCCGTTCACTCGCCGCCTCATGGATATCCAGTTCGAGCATCCTATCTCTGCGGTCAAAATCAAGATGACGACCTACGACGGCAAATCCGACCCAAGGCAGTTTCTGACAGCATTCCGCATTGCAATGGGGAGAACAAAGTTTAGTACGGAGGAGCGTGACGCAGGTTACTGTCAACTGTTCGTCGAGCACTTGACCGGCTCGGCCCTGGATTGGTTCTCCCGCTTGGAACCAAACTCGATCGACGGATACAGCGACTTAACGCACGCCTTTCTCAAACATTACTCGATGTATATTCAGGAAGAGGTGTCGAACGCCGACCTGTGGGCTATTTCCCAAGGACCGAGGGAAAGCCTCCGATCGTACGTCACCCGCTTCAAAAATGTTTTGGCCAAAATCACGATCACCGACAGCGAAGGACTACCCGCGCTCCGAAACGGCCTCTGGTACGAATCAAGCTTCCGAGAAGAACTGAAGAAAAATATACCAAGCTCGCTAGAGGACGCCCTCCACCGCGCATCGATCTTTGTCGAACTCGAGGAAGAAAAAGAAACCCTAGCCAAGAAGTTTGGGCCCAAGAGTTCGACTTCGAAAGACAAAACCGAAAAGAGTACCGAGCAATACGAACCTCGGCAGCACTACGATCAGGATTACAAAAAATCCAAGGAAGAAGAAACCGCGAGAAAAGGAAAATCGTCGTATTACGTCAGCGATCAACCGCAAGGACACCGACAGGACGAGGAACGACCCCATCAGGATCAACGACAAGGTCATCCCGACCGCTCTCAAAATCATCAGCAGGAACGACCCACCCAAGGATACCAAGGTCAAAATCAAGGCAAGCCGTGGAACAAGTTTGTCCGAGGAGCCGACAAAAGCAAGTTATTCTGCGAATATCATTAGCGAGCGGGTCATAGCACCGAAGAATGCAGAAACCTTCAAGCTCTCCTCTTCGCCGATTACCAAAAAGACGGGAAGAAACTAGTGCTAGATCGCAACAAACCTCACCCAAGGCAAATCAACCAGGTCATGCAGCCAAAGAACGAAGCCGAGCGCTTCAGGATCGTCCAGGAAGAGCGAAGGAAACAGGTCGCCTTCGACGAGGAGACCGAACAAATCAACGCAGCGGCAGCCGCGGACAAAAGAGCCCGCGACGAAGAAGAAGAAGACGGAGCACGTCCGAGGAGACGAATAAATATGATTATGGGAGGGCTGCCTATGGTCAACGATTCAGTTCGATCGATAAAAGAATACGAACGGAGGGCCACGGCTGCCCAGCACTACAGACGAAACGCCACCGACGAGCTCAGAATTGGCGAGGAAGTGAGTTTCACCGAACAGGATGCCGAGGGAGTGGATCGACCGCATAACGATCCACTCGTCGTCGCCATGCGAATCGGCGACTGCGAGGTAGAAAAAATTCTGATCGATACAGGAAGCTCGGTCGACCTAATTTTTAGAGAAACACTGCAACGAATGGAGCTAAGCGACTACCGTATCAAACCGTCGGCGAGACCACTAACCGGCTTCTCGGGAGACTCAATCAACACGATCGGAACAATCAAACTTCCAGTCTACGTCGGCAGAATCACCAAGCTGATCAAGTTCGTGGTCGTCGACCGACCAGCTATCTACAACGTCATCCTCGGCACGCCTTGGATTCACGAAATGAGGGCGGTCCCATCCACATTTCATCAGTGTGTCAAGTTTCCAACTCCATTCGGCGTGTATACACTACGAGGAGATCAGAGGATATCCCGCACATGCTTCCGCATCGAACATAAAATGCGCCACAAATCACAAGCGTACCTAGTCGCAGAGCCTCGAATCGAGCTGCCACCTCCCGATCGCCCGCAGAAGGACTCGATAGTTCAAATCAATATCGACATCCGCGATCCCGAACGCTGCGTCGGAATAGGAGCCGACCTCCGAGCTGACCTACGAGACAAGCTGATAGAATTCCTGAAGGAAAATGCCACGACCTTTGCCTGGACGACGACTGACATGACTGGAGTCGACCCGACCATCGCATGTCACGAACTGCACGTCGATCCGATCTTTAAACCAGTCAAACAGAAAAGACGAAAGCTCGGCCCCGAACGCGCCAAAGCTGTCAACGATGAGGTAGAAAGACTTTCAAAAGCAGGTTCGATCACCGAGGTGAAATATCCGGACTGGTTGGCAAATCCCGTCGTAGTAAAGAAAAAGAACGGTAAATGGAGAGTATGCGTGGATTTCACCGACCTCAACAAGGCGTGCCCAAAGGACAGCTTCCCGCTTCCGCATATTGATCGACTCGTAGAAGCGACCACCGGCCATGAGCTGCTATCATTCATGGACGCCTTCGCAGGATATAATCAGATTATGATGCACCCAGACGATCGAGAAAAGACTTCCTTCATTACCGACCGCGGCACATATTGTTACAAGGTTATGCCCTTCGGGCTCAAGAATGCAGGAGCAACTTACCAGCGCCTCGTAAACCGAATGTTCGCCGACCAGCTCGGCAACACAATGGAAGTTTATATCGACGATATGCTCGTCAAATCCGCTTTAGCCGACGACCACATCAGTCACCTCACAACGTGTTTCGCGAGCCTGAACAAGTACGGAATGAAGTTGAACCCGGCAAAATGCACTTTCGCGGTCACGTCGGGAGAGTTCCTCGGTTACATCGTCACGAAAAGAGGAATCGAAGCAAATCCGAAGAAAATAACGGCGATCACCGAGCTCCCATCACCAAGAAACACCAGAGAAGTCCAACGACTAACCGGACGTGTCGCAGCCCTGAATAGATTCATCTCCCGATCAACGGACAAATGTCTCCCTTTCTACAATCTTCTTCGTGGGAACAAGAAATTCGAGTGGGACGCTAGGTGCGAGGACGCGTTTCAACAGCTAAAGACCTACCTCTCCACCCCACCAATTTTGGCCAAACCCGAGGAGGGAGAGACGCTGTACTTGTACATCTCTGTGTCAACCTCGGCAGTCAGCAGTGTGCTCGTCCGTGACGACCGAGGCGACCAAAGACCAATCTTCTACACCAGCAAGATATTCGACGACGCAGAAACACGCTACAACACACTTGAGAAACTCGCGCTGGCAGTCGTCGTCTCAGCCCGAAAACTCCGCCCCTATTTTCAGTCCCATTCGGTGGTCGTCCTAACAAATCAACCGATCCGAACAATATTGCACAGCCCGAGCCAATCGGGAAGGATCGCTAAGTGGGCAGTTGAGCTCAGCGAATACGATATCGAGTACAAGCCCAGGACCAGGGCCAAATCCCAGGTCCTCGCAGACTTCATCATCGAACTACCACCCGAGCTCACCATAGCCGAAGGACAAGAGCCAAAGGAGAAGTGGACTCTGTTCGTAGACGGTTCATCATCAAGAAACGGTTCAGGAGTTGGAGTCAAATTGACCTCCCCGACCGGCGAACTGATCGAGCAATCCTTCCGCCTAGGATTTCCGGCCTCTAACAACGAAGCCGAATACGAAGCACTGCTCGCAGGATTGCGACTGGCCGAAGTAGTAGGGGCGAGGCAAGTAGACGCTTTCGCCGACTCTCAGCTCGTTGTGAACCAGTTCAACGGGGAATATGAAGCAAAAAACGAGCGCATGGACGCGTACTTAAAGCTCGTCCAAGAAATTACCGCGCGAATTGGCTCAGTCACGCTAACAAAGATTCCCCGAAGTGACAACTCCTCTGCCGACGCACTGGCCGCCCTAGCATCGACTTCAGACCCCGACCTTCGTCGGATCATTCCAGTCGAATGCATTGCCCGACCAAGCATTGCGTCAAACGAAGACATACTTCTCATTACCGAGGAAGAAGAAGGATTGGACGATGCTCACAAAAGCAACGAGGAGGTAATTAAGGACCCCGATCCCGAGCACGCTATTACCATCGACTGGAGAGACGAAATCAAAGACTATATATTAACGGGAAGGGTCCCCGAAGATCGTTGGGCAGCTCGCCGTTTAAAAGCTCGCTGCGCTCAGTATGTAATGATGAAGGACGAACTATTTCGTTGGAGCGCGTCCAAGGCACTCCTACGATGTATAAACGGGCAGGAGATCAAATGGGTCACCGAGCAAACTCACGAAGGAGCAGGCGGAAATCATACGAGCGGCCGAGCATTGGCCGCAAAGATAAAGCGACACGGTCATTTCTGGCCAACCATGATCGCTGACTGCGAAAGCTATGTTGCCCGATGCGAGAAATGTCAGAGGCACGCCCCAAGCATACACCAACCACCCGAGCTCCTCACCACTGCGGCCACACCCTACCCATTCATGAGATGGGCCATGGACATCGTCGGGCCCTTGCCAGCCTCGCATCAAAAGAAATTCATCCTGATAATGACCGATTATTTCACCAAATGGGTTGAAGCCGAATCCTACTCGGAAATCAAAAACCTCGACGTTCAGAAGTTTGTCTGGAAATACATAATATGTCGCCACGGTGTCCCATACGAGATCGTAACCGATAACGGATCCCAATTCATCTCCAATCTGTTCGAAGGCTTCTGCGCAAGATGGAAGATCCGTCTAAGCAAGTCTACCCCGAGATACCCGCAAGGGAACGGACAGGCCGAGGCGACAAACAAGACGATCATTGACGGACTGAAGAAACGGATGGAGAGCAAGAAAGGCCTCTGGGCCGACGAGCTCGACGGCGTTCTCTGGTCTCATCAAACCACACCAAGGACATCGACCGGTCAAACCCCCTTCTCACTTTCTCACGGAATGAAGGCAATGTCTCCGGCCGAGGTGTGCGTCCCTACAATACGCTTGAGTGTCGCACCCGAGCACGAGGAGCTTAACAACAACATGATTATTGATTGCCTCGACCACGCAGAAGAACTACGAGACCGAGCACTCCTACGCCTCCAAAACTACCAGCAACAGATCAGCCGACACTACAACAAGAAGGTTAAGGGTCGACGTTTTGTAGAAGGAGACCTCGTCCTCAGGAAAGTGTTCGAAAATACGCGGGAACACCGAGCAGGAAAACTCGGCGCAAACTGGGAAGGTCCATACATCGTCTCGAAGGTAGTAAAACCCGGCGTCTATGAGCTCGTAACGATGAGGGGAGAAGCCATTCCACGATCGTGGAACGCAAATAAGCTCAAAAGGTACTACTACTAAGCCAAGCACATCTTGCTCACAAAAAAGCCGAGCATCGCGCTCAAAAAAAAAAAAAAAAAAAAAAAAAAAACGAGCACATTGCTCACAAAAAAGCCGCGCATCGCCCTCAAAAAAAAAAAAAAAAAAAAAAAAAAAAAAAAAAGAGCACATCTTGCTCACAAAAAAGCCGCGCATCGCGCTCAACAACAAAAAAAAAAAAAAAAAAAAAAAAAAAAAAAGAGAAACGAGCATCTCTCGCTCCAAAACCGAACTCGCTATACACGAGTTCGAGTAATATGTAAAGTGAACTACGATCGGCTTGATCCCCTTTTCGGGGTACGTAGGCAACCTCTCACGAGGCTCAGCTATATCAATAATAAAATTTTATCAAGTTAAATTTTGTTTCAACCACACCGAACAGGTCGACATCCTGGCCAGATGCTCGACACATTGTAAGCCGGGCCAAGTTCCCGCACAAGGCTGATCGACAGTAAATAAGCCGAGCATAGCCCTCGCATACCGTCCCGGTCAGACCTTAGGGGTTAGCCGAGCATTTACTCGCACCCGACCTGTGGTACAACGAGCATAGTCTCGAACCCCACAACTAAGTAAGCCGGGCCCAGCTCCCGCACAAGGACGACTGACAGAAAAAATAAGCCGAACACAGTTTCGCATAACTGTCCTGGTCGGTCCTACGGGATAAGCCGAGCATCATTACTCGCTCCCTGCCAAAACTCGCATATCTAACCCAAACTGAACACCTTCTCTCGTCGTTTATTCCGACTTAGGGTATATATATAAAAAATAAATAAAGAAAGAGGGAGGAAAACAATGCATTCAAAAGTGCTCAAAGGCACAAGTCCGATTACAAAGACATTACAAAAAGGAGGGAGAGAATAAAATCCACAAGGAAAAAATCTAGGAAGCCCCGGGAGCTCGATCTTCAGCCGTATCCTCGCCCTCACCTCCGGTAATCCCAACCGCCCGAAGATTTCCCACCACCGAAGATGCCACAAGCGCACGATTCGAGACAGGCTGATCTAAAACAGGCATCGAAGAAGCCCCATCGGCCCGACCTGGACTACCTGGCGGAGTCATAGTAAAATCCTCGTCAGCCAAGTCGGTGAACTGGATCGAGACAAGCTGTTCCTTGAAACGATCGAAGTCGGAATGAGCCTTGGCTATCCTATCCGCGGGGACTGCAAAACCCTCCTTGACGAGCGTCTCCAGCATTGACGCAACAGCAGCAGCTTGGTTCATCAGTATCTGAGTTCTTCTCCCGAGCTCTTTCTCTTCATTGGCTTTCCTGATTTTGGTTAGCCGAGCCTGTGCCTTATCAGAAACTCGCTCCCTCTCTTTCTGAACTTCGAGCGCACAGGAAGATTTAAGCCGAGCGCATTCGGATTCTAGCTTACTCTGCAGATCAGACACTCGAACAATCAGCTCGTCAGCTTCGGCCCGAGCATTCGAACAATCGGCCAGACACTGCCTGTTCTCGACATCCAACCGAGTATTCTCAGTGGAAAGCTCAGCAACCTTCTTCTCCAGAGCCGACACCTTTTCCTCCTCGACCTTAAGAGACGAACGGAGTACCTCTGCAGCAGCCGCCACTTCGCGGAACCCTTCTATCTCGGAAATATACCTTTCGGCTTTACCGAGCTCCCTCTTCAGACTGCTGATCGCCCTCTCAAGATCGACCTCTCTCTGCTCGTACTCGTCACAAAGCAGATTATAATTGGCAAAACCCTGGAACAGGAAAGAAGTCAAAATCGAATTCTACCGGATAATCAAAAAGAAAGAGAAGAGAGAGAAAAAGAGAACACACCCGAACGAAATCCTTGGCCACTGCCTGTTTACGGTCGGAGAAGCGCGTATGCGTAACAGAAGGCAACGGCCTCGGAGGACTATCTCTCACCAGCCGAAGTAAATCCGCGCAAGCCTCCCCATCGCGAAAGAGCGGCTTCGAACCTTCATACCTCACAGAAAAGCCGTAATCCGTGAGCGCGCCCTCACCAGGACCACCAAGAAAAGTGAGTCCGGCGATCTCATCCAGGTCGGGAATATCGCGTTCGTTTCGAGAACCAGAATCTTCGTTCCTCTCCCAACCATCCGTCTCACCTCGATCAGCGACCTGATCATCACCCGGACATTCCAGAGGAGCAGCCTCATCGATATTCGGATCCTCAGCATTCCCAACTTGAGTATCCGCGACCTCAGGAAGAATGGCGAGAGCCATCCTACCACCACCAGCATGCTCGACGGCACCAACCATCTGGTCCTCGGTAGCAACTGTCTTCTTTTTCTTCTTCCTCCTCACTAGAGAAGGAACATCGGCGGCCTCCTCGGTTTCATGACCACCTTCAGAAATAAGGGTCTCGGGCTCAGTAGCAGCCGCTTCTTCGGGTCGCGACCTCTTCTTCTTCTTTTTCTTTTTCTTCTGAGCCTCGACCGCCTCAACCGCCTCGCACACCTGACGAAACAAATCTCGGTGAAATTCGTTCACGAAAACCATTCCACGGGGTACCTCCCCAACCCAAGGCGAGAATGGTCGGTTCGGATCCAGAGGGACAGGATTTACCTGTGGTTCAGAAGGGTTAGTCTGTTCCACGACCAGGTTTCCCCGCGGAGTAGCAAGATTCTCCTCGACGTAATTTACAACTTCAAGGTCCATTCGGCCCATCTCTTTCTTCCGACTCTTCTTCGGGACAACTGCAACAAGGGGTCTGTTGTTATACTCGGCTAGGGACTCAACCGAGCGAAGATGACAACCTGCAAAGTATATATATACATATTAGAGGAGCCCGAGCAAAAAAAAGAGAAGGGGGAAGGAGAAGAAAAAGCAATGGAGAATACCTTCGTCTAAACACTCTACAGCTCGCTTGACCTGACTGGCGTGAACGTCCGGCCACTTTTGAATACTCCGAGCAACAAGCCTATGAAGTTTTGTTAAAAAACTGTCCGGTGCTGGGAGATCAAAAGAATGACGGTCTGCAAGAAGAAGAAAAACGAGGATAAGTTAGTCTATTTAGAGGAACGAGCAAAGCAAAGCGTTTACCATGGAGATGATTCCAAAGAACTCTGTATGGCCTTTCCGGGTCAGGAACCGAGGCCGAATTGACCCGAACATAGAAGTAGCGGTCCTGCCAATCCTCGACTTTCGACGGCTTCCCGATGACAACTTTCTCCCCGAAACGGGTCCTCATACAAACATACCGGGTCCCGACGGTCGTAGGGTTCGTCGAAATCGTTGTGATCTCCTCGAAGAACCGAAGAGTCATCTCCACACCACACTCGGAGGCCAGAATCATAGAGCCAACCATGTTCTGTACAGCAGCCGGACACAGTTGGGACATGGCGATCCTCCTTTCTTCGCAATACGCCACAAGCAGCCTCGGCAAAGGAAACCTTAGATGGATATCCTTGAACCAAAAGTCGTACAAGCATATCCATCCCTCTGGACAGTTCCAAGGCCTCTCGTGTGGCTCGGGTTTACGAAGCTCGAGCCGATCAGCGCCCCCAGGATCGCAATTATCCTTCAACCAAGCCAAATCATCGTCCGAGCACTTCGTTGGAAGAACAGGACGAACCGGACGTGTCTTCTTTTCCGAGCCGTCCGCAGCCCGTCGCTGAGTTTTTCGAGTTTTCTTGGGCCTGCTCGGCTCCAACACCATTCTGTCGCACCGAGCCTGGTCAACTATGGCTACTGCTTCCACCTTTACCGGACGAGAACCCAGATTCTGAACCGATGGGAGGAGCCAAGGCCGAGCACCGTCGTCCTCCGAGTCTATCAAATACGGCACCCGGAAGCTCTGCACGCTACCCGAAGCCGAAGGAGCCCGAGCTCGACTATCCTCGGGATTTCGGGAAATTATCTCCGTTCGCTCCGAGCCAGATGAAGAACCCTGCCCTGCGACTGACGAGCTAGGTTGTGCAGAGTTGCCTTCGGATAGCCTTACCGAGTAAAGATCCCGACCCGAGGATGACGCTGAGCTGGAGTCAATTCTCATGACTTACGACTAAAACAACAACAAGCTAGAGAGAGAAAATAAAATCTAGAGAGAAGGGAGAGCGAAGTACCTGCGAAAGGAGAGAAATGAAAGAAGAATAAGAGCAGAGCGCGATATATATAAGCAGGCGGGGGAATTTCGAGACAAGCGCAATGATGACCCCTACGCAACCCTCCAGCTCCCCGCGTTCATAGTTGCCATCATTACAAAGGCACGACTCTTCAGTATCCAGCTACTTCCCAAGAAACCCTTCAAGTTACCCGAGAAAGAAGCAACAAAGCAAGCGAATTCAACTGACCGGCCAGGCCTACACCGAATAAGTATCGGCCCAACTAAAAACTGACCAAATCCGCCGACTTCAAGCACCACGAAGATCGACGAACTGGGGGGGGGCTTACTGTCATATATGGGTTTAGCACCCCATCCATTTAGAAGGCCCAATACTTATTCCCTGAACGAAGGCCGGCCCAACAAAAGCAAAACGGCCCAATGAGCAATAAGGGCCCGAATACAGACGCCCGAACCAAGCCCATCATCATCGGCTCGGCTCAGCTCAACTCAAACAAACCGGCTCGGCTACGCTAGCATCCAAAGGAACGTACGGCTCAGCCCATCTCGTCACCAAGTACGGCCCAATCCGCACGAGCTCGACAAGCGGTCAACGGCCTGTAAAAAGTACGACCGTATTTTACTATAAATAGGAGCCGTCATTGTACAGTAACGCCAACTTTTGGGATTTGTGCACTTCTTACTACTTTCTCTCTCTAGAGTCAATTTCCCGAATTGTAAACCGAGCACGTCTCTCGACCTGCTCGGATATCTGAATACAAAAACACGCTCGTTCCGAGCACATTATTCTCCTTTAAGGAACCCGAACACGATTATCTTCTCATCCATCCCGAACATACTTCTAACTCCTGCTAGTCTCTGAATCTAGTCGTTTCTCTCTCAAGAACAACTTGGTTCCTTCGGACCGAACACGTCAACTCTCTAGCAAGACGCGCATCCCGACCTCGTGACGACTTCGGATATAACACTCAGTCCCATATTTCGAGGCGCCGTTAGTCTCCGTCGATGTACTCCCCTTCTCTCCGGCGGTCGTCGCTTTCTCAGGTCATCGCCGGAGGGGTCTTTTCTGTTGTAGATCTACGGTTAAGTCGCCCCTCCCCTCCGAATCTGACCAAGCCTTGCCTCGCCTCCGGTTCTCAGATCTCTCGGCTCTGCTCTTCCCTGCGGCGTCTCCGTTCGAGGTATGGTGGTCTACGACTTTCATTTGTCTCGGCGAATGGTGGTCCGACTGCTCCTTGCTCGTCGGTGATCTTTTCGCCGCTCCCTCTCTTGAGGCTTCTCCTCTCTGACGGGATCCGGTCGGTTCTCTCCTTGTGCCGGCGGTGTGACTGGCTCCCTCTCTGTCTCGGATTACTTCTCTCGTTTACGGGCCATCGTTGTGCGATGCATTTAGGTAATCTCGGGTTGGTTGGGTTGTTGGTTTAGGATGGTCAGATCTGGTTTGGTGTAGGTTTATCTGGTTTAGACTAAGTTTAGATACCTCTGCTTTCTAGGGTAAATCGTTGGTATGGGGTTATAGTTAGCTTCCTTGCTTGTGTTTTTGTGGTTAACCTTGGTTTTCTTAACAGCGCTTTTCAATCGGGTTTGAATTTTAGATCGGTATTTGAATTGTTTAGACTTCACTGGAGATTTGGGTTCGTTTAGGGCTTCTATCTAGGTTTATCTTAGACGTTTATGAGTGTGTATTTTCCGCATCCGAAAGAATTAGGAGAACTTTCTTAGGTTCTTTCTTGTCGGGTTTTGAAGCCATGTTTCTGGGTTCTGGGTTGGTGAGAGAGTGTCTCTCTGTGAGTCTCCAGGTTGTTGATGTTGTCGGTCGGTGAGCCGTGGGCTACGACGACTTATCTCGTTCTTTCATCTTTTGCCGTTACCACAATTTTCAAGTTTGAGTTGTTTTGCTTATCCCTTGTGCTATCGTTTTATGTTTCCTTTATCTGTAGGTTTTAGTAACCCTTTATGGGTTTTTTGCCTGTTTTATGGGCTTTGGTTGCCCGTTGTTTGGACTTTGGTTTCTTTTTATAGGATATGTATCAAATACTCGTATTTCACTTCTATGATTATATTTCAATAAGATGAAAGAAGGGTTTACGTATAAATACATCTTTGTTCTGTGACTCCCAACTTGTTGTTCACTGCTTAGCCTGCTTAAAGCCATCTGATGATGCATATAGATATTTATTTTGAAAGTTTACGTATAAATACATCTTTTGAGCCAAAGTGATTGAATGGTAAGTCACCAATCCTTAAAACGAATTATTATGTAATGTACTTTTTTTGTTAACAAGATACAAACGAGAACCTAATTCTTAATCAATTATATTGGTAACTTCAGCTCAACATGAATACTCATCGACTGTCTGAGACGAGCATTTCGTGCGAGTCTATCTGCTGACAAATTACTTACGCGAGGAATTTGTTTGAGATCGAAGGTTGTGAAGTACTCTTTCCTTCGTTGGAACTCCTCCATGTGGATAGAGAAGGCTGACCATTCCTCTGATGCATACACTATCTTTACCAATTCAGAATAGTCTATTGCAAATGTAATGTGAGATTGTTGAAAAAAATTCATATATTCCATTTTCCAAATTAGAGCTTCGAATTCCGTATGAAGAGGGGACAAACTTATTCATTGAGCCCATCATAACATTCACACCTCTTTCAAAGCAGTTGTAGCACCCTTGTAAGGAAAAACGATCTCCTTCCTTCCATGATTCGTCAACAAAACACCATTGACTAGATTGAACCAGCTCACTTCCACCATTCCTTGTTCCTCCTAGATTTTTCTTGGGTACTTGTACCTCAACTAAGTATGCATCTCTGATAACAAGATTTTTGGGTCTTGTATCTTGTAGTCAATTACTCAACCTACAAGCCAAATGTCAATGTAGTATAGGTTGAGGTATCAATCCTAATTGGGTGTGAGTCTAGCTAAAAAGAATACATACAACTAAATGAGCTAAGTCAATTAAAGTTGATTTTAAGCTAGCAACCTAAGTGACAAAAGAAAACAAACAAGTAAGCAAATGAAATAAGAGATTAAGCAATAGATAGGAGAAAATGGTCAAAGATGAGGTCAAAGAGTTAGGTATATCAAGGGATGATCTTATCTAGGTTTTTATCAATCAATCAAGCTCAATAAGATAATTAAATGAACTATCAAGTAGCTAATCATATTCCCATACAACTAACTCTATGCTAATCAAGCATTAATCCATTTCTCAATATCAAATCCAAGATAACATGCATTCATTATCAATCATTTAACCATTCAAGCAAGCTTTAATCCTAGTCTAGAACTCAAAACATTAAATCAATCATATCTCTAAGCAAAGATCCTTTTAATCAATTCATAATCAAGAACAATCTATCAATTGCAATCAAGAATAAATTAAGCATTAAAAACAAGTTCATTTGACTATTAAATACCTTAGACATCAATTCTCATTGGCTAAGCATGCAAAATATTTAATTAGGTTCTAACAAGCATTTCATCAAACACCTTGTGGGCAAGGAAAAGCTTAATGTCTAGATTCAACAATTTCTTGCAACCTAGCAAAGAGAACAACCTAATAAAGAAATATTAATAAAAATTAAGCACTAAACACCTTTAGATCATCCCTAATCAAGTCCTAGTCTACCTCATCTCAAAATCGAAAGAGACTACTCACTAATTATATTGATCCCATCAAAATCCATAGGGAAAATAATGGAAATCATGATTAGAGAAAATAAATTAAAGAGATAACAATACTTGACTAAGACTTAAAATAAAATGTATAAATAGTTTTAGATCTAAAAGGGGTGAAAGAAAATACAAGGTAGAAGATAGATCTCAAATTTTAAATCTAAAACCATATATGAAGTGTTTTGGCCCGAGTGGCAAAATTGTAATTAAGCTGATCCGAATTTGGCTTGTATTGGTTGCAACTCGTCGTTGTATCAAGACCGATGGAATCTCTGTGACAAAAGCATGATCTGATCGAAGGCTTGCATCGGGATAATCTCTTCGATGGACTGAGGCCGATGGATCTTCTATCAAAAGCGTGATGGGCCTCATCAAAAATTTGTGGCGAGGACACTGATTTTTGTCTTGTAGCGCTCAGACTTTATGACTTCGTCTCTCGCTGCATGCATGGACAATCACGGAGGAAGAGGGGCAAGGAGTGGGCCTAGGCTTGGATAATCTTCAGCGAAGGTGGGTTCACTTGTGTTGTCTCCAGCGTGATGTTTTGACCCAAGAATAAAACAAATCTGCTTCTCTTAAACACCTCTGTACCTTGTCAAAATGTGTAATTCCAAGAACAAATGCGTAACTAACCACAAAAGACCATACAACTCCAAAAACCTGTAAATAATAAGAAAGCATTACCAGGGATAACAAAACATGCAAAGCCTTAATCTAAATGCTATGCAAGAAAACTCAAGAATTAAACAAAAATGGAACCAAAATAAAACCAAAATATGAACAAAAATTAAGTCTAAATGCATCAAAATGCAAGAACATAAATTTCCCCAAACTTAAAATTTGCTTGTCCACAAGCAAACAATCAAAGTTAAGTTGGAAGAAAAGTTTGAAAGTGAGAGTTCAAAACTTTCAAAAGCAATTGTTAAGCATAAGTGGAAACAAAGTTAAGAAAAGAAATTAAGAGCTACAATCAAACTTGCTCTACTTTAAAAGAGTTAGTCAGTCCCATCAACACAAGCATCAAGTCCAAGTCTCAACTTACACATGAATTCTTATCTTCATTCCCTTTAACATTCATTAAGAAATGGTGGATCATGATTATGCAAATCAAATGAACACATTTAGGTATAGAGGGTTAAGGTCTTGAGATAAAAATGATCTCAAATGAAGTGTGGGTTTCAAATACAAGGGATCTCTCAAGGAAGGAATGAAATATAGCAAAATGCTAAGAGTAAGAAACAACTCATGCATACAAGGATAGATTCTCATTCTACCCAAATCCCTATAATGATCTTAACTCTTCTTCTAAACCCAAAGTTTCCTTCCTAAGCTACCATTTCCTTAAGGCTTTTTGCCTTCTTATCCCAATTTTTATCACTTCTTTTCTTTTAAACACTTAGAGGATCTCTTTTCTTTGCTTAGCTCTTTCTTTTCCTTTCATTAGTCTCTTTTTTTTTTCTTTCAATGCGTGGGCTAACTTTGGCTTCTTTTCTTTCTTTAACACTTGAGACTTATATTTTAAGAACACTTAGAGCTATCAACTTTTCTTTTCCTTTTTAAATCACTCTTTCTTTTCTCAATTTTTTCCTCATTCCCCCTTTTCTTTTCTTCCCAATTCCCCCAAACTTCTTTCCTATCCTATGCATAGCCCAATGATGAAAGGCTAGTTCTACAATGGAAACCTATCCTTGTCGTTCCAAACTCAACACTTTTTGGCTAGTTGATTCAAGAAAAAGGCTTCTCATCTCTCACTAGAGTGTTTAGGCTTGAAGGAAAGCTTGGTTAAAGGTGGGAAAATCTACTTGAACTAACAAAAGAGTGGTAGAAAGGGAGAAGATAGTCCAAGTATGTATCAAATACCCATGAGTTCATCTTTCATTGCACAACATGATAATTCAAATCAATATTAAGAGTTCTAATAGATAGGGAATGATTCAAATCACAACATGTTTCATTAAAGAAGTGAACAATAATGCATGAGATCCAAGAAGGGTTTTTCCTTAATTTCAAGCTCACAAGATGCATCACATAACCACATTCTCAAACAGTTTTTTTTTATAAGGAACACAAGCTTTAGTTCTCAAACATTAATGAATGCAATCCTAAATGACTTTTAGACTCAATCCTAAGCATGTCAATACAACTATATGCTTTCTTTTTGTGAAAATTTTCAAAAAAAAAATAATTGTTTTAATGGTTTTTTATGCCTTAGGTGTATGAATGAGACTCAAGATGTAAGAAAAGAAAATAAGAACACAAAACAAAACATTAGCAACTAGTCTCCTCCCCCAAACTTAAATCACACAGTCCCTTGTCTAGGTAAAAATGCAAAATGAAACAAAGATATGAAAAAGAGATTTGAGGTTTTTACTTGGAGATGGAGTGAGAGTGTAGTGGGATGGAGGAATGGGTAGTGGAGTTTAGATAATTCCCCCAAACTTGGATGAAAGCCCGGTTCTTCTTTGATTTCGCCATGACCTTTCCTCTTTCTTTCTCCCAATGCCTTGACCATATGGCTTAATACCTGTAGAGACCTAATAGAGAGATCAACATTGACTAGGAAACTTAAAACTTAAAGAAATATATACAATAGATAGACATGGGACTTCTTCCCAAGTGAGCTTGTTTAAAGTCACTAAGCTTGACTACCTTTTCTTTTAATGAGGTGGAGGAGTCTTGACCTTTTGGGTGATGGTCAAGACCTTAGTGAGATGCTCTTGGAGCTTGATAGGGTATTCTTGTAGCTCGGGAGTGAGAATGACTCTAGCACTTGAGAACGGTTTAAACCTTCTTTTGCATTTGACCTTGCACTCAATGCTCCCATCTTTGAGCTTCAATGGGTAGAGTGTGATAGTGTTTGGATCATGAGCAATAGTGGTGATTTTCGGTGCTTTCCTTTTCTTCTTTTTTCTATCACAAGAGGAGATCTTTTGGCTCCACTCACCCCCACCAATTGAGCGCTTTCCAAGTGCTCATCAAACAAACTTTGGAAAGCATCTCCATCCAAGACATCCTTCCCAATGTTGTCATCTCTTGGAGGCTCCACAACATCATACATTTCAGTCTTGATACAAGCACTCTTTTGCTCCATTGAGGTAAAGAAAAGAGATTCCAAAGGGACTTCATCCAATGCACAAGATTCTTCAACATTACCATAACCCAAACCTTCCTTTGCAAGAGGCTTATTATTTCTTTCACAAGATTTTGGGGGTGAAGACTTATCCACCATCTAACAACTTCCCATATACTTCACTTGCTTAACATGATCTCCATCATTCTCATCAAGTAAGTTGGCCTCTCTTGAGAATATTGCACTACAATACTCCTTGGGACTTGATTCAACATCACCCTCTATTTCATCCATGGGGGTTCTAATGAGATCATTCTATAGAGAAACTTGATTCTCCAAGTGGTTGAGCCTAGAATGTTTTCAAGTCATGTGTAGAGATCATGTTGAGAAGATATCACCTTAGTGTGAATGTTATCAAATTGTTTGTTCCTCTCAGTGACTTCAAAAGATTGTCCCTCTAATAGTTGTTGGAGCATCCCTTCCATGTCCAAATTGTGACTTGTGGTTGTGTCACCATGAATTGTTGGTTCAAAGCTTTGTTGGCGGATGTTGTAGCCTTTACTCTCGTCCCTTACAATGGTAGATGACTCTTGGGGTAGCTTGTAATACTTCATCTAAATGATCATTAAGAGCTTTCAACTCCTTGCTCACTTTATCCTCAATGTCTCCATTGTCCATTGGAAATTTCTCGAACCCACCAACATAGTTCTCCACAATTTGGGCTAGATTCTCAACAAGTAGCTCCCCTTGATCAATTGTGAGGTTCAAAAACCTTCTGTTGCTAGCTGCATCTAAAGTCCATTAGTTCTCTTTAATCACTCCATGATAGAAGGTGCTAAGGATAACTTCTTTGTTGAACCCATGGTGGGGACAATCATAAGTGTTGCCCTTGAGTCTCTCCCATGCTTCATGAAAAGTTTCAGGGTAGTATTGTTTGAAGCTCAAAATGTTTTTTCTAGCTTGGGATGTTCTTTGTGGAGGGTAGAATTTTAGGAGGAAGATCCTCTTGCAATCATCCCAAGAATGCACCAAGGGAGATGACAATCATCTCTCCCATTGGCTAGCTTTATCTCCAAGTCAGAATGAGAACAAAAGGAGCTTGACACTATCCTCATCCAAATCTTCAATCCTAAATGTGTTGCACAACCTCTCAAAGTAGTACAAGTGATTATAGGGATTCTCTACTCTTGTCCCTAAGAACCTTAAGTCTTGAATCAATCTAATCAAACTTGCCTCGATCGTGTAAGCATTGGCTTTGATAGGAAGAGGATAGATCCCATAGCTCATAAGACATTGAGGAGTGTCAAAACTTCCAATTATTGGCTTTTTCTCTTGAGTTGTAGTGGGTATCAATGGGGGTATCAAGGAAGCTTCTTGAGGTTGAGGTTGTGGTGAAGTTGCTTGAGGTTGTGGTGAAGTTGCTTGAGGTTGTGGAGCTTTAATGATGCTTCTTTGATTGTCAATCTCCAACACCTCATGTGAACTTGGTTTGTCATGTCTCTTCCTTTTGGTTGGGTACCTTTGAAAGCACAAAAGAATCAAGGAAACCAAGTTAGTAACAACAAATGAAAGGAAGTTCATCATCTTAACTTGAAATGAATGAACCAAATAAAAGAAAAAGAAAAGCTTAGTCTCAAAAAGAAGTAAAATCCTAATGACTAAAGCTAAACCCAATTGGCAACGGCGCCAAATTGATAACAAGATTTTTGGGTCTTGTATCTTGTAGTCAATTACTCAACCTACAAGACAAATGTCAATGTAGTATAAGTTGAACGTTGAGGTATCAATCCTAATTGGTTGTGAGTCTAGCCAAAAAGAATACATACAACTAAATGAGCTAAGTCAATTAAAGTTGATTTTAATCTAGCAACCTAAGTGACAAAAGAAAACAAACAAGTAAGCAAATGAAATAAGATATTAAGCAATAGATATGAGAAAATGGTCTAAGATGAGGTTAAGGAGTTAGGTCTATCAAGGGATGATCTTATCTAGGTGTTTATCAATCAATCAAGCTCAAGAAGATAATTAAATGAACTATCAAGTTGCTAATCATATTCCCATACAACTAACTCTATGCTAATCAAGCATTAATCCATTTATCAATGTCAAATCCAAGATAGAATGCTTTCATTATCAATCATTTAACCATTCAAACAAGCATTAATCCTAATCTAGAACTCAAAACATTAGATCAATCATATCTCTAAGCAAAGATCCCTTTAATCAATTCCTAATCAAGAACAATCTATCAATTGTGATCAAGAATCAATTAAGCATGAAAAATAAGTTCATTTGACTATTAAACACGTTAGACATCAATTCTAAGCATGCAAAATATATAATTAGGTTCTAACAAGCATTTCATCAAACACCTTGTGGGCAAGGAAAAGCCTAATGTCTAGATTCAACAATTTCTTGCAACCTAGCATAGAAAACAACCTAATAAAGAAAGATTAATAAAAATTAAGCACTAAATACCCTTAGATCATCCCTAATCAAGTCCTAGTCTACCTCATATCAAAACCCAAAAAGACTACTCACTAATTATATTGATCTCGTCAAAATTCATAGGGAAAATAATAGAAATCATGATTAGAAAAAATAAATTAAAGAGATAATAATATTTGACTAAGACTTAAAATAAAAATTTATAAAATGTTTTAGATTTAAAAGGGGTGAAAGAAAATACAAGGTAGAAAATAGATATCAAATTTTAGGTCTAAACCCATATATGAAGTGTTTTGGCCCGAGTGGCAAAATTGTAATTAAGCTGATCCGAATTTGACTTGTATCGGTTGCAACTCGTCGTTGTATCAAGACCGATGGAATCTCTGTGACAAAAGCGTGATCTGATCGAATGCTTGCATCGGACTAATCTCCTCGATGGACTGAGGCCGATGGATCTTCTGTCAAAAGGGTGATGGGCCTCATCACAAATTTGTGGCGAGGACACTGATTTTTGTCTTGTAGTGCTCAGACTTTATGACTTTGTCTCTCGCTGCATGCATGGACAATCACGGAGGAAGAGGGGCAAGGAGTGGGCCTAGGCTTGGATAATCTTCAGCGAAGGTGGGTTCACTTGTGTTGTCTCCAGCGTGATGTTTTGACCCAAGAATAAAACAAATCTGCTTCTCTTAAACACCTCTGTACCTTGTCAAAATGTGTAATTCCAAGAACAAATGTGTAACTAACCACAAAAGACCATACAACTCCAAAAACCTGTAAATAATAAGAAAGCATTACCAGGGATAACAAAACATGCAAAGCCTTAATCTAAATGCTATGCAAGAAAACTCAAGAATTAAATAAAAATGGAACCAAAATAAAACCAAAATATGAACAAAAATTAAGTCTAAATGCATCAAAATGCAATAACATAAATTCCCCCAAACTTAAAATTTGCTTGTCCACAAGCAAACAATCAACGTTAAGTTGGAAGAAAAGTTTGAAAGTGAGAGTTCAAAACTTTCAAAAGCAATTGTTAAGCATAAGTGGAAACAAAGTTAAGAAAAGCAATTAAGAGCTACAATCAAACTTGCTCTACTTTAAAAGAGTTAGTCATTCCCATCAACACAAGCATCAAGTCCAAGTCTCAACTTACACATGAATTCCTATCTACATTCCCTTTAACATTCATTAAGAAATGGTGGATCATGATTATGCAAATCAAATGAACACATTTAGGTATAGAGGGTTAAGGTCTTGAGATAAAAATGATCTCAAATGAAGTGTGGGTTTCAAATACAAAGGATCTCTCAAGGAAGGAATGAAATATAGCAAAATGCTAAGAGTAAGAAACAACTCATGCATACAAGGATAAATTCTCATTCTACCCAAATCCCTATAATGATCTTAACTAGGGCTGGGCATAATATCCGGACCCGAAATACCGAACCGAACCCGAACCGAAAAAGTAGAACCGAACCCGAACCCGAAACGATAAAATACCCGAACGGGTCCTAAACTCCTATATCCGAAGAACCGAACCCGAACCCGACCCGAACCGAGAACCGAATGGGTACCCGAAATATCCGAATTACAATTATATAACTAAAATATTAATTATATTTAGACCTAATATAACAAAATTATCCAAAATTATAATTATAAACTTAAATATATTAGTTGTTTTTAGTCTAAAATAACTAAATTATCAAAAATAAACAAAATATATGAAGGGTTTTGTTATATTTATCAAAATTTAACGAATTTTTATTTAAATATAACTAATTTTTATTTAAATATAACTAATTTTTATTTTTGTTTTGTATTTTTCGGGTACCCGAACCCGAACCGAACCCGAACCGAACCCGAACCGAAATTCTACAATACCCGAATGGGTTTTATATCTCAGACCCGAAAACCCGAAAACCCGAAAGACCCGAACCGAACCCGAACGGGTACCCGAACGCCCAGGCCTAATCTTAACTCTTCTTCTAAACCCAAATTTTCCTTCCTAAGCTACCATTTCCTTAAGGCTTTTTGCCTTCTTATCCCAATTTTTATCACTTCTTTTTTTTAAAACACTTAGAGGATCTCTTTTCTTTGCTTAGCTCTTTCTTTTCCTTTCATTAGTCTCTTTTTTTTTCTTTCAATGCTTGGGCTAACTTTGGCTTCTTTTCTTTCTTTAACACTTGAGACTTATATTTTAAGAACACTTAGAGCTATCAACTTTTCTTTTCCTTTTTAAATCACTCTTTCTTTTCTCAATCTTTTCCTCATTCCCCCTTTTCTTTTCTTCCCAATTCCCCCAAACTTCTTTCCTATCCTATGCATAGCCCAATGATGAAAGGCTAGTTCTACAATGGAAACCTATCCTTGTCGTTCCAAACTCAACACTTTTTGGCTAGTTGATTCAAGAAAAAGGCCTCTCATCTCTCACTAGAGTGTTTAGGCTTGAAGGAAAGCTTGGTTAAAGGTGGGAAAATCTACTTGAACTAACAAAAGAGTGGTAGAAAGGGAGAAGATAGTCCAAGTATGTATCAAATACCCATGAGTTCATCTTTCATTGCACAACATGATAATTCAAATCAATATTAAGAGTTCTAATAGATAGGGAATGATTCAAATCACAACATGTTTCATTAAAGAAGTGAACAATAATGCATGAGATCCAAGAAGGGTTTTTCCTTAATTTCAAGCTCACAAGATGCATCACATAACCACATTCTCAAACTGTTTTTTTTATAAGGAACACAAGCTTTAGTTCTCAAACATTAATCAATGCAATCCTAAATGACTTTTAGACTCAATCCTAAGCATGTCAATACAACTATATGCTTTCTTTTTGTGAAAATTTTCAAAAAAAAAAAAATTTTATGGGTTTTTATGCCTTAGGTGTATGAATGAGACTCAAGATGTAAGAAAAGAAAATAAGAACACAAAACAAAACATTAGAAACTAGTCTCCTCCCCCAAAATTAAATCACACAGTCCCTTGTCTAGGTAAAAATGCAAAATGAAACAAAGATATGAAAAAGAGATTTGAGTTGTTTACTTGGAGATGGAGTGAGAGTGTAGTGGGATGGAGGAAGAGGGGCAAGAAGTGGGCATAGGCTTGGATAATCTTCAGCGAAGTTGTGCTCACTTGTGTTGTCTCCAGTGTGATGTTTTGACCCAAGAACAAAACAAATCTGCTTCTCTTAAACACCACTGTAGCTTGTCAAAATGTGTAATTCCAAGAACAAATGTGTAACTAGCACAAAATTCCATACAACTCCAAAAACCTGTAAATAATAAGAAAGTACTACCAAGGACAACAAAACATGTAAAGCCTTAATCTAAATGCTATGCAAGAAAACTCAAGAATTAAACAAAAATGGAACCAAAATGAAACCAAAACATGAACAAAAATTAAGTCTAAATGCATTAAAATGCAAGAACATCAATCTCTCCATGTCACAGATTATATTTCAACCATCCTAGTGTTTCCTGAGAACTTTTATCAATCTGATTATAGACCATGTCGTTCCTACTTTTCAAATATACCATAAGACTTAGGGGTAGTAATTATTTTTATTATCCGAAGGTAGTCTCCAAAACATATAGTCCATGTTTGTATATATAGATGTCGAAGGAAAAATATCCAGGTTTGTCGGTATTGTGAAAGTGCCACGTCTGTACTGCTGGTGGACATTCAAATAGTACATGATTAATCGATTCCTCTTCTATTCCACATATAGCACACCGTGTATCACACTTTACCCTCTTGCCTTCATATTGTTTAAATTGTTTGTTACCAGTAAACATCCCGAAATTGATTTCCAAATGAAATGTCGTGTTTTGGGTGGAAATTTTATCTTCCTTGAAAAGGCTTGTAGACATTTGATGTTTGCCCCCAAAAAGGGGGCCATCTTGCCAGTATCCGAAACATCTATTTCTGTACAATAATCTGTGTTTATCTACCATATTTTGTATAGTACCATCCATTCGACTCATGTCGATTCAAACGACTAAATGGGATACTCTCAATTAACGTTACATCATCATGATCAATGATCATCTCAATCAGTTGTTTGTTCCAAACTTGGTGTTGATGGTCGATCAATTGGTCAACCATAGACAAGTTGTGTGTTGTGTTCATTTTTGGTTTTGCTGGTCTCGAATCCATAGGTTATTCCATATTGAAAAGGATTTCCTTGTAGCCACCCTCTTAATAAGTCTTTTTTAACTAGAGATTTAGCTGAGACAATACTCCCACATCCATATAATGGTGAATATGATCTTATCGGATATAAAGAATCTGTTTTCCTAAAATACTTGCCCTTAAAATACTTTTGAGAAATAGTTGATCAATTAACCTCCACAATTGTTTTGTTAGAAAACTGTGTTAACATCATTGAAAGGCCTGAAATCCAATGCCACCATCTTTTTGATACATGCATAGTTTGTCCCATGCCATCTATTGCATACCCGTATTTGCCCCCCCCCCCCAGCTCCACCAAAATGTTTAGATTCCACTTGTCAATATCATGGTTACTACATTTGGTAGACGATAACATAACATGGTAGTGCCCTACCGATTTTATCAGGACCTCTTACCTTTTCTTGATAAAATTTTTGTAGTCCAGCCATTACCCTCCCATGGAGCCTTTCTTATAGAAAACTGAATATTTGGGTCTTTGCCCTACTCACACTTTCCGTTATACCCTAATATGATCCTATGCCTCTTATTGTTGTGATTTCTAAAATCTCCTTCATTTCTTTCTGGACTCTATCTTATGGCCAAATTGGAGTGAAGATTTCAAAAAATTTATATGTGACCCAAAACTCCCTCTTAGTCCTTAAAAATCTTCAAAATTGTTTGACATTCCTCTTTTGTGGCTTTATAGAAGAATAATATATCATCAACAAAAAGAAAATGTGATATTGGAGGAGATGCTCTTGCCACCTTCAGTCCTGATAATTTTTTCCCTCTTTCAGCTTTCTTTATATTTGCAATTAAGGCTTTCATACATAAGATGAATAAGTATAGGAACAAGAGATCTCCCTCTCGAAGTCCTCTCTCTGGGATTATAAGTCCTGGTGGCTGAAAATTAATGAGAACTCAATATTGTACTGAGGTAATGCACCTCATTATACGATCCACACATTGTTCTTTTAAACCCATTTTGCAGAGAAGGTTCATAATAAAAGCTTATTCTACGCGATCATACGCCTTACTCATGTATGTCTTTATAGCCATAAATTTATTTTTGCAAGATGGGGTTTGTCCTCAGTCCATGAGACATTTCCTAGGCAATAAAAAATATTTTCAGAAATCAGTCATTCTGCAAAGAAAGCCGATTACGTTTCTGAAATAAGACTAGGTAAAATCCCCTTTAGTCGTTGATACAAAACCTTGGAAATGACATTATAACCTAAATTTCACATGCTAATAGGTCTCATTTCCGTAATCCGGCTTGGCCGTTCTGTTTTTGGAATAAGACAAATATTTGTCGTGTTCATCCATGGATCAAGATCACCATTCTTGATAAAATTATTTACCAATTAAAAGACATCATTCTTCACAATCGGTCAAGATTGCTGGAAAATGTTGTCTTCATGCTGTCTGGGTCTGGAGCTTTCTCTGGATGCATCATAAACAATGCTATCTCATCTTCTGTGTCTGGTGTCGTAAGTCTCTCGTTCATCTGTTCTGTTCTGTTATTGATATTGTAACCTCCTGTAAGATATCCTCAAATTACGTCGGATCATTAGACGTAAATAGCTCCTAAAAATATTCTAACGCCACCTGTTCTACCTCTTCCTCTTTCGTGACCAATTATCCTGTCAAATTGTGGAATCCGACAATCTGATTCCTCGCTCGCCTTTGTTTAGTCAATGCAAAGAAAAATTTAGTATATCTATCCTCTGATGTATGCCATAAATACTAAATTTTCTGTTGCCATAAAAGTTCCTCATCTCTGTAGACCTCCTTAAGTTTTTGTGTAATCTCCATAACTTATTCTTGGGTTATGTTATCATCTTTTTGAACCTCCTTCAGTGTTTTCTGTAGCTCACAGATTTTATCTTTTCCATATGGCAAATTGTTTTTCCTCCATTTTGATAGTTCATGTCTATACCTGCCAATCTTGTTGACAAATTTTCCAATCCTTCCCAATTTGTTTTAATAGTAATAATCAAATCGTCTTGTCCCACCCAACTTATCATCCACATTATGAGAAATATATTTTTAAGCTATCCCATTCAGGATATGTAAGTGGATGTGAGGATATCCAACTATCACTGATGTGATGAAATGTGCATCATCCGTAAGCATCATAAACGCAATAGGTGTTGATTTTGGCTCCAATGGTATCAAAAACTGCCAAAGTGGAACCAAAAGTCTTCCCATAGTAATCAAAATATGTGTTGACCGTAAATTATATCTTCTAGGCTCCAAAACACTTTTCCATTATCCTCTTTCCTTCCTGAAACCTGTCTATCTGCGAATCAGCTAGTCGCCTCAGTTTCTTCTCTTTGATATTGTTTGTATGATTATGCCTCAACTCTCATGAAGGATGGTAAAATGTTTAAAATCCATGGTCCTTTGATCTGAGACAAATCGTGCCATGCTCAAGTCCACTACCAAAGAGATAAGATAGTGACTCGGAGGCAAACCAATTAATAAAACATAGTTGAAAGAGAGACACAAGAATACATCTTCCCATCATTTAGACATTCTGTAGATAATACTTCCACCCAAAATTATGTTTTGATATTTAGACCTATAAATGCAGTCCATCCTTATGCAATCCGTAAAAATGCTAATTAATAAGCTATTTCTAACCCAAAGTATTTCTTTAAACCATACCATCCAGCCTTGAATCCACCTGCAGCTAACATTATCGCAAGTCATAATGATAGGTCTAGTTTTAATCCATATTCTAACTGCAAGTGCACAGTGATGTAGTTGTAGTACTTAGGGTATCGAATCCACAAGGACTCCGGTCAACGATAGATTATAGAACAGTCAAGATTAAACTAGGTGAAAGTAATGCGAAAGCGGTAAATCAAGCAAGCAGAAAAGTAAATATATCGGTTGTAAATCAGAAGGCGAAAGCGTTAAGTCTAGGGAGTTCTCAGGAAATCAGGAACACATGCAATCAATCAATCGGGATCTAATTAGAAACTGTTCTAGAACTCAAACACAGATATAGAATTAACCAACTGTCGTTGCGAGAATTCTCTAAGTCAAAGTGTAGTAATCCAAATTCCTTTGCAATTACTAACAGATTTAACCAGCTTTAATGATCAAGTTCGATATGTTCACAATTCCCCTAAACCAAATTCCTTTGCGAGTAGATCAAATTGCTCATCTAGATTCTTTCTAGCTAATTAACCAACTGTCGTCGTATCAATCAACCTAACATCATAAATCTGGATAGCTACTTCAGATTAAGCATTAAGAACAATCCTAGACGAAGAACTAGCAAGTATGAATCCCTAACAGATCGATCAACCTATAATTCCATGAAATCCCTAATGAGAATCCCTAAACCTAACTGGTAAACTACCCAGACATGTTCATCGAAACAGAAAACATCATGAATAGAAAACCAAATATCATAAAACAGAATAAAGAACTGGGGTTCGAAATCAAGTCTCTTTCGAGAACAAGATCAGCCCCTAAAACTCTCTTTGAATAAAATAAAGCGTAAGTAAAGCGTAACCTAAACAAGTGGCTAAAAACCCTAATATATAGTCTAAAACACGTCTGTGGGCCTTTTTGCAAGTCTGGGAAGTTTCTGGGCAAAAACTGTAATTTCTCTAAAATGCAGATTTTTGGGCGCACAACTGCAACGACCGTTGCAGAACTGCAACGACAGTTGCAAGGCGAAAACGCAGCCAGTGAACTCTGTGAAGTCTCTAAATAGTGCAGAATTGCTCCAAATGCTCCCAAAACGTCCAATTAGGCTCCAGATGTTCTTAAACCTGTAAACATACTAAAAAGACTCCAAAACATAATAAAAGTCTCGATAAATAAGATATATACCATGGCTAAAATCTCTAAAATCCATGGTATATCAACTCCCCCACACTTAGCTCTTCCTTGCCCTCAAGCAAGTAAAGAACCAAAATATAAGATAAGAAGTTTGAAAACACAGAAACTCATTTCGTCCTAGGAACTTTCGCATTCACATTCGCTTAGCAATCCACTGAAAACTTTCCTATTGAACTCAAGACCACAATATACTTCGCCCACACTTAGCAGCTGTCCTGAGTAAACTCCACAATCACATTCACGCATTCAAATTCACCCTACTGACTTCTATAAGCAATTAAGTGCGGTCTCACCTAAGGATTATCGATCAAAGGGCACATGGACTCTTACCTTGTCAGCTCTAGACCACCATACTGTCTTTATCTGGTCCCTTTCTTCTCTTTTCCCTTCCTTAACAACTGATTTTTCCCCACTGGGTATCATTTTTTTTTATCAGTGTTCTTCCCGTTATGGGGTGTACTTTGGACACATTCCATGGATGCACAGGATATGATAGTTGTAGCTACCACTCCCAGAGACCACTTCGGAGTTACTAACTCATCCTCAGTTTATTATATTTTTTTTTTTACTTTATGGAAGGGGAGAAGGGAACCAAATAGGACAGGTTTACAAGCTGTGTCAGAACTAACAAAGGAATCCGACTCAAGGTATACCAAGCCCTTAGGTGAGAAAATTAAGTCAGTATTAATGGTGAAGTCAGTAAAAGGATCCTCTGATACCTGAAGTGATATGGGTGTTCTCAGTAGGCTGATCCATGTTGGGTTTTCTAACAGTCATAGAGGCTTTGCGAGTCTGTCCAATGGTTACTTAGTTCCTGTTCAAGCGAAAAGTTTCCTCGAAAAATCATAGTTTCATACAATTTTGACTCAATAAAACAGATTTTTTTGAAAAACAAGAATGACTCATAAGAAAACAAAAGCGTGCGTCAGTAGCTACCTCCCCCACACTTGAACTACACTGTCCCCAGTGTAATCAAAGCGTGAGCTCGGTGAAAGAATAATTAAATTGAAGAACAATCCAAAAAATGTGCAGAAAACTTACATGTTGTCGCCCTGCGTCGATCGATGCCATAAGGGTGTCGATCGATGCAAGGCGAATTTGTCCCACGGTTATTGAGATAACCGGTGTCTGAACCGCAATCGAATCGGTAAACCATAAATCGCGATTGCAACGACCGATGCACAATATGTGTCGATCGATGCAAGGCGAATTTGTCTGTTTCTCACGCCTCTGAACACACTTAACAGAGAAATCAAAATATCAAAACCAAAACGAAAAATGAAAAGAAAAACGAACCTACTAGTGGGTTGCCTCCCACTCAGCGCTTGTTTAAAGTCAATAGCTTGACTATGGAAAGGAATCGGACTCATGGGGGTTTCAACAGAGACTTGGAATGTCTCTGTGAATATCTCTTCATCCATGGCGGCGTATATGCATTATGATCATGAGGTCTCCCAAGGAACGAAGGAATATAATCAGGGCGGGAGCGAAGCTTGGGTGGGATTCTGCGTTTTCCTGCATTCACAGCTGATGGATTAGGAGGTTTAAGTTTAGGATTTTTATACCTGTGATTTGGTGGATGCAAGAGATCAGGAGCTTTCTGCTTAAGAGCAGTTGCAGTTTCTGAAGATGTTAGAGCAAGTTCAGAATGAACTGCCATCTTCTCCTCTCCACTAGGAATCTCTGGTTCCTCTTCAACACTGAAGGTATGTCCATCAATGGTGGCTTTCTGCTTCCTATCCCTCACTTTCATTCAGTTAGCCACTTCTAGCTCCTGTTTAGACAGTTTAGGAACTTTAGGATACGGCACGGAGGGCTTATAGACTCGTCCTGGAACTGTTATAGGTCTCTGGTCACGTCTGCGTTCTGTGTCGACCGATGCACGATGTGTGTCGAACGACACAAGGCGATTTTGAGCAGTTTCATCAGACGTATCGGGACTGTGTCGATCGATGCTTGAGTTGTGTCGATCGATGCAAGTCTCAGACAGACAGAATTCGTCCAGAAAATCCGAGATTATGCTATCTTCTTCTCCCAGCAAGTCAATCCCATCTCTTAAGGTCACAACTTTGATGGATCTGTACTGTTCAGCCTTCCCAGCTTCATTTTGCCTTTGTATTGCTCCATCTGTCTGCTGAACTTGGACATCTAGCTTCTTCACATGTGTGCTCAAGTATTCAAACTTCCCATTCAGATTTTCATGTATAGCATCCAGCTTCCTGTCGAAGTTTACAGCAGTCTTAGCCTGATCCTCTAGCAACTCATCATGGATTCCATCTTGCTCTTATAAGCATCAGCAGCAGGAGGTGTCTGATAAGAAGATGATCCATAGGCTCTCTGATAAGAATAACCCTGCTGATTACCAAACCTGTTTCCTTGGAATCCAGAGCCACTGATGTAGTTCAAATCTTCTTCTTGCTTTTCCAATAACTGCTCCATCATGCTCATCAGCTTATCAGACTGTGTATTTTGAGGAGAAACAGGCTGATATGATGGAGATTCATAATTTCTGGTGAATGAATAGGAACCATAGCCTCTGCAGAATGAGTTATTCTGCTGATTTTCCAACATCCGTTCCATCATTCCCATCATCTTACGCGCTGTGTCGATCGATGCAGAGTAGCGTCGATCAATGCAAGCTCGAGAATGCAACGATCGACACACAGGACCGTGTCGATCGATGCAGGGCGATTACAGGCGTACCTGAAACGCAAGAACAGAAAAGAAAAAAAAATTATTAACAAAAAATAAAAACGAAAAACCTAGTCTAAACCCTAAGTTCAAATCTATCGGAGACTCAAAAGAGTCCCCGGCAACGGCGCCAAAAACTTGATAGGTCTAGTTTTAATCCCTATTCTAACTGCAAGTGCACAGTGATGTAGTTGTAGTACTTAGGGTATCGAATCCACAGGGACTCCGGTCAACGATAGATTATAGAACAATCAAGATTAAACTAGGTGAAAGTAATGAGAAAGCGGTAAATCAAGCAAGCAGAAAAGTAAATAGATCGGTTGTAAATCAGAAGGCGAAAGCGTTAAGTCTAGGGAGTTCTCAGGAAATCAGGAACACATGCAATCAATCAATCGGGATCTAATTAGAAACTGTTCTAGAACTCAAACACAGATATAGAATTAACCAACTGTCGTTGCGAGAATTCTCTAAGTCTAAGTGCAGTAATCCAAATTCCTTTGCAATTACTAACAGATTTAACCAGCTTTAATGATCAAGTTCGATATGTTCACAATTCCCCTAAACCAAATTCCTTTGCGAGTAGATCAAATTGCTCATCTAGATTCTTTCTAGCTAATTAACCAACTGTCGTTGTATCAATCAACCTAACATCATAAATCTGGATAGCTACTTCAGATTAAGCATTAAGAACAATCCTAGACGAAGAACTAGCAAGTATGAATCCCTAACAGATCGATCAACCTATAATTCCATGAAATCCCTAATGAGAATCCCTAAACCTAACTGGTAAACTACTCAGACATGTTCATCGAAACAGAAAACATCATGAATAGAAAACCAAATATCATAAAACAGAATAAAGAACTGGGGTTCGAAATCAAGTCTCTTTCGAGAACAAGATCAGCCCCTAAAACTCTCTCTGAATAAAATAAAGCGTAAGTAAAGCGTAGCCTAAACAAGTGGCTAAAAACCCTAATATATAGTCTAAAACACGTCTGGGGGCCTTTTTGCAAGTCTGGGAAGTTTCTGGGCAAAAACTGTAATTTCTCTAAAATGCAGATTTTTGGGCGCACAACTGCAACGACTGTTGCAGAACTGCAACGACAGTTGCAAGGCGAAAACGCAGCCAGTGAAGTCTCTAAATAGTGCAGAATTGCTCCAAATGCTCCCAAAACGTCCAATTAGGCTCCAGATGTTCTTAAACCTGTAAACATACTAAAAAGACTCCAAAACATAATAAAAGACTCGATAAATAAGATATATACCATGGCTAAAATCCCTAAAATCCATGGTATATCACATAACCCAAATCGGATACACCAAAAGCCTGTTTCCATAGGTTAGGGGCCAAAAACACAGAACCCTAATGTCAGCAACAATAAGAAAATTGCCTATGCTAGCTAAGAGGCTCATCCATAATCATAGAGACCCAAAAAATAAACTTCTTTTTTTTTGTCACGAAACTTTCATTCATAATCTTAATGATCCGGAATACAGAAGCTAGAGGGAATATTACATCCTCCTTGATTAAAACAAGTAGAAACTAAAATGCAAGCAGAAGATAGACTCACTAAGGAGTGAGACAGCGAAAATGAGACACGGCTCAAATGCGTCTAATTTAAAAAAAATATTAAAAAATATAAAAATAAAATTATTTAATTAAATTTAATATTATAATAAAATTGAGACGATAATCACGGTAAAACCGGAATCGAAGAGGGTAGTCAACTTATATTGTGACTTTGAAAAACAATCCTTTCCTTTGTAACCCTCCATTGAGGCGACTGAACAATGTAAAGAGTTGAAGTGTGTTTCCTGTATATCAACAGTAAACAAAAGATCTCTAAATAATAAGAGACATGGTGGATAGTTTCTCTCCCAATAATGGGAGGAAGGTGAAAGCAAACTTTTCCAAGAAAAGGAGGCTTGAAAAGATCTTTCCCATGACAGGGAGGAAAATGGAAGTGATCTCTCCCAGGCGAAGGAGGAATTTGGAAACGCCTTGTGGTAATAACATGAACCCTCAGTTCGGATATAGTCGTTAGTATAGCACAGACTTGGGCTTAAAATTAGGGCAAGGCCCACTGAAGCAAGTGAAAGCTGGCCCATTGAAACAAATGTTTGAAGCTGGCCCAACTTGACCATTAGAGAATGAATCTTCTCGGCCGACACATCGGAGGTCGTCTCCGGCAGATTAGCAGCTGAAACGTCAGCAAGACCCGGTTTGAGATGAGGTTTGGCGATGCAGAGCATTGGAAGCTTCTGAGGTCGACTACACCACGAGTTGTTTGGAGCAGATCCGGCGGAAATGAGGCGGAGGGTGCAAGAACGCGACCCAAGAGAAGGTGGAAGCGATCTTCGGGGGAAACCCGAGAGGAGGTGAGAGCGACGACTGCAGGGCTGTGCCGAAGACACACAGAGAGAAGCTCGCTGTGAGACAATCTTTGAGCAACACTCGAGGCTTTATCACGGCGAAGGAGAGGCGGCAGAGATCTACAAGATCGAGAGACGGTGATCGGGATCTGGAGAAAAGTTGTTGAGTCGCCGGAATCTGGTGGGTCAGGAGGGTCCGGCGGCAACAGAGGGCTCGACCACTGCTTACCTCTCGACCCCAGGGCAGTGTGTACAATCGATTGATCTGTTGGCTCCAACAACTGCCCAATCTTCCATGGTTCGATGGGGAGAGAGAACGGAGGCGACGGTGTGGCTTGAGGTAGCGGAGGAGCAGATCGGACCGAGCGCTTCCGTCTTTGAGTATGCACAGATTCAACACCAGAGGGTGCGACAGATCTTCGGATACACCCAAGTGGCGTACCGAGAATGAGGAGCATCACTCCTCAGAAAGGCGAGCCGGCGGATGAGGTTGCTCGGAGAGACTCCATGGATGATCGGAGAAGGTGATGTGCGGCGCCTGGGGTTTCGGGCCAGAGAGAGTTTCTCAACAAGAGGTATTTCCCAAAAAATAAACTTCTTATGCCCACATTTCACCAGTCTAATAAAAACCTTATGCATACAAGCAAAAACAGTTCGCTCGTCTACCTTTTCAGATGCATGATAAATAATAACCTCATACACTGAACTCAATTTCTTGGCTAAATTTTGTGCCAAATTCCTCAAGTGTTTATAATCTATTTTTTTTTGAGAAATATAGAGATTAACATATGTATCCAAGAGGACCCAAATAAAAGCTCCATAAGTTCTAAACAAAATGTAAACTTAAAATGAATATTCCTCGGAACCATATATGACCCGTCTGATTGATAGAAGGCATATCACTTTCGGGACAGTACAAAGATCACAACCCAAAGTATATCTATGAACAAAGCATATCCGTAACATTTGCCAACCGAATTCAAATCACCTCTTCTTAACCATTTGTCAACCGTAAATTGTTTATCCGTTATAGGTAAATAAAACGCATATGGATATTCCTCATCTTATGTAACATAATTTCCATTACCATATACACCATTTAAAAACATCTACAAGTCCAAATAAAATGTAAATAAAATGCAAATTCACTAGTCTGTGAACATGTGTCTATGTCACCAAACACCATATATACAAAACCAATCGTCCAATTCTCAAACGCACTAGTAACCCTGCCCATCATTTGAACCTCTAAAATTATACGTTCCTTAACCAGAGAACTAGAACACCATGCATTACTATTAAAGCACAAATTCCTAATATGGTCAAAATATAGAGCCCTTTTATTAAGATAAAAAAGTAACCAAAATAATTGATTCTTCTAGAGCATGCAATACACAGCTAACAAGAATCACTTGCTGCAGAACAATCGCATAACCCAACAAAAGAAAATAGCAGAAAACAAAAAGACCAAAGCTGAAACAATTTTCAGCCACATGAAGATAATCAAAAACCAATTGTTTTGAGCCATTTCTCTCTCAAAATAGAATCTTTTCTTTATTTATAAATAATTGTGATCGATGAGTAAACTTTTTCTGGAGATACAACTCTTATATAACCATCATAAATACCTTAGAGACCATAATCGAATCGGAAATAATGACATTTTTTCAGACAATATCCTTGACCATGATAATCTTGGCTATCTCAATATGTGAGATATGCCTAATCCTAGCTAATTAACCTGGTAATCAAATCTCGTGACTAAACCTTCTAATAACAGCTTATTCCTCAGTAAAATCAATTGGTCTATCCGGTAACCAATTTTTCTGGAGTTACGAGTCTTTATCCTAATCATATATAATCTCATCTCATCAACGCTCACAGATTTAGTTATCAAATGAGATTTTGTTACCTTAATACACTACAAGAAAACATCGTTTTTCAGCTGCAACTTGCAACTATATATGTAGTCGTAACATTTTGGAACTATTTAGAGACACGATTGCGACTTCTTTACAACTACATATCTATGGTCATCTATTAGACGCTAAATTACGACCAAAAATAGGTATCGCCAATTTAGTCGTCGATTTGCAACCGATTAACGACTATAGTCGAGACCGGAAACAATAGTCGCAACGTAGTCGGTAATTTGGCGACTACGCTGCGTCTTCTGTGAAGGGTCGTATAGAAGTCACAAATTAGTCACTATGTGGGCGAATAATTTGCTACTCCGTTTATAGTAGTAACAAAGTCGTTAAATTTCCGCTATTGTTACGACTAATATGCGACTCGTTATTCGTGTCGCAAAGTAAGCGAGTATGACTCGTATCATATAGTATGTTTTGATTTAGTAATAATAATATAAGATAGTTTGGTTATATTTACTAATAATCTTAACTGATTATCAAAGGTAATATTTTCTTAAACTAAATGTACATTCCTAAAATCTTAAAAAAAGCAAAATAATGTTTTAGTTATACGATATATATATATATATATATATATTATAATCATAATCATAAGTAAATGAGAATGACTCATGTATACTTTTCTTTCATTATCTCAAATTATTAAGCGTGAAATTTAGCATAAGAAATTGTTAGTTCATAATCCTCGCTGCTTTTTAACGAAATACATTGTTTTGTTCTTCAAAGGGGAACATGTTCTAATGAGAAAAGAAGAAAAAGAAAAAGAAAAAAGGTTAGAGGCTTGTTCTTCTAAGCCTGAAGAACACGAAGATCTCTACTTTAGTAGTACTTCCTGTCTCGAATTACTTGAGTCTGTTCTTCTGAATACGCATCATTGAAGAGAAAAAACAACGTCAAACTTTGACTAATTTTCCGAGAAAATATAATTGAATTCAATATTGCTGATTCATTTCTCACCTTGGAGATGGTCCCGTAGTTTCATGGCTATCAACTTCGTAGTTGTATTCTTGCAACTAGAAATTAGACAAACCCAGAAAATCTTAGCCATCTTCAAATCGAATGTTCAAAACACAAAAGGATTTGTGCAATACCATGGGAATATGCTTGATATCGAATGACTTGAATTGGCTGGTAAACTCTTTTGCATGATTATACTACTCAACCCTTTTCGGGTTTCTAACTTGCCATTCACCCCACATCTGTTTAATGATAGCTATCAGAAAGTCTAAAGATAAAGATTAAAGAGAGAAAGCAGACAGTAGCCGTAAATCAACTGACATGATTAACGACAAGTTGAGAGTCTCCATAGGCCTTCACGTGTGTGTGTGTGTGTGTAACCTTTTTCTAAAGCAGACTCCAAACCATGATTCAAACCTCTATATTCTGCAATGTTGTTTATTGTATTTCCTAATCCTTCACGGTAGGAGGAGATGATAATTCCATCTGAATCACACAGAACAGCTCCTAGACCACCTCTTCCAGGGTTTTCTTTTGAAGCTCCATCAAACTCAATAGTACAATACTTCTGAAAACAGACATATTTAAATTTAAATAAGATGTAAACATGAATCTCGAAGTTCAAACCTTGAGAATCTCATGCTTCATAATCGGCTATTTTTATACGTTAAGAGTAGCTATTTTTTACTAAATGTAAACACATTTGCAAGAGAAGATAAACAAAATAAAATTATTAGATAGATAAGAGAACAATCAAAATCAGAAACGATGAACTAAGAGAGTGAAGGGGTTCTCGCCTTTCCCTTGTCCATTTCTCTTGTCTTCTCTGTTTTCTCTGGGATAGGAGAGCAAAATTTCCAAGGTTATGATGGTTAGGATATTTCGACGGCGGAAAGGAGGAGACTATCTGAATTTGAGAGATGTTATGATGGTTGGGGTATTTCGATCTCTTTATGATAATTTACCAAACTGTTTGGTTTAGGTGTCCGCGCAGATGCACATAATATACAAAATATTAAAAAATTATAATTGTGCATGATCTTTTCATGTTTAATATCATTAAAAAAAATTTAAAATATCATAAGTACCAATTATAACATTATTAGTATATTTTGGCAAACTATTTATGTTTTTAAATACTATGATAATCATTTATTATTTTCAATTATTGGATATTATGCATTACGATTAAAAACACTAAATTACTAAAAAAAACCATAAACAAAGTGCGGGTAATAAATACAAATTCAATTTAAATTCGTAAAACATAAGTCTGTTCTCCATTTCACAAATCCAACTATATGATCCCGAAACATAGAGGAGGTTTTGGATACTTGAAGAAAAAATCATATTAAAACAATAACACATAAGATCCCGAAAAACATAAACATCTATACTATATGATTATGAGGTATTTGATAAATACCACCGGAAAAAATTACGGAACTCTTCAACTTCTTACGCATTAAAGTGTATCTTAGAAACTTGTTGAATAGTCTTGAACCTCACTAATCCTAATCGAAAATAAATTTTAATTATTTGTCACTTTTCAGTAACTAGAACAAATTTAAAAAATGTTTGAAATTTCATCATGCCACCACTGTCTTTGACGATATTAAAACACTAGAATAAGCAGAACAATATCCCATCCGGAATTTTGCCCCATGCCCTCACCAGCCTAACAACAAGATCGTCATTGCCCACACAGTCCAATGACTTGTTTACTACAAATAAGCTTTCAGACATTTTAAGAATATTATACATGAAAGAAATGGAAGTTATATTTACTCCAAATCTCTAATTGAAATTTTACTTGCATAACCATCTAGTAATTCATCATTTTCGATCCTTTGTAGGATCCATTGGATCTCTTCCGAAGCCATCAATTCCAAACACAACACCAATCAAATATATATCTAAAAATCACTAAACACATCCATAACAAAATCATATTAAAACAATAAAGTCCCATAAAACTTATAACCTTAAAACAAAAATTATACTGATTGGATAAGTGCTAGTTATAGTGTCGTTTAAAACGCCATGTATAGGCTTCAAGTCTAAGTAGTGCTGGCCATTAAGGAAATATTGGAAGAAACTCTCCAGATTATACCCGAACTGATTTGACACAAAGAGAATAAACTATCTGTCAAGCGACCTAACATTGGCCTATCAAGGATATGGACATTATCCCATTGAACATAGTGGCCCTCAGATTCCAACAGCCACTTGAAGATTCCAACATAATCACCACATAATTCTCCTTCTATCCTTTGGTCCTATCATTATAAAGTGTAAGACTTAAAACATTATACAACATAAGAACAAAACTTTATACAACATAAGAACAGTGCAAGACGTAAAACTTCAATATATCATTATACTATAAAGATAACATGTTCATCCACAAAAAGTAGTTTGATGGTTTTACCAGCGTAGACCTCTTGAAACATCCAATACCGAAGGAACTTCAATCTCAAACTCCATTTCGTCGTCGACTTGTTTATCTCCTAAAGGAACTGGTAGTGCCTTTGAGCCATTGTTATTTTGCAATAAATTTTTCGTAGAGACTCTCTGAATTTGAGATAAGTTATAATGGTTAGGGTATTGACGGTTTATGATAATTTAGGCACAATAATTTTTGTTAGGTTTGGCGGGCTTTATAAGATTCCATGTTAACTTTGTTATCGAGTAATGTAAATCTATGTAAGATTTCTTGTACACATAATGGTTTATTGTTGTCACTTAATGGCTTAGTCATGAACTAATGTGTTACACATGATATATTAAAGAACTAATGTTTGACACTTGCCCTCACACTTGTCACTCATGAATTAGTTGTTTAAAGATCTTAGGGTTCATGTAAATAAATCGTGCATTAAATAATGTTCATAAAGCTAACAATATCAACCACCAATTAGTAAACATATTTTGCGAAGTTTTGACATTAGTCTTACTATGACATTAGAAAACGAGGGCTCTATTAACAAAATTTGATGTAAAATAGGTTAATAATTATACTACTTAACATATAGGGTCAACATTCGCCTTTATGCACACACGCAACCGATAATATTGAATAGTTGATTATCTAGGGAACTGCCAAATACACGATAATTTTGATTATTAAAGTTAAGTATTTTTTTTGGTTCATTGATTTATTAATTATTTGTGTGGGGGAAAATGAATGGTCGTGACTTTATGTAAAGTTATAGAGAATAAGAAACTCATTCAATCAAATTAGGGATTAACACTCATTCTTAAGATCTTGAAGCCACATATTCATAACCAATAAAAGTCAAACGCTTTGATAAACAAAAATACAACAATATGCCTATGGCTTATGCGTACTTGCCATGGCGACTATGCGACCAGCCTTACTACGAAACCGTTCAGTAACAAGAAAACGGAAAAAACATCCCATTCAACCTTCTAGTGTTGCATGATGATGTGATAACGAAGATACTCACCCGTGTTTAGTAACGGAACATGCAAGATCTCTGTCATTTGCAGATTACTTGCAAAACCGTGAACGAAAAGACGGAAGCATGCGAATTCTTCAAATCTGTTAATCTAAAAGTGATGGAATACTACGTTTGGGTTTTTTCTGCAAAATTATAGCAGGCAACTTCCAGCTATTTTGCTGTAATCAGTGATGTCGTATATATGTATGTTTTGCCAATTTCACATCAGATGTTTTTCTGTAAACATAATTATCTAGTATTTTGTTTAACGGTTTAGCGTTATTGCATCCAAAAGCTAACACTTAAAACAGTAAAATACTCGAACAAAACACTTAGTTATTATTAAGAATAACATAAACTTGGTTATACTATTTAACACATATCAGTTTGATCAACTTGGCCAGTTACAAGGAGTCAACCGTAAACCCTAAACCCATACTTTAAACCCTAAACACTAAATACTAAACGCTAAACCCAAATATTAAACCATAAACCCTAAATACTAAACACTAAACCCTACACCCTAAAATATAAATTCTAAACCCTAAACCAAAGACAAGAAGACATAAATAATATTAAATGTTCCTCTCAAACTCGCTATAGATTTTTGATTAAGATCATTCGAAAATGCTATTTTTAATAGATTGTGTAGGATTATACATGCTCATGTTACAATAGTTATAGAATATCCTATGATAATCCTTTATGAGATATATCCTACAGATTCTACTTTTCATATATATTTCTCCTATAACGTTAAACATCTAAACAACACATATTTTTTCCTTTTCTTAGCACCATGCAATTGCTTTTCAGTATGAAACATAGATGGGGACAATACCAAAATGCCATGTTTTATGTATGTTTTCCAAACGAAACCCAAAAACCTAAAACTTGAGGTTTGGCTCACGTCAAAAGAACCAAGAGCAACAACAACCTTCATTTGATCCGAATAATTATCGACAATATTTCGATTATATTAGAGGTTCAGAATCCGGTTTAGCGGATGAAAACTAGTATTTTGGTACCACTTGTAAGATATGTAATATTTAAATATGTTTATGTTCGTTATGATCTCAAAACCTCAAAAATGAGGTTATGAGGTTTCTTTTGGAGATGCTCTTAAGGGCATCTCCAACTGACTCTCAAATCCTCATTTTTTTGAGGTTTTATGGTTTGATTAATCTACCCTCAAATCCTCATTTTGAGGATTTTCTCCCCTCAAAATAAGGTTCTTGGTTTGAGATGCCCTAAGAAAAGATGAAATCTCAAATTTGAGGTTTTGTACAGTAAAACATCAAAATGAGGTTTTGCGGTTTCTTTTGGAGTGAACAAAACCTCAAAACCTCATTTTCAGGTTTTGTTCACTCTAAAAGAAACCTTAAACCTCAAAATCTACACTTTCATCTTTGCTTTTACATTCAAGTCCCAAAACTATGTCTTAATTTTTATGATTTATAATTTTATAATTTGGGAAGTATATCTAAAACTTTCATAAAATTTAAAATAAAAAATTGCTTTCATAAAACATATCTTCAATTGTACTTTATATTGTAGACAATTTTTTTTCTTCTGATTTTACTAAAGTATAATAGATAAGTATAAATTTAAAAAAAAAATAGAGACAATAAAAAAAATATATGATGAGTTAGTTACGCCTACAGGTGGGTAAAAATTCAAAAAAATTTGCCAAAATAATCCGGGAAATCAAAACCCAATTTTATTGCCCAAAACATTTCAAATACCCGCCCAAACCCAAGAATTTTCGACAAAGTGTCAAGAAATCTTTAATTACCAGAAACCATGATTTTATTATGTTCTTTCCCTTCTCCGAAATCTCCTTTAAATCATCACGCTAATCTCTCTCCAAATCCTCTTCTATGCCCACCCATCTCAAACTGAGATCTCTTCTTAGAATCTCTTATTTGAGGCTCTCAATTTCATCGCTAACTTTGGCAGAAACCCTATCAACCCTCTCAAACTCTTCTTTGAATCTCTCAATCACGAATCTCCGTGATACGAGGTCTACAGCTACATGTAATATATAGCGTTATGGTGTGTGTTAAACCGTCTAGTTTGCTTCTGCTTTGCTTTGCTTTTGAAACGGGATTGCTTATGAGTCTGATTGTTGGTTTGCCTATGATTTTCTTATGGTTTGCTTGTGTAGGAACAATTAATTTTGGTTCTACGGGTTGTAAACTACTACTATATTCCTCTATCAGCTTCAATATGGTCTCCACAGTCTGGATAATTTGGTTATATATAATGAGTGTTTGATGAGTTAGAGTCTAATGGTTAGGATGTTAATCTTATAGTTAGCAAACAATTGAGTGTGATGTCTCTGTTTAATTACTCTATGTATTTTGTTAAGTTCGAGTGTTTGAGCGTTTACAAGATAGTGTTTGTAACATTTGAGACATGACCAAACCATCCATAAATTTATTCTAAAACATTTTATACAGAAGAATTGTCACTGATGGATGAAATACATGGTTAGAACTACAGAGATACGACCTCAGGAGATCTCAACAGATGAATATAACTACATACTCCATCAGGTAAAGTAATATTTTCACAATTCATGTTTATAAATTCATCTCATGTTCTTCATATAATTGTTGTTCTCTTACTGTTTTTAATTATCATAGGACACTGAGAAGGAGGGACGAAGAAATCCTTATGGAGTCGAAAGCCTGATAGAAATTTTTTTAATGAGCAAGCCCAAGCAGCCAAGACACGTTTCAGCATTTGTGGCCCACCAAGAGCAACTGAAGGAAGCTCAACGTAAAACTACAACATCATCTGCTTCGTAGGTTACATATCACAGTCTCTTGCACTTGTTAATTTTTTAGGGTATGATTTGGCAACTCCTATGCTGGAGTTTGTATATGTAGATCGTTTGTGTCTACATGATACACATAAGTATATAAGTTACCAATGTTATTTTGAAGAAAATGTCTTTTACATTTCTTGTACCATTCAAATTACAATATCACCAATTACTAAATTGTAAATTCAAATAACCAAAGTTCTTATTTTTACGAATAAAAGTCACTAAATAGTCATCAATTATTTGCACTACACACACAAAGTAGTAGCAAAATATTTACCATCAACTTATCTGAATTTTTTGGATAGTCTCTGAATAATCGTTAACAGGCTTAAACCGTTGTCAAGTAGTCACCATTTATTACGACTAAGTTATAACTATATTCGACAGTCAGAGAGTAGTCGGCAAGTAGTGACACAATCATTACCAAAAACGAATCTGGGTGTTTCGATTATACGTTGCATAGTCATTAAATTAGTCATTAAATAGTCACTAATTAATAGCAAAATGTTTATCATATTTGGATGTTCCGATTAGTTGCTGAATAGTCGTTGACCAAGTCATTACCAAGTCGACAATTAGTCGCCAATATTTACTTCTACATTGTTATTATATTGTACAATCACAAAATAGTCGGCCATCAGTCACCTAGGTAAAAGACTACTTGGTGACTACATTTCTCCGACTGCATTTGGACTATGTCTTTAGTCGCGCAATTAACGCCAAATGGTCGCTAATTAGTCCATATATATTTCGACAATGCTACGTCTATTTTATGATTACATATGTTAGTCGTAAAAATAGTCGTATACCACAGACTATTTTTATGACTATGCAATTAAGCGAATATGAATTTAAAACTACTATATTTAGTCGTAAATTAATCGTAAAACCTTGTATACCGACTATTTTGCGACTAAACGTGCAATCGCAAAAACGTTGTTTTCTTGTAGTGATAAACCGCAATTCTTCCACCCAAATCCATTTGTCTGAGATCCTCTTGAACATGATTCGATCTTGCCAAATATCCGCAAATTGAGTCGTAATCCTTGTAGAATCCTTTGAAATCTCGTGTGATAATTGTATATCCATCATATCGAATTTCCCCCAATTGCTTTGATTGAATCGAATGTCCCCCCCCCCCAATCCTTCAATTTGACGAAGCCACTGTAGATCCAACTGTTGGGATAGTGTCCTGAAATCACACTTGTACTCACTCCTGATGATAGTTGTGTGTCGAGATCAGACATTCGTATAATACTGGGCGGTTGCAATGTTTTGCTAGAAGCCTCTTGCAGTCTGTAAGTTGTAGACTTACTGCCAGTATTATATGATCCTATAGGGTCACACACCTAAGCAAACTGGAAGCTTGAAAGTGGGAATGATCATTATGGTAATGATCATACTGATGTGTATTGGATACACATTGACATAGAGTTTTACAATGTGTGTGTCGATCGATGCATGAGTGTGTCGATCGATGCAGGCTTTTCGTGGAGATGTGTCGATCGACACAGTAAGTGTGTCGATCGTTTCACATTGGGTTTCAAAACTGATGTTTCGAATTAATGACGTAACCGAGCCGGGATTGTCCGACGGTTAGTGAGGTCATTTCCAGGTCGATATATAAAGTCTTATATGGTCGACCTGAACCGTGGTAGTCTCCTCTTCTCTTTGACAGAAAAGCAGAAACACCAGAAACTCTTAGATCCCACAGATCCGGCACTAGCATCCCGTTTCCAGCTTGTGTGCGTGTGTATCTGGTAGAGGCAAGGCATCTGCGTTGCTCACTGATCTCGTTCACCAATTCCGCTGCCAGTTCAAGGTAAGAACGAGGTTGGTAGATTCAATATATCAAACCCTAGATCCTAGGAGATCCAACAGTGGTATCAGAGCGTTGTTAGGGTTTAGCTATTGAATCTGATGCAATTAATTCGAAAACTGAGTTTGTTGAATTGTTTATTGCCTGTGAAAATCGTGTTTTCAAGTGTTAATCTCGGATTAAAGCACCTGTTGAAAATTCGATACCTGTGTTTTCGCAGTGTGTCGATCGACACAAAGCGTGTGTCGATCGATGCAGAGCGAAAACACGTAAATAATTTTAGGGTTTGTCGCAGCGTGTCGATCGGTGCAAAGCGTGCATCGATCGACACAGAGCGAAAACTCGCAAAATAATTTTAGGGTTTGTCGCAGCGTGTCGATCGACACAAAGCGTGCGTCGATCGACACAGAGCGAAAACTCGTAAAAATCTTTTGGGTTGTTCGCAAAGCGTCGATCGACACTAAGCTTGTGTCGACCGTTGCATCGCGAAAACTCGCACGGTATCGATCGACGCACTGGGTGCATCGATCGATTCAGTTGGTTGGTTTCGGTTGGATTGGATTGAACCGAAAACCAATTTGATTGTGGTTAGGATATGTCGATCGATGCAAGGACGCGTCGATCGACACACAACTCGCAGAATCAGGGGTTGGACTCCTAGTTGCGAATACCAAATCAAAATGAACCTAAACTTAATAAAACTGAATGTTTTAATTAAATTAATAACTTCTTGGATGGTATTGGATATGCATCAAGATTAAATAGTTCCTTTCCTCAACATAATATCAAGTGATCTTGATGTCTTGCCCGATCTCGTCTACTGTCAGGACTCGTGTTGTTGTTGGATATTCTTGGAGTCCTTGGTATCCACAACAATGTGGGTAATGCAGGTGATCATTAATAGACTTGCAGTGCAACTATTAGTGATCACAAGATAGAAGAGATTGGTTTTACTTGACTGGGCTGTCAGAAGTTCTGGGCCCAGAGACATCAGAGTAGATTAGACATAGTTTGTCTCATCTACGACCAAGAGTTGTACTGGGTACAATTAGCAATGATTTGCTTACCTAAATAACTAAATTTTGGGTGATGGTAAGTTGCCCACTCATATTTTGGTGGAGTATGGATCTTGGTTCATTGTATTCATCTGAGGAAACATAGTTTTGAATACAATGCGAGTTTTTCTTATTAGATAAGAATTCTCATTCGCATTATAACTAAAACCTCTATCTCTTTCAATTACAGCTATGTCTGTCTCAACTCACATCAACACTTTCTCACTAAGATCCGTCCTTGAGAAGGACAAGTTAAATGGATCTAATTTCTTGGAATGGTATCGGAACCTGAGAATAGTTCTCAGGCAGGAGAACAAGGAATATGTCCTTGAAAGAGTTCTCCCCGAGAGGCCACGTTCCAATGCCCCGCAGACAGAAAAGAATGCTTGGGATAAGCATTCAGTTGATGTCAAAGATGTTAACTGTCTAATGCTGGTGACTATGAACTCTGAGCTGCAGAAGCAATATAAGAACGTGATGTCACCCATTGAGATGATTAACAGCCTGAAAGCTTTGTTTCAGGAGCAAGCTCGCACAGAGAGATACCAGACGGTTAAGTCTCTCATGGATTACAAGCTGGCTAAGGACAGTCCAGTAAGTCCTCATGTCCTTAAAATGATGGGTTACATTGATAACCTGGGGAAACTGGACTGTGCCATTAGTCAGGAGCTAGCCACTGACATGATTCTGCAGTCTTTGCCGTCGTGTTTTGATCAGTTCATCATGAACTACAACATGCAAAACATGACTAAGACATTGACTGAGTTGCACGGTATGCTAAAGACAGCAGAGCCGAACCTCAAGAAGGCTACTCCAAATGTCCTGATGGTACAAGGGGGTAAAAGGTTTAAGAAACCTAAGAAGGATAAGGGAAAGGCCCAAGTTGTCCAGACTGAGAGTCAGGACAAGCCCAAGCCGAAGCCCAAGTCCGGGTCTTCTCCTGAGGATAAGTGCAACTACTGCAAGCAGTTGGGGCATTGGAAGAGAGACTGCAAGAAGTTCATGGAAGATTACAAGAAGCTGAAGAAGACGTATGATGCGTCTGATTCAGGTATTTATGTTATCGAACTTAATGTTATATCTTCTAGTTCTACTTCGTGGGTATTGGATACCGGCTGCGGTGCTCATATTTGTACTAATATGCAGGCACTAAGAAACAGTAGAACGCTGAAGAAAGGACAAGTGGAGCTACGGGTCGGGAATGGAGCTAGGGTTGCTGCACTGGCAGTAGGCACCTGCGAATTGTCCTTACCGTCGGACATGGTTTTAATTTTGAATAATTGCTACTTTGTACCTGCGATTAGCAGAAACATAATTTCAGTTTCCGTATTGGATTTGGAAGGTTTTTATTTTGCAGTTAAGAATAAAGTTTGTTCTTTTAATCGTGATGGTACATTTTATGGTAGCGCCCCATTAGATAATGGGTTATATGTCTTAAACCAAGAAATGCCTAACTTTAACATAAATACAAAGCGGTTTAAGTCAAATGACGAAAACCCGACTTTCTTATGGCATTGTCGTTTGGGCCATATCAATGAGAAACGCATCCAAAGGCTCCATCGAAATGGGCTTCTGGGCTTATTTGATTTTGAATCATGTGAGAAATGCGAATCTTGTTTGATGGGCAAAATGGCTAGAGCCCCTTTCAACAAACCAAATGAAAGGGCCAGTGATTTATTGGGCATTGTTCATACTGATGTATGTGGGCCAATGAGTACTGTTGCCAGAGGAAATTACAAGTACTTCATTACCTTCACTGATGATTTCAGTAGGTATGGCTATGTCTACTTGATGAGACACAAGTCGGAATCCTTTGATAGATTCAAGGAATTCAAGAATGAAGTACAGAATCAACTTGGCAAAAGTATCAAAGTTCTGCGATCGGATCGCGGAGGAGAATACTTGAGTCAAGAATTCAGCGACTATCTGAGCGAGTGTGGAATTATTTCACAACTCATTCCTCCTGGTACACCCCAATGGAATGGAGTGTCTGAGAGGAGGAATCGAACCTTATTGGATATGGTTCAGTCTATGATGAGTCATTCAAATCTTCCATTATCCTTTTGGGGATACGCTCTAGAAACGTCTGCGTTTACACTAAATAGGGTACCATCTAAATCAGTGGAAAAGACACCACATGAATTGTGGACTGGGAATGTTCCTAGTCTGTCTTTCCTGAGGATTTGGGGCTGCGAAGCTTATGTCAAACGTTTGATCTCTAACAAACTTGCACCCAAATCAGATAAATGCTACTTCGTTGGTTATCCTAGGGAAACCAAGGCATACTACTTTTACAACCAATCTGAGAACAAAGTGTTTGTTGCTCGGACTGTTCTTTTCTTGAGAGGGAGTTTCTCTCTAAGAAAAACAGTGGGAGTAAAGTACATCTTGAAGAAATTCGAGATGCACAGGAAACTGCTCAACCTGTTGAGGAAGAGCAGCAGTTGGATCCACAAAGTTCTGTGGAACCGGCGCCTGTGGAGCCTGAAGTTCGCAGATCCGGAAGGATCCGTCATGAACCCGAGAGATACTATGGATTTCTCGTGACCGATTCCAATGATCTGATGATCATTGACAGTGACGAACCAGCGACCTTCGCGGAAGCAATGATGGGCCCGGACTCCGAAAAGTGGCTTGGAGCCTCTAAATCCGAAATGGGATCCATGTCAGAGAACCAAGTATGGTCCTTGGTCGATTTACCTAATGGTGTAAAAGCCATTGAGTGTAAATGGATCTTCAAGAAGAAGATCGACGTGGATGGCAATGTACAGATTTACAAAGCGAGGTTGGTGGCTAAAGGTTTCAAGCAAATTCATGGTATTGACTATGATGAAACCTACTCCCCAGTCACTATGTTTAAGTCTATTCGGATTCTTCTAGAGATTGCAGCTCATTATGACTATGAGATTTGGCAGATGGATGTCAAAACCGCTTTCCTGAATGGTATTCTGGAAGAGGATGTGTATATGACGCAGCCTGAAGGTTTTGTTGATCCTAAGAACGCTGGAAAGGTATGCAAGCTTCATAAATCCATTTATGGATTGAAGCAAGCATCACGGAGTTGGAATCTTCGTTTTGATGAAGCAGTAAAACAATTTGGTTTCATCAAGAACGAAGAGGAACCATGTGTTTACAAGAAGACTAGTGGGAGTAAAATTGCGTTTCTTGTACTGTATGTCGATGACATACTCCTCCTCGGTAATGACGTTCAGTTGCTTCAGTCTGTAAAGACTTGGCTTGGAAGTTGTTTTTCCATGAAAGACATGGGAGAAGCCGCGTACATTCTCGGAATCAGAATCTACAGAGATAGAGTGAACAGGTGGATTAGATTGTGCCAGGACACTTATATTGATAAGGTGTTGCACAGATTCAAGATGCATGATTCCAAGAAGGGCTTCATACCGATGTCTCATGGCATTAGTCTCAGCAAGAAGCAGTGTCCGACGACACATGCTGAGCGGGAGCGCATGAATAGGATTCCTTATGCTTCTGCAATAGGATCTATTATGTATGCCATGCTCTGCACTCGTCCAGATGTAGCTTACGCGTTAAGCATGACGAGTAGATACCAATCTGATCCAGGTGAAGTTCACTGGACAGCTGTCAAGAATATTCTCAAGTATTTGAGACATACTAAGGATAAATTCCTGGTGTATGGAGGAAGTGAAGAACTTGTGGTGAATGGATTCACTGATGCGAGTTTTCAGACTGACAGAGGCGATTTCCGATCACAATATGGATATGTCTTCTGTCTAAATGGCGGTGCAGTGAGCTGGAAGAGCTCTAAGCAGAATACCGTAGCTGATTCCACGACGGAAGCTGAATATGTTGCTGCTTCAGAAGCGGCAAAGGAAGCTGTTTGGATCAAGAAGTTCATGACTGAACTTGGTGTGGTTCCCAGTATCTTGGAGCCAGTGGCTTTGTTTTGTGATAACAACGGAGCCATTGCTCAGGCGAAAGAACCCAGGTCGCACCAGAAGTCCAAACACGTAGAGAGGAGATATCACCTGATTCGTGATATCATCAATAGAGGTGATGTGAAGATCAGCCGAGTTCCGACGGACGAGAATGTCGCTGATCCTCTGACTAAGTCACTCCCAAGGCCTAAGCATGAGAGTCATACGACTGCTGTAGGCATTAGAGATCTTAAGATGTAATCTTGATTCTAGTGGGAGTTTTAGTTTTATTTTAGTTATAATAAGATGCTCTTGTAAACATTCTTTTGGATATGTTTAATGAAATTTGATTTCAGCATTATTTATTGTGATCTAAATAATGGTCCCAAAATAAGTTTATGTCATATTATAGGTCATCAAGTTGAGGACTTGATCATGAAACCCTATAAATTGATGATATAAATTATGTTTTGTCCCTAGTCGAGGTTGTCAAAGTGGGACAATGACAACCGCGTGAGATTAGATTGTGAGGTGACTGTTGGCTAAGTTTCATGGAGCCAATGATATGATTATCGCAGTCAGTCACATAGATATATGTTGGTGAACATATGATCGGACATGACCCTCTGATGAGAAGTCTACAAGATAGTTATATCTGTGTCATAAGAGGTTCTCATTACGACTATAGAGTATAGTCCTTAGACCTGAGTTCATCATGCTTTCTTGCATATGAATTGGTACACTTTGACTTTGTCAAACGTCGATCCGTAACTGGCGACTATAACGGCACTGTTCAAGTATATCATGAAATGTGCGTTGAAATAGGGATGGAACAAGATGGGATTTGTCCCTCCTGAATAACAGGAGATAAATATCTCAGGGCCTATCGAAGATTTAATACTGAGAAAATGTGTGGCCGCACTCAAACGAACTGTAGTTCAGTTGTTTGTAATGTTCAGTATGAGATCAGGAGTTCGATAAACACGATGTTGTCTTAATAAGGATGACACCAATCTTGCCTTATGCCAAATCGAGATATAGAGACAAAAGGATTATAGGAATTGATGATTCCAGTACAAGTGGGAGATTGTTGGGATAATGTCCTGAAATCACACTTGTACTCACTCCTGATGATAGTTGTGTGTCGAGATCAGACATTCGTATAATACTGGGCGGTTGCAATGTTTTCCTAGAAGCCTCTAGCAGTCTGTAAGTTGTAGACTTACTGCCAGTATTATATGATCCTATAGGGTCACACACCTAAGCAAACTGGAAGCTTGAAAGTGGGAATGATCATTATGGTAATGATCATACTGATGTGTATTGGATACACATTGACATAGAGTTTTACAATGTGTGTGTCGATCGATGCATGAGTGTGTCGATCGATGCAGGCTTTTCGTGGAGATGTGTCGATCGACACAGTAAGTGTGTCGATCGTTGCACATCGGGTTTCGAAACTGATGTTTCGAATTAATGACGTAACCGAGCTGGGATTGTCCGACGGTTAGTGAGGTCATTTCCAGGTCGATATATAAAGTCTTATATGGTCGACCTGAACCGTGGTAGTCTCCTCTTCTCTTTGACAGAAAAGCAGAAACACCAGAAACTCTTAGATCCCACAGATCCGGCACTAGCATCCCGTTTCCAGCTTGTGTGCGTGTGTATCTGGTAGAGGCAAGGCATCTGCGTTGCTCACTGATCTCGTTCACCAATTCCGCTGCCAGTTCAAGGTAAGAACGAGGTTGGTAGATTCAATATATCAAACCCTAGATCCTAGGAGATCCAACACCAACTAGATATCATTATATTAACCGTAAATCCCCTCGTAACTGTATAGGAAACCTCATCCCATGCCTCCCAATCGCGCATCGGATTCATTGTCTATGTTGCCATCTCGGTCGCCCGAGAGAGAAACATAAAAATATACACACCTAACAACAAGATTTTTAAAAGTGATATTTTATAGATTTTATTTTTATGTTTATAAGAGAGGAAAACGTGAGGAGAAAATTGGTGGAAAAAAACGTGAGAAGCTGAAAAAAATGTATCGTACTTTATCTGTTGGGTTATGGGGGAATTTTACCAGCGATTTACATTTTATCAATCTACGCGTGTGTGATTCCTATTGAATCATATACTGCAGGACATAGGGCGGACGATTTCAAAGCGGACTCCCCCTCCCCATTCATTAGATAGAGAAGATCACCAATATTTTGCGATGTACTGCCGAACTTATTCCATTTCAATATTATGCTTTGAAGAGGACTCAAACCTCCATGCTTTTTAGCACATGATTTTGAGTCTTGCATTTCTACCATTTCATCACCAAGTCATCTTGAAAGTGAATTGTATTTTCCATAAATATGATATGTATCTAGTATGGCTAACTGGACTGAATGTGGTATGGCAGCAATAACAAAGGGGCACATTAATTAGTAAGGCAAGTTGTAAGAATTGAACTCATAATCTCTCTAAAACCAAAGCCGGGAGGGGAGTCAATAGACAGAGTGACTGTGGTCAGGTAGTTGTTAGTAAAAAGCTCCAATTCACAAAAGGAAAGAGTCACTGACTGTGTGAAGTGGTAATTCCGTCAAAAAGAGCTCCCAACAGAAACATATCCCTAATAAAGATAAAAAAAATTCCAAAGGTATGCAATGACTCGATAAGAGGTCCTTTAAAAGAATGTGGAAGCACCACCAATGGCCAGGAACAAGGCTATGCCTGGCACTCTTGCAAGTGGAGAGTCCTATGCCTTTTTATGTAAACAGATAAAAGCCTCAGAAGATCTTTCCTCATGTGGATTCAAAAACAAAGAATTTGCCTTGAAATCAAAGTCATATTTGAGTTGGGAAGTTATAGGAAAAAGTTTTGCTTACGGAGAAGAGTTAATCAATTCACTTAGTGGATAAACTTCGTGGTGTTATTCTTTTGGAATTCTCGGTGGAAAAGACCATGGGAAGAATTGACACTATGGAAAGAATCTATCTCTAAAAAAGGCAAAAACGATAGGCCAGGTTAACGAGGAAAAGGGGAGGATGGTTAAACCTCAGGAATGAGAGCAAGCAAGTCCATATTTGTTGTGCAAGTCATTGTCTTTATCCGATCCGATAAGATAGATCTGATGCGTATATAGTAAAGAAAAGCTCTTATGTGAGCCATTTGGGGGAAATTCCCTAACTTTTAACGAAATAATAGTAAGCTTCTTTCCTTGCTACATGAAAGAATGCTATGTCATTTACAACCATGGTGTATTTCGGATGCTTGAAGGCAATTCTGATCCGAAGTGATTTAGAAAGATTCTTCTTTATCGATGGTGATCGGTCATGGTATCCACAACATTTTTTTTCTGGCCACCCCCGGATTTCGTTTTGCTTCTTTAGGTCGTCGAGCCTGATCGCCTAGAATCTTTGATGCGGGATAATTTTAGATTCCTAATCAATTACCCAAATGAGCATGCCATTGTAGCATTTGAGATATCAATCCAAGGAGGTAAGAAGAGTAGCCAATCAAGAATACAAGATACTACTAAAGCTAAGCAAAATATAGAAAGGGTTTAAACTAACAACTTAAAGACAAATCAAAACAAGAAAGCAAACAAAGCAAGAAAGAACGAAGCAAAACACTAAATAAGAAGACAAATAATCTAAAACAAAGGTCCTAGGATGAGGTTATGGAGACTAGGTGGTCTAGAGACAATCAATGATGCTTCAATCAATCAAACATTGCTAAACAAGGCTAATGATCATAATTAAGCTAATCACATTATCATGTTCATAACTCCTATGATAATCATGCAATCATTCAATTCTCATTTGCAAATTACAAGACAAGCATGCATTAATATCCATCAAATACCTTTTAGCAAAGCTAATCCTTAGGCTAAGAACACTAATCATTAGACTAATCCAATCTCTTAGTGCTAATCCCTTTGTCTAATCCCTAATCAAGATCAAATTCCCATTTGTGATTAAGAGATAAACAAGCATTAATTTCAAGTTCTTATTACCAATTATCACCTTAGACATATAATCTCTTAGGCTAAGATGTGAAAATCCTTTAAAGAGTTCATTGAGATATTTCATAAAACACCTTGTGAGCAAAAAACATCCTAACATCTAGATTGACAATCTCTTGAGAATCTAGCATAAAGCACACCAAATTATAGAAGGATCATGCATTAATAAGTACTAAGCATCACTAATCATCACATAAACCACCTAAATCAACCTCATCCACAAGACCCAAAAGCTCTACTCCCTAATCACCATTTTTCTTCACCAATCATGAATTAAAATAGATAGGAAGAAGATATTAACAAAAGATAACAAAGTACTTAATTAAAACTCAAAATCAAAGGATTACAAATCCTAAATCATAAACATAAGAAGAGAGAAAACTAGGCTTAGGTAGCTTAGAGTTTTAGAAACCCAAAATTAAGTATTTATAGTGGGGAGCTCGACAGTGGCAATTTCGTAAATAAATGGGTCTGATTTTGGTCTTCACAGGAAAAAGTATCGGGCGCATTTGGCCGATGTCACAGGCCGATGGAATCCTGAGAAAAGTATCGGGCGCGTTTGCCCGATAGAGAAAGCCGATAGAATCCCTGGTCACCTTCGTGGAATTTCCATCGGGTGCATTTGCCCTATGCATCAGGCCGATACTTTCTCTGGTCACTTTTGGGCATGATGCTGATTTGCGGACTGTGTTGAGATGCATCCAGTAAATAGGGTATAACTCTTTCCATATAGCTCCAAATGACTTCAAACTACCTCCATTGGAAAGCTGACTCGATTTCTCACAACTTCGATTTGTAGTCTCAAAGCTAAATGTCAACGGAAGGGCTTCATAAGACTCAATATTTCAAGCTCATTGGTTTGGTCCTTCATCACCATTTCACTTGCAATCACTCCTTTGGCCTCCAAACTCTTCCAAATCTCCTTATCAACTCTAAGAACCTACAAAACATAATAAAAACACTCCCAAGAACAACAAATTATGCAAATCCTAACTATAAATGCACTTAAAGTTCTAAATGCAAGAAAGTTCAAGAAACTAACATGAATGAATGAAAATGCAATCAAAATGTGAACTAATAACAAGCTTAAGATGCCCAAAATGCAAAAATATCACTCTTTTCCTTGCCCCTGGCCTCTCACTTCGTTTCTTTCTTCTTCTTATGTATCATCGCTTGAACAAAGATACCTGATCAACCCAGCTTTCCCGAACGTCGTCCACCACCAACGCTTCTCATTTCCGGTCTAGTTTTTTCATATCTTTTCAGTCGTTGTGGTTGAAGGGAAGAAAGAAATGAATGATTGTTAATTTAGGAAAATGTTGAAGAATATACCTATCAAGACGAAATCCAAAGGTGACTTTCGTAGGTGGACGTATCAAACCAAAATAAGATCTCAAATTTACATCTTGATACACAAATTTAACATGATAATAAATAGAGTCAATAAAGACCCCACCATAGAAAGATCCGCTTCTCTTTTTCTTGATAGGGGGGCTTCCATTCACCAATAAAGACTAAAGTGGTCCCCGAACCGCGCTGGTTAGTCACCCATCACACGGCTCTCAAACCTAACTTGTGGTGGATATTTTGAAACAACTATATATGCCTTATGATCTCTACCTGCAATTTCTCTGGATTTTATAAACTCATACAATTGAGTTAGCTTCGGCCTTTGTGAGAATCTCTATGGGAAGTAAGAAGCCCCTTTGACTATAATTAAGTTAGTTTGGCCTTTGTTAAATCATTTAATCTGGTACCATCGACGAATCTAAAAAAAAAAATTCTACCAAAGTATTATCATGAAATTTGAATTAGCCGAGAGGTTTATCATGAGATTTGAATTAGTCGACCCAAAGATTTTATAGGCAAGAGCATGTCCTCCAATATCACATTTACTTTTTGCTGATGACAATCTTTTCTTCTGTAAAGCACAAAAGGAATGAATGTCAGGCAATATTACATATCCTTAAGGAATATGAGGGAGTTTCAGGTCAACATATTGATTTCTCGAAGTCTTCGCTCCAATTAGGCCACAAGGTAGATGATGGAGTTCGAGACGAGATTAAATCAATCTTATGAATTACTACATTGGGGGGGCATAGGATCATATTTAGGAATTCCGGGGAGTCTAAGCGGAACAAAGACACAAATATTCAGTTTTTTACAAGAGAGACTCCATGGGAAGGTAAACGGTTGGACAACAAATCTCTTATCAAGAGAAGGGAAAGATGTATTTATAAAATCAGTAGCAACGACACTACCCAATCATGTAATCTCATGTTATCGATTACCAAAATAGTAACCACGAAGTTGACAAGTGTATTTTCTCATTTCTAGTGGAGTTCGGGAGGAACAAACACAGGTATGCACTGGAAGTCATGGGACAAACTATGTAGTGACAAACAAGATGGTGGAATTGGACTTTTGGCGTTTAGGGATGTGAATACGACGTTTTTAGCAAAGCAATTATGGAGGTTAATTGATAAACCAAATATCCTTTTTTCTAAAGTTTTTAAGGGCATATATTTTCGAACACAAATCCCCTTGATCCGATAAGATCATATGCCCCATCCTACGGATGGAAGAGTATTATCTCTGCTAGATCCCTGGTTAAAAAAAGACTCATTAAGAGGGTGGGAACATGAGAACCATTTCTATATGGAATGATCCAAAGATACCAGCCTATCTCCCGAGACAAGCAAAACAAAAAACGAACATATTACAAAATTTGTCTACGGTTGACCAACTGATTGATGATCCAAACAATACTTGGAATAAACAATTGATTGAGCTGTTTATTGAATTTGAAGATGCGGCCCTGATTGAGAGCATCATGTTTAGTCGGTTAAACCGACCTGATTCGATAGGATGGCATTTGACAAAGTATGGATGACATACAGTCAAATCGGGTTATCATATATAGAGGGAGTTCTCGAACAATGGAGTGAGCACTTATTCTTTGGGACCAAACATTAAAAGTATTGAGTCTTATTCCTGAAATATAAAATGCTCCCCTAAAATTAATACATTTCATTTGGCAAGCAATTTCATGATGTTTACCGGTTACAAAAAAAATTGAGGGCACGTGGAATAAAGTGTGATACTCGATGTGTTCGGTGTGGGATAGAAGATGAGTCAATAAACCATGTTTTATTTAAATATCCACTGGACTTACAAACTTGGGCGATGTCACAAATTCTATGGCATCGATCTACACAAATATGTATTATTTGTTTTAGAGACAACCTTTGAATAATACCAATCGATACTATCCTTGGATTCTATGGCACATTTGGAAAAGTAGGAACGATACGGTATATAACAATATGGATAGAAGTGAAGGAATTTCTAGCAGTTCCTAATCATATTAGCAACCCTAGGTATAAATTCCAAGCCTAGGATCTAGGGTTCAGGTATATTGAATCATTAGATCTCGAAATTACCTGGTGATTAGCAGCGGAAGATGAACAAATAATCGAGATCTTAAAGCACCTCAAGTGTTGCGCCTCTACTGGTATCCACACGCACACAAACTAGAATCCGCTGGGATGCTAGTGCCGGGAGATCGGATCTCTTCGGGATACGTCTGTTTCTGAGAAGTGGCTGCGATTCGGCTTTTTTTCTTCCAGGTCGTGCTATATCATATATATATATATCTATATAGACCTGGGAAAACCTAATTAATCACCGGACCGAACCGAGATTAATTAAGCCATTAAATCGAAACCAATGTTTCGATCTGCGCCTTGCATCGATCGACACAACACTTGTGTCGATCGACACACTCTCAAAACACGTATATTAATGTGTATCAAATACACATTAACTTGATCATTACTTTAATGATTATTTCCACATGAAGTATATCCAGTCTGCTTAGGTGTGTGACCCTGTAGGATCATATATTACCAGCAATGAGTTCTAAACTCATTGATCATAAGTGGTTTCTAGCAAAACTTTATGATTGCCCGGCATTATATGAATGTCTAATCTCGACAACACAACTATCTCTAGAGTGATTACAAGTGTGATTTCAGGACATTCCCAACAATCTCCCACTTGTACTGGAATCATCTATTCCCATAATCCTTTCGTCTCTATATATCGATCTGACATAAGGCAAGATCAGTGTCATCCTTATTAAGCCAAAATCATGTTCATCGAACTCCGATTTATACTGACAAGACAAACGACTGACAATCACCTCGTTTGAGTGTGGCCACACATTTCTCAGTATCAAATCTTCGATGGGCCCTGAGACATTTATCTCCTGTTTTACAGGAGGGACAAATCCCATCTTGTTCCATCCATGTTCCTTCACACACTTCATGATACGCCCAATCAATGCCTTTATAATCACCAGTTACGGCTGACGTTTGACAAAGTTAAAGCGGACCAATTCACATGTAAGAAAACATGATGAACTCAGGTCTAGGGACTATACTCAATAGTCGTAATGAAAACTCTCATGACACTTATTTAACTATCCTGCAGAGTTCTCATTAGTGGGTCATGTCCGATTCTGTGTTCTTTAACACATATCTATGTGATTGACTTTAATACTCTTATTAATGACTCCATGAAACTTAGTCATCAGTCACCTCACATACTAGTCTCACGCGGTTGTTAGTGTCCTATTTTAACAACCTTGACCAGGGACCAACATGATTTATGTCATTTGTCATTTATAGGGTTTCATGATCAAGTCACATACTTGATGACCTATAAAAATGTCATAAATTACTATGGGAGTATTATTTAATAACCATAATTAAATAATACCGAAATCAGATTTCATTAACATAATCAAATTATGTGAACATCATATCATTACTAAAATCAACAACAACAACTCCTACTAAAATTAAGATCACATCTTAAAACATCTAATGCCTTTAGCGGTATTCTGACCCTCATTCGCTCTCGCTCAGCGTGTGTCGAAAGACACTGCGTCTTGCTAAGAGTAATGCCTAGAGTCATTGGCATGAAGCCCTTCTTGGAATTATGCCTAATGGTCCTGTGCAAGACCTTATCAATATAAGTATCTTGACACAATCCAATTAGCTTGTCCAATCTACCTCTATAGATTTTATTCCAAGAATTTATACGGTTTCTCCCATATTCTTCATCGAAATGCAACTTTCGAGTCAAGTCTTAACAGACTGAAACAGTGGAACTTCACTTTCGAGAATCAGTATGTTATCAACATACAATACTAGAAATGCAACTGCACTCCCACTAGTTATCTTGTAAACACATAGTTCCTCTTCGTTCCTGATGAAGTCAAACCTTTTGACTGCTTTATCAAAACGAAGATTTCAACCCTGTGATGCTTGCTTCAATCCATAAATGGATCGATGAAGCTCGCATACCTTCCTAGCAGCATTAGGATCAATGAAACCTTCAGGTTATTTCATGTACACATCCTTTCCAAAATTCCAATGAGGAGAATCCGGATGGACTTAAGCATAGTGACTGGGGAATAGGTTTCATCATAGTCAATACCATGAATTTACTTGAAACCTTTTGCCACCAACCTAGCTTTGTATATCTGAATATTACCTTCCACGTCAACTTTTCTTCTTTGACGATCCATTTACTCTCAATGGTTTTTACACCATCTGGTAAATCAATCCAAGTCATACTTGGTTCTGTGACATGGATCCCATTTCGGATTCAGTGGCTTTTAGCCATTTTCAGAGTCAGGGCCCATTATTGCTTCTTCAAAATTTGCAGGCTCGTCACTTTCAATGATCAACAGATCATGGCATTTGGTTACGAAAAATCCACATTTCTCGGGTTCATGACGGATCCTTTCGGATCTGCGAGCTTCAGGTTTGTGTAAAAGTCGTGCACATATCTCATATATAAACTTTTACCACGACCTAATTAACCAAGATTTAAACCGCAGTTAATTAAGTCATGAACCAAAATCGCTTATTTTGGTCTGCGATCTGTGTCGATCGATACACCTTTGTGTCGATCGACACTTCCTCAAAAACTCACCATTTGAATGTATATCGAATATACATTCATTAGATCCTTTGCAAAACTTCAGGCACCACAGGTGCAGGTTCTACAACTCTTTGTAGATCCAACTGCTGCTCTTCCTCATCAGGTTGAGCAGTCTCCTGTGATTCTCGAATTTCTTCGAGTTATACTTTACTCCCACTGTTCTTCCTGGAAAGAAAATATTTCTCAAGAAAAACATAGTTCCGACCAACAAGCAATTTGTTCTCGGACCGGTTGTAAAAGTAATATGCCTTGGTTTCGTTAAGATAACCAACGAAGTAGCACTTATCGGATTTGGGTGTGAGCTTACCAGAGATTTAACGTTTAATATAAGCCTCACAACCCCAAATCTTCATGAAAGACAAATTAGGAACATTTCCATTCCACATCTCATGTGGTGTCTTTGTAAATGATTTTGATGGAACCCTATTCGGTGTAAACGCAGACATTTCTAGAGCGTATTCCTAGAAGGATAATGGAAGATCTGAGTGACTCATCATTGATCGAACCATATCTAATAAAGCCCGATTCAGGAGGAGTGAGTTGTGAAACAATTCCACAATCTCTCGGATGATCACTGAATTCTTAGCTTAAGTATCCACCTCCACGATCTTATCGTAGAGCTTTAATACTTTTGCCAAGTTGATTATGTACTTCATTCTGGAACTCTTTGAACTTTTCAAAAGATTCCGATTTATGTCTCATCAAATAGACATAACCATACCTACTGAAACTATCAGTAAAGGTAATGAAGTACTGAAAGTTTCCTCTAGCACTTGTGCTTATCGGGCCATACACATCCGTATGTATAAAGCCCAATAAGTCACTGGCCCTTTCATTTTGTTCGTTCGCGACCTGTGTCGATCGTCGCACCTTTTGTGTCGATCGACACTACCTTTTATTGAAGGGGGGGGGGGGGGGCTTCGTCACTTTACCCAATAAACAAGATTCGCATTTCTCACATGATTCATAATCAAATGAGCCCAAAAACCCATCACTATGGAGCTTCTGAATCCGTTTTTCATTTACGTGGCCCAAACGACAATGCCAGAGAAAGAGTTTGATTTGTATCATTTGACTTGAATCTCTTGGTACTAATGTTATAGATAGGCACGTTTTGTTTTAGAACATAAAGTCCATTCTCTAATGGACCGCTACCATAAAACATATCATTTTAATCAAATGAATAACATTTATTCTTAATTTGAAAACTGATATCCTTCCATATCCAAACAAGGAATAGAAATAATATTTCTGCTTATAGCATGTACATAGTAGCAGTTCTCAAGTTCAAAACCAAGCCAGAAGGCAAAACAAATGAAATGTTCCTACAGCTAATGCAGCAACTCTTGGTCCATTACCCACGCGCAGGTCCACTTGTCCTTTCTCCAAAATCCTACTTTTGCTTAGGCCGTGCATATTTTCACAAAATATGAGTACCACAGCTGGTATCTAATACCCAATAAGTAGAACCATAAGAAGTAACATTTACTTTTATAACATAAATACCTGAAGAAGAAGTCTCGTACGTCTTCTTCAGCTTCTCATAATCTTCCAGGAATTTATTGCAGTTTCTTTTCAAATGCTCATAACCATTACAATAATGGCACTTATCATCTTTAGAAGGACCAGGTTTAACCTTAGGAGTATGGTTAGACTCGCTTTGATTCACAATCGAGCTCGTCTTGCCATTACCTTTGTTCTTACCAAGTTTCTTAAACATGTTATCCTTTTGTACCATAAGTACATTTGGGGTGTCCTTCTTGATGTTAGGTTCTGCAGTCTTGAGCATCCCATGCAACTCAGTCAAAGTCTTTGTCAAGTTGTTCATGTTATAGTTCATAACAAACTGATCATAGCTTGACGGCAGTTACTGCAAAATGATGTCAGTAGCCAACTCTTGGCTAATGGGACAATCCAGTTTCCCCAGGTTATCAATATAACCCATCATCTTAATGACATGAGGACTAACTAGTCCGTCCTTTGGTAGCTTGCACTCAATTAGAGACTTAACCGTCTGGTATCTCTGAGTTCATGCATGCTCCTGAAACATACTTTTCAGGTTAGTGATCATCTCTATTGGCGACTCCACGTTCTCGAATTGCTTCTGCAAATCCGAGTTCATGGTATCCAACATGAGACAACACACATCGACCACATCATTGGAATGCTTATCCCAAGCATCCTTTTCTGACTGCCAGGCATTGACTCGGTACTTCTTAGGGAGAACTTTCTCAAGGACATAGTCCTTTTTCTCCTGTTTGAGAACAATTCTCAAGTTCCGATACCATTCAAGAAAGTTGGATCCATTTAACTTGTTATGATGGTTTGCGCTAGACATAGCTGAAAACAAGGGATGTTTAGTTATGATGTTCAAGAAATGAGAAATCTTAACTATTAAAAAAACTCGCATTATATTCAAACAATGTTTCCTCAAATGAATATAATGATCCAAGACCCATACTTCACTAAACTTGAGTGAGCCACTGGCTATCACCCAAATTTTAGCTATCTAGGTAAGCAACAACTTTGCTAGTTATATCCAATATAACTCTTGGTTGTGGATTGACATCTCATGTCCAATCCACCTGATGTCTCTGAGCCCATAACGATTTTGATGGCCCAATCAAGTAAACCAATCTCTTAAGTCATGTAATTGTTGATACCTTGCACTGCAAGCCTATCAACACGATTACCTCTTGCCTTACTCATGTAATTGTGGACACCTTGCACTGCAAATCTATCGCACAATGAAACGAGTCTTGACAGTTGACAAGATCGGGAAGACATCAAGGATTACTTGATATTTAGTTTGAGGAACGGAATTGTTTTAAAACGTTTAATCTTATTATGTTTTAATTATTCTAATAAAGGATTTATCTTGGTTTGGTTCTGTGATTTCAGGTTCAATAACCGAAACCAGCGGACCCTGTGTCGACCGACACTACTTTAGTGTCGATCGATACAGATTTACCAAAACCAATTTGCGATAACCGATCAATCCAATTGATCCGGGTTTTTGATAACCGGTCAGTGTCGATCGACACTCCATTAGTGTCGGTCGATACCAACCTTATCAAAACAATCACAATAAACCGTTTTAGCGGTTTAACCAATTTTAACCAAGCTCGATAACCGGTCCAATCCAATTGAACCGATTATCCTAATCGCAAGGTCTGTGTCGACCGACACAACTCTTGTGTCGATCGTCATAAGTAGGTTAAACCTGAATTTTATTCGGGTTATCATTATGTGTCGATCGACACCGGATTGGTATCGATCGACACAGTGCGATAAACCCTAAATCGTTTTCAAACAAAAAAACCTAAACTAGATTACTTTGATCAAAATGAATTTTAGCGTGCTTGTATCAACAATACAGAGATCCAGATTCAACTAATCTAATCAACATGCTACTGATTCAATAGAACCCTAAGGCTCTGATACCACTGAAGGAATTTCTAGCAGTTCCTAATCATATTAGCAACCCTAGGTATAAATTCCAAGCCTAGGATCTAGGGTTCAGGTATATTGAATCATTAGATCTCGAAATTACTTGGTGATTAGCAGCGGACGATGAACAAATAATCGAGATCTTAAAGCGCCTCAAGTGTTGCGCCTCTACTGGTATCCACACGCACACAAACTGGAATCCGCCGGGATGCTAGTGCCGGGAGATCGGATCTCTTCGGGATACGTCTGTTTCTGAGAAGTGGCTGCGATTCGGCTTTTTTTTCTTCCAGGTCGTGCTATATCATATATATATATAGACCTGGGAAAACCTAATTAATTACCGGACCGAACCGAGATTAATTAAGTCATTAAATCGAAACCAATGTTTCGATCTGCGCCTTGCATCGATCGACACAACACTTGTGTCGATCGACACACTCTCAAAACTCGTATATTAATGTGTATCAAATACACATTAACTTGATCATTACTTTAATGATTATTCCCAAATGAAGTATATCCAGTCTGCTTAGGTGTGTGACCCTGTAGGATCATATATTACCAGCAATGAGTTCTAAACTCATTGATCATAAGTGGTTTCTAGCAAAAATTTATGATTGCCCGGCATTATATGAATGTCTAATCTCGACAACACAACTATCTCTAGAGTGATTACAAGTGTGATTTCAGGACATTCCCAACAAGAAGGCCTCAGGATACTCTAAGAATAGCAGAAACGGAATCAGCGACCTGGGGATGCACAATTAATAGAGGTTCAAGAGCCTTTGGATAATTTAGAAGGGGCACGGAACACGTGTATTGATTTTGTCCAACATGGACAATTGTGTTTTGTAGACGGATCTTGGAAAGAGGGGGAAACTTTTGCAGGACAAGGGTGGTACAATTGTTTTGAGGATGGGTTAATATGATGATGAGATCAATGAATATAAGGACAAGTTTGTCCCCTCTTCATGCGAAATTTGAGGCCCTAATTTGGGTCATAGAATGCATGAAATTCTTTCAAAAATCTCATTACATTTGCAACAGACTGTTTAGAATGGTTAAGAAAGTGTCTAAACAAGAAGAATGGCCAGCCTTCTTCATCCACCTGGAGGAGTTCGAACTGCGAAAGAAGTTTTTTACGACATTCGACCTCAAACACATACCTCGTAAAAGCATTTTGATAGCAGATAGAATGGCACGGAGTGCTCGGCTCAGGCTTTCGAATAGTGTTCATGTTAACCCGGAGCCACCTAGATAGATGATTGAGTTTTAGATTTTATTTCTTGCATATTGTTGTCAAAAAAGTGGGCCTTTTATTTAATTAATTTGAGTATATATGTTTTAAGGATTTAATAGATGGACTAATTAAATTAAAAGCCAAAATTCAGGTTTTGGAAAAAGAAACATATAATAGCAAGATGATGAACTTGATCCCTGGTTGTTTAATGTTCTTCCAACACTCAAACCATCTGTGCTGGTTTATCTTTCAATTAAAATATTTCGAAAGTTTATCATAACTGCTTCTAGTTCCGAAAAGGATTGTGTGATTACAAACACATTTATCTGTGTTGATTAAGGAATAATCATAATTAAGGTTAAAGTGTCACAAAATAATTTTGTGAATAAATTTTAATTAAGAAAAGATATTAGCCGAATATTTTCTATTGGTTCAAGTTGTGAATTATCTCAACATCCTTTCAAAGTGGGCTTTCTTGGGATAACTGGTCAATGAATGTTGAATCAATTGGAAAGTCATGAGTTTATTACATGCGAATTGCGTGTGATATTCGTTGTTTAGCACTGTTAAATTTATGGGGTAAACTTAATTAATTGATGATTATTAAATTCCATGTCTACAGTGGTAATCCCAAAGGATAACCCATTTTTGGACATATTTATCATCATTTGTTATGATTGCATTGAGACATTTATTGCGAGTCATGACTGATATCCAAAGACTAGGAAATGATGTCGTGCTGATGTTTTGTTATAAAAATTTAAAATTTCCGCATTCGATTAAGTTATCGTCCTTAATAGGTTTTTCCTTAAATTTTAGGTATGCAGACCATTTATAGTATCTCCCCTCACATGAGTTCAGTTCCAATGTTGAATGGGTCTAACTATTGAGAGTGGATTATAGCTTGATAATAGTCATTGCGTTAATGGGCCACGACCTTGAACCAAGAGAGGATTGTCCCATGATATCAGATTCAAGTAATAATCAAGATCGCATTAAACTTGAACGTTGGGTAGCCTCGAATCGCATGTATCTTATGTTGATCAAGTATTCTATTCCTTCAGTCTTTATGGGCTCTGTGTCTGATGAGGTGCTTCTGGCTAAGGGGTTAAAATGGAAGCAATAGAAAGTTTTAGGATTTTATTCAAGACCGATCGTTTTATGTATTTGGAATGGGTTTATGTTGTACGATCTTTTAGACATAAATTAATTTTTGTTTCCGTGTTAGATAAGATTGGGTACTCTTTTTATTTTGGAACCAATAAGGTTACCCTTTAAAATAATTCAAATGTAATAGGCATGAGTCATTTGGCTAATATAGATAATTATTATATAGTAGATTATGTTGCTTCCTACGCTGAAATTTTGCATATTGACACACGTGGTACAAAACAAAAATTGATGAATGAGACTTCTATTTTTCTATGGCGTAATCGTTTATGACATATCTCTGAAAATAGAATGAAGTGTCTCATTTCAGGTCAAATTCTGGACACTCTTGATTTATCAGATATTGGTCAATGTGTCAAATTGTATCAATCGGGAACAGAAAAACCAAAGAAATAAAGATGCATATCCATCTTAACGAGTCTTGGAAGTGATACATACATATGTGTGTGGACAATTCCCTACGGCTTCATGGAATTGGCACCACTATTTTGTATCATTTATAAACAATTATTGTAGATATGGTTATCTCTACCTGTTATACGGGGAGTCAGAGGTTCTGGATGTGTTCAAAGTGTTTAAAGTTGAAGTTGAGCATCAACTTGGAAAACATGTTAAGGCCGTCAGATTTAATGTGGTGGTAAATACTATGGTAGACATGACAGATCGGGTGAACCACGTCCAAAACCATTTTCCAAATATCTAGAGGAGAGTGGGAGAGGTATATAAAGTGGGAAAAATAAAAATAAAGAGAGGTTTTGTCTAAGCATAAATTTTATTTCTTTCATAAGGAATATTTCTCTATATTATATACATAAGCTCTTATCCCTTGATAGAAGAATAATTCGGAATCCAAAGAGTTAGAAAATCATTTGCCAATCATCTTCCTATAAAATGAATTTAAGTAAGTTGTTCTAATTTTCTTAATTTTTATGTGAGCATATTCAAATATTATATCTTGAGCCAAATGGAATTAAGAGGATCAATTCCCATCTAGTTCCATCAAGAGAAGCTAGATTTATGACTTTTAATCTAGGATAATGATTTATACATTCTTACCCAAAATTTTACAAAAGAAGAAAGATATGAAAGAATAACATACAATGGTTGAATAACATACAATGGTTGAACGTATTATGTGAGATCCATCTGATCATAATTATTTAAACTACTTACAATGGTCACAAATGAGGATGTTGAAATAATATTTTAACACTTGAATAACATACAATGGTTGTTGAAATTGAAAAAAAAAAATTAGGTGGCAAGTTCAGTGTTGAATTTTATCAACACCGTAAAAGTGAAGGGAGTGGGTCCTTTCATACCATGTGGCAAACTGTTATTGGCTAAATAATATTTTAATTGGTTGGACATATTTCTGATTTTTTCTCTCATCAATTATTTAACTTCAATTATTTTATAATAACTATATACATATATATAAATATTTATATCAAAATTCATCATTTTTAATACTCTTTTTTTTTTTGATCACCCATTTTTATACTCTATAAATAGAAATTTGTTTCATTTGATTTAGACACAGAAAAATTATATTTTTTACTATATTTTTTAATTAGTTTCCAACAAAACTTTGTTTTTAACTCTAAACATCGGTTTAATGACAAAAACCATTTTCGTACCCAAAATTCTTCTAATTACCTTTTCGTTTTCAGTTTTTCTATTATTGTATGTGTTTTAATAATTGCTATCTCTTTTTCATTAGTTTCTAATATATATTATATATATATCATTAAACAAAAAATTATTTATAAAATTATTTAACTTTTATTTATTTTAATTTAATATTAATCGATAATTGTTAAAAATAATTAATCGTAAAATACAAAAATATAAAGAAAAAAAAATTTAGTAGGGTAGAGTGTTGTGAAAATTGGAAACATATGATCGACAAACAACCGAGGACGTAATGTAAGGATCTTTTATATTACATATCATCCTTTACAATCTCCAATAACATGTATTATGGGTTTTAAGAAAATCAAGCATGTCTGACGAAAACATCTTCTTTGTATATATTGGTGTTTAAGAATAACTTATACTGAAAAATCGCTTGATTTACCGTTTATAAATTCTCGGTAATAAAAATATAAGGATCCTATATTTTCCAATAAGCCTTGTCTTTAAGGTATCATGTAAAACCCGAACACAATGAATCCCCAAACCGAAAATTTAATGATTTTATATTTTCCCCATGCAATGTTTCGGTAAGTGTCTTTTCGAAATTTAATACAAACCGATGGATTTCCGTCGGTAAATTTAGTATAAATAGAGTACATATTTCTCATTTTTTCAACATCTAAACAATAACTTCTACACTTCCAAAAATTAACAAATGGACTTTGTCTACTTGTCCCCCGAAAACCGACTCTCCTACATTCAAGATATCACTCAATTGGGTCGGGAACGTCTTTATGTTCTTGACCCATCCCGCCAAACATAGACCATTTGGTTCGGTTACAACGCGTCCCTACCTTCTGTCATAAGCGATGTTATCGAAAATCGCTGGTTCGGCAAGTATCTCACTTACTACAATGTTCCTATCCACCTGAAAGAATCATGGTTCGAAGATTTCCTAATAAGTTTAATTTCCACATTTAGCTTTTTCAAATATAAAAATTTTCTAATGTTTTTTTTTGTTTTCAAAATTACAGGCCTTCTTTAATTTTAGCCCAAACAAAATCAACCAAGTTTGGCGGGAATTCCAAAAGACGGTTACGCGGTTTTCCAGACCAAGATGTGGCGGATGAAGCTACTCTGGCAAAGAGGAGACCCAAGATCGTCATGGATTCCGGTCAGGGAATGGAACCAGATGATCGATCAGTGGAATGAGACAGTCGTCGGGGATTGGTTCGGGAACGGAAATTAGAAAAATGAATTGATCTGTCTGTACTATTAATAAAAAATTTAAAATAAATTATATTTTCTTTTTAAATGTTATGTTTTAAATTTTTCAATAATTAAATAAGAATCTATTTTTTTTTAATAACATATAATTGTTACAACATATTAACATTTGCTTGTGTTACCTTAACGAATATAACAACATAGCCCATTGGTTTCAGACCTTCATAACACTGCCTACTGTCTCGGGTTTGAGTTACGCCTGTAACGGGTTTTAATCCATTTTTTAACAAACATTAACAATACAAATATATTTAGGTATATAGTCTAACGAGAAATACGTCATAGCAAAGTGGTTTCTGAGCTTTGTATAGTTCAATAGACTCAGGTTTGAGTTACGACTAACTCGGTTTTTTATTTTTATTTACCGACTCATTTTCGACGGCAGTTGAATTAACCATCGGTTTATAAACCGCCAATTTTTTATCAATTTTTTTGCGAAACCGCCAATGTTTTGGCCAAATAATTGGACCGCCTATAAATGAATTATCCGTCGGTTTTCCGTCGGTAACCGAATAATATTGAACCAACAACATCTTCTTCTTCCTCATTCTCTGTGATTTCTCTCTCTCTCTCTCTCTCTCTCTCTCTCTCTCTCTCTCTCTCTCTCTCTCTCTCTCTCTCTCTCTCTCTCTCTCTCTCTCTCTCTCTCTCTCTCTCTCTCTCAACCTTCTCTCTACCATTTTGTTCCGACTCTGGCATCCAAACGACAAATCCGACCGTCCAAAGCTTTATAATCATGTAAGTTTCTGTTTTACCATTTTAATTTCAGTTAAAATTGAGTTTTTAGGTGGTTAGATTTTCGGTTCAATTGTGCATGTATTGTTCTAAAGATAGTTCTAGGTAGTTTAGGTTGGAATTTACTGATTTAGGATGTTATTTAGGTTATTGATGTCATGCGATTGCGTTTTTAAACGTTTTAAAAAAATTTTAATCGTTGTAAGCCATTTTCCAAACGTTTTAAAACGTTTTGACAGGTTAAAAACAATCTAAAATCGTTATTTAATCGTTTTTAGATTTTTCAAAATTTTCTTACACTTGTTTTAAATTTTTGAAAAGTTTTAGATTAGTAAAACAATTAAAAAAAAAAAAATTTAAATGTTTTAGTTTTTTGTTGTAAAAATAATTTCACATTACATATATATGTTTTTGTATAATATTACTAATTTTTGAAATTTTATTTTCAGTTTTTATATGTTCTACTATTTAAAAAATAATATTATGAGCATTTTATAAAACAATAATCATTTTCGAAATAATAATAATCTTATAAAAATATTATAATTTTTTAAAAAATATTATAAATATTTATATAATTTTATATACAATTGTTAACTTTTTTAATTCATTTATTGTTTGTAGGGAAGATTTTGGAGCGTTTGAGCAGTACTTGGCCTCCTAACCGGCTCAGTATGAGATGGCTCAGCCACGTACGGGAGCGGCACAATGGTCTCGATCGGCTAAGCCGAGACCATCACAGATGAGACAGTCTCATCCTGGACAGGAGGCTCCTAGTGGGAGCTATTCTGTGTCTTAGGTGTCAGAGACACAACATGTTCCGCTCTCTATTCCGCTCTCTATTGCAGCGGAGATAGTAGAGTTAGTCGACCAGCCGGGACGAGGGTTGCTCAAACGACTCAATTCCGATTACAAGATCATCCCGGGAACTTATTGGTAAGTCTTTTAACTTCAAGAATTTCGATGTTATCATATTTATTTTACATACGTTTAATGTTTAATGTTTTTGCGTTATCAGGTTTCCGATGACGTCTTCGAAGATCACGAAGAGCATCTTGGGCATGATGTACATCATGCTCCATTTTGCATATCTGACCTACATGGATATGCCTTTATCCGATTAGCATAACTGGTTCCGCCAGTTCGTGGTACGTATCTTCGTTTGTTAACTTTGATATATACTCCCTCCGTTTTAAATTAGTTGACGTTTTAGACATTTTATTTTGTTTTAAATTAGGTGACGTTTTCAAATTCCAATGCAAAATTTATTAATTTTTTATGTTTTATAACCGTTCGTATTCTGCATTTTATTTTTTGATTGGTTGAATTATGTTTAGGTAAGTTAATTAACGATGTTTTATTTAGAAAAAGTAAAAGATTAAATGTTTTCTTAATTTGTGTGCTAACAGCTAAAACGTCAAGTAATAAAAAACGGAGGGAGTATTTCATATTATTATTTTATTAATTGTTAATAACAAACGTTATTTTTTGTAGTAAGAGTATATTTGGGATAAGAAGTATATTGTTCTTGTGGAGAAGGAGTTCCACATTAAGGCAAAATCCCATTATTCTCACGTCATCAACGAGTAGAAGCAGAAATGGGTGGCAGAAGATGTCCATAAGGGAGTGAACGGCGAGGTGTGGAAGGGGTTGATCCGTCATTGGTTACTGCCTACTACAGAATCGACCTCTTCGACGAACTCGCAAAACCGTAAAATTCAGAGAGGCGGTGTCGGGAGGGCAACCCATAACGCGAGAGCAAAGAGCACCGTACAACGGAAAATTGAGTTTGTAAGTTTCTTATTAATATTTTTTCATAATTTAATACTTTTTCTAATCAATGTTTTTTGGGCAGAAACGACGAGAAGTACGAAAACCGACGTTTGTTGAGCTCATAAGGGCGGCCATAAAAACAAGACTACTGGCGAGATCCAGGATCCGATTGCTCGGAGAACTGTTGAGTCGTCTAAGAGGCGTGTGGATGAAGTGCTATCCCAGAAATTCGAGGAAGTTGGCTCTAGGAAGTCTGAGCTATCGTCGGAAAAGGTCAACGAGATCTTTCTCGAGGTAAATTTTTATGTTAACTAAAATTTGATATAATTTTTAGATTATTTGATTTCTAACTAGTATGTTTAAAAAACTTTGGAGGAAACGCTGAAGAGAAAAGGCCGTGTACTCGGTTTAGGAAACTTGGCGGAGAGAGTCTCAACACCGCTTTCCCGCTTCATTCCAGACACCGACTCCTTCGCCGAAGCCTTGAGGGAGAAAGACGAGGAAATCGAAGCGTTGTAGGTGAATCAGGTGCAGATTGAAGTGATAGGTTCTAAGTTTTCCCTATACTAAACTGCAAGTGAACAGCAATGTCAAAGTAGTATATAGGGTTATCGAATCCACAGGGACACTTGGTCTCAAGAGAATCAAACTATAGGAAAAAATATTAGAAATAAGCAAATAGTGAATGAAATAAATTGCGGTGCGAGAAAGTAAATCAGTAGCAGAGATTAACGGTTGTGAAGCAAGTAATTAAAAGCGTCAAGCCTAGGGTATTCTCAGGAAATCAGACAAGCAGACAGTTCATTCAGCAAGGATCTAATTAAGCACAGCTCTAGAACTCAAAACACAGATATAGAATTAACCAAATTCCTTTGCGATAATTCTCTAAGTCTAAGTGCAGCAAACCAAACTTTCGTTTGCGAGAACTAACAGATTAAACTAGCAATAAGTCCAAGTTTGATATGTTCACAATTATCCTAAACCAAACTTCCGTTTGCGCAAAGTTTAATTGCCCAATTTAATTAGTTCAGATTCCTAAACCCCACTTCCGTGACGTATTTAGCAACCTAAGATCTAGATTCTAATTGATCAGGTTAGAACTAGCTTTAAGCACAATTAAATTGAAGAACAGATATAGTTATGAATCCTTAACTGAATTTGAACAAGTCTAGCAAGTCATGAAATCCTATGTGAGAAACCCTAAACCTAACTAGGAATCTACTCAGACATAGATAATGAAAACATAATCATAGAATGAATAAATTGCATAAAAGAATAAGAGTAAAAGGGGTTCGAAATCTTCTCCAAATACAGATGATGTAACAGGTTCAGATCAGCCCCAAAAAGCTCTAAAATCCTCTGCTCTTAATTATCAAAGCGTATTGTAAAAAGTATAAAGCGTATCTGATTAAAACACTAAAAACTCTAATATATAGGCATAATCTCGGCCAGGGGCTTCTTTGTAAATATCAGGAACTTCTGGATCAAAGTGCAATATCTTGATTCTTCTAAACCGCCGAGTTTTTGGCCCATCTCGCTGGTGCATCGATCGATGCTAGAGTGCAACGATCGACACCTTCCTCTGTTTCGGACAGTGAACTCTATCTCTCGGCCAAACACTCCAAAAATCTCCAAAATGCTCCATTATCTCCAATTCAGCTCCAAACCTGATTATACCTGTAAAAGACTCTAAACAAAGACAAAAGACACTAAAAACACATCTATATCATGGTCTAAAATGGGTAAAAACCATGATATATCAACTCCCCCACACTTAGCCTTTGCTTGCCCTCAAGCAAAACAGAGAACTAAAACATGGTGAAGAGGTTTGAAAACTCTTCAGAAACTCATTTCATCCTAGAAGCTACAATACTCAGATTCCCCTTAGTAAACCACTGCAAGAATCAATCACAGGATATCAAGACCACAATGTACTTCCCCCACACTTAGCAACTGTCCTAGGTAAACTCCACAATCACATTCAAGCATTCAAATTCTCCCTACTGACTTCTGCAAGTATTTAAGTGCGGTCTCACCTAAGGATTATCGATCAAAGGGCACATGGATTCTTACCTTATCAGCTCTAGACCACCATACTATCTTTCTCTAGTCCCTTTCTTCTCTTTCCCTTCTTTAACAACTGATTTTTCCCCACTGGGTATCATTTTATTTTTTTTATCAGTGTTCTTCCCGTTATGGGGTGTACTTTGGACACATTCCATGGATCACATGAGAGATAATAGTGTTTGCTACTATTCTCATGACCACTTCGGAGTTACTAACTCATCCTCAGTTTATTATTATTTTTTTTTTTACTTTACAGAAGGGGAGAAGGGAACTAAATAGGACAGGTTTACAGGCTGTGTCAGAACTAACAGGGAATCCGACACAAAGCATACCAAGCCCTTAGGTGAGAAATCTAAGTTAGTATTAAAGTTGAAGTCAGTAAAAGGATCCTCTGATACCTGAAGTAATGTGGGTGTTCCCAGTAGGTTGATCTGTGATGTTGTTTTCTAATAGTTAGAGATAGATCCTGCAACTTCATCCCAATGGTTACTTAAGTTCCTGCAAGTCTTGTAAATCTTCTCAGAAAATCATAGTTTCTTACTTAAACAGTTTTGACTCAATAAAACAAAAAATTTTGAAAAACGGACTGACTCTTTAAGAAAACAGAAAACAAAAGTCAGTAGCACCTCCCCCACACTTAAGACACACTGTCCCCAGTAGTGTCCAGCGAAGGATCGGTAAAAAGAAAATAAAAATTGAAGGGGCGAAATTATGTCTGTCGGGTTACCTCTGTCGCTCAGCATCGATCGTTGCACTAAGTGCATCGACCGTTACTTGGCGATTTTCGTGTATAGTCGATCGTTGCTCAGGACCGCAACGATCGCTGCAATGCGATTCCTTTCGTGTTGTGACGATCGACACAGAAGTGCGTCGATCGCTGCACTGCGATTTAACCGAGACCTGCAAACATAAACTCACCAGAAACAAAAACAAACATAAAATCCTAACAAAAACACCAAAAATGAAAAAGAAAAAACACTAGTACCTAATGGTGGGTTGCCTCCCACCCAGCGCTTGTTTAAGGTCAATAGCTTGACCGGACGGATGAGATCTTTCAAGTACCAGGAGGTCCTGACAGAGACTTTTTCTGTCTCTGTTCAAGTCTCCTCATCCAAGGTGGTGAGTAAGCTGTTGCAGAATGCTCATGTCCAAGAAAAGATGGAGTGAAATGTGCTCCAGGATCTATAACCATGGTATGATCAGGCTGCTCAAAATCTGCGTCCCTTATGGTGAATGTCTGCCCATCTATCAGTGGCTTTCGCAGCTTATCCATCTCATAGTGCAGTGGTTCATCTCCCAGGTGGAGGTCTATTAGACTCTGTCTAACATCAATCACAGCTCCTGCTGTAGCCAAGAATGGTCTCCCAAGCAATAAAGCTTCATCCGGGTTACAGTCATATTTCAGCACAAGGAAGTCTGTTGGAACTAAGTAGTTTCCAACTCTCACCGGAATGTCCATAAGAAGTCCTTCAGGAACTCGTATGGACTGATCAGCTAGGATAAGAGAAGTCCTAGTAGGAGTAAAATCCAACATTCCCAGCTTCTCTGCCACAGAGTAAGGCATTATGCTTCCAGCAGCTCCTAAATCACATAGAGAGCGCCTAAAACTATCCTCAAAGATAGAACAATCTAGCACAAAAACTCCAGGATCAGGCAGTTTCTTCGGGACCTTAGTTAGCAGAACATCACTGATATGCTGAGGAACTATTATCACCCATTCTCTCAGCTCCTCATCTAAAGGCAACATCTTGTTCAAATATCTCTGAACACATGGATGATAAGGTGGATCATCAGAAGGTGGAATTTCTTCCAAGTCTTCACCACTCTCTTCTAGCTTTTTCAGCTCTTCAATCTCTTGTTTAATCACTTCTGACACCTTGGGATATTGCCTAATGGCTTGTGCATAAACATCCTCTTGAGTGATCTCAGATACATCAGGGAATAGGCGGGCTAGTTCTGCATCAATCTCACTTTCATCCCACGGATCTTCTGCTCGTTCACGACCTGCATCGATCGATGCCAGCTGTGTGTCGATCGTTGCATCACTGCAGTTTCTACCCGAGAGTTTTTCACAGAAATCCGAAAATTCTGCCTCAGTCACCAACTCAGCTGTACTTAGCTCAAATTTCTCCCCTAGATAAGATCCATCATTAATGAGTACAGACCAGGCCTTAATATGAGTCTCTGCAACTCCTTTTCCCTTCATTGAGTTGGACATCTGGTTCACCTGAGTGTCCAACTGCTTCATGTGAGTGCTCAGTGACTCAAACTTCCCATTGAGGTCTTGATAGACAGCGTCCAGCTTCTTATTGTTGTCCACAGAAAGCTTGGTTTGACTCTCTATCAGTTGTTCCATCATAGCCTCCATTTTGCTCTCATGGGCTGTAGGTGCAGGAGGAGTCTGATAGGATGTAGACCCATAGGTTCTCTGATTACCTTGTCCATAGGTCTTCTGAAAACCACCAGTCTGTCCACCATTGGAGAATCTGTTCCCCTGTTGATTACCAAATCTATTACCTTGGAAACCAGAACCTCCTATGAAATTCACATCTTCTTCCTGAGTTTCCTCCTCAGTCTGAATTACCTCTATATCTTGGGTAGAGTGGACAGCTTTCTTACTTGTTAGGAGATCGTACACTGTGTCTAGCCTAGATCTAATCTCAGTCATGTTAGAATCCTCTGTACTTCCACCGGACTTCTTTCTTTTTTCATCTATAGACTTGCAACTGTAGCTGTTAATAAGGTTCCCCATCAACTGCTTAGCTTGAGTAGGAGTCCTGGTGTTGAAATTAGCATTACTGGAATTATCCAGCGCAGTCTGATAAGGGAGATCTATGCCTCTGAAGAAAATACCAATCAGCTGTACTTCTGTGAATCCATGGTGTGGACAGTCACGCTGTTACTGCTTAAATCTCATCCAGGCAGTCTTCAAGGGCTCCACAGCTCCTTGAGAAAAGGTGAGTATGTCCTGTCTGGACTGATCCGAGCGCGCATCATCATAAAAGTGACGTAAGAACTCACTCTTTAAGGCTGCCCAAGTAGTATACTGACCAGGTGCCAGTTGTCTCAGCCATGCACTAGCGTCTCCAGCAAGACTGTGCGGAAATAGCTTAAGGAACAGATAGTCCGGGCATACTCCTTCATACTTCATGCCAGTGACTATGTCCTCAAACTTGTCAATATGATCCATAGGCTGCTCTGCTTGAAGACCATGAAAAGCAATCTGTCTCATCAGCTGGTAGTAGATGGTCTTTACCTCAAAATCATTCCTCTCAAAAGCAGGAAGCACTAGAGCTGCTCGGTTTGCATGAAACTCATCAGGTCTGTTGTAATCAGCTAGTGTCCTCTCATGAACCACCATCTCTCTACCTTGGGCTTGTCCTTGACCCTGGTTTCGGTTCGGCTCCTGTTGCTGTTGCTCAGGAGGATCAGGGATGACATTCCCTTCAGCATCAACCCGATGCCCAGCAGCATTGTACGGGTTGTCATCTTGGTCCCTCAGGGTACCTTCAGCATCTGGTATCAAGATCAAACGTTCTCGTACCATTCTCTCTCTTCTTTCTCTTCTGTTGGTCCTCTCTAGACGTCCAAGTTCCTCTAGTCCGAGATTAAGCAAGCTCGAGTTCGGATTACTTCGAGTTTTCTGCGTTGGCATAAACTGTCTGTAATCGTCCAGCAACGATCGATGCTATCAGTGCAACGATCGATTCAATCTCAGAATCGCCTAGTGACGATCGACGCAAGGGATGCAACGATCGACGCAAGGCGAAATTCGTACCTGCGACAGAAAGAAACAGAGAAAAAGTTAGCAAAATATCAAATAAAAACGAAAATTAAAAACAAAAAGAAAAATTTCTAGTAAAAACCCTAAGTTCGGTCCTATCGAAGACTCAAAGAGTCCCCGGCAACGGCGCCAAAAACTTGATAGGTTCTAAGTTTTCCCTATACTAAACTGCAAGTGAACAGCAATGTTAAAGTAGTATATAGGGTTATCGAATCCACAGGGACACTTGGTCTCAAGAGAATCAAACTATAGGAATAAATACTAGAAATAAGCAAATAGTGAATGAAATAAATTGCGGTGCGAGAAAGTAAATCAGTAGCAGAGATTAACGGTTGTGAAGCAAGTAATTAAAAGCGTCAAGCCTAGGGTATTCTCAGGAAATCAGACAAGCAGACAGTTCATTCAGCAAGGATCTAATTAAGCACAGCTCTAGAACTCAAAACACAGATATAGAATTAACCAAATTCCTTTGCGATAATTCTCTAAGTCTAAGTGCAGCAAACCAAACTTTCGTTTGCGAGAACTAACAGATTAAACTAGCAATAAGTCCAAGTTTGATATGTTCACAATTATCCTAAACCAAACTTCCGTTTGCGCAAAGTTTAATTGCCCAATTTAATTAGTTCAGATTCCTAAACCCCACTTCCGTGACGTATTTAGCAACCTAAGATCTAGATTCTAATTGATCAGGTTAGAACTAGCTTTAAGCACAATTAAATTGAAGAACAGATATAGTTATGAATCCTTAACTGAATTTGAACAAGTCTAGCAAGTCATGAAATCCTATGTGAGAAACCCTAAACCTAACTAGGAATCTACTCAGACATAGATAATGAAAACATAATCATAGAATGAATAAATTGCATAAAAGAATAAGAGTAAAAGGGGTTCGAAATCTTCTCCAAATACAGATGATGTAACAGGTTCAGATCAGCCCCAAAAAGCTCTAAAATCCTCTGCTCTTAATTATCAAAGCGTATTGTAAAAAGTATAAAGCGTATCTGATTAAAACACTAAAAACTCTAATATATAGGCATAATCTCGGCCAGGGGCTTCTTTGTAAATATCAGGAACTTCTGGATCAAAGTGCAATATCTTGATTCTTCTAAACCGCCGAGTTTTTGGCCCATCTCGCTGGTGCATCGATCGATGCTAGAGTGCAACGATCGACACCTTCCTCTGTTTCGGACAGTGAACTCTATCTCTCGGCCAAACACTCCAAAAATCTCCAAAATGCTCCATTATCTCCAATTCAGCTCCAAACCTGATTATACCTGTAAAAGACTCTAAACAAAGACAAAAGACACTAAAAACACATCTATATCATGGTCTAAAATGGGTAAAAACCATGATATATCATGAAGCTCAGATGCGAGAGGAAAAGGCAGAAACCAAACAGAAGATGAAGGCGATGCAAGATCAGTTTATGCACTTCATCAAGTACGACACTCTTCTGGAAGGAGTGGAAGAGGTAGCTCCGGGAGCGGCACCGAGAGCGAGAACGAGAGCAGGAACGAGAGCTTTAAGGACGGGATCGGGGATGAGATTGGAGAGGATGGTCTTATGTAATTTAAAACCTTTTTGTTTCATGAATATTTTTTAAAAAAAAATTTATAATAAATTTTCGTTTTTATTAAAAATTTTAAATTATAATATTAATAAAATTATTATAAAATTTTTAAAAAATTTGTTATTTAAAAAATTTATATTTTAAGAACCATCGGTAATCCATCGATAAAAACCTTTGGTAATACGTCAGTTTATATCCATCAAAAAACCATCGGTATAAGCCATCGGTATTCCGTCAGTTTTTATCCCTCGGTAATCCGTCGGTTTATTTCTCTCAAAAAACCGTCGGTAAATTTTCATCAGTAATCGGTCGTTAAAATTCTTTTGGTAAACCGTTTGTAATTTACCGTCGGTTATTCATCGGTTATTTTCTTTCGGTAAACCATCGGTAATATCCGTCGTTTTTTGACGGCATACAAACGGTCGTTCCCGACGGATTACTGACAACTAGTCTGTCAGTTGTATCGTCCTTAATCCATCGGTTTATCAACCGTCAATAATCCGTCAGTTTATTTTTCGCTGGTTTTCCATCGGTAATTCCTGACGAAAACCGATGGATAGCAGTTTCCAACGAAATTGAACCGACGGATTTTTTTGGTTGAAAATCCGTCAGAAATGGCCATTTCGACGGATATCCGACGAATTCGACATTCGGTTATAGTGTGTTTTCTTGTAGTGTATTATTTTGTGATGACGAATTTTGTATTATCACATTTCATAGACTACGTGCACACGAGCGATCACTGTCTTCTCTTCTTGAACGAGTTTAAAACCAAAGGATTGAAAATGATAAAACAAAACTATGATAAAGTTTCTTTTTTTTCTTATGAAAAATAACTATGATAACGTTGAAGGATTACAAGTATGATTTTGGTTATCATTACTATTTGGTGCATGACTAAACATAGTTTTCACTTGTAATGAAATAAGTTTTCAGTTTCCAAAAAAATAGGAGGAGCGAAAGCCCCAAATTCATATATTTATTCTTATTCGCGAAGTGACAAATTAACAAAATGACAATAACGTGATTTTAGTACACTATCTTTCTTTTATTTCTCTCTTGTTTTCTCCAACTTCTCCCCTAAAAGTGGCCTCCAAGCTTTTAGGGTCCCGGCCGTTGGAGTTTCGTCATGGCAGTGGTCTGGTTATTTTTATTTTTATTTTATGTATATATTTTTTGGTGTTTGATTAATTTTGGATCCTTCGATCCGATTCTGGCTTCCGATCGATTTTCTCTTTGATAGATCGGAGAATAAATTCCGCCTTAGTCTCTTTGCTAAGTGTGGATCTTTTGTCTTTTCCTTTTTCTTTAGGCGTATGAATTTCTTATTCCGGCTAGCGTCTAATCGTGAGTTTATGTGTTGTTGTGGCTTAATTCTAGATGCAGATTGAAGTAATTTCTTCATCGCTATGCCATTGATGATGTTTGCGGCGGACCTTTCTCGGTTCAAGATGAAACTTCCAGTTGCAAATTAGGGTTAAGGCGAAGGAAATTGATCCTTGGGTTTCATTCTCACAGTGGCCATGGACATGAATTAGCTCTGCTCCGGTGATTTCTGAAAAAATGCATTTTTAATGATACTATTTTTAAAGTCTGGGCGACGAGGTGACAGTTCGTGGATCGCCGGATCGACTTCGTGTTAAACTCTCCTACTCATGCATATGCATTGGATGTGTGTCACTTCTCTAGATTTCTAATCAGTATATTGGGTTAGGATAATTGGTTTAATTTCGATCAAGTTGTACACGTAGGAGATGTGTTTTTACGAACATCATTTGTATTGCTCGTTGGGCTTTCATTTTTTTTTTTTCGACATAAAGAGCTTGAATGGTATGTCAGATGAATAGCAGAATAACGGAATAACTGATTAACTGTTGGCGGGACGAACTGAACTGAATCAAGTTTCTGCAAAAAAATTACAAAACGCCGAAAAGCTAGTTTTAGTAGATTAATCACGTGTTGTTTTCTATAATTATATTTTTAACACGCTAGTTGTATATAGCGGAATCACGTTTTCAAAACGTGAAAACGTGAATAAGTGATGAATGTTACGAATGGTATAAAATAGCGGAATCACGTTTTCAAAACGTGAAAACGTGAATAAGTGGTATACCATTCAAGCCCAAAGACTATTTTATTAAGAAGGAAGAGTTTGTACAATATCTTTTACAGAAAGTTCTGTCAACCAATTTGGTATGACCGAGACGTTTACACTAGAAACACCAGCTTTAGAAGCAATCTCATGAGCCACTCCATTAAATATCCGACGGACAGAGTTGAAAGAATGTGTCACTAACGAAGAGGACTGATGTTGGATATTATCGTTGGGCTTTCATTATCAATGAAATGTTTGACGAAAAAAAACACTAGCGTGATTTTTTAAACGGTTTTCATATTAGACCCAAAAAAAAAACGGTTTTCATATATATATATATATATTTGTTTTAAAAATAGAAGACATGTGGAGATTTAATTAAAAACAAAACAAAAAAAAAGCAAAAACAAACAATGCAGATACAAAAAAAAAACTTAATGGATCTGAAAACTAAACCCAAAATTTGGTCGAAAATCCAAATTAGAAATAGAGAAGCCATGAGCCGCCGCTAAAAGATGAATAACTAGGAAACACGCTAACAGCAGAAAACGTCGCCACTAAAAGGCCAAAGACCACACAAAAATACCGCGAGAGAAGAAAAGCTGAAAAAAGGAAAATACAAAAAGGAAAAACCTCAGAACAAAGAAGCCGTCACCACACGCTAGGGCTCGACTGGTTCAAACGCGGCGGTTGCGGTTGCGGTTAGTAGCGTTTGTAAACGTATTTACGACTGGTCTAACAATTGGAAGCGGCTGTGTTTGCGGAATATTCTTGACTGGTGGACAAGTGGTTGCGGTTAATAGCGGTTGAATGAAAATACTAAAGTAAAAATAATGTGTTAAATCAAATCAAGCTTGGGATGCTTCTCGAGAAAAAAATGAATCAATTCCATTTCTCAAGAAAGTTTGATCTCATATTCTACGTTGCCACTACAATAGAGCTGAAGTTGAGCGAGGAGTTGCAGGACAACTGTAGAGGACAAGCATATTATTTCGACCAAAAGGAGCCACGTGAATAAACTTTCCCAAAGACTTGTTACTGTATCAAGCACCCTCTAAACGTGTTGGAGAACAAGAAACATAGATCGAAAAAGTAAAATTAAAACTGATTCTCAAAGAAAAAGCCCAAAATAGATTTTCAAAGAACTAAATGAAAAATTCCAAAACACTAACATAGCTTCTTGTTAGAAAAACACCAAAAGAAAAACGTGAGAAAAAGATCCAGCCATGTCTTCATATACGATTCTTCTTTAACGAGCATCCATATCTCTCGCGCTATACCATCTCTAACAATTCTTCCTTTTTCAAGCTTCAAGCTTGTTCTTAATTTTATTCCAATTTAGAGTCAACGCATATTGTTTGTTTAATTCCATGAGAACGTTTTATTTTCCTTGTTCTGACAAACTTTTGCCTTTACTATGTTCAGCTTGTTTTTCTAGCGTTATTAGTTCTAGTAAGAAACACGTCATCTCGTTTAACCAATTGATTTTCTGTTCAAAAAATAAGTAAACATACAAGTACTAAACATAAGCATGAAACATAAACTGTATAACTCACGTAGAAAAACATAACAAAAATCAACATCAAAAGAAAACAATAATTTAACTACTAACAGAACAAAAAAATTTACATTTGATTCTTGACCATCTTCTGGTTGTGTAGATGCCATAATTTCACTGCTTTAGCGTCGTCTGTGGCCATAGAAATCTTAGGGCTATTTTTATGTGGCTGCAAAAATCTTAGGGTTAATTATATAGAGAATAAGTAGGATATAATGATATATATATATATATAAAATAAGATATTACGGGTGATTTGATATGATATGTATGTCATGTAATTTAAAATATATAGTGTTAAAGAATCAGATACATACGGGATGTGATAGTTATAGATGATGATATTAGTAGTTATACATACGTGATATGATGATAATAGTTATAGGTACTAATAATTTAAATAGAAAATTTTATATTTATACGTATTTTTAATTTATTTTTTTTGTAAACGCAACCGCAAACGCTTGCAGGAAGAAGTTTTTGATTTCTAGCGGTAAGGAGCGATTCCAAGCGATACAAAGCAGTTGTAATGATTATTTCTAAACGCTATCAACCGCAACCGCATAGCAGCGAGTGAACCAATCAAGCTCTCAATCTACCGCTTATCAAACAAAGCCTAAACGAGAGGCATCATCCATCCATGACGATTAACGTGATTTTATAGTTTGTTATCATTTAAATAATTTTACGAAAATCGTACTTAAGTTTTTGTTCTTCTACTATTTTTATTATGCAAGTATTATATAGTCTATATCATATGTAAGTAAGAAAGTTTTTTCTTTCGATCTTAACCTTTGTAGACGAAAACAAAATATTGGGTTGACATATTTAGCCAGGAAACCGGGGGTGACATTCCCCATAATGCGAACCAGGAACTACAAAACAATATTTTCATAATCGGTAAGGTATTATTTATTTGTCTAAATCACATTGAAAACATAATGTTTACCAAATGAAAAGAAGAAACAAAAAAGACCACACAAATATAGAAAGAAACAAGAACACGTTTATGTCCCGACGTTACGACTTACGAGTATAGATAAAAGGTTATGTGAACCAAAGAAAAATCAAAAAGAGAGACCTAACAGATGTCTAAGTAAACTATAAACACATTCGAGTTTCCTTTTATCTTTGGCCTCATTTTTTTTTTTTTTTTTGCTAAATTGTAAATATCATTAAAAATAATGAAAGTTCCGGGATTACAAAATGAATTAACAAACTGTAACACCTAAGATATTGATCCCACAGCTAAGATATTGGTCACATGACAAAAAAAAAGTTTAAAAAACATGAAAACAAATGATAATCAGTATTTGGACGCATAGTAGACAAAATAGTGATAAACTGCTGGAGATCCAGAAGTCGGCATAGCTGAGAGCACTCGGTTTGGAAATGTTCCCGGGGGAGACAGAACACGCCAAAAAAGGTTTAGGAAGCTGATTCATCCGGCAACCTAGAACGAGAGCCATTCTTCAACGATGGCGGTGAGACCCGACCACTGACTGCCCTCCACGTCATCGGGTCGACGCTCACCAATACACCTAGATCCGAATCAAGCCTAAGATCACACTAACTTACGGCGCTTAATAGCGGTTGTTCGATCTACCAAGTACATTCCATCTTTGGCCTCGTTACATTCATCCCCTCCCCCCCTTGTTTTTGCTTTGTTCATATCACAATTTACATAAATGTAACCAAAAGCAAATCACTTAACGTTAGGAATAAAAGTTATACATATTGGATATTTTGGACATTGTAGAAGGAAGTTAAAAGTGTAGATTATAATCTTTTGGATTCGTAATTTTTGTATATTGGCAAAAACCTCAGTATTACGATAGAGTGAATGATGTGACATGAACGTAAATGGCTTTATATGGAACAAACTTGGGCTGGATAGTCCGGGAATATAGATATGCCTTAAGTTGCCCAATACGCTAGTAAATCTTCATTACACACAGAGCGACCCAAAAGATCTTGACTCAGAAACTTGTGATTACAAAAAGCTTAACCACACTTGAAATCAAAAATAAAGAAAACCAAACACGCAAGCTAAATACAAGCGAAACTGAAACCACAGTAATTGAAAATGAAAAACGAGAAGAAAGGAACAATATTTGCATCTAAGAGGAAATTAAAGAAATGACCCATTAGCTCAGCTCAGAAATGACCCATCTCTTGTCTTCTTGGTTTTCACATTTTGTCCTTTACTCCTCCCATCTGCAAGTAAAAGGCATCATCACGTGTAGACAAGGTTGGTCTTTACCCACGAGCCATCATCACGTCCAAGCCTATGTCAGATGTAGACATCTCTCTTCTGTATGTTTTCCTCTGTTGATTTCTGTAGAACCTGTCTTCTTTCTTCTGTAGATGATGATGAGCTTCACCAGTAGCCACTTTCTGAAGATGTAGCATAGCGACCATGCTTATAGCGAATATAGCAGCGTTCCCTAGTACCCCTCTCACATGGTTGAATCCAAGTGCTTTTTTGGCAAAACCGAAAGTCGAAGCAAAGGCATTGATTACAAAGTTGGACTTTGATCCAGCAGAGTTTGCTCCAGGAGAAACGAAATGGGTGGCACATTTAATGCTCCCAACAAATGCAAGAGCTTCCTCTAGAACTCCATAGCTCTTGCCATGGTGTTCAGCCAATCTCATTGCTAGTAATATCCTGCTCTGTTCAAGGCGGGCAACGGCTACATCTCTCTCTGTTCGTTGCTGTGTATGTATCGTCTGCAGCGAATATATAAACAAGTTTTATTCTTTCAAATTTCAGGATCAGGTTATAAACTGAACATGAACACAACTCTATGAGTAGCAAAGAGAAGGATATATCATTGCTGTTCTTCTATAATACGCAAAAATGCTCTCATACTCTTGTTTTTTGGGTCTAGATGACAAAAGCGCAAGTGTCCATAATGTGATTCTACACTTTTACATCTCGACTTCTACTGATCTTAGATAAGAATTTTAGCATATGTTATGTATATATAATCCCTCCTGAATTTAGATTTAGCTGCCATAGCATCAATTAAAGCTTTGAATCCATGAACAAAGAGTGTGAATTGCGTTCAGAACCTAAATGCGTATCCGTAGTAAACCCTAGCTAATGACTTTCGAGTCCCAAAACCTAACTAAACATTCGACAGACTACACCCAAATTTCAATTGTTAACCTTAATTTCCTCAAATCGGATTAACAAAACGCTGCTTCTTCAGCAGGCAAACTATTCATTTAGCAGAAATCGGCTAAACGCCTATGATATCAGGGAACCAATCCAGTACAATCGAATCCAATACGAGAAAAGGAAACTCACATGGAAAAACTCGAGCTGGTCTTCGAGGTTCTCAAGCGCGGTCCGAATTGCGTTGAGGCTCTTCGCCTCTTGAATCGTCGCGTCGTTATCGGCGAATCCCTTGATGAAGACGTATCCCTGTCGCTTTTCTTCGCCGCCCTGACTCTTCCTCTTCTCCGATTTCGTAGCTGGTTTAACGGATTTGAGGAAGTGAGAACGCGAAATCAAGTGAATCTCGTCGCTAAGCTTGTCGTGTAGATCCCAGATTTTCTCAAGAACTGCTTCGATTTCTTCAATCTCCATTTCATCACCAAAGAGAGAAGAAAAAGAGGGAAAAGCAAGAAAAAAGAGAGGACTTTTTCTTCTTTAATTGTGGACTGAAATTAGCGCTCCGGTTAATTTGATTTCGGGAACGGGTCAGAGCCCACTCGACCCGGAAATGCTAAATGGTAAATTTGGCAGGCACGGACTATGCACGTGTTTATCGACATTTGGGCTCTAGTGAGGCCCAAAAGAATCATCGTGTTGGGTGAGTCTTACCGATGCTGTCCACAAATGTGAACACGTGGACTGTTACAAGCCGACGTGTCAAATGCAGTTTAATCTGGTGACTGAGGTAGCGTAGGAATTCGTAACGGAACCGTTTCGCCACTTACCGTTTTCTTATTTAAACTAAACCAGAAAAAATGGAAATGCAAATAAAGAAGATCCAATAACTTTTTTAAAAATGACAACATCAAAGGATGGTGCTAGTCTCACCAACATCTCTGTAGAGGAGCACTATAGCGTCTCTCAATCTACTTCCGGTGGACAGGTAATAATATGGTACAAGGTAGTTTATAGTAAACACGACATAGGTTTTGAAACAAGAGTGTCATATCCAGAGGCGGACCTATGTAGAGTAATAGGGTGTCAATTGACACCGGTAAAATTAGTATAAATTAAAAATTTGGGCTAACTTTACCAAAGTTTCAGTTGGTTTAGTGGCAAAGTCCCTTTATTGACACCCCTAAACTAATGTTCGAACCTTAGTCTGAACCCTCAGACAGTGTTTTTTTTGCCATAACATTAATAATATCATTATTCTTTTTAATTTTGACACCTGTAAAATGACAGCCTGGGTCCGCCACTGGTCATATCATAGGCTAGTTCGATTCAGATGTGGGATAGAGACTAATGTTTTCAGACGCCTCTGGTTTTGGTTCAGAACTCTTTGATTAACGTCTTTCATAGGAAAGGATATATGGTTCGATTTATTTGTTTGCGTTAAGGTTTACGTACGGTTTACTAGTGCGTATTTGAAATAATTGCGACCATATTAATTAATATCAAATGATGTACAAACCTTTTGGTACAGTTTGTAGGTCCCACAGAAGAGATTTCCACGGCGGCTAAAGCACTTATCGGAAGGTCTACTACACTGACGGAGGCTCTCAAAGCAGCAGCCATTAACGTCGGCAAAAAGCCGGTGGAAACCACCGACTTGGCTGCCATAAAAGAGGTGGAAGCTAGAGCTACCGGAGGCGAAATAGAAAGCGATGGTAGTGTCACCGCCGTGGCAAGTGAGGCGGTTGCTCGTAACAAAAAAATAGGGAAAGAAGATGAGAAGAAGATTCATCTCCGCGATATTATTGCGGAGATTGATGTGAAGGTGACGAAAGACAGAGAAGTGACAAGTGAAGACGCAGAAGCAGTGGTTCAGGCTGAGCTCACTCATTCTCCGTATAACCATGTTATTCCTGGAGGCATTGCTGAGTCTGTCACTGCAGCTTGTAAATTAAATCGCAGACCCTCTATATGATATTACGTACTCGCAGTTTGGATAAAACCATATCACATAGTATTAGATATTACGGTCTTACGATGTTTATAATTTTATTGCCTCTCTTCAGTTGCACAAAATGAACTATAAGAACACGCATATGGATTTCAAAACTATATAAAAAAATATATTTGCAACTATGAATTTGAGAGATGTATGTAGGTGCATTCTTTGATACAAAAAAAAAAAAGATGTAGGTGCATTTCCTTTTCTATGACGGTTGTCTCCAATTTTTTTACTTCATCCATTGGTGCCCTCGCTTTGAATAGTCACACAAACTTACAAACATGAAGCCTGCCACTTCAGCACCTTGTGATCTTTGAGAAGATCATTACGAGTCTTTCCCTAGAATGTTTCTGTAGATTCCGGATCGACCGGCGAGAGTTTGAGACAACTAGTGTAAAACTAGCTAGTTAGAAGGTGGACTTTAACACATGGTACCGGTACGTCGCTAAATGTGTTGACTAAGCACATTTAGGATATATTTGTTAAGATGAATTTGATTAGGGCATCGCTGGGTGGAACACAAGAGGAGGCTGTCAATCAGAGTTGTGAATTTGAAATCGGTCTTTTTCTAACATCATCTTCTTCATTGATATTAACTTGAAACAATGTAGTCCTCATGGAATATGGGTTCAATACAATTTGGAACAAATCGATAATGTTTAAAATCTACTTCGCCAGCTGTTTTAACTAAACACTCAGCTGCTTTATTACATGAGCTGTTAACCCAAGCAAATTCAACATCGTCGAATCTACATTATCTCTCTAATCCGGTTGTGCCAGCCAAATATTCTTTTTTTTTTTTTTTTTGTCATTTCCCAAATATACCCATGAAATTTAGGGCTGGGCAAAAAACCCGGAACCGAAATACCGAACCGAATCCGAACCGAAAAAGAGGAACCAAACCCGAATCCGAACCGATAAAATACCCGAATGGATCATAAACCTCTATATCCGAAGAACCGAAACCGAACCCGACCCGAACCGAGAACCGAATGGATACCCAAAATATCCGAACTACAATTATATATCCAAAATATTAATTATATTTAGACTTAATATAACAAAATTATCTAAAACTATAATTACAAACTCAAATATATTAGTTAGTTTTAAATCAAAATAGCTAAAATATCAAAAATAAATGAAATATACGAAATTTCTTGCTACATTTGTCTCAATTTATCAATTTTTTGTTCAAATTAACTAATTTTTATTTTTGTTTTATGATTTTATGGATACCCGGATCCGAATCGAACCCGAAATTATAAAATACCTGAATGAATCTTATAGGCCTGGATCCGAAAACCCGAAAGATCCGAACTGAACCCGAATGGATACCCGAACGCCCAAGCCTAATGAAAATAATGGGTTTTCCTCTTTCAAATAATAATAATTATATTATAATTTAAGTTTTTTTCATTAAACAGGAAGAAAGAAATTACACGAATAATCCAACCAACAAAAAACAGAACAAAACATGATGTCCAAAATCTAGCTATCTTTTGATTTCCTACAAATCTCACGTCACAAGAACAAGATAAACAAGAAAGGTCAAAATAATAAAGGAACACAAACACAACACTAGGAAACAAAAACCATTGTGGAGGAAGAACAAGTTTAATGAATGAAATAAGTCAACGCCAAAGCCACCATCATTAGAACATACGCTATCCCCTGATCTATCGATGTTCCTGCCAAATTCCAAAATGTCAAAAATCAAATTCTTGTTTTTGAATTCTTTAAATCCAAAATGGAATACTAATCGACGATTATTTTATGGATATTATACCATCGCTGGTGGGTGCCGGAGCAGGCGAAGGTGATTGGGCATGAGCAATCGGCAAGAGAATCACGGAGATGATGACGAAGACGGCGAGAATCTCCGACAGAAATTTCAGGGACGCCATTCTATGTCTTTGATCTCCGGTGATTATTCCGGCGAGGGAATCTCCTTTACTTTTTTGGTTGAAATCTCTCCACAAAAAAATAAAAGAAAATGCCGATTGATGACAGAACAAGAGAAAGCTAAGATTCGATTAAATAGTAAAGTACATGCCTCAAGAAATGTGGGGGCGCAGACGGCTTGGGACCCACAGCGCACAAATCCTCACTGTCTCAAACTCTAATCACTCGTTAGTTGGTGGGTTGTCTTTTTATTTAGTTTTAAATTAGAGGCTTAACGAGAAAAACGGTTTAATCATGTTCTGTTCTTAAGCTGTGTTTGAGAATCAAATAAAAAGAGAGTATCTCCAGCCTGTTTCTCTCATACTTTCCTGCTTTTGCAATTTTCTTTTCGAGGAAGGTTCACTGTATCGGTCCCTAATTTCAACACCTTTTGAATTGTAATAATCCGGTCTAGACTTTACCGAATTATACATGCATTTTGCTATGGTATATTCTGGCTACAATGACTGGTAGTTCTGATTGAGGGTGAAATTAGTGTCTCTGATTGCTTGTTTAGGGATGAATCCAGCTCACATTCTAGCTTTCTGCTACGTTATCTAGAGTAGACAATATGCTACCTCTTTTGGCTGCGTTTTCCTAAGACCATCATCATCATTTATCATGAGTCCAGATCATCCTTCCATTTACAGCCAGAAGAAAAGAAAAAAATCCAGTTCCTAGCTCCACTAAACCTCGAAAAAAAAGAAATCCTTTCGTCCAATGGATGGTGAAACTCTGGTTTTGATCTCAAAATTTACAAAAATCCATTACCGTATAAACTAGCCATCGAGTTATACTGTACAAAAGAACATGTTCACCATGTGGTTTCCTCCCATAGTCATGGACTCATGGTCATGGAGATGGAGGAGCAGCGAAGAATGGAACTTGTCTGTTTCTATAGATCTGGAAGAGTTGTTTCGAGTATCGTCCTGCTAAATCTCTGCAAATCTCAACCCCGTTAAACATGAAACTTTGCAATTCCTCAACCGATTTCTTCAAGTCACCCGAGGGATCTCCATCTGTCAGAAACTCTCCTATGCGAGTGCCCCTAACCACATCATTCAAGAACGTAAATCAAGAAAACGGTTTATAACATAGTGTATTGTTTTGAGGTCTTATTTTATACCTTTCGGCGTCAAACATGCTGAAACCGCGACCATTAGCGACATAACTTGATCTTGATGTCTTTTCACCTTCAGTCTGAAACATGTACAGAACGCAAACCGCTCTCATACAAAGCTCGTGATTTTTGCCGAAAGCTGCCAGCATATCTGCCTCGTACTCCCATTTCTGTTCCCCGGGTTTCTTCTTGTCCCTCCTCAATCTTGAAATGACATCAGCATAACCGGTTTCTCCATCAGATTCATCCTCCAGTACATCACCCTCGGTATCATCAGGTTCCTCACATGCAGGCTCATCATCAACAATAAACCCATCCAAACTCTCGCTCTCTGACTCTTCTTCTGTCTCATCATCCTCATCATTACCTGTTATCGGGATTCCCACAAGTCTCTCTGTTGAAGTAGACATCTCTTCAAGAACTCTCTTCTTCCTCAGTCTTGACGAGACTCGACGCTGACTCCTCAATGCACCAGACTCTTTCTCACCTATGGACGGTGTACCATCAACCAAATTTGACATCTCATGGTTCTGTGGTTTCAGGTTTTTAAGTGTTGCAATCGGAATGTTATCTTCATCATTCTCTGAATCGCTGGTAATAACCCGTTTCCTCTTACGACCAGGAAGAGTAGCGTTTGTGTCAACTTCATCTTCATAACTATCACTGATACTTGTCTCCTCTAAATCACCCCTAACATCAGATTCCTTCTCCTTTATCTCCTCTGTTTCACTATCAGATAAATTAACAACACCAGTGGACTTGCGACCATCACCTTCAAACACCAACATCTTATTTACTCGTCTACGAGAAGACAAGTTATCTCTGTTTCTCTCTGACATGTAGTCTTTAACCGGTGTGGTAATATAAGGTGAACCTACATGGGAAAAAGAACCCATAAACACACACGAATAAACCGATCTATGATTGAATTACTAGTGTCAACTACATTTATTCTTCTCACCTGAGATTTGATGATTAGCTAATCCTAATGGGAACTTGATACTAGCTAACTCCAATCCTAGCTTCACATTCTCATCCAATTCCAATTCTCCAACCCTAAACACACCAATTTCATCTAATTTCCCAACCGTCTCCACGAGTTTCTCAAACTTTCTCTTCCATTCTTCGGCTTCCTTCTCAGCCACATGTTTCTCAACCTCCAATGCTTTGTTCACCATCATCTGCTCAACCTCAGATTCTTTCAGGTTTCTCAACTCTTGTTCCACTACTAGCTTCTCAGATTCCAATTCTTTAAACCTCAATTCAAGTGATTCAAACTCCTTATTCCGATTCTGCATCTTTGATTCTAAATCAATGTAACTTTCCTCAGATTTCAAGACCCTTTCTTCTAGTTCAACACACAGACAGTTTCGTATCTCCTTCGTCATCCCCATGGCTTCTTCATCTTCCATCGATAGATTCCTCTTCTTAAAACTATAGTTTTAAAAACCCTAGATTCAATAAGTCTCCGTGATAATACAAATATAGACAGAAATCTTAAACCTACCTCAAATATATTACGATTTAATCGGCGGAGTTTTGCTTCACCTTCCAAATTTCTTCACAAACCCTTAATAAACTCGAGGCGGTGCCACGTTATTTTTTACTCATCTCCACCACGCGTGACGATTACGAAGATCAACGGTCTCTGCTGTTACAAACGTCTTAAATGGGCTCAGAAATAGTTATCGGTCCCAAGAGCATTCCATTATTAAAATTGAAAACCAAGAATCGGAAGCAAAGTGACTAGGATTAAATTTCTGTTTATATGTTATTAGTATAATTTATCCCAATCATACATTAATATTTTTTATTAAACTATTTATTAAAATTATCATCAAAATAATGTATATCTATTAAATATAATAAAAATAATTATTTAAATCAATATAAAATATATATATATTAAATTATTACAACTTATCTTATATTTTTTTAAATTTAATATTAACAATAATTATGAAATTACAATATAAAATTATTTTGTTTATAACAAACATATATATATTAATACCTTAAAATCAAATAACAAACATATTATAAAAATTATTTGATATTTTTAAGTTTTTATTACACAAATTATGTATATCTATTAAATATGATAAAAAATATTTAAATTAGTATAATAATAAATAAATTAAAGTAAGGTTAACATAGTAAAAACTTAATTTCATTAAAGATAACGTAGTACCAATTTGAGAATCAATAAGAGCTCAAAACATTTTCCAATTAATATAAATATAATTATTTTTAGAGAAAAACTTAAAATAGGACAAAAACATATATTATCACAAATATAGCAATAAGAAGAAAAATTAGCATTATTAGCATTATTTTGAATTGTAAAAAAATTTATAACATTATATATTTAGGGTTTAGAGTTTATTATTTAGGATTTATGGTTTAGTATTTAGGGTTTAGAGTTAGGGTTAATTTAGTCTTTATCTTTTTTTTTTTAACGCTGGTACATTTAATGCTGGTACAAATTATGAGAACTATTACAATGACAATTTTACAGATAATACTACTTCTGTTCTACGAGAATTCACGTCCATGATCAACGACTCCACATGTTCTTGAAAATTTTCTTATAAGATCGCCTCCATAAATCTTGCAGAAATTGCACCTTCAGGGATTCAAACCCAGTATTTGCCGATGTAGAAGCTTACTACTTAACCAGTAGATCACGGTTGCTTCCACATCTTTATCCCTTTATTGAATGTTGTTTTGGTCATTTTTCATCTTTGTTGCTATATTTGTGACAATGTATGTTTTTGTGCTATTTTTGGGATTTGTCCTTATTTTTATTTATAAATTATTAAGTTTATAGATTTTATATTTTAATGTTATAATTTTCATATTTCTCTTACTTTATTTTATTATAATAGTTTTATTTTTAAAAACCAATATCTATTTTCCTTTTTGTTATTTTGTTTTCTGAAAAAAATAAATAAATAATTAACATTAGAAAATTTAATTTGTATTCTATATTAGCACCTGATATTAAAATCTGATAAATCATAATTGGCATATATGACAGGGTCAACTTCATATACCATATAATTTCTATAAATTAATTAATATGTTGATCAACTAATAGGATTTTCTAGCTCTAAATCAGATTTGTATCTAATTAATTTTTAATAAATTAATATTTGGTTAAATTATTAAAATATTATAGTTTCGAAAAAGTTTTACAATAATAGAATTTGAAGTCTGAAAGAGATTATAACTCAGTTAAAGATAACATTTACAAATAACATATATTTGGCTAGTTAATTCATGCAAGAGATTTACAAAATTATCAGTTAGAAGCATTTAAGTCTAAGTTTTTGCTTAAGTTTGAATTTAATCAGTTGAAAGATACATGCACCACATCACAAAAAGTACACAACCAAAACCACTCATTCTGGTTTTAGTAGAAGACGGGGACATCGCATTCACTTGTGGGCACTTCAAATCTAATTTGCAATCAAAAGTGTCATGGGTCCACACGTACGTAAATGGGGAAGCCATTGTTGGAACAAATATTAATAGCCCGGGCTTTATTAATTTGTGTATGTGTGAATTAAAATGAAAAAAAATTGTGAAAACCTCTTAGTCCAATGGTCAAAAGTTTAAAAGCTTCTACACCAAATCTGGGGTTTAATTCTCAGAGAATGAAGTTTAATCAGATTAATACACACAAGCTTCTAGGAGGTTCAGATATCACTAATGATTGTAATAGTCTTCTAGACGATAAAAAAAGAATTAAAATGAAAACAAAATTTGATAAAGCTTATAGACTTTATAATTTTGTGTGTGAATTAAATTGGATTTTAGCCTATTGAAATGAAATATTTTTATTGGGTATAACTTAAGTAAATAAGAATGTAAATTGTACTATATTAAAAATTTGAATTAAATTCGTCTATTTTATAAGGAGTCCAACTTCTACTTGTGTTAAAAAAAATTGAAAAGAGAAGAGAGAATATCACACACGTACGGTCGTCGTCATGGCTAGTTATTATTATTTTTTTTTTTACTGGTTCTTGGGCTCTATTAAAGCTTTTGGGTTATTGATCAATTATGCGTAATTAATCTCTCTTAGCCGAGATTTATTTACGTCAACAAACCGTGTAACCTAAGTTTGTGTGCGGTCCAAGTCGATAAGCTTGATGTGTAAGTCGGCGGACTTGTTGCACATGTTGGTTTATTTACTAAACCCTATCCTCATCTCTAAACCTATATATATGATCTCTAGGCCTCTCTTGGAAAGTATCCATTTAAAAACCCACACAAAGAAAAACACATAGAGATTTTGGAATCCCAAAACAAGTTCCATCAATTCTCATCTGTTTTAGGTTTGTATTTAATCCGAGAGCATCGTAATTCATTATTTTCATTAGAACCTTTATCGAGTGTTGCGATACGGTTTTATATGGTTGTATCGTGGAACACATGAATTGTGATTAAACTTGTCACACTACGAGTGATTCTTTTAGTTAAGGAAAGAGATCAAATTTTGCCTCCATATATATATATATATATATATATATATATATTCGGTTTTACTATTCATTGTTTTAAATCGTTTGGTATTGTTTCTTTAATTCTTAAATATTTATTCGTGATTAAATCGCTTTATTGTAATGTAAAATTTTGGTCCTACATTCTTAACTCAAAGAAATTCGTTTTTGTTCTATGAACGTCAAATGGATTTTAATCGCGAGTAAATAAACGATTTAAAAACGATTTTCTCTTCCGATTATGATACTAAAAACGTTATCAAACGCTAAATCTAGCGATTCTTATTCGTTAATGTAGAAGTGGATTTAAAACCGATTTCCAAACGGTTTTTACGGTCTTCTAAAATATTCTTAAGTGTATATCACGAATCGTTTCATGGCGATTATCGTGATTGCTTATGTGCATTCCACACAAGTTTATTGATTGCGATCGATAAATAGTTTCACTGCGATTTCCGAACGGTTTTAAAATGTTTCGTTAAAATCGCAATTTATTAAAAAATTAAACATGATTAATGTGTTTTCTAAAACGCTTACCAAACGCGTTTTAATGCTTTGATAAACGCTTTGGGGAGGTTTAATGTTGTGAATGCGCTTTTAAAGGTTCTAATGGGTTCTATATCGGCTAAATTGCGATTTAATTTCATATCGAAATATCTTACGATTTAACTATATAATATTTAAATCGTTTCTAATTGGAGTTTGTGTTTGCTTTCGTTTTAAGATGACTATCGAATCACAAAATAGTCCAAAGTGGTCGAGAACAATGATGAGACGACTCATCTAACGGTCAAATTTCCATCTGGGAACCATGTCCCTCCTCTCAAGTTTGATGGGACAGCTGATGGGATAGCGTTTAAGAATTGGAACAAGAAGATGCCATTCTTTCTGACAACGCTCAATCTGCAGAAGTATCCAAGCAAGGTGATACATGTCCTCCTAGAAAACAACACTAATCTGCATGCTCTTGCAAGTGTTGATGCTTGAAGACAAGGCAACTACTTGTGCAAAGGCTACATCCTCAATCGCCTTTCTGAATCTATGTACGAAGTGCACAACAATGCTGGATCTTCTAAGAAATTATTGGATGTCTTAGAGAACAAGTATAGCATCAAGGATTCTGGTACTCAAAAATTCACAATGGCAAAATTCCAACAGAACCATATGGTGGACTCGAGACCATTGATGGTGTTAAGTGGGAGAAATCGAGAAAGTCCTTCATGAAATTAAGGCTGAGGGGATGGAGTTATGTGAGGTCCATCAAGGATGCTGGATCATTAGGAAGCTTCCTCCTAGATAGAACGACTTCAAAAATTACCTCAAGCTTAAAAAAGAAGAAGATGAGCCTTGAAGACGATTGTGAGACTTGGTGTAAAGTCTACAAATCGGGAACATATTTCAAAAAGTGTGCATATTTGTGAAAACAATGTAAATATGGATGAACACCAAAACAACAAGCAAAACAAGTGGCAAAACAAGGGACGCCAAGATAAAAAAAATATGCCACAAAAGAACTCTCAGAAGTTCAAGAACAAGAATGGTCAGAATTCTCAAAGGTTCTTGGGGACGTGTAACTTCTGCGGAAAGCAAGGTCACACATCTTTAGAGTGCCGTAGCAAGAAGTCTCAAGCTAACTTAACGGAAGCTGATATGATTTTTGTAGTCACTAAGGCTAACATTGCTGAAAGCCATCTGAAGACTTGGTGGTTTGATACTGGTGTAACGAGACACATCTGCATGGATCGAGAGATGTTCTCGACTTACACAATGAACAAGAGCGATGATAAGCTCTTGATGGAAAATTATGCGTCTTCGATGATTGAAGGTCACATAATTTTTTTCTACTGAAGCTCATCTCTGCGCAAAATTTCACTCTTACAAATGTGGTCCACGTGTTTGACATGCTGATACTAAGATCTTTGTTAATCCTTGAGTTGTGTATCAATCCCTCAAGTACTTATTGAGTAGTACGAGGTATCGAATCTAAATCAGGATGGGAACAATCATAGAGAATGCACCAATCCTATCAAGTCAAGCAAACAATGTTCAATAAGTGAATCTAAAGTCCTAACAGATAAACGGATAAGCAGACAAGTAAACAGACAATTGACAGACAAGTAAGCAGATAATAAAGCATACAAATGATCAAACACTTAAAATCGATACTAAAAGTCAGGCCAATGGGGGTAGTTCAATGGATAGAGTGATCTAAAGCTATCATAAATGCTCATACAATCATCACATATGTTAATCCTTAAGCAGAGAACACATTAATCAATTAATCCAATCTCTTGACACTAATTACTTTCCCTATCCTTAATCAAGATCAAGTTCTCATTTGTGATTAAAAGATAGACAAGCATTAATTTCAAGTTCTCAATAGCCAATAATCACTTTAGACATTCATTCTCATGAGCTAAAATCCCTAAGAAAGTTCTATCTAGCATTTCATCAAACACTTGGTGTGCAACAAATTGTCAATATAAATCAACTTGATCAAGGTCAATCTAGCCTTAAGAGCACTTAAATAGGAAAGATCATAAGCAATCTAGCCCTAAACATCCATGAATCACCATAAATCACCCTAACCTACCTAACCTATAAGCCTTAAGAGAAACTACTCACTAATCATGTTAAACCCAACAAAATCCATGAGAATCATGTTAAGTTTGATGATTAGTGAAAGATTAAAGGAAAGAGAGGAGGAATCAATGACAAATTTAACTTATATTAAGGAAAGATTGAAACTTTTTATAAAAATACAAATATCAAAGTACTTAGAGCAAAACAAGCTTAGATCCACAAAATCAAGTTTTTTAGACTCTTATAGTGAACAGGGTCGAAACCGGATCAACTCGGAACAAACCGGGTATTGACTCGGTTCAAGTTGGTTGATTTGGTTTGATGGTGGAATATCGGACCTGCTACGTCCTATATTTTGAGTCCGATGAAACTCCATTGAACCCTCAAAGCCGATGGAGTGTTGTGGAATGGTCGATGGTACAACCGCCTGGAAAATTGCATGTACTTGGGAGAAATATTGGACTTGGCCCGTCCGATAGAAGTAGTCTGATGGATATGGTTCGATGAAACCGTATCGAAGTTCACATGGCCGATGGTTTTGCTCGCTCGTCCGATGGTGCTCACGGCTTGATAATTACATGCTTCGTAGGGGACATATCGGACATGGTCAGTCCGATGGAGAAGGCTCGATGAAGGGATATGGTGTGGTCGCTAGAACACCATCGAGTGGTAGAGTCCAATGTTGATGATCGATGGAGTGAATCCGAGTTCTTTTGTTCTCCTTATGCTCCATTAAGCCCTTTTATGCCTCCAAACCTGTTTCTCTTCACTCCAACACTCCAACAACCTGAAAATAGTATATGAAACACTCTGATAGGTCAAGAATTAATCCCTATACTAAACTGCAAGTGCACAGCAATATCAATGTAGTATATAGGGTATCGAAATCCACAGAGACTCCGGTGTTCAATAGCTCAAGAACAAGAATTTAACTAGGAAAAAAGCAATGTAATTGAATTAAAAGCAATGCAAGAAAGTAAGCAGATAGCAAAGATTAACGGTTGTGAAAGCAAGTTATTAAGAGCGCTAGGTTTAGGGCGTTCTCAGGAAATCAGACAAGCAGACAGTTTATTCAACAAGGATCTAATTAAGCACAGTTCTAGAACTCAAAACACAGATATAGAATTAACCAAATTCCTTTGCGATAATTCTCTAAGTCTAAGTGCAGCAAACCAAATTTTCGTTTGCGAGAACTAACAGATTAAACCAGCTTTAATTCCAAGTTTGATATGTTCACATTTATCCTAAACCAAACTTCCGTTTGCGCAAAGTTTAATTGCCCAATTTAATTAGTTCAGATTCCTAAACCCCACTTCCGTGACGTATTTAGCAACCTAAGATCTAGATTCTAATTGATCAGGTTAGAACTAGCTTTAAGCACAATTAAATTGAAGAACAGATATAGTTTGAATCCTTAGCTGAAATTGAATAAGTCTAGCAGGTCATGAAATCCTATGTGAGAAACCCTAAACCTAACAAGGAATCTACTCAGACATGATTGATGAAAACATAATCATAGAAATAATAGATTGCATAAAAGATAAAAGATTAAAGGGGTTCAAAATCTTCTCCAAATACAGATGATGTAACAGGTTCAGATCAGCCCCAAAAGCTCTAAAAATCCTCTGCTCTTAATATGAAAGCGTAATGTAAAGCGTATCTAAAAACTCAATAATATAGGTCTAATCTCGGCCAGGGGCTTCTTCGTAAATATCAGGAACTTCTGGATCAAAGTGCAATATCTTGATTTTTCTAAACCGCCGATTTTTGGCCCATCTCGCTGGTGCATCGATCGATGCTAGGGTGCAACGATCGACACCTTTCTCTGTTTCGGACAGTGAACTCTATCTCTCGGCCAATCACTCCAAAAAATCTCAAAAATGCTCCATTATCTCCAATTCATCTCCAAACCTGATTATACCTGTAAAAGACTCTAAAAGAACACAAAAGACACTAAAACACAACTATATCATGGCCTAAAACTAGTAAAAACCATGATATATCAACTCCCCCACACTTAGCCTTTGCTTGCCCTCAAGCAAAACAGAGAACTAAAGCTTGGTGAAGAGGTTTGAAAACTTTCAGAAACTCATTTCATCCTAGAAGCTACAATACTCAGATTCCCCTTAGTAAACCACTGAAAGAATCAATCACAGGATATCAAGACCAACATGTACTTCCCCCACACTTAGCAGCTGTCCTAGGTAAACTCCACAATCACATTCAAGCATTCAAATTCTCCCTACTGACTTCTGCAAGTATTTAAGTGCGGTCTCACCTAAGGAGTATCGATCAAAGGGCACATGGATTCTTACCTTATCAGCTCTAGACCACCATACTACCTTTCTCTAGTCCCTTTCTTCTCTTTCCCTTCTTTAACAACTGATTTTTCCCCATTGGGTATCATTTTATTTTTTTTATCAGTGTTCTTCCCGTTATGGGGTGTACTTTGGACACATTCCATGGATCACATGAGAGAAAATAGTGTTTGCTACCATTCCCATGACCACTTCGGAGTTACTAACTCATCCTCAGTTTATTTATTTATTTTTTTATTTTTACTTTATAGAAGGGGAGAAGGGAACTAAATAGGATAGGTTGACAGGCTGTGTCAGAACTAACAAGGGAATCCGACACAAAGTATACCAAGCCCTTAGGTAAGAAATCTAAGTCAGTATTAAATTGAAGCCAGTAAAAGGATCCTCTGATACCTGAAGTGATGTGAGTGTTCCCAGTAGGTTGATCTGTGATGGGGTTTTCTAATAGTCAGAGATAGATCCTGCAACTTCATCCCAATGGTTACTTAAGTTCCTGCAAGTCTTGTAAATCTTCTCAGAAAATCATAGTTTCTTACTTAAACAATTTTGACTCAATAAAACAAATTTTTTTTGAAAAACGGACTGACTCTTAAGAAAACAAAAAACAAAAGTCAGTAGCACCTCCCCCACACTTAAGACACACTGTCCCCAGTAGTGTCCAGCGAAGGATCGGTAAAAAGAAAATAAAAAATTGAAAAGATGAAATTATGTCTGTCGGGTTACCTCTGTCGCTCAGGCATCGATCGTTGCACTAAGTGCATCGACCGTTACTTGGCGATTTTCGTGTATGGTCGATCGTTGCTCAGGACCGCAACGATCGCTGCAATGCGATTCCTTTCGTGTTGTGACGATCGACACAGAAGTGCGTCGATCGTTGCACTGCGATTTTGTCCGAGACCTGCAAACATAAACTCACCAGAAACAAAAACAAACGTAAAATCCTAACAAAAACACCAAAAATTAAGTAGAAAAACACCAGTACCTAATGGTGGGTTGCCTCCCACCCAGCGCTTGTTTAAGGTCAATAGCTTGACCTATCAGAAAGAGATCGAACTCATGGAGGTTTCAACAGAGACTTTGAGTGTCTCTGTGAATGTCTCCTCATCCAAGGTTGCGTATAAGCATTCAGATCATGAGATCTTCCAAGGAACGAACGATAAGGGTCGGGGTGGGAGTGTAGCTTCGGCGGGATTCTTTGTTTTCCTGCATTCAAAACAATGTGATCAGAAGGATTAAGCTTAGGTGATTTGTACCTTACCTTTGATGTATATCTGATGTCTGGAGCTTTCTGCTTATGAACAGTTGCAGGTACTGAAGATGTTAGAGCAGGTTCAAGAGGAACCGCCATCTTCTTCTTTTCACTATCAGATACTGTAGTTCCACCAATCTGAACTTCTTCTTTTAGATGACCATTAGTGGAGATCATCTTCTTTGCATGAACTCGCGAAGTTTCAACTGGTGGTGTTTTATTCACCTTCTTATCCATCACTTTTATGCAGTTAGCCACTTCTAGCTCTTGTTTGGAGGGTTTAGGAACCTTAGGATATGGCACTGGGGGCTTGTAGACTCGTTCTGGTACTGTTGCAGTTTTCTGGTCATGTCTGCGTTCTGTGTCGATCGTTGCATGATGTGTGTCGATCGATGCAAGGCGATTCTGTTTCTCGAAAGAACTCGAAATTGCCGTCAGAATGGCGTGTCCATCGTCACTGAGGGGGTGTCGATCGGTGCATGTATCAGGCAAACAATATTCATCCAGAAAATCCGAGATTATGCTCTCTTCTTCACCTAGCAACTCAATCTCATCCCTTATGTTCACAACATTGATGTGCAGCTTCCGTTCAGCTCTCTTAGCTTCATTCTGCCTCTCTATTGCTACATCTCTTCGTTCAATTTTGATATCCAGCTCCTCCATATGCGTGCTCAAAGATTCAAACTTCTCATCCAAGTCTTCATACAAAGCATCCATCTTTGAGTTGAAGGACCTATCAATCTGTTGTTGTCTCTCAAGGTACTGCTCCATCATGATTTCCATTATGCTCTCATGAGCTGTAGGTGCAGGCGGTACTTGGTAAGAAGAAACACTACAACTCCTTGTAAAGGGTTTCTGAAAAGCAGATCCGTGACTATAGAATCCAGTTCCTTCAACGCAATGGTTAGCTTCTTGTGCATACTTTCCAAGTAGAAGACTATGCAGAGAGTCAACTTGGTTCTTCAACCCAGCTATCTGTGAACTGTCAATCCCTGAGCTGAAAATATCATTCCGACACATCGTCCTGATGATCTCTTAGTGTTCTTGGTGATTCAGCGAAGTGTGTCGATCGATGCAAGAAGGGCGTCGATCGATGCAATGCGAAATCAGAGAAAACAGAAAAATAAATCAGCAAAAATAAAAAAAATAAAAACAAAAACGAAAAGAAAAAGAAAAATCCTAGTAAAACCCTAGGCTCGAAGCTATCGAAGAATCAAAGAGTCCCCGGCAACGGCGCCAAAAACTTGATAGGTCAAGAATTAATCCCTATACTAAACTGCAAGTGCACAGCAATATCAATGTAGTATATAGGGTATCGAAATCCACAGAGACTCCGGTGTTCAATAGCTCAAGAACAGGAATTTAACTAGGAAAAAAGCAATGTAATTGAATTAAAAGCAATGCAAGAAAGTAAGCAGATAGCAAAGATTAACGGTTGTGAAAGCAAGTTATTAAGAGCGCTAGGTTTAGAGCGTTCTCAGGAAATCAGACAAGCAGACAATTTATTCAGCAAGGATCTAATTAAGCACAGTTCTAGAACTCAAAACACAGATATAGAATTAACCAAATTCCTTTGCGATAATTCTCTAAGTCTAAGTGCAGCAAACCAAACTTTCGTTTGCGAGAACTAACAGATTAAACCAGCTTTAATTCCAAGTTTGATATGTTCACAATTATCCTAAACCAAACTTCCGTTTGCTCAAAGTTTAATTGCCCAATTTAATTAGTTCAGATTCCTAAACCCCACTTCCGTGACGTATTTAGCAACCTAAGATCTAGATTCTAATTGACCAGGTTAGAACTAGCTTTAAGCACAATTAAATTGAAGAACAGATATAGTTTGAATCCTTAGCTGAAATTGAACAAGTCTAGCAGGTCATGAAATCCTATGTGAGAAACCCTAAACCTAACAAGGAATCTACTCAGACATGATTGATGAAAACATAATCATAGAAATAATAGATTGCATAAAAGATAAAAGATTAAAGGGGTTCGAAATCTTCTCCAAATACAGATGATGTAACAGGTTCAGATCAGCCCCAAAAGCTCTAAAAATCCTCTGCTCTTAATATGAAAGCGTAATGTAAAGCGTATCTAAAAACTCAATAATATAGGTCTAATCTCGGCCAGGGGCTTCTTCGTAAATATCAGGAACTTCTGGATCAAAGTGCAATATCTTGATTCTTCTAAACCGCCGAGTTTTGGCCCATCTCGCTGGTGCATCGATCGATGCTAGGGCGACACCTTTCTCTGTTTCGGACAGTGAACTCTATCTCTCGGCCAATCACTCCAAAAAATCTCCAAAATGCTCCATTATCTCCAATTCAGCTCCAAACCTGATTATACCTGTAAAAGACTCTAAAAGAACACAAAAGACACTAAAACACAACTATATCATGGCCTAAAACTAGTAAAAACCATGATATATCGCACTCCAAAAAGACTCAAGAATGCATGACCCTAACTCTAAATGCTCTTAAATTCTAAATGTAAGAAAATCCCAGAAATAAACATGAATGAATGCAAAATGTAACCAAAGTATGAACATAAATCAAGCTTAAGATGCCTAAAATGCAATGACATCAATTCCCTCAAACTTATCCTTTGCTTGTCCACAAGAAAACTCAACAACTTATAGGAAAGCTAGGGAGAAAGGTTTAAAAGTGGGAGCTCATATCCAAAGACCAAACCAAGATCAACAAGTTCAAGTTTAAATTAATGTTTCTAGGTTGAAATCAAGGCAAGCGTACTCCAAAAATTTAGCTATACTCATCATAGAAATACCTCTAGCTCAAGTCTTAACCTACACAAGCATTCCTATCTACTAGCTCTTTAACATTCATTAAGCTTTCTCAAGTGAATCCTACTCGTACAAGGTGATTAAACTCATTTGTCAAAGGGTTTAAGTTTTGAGATAAAAGTGATCTCAATCAAGTGGGTTTCTCCGATAGCAAAAAGGGGTGGGGGGGGGGGGGTTCTCTCATAAAGAATGAATGAGCTTTGGCAAAATATTAAGAGTTTAGAAGAAATTGATGCATACTAGGTTGATTTCCATCTACCCATGCCCCAATAACTTCCACTCCTAGTCTAACCCTCCTAATTGATGTCTACCATTTTCCAAAATTACTTTTGTCTTCTTCCCTTGACTTGATCAAACACTTTTTAACTTTAACACCTAGAGGATCATTTACAAACTCCACCCCAATGGTAATTCATTTCATTTGAACTAAGCTCATATTTTGTTTCTCACTTTATACTAGGCTTTTCCTTATTCACTTATGATGAGCCTTTTTGTTTCTTTTCATTTTACTTCTAGAGACTCTTTCTTTTATCACTTAGAGCTATCTTTTTCTTCACTTTACCAACATAAATTTGATCCTCTGTTCCTTTCCTTATCTTTTCCTTTCTTTTCCACTCTTTTCCTTTCCCAATTTCCCCCCAAACTTCAATCCTACCCTATTGCAAAGCTAAAAGATGTCAAGTTTGCATATAATATGGAAATTTCCCCTAGTGGCTCCCAACTCAACACTTTTTGCTAAGCTCATTCCAATGAGGCCTTACTCTCATTATAGTGTTTAGGGCTTGAAAGAAACGTGGGTTAGGGCTTGTAATATATTTGAGCAAACAAGAGTGGTGAAAAAGGATAAGATTGCTCAAATATGTATAAGGTATACATGAGTTCAATCACAAAGCAAGAGCAAGATAATTAGATGACAATATTAAAGTTATCACTTAGTAGAGCTAGTATCAAATCAAATCGAGTTTTAGTCTAAAAGTTAGAATAGAGGCAAGCAATCAAAGTAGAGTTTGTCTTAACTTTCTAGCCTTTCTTGAAATACAAACCTAGAACAATCAACTAGCATAATCAACTAGCATTAAGAACAAGTTTTCAGCCAATCAAGTCTTAGAGGGCATTTATATCATTGCTCCCTATGAATGCAACCTATATGAAGTCTAGACTCAATCCTAACATGCTAAAGAAACTAAATGCTCTTTTGTTTTTGAAATTTTTTGATTTTTTGATTTTTTGAATGCACATAGATGAAATGCATTAGACTAAATGGTTAGAAATCAAAATAAGACCAAAATAAACGAGGTTAGCACCAGGACCTTCCCCCAAACTTAAGTCACACATTCCCTTGTGTGACAGAAGAGTTGAAGAAGGACCGGGAAAACAAGGAAAAATGCATGAAGAAAAAAAAACTATGTAAAAGGAGTGCTACGTACCTTAATCAGTATTGGTAGGAGGATGAGGAGGAGTCGCCCATCGAGTACGACGGGTTGGAGGAGATGTAGACTGGAGCCCTCATCTGTATGCGCATGTCGCGCTTCGTTTGGTTGGTAGAATGGCGAGGTGGATCATAATATGGTACCTCGAGAGGCGGAACCATCTGGTTCCCAGCCATAAAGTGGCGTGCGGCAATCTTCAGCTTTCTCATTCCAACGGCCAACTTCCTAACATTTTTGTCATTCCACTTCACAAATTGGAAGAGCAACTTGTTTTCATCATCGATCCTTCTTATGGCATCATTTGAGATGGACTCATCATGTGGCTTGAAATAGTACATCTGGGCGCCATAGATAGAACCCGGTTATTCCTCCTCTTCTTCTTCTTCCATCTGCTCCTCATCATCATCATCAGACTTCACTGCTTTCTTCTTGGCCTTTCCTTTACCCCCAGACAGCTTCTCCAAGGTGGGCATGGTGATCAGGTCATAGAACTAAGCGAGGGTCGGGCAAAAGATCAACTTGTCCCTGGCATATACCGTGGTAAGGGTGGGGTTGGGTAGCATGAACTTGTTCTTGTTGTGAATCTTGTATGCAAAGCTTTCACCTAGTCTCCCAACCAAGTAGAATGTCTTGCCCAGGTAGTTGATGTCCATGTCCTAACAAACTTCAGTATCGGAGTTACAAGGCTGCCCATCTAGAGAGTTGGAGAAGAATCAATCTTCGTCCATGTCCATTCCTTATACCAAAGGAAACGTCGCACGAGGATGTTGGAAAAATTAGGCAATCTGTCCGGCTCTGGCATTTCTCTCCCATTGTGAAAGGTCCGAAGAAGAGGCTGCAAAGCAAGGTATATAAATATCATCTCCTTCTTCATAACCAGTCCTGCCCCTTTCCTTGCATACATGGTGTGGTCAAGAGCCTTATGGACATAGCGAATAGCCGGATGTCGGATATGTGTGCACTTACTCGCCCCCATGCTATATTCTCCATCAGCTATTGTGTACCAAAGATGCTTGAGATTGCCGTCTTTGATCTCAACCTTCTAGACCCTGTAGTGCCTTCGTCGTTGAAACCATACAAATCACTTATCTCCTTGAAGGAGACCGCGAAGCTCTGCTTCCCAAACTTGAAGTTGATATGCCCAAAACCCTCATCTTCATCCCATTCATCGTGGAATATAACAGTCAATGTAGAGAGGAACTGCTTTGTCCCAGCTTCGTACCCTTCGCAAGCAAAGGCGAAGAACCTCGTAAGACCCATATGACGGAACATAACTTCCACATCACCGTGCAGACCCAACGCTGTCAAAGTTTCAAAGTGTGGGAACTTGGTTTCCTTTAAGCCAATCCCCTCGAGGTGTCGTTGAATCACATAAATAGAAGGTTCCTTCTTCTTTGATTTCGACTTCTTCTTTGCCTTAGTCATCTTATGAACAACAGCTTCCCCCTCGGTCTCAGTCTCTGTTTTAGCTATACTCAGTTGAGCTCTCTTTCTTGCTGCCTTAGCTCGTCTTTGCTGCTGCCTTTGCACGTTTGCAGCGAGAGTCTCATCATCAGAACCTTGATTTCCCCTTGGAAAATTCAATATCTTCATGTAATGACTCAAAAAGAGAGTGAGTATCTTGCTCAAATATCAAACTTTTCATAATTCACAACATTATCAATCAACAAAGTTTGACATATGCTTAAATCATAAATCGTCAAGCATCAATCAAGCAATACTCATCATTTCAACATCATCATATCAAGGCATTAATCAAGGATCATATCTCATTAATCACATTAAGCTCAAGTTAAGCATCACAATTAACTTCATTTCAAGCTCACCAATGCACAATTCATCAACAATTTAAGCTCAATTCATCATCATTCTCACTTTCATTTGATAATAAGCTCCTAATCATGAAATTTCAAAAATTTATGAAACCAATCTTATCTAAACAAGTTAGTATCACTAATACACATTAAAGAACACCAATTGCATCATTAGAAATCATCAATTCACGCTTTCCCAAAATTTTAAAAAAATCCCAATTTCTCAAGAACCCTAAATTTCAAAAATTCAATTTCAAGCAATTCTAGGATAAATTGGCAAGGGTAATCATTTATAACACTCAAGGCAAAGTTTTTCAAGCATTATCATCAAAGAATAAGCCCTAATAGCGAGTTTGAAAAATTTGTAATTTGGAACCACGAGTTTCAAAGAATTAGGAGTTTACCTTGCTTGACTGATGAAGATATGGAGAGGAGAATGAGAGTAGTGTAGAGAGCTTTTAAAATCGCAAATTTTGAGCCAAGAATCACCAAAAAAACGGATGCAAATTGTGAGCGATATGAGCTTGCAATTTTTTTGAAAAATTTGTGAAGTTCTTTGATTTTTGCTACAAGTTTTTCGAAAAGAGAGGCTTTGGGAAGGTGAACTCACATGGAGGTGGAGAAAACAGGTCTAAGCTCAGTCAAAATGGGTTTTAAATTCGGTTTAAATCGATTTTTGGTGGTCTATTTCAAATAAAATCATGTTGAAATCGGTTTGGAATTTGGTTAAGCAAATTCGAATTGGACCAAAGAGAGAAGACTTACCTGGCGATGGATGGAATATCGGACGAGTGAAGTCGATGTCGCTCACCCGGTGGTTCGATATCGGGCTCATGTGGGCGATAAAACGAGGCCTCGGGTCCGATGGTATATATGGCTAGATTTGTTCGAACAAATTGGCTTCCCGTCGGACTACCAATACCCGATATTTTCTGTCTGCTAAAGTCCCATCAATCCCTCCTGCCCGATATTGTGAGCTCGATAGATGCACATCGGACAGCCTATGGTTGATGAAAGCGGACGTGAGGTCGATGGTATTTACGGCAAAATTAGGCCGTGTATTGTTTAGTTCCATCGGACTGGATGTGTCCGATATAATCAGCCCGATGAAAATATATAGGACTCATATTGCCCGATTATCTTCGTCCGATAAACAGCCATCGAGCTTGGTATGGTCGATATTTCGGCCCGATAAAGTGGTTTCGACAGTTTTCTCCCAAGTAGCAAGACCCATTCATTGGAACCCAATTTCACACCTAAAACCCTGAAAAACTTAGAAAAACATCAATAATGACCAGCTAAAAGAATATGTACAAAGATAAACATGGGAATGTCTCCCAAATGCGATTTTGTTTAAAGTCGGTAAGTTCGACTTGTGCAAACCGGTTTTTAGGCTAGAGGTGGATTAGAGAGCGGAACTGAAGTCCCTTCCTCTATAGAATCCGAAGATGAGTAGTGCTTGATACATTGCCCGTTGACAGTGAACTCCTCATCAGATTTACCCCATATCACAACTGCTCCATAAGGCCTAACTTCCTCATCAGACCAATCTTTCCTAGATGCTCCAAATGTTTTCTCAACAATAGCCTTGATTTTCCTATTTGACACCTTCACTTGGCCACTTGTTTGGGATGATAAATAGTGGCCACCTTGTACTTGACTCCATACTTCCTTAAGAGATTCTCAAATAGCTTGTTGATGAAATGAGAGCCTTCATCACTAATCACAACTCTTGGGATCCCAAACCTTGGAAATATTATACTCTTGAAAAACTTTAGCACAAGTTTTGCATCATTAGTTGGCTTGAAATAGCTTCAACCCATTTGGATATATAGTCAACAGCTACAAGGATGTAACTATTACCATATGAGGATGGGAATGGTTCCAGAAAGTCAATTCCTCATACATCAAAAACTTCAACCTCCAAGATGGGGTTTTGTGTCATTTCATTCCTCCTACTTATGTTGCCTTCCTTTGGCATGGATCACACTTAGCAATAAAATCATGTGCATCCTTGAACATACTTGGCCACCAAAAACCAGCTTGTAAGACTTTTTGGACTGTCTTGAAGTTGACAAATTGATCTCCATAAGCTGAACCATGGCAATGCATAAGTATCCCATTCACTTCTTCATCAGCCACACATCTCCTATAGAGCATGTCCTTGCAAAGAGTATTCAGATATGGCTCATCCCAAAAATACCGGTTGACATCTCTGAAAAATTCTTCCTTTGGTAGCTGTCTAAACTCGGTGGTTCCTTTTCACAAGCCAAGAAGTTCACTATATCAGCATACCATGGATCTTTATCCTTAATAGACCTAACTTCCTCAAGCTTCTTGATAGTGTTGTGGGCTTCCATCACATCTTTAATGACGATAAGTTGTTCCTCCGGTAGAGAATCATCCATTGGATTTTCTGTCGCAGGAGCGTATCAGCCCGCCTGGCCGATATCCATACCGATATGAGCTGTATCTTTTTAATCCGAGAGTATGTATCGGTTAAGTCACCCGATACGCAAGCCGATGTGTGGTCTCTGGAAATCACCATGGGCGTGTATCGGTTGGGTGACCGATGCGGGAACCGGTACGTGCCCCTGTATCCATCTTCTCATACTCGTCGTCGGGGGGGGGGGGGAATCGTGAGTTCGTCGACGGGGGGGGGGAATTGTGAGTTCGTCGGCTGGTCCACGTCGCGTCTTCTCTCCACCCGTAGCATGCATGGTCACACGGTCAACACGAGCACACAATTGTTGACTTCAGCAAACACACGTATAAAGACCTTCCATTCACTCTTTCGTATATGCAAAGACTTCTTTTCATTTTCCTCTCCTCTATTTAATTCTCTGAACTCCACATCACCTGTAAAGGACCAAGGCACACTCCAAAATATACTAAAACAATGCAAACTGTAATCCTAAATGCAACTATTTACAAAGGTGACAAAGAACAAGAAAATGTAACGAAAGAAGGCTAAATGAAACCAAAACATGATCTAATCAACTCCCCAAATGTATGAAACACAAGTATATCAATTCCCACAAACTTAAACCTTGCTTGTCAACAAGCAAGCATAAGACTATCACAACAAGTTGGGGAAAAGGTTTGAAGGCGGGAGCTCATATCCAAAGACAAAACTGAGATCAACAAGTTCCAATTCGAGTCAACGTCACCAAGATGCAACCAAGTTAGGCTTACTCCAAAAATTTAGCCATGCTCATCAAGACAAAACTCTTAGCTCAATTCTCAACCTAGACAAGCATTCCTATCAACTAGCTCTTTAACATTCATTAGGTTTTCAAGTGGATCTTACTCAATGCAAGGTGAACAAACTCATTTGGAAAAGGGACAAGGTTTTGAGATTAAAGTGTTCTAAATCAAAAGAGGGTTTACTCCAAAAGCATGAAGGTTCTCTCAAAAAGAAGTGAACGCGCTATAGTAAAATGCTAAGAGTTAGAGGCAATTGGTGCATACTAGGTTGATTTCCATCTACCCATGCCCCAATACTACCCTTGACCAAGGCTATTTTTGCCTCATCCTCTTTTCTCAATCAAACACTTTTCGTAAACTACCCAAGGATCAATAAAGACTTTTCAAACAGTGGCAAATCTTTCTTTTTAACTTATCTTTCTTTAGCAATGGTCTCTTTTCTTTCTTTAAGTTGAGCCTTTGGCTTCTTTTCATTTCAAAATATGAGACACTTTTGTTTTCTTTACACACGTAAGAGCTTTTCTTCTTTTAAAATACTTTGCCAACAAACATAAGATCCCAACCAAAATCCCTTTCATTCTTCCCTTTCTTTACTCTCTTCTTCCATTCCCAATTCCTCCTCCAAACTTGGATTCTAGCCTATTGCAAAGCTAAAGGTGATGAGCTTGCACTATATGGAAATTTTTCCTAGTCGCCTCATACTCAACACTTTTTACCTAGCTCATTCAAGAAAATAGGCCTACCTCTCAACAAGAGTGTTTATGGTTTGAAACAAGGGTGGTGGAAGGTGTGGAGTCTATTCAAGCAAGCGAGAGTGGTAAAAGGGATAAGAATGCTTGAATATTTTCAGAGTATCCACGAGTTTAGCACACAAAGCATGAGTAAGATAATTGGATGTCATCATTGAAGTTCTCACTTAGGTAGAGCTAGTGTCAATTCAAAGCCTATTTCAGTTTCAAATCAAGTTTCAAAGCAAGCAATCCTAGCATGGTTCGTCTTAACTTTCTAGCCTTTCTTGAATTGCAATCTTAGGACAATCAACTAGCTCAAACAACTAGCATAAAGAACGAGTCGTCACTCAATCAGTCTTACAAGGAAATTCAATCATTGCTCCCTATGCATGCGTACTGTATGATGCAACCAGACTCGATCCTATGATGCAAGTGCAACTACATGCTTTCTTTTTTAATTTTTTTTTTGTTTTTTTTATGCCATAAATGAAATGCATGAGACTCAAGTGATAGAAAAGAAAAATAAGTTCAAAAGAAACATGATTAACAACTGGTCTCTCCCCCAAACTTAAATCACACCGTCTCGGTGGGAAAGCAAGCTCGAGAGAGAGACTCAACAAAAGGAGAAAAAGAAGGAAAAGAAGCTAAAATGCAAGTATGTACAAGTTGGAGTGTTACCTGGTCCAAGAGAAGGCGTATCGGTCGAGTGAACCTGGGCAGTGAGAGCGTATCGGCCTGGCAAACCGATACGCTGACCGATATCAACTCTCGGATTAAATCCGCTAAGACCTGTATCGGCCCCAGCCGACGAACTCACGATTCCCCCCCCCTCCCCGGCAACGGCGCCAAATTGATAACAAGGATTTTACAATCCTTTGAGGTACCAATTCCTCAAGCTTATCGTGTAGTCTTGAGGTATCGAACCTTTTTGGGACGGATAAAACCAATAAGCACATACTAAACCTCTAGTGTCAAATCACCCAATTTAGTTTTTGTTCTAACAGTCCTAAACGAAAACAATTCAAATAGAAGTAATTAAAAGCAAGTAAACAAGTGGATTCAATCAATGACAAAGATAAGGCCTAAAGGTTAAGGTCAACGGATAGGTGACTCGGGATAATCAAGGATCCTAATTCAAACTTCAAAGAAGCTAACCTCCTAGCAAGGAACACAATAAGTTGATCAGTTTAATCTCTTAATACTAATCTCTTTACTTAATCCTAATCCAAGAACAAATTCTCATTTGTGAATTAAAGTCAAGCAAGCATTCAAACAAGTTCCAAACAGCCAACAATCACTCTAAACATCCATTTTCATGTGCTAGAATGTGAAAGTCCTATCAAAACTAGAAACTGGAATTTCATCGAAGACATGGTGGGCAAGAAATCCTAAACATCCTAATCAACGTGATCAAGGCTAATTAGGCACTAAACACACTTTGATAGACGAGGTTTTAAACAATCAAACACTAGAAATCCATTGATCACCCCTATTCAACCTAATTCTACCTAACCCATAAGCCCTATGAAGAACTACTCACTAATCATCATGTGAACAACAAAATCCATAGAAATAGTGTTGATCATTGAAGATTAGAGATTGATTGGATAATCAAAGAGAGAAATCACAAGAAAAGAGTACTAGATTAATCAAGAAATCCAAACTTGTTCTTACAAAAGGTTTTTTAGCAACAAAACAAGCTTAAGAGACAATAGAAAATAGGTTTTTGGCTTAAGTAGTGTTTTTGGGGCTAACCGGGTCAACCCGGAACAAACCGGGTATTGACCCGGATCCAAGTGAAATTCTGGGATCTGTATCGGCCATCCAGACCGATATGCTGGCCGATATGTGTTGGGAATGTCCTGAAATCTATTGTACTTTCTCTAAGTGAAAGTCGTATAGTCGAGATGAGACAATCACATAACACTAGGTAGTCATAACGCTTTGCTAGAAGCCACTTATGATCAATGAGTTGAGAACTCATTGCTAGTGTTATATGATCCTACAGGGTCACACACCTAAGCAAACTGGACGTTAAAGACGAGGTTGATCATTAATGTAATGATCTAGTGAATGCATATTTGGTATGCATTCGATATCAATATTCTGGGGCAGTGTCGATCGATGCAAAGAGTGCGTCGATCGATGCAACTCGCGGATTACCAGATTAATTCGGTTTAATCGCTGGTTAATTCCGTTATGGTTTAAGTCGACATATATAAGATATATGGTCGACCTAAACTGATTTTTAACCTAATAGACAGCCACCAGAACTTGAATAGAAACCTCTGAAGAGATTGGATCTCTATAGGCACTAGCATCCCTCCTGTTCAGTTCGTGTGCGTGTGGATACCAGTAGAGGCACATCGTTTGAGGTGCTTCGCGATCTCGATTATCTGCAAATCTTCCGCTGCAAATCACCAGGTAAATCTGAGATCCCATAGATTCAATTATATGAACCCTAGATCCTAGGCTTGGAATTCAGACCAGGATTGCCTAATTGGATTAGGATCTGCTAGAAATTACTTCAGTGGTATCAGAGCTTTAGGGTTACATTGAATTTGTAGCATGTTGATTAGATTGGTTGAATCTGGATCTCTGTATAATTGATACAAGCATGCTAAAACTCGTTTTTGATCAAAGTAACCTAGTTTAGGGTTTTGTTCGAAAAACGTTTTAGGGCTTTTCGCATGGTGTCGATCGATGCCAATCCGGCATCGATCGACACAGGGCGGAAACCCGAATAAAATTTAGGGTTTTTCGCATGGTGTCGATCGATGCCAATCCGGCATCGATCGACACAGGGCGAAAACCCGAATAAAACATATGTTTTGCCTAGTGTCGATCGACGTAAGAGTTGTGTCGGTCGACACAGACCTCGCGAGATTGATGAATCGGTTCAATTGGATTGGACCGGTTATCGAGCTTGGTTAATAATGGTTGAACACTGTGAATGGTTCAATTGCGATTGTTTTGATTAGGTTGGTATCGACCGATGCTAGTGTAGCATCGATCGACACTGACCGGTATTCAAAACCGGATCAATTGGATTGATCGGTTATCGCGGATTATTTTGGTTATTCTGCATCGATCGACACTAAAGTAGTGTCGGTCGACATCAGACTCGATGGTTTAGGTTATGGAACCTAAAATCACAGAACCAAAGCAAGATAAATCAATTAATTATAAGAATTAAAACATAATAAAACTGAACGTTTTAAATGGTTCCGTTCCTCAACCAAATATCAAGTGATACTTGATGTCTTTCCAATCTTGTCAACTGTCAAGACCCATTTAATTGTGCGATAGACTTGCAGTGCAAGATGTCCACAATTTCATGAGTAAGACATGAAGTAATCGTGTTGATGGACTTGCAGTGCAAGACATCAACAATTACATGACTGAAGAGATTGGTTTACTTGACTGGGCCATCAAATTCGTTTTGGGCTCAGAGACATCAGGTGGATTGGACATAAGATGTCAATCCACAACCAAGAGTTATATTGGATATAACTAGCAAAGTTGTTGCTTACCTAGATAGCTAAAATTTGGGTGATAGCCAGTGGCTCACTCAAGTTTAGTGAAGTATGGGTCTTGGATCATTATATTCATCTGAGGAAACATTGTTTGAATATAATGTGAGTTTTCTTAATTGTTAAGAATTCTCATTTCTTGAACATCATAACTAAAACCTCCCTTGTTTTTCCAGCTATGTCTAGCACAAACCATCGTAACAATTTCTCCTTGCGATCCGTCCTTGAGAAGGACAAGTTAAATGGATCCAACTTTCTTGAATGGTATCGGAACTTGAGAATTGTTCTCAAACAGGAGAAAAAGGACAATGTCCTTGAGAAAGTTCTCCCCAAGAAGTACCGAGCCAATGCCTGGCAATCAGATAAGGATGCTTGGGATAAGCATTCTAATGATGCGGTGGATGTGAGTTGTCTCATGTTGGCTACCATGAACTCGGAATTGCAGAAGCAATATGAGTACGTGGAGTCGCCAATACAGATGATCACTGGCCTGAAAAGTATGTTTCAGGAGCAGGCACGAACTCAGAGATACCAGACGGTTAGGTCTCTGATTGAGTGCAAGCTACCAAAGGGCGAACCAGTTAGTCCTCATGTCATTAAGATGATGGGTTATATTGATAACCTGGGGAAACTGGATTGTCCCATTAGCCAAGAGTTGGCTACTGGCATCATTTTACAGTCACTGCCGTCAAGCTATGATCAATTTGTTATGAACTATAACATGAACAACTTGACGAAGACGTTGACTGAATTGCATGGGATGCTTAAGACTGCTGAACCTAACATCAAGAAGGACAGCCCAAATGTCCTTATGGTACAAAAGGGTAAAAAGTTTAAGAAACTTGGTAAGAACAAAGGTGATGGCAAGACGAGCTCGACTGTGAATCCAAGCGAGTCTGGCCATGTTCCTAAGGTTAAAACCAGTCCTTCTGAAGATATTAAGTGTCGTTATTGTAATGGTTATGGGCATTTGAAAAGAAACTGCAATAAATTCTTGGAAGATTATGAGAAGCTGAAGAAGACGTACAAGACTTCTTCTTCAGGTATTATGTTATAGAAGTAAATGTTACTTCTAGTCCTACTTATTGGGTATTGGATACCAGCTGTGGTACTCATATTTTGTGAAAATGTGCAGGGCCTGAGCAAAACTAGGACTATGGAGAAAGGACAAGTGGACCTATGAGTGGGAATGGAGCAAGAGTTGCTGCATTAACCGCAGGAGTAATTCATTTGTTTTTCCTTTTATGGCATGTTTTGAACTTAAAACTGCTACTATGTACCTGCTATGAGCAGAAAGATTATTTCCATTCCTTGTTTGGATATGGAAGGATATCAGTTTTCAAGTTAAGAATAAGTGTTATTCATTTGATTACAGTGATATATTTTATAGTAGCAATCCATTAGAGAATGGACTTTATGGTCTAAACCAGAATGTGCCTAACTATTGTTGGGAATGTCCTGAAATCTATTGTACTTGCTCTAAGTGAAAGTCGTATAGTCGAGATGAGACAATCACATAACACTAGGTAGTCATAACGCTTTGCTAGAAGCCACTTATGATCAATGAGTTGAGAACTCATTGCTAGTGTTATATGATCCTACAGGGTCACACACCTAAGCAAACTGGACGTTAAAGACGAGGTTGATCATTAATGTAATGATCTAGTGAATGCATATTTGGTATGTATTCGATATCAATATTCTGGGGCAGTGTCGATCGATGCAAAGAGTGCGTCGATCGATGCAACTCGCGGATTATCAGATTAATTCGGTTTAATCGCTGGTTAATTCCGTTATGGTTTAAGTCGACATATATAAGATATATGGTCGACCTAAACTGATTTTTAACCTAATAGACAGCCACCAGAACTTGAATAGAAACCTCTGAAGAGATTGGATCTCTATAGGCACTAGCATCCCTCCTGTTCAGTTAGTGTGCGTGTGGATACCAGTAGAGGCACAGCGTTTGAGGTGCTTCGCGATCTCGATTATCTGCAAATCTTCCGCTGCAAATCACCAGGTAAATCTGAGATCCCATAGATTCAATTATATGAACCCTAGATCCTAGGCTTGGAATTCAGACCAGGATTGCCTAATTGGATTAGGATCTGCTAGAAATTACTTCAGTGGTATCAGAGCTTTAGGGTTCCATTGAATCTGTAGCATGTTGATTAGATTGGTTGAATCTGGATCTCTGTATAATTGATACAAGCATGCTAAAACTCGTTTTTGATCAAAGTAACCTAGTTTAGGGTTTTGTTCGGAAAACGTTTTAGGGCTTTTCGCATGGTGTCGATCGATGCCAATCCGGCATCGATCGACACAGGGCGGAAACACGAATAAAATTTAGGGTTTTTTCGCATTTTGTCGATCGATGCCAATCCGGCATCGATCGACACAGGGCGAAAACCCGAATAAAACTTATGTTTCGCCTAGTGTCGATCGACGTAAGAGTTGTGTCGGTCGACACAGACCTCGCGAGATTGATGAATCAGTTCAATTGGATTGGACCGGTTATCGAGCTTGGTTAATAATGGTTGAACACTGTGAATGGTTCAATTGCGATTGTTTTGATTAGGTTGGTATCGACCGATGCTAGTGTAGCATCGATCGACACTGACCGGTATTCAAAACCGGATCAATTGGATTGATCGGTTATCGCGGATTGTTTTGGTTATTCTGCATCGATCGACACTAAAGTAGTGTCAGTCGACATCAGACTCGATGGTTTAGGTTATGGAACCTAAAATCACAGAACCAAAGCAAGATAAATCAATTAATCATAAGAATTAAAACATAATAAAACTGAACGTTTTAAATGGTTCCGTTCCTCAACCAAATATCAAGTGATACTTGATGTCTTTCCAATCTTGTCAACTGTCAAGACCCATTTAATTGTGCGATAGACTTGCAGTGCAAGATGTCCACAATTTCATGAGTAAGACAAGAAGTAATCGTGTTGATGGACTTGCAGTGCAAGACATCAACAATTACATGACTGAAGAGATTGGTTTACTTGACTGGGCCATCAAAATCGTTTTGGGCTCAGAGACATCAGGTGGATTGGACATAAGATGTCAATCCACAACCAAGAGTTATATTGGATATAACTAGCAAAGTTGTTGCTTACCTAGATAGCTAAAATTTGGGTGATAGCCAGTGGCTCACTCAAGTTTAGTGAAGTATGGGTCTTGGATCATTATATTCATCTGAGGAAACATTGTTTGAATATAATGCGAGTTTTCTTAATTGTTAAGAATTCTCATTTCTTGAACATCATAACTAAAACCTCCCTTGTTTTTCCAGCTATGTCTAGCACAAACCATCGTAACAATTTCTCCCTGCGATCCGTCCTTGAGAAGGAAAAGTTAAATGGATCCAACTTTCTTGAATGGTATCGGAACTTGAGAATTGTTCTCAAACAGGAGAAAAAGGACTATGTCCTTGAGAAAGTTCTCCCAAGAAGTACCGAGCCAATGCCTGGCAGTCAGATAAGGATGCTTGGGATAAGCATTCTAATGATGCGGTGGATGTGAGTTGTCTCATGTTGGCTACCATGAACTCGGAATTGCAGAAGCAATATGAGTACGTGGAGTCGCCAATACAGATGATCACTGGCCTGAAAAGTATGTTTCAGGAGCAGGCACGAACTCAGAGATACCAGACGGTTAGGTCTCTGATTGAGTGCAAGCTACCAAAGGGCGAACCAGTTAGTCCTCATGTCATTAAGATGATGGGTTATATTGATAACCTGGGGAAACTGGATTGTCCCATTAGCCAAGAGTTGGCTACTGGCATCATTTTACAGTCACTGCCGTCAAGCTATGATCAATTTGTTATGAACTATAACATGAACAACTTGACGAAGACGTTGACTGAATTACATGGGATGCTTAAGACTGGTGAACCTAACATCAAGAAGGACAGCCCAAATGTCCTTATGGTACAAAAGGGTAAAAAGTTTAAAAAACTTGGTAAGAACAAAGGTGATGGCAAGACGAGCTCGACTGTGAATCCAAGCGAGTCTGGCCATGTTCCTAAGGTTAAAACCAGTCCTTCTGAAGATATTAAGTGCCGTTATTTTAATGGTTATGGACATTTGAAAAGAAACTGCAATAAATTCTTGGAAGATTATGAGAAGCTGAAGAAGACGTACGAGACTTCTTCTTCAGGTATTATGTTATAGAAGTAAATGTTACTTCTTATAGTCCTACTTATTGGGTATTGGATACCAGCTGTGGTACTCATATTTTATGAAAATGTGCAGGGCCTGAGCAAAAGTAGGACTATGGAGAAAGGACAAGTGAACCTATGAGTGGGAATGGAGCAAGAGTTGCTGCATTAACCGCAGGAGTATTTCATTTGTTTTTCCTTTTATGGCATGTTTTGAACTTAAAACTGCTACTATGTACATGCTATGAGCAGAAAGATTATTTCCATTCCTTGTTTGGATATGGAAGGATATCAGTTTTCAAGTTAAGAATAAGTGTTATTCATTTGATTACAGTGATATATTTTATAGTAGCAATCCATTAGAGAATGGACTTTATGTTCTAAACCAGAATGTGCCTAACTATAACATTAATACCAAGAGATTCAAGTCAAATGATACGAATCAAACTCCTCTCTGGCATTGTCGTTTTGGGCCACATAAATGAGAAATAGATTAAGAAGCTCCATAGTGATGGGCTTTTTGGGCTCATCTGATTGAGAATCATAATGAGTAAAGTGGATCTTGTTTATTAAGTAAAACGACAAAGGCTCCTTTCAACTGAGGTAGTGTCGATCGACACAAACGGTGCGTCGGTCGATACAGGTTGCGAACGATCAAAATGAAAGGGCTAGAAGCTTATTGGGCTTTATACATACAGATGTATATGGACCGGTAAGCACTAGTGCTAGAGGAAAATTTCAGTACTTTATTACCTTTACTGATATTTTCAGAAGGTACGGTTATGTCTTATTATTGAGACATAAGTCGGAATCTTTTGAAAAAGTTCAAAGAGTTCCAGAATGATGTACAAAATCAATTTGGCAAAAGTATTAAAGCTCTACGATGAGATCATAGAGGTGAATACTTAAGTCAAGAATTTAGTGATCATCTGAGAGATTGTGAAAGTGTTTCACAATTCACTCCTCCTGAATCGGACTTTATTAGATATGGTTCGATCAATGATGAGTCACTTAAATCTTCCATTATACTTCTAAGAATACGCTCTAGAAATGTCTAAGTTTACATTAAATAGAGTTCCATCAAAATCAGTTACAGAGATACCACATGAGATGTGGAATGTAAATGTTTCTGATTTATCCATCATGGAGATTTGGAGTTGCGAGACTTATATAAAACGTTTAATCTCTGATAAGCTCACACCCAAATCTGATAAGTGCTACTTCATAGGTTGTCCTAACAAAACCAAGGCATTTTACTTTTACAACCAGTTCGAGAACAAATTTTTTGTTGCTCGGAACTATGTTTTCTTGAGAAAGACTTTCTTTCCAAGAAGAACAGTGGGAGTAAAAGTACAACTCGAAGAAATTCGAAAATCACAGGAGACTGCTCAACCTAATGAGGAAGAGCAGCAGTTGGATCTACAAAGAGTTGTAGAACCTGCACCTGTGGTGCCTAGAGTTTATAAAGGATCTGGTGAATGTATATTCGATATACATTTAAATGGCGAGTTTCTGAAGTAGTGTCGATCGACACAAAAGTTGCATCGATCGACACAGATCGCGAACCAAATATTGATTTTGGTTTATGACTTAATTAACTACGGTTTAAATCTTGGTTAATTAGGTCGTGGTAAAAGTATACATATGATATATGTGTGCGCGACTTTTACAGAAAACTGAAGCTCGCAGATCCAAAAGGATCCGTCACGAACCCTAGAAATATGGATTTCTCGTAACCAATTGCCGTGATCTACTGATCATTGAGAGTGACGGGCCTGCGAATTTTGAAGAAGCAATGATGGGCCTTGACTCCGAAAATGGCTGAAAGCCGCTGAATCCGAAATGGGATCCATGTCACAGAACCAAGTATGACTTGGGTTGATTTACCCGATGGTGTAGAAGCCATTGTGAGTAAATGAATTTTCAAGAAGAAAAGATGACATGGATGGTTATATTCAGATGTACAAAGCTAGGTTGGTGGCAAAAAGGTTTCAAATAAATTCATGGTATTTACTGTGAAGAAACCTAATCCCAGACACCGTGCTAATGTCCATTCGGATTCTCCTAGCAATCGCCGCTTATAATGGTTATGAGATCTGGCAGATGGATGTGAAAACAGTTTTTCTTAATGGAATTCTGGAAAAAGGATCTGTACATGACACAACCTGAAGTTTTTCATTGATCCTAATGAAGCTAGGAAGATATGCAAGCTTCATCAAACCATTTATGGATTGAAGCAAGCATCTCGGAGTTGAAATCTTCGTTTTGATAAAGCAGTCAAAAGGTTTGACTTCGTCATGAATGAAGAGGAACCGTGTGTTTACAAGAGGACTAGTGGGAGCGCAATTGCGTTTCTAGTATTATATGTTGATAACATACCACTTCTCGGAAATGAAGTTCCATTGTTTCAGTCTGTTAAGACTTGATTTGAAAGTTGTTTTTCGATAAAATTATGGGAGAAACCGTATACATTCTTGGAATAAGAATCTATAGGGATAGATTGGATAAGCTAATTGGATTGTGTCAAGACACTTATAGTGATAAGGCCTTGCACATGTCCAAAATGCAGGATTCCAAGAAGGGCTTCGTGAAAATGACTCTTGGTATTACTCTTAGCAAGACGCAGTGTCTTTCGACACACGCTGAGCAAGGGCGAATGAGGGTCAGGCTACTGCTAAAGGCATTAGAGGTCTTAAGATATGATCTTAATTTTAGTGGGAGTCATTGTTATTAATTTTAGTTATGATATGATGTTCGTATAAACATAATTTGATTATGTTATTGAAATCTGACATCTGTATTATTTAATAATGGTTATTAAATAATAGTCCCAAAGTAATTTATGACATTTTATAGGTCATCAAGTATGTGACTTGATCATGAAACCCTATAGATAATAAATGACATAAATTATGTTGGTCCCTGGTCGAGGTTGTTAAAGTGGGACATTAACAACCGCGTGAGACTAGTATGTGAGGTGACTGATGACTAAGTTTCATGGAGTCATTAATAAGAGTATTAAAGTCAATCACATAGATATGTGTTGGAGAACACAGGATCGGACATGACCCACTGATGAGAACTCTACGGGATAGTTATATAAGTGTCATGAGAGTTTTCATTACGACTATAGAGTATAGTCCTTAGACCTGAGTTCATCATGTTTTCTTACATGTGAATTGGTCCGCTTTAACCTTGTCAAACGTCAGCCGTAACTGGTGACTATAAAGGCATTGATTGGGCGTATCATGAAGCGTGTGAAGAGACAGGGATGGAACAAGTTGGGATTTGTCCCTCCTATATAACAGGAGATAAATATCTCAGGGTCCATCGAAGATTTGATACTGAGAAATGTGTGGCCACACTCAAACGAGGTGATTGTCAGTCGTTTGTCTTGTCAGTATAAATCGGAGTTCGATGAACATGATCTTGGCTAAATAAGGGTGACACAGATCTTGCCTTATGCCAGATCGAGATATAGTAACCAATGGATTAAAGGAATAGATGATTCCAGTACAACTGGGAGATTGTTGGGAATGTCCTGAAATCTATTGTACTTGCTCTAAGTGAAAGTCGTATAGTCGAGATGAGACAATCACATAACACTAGGTAGTCATAACGCTTTGCTAGAAGCCACTTATGATCAATGAGTTGAGAACTCATTGCTAGTGTTATATGATCCTACAGGGTCACACACCTAAGCAAACTGGACGTTAAAGACGAGGTTGATCATTAATGTAATGATCTAGTGAATGCATATTTGGTATGCATTCGATATCAATATTCTGGGGCAGTGTCGATCGATGCAAAGAGTGCGTCGATCGATGCAACTCGCGGATAACCAGATTAATTCGGTTTAATAGCTGGTTAATTCCGTTATGGTTTAAGTCGACATATATAAGATATATGGTCGACCTAAACTGATTTTTAACCTAATAGACAGCCACCAGAACTTGAATAGAAACCTCTGAAGAGATTGGATCTCTATAGGCACTAGCATCCCTCCTGTTCAGTTCGTGTGCGTGTGGATACCAGTAGAGGCACAACGTTTGAGGTGCTTCGCGATCTCGATTATCTACAAATCTTCCGCTGCAAATCATCAGGTAAATCTGAGATCCCATAGATTCAATTATATGAACCCTAGATCCTAGGCTTGGAATTCAGACCAGGATTGCCTAATTGGATTAGGATCTGCTAGAAATTTCTTCAACTATAACATTAATACCAAGAGATTCAAGTCAAATGATACGAATCAAACTCCTCTCTGGCATTGTCGTTTTGGGCCACATAAATGAGAAATAGATTAAGAAGCTCCATAGTGATGGGCTTTTTGGGCTCATCTGATTGAGAATCATAATGAGTAAAGTGGATCTTGTTTATTAAGTAAAACGACAAAAGCTCCTTTCAACTGAGGTATTGTCGATCGACACAAACGGTGTGTCGGTCGATACAGGTTGCGAACGATCAAAATGAAAGGGCCAGAAGCTTATTGGGCTTTATACATACATATGTATATGGACCGGTAAGCACTAGTGCTAGAGGAAAATTTCAGTACTTCATTACCTTTACTGATATTTTCAGAAGGTACGATTATGTCTTATTATTGAGACATAAGTCAGAATCTTTTGAAAAAGTTCAAAGAGTTCCAGAATGATGTACAAAATCAATTTGGCAAAAGTATTAAAGCTCTACGATGAGATCATAGAGGTGAATACTTAAGTCAAGAATTTAGTGATCATCTGAGAGATTGTGAAAGTGTTTCACAATTCACTCCTCCTGAATCGGACTTTATTAGATATGGTTCGATCAATGATGAGTCACTTAGATCTTCCATTATCCTTCTAAGAATACGCTCTAGAAATGTATGAGTTTACATTAAATAGAGTTCCATCAAAATCAGTTACAGAGATACCACATGAGATGTGGAATGTAAATGTTTCTGATTTATCCATCATGGAGATTTGGAGTTGCGAGACTTATATAAAACGTTTAATCTCTGATAAGCTCACACCCAAATCTGATAAGTACTACTTCATTGGTTGTCCTAACAAAACCAAGGCATGTTACTTTTACAACAAGTTCGAGAAAAAATTGTTTGTTGCTCGGAACTATGTTTTCTTGAGAAAGACTTTCTTTCCAAGAAGAACAGTGGGAGTAAAAGTACAACTCGAAGAAATTCGAAAATCACAGGAGACTGCTCAACCTAATGAGGAAGAGCAGCAGTTGGATCTACAAAGAGTTGTAGAACCTGCACATGTGGTGCCTAGAGTTTATAAAGGATCTGGTGAATGTATATTCGATATACATTTAAATGGCGAGTTTCTGAAGAAGTGTCGATCGACACAAAAGTTGCATCAATCGACACAGATCGCGAACCAAATATTGATTTTGGTTTATGACTTAATTAACTACGGTTTAAATCTTGGTTAATTAGGTCGTGGTAAAAGTATACATATGAGATATGTGTGCGCGACTTTTACAGAAAACTGAAGCTCGCAGATCCGAAAGGATCCGTCACGAACCCGAGAAATTTGGATTTCTCGTAACCAATTGCCGTGATCTACTGATCATTGAGAGTGACGGGCCTGCGAATTTTGAAGAAGCAATGATGGGCCTTGACTCCGAAAATGGCTGAAAGCCGCTGAATCCGAAATGGGATCCATGTCACAGAACCAAGTATGACTTGGGTTGATTTACCCGATGGTGTAGAAGCCATTGTGAGTAAATGAATTTTCAAGAAGAAAAGATGACATGGATGGTTATATTCAGATGTACAAAGCTAGGTTGGTGGCAAAAAGGTTTCAAATAAATTCATGGTATTTACTGTGAAGAAACCTAATCCCAGACACCGTGCTAATGTCCATTCGGATTCTCCTAGCAACCGCCGCTCATAATGGTTATGAGATCTGGCAGATGGATGTGAAAACAGTTTTCCTTAATGGAATTCTGGAAAAAGGATGTGTACATGACACAACCTGAAGTTTTTCATTGATCCTAATGAAGCCAGGAAGATATGCAAACTTCATCAAACCATTTATGGATTGAAGCAAGCATCTCGGAGTTGAAATCTTCGTTTTGATAAAGCAGTCAAAAGGTTTGACTTCGTCATGAATGAAGAGGAACCGTGTGTTTACAAGAGGACTAGTGGGAGCGCAATTGCGTTTCTAGTATTATATGTTGATAACATACCACTTCTCGGAAATGAAGTTCCATTGTTTCAGTCTGTTAAGACTTGATTCGAATGTTGTTTTTCGATAAAATTATGGGAAAAACCGTATACATTCTTGGAATAAGAATCTATAGGGATAGATTGGATAAACTAATTGGATTGTGTCAAGACACTTATAGTGATAAGGCCTTGCACATGTCCAAAATACAGGATTCCAAGAAGGGCTTCGTGCAAATGACTCTTGGTATTACTCTTAGCAAGACGCAGTGTCTTTCGACACACGCTGAGCAAGGGCGAATGAGGGTCAGGCTACTGCTAAAGGCATTAGATGTCTTAAGATATGATCTTAAATTTAGTGGGAGTCATTGTTATTAATTTTAGTTATGATATGATGTTCGTATAAACATAATTTGATTATGTTATTGAAATCTGACATCTGTATTATTTAATAATGGTTATTAAATAATAGTCCCAAAGTAATTTATGACATTTTATAGGTCATCAAGTATGTGACTTGATCATGAAACCCTATAGATAATAAATGACATAAATTATGTTGGTCCCTGTCGAGGTTGTTAAAGTGGGACATTAACAACCGCGTGAGACTAGTATGTGAGGTGACTGATGACTAAGTTTCATGGAGTCATTAATAAGAGTATTAAAGTCAATCACATAGATATGTGTTGGAGAACACATGATCGGACATGACCCACTGATGAGAACTCTACGGGATAGTTATATAAGTGTCATGAGAGTTTTCATTACGACTATAGAGTATAGTCCTTAGACCTGAGTTCATCATGTTTTCTTACATGTGAATTGGTCCGCTTTAACCTTGTCAAACGTCAGCCGTAACTGGTGACTATAAAGGCATTGATTGGGCGTATCATGAAGCGTGTGAAGAGACAAGGATGGAACAAGATGGGATTTGTCCCTCCTATATAACAGGAGATAAATATCGCAGGGCCCATCGAAGATTTGATACTGAGAAATGTGTGGCCACACTCAAACGAGGAGATTGTCAGTCGTTTGTCTTGTCAGTATAAATCGGAGTTCGATGAACATGATCTTGGCTAAATAAGGGTGACACAGATCTTGCCTTATGCCAGATCGAGATATAGTGACCAATGGATTAAAGGAATAGATGATTCCAGTACAAGTGGGAGATTGTTGGGAATGTCCTGAAATCTATTGTACTTGCTCTAAGTGAAAGTCGTATAGTCGAGATGAGACAATCACATAACACTAGGTAGTCATAACGCTTTGCTAGAAGCCACTTATGATCAATGAGTTGAGAACTCATTGCTAGTGTTATATGATCCTACAGGGTCACACACCTAAGCAAACTGGACGTTAAAGACGAGGTTGATCATTAATGTAATGATCTAGTGAATGCATATTTGGTATGCATTCGATATCAATATTCTGGGGCAGTGTCGATCGATGCAAAGAGTGCGTCGATCGATGCAACTCGCGGATTACCTGATTAATTCGGTTTAATCGCTGGTTAATTCCGTTATGGTTTAAGTCGACATATATAAGATATATGGTCGACCTAAACGGATTTTTAACCTAATAGACAGCCACTAGAACTTGAATAGAAACCTCTGAAGAGATTGGATCTCTATAGGCACTAGCATCCCTCCTGTTCAGTTCGTGTGCGTGTGGATACCAGTAGAGGCACAACGTTTGAGGTGCTTCGCGATCTCGATTATCTGCAAATCTTCCGCTGCAAATCACCAGGTAAATCTGAGATCCCATAGATTCAATTATATGAACCCTAGATCCTAGGCTTGAAATTCAGACCAGGATTGCCTAATTGGATTAGGATCTGCTAGAAATTCCTTCAATATGAGTCCTCGGATTTTCTGTCGCAGGAGCGTATCGGCCCGCCTGGCCGATATCCATACCGATATGAGCTGTATCTTTTTAATCCGAGAGTATGTATCGGTTAAGTCACCCGATACGCAAGCCGATGTGTGGTCTCTGGAAATCACCATGGGCGTGTATCGGTTGGGTGACCGATGCGGGAACCGGTACGTGCCCCTGTATCCATCTTCTCATACTCGTCGTCGGGGGGGGGGGAGGGGGAATCGTGAGTTCGTCGACGGGGGGGGGGGGGAATTGTGAGTTCGTCGGCTGGTCCACGTCGCGTCTTCTCTCCAAACGTAGCATGCATGGTCACACGGTCAACACGAGCACACAATTGTTGACTTCAGCAAACACACGTATAAAGACCCACCATTCACTCTTTCGTATATGCAAAGACTTCTTTTCATTTTCCTCTCCTCTATTTAATTCTCCGAACTCCACATCACCTGTAAAGGACCAAGGCACACTCCAAAATATACTAAAACAATGCAAACTCTAACCCTAAATGCAACTATTTACAAAGGTGACAAAGAACAAGAAAATGTAACGAAAGAAGGCTAAATGAAACCAAAACATGATCTAATCAACTCCCTAAATGTATGAAAACACAAGTATATCAACTTCTCTTGATCATTCGGGTGAATAGAGATTTGAAAGAATTCGTTGTACCCATCTAAGAAGCAATAGAAAGAATGATTAGCCAAATGTTCTAACATCTGATCAATGAATGATATGGGAAAATGGTCCTTTCTAGATGCAACGTTCAATTTCATGTAACAATGCACATCCTGTGAACCATTATCGTCTTGGTGGGAATCAGCTCATCATTATCATTCTTAATGACAATGATTCCCCCGTTCTTAGGGACACAATGTACAGGAAAAAACCACGTACTATCTGATATCGGGTAGATAATTTATGCATCTGACAATTTCAAGATCTCTTTCTTAATAACTTCTTTCAAGTTAGGATTAAGTCTCCTTTCGTGCTCAATTGATGACGATGACTCATTTTCAAGATGAATTGTGTGAGTGCATAAGCTAGGTGATAGTCCTTTAATGTCATCTAAAGAATAACCTAAAACTTTTCTATATTTTCTCAACTCATCAACCAATGTAGTCAGTTCATTCTCATTCAAGCATTCATTAACTATGACATGGTATATAGAGTTTGAGCCTAAGAAGACATATCGAAGCCCCCACAGAAGGGGCTTTAGTTCAAACTTAGGTGCCTTAAGCTCGCTCCAATCATCCTCAATGAGTTGACCTTTGCTAGCAGACACATCTCCATCAGCTCCCATGTCCAAGGCACAAACCTCTAGCTCTTTCCCATCATGCTCAAATCCAAGCTCAGCAAACTCAATACTTCCAAGAAGCGGTTTTAGTGAATCAAGTGCCATCTTATAGGCTAAGCTCTCCTCATGAAGATAGTCATATTCCCCACACTCCTTTGTCAAAGAAACTTGCAGCGGATCTTCCAAATTCATTTCTCTAGGAGTTCATCAGCTAACTCATCCATGGTCTCTATGTAGAAAGCTTGACCTTGAATGGTGGGTTTCTTCATCACATTATTGATGTCAAATTTCAGCACAAGATCCTTCCCAAGATGAAGGTCAATCTTTCATTTCTTCACATCAATTATAGCTCCAATAGTTTCAAGGAATGGTTTACAAAAGATGAGAGGGTCTTTAGGTTCCTCATCCATCTCAAGTACTACAAAATAAGTGGGAATCTCAAATCCTCCAATTCTGACCGGGAGATCCTCAAGAAGTCCAATAGGAAACCTTACTGATCTGTCTGCAAGCACCAGTGAGATTCTACATGCCTTGTAGGTGGAGAAACCGAGCCTCTTAGCAACTGAGAAGGACATCAAGCTGACACTAGCTCCAAGGTCACACAAACAACTGTCAAAGCGAAGAGGTCCTATAGCGCATGGAACGGTGAAGCTGCCCGGATCTTCAAGTTTCTTGGACATAAGCTTCTTTGTATGATTGCACTACATTCATGAGAGAGCACAACCATCCCTTCTACTTCCTTATTCCTTTATTTGATTTCCTCCTTGAGAAACTTTTTGTATTGAACAACCAACAAGAAGGCATCAATCAAAGGCATAGTAACCTCCACATTCTTCATCTGTCTGTCAAATAGAGCCTTGTACTTCTCTAGAAGTTGTTTCTTGAATCTGCCCAGGAAGGGTAGTTTAGGCTCATAGGGTGGTGGCACAAACACACCATCCTTCTTCTTAGGAGAACCATCAACCATTTTCTCAGTTGTAGCCTTTCCATTCTTCTTGACAACTTCACTATCATCAACTTTGTTAAACTCAGAATTTTCACAATTCACCTCCCCACCTTGTTTCTCAATGTCCTCATTGAGATTAGAAGGCATCTTAGTTGTGGGAAGTTGTCTTGGATGTAATTCTCTCCCACTCCTCAAAGTGACAGCATTGATGTATTCCTTAGGATTCTGTTCAGCTTTACCGGGTAACGTTCCATGAGGTCTAGATGTGGAAGCATTCTTGTTCTCCATGTTGGTGACCATAGATGTCAAGTTCTGTAACTCACTCTTCAAATCTCTTACTTCTATTGCCCCTGAAGCTTGCCCTTGTAGAAGTTGTTGCATCATACCTTTAATTTCAGAATCTATAGTGGAGGAAGTAGAAGCTTGTTGTTGAGGTGAAAATCCCGGTGGAGCAAACTGTTGTTTAGGCACAAATCCTCCTTAATGTCCTTGGAATGGAAGTTTAGATACAAAGCCTTGTTTGTTTTGTAAGGAACAAAAGGCCTTGGTTGATTGGATTGAGCAAATCCTTGTTGTTGTCCTCCTTGCCCTTGACCTTGTTGTGGAGGGTAAACTTGATCTTGTGGGTTAGCCACATTAGGATTCCTATAGGAGAAATTTGGGTGGTTCCTATAGTTGTTGTTAAAGCACTTGTTGTATCCTCCTTGTCCATCCACAAAGTTCACATCCTCATGGTTAAAATAATCCTCAACACTCTCTAGATATGGTTGGTTATCATCAAAGTTCCCAACAAAATGGACTGATTTCTGTGTTAATTGGATCATCTTATCTATCTTTTCATGGAGTGATTTGATCTCCTTTTCATACTTCTCCTAAAGTGCACTAGATCCTATTGTATTTCGATCATATTCTTCACTATAATTTCCATCACTTGTGGCCAAGTTCTCAATCAGCCCCATTGCTTGATCAACTCCCTTTCCCAAGAAGTGTCCATTGCTAGCAGTATCAAGTAGCATTCTGATTATGGAGAGAACACCACGATAGAGATTGCTGAGAAGTGTCTCCTTGGAGAAAATTTGATGAGGACACGGATGGGTGTAACTCTTCAACCGTTCCCAAACTTCACAGAAGCTTTCATTGTTTCGTTGAGCGAAACCTGACAGCTCGTTCATGAATCTAGCTGTGCGGGAGCTTGAGAAGAACTTCTTGAGGAAAGCTTTCTTAAGTTGATCCCAAGAAGTGATTGAACCTTCAGGTAGGTTCTGCTCCCATAGATGTGCTTTGTCTTCAAGAGAGAAATAGAACAGACGTAGCTTGAAGCTATCCTCAGATACTCCATTGAGCCTAATGGTGGCAAAGATCTTGTCAAATTGATTAAGGTGCTGTAAAGGATCCTCCGTTGGAAATCCATGAAACTGCTTGTTCTGTACCATAGAGGTGATGCAAGCCTTGATCTCAAAGTTTTTGTTGGCTATAGGAGGAGGAAGGATTCCTTGTATATTGGCATTAGTGTCGGGAGCATCACCCTCTCCTATTGCTCTCACTCCCCTTAGAGGATATACTGGTATCCTATTTCCTTGACCAGCATTAGCATTCAGTCCCTGTTGATTAACTTGATCTTGATGACCTTGTTGGTCACTATCAAGTCCCTCTTGATCCATTAAATGTTGCTCAATATCCATAGCCTCTTGCTGAACCTCAATAACTGGTTCCAACCCAAGTTTAGACAAGTGAGCAGCTCTCTCTTGTGAAAAAGTGAGACACAAGGTAATACAGAATGTGACACAAGGGTATTCTTTTTCAAGACTTTTTATTGTAAAGCAAACAAACGTTTCACCTTAACAACCTAGTCTCTCTCTTGCTTCTCGATCTATCAATGATCTCAAAGCCTTCTAGATTCACCCTTAACACCAAGTCTAATCCTTTCTTAAGAACTCTCAACTTTTGCTAAAAGCAATCTCTCTCTCTAAAGGCGCACCAAGCACAGATGCCCTTGATGATCTATTTATACTTATAGATCATCGTACAATTGCCTTATTTCTATTGGCATATTTCCTAAACTCTTTTTAGGCATATTTCCATTTTTCTTCATCTTGTAAAAAGCATATTTTCCTAACATCTTTTCGGTGCTCATCCTTTGAGTATCTTCACTGATCTTCATGTCCAGCTCAGCTACTCATCTTTAGGTTCGTCCTTGTCAGCTACTTGTTCCTAGCAGGTCCATCTTTCTTCGTTCCAGCTCACGTTTCTATCATTGACTCAGTCACTGTTGCACATGCTAGTTGACTCAACTCCTGTTGTAACTCATGCCGTAGCTCAGTGCTTCTTCAATCTCCCCCTTTTTAGCTTGTATGACTCTCAAGTACCTATACTTCAACGGAAAACTTATACGTGCATATAGCCGAAGCAAAACAGTTTGATCACGCATCACAAGTCAAAATATCATTTCTTAATCAAACCATGAGTTCAAAACATACCAAGCAAACATGAGTTCAACTCTAGCAAAAACAAATACATCCATTATCCAAATTGGTTTGCAAAAAACAAAAACATAACAAGGACTCCCCCACAAACAGAAACTCCCCCAAAATCCATACTCCCCCATAATCCTAAGTCTCCATTTAAGCATCACTCGAGGTCATCTCATCTGAGTCATCATCTCCTGTGGCAGCAGGAGACTCCTCATCGTGATTTGACTCGTCAACCTCTTCAGTTTCTCCCCCTGCTTGAGAGCATACAAGTTAAAAACTTATATCTAAGCAATTCATATCGAGAAAAGAATCGAAAAACTTACCTTGGATTCTGTCCCGTAGATGGAAGACTACATCACTCAGGTTCTGAATTCCCTCAGCTATGTCCTGTAGCGCAGTTTGAACAGATAGTTGATCTATTGAAGTTTTGATTGGCAATCTGACTGAGCCAAGTTGCAGAATCTCCACAGGTACCTCCTCTGTTGATGTCGTGGCCTGTGATCTACCTCTTGTGCGAGATGATGAGCCTACTTTGCGTTTACCAGATGCAACGTCCTGTCTCTTTTTCTCAGCCTCTTTCTTGAGGAAGGCTTCACCACTTCGAGGATCCTTTTTGTATAGCACAGGACCAACAAGTTCTTCTCCATCAAATGTGCGAGGTGGATGCTGTGATTCGAGAACTGCTGAGATGATTCTTGGAAATATCAGCCAACGTCGATCATTCTGCGGATCAGTAGTAAAGCTCATCACTTGTTTGTACACAAGTTTCCCAAAATCAATCCGGATGCCATGAGCTATCTTGTAGATCAACCTTGCTCTGTCTTCAGATATATGGTTTTTGTGGGTAGATGGGAACCAGTTTGAAGCAGCTAATATAGTCAGTGCAGCATACTTTGGAGGAAGATCAACAAATTTCATCCCTGCCCATGTCTTCTTTTGACCTTGAGTAAGGTACTTAGCAATTGAATCAGCCGAGACTCCATCAATCTTTGCATCATTCTTGATCTCATTATTGCTTAAAGGTTCCATACTTAGACAGGCATTGATCTGAGCTGGTGAGAACTCATACATTCGCTTCCTCAAGAACACACGAACCCCATTATCAGTATCATCAGCAGTGGGTTCTGGCAAATTAGTGTAGAATTCTTTCATAATTTCAGGAACAAAACTGACTAACCCATCAACAGAATTTCTCAGCATTCCTATGTTTATCAGACCAAGGTATCCCCATTTATCGTTTTCATCAAAATCTACTACCCTCTCAGCTAAAATTCCACGTTCCTTGAATAGAGCATACCTTTCTTTGACTTCGCGAGATGGAAATCGTTTGGAGACAAAAGGTTTGACTCTGGTTTTTCCTAACCCACCAGTTGTGCTAGATGTTCCAGTCTTAGCAGCAGTGCTCTTTTTGGACTTCATCTGCACAGATTTCTGTGATTCAGATCCTTCAACCCGAGCCTTCTTAACATGCAGCATTGATCCCGTCTGCTTTCTAGCTTTCCTCTTCTTAGGTTTAGGAACTTCTTCAGGTTGAACGTTTGTCTCAGTTGGTTCAACTACATTCACTGGATCTACTACAACCATGGCTAATCCACCTAGACCATCGACTGCATCTTTCTCCTTTTCTCCTATTTCCTCCAGATTTCCTTGATTATCTACACGAATAGAATCACCTTCCTTGTTACCTTCTTTTGGTGACTCTGTGGTTTTGATTTCTTCTGTTTCAGGATCAGACAGCTGTTTTGGAGGCTGTTCTTCTGGTACAGATCTACGACCTGATTCAGCTTCATCCTCTCCCTTCTCTTGTACTAGATCTTCATCAATTGGCTCCGTATTTGCTACCTCTTGAGCTGTGGCAAATGAATTTGTGCTGGTCTGGTGGTCTGCACCCAAGATTTGTTCAGACGCAATATTAGGGTTTCTGGGTGGTGGTACCTCTTCATCAGAACTAGAATCATCAATCAATTGCGGCGGTTTCTGTTCCGGCGGTGCCTGAGCTGGGTGAGTTGAGCTAGCCCCCACTTTTCCTCTTCTGGTTGCATGCACCATGGTTGGTTTTCGATCGATTGAAACAGAGAGAACTTTGGATTTTGGAAGAAAGAGTCAAGTTTCCTCGGATTTTTAAAAGAAATGAATTTCCTTTTACCCTTTCTTTTTTCCTTTTATCGCCTGAAGCAGAATCTGTGTCAGATATCTTGTTACCTTTTTGCATGCGATTTTATTGGGCAAATATTTGAATTTTAAAATTCAAATTCCCTTTTCCCTTTTTGTGCCAATAATCTTGGATATCGATTCTGGTCATACCAACTTGTACCGATCTCGACCATTCTTCTTGTTCCCTGTAGCATTTGGTTAGTTCTTCAACATGCATTATAATATTAGATCAACCACATTAAATTCAGTCACTAATGGGTACAAACTTGATAGTGAATTGACCACATTTCTACTGAAGCAACTGGCGGTTTTTAAAGGAAAATAAATTGTACCTTTTTTTTCTTTTTCTCTTTAGTAGTTGTGTGAGTCAGGAACTGACACTTCACATGACTCAATCTTTACTCCTTGCTCACAAGATTCATGTGTTTGGCCATCATTCTCCAAGTGGCTAGCTTTCACACTCTTATGCCTTTATCTTGTCTCAATGTAGTTTTCAACCTTTATCCTTCGAGTGAGATTGTCATACACACATTTTTTTTTTTTTTTTTTTTTTCATGAGTTGATTCCATCACTTGACTTCTCAGGAGATCAATCTTCTAGCTTTTTCTTTCCTCCTTTTTTTTATTTGAACCTCACTCGAGAAACCTGTACTTTATATGAGACAAGACGGCATAACAGGCAGCTCTTTTCCACTTGACTTCTTGACTCCAAACCAAATCAGAACTTGAGGTACTTCACGAGTCAGTGCATGTGTCAGCCCTGTAGTTGTTTAAATCTCACAAACACCAATTGAGTTTCTTAAAGTGATAAATCTATTAAAATCAAGAGGTTTTGTAAAGAAATCAGCCAGTTGCAAATCAGTAACTATGTATTCAATTACTACCTGTTTTTCCTCCACTAGCTCACGAATGAAGTGGTGTCTTATATCAATGTGCTTTGTTCGAGAATGTTGAACCGGATTCTTTGAGATGCTTATAGCACTCTTGTTATCACAGTGAACAAGAAGTGGCCCTGAATCGATCCCATAGTCAGCTGACATCTGTTTCATCTAGAGAAGTTGAGCACAGCAACTACCCATCGCAATATATTCTGCTTCTGCAGTAGATAATGACACAGAGTTCTGCTTTTTGCTCATCCACGCAATTAGATTGTTTCCTAGAAAGAAACATCCTCCACTTGTGCTCTTTCTATCATCCAAGCTTCCTGCCCAGTCAGCATCACAATATCCAACTAGGTGTTTGTTGGATCCTTTTGAATACCAAATCCCTAGGTTGATCGTTCCCTTGACATACTTGATGATTCGCTTAACTGCCTCAAGATGAGACTGCTTCGGTTTAGCTTGATATCTTGCACATATTCCCACACTTAGGCACAAATCTGGTCTACTGGCTGTAAGATACAGTAAGCTTCCAATCATCCCTCGATAGAGCTTTACATCCACATCTGTTCCATCCACATCTCTTGATAGCTTGGTTGTAGTACTCATTGGTGTTCTAGCTTCTTTACATTGATCTAGCTTGAATCGACTCAACAGATTTTTGGCATACGTACTTTGAGAGATAAATATACCATCACTGTTCTGGCTAACTTGCAAGCCCAGAAAATACTTTAGTTCTCCTACCATACTCATTTCAAATTCTTGAGTCATGTCTTGAACAAACGTATCAACCAACTTTTGAGATGTGCTTCCGAAGATTATATCGTCCACATAGATCTGGACTATGATGATCTCTCTCTTATGTTCCAGAACAAAGAGAGTTTTGTCTACACTTCCTCTTGCATATCCCTTTTCTAGAAGAAAGCTAGTAAGTCGCTCGTACCATGCTCTGGGAGCTTGCTTTAGACCATACAAGGCTTTCTTCAGTTTGTACACATATTCAGGGTTGTGTGCATCTTCAAATCCTTTTGGTTGTTCTACATGAACTTCTTCTTGAAGAAAACCATTCAAGAATGCACTCTTCACGTCCATTTGATATACGGTGAAGTTCATGATGCACGCCATTCCAAGGAACAGTCTAATTGACTCAAGTCGTGCAACAGGTGCAAATGTTTCCTCAAAATCGACTCCTTCTATCTGAGAGTATCCCTGAGCCACAAGTCGTGCTTTGTTTCGTACCACTATTCCATTCTCATCAATCTTGTTTTTAAAGATCCACTTGGTTCCCACAATGTTTACTCCATCAGGTCGTGGTACAAGTTCCCATACATCATTACGCACAAACTGTTCTAGTTCTTGCCCCATTGCTTCAATCCAGAATTCGTCTTCCAAGGCTTGAATATGCGTTGTGGGTTCTATGACTGAGACAAAACAAGCAAATCGTACCATCTCTTTAAAGTCCAGATGAACTTTTCTTGTCATCCGTTCATCATTCACGTCTCCCAATACTTTTGAGACAGGATGGTTTTTCTGAGTTCTGCTAAGCTTGATTTTCACCGGAGATCCTGTTTCTATATCTTGAGTAGTCTCTGAGGTTGTTACTTCATCTATCTTTTCTTCAGTCACAGATTTTTGATGTTCACCCGATTCTGATTCACTGTCTGATGAATCATCGGGAACCTTCATTTGACATAGATCATCAAATACGACATTCACTGACTCAACAATTGTTCTTGATCTTGTATTAAATACTCTGAAGGCTGTGCTGGTTCCTGAGTATCCCAAGAAGATACCCTCATCGCTTCTTGAGTCAAACTTTCCAAGATGATCTTTGTCATTCAATACATAACACTTTCCTCCAAAGACATGAAAGTAGCTTAGATTGGGGGTTTTTCCTTTCCACATCTCGTATGGTGTCATGGTTGTTCCTCTTCTGACATACACCCGATTAATGATGTAGCATGCTGTATTGATAGCTTCAGCCCAGAACCGTAGCGGTACATCATTGCCGTGAATCATGGCTCTAGCCATTTCCTGAAGTGTTCTGTTCTTCCTTTCAACTACCCCATTCTGTTGAGGTGTTCTTGGTGCTGAAAACTGATGAGCTATACCATGATCTTCGCAGAACACCTTCATAGCTTCATTCTGAAATTCTCCTCCATGATCACTTCTAACCCTCTTAATCCTTCCTTGTTCATTGATCATTTGAAGCGCCCAGATTCTAAAGCTGTCAGCTGTATCTGATTTATCTCGAACGAACCTTACCCATGTGTACCTAGTAAAGTCATCCACTAGAACAAACACATATCGTTTTCCAGCTATACTTTCAACTTGCATTGGTCCCATCAGGTCCATATGCACTAGATCCAACTTGTTCTTGGTCTGAACATCCGGTACTTTCTTGTGTTGGACCTTAACCTGCTTGCCTTTGTTGCATGCTTCACACACCGTCTTGCTCACCTCCTTGAGTTGAGGTATCCCTCGGACAATCTCATTCTTAACAAGAGTAGTCAAGTTTCTTTCATTCATGTGCCCAAGTCTTTGATGCCATAAATGAATGTCATTCTTGGCACTTAGACACTTCGCGCTAAGACAGTTAGAGTTGTTTTCCCACATATAACAGTTGTTGCCTGACCTTTTTCCTTGTAGTATGATATCTCCAGTGTCATTCAGAGCTTTGCAGTCATAGCTTGTAAAACACACCATCAATCCTTCGTCGCACAGCTGACTTACACTGATCAGGTTTGCCTTAAGACCCTTCACAAGAAAAACATTCATTAGTTTAGGTAAATCTGAGTCCAGTGTTTTACCTTTGCCTTGTATCGCCCCTTGTCCTCCATCACCGAATGTTACTTTGCCAGATTTGATTTCCTTGATGTCTTTGAGATGACTTCTTGTACCAGTCATATGTCTTGAGCATCCACTGTCAAAGTACCATTGATTCCCATCTTCTGATGTCTCAGTAACAAACGCCATACTGCAGCATATCTCCTTTTGTGAAGCACTTCTTGTACTACTTCCTGTTTCATACAGGTCCGCCTTTTTCACCCAGATTTGATATCTGTCCCTGTTCCAGTTGAATTGTCCTAGTTTCTTGAGCTGTCGGATCCTTTGTTGAAATATGTAGCAGTATGCTTTGTAATGCCCTTCCTTTCCACAGTAGTAGCAGTGTCTTGGTGATGAGTTATACACTGCTTGAGTCGGATTTGTCGACTTTGCACATACAAATGTAGTTTTTCCAACCGTGACTCCAGAACGTCCTGTGTACCCAAGTCCAGACCTTGTGTATTCTGTTCTTCCATAGCTCAGAATTTGATCCAGTTGTTTTGTTCCGGCAAACATGTGTATTTTGCGATGCTGTTGGTCTAACTCAGATTGTAGCTGTTTAGTTACCTCTTTTTCTTTCTTTAGCATTTGCTCCAATTCGTCTGATTTCTTAGCCAGTGTCAATTTCTCTTTGATTAAATTGACGCTTTCTCTGCTTAGCTTTTGTTCAGTTTCCAGTTCTTCTTGAAGTGACTCAATGTGCGCCTCAAGCCTCTGCTTTTCTTGGAGTAGTGCAGTATTCTCTAGTCCAAGTTTGATGAGAGTATCCCTTACCTCCTTATAACTACTGACCAAATCCGCTTTTGTTTCTGAATCTGAGTCAGATTCATTGTCTTCAAATTCAGTAATTCCAAGGAATGCTACAAAGTTGTTGACTTCCTCTTCATCACTTTCCTCATCTGACTCATCATGGTTTACTCCAATCATGGATTTTTCTTGTCTTCGTTTCTGGTCATTGACACATTCCAGATGAGTGTGCCCAACTCCTTTGCACCCAAAACACTTCATCTCACGTCTCCTGACGGTCGGACATTCACTCTTGAAGTGTCCAAATCCCTTGCATTCATGGCACTGCATTTCTGATTTCTTTATGTTTTTCTCACCATCAGTTGATCTTTTAGTGCTTTTGTACGATCCTTGTCCTTTTTCAACCCTTCTTAAAGCACGATCAAATCTTCGAACAATGAGGCTTACAGGATCTTCTCCCTCGATTTCCTGGTTTGATTTTGCTTGAGTGATGAGTGCAACACTTTTGGATTTTTTTGTACCATCTAGCTCTAGCTCATGGACTTGCAGCATACCGACTAGCTCATCAAAACTCATATCCTCAGTGTTAGCTGATACACTCAAGGCCGCCTTGTATGGCATATATTTGGCTGGCAGACACCTTAAGAATTTCTTGACAAGTTTCTTGTCTTTATATTTCTTACCAAGGAGTGATGCTTCTTGTGCTAAAGAGCTGATTTTGGCGCTAAAATCTGAAATTGTTTCGTCATCTTCCATCTTTAAGTCTTCAAACTTGGTGGCTAATAGATCTTTCCTTGAGTTTTGCACTTTCTCTGTTCCTTCAAAGTGAATTTGAAGAATATCCCACGCTTCTTTAGCCAGTTCACATCCTTGTATTAATTCGAATTGTTTCTTAGCTACTCCACAGTGAATTGCAGTTAGGGCCCTGGAATTGAATTTTGAGAGCTTCAGTTCGACTTCTGTCCATTGTTCCTCAGGTTTGGGTACATCGGCTCCTGCTTCATTCTTCATTGTTGGAGCTGTCCAGCCTGATTCAACTGCCTTCCAAGCCAGCGGGTCGATACCTTTGATTTGTGATCTTGTTCTTGCTTTCCAGAAACCATAGTTTGTCGCATCCAGTATTACTCTAGAGCTATTGATCAGCTCATTGTAGTTCTCCATTTTTCCGCAGGATCCCACCTGTATATATGAGCAACAAGTGTCCGCTCTGATACCAATTGAAAAAGTGAGACACAACGTAATACAGAATGTGACACAAGGGTATTCTTTTTCAAGACTTTTTATTGCAAAGCAAACAAACGTTTCACCTTAACAACCTAGTCTCTCTCTTACTTCTCGATCTATCAATGATCTCAAAGCCTTCTAGATTCACCCTTAACACCAAGTCTAATCCTTTCTTAAGAACTCTCAACTTTTGCTAAAAGCAATCTCTCTCTCTAAAGGCGCACCAAGCACAGATGCCCTAGATGATCTATTTATACTTATAGATCATCGTACAATTGCCTTATTTCTATTGGCATATTTCCTAAACTCTTTTTAGGCATATTTCCATTTTTCTTCATCTTGTAAAAAGCATATTTTCCTAACATCTTTTCGGTGCTCATCCTTTGAGTATCTTCACTGATCTTCATGTCCAGCTCAGCTACTCATCTTTAGGTTCGTCCTTGTCAGCTACTTGTTCCTAGCAGGTCCATCTTTCTTCGTTCCAGCTCACGTTTCTATCGTTGACTCAGTCACTGTTGCACATGCTAGTTGACTCAACTCCTGTTGTAACTCATGCCGTAGCTCAGTGATTCTTCATCTTGTACTCTTCGTTCTCTTGCTATTCTCCTTTCGTATGGTTTGATATCCTCAACCCTTGCAACTAGATTTTTAGGTCCTCTGCTGCTGTGAAGGTTCATTCACCTGACATCAAAGCAAGAAGTAGTAGCAAGATTAGTAACCAAAAGATTGATCTAAAAAAGAATAGAAATTTAAGTGACTAATCTTAATCCCAAAATTGCAACGGCGCCAAATTGACACTACAAAAATTATGGGTATTAATAGCATAATATAATAGCACGGTTTTCTAAACTGCTATCAAATCTAATTTTTTATTTTTGTTACTTATAATAGCATTTAAATAACGCTAAGATAGTAAATTAGTGAGCGGGAAACAAAAATCACATACTCCGCCAAAATTTAGCCAAAATTTCCTTAGACTGCCAAATACTTAAAAATTTAGCTCGTATCAAAAACACAAAAGCCTTAACCAAAAAAAAAAGATCCCAAAATATTTTACCCAGAACTAAAAATTTCTTCCTCTTCTTCTCTCTAACCTAATACTGAGCGACTCAGTCTCGACGAAGACAATATCAATAACTGATTCTTCCCTTCGTCTTCTTCGTTAACCATCTTCACATCTCGCCTCTTCCTCTTCTAAATTCGCACCATCTTTTTCTACTGCTCTGGCCCAAAACATATATTGGATGGTGATTTTGGATATAATCGTGCAATGGGTTTCTTCCAAATCAGATGTCGTAAGTATTAAATGTTAGAATTTTCAGATTCGATTTCTATGGTGTTTTGATCAGAATTTTCAGATTCGATTTCACAGCTTCCCTGATTTCATCTTGTTGGTCGGTGAAGAATACATACATTTTTGGGGGAAAACCTCAATCCTGAGTCGTGAGGGTGTGGAAGACGAACGAAAAAGGGATTCCTTTGGTTATGAAACCCCTAGTTTAGATCCTCCTGATCTAAGCTAAATCCGAGCTTAAAGGTTCTTCTCTTTCCCTTCTTCTTCGATTTGTTTCAGAATCAACTTTCTCTATTGTTTTGACGTTTTTCTTGTTCAAATGCGCATATTGTGATGTTTTGAATGGTTGATATATGTTTAATTTTATGAGAACTGGGTTTTCTTTCTCAGTCTGCTATTGAAGCTGTTCGTTCCATAGACCATATGCATTTCTTCTTTGAAACTATAACCCCTTTTAGATGCAAGCTCAATGTTCCTTATTTTGGATCAATAAGTTCAAGTTGTGAACTAACAAAGATCAATGTGAAGAATGTAACATGCTATCAGCGTTTGTGTGTCTATTAATTAACTCCGCTATTTCTCATGCTTAATTAGATATAGAAATTTAAGACTACACATGTTCACGTTTTCATCTTGTATTGATGACAAATGCTATCAGCGTGTAGTTAGAAGAAAGCTTTAACTTTTTGTTACTGTGTTTCTTTCATGCTTTGGCATTCGTTGCTAACATACAGATTCAAAATCTCAGGTGTTGGTCCTGACCACCCAGCTCTGAATGTCAACCTTACTTCGTGTGAGCGCATCCAAGTTTCTGGCTATCCGAGAACCAATTTATCCAAATATGTCCACTCTCTTAGGCTAAAATTGGCTCCGCTGGTCACTGTCCCAGAGAGGCTACACATCAAAATTCAGGTTTGTGTTCACCGGTAAGTGAAGCAGCTTTTCTTCTATACATGTTTTCTAGTTTTCATATTTTATCAAGTCGTAATGCTTCACTTGGAAAGAGCCTTCTTTAACCATTATACTATGTTCTTTTCAGGAATGCTTCACTTGGAATGTGCCAGTGTGATAAAACTGATTGGAAAAATCTTCAAAAAGGGCTCTGGAGTTCTGTCATGCCCCCATATGATGAACAATACATTGATGTGAAGTTCAGTGGTCAATCATCTGGTTCAGTTACCATCTCCGTTGCAGAAGGTTACTCCTTGTTCTCTCTGTCTCTCCTCTCTTATAAGCATGTGCTATTTTAAGAATTTCAGATTAGTGCATTACTTTTCAAAGCTTATCAATTGGTCCTACTTTGTGAAGCAACAGCCCTAGTCATGCGAAAATGCTTCCACCTTCTTGGAATCACCCCTGTTTACAAGCTTTGATACAGCTCCAACTCATTGATTCAATCCTGAACCAAATTTAGATTTCCTAATTACATTCACTTTTGATTAGTTTAGCTTAGCTTCTAAGGCCAAGGATGCGTTGAGTAGTTTGGTTGAAGATAGAGATAGACATTCACTGATACCTTTATGTAACTGATCCTTGCAGAGCAGATGAGTGGGACGTGAACAAATGGGCATGGGAAGGAGCGTTAAAAGTGGTGAGCAAAGGAGAAGAGTGCATTATTAAACTTGTAGATAAAACCACAGGGGAACTTTACGCGCATGCTTTTCTGTAGAAGCCGTAATCGACAGTAGCAGGTAATAACACGCATGGCTTAACTTGGTCTTCTCATGATGTGCAGTGCAGCTAGTTTAACATAAAATCTCTGTTTTGTCTTATAGATATTTTGTTCTCCGTCTTGAAGAAAAGATGGGTGGTCGTGTTCGACATGCTTTTATTGGACTCGGATTCCAGGAGAGAACTGAAGCATATGATTACCACATGAAGTAACATTCCACTACCAAATCTTCAAATGTTATTTTCGATTCAAATCATCTCTGAATCTTATCTTTCTGTCTTTGCCAAAGGTATTTGAACAAGAAGAAAACCGCAGAAGAAATGGAACAACATTTTCAGAACACTTCATCTGTCGATTACAGCTTAAAGGAAGGAGAAACCATTGTTCTCCAACTCAAAAATGTAAGATTTTACAGTTACCGCGGAGATACAGTGTCTGCAAGTTTCTTGTTTTTCACATTGAAATGATTGAAACAGAGGAGTGATAAAGACACAAAGTCTAAGCTGGTAAAGAAGAGTTTGAGCAATCTCTCGTTGGAGGATAAGGGTAAGTCGATAGAAATCATTCCTTCAATCATCCCTCCTCCACCTCCTGGACCGCTTTCTCCTGTCACAGCTGCCCAGAAGTCCCCATCAAGTCCCTTACTGAATTTTGCTTTGTTTTCCTGTCCTGTTTATTTGATTGGCTTTATCCCTTTCGGTAACTGTTGCAGGTTTTTGATCTTGCAAGTGTCTCAGAAGGCTGCCTACCATTAAGCCGATGCATACTTGGTCATATTAGAAGGAATGGTAAGACCTATGAATCTCTTGACACTGAAATTTATATTGTCTTAGTCTTAGGTTTCAACTTTCAGTAAACTGAATCCTATATTGTCTTGAACCAGGGACGTGGAATAGAGACAAACTTTATGCTTAGTTCAAGTCTGATTCTCTCAAGGTTGGAATGGTAAATAACTTAAAAGATTTCTTCTCATGTTTAAATGAAGAAGGCTTACTGGTTTCTTGATTCTTTCTCATTTATCTGGTCTATTTGTTTGTTATGCAGGTGAAGCATGCAGACGTAGCATAGTTTCTCGGAAGAAGGCTTTATCAATACAATGAAGGTCAGAGTTGATTGTATTTCACATGGGGGTCACTCAGAATAGTCTGTCAGTTAGATTGTCTTAAAAATATAATGCTTGTCTTGGTTAGATGTTGAGCCTCAAGATAGAGTTTTGTAATGTTGTTTACTTTAGTTTTGATTTTGTAATGTTTTGTGTAATACATTTTTTGCTTTATTAATGAAAGTTCTAAAAGTTCAATTATATTTATTTTTGTATAAATCTAAAATAGGAAAAAATTATATTATAAATATAAATTAGCTATAATTATTAATTATTATAAAAAGATATTATGACAAATAAAAAAAGCTATAACAGATAGATCTAATAGCAAAGAACAACATCGCTATCGTAAGTGTTTTATATCGTAGCACGAGCAAAAACGCTATTATATATGGCTGATCTATTATAGCTGGGGCAGACATAGCCATTTCAAAAACGCTATTATAGTGAACAATATTATAGCACATATAAAAAACGCTATCATATATGGCCTACCTATTATAGCTAGGGCAAACATAGCATTTTCAAAAACGCCATCATATACATACCATGGCGTTTTTCGTGTGTTAAGAATAAAGATTTTTCTTGTAGTGTGATACTACGATTTTTGTTAATCCTTGAGATGTGTGAGTTCAGAGATTTCACACCAAGGATTTATATTGTAATGTGGATTTGGAACTTTAGGAAAAGAGATATAGATTTTCTGTGAATCAAGGACGTTATAAAGATTGAATGCTGAGATAGAATTAATACAAAGGACATGTCGAATGTATACAAATTAGATCGAACTATTTTAGTCGAAGTGTAAAACTGGGATTGTGTTTCGTATGGTCTTTGAATGACTTCTTCTTCTTTTATAGCCTCGATATCTCCTCGTCCGTAGCGATCTTCTCACTTGCACTACCCTCGACGTCCCGAGATTCTCGGAGGTTGTTGCAACGGTTGATGACTCGTTCTTTGTCGAACTCAAGTAGATATAAATGACAGATCATCACTTCTCGTGATCCGACTTCGTCATTTTATCGTACGTGCTGGGCCTGGTTGAGTTTGTCTATCTTCTGGGCTTCTCCTTTTAGTGGGCTTTTTAAATGGGCCGCATTTCTAGGTGTGAAATCCAACACCAAAACTTTCCCCCAGCCCATTAATGAGGTTCGAATTAATGTCCAATAACCTAGGGAACATGCGTGCCGCCCTTGATCTTCGTATGTTCTCTTCACGCGCGCAGGGGCTGTTGAATTAGCGAGACCGAATGGTCGAGATGGCGCGTGAGAGAAGCGACCTCGATTCTTGGGATCCCCTTCTGATCTCCCTTGGATCGTTATGATTTTTGCTTCGATCCATTGGTTGAGATACATGGAGATGAGAGGTCGTCACATCGAATCTTATCAGTCGGATTCGAATCACTCGATCTTATCTCTCTCCCGTATCCAACGGTTATGATTTGCTGACGTGGCGTAAATCCGGTGATCTCGAGGTCGGCCTTAATTATGACTTTAAAAGGGGATGTTAATCCCACGTTTCCTACTACAAGCTTCACCGTATTTATCCAGGTAACTCCTCTTTCTCCCTTACTCCTTTTTTCATTTTTACTTTTTCAGAGTACAGAGAAGTAAGGTCGTTCCTTGCCAGAGTTCTTCTCTCCTTTTTTCGTTTAATCTTTTCCGATGTGTCTCATCCAAAAGCTCTGAGAAATCTGCAACGTCCCTCAGGAGGTGGAAATGGTTCTGCCGGACGAGTCGGAATCTCCGGAGATCGTCAGCCCCGGATTTTGCTGCGCCTACTCGATCTTTTTTGAGAGATGCGGGATGATCTTTCCGATCCCTCACATCGTGCTCGAGGTCTTGGCGGCCCTTAAGCTTTCATTTCCTCAGATGACGCCGAATTTCGTTCGGCAAGTCATCAGAATATTGGTACTGGCCATTGAGGAGGGGCTTTCGGTGACGGTCGATCTCATCCTGCTTTTGTGTCTTGTAAAATACAACAAGAAGTGTCCGGGAACCTATTATCTTTCACCTCGCCACGGGAGGAACATAGAGAGACCCCTCCGAGGGACGTGTGGCAAGATCACATCTTTTTCTTTAAGATAAACGAGTTCTCCGTCAGCGACTTCGACTTCTCTGCCATCCCTACACGCTGGGCCGTCATCGTTGGTCATAAAAAGATCATTATTAGTGTATCGGGCTTAGCTCGATACAATATTTACGATCTGTTTTGACCGTTTGATTTTTGCGCTTGCAGATACTCCGGAAGCACTGCCGCTTGACATGGATACTACCGTTCTGATCGCTTGCTTGAAGAGCGGGAAGATCGATTGGGATTCCTTCACGCCAGACCTCATCAGATCTGCCATCGGAGGGCAGAGCTCGAAAAAGCATCCGTCTTCAGTTCCTCAAAGTCCTCGCGACGTGAAACCTCGCAACGATCGACCGACCACAACAACAGTTAATTCGCCAGTTCGATAGTCCTTTGCCTTTTATTTCAAATTACTTTTTTGGCCAAAAGAGGTCTCATTTTTTCTAACCTAATCCGTCTGCTGTTTGTAGTTCGTGTCGTTTCAGACTCAGGTTCTTCAGCAAGTACTCCGCCGCGAGAAAAGATGTCCAGAAGGAATAACTCCCGTCGTACCGAAAAAGCTCCTGCCGATTTGACAGCTCAGGCCAAGTCGAATCAGTTAGCTGTGATGCTTACCAGGGCCCTTATCTCGACTACTCAAGCGTATCGAGCCGTCATTGATGATGAGGTGAACCAGGGGGGTTCTACTATGAGCGGGCTTCCACCTCTGCCAAGTCAGCTAGCCCGGGAGGTTGTTCAGGTCCCGTCTGACACGCGAACTCGAATGGGCCTAGGGGTTCGAATGGGTCTCGTCCTCCGACCTCTAAGCGAGATCAAAGTGAGGCGGAGGTCCCTGTGGGTGGCGATGCAGAGGTTAAACCGACCTCATTGGGCTCTTCGGTAAGCAAGGGTTTTATCTGGCGGCTCAAGCACAAGAAAGAGTGTCCGATCGCGGATGATCTTGCAGGAGTGGCTTTCCTCCTTACGCATTTCAAACCAGATGGGGTCCAACTTCCTGCGGTTCAGGACATGGCGCAAGAGCGGACCTATGCCGAAATGAAGACGACCTAAGGAAAGGTACTTCTCGGGTCGGTATATTTTCTTTGTTGATTTTTGTTGTCCTAGGCCCTCGAAGCAGCCAACAAGTACGCTTCCTTGTCTGAGCGGAACTCGAAGGGAGTCCCCAAAATCGGAGAGTTTAAGGAGGAGGAGGAGGAGAAGGTCGTTGAAGACTTCAACGCCATCCTTCAAGCTGCTAAGGCTCAGGAGGCGGCACTGAATCGCAAGCTACTCAAGTACAAGGACCAGGAGGCTCTGATCATGCGGCTGGAGAACTCAGAGGAGGACCTCAAGATCAAGCTCGAGATTGAAAAGGACAAGATGTTCGCTTCTCAGAAGGAGAGGCAGCTCTCCTTTGAGCAGGAGAATCGCGATGAGGAGGAGAAGCGCAAGGCCATATCCAGTCGTGACGCTGCGATCCGAGGGACCGAAAGGACGGTGAAGGCGGCGAAGTGCAAGCTTGCCGGGGCATATCTGTCAATCCTCCAGCAGATCAATGAGAAGTGGGACAAGAAGAAAACCGAGGTCGACATAGAGATCGCTCTTCAGGAGGCCATCGCCAATCTCGATCTCCTTGTTGCGATCACTGGTGGAGTCTTTGACACAGCGGGTAAGATTGACAAGCTGGTTGTTAAGAAGGAAAAGGAGGAGGTCGAGCTGGTCGCTGCGACAGTTTATGACTTATCTATTAAAAGCTTGTTCTCCCCACGGTCTCGTAGGATTCAGTGATGCTGATTGACCCCAAGACTCAGCTGCCCATGAACTTAGACCCGCATGGATCGAACGACCCTGAGGAGGCTGCCAGTGGACCGATGCAAGAACCAACCCAAGGGGTGAAGGACCTGGATGGTGGCGAGAATATGGCCGAGTGAGGCTGAATCGTCCCTACTTTCCTTCATAAATCCCCAAAATTTGAATCTTTTTATTTTTAAGTTATGTGTTGCCCGAAAGGGCTTTTTATTTCGATCTCTTTTGCCCACGGAGGTCTTTTTTTTTTTGAACTTTGTGTTTGCCCGAAAGGGCTTTAATAATCGAATCGGTTTTCCCTTTTGTACTTGTTGTTTTTAGTTTAACCAAAATGACAACTAAGTAGTGGCAAACCACTAAGACATCAAGTTTCGGATCGATCGGGTATATGACCGATTCTTTGTCGAAGTCACCTGAGTACGCATTAGGGGAACTTGCTTGGTTGGACTTTTTTTTTTGTTAACTTTTAGTTCATCAAAATAGTGAATCGTTTTTAATCAGCGTGTAGAAGATCTCGATCCGACTCGTTCGATGTGGCGAACCGAGTTTGATAGGTTTTTGTAAAGACGAAGTCTTTTTACTCAATGAATTCGTTTAATGAAAACTAAAGTGTTTGGCCAAAGAACTTTCGAGATTTAGTTCAGAATTTGACTAAGTTCGATGGTTAGGGGAGGGTTTATTCCCCGCAGTTCTTTTAAGTCCAATAAACTTAAAAGAATTGTGATAGAAATTATCGACGTGGGTTGGCTTCGAGAGTGAAAGACATTACAACAGATCGTCGGAGTTTTTCTAACAAGAAATCGTGGAAAATGGACTATTTGGGGTCATAGGAGTAAGGATCCTCGTGAGATCTCGATGAAATTAAAGGTTGGATAGTTTTGAGATCGCAAGACCGTTTTGAGGTCGCTTTGATGATTGGATCGGTGTGAGATCGCAACCAATGGACCATTTTGAGGTGGCTAAAAGTGGACCATTTTGAGGCGCTTTGATGATTGGATCGGTGTGAGATCGCAATAAATGGACCATTTTGAGGTAGCAAAAAGTGGACCATTTTGAGGTCGCTTTGATGATTGGATCGTTGTGAGATCGCAATAAGATGACCGTTTTGAGGTCGTGAAGATAAGGATCGTTGTGAGATCGCAATAAGATGACCGTTTTGAGATTGTAAAAGTAAGGAGATGACATCTAAAATATATTTGAATAAGACAAAGTTTGACAAAAAACGATACTCGATGACCTTGAGAGATTGATGAACTCGAGCGTGTTAGGCTTTGAGCGATTTCTTCTACTCTGCTTCAGACTGCAAGTCCTGCGTAGGTTAGATACTGGGGGTGGATGCGCTCAATTCTGAGCTGCCTACGTACCCTTTTGAGGGATCAAGCCTTAACGTAGTTCGATTTTTTTTTTAGTATTCCTAGTGGAAGTACTTTTTAAGGTTCATGATGTTCCAAGGTCGTAGTTCGGGCTTCTGTGTATCTACAGACTTGAGCCGATAGACCCCTTCCCGAACAATATCAGTGACCTCGTAAGAACCTTCCCACTTCGCCCCTAACTTCCCAGCATGTTCTTCCTTTTTATGGTCAAACACTTTTCACAAGACGAGTTCGCCTACTTGAAACCTTCGGGTTTTGATCCGGGCATCATAGTAGCAAATTGTGGCATGTTGGTAATTCTGGATTCAGACTAATGCGAGGTTCCTTCGCTCATCGACGAGGTCAAGCTTGGGGATAACGAGGCATCGAGTAAGTCAGCTTTATGTTCCAAGTCTTGCAGAACGTTTGAAATGTGTTCGATATGAACTGAGATCCACTGTCGGTGACGATCTCATGAGGGTGTCCATGATGACATATTATGTTCCGCCAGACGAACTCCTTAACATGGACATCTTTAATTTTTGGTAGGTTTCAACTTTGATCCATTTTGTAAAATAATCGGTCATGACCAGTAAGTGCATGGACTTTTTCTTTCCCGATGCGACCAAGGCTCCCACTATATCCATCCCCAACGCATAAAGAAGTACGGCGAGGAGATCGAAGAGAGTTTTTCCGAAGGCTGATGGATTACCGGGGGATGATTTTGGCATTTATCGCACTTCTCCGAGAATTTTTCGCACACGGCGGACATAGTCGGCCAGAAGAAACCTTGGCGCTTAATCCGTTTGGCTAAGGCTCGGCCTCCGGAATGACTTCCGCAAGATCATTCATGAGCTTGACTCATCACTATCTGAGTTTCTCTTCCGCTGAGGCATTTGAGGTATGGTCCCGAGAGACTTCGTTGGAAGAGATTTCCTTCTGTCACGCAATACCTCACGCTTTGCGATTTAAGTTTTCTAGAAGCCCACCTGTCGGCACGGGTCGTGCCGTGGATGATGTACTTGATAATAGGATTTCTCCAATCACTTCCGGTATCGACCTGCGAGGTATGGTCCGCGGGGGTCATTTTTATGGGACCGTCTGGGACGTTAGCTACGCAGATGGGCTTCCTAGTATCGATGTCATCGTCCACGTCGATGATGTCGAGTTTGGTTTCCCCTTCGGGTGTCGGTTCGACATCGATCAGTTGTTTGGAAACTTTCTCTTTGAGAGATAGAGCTTTTAGTGCGACATCTATACTTGGTTTCTCGATCCCCTTGACTGGTATGATCCTTTTTAGGTTGCGATCGGAGGTCAAGGCTAATGCTGCCAAGGAATCAGCTGCCAAGGCATCAGCTGCCAAGGCATCAGCTGCCATGTTCTCCCCTTGAGGGATACGAGTCAGGTCGAAGAAATCGATTTGATCAGCGAGACTGCGAACGACGTGGAGGTAGGCTTCCATCCGTTCGTAAATGCTTCATGGTCACCATGGAATTGGCTCGTGAGCAGTTCAGGGTCGCTAAAGGCATCCACCTCTCGTGCTCCAATCCCTATTGCGAGTCTAAGTCCAGCTATTAATGCTTCGTACTCCGCTTCATTATTCGACGCAGCGAATCCGAATCTGAAGGATTGTTCCAATACTTCTCCCGTGGGAGAAACTAGCTTGACTCTGACCCCATATCCTTGTTTTGAGGAATCCATCTTTGAGGCGATGATGGCTCAAGTTCGACGGTTGGGGGGGAGTTCGATTATAAAATCGGCGAGTACTTGTTCTTTTAAGCAAGTTCGAGTTCTGAACTCTATATCGTACTCACTTAGTTCGATAACCCATTTTACCAATCGACCTGACTGGATGGGACTGCGTAGGATTGTCCTCAAAGGTTGAGAGGTCGTTACTACGATCGAGTGAGACTGTAAGTTTTTCTAACGTAGTAAACCGGTTTCTGCTTGTTCTGATCTTCGCGAACTAGAATTCCGATTACTCCCACCGAAGAGACGGCTAAGTAAAGGTACAGGGGTTCTCCTTCCACTGGCTTTGCCAATATTGGAGGCTCACTTAGATAACTTTTAATATGGGTGAACGCTTCTTCTCACCTCTCATCCCAAACAATTTTTTTTATTTTCTTTGAGTAGCTGAAAGAAAGGAAGACACTTATCGGTCGACCTCAATATGAAGCGGTTTAGTGCTGCGATTTTGCCGGTCAGTCTTTGGACTTCCCGCGTTGTGTTCGGGGATGACATTTCCAAAAATGTGGCGATCTGCTTGGGGTTTGCTTCGATTACCCTTTCCGTTACTAGGTAACCTAGGAATTCTCCTGATGGAACACCGAAGGTACACTTCGCGGGGTTGAGCTTTATCCCATACTTATTGAGAATGAGTAAGTATTCTTTTAGCTGGGGTATATGGTCCTCTCATTTTGAGGACTTGACCAACATATCACTGATGTAAACCTCCATGGTTTTACCCAGTAGTCCGGCAAAAATTTTGTTGACGAGGCGTTGGTAAGTAGCTCCCGTATTCTTGAGGCCAAAAGGCATCACTTTGTAGTAGTAGGTGCCTCGATCTGTTATGAACGAGGTCTTTTCCTGATCTTCTGGGTTCATCAATATTTAATTATATCCCGAGAATGCATCCATGAAGGACAAAAGCTGATGTCCAACTGTGGCTTCTACCAATCGATCGATGTGAGGGAGTGGGAAGCTGTCCTTTGAACATGCTTTGTTTAGGTCCGTGAAATCTACACATAATCTCTACTTACCATTATTTTTTCTCACCACAACCGGGTTGGCAAGCCAGTCGGGGTATTTTTCTTCCCTGATCGATCTTATTTTTAGTAACCGATCGACTTCGTCACAGCTTGAGCTCGCTCAGGCTCAAGGTTGCGACGTGTTTGTCTTACTGGTTTGTAGGTCGGTCAATAATTAGCTCATGGCTCGTCACATCGATATTGATTCCTTTCATGTCAGCCAAGGACCATGCGAATGATTCCACGTTCTGTTTGAGGAGCGATATCAGTTCGTCTCTTATAGAGTTAGGAAGGTCGGCTCCAATATGGACACATTTTCAGGATGGATGTCGTCTATGCAAACTTGCATCGTGAGGTATTTTTGGGGACTTCGCTGACTGGGGACATTTGACCTTTTAGTTTGCATTTCAGCGATCTCTTCCCATTTTTGTAATTGCTATGCCGGGGATCTTTCGATTTGTTTATACCCGGCCATGTAGCAACTTCTGGATAATTTTTGACTACCGTACACGTTTTTACTCTGTTGGGAGTTGGGAATTTGACACACTAATGGTACGTCGAAAGTACAGCTTTCATATCGTAAATCCATGGTCGTCCTAAGATCGCATTGTATGGGGCATGACGATCTACAAAGACGAATTTCGTCATTCTTCGGACCCCACCAGCGATGACTGGCGTAAAGACAGAGCCTAATGAGTATGTCGTTTCTCCGGCGAATCCTACTAGCGGAGTTCGTCCTTCGACTATTTCTGAATCATCGAACTCCATCTTTTTGAATGCGTCATAACATAGAACATCGACGGAAATTCCCGTATCGATCATTATCCTAGAGAGTTTGACATCTCCAATGACTAGGCAGACAAGCAGATGATCGTCATGCGGTTTATCGACTTCGAGTGTCTCGCTTTCACGAAATACGATCTCGTGATTGGGGCCTTGTATAGGAGTCTTTTCTCGCCTATCGGTCTCGACTTTTCTTTGGAGAGATTTTATCGAGTTGAAAGCCCATACACCCCCCCCCCCGCAACAACAGGGAAGACCGACGCATGAGCGGAGGTTTTTCTTCGGAGCGGGAGGTGGCATATGAACTGATCCTTATGGGATGACGCATAGGCTTAGTTCGCCGAGGATTACCTCGGCTCTTTTGCGGGAACCTTGAGTTGTACCCTCGGGAGTTCCCTCCTCTTTGGATCGTTCTCTCTTATTTTGAGATGGTTTTTGGAGTTCGGCGCTTTGGTCAACTTAGGTTCCTTATTCTCGGGATGTTCTATCTCCTCGACTTCGGATTCCTGCGTTTGCTCGAACTCTCGGTTATTTGCTTCGAGTTTAGCTCGAGTGTAACACTCATCTGTTGAGTGACCTCTTTTCTTGTGATGTTCACAGTACTTGTCTTTGTCATACTCGAACTTACGCGAGCCCTTCGGGCTTTCGACCGTATTGACGGTTCTGGATTTACAGGAATCATTTTTGCCGCTTGAATTATGCGAACTCGATTTATTCTTTTCTTTTCGATGCTTTTCCCTGAGGGTTGTAGTTTCGTCTTCGAGGTGAGCGAAATCCAAAGCGCGATGTAAAGCATCGTCAAGAGTTTGTGGTTTACGGACCGTTATTTCCTCGCGGAACTTGGTTGAATACCAAAGTCTGCGCCTTAATGCCTCTATGGCCACTTCGTCGTTTGGGTTCACGATTTTGGATTTGATTTCCTTGGATCGATCGATATACGAATGAAGTGTCTCATCAGGTCGTTGAGATACACCGAACAAGGCTGCCTCAGTAGTTTTGACTTCAATGTAAACGGAGTATTGCTTGAGGAAAGCCGTCATGAACTGGGTGAAATTGTCGATAGACTTTTCTCCAGTCCGACAAACCATTCTAAGGCTGATCCTGACAAATTTTCAGCGAAGAGTCTGCAGAAGGCCCTCTCTTAGTCTGTAAGATATACTCTGGACATCGCTAGTCTAAATGCTCTTATGTGAGCTTTAGGGTCTGACTTACCCAAGAATTTTGGGAATTTAGTTTTCTTAATTTCTCGCAACCTTGCGAAGGCAATCTGATCGGTAAACGGCGTTTAGCACGTTTCCTCAAATACTCGATCGACATCGGGTGCCGCGCTGGTTGCCATGTGAACACGCGAACTCAGACTCATAAATTGGGCATTAGCCTGTTCGATATATTGCCTGAGATTACCGTGTTCATCCGTTACTAACGGAGCGAACTGCATCTGCGGTTGGACCGCCGATTGATGCCTAAGATGTATTTGATCATTCGGGCCATCGGTCATTGTCGATCTGGGCAATTTAGTTCGAGCTAAGGGGAATAGAGTCTAGTTTGGCTCGATAGGGGGCCTTGAGCTCTGGGCAAAGGCTGAACCGCCTAGCCACCTGGGCCTGTTCTCACCGTTTGATGGTAGAGGTGTGATAGGTGTATAGTTTTCCCTATTCTACTGCAAGTGCACAGTTAATGCAATCGTAGTATATAAGGTATCGAATCCCACGAGGACTCTCAGTCACACAATAGATTATTAGTAGTTCAGATTTAATTAAGCGAAGCAGATGTGAAAACAGTAAACGAAATAGCAAAGTAAATCAAGTGAGTTTGTAAGCAAGAAGGCGAAGCGTTAGGTTTCAGGAGTTCTCAGTAAATCAGGAACGCAAGCAATAAATCTATCTAGATCTAATCAATAACTGTTCTAGAACTCAAACACAGATATAGAATTAACCAAATTCCTTTGCGATAATCCTCTAAGTCTAAGTGCAGCAAACCAAACTTTCGTTTGCGAGAACCAACAGATTAAACTAGCATTAATTCCAAGTTTGATATGTTCACAATTAACCTGAACCAAACTTCCGTTTGCGAACAGTTTAATTGCTTATCTAAATTCTTTCTAGTTAAATTAACCAACTTCCGCTGAATTAATCAACCTAACATCATAACTCTGATTAGCTACTTCAGATTAAGCATTAAGAACAACTTAGATAAAGAACTAGCAGATATGAATCTCTACAGATTAATTAAACTATAATTCTCTGAAATCCTTAATGAGAATCCTTCAACCTAACAGGTGATCTACTCAGACATATTCATCGAGACAGAAGATATCATAAGTAGAAAACCAAATATCATATAATCAAATAAGAACTGGGGTTCAAAATCAAGTCTCTTTCGAGAACAAAACCAGCCCCTAAAATCTCCTAAGAGAATAAAACTTAGTTATGAAGCATAGCCTAAACAATGGCTCAAAAACTCTATTTATAACCTAAAACACGTTTTGGGGCTTCTTTGTAAATATCAGGAACTCCTGGGCAGAATTGCAATGTCATCATTCTTCATCAAACCGTCGTTTGGCCCATCTCGCTGGTGCATCGATCGATGCCATAAGTGTGACGATCGTTGCATCTCGGAAATATCAACAGTGAACTCTATCTCTCGGCCAAATACTCTAATTAGCTCCAGAAAGTGCCATAATCACCACATATGCTCCAAATGTGTTTGTACCTAATAAATACCTGAAAAGACTCTAAAACATAGTAAAAGACTCGATAAATAACACATATACCATGGTTAAAAGCCCTAAAATCCATGGTATATCAACTCCCCCACACTTAGCTCTTGCTTGTCCTCAAGCAAGACAAAGAACTAAATGTAGTCAAGAGGTTTGAAAACTCTTCAGAAACTCATTTCATCCTAGAAGCTACAATACTCAGATTCCCCTTAGTAAACCACTGAAAGAATCAATCACAAAATATCAAGACCAACATGTACTTCCTCCACACTTAGCAACTGTCCTAAGTAAACTCCACAATCACATTCAAGCATTCAAATTTTCCCTACTGACTTCTGCAAGTATTTAAGTGCGGTCTCACCTAAGGAGTATCGATCAAAGGGCACATGGATTCTTACCTTATCAGCTCTAGACCACCATACTATCTTTCTCTAGTCCCTTTCTTCTCTTTCCCTTCTTTAACAACTGATTTTTCCCCACTGGGTATCATTTTATTTTTTTTATCAGTGTTCTTCCCGTTATGGGGTGTACTTTGGACACATTCCATGGATCACATGAGAGAAAATAGTGTTTGCTACCATTCCCATGACCACTTCGGAGTTACTAACTCATCCTCAATTTATTATTATTATTATTTTTATTTATTTTTTTTTTTTCATACTTTATAGAAGGGGAGAAGGGAACTAAATAGGATAGGTTGACAGGCTGTGTCAGAACTAACAAGGGAATCCGACACAAAGTATACCAAGCCCTTAGGTGAGAAATCTAAGTCAGTATTAAGTTGAAGTCAGTAAAAGGATCCTCTGATACCTGAAGTGATGTGGGTGTTCCCAGTAGGTTGATATGTGATGGGGTTTTCTAATAGTCAGAGATAGATCCTGCAACTTCATCCCAATGGTTACTTAAGTTCCTGCAAGTCTTGTAAATCTTCTCTGAAAATCATAGTTTCTTACTTAAACAATTTTGACTCAATAAAACAAAATTTTTTGAAAAATGGACTGACTCTTAAGAAAACAGAAAGATATAAGTCAGTAGCACCTCCCCCACACTTAAGACACACTGTCCCCAGTAGTGTCCAGCGAAGGATCGGTAAAAATAAGGAAAACAAATTGTCAATGGATGTTTTAGTTCTGTCGGATTTTACCTCTGTCGCACAAGCACCGATCGTTGCACTAGGTGCATCGACCGTTACTTGGCGATTGTTCGTTGAGTGTCGATCGTTGCTCAGGACCGCAACGATCGCTGCAATGCGATTCTTTCGTATTGTGACGATCGACACAATGGTATGTCGATCGACGCACTGCGTTTTCACGAACAGTCAGCAAGTTAGCAGGTTAGTCATCTGTTTTTGTCAATTTTGATCCCTGCAAGCTGAAAACACTAGAAACAGAGTAAAACCGAAGCAAAAGATGTACCAAATAAAGTACAAATCATCCAAACATAGTAGAGTCCTAAAAATCAAAAGAAGAAAAGTGCAAAAGAAAAGAAAAAGTCAGAATACAGAACCGAAAGTCTGAATATGGAGATCACTCTCACTCGCTCTCATCGTCTATCCCACCATACAATGCATCATCATCGGCTGCCTCGGGTGGGGGATCAGTATCAGTCGGAGATCGCTGTCGACGACGTCGGTCAGGTACGGGCTGATGGATCTGTGGTGGCCTCCTGCAGCTACAAGTACGCACGAAGTTCCAAAGAACTCGAAACATACCATCTGATCTCTCTCTCCACTCTGCCTCAGAGTATGCACCGTAAGCCATCGCAGGCTCTGGAAAGGGACCCACAATGTCGACTGGGGCAGGTGCTGGCGCAGGAGCAGGGGCAGCAGAAGTCGAAGCTCGTGAGGAAGGCTCTCCCAGCGGATGAGCCATAGTCGGAATCCCACGCTGCGCAGACTCAGGAGGCTGAAATCTAAGTGCCTCTAATGTGTCAATCTGTGTCCATCTGGCAGCAAGAAGCTCGATACCAGTCCTCCCAGTGGTCGGATCAGTGTAAACCCAAATGCGCCCCTCCTTGAGCCAGGTAGCGCTCTGCAAATGGCTGAGATCCAGGAACTCCCGAGCTGTATCACGCTCTGTGCCATGAAGAGGAATCCCACAATACTCAAAAATGGGAGTAAGTAAACTCCCTACCGTCTCAGTACCAGCTCCATCAAACGGCTTCAGCTGCAGATCAACTAAATGCTGTGCGAAAATAGCTCCCAAGTTGAGACCCGCAGTAGGATCTCTCACGCCAGAACCTCTAAACTGATCTCTCAGCCCCATAAACAGCAACTCCATCTCAAGTTTGCGCATCTTGTTGGCCTCAAACTTGCAAAGCAAGCTCCAGCATAAGATACGCGAGACATAACGCAGCACCGGATGTCTCATCTGCACTACTGGTGTGGTCCTGGAGTTGTATCGACCGCTGCCAATACTCTCCCAGAATGTGCGAGCCTCAACCGGATCCCACTCGAGTGGCATGGCGATGCGCCTCGGCTCAGTACTGAACCCGTAGATCCTGCAGAGATCAAGTAGAGGAATCCAATACCTGACTCCCCAACTCATGAAGGTGAATGCACCCACTGTAGCGCTCCTGTGGTCCGGATCCGAGTAAACCACTCTGCAAGTGGCCAATAACTGCCTGACCAGCTCAGGATAGAGATCATAGTGTCGCATCGGCATTGTCCCTAGACCAATGCCTCTGCATACAGCGAGTACCTGCTCATCGATCCCCAGAATCCTGCAGGTGGAGTAGTCAGCGAACTTGGTTGGCTTGATGATCATCCCACACCAACCACTGTAGAGAAGCGAGTCATACTCGTCCCATCGACTGAGCAATGGCCGCTCGGTGAACTCAGCAGACTTGAAGAAGCGTATAAGGTCCTCCGGCCACTGTCTGGTCGTCTGAATAGGTGTGGCATCCTCTCTGGGCCAAGGTAAAGCAACTGGCGGCCCGTATCTGTTGTATGGTGCGGGTGGCTCTGACTCTCTGCTGAACCATTGAGGCGGTGGGGTGTAGTGTCGTGTTGCTGTGGAAGCTGTGGCTCGCTTCTTGCGGGGTTGCCTTTGAGACGCCATCTGCAAAAACAGAGTTCAAACATTTATAAGTCTCGGCAAAATTTTCACTGTGAAATCGCGAAGCATCGACCGTTGCATCTAAGGCATCGATCGTTGCAAGGCGATTTCGTTGTATCGAACATTTCCCAAAATCGCAAAGCAACGACCGTTGCTTGAGAGCAACGACCGTTGCTAGGCGATTTCGCCGCAAACAAATCATCAAAATCAGTTCAAAATTGTGTTATCAACCACAAAATCAACACCAATCCATCACTAAACAACCTAAAGCATAATCATGTCAACATGCATTCATCAATTCCATCTAAAATCTCCAATTTCTAAAACCCTAAAAGTGAAATCCCAAAAATCGAAAATAGAAGTACATTACCTTGATTTCGTGAGAAATGGGTAGGAGAAACAGATTGGGGATGTAAAAATAAGTGAAATAGTGCTTAGAATCAAAGAAATCGATGAAGAAATGGTGATTTTCGGTTTGGGTTCTCGGTGTGTCGACCAAAAGAAATGGAGAAGAAGGAGAGAAAATAGGGTTTAAGGTAACTTACCTTGGTCGTGGGTGCAACGATCGTTGCTTTAGGGGCAACGATCGATGCTGGTTGAACCAGATTGATTCCGGTTTAGCTCAACGTACCTTAATTTTCCGATTTGAACCAATTGCAACGACCGTTGCACATGTGAGCAACGATCGTCACACATCTCCAGACTTGTGTTCTGTATCTAAAAACTAACAAAAACAAATAAAAACGTGATATCCTAAGAAAAACACCAAAAATGAAAAGAAAAAATAATTAAACCTAGCAGTGGGTTGCCTCCCACTCAGCGCTTGTTTTAAGTCATTAGCTTGACTTTTTGGAAAGGGGTCAGACTCATGGAGGTTTCAACAGAGACTTTGAGTGTCTCTGTGAATGCCTTATCATCCATGGTGGTGTGTAAGCAGTAGCAGCATGATGTCGTCCAAGGAACGTCGGGAGGAATGTAGGGTGATATTGACACTTGGGTGTTTTAACGCTCTTTCCTGCATTCAAAACAGTGGAATCAGGAGGTTTAAACTTAGAGGATTTATGCTTTACCTTTGGCAAAGATTTGATATTCGGAGCCTTCTGTTTATGAGTAGTTTTAGGCCTTGAAGATGTTAGAGTAGGCTCTTGTGGAACCACCATCTTCTTGTCAACCACCACTGTGCACTGAACCACATCTTTAGACTTAACGGGAGCTTTCGGGAATGGTAATGGAAGTTTATGGGTTCTTTCCTTAGCAGGTCCTTGAGATATGAGCGAAACTGGTTCCTTTCGGGGTGCAACGATCGGTGCTTGTGATGCATCGATCGATGCTGTCGTCTCAGCTCGTGTTTCAACTACAGTCTCGGGTTTATCCGCTTCTTGGTCCATTCCAGCCATCTCAGACTCAAATTTCTCTTCTTGGCTTGGTCCCACTTCAATCTGAACTATCCAAGTCAAGAGATCCATGTCAATCTCTGTTGAGTCAGGTGCATCGAAGCTTTCAAACTCAGGTAATTCAACATCAAATCCCCCTCTGTCTTCCATAAATTCCACAGCCTTAACTGCTAGACATGATCCATGATCCATCTGTGTGTCATCCTGAATGGGAATGTTGCTGGCATGAGCTTCTTGAGAATCCTTCCTTGAGGTAGAACTTGAAACTTGATCCATCTGTGTGTCCAACTGCTTCATACGAGTGCTCAAGGATTCAAATTTCTCATTCAAATTAGTGTACAGGTTCTCTAGCTTCGAGCTGAAAGAAGCTGTGTTCTGCTGTTGCTTTTCAATTGATTGTTCTATCATCATCTCTAGTTTGCTCCTTTGTGTAGGAGGTGCTAGATAGGAAGTATAATTATGGTCTCTTGATCCTTGAGCATGCCTAGAACCTTGTCTCTGCTGATGCCTGATAGGCTCAAAGTTTTACCCTATACTAAACTGCAAGTGAACAGCAATGTCAAAGTAGTATATAGGGTTATCGAATCCACAGGGACACTTGGTCTCAATAGAAACAGAAACGTAGAGATTAAACTAGAAATAAGCAGATGGTGAAGTAAATAAATTGCGAAGCAAGAAAGTAAACAGTAGCAGAGATTAACGGTTGTGAAGCAATAAACTAAAATCGTCAAGCCTAGGGTATTCTCAGGAAATCAGACAAGCAGACAGTTCATTCAGCAAGGATCTAATTAAGCACAGTTCTAGAACTCAAAACACAGATATAGAATTAACCAAATTCCTTTGCGATAATTCTCTAAGTCTAAGTGCAGCAAACCAAACTTTCGTTTGCGAGAACTAACAGATTAAACTAGCATTAATCCCAAGTTTGATATGTTCACAATTATCCTAAACCAAACTTCCGTTTGCGCAAAGTTTAATTGCCCAATTTAATTAGTTCAGATTCCTAAACCCCACTTCCGTGACGTATTTAGCAACCTAAGATCTAGATTCTAATTGATCAGGTTAGAACTAGCTTTAAGCACAATTAAATTGAAGAACAGATATAGTTATGAATCCTTAACTGAATTAGAACAAGTCTAGCAAGTCATGAAATCCTATGTGAGAAACCCTAAACTCAACTATGGATCTACTCAGACATGATTAATGAAAACATAATCAAAGAAATAATAGATTGCATATAAGAAATTAAATAGATAAAGGGGTTCGAAATCTTCTCCAAAATAAGTGAATACAGGAAATAGATCAGCCCCAAAAAGCTCTAGAAATCTCTTAGCTATTAGTATCAAAGCGTAATGTAAAGCGTATATAAAATAAACACCAAAAACTAGTATATATAGGCATAATCTCGGATGGGGCTTCTGTGTAAATACTGGAACTATTCTGGGCCTCTTTGCAAATCTTCATAACTTGTTAAACCGACGCGTACGGCCCATCTCGCTAGTGTGTTGACCGATGCACAATGTGTGTCGGTCGATGCATGATCAATAAATCGGACAGTGAGTAAATCTCTCGGCCAATACGTCCCAAAAGTCCCAAAATGCTCCAAATATCTCCAATTAGCTCCAAACCTGATTAAACCTGTAAAAGACTCTAAACAAAGACAAAAGACACTAAAACACAACTATATCATGGTCTAAACTGGGTAAAAACCATGATATATCAACTCCCCCACACTTAGCCTTTGCTTGCCCTCAAGCAAAACATAGAACTAAAGCATGGTGAAGAGGTTTGAAAACTCTTCAGAAACTCATTTCATCCTAGAAGCTACAATACTCAGATTCCCCTTAGTAAACCACTGCAAGAATCAATCACAGGATATCAAGACCACAATGTACTTCCCCCACACTTAGCAACTGTCCTAGGTAAACTCCACAATCACATTCAAGCATTCAAATTCTCCATACTGACTTCTGCAAGTATTTAAGTGCAGTCTCACCTAAGGAGTATCGATCAAAGGGCACATGGATTCTTACCTTATCAGCTCTAGACCACCATACTATCTTTCTCTAGTCCCTTTCTTCTCTTTCCCTTCTTTAACAACTGATTTTTCCCCATTGGGTATCATTTTATTTTTTTTATCAGTGTTCTTCCCGTTATGGGGTGTACTTTGGACACATTCCATGGATCACATGAGAGATAATAGTGTTTGCTACTATTCCCATGACCACTTCGGAGTTACTAACTCATCCTCAGTTTATTGTTTTTTTTTTTTTTACTTTATAGAAGGGGAGAAGGGAACTAAATAAGACAGGTTTACAGGCTGTGTCAGAACTAACAAGGGAATCCGACACAAAGTATACCAAGCCCTTAGGTGAGAAATCTAAGTCAGTATTAAGGTTGAAGTCAGTAAAAGGATCCTCTGATACCTGAAGTGATGTGGGTGTTCCCAGTAGGTTGATCTGTGATGGGGTTTTCTAATAGTCATAGATAGATCCTGCAACTTCATCCCAATGGTTACCTAAGTTCCTGCAAGTCTTGTAAATCTTCTCAGAAAATCATAGTTTTTTACTTAAACAATTTTGACTCAATAAAACAAAAAATTTTGAAAAACAGACTGACTCTTAAGAAAACAGAAAACAAAAGTCAGTAGCACCTCCCCCACACTTAAGACACACTGTCCCCAGTAGTGTCCAGCGAAGGATCGGTAAAAAGAAAATAAAAATTGAAAAGGTGAAATTATGTCTGTCGGGTTACCTCTGTCGCTGAGCATCGATCGTTGCACTAAGTGCATCGACCGTTACTTGGCGATTTTCGTGTATAGTCGATCGTTGCTCAGGACCGCAACGATCGCTGCAATGCGATTCCTTTCGTGTTGTGACGATCGACACAGAAGTGCGTCGATCGTTGCACTGCGATTTAACCGAGACCTGCAAACATAAACTCACCAGAAACAAAAACAAACGTAAAATCCTAACAAAAACACCAAAAATTAAGTAGAAAAACACCAGTACCTAATGGTGGGTTGCCTCCCACCCAGCGCTTGTTTAAGGTCAATAGCTTGACCGGACGGATGGGAATTTTCAAGTACCAGGAGGTCTTGACAGAGACTTTTTCTGTCTCTGTTCAAGTCTCCTCATCCAAGGTGGTGAGTAGGCTGTTGCGGAATGCTCATGGCCAAGAAAAGATGGAGTGAAATGTGCTCCAGGATCTATAACCATGGTATGATCAGGTTGCTCAAAATCTGCGTCCCTTATGGTGAATGTCTACCCATCTATCAGTGGCTTTCGCAGCTTATCCATCTCATAGTGCAGTGGTTCATCTCCCAGATGGAGGTCTATCAAGCTGTTCCTAACATCAATCAATGCTCCTGCTGTAGCCAAAAAGGGTCTCCCAAGCAATAATGCTTCATCCGGATCACAGTCATATTTCAGCACAAGGAAGTCCGTTGGAACTAAGTAGTTTCCAACTCTCACCGGAATGTCCATAAGGAGTCCTTCAGGAACTCGTATGGACTGATCAGCTAGGACAAGAGAAGTCCTAGTGGGAGTAAAATCCAGCATACCCAGCTTATCTGCCACAGAGTAAGGCATCAAAATTCCAGCAGCTCCTAAATCACACAGAGAGCGTCTAAAACTATCCTCAAAGATAGAACAATCCAGCACAAAGACTCCAGGATCAGATAGCTTCTTCGGGACCTTGGTTAGCAGAACATCACTGATATGTTGAGGAACTATTATCACCCAATCTTTCAGATCATCATCCAGGGGCAACATCTTGTTCAGGTACCTTTGCACACATGGATGATAAGGTGGATCATCAGAAGTTGGAATTTCTTCCAATTCTTCACCAATACCTTCTAATTTCTTCAGCTCTTCAATCTCTTGCCTAATCACTTCAGACACTGAGGAGTGTTGTCTAAAGATCTGCTCGTAGATCTCTTGTTGAGAGATCTCAGAGGCTCCATTGAATAGGCGATTAAGCTCCAAGTCAGCATCTATGCCATTATCATCCGACAGTTCTGTCCATTCACGCCCTGCAACGACCGACACTAAGGGTGTGTCGATCGTTGCCATCCCGACGGGTGTATCGATCGGCACAGATGTTGCATCGATCGACGCACTGCAGCAGATTTCACCCGAGAGTTTTTCACAAATATCCGAAAATTCCTGTTCTGTCACCAACTCAGTTGTACTTAGCTCAAATCTTTCACCTAGGTGAGATCCATCATTAATGCACACAGACCAGGCTTTAACATGAGTGTCTGCCACTCCTTTCCCCTTCAGTGAGCTGGACATCTGGTTTACCTGAGTGTCCAACTGCTTCATGTGAGTGCTCAGAGACTCAAATTTCCCATTGAGGTCTTCATAGACAGCGTCCAACTTCTTGTTGCAGTCCACAGAAATCTTGGTCTGACTCTCAATCAGCTGTTCCATCATAGCCTCCATTTTGCTCTCATGGGCTGTAGGTGCAGGAGGAGTCTGATAGGATGTAGATCCATAGGTTCTCTGAGTACCTTGTCCATAGGTCTTCTGAAAACCACCAGTCTGTCCACCATTGGAGAATCTGTTCCCCTGTTGATTACCAAATCTATTACCTTGGAAACCAGAACCTCCTATGAAATTCACATCTTCTTCCTGAGTTTCCTCCTCAGCCTGAATCACCTCTACATCTTGGGCAAAGTGGACAGATTTCTTACTTGTCAGGAGATTGTAGACTGTGTCCAATCTGGATCTTATATTAGCTATATCAGAATTCTCTACAGTTTCACCAGATTTCTTCCTCCTTTCATCCATTGTCTTGCAACTGTTGCTGCCAATCAGGTTCTCAATCAACTGCTTAGCTTGTGTAGGAGTCCTGGTGTTGAAATTAGCATTACTGGAATTATCCAGCGCAGTCTGATAAGGGAGATCTATGCCTCTGAAGAAAATACCAATCAGCTGTACTTCTGTGAATCCATGGTGTGGACAGTCACACTGATACTGCTTAAATCTCATCCAGGCAGTCTTCAAGGGCTCCACAGCTCCTTGGGAAAAGGTGAGTATGTCCTGTCTGGACTGATCCGAGCGTGCATCATCATAAAAGTGACGCAAGAACTCACTCTTTAAGGCTGCCCAAGTAGTATACTGACCAGGTGCCAGTTGTCTCAGCCATGCACTAGCGTCTCCAGCAAGACTGTGCAGAAATAGCTTAAGGAACAGATAGTCTGGGCATACTCCTTCATACTTCATGCCAGTGACTATGTCTTCAAACTTGTCAATATGATCCATAGGTTGTTCTGCTTGAAGACCATGAAAAGCAATCTGTCTCATCAGCTGGTAGTAGATGGTCTTTACCTCAAAATCATTCCTCTCAAAAGCAAGAAGCACTAGTGCTGCTCGGTTTGCATGAAACTCATCAGGTCTGTTGTAATCAGCTAGTGTCCTCTCATGAACCACCATCTCTCTACCTTGGGCCTGTCCTTGACCCTGGTTTCGGTTCAGCTCCTGTTGTTGTTGCTCAGGAGGATCAGGGATGACATTCCCTTCAGCATCAACCCGATGCCCAGCAGCATTGTACGGGTTGTCATCTTGGTCCCTCAGGGTACCTTCAGCATCTGGTATCAATATCAAACGTTCTCGTACCATTCTCTCTCTCTTTTCTCTTCTGTTAGTCCTTTCTAGACGTCCAAGTTCCTCTAGTCCGAGATTAAGCAAGCTCGAGTTCGGATTACTTCGAGTTTTCTGCGTTGGCATAAACTGTCTGTAATCGTCCAGCAACGATCGATGCTATCAGTGCAACGATCGATTCAATCTCCGAATCGCCTAGTGACGATCGACGCAAGGGATGCAACGATCGACGCAAGGCGAAATTCGTACCTGCGACAGAAAGAAACAGAGAAAAAGTTTAGCAAAATCAAAAAACAAAAACGAAAAAGAACAAAAACAAAAAGAAAAATTTATAGCAAAAACCCTAAGTTCGGTCCTATCGAAGACTCAAAGAGTCCCCGGCAACGGCGCCAAAAACTTGATAGGCTCAAAGTTTTACCCTATACTAAACTGCAAGTGAACAGCAATGTCAAATTAGTATATAGGGTTATCGAATCCACAGGGACACTTGGTCTCAATAGAAACAGAAACGTAGAGATTAAACTAGAAATAAGCAGATGGTGAAGTAAATAAATTGCGAAGCAAGAAAGTAAACAGTAGCAGAGATTAACGGTTGTGAAGCAATAAACTAAAAGCGTCAAGCCTAGGGTATTCTCAGGAAATCAGACAAGCAGACAGTTCATTCAGCAAGGATCTAATTAAGCACAGTTCTAGAACTCAAAACACAGATATAGAATTAACCAAATTCCTTTGCGATAATTCTCTAAGTCTAAGTGCAGCAAACCAAACTTTCGTTTGCGAGAACTAACAGATTAAACTAGCATTAATCCCAAGTTTGATATGTTCACAATTATCCTAAACCAAACTTCCGTTTGCGCAAAGTTTAATTGCCCAATTTAATTAGTTCAGATTCCTAAACCCCACTTCCGTGACGTATTTAGCAACCTAAGATCTAGATTCTAATTGATCAGGTTAGAACTAGCTTTAAGCACAATTAAATTGAAGAACAGATATAGTTATGAATCCTTAACTGAATTAGAACAAGTCTAGCAAGTCATGAAATCCTATGTGAGAAACCCTAAACTCAACTATGGATCTACTCAGACATGATTAATGAAAACATAATCAAAGAAATAATAGATTGCATATAAGAAATTAAATAGATAAAGGGGTTCGAAATCTTCTCCAAAATAAGTGAATACAGGAAATAGATCAGCCCCAAAAAGCTCTAGAAATCTCTTAGCTATTAGTATCAAAGCGTAATGTAAAGCGTATCTAAAATAAACACCAAAAACTAGTATATATAGGCATAATCTCGGATGGGGCTTCTGTGTAAATACTGGAACTATTCTGGGCCTCTTTGCAAATCTTCATAACTTGTTAAACCGACGCGTACGGCCCATCTCGCTAGTGTGTCGACCGATGCACAATGTGTGTCGGTCGATGCATGATCAATAAATCGGACAGTGAGTAAATCTCTCGGCCAATACGTCCCAAAAGTCCCAAAATGCTCCAAATATCTCCAATTAGCTCCAAACCTGATTAAACCTGTAAAAGACTCTAAACAAAGACAAAAGACACTAAAACACAACTATATCATGGTCTAAACTGGGTAAAAACCATGATATATCAATGCCCCAGTGTATGTCCATAAGAGTTGGCTCCAGCCATATAGTGTACCTCTGCAAATTTATCAGTTTTTGCCTCTGCTCGGAACTGTCTCTCCCTAAGTAAGATGTCGTGGATGTCATCTATCTTATTTTGCATCTCAGCTACTTGCCCAACCAATACACGGTAATCTGGTAAGATGGGGTTTCCTTCCCCATCTATTTTCTGACCTTTTGCGTTGCATATATGACCCTCTTGGTCTCGTAGAACGCCGTTTTCACCGCGAATCAAAATCACAGGTTCCATGGCGCGGAACCTATTGAACGTCTCAGATCTCAGCATCGCTGTTCTCGCCTTGTGTCGATCGATGCAAGGTGGCAACGATCGATGCAGTGCGAATCCCTGCGAATCCAAAAATCAAAAACGTGAGTAAACAAGAAAATTAAAAAGAATGCTTAGTCTAAATCCTAATACTAAATCTATCGGTGAACTCAAAGAGTCCCCGGCAACGGCGCCAAAAACTTGATAGGTGTATAGTTTTCCCTATTCTACTGCAAGTGCACAGTTAATGCAATCGTAGTATATAAGGTATCGAATCCCACGAGGACTCTCAGTCACACAATGGATTATTAATAGTTCAGATTTAATTAAGCGAAGCAGATGTGAAAACAGTAAACGAAATAGCAAAGTAAATCAAGTGAGTTTGTAAGCAAGAAGGCGAAGCGTTAGGTTTCAGGAGTTCTCAGTAAATCAGGAACGCAAGCAATCAATCTATCTAGATCTAATCAATAACTGTTCTAGAACTCAAACACAGATATAGAATTAACCAAATTCCTTTGCGATAATCCTCTAAGTCTAAGTGCAGCAAACCAAACTTTCGTTTGCGAGAACCAACAGATTAAAATAGCATTAATTTCAAGTTTGATATGTTCATAATTAACCTGAACCAAACTTCCGTTTGCGAACAGTTTAATTGCTTATCTAAATTCTTTCTAGTTAAATTTACCAACTTCCGCTGAATTAATAAACCTAACATCATAACTCTGATTAGCTACTTCAGATTAAGCATTAAGAACAACTTAGATAAAGAACTAGCAGATATGAATCTCTACAGATTAATTAAACTATAATTCTCTGAAATCCTTAATGAGAATCCTTCAACCTAACAGGTGATCTACTCAGACATATTCATCGAGACAGAAGATATCATAAGTAGAAAACCAAATATCATATAATCAAATAAGAACTGGGGTTCAAAATCAAGTCTCTTTCGAGAACAAAACCAGCCCCTAAAATCTCCTAAGAGAATAAAACTTAGTTATGAAGCATAGCCCAAACAATGGCTCAAAAACTCTATTTATAATCTAAAACACGTTTTGGGGCTTCTTTGTAAATATCAGGAACTTCTGGGCAGAATTGCAATGTCATCATTCTTCATCAAACCGTCGTTTGGCCCATCTCGCTGGTGCATCGATCGATGCCATAAGTGTGACGATCGTTGCATCTCGGAAATATCAACAGTGAACTCTATCTCTCGGCCAAATACTCCAATTAGCTCCAGAAAGTGCCATAATCACCACATATGCTCCAAATGTGCTTGTACCTAATAAATACCTGAAAAGACTCTAAAACATAGTAAAAGACTCGATAAATAACACATATACCATGGTTAAAAGCCCTAAAATCCATGGTATATCAAGGTGGTGGGCCAGGAGGCGTCTGTTCCATAGATCCCATCAAGTTCGGGGTTAGCGAACTCGAACTGAAAGGGATAGGGGTTGTTGTTGAAGTCATTGCGGGAGAAAACTCGGTATTTGACGTTACGGCGTTGTACCTAGAGATTTCGGGCGGCGATGCAACATGAGAGAAATCTAGGCAAGTTCGCGGTGGAGGGCTCAAAGGAGGTCTCCTATCGCCTCGATCCCAATGGTTTAGGCTGGCGAGGTCCTAGAGATGATTGTTTACGCATCACTCTTGCTCAGCGAGCTGAGTAGCCAGAGTGCAACTGGTGATCTCTTGCTCAGCGGTTCACTAGAAAGTTAAGCATCGAACGGATTTCAGCCAAGTCATCTGGGTTTTGCCTCGAGACACCGGGGGTCTGAGGTGAACCGGATCGTTGAGTTCCAGATCAGAGATTTCACACCAAGGATTTATATTGTAATGTAGATTTGAGACTTTAGGAAAAGAGATTTTCTGTGAATCAAGGATGTTATAAAGATTGAATGCTGAGATAGAACTTATACAAAGAACATGGCGAATGTATACTAATGAGATCGAACTATTTTAGTCGAAATGTAAAATTGGGATTGTATTTCGTATGAAGTCTTTGAATAACTTCTTCTTATTTTATAGCCTCGATCTATCCTCGTCCATTGCGATCGTCTCGTTTGCACTATCCTCGACGTCCTGAGATTCCAGAGGTTGTTACAACGGTTGACGACTCGTTCTTTGTCGAACTCGAACTCATGTAGGTATAAACGATATATCATCACTTCTCGTGATCCGACTTCGTCATTTTATTGTACGTGATGGTCCAGGTTGAGTTTGTTTATCTTCCGGGCTTCTCCTTTTAGTGGGCTTTGCACTCTGTAAATGGGCAGGATTTCTAGGTGCGAAATCCAACACCAACAAGATGTGTATCAATACCTCAAGTACTTATCAAGTAGTACGAGGTATCGAATCCAAATCATGATGGGATCAACCACAGAGAATGCACCAAACCTATCAAGTTAAGCATACAATGTTAAATAAGTGAATCTAAAGTCCTAACAGATAAACAGATAAGCAGACAAGTAAACTGGCAATTGACAGACAACTAAACAGATAATCAAGCAGAAAAATGATCAAACACTTGTAACAAACACTTGTAATTACCAACGGAGATAAAACCGATGGATTATATATGATTCCTCGACGGACAAACTACCGACGGACTTCTGACGGTTTACCGATCATGGTTACCGATGGTTTCCCGAGGCAATATAATCGACGGTTTACCGACAGCAATAAACTGACGGTTTACCGAGCACACTAACCAGCTGTTTTCCGACGCAAGGAAACGGACGGTTTTCCGATGGAACTTTACCGACGGTTTTCCAAGGGAATATTACCGACGGAATTCCGAGGGAATATTATCGACTGATTACCGACGGCAGTAAACCGATGGTTTACCGAGGGAAATAAATCAACATATTTTTCGACGGATTTCCGAGGGATGAGAACAAATAATTAAAAAAAAAATATTTCGAAAATTATAGAATTATTTTATTAATATTATAATTAAAAATAATAAAATGCAAATTTATTATTAAATTTCAATTTATTTAAAATTTTTATATTATTCAATAAAAAAGTTTTAAAATTACATTTGACGGGGCTGGGGTGCGGATCCCGATCCCGTCCCCGTCCCCATCCCAGTTCCCGCCCCCAGTTCCTCTGGTCTCTCTTCCGTAAGATGGCCGTGCTTGATATAATACATAAACTGATCATTCATTGCCTACATCTGCCTCGCCGTTTCTGCCTTTTCCTCTGCCATTCGGGCTTCAATCCGTGCATGACTGGCCTTCAACGCTTCGATCTCATCCTCTTTCTCCCTTAAGACTCTGGCAAAGTTCTCTTTTTCTTGATGGAAGCGGGAATGTGGTGTCGAGACTTTCTACGCCAATTTTCCCAAACCAAAAACCCGGCCTCTTCTCTTCTCCGTTTCCTGCAAAGTTTTTTAATGGTACTAGTTTGAAATCATGTAATTTAAGACTTATATCATATTTTAGTTAACTTACAATCTTATCTCGAGAAAGATTTCTTTGATCTTTTCCTACGGTAGCTCTTCGGTTGAACCGACTTCCTCGGATTGGGAAACCACCTCATCCATTCGCCTCTTTGCCGACTAAACAATTGTCCGAGCGATCGGATCCTGGATTTTGCTCGTAGTCTTGTTTTTATGGCCGCCCTCCGCGAGCTCAAGATGTGTCGGATCTCGTCCTTCCCCCTGTTTCTGTCAAAAAATATCTTAATTATAAAAAGGTCTAAAATTCTTGAAAATTAAAAATAAAGATACTTACAAAGTCAATTTTCCTTCATGCGGTGCTCTTTGCTTCCGCGTTATGAGTCGCTATCCTGACACCGCTCCAATGACTTTTACGGTTTAGGGAGTTCGTCGAAGAGGTTGCTGATGTTGCAGGCTTAATCCAATGACGGACCAGCCCATTCCACACATCGTCGTTCACACCCTTCGGGACTTCATCGTTCACCCACTTCTGTTTCCATATGTTGATGACGTTGGAGTAATGCGATGATGCCTTTATATGGAACTCCTTTTCTACAAGCTCAGTATACTTCTTATCCCGAGTATATTCTTGCTTCAAAAAAACAAAATAAACATTTGTTATTAACAATTAATAAAATAATAATATGAAATATATAACAAAGTTAACGAAGGATACGTACCATGAACTGGCGCAACCAGTTATGCCTATCGGAACAAGTTATGCCTATCGGATAAAGGCATCTCCTTGTATGTCGAGTATCCGATTTGGAGCATGCTGTACATCATCCTCAAGATGCTCCTTGTGATCTTCGATTCGGTTAACGGAAACCTGATAAGGCAAAAAAATAAACTTTATAAATTTGTATATTAAATAAGTGCAATTGAAAATCTAGAAGTTAAAAGAGTTATTACCAATAAGTTCTCGGGGGTGGTCTCATAGTAGGGATCGAGTCGTATGAGCAACTCACATCCCGGTTGGTCGACTAACGACGATATCTCCTCGGCAATAGACCACGGAACATACGGTCTCTCTTGCACTTGAGACACCGAATGGCTCCCACAATGAGCCTCCTGAAGGATTGTTTAGATGATCCTGATTCAATTCTTAGATTCATATCAACCTAAACATGCGGATCTAGGTTCTTCTCAGAATAGAAACAAATCATGATCTCACCTTATACCTGTTTGCAGCGGAATTGATGGTATGTCTGAGATCAGAGAAACACCGAGGGATGAATCCTCCAAAGGTTCACACACGCGATCACAGAAAACGGCTGCTAGACCACAAGGAGCTCGGCGCAGAGAGAGAGAGTTTTCGGCTGGGGCTAGGGTTAATTGTCCAGAAACTCGAGTTTTACCTTATAAAACTTGTCTGATTCCGTTTGGGCCATTTGGCCCAAACACCAATTAACTCGACGGTATTCGCGCACTGTGTCGACCGACACACCTTGTGTATCGATCGACACAGAGTAGCTAAACCGTTTTATTCTCTCTAAGTACAGTAAATGCCTAGCACTTTTACCGTACTTCTGCTAAACCGTTCCTACACATTTTCCTGTTAGCTTAGGCGTGTGACCCATATGGGATCATATAATAAAGGCAATAAGTCCAAGACTTATAGATCATGAGCGGACTCTAGCAAGCCATCATGACCCCCAGTATTATATGACTTATGTCTGATCATTGACATACTCTTACTTTCTAGAGACAGTACCGAGATTACTGGACACAATTCCAACAATCTCCCACTTGTACTGGAATCTCTATATTCATAATCCTCTTGTCACAATATCTCGATTAGTCATAAGGCAAGATTGGTGTCATCCTTATAAAGCCTAATCTTGTTCATCGGACTCTGATTTGATACTGACAATCCAAACGACTCGGGAAAGTCCGTTTGAGCATGGCCATGCATTTTCCAGTATTCAAATCTCCGATTGGCCTAGAGATATTCACTCCATTTATATTGGAGGGACAAATTTCGTCTTGTTCCATCACTGTAAACTATTCATTTCATAATGTACCCAAACAAGGTCCTTATAACTATCGCAGAACGATAGCGTTAGACAATGATCAAAGTGCATCAGTCCATGTGCAGTCACATGCATGCGAACTCAGGTCTAAGGACTATACTCTATAGTCGTAGTAAGAATCTCTTATGACACAGATATAAATATCCTGAAGAGTTCTTATAAGCGGGTCTTGTCCGGTCGTATGTTCCCAAACATACACCTATGTACTGACTTTGATGCCGCGCATCTATGACACACTGAGACTTTGTCATAAGTCACGTACCAATCCAGTCTCACATGGTTGTTGGTGTTCCAATTTCAACAACCTTCGACTAGGGACGGGATGATATAAAACATCTATCAAATATAGGGTCTCATGATCAAGCTAAATGACTTCGATGACTCAAGATCAAGTCATTTACTTCGATGACCTATAAAATGGTTCATATCATTTTGGAACGATTATTTCATCACAGTTAAAATAATCTTGAAATAATAATTTCATTAAACATAAGAATGTTTTACAAGAACATATCAAATAACTAAATAAAAGCCCTCAAACTCCCACTCAAATTTAGATTACATTTCTATGTCTCTAATGCCTACAGCTTTAGTCAGAAACTCGAGCTTAGGCCTTGGGAGTGGCTTTGTCAACGGATCAGCGACGTTATCATCAGTCTGAACTCGGCTGATCTTGACTTCCTTTCTATTAATGATGTCACGTATCAAGTGAAATCTTCTTAGAACATGCTTGGATTTCTGGTGTGATCTTGGTTCCTTTGCCTGAGCTATAGCACCATTGTTGTCACAAAACAGTGCCAGAGGCTCAGCCGCATCTGGTATCACACCTAGTTCAATAATGAACTTTCGTATCCAAACAGCTTCCTTCGCAGCTTCTGAGGCGGCGATATATTCAGCTTCTGTGGTGGAATCTGCAACGGTGTCTTGCTTGGAGCTTCTCCAACTGATTGCACCGCCATTCAGACAAAAGATATAACCGGACTGTGACCGGAAATCATCTTGGTCTGTCTGGAAACTTGCGTCCGTGAATCCACTGACTTTAAGCACATCACTTCCACCGTACACTAAGAACTTATCCTTAGTATGTCTTAGATACTTCAAGATATTCTTTACGGCAATCCAATGGTTTTCACCTGGATTTGACTGGTATCTACTCGTCATGCTCAATGCATAAGCAACATCAGGACGAGTACAGATCATGGCATACATGACAGATCCTATTGCAGATGCATAAGGAATATTCTTCATGCGCTCAAGCTCAGCAGCAGTCGTAGGGCTCTGCTTCTTGCTTAGCGTTGTGCCATGTACCATCGGCGTGAAGCCCTTCTTGGAATCCTTCATGCTGAATCTTTGTAGGACTTTGTCAATGTATGAATCTTGACACAAGCCTATCAGCCTTCTAGATCTATCCCGGTAGATCCTGATTCCAAGAACGTATGCGGCTTCACCCATGTCTTTCATGGAAAAACAACTTCCAAGCCAGTCCTTTACGGACTTCAGCATTGGAACGTCGTTTCCGAGAAGCAGTATGTCATCGACATACAGAATAAGAAATACAATCTTGCTCCCACTAGATTTCTTATACACGCATTGTTCTTCTTCGTTTCTGATGAAGTCAAATTGCTTGATCGCTTCATCAAAACGAAGATTCCAGCTCCTCAATGCTTGCTTCAATCCATAAATGGATTTATGAAGCTTGCATACTTTCCCAGCATTCTTTGGATCTATGTAACCGTCAGGTTGTGTCATATACACATCCTCTTCCAGAATACCATTCAGGAAGGCGGTTTTCACGTCCATCTGCCAAATTTCATAATCATGAAAAGCTGCAGTTGCTAGTAGAATCCGAATAGATTTCATCATAGCCACTGGTGAATAGGTTTCATCGTAATCCACACCGTGAACTTGTCTGAAACCTTTTGCCACCAACCTGGCTTTATAAATCTGGACATTTCCATCCACGTCAATCTTCTTCTTGAAGATCCATTTGCACTCGATGGCTTTTACACTAGCGGGTAAGTCAACCAATGAAAACACTTGGTTGACCGACATGGAGTCCATTTCGGAATCAGTGGCCTTGCGCCACTTAGAGGAATCTGGGCCCATCATGGCTTGATTGAAGTTCGATGGTTCATCACCATCAATGATCAAAAGATCATGACAGTCAGTCACGAGGAATCCTTGATATCTCTCGGGTTCGTGACGGATCCTCCCGGATCTTCGAACTTCAGGTACTACAGGTTCAGGCTCTACAATTTCTTGTAGGTCCTCCTGCTGCTCTTCCTCATTAGGTTGAGCAGTATCCTGTTCATCTTGAATTTCTTCAAGCAGTACCTTACTCCCACTGTCTTTCTTAGAGAGAAACTCCCTCTCAAGAAAGTTACAATCCCGGGCAACAAAGATCTTGTTCTCGGAACGTAGATAGAAGTAATAAGCCTTGGTTTCCCGTGGATAACCAATGAAGTAGCATTTGTCAGATTTTGGTGTAAGCTTGTCTGAGATCAATCTCTTGACATAGGCTTCACAACCCCAAATTCTGAGATAAGACAGCATTGGAGCTTCTCCAGTCCATAATTCATATGGTGTCTTTGCTACTGCTTTCGATGGCGCTCTATTTAGAGTGAACATTGCTGTTAGCAGAGCATATCCCCAAAGGGATATTGGAAGGTCTGTGTGACTCATCATAGATCGAACCATATCCAATAAGGTCCGATTTCTCCTTTCAGACACACCATTCCATTGAGGTGTTCCAGGAGGAGTGAGTTGGGATACGATCCCACACTCTCTCAGATGATCACTGAATTCTTGGCTTAAGTATTCTCCTCCTCGGTCGGACCGAAGAGCCTTAATGCTTTTGCCAAGTTGGTTTTGTACTTCATTTTGGAATTCTCTGAACTTCTCAAAAGATTCAGACTTATGTTTCATTAAATAAACATATCCATACCTACTGAAATCATCAGTAAAGGTAATGAAGTACTGATAGTTTCCTCTTGCATTTGTGGACATTGGGCCACACACATCAGTGTGTATCAGGCCCAATACGTCACTGGCCCTCTCGTTAGGTTTATTAAAGGGGGCCCGTGTCATTTTGCCCATCATGCAGGATTCGCATTTCTCACATGACTCAAAGTCAAATGAGCCAAGAAGTCCATTCGAATGGAGCCTCTTGATGCGTTTCTCACTGATGTGCCCTAAACGACAATGCCATAGAAACGTTCGGTTCTCCTCATTAGGTTTGAACCGTTTGGTATTAATGTTATAAATTGGCGCGGATTGATCGAGTATGTAAAGCCCATTCATAAGAGGGGCAGAACCATAGAACAAATTGTTGCGATTGAAGGAACATAATTTATTCTTAACTGAAAAATCATAACCTTCCAAATCCAACAAAGAAATTGAAATAATATTTCTGCTTATAGCAGGTACAAAATAACAATTATTGAGTTCTAAAATCAATCCCGAAGGTAAAGACAACAAGTAAGTGCCTACAGCTAGCGCTGGAACTTTCGCTCCATTCCCAACTCGTAGCTCCACTTGTCCTTGCTTCAGCCTTCTACTGTTGCTGAGTGCCTGCATATTAGTACAAATATGAGCCCCACAACCAGTATCCATAACCCATGAGGTATTATCAGAAGTAGTTGTATTAACTTCTATAACAAAAATACCTGTTGAAGAAGTCTCAAAAGTCTTCTTCTTCAATTCCTTTAGACCTTCCTGGAATTTCTTACATTCTCTCCTCCAATGCCCTGGTTCTTTACAGAACCTGCATATGTCAGTTGGCCCAGCCTTGGACTTGGGCTTGGGCTTTGGCGTGTCCTTGTCCGCGACTTGGACAGCCTTGGCCTTTCCCTTATCCTTAGCAGAGGATTTCTTAAACCCCTTGCCCTTCTGCACCATAAGCACATTGGGGTCCTTGGCGGTTTTCCTCAAATTGGGCTCCGCAGTCTTGAGCATTCCGTGAAGCTCAGGCAATGTCTTACTCAAGCCATGCATGTTAAAGTTCAGAATGAACTGATCATAGCTTGCAGGTAATGACTGCAGAATGATGTCGCAGGCAAGTTCCTGGCTGATTGGGCAGTCGAGTTTCTGAAGATGATCGAGATAACCCATCATCTTCAAGACATGAGGACTCACTGCCGCATTCGCAGCCAACTTGCAGTCCAAGAGGTTCTTAACAGTTTGAAACCTCTCAGTCCTAGCCTGCTCCTGAAAAAGCGATTTCAGGCTTGCCATTATCTCGATGGGTGACAATACACTCTCGAACTGTTTTTGCAGCTCAGGAGTCATTGTCACCAACATCAGGCAATAAGCATCATTTTCATCTGACGAATGCTTTTCCCAAGCATTACGCAGAGTCCTGGCGGCATTGGCAGGAGGCCTCTCGGGGAGAGGATCACGAAGGACATAATCCTTCTTCTCCTGCTTGAGGACTAGCCTCAAGTTCCTTGACCACGTCAGGAAGTTCGTTCCAGTCAGCTTCTCCTTTTCGAGAACAGACCGGATCGAGAATGTGTTTTGTGTGCTTGTAGTAGTCATAGCTGAAATATATAGATAAAAAGGTTATTAGTTAAAATGTTCAAAATGATTAATCTCGTATTAAATTTAATATGATTAATCACGCATTATATTCAATAACATAAGTTACCCTCAATAGAATATAATGATTCCAAGATCCACATATAACTAAGATTAAAGTGGGCCACTGGCCGTCACCAAACCTTAGCTTATATCGGTAAGCCCTATATCGGCTAATTATATCCGTGATATAACTCTTGGTTGTGAATCTGGGCCCGAGGCCCAATCCACTCTGATGTCTCAAGGCCCGGGACTCCCGATGGCCCAGTCAAGAAAACCAGACTATACAGTCATGTAATCATTAATGTCTGGGACTCCCAATGACATTTATGAATCACAAACCGTCTTATCCACGCAAAAGCAGACACCCTCACACTGTAAGGCCATGAATACAATTGAATGGGCTTCGACAGCTGACATAGAATGGACAAGACATCCAACGCTTGATATTATTTGAGGTTCGTAGGTTTATTTAAAAATTCATTCCCAAAATAGAAGATTACTATTTCGGGAAACTTTCCATTTTTGGAAACCTACTATTTTTGGAAACTTTCTAAAATTGGAAACTTTCTAAAAACGGAAACTTTCTAACTTTAGAAATTTCTTTAAAATCCAAAACCCGCAAATCCAGAAACTTCTAATTTAAGAAACTTTCTAATTTCAAAATTTCGGAAACTTTAATTTAAAAACGACTTTATAATTTTATAAAATAAATTTTAAATTAATCTGAAGAAAGACTCAAATAATTGGCCCAATTGTTTTAACTTCTTGGCCCGAGGCCCAAGAATTGGTCCATGTCCAAGACATGACCCAATTGTCCAATTAAATGACATAACCGGTCTGGTTCATTAAAATTGGTCTAACCAAATTTTAATTACTACGATGACCACAATTGTCAACCGGTTATTTACTAAACCGGATTTTCTCAATTTATTTGGTCCAACCAAATCAAATTAGAAAATCCTGGTTTAGGCACTAAATCCAATAATTCTTTCGACATTGGATTTCTTGTCCCGGTTTAACCAGACTTAATAAAATTATTAAATCTGTTTATTAAACCAGGACGAATTAATTTTAATCAAAATTAAACCGAGCCTTTAAACCAACCATGTCGATCGATGAACCAACCGTGTCGATCGATCCATCAACCACATCGGTCGATGCTCTCAGCATCGATCCTGCATCGATCGTGCATCGATCCTGTATCGATCGATGCTCTCACGCATGCACTGAACCGAGCCAAAAACCTAACCGTGTCGATCGATGTGCACCAACCGCATCGGTCGATGCACCAATATCGAACCAGCATCGATCCTGCATCGATCGATGCTTTCACGCGTTAACAGGGTTAGCCGATAGACTGTATCGACCGATCCATGCGATCGTATCGATCGATCCATGCGATCGCAGTCGATACAGACCTCTTGAAATCGCATTCTACCAAATCATATAGCTTGGTTTCTGCAATTTTATGTGTGTTTAGATTTCAATTCTTGTTACTTAAGTGGTTTCTCTTATCAGTAGTTGATTCAAAACACTTTTAAACAAGAAAACAATCCTAAACATTGAATCTAAACAAGAAAAACCAGAACATATGCTCTGATACCACTGAAGGATTGTTTAGATGATCCTGATTCAATTCTTAGATTCATATCAACCTAAACATGCGGATCTAGGTTCTTCTCAGAATAGAAACAAATCATGATCTCACCTTATACCTGTTTGCAGCGGAATTGATGGTATGTCTGAGATCAGAGAAACACCGAGGGATGAATCCTCCAAAGGTTCACACACGCGATCACAGAAAACGGCTGCTAGACCACAAGGAGCTCGGCGCAGAGAGAGAGAGTTTTCGGCTGGGGCTAGGGTTAATTGTCCAGAAACTCGAGTTTTACCTTATAAAACTTGTCTGATTCCGTTTGGGCCATTTGGCCCAAACACCAATTAACTCGACGGTATTCGCGCACTGTGTCGACCGACACACCTTGTGTATCGATCGACACAGAGTAGCTAAACCGTTTTATTCTCTCTAAGTACAGTAAATGCCTAGCACTTTTACCGTACTTCTGCTAAACCGTTCCTACACATTTTCCTGTTAGCTTAGGCGTGTGACCCATATGGGATCATATAATAAAGGCAATAAGTCCAAGACTTATAGATCATGAGCGGACTCTAGCAAGCCATCATGACCCCCAGTATTATATGACTTATGTCTGATCATTGACATACTCTTACTTTCTAGAGACAGTACCGAGATTACTGGACACAATTCCAACACCTCCTGCCGAGTCTGAGACTGGTTCTGCTGGGACGGTCCCGGCTGTGTCTGGTTCTGCTGAGACGTTGTCGGGTGTGTGCGTCTCACCTAAGTCGAGCGAGACCGTCTTGGTTGTCTCGGTGGTTGTTGCTGATCCGGCTCTTATATCTGATCAGGTGGAGAGCCCAAGAGTTGCTAAAAGTCTAAAAAAAATTTGCTACAAACAATAAACGAAAATAAAAGTTAAAAATTCTAAACTAAAACAATAAAATTTAACATAATAATTTTGTTGTTGTAAAAACAGTTAAAATTTATAGTGATTTTATAAAATATTCTATATTACCCAATTTCGCAGAGTTTTGTAAGATTACAAAAACAAATTCTTACATAAAAAATTAACTATATGCTGAAGTCTCTTTGTTTCCGAGCCTCACGCTGGGCCTCTGTCAATTGTGGATGATGATGTTGGAGAGATTCCATATATAACCTACAAAAAATGAAAAAAATATATTTTAGTAAAACAAATGTTATGATACTTTAATACCAAGTGCAACAACAAACATATATTAAACTGTATCTCGCATATCAAAATACTTCTTCGCAGTTGGTCAGTATATACTTGTGAAAATGCGTATGCTCTGGGTTGTTAGTTCCGCTTTAATGATTTTCCACTTAACCGCCATTTGTTGAAAAATGCTAGGAACCGGTGACGGATAACTTTGCCTCTCTCCCCTATCATCGTTTCTAGCTGGGCGCCGGCTCCTTGTGCGTACTTGCGAAGGGAAGTAAGAGGTAGCAAAGGTCATAGTCTCTTCGTTGATATATTGAGCCACAACAGAACCCTCCACTTTAGAGGGGTTCTTCACCATCTTTTTAAGGGGGAACATAAATCGCTCGAAAGGATACATCCACCGATATTGTACCGGACCACCAAGTCTAGCTTCACCAAGGATATGAATAGGCAAATGCTCCATAACATCGAAGAAAGATGGTGGAAATATCTTCTCTATATTGCATAAGATCTTAGGAATGTTTTGCTACAGATTTATGATGCCATCAACAGTAAGTAACCTCGTAGATATATCCCTGAAAAAAGCTCTGACCGTTGTGATTACTTTGTTGTCGTCTTGTGGGAGGAGATGAGAAAATGCAAATGGTAGGAGTCGTTGCATCATCACATGGCAATCATGACTCTCCAGTCCGATAAAATTTCCTCCATCAGTGTCCACACAATTACGCAAGTTTGATGCGTAATCATCACGGAATTTAACTCGTCGCATAATCCACTCAAAGAACTCTTCCTTCGACTTCGGGTATATCCAATACGCTGGAGTTGGAGGTTTTCCATTCTTCTGAATATGAAGTTCAGGCGGAGCACAAATTTTCGGCAAATCAAGCCTAGACTTCACATTATCTTTCGTCTTCCCTTGCACGTTGAGAACAGTGTTCATGATGTTATCGAAGAAAATTTTATCAATGTTTATGACATCAAGATTATGCCTTAGTAGTTGGTCCTTCCAATATGGCAAATCCCAGAAGATGCTTTGTTTGTTCCAGTTGTGGGACAAACCAGCTGCGTAAACATTCTCATGCCCATTTCCACCACGTTCGCGAGTTCTTAGTGAACCAAAGGTTTCTAAGAGGCCCAAGTAAACGATCTGTTTTCTTGGAGAATAGGATCATCAAACACTTTCCTCTTCTTCGTAAAAAGTTTAGTGTTTCTCCGATATGGATGATCATGCGGTAGAAATATTCTATGACAGTCAAACTAACACGATTTGCGTCCATTCTGCAACTGGAATGCATCGGTCTTTTCCTGACAATACGGACATGCTAACCTCCCATGCGTTGTCCATCCGGATAACATACCATTAGCCAAAAAATCGCTAATGGTCCACATTAGTGCGGCCTTCATCAAAAAAATTTCCTTGCAGGAGGCATCATATGCTACAACACCGGCCACCCATAACATTTGCAACTCATATATCAATGGCTGCAAGAATACGTCAAGTGATCTTCTTGGATGCTCTGGACCAGGAACGAGTACGGAGAGGAAAAGAAACTCTCGACGCATGCACATAGACGTCGGTAGGTTATAAGGAGTTAGAATCACTGGCCACAACAAATATTGTCTCTCATGCCTCCCGAATTGGTTGAAACCATATATAAATAATCTGAGGTACACGTTACTTGGCTCGTATGCAAAATCTGGATATACTCTCTGAAAATGTTGTCACGCTTCAGCATCTGACGGATGTGCAATCACTTCTCCTCTTCTATGCTCAGCATGCCATCTCATTTTCCCCGCAGTTCATTCTGATTGGTATAAGCGCCTCAGCCTATCGGTTAACGGCAAATATCACATTCGTTTGAACAGAACCTTAGCTCTTCCCCTTGTATACTGATAGCGCGGCTTCTTACAGAATTTACAATCCAGACGGTATTCATCTTCTTGCCAATATATCATACAGTTTTCGATGCACACATCTTTCATCTGGTACGGTAATCCAAGCCCTTTAACAAGTTTCTTGACCTCGTTGTATGAACCTGGCGCAAGATTGTCTTCAGGAAGAATATCTTTCACAAAATCGCAAATCGCATCTATACATTCCTCCACCAGATTGTAGTCCGTCTTTATGCACATTAATCTTATAGCAGATGATAATGGTGAATGACCCTCTTTGCAACCATCATAAAACGGCCGCTTCGCTGCATCTAACATATAAAAAATCTCCTAGCTTCTACATTAGGTTCCTCATCTACCCTAGGAATTTGATATTCACCTACTTCCGGAATATTTTCTCTATATGCATCATTAACCATCTGAATGGTACCTACACCAAAATCTACATCCGCGCTATAAGGTTCGATAGAACTAACACTAGATTCCCAACTACTAGTACTACCATAAGGTTCTCTACTACTAGTTGCATAATCCGATGTTTCCCCGTGAAGATACCAAATCTTATAACCCGCCATAAACCCAACTAAATACAAGTGATGACATACTTCGCCAATCGTAAGATTTCTAAAATTTCGGCAATCTGTACATGGACATTTTAACTTACCGGTTTTCTGCGTATGTGGTTGATTGCAAGCTAACGACATGAATTCCATAATACCGAGTGCATATTCCCTGTGCACTAGGGTTGTCTCCTAATCAATCCTAACTCTGTCCATCCACGATATGTAATAGTTAGAAGAAGACATTTTTCTCGGTAATCAAAATTAATAGAGAGAGAGAGAGTTATGGAGGGATAGTTGTGGAGGGGAATAGAGGAGGTATGAGGTATTTGTAGGAAAATAAGCGATAGAAAACCGACGGATATAGCTGTTATCCGTCGGTTTCATGTCGGTCCAACGGATACCTTAACGGCCACATTAACGTATAAATTAACGATTACATTAAACCATCGACCGACTGAATTCTGACAAAATTCTGACGGAAACTTTATCCGTCGGTTTCTCGTTGATAATTCCCGACGGTTATCAAAACCTTCGGTAATTACCGACGAGAAACTGACAATAGCCTTCCCGTCGAGTATCCATCGGTTTATCATCGGAAATTTCCGACGGAATTTTCGCCGTCGGTAAATCCGTAGGTTATGGCCCTGTTTTCTTGTAGTGTCTGAAGTCTTATGTATTTGACCAATTGTACTAGACCTGATTTATCTCACTCAGTAAATGTACTAAGTCGCTACACGAGCAATCCATATCATACATTGGAAGGCCATGACTAGAGTGTTAAAATATCTGAGATATATTAAAAGTTATGGGTTTCACTTTGGTAAAGAACCAGCAGTACTATAAGGGTATAGTGATGCTAATTGGATTCAAAATTAAAGAAATTATAAATCTACGAGTGGATATATATTTACTCTTGTTGGTGTAACAATATCCCGGAAATCTTCCAAGCAAACACTCTTGGCCATATCAACCAATTATTCAGATTTCATAGCTTTAGACAAAGCTGCAGAGGAAGCATAATGGATTCAGAACTTCCTGGAAGATATCCTGATATGAGAAAAACCAGTGCCAGATTTACGTGTACACTGTGATAGTCAGTCAGCTATCTCACGAGCACTGAGTAACCTATATAATGGAAATATCGTCATATACAAAGCGTCATATACAAAGACAACATAAGACGATTAGAAATTTGATATACATCAAGTCAACTGATAACTTAGCGGATCCATTCACAAAAATCTTGTCGCGAGATCAAATTCTGAAATCATTAAATGGAATGGGTTTAAAGACTATGGAGAAATATGACGTTTGATGGAAACCCCACATATGCAACTAGAGATCCCAAGATCTAGGTTCAATAGGAAAACGAAATTAAGCTGATTCAGGATTGAGCATTGTGAAACTATGTCTCTACCCAATTCTTAGGATTATGAAATAGTGCTACATATATATGAGTAATGGGGATAATATTTGGCTTTAATGATTCCATTTCATTGTAAATAGTGGATTATGATGGATACTTCAGAAATAAAGTTGATGGCAAATCACCTAGTGAGTGTGAAATGGGGCCATTTCTAGAATAATGAACGTAAGGTTATATTCTCCAAATTCACTCACGAACACCAGACATGTTCAAGGCTAAAATGAACACAATAGAAACATAGTTCAACGAGAAAATTTCGTTGTGCGATACTTGTTGTCTCGATTTATATCAAAGTCTGGATGGTTAAAGACATCATGTTCACCTCCTAGCCGAGTAAACCCGAAAAATATTAACAATGATTGGTTCAAAGCTGAGAAATGCTACCTCTCAGATACAATTACATTTTCGTATACTCTCAAAAGTTTTTCTAGTCTAGTTGAGTCAAGTCTAGTCTAGTCGAGTCTACTAGTTAGTTGAGTATGTCTAGGTAGTTGAATCTTCATATGTTTAAACTCATTTCTATTTATGCGGTGGATTGTTGGAACAAAATTTAATAAAAAGTCTATGCTCTTTATTAATTTGTGTAGGTGTGAATTGAAATGAGAACAAAATTTGATTAAGTTTGGGGGTTTATAATTGTGTGTGATTTAATTGGGCTTTAGCCTATTGAAATGAAATATTTTCATTGGCTGTAACTTAAGTAAGTGGGAGTATATAAATTTTCCTACATTAGAAATTTGGAAAGTTTTCACCTACTATATACGGAGTCCAACTTCTACTTGTGTTACAAGAAAGTTGGAGAGAGAGAGGAGAAAAGACCACACACGCGCGGTCGTCGTTGTGTCTCATGGCTCGTTGCTAGCTGGTTCGTTTGCTTTTTTATTGGCTCTTAGGGCTCTTGGGCTCTATTAGAGATTCCGAGTTATTGGTCGGTTCTCTTAACCGATTTTTATTTTTAAATTTAAATACGTCAGTAAAAAGTGCAGCCCAAGTTTATGTGTGGCACAAGTCGATGAACTTGTTGTGCAAGTCGGTGGACTTGTTGCATAAGTCGGTTTATTTACTAAACCATATCCTCTTCTCTAAACATATATTTACGATCTCTAAGCCTCTTTTGGAGAACGATCTTGCATCAGAATGACTATGAGGAGGTTGAGGTAGAGAATATCACATAGAGATTTTTGAATCCCAAAACAAGTTCTTTCAATTTCCATCCGTTTTAGGTTTGTATTTAATTTGAGGGTATCATATTTCAATATGTTCGTAAGTACCGTTATCGAATGTTGCGATATGGTTTTCTATGGTTACATATTGGGACTCATGAGTCATGATTAAACCTGTCATACTACATGTAATTCTTTGAGTTAAGGAAATAGATCACATCTCGCCTCCATATATCCAGTTTATTATTTGTTATTTTAAATTGTTTTGATATCATTTCGTTAACGCTTAAATATTTACCCGGGATTAAACCGCTTTATCGTTGTGTTTAAATTTTTTTTCCTACAACCATAACTTCTCCAAATCTAGCCATAATTATTATTTCACCCAAATTATTTAGTAGATAAAACACTAGTTAGGAATAATAATCAGTATGATTTAACAAATCATCCTTTAGATAAATGAAAGAGTATTATTTTTTTCTTGGCAAATAGTTACGGAAATATCACAAAAGTTACAAAAAAAAATGAAATAGCCACAAAAAATATTAATTTTGGTGTGATTATAGTATTGTGACTAATTTTTCGTGGTTATTTAAATTTTGTTGTAACTATGTGAACTTTTTCGTGATTTTTTGTAGTTGATTGATATAAAACATGCATTGCATTTGTATTATGCACAAACATGATTTACTAGTGAAATTCGCATCAAACGGTTGAGAATCAACTATGATGAGACTCCATGGAAGACTTGATTGATATAAAACATGCATTGCATTTGTATTATGCACAAAAATGATTCTGTTGCAACATTTAACAAATCTTAAGATATTAAATAGATTTTTGACTGTACTTTATCTGGCAATCCGAGATTCAGATATATAAATGATTGACTGAAGTTGACAAAAAAAATATGATATGACTGAAATCTAAAAGTTTTTTTTCCTAAGACATGGATAATAAAAAGAATTATAATAAGCATTAGAAAATACTTCAAAGAGGAATTTGCTAATGATCTTATGTTCATATCTAGCTCTTTTTAATAACTTGGCTGGAGTATGCTAAATCCTATTTTGTGAAACTCACTATTATAAAGGAAGTTTTTACACATAAATAAGAAATATTATTCTACTAATGTTAGTTACCATAAATCGAAAAACAAAACAAAAAAGAGCTTTTTTCTGAACTGAAATGAGCTAAGATGATTTTAGGAAACCCATGATTCGTATCAGAAACATAATTGTTACCTACAATACTTGTCTTTCATAGGATGATGACACTCCTAATATGTAATCATAATATGGCACAGTGGGAAGAGAGAGAGACAGAAGAAAGAAAGAGCAATAAAGCGTCGCTCATGTATTTCGTGGTAAGAGTAAATGATATTTCAGATTTTCGTAGTTATTAAAGTTTGAGTAGGACCCATCTCATTCACCATTTCAGCTACTTCTACATTTTTGTTTCTACTGGAATCGATTGTAATTTTTACCCAAATAAACAAATAGAAATGAAAATGTCATCATTCGAATGAAAGCCTTTAGATTCTGCTTCTAGTACGAAACCTTTGCAAGTTTATGGATATACTCACAGTTTACTATTGATATGCTGTAACATAGAGAGATATAAACATAGTTATTTATAACCCCGAGTCCTAGTGACTTCTGAATTACAGAGACGAGAGACGTGTAGGCATGTCATGCAAATGTAATAAAAGCACATAGAAAGAGACAAATATGTAGGAGTACTAGTAATTTCTTTTAAAAGTTTGAATTATAAACGGAGAAAAGAGAAAGGTAATGGTTGGCTCCGAAATCCAAGCTTATATATCTACTTCAAACTTCAATGTTAATGTTCTTTTCTTGAAAAATAATGTACATATTTTGTGTTATTGTTCTTTTGCTTACCGTTATGGTTCTTCATTAATTATGTTGATTTATATCATAAGAATCTTATCAACGCGAGCCTTACGTATATCAAAGAACCATTTAATGCTCGAGCAGAGCTAGGGTTTTAGAGCTGATATTAATTAAAAGCTACAGACTTAGGGTTCTGCTTTTTTCCTTCTCTGAATCGATCGTAGGACGTAAATGTAGCATTTAGCCATTTAGGGCATACTGTGTTTTGGTCCCCATTGCGACTCTTAATTATTGTCAAAATTCACAACTAAGTCGTCACCATATACACATGCAAGCTCGTATACGCGTTTTTCTATATACTTTTTAACCAAAATTTAAACTAATGTTGTTAGGTGGTTATATTTTTCTATGTATTAAGACTACGTATATAATTCATATGTGTGTTTTTTAACATTAATTCATATGTGTGTTATATCTGATGCGTTTTGTTATTGGATGATTCAATCTCGTTTAGGTCAAAAACAACAAAACGAATTCATATGTGTGTTATTTGTCCAAAAAAGAATTCATATGTGTGTTACATCTGATGCGTTTTGTTTGTTTTAAACCTAAAACGAGATTGATTCAACCAATAATAAGATTGTTATTTGAGTGGTACGAGATCTTAATCAATTAGAGTCCGGTGCTATACTTGAGAAGAAATAGTTTACGATGTCACAAATATTTTAAAATTGTAGTCTTGGTTATGTGTAGAAGCTTACCACTACAAAAAAACAGGCCAATATCGAGGGAAGACATCGACGGGTATCCGTCGGAAACGGTCATTTCTGACGGATTTTCCACAAAAAAATCCGTCAGTTCTATTTCGTAGGAAAAAAATATCCGTCGGTTTTTCGCTGGTAATTACAGACGGGTATAAAACCGACGGATTATCGACCAGTTATCGACGGAGGTAATACCGACGGACTTCTGACGGTATACCGAACGCGTTATACCGACGGTTTACCGACGACTTCAATCGATGGTTTACTGATGGAATAAACCAATGGTTTATCGACGGATTAAACCAATGGTTTATCGACGGGGTAAACCGACGGATTAAACCGATGGTTTATCGACGAAATTATCGACGAAAAAATCGACGGTATACCGATGGTTTTGAAACCGATGGTATTCCGATGATTTATTACCGACGGTTTATCGATTGGAATAAACCGACGATTTACCGACGGAATAAACCGACCGTATTCTGAGGGAATATAACCGACCGGTTACCGACGGATTACCGAGCGAAAAGAAATAATAATAAAAAAATATTATTTCAAAAATTTGATAATTATTAAATAAAAATAAAATTAAAAATGAAAATTTATTTAAATTTATTTAATTATGCAATAAAAAAAGGTTTTAAAATTACATTTCACGGGGCTCGGTTTGCCTCTTTGCCTTTCCCTTTCCCTTTCCCCCACCCTGGTTTGTCGGTGTGTCATGGCCGTGCTTGATAAAAAACATCAACCGATCATCCATTTCTTTTATCTTCTTCTCTGTTTCTGCCTCTTTCTCTACCTTCCGGGCTTCAATCCGCATATAACTGGCCTTCAACGCTGCGATCTCTTCCTCCTTCCCCCTTAAGATTTCGGCGTAGTTCTCGCCTTCTGGACGGAAACGAGAGTGAGGTGTCGAGACTTTATCCGCCAAGTTACCCAAACCGAAAATCCGGCCTCTTCTCTTTTCCGTTTCCTATAAAGCTTTAAGTTAGAAATTAAGTAATTTGAAACTTAATTCATATTTTATTTAAATTAAAATTTTACCTCGAGAAAGACGTCGTTGATCTTTTCGTGAGGTAGCTCTTCCGTTGAACCGACTTCTTTCGACTGGGTAACCACCTCATCCAAGCGCCTCTTCGTCGACTCAACAATCCTCCGAACAATCGGATCCTGGATTTCGCCCGTTATCTTGTTCTTGTGGCCATCCTCGATGAGCTCCACATGATTCGGATCACGTCCCTCCCGGCGTTTCTGCAAAAACAATTTCCTAATTAAAAAAAAGATCTAAACTTATTGATTTTTTTTAAAAAAATTACTTACAAAGTCAATTTTCCTCGATGCGGTGCTCCTTGCTCCCGCACTATGAGTCGCCATCCCGACACCGTTCCTCTGACTTCTACGGTTCAGGGAGTTCGTCGAAGAGGTTGCTGCGGTTGCAGGCTTACCCCAATGACGGACCAGCCCCTTCAAACAATCGTCGTCGGTGTTAATACCCTTGGGGACATCACCGTTGCACCACTTTTGTTTCCATATGTTGATGACGTTTGAGTAATGCGTTGATGCCTTCATGTGGAACTCTGTTTCCACCAGGTCAGTATACTTCTTATCCCAAGTATACTCTTGCTACATAAAAGAAATAATAAATATTTGTTAGAATTAACAAACTTAATAAAATAATAATATACAAAAATATGTAACGTAGTTATTTACCGTGAATTGGCGGAACCAGTTACGCCTATCGCATAAAGGCATCTCTTGTACCTCGGATATCCGAAGTGGAGCATGCAATACATCATTCCCAAGATGCTCTTCGTGATCTTGGATTCGGTCAACGTAAACCTAATAAGGCCAAAAAACCAAATCTTTATAAATAACGTATATTAAACAAGTGTAATATGAGAATCTAAAGTTATAAGGTTTAATTAATACCAGTAAGTTCCAGGGTTGGTCTCGTAGAATGGATTGAGTCGTTTGAGCAGCTCTCGCCCCGGTTGGTCGACTAACACCGATATCTCCTTGGCGATAGACTTGGGACATACTGTGTCGCTTGCCCCTGAGACACAGAGTGGCTCCCAGTATCAACATCCGACTGAGTCTGAGATTGGTCCGCGTTAGACGGTCCCGGCGGTGTCTGAGACAATGGCTGTTGTGTGCGTCTCACCTGAGTCGACCGATTCTGTCGGGGACTCGGTGCTTTTTGCAGGACCGACTCTTCATGTACCTCGTTCGCGGGAGAGTTCATAAGATCCTCAAAGTCCAAAATGTGTCCCTACAAACCAATCCACAAAACAGAATTCATCATCACAATACAGAATATATACAAATTTTAAATTACAAAAATATTTTAAAAAAATCTTTGGAAAACAAAATTGTCATTTTTGGTTACGTTTTTAAATTTTTTTAAAACGTTTTCAATTTTTTTTTAAAAAAGTTTCAAAAATATTTTAAAACGTCTTTAAACTTAAAACGTTTTCAAATTTTTTAAAAACGTTTTATAAAATTTTTAAAACATTTTCAAATATGCAAAACATTTAAAAAAATTATTAAGTATAAATAAATTTGAAAAACGTTTTAAAAAAATGTTTTGATATCAAAAAAACGTTTTAAAATTTAAAACAATTTCCCAAAAAATATCAAGAATATATTTCATGATCTAAAAATTATTTCAAACGTTTTACACGATACAAAACGTTTTAAAACATTTAAAAAATCGTTTGAACCGATTAAAAACAAAAATTCTAAATCACAAAATCCTACATAAACAATTCAACATCCTAAAAATTAATGTTCTTTTCATCATACTCAACCTAAACTACCTTTCAATAAACACATGCATCCATTTCCTAGATTCAAACAACCTAATAAATCGACTAAAAGCAAAATCAATCGGTTAGATTGAAAACATACATGTTCATGATGTTGGTGGCGGTCGGAATTGAAGTTTAACGGCGAGAATCCGGCGAACGGCTAGAGAGAAGATCGAGAGCGAGTGAGAAGAGAGAGAGAGAGAGAAGTTTCGTAGAAATGGGGAAGAAGAAGGTGATTTGATTGGATAAAAATCGATTTCCGACGGAAAACCGTCAGAATTTCATTTATGGTCAGTTTTCCGTCGGTAAATATGCCGGTCCAATTATATTGGCCAAATTTTTGGCGGTTACGTCAAATTTCTGTAAAATGTAGGCGCCAAATAAAACCGACGCATAACCGTCGGTAAGCGATATAGAAAAAAGGGTTCGACTAGTCGAACCCCTGACCTCTTAGAGTTATACTCTCGCCTTAAACTAGTTGAACCATGTTGTGTTAGTTGTTTATGATTAGGAAGAAATTATTTATATAGTTATGCTAATGTTATGTTAATTTTAAAAAAAACACACAATGCATATCAATTATAAAACCAAAAACATAAAAGAAAATAAAAATAAAAATAAACATAAAACATTTTGCCAAAAAACATAATCTAAAATCTATTATAATTCGGGAATTGGGTTGGTGAACCAATCCCCGACGTCCGTCTCCAGCCACTGGTTCACCATGACGTTCCAAGACCTCGCTGGAATCCAATCAGGTCTTCCTTTTCCTTTTTACCAACGCAGCTTCATCCGCCACATTTTGGTCTGGAAACCCGTCTAGCGATCTTGTGAAATTCTCGCCAAACAATGAACACATTGTTCGAGGAGAAAGTGAAGTATGCCTCTAAATTAAAAAAATTGTATTGTTAAAAATATTTTATAAATTTTTAAAAAACTCTAATAAAAAAACTTACAAGGAAATCATCGAACCAAGCTCCCTTGAGGTCGCTTGGCACGCCGTAATATATAAGATAGCTGCCGGACCAATGAGTTTCAATGATGCCACTGATTACAGACGTAATAACCGCGTTTATATCCGAACCAAACAACCTGCTGAGCTTGGCGGGATGGGTCGAGATTGGGAAGATGTTCCCGACCCGGTAGTGTGATTTTTCGCAAAGCATTTTCACGGGCTTCAGGGGAGAAATAAACGAAATCCATTTTGTAAAGTTGTTTGTTTTTGAATGAAAAAACTTATGAACTTCAAACTCTATATATACAAAACTTTCCGACGGTATTTCCGACGAATTCCCATCGAAAATGGTTTAATTTCCAAAAGACATTTACCAATAGGTCGCAAAGGGAAGATAAGAGATTTACTGCGCTGTTTTGACCGTTTAAAGACTAATATCGACGGTTAACCGACGGTAATCGAAGATAAACCGATGATAAACCGACGGGTAACCGATGGAATTCAGACAGATTAGGGTTTAGGGTTTCATTTAGGGTTTCAATTTTGGTATTTTATAATGTTCACATTCATATGTAACATTAACATTGAACTTTACGTTTCTACGTCTCTGTATTAGAGAAATTATAAAAATGGAAAGTTACACAACGTTTCACACTAACTTCGTCTTAACAGTTATTGTATACTACGATGTGTTTTAGTTCGACATGTCGTAATTTCTTGTAAGCATACAAATAATATCATTTGGATCAGATAATGAAAATTAATATTTCAAAATATCATTACATTAACTACTGAGAGGTTTGACGATTATCCGTTTCCAATTCTGAAACCCTAAACCCTATTCCATCGGAAATCCGTCGGAAATTACTAACGGGTTTCCGACGGATTTTACTGTGTCGTCGGTATTTCGTCGCAACTCCGTCGGTTTTTGCGCCGTTATTTTTTACCGTCGTTTTTCCCTCGGAAATGTTGTTCTTTTGGCCAAACTTTTTTCGCCACCAGCGTGGTTCGAAGGCGGGTTGGTTAGAGCACCGATAGTGTAGTATGACCAATTGAGCTAAGTGTTACGTTGTACTTTTGGTATAATTCTTTATACATATATATTACTATTAATAAAAACACTTAAAAAAAGACATTAACTCAATAATTAAATATAATACTTTTTGATTCTTTTATAATTATTATAAATGTTTTTTATCTATCATTCTCCGTCACTCTCTGAGTCATAGTATGTGAAATTGAGTCGGTGTCGTCGTCAAATTCGCCTCTCTTCTTCGGATTCTGAATGAAGAACAATGTCCCCGAAATGACTGAAATCGACAACTAGATTAACTTCGAGGGATTCTTCTACGGGAGCTATAAAATCACTTCCGCTTGCTTGTAAAGGCTCTACTTCGCGTTCCTCAACTCCGTTCACCCTCCCTCGTGGGTTTATTTTTGTAATTGTGATACATGCATAGATGATATATTAGGAAAAACTTTATTTAGACTTAAACTAATAAACAAAATTATTATTTTCGGTTACTTACCTGATCTGCTTGTGAAGCAATATTAAACGGATCGTAGTTTCTGAGTTTCTTGCTCGAATTAATGGACGTCACACAAACTCATCGATCGCAACACGTTTCCCTAGGATCGGTTATACCAATCACATGGAAAAACCACACATCGCATGCCAAGCTTCTCTATGTACTTTACTTATAGTATTTCTTTGAGGATACCATAGTAGACAACATCGCCGGATGCAGATGAAACTCCGTGATCGGCGGTAATTCTTGTTGACCCTTCTACATGCACCTTAAATGTGTACCCCCTAGTGCAATATCTTTGATAAGACTTTGCGGTGTAGTGGAGGCCCTCTATTATGTCAACTAACCAATCATCGGTGGTGCGTCCATTACTGAGTTCCTTCTGGACCTAAGAGTAGGAATACATCAAAGTTATAAAGTTACTCAATTTTTCAAGGTTTTGTAAAATTTGAGAAACAAATTCTTACATAAAAGGTTAACCAACGGCTGAAGTCTCTTTGTTTTCGAGCCTCACGTTGGGCCTCGTTCAATTTTGGATGATAAAACTGGAGAGCTTCCATATACAACCTACAAAAAGTTAAAAAAAAATATAAGTAAATATACATTAATAAAACAATTATATTTACATTTTTAAACCAAGTACAATTAAAATCATAAATTGAACATATATACCTCTCTTATTGAAATAATTCCTCGCAGTTGGACATAATGTACTTGTGGAGATGTGTATGCTCTTGGGTTGTTAGTTGCCGCTTTCCCCCTTTTCCACTTAATCGCCCAACTTGTTGAAAATGTTTGGAACAGGTGACCGATAAATTTGCCTCTCTCCCCTATCATTGTTTCTAGCTGGGCGCCTGCTCCTTGTGCGTACTTGAGAAGGGAAGTAATAGCTAGCAAAGGTCGCAGTCTCTTCGTTGTTATATTGAGCGACAATAGAACCCTCCACTTTAGCGGGATTCTTCACCTTCTTTTTAAGGTGGAACATATAGCGCTCAAAAGGATACATCCACCGATACTGTACCGGACCACCAAGTCTAGCTTCTCTCGGAAGATGAATAGGCAAATGCTCCATGACATCGAAGAAAGACGGTGGAAATATCTTCTCCAAATTGCATAAGATCTTTGGAATGTTTTGCTCCAAATTTCGGATGCCATCAACATTAAGTGACCTGGTAGATATATCCCTGAAAAAAGCCCCGACTGCTGCAATTGCTTTGTGGACTTCTCGAGGAAGGAGATGAGCAAATGCAAATGGTAGGAGTCGATGCATCATCACATGACAATCATGACTCTTCATTCCGATAAACTTTCCTCCATCAGTGTCCACACAGTTACGCACGTTTGATGCGTAACCGTCAGGGAATTTAACTTGTAGCATAATCGCATTAAAGAACTCTTCCTTCGACTTCGGGTATACCCAGTACGCTGGAATTGATGGTTTTCCGTTCTTCTGAAGATGAAGTTCAGGCCGATCACAAATTTTAGGCAAATCAAGCCTAGACTTCACATTATCTTTCGTCTTCCCTTGCACGTTGAGAACAGTGTTCATGATGTTATCAAAGAAATTTTTCTCAATGTGCATGACATCAAGATTATGCCTTAGTAGCTAATCCTTCCAATATGGTTAATCCCAAAAGATGTTTAGCTTGTGCCAGTTTTGGACTACACCAGCTCCATATATATTCTCATGACCATTACCACCACATTCACGAGTTCTTAATGCACCAAATCCTTCTAAGAACACAAAAGTAGACGACCCACTGTCTTGGAAAATAGGATCATCAAACACTTTCCTCTTCTTCGTAAAGAGTTTAGTTTTTTTCCGATATGGATGATCATGCAGTAGAAATCTTCTATGACAATCAAACCAACACGATTTGCGTCCATTCTTCAACTGGAATGCATCTGTCTTTTCCTGACAATATGTACATGCTAACCTCCCATGCGTTGTCCATCCTGATAACATACCATAAGCTGGAAAATCGCTAATGGTCCACATTAGAGCAGCCCTCATCAAAAAAAATTTCTTGCAGGAGACATCATATGATACAACACTGGACAGCCATAACATTTGCAACTCATATATCAAAGGCTACAAGAATACATCACGTGATCTTCTTGGATGCTTTGGACCGGGAACGAGTACGGAGAGGAAAAGAAACTCTCGACGCATGCGCATAGATGGCGGTAGGTTATAAGGAGTTATAATCACTGGCCACAACGAATATTGTCTCACATGCCTTCCAAACGAGTTGAAACCATCTGTGCATAATCCGAGGTACACATTACGTGGCTCGTATATAAAATCTGGATATTTACTCTGAAAATGTCGCCACGCTTCAGCATCATACGGATGTGCAATCTCTGCACCTCTTCTATGCTTAGCATGCCATCTCATTTCCCCCGCAATTCGCTCCGATTGGTATAAGCACCTCAGCCTATCGGTTAACGGCATATACCACATTCGCTTAAACGGAACCTTAGCTCTTCCCCTTGTATTCTTATAGCGCGGCTTCTTACAGAATTTACATTCCAGACGGTATTCATCTTCTCGCCAATATATCATACAATTGTCGATGCACACATCTATCATCTGGTACGGTAATCCAAGCCCTTTAACAAGTTTCTCGACCTTGTTGTATGAACCTGGCGCAAGGTTGTCTTCAGGAAGAATATCTTTCACAAAATCGCAAATCGCATCCACACATTCCTCCGCCAGATTGTAGTCCGTTTTTATGCCCATTAATCTTGTAGCAGATAATAATGGTGAATGACCCTCTCTGCAACCATCGTAAAGCGGCCGCTTCGCTGCATCTAACATGTCAAAAAATCTCCTATCTTCTATATTAGGTTCCTCATCTACCATAGGAATTTGATTTTTACCTACTTCTGGAATATTTTCTCGATATGCATCATTAACCATTTGAACGGTACCTACACCAAAATCTACATATGCACTATAAGATTCGCTAGAACTAACATTAGGTTCCCTACTACTAGTACTACGATAAGGTTCCCTACTACTACTTGCATAATTCAAAGTTTCCCCATGAAGATACCAAATCTTATAACCCGACATAAACCCAAAGGAATACAAGTGATACCATACTTCACCAATCGTAAGATTTCTAAAATTTCGGCAAGTAATACATGGACATCTTAACTTACCGGTTTTCAGCGTATGTGGTTGATTGCAAGCTAACGACATGAATTCCGTAATACCGAGTGCATATTCCATGTGCACTAGGGTTGTTGCCTCATCAACCCTAACTCCGTCCATCCACGATCTGTAATAGTTAGAAGACGACATTTTTTCTCGGTTACCAGAAGTATTAGAGAGAGAGAGAGAGAGATTTATGGAGGGATATGTGTGGAGGGAAAGAGAGGAGGGATGAGGTATATGTAGGATAATAACCGACGCAAAACCGACGGAAATAGCCGTTATCCGTCGGAAATCCATCGTTTTCATGTCGGTCCAACGGTTACATTAATGGCCACATTAACATATACATTAACGGCTACATTGAAGCGACGATAAACTGACCAAAATCAGACGGAAAACCGACGGAAATTTTATCTGTTGGTTAACCGTCGGTATGTTCTGACGGTTTGAGAAACCGTCGGAAAATTGCGACGATATTCCATCGAAAATCGTCTCGTCGACAATCCGTCGGTTTATCGTCAGTAAATTCTGACGATTTTTTGCCGTCGATAATTCCGTCGGTAACAGTCTTATTTTCGTGTAGTGTACATACCAAAGACTTTTACCTGAAAAAGAAGAAACATTTGGAGCAAGTTTTTTGTCGGTTGTGTTCTCATAGTCTAAAGTCTTATAATTCCACCATGGATATACAAAAAAAAAATGGAACTGCAAATTATCTATTTGATCCCAAAACAATAATATTTACGTTCTTCTACATCATTTTTTTTTTTTTTGAATGAAAGTTATTCTACATCATTTATTCGTTATTCATTTAAAAAATATATCAGTGTATCTTACAAATGATCACCATCCAGAATCCTCCTACCTTTGTAAGGTTCTATTATTTTAATATTAACCAGAAAGCCAGACCATCTAGAATCCACGGTCGACAAATTAAATGAAAAAAATATCAAACTCCGCAAATAGATAATTTAAAAAAAAATGAAAGTATATGTAGATGTGAAATTATGATGCATGTGTGATATCATAAAGTGTGGATGTTGATGAATGAAGAAGTGGAATCTCGGACACGGAGAAGGCGTGTCCGATCATTGAAAGCCGCCCACCATCTTTATTACATTGGTTCCTAAGTACTGATCTCTGCTCAACTTGCAGATACTTTGTTTCATGAACTAACTCTATGTGTTCTCTCTCATTTTCAACTTTTTATTAATTTCTTCAAAAGTCAATTATTATTTATAAAAGGGTAACAAAATTTCATCATTTATATATTCTTTTAATTAGCCTGTCGAGTTTTTTTTTTTTTTGTAACAAAGTCTATCGAATATTTGTTTGTTTGTTTTAAATTAGTAATTATCAACGCCAACTCATGACTTCTTAAGTGAGACTACAAGAGGAATAGTATAATCAACGTTTCGTTATGTCATATTATATGAAATAAATTTATTTCCGTCGGTATTATTGCATTTCTGTCATATTGATGTCAAGAGCAACGGTGTTATAGATTTGTCGATTTTGATTTAAGAAATAAATAATGCAAGACAAAACTGTAGGAATATATTAAAACCATGTTATAGTCTCCATAAAAGAGTATATATATATATATATATATGAAATTGAATAACATCTTGAATCCGAGTCAAGTCTCAAACTAATATCATGCACATGCATAATTAAAATTAAGTTACATTATATTACTATATTTGATAGACACAATTACTCATTCACTATGTATAGGAACCATCTCTTCTTCTTATTTTTGTTTGTTTGTAGTACATTTTGTTAGTTTTGGTTGCGACGAGTCGAAAAACCAAATTCCGGAGATTGTATATATACAATACCTTCAGGCATGTATACCTTTAACCAGGGACGGATGCAGGTTACGACAAATGGGATCGCGTGCTTCCAACTAAATTTTTACTTTCTTTAAGTATTTACATGATAATGTCGTTTAACTAACTCAAATCTCATAATAATACATCCGACTAAATTCAGATTCATGATAATGCATTCCCAACTTAAAGCTTTCCTAGATCCGCCAATTTCTTTAACCAATGTGGAACTCAGTTCGGAGTTTGATGCATAAGATCATGTTATTAAAAACAAGATGTGATTTTCATTATTTCAAGGCAATCATTTCATGAGATACACATAAGCGCTACTGCAATAAAAATAAACAACCTTGACTTCCTTAATTGCTGATGTTTATCAATTATCGAACTCTGTTTTTTTTTTTTTTTATCTTGATATATCTACTGATTTTAGCTAGAAACAAAATATAATTAAGGAGAAGAGATCGACCGTTACTAAAAAGACATGGTCATGTACAGTATCTAACAACCAACACATTAACTTCAAACCTAACGTCTACCTGGTTTTGTCTTGGCTCCATCTTCTTAAATTGTTTTTTTCTATAAAACATTTAGTTGGATTATTATCATTGAAATATTAATTTACAAAATATTTCGAAAATTTTGAAAGGGGAAGTTCAAATGAAGGGTGGCTCCTCAAGAATCAATTTTGATTTGAAGAGACAAATTGAGGCACGACTAATATGACATCAAGTATTTATTGCCTTAGATCTATCCCTTGTCTTTTATTTTCTTAAAAACAAATTGGTGTTCTCCTTGTATCAATTTAAAGATGAACTTAAAAACAGGTGTATACATATATATATATATATATATATATATATAGTTTTTCATCTATACATATATTGTACTTAACTTTTTTTAAACTACATATTATTCCTAAATCCAGTTTCCTTTTTATAATTCCGATAATTCAGAGTCTATCAGTCTATAGAGAACTGTTGGACATGTAAATTATTGTGCCGCAGCTAGTCATGAAATAGTATTTAAACTTCTTAGGAAATTTTGAACTTCGGATCTTGACGATGTGGTTGGAATCCTTGGTGAGAGCGGGTGTTGCGGAAGCTCGTGGCTCTGCGCGGCGTCGTCGTTGGTTTCAGAGGTGGGTGACTCCGCTTGAGGGCGGTGGAGTATTTGTCCGATGAGTCAACGGTGAGGCGGCTAGGGTTTGAGGTGCATTCTCTTCTCACCAAGGGGGTGGGTAAATCGTTTTTGTATGTGGTGTTCTTTCTGCCGGCGCTGGCGGCCTCCTGGAGATGGCGGTTCTTCGTGAGGTTTGTCTGGCAGAAGCGGTGGTGCACGAGGCCGGATCTGAGGTGTTTGGGTTGTGCGCGGAGTTCTCGAGGCGGAGTAGACGAGGTATCGGTGGATGTCTACAGTGGTAGGGTTTGATGGTCGAGTGTTCTTGCAGTCGACGGTTTGGGGCCGTGGGACAATTTCCGGTAGCGGGGACCTCCGGAGGCTTCGTCGGTGGTAGATCGGGCCAGATTTCGGTCAGATATGTTCCTGTGATATCCGGGCAAGGCTGACGGTGGCGCCTTGCTTTGACTGTCGGAAATCGGAGTTTCTTGCTCCACCAGTCTTCTTCCCTCCTTCTTTCTCTGCGATTTTGGGTCTACTGCCATGTATAATGTCTCTCTATTTTTCTTCCTTTAGGTCACCAAACTTTTATTCCGGCCTGTCAAGTTGTAACTTTCCGATCCCGAATTTTCTTAGGTTTGTTTTAATTATTAATATATATAAAAAAAACTAACTTTGAATGTTACATTGGCTGAAATTAGTGAAGGCCAAGTATATGCTAAGTGGTAATTAATAATTTGTTGACATGGACTAATATGCCGACATGTTTGAAATTGGTTTATCAATTGTATAGTCTCTAAATTTCTGTAGGTTAGTTTTTGACTTTTTGTAAATAATTGATACATAGTGCGAATGTACAACATATCATTCAATTGACTGTCTCACGACCGAGGGCGCTAAAATAAATGTAAATAACATTTCACATACCTTTATCTTGCTTTCTTGTATATTTTTACTCGAAAACCGGGGCTGGTCGGACCACTCGGAACCCATATAGACACGTAAATTAACTACAAAAGAACGTACATGTCCGTGTTTGTGTGCCTTACATGTCTTGTGTGTACCAAAAAAAACAATTATACGGAGCTTGTGATTATTGGAAATTTTACCCCTCCCCCCCCCCCCCCCCCCCAAAAAAATATCTTCCTATGGAATTTATGTATCTTTCCTTTTGCATATAAGTAACCGTTATCTCTCTAATATACAGTATAAAATAAAACGTACCCTATATTTATGATAATATATAAAACCTAGATTCTCCCCAAGTTTCATCCAACGGCACAAACCGCATAATAAATAGCCCTATAAAAATATAATATAATAAATATTGAAATTTGAGTGATCTTTAACTGAGTTATTATCTATTTCCAACTTTCTTTATGATTTCTATAGACCATAATTCATATTAATTTTTGAATGATAAGAACATAAGCGAAAACGTACATTTTGGATCCATGATTTATGAATCGAATTTGGCTATAGCTCTTCTACGACAAACCCAGTATAGCTTTAGTTTTCTGTTGATGGGATGCAGAGAGTTTCTGTATTTCTGATTAAGGTTGTCGTAGGGACCATAACCTTCTATTTATAACAGAAACAATTTCTAATTCGGTCCGTCATCAAATTAAAAATTATTGAATGTATCCACACATTAATTTTTCATAACCCTTAGTCGCCAATTTAGTCGCCGATTTACGACTGATTAACGCCATTGTCGAGACAGGAAACAATAGTCACAGCGTAGTCGGTAATATGGCGACTAGTTTGCGTCTGATGTGAAAAGTCGTAGAAAAATCGCAAATTGGTAACTATATGGGAGACTAATTTGCTACTTTGTGTATAGAGGTAACAAAGTCGTTTACTTGTTGTTATTGTTACGACTAATATCCAACTCATTATTTGTGTCGCAAATTAGTCGGGTATGGGTCGTATCATATAATATGATTTAGTAATAATAATATAATATAGTTTGGTTATATTTTACCTGTTTGTGGTAGGTGTATCGGTTTCATGTAACATGCATTTATGACAATTAATGGTAGTGGCCAATTATGTATACATAGTCGAAATTCAGCCCTATCTCCGTTTTCATTTGTAGAAACACAAAGAATTTGGAAATCGAGTTACATATCGAGAGGATACAATAACTATAGCTACAATCGGGGGTGGATGTATAATAGGTTCGATGATGCCACAAACAATTTATTGACAGCCTTCAAAACGGAGGTGGCACAATTCATGGAACTTGCCAAAGACCAGCCTTTAGCGCTGAGCAATGGCGGTAGAGGCACTCAGAGAAGTAATGCTGGCATTGTAGACGTTCTTTCATCAAAAAGATACAATAAAAACGAACTATTTGTTCTAGGTACGTATGTTCCTTACATGTAAATCTTAATGACTTTGAATATATGTATGTATAGAACTTCATTCAGTACATACAAATTGCACAGTCTTGATACGATCAGGTTTTAATCCCTAGATCTACACTGCAAGTGCACAGACGTGAACCAGTACTATATAGGGTATCGAATCCACAGAGACTCAAGACTCTTGCGATACATTATAGAACGTCGAATTAAGCTAGGTAAAACAGTAGAGAAAGCAGTAAATCAAAGCAGAAAAGTAAAGTAAACGGTTTGTAAACAATCAGGCAAAGCATCTGGTCAAGGGAGTTCTTAGAAAATCAGGAACACAGGCTAATCAATCAATCAGGATCTAGTTAAGTACTGTTCTAGAACTAGAATCACAGAAGCGTAAGAAACCAACTTTCGTTGCGGATATTATCTATGTCTAGCAACCTAGCAAACCAACTTTTGTTGCGAGTTCTAGAGATCCTAAACATGCATTGATCTCAGGTTCTTTCGTTCACAATTCTCCTAAGCCAAATTTCTTTGCGAATAATCAAATTGCTCATCTAGGTTCTTTCTAGTTAATTAATCAACTGTCGTTGCAGAAATCAACCTAACATCATAAATCTGGGTAGCTAATTCAGATTAAGCATTAAGAACAATCATAGATGAAGAACTATAAAGATGTGAATCCTTATAGATTGATTAACCTATAATTCCATGAAATCCCCTGTGAGAATCCCTAAACCTAACAGGTAAACTACTCAGACATGGCAGATGAAACAAAAGACATGATGAATTGAAAACCAAATATCATAAAACAGAAACAAGGAATATGAGTTCCAAATCTCTCTCTCTCTGAATAAAAGAATGCGTAAGTAAAGCATAGCCTAAACAACAGCTTAAAAACCCTAATTTAATGATCTAAACTCGTATGGGGCTTCTTTGTAATTGTGAGAAACTTCTGAGCATTTGTGCAATTTCCAAACTCTTCATTAAACTCGCGAGAATATGTCTGTCCACGATAGGTGTCGATCGACGCCAAGGTAGCGTCGATTGATATAGCATGGTTTTCACCGGTTTTCGACCATGATATAAGTATGTTTTAGAGTCTTTTGGTATTTCTTTAGAGTCTTTTACAGGTGTTATTAGGTATATGCACGTTTGGAGCGGATTTGGTGATTATGACGCTTTCTGGAGCATTTTGGAGCATTAACCCGAGAGATAGAGTTCACTGTCCAAAACAGAGGATTGCAACGATCGACACACCTCGTGCATCGATCGACACACATGCGAGTAAGACTTATTCTCGGCGGTTTAATGAAGAATTTGAAAATTGCACTTTGACCCAGAAGTTTCCAATAATTACAAAGAAGTCCCAGCCATGATTAGGGCTTTATAATTAGGTGTTTGGTGTTTAATTCTACATACGCTTACTTATGCTTTCATACTTGGAGCATAGAGATTTTAGAGCTTTTGGGGCTGATCTAATCCTGTACTGCTTCCTGCTTTTGGAGAAGATTTCAAACCCCTTTTATTCTTTACTCTCTATTTATGCAATCTATTTATTCTATGATTTGTGTTCCATTGATCATGTCTGAGTAGATTCATAGTTAGGTTTGGGGATTCTCGTTAGGGATTTCATGACTTGCTAGATTTAATTTATCAGTTTAGGATTCATAACTTATTTGTTCTTCAACCTGAATTGTGCTTAATACTAGTTTCTAACTTGATCACTTAGAATCTAGACTTTAGGTTATTAAATTGACACGAAAGTGTGGTTTAGAATCTGAACTATTTAGGTTGAACAATTTAATTATATGCAAAGAAATTTGGTTTAATTGAATTGTGAACATATCCAACCTGCACTTAAGGCTAGTTTAATCTGTTAGGAATTGCAAAGAAATTTGGGTTTCTGCTATTAGACTTAGAGAATTCTCGCAACGAAAGTTGGTTAATTCTATATCTGTGTTTGAGTTCTAGAACCAGACTTAATTTGATCCTGACTGATAGTTAATCCGCTTGTCTGATTTCCTGAGAACTCCCTAGACTTAACGCTTTTAGTTGATTGCTTACAAACCACTTCTGCTATTGATTTACTTTTCTGCTTTGCTATTTAGTTTCTATTAATTTCTCCTAGCTTAACTTGACTGTTCTACAATCTATCGTAAGGTCTAGAGTCCCTGTGGATTTCGATACCCTATATACTACTGTCACGTCTGTGCACTTGCAGTGTAGATCTAGGGATTAAAACTTTGTGCACTTGAGTCTTCGATAGATTTGAACTTAGGGTTTAGACTAGGTTTTTCGTTTTTGTTTTTGTTACTAATTTTCTCTGTTTTTCTCTGTCGCAGGTCCGAAATTCGCATTGCATCGATCGACACATCCTTTTGAATCGATCGACACAAGACGAATTTGAGTTGAATTGATTGTTGCATCCTAGCATCGATAGTTACACTGCGATTACCGACGTTTTATGCAGACGCGTGAGACGAGAAATAATCCGAACTCGAATCTCGTGAATCTCAGGCTTGAGGAACTTGCTAGACTAGAGAGAACAAACAGAAAGGGTCAGCGAGCAAGGATGAACAACAATCGCTTGATTCTGATCCCTGATGCAGAAGGTGTCCTAAGAGGCCGACAGAACAATCCTTACAATGCTGCTGGGCAAAGGATTGATGCTGAGGGACGAGTGATCCCTGAACCTGAACCTCAACCTAAACCTGAAGGTCAGAGGCAGATGGTTGCTGCTAATGAGAGGACTCTTGCTGACTACAACCGTCTGTATGAGTTCCATGCTAACCGGTCAGCAATTGTACCTCCTGGATTTGAGAGGAATGATTTCGAGATCATGACCGTCTACTACTCTCTGCTGAGGCAGAATCCGTTCCATGGTCTCCCTCATGAGCAACCACATTGACGAGTTTGAGGACTTCATCACTGGAATGAAGTATAATTGGGTGAACTATGACTACTTGTTTCTAAAGGTTTTCCCTTATTATCTCGCTGGAGATGCTGCAGCTTGGCTGAAACAACTTCCATCTGGGAAGTTTACTGGTTGGGATGCTGTGAAAAGAGAGTTCTTGAGGCACTTTTATGATGATGCTCGCTCTGATCAGTCGAGACAGGATATTCTCACCTTTACCCAAGGTCCTACAGAGCCTCTTAAGTCTGCTTGGATGAGGTTTAAGAAGTACCAACGTGATTGTCCTCACCATGGATTCTCTGAAGTGATGTTGTTGGGCTTATTCTTCAGAGGTATTGATCTCCACTATAAATCTGCATTGGACAATGCTAGCAATGGAAATTTCAATACAAGGACTCCTGAGCAAGCTAAGACATTGATAGATAACTTGGTAAGCAGTAATAGCACCAAGACTGCTGATAGGAGAAGGAAAGAGTCTGGTGGGAAGATAGATAATCTGGAGATTGCTGATATTAGGAACATGCTGGACACTGTTCATAGTTTGTTGACTTGAAAGAAAGCTGTCCACTTTGCTCAGGATGTTGATGTATTTGGAGCTGAAGAAGATAACCAGGAAGAGAATGTGAACTACATTGGTGGCTCTAGATTCCAAGGAAACATGTTTGGTAATCAGCAAGGTAATAGGTTCTTTAATGGTGGACAGAAGAGTGCTTTCACAAGCAACCAAAACTCTTATGGATTTGGACAGACTGCTAGTTATCAGAAACCTTTTCAGCAAGGTAATCAGAGGACTTATGGATCAACCTCATATCAGACACCTCATGCAGCTAGTTCTTATGAGAGCAAGATGGAATCCATGATGGAACAGCTGATGGAAGGGCAGACTAAGAATGATGTGGACTTCAACAAGAAGTTAGATGCTGTGTATGAGGATCTTAATGGGAAATTTGAATCCTTAAGTACACATGTGAAGCAATTGGACACATAGGTGAACCAAATTTCAAGCTCAGTTACGGGAAAGAATGTTATGGATACCCACATTAAAGCTTGGTCAGTTTATATTGATGATGGGTCAAACCACGGGGAGAAATTTGAGTTAAATACAGCTGAACTGGTAGAAGAAGCTGGGAAATCCGAAGCTGAAGCAAAACTCTAGGCTGGAATCTGTGCTGAATTAGCTGCATAGATCGATGCTACACCTGGGTCGTTCGTTGCATGTCTTGAGGCAGACTCATTTGTTTCTTCTGGTAGCGCGGACGAGATGGCTCACAAGCCTAATACACATTTCCCTGATGAGTTTGAGGTATCTCAACAGGAACTTGATGAAGTCAGACAGCTGAAAGTGATAGATGAGAAGTTGGAAGAAGATCCACAACCTGTTGATCCACCATATCACCCTTGTGTGCAGAGATATCTGGAGAGGATGTTGCCTATGGACGAAATGTTGAAAGATTGGGTGATAGTGATCCCTAAACAGATCAGTGATGTGTTGCTCACTCAGATTCCTAAGAAGCTACCTGATCCTGGTATATTTGTGCTGAGTTGTTCCATCTTTGAGGATAGCTCAGGCGCTCCCTGTGTGATTTAGGAGCTGCTGGAAATCTCATGTCATACTCTGTGGCAGAGAAGCTGGGAATGACAGATTTTTCACTCACTAGAACCTCTCTTGTTCTAGCTGATCAGTCAAGAAGGATTCCAGAAGGAGTTCTTGAGGATGTACCAGTGAGAGTTGGAAACTACTTAGTTCCAACAGATTTTGTGGTGCTTAAGTACGACAGTGATCCGGATGATGCTCTGATACTAGAAAGACCTTTCTTAGCCACAGCTGGTGTGAAAATTGATGTGAGGCATGGACTGATTGATCTCCATCTGGGAGGCGAGCCTCTACACTTTGAGATGGAAATGCTGCGCAGGCCAAAGATTGATGGTCAGACCTTTAGCATTGAGGATGTACAGGAAGCACAAAGGAGTGAGACATTAGTTTCTGATCCAGGAGAGGAGAAGATGGTGGTTTCTGCAGATTCCACTCTAACATCTTCAGAGCTTGCAACTGTTTCTAAGCAAAAAGCTTCTAACATCAGAAACTCACCAAAGCAAAGGTATGCTTCTTCCGAGCTCAATTCTACTAACTTTACTGCTATGAATGCAGGAGAACATAGCATCCCTTTGTTCCTTGGACGAGCTCACAATGACACAACTTACTCTCCACCTTGGATGAGGAGACTTTCGCAGAGGCACTCACAGTCTCTGTCGAAGCCTCCAGGAGCCTGATCTTGTTCGTCCGGTCAAGCTAATGACGTTAAAAGAGCGATGAGTGGGAGGCAACCCACTGTTTGGTCTGTACATATTATTTTTGGTGTTTTTCCTAGGATTTTACGTTTTGGTTTTGTTTTTGGTGTGTTTTTACTGCAGAACACGAGTCTGGAGATCTGCGTCGGTCGTTGCACTTGTTGTGACGATCGATGCAGGGTGATTTGACGAAGAAGAATCGCCTTGTGACGATCGTTGCTTTTATGCAACGGTCGTTGCAGGGAGATATGACGAGGAGATGAAGTCGCTTTGTGACGATCGTTGCGGTCCTGAGCAACGGTCGTTGCAGCTGGTTCAATTTTAAAATTAAAGGTACACATGCGCTAAACCGGAATCGGATCGGTTCAATAGCAACGATCGTTGCATTTATGCAACGGTCGTTGCAATAACGAAACATGTAAGTGCCTTTAACCTTTTCTCCCTTCTCTTCTTCCCCATTTCGCTTGTCCGTACACCCGAATCGCCTCTCACCTAAATCACTCAATTCTTCATCTTTTTCGTTGATTCAAAGCGTTATTCCTCTTGATTTTACACGCTCTATCCATTTCTATAACCTATTCGAAGCAATTCTGAGGTAAGGTCTCTCAAAATCATCACTTTCGGATTCGATTTTAGGGTTTTGAAATTAGAGGTTTTTGGCTTTAGAATGGTGATACCGTGCTGTTATAGGCTTGATTTAGGCTGATTGATGATGAGATTATGTTGATTATGAGAATGTGGGATTGATTTTAACGCGATTTGATGAAACTCTATGGCATCTGTGAAATCGCCTTGCAACGATCGATGCGTCTGATGCAACGGTCATTGCACTGCGATTTCACAGAGGATTCTGCGTGACTAATAAGGTTTTATTTCCTTGAATCGCAAATGCCTCCTCGCGGACAGCCTCGTAAACGCGGCAGATCTACTCCGGCTGCTGCGGATCAGACACCTCCACTAGAGGAGTGGTTTACATGAGATTCGATACTACATGATCTGTATCAGCGAAACTGCGATGCCATACAATGGCCTTGGCCTAAGGTAGAAGGAGCCATAATTCCGACAGATAAAGTGTGGGGCAAAGCGCCTAAGGATCTGACTAAGGATGCAGATTTCATCAACAGGCTGATATCAGAGCACTGGGATGATTATGATACATTTCTCTACAACAGTTGGTTGGATATGGACGTCCAACCAATCAAATTTGCTGATTATCGGACCTGCAAGTTCTTAGGCATTGACGAGCAGGTGCTTACATTGGTTAAGGACATTAGTCTGGGGACGATGCCTATGCAGTACTACCCACTTTACCATGATCTCGTTCGACAGTTGCTGGCTACTTGCAGAGTTTACTATCCTGATTCAGACTGCCGTAGAGCTTCAGGAGGTATCTTTACTTTCAGGTGTCTGGGAGCCAGGTATCAGATTTTATTTCTTGATATCTGCCACATTTATGGATTTAGTCTGGAGCCCACACGTTGCGGTATAGCTCTTGAATGGGATAGACAGGAGGCACAACATTTTTGGGACCATTTTGATAATGGCCCATACGATTCACGGACTACAAAGCATATTCAGGTAAGGCATCCGGTGCTGAGATATGTGATAAGCATCTTGGGATATACTCTGTTGTGCAAAGCTGAAGTGAACAAGATGCGTAAGAATGAGCTGGAGGTACTTTTCATTGGGTTGAAGGAGCTGTTTGATGGTACTGACTTGAGAGATCCTGCTAGGGATCTCAACTTAGGAGCCGTGTTTGCTCATCACTTGTGCTCATTGACGAAGAAAGCATTGGATGGGAAGAGCACTGAGACAGTAGGGAGTTTGCTTACTCCTATCTTTCAGCACTGTAGAATCCCTTTGCAGGGTCTGGAGCGTGATGACAGGGAGGTATTCATGGATTTGACCCACCTGCAGTGCTACTTGGTTGAAGGAGAGACGCTTCTGGGTCTACTATGACAAACATGAGCAGAAGCATGGTGTGGAGCTTCCTGTTGCCAGTCTGACCAGGATTGATACATTAGCTGTTTTGAGTTTCGATCCTCCTAGGCGCGATAAGCGCGGTGTACCTACGATGGCCCATCCTCTGGGAGAGCCTTCTACACAGGCTTCTTCATCTTCGGCGCCTGCGCCCGAGCCTGCTGCTACATATGACATTGGTCCTTATCCAGCTCCTTCGGTACTAGTGAGTGAGATGTCTGAGGGAGAGTGGAGAGAGCGTCAGGATGGTATACTACGGAGTATTTGGGATTTCATGCGTGGCTAAACTTGCAGGAGACAGCCACAAATTCATCAGCCCGTTCCTGTTCGTCGTCATCGACAGCACTCTCCGACTCCTGTTACTTCAAGCAGTACTGATCCCTTGGAACGGAATGATGATGAGAGCGAGTGAGATCAGAGTCCCATTTTCACCCTATCGGTTCTGTTTTTCTTTTTCACTTTTCTTTTGATTTTTCTACTTGATACTTATGTTTGGGATGTTGTACTTGATTCTAGACTATCTGTTGCTTTGATTTTGCTTGTTTGCGATGTTTTCCAGCTTTCAGGTTTGAGATTTGAGATTTTCTTACGGACTAACTTGCTAACTGCTGACTGGTCCGACAAAATCGCAATGCAACGATCGACACGGTCCTGTGTGTCGATCGTCACAACACGAAAATCGTATTGCAGCGATCGTTGCGGACATGTGCAACGATCGACTCATAATCGCAATCGCCTTGCAACGATCGTCGCATTTATGCGTAACGATCGATGCAGGTGCGAGAGAGGTAAAAATCCGACAGAACCTAACACATCCCTTAACATTTTCTTTTCTCGCCAATCCTAGGCTTGACACCACTGGGGACAGTGTGTTTCAAGTGTGGGGGAGGCAGCTACTGACGCACGCTTTTGTTTTCTTAGAGTCAGTCCAAAAATTTTGTTTTATTGAGTCAAAACAGTCAAAGTAGGAAACAATGAATTTTTGAGAAGTTAACAACACTTGCAGGAACTTAAGTAACCATTGGGATGAGCTTGCAGGATCAATCTATGACTATTAGAAAACCCAATGCAGATCAGCCTACTGAAGACACCCATATCAATTCAGGTATTCAAAGGATCCTTCACTGACTTCACCCTTAATTTTGACTTAATTTTCTCACCTAAGGGCTTGGTATACCTTGAGTCGGATTCCTCTGCTAGTTCTGACACATCTTGTAAACCTGTCCAAGTAAGGTTCCCTTCTCCCCTTCCTTAAAGTAAAAAAAAAGAAGAAGAGAATAATAAACTGAGGATGAGCTAGTAGCTCCGAAGTGGTCGCGAGAGTGGTAGAGACCCCTATTACCTCTTGTGCATCCATGGAATGTGTCCAAAATACACCCCATAACGGGAAGAGCACTGATAAAAATAAAATAAAATGATACCCAATGGGGAAAAATCAGTAGCTAAGGAAGGGAAAAGAGAAGAAAGGAACCAGAAAAAGATAGTATGCTGGTCTAGAGCTAACAGAGTAAGAATCCATGTGCCCTTTGATCGATAATCCTTAGGTGAGACCGCACTTAATAGCTAATAGAAGTCAGTAAGGTGAATTTGAATTGCTTTGGATTAATTGTGGAGTTTACTCAGGACAGTTGCTAAGTGTGGGGGAAGTATATGTTGGTCTTGATGTCTTGCAGGTGAATCTTTCAGTGGCTTACTAAGGAGAATCTGAGTGTTGTTGCTTCTACGATGAAAAGAGTTTCTGAAAGTTTTCAAACCTCTTCACCATGTTCTAGTTCTCTGTTTTGCTTGAGGGTAAGCAAAGGCTAAGTGTGGGGGAGTTGATATATCATGGTTTTCACCGGTTTTAGACCATGATATAAGTATGTTTTAGAGTCTTTTGGTGTTTCTTTAGAGTCTTTTACAGGTGTTATTAGGTATATGCACGTTTGGAGCGGATTTGGTGATTATGGCGGTTTCTGGAGCATTTTGGAGCATTAACTCGAGAGATAGAGTTCACTGTCCAAAACGGAGGATTGCATCGATCGACACACCTCGTGCATCGATCGACATACATGCGAGTCAGACTTATTCTCGGCGGTTTAATGAAGAGTTTGGAAATTGCACTTTGGCCCAGAAGTTTCTAATAATTACAAAGAAGCCCCAGTCGTGATTAGGGCTTTATAATTAGGTTTTTGGTGTTTAATTCTATATATGCTTACTTACGCTTTCATACTTGGAGCATAGAGATTTTAGAGCTTTTGGGGCTGATCTAATCATGTACTGCTTCCTGCTTTTGAAGAAGATTTCGAACCCCTTTGTTCTTTACTCTCTATTTATGCAATCTATTTATTCTATGATTTGTGTTCCATTGATCATGTCTGAGTAGATTCATAGTTAGGTTTGGGGATTCTCGTTAGGGATTTCATGACTTGCTAGATTTAATTTATCAGTTTAGGATTCATAACTTATTTGTTCTTCAACCTGAATTGTGCTTAATACTAGTTTCTAACTTGATCACTTAGAATCTAGACTTTAGGTTATTAAATTGACACGAAAGTGTGGTTTAGAATCTGAACTATTTAGGTTGAACAATTTAATTATATGCAAAGAAATTTGGTTTAATTGAATTGTGAACATATCCAACCTGCACTTAAGGCTAGTTTAATCTGTTAGGAATTGCAAATAAATTTGGGTTTCTGCTATTAGACTTAGAGAATTCTCGCAACGAAAGTTGGTTAATTCTATATCTGTGTTTGAGTTCTAGAACCGGACTTAATTTGATCCTGACTGATAGTTAATCTGCTTGTCTGATTTCCTGAGAACTCCCTAGACTTAGCACTTTTAGTTGATTGCTTACAAACCACTTCTGCTATTGATTTACTTTTCTGCTTTGCTATTTAGTTTCTATTAATTTCTCCTAGCTTAACTTGACCGTTCTACAATCTATCGTAAGGTCTAGAGTCCCTGTGGATTTCGATACCCTATATACTATTGTCACGTCTGTGCACTTGCAGTGTATATCTAGCGATTAAATCTCTGATCGTATCATCGATCGACACATAAGTCCAGAATCGACATCGACTTCTTCCTCTCGGATCAATGCTCCAAATAGCTCCAGAATGCGCCATAATGTCTAAATCCACTCTAAACATACCCAGACCTGTAAACACACATAAAAAGACTCCAAAAGACGATAAAAGACTCGATAAAAATACATATACCATGGTTGAAAGTCCTAAAAACCATGATATATCAACTCCCCCACACTTAGTTTTTGCTTGCCTTCAAGCAAACAGAAAACCAAGATCAGGAGAAGAAGTTTGAAAACTTCAGAAACTCGTTTCATCGTAGAAACACCACACTCAAATTCGCCTTAGTAAGCCACATGAAAATGAACCTGCATACATCAAGACCAACATATACTTCCCCCAAACTTAGCAATTGTCCTGAGTAAACTCCACAATCACATTCAGAGCATTCAAATTCACCATACTGACTTCTGTAAGCTAATAAGTGCGCTCTCACCAAGGGAGTATCGATCAAAGAACACATGGACTCTTACTCTGTTAGCTCATGACCACTAAACTATCATTTTACGGTTCCTTTCATCTCTTTTCCCTTCCTTAGCACTGATTTTCCCTACTGGGTATCATTTTATTTTTTCTATCAGTGTTCTTCCCTTTTTATTCGGGGTATATTTTGGACATGTTTCCATGGATGCACAAGAGGTAATAGGGGTCTCTACCACTCCCGTGACCACTTCGAAGCTACTAGCTTATCCTCAGTTTATCTTTTTTTTTTACTTTCAAGGCATGGGAGAAGGGAACCAAAATCAGACAGGTTTACAAGCTGTGCCAGAACTAACAAAGGAATCCGATCCAAAGTATACCTAGCCCCAAGGTGAGAGAATAAAGTCAAGTTAAGTGCGAAGTCAGTAATGGATTCTCTGAATACCTGAAGTGATATGGGTATCCTCAGTAGGCTGGTCTGTGTTGGGTTTTCTAATAGTCATAAATCATCTGCAAGTCATCCAATGGTCACTTAAGTTCCTGCATTCACAGCTGATGGATTAGGAGATTTAAGTTTAGAAGAGTTATACCTGAGCTTTGGTGGATGAAAGAGATCTGGAGCTTTCTGCTTAAGAGCAGTTGCAGGCTCTGAAGATGTTAGAGCAAGTTCATAATGAACTGCCATCTTCTCTTCTTCAATAGGAGATCAATCAGACCATGTCTTACATCAATCACCGCTCCAGCAGTAGCTAAGAAAGGTCTACCAAGTAGCAAAGGATCATCCGGTTCAACTGCATATTTCAGTACCACAAAGTCCGTAGGAATCAAGCAATCTCCAACTCTGACAGGAATGTCCTCAAGAACTCCTTCTGGAAACCTCTTTGATCGATCAGCTAGGATAAGAGAGATCCTAGTAGGCTGGAAATCCATCAATCTCAATCTCACAGCCACAGAGTATGGCATGAGATTCAAACCAGATCCTAAGTCACACAGAGAACGTTCAAAGCTGTCCTTGAAAATGGAACAGTCCAACACAAAGACTCATGGGTCTGGAAGCTTTTTTGAAATCTGAATCAGCTTCGTCTAGATCCTGTTTGGATAACTTAGGAGCCCTAGGATGTGGCATAGAAGGCTTACAGACTCGTTCAAGGACTGTTGCAGGTTTCTGGTCTCGTCTGCGTTCAGTGTCGATCGATGCTGAGGATGTGTCGATCGACACAAGGCGATTAAAGAGCTTTTTCATCGTACGTATCGGGAATGCATCGATTGACATCGAGTGTGTGTCGATCAATTCTCGGCGCAGACAGGCAGAATTCATCCAGAAAATTGGATATGATATCCTTTTCCTCTTGGGTCAGATCAACTCCAGCTCCTACATTCACAGCATTGACGAAGTGCTTCTGTTCAGCTTTTCCTGATCCATTCTGTCTTTGCGCTGCTCCAGCAGTCTGCTGAACCTGAACATCCAACTTCTTCACATGAGTGCTAATGGCATCTATCTTCCCATTCAAATCCAAGTACATGGCATCCATCTTTCCATTGAAATCCACTATACTCTTCTGCTGTCCTTCCAAGAGCTGTTCCAACAGACCCATCATCTTATCGTTCTTCTCATTTGGTGGAGGAGGAGCCTGATATGAAGAAGAACAATAATCTCTGGAAAATGAGTTGCTTTGCTGGAAAAGTCTCTGGAATGCAGACTTTGATGTGAAACCTGAAGTCTGGCCCTGCTGATTTCCATACCTCTGACCTTGATAACCAGCTCCAGCTATGTAATTCACATCCTTAGCCTCCTGAACATCCACTTTCTTACCAAGTAAGATGTTATGGACATAATCAATCTTACTTCTCATCTCAACTATCTGTGAGCTATCAGCTTTTAAACTAGATTTTTGTCTCTCCATATCAGCATTCTTGACACTATTACTAGTTATCAAGTTCTCTATAAGCTCCTTAGCTTCCTCTGGAGACTTAGTATTGAAGTTCACATTGCTTGTAGCATTCATAGCCATCTGATATCATAATTCAACTCCTCTGAAGAAGATGCCCAACAGCTGAACCTCAAAGAAACCATGATGAGGGCAATCTCTTTGGTACCTCATGAATCTTACCCAAGCTGCCTTCAAAGGCTTTGTAGATCCTTTCTTAAAGGTCAAGATATCCTGTCTAAGCTGATCAGATCTAGCATCATCATAGAAGTGCCTTAGAAACTTCTTCTTCACTGCATCCCAAGTAGTCAGAGTCCCAGGTGGAATCTGCTTCAGCCAGTTAGCAGCTTCTCCTCCAAGAGAGTGAGGAAAAAACTTGCAGTGTAAGCAGTCATAGGTCACTCAATTATGCTTCATCCCGGAGACTAAAGACTCAAAATCCTCTATGTGATCCATAAGATGCTCATATGGGAGTCCATGAAACATGTGCTGCCCCACAAGTGTGTAATACGAAGTCTTAAGCTCAAACTCATTTCGCGGAAACGCAGGAGGAACAATCTTAGACTTATTGGCGTAAAACTCACCGGGTCGATTGTTATCCACTACTGTCCTCCTAACAAGAGGCTCTGGTGCTCGTGGATTCTCATGTCCACCTTGAGCTTCTCCATCAGGCTGAACAATCTGCCTCTGAGGCTCAGGAATGACATTACCTTCGTCATCGAGCCTCTGACCAAGCTCATCGCAGACATGGTTCTCCGCATTTCTCAGAACGCCTTCAACATCCCGAATTAGGATTATACGATTGGTATTAGCCATCTTAACTAGCTTCTGAGTTCTTCTGTTATCTCTCTCTAGCTTTGCAAGCTCTTTAAGTTCAAGATTCACGAGTTCCTTGTCCGGATTACTCCTCAAATCGCGATCACGCATAAACTGTCTTGTTCACGCAAGTTTGTCGATCGATACAGGGAGAGCGTCGATCGATGCCAATCACGAAGCTGTGTCGATCGACACGCAAGACCGTGTCGATCGATGAGGTGCGATTCTAGGCGTACCTGAAACGCAAGAAAAACGAAAATTAGTAACCAAAAACAAAAACGAAAAACCTAGTCTAAATTCTAAATCTAAATCTACCGAAGACTCAAAATAGTCCCCGGCAACGGCGCTAAAAACTTGATACGATCAGGTTTTAATCCCTAGATCTACACTGCAAGTGCACAGATGTGAACCAGTAGTATATAGGGTATCGAATCCACAGAGACTCAAGACTCTTGCGATAGATTATAGAACGTCGAATTAAGCTAGGTAAAAAAACAGTAGAGAAAGCAGTAAATCAAAGCAGAAAAGTAAAGTAAATAGTTTATAAGCAATCAGGCAAAGCGTCTGGTCAAGGGAGTTCTCATGAAATCAGGAACACAAGCTAATCAATTAATCATGATCTAATTAAGTACTTTTCTAGAACTAGAATCACAGAAGCATAAGAAACCAACTTTCGTTGCGGATATTATCTATGTCTAGCAACCTAGCAAACCAACTTTTGTTGCGAGTTCTAGAGATCCTGAACATGCATTAATCTCAGGTTCTTTTGTTCACAATTCTCCTAAGCCAAATTTCTTTGCGAATAGTCAAATTTCTCATCTAGGTTCTTTCTAGTTAATTAATCAACTGTCGTTGCAGAAATCAACCTAACATCATAAATCTGGGTAGCTAATTCAGATTAAACATTAAGAACAACCATAGATGAAGAACTAGAAAGATGTGATACCCTACAGATTGATTAACCTATAATTCCATGAAATCCCCTGTGAGAATCCCTAAACCTAACAGGTAAACTACTCAGACATGGCAGATGAAACAAAAGACATGATGAATAGAAAACCAAATATCATAAAACAGAAACAAGGAATATGAGTTCCAAATCTCTCTCTCTGAATAAAAGAATGCGTAAGTAAAGCGTAGCCTAAACGACGGCTTAAAAGCCCTAATATAATGATCTAAACTCGTATGGGGCATATTTGTAATTATGAGAAACTTCTGGGCTTTTGTGCAATTTCCAAACTCTTCATTAAACTCGCGAGAATATGTCTGTCCACGATTGGTGTCGATCGATGCCAATGCAGCGTCGATCGAAACATAAGTCCAGAATCGACAGCGACTTCTTCCTCTCGGATCAATGCTCTAAATAGCTCCAGAATGCGCCATTATGTCCAAATCCACTCCAAACGTACCCAAACCTGTAAAAACACATAAAAGGACTCCAAAAGACGATAAACGACTCGATAATAAAGACATATACTATGGTTAAAAGTCCTAAAAACCATGATATATCAAGTCTCACAAGTGGATCAAGTTTGTTATATCATGTATCCATACACGAAGAAACCAAAGCATTTCTGGCTAAATGTTGTTCAAGTCAACCCGAGGGAAAATATTACTGGAGATTATGGTGACATGGAGCCGATTCTTTTGAAACAAGAAAATGATGATCTTGTGATGATGGCTAGAATCGAATATCTCGTTATTGAGAACTTGGTACAAGGAGAAAACCCAATATGTATTGATTACGAGGTCGGGGATGCAGAACCAGAAGATGAATTCCGTTGTAATTTATCTTCTTCTGATGATGAAGATGACGATGAAGAACATGGTGAAGAGCCCTAGTAATATGTCTATTAACTTTGTCTTTTTATATTTCATCAATTAAACCTGCCAAACCCAACATTAGACCTTTTGTAGCCGCAAACATTTATATATCATTTCAAACATTCAAGTTTTTTTAGATAAAATGTTAAATTCCAAGCATTCATGTAATTTAACTATGTAGAGTATTAGCCAAAGTAGCAAAAAAAAATCAAGATTCTTTGGAGCAGAGCTTGAAGAATGGATGCTTCAACACAACAGTGTTGTTAGCCTTGATTTCGGTCTTCTTAAGGAATGCTCTCAAGCCACCAGTTAAACGCAATCGCCGCATCCTACTTTCAACAGTCATCACCAGTTTGACAGACCATTTCACTCCATCCTCATTCACCATATTTATGGTCTTGCATGCAGCCTTTTCTAATTCATTGTTGAATGACTGGGGAAGAAACTGCACAAACAAAATATGGTGTTACACAATACAAAAATCAGAAAACATAAGCGACATAAAGTTTATTACAATTATGCTACTCTTGATAGTCTCTGATGTGACATTTAGTGCTATAAAGTTCTCTTCAATTCCTGCAATAAATCATACAAACGTTAGAGTACTAACACCAACAACAAAAAATATTAGTCTTGGAATAAAGTATATGATAACTTACTCAAGTCCTCCTTCCGATTTTCCGTTGGAGTCTTTACCCATTGGAGTTCACAGCCACTGGGTCCACATGATTGTACATGGAAATTTAAATCTCCAAAGTACTCAAATATTAAAACTTCTCCGACCCTAAAATCGTGTCCATGGGCGAACTCTTTCCAGTCTTCAGATATTCTATCACCAACACATTTACAGAAAATTTCAGGTTACACGCTTCTGAAGTGAGCTCACCAGCTGTAATATTAGTTTTTACATCTATGTGGTCTTTGTAGAACTTTATTAGAATACTCTGCAACGTCCAAAAGAACCCAACTAAGAAGAAGTAAGCATTACATATAAAGAGAAAGAGAGGGGATCACTAATTACATACCACACCTGTAAGGAATCCGGGAAGGAGAGGCTTAAAGAAATAAGGGTTTCCCATTAGTGAAGCCTTTAGTAGTGTGAAGTTACTATACCAACATGAATCACCAAAAAATCAGAAACACAATCTTAAATAATAAAGGAAACTTTAGAAGAATGACCATGAAATCAGCCAGACTAGATAACACTGACATGCACTTAATTTTTAATCCAACCGAAATGTGAATCTAATTTATGAAGACTTATAGACAGAAATCGGGTATAAAATAAGAAGAAATACCTCAGGCAGATTCCTTGTCGCAGGGGATGAATAACACGACGGCGAAAAGGAGAAGACTGTTCGATTTTGAGAGAGGTTATGATGGTTAAGGTATTTATATCGGTTTATGATAATTTACCAAAATATTTTGGTTTATGCGCGATAAAGTTTTTTTGTTTTGGCTGGTCTTAGGCCATCTCCAACCTTGCACCAAAACACAAAATTTGGTGTCATTTCCTCTCCAATGATGCACCAAATCCAACACCAAATATATTTTTTTGGTGTTTTGTGAATAGTGTTGCATTCACCAAACATTAAAATATTATTTTATATTTATTAATATAAGAAAATTGGTGTTTATTAGTTAATTAAATCATACATACATTCATATGAAACTACAAATTTTTGTTTTATTCTCATGTATATACATGATATTTTGAAATACAGTATAGGTATGGATGTTATTACGAATCTGTTGGATATACAATATGTTTTTTTCAAAGCTAAGAGTAATGAGTAAATTTTGACCAAAATCGTAATTAGTAAAAATGTAGAGTTCCTTACCTGTCCTAATATAACATAATATTTTAAGAGAATTACAAATCTCTGTAACATAAGATTTCATTTTCCATAACTCTCGTTTATATATTCCGACATTTGTGCATAACCGAGTACACATGTAAACAAACTAAACTAATATGTCAAGTACACACGAACTATGAATCAATTTATTTATCCTGAAAATTGATATTACAAGTCGAACTAAGAAAATAAATAGAGCTAAACTAATTTCTTGAAAGACAAGTTCGTCCAAAGCCGAAGCTTGAGTTGTGATATCGGTTTCTTTCCGCCAGAAACCAAACCGCTTTCTCGACCGACGATTGCGTTGTCTTCTCCCAGCAAAGCCGTTGATGAGATATGAACTGTTATGAAATCAACACCGGAACCAATGTTCTCTTCAAGATAAAGGAACCCATAGGAATCAATCTCAAACAATTATCTCGCCGTCGAGTTGCCTTTCGTGAAAAACAATTTTGTCGTTTAACCTCGCAAGACTCGTAGGTTACTTGATCTTGAGGAGGATATTGGTTCTGGTGTTGTTCATGCATGACTTCGGAGGTCGACACAGATCCGAACACAAGAAAACAGAAGAACATGTATGCATGTTTAAGGAAGAAATGAAGATAAAAGATAGAAAATGAAGCGAAGCTTTGGTAGAAGCAAAGGAGAGGGAAGACGTGAGGATGGGGAAGAATGATGAAAAGAGAGGCTATATATTTTTAGGGGAAAAAAAGAAAGGTTATCGAACCAATCATGAATTAAAACAACATGACATTCCGCTTACGCCGAGCACATTCATTAGTGGAAGAAGAGGGCCTTAAATGTTACCGAAAAATTCTTAATATACATATATGAATCCAAAATAAATCCAAAAAATTATTATAGTTTATCTACGGCGCTTTTAATTTTCCATACATACAATACTATAACTATTACTCGTATATGTATATAATTATTATTTAATGCATCTGAATGTAACAATTCCGATGTGCATATATAATGATGAATTAAATCTTATACCATCTCGACCAAAAAAATACCTAAGAAAAAAATACACATAAACTAACTATCAAGTAGATCAATGCCCGCACATGCGTGCGGGTCGACCACCTAGAAATATTATATATAAGGTTATGTTCCAATCATATATTAGATACGTTTTCTGAAAAAATGATAAACATGATATATTACTATATATTAATCATTTATTACTAAAATATGGCTATCAATTACCATTATTAAATGTAAATATTAAACATAAAATCATAATTAATTAGGTTTAATATGCATATTATAACTGAAAGCATAATAAAAAATTAAGATTCTCAAGTAACAAGCACTAAATTATACATAAGATTTAGATAGGGACAACATCACTTCTTCCGGCAACATCAGTGTCAGGAGCCTCTAACTGGAACCTGAGATCTTGAACCTCCTGAAGCCGTGGATTGAACCTGTAGTTAAGCCTTCCACAATCTCAACTCATGTCTCATCAGGTTCACCTATATAAAAAAAGAACTTTAGCGAACTATCCTAAATTATTATATATAAACTAATGCAAAATGTTAAAACAGTTACTTCCAGTCCGAACGCTCTTCCACATCTTGAGCACCACGATCTTTTCTAGACCCTTAGTCTTTAAATATTCAGGCCAGAGTCAACTGCGTATTTTCCATAAGACACACACTTAAACTTATTGTTCCTATTATGAATAAGAGAAGTTAATGAGAACTATCCTAATCAACTAATCTTATTATCGAATGCCAAACACTTTAAATAATTGTTTTTGTCATGGTGTTTACTGCTACATTACCAAAAACATTCACTTACTTGGAGCCTCTGAGGTGGAACACTTTCCTTGTCCTTGCAAGGTTAAGGGAATCGACTTCAAGGGAACAAATGATTGAGACCATGCCCATGGTGTCTATACAAGATATTTGTTATTATTTAGAGTTTCACGATTAGAAAAGATTAAAACTTTTTTTCTACGAATGTAAATATCGTTATAAAAATGAACGATCATGCATTACAAATTGACTGAACGTTAGGTCAAACCTAAGAAATTGGTTCAATGGCACAACAAAACTAAAAAACATTGAAAAGATGGAAACTTTCGATAGTTTTTACCTGTAGGATCGTCTCTGTCAATTTTTATGTCACGAATATGGAGGAAACTAACAAATTCCATGTAGTTCTTGGTGTCCAAAGGCTCGATAAGTTCAATCTCAGTGTCTTCCGTGACTTCAAGTCGGTGGCGAGACTTTGTTGGATAGAAACTTGGATCCGCTCGGACTACCCTAATCCCAAATATCTCAATCCACTTGCCTTCATTTTTCTCAAGTCCAGAGAAGTTATTTACTTCACCTGGATAAATGACCATTTTGATCTTGGCTCCCTTCGCATAAGTGAAAGCATGAAGATCATAGAGTCAGAATATAGTGTAGTCTTGCATGCCGAAAACTTTGTCAAATATTTTTTACTTACTCTCTGGTCGGCCAAGATGTAACTCTAATATGGTCCATCTGCAAACACATAGTATGGGTAGACACGGAAAATCTTAACTCTGAAGCGCCAACCGGTTTCGGCTCTGTTAGGTTGTGTTTCTACTATGTAGTTGTAATGGACCATTGTGTTTTGGTTCTGTTTCAGAGAAAATGATAGCGGGAGAAAAGTTAGTGAGGAAGATGATTATTACGACGAAATAACTTCCCCTCACCAAAAAATGGACTTGAATTAAAGAAGGTTACAAGAAATGAGGGTTTTAATAATTTGCCTTGAGCGCCGCTTCAAAACAGAGAGAGAGAGAGAGAGAGAGAGAGAGAGAGAGAGAGAGAGAGAGAGAGAGAGAGAGAGAGAGAGAGAGAGAGAGAGAGAGAGAGAGAGAGAGAGAGAGAGAGAGAGAGAGAGAGAGAGAGAGAGATGTACTGTTACGTGGAGTGTGTCTCTTCGCGACCCCAATCAAATCAATTAATCATGGTTAAACATCATGGTTAAATATTATGCAAACCGTACACTGATTTTGTCTTTTGTTCTGTTATAGCCCCGGAGCCCTTGAACCGTATACTTGCTTTTTCGTTTGCTTTGGTGTAGCCTCGGAGCCCTAGAACCGTATACTGATTTTGTTTTTTGTTCTCTTACAGACTTTTGGAGAGTTCCTTTGTTTCGGCGGGATATTTATGCTGCAGCCACCGTTCAATCTTGTTTTATACGTTTGATTTTGTAGGGCTTGTGCTTATTGCTTATACATTAAATCAAAGACAAGAATACTATTCAATGTTCCTCTCAACCGATATTATTAAATTTCTTTAATATGATAATTTTGTATATACGCAAACAAGAAAAATCAGGTATCTAGAAAGATTCACAAAATCACAATTAAATTTTGTCAAACCATCATAAACCAGTAATAACATTTCACACTAACCACTTCATCTCGCTCTATATGTTTGATTAAGATCATTCGGTGTAAAAGAAAAGATGAAACCTCAAATTTGAGGTTTTATACAATGAAACCTCATAATGAGGTTTTGCGGTTTCTTTTTGTGGGTTTAGGGTTTAAGATTTTGCTCACTCCAAAAGAAACCCTGAAAATCTTAAGTTTCATCTTTGCTTTTACATTCTAGTCCCAAAACTATTTCTTAAATTTTTCTATGTACTATTTTTAATTTGAGTGTTACAAAAATTTCAAAACTATACGACCTAAAATTTTTTTTGTGATTTATAATTTTATAATCCGGGAAGTATATCCAAAACTTTCAAAGAATTTAAAACAAAAATTTGTTTTCATAAAACCTGTCTTCAATCGTACTTTATATTGTGTGCAAACGTTTTCTGCTTTTACTAAAGTATAATAGATTAGTTTAAAATTTTTAAAATATAGACAATAAAAAGGAATATATTATGACTACATTACGCCTACAAGTGATTAAAATTCAAAAAAATTTCCAAATTAATCCGGGAAACCAAAATTTAATTTTTATGGCCCAAAACATTTCAATTACCCACTTAAACCCAAAAGTTTTCGACAAAGTGCCGAGAAATCATCAAATAGGTCAAATCCTGATTTTATTATGTTCTTCCCTTTTTTAGAAATCTCCTTCGAATTATCTCTCTGATCTCTCTCTGAATCCTCTTCTATGCACACCTATCTCAAACTGATATCTCTTCTTTGAATCTCTTATTTGAGGCTCTCAATTTCATCGCTAACACTGGCTGAAACCCTATCGACTCTCTCAGACTCTTCCTTGAATCTCTCAAACCCTATATGAGGCTTCTTCTTTGCTTTTCTTTTGAAACGGGTCAGCTTTTGAATCTGATTATTAGTTTGCTTATGATTTACTTGTGTTGGAACAATTAATTTTGGTTCTACAGGTTGTAAACGACTCATATATTCCTCTATGAGCTTCAATATGGTCTCCAAAGTCTGGTTAAGTTGGTTGTTTTTTTAATGAGTGTTTGAAGAGTTAGAGTCTGATGGTTAGGATGTTAATCTTATAGTTAGCACGCAATTGAGTTTGACGTCTCTGCTTAACTCACTAATGTGTTTTGTTAAGTTGTGTCTGAGCGTTTACAAGATAGTTTTTGTATCATTTGAGACATGTTCAAACTATTCATAACTTTCTTCTAAAACAATTTTTGAGGAGATCTATCAACGACGAATGAAAGACATGATTAGCATCACAAATGACTGCATAAGCATTGCAAAGAACTGCGAACTCAGGAGATCTCAACAAATGAATATAACAACATCGCTCATAAGGTAAAGTAACATTTTTCACAATCCATGTTAATAAAAGTAACATCTTTTAATGGGCAAGCGCAAGCAGCGCAAACACTTTTTAGCGTTGTCACCCACCAAGAGAAACTGAAGAAAGCTCAAAGTAAAACTACAACATCATATGCTTCGTAGGTTACTTATCACTGTCTCTTGCACTTGTTAATTTTTTGGGTTATGATTTGGCAACTCTTAAATGCTGGAGTTTGTGTATGTAGATTGTTTGTGTCGACATGCTACACATAAGTATACATGTTACCAATGTTATTTTTGAAGCAAATCTCTGTTGCGTTTCTTGTACCATTCAAATAACGGTATTACCAAATCGAATAAAAGTCACTAAACAGTAGTCAATTATTCGCACTACACACACAAAGTAGTCGCTAAATATTTACCATCATCAAATCTGGATTTTCTGAATAATCGCTTAATAATCGTTATTTAGTCACTAAACCGTCGCCAAGTAGTCACCATTTCGTACGACTAAGTTGTGACTATATTAGACAGTCAGACAGTATTCAGCCAGCCAGTACCATAATCGAATCTGGATGTTTTTATTAGACGATGCATAGTCGTTAAACAGTCGCTAACTAATAGCAAATGTGAAAATGCTTAGACTTGGTTTTTTGCCAGTCCAAAGCTCATAAGGCATTTTTGCAGTTGTCTTAGTTGGTACTCGATTAAGACTGTAAGATGCCGTCTTTAGTGCCTCTCCCCAGAGTGATTCTGGAATGGTAGAATAACAAATCATACTCCTTATCATGTCCTTAAGAGTGCGATTACGTCTTTTAGATATACCATTCATACTGGGAGACCCATGCATAGTGTATTGTGGGATAATTCCACACTCCTCTAGGTATCTGGAAAATGGTCATGGACGTTATTCACCTGAACCATCGTACCGACCATAATATTCACCACCACGACGGGATCTGGCAGACTTTATCCTTCGGTCGAGTTGATTCTCAACCTCAGCCTTAAACCTTTTGAACACGTCCAAAGACTATAACTTTTCATGAATAAGAAGCAAGTATAAATAAAGAGAGTATTCGTTTATGAAAGATAAAAGTATTGTTGACCATTCCAAGATGTCGTAGGGAAAGGTCCACAAATTTCTGTATATATCAACTCAAGAACTTCTTTAGCTCTGTAGGCACCTAATTTCTTATGTTTGGTCTGTTTTCTTTTAATGCAATCCACACAGACATCACAATTAGTGAAATAAACAGAACTCAATATACCATTTGACACAAGTCGCTCAATTCTATTTCTAGAAATGTGACCTAGGCGTTTGTGCCACAGAGGTCCTGAACTTTCATTTTCAAATTTTTGTTTAGTACCCCTTGATTCAACACTTAAACTCTCATCAGGAGAAGTTATAATGTCAAGCATATAAAGATTGTGATTTTTAAAAAGTTTAACGGTTCCAATTAAAACTGAATTTAAAGACAAGGTAACTTTTCCATTTTCAGTTAGACAAGAAAAACCGGATTTGTCTAAATAAGAACATAAACCGAATTCCGTCTAAAAGACGGTGCAACAAAAGTGTCTTTCAAATCCAAATAACGACTGGTACTAAATAACAATCTAAAATGCACAATTTCCTCCACATCCACCGGAATCCCATTAGCCACATGAATGCATCTTTCAACATCAGTTGGTATTCGGTAGCTGAGGCAACCCTAAATCAAAACACTGAAGTTAGTAGTTGTACCTGAGTCTAACCACCAAGTGTTTCTGGGTAATTCAACAAAGTTCACTTCAAAACAGACCATAGCAAGGAACATACCTTTCTTCCCACACCATGCGTGGTACTTTTGGCAGTCCTTCTTCATGTGTCCAACTTTCCTACAAAAGAAGCAGGTATCTTCAACTTTAGTCTGCTTCTTTTGAGTTGGACCCTTAGCAGCCTCATTCTTAACAACCTCAAATTTCCTTCTTTTTCTCTGAACCTTAAAGGTGTTAGCCACATGAGCACTTTATGTCCTTTCCTTTTTCATCATATCCTCCTCATGCACACGATATGAAATGAGCACATTAAGAGACCATTTCTCCTTTTGTGTGTTGTAACTGGATTTCAATTGATTGAATTGAGGAGGAAGAGAATTTAAGACAAAAAATATGAGCACTTCTTACGGAAGCTCATTCTTGAGTGTCTTAAGTTTTAAAACAATGTTGGACATTTCCAAAATGTACTCCCTTATGATCCATTGTTGTGCTACCTCATGGTACTAAAGAGATGCAGAAACATACTTATTTATGCTTTATCTCTCTTTGAAAACCGCAAGTCCATTTCAACAAGAAACTGTTTGAGATCTTTGATCTCCTCATCACCTCTAAAGGTGTATGGAATGGTGTCCTTAATGAATATTAAACCAATACGATTAGAACGTTTCCACTTCTCAGAAACCGCATTATACTCAGCAGTTCTGGTATCTGTAGGAGAAGTAGGTTGTTCCATCCTTAGCGCAAGGTCAAAATCCATACACCCAAACTCAATCTTAATTTTACTTTTCCATTCCTTGTAATTGGAACCAGTAAGAGTTGGAATTGATCCTAAGTTGGCAGATATTGTAGTGAAAGTTCCTAAAACGTAAAGAGAACAATCTTTAGTTACTCACTTTCTAAAATAAATCAATAATAAAATATAAGATAATGCACACTTCATCTCAAGATATCAAGTGTAACATTAATATCAAATCTTTAGATAATAATATTAACTGATAGCGGTACTCTTGTTGTAATAATCAAACACTGACAATAATGCATGATAAACAATAAACCTATCTTTGGATCGATTTATTATTCACATGGTTATTCCTTATAATCGTCAAATGTTTATCATCACAGGTATATATATATTTCGGCCAAATATAAACCTACATTTGGGTCGATTTAAATTCGCATGAAAATATATACAAACAATATTTATTATTATTCATGAAAAAATATCTATAAGAGAAGTTACTTTGACAACTTCTTGTATCAATTAATCCAATCCAAATATTAAACTTGTGCTATCAAATTTTATCAATTGATTTAAAGCTGAATTTTATTCTTGCGCAGACATATAACTAGAAGTCTGAGGGCTCTTTATGGAAGAATACGAAAACAGCATAGTGGTTAAAAGCTCATGATGGGTGCCAGCATTTGTCATGCGACATGGGGTTCGAATCCCAACTGATGCGTTTTTACCTTAATTAGATGCAAGATTCGACATGACTTTATGTTTTAACTTAAATGTTCCAACTGATTTAAAATTAAAGAAATTGGACCCAAAAAAAAAATTCATAAACCCAAAATAATAATTAAATCAGAAAAATTGAATAGGGGCCACACCTTAAACTAGGCCCGCCACGAAAATTGCATTCAACCTATGTTTACTAGAAACCTAGAAGCTTCTAGATCTGAAAACAACAGATTTGGAAAATTTTGTTCCCAAAAAATTTCAAAAACTAAAAACTTTCAATAAAATTTTCAGAAAACCAGAACCTTATAACAATAATTTTCTATCTTTAATTCATAAACTTTATTTAGAACTACAAATTTAATCTCATTTAATTCAACGCAAAATTCCACAAATTTCAACGCAAAATTCCACAAATTTCAGAATACAAATTTAATCTCAAAACCTTAAAGAAAAAAACAGATTCAATAATCTGAAATTTTCACCCAATGATCACTACAAGAAAACAGGATATTAGCGACTGCGGTTTTAGTCGCTAATCAGTCGCAGAACAAGGTTTTGCGACTGATTAGCGACTAAAATAAGCAGTCGCTAAACAGTGCGTCGCTAAATATTTGAGTCGCTAAATAGCGACTAATTGGCGACTACATAATAGACGTCGCAGTTTAGTCGCCAATTAGTCGCTAAATTTAGCGACCAATATGCGACTTGTTATTTTTAGTAACTAATCAGTCGCTAAATTTAGCGACCAATTAGCTACCAACTAGCGACAATATTAAATAATTAAAAAAATTATATGTTTTAAAATAAATTCAAAACTAAAACTAAAATTAAAAATACAAAAAGAGAAATACTAGAATAAAATAAAAATCAGATTAAAATATTGAAATATATTTATTAATTTATTTTAGGAATACCATTACAAATTGTTAAACCAACCGAAAATAAAAATCAAAATCCCAAACAATAATCTAATTTAAGCCGAATTCCGGTTAAATACAAACCAAAACACAACAAACTCTAATCTAATTTCTTCAAATCCGCCGTCGTACTTCTTTGACCACAACCTTCACTGTCGTGTTTCCAAGCGAGCTATGAAGAAACGTGCTTTGGCCGATGGCAAGGAGATGCGACAACGGCGGTGAAGGCAGGAAGATGGCTCGGCGATGGCTCGACGAGATGCGACGGCTCAGGAGATGCGACGGCGGCGAGATGGCTGGGAGATGCGACGGCGGCGAGATGGAGGAGACAGAAGATGACGTCGTGGTGGAAGATGGAGGAGGAGTCGTGGAGAGACAGAGATTGCGAGTGGTGACGAAGAACGGTGGCTAGACGGCGTGGAAGTGACTGACAACAGACGAGCTAATGCGGATGTGACCAGAGAATTGAAGAATCTAGGAAAAGGATTTTTGGATCTGTGAATCTGAATAGGAGAAGGCGAAGAGTTGTAGACAGAAACTTCGAGAGGAAGAAGAAAGTGCCAAGTCGATTTTCTGTTTGGAACTTATCGATTGTGTGGGTTGTGGAAAAGAGGTAAGTGATGAAGATATTTGCAGAATCCTATAAAAGATGGAGTTAACAAGCAGATTGGGTAAAGATAGAAAAAACGTACGAGAGAGAGAAGGATGGGTGTTGTGAACCCTTGATTTAAATTAATCAAACGGTGCTTGTTACAATCCGCATGAACCTTTTTTAATCAATCAAATTATGTATTGTATTTTTTTTTTAAAGCATTGATAAGTGTAACAATTCATTTTCTTCAGCAAGTAAAAGTGAAACAGTGATATCTACTAAATTACATTGAATTTAAATATATGACATATTAAATTTGATTAAGGCATTTTGGTTTATACTCTATAAATATATAATAAATATGATTCATAAGAATGATTATGCTTTAGAGTATAGGGTTTAGAGTTTTAATTTTTTTATATAAACTATATATGTAAATATTTAAATATTAGTTTTATGTATATATAATTTATTTATATTTTAATTTTATAATTTTTGAATATATAGGAGTAAGGTTTAGAATATGATTATGCTTTAGGGTATAGTGTTTAGGCTTTTAATTTAATGTTTGAAAATATGAGATTTTGGAGTTTAAGGTTTAGGGATTAGAGTTTTAGGGTTTGATTAGGGTTTAAGGTTTATGTATTAGTTTGTTTTGTTATAGTAATTGGAATGTTATGTTTTTGTTTATATTTTAGGGGTTTGGAATTTATTTAGAGTTAGGGTTTAGGTTTTATATATATACATGTTATTGGTATTGGATTTGAAAACAATAGTTTTATGTATATATAATTAAAGATTTATATTTTGATGTTATATTTATGATTTTGAGTTTAAAGTTTAGAGTTTGTGGTTTTAGGGTATATTTAGGGTTTAGGGTTTAGAGTTTAGGTTTTGGGGGCTAGGGTTTAGGATTTAGAGTTTAGGGTTTGTTTTAGGGGTTTAGGGTTTAGGGTTTGTGTTTAGGGGTTAGGGTTTAGGGTTTGGGGTTTAGGGTTTGGGGTTTAGGGTGTAGGGTTTAGAGTTTAGGGGTTAGGGTTTGGGTTTATGAAAGAGTTAGGTTTATAGTATAATTATGGTTTAGTGTATAGGGTTTAAAGTTTAAAGTTTAAAGTTTAGGGTTTAAGATAGGATTAGGATTTAGTTAAGGGTTAATGTATGTTTAGGGCTTAAGGATAGAGATTTGAAACTAATAACTAAAAAATAAATATATGATAAGTATTGAAATTTAGGGTATACATGGGGTATAGGGTAGGTTTGGTTTAGGGTTAGGGTTTAGTTTTAGATTTTAGTTTTTATTGTATATATAATGTATAGGATAGGATGTTTTAAGTTAAATGTGTGAGAATAATTAAATTGATGTTTAAGAATTTTTAAATTATTATTAGTATAAGAGTAAGGTCAAGGGTATGGTTATGATTTAGGGTTTGTTTAGAGTTTAGGGTTTTGTGTATTAGTTTTATGTATTAGTTTTGTTTATACTATATATTTTAAATATTAATTTTATGTATATATAAAAAAATTTATATTTTGATTTTATAGATTATGAAAGAGTTAGAGTTTTAGGGTTTAGGGTTTTGTGTATGAGTTAGGGTTTTAGGGTTTAGGGTTTTTTATATTTTGATTTTATAGTTTATGAAAGATTTATAATATTTATATGTTGTAGTAATTGAAATGTTATTAATTAGAGTTTTAGGGTTTATTTAGGGTTTAGGGTTTTGAAAGGCGACTGAATGGCGACTGAATAGCGACTGAATGACGACTGAATAGCGACTGTTATGCGACTACCATTTAGCGACTTATTAATAGTCGCATATTAGTCGCTAAATAGCGACTGTTATGCGACTGAAAAATTTAGTTGCTAAATAGCGACTGATGTGCGACTAATATTTTTGGGTCACTAAATAGTCGCAGAGTAGTCGCTAAATAGCGACTGTTATGCGACCACCATTTAGCGACTTATTAATAGTCGCATATTAGTCGCTAAATAGCGACTGTTATGCGACTGAATAATTTGGTCGCTAAATAGCGACTAATTTGCGACTAATATTTTTGGGTCACTAAATAGTCACAGGGTAGTCGCAGTTTAGTCGCTAAATTTAGCGACTACGATATCAGTCGCTAAATACAGTCGCTAATTTCATGTTTTCTTGTAGTGGATTAAATCAGAAAATTCTTGACAAAAATTAACCTTATCTCCATAAACTCAAATTTAATCTTCCAAAATTATCAATAAATAATTAAATCTGAATTTCATGAAAATAAATTTGATTATCAAACAGAAACTGAACATGGTGCTCTGATACCAATTGTTGAACTTTCTTTATGATTTCTACAAACCATAAATCATGCTAGTCTCTGAATAATAAGAACATAAGCGGAAACGTACCTTTTGGATCCATGGTTTATGAACTGAATTTGGCTATGACTCTTCCACGAAAACCCAGTATAACTTTAGTTCTCTGTTGATAAGATGCAGAGAGTTTATGTATTTCTGATTATGGTTGTCGTGGGAACCATAACCTTATATTTATAATAGAAACAATTTCTAATTCGGTCCGTCATCAGATTAGAAATTACTGAATATATCTACACATTAATTTTCTATAACACTTATGCCCCATAGTTTTTTATTCTTTACCAAACTAACCACATAGTTTTGACTCTTTAATATAATGATCCGAACAAATTTGTGTGATCCCAAAATGATTCTTACATTTCAAATTCCAAAATCCTATTATAGTAAAACTTTTAGAAAATAATAAGGTTATATTTAACTGAGTTATTATTATTAATTTAACGAAATATTAAATCATTGATTAGTTGGGCCAAGAAACTTGGACAAAAAAAACATTGAAATTTGATAGCGATAGATTAGTCCTCGATGAATGCGAATCCCTCATATTTACTCCTTTTGGCATCCACTCTTTCTATTCTTTCTCTCTCAACTTGAAAGAGTTACGTTGGCTGTCTCTTTCGTTTTCTAAATCTTTCTTTTATTTTACTTTCTTTTTATATTCAACCATAACACAAAACAACAAACGAGGAAGACAGATAGAGGGAGAGAGAGAGTTATATATATCTAGTCACGATGCAGGAAACAATACCGGATTTTCTTGAAGAGTGTGAATTTGTCGACACTTCACTGGCCGGAGATGATCTATTTGCTATCTTAGAGAGTCTTGAAGGCGCCGGAGAGATATCTCCGACGGCTGCATCTACACCTAAAGATGGAACCACAAGTTCCAAAGAGTTAGTAAATGATCAAAACTATGAAACTTCAGCTCCTAAGAAGAAGAGGAAAAGACTAGAAACCGAGAAAGAAGAAGAAGAAGAAGAGATTAAGCAAGATGGGCCAAAAAAGATGTCACATGTAAACGTGGAACGCAACCGAAGAAAGCAAATGAACGAGCACTTAACCGTTTTGCGTTCTCTTATGCCTTGTTTCTACGTCAAACGGGTATATATTCAATACATCCAAATATTTTCCTAGTCAGTACTTTGTTCTCTTAGGCCTTGTTTCTAGCGCCTAACTAATTAATATTATAAAACGTTTGGTCATTTAATCTTTTTGGTATACCAACCCATCATATAATTTCTAGAAACATCAAAAACAGATGCGTCATATCTATGTTTTTCTTTCTTTCATATCTATGATTTTTTAGGAATAATGACCATTATAATGACATTGGTCCCTCTAATCATCTCTTTTCATGTCGTAGTGTGACATAGAATGTTCATATTGACTTATTATATTGCCTTTTCCTTGGATCATAACAAAAGGGAGACCAAGCATCGATTATAGGTGGAGTTGTGGAATACATAAGCGAGCTACAACAAGTTCTTCAATCTTTAGAAGCCAAGAAACAACGTAAGACCTACGCGGAAGTCCTAAGCCCGAGACTAGTCCCAAGCCCTCGTCCTTCACCGCCTGTCCTAAGCCCACGAAAGCCGCCTCTTAGCCCGCGCATCAACCACCACCATCTCCTTCTCCCTCCTATAAGCCCTCGAACCCCTCAGCCCACAAGCCCATACCGGGCCCATCCTCCGCAACTACCACTCATCCCACAGCCTCCTCGTTTTTATAGCTCATTGGCGGGTTGCAACAGCTTAGGGGATCCACCTCCATACTCCCCAGCTTCATCTTCTTCCTCCCCTTCAGTTAGTAGTAACCATGAGAGTAGTGTGATAAATGAGCTCGTTGCTAACTCAAAGTCGGCTTTGGCTGACGTGGATGTCAAGGTCTCAGGAGCTAATGTGCTGCTCAAAACGGTGTCGCATAAGATCCCAGGACAGGTTATGAAGATAATCGCTGCTCTTGAGGATTTGGCTCTCGAGATACTCCAGGTTAATATTAACACCGTCGATGAAACCATGCTTAACTCTTTCACCATCAAGGTACGTAAGAATAATCATCCTAACTAAGTTTCACTGATTTTTTTGTCCTTTTTGTAATGAGTGTAATATATGGTGAGGAGTGAAATGGTAGGGTACTGTAATAAATAATAATTTATTCAGACGTCACATGAATTCATACACAGTTTATGGAAATATAAGAAAATCAGTGTAAGATAATTCTTATCTACATTGGATTATTGTATATATACATGAATGCTTGTAACATAGGGTATGTCAGATTGCTCAGAAGCAGACAAAACTAGACCGTTCTTTGTTTTATACTATATTTTTACCTAAAAATCTTAATAATATACATTTAGACTTCTTTTTTTGTTTTCTAAACCAATGTGACGTGTTCCCATATGTTCTTTACAAATGCATTCGTTATTTTATTCTATGTGAACAACTGAACATTAAATAGTATCTTTATTGATTTTAGATCAATGTTATGATATTTGACAATGATTATAGGGAATATAACTATTTTTCTTTTGATAGATTGGGATTGAGTGCCAACTAAGTGCCGAAGAATTGGTTCAACAAATTCAACAAACATTCTGCTAAAGGAGGGATCAAATGCATCTTCCACAAAAACCCTAACGAGAGATCAGTACGTACTCATTTTCCATATTAATATATTATCCTTCTAATTTCCTTCAAACCTTTCTAATATATGGATTTACTTTGATTAATATTGTTATTTAAGATTTGGAAAAAATATTAATGAGGTTTTAAAAGTTATCAGCTTATTATATAACACCTTCGTCACATTTTTTTCATCCTTAAGCTTAGAATTAGGTAATAGTACACTTACCATGTAACTTTTATTGTTTTTTATTACATTGAGCATTGTAGCTGTAATTGCATATGATTAATGAACAGCAGTGTATGAGTTTCTCATGGAGTTTCATGTATTCTATAGTACACGAACCAACAAAATTTGAACAATAATATACGAACTCTAAACTATTTTGGTTTACCGGTTACCCGCCGCCGGTGCATGAAGGTGGAAGGAGACGTGAAAATGCCCATTGTATCAAACCATCTTCAAGCTTCACTCAATCTAAGAGAAGGTCAAGATGAAAATTACAACAAACCGATCTCTTAACCACCTAACCAAAAATCACTTCTTGGTTTACTTGATACACCGTCGTGATGATTTAAACCGGAATCTAAAACCACTCCTCGCAAAAGGCCTAAACCCAAATTCCTACTCACTATGAATAAATGAATCACCACTAGAACAAAAGAATCGATCCACACTTGGCTCTAACATAAATAAAAGAAGGTAGCGTCGACATATAACGACTAAATTTGGCAACACTAACTTGAAATAAACGTCAGGACTCAGGAGAGAGTAGGCTTGTGCATTTCGGATCACCCCATCCCACTTGTGTCCTACATTCTTACCAGTTGAGGTAAAAGATAGTTAAAAATGGATTTGAATATATAAAGATACATAGTGGATAATTATTTGGGTATACCAATCATCTGTTTGGATAACTCTTTTTTTTAAATGATCTAATATTATTTAAAATTATTTTAAAATTACCCATAGCCCAAATAATGTAATCCGAACTCATTATTTAATAAGAGTCCATGTCATGATTTCAAGTATCTGAATGAATTATTCGTGTCCTACTCCTATCCAAAATCTGAATAGCAATTTAAAATATACCCGAATTAGATAGTCTTACCGTAGGGCATAGGGAAAGTGGCCCAATGCTGGTGAACTTTCAATGAAAACTGGATTTCGGCAATATATATTCAGCCCATATACTCATTTATAATTAGCCCATATACGATTGGTTGCCGATTACTGCAACATACAAACAAACAATCTATACATTTGAGAACCTCTCTCGTTAATTCTCAAATTTAACTCTCAAAATTAATTATTTTTAACACAATATCTAAAATATCTTCAAATTTAATTTAACTTTCAAAATTAATTATTATTAATAATTTCTAACATAATATCTATAATATCTTTAAACATTATTTTATTTTATCTTACGTATGTATATTAGATGATGCCATAACATTATCACATATATACAAAATATATAAGATATATATTGCAACTAACTTATTCATTCTCGACATAAAATATTTTAATGATCTTTAATGGTAATTTTTTATTTGATTTCTTAATAAAGTTATCTAATGATTAATCTTTTGATATAGGAAAGTGTTAACTTCTTACGTTGTGTATGTAGATATATCTATATAAAATTAATTTCTTATGTGAGATATGTATATATATATATATATATATATATATGACAATATTAAATATAAATATTTCTACAATCATATTTTTGTCTTTATACCACCGAAATTTTTTACTATTCTTTGACTTTATCTAATATTATTATTTAAAACAATATAAATAGATACAATATTTTATAGAAAATGCGGTAAACATGATTATTTGATTTTAATAGAAAACATGGTTTTGACGGAAAACATAATTTTGCTAAACACACAATTTTACGGAAAACATGATTGTGCGGAAAATATAATTTTGAGAAAGACAAGATACTGCCGAAAAATTATTATTTTTTACAAAAATATGATTTGACAGAAGACGTTATTTTGGTGAAAATACGATTTAGCGGAAAGTAACATTTGATTTGACGAAATATGATTTTGACAGAAAATATGATTTCTCAAGAAAGTGATAAACATGATTTCGCAGAAAAACAAGATTTTGACGGAAAACACAATTTTCCAAAAAATCACAATTTTGCGGTCAATTTATTTTGAGGAAAACATGATTTTTAAGGAAAACATGATTTTTCAGCAAACAAGATTTTCCGGAAAACATGACTTTGCGGGAAAACATGAATTTGCGGGAAACACTATTTTGAAGAAAAACGTGTAGAAATGGTATTTGCGTAAAATGTGTTATTGACGGAAAAAAATAATTTTACAAAAAAAAATTTTGACGGAAAGATATAGAAAATATGATTTTGCGAGAAAACTCAATTTTGACGGAATATATAATTTTGACGGAAAAATACAATTTTTACGGAAAACGCGATTTTGACGAAAACCTGATTTTGCAGATATATGTCAAGATCTAATTAAAATAATTAAAATGTATATCTAGAAGTAATCATTATGTATTTAAATTAAAATATATTTTTTAATTAGTCGCATCTAAATAATGACCCAAGATAAAAAAAATAAACAAACAAATATTTAGGTGTCTCATCTAAATATAAAATATAAAATTTAAAACAAAACATCTAGATGCAAGATCCAAAATAATTAATTAAAATATATTAATGTCTGCACATGATGCAGGCCAATCACCTAGTATACAATATTTGATGGCTAGCACGAATCACAGCCAAACAATCATTTTTTAATTTTTTTTGTTAAATAGGGGCATTCCCAGTCTATAGAAGGGTCTACGCTAATTTCCAAGGCAAGATGCAGCCCATAGATAGACCAACTCTCCATGTATTTAAATGAGCAAAAAGCAAAAATACATATGGGTGTCCAAAACAAATGTATGTTAGTTTCGAATAGCAGGAGGATCGAACTCGGAACGTGGTAGCATCCATGGCTCATCTCTTACTAGTTGACCACAAGCGTTCGTTCGGACCAGCCAAACAATCATGACCTATGTACACTACAAGAAAAATGCCGGGTAGCTACGGATTTAATCGTAGCTACGCTTGATTTTCCGTAGCTACATTGACATTTTCGGCGGATAGCTACGACTGCTATCCGCGTCTACAAGCTCGACGCTATGAGTATTTCGTAGCTATCCGCAGCCAACTATCTACGACCTAGCTACGGCTGGACTGTTGTTCGTAGCTATGATAGCTATGACTAGCCACGAACGTATCCGTATTTAAGTAGCTACGAATGGCTACAAACCCATATGTAGCTACATAACTACGAATTCATCCGTCGCTATCCGTGGTAAATATAGTCGTAACTATTCCGTAACATTTTTTTAAAAAAATAAGAAAAAACAAAAATAAACAATTTACTTTAATTTAATTTATTCGTTTTATAAATGGATAAATATTTATTTAAAATTTCATAATAAAATAAAATTATAATAAAAAATACAATAAAATACAATAACTAAAAAACAATAACTAGAAACAAAAAAAAATACAAAACGCAAAAAAAAAAAAAACTAGATCCCGGCGACACCACGCCGTCACCGCCGTCTTCATCCCACACGGCAGGTCCGGTGACAAGACCGCCGTCACCACCATCGTCATCGTCTTCTCTCTCTCTCTCTCTCTCTCTCTCTCTCTCTCTCTCTCTCTCTCTCTCTCTCTCTCTCTCTCTCTCTCTCTCTCTCTCTCTCTCTCTCTCTCTCTCTCTCTCTCTCTCTCTCTCTCTCTCTCTCTCTCTCTCTCTCTCTCTCTCTCTCTCTCTCTCTCTCTCTCTCTCTCTCTCTCTCTCTGATTCCCCATCGCCGGATCTCGTGCAGAAAACCTTCACCGGATCTTCATCTTTGATTTCTTCACGAGAGGAGGCGCATGGTCCAAAGGCTCCGATGGCTAGTGTAACGCCCCCTTCCCGTTTTCCGCTGACCGATGAGCTGACCGGCCAACAATCAAACAAGAACATGACCGATCGAATCCGAGCAGTCATACGAGAAGAGTTTGTCACAATACGAAAGCCAGAGACAATCCGTTTTGAGACAAAGGCTCGAACCAAACTATCTTTGACTCCGTTTACCTCGTTACCACGATACTAAGCTTCGCAACCTGTACCGCTTCCACGAGTTGTGTTCGGTTCGGACGAAACCATATATCATTGATTATTCTGTTTTTATTACTTGAAAAACATAAATCTTATTCATGGTAATATACGGTCTAATACAAAACATTTAGCGGGATATCCCAAAAAAATCCGAAACCGAAAGTAACAGTCAAAATGCGTAATAACTGATACCCAATGCCAACCCGAGACTACTCTGAGTGTCCTACGCGTCCGCTAAGCTATGCCAAACCTGAAAAACACAAAAGAGTCTAATGAGTAATCTAAGATTACCCAGTGAGACGACTCTCAACTAAAGGCTGCTAATAATCTAATGATCCCACCACACACAAGCATTCAAATAACAACACAATCATCAACGAAGGGAATCGAGAACACTGCGGCACATGTTCTCGATTAGACTCGATCAATCTATCGCATCTCTAATGCAATCTCCACACCATCTGGGCCCGGTTTGCGAACTCGGTGACTTCCACATGAACACTTAGCTGCAGCCACGATAGCTAAAACCTCCCACGACTCCTAGGCGATAACACGAAGTCCTGCGACTAGGACACCGTTCTCCGTCCATCGATACGTGGTGACTCAGGCTACCCCTAGATAACCCAAGTTTACATGCAGTCCGGCCCTAGGACGCGACCCCGTATTCTCCGGACCACACACCTACAGACGTCACTCCATAGGTTAACACCTGCCAGAACCACTACCGAAGGTACGTGCCTGATCAGGTAACTACCCGAGGATCCGATCGGGTCGGAAGTAACGGAACGCCATCTCTAGACTTGCGGGATCTAACGCGCCCTATAGAGTCCTAATAACATAAATGTAAACAAGCAGACTCGCTGGGACTCTATCACACAATACCAATAAGGTCAAACACAATCTTAATCCCCAATCCATCCCGCAAGTCCTAACACCAACCTCCACATCACCCAAACTTACTCGGTCCCGCACCAGAGTAAGTATCTACAGTTCAGTCTACTCGGCCCAACAGTGAAGTAGATAAACAAGCAAGCAATCACACAAACAACCAATAGTCTACTCGGCCCAACACCGAAATAGATAAACAATCACACAATCAATCAGTCACAACACCACACAAACAATGATTTAAGTTTAATCGTCTTTTAATAATTCATTAACCTTTACTCATTCAATCCGCTACCTTGGGATTAGTGGATTACTAATCCCGTAGACGGCTCATCAATCACACCACTTCTTTACTTATCACTTCCTAAGTATCTTTTAATACGTCCTCGATCTGTCGGTTTAGAGTTAGTAAGCTTAATCCCCGACATCTCATTATTCATTAACTTTCATTCATTAATCCAACCCATTATTATATTCTAAGTGTGTTATGTCATTTAACCGTATTTTAATCAACTCATAATTTTCCGTATATAGATTCATTTAGATACGTTCTTAAATACTTAAATATGCATATACGTCCTAGCATGCCATTCTATATGTATGCATCACCCAATCAAGCAATCAACGAACTATCAATCAATCAATGCAACACCCAATCAAGCAATCAACAAACTATCAAAGATTATGGATATAAGCTAACTAGCATGCATCTCTTAACCTAACCGTTTAATTAATCAACCAAGTTATTAATCAAACTAGCCGTTCTAACCAATTCAATCAATCGGGTATGCAACCTAAACTACGGTTTATCAATTCCGGGTCTATATGATCTTAACTAAATGCAACACACAATTTAGCCGACTCACAGTGTTATTATGATGACGGATGGATGGATTGACGGAACTCCCAAGACCCGAACTAAACCCGCTAATACCGAACCCTTCCCGAACCTCCGACCTTGACCTGTACTTGACCGCACTGTTGACCTAATGATTCTGATGGATCCTCTGAACCATCTTTTCTCTCCTCATTCTCTCTCTCTGCTCCGGTTCTCTTTCTCTCTCTCCTCCGGTTCTCTCTCTTCTCTGGTTCTCCCTCTCTTCTTCTTCTTCACGCCTCTCTCTCTTCTTCTTCCTCCTCTAGTCTTCTTCTTCTCCTCCGGTTCTCTCCTCCTTTGCTTTCTCCTCTCCAGTCTTCCTCCATCTCTCTCTCTCTCTCTCTCTTCCTCTTCTTCATGCTTCTTCTTCTCTCACGCTCTTTTTCCTTCTCTCTCTCTTATCCTTCTTCACGCTTCATCTTCTTTCTTTCTTCTTCCTCCTCAAGCTTCATCTTCTCTCTTTCCTTCACGCTTCTCCTCTCTCCATCTTCTTGTTCTTCAAGCTTCATGCTTCTCCTCTCTCTTCTCTCACGTTCTCCTCCTTCTTCTCTTCTTCTCTCACGCTTCTTCTTCTCTCTCTTCTCTCTCTCCTTCACGCTTCTCCTCTCTCCATCTTCATCTTCTCTCTCTCCTTCACGCTCCCTCTCTCCATCTTCTTCCTTCTTCTTCATCTTCTTCCTTCTTCTTTCTTCTTCTCTCTTCTCACGCTTCATATTCATTCTTCTTCTTTCTTCTTCTCTCTTCTCACGCTTCATCTTCTTTCTTCTTCTCTTCTTCTCTCCTTCTTCTTCTCTTCTTCTTCTCTCTCTCTCTCTCTCCTTCTTCTTCTTCTCCTCCTCCGGTCTTCTTCTTCTTCTCATCCGGTCTTCTTCTTCTTCTTCTCCTCTTCTCCCCACTCTTCTCCTCCTCTTCCTATCCTTCTCTCCTTTTCTTCTCTCTTTCTCTTTTCTTCTTGTTTTGGTGTTAAGAAGAATGGAGGCCCTAACCCTCCTTTTATAGTAAAAGGAGATCCACCCTTATTTGACACATGTTGGGACACATGTTGCTTTCCTCTCATATCTGCTGCCACACATTGACACATGGCTCCTCCTCTCCTCCCATTTTGCCACGCCACTCTTTCACTCCTCCACCCATCCATGTGACAAAATAAGCATGAAAAGATTCATTGCATTTGTCCATTCTAAACACATGTCTCATCCTCCTCTTGCCACGCCAACACTCCCCTAAATTCAGTGCCTTTTCTTTCTATCTCTCTCTTAGCCACGTTCACCCTCCAACCAATCAGCAAACTTCTTATTCTCGAACCATCCCGATGCTTCAGTTTAGCCGATTTCGCTTTTAATATTTTAAAAACTCTTTAGATGCTTCCATAAATTCTCCAAGCCCCATATTCAAATTCTAGATGCTCTTATATGAATTTAGAAATTTGAATCGCCGTAAACGGAGACCCGTAGCTCCGGTTATGGATTTTACAAGTTTTATCGGTTCTATCGGTTTCCTTTCCCGATAGTCCGTAAAACTCTTTTAATGTCCGTTTCTTTTACGTCTGGTCTTATAAATGTTCTTTATGACCAAAAAGAAGAACATTTTGCCCGTCTCCACTTCCGGCTCGTATTTTGGTAAAATTACCAAAATGCCCTTCATCTTCTGAAAATTACGAAAATGCCTTCCGTGACTTCTCTGCTACCCGTTGACTATTTCTTGGAACAGGATATTACAGCTAGATCCAGCGATATCCGTTTTGGATCTTCTTCTTGCTCCACCGCAATTCTTGAAGCTGATTTTGCAATCCAGAAACCTCTGAAGCAAGCGACGACGGCAGTGACAGATGCGGGGCAAACCACGACGGCAATGAAGAGGATGAAGCAGATATCAAAAGAAGGATAAATCGGCTGAAGATGATGGAGAGACGAGCTTGAAACTCGAGAGATTTGTGAGAGAGGTGGAGAATCGAAGGTTAAGCAAAAAAAATTGAAGGGGAAGAGTTGCTTACGGCTAGGAGGAGGAAGACATTTTTTTGGATAAAAATTAGGTGAAAAATTAAATGGTCAATATTTGATCTAACAAAGATCTAACGGTTCAAATACAGATCCGTGTGCCTGCTGGAAAAAAAAAATCTGAACCGTTGATATGTTTCAATGGTTCTAGTTTGTGATCCATGTAGTGCACCAACTAACCAATAAGATTTTTTAAATAGATTTAGTATATCATAATCACAAAATGATTTAAAAATAATATAAATTGTTAAAATTAAAAAATTTAAATATGTTAAATTTTAAAATGTAATAGATAAATTTTTAAAAAATGTTAAAGTTTATAAATAATTTTTTTAAAAATATATTTGCTACGAATAGACACGGATTCGTTCGTTCTACGAATATATTCGTAGCTAATCGTAGCTATTCATTTCTACAACAGATTCATAGCTATTCGTAGCAAGTTAGCTGCAAATAGCCACGAATTGTGATCGTGGCTATTTATCTACGACAGTTTACATAGCTAATCGCAGCTATTGTTTTCTACGACTTCGTCGTAGCTATTCGTAGTTAATAAGATACGAATAACTACAACTTTTTGTAGCTATATAGCTACGGATAGCTATGAAATAGCTACGGTTTGTAGTCGCTGCTAATCCGTAGCTGGAAAAAATTAGCTACGGAAAATCCGTAGCTAATCCGTATTTGATTAGTATCTCTGTAAAAATAGCTTCAGGAACGAAATGTCAGTTCATTACCAATGAAATGAACCTTTTCCCGTTCTTAAACCAAAATCACAGCAACAAAGAGTAAAAACAAAGTGCAAAAATAGAAGCTCCATGCTGTGATAGAAAGGTTCTCATGTTGGAAAAATCTTAAAACCATCTCGGTCCCGTGGACAATAGAGACAAAGATCCTCGACAACACTTTTCGTAGCTAGGATATATGAGAAGGAGATTCACGCTGGAATGATGGAATGAGACAACCTTTGAAAAATTAAGGCGTTAGGGTATATATATATATATATATATATAGAGAGAGAGAGAGAGACACTTTAGATTCTCTCTTCTTCAATTTCGATGCCGCCTCTCCTCGCGCCGATCTCTTCCGGCGGAGCAAGAGGGCTCTTTTTCATTCTTTTCTTTTTCGCCTTGGATCTTTCTGTCCTTGGCGATGATTTCTTCGGTTATGGTGGTTGTGGCAGGGTCTTGTTCTTCCTTTTGTCGCAGCGGTTCATCGGATTTCTTGCGGGTTGATTTTCTATGCAGATCCGGTCTTTTGAGAATGAGTCTGGCGAAGCTTCCTCCAGATCTGAAGTCGTTAGTCTTCGGCGAGCCCTCCTCTGCTTTTGTTTCTGTGTGGGCGGTGAAGGCCGGGGGAAGAAGAGGCTGCATGCGCCGGCGGCGAAGCCTATCTTGAGGGTATGAACCTCATACACTTTTAGTAAGCCACTGAGGGTGTAGGCGTGAAAGAGGCGACATGGGCGACTTTGTGGTGTCGGTGACGGGTTTCCCGAATCTGATCTACTCTCTTTTCAGGTGGAGCTCCGGTAAATAAAGCTTCTCGACCTGTATTTTGGGCATGTTTGCTTGGCTAATTTTCCAAGAGGTAGCGGCGTTTTGACGGTCATGATTCTCGGCATATTAGGCGGTTTTCTCTCCATGGCGTGGTGTGGCGGCAGCGCCTCTTCCAGTGTCGGCGGCGGTGGTTGTCTCGTAATTCAAATATAATATTTAAATATTAATTATGAAATCATAGATAAAACTCATTTGATTAAAACCTAAACTCGGAATATTTCAAAAATATTCAAAACAATGAAATCCAAAGAAAAAAAAAAAAACCAAAACAAATATCTAATCTATAATATTTACAAAAATAAAATCAAAACTAAACAAAATAATGAATTTATAATTTTATAAAATTGAAAAAATTAAAAAAATATATAAACAAAATATCCGCGCTAAACTCAAATAGAATAAACTTTACTTCTATAAACCCCAACCAATATTAGTCCAAATGGATTAGTATTAATTCTATAATAAAATTTATGTGTTATGATTTAATAAGATTTTTGTGATTAAAATATAACATTTAAAGTTTTAATTATATAAGCAGATATAAAACCCAATTTAGATTAAAGTAAATTTGAATATCGTAAAAAATAATTGAAACAAAAAAATAAAAAAAATTTAAAAACAAAAAAAAATATTAAAACTCAAATCAAATATCTACACCATAACATTTAAAATCTACACAAAACAATATAGTTTTAAATGTGTATATAAAGTTTAGATTTATAATAAAAAATATCTGCGCTTATATATATATATATATATATAGGTTCTTTCATCATCATCGATGTACTGTCATCATGATTAAAACATTAGAAAGATCTATGAATAAATGTTTTTTTTGGGTATAAGTATGGTATATATATAAAAAGATTACTTGTTCTAGAGACAATCAATAAACAGCAACATATGGATCATTGTCGTGCCCTTATAGAGGTCTGATATATCATGGTTTTTACTAGTTTTAGACCATGATATAAGTGTGTTTTAGAGTCTATTTGTGTTTTTTTAGAGTCTTTTACAGGCTTTATTAGGCACAAGCACATTTGGAGCAGAAGTGGAGATTTTGGAGCTGTTTGGTGCATTTTGGAGATTTGGTCCGAGAGACAGAGTTCACGGTCCATATTTGAGGATTGCGTCGATCGTTGCACACCTGCATCGATCGATGCATAGCGCGAATGGGCCAGACTCGGCGGTTTAATGAAGAATGCTGATATTGCAGAAAAGCCCATATATTTACACAGAAGCCCAAAACGTGTTTTAGACTATATATTAGGGTTTTTAGCCACTTGTTTAGGCTACGCTTTATTTTATTCAGAGAGAGTTTTAGGGGCTGATCTTGTTCTCGAAAGAGACTTGATTTCGAACCCCAGTTCTTTATTTGATTTTATAATATTTGGTTTTCTATTCAAGATGTTTTCTGTTTCGATGAACATGTCTGAGTAGATTACCTGTTAAGTTTAGGGATTCTCATTAGGGATTTCATGGAATTATAGTTTAATCAATCTGTAGGGATTCATATCTGCTAGTTCTTCGCCTAGGATTGCTCTTAATGCTTAATCTGAAGAAGCTATCCAGATTTATGATGTTAGGTTGATTGATGCAACGACAGTTGGTTAATTAGCTAGAAAGAACCTATATGAGCAATTAAATTACTCGCAAAGAGATTTGGTTTAGTTTAATTGTGAACATATCAAACTTGGAATTAAAGCTGGTTTAATCTGTTAGTAATTGCAAAGAGATTTGGATTGCTGCACTTAGACTTAGAGAATTCTCGCAACGAGAGTTGGTTAATTCTATATTTGTGTTTTAAGTTCTAGAACAGTTTCTGATTAGATCCCGATTGATTGATTGCTTGTGTTCCTGATTTCCTGAGAACTTCCTAGACTTAACGCTTCGTTTCCTTGCTCACAACTCGCTGCTATTTACTTTCTGCTTGCTGATTTACTGCTTTCCCATATTGCTTTCTCCTAGTTTAATCTCTTCTGTTTTAATTCTATCGTTGACCGGAGTCCCTGTGGATTCGATACCCTAAGTACTACAACTACATCACTGTGCACTTGCAGTTAGAATAGGGTTAAAACTAGACCTATCAAGTTTTTGGCGCCGTTGCCGGGGACTCTTTTGAGTCTTCGATAGATTTGAACTTAGGGTTTAGACTAGGTTTTTTCGTTTTTATTTTTTTCTACTAATTTTTTTTTCCTTTCTGTTCTTGCGTTTCAGGTACGCATGTAATCGCCCTGCATCGATCGACACTGTCCTGTGTGTCGATCGTTGCGTTCTCGAGCTTGCATCGATCGACGCTACTCTGCATCGATCGACACATCGCGTAAGATGATGGGAATGATGGAACAGATGTTGGAAAATCAGCAGAATAACTCATTATGCAGAGGCTATGGTTCCTATTCATTCACCAGAGATTATGAATCTCCATCATATCAGCATGTTCCTCCTCACAATACACATTATAATAAGCTGATGAGCATGATGGAGCAGTTCTTGGAAAAGCAGGAAGAAGATTTGAACTACATCAATGGCTCTGGAATCCAAGGAAACAGGTTTGATAATCAGCAAGGTAACAAGTTCTTTAATGGTGGACAGAGGAGTGTTTTTACAAGCAATCAGAACCCTCCTGTAAATGGACAGAATGCTGGTTATCAGGAACCATTGCAGCAAGGTAATTCTCATTAGAGAACCTATGAATCTTATCAGACACCTCCTGCTGCTAATGCTTATAAGAGCAAGATGGAATCCATGATGGAGCAGTTACTAGAGGATCAGACCAAGACTGCTGTAGACTTTGACAGGAAGTTGGATGCTATGCATAAAAATCTGAATGGGAAGTTTGAATCTCTGAGCACACAAGTGAAGAAGCTGGATGTCCAAATCCAACAGACATCTCAAGCAATACAAAGGCATAATGAAGCTAGGAAAGCTGAACAGTACAAATCCATCAAAGCTGTGACCTTAAGAGATGAGATTGAGTTGCTAGGTGAAGAAGAGAGCATAATCTCGGATTTTCTGGATGAATATTATCTGTCTGAGACATGCATCGATCGACACCCCCTTAGTGTCGGTCGACACGCAGTTCTGACGGCAATTTCGAGTTCTTACGACGAACAGAAATTGACCATTGTCGACACTGAAGGTCGACATCAATTCAATGACGACCGACACCCACTCTGCGTTGGTCGACGCGACAGTCGAGCAGACCCAATTTCGCCCAAATCTAATGTTTTTGCTAAGGAAAGGATCTACAAACCTCCAATACCATTCCCAAAAGTTCCTATAAGGTCTAAACATGAGCATAGTGTAGTCAAGTGCATGGTAGTGGTGGATAAGGAGATGAATGAAACTCCACCAGCTGAAGCTTCGCGAGTTCATCCTCCTGTGTTGGGATATGCAAAGAAGATGATCTCCACTGATGGTCATCTGAAAGAAGAAGTTCAGATTGGTGGAACTACAGTATCTGATAGTAGAGAGAAGAAGATGGCGGTTCCTTTTGAACCTGCTCTAACATCTTCAGTACCTGTAACTGCTCATAAGCAGAAAGCTCCATACATCAGATCTCCACCAAAGGTAAGGCACAAATCATCTAAGCTTAAACATCCTGACCGCATCACTTTGAATGCAGGAAAACGCAGTATTCCACCCAAGCTTCGCTCCCGCCCTGATTCTATTTACTCTTTCCTTGGGAGACCTCATGATCTGAAAGCCTATACACCTTCTTGGATGAAGAGATATTCACAGAGACACTCAAAGTCTCTGTTGAAGCCACCTTGAATCAAATCTATATTCCATAGTCAAGTTATTGACTTTAAACAAGCGCTGAGTGGGAGGCAACCCACTGTTAGGTTAATTTTTGTTTTCATTTTTCGTTTTGATTTTGGTGTTTTTATTTTTCTGTTTAAGTGTGTTCAGCGGCGTGGGAAACATGCAGAATCGCACTGCATCAATCGACACATATTGTGCATCGGTCGATGCAGTCGCGATTTATGGTTTACCGATTCGATTGCGGTTCAGACACCGGTTATCTACATGACCGTGCGCATATTCGCTTTGCATCGATCGACACCCTTGTTGATGGATTCCGAGCTAGGACGTCAGATCAGGATAGCTCAGACGATGAGGAACCGCTTGGAACGCAGCTGGAACAAGGAGAAACTGAGGTTCGTCCAACCGTCCGCAGTGACCGCACGGCCGTGTACCGTATCGACCCAACACGTCCGGGAATGGAGCTACATTTGGAACCACGACCAGATGATCGATTCACTCGACCGAGACGTTCTCTTTCTCGACCTAAATCACATTCTAAGACTAATGGTCGTGACAGAAACGCATTGGTCCGAGCTGAATCACCGGTGGGACGGAACACTATCATTCCCATCGACCCATTCGACTTTTCTACCGACCAAACTTCAAAAGAACGAGCCATTGGACTGAAGATGAAGATTGGACGTGAGCTTTCACTTATGGACCGACCAAATCATGAGTTATCCGAGGAAGCGTCCGTCTCCATGATCCGGGCCGTACCATGACCGCGCCAAGGAAGGAAAAGCGGCCGAAGAGTCACTCTAAGGACTTTGCTGAATCCGAAGAGTTCTTTGACTCCATTTAATTTAGTCTTTGCTCTTTATTACTACAATTTAGTCTCTTGACATTCTAGTTTTCTTCTATAAGTACCAAACTCTTTTGATCATTTTAATACATCGATTTTCTTCTTTTATTTGAGAGTTCATCTCTTTGTTCTTGTTGAACATTTTCGTTTCTTTGGCAAGGGTTACTTCCAAAGCAACAAACCTTCCTAGAGATCGTAGTCAAGGGTTACTTCTTCGATTCTCTTTGAAGTTGGGGAATACCAAAGGCCATCCGCAACCTTTGACGGTCTCCTTCGATCCACCACTGATCCGTGATCAGTTTATCAATTCGATCCATCAAAGAGTCAATCCTATCCGGGAATCTATCATGTGGTATCAGAGCCACTCTTTGATTGGTATCTTCTTTCTAAAACTCATCTTCTCAAATCTCATTTCAATTTTCATCTACACTTCTTTTCTTTCTATCTAGTATTTGGGATTTGGGCCAATTCTATTTAAAAAAAAAAAAAAAAAAAAAAAAGAGTTTGAACGATTTTTTTTACAAAAAAAAAAAAAAAAAAAAGAAAGTTCTTAAGTTCATAAGGCTGAGGAGAAATCCAGCCGGCTGAGGAGAAATCCAGCCTTGAATTGGTTAAGGCAAATCCCACCAAAAATCTTTCAACTTTCTATCTTCTTCTTCTTTTCCCCCTTGTTGCTTGGAGTACTTGTGGAATTGGCTTGAGTTTGTTTGCCAAGAACATTGAGAGATTACTCGGAGTGACCAAACACTTGTGTGGGCGAGTTTAAACACTTGAGAGTGAGAGTGTTTTCTTTGATTCGTTTGTTTCAAAGTGTTTTCAGGGAACCATGGTGAGCAGTGAAGAAGAACGGGAAGAGAGTCCTAGGAGCGGATTGAATCGCGCCCAAATGAAAGCTCTTAGTGACCAAATGGCGAGACTAGTGACTGACCGTATGGAGGAACTACACGTACGGCTTGATAGAATCCAGGAGGATCAACAAGGACGTCCTCAACGATCCGCACGAAGGAACCGGACCGAGAGAAGGACAAACCGGTCGGCCGACGACCAAGATGAAGAGGATTATGAGGAGGACCGGTCCATTGTCCGATCAAGGAGAGGCCGCGAGGATGAGAACCCATTTGGTAGGAGACCAAGTGACGGCCTTGGCAATCTTAAGCTCAGAATTCCATCCTTTCAAGGTAAGAACGATCCTGATGCTTATTTGGAATGGGAAAGAAAAACTGAACTTGTCTTTGATTGTCAAAACCTTTCCGAACTTAAGAAAGTAAGATTGGCCGCTTCTGAATTTAGTGGTTATGCTATCAATTGGTATGATAATGTTGTGACTCTTAAGAGGAGAACGGGTGAAAGACCAATTGCTTCTTGGGATGAACTAACCACTCTTATGAGAAAGAGATTTGTGCCTAGACATTATCACAGGGATCTTCACCATAAGCTGAGACGGTTGGTCCAAGGAACCAAGAGTGTGGAAGACTATTTCCAGGAGATGGAGACCCTTATGCTTAAGGTGGACGTTGAAGAAGAATTGGATGCTATCTTGGCTCGGTTTCTTGCAGGCTTAAACCGGGAGATACAAGACCGAATGGAGCTTCAGGACTTTGACAGTGTCGAGGACATGCTCCATAAAGCGATCTTGATTGAGCAACAAGTCAAGAGGAGGGGATTCTCTAAACCGGCCTACACTCCAAAACCTAGCTACCAAGACAAAGGTAAAACTCTTCCTCAAACAAATTCTGGTTTTAAGACTAACGCTCCTTCTAGTTTGGACAAAGGCAAAGCCGTGGAATCCACGAGCAGAGCTAGAGATATCAGGTGCTTTAAATGTCAAGGCTTAGGACACTATGCCAACAAATGCCCAAACCAAAAGATCATGATCTTGTTGGAGAATGGAGAGTATGAGTCCGAGGAAGAAAAGGAGGAACCAGAGGATACAGGGCCGATCTTTGATGAGGAACCTGAACCATATGACTATCCGGCTCAAGGCCAACTTCTCGTGACCCGCAGATCACTTAGCGTCCAGACCAAACAAGCCGACCTTGAACAACGGGAGAATCTCTTTCATTCTCGTTGTTTTGTTAAAGATAAAGTTTGTTCATTGATTATTGATGGTGGAAGTTGCACTAACGTGGCTAGTGATGTACTTGTTAGGAAACTTGGACTGGAAGTGAAGCCGCATCCTCGACTATTCAAGTTGGAATGGCTAAACGAGGAAGGAGAACTACATGTCAAGGAGCAAGTCACGGTTCCCATTACCATTGGCCGATATGAAGATGAGGTCCTATGCAATGTGTTGCCCATGGACGCGAGCCATATCCTTTTGGGACGACCTTGGCAGTTCGACAAGAAAGCCATTCATGATGGCCACACAAACCGCCACACTTTTGATCACAAAGGAAAGAAGATAACTCTTGTTCCTTTGTCTCCTGCTGAAGTACATCAAGATCAGCTCCAACTCAAGAAGAACCGAGAGCAGGATAAGCAACATGAAACATCCAAGGAACCGGTCCGGAAATCCAACTTCTACATCAAGCCAAGTCAAGTAAGAAAAAATCTGTTTTCTCAACAATCTCTTGTCTTACTTGTGTTTAAAGAAACACTAATGACTTCTAACCTAGCACCGGAGATTCCGAGTGAACTTCAAGCTTTGATGAACAGGTTCAGTGACGTGTTCCCTGAAGAGACTCCTAGCGGTTTGCCACCCATCCGTGGGATTGAGCATCAAATCGACCTTGTGCCGGGAGCGTCTCTTCCAAACCGTCCTGCTTATCGAACCAATCCGGTTGAAACCAAGGAACTACAGAGACAAGTGAACGACCTGATGGAGAAAGGATACATCCGAGAGAGTCTCAGCCCGTGTGCTGTACCGGTCTTACTTGTCCCAAAGAAAGATGGCACTTGGAGAATGTGCGTGGACTGCCGAGCCATCAACAACATAACAGTTAAGTACCGCCATCCTATTCCTCGTCTTGATGATATGCTTGATGAATTGCATGGTTCCAAAGTCTTTTCTAAGATAGATCTTAAGAGTGGATACCATCAAATTCGTATGAAAGAAGGGGATGAGTGGAAAACGGCCTTTAAAACTAAACATGGGTTGTATGAATGGTTAGTTATGCCGTTTGGGTTGACAAATTCACCAAGTACTTTCATGAGATTAATGAATCATGTTCTTAGAGCTTATATTGGTGAATTTGTTGTTGTGTACTTTGATGACATTCTTGTCTATAGTAAGAGTTTGAATGAACATGTTAGACATCTAGAGAAAGTCTTGAAAGTACTTAGGAAAGAAAGCTTGTATGCCAATGCTAAGAAATGCACCTTTGGAACGGATCACCTAGTTTTCTTGGGTTTTGTTGTAGGAGCAGATGGCATCCGAGTTGATGAGGAGAAGGTCAAGGCAATCCGAGATTGGCCAAGTCCCAAAACCGTTGGAGAGGTCAGAAGCTTTCACGGTTTGGCCGGCTTCTACAGACGCTTTGTTCGGGACTTTAGTACCATTGCTGCTCCTCTCACTGAAGTTATCAAGAAGAACGTTGGGTTCAAATGGGAGCAAGCTCAAGAGGACGCATTTCAGACTCTAAAAGGGAAGTTAACTCAAGCTCCATTACTTGTTCTTCCTGATTTTCTTAAAACCTTTGAGATTGAATGTGATGCCTCAGGTGTGGGTATTGGTGCTGTTCTTATGCAGGAAGGAAAGCCCATTGCATTCTTCAGTGAAAAGTTAGGTGGTGCTACTCTCAACTATCCCACCTATGACAAGGAACTTTATGCATTGGTGCGGGCACTTCAAACGTGGCAGCATTACCTTTGGCCTAAGGAGTTCGTCATTCACACTGATCACCAATCTCTTCGACATCTCAAGGGACAACAAAAGCTGAACAAAAGGCATGCACGTTGGGTGGAATTCATAGAAACCTTCCCATATGTCATTAAGTACAAACAAGGTAAGGAGAACATAGTGGCCGATGCACTATCACGAAGGTATGTACTCCTATCCACTCTTGGAACCAAACTCTTGGGATTTGAATTTATAAAAGGCTTGTATGAAACCGATTCTGACTTTAGGGAACCATTCTTGGCTTGTCAAAAGCATGGCCACGGCAAGTACTTTATCTTAGAAGATTTCCTTTTCTTTGATAATCGGTTGTGTGTACCTCACTGTTCTTTGAGGGAATTGTTTACCAGGGAAGCTCACGGAGGAGGCTTGATGGGACATTTTGGGGCGGCTAAGACACTGAAGGTGCTTGAGGATCACTTCTATTGGCCGAGCCTAAAGAAGGATGTGGAAAGGATTTGCAGCCGGTGTATCATTTGCAAGGAATCTAAGTCCAAAAACACCTCTCAGGGTACATGAGAAGGTCCGTGCCAACATCGAGGCCAAGACAAAGCAATACGAGAAGTATGCTAACAAGGGCCGCAAACAAATGATCTTTGAGCCGGGCGATCTTGTTTGGATTCATCTTAGGAAGGAACGGTTTCCCGAGGAACGGAAGTCAAAACTTATGCCCCGGAAGGATGGTCCATTCACGGTTGTCAAGAAGATCCATGACAATGCCTACCAACTCGATCTTCAAGGTAAGTATGACATATCTTCTAGTTTCAACATTGCTGATCTATCTCCTTTTCATGCAGATACTCCAGATTTGTGGACAAATCCTTTTCAAGAGGAGGGGAATGATGGATTCCGAGCTAGGACGTCAGATCAGGATAGCTCAGACGATGAGGAACCGCTTGGAACGCAGCTGGAACAAGGAGAAACTGAGGTTCGTCCAACCGTCCGCAGTGACCGCACGGCCGTGTACCGTATCGACCCAACACGTCCGGGAATGGAGCTACATTTGGAACCACGACCAGATGATCGATTCACTCGACCGAGACGTTCTCTTTCTCGACCTAAATCACATTCTAAGACTAATGGTCGTGACAGAAACGCATTGGTCCGAGCTGAATCACCGGTGGGACGGAACACTATCATTCCCATCGACCCATTCGACTTTTCTACCGACCAAACTTCAAAAGAACGAGCCATTGGACTGAAGATGAAGATTGGACGTGAGCTTTCACTTATGGACCGACCAAATCATGAGTTATCCGAGGAAGCGTCCGTCTCCATGATCCGGGCCGTACCATGACCGCGCCAAGGAAGGAAAAGCGGCCGAAGAGTCACTCTAAGGACTTTGCTGAATCCGAAGAGTTCTTTGACTCCATTTAATTTAGTCTTTGCTCTTTATTACTACAATTTAGTCTCTTGACATTCTAGTTTTCTTCTATAAGTACCAAACTCTTTTGATCATTTTAATACATCGATTTTCTTCTTTTATTTGAGAGTTCATCTCTTTGTTCTTGTTGAACATTTTCGTTTCTTTGGCAAGGGTTACTTCCAAAGCAACAAACCTTCCTAGAGATCGTAGTCAAGGGTTACTTCTTCGATTCTCTTTGAAGTTGGGGAATACCAAAGGCCATCCGCAACCTTTGACGGTCTCCTTCGATCCACCACTGATCCGTGATCAGTTTATCAATTCGATCCATCAAAGAGTCAATCCTATCCGGGAATCTATCACTTGTGGTATCGATCGACACAGGGCGACAACATGTACGTATTCTGCAACTTTTCGGACTGTTTTCAATTTGATTATTCTTTCTCACCGATCCTGAGCTTGATTACACTGGGGACAGTGTAGTTTAAGTGTGGGGGAGGTCGCTACTGACGCACGCTTTTGTTTTCTTATGAGTTAGTCTTGTTTTTCAAATTTGTTTTATTGTGTCAAAATTGTATGAAACGATGATTTTTCGAGGAAACTTTTCGCTTGAACATGAACTAAGTGACCATTGGACAGACTTGCAGAGCCTCTATGACTATTAGAAAACCCAGACACGGATCAACCTACTGAGAACACCCACATCGCTTCAGGTATCAGAGGATCCTTTTACTGACTTCAAACTTAATACTGACTTAGATTTCTCACCTAAGGGCTTGGTATACTTTGTGTCGGATTCCTTTGTTAGTTCTGACACAGCCTGTAAACCTGTCCTATTTAGTTCCCTTCTCCCCTTCCATAAAAAAAAAGAAAGATAATAAACTGACGATGAGTTAGTAACTCCGAAGTGGTCATGGGAATGGTAGCTACAACTATTACCTCCTGTGCATCCATGGAATGTGTCCAAAGTACACCCCAAAACGGGAAGAACACTGATAAAAAAAATAAAATGATACCCAATGGGGAAAAATCAGTTGTTAAGGAAGGGAAAAGAGAAGAAAGGGATCAGAGAAAGATAGTATGGTGGTCTAAAGCTGACAAGGTAAGAGTTCATGTGCCCTTTGATCGATACTCCTTAGGTGAGACTGCACTTAAATACTCGCAGAAGTCAGTAGGGTGAATTTGAATGCATGAATGTGATAGTGGAGTTTACTTAGGACAGTTGCTAAGTGTGGGGGAAGTATATTGTGGTCTTGAGTTCTGCAGGAAAGTTTTCAGTGGATTACTATGTGAATGTGAATGCGAAAGTTTCTAGGACGAAATGAGTTTCTGTGTTTTCAAACTTCTTTTCTTATACTTTGGTTCTTTACTTGCTTGAGGACAAGTAAAGGCTAAGTGTGGGGGAGTTGATATATCATGGTTTTTACTAGTTTTAGACCATGATATAAGTGTGTTTTAGAGTCTATTTTTGTTTCTTTAGAGTCTTTTACAGGCTTTATTAGGTACAAGCACATTTGGAGCAGAAGTGGAGATTTTGGAGCTGTTTGGTGCATTTTGGAGATTTGGTCCGAGTGACAGAGTTCACTGTCCAGATTTGAGGATTGCGTCGATCGTTGCACACCTGCATCGATTGATGCATAGCGCGAATGGGCCAGACTCGGCGGTTTAATGAAGAATGCTGATATTGCAGAAAAGCCCATATATTTACACAGAAGCCCAAAACGTGTTTTAGACTATAAATTAGGGTTTTTAGCCACTTGTTTAGGCTACGCTTTATTTTATTCAGAGAGAGTTTTAGGGGCTGGTCTTGTTCTCGAAAGAGGCTTGATTTCGAACCCCAGTTCTTTATTTGATTTTATAATATTTGGTTTTCTATTCAAGATGTTTTCTGTTTTGATGAACATGTCTGAGTAGATTACCTGTTAAGTTTAGGGATTCTCATTAGGGATTTCATGGAATTATAGTTTAATCAATCTGTAGGGATTCATATCTGCTAGTTCTTCGCCTAGGATTGCTCTTAATGCTTAATCTGAAGTAGCTATCCAGATTTATGATGTTAGGTTGATTGATGCAACGACAGTTGGTTAATTAGCTAGAAAGAACCTATATGAGCAATTAAATTACTCGCAAAGAGATTTGGTTTAGTTTAATTGTGAACATATCAAACTTGGAATTAAAGCTGGTTTAATCTGTTAGTAATTGCAAAGAGATTTGGATTGCTGCACTTAGACTTAGAGAATTCTCGCAACGAGAGTTGGTTAATTCTATATCTGTGTTTTAAGTTCTAGAACAGTTTCTGATTAGATCCCGATTGATTGATTGCTTGTGTTCCTGATTTCCTGAGAACTTTCTAAACTTAACGCTTCGTTTCCTTGCTCACAACTCGCTGCTATTTACTTTCTGCTTGCTGATTTACTGCTTTCCCATATTTCTTTCTCCTAGTTTAATCTCTTCTGTTTTAATTTTATCGTTGACCGGAGTCCCTGTGGATTCGATACCCTAAATACTACAACTACATCACTGTGCATTTGCAGTTAGAATAGGGTTAAAACTAGACCTATCAAGGTACAAAGTTAATTTTAAAACATGTGGTCTTTTATCATTTTATTATTTTCGATGAATTGTTTTGTTTAAAAATGTGATTTGCTATAAATTTTACAATCATTAGATGTATTATTCTAAATTTTCATACACAATATCATTTTAAAACATCACAAAACCTGAATGAATTTATAAAAGAAAAAACTCCGTAACATTCTTCTATCTTTTTGTAACATACAAATTCTTTTATTTTACATATATAATATGATTTAACTTTATAAATGTAAAGTTTTTGAATTTTGGTTAGAAAGGTTATGAACACATTCACTTTTTGTTAAGAAAATATCCAAACATTATGAATCCTAATGTTAAATCACAAAATTTACTAATAGTGGTTAAAATTAAACATAATTGAACCCATTCAATCAAATTATTTGTATAAAAATGTGGCCCTAAATTTTTTTTGGTAATCTAATTGCCTTTTTAATTTGAACCAAGATAGATACTTTTCTACTATGAATTTTATGGTACGTGTAGAATAATAGAAACGACAATGTTTATAATAATAATGATAGGAATCCACAAAATGTTCTAAATCCTACATAAACAAAATTCATATTGGGAAAAAGGCTAAAAAAGAATACCAAATGAGGTTGAGTAATGGCATAATGCATTAAAGGCAGTCCATGGGATAATCAAAATGAACATAAATTGATTCATAAAGGAAAATGATGCTACATAAATGCATCATGGAAGGATGATGACATGTTTTCAAGACAGTGATGGTTTATCTGTTATGAAGAAATCGTGAATGTAATGATGAGGATAATATATATTCAAAGTAGTCTCTCACTGCACGCTGAATTTATGCCATTGATTTGGGTCTTGAGTGCATGATTCGTCCAACAAAAAAAATTGCTTTCGCGAGATATTGTTCCAAACTTGTGAAAATGGTGTCAGAACCAACGGAGTTTCATGCGTTTGCAGTTTATATGAATGAATTCGTGACATGAAATGAATTTTTAAAAATCTTCGAATTTTTTTTGGAACCACAAACAAAGAATATAAAGACGTATAAGTTAGCAATAAGCGTTCTTATTCAACTATCACATATTTTCCATGTCGATCTTGAAACACTGATCTGGATGATATAGTTATTATAAGTTTAAGTTCATATTTTGTTGACAAAAAATGTTTGTTTGGTTCCTCTCTCATCAAATAAGAATCCTATGAAAATTGTAATTTTTGGTGGAAACAACTCTACAAAATTGTTAGAATTTTAACTAAAACATAATTTTTTTTTTTTTTTGAAATTTCTTTTAAACAAAGGCCAAGTTAAAACTCAGGTGGTGACGTAACTAAAAGTATATTATAACTCTTATACTAAATTGGGGTCCTATAAATTGTAACCACTCAAGCCACACTTGTGTTTTATTTGTGGTTAGCTCATGTGGCAAAACACACATGAAAATAAACAAATAAAATATGGTTAAAGTGTGGTTAAATGTGTTTGATAGTATTTAAATATTTTTTTTCAAAACAATAATTTAGATATATTAGTTTCGCATTTTTTTATTTGCTAAACATACATTCTATCTCAAAATAAATTTCACAATGACACTAACATTAAAGTACAATTTGTTTTTGCAAAAAAATTATTATTATAATTATATGTTAAAAACACGTAACTTTACATAAATATCAAAATGATATTTTTATAATTGAGTTGCATTTTTGTTTTTTTTTTTCTTCCTGGAAACAGGGTCAAGATGTATAAATGAGGAGCATGATGTATATTTCTGGATAATAAAAATATTTGTTTCTATTTATAAATTAAAATTTTGTCTTAAAAATAATTTGAGTTGTGATTTATAAACAATATGTAAAATATATTTATATTTATTAGAAAATTATAAATTTTAATTTTTAATTATAATAAAATATTATAATTTATTTCAGTTTGTAAAAATATTTAATTAAGTTTGTGTTTCGCAATGTTTGTAGTTTTTACCATTCGAATATTGGTTCAATATGACATGCTATTTTTGTTACCATTCAAACGTATTATGGACTGTTTTCTACTTTAATCGCTCATATTCCGTTTTATGTGATTTTATAGAAAACTGTTTATGAATTATTCTGAATAAAATTAGCTACTTAGTATTTACTGTCCAATTAACTGTTACCATTTAAATTCCCAATTTGCTTTTGTTGAAAACCATGTGTGTTTCTATTATCTATTTCAACTACACCTAATTTCTTTTATTTTATTTATTTATTTTTAATTAAAAATGAAAGCATAACTTCTCATGAATAGTATTAATATTTTGTATCTTGATGTGTTCCATATCAACCACTCTTCCCATTCACACTTTAGGACTAATTTAAAAATACTAGAGGCTTGAAAAATTTAGTCTGATTGGTTGAAATGTACAGAGGGAAGAGAAGTAGAGAAATTTTGTTTTCTACTACATTCAGTTAACTTTTCACCATTGATAAAGTGGAAATTTTGTTCAGCTGATTTATAATGTAGAATGTAGTAATCCATTATTTTCATTTTCATCTTTCTTTTCCCTCGCTGCCAATAAACTCCGACTTGTTTGCCGGTTTCGGCTTCTGAGATCTTCTCGGACTTATGCTTCTGGTTATATACGCCGGACTCTTCTCCGATTTGGATATCGATTTTGTTTCATACTATATTTTAAATCGATTCTCAAATCGTTTTTCGATCTCCTCTCCTCTGTACTTTTTCACCATCTCTCATCAATGTTTTCCTCATCCTGTTTGTGATTTTCCAACTCTCTTAGATTAATATCGTCTCTATGTCACCGCTCCTTGAGGATGAGCAAGATGGTGAATTCAGGTTAGGTTAATAAATTGGGCCTAGATGGCGGAGGCGCCTCCTTGGCTTTGGTGAAATCCGGCAAGGTGTTGTAGCTGTGTTTTCTCTTATGCGGTTGAATCCGATGGTGTCTTTCCTGGAGTGAAGATCGGCAAATGGTTCTCGATTCTTGCAAAGTTTTGGTCCAGCGAATCCGAGGGCGTTCTCCTCTGCGTTTGCCGGAAATTGCATGGCGGTGCTTCGAGAAAGGTGACGCGTGGTTGGGGCTCGTGCTCCTTACCATGGTCGACACGTGGCACTCCCTTTTCATACATGGACTCACCCTTCTCGCTTATTTTTCTTTATGAACTTTGTAACATCAGTGGCCCATTTATAATCTGGCCTTTTTGGGCCCAATTAATGCAAACTATAGTTGACAAAAAAATGGCTTTTCCAATGCACTGTAAGCACGGTGTTAATCACCATCAAACACATGTTATTGACAAAAACACCTAGTCACCATCAAACACATGTTGTTGGCAAAAACAAATTTGTAAGAAAGCATCCTAATTGCTCATAAGGAATGGAACTTCGATTTTTTTTTTAAAATGTTATGTAAATACTTTCGAGAACCTTTCTATGGTTTCAAGTGATTCTTTGAAGAATTTTTATTAAAAAATATTCATAACAGCTCTATAAAAATCATTTAAAATTTCATCAAAACTCAATTCATTCCAGTTTCAATTGAATATAAGTCCATTATTTTGTAACTATTTTAATTGTTTGTAAACAGATTAAATAACCTTAACTACACTGATCAACAGTTTATATAATTAAAATAAAAGGAACAACAAAAAGAAACACAAAACATAATATTTCGTTACGCTAATTATTTAAAACACAACTATACATATCTTTTTGTGGTGGGGCAGGAAAAAAACAGAACACATAGAGAGAGACATGACATTCCCTTTTTTATTTGTCAAGGACATGAAATTCCCTAATAACTAAGAAGGGTAAGCAGAAAATCGTGGACGATGAGGTTTCGTAATTTTATGAAGTTGGCGTCGTTTCTCAGCAAAGCCATCACTGTTTCTCATTATCCAATATCTCTCTATCTCTTCTGGTTGTCTTCCTGGTACTCTCCCTGCTATTAAATCCCACCTAAAATCACAAAATAAATTTACACTTTTTCTAGAATTATTTTTTGTCAGTTCGGATTCTATTTTAGAGCCAGCCAAACATTTGTTCATAAAGACAACCAAATTAGGTTCTCGACTTTATGTATGTGTACATGTATAATTTAATGAACATGATAGCTTTAATTAAATGTTTTTTTAAGAAAATTAGTGGACGCCATGTGATGTGCCTACCTCTACAACATGGTACACTATACAACTAAAAACTGAAGTACAAGCCTAACTTAACGTACGTTGTTAAACTGGAAATATACAAACATATTATATTATTTTACCTACCAATGTATAAAATATTAAAGTTCAGAAAAATCTGTAAAGTATTGTTTTTCTTTGGCCCAAAGAAAAAATCGTTTACCTATCACCGACGAGTCTATGCATACGAAAGATGAGATCTTCTTCTTGTTCCGTCATATTGATAAATTCCCATTCGATACTGCTCACTTCTGCACACACTTATATTCAACCAATTAAACTTAAAACAAATATTATATTAACAAAAATGAATTGCTTTTTCTTTTTTTTTGCCTAAATGAAAAACTAATCATGTATACCTTTTTTTGCAGTTACTTACCACGACGTGTTCAACTAATTTAGAAGTGAACATTTGCCTTGTTTTCTACAAGTACTCTCTAAGATAAATCACTAGGCTAAACCGGATCATAGGAGCTAAATACAAAGTCGATGTCAAATAGTGCTTTCAAGATGTGCCAAAGCACCATTATTTATTGCTTCTACAATTACGCAAACAAGTAAAATTCCACGTAAAAACATAATATAGGGAGTAGAGACGGACCTTCAGACTCATGGAGAGTGACTTTTTGTTGCTTACGACGGCGACGACGGTCGGTGTTATCCATCAAAATATTTTGAAGTTTAGTTGGAGAATGCAGAGAAGAAAAATGGGAGAGATGAGGGTTTATAAAGAGAAGAAGAAGAGAGGAGAGAGGAGAGAGGTGAGAGGAGGAGATACTGTCCAACGAACAGCCTTCGCAAACTAATGGTAACAAGTGTTGTGTGGTCTTGTTGACCTCGTAGCCTTTGTCTAGACTTGTTGTTGACACACATCGATATGATGTTTTTTTTTTTAATTGGAATATGTAAGTATTTGAAGGCTAATCTTATTCTCATTCATATATAGTAACAAATTTATTATCTCCATTACTCAAATTTTCTAACCTTCCTTCTTTTTATATATTTTTAAAATATAAATTTTTGGTTCACTTTGGCAGAACAAATTCCTCGATTTATAGTAGTTAGTTTTTTTGTTGTAACACATTTTATGGTAATTACTTTTCTAGTTATTCTTTACATTTTTTGTGAAGTCCAATGATTTTTCCCCCTAGGATATTAAGTTATTAAATTATTAGTTTTAATGCTTTTTTTCTAGGTTTGTGTTAAACCAAATCCGAACTGGATAAACCAAACCAAATCAAAATTTCTTAATCAACACCGAACTAAATTTTATTTTCATGTGAATGGTTCCAATTTATTTAATGCCGAATATACAATTTAGAGCAAATCAAACATTAAATTCTTTTTTCCACCATTTCATTTTTCACATTGAATTTTTTATTTATAAAATAGTCATTCAAATTTTTAATAATTCGACTTTAAAAATTATAATAATTTATTTAACAAACAAATTTGAAATTTTATAATATTTGAAATAATGGAATAAAAAAATACAAACTAAAATTAAAATAACATTATATTTAATACAACAACGACTAATGACTTAATAATTTGATAAATTACTTCCATATCCACCAAAATCACTAAAATATTATTCAAATGAAACATATTGAACCGGATCTTTTTGATTTTATTGTTGTTTGTTTTTTTTGGATAAATTATATTTGTTAACTTTATATACACGAAGATTTGGATTCTGTATCAAGTTCAAATTCGATTCCAAAATTTTTGTTGCTTGATTTAGAGAAAATAAAAATTCAAAAACTTATTTTTCACTTTGAAATGCTTCGATTTATCATCAATGAGAAAATATAGAAACGGTAATTAATAAATAAAATTTTACTTTATTTTATTATTTTAATGTAGTGTAATGTGTATTTTATATTTTAATAGTTAAAATATTATAAATATATAAAAATTAAAATAAATAAATTATTGGATCAATTTGTAAATTTTATAAATAAAAATATTTTTAAAATATTTTTAGTATAGAAAATAGTATAATATATTGAAAAGAAATAGAATACTATGTCAGAATTATACTATTTTAAAATAAAAAATGATATAATAGATCGGAGATGTTCTACTACATTAGAAATGATGCAGTATGGCAGCTCCTTCGCTTGAAATTTTTAATTTCTTTTCATACATGATACAACTAAAGTCCCTTGAGTTGAGTTTCTTGCCAAAAGAAAAAAAAAAGTCCCTTGAGTTTTTTTTTTTAATTCTTTCGAAATTTTCAACATATATCATAAATTTTAACTGGCCATTAAAATAACGTAATAGATTCGTGTGTGGGACATCACACACGAAGTACGACTTTCAATAAATTCGAGTCCTACTATCATAGGCTTCATAGCATTCATGAGGAACTCCAGTAAAAATTATCATATAAAATTTTAAAAACTTGTTTGGAAACTTTACATGCGATATATATATTCTTTTACTTTTTCAGTAAAAAAAAACTGTACTTTTTTTTTCGTTTTTCTCTTTGTCAACAGACTTTTTAAACTGTACAATGCATAACATTCGTATTTACTATCAATACAAATTTGTTTTACAAAAAGCTGAAAAATGATTAAAAATTTAAGTTTTTTTAGTATGTTGGATAAATTTGAGTCTCAAAGAATTTAATGTTTTGGTAATACTTATGCGTAGTATATGAATTCACATTTACATTTTTTTCATATTAAAAATAGTTATCATATTTTCTTATGTGAATTTTTATATATATTCTATCGACTGATTCAGTCAATTTCGATAAAACACACCAAGATGCTACAAAACAAAATTATTTTCAAAGAATTTTCACAGTGTCTATTCCGAATTTAGAATGCTTTCCAACTAAAGGTAAATAACTGCAAAATAAAATGAGATGTAATCAATTAACGGAAGTTACAGGTTCAAGGAATTCTCATGAAAACAGGAATGCAAATCAATCAATAGTCAGGATTCAAATAAATGTTCTAGAATTCGAAACACAGAGATAAAGTCAACCAGCTGTCGTTGTGGGAACTATCTATGTCTAACAACCTAGAAAACCGTTTTGGCGAGTTCTAAGATATTAACATGCAATTAGTCCAAGCTCGATTTGTTCACAAATTCCCTAAACAAAATCTATTTGTGAATAGACAATTTGCTCATCCTAGTTCATACTACCTAATTAATCAACTTTCGTTGCGAGAATAAACCTAATATCAATGGTGGATTAAAAATAACCTAAGGTGAAGAATTAGAAGTTATGAATCCTTAATTAATCAATCAATTTAACAATCCATTAAATCCCTAATTAGAAACCCTAAATATAACTAGCAAACTACTAAGACATAATCAATGAGGTGAAAACCATGAATGGACAAGATTGCATAAAAATAATCAATAGATAACAAAAGAGGTTCAAAATTCTCTCTCTAGAAGTATCATATCAGCCCCAAAAGCTCTATGGAAATCTCTCTATAAGTAAGTTAAGCGTAGCCTAAAAATGGCTTTAAAACCTAATTTAAAATCTAAAACATGATTTGGGTGTTTTTAAAATAAGGGAAACTTCTGGGCAAAAGTGCATATTTTCAAAATACAGATTTTCACGTGCAGAATTCTGGGACATGGCTTGCATTGACCGAAGCATCCATCCCGGCGGCAGATGCAACAGGTAGACGCAGCCAATGAACTCTGTGAAATATCTATGTAGTGCATAATTGCTCCAAATGCTTTGAGTACCTCTAATTAAGCTCCATATTACTTAAACCTATAAAAGACTCTAAAAGACTCCAAAAGCACATAAATGACTAAATAACAAAGACATATATCATCGTTAAAAACCCATAAAAATCATGATATATCAACTCCCCCACACTTAGTCTTTTCTTTCCCTCAAGAAAATAGAAAACCAAATCTCTTTCCGAATAGACAATTTTCACACCTTAGTTATTTCTTGCTAATTAACCAACTTTCGTTGCGAGAATTAACTTAATATCAATGATGGATTAAGATTAACCTAATGTGAAGAACTAGAAGTTATAAATCCTTAACTAATCAATCAACCTAACAATCCATGAAATCCCTAATGACAAACCCTAAATCTAACTAGCCAACTTGATGAGGACATCAAATCATCCGAACCCGACCAGCCGGACCCGGTTGAGGTTCCCAAACCCTTCCCGACCATGAGGACGGCACCAAGGACGCCATTAGGACAAAGGCAACCCCGATATGATTTCAATCGAGCCATGGAACACTTGATCACTCGGAGCAGCATAAACGATATTACTGAGCATCTGGACCATCTAACCCATGATCAACCCTTGCTCAACCAGCTAGCTCGGAAGATGACCGAGGTGATTCCATCTGGAGCTATTAACCCAATCGACCAATCTCACGACCATTTGTCCCAATAAGACCATACTGGAGCAAGAGGCATACATGTCCACACGGCCGTATCCAGCCCATTCATTTGCCTCGACCCAACAACCGAATGACCCTTACTTAAGACCAATGGACCATCCATGATCTTCACCATCATGTTTGTTGATTCTTAGACCGAGGTACCTCTTGGACATAAAGATCATACTCTTTTTACCTTGTAAGGTTTTGTCTCAAATGCAAGGTTTTTAATTAATTTATCCTATGCCCGTCCATTATAAGGAGACATGTCGGCCCCTTTTCTATTTCTTTTTAGTCTTTTATTTCTTTCTTTCTTTCTTTAGTAATTTCGTTTGGATCATTTGTCCCATGTATGTGTCCAACCCTAGGATATTTAGCCTTCTTTCTTCTTTGTAATTCATTAAGTCTAGTTTGAAAGAAAAATCTAAAGTGTTTTTGTCCTAAGACGATGCCGATCTTTCAAGCTTTGCGTGGTTTCCCCTTTGTTTGAAGATCTTTTTGTTACTGTTCTCTATCAAAACCTCCATTGAATCATCCATCAAGCTAAGCAAGAGCGCATTCTGCCAGTACAAAGCTTCCACCCGTCTTATCGCTCTCCTATCATCACGCGTTCGACCACTCATCGCCATCGTACCGCCATCGACCATCTCTCGCCCACGGTCAAACAACAAGCCTTGCGACCTGTTTGCAAGAGCCACCCTGGTTCTTACAACTAAACTACTCATACATAATCAATGAAACAAAAATCAAGAATGAATAAGATTGCACAAAAGAAATCAGTAGATAACAAAAGGGGTTTGAAATCCTCCTTCTTGGAGTGTTAGATCAGCCCCAAAAACTCTCTGGAAATCTCTCTAAAAGTAAGTTAAGTGTCACTTAAAAATGGTTTTAAAATCTAATTTAAAATCTAAAACACAATTAGGGCCTTTTTGCAAATAATAGAAATTTCTGAGTAAAAGTGCAGATCTCTAAAAGTTCAAATTTTCACGCGCATAATTCTGGGACATGGCTTGCGTCGACCGATGCATATAGCGTGTCGGTAGATGCAACAGGTAGACGTAGCCAATGAACTCTGTGAAATCTCTATGTAGTGCAAAATTGCTCTAAATGCTTATAGAATCTCCAATTAAGCTCCAAATGTATCTAAACCTGTAAAGACTCCAAAAACACAGAAAACACACAAAAAAAGATCAATACATGGTTTAAACCCCATAAAAACCATGATATATCAGCTCTCACACACTTACCATTTGCTTAGCCTCAAGCAAACATAAAAACAAGATCAGGAGAAGAAGTTTGAAAAGCTGAGAAACTCATTTCTTCGTCGGAGTACCACACTCTCATTCCCCTTAGTAAGCCACATGAAAACAAGCCTGCAGAAATCAAGACCACAATGTATTTTCCCCACACTTAAAAACTGTCTTAAGTAAACTCCACAATCGAATCAATACATCCATACTGACCATATTGACTTCTATTAAAATTTATGCGTGGTCTCACCAAGGGAGTATCGACTAGAGGACACATGGACTCTTACTCAATCAGTATTACCGAACAACCATACTTTCATATTTCTGATTCTTTTCATCTCCCTTTTCTCACTTCAGCAGCTGGTTTTTCTCAACTGGATATCATTTTATTTTTTTCTATCAGCTGCTCTTCCCTTTTTATTTGGGGTGTTTCGTTGGACATATTTCCATGAAGCAAAAGAGATAATAGGGATCTCTATCACTCATGTGATCACTTCAAAGCTACTAGCTTATCCTCAGAGTTATTCCTTTTTTAGCTTGAAGGGAAAGAAGAAGGGAATCATACTCACACAAACAAGGCTTTCAAGACTGAAAATGGAATCTGATCCAATGTATACAAATCCCCTAGGTGGGAACAAACAAGTCAAGTTAGATCAAAGCCAGTTATGGATCCTCTGAATTCTTGAGAAGATATTGTTATCCTTGGTAGAATGATCAGTTTGGGGGTTTTCTAATAGTCATAGATCGCTGCAGACTCGTCCAATGGTCATTTAGGTTCCTGTAAATGTGGTGGTTTCTTCGAAAAATCCTAGTCTCATACACAAGACTTTGACTGAATAAAACGACCCAACTGACTCTAAAAAAACAAAAAATGGTATTTCAGCAACTACCTCCCTCACACTTAAACAATGATGTCTCCAGTGTTATAGAAGCATATGCTCGGCTAAAAGTATTATGGAACGAAGTGAAAAAATGATCTTGTAAATTACCTTACCTGGCAACATGCATCTCATGAAGGATGTATCGACCGACACACTTGGTGCAGCGATCGATGCATATTTTAAAAAGGGCAATGATCAACTTGTATTGACCTAGGTCGACGCATTTTTGTTATTTCTTCATCACATCGTTCCTTATTCAATATTTTCGTTGACCGATGCACATGTCCGGATCGATCGTGCAGGCTTTTGTGCTCGACATCCCGAATATGTACATGGGCTGACACAAAACCTAAACCAAAACACAAGTAAAACCACAACATAAATAAAAAATGCATATTGACAGACTCACCAGTGGGCTGCCTCCTTCCAAGCACTTAATTTTAGTCATTAGCTTGACTATGGTAAAAAAAATTAAGCTCTTGGAGGGTTCAACAGAAGCAAAGAGTGCCTCTACGAAAGTCTCTTCATCCAAGGTGGTGTGTAAGCAGTATTAGCATGAAACTTTCCAAGGAATGATAAAAGAAATCCAGGGTGGGAGCGAAGCTTGGGTAGGATACAGTGTTTTCCTGCATTCACTTCAATGTGGTTAGGAGGTGAAGGGCGAGAAGATACATACCTTTGATTTGGTGGAAGTGTGATGTTTGAAGATTTCTACTTAGGAGCAGTTGCAGGTATTGAAGATGTCATAGTCAACTGAGGTTGAACTTCACCTCTCCTTCTCCACGACCAAACTGTCCTTACCGATGTGAATTTGTGGCTCCACCTCAGCATTGAAAGTCTAACCATCAATGGTGGATTTATGCAACATACTCATCATGAAATTCATATGCTTATCTACCAGATGGAGATCAATCAGACCACACCTCACATCAATCACTGCTCCTACTGTAGCCAAGACGGATCTACCGAGTATCAGAGGATGATCCGGTTCAACTTCATACTTCAAGACCACAAAGTCTGTAGGAATCAAGTAGTCTCCAACTCTGATGGGAATGTCTTCAAAAACTCCTTTTGGAATCCTCTTCGAGCGATCAACTAGAATCAAAGAGATCCTAGTTGCTTGAAAATACATCAATCCCAAACCTACAACCACAATGTATGGCATAAGGTTCAGACCAGATCCAAAGTCACACATAGAACGCTTGATATTGTTCTTTAAGATGGAACAGTCTAGCGCAAAGACTCATGGGTCTGGAAGCTTCTCTGGGATCTGATCCTGTAGCAAAACATTGACTTCTGTCGGGACCATCACCACCCCTTCTTATAACTCTCCATCTATGGATATCATCTTCTTCGCGTATCTCTGCAGAGAAGGGTGCATCCTAAAAGCATCAACAAGTGGAATCTGAATCAGCCCTTTATCCATCTTTTCCTTGCATCTATCCTCCTACAGTTCATGATTGGACTTATTAGGAGCCTTAGGGAATGGTAAATTTGGCTTGTAGACCCTTTCCATTGATGTTGGAAGCTTGTTGGATCGTCTTAGAACTGCGTTGATCGACATCAGATGTGTTTCGATCGATATTGATGTCAAAGAAGGTGATTCTGGCTTCTGCATAGGTGTCGATCGATGCTCAGGGCTGAGATCAGTATTTCAATGTCTCTGTCGATTCAGGTCCGTCAAAACTTGAAAACTCGGGAAGAGTGGTGTCGACCGACACCAGAGATGGGTGTCAATCAACTCAGCTTCCGGAACATGTTCCTCACCAAACTTTTCCTCAAATGCCTCAGCCTTTTGCACAACTTCTTGCTCCTGATCTGAATCATCTTCATTCGAAAAAAACTGCATTGATAAGAATATTCTGGACCATCTTCCTTTTGAAAGTTGCTTCAGTTCTAGTTAATATGGCATCCATACTATCAATTCGAGTTGTGAGAGCCTCCAAGTTCCCACCAAGATCCTGATACATAGTGTCCAATTTTTTCATTGATGTTCACTGTCATCTTCTCATATCTTTGCAGGAGCTGCTCTAGCATCAATTTCATCTCATTGTCTGGTCGTGGTGTAGGTGGTGAAAGGTAAGAGGAGTTACCACTACTCTGAAAAGGCTTATAATAGGTTGGCTTAGTGGTGAACCCTGAGGAGTTTTGATTGCCTGTCAAGGCACCTCTGTTCTGATGAAATCCAGCTCCATTGGTGTAGTTCACATCTTCTTCAAAAATCTCAACCTTTTCAGCAAACTGCACCTGATTATATTCGACCAGAAGGTTGTGAATATAATCTATCTTATTCTTTATTTAAACAATATGAGCTCCATCCATACATCCAGCGGACTACATCCTTTTCAAATCATCATTCTTGGTTCTCTATAAGCTCAATTGCTTGTGCAGGAGACCACATATTGAAGTTCTCATTACTAGCAACATCCAATGCCATCTGATATCTCCAATCCACACCTCTGAAGAAAATGCCCCGCAACTGAACCTCAGAGAAACCATAATGTGGAAAATCACGCTGATATGATCTGAATCGCACCCAATCAGCTTTAAATGCTTCAGTAAAACCTGTTTAAACTAATAAATTTGGATCCTTAGCTTATCGGATCTCACATCATCATAGAAGTGCGCAAAAATGCCTTCTTTGTTGCATCCCAAGTAGTCTGTGATCCTGGTGATGACTGCTTCAGCCAGTAAGCTGCTTCCCCAACAAAAGAGTATGGGAAGAGCTTGCAGAAAAGGTAGCCAGAAGAGACTCCGTCAAGCTTAATGTTGCTGGCTTAATCCTCGAAAGTCTTTAAATGTTCTTTAGGGTGTTCACTAGAGTGCCCATGGAACTGATGGTGCCCAACCAAAGTAAAATACTTCATTTCAGCTCAAATCCATCCCTAGTAAACAAAGGTGGTCAAATCGCAGACCGGTTGGCATATAACTGACCGGCTCAGTTATAGTCATCAAGTGTAATTCCACGACCATTCGCTCCGTTTCCTACAGCCAGCTGCTGTTGTAGTGCTACTTCTGTGCCCACGATAACATTTGGCACAATGAGATTTTCTTCCTCATAATCTCTGACCTTTTGGTTGCATACATGACCCTCTTGGTCTCGTAAAATGTTGTCTTCACCGCGAGTCATAATCACATGATCCATACTTTTGTCCTGATAGTCATTCAAACGTATGGTGGTTATGGTCGGAAACGGTGTCGATCGATGCTAGTGCAGTGTCGATCGATACTAAGCTTTTATGGTCGTTTCCTGCAAAAGCAAAGAACACGAGACGAAAAACGTGATAACAAGAAAAAGAAAACTTAGTCATAATTCTACTAATAAAATCTTTCGGCGAACTCAAAGTCCCCGACAACGACGCCAAAAACTTGATATGCTCAAAATTTACTATCCCTAGAGCTACACTGCAAGTGCACACAATGCAATTGTATTATATAGGGGTCAAATCCACAGAGTCTCTAGTTTCATATGATAGACTTATTGGTTCAAATTAAGTTAAGCAAGATCTTTTTAAATGGAAAGCACTGCGAAATAAAGCGAGATGTAATTCAATTAACAAAAGTTCCAGGCTCAAAAAATCAGGAATGCAAATCAATCAATAGTTAGGATTCAAATCAATGTTCTAGAACTCAAAACACATAGATAAAGTCAACCAACTGTCGCTGCGGAAACTATCTATGTCTAACAACCTAGAAAACCATTTTTTGTTAGTTCTAAGATCTAAACATGCAATTAGTCCAAGCTCGAATGTTCACAAATTTCCTAAACAAGTTTTTTTTATGAATAAACAATTTTCTCACCCTAGTTCTTTCTAGCTAATTTACAAAATTTCGTTGCGAGAATTAACCTAATATTAATATTGGATTAAGAACAACCTAAGGTGAATAACTAGAAGTTATGAATCCTTAACCAATCAATCAATCTAACAATCCATAAAATCCCTAATTAGAAACCCTAAATATAACTAGAAAACTACTAAAACATAATCAATGAGATGAAAACCATGGATGGACAAGATTGCATAAAATAAATCAACATATAACAAAATGGGTTCAAAATTCTCTCTCTGGGAGTATCATATTAGCCCCAAAAGCTCTATGGAAATCTCTCTAAAGGTAAGTTAAGAGTAGCCTAAAAAATGGCTTTAAAACCTAATTTAAAATCTAAAACATGATTTGGGATTTTTTAAAATAAAGAAAACTTCTGGGCAAAATTGCATATATTCAAAAGTACAGATTTTCACGTGTAGAATTCTGGGATATGGCTTGCATCAACCGATGCATCCATCCCGTCGGTAGATGCAACAGGTAGACGCAGCCAGTGAACTCTGTAAAATATCTAGTAGTGTAAAGTTGATCCAAATTCTTCCAGAATCTCCAATTAATCTCCAATGTACATTAACATGTAAAAGACTCCAAAACACACACAAAATACTAAAAAACAAAGACTTATAACATGGTTAAAACCCATAAACTATGATATATCACATCATTATCTTGAGTAAGACACCACATTATATAATACTAAAGAAGGACTCTTTAGAGAAACCATGGTGGAGCATTTATTTGTGTATATCTTCAATCGCCCACATGCCTCAAAAATGGTCTCGTTGTTGCGCTGAGAAAAATTTGTGTTCTTGTTCATAAATTGAAATGTCCTTGAGCTAGAGAATAATTTGGAGAGAAAATTATTCTTACAATTACCCAAGATTTGATTGAGTCTTGGGAAGTGTATTTTCCCATATGTGTGTCTTATCCTCGAGAGTGAAGGGAAAGAGTCTTAGCTTGAAGCTATCTTCAAACACTCCATTGATTTTCACCATCCCAAAAATCCTATCGAATTAGTCTAATTGGTCTAAAGGATCTTAAATAGAAAGACCACTAAACTTATTTCCTTGAACAATTAAATGGGGCATATCATAATCTCAAAATGGTTGTTCTGAAGCGGAGCATCTCCCGCTCCAGTAGGCCTACTTCTACGAGGTGGATGCACATGCACTCCAACACCTTCAACTTGGTGTTATTGGGGAGCTTTCTCAGCTTTGTGACGTGGGGGAGGTTGATAGGGAAGGTTCTCAGCGTGATCAACACCTTTCCCTTGGCCGCCTTAGTCTGAAAAATCAGTTTTCTCATTGTGTTGTTGATCCATGATGTGTCCCAAAATTTTCAAATGATTTATCTCTTTTGGTCTCTTCTTTATCTAGCTATTTCTCTTTCCAAAGCCCTTATGTCTTCAACCCTTTCCACTATTTTTTTTGGACCTCTACTTCTCAATTCATACACCTTGCAAGGAAAAAGAAGTGGTGAAGAGCTAGTTAGTTATCATAGTAAAAAGAAATATTTAATCTCAAGCAAATTTTTCTTCTTCTAATGGCTAATTCAAACTCCCAATATGGTGATGGCACAAAACTGATAGTAAGAATTTAGTAACTATATCAATTCATTATCTACTTATTATGTCAATTGTAGCAAATAAGGTTTCAGTCCATAATCAAGAGGGAACTAGCACTATAGGAATGCATGCAAATGCTTAATCTTAGCTAAATGATCAAATTTCAAAGAAGTTTCTAATTGTGATAAGTAAACAAGCAAGTAAATAGCAAATGAGATTAAACAAGATGATAAAAGTAAGCCCTTGGGTATAGGTTATTGATTATAGGTGATCTAGAACTAACTAGTGAAGCTACAACAATTAATCAAAGCTAATTTGGTCTACGATCACTAATACAAGCTACTTCACTTCTATGATATTAATCATTATGCTAATTATAAACATGCGTTTAAACCATCCTAAAAGCCACTAGCAATGCTAATCCTTAGGTTAGGAATACTAATTAAGATTAATCTAAATCTTTAGTACTAATCCTTTTGATTAATTCTCTAATCAAGAATAATTTACCAATTGTGATTAAAAATAATCAAGCATGCAAAACATGTTATAAATGACAATAAACACCTTAGACATCTAATCCATTAGGCTAAAAATGCAAATTCTCAAATTTGGTTCATTGGGACATTTCATCAAACACTCTCAATGCATGGAATGTCCCAAGATCTAAATCAACAAGTAAATGTAAATCTAGCATAGAACCCCCCCCCCCCCCCCCAAACCGCCAAATAGAGAAGGGATAATAACTATTAAACCCTAATCAACACATAAATCACCCTAATCTATCTAACCCATGAGCTTAAAAGAAAATTATTCACTAATCCCCATATTAACACATAACCCCATAAGAATGTGAAAATACAGGATATAAGAAGTATTAAAAAGAAGTCAAGAAGAAAAGAAAGACAAATTGCGTAACTTAGAAATACCTAATGGAATTTTAGGTTTACAAAATAAATTTGAGAAAAGAAGTTAGAATTAGGTTTTTAGGCCATAAAAGAGTATTTTAGGTGCATGAGTCTAACCGGATCAACCCAAGACAAATCGGATACTGACCCAGTTCAAATAGGTAAGAATTGGTATTTGTCAACTCGGGTTGACTTTTTTCTCAGCCACAGTGGTATGAATAAACCGCCGCTCCACTCCGCGCATGAAACTCAGAGGTATGTGCAGCGGTATGGCGATGTCACTTTGTTTCTCAGATGCTTCCTTCTTCACGACAATGTTGATATGTGTACAATAAATCAGCCATATAACTGAATTTCCTACAACTTTTCTTTGAATAACAAGAGCTATATATCAAGGAAGGAGCTTCATATGACTCGATTTTCAAACACATCAGTTTGATTCTTCATCACCATTTTTCCATTGTCTCTTTCAAGCTCCAAAATGCTTGCATTTCTTCCAAGTAACGACTCTAACACCTGAAATGGAAAAATTAATATATTCATGGCCTAAACACTTCTAAATTCAAGAATTAACAACTAAACATGCTAAAAAGAAGATCCTAAAACCAGTAAAAACATAGTATATCAATGCCATACATGAAATAAACATATTTTGAATAAAAGTGTAAATAAAGAATAAATATTGTTTTTTTTTTGGTCGAAATAAAGAATAAATATTGTAGTTACTTAAAAAATACTGATTGTATATACAAAATATATTTTTCCTCTCTATATTAAAGAAATCATCACCGTTCTCCATGTATACCTTCAGCGGCTCTTGCCTGAAGCTCGGTTTGGGTTATAAATTTAACGAGGACAAGATTTGGAGACTGGTCTTTATGATTCTATTTATACGGTTTCTCCTATGGGTCCTTGATGTTGATAGTCTTCTTTGTTTTATTTCAGTGTTGGTATTTCGGTATTCACATTGGTTCTAGGCGGTGGGGCGTTAGAGGTTTCCTCCGGTGTAGTGTAGATGGGTTGCCTCTTCTCTCTTTTGTGCCCTCTTGACTTCGACATCAAATAAGGGATGTGGTTTTTGAAAGAATGACCTTGGTAGTTTAGGGATCCATTTGTCGATGGCGTAGGCATCACCATTGTGGTGGTGGACCAAAAATAGTGGTGGCTTTGAGTTTTCTCCTTCCAATTCTCTTAGGGATGGTCTCTCTCCTTTGGTTCTCTTCTTTTTCTTCCGTGCATGTTGGTGATTTTGAGGGTTTGATTGTTCTTTCGCGCTAGTAGCAGTTCATTCCTTAGAGTCGGGGCCTTTGTTTTCCGATGTGTCATGTGGCGGAACCAAAAATCATTTTAACCGTAGTCAATATGTCAAATACATGAATAAAAAGGTGTAGTCTGGTTTTAAACTTAGATTGGGACTATCGATAAGCTAAGATTTACCAAAAGCGCTACTGATTTTACACTGCATTTACATCTGAATACTTAATTTCAAGATTTATGGGGGTGTTAATTGAATAGTTAATTTCAAGCTTCTTCGCTTTGATGGTTTTGCTTTCTATGTGGCTAGTCATCTATGTGTCAAGTTATTCATGGATTAAGAGATCTCAGTGGTTTAGTAGCGGGTTGATGCACCTCCTCCTCTTCCAGTGAGCTTCGATTCTTCCTTCCTGCAATCTCTTGTCCCAATTTGTTTTAGCTTTAGTTAGGTTTCAAGCATACACCGGTTTTCCTGTTAGGTTAAGTCTAGTTCGTTTGTTTGGTTTAGAGGTGGTGCTAGTTTTCAGTTTTAATTTTAAGGTAAGTACTACTGAGGTAGTAAGGCTACAAGGAGAATGACGCTGGACCTCGATTTGTACTAGCTGACATCGGGGATAGATCCTGGTAGAGTGAGGAGGTCCTATTAAACATTGTTAGTTAACGTAATCCTATTTTAAAGTTGGATATAGTTGTGTAAGTTGAACATCGATGCTAAGTTTATGAGGCTAACTTTGATCAAGTATATCATGTCTTCTTGGAGCAATTGTTTTTTTTTTGGGTTGTCGGATGAAACATCTTTCGTTAGTGGTGGTTTCGTTTCTTCTTTCTGTCTTCGGGTCCCTTTACTTACCTTCCAGCGGTTTAGTTTCTTATCCTTTTAGATTTTTTTGCTTGTTCTTGCTATTTTTGATTTCTCGCTATGAAAAAGAGAAATTAAAGTACTGATTGTTTTTGCTTATATGTTTTTATCTTTTTTTTGTCATAAGATCAATTATATAGGTTATGCAATTTATTAACTCAATTGTAATACCTAAACTTCAGCGTTTCAATGATATATACAGTCTTGCAAAGGAAAAAAGTTATTTGGTTGCAGCGGATGGTAAATTACTTCCAACGAACATTCGTAGTCATAAATGAACATATATTATCCGTAACGTACCGATGAGTCCACATGTAAATGTACTAGTTCCCATATATATATATACACAGTATTTTGTTAAATTTGGTCATTAAAACACCATAGAGTAAAAGGTTTAATTTAATAAAATTGTTTAATTAACTGTAGATGTTTGACTGGCTAACAACATCGTTGACAACAGTTAAGGTGATCCAGTGAATGTTTTTTTTTTTTTTTTTTTTTTTTTTTTAATATATTTTATATAATTAGCCCCAAACCGGGCAAATAACCGGGTTACAAAACCAATCGAAACCAGAGACAAAATACGAGATCAAACCGGAAAGAACCATAATCGCAGAAAGAGATCCGATAACATCGGCGACTAATCTAGGGACAATACGGCGGCTCCGCCTCCGATACTCAACGGTTGCGAGTACGGAGCCGCCGGCAACGGACCGAACCGGCAGTACCCGCCGAGACAAGCACCCTTCGTCGACCTCTCGTCTCCCTCTCCCGATTCACCAGTCTATCTTTCCAGGCCCGTCGCAGTCCTTACCTCGCCGAGCGAAGAGACACAATCCGACGACGCCGCCGTACGAAAGGGCTAGCACCAGTCGCCGTTGACAATCTTCAGACGAGCGATGGCCAGGACCACCGCTAAGCTCTTCCTCGCACCGCTCCAACCCACCAATCCTCGCATCGACTTCCGCGCATGAGAAAGCTTAGATCTGCTTCTTACCTCCGTCCCTCCGCGCTCGATCCACCTCGCCACCGTCCTCAAGCGACACTCCAGACCGGCGACTAACGAGATCTGTCGGTAATAAGCCCTCGCCGCCTCCTGCTCCGATGCGACGAAACCCTTGCGGTGCTATCGTTGAAACAAGCCCGCGACTCTTCTGGCTCAAATCGGCGACCGCGGTTCACCAAGAAGCTCGACCAACCATCTGAGGCTTCTCACGGCACCAACGGAGATCGTCGGCCACCGGAGAAGCCTCCGAACCAGCGAAAAAGACGAAGACGAAGCCTTTTCTTGTTGAGAGAGAAATCGGACGATCGCGTGTAGTCACGCGCGCGTCCTCCTTAAAATCTTGATCCAGTGAATGTTTCTGATGTTTACGGTTCGAAAACATCAATGAATGTTTCGAACCGTAAACATCAGTGAATGTTTCTGATGTTTACGGTTCGAAAATGTTATATGCATACGCATAAGTAGAGTCTGTGTTTCTTTTTGCTGGATACATGTGATTCACTTAACCGTCAATTCATATAACAACCTGCTTTACTCGCTACACATGTTTGGTGTATGGATTTTATTCGAGAAGTTGATGATTGTTTGTGTTTCTGCTGTAAAAAGATATGAAAAAATAAATCGAAATTATATAATGAAAAAAAATTCGAAACTACGTAATTTTAGCACACGAAAACTGTATATTGACCACCTCATTTGTTGTTGGAGTAAAACTGTACTGAGTCATGCTCAGATCTGAATTTCGGAACCTCAAACCAAAACCAGATTAGGACTAACTAAAGAGTCCCAACGTCCCACAATTAGTCAACTCCTCGTTTCTTAATAACATATTAGGGCTAACAATTTTTATTTATAACACCCTAAATAATATGGGATTTGTCCAGATTAATTAGGATCTCGTCGAAACAAAATGATCATCGATATATGTGCGATGGATACCAACAAAGAAAAACAAACACAAAATGAATTATAGCTTTCTGCATATTCCAACAACGTACGATTTTGGATCTAGACAGTGCCGGTTCACTATTGATATGGGCGACAAAAATAAATTGGACCTTCTATTCATACATTAATGTGTAACTCCAAAAACCTTTTATGTTATTAAATTTAATTCTTAAAACCTTGGAATTTTTTGTTGATCTTCTAATTATACATTAATTAAAAAAACTAATCTATTTTGATATATTGTTAGTTTAAGACTAAATATTTATTATATTTTGGAAATTGGTGTGAATTCAGGAACGATCGTACCGTTCGCCCTACATACTAAGCCGGCTCTGGATCTAGAAATAGATAATTGCTTATTGGGGTATGTTAATTGTTAACCACATTTGGTCTATTAGCTATACCAATTTTCTTCTTTGCAGAATTTTTTTTTTCTAATGAAAAAATCGTTTTACCGCATCTTTTTTTGAGAGAACATTTCTATGAATTCTCTTTTTATATAGAACTTTTTTCAACACTCAGCTTTACGGTATCATGAGTTAATTGTTTTTTTTGTTTGCATTCGTCTATATTGGAGGAAGAACATAATGATTTAAAACCAATTGTTTAAGAATTTTTTTTAAAAGAAGCTTCCGAATTTTTAAATTAATTTAAACTGTCTAATTTATCTATTTAATGATTGTTTTAACAAGTAAGTTTTACTCTACTAAATAATCTATGCTTGTAATCAACAATTAATTTAATATAATTTAAGGTTGCACAAAAAAGTTTTCTGCATACTCTAGCGAACATGTTGTAAACTTCCTACAGTTGTGAAAGGACTATCGAACAAACAACAATTAAACGTCTTGGGCAAACATCTAAGTATCTGATGACCCAAAAAAAAAAAACATCTAAGTATCTGACTTTCTAAACTAAGACTTCAACTAATTCATTCGTTAACTTTGACCAAGCTTCGTTGTGAAAAAATATTGTTTAAATAAAACATAGTTATAACATTTTCTTTTTTTAAATAAAAGGAAGCAAAGCACGTACCCAGTGTCACCTCTCCTCTAAAGACATGTTCAGCAAACTCTTAAAATCTTGAAATTTAAGGTTTTTTATCATTTTAACGAACCTTTAAAACTTTGAATTATAAATTTCTGAATAGTGAAATCTTAAATTAAAAATTTGACTATTAAAAACTTCAAAACTATGTTTTATTTTCAATTTAATCCTTACAACTAGAATTGTCACAAATACGTGCACTATATTTAATTTAAAATAACTTAAATACATTACAAGAAAAATTACATTTGGTTACCCAAAAGAAAATAGAAAACCCTTGGTTATCTCCTTCTCCTGCGACGTCCGGCCTGTCTCCGATGCTACTTCCGACTACTGGTGGTCTTCTCAACCTCCCAACTCCCCTCCCTCCAGACCCTCTTGATCCCAAATCACCCTTAGACTTTTCCTATTCCCCCCTCTCTCCCCTCCCTCAATCTCGTCGTTCTGCTCTTCGTTCAGCTCCTTCTCCTTTGGCATCAACTGTTGTCTCTACTACTGCTTCTAAGCAGTCGCTTTCCTTAGGCCTTGCCTCATTTGGATATGCTGTCTCTCTAATGGCATCTCCAATTTCAGATTCAAATAAAAACATTATTCATGAACAGTCAAATTCTATCTCTCCTTTCATAAAATCTCATCTAAGCTCCTCCTCTCTTTTATCGGGCTTGGTTTCCACTCTAACTCAGACTAAGACTAACTTCTCTCAGAAGGCTTGGTCAACCTATCTCATAAACCTTTGTCCTCTTCTATCTCTTCTTTGTCTTCTGTCATCCCCAACCAAAAAGTCTCACCTCCTCTTCTGCCCACCCCTCCTCAAGCATCCTCTTCCCTTGCTTCGTGTTCCAGTTTGCCTCCCAAGCTTCCTGCCCCTGTTTCAAACCATAACCCAACTTTTGTGGAAAAACTGAGAAAATCCCAAGATAAAATTCTGAAAAACCTTGGCACTTACACTATCTCTGACTCTGGTAAGAGAAGAATTGCTATCCCTGATGAAGTCTTTGTCAGAGGACATTCACTCAGATCAAGAATGTTATGAATCATATGTGGTGTAAGGGTGCTGGCATAGAGATACACTTCAATCCCATCTCCAGATCCTTCTTGGTCAGAGTTGGTAATGATTTCATCAGCTCCAAAATCCTGGAGAAAGGCATCTAGTATGTGGGAACCTCAATGTTCAGAGTATATGAATGGAATTCAAAGCAAAAGCGGATACCTCTGTGCTTACCTCAATACCTCTATGGGCTCACTTAAAGACTTTTGTTTTGATGACTCCTGAGGGGTGGAGCAGAATTGGTGAAGCAATGGGTGACCCAAAATAAGTTGATGATTTCACAAGAAATCTCACGGTGGTAAACGAAGCCCATATCAAAGTCATAGCTGATGTTAATGTCCCACTGCCCTCTTCAGTGGAAATTCTCAGAGATAATAGATCTATAAGAGATCTCTCAATACACTATCCTTGGCTCCCACCTAAATGCTCTCACTGCCATGAAGTTGGGCACATACTAAGGAACTGTCTCCAGACTTCTCAAGTTTGGTTACCTAAGAGCGCCGAGTCAAAGGATACTGCTGCTCCTAAAGTATTGGACCAGGATGTTTCAGCTCCCATCTTTTTTGCAGATATGGTTACTCCTGATTTTGTTGAAAATCCTGATACTGCCATGGTCACACTTGTCATTTCTCCAGTCCCCAACCCAAATGAACCATTTACTGCCTCTATTTCCTCCTCCCTCATCTCTGCTCATGATGATATTATCCAAGTCCAAAACAATTTCCTAAAGACGTGTCCTCTTCTTCAAACACCCATCGATCTTGTTACTTCATCAATCCTTTCCTGTCCAACCTCAAAACCCCGTTCTCCAAAATCATCCTTACCTTCTCCCTCTCCATCCCCCCCCCCCCCCCTCTTAAAACAATTCATCCTTTTGTGTCCCCGGATCTTACCTCTCTAGGTGGATCTACCCCCTCATCTTAATGTATATAAAGACATTTTTTGGAACCTCTGTGGTTTAAATGACCCGGGAAGCATAAGCCCTTTAGTCTATGGTTAAATAATACTAAGCCCTTTTTTGGAGCCCTTCTAGAAACCCATTTAAAGCTTCAAAACCTTTCTAATGTTATGTCATGTGTGTGACCTGGCTGGAGCTACTTCTCCAACCATTTTCAAGATGATAATGGCAGGATAATTTTAATATGGAACTCTACTGCCTCTGTTTTAGTGATCCATCAGTCAAAATTCTCTATCACTTGCTCTGTCCAATTACCTCAGTCGCCGATGTTCACAGTTACAACTGTAAATGCCTCCAATCTGCAGGCTGATCGAAGTGAGATGTATGTGGATCTGCTCAATTTAAACCAGAAACTTAATCTCCAAGACTTTCCCTGGTTAGTCGCTGGTGCCAGATTATTCACCCTGATGAGGACTAGGTTCTGTAAACCTATCCTCCTCCATTATTGAACTCATGGATTGTTTCCTTCAAGCTGACCTCTCTGATCTCCGCTATCAGGGGGCCTGTTTCACCTGGACAAATAACCAGCCATCTCTCCCTGTCGCCATAAATATTAACCGTGTCATCATAAACTCTCACTGGTCCACATCCTTCCCTCTTAGCTCAGCTTCCTTCTCCCCTCCAGGTTTAATCTCTGACCATTGACCGGCTGTAGTAGACTTAGCCCTACCCCTTCCCTAACCAGGTTCCAGACCCTTCAAATTTTTAAAATTCCTTACCAAACATCCTGATTTCCATCAGACAGTTGAGATAGCATGGCTCCAGTTTGGACCGGTAGCTATTAACCTCCGTTCCTTCTGCTTCAAATTGAGGAAAATCAAGGGGGATTTAAAAAAAACTAAATCGTGAAAACTTTTCAAACATTCAAGTGAGAGTAAACACTACTAACCAGCTGCTTTTAGATGTGCATGGATGTGCTCTATCAGATCCTTCAGGTTACTACTTCCAACTACAGAGAGATCTTCAAGAAAAACTCACAAACTTGAAAAGCATTGAATCCACCTTCTTCAGACATGATGCCCAAATTAACTGGCTACAGAATGGCGATGGGAACACTCCTTTCTTCTTCCGTTCATGTGTCAGTCGTGCCTCCTTCAATGCGATCATGCTCTTTATCCTCCCCTCTGGTGCTATCATCTCTGACCCTCAGCTGATGAGCGACCTTGTTGTTAGTCACTTCCAGAACATATTGGCTCATACTGATCTTCAGCCTTGCCATTTCTCGCCAGGATGGATCCAAGGGCTAACTCCTTTTAGGTTCTCGGATTTCCAGAAACAGCTCTTCTTGTCTCGGCCTTCTCCTGAAATAATTGCCAAAACATTGTTAAAAATGAATCCATCGAAGACTCCTGGTCTAGTGATATACCATGGATTTTAGGGTTTTTAACCATGGTATATGTGTTATTTATCGAGTCTTTTACTATGATTTAGAGTCTTTTCAGGTGTTTATTAGGTACAAGCACATTTGGAGCATATGTGGTGATTATGGCACTTTCTGGAGCTAATTGGAGTATTTGGCCGAGAGATAGACTTCACTGTCAATATTTCAGAGCTGCAACGATCGACACGCTATTGGCATCGATCGTTGCATATGCGAATGGGCCAGACTCGGCGGTTTAATGAAGAATGCTGATTTTGCAGAAAAGCCCAGATATTTACACAGAAGCCCAAAACGTGTTTTAGACTATATATTAGGTTTTTAGCCACTTGTTTAGGCAACACTTTTCTTAAGTTTTATTTTATTTCAGAGAGCCTTAGGGGCTGATCTTGTTCTCGAAAGAGACTTGATTTCGAACCCCTGTTGATTATTCTGTTTTATGATATTTGGTTTTCTGCTTATGATATTTTCTGTCTCGATGAACATGTCTGAGTAGTTTACCTGTTAGGTTGAAGGATTCTCATTAGGGATTTCATGGAACTATAGTTTAAATCAATCTGTAGGGATTCATATCTGCTAGTCCTTTGTTTAGGTTGTTCTTAATGCTAAATCTGAAGTAGCTAATCAGAATTATGATTTTAGGCTGATTAATGCAGCGAAAGTTGGTTAATTTAGCTAGAAAGAACCTAGATGAGCAATTAAACTTCTCGCAAACGAAAGTTTGGTTTAGGTTAATTGTGAACATATCAAACTTGGAATTAATGCTAGTTTAATCTGTTAGTTCTCGCAAACGAAAGTTTGGTTTGCTGCACTTAGACTTAGAGAATTATCGCAAAGGAATTTGGTTAGTTCTATATCCGTGTTTGAGTTCTAGAACAGTTATTGATTAGATCCTGATTGACTGATTGCTTGCGTTCCTGATTTCCTGAGAACTCCTGAAACCTAACGCTTCGCTTCCTTGCTCACAAACCACTCCTGCTACTGATTTACTTTTCTGCTCTGCTTTTAGTTTAATCACCTTTGCTTTCTCCTAGTTTAATCACTTCTGTTCTTATCTATCGTTGACCGGAGTCCCTGTGGATTCGATACCCTAAGTACTACAACTATATCACTGTGCACTTGCAGTTAGAATAGGGTTAAAACTACACATATCATCTAGATGGGTTCTCATCGGGGGTTTTTAAGGCAAGCTAGAAAATCCTAGGGAATGAGGTCACCTCATCCATTGCTGAATTCTTTGTCTCATGGTTTCTACCTACAAGTACTAATGCTTGTTGGAATTATGTCCAGTAATCTCTGTACTGTCTCTAGAAAGTAAGAGTATGTCAATGATCAGACATAAGTCATATAATACTGGGGGTCATGATGGCTTGCTAGAGTCCGCTCATGATCTATAAATCTCGGATTTATTGCCTTTATTATATGATCCCATATGGGTCACACGCCTAAGCTAGCGGGAAAAGACGAAGGAACGGTTTAGCAAAAGTACGGTAAAAGTGCTAGGCATTTACTGTACTAAGAGAGAGATTAAAGGGCCTGATTAAATCTAAGGGATTTAATCAGACTGGGAATTGGGCCCAAAAGGCCCAACAAGACTGGACAAGGGTTTTTAATTAAAAACTTGACCTAACTCTAATTTCCCAGAGCCTCCTCTGCGCCAACTCTCTCTCTCTCTGCGGCCTCCCTCCTCTTCGGTCTAGCAGCCAATTTCCTGTGCGTGCGTGTGTGAGCCTTTGGAGGAGCTATCTCTTGGTGGTTCTGCTGATCTCTGACCCGTACCTCCTCTTTCCGCTGCAAAACAAGGTAACAGGTGAGATCCTTTATGATTCTAGCAAGAGAACCTAGATCTGGCATGTTTAGTAGGATCAATTAATCTGATGAATTGAACCAGGAAATACTAAACAATCCTTCAGTGGTATCAGAGCCATTGGTTCTGTTAGGATTTCTTGTTGAGAATCATGTTTAGGTTGTTTAGAAGTGTTTGAATCAATCTATTGATAAGAAAAACACTTAAGAAACAAAGAATTAAAACCTAAACTAACTAGAAATCGCATGATCCGATCTATATGAATTGGTAAGCGTCGGAGTGTTGATCGGTTTCGGATCACACGTCCGGATCGTTTTGACGAACGAACCGATCATGGATCGGGTTGTGTCATCGACACGATCGACGGCACGGCGCAAACGATCGCATGGATCCGATCGGTACGATCGCATGGATCGAAGCCGTACGCGTCCAGCATGATCGAGCGACGCACGGTGATCCGATCGCATGGATCGATTGATCGATCACATGGATTGACCCGAAGCCCGTCCGATCACGCGTCCCGCGTCCCGTCCTGCACCGATGTCGTGACCGAGAGCCGAAGAGGCTCGTCCCGATCGCGTGGTTGCGGCTGTCCCGATCGCTCCTCGATCGCGTGAAGCTTGCATCACGGTTCGGTTCACGTGACCTAATGGTCAGTTCGGTTTGACTTATGCTGGTTCGGTTTAAAACTTGATTAAAACTTAATCGTCACGGTTTAATAAACAGACTTAATAAAATTTATTAAGTTCTGGTTAAACCGGGATAAGAAATCCAAAGTCGTAAAATTGGATTTAGTGCCTAAACCAGTGGTTTTCTAATTTGATTTGGTTGGACCAAATAAATTGAGAAAATCCGGTTTAGTAAATAACCGGTTGACAATTGTGGTCATCGTAGTAATTAATTTTAGTTAGACCAATTTTAATGAACCAGACCGGTTATGTCATTTAATTGGGCAATTGGGTTATGTCTTGGACATGGACCAATTCTTGGGCCTCGGGCCAAGAAGTTAAAACAATTGGGCCAATTATTTGAGTCTTTTCTTCAGATTTAATTTAAAATTTATTTATATAAAATTAAAATCGTTTTTAAGTTAATCTGTTTTCCAAAATCTGAAATTAGAAAGTTTCTTAGAATAGAAGTTTCTAGATTTGCATGTTTTGGATTTTAGGAAATTTCTATATTTAGAAAGTTTCCAATTTTAGGAAGTTTCCAATTTTAGAAAGTTTCCAAAAATAGTAGGTTTCCAAAAAGGATGAAATTTTTAATAAACCTACAAACCTCAAATAATATCAAGCGTTGGATGTCTTGTCCAGATTATGTCAGCTGTTGAAGCCCATTCAATCGTACACACGGCCTTACAGTGTGAGGGTGTCTATCTTTTGCGTGGGTAAGACAGTTTGTGATTCATTGATGTCATTGGGAGTCCCAGACATTAGTGATTACATGACTGTATAGTCTGGTTTTCTTGACTAGGCCATCGGGAGTCCCGGGCCTTGAGACATCAGAGTGGATTGGGCCTCGGGCCCAGATTCACAACCAAGAGTTATATCACGGATATAATTAGCCGAGATAGGGCTTACCGATATAAGCTAAGGTTGGGTGACGGCCAGTGGCCCACTTTGATCTTAGTTATATGTGGATCTTGGAATCATTATATTCTATTGAGGGTAACTGATGTTATTGAATATAATGAGAGATTAATCATATTATCTATAATGCGAGATTAATCATATTGAACATATTAACTAAAATCCTTTTATCTTATTTTTGAGTTATGACTAGCACAAACAATCAAAACACTTTCTCGATCCGGTCTGTCCTTGAGATGGACAAGCTGAACGGATCAAATTTCTTGACTTGGTCGCGGAACCTGAGGCTAGTCCTCAGGCAGGAGAGAAAGGACTATGTTCTTGAGAGAGCTCTCCCCGTAAGGATCGGGTCCAATGCCTCCCATGCAGTATATGATGCTTGGAATAAGCATTATAATGATACGGTAGATGTGCGTGGTCTGATATTGGCTACCATGGACTCAGATTTGCTGAAGCAATATGAGAACATGGAGTCGCCAATAGAGATGATCAGCAGCCTGAAATTGAAATTTCAGGAGCAGATAAGAGTGGAGAGATACCAGTTGGTTAAGTCTGTCACTAGCTGCAAGCTACCAGATGATCATCCAGTGAGTCCTCATGTCAGTAAAATGATGGGTTACATTGATAACCTGAGGAAACTGGATTATCCAGTTAGCCAAGAATTGGCAACTGAGATCATTCTGCAGTCACTGCCGTCAAGCTATGATAAGTTCAGAAGGAACTATATCAAGAAAGGCTTAACGAAGACGCTGACTGAACTGCATGATATGCTCAAGACAGTTGAGCCAAACGTGAAGAGTACCCAGCATAATCTCATAATAGAGAAGGGTAGGTTTATTAAACCTAGTACTGACAAGGGTGAAGACAAAGTTGTCCAGATTTTGAATCATGGCAAGCGTGTGTCTTTTGAGCCTAAGTCAGATGCCTCTTACGTTGGTAAGTGCTGCTACTGTAAAGAGACAGGGCATTGGAAGAGAGATTGCATTAAATTCATGGAAGATGATGAGGAGTTGAAGTTGATGTATGAGACTACTTCCTCAGGTATTCATGTTATTACTTCAAATTCTACCTTATAGGTATTGGATACTGGTTGTGGCACTGATATTTGTGATAATATGCAGAGCCTAAGCGACAGTAGAATGTTGAAGGAAGGACAAGTGGATCTACATGTCTGGAAGGAGCTATGGACGCTGCCTCAGCCGTAGGGTTTTCACTTGTAGATGCCTTTAAGGCTTGGTTTTGTATTAAGTAATTGCTACAATGTACCTGCTTTAAGCAGAGTTGTTTCATTTTCTTGTAAGAATTTGAATGTTTTTCATTTTGATAAAAGACAAGTTTTGTTCTTTTGATCTTAATGAAATATTAATTGTAGCACCCTATTCAAGGAATGGGTTTTATATCTTAAACCATAGAGTGCCTAAAATGTAACATAAATACCGCAATTGGTTTAAATCTGATGAATTAAACCTGATTTTTCTTAGCATAAATGTTTTGGTCACATAGAGTAAGTCAGATTCAGAAACCCCATAGTCATGGACTTTTGGACTCATTTGAATGGATATCTTATGAGAATTGAATTCTGCTTACTAGACCAAAAGGACAAAGGGCCCATCTTAGCCGAGCTAGAGAAAGGCCCAAAGGCTTATTGGAGATTGAACATACTCATGTATGTGGTCCGATGAGCAGTAATGCCAAAGAAAATTTCCTGTACTTCATTGTCTCTACTGATTACTTCAGTGAGTAAGACTGTGTTCATTTGATGAGACACAAGTCGGAATTCTTTGACATGGTCGAAAGAGTTCCAGAATGAGGTATAGAATCTGAGTGACAAAAGTATTAAGACTCTGGATTAAATCACGAGTGAGAATACTTGAGTCATTAATGGTGTGATCATCTGAATGAGTGTGAAGTCGTTTCACAGCTCAATTCTCCTGAAAACCTTAAGGTATTTCTGTGAGAAAGAATCAAATCTTATTAGAAATGATTAAAGATGAGTTACACGAATCTTCCATGATATTCTTTAAGAATAACGCTCTAGAAATATCTAAGTTTACGCTGAAATAGTTCCACCAATATCAGTTGAAAGACACCACGTAAATGTGGATTGGAATCGATCCAAATTCGTCTTTACTGAGTATTTGTAGTTGTGTTACCTCACTGGTTCCTGTTGAGGGAAACCAAGGCTTGTTACTTTTACGTCCATTCTGTTTTCTAAGAAGGGAAGTTACTTTCCAAGAAGAACAGTGGGAGTAAAAGTATAACTCGAAGAAATTCGAGAAATACAGGAGGCTGCTCAACCTGTTGAGGGAGAGCAACGGATGGATTTACAGATTTCTGTAGAATCTACACCTGTAGAGCCTGAAGTTCGCAGACATGAATGAATCAGTCACTAATCCGAGAGTGATTTCTCGTCATTAGTTGAACCTGATGATCATTGAAAGTTCGCATGATCTGATGATCATTGAAAGCGACGAATCTGCGAAATTCAAAGAAGCGAAAGTGAGCCCGGACTCCGAAAAATTACACTTTGTGTAAGTTAGCTTCATCGATCCATTCATGGATGGAAGCAAACATATCGGAGTTGGAATCTTCGTTCTGTTGAAGTAGTCAAGGTTTTGACCTGAACAGGAACGAAATGGAACTGTGCGTTTACTAATAGATAAGTGGGAGCGATGTTGCATTTCTCATATTGTATATCGATGACATACTGATTCTCGGAAATAACGTCCCAATGCTGCAGTCGGTAAAGGACTGGCTTGAGAGTTGATTTTATGATTGACATGGGTAAAGCCACGTAGTTCTTGGATTTTGGATCTAAAGATAGAGATCCAAAAGAGCTGGTAGGACAAAGTCAGGGTTCTTAAATTGACAAAGTCCTACACCTTTTCAGCATTCCAAGAAGGGTTTTATGCCAATGTCACATGGCATTACGTTAAGCAAGATACAGTGTCCTACGATAACTGCTGAGCTTAAATGCATGGATAAGATTCCATATGCGTCGGCAATTGGATCTATCATGTATGCCATGACACGTACTTGTTTTGATGTTGCTTTAATGTTAAGCAAGACAAGTAAAGACCAGTCAAATCCAGCAAAGAATCACTGGATAAACGTAATGAATATTCTCAAGTACTTGGAAAATACTTAGGATACATTCTTGATTTACGGAGAAAGTAAGGTGCTACGAGTCGGTAGAGTCTGAAAGGCAAGTTTCCAACGGACAAAGATGATTTCCGGTCACAGTCCGGTTATATCTTGTGTCTGTCTGGCGGTGCAAGGCACTGTTGCTGACTCCATGACTTAAGCTGAACATTTCGCAGCTTGGAAAGCGGCGAAAGAGGTTGTTTGGAAAGAAGAGTTCGTCACTGAACTTGATGTGATTCCCAGCATAGATGAGACTAGCTGCACATCAGAGGTCCAAACAACTTGAGGATAGGTATAACCTATTCCGTGAGATAAATGACAGAGATGTTAAGTAGATCAGCAAGTTTCAACGAATGAGAACGTTGCTAATCTATTAACGAAGCCACTCCGTAGGCCTAAGCACGAGTCGCGGACTGTTGCTGTAGGATAAGTGAAATTAAGATGTAGTCTTAATTTCAGTGGGAGATAGTAAAGGGCTTTATTTAGTTATTGATATGTTCTTGTAAAACATTATTTTTTGTTTAATGAAATTATTATTTCAAGATTATTTTAACTGTGATGAAATAATCGTTCCAAAATGATACATACCATTTTATAGGTCATCGAAGTAAGTGACTTGATCTTGAGTCATCAAAGTCATTTAGCTTGATCATGAGACCCTATATTTGATAGATGGCTTATATCATCCTGTCCCTAGTCGAAGGTTGTTGAAATTGGAACACCAACAACCACGTGAGACTAGATTAGTAGGTGACTTATGACAAAGTCTCAGAATGTCATAGATGCACGACATCAAAGTCAGTACATAGGTGTATGTTGGGGTACATACGACCGGACAAGACCCGCTAATAAGAACTCTTCAGGATATTTATATATGTGTCATAAGAGATTCTTACTACGACTATAGAGTATAGTCCTTAAACCTGAGTTCGCATGCATGTGACTGCACATGAACTAATGCGCTTTGATCATTGTCTAATGCTGTCGTTAAGCGATAGTTATAAGGACCTTGTTTGGGTGTATTATGAAGTGAGTAGTGTACAGTGATGGAACAAGACGGGATTTGTCCCTCCAATATAAATGGAGTGAATATCTCTAGGCCAATCGGAGATTTGAATACTGGAAAATGCATGGCCATGCTCAAACGGACTGTCCCGAGTCGTTTGGATTGTCAGTATCAAATCAGAGTCCGATGAACATGATTAGGCTTTATAAGGATGACACTCATCTTGCCTTATGACTAATCGAGATATTGAGACAAAAGGATTATGAATACAGAGATTCCAGTACAAGTGGGAGATTGTTGGAATTATGTCCAGTAATCTCTGTACTGTCTCTAGAAAGTAAGAGTATGTCAATGATCAGACATAAGTCATATAATACTGGGGGTCATGATGGCTTGCTAGAGTCCGCTCATGATCTATAAATCTCGGATTTATTGCCTTTATTATATGATCCCATATGGGTCACACGCCTAAGCTAGCGGGAAAATACGAAGGAACGGTTTAGCAAAAGTACGGTAAAAGTGCTAGGCATTTACTGTACTAAGAGAGAGATTAAAGGGCCTGATTAAATCTAAGGGATTTAATCAGACTGGGAATTGGGCCCAAAAGGCCCAACAAGACTGGACAAGGGTTTTTAATTAAAAACTTGACCTAGCTCTAATTTCCCAGAGCCTCTTCTGCGCCAACTCTCTCTCTCTCTCTGCGGCCTCCCTCCTCTTCGGTCTAGCAGCCAATTTCCTGTGCGTGCGTGTGTGAGCCTTTGGAGGAGCTATCTCTTGGTGGTTCTGCTGATCTCTGACCCGTACCTCCTCTTTCCGCTGCAAAACAAGGTAACAGGTGAGATCCTTTATGATTCTAGCAAGAGAACCTAGATCTGGCATGTTTAGTAGGATCAATTAATCTGATGAATTGAACCAGGAAATACTAAACAATCCTTCAATGCTACCATACTTGCCTTAATACCCAAAAAAACAGGGGCTTCTCTAATCCCTGGCCTCAGGCCTATCTCTTGTTGCAACTCGATCTACAAAACAATTTCAAAGATTCTTGTTTCAAAGCTAAAGCCCATCCTTCTTGAACTTATTCTACCTAATCAGACAGCATTTGTGCAAGGAAGACTGCTGATAGAAAACACTATTCTGGTGGCTGATATTCTGAATGGCTATCATAAGTATAATGGACCGAAACGCATTGCTATCAAGGTTGATATAGCGAAAACATTTGACACTATTAGATGTGAGTTTATCATGCAGATACTCAAAGAAATCGATGTCCCAGAAATCTATCTAACATCGTTGTACAAGTGCATCTCTACTCCTAATTTCTCCGTAGGTTTCAATGGATCAGTACAAGGATATTTCAAAGGCAAAAGAGGTATTAGGCAGGGGGACCCGTTATCCCCTTACATTTTTGTTATCGCCATGAATTATCTATCTATCATGCTTAACAATGTAGCGGAAAATGGTGATATTCATTATCATAAGGACCAGTGCCATCCCTTCTTTTTTAGAGGCTTAAAGCATTTGAAAAAAATGTGGCCCTTAGAAAATACTACAAAAAGTCACCACTACAATGAATTATACAAGAACAAAAATTCACGACTACATTTTTCCTTATGCAATAGTGATAATCAATTCATCATCATCTCTATCATTGATTATCAACAAATGCATTATTAAAAATAAAAAGTGACGCCTGCAATTTTGTCTCTCTTTGTCTTTGGCTTTGCTCTGATCTGATCTTTATCATTAATGATACTGAGATTATCAACAGATGAATTATACAAATTATACTGAGATTCCCATCTGATCTCTATCATCAGTTCATCATATCATCTAGATTACCAACAAATAAATTATACAAGCTACCTAATTCTGAAAATTCAAAACCCAATTTAACATCAACTTACCCAAATTGCGGTAAAAAAATCAAACAAAGGGAGGCGATGCTAATTGCTAAAGAATAAAAACCAGTGAGGATTTTGTTTTTCTTATCATAGGACGTTTCAGTTTCTAAACCCAAGAGAAAGTGGAAAAAGAAAAAGTTTTGTTTCTAAATCCAAGAGAATAAATTGCTATTTAGTAAAAAAGATTTTAAAAATGATTTTGTCGAGTAAAAAAAAAAACCTGACTGTAAAAGAAGAAAAAAAATTCAAGTTTCCCCAACTCACCGGCTCGAACTTATAACATGGTGGAAGTGAAGATTAAGTGCTGACCATATTAGCTAAATCCAACTTTGTACATGTGGCCCAAAGTTTTTAATATAAAATGTGGCCTAAAGCCAATGCTTCCCTTGCCTTATGGCAGGGATGGCACTGATAAGGACTATGATATAGTGAAACTCACTCATTTGTGTTTTGCTGATGATCTACTGATCTTCATGGATGGGAGCCTTCTCTCTGTTCAGAACACAATTGCGGTCCTAAAGGATTTTGAGGTTCGTTCTGGTCTTTTCATGAGTGTTTCCAAAACTGAATTATTGACCTGTGGACATCCCAAGCTGAATCTGACGACATTGCTATCTCAAATGGCCTGGCAAAAGGAGAGCTACCGATTAGATACCTTGAAGTGCCTCTCAACACCAAAAAACTGTCAAACTAAACTGCGCAAGACTTAGACAGTCCAAAAAGCGAAAGGTATCTTCATGGGCTGCTCGTTCGCTTTCATTTGCTAGGCGACTACTTCTGATCATTTCTGTTGTATCGGATATTACTCAATTTTTGTTCTCTAGCTTTGTCCTGCCAAAAGAAATAATCAAGGAAATCAATTCAATTTGTAATAGCTTTCTCTGGAGTGGTCAGTTTGGAGAAAGGTACTCAACTAGAGTCGCTTGGTCAACTATTATCACGCCTAAGAACGAGGGTGGATTGGGGATCAAAGACCTTAGTACCTGGAATACTTCATCAACATTTAAACTGATATGGCTTCTCTGGTTTAGAAGTTGCTCCTTGTGGGTTGGATGGTTTAAAAAAGAGGTATTGGCAGACTCGCTAAGCAACTACTGGACAATAAAAAAAGAAGAAATTCCCATGGTTAGTTAACAAGATCATTCGAATGCGTAGCTCGACTTACAACTGGATTTCAGTTAAGCTTGGAAATGGAGAAGCAACTAAGTTCTGGATAGACATTGGTCCATATTTGGTCGGTTAGATTCTTACTTTGCAGATGAGGTTCACTTCAGGCGAGTGATTGATAGCAAATCAACCATCAAGGACCTCTACCATCACGGGGCTTGGAAAATTCCTCCTGCGAGATCAGACAAACAAGTCAACCCTCATGCTTATCTATCAACTTTGACTCTATATCATGTTCCTGACACTTACTTGTGGGATAAGGAGAAATCGAAGAACAATAGCTTCCACACCGGTAGAGTTTACTCTATGATTCGCCAACCTTCTACGCTGGTCTCTTGGCATCGGGTAGTTTGGAATTCGGGAGGCACTCCTAACCACAATTTCATCTGCTGGCTCTTCCTTCTTGATCGCAGCCCTACTCGCTCTCGACTTCATTCGCGGGGTCTTCAAACTGACACCTCATGTCTTCTCTGCCAGAATCATCCTGAGGATCGAGATCATCTCTTCTTCAACTGTGACTTCTCCTTCTCACTCTGGACTAGAATCGCTTATCGCTTTGGAATCGCTCCATCACGATCTTGGACTCAAACTCTGCAATTCATGGAACAAATTTCAGGAAACAAAAATCACAGAAGGGTCAACATCATTGCTTGGCAAGCGTTAACTTACCGGATTTGGCAGGAAAGAAAATCTAGGTTACATCGTAACATCTTCAAATCCAGGGATTCGATTCTCCTAACTCATAACGTCTGGGTGAAGAAAAACATCTCGGCTTTTAGAGAGGAGAACCCTGAGAAGTCTTCAGTGATGATGCAGTTTTGGCTGTCGATGGCTCCATCCTCTTTTCCTAACATGCAATCATCGATCACACCTTCGATCTCACCCTCTTAACTCTCTCTCTCTCTCTCTCTCTCGGACCATCTCTTTCGCCATCAATCGTCATCTAACTCTCCAACTGTCTGATAACGAAATACTGGGCTACTTTGCTCTGACTCTCACTTCTAACTTCTCCACTTTGCTTCGACTTCCATATCCTTATGATACTAACTCTTCTTTCTGGGACACTCTTCAAGAATCTGATTTTCGAATCTGACCTTGCTAAGACTTCATTCAACACCAATCGCTTCACTCTGATTTCCACACTGTGGCTGACGTTTTCTTCAAATCTTTTTGCTAACTTATCATAACAACGGCTTCGTTCTCACGATCGCTTCGCACTGATACATTTTCCACTGAAGATTTATACCAACTTCTTCACGGTCCAGGTCAACTGTCTCGCGGCTTGTTTACACTCCATCTCGCTTTCGGGTTCGGGTTCGGTCTCGTATTCATATCGCATCGTCCATTCCGTCCTACACTTAACCCAACAATTTCACTGGAGAGGTTAAATGCAATCCAATCCATTCCCCGATGTCACTTCCTCATAGAAATATAGTTAGTTAATCATGTACCCAACGGTTACTCATGATTAAGTAACGATACACTATAATTCCGCTCTCTCGGGAATTGACGGCCGAATACAACCAGTCTCGAGTTAGCTCAATGCTTTAATGAAAACTTTCTACCACTTTCAATTTCTAACAACTTAACGGTTTCATTGAAACATAAATGACTATTACTAAGAGCTACACATGCCAACGAAATTCAACTAACAATCTAACGGCTTATACTAACATGATCAACCATTATCAAATGCTATGCATGCCAACAAAACAAATCTAGCAACCTAACGGTGCTATACCATTTAACAAAACACAACCCTAATTATCTAATGCATCACTCAAACATTAAATAAAGCACGCAAGCAATAAACAAAAATAAGTAATTTACCACACTCAATCACGCAATCACAAGATCGATCCGGATATGTCGTCAATCTGGGTTTAGGTCATGATGAACGGTCGTCAGTTCCGCTCATCATTAGACTTCACATGGTAATTCTTTTGCATTCAAAACCATCACACACATGCAAACAATTACTACGCCAGCCATAACGATAAGCCGGACATTATGCATCCAACATGCATACAAAACAACATATCGTACATACATAGGTTTTGATACATAAGTTTGATCTGAAATATAACATAACGGCCGCTACCACAACCATAAATCCAAACACTGCACCGCCATACCCTGAATATGTCAAATATGACACGCAAAGGTTTCCTATCTATACACAAGGAAAAACAACATGGTTAGTGCCCGAACTTACCTGGCCTAACTAACCCTAGTCCTAACACCCCCAGCAAGACCGGAATGCCCAACACAGGCCGCATCGCGGCTCGCAGAGGTAACCGCTGGCAAGTGCGCCGGGAGGGTGTGTCGGGTGTGAATCTCGAGTCGGTGCACCAACGTGCTATGGCCATCGGACATAGGCGTGCGGTGTGACCCTCACGATCAGATAGCTGATAAACCACGGTGGGCACTGGGCGAGGCCTACGGGAAAAACCTGACGCTCGGTGACCCTCATCTCCTCACATCTGAAAGATCATCATCGGTCGTGGCGGCTGGACGACTGGCGGCTGAACTACTGGCAGCTGGCTAGGCTCGGAATCTCGACGACTGGGTCCGGCTCAGTAACCCTCTGGAAACGGCGCGCGGTATGGCTGAGCATCTGACATGCGCGGTCCTGGTCCTGCGATCGGGAAAATTGGAGCTTCATGTCCGGCGTGACCACAAACCTGACAGTAGTCGGGACCTGGTACAGCTCCCGATAACATGGGTCTACTGGACGAGGACACCAGTACAAAAGAAATCGCTGCACTCCACAAGCACTGCATGCCCGGTACTCCGGCATCGCTGGCGGCGACTCCGACATCTTTGCTGGTGGTGTGACTGGCTCGAAGTGCGTCTCTGACTCAGATAAGGGCTCAGTCTAAGATAATAGCTCAGTAGATTCTGGTGACGGTGATGTGGACATATCCAACGGTGTAGATGGTGATCCAGGTCGTGGATCCGGCTGGTGATGAGGTCTGACCTGCTGCTCCAAAACATCTTCAAGCATAGCTGCCTGCTCGTCCACATGCTGCTCCCAATGCTGGGTCTGATACGGGTCTATGGGCTCCATATCCAGATCGAACGCCCCAGGTAATGGACTCAACAAATAATCACCCCCACTGAGCGGAACGAAGTCAGAGGTGTGTAAACTGGATAGCAAAGGCACATCGCGCACCTAAGGAATCGGCTCCTGGCCCATCGGTGGTACTACTGGCGCCTGTAAATGTGGCGGTAATGGTGGCGATCCACTATCTGCGTACCCCAAGTAACCCATCATCCCTGCAAACAAGTCCGGCCGCATCGTCACGCAGAGCCGCAGGTAGTGGGTCGGGCAATGGTCTCCAGTCTACTGCTGCTGCTTTGGCACCCTGAGGTGCTCAAAGAGGAACTGGTGGTCGATCTGACGTACATGAACCGCGTGAATGACCAGCCTGCGCTTTCAAACCATCCTGATATTGCTTCAATTGGGTCCGATAAGACGCCGCTGATCCTCGTCGACTCATGATGCTCACTAGGATCACTATGTGCACACACAAACCCACACACTACCCGTCCGAGGACAATCTGCTGATGACTGCAAACAAAAACACAGATAAATGTTAGTACAGATAATACAAAATCTTATTCCCATCCCAACCCCGAATTTACAGACGCGACTCGATTTCCTAATGGATGATTGGGTAAAACACAATTTTGACTCGATAAAACACGGGAAACACTAAAAAAATGAACCGTTTCGAAACCCATGACGAATCATGCTCTAATACCACCTTTTATAACGCCCCTTTCCCATTATTCGCTGATTGTTGAACTAACCGGTCAACAATCAAACAAGACCATGACCAAGTCGAACCCGAGCAAGTCAAATAGGAAAAGTTCGCCACAAGACGAAGTCAGAGACAGATCGGTTTGAGACAAAGGCTCGCACTGACCCGTCCTTGACCCCGCTATCCTCACTTCCGTAGTACAAAGCTTCACAACTTGTACCACTTCCGTGAGTTGTGTCGGTTCTGACTAAACACAATATCAGGAAAGCATGTTCGTTTCTAAGTAATCAAACGTTTACATAACGTTTAACAATCTTTACAAAAAATTTGGGAATAATCAAGAACAACAAACAAATCTCAATACAAAATTGGCGCCAAAGCCGAACCGAAAGAAAACCCAAAATCATCGAATCAAAACCCCGCCACAAGCGATCCCGAAACTACACCGAGGACCTCCCGCGTCCGTCGTTGCTAAACCTGAAAAACACAAAAGAGTCTAATGAGCGATCTAAGATCGCCCAGCGAGACGGCTCCCCATTACGGCTTCTATTCTATTTAGCATCTACAGATTCCTGTCCCAAAACCCCAAAAATAACAAACTACATAACAAACGGTTGATCACACACTACCACATCGTGTCAAACCCACAACACACAAGCACATGCCAAAAGAAAGAGAAAGCGATTAGGGGAATCGAAGCACTGCGGCACATGCCCTCGATTGAAACTCGATCTATCTATCGCGCACTACGAAAACAACACACGCACACTTGGGCCCTTACGATCTCGGTAAATTCCATGGGTTTTCATAGCCACCGACAAGGTAACTAACCCACGGCTCCCAGATGTAAACAAGAAGTCTCACGACCTAGGACACTGTTCTCAGTCCATCGATACGCAGTGACTTAGGCTACCCCAGGGTAACCTAAGTTTCCATGCAATTCGGCCCTAGGACATGACCCCGTAATCTCCGAACCACACACCTACTGGCGTCACTCGGTAGGTTAACGCCATAACCGGAATGACCACCCGAAGCACACGATCCGATTAGGAAGCTACCCGAGGATCCAATCGGGTCGGAATTACCGGAATATATCCGAAAACCTAGACTTGCAGAATCTAACGCACCCTAGAGTCCTAATTGCAGAAATGTAAACACGCAGACTCGCTTGAACTCAAGAAACGATGACACAATCAATCAATAAATAACAACAATCGCAACCCAATATTCCGCAAGTCTACACACACGCCAATACCACCACCCTGACTCGGTGTCGTACCGAGTCAGCGGCAATGAACTCAACCGGCCCGTGACCGAGTTAAGTGTCCACAAGGACCGCTCGGCCCAACACCGAGATGATCTAACAGGCCTGCCCTAAAAGCTCAACAAAAACAACCACACAACAACACAATAACACAATCACCACACAAGCAAGCCTATTAGGGTTTATAATGTCTTTTATCTCATTCACGTCCGCTACGCTGGATTAGCGGATTGTTAACCCGTAGACGGCTCATAACACGTTCACAAATTCTCAATTACTCATTCCCTAGGTGTCTCTTAATCACTCCTCGATCCATCGGTTTAGAGCTAGTAGCTTACTACACTCCCCGACGTCTCATCAATCATTTATTGTCCTTTAATCTTTATTTAACCTAGTCCCGATATCCGTTTCATATTCTATACGTTTTTAGGTTTAATTCCGTATTTTAACATCGTCTTAATTTTCGTATGTAGATTCATTTGATATCGTTCTCATAATACATATAGATGCATATACGGTCCTATCATGCAACGTCTATATGTATGCATCAATCAATGATTCTAACAACCTAGCGGCACACAAAATATTAATCCTTTTTAACCCTACAGTCCTAGCATGCATCTCAAAACCCTAATTCGGTTCACAATCATTTAATCTGAACCATTAACAACTAAATCAGTCAATTCAATTACGGGTATGCAAATACTTAATTCTACGGTTTCTCATTTCCCAATCTATATGCAACACTACTCTACGGTGTTTGAGCCGACTCACAGTGAATTGGTCGGAATGAACGGCACAGATGCGGATAAAAATCCTGAGACCCCAAACTAAAACCCGAACCTCCCGAACACACAAACACGAACTCCGAAACTTCCTGAACAACCCTAGAACCGCCTGAATCAGAACCGGACAGAGTCTACGCGTTGACCGGCGTTGACCGGCTGCCCATTGACCATTGACTTTGACTGGACCTGACCGTTGACCAAACTTGAACCGGTTGACCACTCTAAACCAACTGAACCAATGCAATCGAACCAAACCAACTGAACCGGCTTCCAATTGAACCGGTTTAGGTCAAACCGTTGACCAGTTTAACCCAAATTTGACTGTGGCTTAACCAAGCCTAAACAAGACCCAATTCTTAAACCAACCCTCCCATACACACCATTGAAGAACCGGCTTGAAGATGGCGGCGGTGGAGCTTCTCCGGCGTGCTTTTCCGGCGTTGATCGGCGGCGGCAAGGAGTTGACCACGGCGGAGGAGGCTTTTTTCGGCGGCTGAGGAGATGATCTCCCTACCAAACAGATCACCAAGAACAGATCTAGCCACTGGTAGCATTAAAAGGGTAAGAACCGGTGAAAGAAGAGAGATAGAAGAGGAGATCTCGTCGGCGGCTACTTCTCCGGAGGTTCTCCGGCGACTCCGACGGCGACGACGACAAGAGGAGGATGGCGGTTGTAGAGGAGATCAAGAGGAGTCTAGTGGTCTTGGTAGTATGTGATTTGGGTTATTGGTTTGAAAAGCATGAGTTTCTGGGTTTGAGCTTGCATGTGAGTTGAGTGAGAGGGTGGAGAATCGGCAGAGAGGCTAGAGAGAGTGTGGGAATTGAGTGAAAGGAGAGAATGAAGTGATGGTAGATTCTTTGCATGCAAAAAGGATTCTTTGCATCAGGAATTCCCATGCAATGACTCAGCTCAAAAGGTGGCACCTCCAGGGGTGAAACATCTGTCCTCACAGGGTTTAACTTGCACAAACCTCCTTCCCTAAACTAGCCAAAACCATACTTAACCCATCTTAATCTGTTGCTTCCGTTTCTTCAGTTTTGCGTTTTACTTTTTAGAAAACCCTTCCTTATTCCCATAAATCTCCAAACTTCCAAAAACTGATTCTTCTTGATTTTTATATGAATTTAGAAAGTTGAATCACCTCATTTGGAGTTCCGTAGCTCTAGTTATGAATTTCCGATGTTTTCTCGGTTTAATCGGTTTCCATTCCCGACAAGCAAAAAAACCGTTTCTGCTCCGTTTCTTCCAATTCTGGTCTTGTAAATGTTCTTTATGTTGTAAAACTAGAACATTTGGCCCGTCTCGGTTTCCGTCTCAAACATTGGCAAAATTACCATTTTCCTCGGGGTCTGCATAAGCTGTGCCAATGTATGCACGACATAGCTCATGTCTGGCTTCGTGACCGTGAGATACACCAGACGTCCAACTAAACGTCGATACTTAACTGGATCCGAGAAAAATCGCCCTTGTCACGAGCTAAAGAGTGATTCTATTCCATTGGCGTATCAATAGGCTTGGACCCGAGAAGCCCACACTTAAAAATAATGCCGAGCGCATTCTTATGCTGGGATAGATATATGCCATCCTTCCCATGAGTAACCTCTATTCCCAAAAATTACTTCAAAGCTCCCAAATCATTCATATGAAAGATCCTTTTCAAGTAAGCTTTGAAGTTGGAAATAAGAAGACAATCATTACCACCAATAATCAGATTGTGCACATACACCAATACATAGATGATGGATGATCCATGATGAAGTTTGAACAGAGAATAATCAGAGTAATTTTATTTGAAGCCAAATGCCTTAAGCGCTGTGGAAAACTTGGTAAACCAGCACTGTGGTGCCTATCGCAATCTGTATAGTGACTTCTTGAGCTTGCAAACTTTATTGGAATCTAATCCTTTGAATCCTGGTGCCAGCTTCATGTACACCTCCTCAGCTAGATCACCATGAAGAAACGCGTTGTGTACGTCCATTTGGTGAAGTTCCCAACTTTTTAACCGAGAAGATGTTAAGAAGAATCCGTTTTGTTGTCATCTTAATGGCAGGAGCGAAAGTTCCCTTGAAACCCACACCCTCCTGCTGCATTTCCAAAGATAACCAAACGAGCTTTGTAACGTTCCACAGCTTCGTCGGCTCTGTATTTTGTCTGATAATCCCACTTGCAACCAATCACAATCTTCCATGGAGGCAGGCCAGTAACATCCCAAGCTCCTTGGTTTTTAAGCGCTACAACCTCAGCATCCATGGCGTTGTTCCATCGTTGATAATTCACAGTATCTTTGTAATGTATTGATAGGGCTCAGAGTTTTAATCCTATTCTACTGCAAGTGCACAGTTATGCAATGTAGTACTTAGGGTATCGAATCCACAAGGACTCACGGCTCACACGATAAATTGTATGTTCTCAAGCTAAACTAAATCAATCAAAAGAAAGCAGTAAACTAAAGCAAGTAAACAAGGAAGTATTTTCAATAAGAGAAAGGCGCTAGACTTAGGAAGTTCTCGGGAATTATGCAATGTCAGATACTTAACTAACCGGATTCAGATTAAACACAGGTTCAAGAACTAGAAACACAATGCTAAACAATCCAACTCTCGCTGAGATTGTTTCTATATCTTGCAACCTAGTGATCCAAATCTCTTTGTGATCCTAGAGTTCTAAACAAGCATTAAGAACAGGTTCTATCGGTTCACAATTCTCCTAAACCAAATCTCTTTGTATCTAGTCAAATTACTCACACTAAGTTTATTCAGATTATAACTCACACTCTCGTGCTATTGTCAATTATCTCAGATCTAAACCCTAGGTGATCAGTCCAGAATTCAGTATTAAGCACAACTTAGGTGATAAACAAACAGATTGTGAATCCTAATAAATCAGTTATCAAAACATGCATAAAACCTTATTGAGAATCCCTAAATCTAACTAGGTTACTACTCATACATATTATCAGTTAAACAACACATCCTGAATAGAAAACTGAAAGATTGAATAGATAACGTAAAGGGGTTCGAAATCCTTCTCTCAGAGGTTACAAGTAGCAAGAATCAGCCCCTTAGCAAATCTCTCAATCTCCAAAAGCAAGAACAAAGTTAGAACAATATAAACTCAATAATGAGTCTGAAAACCTAATTAAAACTCCTAAACTCGTTTTGGGGTCAGATTAGAATTAGGGGAAACTTCGAGGTCTTTTTGCAATTCTTTAAAACTTATCTCAACTTGACGTATAACTTCTCTCGCGCTCAGTGTCGACCGACACCAAGGTCAGTGTCGGTCGACATCCAGTCGTGACCGAGACACCAACTCAGCTCCTTTCACAAACCACCAGAAACGTCCTATAATCCCGCTCTTTGCTCCAAACGAATGCCTATCTGTAGAAGACTCAATAGACTCGAAAAACCAGGTTAAAGACTCAATATACACAACTATATCATGGTTGAAAACCTAGAAAAACCATGATAAATCAACTCCCCCACACTTAGCTCTTGCTTGCCCTCAAGCAAGTGAAAGAACTAAAGCATAAGAAAGAAGTTTGAAAACTCAGAAACTGATTTCGTCCTAGGAATTTTCGCATGCACTTCACTTAGTAAGCCGCTGAAAACTTTCCTGCAGATGTCAAGACCACAATATACTTCCCCCACACTTAGCAACTGTCCCAAGTAAACTCCACAATCAAGTTAGGATATTCAAGTTCACCACACTAACCTCTGTATATAATTAAGTGCAGTCTTATCAGTGCTCTTCCCTTTTTATTCGGGGTGTAACTTTGGATCTTTCCATGGATACACATGAGGTAATAGGGGACATCCTCATGCTCAGTAGCAGAGGCAGCTGCTCCAGAAGATGCGCCTCGAAGTACAGTAGCACGGCGCGGAACAGCTCGGCAGAGATCTACATTCGGCTGGAAGGAGAGTGAGAGAGGATCATCAGTGATGCATGTGAGCTTAGTCTCTTGAAGGGGAAAGATGCGCTCTATGTTGGAAGTTTTGGTTGATCCTGATTCAATTCTCATATTGATCTCAACCTAAACATGCATTAGATCTAGGTGTTCTTATTTAGAAACATATGATCTCACCTTTTACCTGTTTGTTTGCAGCGGAATTAATGAACAGGTCAATGATCAGGGAGATACACCGAGAGATGGATCCTCCAAAGGCTCACACACGCAATCACCGGAAATTGGCTGCGAGACCACAAGGAGAGAGGCGCCAGAAAAAGAGGAGAATCGCGGCTGGGTTAGGGTTAGAGAGAAGGAGACTTTGGCTTTTAATCATTAAAAGCCTTCTCCTTCCCATTTGGGCTTTTGGGCCCAATCTGATTAAATTCCATTTAATCAGACCCATTATTCATTCTCTCTTAGTACGACAAATGCCTAGCACTTTTGTCGTACTTCTGCTATGCCGTTCCAACATTATTTCCTGCTAGCTTAAGCGTGTGACCCATATGGGATCATACAATAAAGGCAATAAGTCCAAGACTTATAGATCATGAGCGGACTCTAGCAAGCCATCATGACCCCCAGCATTGTATGACTTATGTCTGATCACTGACATACTCTTACGTTATAGAGACAGTACAGAGATTGCTGGACACAATTCCAACAATCTCCCACTTGAACTGGAATCTCTGTATTCATAATCCCTTTCGTCTCAATATCTCGATTAGTCATAAGGCAAGATTGGTGTCATCCTTATAAAGCCTAATCTTGTTCATCGGACTCTGATTTGATACTGACAATGCAAACGACTCGGGAAAGTCCGTTTGAGCATGGCCATGCGTTTTCCAGTATTCAAATCTCCGATTGGCCTAGAGATATTCACTCCATTTATATTGGAGGGACAAATCCCATCTTGTTCCATCACTGTAAACTACTCATTTCATGATGTACCCAAACAAGGTCCTTATAGCTATCGCGGAACGATAGCGTTAGACAATGATCAAAGTGCATCAGTCCATATGCAGTCACATGCATGCGAACTCAGGTCTAAGGACTATACTCTATAGTCGTAGTAAGAATCTCTTATGACACAGATATAAATATCCTGAAGAGTTCTTATAAGCGGGTCTTGTCCGGTCGTATGTTCCCAACATACACCTATGTACTGACTTTGATGCCGAGCATCTATGACACACTGAGACTTTGTCATAAGTCACGTACCAATCCAGTCTTACACGGTTGTTGGTGTTCCAATTTCAACAACCTTCGACTAGGGACAGGATGATATAAAACATTTATCAAATATAGGATCTCATGATCAAGCTAAATGACTTCGATGACTCAAGATCAAATCATTTACTTCGATGACCTATAAAATGGTTCATATCATTTTGGAACGATTATTTCATCACAGTTAAAATAATCTTGAAATAATAATTTCATTAAAACATAAATAATAATGTTTTACAAGAACATATCAAATAACTAAAATAAAGCTCACAAAACTCCCACTCAAATTTAGATTACATTTCAATGTTTCTAATGCCTACAGCTTCAGTCAGGAACTCGAGCTTAGGCCTTGGGAGTGGCTTTGTCAACGGATCAGCGACATTATCATCTGTCGGAACTCGGCTGATCTTGACTTCCTTTCTATTAATGATGTCACGTATCAAGTGATATCTTCTTTGAACATGCTTGGATTTCTGGTGTGATCTTGGTTCCTTTGCCTGAGCTATAGCACCATTGTTGTCACAAAACAGTGCCAGAGGCTCAGCCGCATCTGGTATCACACCTAGTTCCATAATGAACTTTCGTATCCAAACAGCTTCCTTCGCTGCTTCTGAGGCGGCGATATATTCAGCTTCCGTAGTGGAATCAGCAACGGTGTCCTGCTTGGAGCTTCTCCAACTTACTGCACCGCCATTCAGACAAAAGACATAACCGGACTGTGACCGGAAATCATCTGTGTCTGTCTGGAAACTTGCGTCCGTGAATCCACTGACTTTAAGCACATCACTTCCACCGTACACCAAGAATTTATCCTTAGTATGTCTTAGATACTTCAAGATATTCTTTACGGCAATCCAATGGTTTTCACCTGGATTTGACTGGTATCTACTCGTCATGCTCAATGCATAAGCAACATCAGGACGAGTACAGATCATGGCATACATGACAGATCCTATTGCAGATGCATAAGGAATATTCTTCATGCGCTCAAGCTCAGCAGCCGACGTAGGGCTCTGCTTCTTGCTTAGCGTTGTGCCATGTACCATTGGCGTGAAGCCTTTCTTGGAATCTTTCATGCTGAATCTGTGTAGGACTTTGTCAATGTATGAGTCTTGACACAAGCCTATCAGCCTCTTAGGTCTATCCCGATAGATCCTAATTCCAAGAACGTATGCGGCTTCACCCATGTCTTTCATGGAAAAACAACTTCCAAGCCAGTCTTTTACAGACTTCAGCATTGGAACGTCGTTTCCGAGAAGCAGTATGTCATCGACATACAGAATAAGAAATACAATTTTGCTCCCACTAGTTTTCTTATACACGCATTGTTCTTCTTCGTTTCTGATGAAGTCAAATTGCTTGATCGCTTCATCAAAACGAAGATTCCAGCTCCTCGATGCTTGCTTCAATCCATAAATGGATTTATGAAGCTTGCATACTTTCCCAGCATTCTTTGGATCTATGTAACCGTCAGGTTGCGTCATATACACATCCTCTTCCAGAATACCATTCAGGAAGGCGGTTTTCACGTCCATCTGCCAAATTTCATAATCATGAAAAGCTGCAGTTGCTAGTAGAATCCGAATAGATTTCATCATAGCCACCGGTGAATAGGTTTCATCGTAGTCCACACCGTGAACTTGTCTGAAACCTTTTGCCACCAACCTGGCTTTATAAATCTGGACATTTCCATCCACGTCAATCTTCTTCTTGAAGATCCATTTGCTCTCGATGGCTTTTACACCAACGGGTAAATCAACCAACGAAAAGACTTGGTTTACCGACATGGAGTCCATTTCGGAATCAGTGGCCTTGCGCCACTTAGAGGAATCTGGGCCCATCATAGCTTGATTGAAGTTCGATGGTTCATCACCATCAATGATCAAAAGATCATGACAGTCAGTCACGAGGAATCCCTGATATCTCTCGGGTTCGTGACGGATCCTCCCGGATCTTCGAACTTCAGGTACTACAGGTTCAGGCTCTACAATTTCTTGTAGATCCTCCTGCTGCTCTTCCTCATTAGGTTGAGCAGTATCCTGTTCATCTTGAATTTCTTCAAGCAGTACCTTACTCCCACTGTCTTTCTTAGAGAGAAACTCTCTCTCAAGAAAGTTACAATCCCGGGCAACAAAGATCTTGTTCTCGGAACGTAGATAGAAGTAATAAGCCTTGGTTTCCCGTGGATAACCAATGAAGTAGCATTTATCAGATTTTGGTGTAAGCTTATCTGAGATTAATTTCTTAACATAGGCTTCACAACCCCAAATTCTTAGATAAGACAGCACTGGAGCTTCTCCAGTCCATAATTCATATGGTGTCTTTGCTACTGCTTTTGATGGCGCTCTATTTAGAGTGAACACTGCTGTTAGCAGAGCATATCCCCAAAGGGATATTGGAAGGTCTGTGTGACTCATCATAGATCGAACCATATCCAATAAGGTCCGATTTCTCCTCTCAGACACACCATTCCATTGAGGTGTTCCAGGAGGAGTGAGTTGGGATACGATCCCACACTCTCTCAGATGATCACTGAATTCCTGGCTTAAGTATTCTCCTCCTCGGTCGGACCGAAGAGCCTTAATGCTTTTGCCAAGTTGGTTCTGTACTTCATTTTGGAATTCTCTGAACTTTTCAAAAGATTCAGACTTATGTTTCATCAAATAAACATATCCGTACCTACTGAAATCATCAGTGAAGGTAATGAAGTACTGATAGTTTCCTCTTGCATTAGTGGACATTGGGCCACACACATCAGTGTGTATCAGGCCCAATAAGTCACTGGCCCTCTCGTTAGGTTTATTAAAGGGGGCCCGTGTCATTTTGCCCATCATGCAGGATTCGCATTTCTCACATGACTCAAAGTCAAATGAGCCAAGAAGTCCATTCGAATGGAGCCTCTTGATGCGTTTCTCGCTGATGTGCCCTAAACGACAATGCCATAGAAACGTTCGGTTTTCCTCATTAGGTTTAAACCGTTTTGTATTGATGTTATAAATTGGCGCGGATTGATCGAGTATGTAAAGCCCATTCGTAAGAGGGGCCGAACCATAGAACAAATTGTTGCGATTGAAGGAACATAATTTATTCTTAACTGAAAAATCATAACCTTCCAAATCCAACAAAGAAATTGAAATAATATTTCTGCTTATAGCAGGTACAAAATAACAATTATTAAGTTCTAAAATCAATCCCGAAGGTAAAGACAACAAGTAAGTTCCTACAGCTAGTGCTGAAACTTTCGCTCCATTCCCAACTCGTAGTTCCACTTGTCCTTGCTTCAGCCTTCTACTGTTGCTGAGTGCCTGCATATTAGTACAAATATGAGCCCCACAACCAGTATCCATGACCCATGAGGTATTATCAGAAGTAGTTGTATTAACTTCTATAACAAAAATACCTGATGAAGAAGTCTCGAAAGTCTTCTTCTTTAATTCCTTTAGACCTTCCTGGAATTTCTTGCAATCTCTTCTCCAATGCCCCAGTTCTTTGCAGAACCTGCACATGTCAGTAGGCCCAGCCTTGGACTTGGGCTTGGGCTTTGGCGTGTCTGAGTCCACGACTTGGACACCCTTGGCCTTTCCCTTATCCTTAGCAGAAGACTTCTTAAACCCCTTGCCCTTTTGTACCATAAGCACATTTGGGTCCTTGGCGGTTTTCTTCAAGTTGGGCTCTGCAGTCTTGAGCATTCCGTGAAGCTCAGGCAGTGTCTTACTCAAGCCATGCATGTTAAAATTCAGAATGAACTGATCATAGCTTGCAGGTAAAGACTGCAGAATGATGTCGCAGGCAAGTTCCTGGCTGATTGGGCAGTCGAGTTTGTGAAGATGATCGAGATAACCCATCATCTTCAACACATGAGGACTCACTGCCGCATTCGCAGCCAACTTACAGTCCAAGAGGTTCTTAACTGTCTGGAACCTCTCGGTCCTAGCCTGCTCCTGAAAAAGCGATTTCAGGCTTGCCATGATCTCGATTGGAGACAATACACTCTCGAACTGCTTTTGCAGCTCTGGAGTCATTGTCACCAACATCAGGCAATAAACATCATTTTCATCTGACGAATGCTTTTCCCAAGCATTGTGCAGAGTCCTGGCAGCATTGGCAAGAGGCCTCTCGGGGAGGGGATCTCGAAGGACATAATCCTTCTTCTCCTGCTTGAGGACCAGCCTCAAGTTCCTTGACCATGTCAGGAAGTTCGTTCCAGTCAGCTTCTCCTTCTCGAGAACAGACCGGATCGAGAACGTGTTTTGTGTGCTTGTAGTAGTCATATCTGAAATATATAAATAAAAAGGTTATTAGTTATATGTTCAAAATGATTAATCTCTTATTAAAGTATAATATGATTAATCATGCATTATATTCAATAACCTAAGTTACCCTCAATAGAATATAATGATTCCAAGATCCACATATAACTAAGATCAAAGTGGGCCACTGGCCGTCACCCAACCTTAGCTTATATCGGTAAGCCCTATTTCGGCTAATTATATCCGTGATATAACTCTTGGTTGTGAATCTGGGCCCGAGGCCCAATCCACCCTGATGTCTCAAGGCCCGGGACTCCCGATGGCCTAGTCAAGAAAACCGGACTATACAGTCATGTAATCATTAATGTCTGGGACTCCCAATGACATTTATGAATCACAAACCGTCTTACCCACGCAAAAGCAGACATCCTCACACTGTAAGGCCATGAATGCAATTGAATGGGCTTTGACAGCTGACATAGCCTGGACAAGACATCCAACGCTTGATATTATTTGAGGTTCGTAGGTTTATTAAAATCATTCCCAAAATAGAAGATTACTATTTCGGGAAACTTTCTATTTATGGAAACCTACTATTTTTGGAAACTTTCTAAAATTGGAAACTTTCTAAAACCGGAAACTTTCTAACTTTAGAAACTTCTTTAAAATCCAAAACCCGCAAATTCAGAAACTTCTAATTTTGGAAACTTTCTAATTTCGAAATTTCGGAACTTTATAAAATTTAAAATCGAATTTCATAATTTTATTTTATAAAATAAGTTTTAAATTTAAATCTGAAGAATGACTCAATTAATGGCCCAATTGTTTTAACTTCTTGGCCCGAGGCCCAAGAATTTGTCCATGTCCAAGACATGACCCAATTGTCCAATTAATTGACATAACCGGTCTGGTTCATTAAAACTGGTCTAACCAAGTTTCAATTACTACGATGACCACAATTGTCAACCGGTTATTTACTAAACCGGATTTTCTCAATTTATTTGGTCCAACCAAATCAAATTAGAAATTCTGGTTTAGGCACTAAATCCAATAATTCTTTCGACATTGGATTTCTTATTCCGGTTTAACCAGATTCAATAAACTTATTAATCTGTTTATTAAACCAGAACGTTGATTTTAATCAAGTTTTGAACCGAGCATTGAACCGTACCGAATTAGTCACGAACCAAACCGAGTTGGTCGTGACCTAATTTCCAGCCAAGGAGCCATCGTCCAGCCGCTCAGCCGCGAGCCAACCGATCCGAGATCGAGGCGCTTCAGCTACGGCCGGACGCAAACAGCCGGGACGGATGCTCGGCTTGGACGGACGCGATCGGGACGCACGGACGGTACGCGGGATGCACGGTCGTGACGCGATGATCGATCGCGATCGTATGAAACGATCCGATCCGATCCGTCCGACCGGCCAACCCACCCGACCGTCCGACTCTCTCTCCCGACCATACCATTCAGCCGATCCAAACCTGAGTCATATAGCTCAGTTTGCGATCTGTTTTAGTGTGTTTAGGGTTCTAATTCAGTTTCTTATGTGTTTTTCTTATCAGTAATGGATTCAAAACACATCTAAACAGATTAAACAACCTAAACAATGAATCTAAAACAAGAAACCTAAGAACCAATGGCTCTGATACCACTGTTGGAAGTTTTGGTTGATCCTGATTCAATTCTCATATTGATCTCAACCTAAACATGCATTAGATCTAGGTGTTCTTATTTAGAAACATATGATCTCACCTTTTACCTGTTTGTTTGCAGCGGAATTAATGAACAGGTCAATGATCAGGGAGATACACCGAGAGATGGATCCTCCAAAGGCTCACACACGCAATCACCGGAAATTGGCTGCGAGACCACAAGGAGAGAGGCGCCAGAAAAAGAGGAGAATCGCGGCTGGGTTAGGGTTAGAGAGAAGGAGACTTTGGCTTTTAATCATTAAAAGCCTTCTCCTTCCCATTTGGGCTTTTGGGCCCAATCTGATTAAATTCCATTTAATCAGACCCATTATTCATTCTCTCTTAGTACGACAAATGCCTAGCACTTTTGTCGTACTTCTGCTATGCCGTTCCAACATTATTTCCTGCTAGCTTAAGCGTGTGACCCATATGGGATCATACAATAAAGGCAATAAGTCCAAGACTTATAGATCATGAGCGGACTCTAGCAAGCCATCATGACCCCCAGCATTGTATGACTTATGTCTGATCACTGACATACTCTTACGTTATAGAGACAGTACAGAGATTGCTGGACACAATTCCAACACTCTACGCCTGATATGTCATGGAATCTCCACCAGAACTGTGTCCCATTGGTGTCTCCCTTGATCCACTGACTGCTCTTCAGATGCGTGAAGTTCATAGTGAGCTTCTTAGTACAAATGCTCACCTGACTCCTGTCAAGCCCAAAGTGATCAAAGATGGGATTTAAGAGACTCCCGATCGACTCTGTCTTCTAGGCCTGGGCATAAAAACCGGAACCGAAGAACCGGAACCGAAGAACCGATAACCGGAACCGAATATTTTATTTGGTTCCACCTATAATTTCCATTGGATCCTGAGTTGAGGAACCGTGGGTATCAAGTAGGAACCGGAACCGAAGAACCGAACTTATATAAAGCTTAGTACAATATTACCCATGGTTTCAACATCCACATAAAGAATCATATAAAAATATTGTTATATCCATGAAATTTATGTTTATGTTATGTGCCCTTGAATCATATACCCTTTTTGGTTAATTATTCGTTGAATTAATAGAAATTTTGGGAGTTTTTATTTTTTGGTTTCGGATATTTTTTGTTTACTACAAATATTTTTTGTTGATTTCGGGTAAAAAATGTTATTTCGGTTCCAAAAAACCTGGAACCGTTTAAGAACAAAAAATTTTGGATATTTTATGGTTCCTAAAATGATGGAACCAAACCGAACCGGAACCAACATGAACCGAACCGGAACCGAACCGAAAATTGTAAAGTATCCATTGGATCCTAAATCTATAAAACCGAAATAACCGGAACCGATTGGTTCCTACCCGGAACCGAACCGAATACCCGAATGCCCAGGCATACTATCTTCGTTGCCTTCCCAGTGAAAGGCTTCGTCGCCTTCAATGTCTCCAAATGGTGAGCAAAGAGAGCTCCCATGTTAACATCCAACTCCAAATGAGCATCCTCAAACTCACTGACATCAACGCTCTTGCCAATCCCAATATAGAGCAAGAAAAGCTCAGCAATCCTCATCATCCCAGGCTCCATCTTACACAAGATAGTGTTGGAGAATATGCGGACAAGATAGCGCAAAACCGGATGTCGCACAGCGGTCTGCCTGGTGGTCTGAAAATCATACACTCCTGTGCCAAAGTGTTTCCAAAAGAGCTCCACATCGGACCAGTGCTCAGGCAAACTGACTCTCTCCTTCGTTCTGTCAAACTCGTAGATGTCGCATAGCTCATGGAGACTAAGCCTGTACCTCCTGCCCTTAGCCATGAATGTCATTGTACCCTCATAAGCTTTCCTCACCACATCGTTGGTGTAGTACACACGGATGTGGCCATAAATTGTCTCACCAGCTCCGGATATAAGTCGTAGTACTTGGTACAGATCGTACCCAAGCCAATCGTCCGTAAGACGCGCACCACATCTGATCGTATCTTCAGCTTGCCCATTGTGGACATGTCAGGAGCCGTGTAGGCTTGATCTTAACGTCACACCAGGTATTGTAGAACAAGCTGTCATAGACGTCCCACTGCTCTGAGATTTCCCTGTGGGCGCATTCTCGCTTCTTCACCTCTACTGCAAGTTCGTCATCGAAGCAAGTGATCTTGAACTTATTTGCTTCCATTCTAGGCTAAGGCGCTTGGTTCTGAGCATCGCGTTGCTGCGACGAGGAACCAGAAACATCGGTTGCAGAGGCTCTTCGTGGGCGTTTTCCTTGGTTCAGACAAGGTTCCATCTGCAAAACAAACAAACAGACCAACAAGCATGATATTCTAAAAATCCGGATTTTTGAATCAACATATTCTCATGAATTGACTCCATATAATCATTCCCAGCATCAAAAGCAATCACATTCCACTAGACAATCATCATAAACATCAATAAATCGGACCAAAATCGAAGCTTTCTTCCCATGAACACGAACTGAAAATCAGAGATTTAGAGCCATACCTTCGCAGATCGATTAAACAGATGATAGAAATGGATAGAGCACGGAAAAACAAGTGAAATGGAGCTTTGAATCGTCAAAAACAGTTAAAAATTGAGAGAGATGACGATTTTGAGAGAATTTTCGGCGAGAGAGAAGTGAGGAAGAAAAAGACTGTCTCGGGTTTTTAAGAAAATTTACCTCGATTTCCTCGATGTCGACCGAGATCAAGCTTGATGTCAGCCGACCCTTACCTGTGTGACCCAAATCGACCTCTGGAAATCGACCTCGGTCGATTATCGTCCGTGCTCGAAACTTTCTCGAGTCTAATGTCGACCGACATCCACTCCGACATCCAAGTGGATGTTGACCGACACTGACAACACAGTGCTACGAATTCTGCATAACTTGACACAAAAACTCCAAAAACGAAAGAAATCAAAATGCAAAACCAAAAATCCTAGTATATACAACTTACCAGTGAGTCGTCCACTCGAATTTTAGCAATCTGAGGATCTTGGCCCATTGTATTCATCTGAGGAAACATAGTTTTGAATACAATGCGAGTTTTTCTTATTGGATAAGAATTCTCATTTCTTGATTTTTATAACTAAAATCTACCTCTTTTGAATTACAGCTATGTCTGTCTCAAATCACATCAATACTTTCTCACTAAGATCCGTCCTTGAGAAGAACAAGTTAAATGGATCTAATTTCTTGGAATGGTATCGGAACCTGAGAATAGTTCTCAGGCAAGAGAACAAGGAATATGTCCTTGAAAGAGTTCTCACCGAGAGGCCACGTTCCAATGCTCCGCAGACAGAAAAGAATGCTTGGGATAAGCATTCAGCGGATGTCAAAGATGTTACTTGTCTAATGCTGGTGACCATGAACTCTGAGCTGCAGAAGCAATATGAGAACGTATTGTCACCCATTGAGATGATTAACAGCCTGAAAGCTTTGTTTCAGGAGCAAGCTCACACAGAGAGATACCAGACGGTTAAATCTCTCATGGATTGTAAGCTGGCTAAGGACAGTCCAGTAAGTCCTCATGTCCTTAAAATGATGGGTTACATTGATAACCTGGGGAAACTGGACTGTGCCATTAGCCAGGAGCTGGCCACTGACATGATTCTGCAGTCTTTGCCGTCATGTTTTGATCAGTTCATCATGAACTACAATATGCAAAACATGACTAAGACATTGACTGAGTTGCACGGTATGCTGAAGACAGCAGAACCGAATCTCAAGAAGGCTACTCCCAATGTCCTGATGGTACAAGGGGGTAAAAGGTTTAAGAAACCTAAAAAGGGTAAGGGTAAGGCCCAGGTTGTCCAGGCTGAAAGTCAGGACAAGCCCAAGCCGAAGCCCAAATCCGGGCCTTCTCCTGAGGATAAGTGCAACTATTGCAAGCAGTTGGGGCATTGGAAGAAAGACTGAAAGAAGTTCATGGAAGATTACAAGAAGCTGAAGAAGACGTATGATGCGTCTGACTCAGGTATTTATGTTATCGAACTTAATGTTATGTCTTCTAGTCCTACTTCGTGGGTATTGGATACCGGCTGCGGTGCTCATATTTGTACTGATGTGAAGGCACTAAGAAACAGTAGGACGCTGAAGAAAGGACAAGTAGAGCTACGAGTCGGGAATGGAGCTAAGGTTGCTGCACTGGCCGTAGGCACCTACGAGTTGTCTTTACCTTCGGGCATGGTTTTAATTTTGAATAATTGCTACTATGTACCTGCGATTAGCAGAAACATAATTTCAGTTTCCGTTTTGGATTTGGAAGGTTTTGATTTTGCTGTTAAGAATAAAGTTTGTTCTTTTAATCGTGATGGTAATTATTATGGTAGCGCCCCATTAGATAATGGGTTATATATATTAAACCAAGAAATGTCTGTCTTTAACATAAATACAAAGAGGTTTAAGTCCAATGACGAAAACCCGACTTTCTTATGGCATTGTCGTTTGGGCCATATCAATGAGAAACGCATCCAGAGGCTCCATCGAAATGGGCTTCTGGGCTCATTTGATTTTGAATCATGTGAGAAATGCGAGTCTTGTTTGGTGGGCAAAATGGCTAGAGCCCCTTTCAACAAACCAAATGAAAGGGCCAGTGATTTATTGGGCCTTGTTCATACTGATGTATGTGGACCAATGAGTACTGCTGCCAGAGGAAACTTTAAGTACTTCATTACCTTTACTGATGACTTCAGTAGGTATGGCTATGTCTATTTGATGAGACACAAGTCAGAATCCTTTGATAGATTCAAGGAATTCAAGAATGAAGTACAGAATCAACTTGGCAAGAGTATTAAGATTCTGCGATCGGATCGCGGAGGAGAATACTTGAGCCAAGAATTCAGCGACTATCTGAGCGAGTGTGGAATCGTTTCACAACTCACTCCCCCTGGTACACCCCAATGGAATGGAGTGTCGGAGAGGAGAAATCGAACTTTATTGGATATGGTTCGGTCTATGATGAGTCATTCTAATCTTCCACTATCCTTTTGGGGATATGCTCTAGAAACGTCTGCGTTTACACTGAATGGAGTGCCATCTAAATCAGTAGAAAAGACACCACATGAACTGTGGACTGGGAACGTTCCTAGTCTGTCTTTCCTAAGGATTTGGGGTTGCGAGGCTTATGTCAAACGTTTAATCTCCGACAAGCTTGCACCCAAATCAGATAAATGCTACTTCGTTGGTTATCCTAGAGAAACCAAGGCATACTACTTTTACAACCAATCTGAGAACAAAGTATTTGTTGCTCGGGACTGTTCTTTTCTTGAGAGGGAGTTCCTCTCTAAGAAAAATAGTGGGAGTAAAGTACATCTTGAAGAAATTCTAGATGCACAGGATACTGCTCAACCTGCTGAGGAGGGGCAGCAGTTGGAACCACAAAGTTCTGTGGAACCGGCGCCTGTGGAGCCTGAAGTTCGCAGATCCGGAAGGATCCGTCACGAACCCGAGAGATACTATGGATTTCTCGTAACCAATTCAAATGATCTGATGATCATTGAAGGTGACGAACCAGCGACCTTCGCGAAAGCAATGATGGGCCCAGACTCCGAAAAGTGGCTTGGAGCCTCTAAATCCGAAATGACATCCATGTCAGAAAACCAAGTATGGTCCTTGGTCGATTTACCTAATGGTGTAAAAGCCATTGAGTGTAAATGGATCTTCAAGAAGAAGATTGACGTGGATGGCAATGTACAGATTTACAAAGCAAGGTTGGTGGCTAAAGGTTTCAAACAAATTCATGGTATTGACTATGATGAAACCTATTCCCCAGTCGCTATGCTTAAATCTATTCGGATTCTTCTAGCGATTGCTGCTCATTATGACTATGAGATTTGGCAAATGGATGTCAAAACCGCATTCCTGAATGGCATTCTGGAAGAGGATGTGTACATGACACAACCTGAAGGTTTTGTCGATCCCAAAAATGCTAAGAAGGTATGCAAGCTCCATAAATCCATTTATGGGTTGAAGCAAGCATCACGGAGTTGGAATCTTCGTTTTGATGAAGCAGTAAAACAATTCGGTTTCATCAAGAACGAAGAAGAATCATGTGTATACAAGAAGACAAGTGGGAGCAAAATTGCATTTCTTGTACTGTATGTCGATGACATACTCCTCCTCGGTAATGACGTTCCGTTGCTTCAGTCTATTAAGACTTGGCTAGGAAGTTGTTTTTCCATGAAAGACATGGGAGAAGCCGCATACATTCTTGGAATCAGAATCTACAGAGATAGAACTAACAGGCTGATTGGATTGTGCCAAGACACTTATATTGATAAGGTGTTGCACAGATTCAGGATGCACGATTCCAAGAAGGGCTTCATACCAATGTCTCATGGCAAGAGTCTCTGCAAGAAGCAGTGTCCGGCGACACCTGCTGAGCGAGAACGCATGAATAGGATTCCTTATGCCTTTGCAATAGGATCTATTATGTATGCCATGCTCTGCACTCATCCAGATATAGCTTACGCATTAAGCATGACGAGTAGATACCAATCTGATCCAGGTGAAGCTCACTGGACAGCTGTCAAGAATATTCTCAAGTATTTGAGACATACTAAGGATAAGTTCCTTGTGTATGGAGATAGTGATGAACTTGTGGTGAATGGATTCACCGATGCGAGTTTTCAGACGGACAGAGACAATTTCCGATCACAGTCTGGATATGTCTTCTGTCTAAATGGCGGTGCGGTGAGCTGGAAGAGCTCTAAGCAGAATACCGTAGCTGACTCCACAACGGAAGCTGAATATGTTGCTGCTTCAGAAGCGGCAAAGGAAGCTGTTTGGATCAAGAAGTTCATGACTGAACTTGGTGTGGTTCCTAGTATCTTGGAGCCAGTGGCTTTGTTCTGCGATAACAATGGAGCCATTGCTCAGGCGAAAGAACCCAGGTCACACCAGAAGTCCAAACACATTGAGAGGAAATATCATCTGATTCGTGATATTGTCAATAGAGGTGATGTGAAGATCAGCCGAGTTCCGACAAACGAGAATGTCGATGATCCTCTAACCAAGTCACTCCCAAGGCCTAAGCATGAGAGTCATACGACTGTTGTAGGCATTAGAGATCTTAAGATGTAATCTTGATTCTAGTGGGAGTTTTGGATTTTGTTTTAGTTATAATAAGACGCCCTTGTAAACATTCTTTTAGAAGTGTTTAATGAAATTTGATTTCAGCATTATTTATTGTGATCTAAATAATGGTCCCAAAATAAGTTTATGACATATTATAGGTCATCAAGTTGAGAACTTGATCATGAAACCCTATAAGTTAATAAATTATTTTGTCCCTAGTCAAGGTTGTAGAATCGGGACACTGACAACCGTTAGAGACTAGATTGTGAGGTGACTGTTGACTAAGTTTCATGGAGCCAATGATATGATTATCGCAGTCAGTCACATAGATATATGTCAGTGGACATATGATCGGACATGACCCGCTAATGAGAAGTCTACAAGATAGTAATATCTGTGTCATAAGAGGTTCTCATTACGACTATAGAGTATAGTCCTAAGACCTGAGTTCATCATGCTTTCTTGCATATGAATTGGTACATTTTGACTTTGTCAAACGTCGATCCGTAACTGGCGGCTATAACGACACTGTTCAAGTTTATCATGAAGTGTGCGTTGAAACAGGGATGGAACAAGATGGAATTTGTCCCTCCTGAAAAACGGGAGATAAATATCTCAGGGCCTATCAAAGATTGAATACTGAGAGAATGTGTGGCCGCACTCAAACGAACTGTAGTTCAGTTGTTTGTAATGTTCAGTATGTGATCAGGAGTTCGATAAACACGATGTTGGCTAAATAAGGATGACACAGATCTTGCCTTATGCCAAATCGAGATATAGAGACAAAAGGATTATAGGAATTGATGATTCCAGTACAAGTGGGAGATTGTTGGGATAGCGTCCTGAAATCACACTTGTACTCACTCCTGTGATAGTTGTGTGTCGAGATCAGACATTCGTATAATACTGGGCGTTTGCAATGCTTTGCTAGAAGCCTCTTGCATTCTGTAAGTCGTGGGCTTACTGCCAGTATTGTATGATCCTATAGGATCACACACCTAAGCGAACTGGAAGCTACGACATGGGAATGATCATTGTTGCAATGATCATATTATGTGTATTGAAATACACATAAGAATCGATATAATGGTGTTGTGTCGATCGACACAGCTTGTGTGTCGGTCGACACAGTTCGGATTTTCCGAACAGGCTTTTCGGGTTATGGCTTAATTGAGTCTGGCCCGTTAAGCACGTTTAGGTCGAATAAAAGCTGATTAGTTTCGACCTAAACAATGCCCGTCCAGTTTTCTTGACAGAAATACTTGACACACCAAACACCATCGATCCCCATTGATCCGGCACTAGCATCCCGTTTCCAGCGAGCGTGCGTGTGTATCTGGTAGAGGCAAAGCGTTGCGTTGCTCCACTGATCTCGTTCACCATCTTCTTCCGCTGCCAAAGGTAAGAACGAGGTTGGTTCTAAATTTCAATATAACAAACCCTAGATCCAAAGGGATCCAACATGAAGGAGTTTGATATGGTTCCTATAAATCACGGTGTATCAAAGAAAAACATCCATCTGCTTTATTAGAACTTCTAGTAAAAACACCATGAGTTTGTTTAGCCCATACACAATTGTCACAAGACTTTTCAAACTCTTCTACGCTACTAGAAAAACCACCAATATCAGATAAGCTAGAGAGAACAGATGCATAAGAATGACCCAAACGAAGATGCCCCAGCTCACGAGTTTGGAGTCTTACCGCAAAACCAGTCGGAGCGCCAATAATGCCACTGAAATGGTAGACCCCATCACGCTGCTCACCTGCACCAATCAAAGTCCTCGTAGCAAGGTCATGTATCACGCAAAAACGTTTAGTAAAAAGAACATAACCAACGATGTCTCTTAATAATTGAGCCACAAATATGAGAGTAATCGAAAGTTGTGGCGCATAGAAAACATCGTTAAGTATGAGTCTACGTCCAATGTGAAGACTTCCTTGTTGTGTTTCCCAAGTGAATTTGCCGTTGGGCAATGTAATTGGACATGATTTTATGGATGAAACATTGGTAAGAAGATCAATGTCGTCTGTCATATGGTGGGAAGCTCATGAGTCAATGATAATATGGAATTTGCTATCTTTTCCAAAAAGATAAAGCTTATTTCTCTTACCAGAGAGTTTGTCAGATTGCTTATGACTGGTCATGAAACTCTCCAATGACTCCCATTTCTCCACAGTGAAATTAGGGATGCCATGGTTTGAAGACTCATGTTGAAACGATGCATTATCACACACCAAGGTGTTGTGAGCTTGAAATTCAGGACCACGACCGCCGCGTCCTCCACATCCACGACCTCGACCAAAATTGTTTCCTCTACCGCCAACACTTTTCTTCTCATTGTACCATTCGGAAAAACCGATCAGCTGAAAGCAATTAGAAGATCATGTCTGGTCTTACCACAGTTGGTACATGCCATAGCTAGACGCGTGAGTTTTAATGCAGCGGCCTGTTGCGAAGATGTTTTCTGAAGTGATGATGTTGTTGTAGCTGATAAGCCCACCACTGCAACTCGTTCTTCGGCTGCTTTCATTGCATTCAAATTCCTTTCCTCTTGAACAATTTGTGAATAAATTGTATCGTCGCCTCACATTACTTTAAGTCTACCAAAGAAAATCTCCACAGAATCGCCATCTTGTTTGCAATTGGTGATGTATGCAAGGAGCTGATGAACTCCGGTGTCATCGTTAACAGAGAAAAGTCAATGAAGACTTGCCCACATCGCAGATGCGCTATGAACCAGAGAGATGGAAGGTCGCAGCTTAGCCTCCACATTGCTGTAAATCCACCCAATAACCATCGCGTTAACCATCTCCCACTTTTCCGCATCCTTCGAGTCTTTAGATGGTCGCTTAAAAGTTCCGTCGAGAAACCCCAACTTTCTCTTGGTTCGTAGAGAGTTGATCATTAGTTTGAACCACCTCTCATAATTCGTACCATTGAGAAGAATCAGTGTTTGCACTTGTCCCGTACTATCGGACGGATGAAGATAGTACAAAGACTTCATTTTTTCATTGTTTTGTGGTAGCAGAAGAATCAGAATCGTCCATGATGAGTTAAGAAACAGGGACGACAGAAAATATGGAGCATAGAATCGAGAAAGATCAAATTGTTTTAAGAGAAATCTTACTCAAATACCATGTTAAAGTGAAGAATTCTCTGATGATATTCACTTGGCTGATTACAATATATAAAGTACAATACGAGATTATGCAAATCCTATAATCTAGTAGAAGATCTATACAATATATATCTTTAGCTAACAAGCCTCACAACTTAGTCTTATCGCCAACAAATACTCTAGTATGTTTCACATGTGTGAAATAATATTTTATTAAAATATTTAAATGTTAAATTAAATATGGCACATTTTCTATTTTATTATTTCTAGGAAATGTATGTTATTCTATTTAGGTAGATTAAATGGAAACGTAATTGAATATGTGGAAATGATGCATTTTAAAACGTGAAAATATATACTTTAGTTGTCAAAAATATATATATAGTTTCTAAATATAAACGTGGACACGCATAATAATATATATGTAGTATATATGTATATATATGATAGTGTTGTGATTTTTAATATAATATTAAATATTTAACCATATTAAATGTTTAAATTAACATAACATAAAAATATATTGTTTAATAGATAAATTGCATACGGTTCAAAGTCAAATATTTACAATAATATTTTTTCCTTTTTATTTAACTTTACATTTCCTTTTTATTTAACTTTACATTTCCTTTTTAACTCCATTTATTGCTTATAATTTTCGTTCAGTGAGTATGCCTAAACAGGTTTAGAGAGGATTAGAACCCTCACCACAAAATCTCTTTGTTGTGATTATAACCAACTGATCTGGTGAACCTGTGTTCAAAGGCGGAGCTAGCCTTATAGCAAGGGAGTCATTTAACCCTTATGAATTTTTGTATAAATTTATTTGTTGTTGTATTTTAAATTAAAATTCTATTGAAATATTATAGACTTAAGCTTATTTGACCTTTGTAATATATTTTTAAAGATAAACTGACCCCGATAAAATATAGAACTGGTTCCGTGTGTTAGATGTCCGGTCCTAATAAGATTTGTGTCAAATTTCGAAAACAGAAAGAAAATAAAAACCTAAACATAAGTTAGACATCCGACCAAAATGTTGGTAGCTTGATGGTAGTATAAAAGGTTGATTCTCTTGTATTTCGGGTTCAAACCATATTTGATACGAATAATTACTCTCTATTTTTTTATAGATTATTTTCGGATTTGAGGAAGATTATAAGTCTAAGGTCTGAAACTTCTACAGTATTAAAAACAAAAATTCTTAGACATCCACAAGTCGAAAATTAAAAAAAAAACTTAGACATCCACAAGTCGAAAATTACTTGTCTGGTCCATATCAATTGAGGCATCAATACTAAACAATCTACTCCACTCCTACTAGGATCAGATTTGTGATTTGTTTTTCCGTAAAATAAACTTTACTTGTCTACTTAACGAGAATGTAAAACGTGTGGTGAAAAAATGGAATTTTTGTTAATTACTATAATATTGCCTTTCATAAAAACAAGATATGTCAATATCAGTCAAATTTCAGATCTCTCGCACCACACAAAAAAAAGTACAAACTCATATATGACAACGTCCATATTTAACTAGAAGCGACCTGAATTGATCAATTCGGCGGTACATGCAACAAAGGACCAAAAACTTCAAATAGACTCGAATTCTCAAGGGAGCCATACATTTTTCTATATTAACTTTTAATTCGTCAACTTTTCTATATAAAATAATATTTTTCATCTCATATTTGATTTTTAAAAATATTTTTAAATTCTCAAGAGAACAATATACTTTTTATTTCGTCATTCATTTGAACATATCTTATTATCGAGAAAAATAATTGACCAAATAAAAACAAACAATGGGTCAATAAATATGAATTAGACCACATAAGTTACAAATCAATTCATTAAAGTAAAATTTATTTTTAAATTTAAATTTTCATATATAAATATATATATATATATATAAATATATATATATATATATATCTTGTTTCTTGATCACTATAAAATATATAGATTTTATTTTTGGGAAGATATGTTATTCAGAATAGGAAATCATCTAGTTTTTGTGTTAAAAGATTTTTTATATGTACAAAGAAATTTTATTTTGGTATACGGGTTTTGGACTATAAATATAGTATTAAATATTTGTAAATTCTTCATTCAGGCAATTAATAATAGTAATTCTAAGCTGGTATTTTGTCTCAGTTAGTTTTCTTTTTATGTTTATTTTTTATTTTTTATTTTCTTTATTATTTGGAGCTAAAATCACAAAAGATGGTATCAAAGCTCAAGATTGTAAAAGTATGTTAGATGACTGAAAACTCCTTTAAATCGATGTTCCAAGGTTGGGAAAATAAATTTTGGTATGGGCATAGCTAGGCAAGTCAAGGATATGGTGATGCAATAGGGGATGAAAAAAGCGTTGTTGGAGACAAAACCGGAAAAATTGATAATGATGATTGTGATGATATGCATGATCAAGTAGTTTCTACAGTTCAGTTATGTCTCTCAAACGATGTTAACAATAAGGTAGTGAGCATCACAACTTGTAGTTCAGTGTATAATGTACATGTTGAAGTCATTGCCGAATAAGCTATATCTAAAGCCGAAGATGTATGAGTTGGCAATCTTATTGCTCACGCCAATCTATACTATTAAAATATGAAGGTTTTTTGAAACTAACCTTTCTTTGACGTGTTATTTACAGGGCATGTCATTGGATTTTGGGCATAAATATATCGAATCATTAAGAGTAAATTTGTCTTTATAACTCTTTTATCTTAATAAAATGGGTTATATCCGGGTCATGTTTTTGGATCTACACGCGGATCTTCTGTTATAATCTCAGTCGTTGATCTAATGTAAGATCATATTATTTTTTAAAATCCAAGCCGTTAATTGTGAAACACATACTTTTTCAAAACATATAAACGGGTTCCACAAATAACATTTTAAAGGATTGCAGCCCAAATACAAATTTACATATCAATAAGTCATGGTGAGAATAAATGTGATTCTCTGTCGATAGTGATTATAGAGAGCATAACCAAAATTGAAATATATATTTACATATTTACATATTTAATTTTTTTTTTTTTTGCAGTAGACTTTCATATATACACGTGATTCAGAATATAGTGGTACAAGAATATTCTATGGGGTCATAATATAATATTCCCTGTGTATGTATTATTTTAAATACCTTCATATTTCATCGAAAAATCGATGTACGGTCAAAATGAAAGTTGATATAAATTGATATAGAATGTATCTAACACATCATATATTGAACATAAAACATCATATATTGAACATAAAAATCATATATTGAGTTATACATTCATAATTAAGCAGAAATTTTATTAAATAGATAACTTAGACAAAACCCACATCAGTATAATAATAAGTTTAGATTATAATGATATCATTCATATTCAAAGAAACTCAAACTTTTAGTTTTACATTCTTATTAATTAATAATCCATAATGAAATTATTCAAATTCAAATATACATCACGTTTATAGTATTTAAACAAATATTTCTTTCCGCAATAATACGAATTTTAGAATCAATAAATACCTCCCTTAATATATTAAACATTATAAAATGGGTTGAAAAAAATATTAACTATTATAAAATAAGTTGAAAAATATATTAACTATTATAAAAATTAACCATTTTATATTATGTGGTTAAAAACGGGTTGGAATATATTAACCATTATAAAACGGGTTGAATATATAATGGAAACGGGTTGAATAAATTTGGAAAACTTTTGAATTCAATTTTTTTTTTTTATCTTTTATGGATTTTTTTAATTCTAATAATCCCTAATTAAATTAAATTTAAAAATCTGGCATTAAATCTCTCATTTCATAAATCTCTCATTTCGAATTAATTAGAATTCAAAATATCGTTATTAAAAATTCTTTAAATCTCTCAATCACGACAAATAAGGCAATTCCAAATCACATTTAATTTTATTAAATCATACTTCTTAAATTTTTATAAATCTTAACTATATTCATCTCTCCTCACAAATAAAAATAATACCCCCAATTCTTTTTAATTGAAAACCATATCTAACATTTTTTTTCCTATTTATACACACCTAAACCGTCATTTGTCAACATCAAAAAATCACCATCCTCTCCTCATCTTAGATCCGTTTTTCTTCTGATTTTGCATCTGCTCTACATTTTTCATAGCAGTGAAATTCCTCGGTAAATTAGCTATATATACGAGTGCTTCTTCGTTTTTTTTTTCTCTTTTTCTTTCCATATGTTTTTGAAGGGTTTTTTTCCTACATCTTCATCTGAATGAAGAACATCTCGAGGGCTCCATCGTTTTTTTCTTACCTTTTGTTTTCTCATATGTTTTCAGTTGCGTCCCATTAATGACCGTATCGATGGCTGATTCTTTTTGTTGTTGCGTTAATTGAATTTGATGGTTTTATTTAGCGGGTGATGGATCATATTTTCACGGTGACCATATCGATGGTTTATTTCTTATCGAGGCTACACAATTTTTTAGTATACACCTAATTTTTCTTAGTTTTTCGTTGTGAGTGTTTTTTCTTTTCCATAAAAATAACACAATAAGAGGTTTTTGCATTTTTTTTTTACTTTTTACTTTCTGTTTTTTTAGTATTTTTTTTACCTACATTGGTTACTTTTCCTTTTTCAAAATAATTAATAATAAAATTTTAAATCGATTACTATGAATCATATATATGGTCATATGTAATGATTGATATTTTACGTGTTAAGTAGTTTAATTGTATTTTAATTTTTGCAATTAGTGGTTATTTAATTCTTTAAAATTCAAATTAAATATATTTAGAAAATATTAACTATGTAGGTGTTTCATTAAATTCCGTAGATCATACCTAATCGATGTCTGACTTTCAATTTAATCCATGAATCATACTTATTTATTTTCCAAAAAGGTTTAAGTTTACAATTAAGATTTATAAATTACATCCTAATTAAATATCTATTTTCCAAATCTATTATCTATTAAAAGAGTATTTTTTTTAGTACATGTGTACTATTTTTAAAGTTTTTTAATTTTTTATTCATTTGGTTTATTCAATATATAATAATAAAACTAACTTTGATTCTGTATTAATTCATATATTTATATTACAATTAAATTGGGTAAACAAATCACTAGTTTTTCGTGTAAAGCTTAGAAAATTTTGAGTGATTTTTAGTTTTTAATAGTTATTTATAATGTCCTAAGTTAAATTTTTCGTATATTCGAAATTGAAAATTTTCCAAATCTATTTCCTTAACATCCTCCTGAATCCCTTAATCTAATCCCTAAATTTAATGCATAAATTTTTCTATAATCACGTTTAGAATATTCCTTTCCTAATATATTTTACACAAAATATTAATCAAATTTTAATATATTCTCTAATTCTGATTTTTTTTCCAAACTAGTTATGGAGTCCTAAATTTAATCACCAAATCCCCTATAATCACGTTAAAGTTAAAAAGTTTCTTGAATACAAAATATTTACCAAATTTAATTACTCTTTGATTTATTAAATTAACATAAAATATTAATATTTAAACTATTATAAACATAAAATAAATTCAAAATAGATTAATTTAATTAAAATTATCTATACAATTAAAAATAAATTTTGATTACTAGAAGATAGGTTAAAAAAGATGTATTAACTAATTTCAATTGATATATTTCTAACTTTATAAAATATTAATATAAATTAAGTATCTACTAAAAAATAATAACAAACCGCATAATAACTAGCTTTCACACGTAAAACAATATGAAAACAAAAAACAAAATATATGATTATGTTCTCTTCGTAGTTAGCACGATCTTATCATATGAATTAATTAATAACAAAAACTAGTTTATTTTTTTTTATAAAATATCAATGTCTAATAATTTTTAAAATATATAATAGAAACATATATCCACGCTCATGTAGTGCGGATCAATATCTAGTACTTAATTAAATCATTGGGGATCTGAAGCTTGTGGAAGCATGTAAAAATTGAGAATGAAGATAGAGTCATGCTCTTGTTATGTTTTCTGCTTCTGGACTATGTTAGTTCTTATAGTTGATAAAACTAGATTTTGATCCGCGCTAAGCGCTGGATATTAATTTTATGTTTATAAATTATAAATTAATTATTTTTTATTTTTTATTTTTAGATTTTTTAATTATGGTTATTGTTGTAGTATTAATTATTTATGTATATTATGAAAATAAATTTAATATTGTTCTATAACCATTGTAAGTTATATAGTTTTTAGATTAATATCGAAGATATTTTCCTTTTTAATATTTTAGATTACTTTTTATATGTTATTTTTTTTTTAATTCTTGAGAGTGTTATATTATTATTGTATGTTATTTTTTACTCTTAGTTAAGAAAACATAGTTGTAAGATAATTTATTAGTTGGGTGATCACGTTTGATTACTATAGATGACCATTTTTCTTTTTTTACTATGTTTTTTTTTCCTAATTTGAGCTTGAATTATATCGTACGTATATGGATGCCCACGTTTGAATTCTATATTGCACATACTCTTAAGTAAAAATCATAACTTATTAGTTGTAAGATAAAAAAGTGAAAGCCATAGCTAAATTTAAAGCTTTTGAAGTTTAAAAAGCCAATACATAATAAATCTAAATAAGTTGTGGTTTTTCCTTCATCTTCAAAAGCTTGGTTCGCAACATTTCAACACTGGGATTTTTTGGATTAAACAAAATTTTGGAACAAAATATATTTTTGCAACTTCATTTCTCTACAAAACAAATTAATCAAAAGTGTTAATAAAATAATAGAAATGCATCAGAAAATAATTAATTAAACAAATGTATATATATGACTTATTTTTTATTTCAATTAATGTTGCAATATGATAGCATAAATAATTTGTTGATCTTGAGTTTATTTCAACAAATTAAAAAAATATGTTGCAAAATTGAAGTCAACAATATCACTAAGAGTACATGATAAAACTTGGTTCCTGGAATAATGAAAAAATAGTTAACACATATAACAAACATATTCTAGAAATTTTTTTTTTAAAAAGTTATACCTTTCATTTTTTAGATCAAATGTAATGGTTTTCAAGGTTTTGGATGGATTCTCGTACTCCTTTCTTTTAAGCAAGCTAACATTTGCTACTTCACCACATATATCTATAACAAAAAAACAAACATCTGACAAACAAAACATACCAAGCTCCGGTTCAATTTCAATTTGTTCTTTTGGCACCAATATTCTTCAATTCTTGTTAATAATTCAGTTAAGCTTACCTCTGACATGATTTGGTTATGAAAAAAATTGTACATGAGCTTCAGCAACATAATGAAAGAATACTCAGAAGAATAATATGCACATCTTACACATAAGTAAGTCATTCTAAACTTACCTAACGTTAAGGGTTTCATTCGTATTACTGAATTTAGGTGAGCGATTGATTTAGGAAAGATGAACATAAAACGTTGTCTCTATCTATGATCATCAATGTTATAACTCCACCTCATCAAAATACTATTCTTCGAACAATTGACTAACCATGTGATTTATAACTTTCAAAGTCTCCATTTTAAGTTTTTTAAAAATAGTGTAAACCAACCAACAAAGAAATTAGAAGAACTAAAAAAAAAAGATTCAAATATTGAATTGAAAATCTTCGGTTTATGTTTGCAAAAGGACCTATTTAATCGAAACCCATCTCTGTTTATAGAAATTTCTTAAAGGTCACAAAGGATTTATGCATGTGTGTGTGGGCTAATCTCGTATGTTTGATGAAATAACAACATATTTACCGAGAAAAAGATCTTATCGTCCTCTTTGCTTGATCTTCTTGAATCTTGAACCATCTATATTTGTTAGGACAGAAGAACCATGGTCCATGCTCATAGTAGATCGAAGGATAATGGAAAAAACTTTGAGGCTCTCTGGCTCGCAGTTATCATAGTAGACCTGAAAACAATGCAATAACGCTTTTATGATGGCCAGAGAGATTCTTGGCATCTTAGTGGAATGCCTTATGATTCAAACCATCCTCATCGGCATGCTTGCTTACACGCAATGGTAATAGTACCGATGAACCTGCAATAACATAGTAATTACAATCAGTTGTAAACACTCAGAAACTCCAGAGGGATACATACACTTGTGTGTTAAGATTATACGATGTAATAATGTAAGTCATTCTAAATTTATCTCCTCGAACGTCTGTTTTTGTTCTTTTTGTTTTAGGCCATTGTGAGCAAACCAGAACAAAATTTCAAACCAGCGTAATGTTGATTCCTCAAGTCGTTCACATTCCAATTCGTTAAATGTAAGTTAGATTTAATGTCGAATTTAAAAGATAGTAATTATAATAGTGAAATGAAGTCAATATTACCATTAGATTTAAAATTAAGAGCATGAAATTTAAAACATTAATATTCAGAACTTAAATGGGACGACAAACAAAATAACACACACAAATATTAAAGGAGAACCTACTTCAAACATACTTTTGGTTTAAAGTCTTCAAAATGGTTATCATCCTATCATATCCTGTTGAAAAAACAATAATTGTTTTTTTTATTTGACATCAAAACAATAATTGTTGTTAAAGTTACGTAAACAATTACTGATGTAAGAATAAACAAAATAAGTACACTATAATGATTCTTACATTGTAGTTCTGAAATTATTACCTTTAGGAAATTTCTGATCGAACCAAAACCTTGGTAAACCTACTGTAGAAAACAGATTTATTAAAATCCATAAACCTCAACTTGCCTATTATATGTTAAAATACTTACTGAATTCATTGTCTTCCAGATTAATGTGTATCGATTGCAAGAATAAATCATTTTGACACGGATCCACCAACCTGTTTCAAGAACATGTTTCAAGAGGCTTAACATATGAAAGGTTAGTGAAACCTATGTTAGTATTATCAACTATAGAACTCATTTTTCAATAAATGGTAGATAAATGATAAGAAATAAGTAATAAGTTTTGAAAGCATAATAGTTATCGATAGCTTAAGCCTTAAGGTGTATTTAAAGATGATATATTGTTTACGGTTGATAAGATTTAGAAAATACTCTTCAAGATTTTTTTCGAAAATTATATTAGTTGAACATTTGATGAGTTGTTAGGCGTGGTATAATGAAATCAAATATACTTTAGTTGTTAGGTTAGATTTTCTAATTATACTCAATTTATGGGTTAATACATTATTAAGTTTAGGCAACTAAAGAATATTCGACTGGTTTAAATGAAACAATTGTTATGTTATTTATAGATTTTTTCGAAAGTTATATTTAGTTGCATATTCTTGTTAGACGTGATATATTGTTGGCGTGATATTTTAGTTAGGTTAGATTTCCTATATTTACTCAATTTATGCCTTTATACATTATTAGGTTAAAATGCATTAGATTGATTTAAATGCATTATTTGATATATTGATTATTGGATGTATTAAATATTGGTTTTCTTTCTATTTTTTGGTTATTTTGTTGAGATTCTCATGATTTTTGGTTTATGTACATGTTTTAAATAAGTGACATTATTGTATACTATATATGTCAATGTTTATTTGTAATTATGGTTTGTCAAACCAATTGCTTATGATAAGGCTATAAGGATACTCATGTGGAATATAAGATGATTTTGTGTAGATTTGGAATTTAAATTGTGTTGAGTAGACTAAAAGATAGAATGGTTAAGTTAACCGGTCCGAATGAATCTTTTGGATTAGTAAAAACAATTGGTTTATCTCATTGTTGAATGTTACGGTTAAAAAAGATACAAATTGTAATTATTGAATGAGTGTCTTTTTGTACTGTTCAATTTTGCATTTTTACGTTGAACATATATATCAATGGATATTCAAGAAGATGAAAAGCTTGAACACTCATAGAAATTAGTTTAATAAAACTCGGTTAGGTAATTGACGGTTCTTTCAGCATAATATGGTTTGATACCAATTTTCTCCTACGGTAAACGCATAAACACGGTTTGGTAATTGAAATCACTTTCAAAAAAAAATTATGTCGCTAGATTTTTAAAATTGACTCATATACCCTTAATGAAATAAAAAATAATAAAAAAAGGAGTGTCATTCATTATAAATAAAATGAAACTCAGGACATTTTCTATTTTGTACTTATGTTTTAATAGTATAGATGACTATCGGGTTGGAGTCAGTTTGTTATGCGCTACAATCTCATTATGAACGGTGTTTGAACACTAGTATGACCGGCAAGTCTTAGGGTGATGGCTTGTACATGAGTTTTAATCATCAAATGGGAAAGGCATAAAGAGAAGAAAGTGGATAACATGGTGATGTAGCGGAAGCTAGGGTCTGAGAGTCCTCCTTTAAGAGCTTTAACAAAAGTTCTTATGGTTTGAGAATACTTTTTTTAGTGCTTAACAAAGCTCTTTAAAAATATCTTTCTTTTATTAATCAAATCATAAAATTCAATACAAATGGAGGCCTAAACGGCTTATTTATAATAAACACCAAAACCCTAAAACCTTAATAGATAACCACCAAAATATAATAAATATTAATAAAATACAAATAAATGATAATTATCTAAATATTTAAGATATTTAGAATATCTCCAAATATTTGCATGCATCATTCTCTTCGGGTTGGAGAAAATTCGTCCTCGAATCTTGAACCGGTTCTTTGTTGTCGGAATCTTCAAAAATCGATCTCCAAATCCATGCTTCTTTGCTCGCTCTCAAACCAATCTCTGATACCAAACTGATGTAGCGGAAGCTATGGTTTGAGAGTCCTTCTCTTAGGGCTTTAATAAAAGCTCTTAGGGCTTGAGAATACTCTTTTCAGTGCTTAACAAAGCTCTTTAGAAATCTCTTTCTTTTATTAATCAAATCATAAAACTGAATACAAATGGAGGCCTAAACAGCTTATTTATAATAAACACTAAAACCCTAAAACCTTAATAGATAAACACCAAAATATAATAAATATTAATAAAATACAAACAATCTTCTCGAATAGTTGATGGTTATATAGTGTTGTACACAATTGTCTACTATATTGCTACTATTTTCATAAAATCTTAGCTATTTATAGAAACGTAAAGATGTTTATCATGTGTAACTAATGTCCATCTTACTATTGACGTTTTATCATATTTATATTTTAAATTATGAAACTAACACTACAAGAAAATATGCTTATAGCCACGGAAATATTCGTGGTTATAAGCTATTTCTCGTGGCTATTTTGATGATAGCTACGAATAGCCACGAATCCAGATTTGTGAGTTTAGGCTCGTGGCTATTCTAAATTCTTTTCAATTCACAGTTATCATTCCACAAACTTTCTACGAATTTTTTCTTGTTATTGCTATGAATAGCCACGAAAAATGGCTGTAGATATTGCCACGACTTAGCCACGAATGGATTCGTAGCCATACCCACGATTAGCCAGGAACATGTTGTAGCTATAGAACCACGAATAGCTATGTTCTTTTTCGTAGCTATGTTAGCCAGGAATAGCCACGTTTCTGTTGTGGCTATATAGCCACGAATAGTCACGACTGAGTCGTAGCCATATTGCCACGAAGTAGCTACGATTTCTTCGTGGCCATTTCTACGAATTGCCATGGACCGTTCGTAGCTATGATCGCCACAACCAGCTAAAATTGATTTCATAGCTACATAGCCACAAAATAGTCATATCAATTCATGGCTTTGTTTATAGGGTTAAAAAAAATATTTCAGATTATAATTACTATTCAATTGAATTGTAAACATTAAACAGAAATTTAGATTACATTAATTAAACATAAAGTAATACATGACACTAAATTAGTACCACTTATCAACAATATAAATAGATTAGTTTTATAAACAAGCAACATCAACATTAGATGTTTCTATTAACAAAAAGATTACAAAAGTTTGTTAGTTCTTGATCATTAGCCGAGGTCATTGATCTGCTGGCTTGACTCTAAATGGTGGCTTGCAGCAACTGAAGCACTAGACTCACGAGGGACAATTGGCTCACGGGTCATTGGATCTAGACCAGCTAGCCTTAACAAGGATGTCATACCATCCTTCACCCCAACCATGTCGTTCTTCATTTCAGCATAATCCTTTTTCATTTCAGCTTAATTCTTTTTTCTCCATCTTGGTCATCCGGTTGTCAACTTCCACTTTCCTCACCAGGGACATAGGCTCAGACTCAACATAAGTAGGTTGTAGGTATTTGATAGAACCAACACCGTAATACGATGCCTCACTAAATTGGTTAACGGGCAGTAGAAAAGTTAACGGAGGGCATTTTCGTAATTTTTGGAAGATGAAGGGCATTTTGGTAATTTTACCAAAATGTGAGTCGGAAGCTAATACAGGCCAAATGTTATTCTTTTTAAATAAATAAAACATTTAGAAGATCAAGAATGGTGGAAACGGACCGTAGATGAGTTTTTTGGATTATCGGGAAAGGAAACCGATAAAATCGACAAAACTTGTAAAATTCATAACGAGAGCTACGGGTGTCCGTTTGAGGTTATTCAAATTGCTAAATTCATCTAAAGTCACCAAGAATCTGATTATGTGGCTTGGAAGATTTATGGAATCAGCTATGGAAAATTTAGAGAATTAAAAACTTAGTGGATAATTAAGCTAAAGATATGAATTCTTTCAAAATATGGCCAATGAAGAGATGTGACTTTGGAAACAAGTTTTAATTAACTAAGATTCAGTTATGGTGGAAAAAAAGATAGAAATAGACGTGGCAATCTTGGAGAAGAAAGAAGGAAAGTGGGCAATGAACCTTTCTTGATATTTTGCACATATGTATGATGTGTCAAAAGAAGAACGGAAAAAATACAATGAATCCTTCTTGTTATTGTGATGATGTCGTGGAAGTATGAGAGCATAAGAGGAGAAGATGAAATGAACGAAGTGTGTCGTGGCATAATTAGAGTGAGTAAAGTAGAAACAATGAATCTACTTATTGATCTTACTATTGTCGTGGCTGAATAAAAAAGAATGAATGTGATGCATTGGATTTTGTTTATGCATGGAGGAAGATCGTGTCATTGCAAAGGGAAAAGATAAGTAACACTTGTCATCATATTATGTCTCTTGTGTTACTATATAAGGAGGCTTTCACCTTCTTATTCCATACACCAAATCGAGAGAAGAGAGAGAGAGAAGAGAAGAAGATAAGGAGATAAGGAGAGAAGGAGAAGAAGAAGAAGAAGAAGAAGAAGGAGGAGAAGAAGAGGGAGAGGAGAAGAAGAGGGAGAGGAGAAGAAAACCGGAGGGAGGAGGAAGAGGAAGAAGAAGAAGAAGGAGAAGAAGAAGGAGAGAGAGAGAGAGAGAAGATGAAGATGAAGCTTGAAGAAGAAAAAGAGGGAGAGAAGAAGAAACGTGAAGGAGAGAGAGAAGATGAATCTTGAAGAAGAAGAAGAAGAGAGAGAGAACCGGAAGAGGATAGAGAGAACCGGAAGAGAAAGAGAGAGAGAGAACCGGAGAGAAAGAGAACCGGAGGAGAGAGAGAATCAGAGGAGAGAGAAAGGGAGGAGAGAGAAGATGAGGATGGTTTGGAGACTCGATCAGAATCACTAAGGTCAGCGGTACGGTCAAGTGCGGGTCAAGGTCGGGTCACAGCAAGTCAACGGTTCGGGGAAGGTTCGGGTTAGCATTGGGTTCGTGCTGAGTCTCGTTGTTCCGCTAGTCCGTCAATCCGTCCATCCGTCGTCATAATAACACTGTGAGTTGGCTAAATTGTGTGTTGCATTTTGTTAGAATCATATAGATCCGAAATTGATAAACCGTAGTTTAGGTTGCATACCTGATTAATTGAATTGGTTATAACGGCTAGGTTGATTAATAACTCGGTGAACTAATTAAATGGGTTAGGTTAAGGGATGCATGCTAGTTATATTATATCCATAATCGTTGATTGCTTGATTGGGTGTTGCATTAAGTGATTGATAGTTCGTTGATTGCTTGATTGGTTGATGCATACATATAGAACAGCATGCTAGGACGTATATGCATATATAAGTATTTACGAACGTATCTAAAGGAATCTATATACGGAGAAATTATGAGTTTATTAAAATACCGTTAAAAGACATAACACACTTAGAATATAATAACGGGGTGGGGTAATTAGTCGGGTTAATGGTAATGAATCGAAGTTAATGAGTAATGAGATGTCGGGGAGTTAGTAACCTTAATAACTCTAAACCGACAGATCGAGGACGTATTAAAAGATACTTAGGAAGTGATAAGTAAAAGAAGTGGTGTGATTGATGGGCTGTCTAGGGGATTAGTAATCCATTAATCCCAAGGTAGCGGATTGAATGAGTAAAGGTTAAGGATTGAATGAGTGAAGGTTAAGAAAAGGTTAAGAGACTAATAAACCTAATTAATTGTTTGTGTGGTGTTGTGATTGTGTGGTTGTGTATCTACTTCGGTGTTGGGCCGAGTAGACTGTAGATTGTTTGTGTGATTGAGTATCTACTTCGGTGTTGGGCCGAGTAGACTGATTGCTTGATTATTTATCTACTTCGTTGTTGCGCTGAGTAGACTATACTGGTAGAGACTTACTCTGGTGCGGGACCAGGTAAGTCTGAGTAAGGTCGGGTGGTGTGGAGATTGGAGATAGGACTTGCGGGATAGACTGGGGATTGATATGGTAGTTCTATTTGACCTTGTCGGTCTTGCGTGATAGAGTCCCAATGAGTCTACTTGTTTACATTGTTGTTATTAGGACTCTATAGGGTGCGTTAGATCCCGCAAGTCTAGAGATAGCGTTTCGGTACTTCCGACCCGATTGGATCCTCGGGTAGTTACTTGATCGAACACGTGCCATCGGGCAGTGGTTCTGGTTATGGTGTTAACCTACTGAGTGACGCCGGTAGGTGTGTGGTCCGGAGAATATGGGGTCGCATCATAGGGCCGGACGGCATGGAAGATTTGGTTATCTAGGGGTAACCCGAGTCACCGCGTATCAATGGACAGAGAACGGTTTCCTAGTCATTGGACTTTGTGTTTTCGTCTAGGAGTCGTGGGAGGTTTTAGTTACCGTGGGGGTAGCTAAGTGTTCCCGTGGAAGTTACCGAGTTCGCGTTTGGGGCCCATGGTGTGGAGATTGCGTTAGAGATACGATAGATAGATCGAGTTTAATCGAGATCATGTGCCGCAGTGTTCTCGATTCCCTTGGTTACTTTTGTGTTGTTGTGTTGTTATTTGAATGCTTGTGTGTTGTGGATCTCATCACGTCTTGGTAGCACGTGATTAGCTATCGTACTTTATTGATGATTAGATTGTTAGCAGCATGTAGTTGGGAGCCTTCTCACTGGGTAATCTTAGATTGCTCATTAGACTCTTTTTGTGTGTTTTCAGGTTTGGCGTAGTTCGGCGGACGCGTAGGACACTCGGAGTAGTCTCGGGTTGGCATTGGGTATCGGTTGTTACACATTTTGACTTTATTTTCGGTTGCGGATTTTGTTGGGTACCCGCTACATGATTTGTATTAGACCGTATATTTTTACGAATAAAGTTTATGATTTAAAGAATAAAAACGGAATAATTCCCTGATATATGGTTTAGTCCGAACCGAACACAACTCGTGGAAGCGGTACGGGTTGAAAAGCCTCGTATCATGGAAACGAGGTAAACGGAGTCAAAGGTGGTTTGGTTCGAGCCTTTGTCTCAAACCGGACTGTCTCTGGCTTTCGTATTGTGACAAACTCTTCTCGTATGACTGCTCGGGTTCGATCGGTCATCTTCTTATTTGATTGTTGGCCGGTTAGCTCGTCGGTCAGCGGAAAACGGGAAGGGGGCATTACAAACACCATAGACACGGCCCTTCTTGTTCTTGGCAGTATGCACAAAAAAACAATAATTAAGATCAATGATATTGCATCATACCAATACACAACATAAACTAGATAGACAGACACATTAAGATCAATGATCAATCATCATACTAATACACAACATAAGTTATTATTACTATCGATTTCATAGATTCACTTCGATTCAAAAAATAAAAGGAAAATAAGATCAATGATCTACTCCTAATCAACTGATGGTTCACATACTCCTAATTTAAATAAGACCAATCGATCTTACCTCAATATAATCCGTGTCGAGATCGTGGGTAGAGAGTTCAGAACCGCTTCCATCAGAGACACCAGAGCTTGATCTCTCTAAAGCCAAAGCCTCAACAACTTTCGCCAGATTCTCTGCTCGCTTTTCAATGCATGTCCCATTTTTATTGATGTGTTTCTTAAGCACCAGAGCGGTTAATGGTGGTTTTACTCCACCAGCCTCAACAGCCTACAAAAACAACATATAAGTGAGAAAACAAAAGATAAGTGAGAAAACACTAAGTAAGATTAAAACGAAAAGTAAATATATGAAGTACTAACCATTTCATGTGCCACACCGAAGTGGCTTTGCTCCTGAAGTGTGGGAATGGGTGTCTAAACCATGAGGATCTGATATAGCGTTTTCTGAGTTGATCTTGCTCCTCTTTTGGTTAGTAAGCTCCTCCCAAAATCAAGCATTATGTTCCAGTCGGCTAGCCCTATGAAGTTTAGTTTCTTTCCTGACATTTTCCTCTTGCTAACCAAGTCGCTAATGGATAGCATTAGAACTTTCTCACAAAGTTTATAAACCAAGCTCTTGTGCTTAGGGTCCCAATAATATTTTTGCTACAAAAAAAAACAGAAATACATTAGTGAACATAATATGAAAACATATTAACTCTACTAGTTAACCAAAAAACCGTATCAGAGAGACATTTCTATGTTGAACTTACAACAAAACACGTCCACCATTCATCCTTCTTCACTTGTGGCACCATCGAATAGTTCCACCAAGGTCCCCAGAAGTTAGACTTGTATGAAGCCACTATGTCCTTGCGAATGAAGTCATCTATACCAAACCTGTAACAAAACCAAACAAGATTCACAATTATCACCAATACAATAAAGACTTAGCAAAATCTAGCACAAACTAAACTAATTCAGACAGATTCAATATCATCACAACTAGAGAAGACAAGACTAAACTAATAGACAAACAGATTCATAAGCTACATTCATAAGCTAAAACAATTCAATACAATAATCATCGCAACTACAGAAGCCAAGACTAAAAATAGAAAAACATATTCATAAAGTAAACAGATTCGCTGAAGCCAAGAATAAACCTCATTAGACAAAACAGATAGGCAAAAAACAGATTCAAACTAAGATATAGCCAATAAATAATTCAAGCAAAACCAGATGGTATGAATGCAAGTGATAACAGGACACAACTTGCAAAAAGTATCCAAATCAAACAAGACATTATCGGTTCTACTGATTTGATGCTCAACAAAAGCCGCAAATGCAACTAAGCCAACTAAGCAATAGACAAATTGGATGCAATGGATGGTCCTAACCGAGAGTGAGATGCAAGGACAGCCTATATTCTCTTATGATTAAACATGATTATAGACTAACAACCTAAACTCTTATGATGAAACTACCGGTTAACAGCCAAGACTAAAACTCATTAGACAAAACATATACACAAAAACAGATTCAAGCTAAGACATAACCAATAAATAATTCTAACAGACAAGTCGGATGCAATGGATGGTCCTAACCGAGAGTGAGATGCAATGATTCCCTATATGCCTTTTGTCAACATAGATGGTAGCAACTGCAAATTAACTAATGGCAAGCAAAACCAGATGGTATGAATGCAAGTGATAACATGACACAACTTGCAACAAGTATCCAAATTCAACTAAGCTAATAAGCAATAGACAAATCAGATGTAATGGATGGTCCTAACCGAGAGTGAGATGCAATGACGACATATATGCTTTTATGACTAAACATGATTATAGACTAACAACTGAAACTCTTATGATGCAAATACCGGTTAACAGCCAAGACTAAACCTCATTAGACAAAACAGATAGATAAAAAACAGATTCAAGCTAATACATAACCAATAAACAATTCTAACAGACAAGTCGGATGCAATGGATGGTCCTAACCGAGAGTGAGATGCAATGATTCCCTATATGCTTTTTTTGTCAACATAGATGGTAGCTAATGCAAACTAACTAATGCCAAGCAAAACCATATGGTATGAATGCAAGTGATAACATGACACAACTTGCAACAAGTATCCAAAGCAAACAAGCCAATAAGCAATAGACAAATTGGATGCAATGGATGGTCCTAACCGAGAGTGAGATGCAATGACTAACAACCTAAACTCTTATGATACAAATATCGGTTAACAAATGCAACAAAACAAGCAATCAACTTCGACAATAAGCAAACACAACAATCGGATGCAAACAGGAAACTGGTAAGTAAAATAAGAACCGTGAACTAAGGAAACCCATCAACAAATTCTAACAAAGACTACACGTATATGACTACACGAGCAAATAAGGCATTTTCACCATAACATATTACCATAAACCGTCGTTTTCCTTTTCCGGATGAAGAAGAGGCATGTTTTGCCTCTCCGGTGCAAACATCACGACCGCCAAGTTAGGAATAGGGTGACGTGTAGCGGAAGAAGTAGCTGGTCCCGTCGCCCCAGGAGCAATTTGGGTTTGAACTCGTCTTCGTCATATCGATCTTCCTGAAGAGGTACCGCCTAGTTGAGACATCTGCATGCAAGAAGAGATGAGAAAAGAGTTAGAAATTAGAACATGAAGACTGTGCATGCAATAGATTCAGGTTAATCGGAACAGAAGAGAGGCTTAAAAGCCCAAATCGGAACAAAAGAGAGGAGAACAAACAGTCGGTGAAGCAGAAAATAAAGAGACGACCCAAATCGGAAAGAAGAAGATCTACACAACTTGAAGAGACGACGGTTGCGTGCAGATCGGCGGCTATTGGTAGTAGATCGGTGATCGAAGAAACTGGATAGGGTTTCTTTGTGAAGAACAGAAACAGAAGCTGGAAGAAGAAGAAGAAATAGGGGGCTAAGCGAAGATTGAAGAAAATGGAAGAAGAAAGAAGATGGAACAGAAGGAGATGAAGAGCGATCGGGGGAGATGGAGATCGATCAGAGGAGAGATGAGATCGATCAGACGAAGAAACGAGAAATGGGAAAGTGATTAGGGTTTTCTCGTCTAATGCATTAATTGGGCGCATAATGAAATTGGAGGCCCAAATTTTAACCGCGAAATAAAATTCATTTAGCCACAGAACAATTGTAGCAATCCGTGGCTATGTAACAAAATAAAATCGCGATGGACCAATTACAAGGCGCGAAATGAATTATGGTCCAAATGATAATGGGCGCGAAAATGAATTGTGGCCTGCGAATTGTTATTTTCACATAGCTACGAATTATTAGTAGCCATCCGTGGCTAAGTAAGTATACAAATTTTTTAACCCAATGAAATCATGTTAAGTTATTTATAAATTTTATCTTAAGTTAATTATAAATTTTATGCTAATTCGATTATAAATTTTATAACAAAATATTTATAAATATAATTTTAAAATATGAATATATATATATAAACAAGTTAATTGTGAATATAATTTTAAAATATATATATATATATAATAAACAAGCTAATTATGAATATAATTTAAGATATGGGTATATATTAAATAAGCTATATATTATTGTAATGTAAATATATATTAAATAGGATATTTATGAATATCATTACAATAAAACATAACACCATATATCATTATTAGTCCGAATGAGAATCTAAATCTGAATATTCACTATATTGATCTTCAAAATCATCTTCAGAATTATATTCATCAGCAGGATTGATCATCGGTGTGGCATCATAATCCGTGATATCTTGGATCGCGTGTGTTTCCACTTGGACGATATCTGTAGATGAAATCTCATGGTCGAGAAAGTAATTTTGCACTGCAATTTGAGAAACTTCTCGACTTTCATAAAATTCTCTCGGCGTTACTTTTTTGTTGCCCACCATTCTTCTCTCGTTGGTCGTAATCGCGGGTAAGGAATAAAAATACTTGATCACATTTCTCCGGTAATATGAAAGGATCATACTTATCGTAATGCATATGCGGACCAACATCAACAATACCTAAAGGATGTCTTCGTATTCCTCGAGTGGTGTTGAACCATTGACACTTGAAAATCATGGATTTCAGCCCAACAGCATCATGATACTGTATCATGAATATAATATTCGGTCTCGGCAGAACATTAACCAAAACACCGAAGTTCATTGTCTTCTTGTTTTTTCCATGGTTTAGTGTATGACAATGAAATTCCCTCGAATAATACATGGGCCATGACGTGAATTGATACATCGAACCTTGTACAAATTCCAGTACCCACAATGGAAATTCAAATGATTTGCTCGCATCATTGATCTGCATATATTTATATAAAATTAGATAACTAGTTTTATGTAATTTTAGTTCTGTAAATTTTAGTACTTACATATTTTTTTACACCATGTAGCAAAATGTTTATCTTTCGCTCTTGTCATAGCATCAGAATTTATGTATGAGTGATCTGCAGTCCATTCTTCTTCAAACATCCTGCAAATACATTAAATTAATACACATAATAGCAATAAATATTTAAAAAATGGGTTTAGGGTTTGGTTTTAGGGTTTAGAGTTTAGGAATTAAAGTTTAGAATTTAGGGTTTAGGGTTTCAAGTTTAGGGTTTAGGGGTTTAGGGTTTAGGGTTTAGAGTTTAAGGTTAAGGGTTTATGGTTTAGCGTTTAGGGTTTAGAGTTTACGGTTAAGAGTTTAATATTTAGGGTTTATGGTTTAGGGTTTAGGGTTAGAGTTTAGTGTTAGAGTTTAGGGTTTAGGGTTTACCTCTCGTACAGTTTGAACCATTCACAATTGAGTAGTAAAAATGTCTGAAGCACGTTATAATCTTCATCGCTTAACCATGCACTTGATGATTTGCCAGTGATTCTTCTGAATTGCTGAAACATGATCGGAACATCACAATGATTGTAGGTGAAACGTATTTCCTTAGCATATTCTTCAGAGCCTAAAACTTTTGGATGCGCAACATAATTGGATGTCACGTAGGAAATCTATTCGCTCACACACTGAGCCACTTTCGATCCTCCGATTGGCTTTGTTTGTAACTTTTTTCTTCAAGTGATACATGTACCGCTCAAAAGGACACGTCCACATATATTAGACCGGACCGCCTAAAGCAGCTTCATATGTAAGATGAATAGGTAGATGTTCCATAACATCAAAAAACGCCGTTGGAAAGATCATTTCGAGATTGCAAAACCTCACTGCAATGTTTTCTTTCAATATGGAAACATCGTCGGTCTTAAGACTTTCGTGGATATATCTCGAAAAAATAGTGCAATATCAACAATATTAAAACAAAACTAAATGATTAATAAGTAATAGAAATTAATAATTTAATAAAACGTAAATACGTGAGATGGCCTTATAAACAGGTCCCAGGAGTAGTTCTGTAAATGCAATCGAGAGAAGTCATTGCATGATGACATGGCAATCGTGACTTTTTAGACCGGATATCTTTTCACTAGCAACGTTAACACAATATGAAAACTTTGATACATACCCATCTGGAAATTTGATCTCTGTCTTCAGCCATGTAAAAAACTTCTCTTTCCCGGTCTTTGACAATATGAAGATTGGAATAGGCATATTTCCATCTCGGGGTAACCTTTAAGTCTGGTCTTCTGCAGAACGCTGGGAGATCCAACCTCGATTTTGCGCTGTCCTTTGTCTTACCGGGAACATTGAGCACCGTATTGATGAAATTGTCGAAGAAAATTTACTGGATATGCATGAAATTGAGGTTGTGCCAAAGAAGTAGATCCTCCCAGTACGGCAACTCCCAAAAGAAACTCTTTTTCACCCAATTGTGGTCGACACCATAAGCATCAATTGTTCGAGAAGGATTATCATCTCCTTTACCTCCACAATCAACCGTTTTATGCAAACCTTGTATGTTGTTGATCCTTTCATATAAAATTTCCTCACCATTTAGCCTTGGCGGTGGTTCATCATAAACATTTTTGTTCTTGGTGAACGCTCTAACATTTCGTCTGTAAGGATGATCATCTGGCAAAAATATTATGTGACAATCGAACCAACTATGCTTTCTTCCATTTGGCAACCAAAACGATTTTGTCTCATCCAAACAATATGGACAATCCAACCGCCCATGTGTCATCCATCCAGATAGCATTCCATAAGCTGGAAAATCGCTAATTATCCACATCAAGGCAGCTCTCATCGTGAATATTTCCTTCCGGGACACATTGTAAGTCGATACACCATCGCTCCATAGGCTTTTTAACTCTTCAATCAGCGGTTGCAGATAAATATCCAAGCTTTTCTTTGAATGGTTTGGCCCTGGAACTAATATAGAGAGGAAGAAATACTCTCTTTCCATCCACATCCCGGGGGGTAAATTGTACGGTGTTACTATGACGGGCCAGACCGAATACGACCGCCCGTTCATACCAATTGGATTAAATCCATCGGTTGACAAACCAAGATAAACATTACGGCTCTCAGAAGCAAATACAGGATATACCTCATTAAAAAATTTTCATGATCTTCTTCCCTTATCGACCAACAATTGGTTCATACCGATATTTTGCACAAAACCGACATTGTAACAAATCACGATCCGCACCCTTCCAAAAAAGCATGTAATTGTCCTCACACACATCAATCTTAGGACATGGCATTCCAAGAGGCCGTGTCAACTTCTTCGTCTCGTAGTATGATTTAGGAGCATTATTAGGTGATGGTAGAACAATTTTGAAGGTCTGAGCAATATCGTCTAGGCATTCCTCCGGGATATTGTAATTGCTCTTCTAGTTCAACACCTTAGAAGACAAAAGTGAAAAATTCCATCAGTACACTAATCATAAATACAAGAATATAAATATATATGTATATACAAATAGTTATATAATTGTAATAGCTCTTTTAGTTCAATACCTTCGAGGTCAGATACAATTGAGAAATTCTATCAGCACATCCATAATATAACGGTTGGTTTGCAGCTTTTAACGCTTCAAAAACGGCATCATGATTGTTGGCGTACATTGGTTCTTGGAAGTTCTCGGTATCGTCAGGTAACATGTTAAAATCTTCAATGGGATCTTGTACTTGATAGATTGGAACTTGGGTATTTGAATAACCACTCCACACTTCTTGTTCTGTAGCAGCATGGTGACTTGTTGATGCTTCTGTCATATTGACAACTCTCTCAGTGAAACATCCACACATAGTAATTATCCGTAAAACCTTTCTTCATTCGGTGATTTCTCACGATTTGAACATCATGGGGCTTCTGATTTTCGCACTTCTTACACAGACAAAACAAATTCCCAACCTCTTGAAAAGAAGTTTGATTACAAGCAAAAGAAATGAGAAGATTTAGTCCCTCAATAAACTTCTCAGAAACACTATGATCGGAACGTTTTAAACGTTTTTACATCCACTCTCGTGAATTAAAAAAAAAAATCTGACATTATGTTTATAGAAAATTTTGATGTGCCAAAATGAAAGCATTCTCTCGCAGTTTATAAAATCACACAGCCATGGATAGCCGCGAATCCGTTCGTGGCTATAGAGAATATATTCTCTGACTACCCATCACCATTGAAAGCGACCACACCATTACGGGTTAAAACTGAAACCACATGTTTTTACTGTGCTTAGCTACAGATAGCTATGAACCCATTCGTGGCAACAAGGATAGCTACGAAAAGCCACGAACCAGGTCGTGGCTAACAGCCATAGCTACGAATAGCTACGACATGGTCTGTGGCTCCACCGAATAATGGATTTGACAACTCTGAATGCATGATTGACCTGACTCAATATCGAATCTTATCGTCTGTGACAAATTCTAATCAACTACATAACCCATGAAGTTCGAAATTATATAGGTCACTTAACCACGGATAGCCACGAATTATCCGTAGCTAAAGAAAATTTTGATTGCTACGAATAGCAACGAAATCCGTCGTAGCTATATCTACTAATAGCCACGAAACTCATTCCTGGCTACATATCCACAAACGAATTCGTAGCTAATCGTGGATAAAGTCTTCTACAAAAATTTTGTGGCCTTTCGTAGCTATATTTCCACGAATAGCAACGATTAAATTTCGTGGCTAATTTGCCACATCTCTGTTTCTTGGTCATTCGTGGTTAATTTTAGCCTCGAAAATTTGTTTCTATTCGTGGCAATATCACTACGAATAGCCACATTCCTTATTTGGTAGCTAATAAGCCACATATAGCAACGAATTAGCCACAAAATATGATTTTCTGGATTCGTGGCAATTCGTGGCTCAAAAAATTGAGCCACGAAAAATTTGTGGCTCAAAAAATTGAGCCACGAAAAATTTGTGGCTATGCCGCAGATTTTTTGTAGTGTAAACACACAAAAAAATGATAGGTGCATGATTTAGGTGTTTTAACATCATCATTTTAGCAGATTTTGGTCACATATCTTGCATTTAGGCATGGTTATGTGTGTATATACTTGCATTTGTTCATTTTAAGTGTTGGAGTTGTGGCTTGGATGATTTGGAAACTTTTAGGATTATTTGGAGTAAAAGAAGAATGGAAAATAAGTATTGGAGCAGATATACTTAATACCATGAACATTTATCAGCTGATATACACGTTTACGCAATCATTCCCATATAGCCATGCATGACGTTATAATGCGAGCTCACGTCCTCAAACCAAGAGTCCAGCCCAATATCATATCACGCATGAGATTGAGTTTCAGCACAGAGAATCCATCGGGCATGCAAAATCATTCAAGCCCAGCTGATGTTCACGTCCGCGTCCCATTCTCAAGCTGCACAGAGAAACCATCAACCTGTTCTAACACCCGTTTCCCGGCGAACCAAAGACGCGGCGTTAGCGGAGTCCTGCGCACTCTTTCTTCTGTTTAAAACCACCAACTCAACCAGTAATATACTTCTGCTGCAAGTCGTGAAAGGCAAAGGAAAGGGGGAAGAAAGAGGGGTGAGTAATTGGGGAATTACTCCGTGATAACGATTTGGACCAACCCAAACCATCTGACCCTTGCACGACTTAACGCCTAGCCGAGAATTAAACGGCTGCAAAGAATATTATATAATAATTATATAATAAATATATAATCACACAGCAAACAATGGAAGCATCTTGACCCCCGGGCCCATAGCAGCATAAAGCCCGTACCCGACTCAGCCACGACATTATTTCAAGCCACCGGGCCCATAGAGACATGTAGCTCGTACCCGACTTCCACCCGAACATCACTCCACATGCGCGCAGGCCACACTCACATCACTCTGACGCACAGGCCACATCTCACATCACTCTTTTGGGAAGGCGCGTCACACCTCCCCTGACGACTTTCAGAGCACATGCCTTTTCCTCTTCGGTCTCAGGCACGTGCCCCTGCACAGAAGCCCATCACGGCGGCTTAACACAACAACTAACTCACACATCACCAAACAAGTTTCCGATTCACAGCCCTATCCATTTTAACATGCCATCTAGGTTCTCAGTCAGCACGCAATGCCAGGTTTGGTTATCACAGAGCACTCAACAGATTCTAACAACCTAACTTCGTTCACAATTCACAAGGCAAGATAGTTATATGTATAGGTGTATAGTTATACATATAGGTATACGGATTTAAGTTTAGTTTGTTGGTTTATATGCGTCTTATAACCTTAACGATGCCATATTCCATCATCAACACTTAGCACACAACAAGCAATAAAGCCAACTCAATTCTAACCTAGACATCATGAGGCACAACGATACGCATGAATCAAATTAGGACAAACCGCCTCACCTTGGAAAAGAAGGGTGAACGCGTAATTTAAGAATTCCGATTGCCCGAACGGACGTCATATCTGGAAAGAGGACAAGAAATAGAATGAGATAGGCTTTTGTTTTTCTCGAATTGGGTTAAGGACGGTCTAGTTATGGTCAATTGAAGTTAACCAGCCTAAACCGGATTAAACCGAACCAGACCGGTCAACCCGACCCGGCCCGGTCAACCCGAACCAACCCGGTCAACCTGACCCAAGCTAAACCGGGAAATTGGAAATTGAAATGGACCAAACCGAATACAAATTCGTCATGAACAGATACGTTTTACAAAACAGATCATAACTTCCAAACAGTAAGTCGAAATTGGGTGATTCTTACCTTTATTGAAAGCTGAGACCGAGGGATTTCTAATGATATATTTTGAGTTCCGTGGATCCTTACGGATCATTGGTAAAACGCGAATCAAAATGACTGCCAGAATTAGTTTGATCATAGATCTGCGTTTGGAAAAGTGGTAGATCAAAGAAACGAAATTGGATCTCAGATCTAACACCACAGAGGATCAAAACGAGACAGGAAGAGATGAAAAAAAGATTCGATAGAGGTTTTGGATTCATTTAACCCGGAAGAAGATTCATAGAGATGAAGCAAGAAGAGAACAGATCGGAGGTGGGGCATGACGGTGGATCGCGGCTGATGGCTGACGGCGGCTGGGCTCTGGCTTCGGCAGGGCTTCACCGTCTGTTCTCCTCCTCCTCTTCTCCTTGGGTGGCTTCTCTATTTATAAGAAACTAGAGAGAAACCTAGGTTAAGTGGTGGGATTTTTGGGCTTTTGGGCTTTTCTTTTAAATTTTTTTGAAAGATCCTAATGGACCAGAATCGGGCCATTACACATGTCCTCATCGAGATGAATGACCCGATGTTTGATCACGAACAAGACCAAGATTTGGGCCAGAGATTATATCGACTTGGCCCATCGACGAAACCATCCCGATACAAGCTTTGTCCACCCATCGGTATAGCTTATACCGACCTAAACCGCATGATACCAGCCCTAATCGATTTTCCCTATTTACGGAAATACCACTGCGAGCCACAACACTATATATATATATATATATATATATATATATATATATATATATATATATTTTGAGTATCAACCTTCTATCTTATGAACTTCTTTTATTCTTTTTGAATCAAAGCAATTTGTAAACTTTTATTTTGATTTTAATTAAGTATTTACTATCTTTTTAATTTCTTATCTCTAGTCATGATTTCCATTATTTTCCCTATGGATTTTGATGGGATCAGTAAAAGATTAGTGAGTAGTTCTTTTTAAGTTTTGAGATGAGGTAGACTATGACTTGATTAGGGATGATGTAAAGGTGTTAGGGTTTTATTAGTGTTAATCTTTCTATTTAGGTTGATCTCTATGCTAGATTTTCAAGAAATTGTTGATTTAGATCTTAGGGATTTTTCATGCCCACAAGATGTTAGATGAAATGCTTGATAGAACCTAATTAGAGATTTTGCATGCTTATCCAATGAGAATTGATGTCTAAGGTGTTAAATAGTAAAATGAATTTGTTTTGCATGCTTGTTTAGTTCTTAATCACAATTGATAGATTGTTCTTGATTAGGAATTGATTAAAGGGATCTTTACCTATAGATAAGATTGATCCAATGTTTTAAGTTCTAGACTAAGGATTAAAGGCTTGCTTGAATGGTTAATAAATGAGATTGAATGCATACTATCTCGGATTTGATATTGAAAATTGTAGTAATGCTTGATTAGCATAGAGTTGTTTGAGAATATGATTGGGAATTCGGCCAGAAAAATCCTCAACTTTACACTTATTGCCAAAATGAGCCCAAACTTAGGTCTAGCCAAAAAAATCACGGACTTTTAGTTGACTTTTACAAATAATATCAAAGTTCTCGTTGACTTGCCAATTTAGACACGCCGTTAAAAAAACTTAACGGACCGTTAAAAAACTTAACGGATCGTTAAAAAAAATTAACGGACCGTCAGTTATATAAACGACGTCGTTTTGACAAGAGACGAAACGACGTCGTTTTACATGTCTTCGAAAATAAAAACATGTCATTCCTTGGATTCGAACTCAAGGTCGCATAAAGAGTCTTGTTGCCACTGAGCTACTAACACTTTCACTGAATTATGTAACAGACTTTCTTTTATTGTATATTGACTAAATATCCAAAAAATCTCTACAAAATTTAAAAAATTACAAAAATTCAAGAAAATTATGTAAAGTTTAAATTAAACTTATATTTTTTCGTTAAAAATAAAATAAATTTCAAATTTTTTTAAAATTCCAAAAATCTAAAAATTACAATTAATTGTAACAAAAAAAATTAAAATTGAAATTAAAATAGCCAAAATTAAAATTAATTATACCCATGAAATTACAAATATAAAATTTCCAAAAATTAAAATAAAATCTGAAAATTATCAAATTTATATGGTGTCGACGTGTCGCCTTCTTATAGCGTAGTCGTGTTCCTATAGTTTCTGAGGAATGCCCAACTAGATTTTATTATAGCGTAGTCGTGTTCAATTTTGTGGTCGACAATTTCGTATAACAAATACTAAATATAAGTTCAATACATTATAATTTTCATCACAATGATGAATATAATTTGCACTTATCAAAGTTTAGATCAAATAATTTAAATAAAATAAAAATTAAAACTACTTTATGTGTGTACAATTGATAATTTAATTTTAAAAATTTTCTTAATTTTTTGGAATTTTTAAAATTTTCTTAATTTTTTGAATTTAATTTTATTTTAACAAAAAATATAAGTTTAATTTGAACTTTACATAATTTTTTTAAAAATTTTGTAATTTTTGAATTTTTTTAGAGATTTTTTGGATATTCAGTCAATACACAATAAAAGAAAGTATGTTACATAATCAAATGAAAGTGCTAGTAGCTCAGTGGCAACAAGACCATTTATGCGACTTTAAGTTGGCGAGTTCGAATCCAGGGAATGACATATTTTTATTTTCGAAGACACATAAAACGACGTCGTTTAACTAACTGACGGTCTATTAATTTTTTTTAACGGTCCGTTAAGTTTTCTTAACGGTGTGTCTAAATTGGCAAGTCAACGAAAATTTTGGGTTTTAATTGTCAAGTCAACGATAATATTGAAAGTTAATGGTTAAAATCAAATAAGTTTAGTGTTTTTTTTGGCGAGGTCCAAAGTTGGGGATCGTTTTGGTAATTCGTGTAAAGTTGGAGATTTTTTTTGTCGAATTCTCTGATTAGCTACTTGATAGATCACTTAACTATTTTCTTGAGCTTGATTAATTGATAAGCACCTAGATAAAATTATTTCTTGGTAGTCTTAGTTCAATGATCTCATCTTAGACCATTTTCTCTTATTGAATTAACTTCTATTTCTTATCTTGTTTGCTTTTGCTTGATTATTTAGGATTATTAGTTATTAACTCTTTTTTAATTGGCTTAGTTCTTTGAATTGCATATATTTATTTTGACTCGACGGCACACCTATTAGATTGATAAATCTTTAAATACTACAATGATTAATATAGTGTTTTGAGGTGATTGATAAATCAAAATCCTACAAATCTATATATAAAAACAGCATCATAACTCCCTAATCTCCATTATCCTTCATATACTTAATCATTAAATCACATAAGAAAAACTATAAATCCATTCAAAATACTACTTCTTTTTTCTTTTAATATACACGTATATATATTATATTTATCATTGTTTCCATAAATAATTATGTCGAAAACACTAACGTTCAAAATAACTCTTCTACTTCTGTATAACAGTCACAAAAACTTGAGCCATTTTTTAAATTGTTAATGCATTAATTGTTTTTTTGTTTTTTTTACCATTTGAATGCACTGGCTTTAATCTAAAACTAAATGATTCGTCCGCATTTTTTGCGGGGTGAGTGATTTTATTGAGTATTGTTTCACTTTATTTAGGATAAAAACATGTATGAATATTACAAACCGTACAAATTTGAATATGTGAATACTATAGTTATAGAAATTAGAATATGTAAGTTACATATATTTTTGGAAGATTTGTTTATTAATCAATTTTTAGCATTTGATTAATTTTGGTAACTACTAAATATAGAAGAAGCAATTGTAGGAAACATAAACTTTAACGAAGGAGTTGTATGAAATACATAAAATAAAAGATTGTTGTTGTTTGAGCAGAACTTGAACAAAGGAGTCGTTGGGTTTTCTCAAAGTAACTCCAAGACGAAATTGTTGTTCGGCTTGATGTTGTTTGCCTTTAGAAAATCGTTTAAGAAAACTTTAGATGAAAACGACGTCTAGTACTTCCAAAATTCATCACTAAAAATACAGACCACTGATATATCATGGTTTCTACCTGTTTTAGGCCATGATATAAGTATGTTTTAGAGTCTTTTGTCGTGTCTTTAGAGTCATTTACAGGTGTTATTAGGTACATGCACGTTTGGGAGATTATTGGAGATACTGGAGCATTTTGGGCATGTTTAGGAGCTTAAGCCGAGAGATCTTATTTCACCAAGTCTGGACGACCATTGCATCGATCGATGCATCACTTGCATCGATCGACACACCTCTGCGACAGCTCATTAATGAAGACTTTGGAGAATTGCAGTTTTGCCCCAAGAAGTTCCAGTATTTGTAAAAAGACCCCAAGCGTGATTAGGCCTTTATAATTAGGTTTTTGGTGTTTTGTTTTAGAGACGCATTCATACTATTAGTTTTTTAGAGAGAGAGACCGAGAGGCTGATCGTTCTTGTACTCCAGTGAGAAGATTTTGAACCTCTTTTACTCTTACTCTTTGATTTATATGATATCTATTTATTCATTGATTTGTGTTTCATTGATCATGTCTGAGTAGATTCATAGTTAGGTTTAGGGATTCTTGTTAGGGTTTTCATGACTTGTTAGATTGATTTATCAGTTAAGGATTCATATCTTCTTTGTTCTTCAACTTGAATTGTGCTTAACACTAGTTTCTAACCTGATCACTTAGAATCTAGACTTTAGGTTATTAAATTGACATGAACGTGTAATTAAGAATCTGACATATTTAGGTTGAGAAATTTAATTATCCGCAAAGAAATTTGGTTTAATTGAATTGTGAACAAGTCAAACTTGCACTTAAGGCTAGTTTAATCTGTTAGGAATTGCAAAAAAAAATTGGGTTTCTGCTAATTACACTTAGAGAATTCTCGCAACGAAAGTTGGTTAGTTCTATATCTGTGTTTGAGTTCTAGAACCGAACTTAATTTGATCCTGACTGATAGTTAATCTGCTTGACTGATTTCCTGAGAACTCCCTAGACTTGACGCTTTTAGTACCTGCTTACAAAACCACTCTTGCTACTGATTTACTTTCTGTTTTGATTTACTGCTTATTCTCTGTTTCCCCTAGCTTAAGTTGACATTCTACAATCTATCGTAAGGTCTAGAGTCTCTGTGGATTTCGATAACCTATATACTACTAGTTCACGTCTGTGCACTTGCAGTGTAGATCTAGGGATTAAAACTCTGATCGTATCACCCACCAATCACCACTCTCATTCGCCAATATAGTTCTCTTTCCTACATCATTTTCCAAATCATTTGCCTCAACAAACATCTGAGGGAGAAACTAAATAAACAGAAAATTATACGTTACAAATATTTCAAGTTATCACTAGTGAGCAGTAAGTAAAAACTTCTTAAAATGATATATGATGAAAACATACAATTCTGCTAAGTTTTAATATGTCTTTGGTGGCTTTTAGTGTTAAAAGGTTGTCTTTGACAAGGATATTCTTCAATAATGGGGAAAAGTGTAAGAAGAAGTTTAAAGTAATTAAAATAATCCGGAAAATAAAGATAGAGATAAAGGAACAAGTTCAATTATATACCACACCATCAAGGAATTCTGGAAGAAGAGGCTTCACGAAATGAGGGTTGAACATGGTTATTGTCGGGTGTACTTTGATCTTATTTGATAAAATGAATCGATTATATATATTAAGTAATATAGTACAAAAAGTGGAGCATATGGAGACGAATGCAGAATAAGTAATTGAAAGTATTAACACAAAAATCTCATGCGGATAAAAAGTAAGGGTTAAGGTTAGGGTTTACATACATCCGATTGCATCCTTGTCGAAAGAGATTAAGCAAAGAGGAAACGTACGGTAAACGGATTCTGAAGATAATTTTTCGATTTTGGTAAATATTTATTATACTATTATTTATTTTGATATTATCGATGATGAAGAAAAAATTTTCCTCGGGCCTTCAACATTTTCTTTTGTAAACAGTTAAGTGTAATGAGCCCTTTTAAACAAAGCATAATTGGATTTGATCCATATAAAATACAAAAGATGAAATTCAATTAAAATCAATAATTAAGAACTATAAATCTTTGTTATTTTTTTACAAATCGTATGTGTAAATTTTACATCATCTACTATAAAGCCACATTGCTAACTATATTATTCAATCGTAAATTAAGCCTTATCTTTTGAAATTTTAAATTAGAATTCAATAATTAATGAAATTAAAGCAGCTATTATCTTTATTTAATAAATGATAAACTCCAAACATAATAAAAATGAAACAATCTCTAATTAAATGAAATAAATCTAAATTTGTACAATAAAACTAAAGTACAAAAGTATTTACCAAAATCATATAATCTTAATATTTTTGTATATATATCAAAACTTTAAAATTGATAGTGTGTGCATCTTAGAAATTATATATTAACTAAAACTAATTTTCCAAAATTCTCGATAAATATTAATATTATGCAGGATAAAGTAGAATAATAATTAATAATATAAAAAATATAATGTTTGGCAAAAAAAAAAATAATAACCCTTAGATGGGACTTAAGTAAAACATAGAAACTAAAATGTATTACAAACGACATAATAAATTCTTAATTTAAAAAGACTTGGATTAAGATGAGGCGAATCAGAGTTTGAAATTGATTCTTGTGCCTTTGGTCCAGCGAGCCTAAAAAGGAAAAATAAAAATGTTACATTCTAAACCACAAAAATGTAATTATAGTATTGGAATTGTTGAAAAACATACCACTTTTTTATCTGTTTAACCTCTTACAACTGGGGATCTAATTCAATTTGGGAAACGATATAATTAATTTAGATATTATAGTTATCATACTACGTAAATAAAAGAATTAAGTAAATATGTATGGAAAAATATATACTTACCCAAAGTATGATTGAATCTTCAAAACCTCGACACAACAATTGTTTCATAATTTCTATTCGAGTGCTAGAATTCATGAAACTTCATTGAATGAGGATCTCCAGCCATGCATTTTATGTATATTTCACTACGATTATAGTAGTTCAAAAATGGTTAATAATTTATTTAAATGTTAAAAATTACAGTTGGAATAAGAAATGTTAATAGTGTCGTCAACGGTTACAAGTAAATTCAAATTAAATTAATTTTTAAATTTAGATTGTCTTACTTCATTTTCCTAAGATGAAACCAAATCTGTTTCACCGAGTCTAATGAGATTTGTCTCATGTTGATCCTCTCTTGTTCACATGATTCCAGATGACCCACAAATTTGATACATTCAATGACATCTACAAAACAAATATATGAATAAAAGAAAATATCATGCATGGATGAACAAAAATGTATTGTAAGATACATATTAATTTATAAACGCTCAAACATACCAATGGTGTACTTTGATGATATTTTCGGATCTAAGCTTCCACCCCAACAAAATCGTAGAAATTATCATCAACAAAAGTAAAGCAGTTCGAAATATGAGTTTGAGAGTTTACCAGTATCTTTTTGGGTGTAGGAGTGTAAGTCGAATCAACATGATTGTATATGACATCAAAGTTTTGGATATACTTCCATGGGCCCTCCTTAAAGTTTTTGTTGATTTTTTTTAAAGGCATTCGTGGGTATTCTCGCTTCAATTTTGAAACCCTAAAATGTAATATTTCTTGTAATAATAAGTAGATGAACCAAAGATAAAAAAAAAAAGTATATCGATAAATCTTATCAAAATTAAATAAATCGATAAATCTAACATTTTCATCACTAAAGATGACATGACTTGAAACTACTTGGGCGTACATTTGTAAACTACTTTCTTATGATCTTTAAGTGACATTATCATTTTTTGTTGTCGACATCCCGCAAGAGAGTGCAGTTTTCCATTTTTTCTGGTTTGATTTTTTCTGATATGAGAGAAATATTTTTGGAAGACGAGAATTGATAAATATAGCCAAGATCGTACCTTTTGGAAAAAAATTTAAGCAACCGCTTTTAAATGAAAATATATAAACATTCAAGAGTTAAAGTTTTAAAAAGTTGAAGTGGTGGTTGTGATTTTAATATTGTTTTTAATGGAGTGTAGATAGATTTTATTAGGATTGTAAATAACATTTTATTTTCTTAATTTAGTGTTTATGTATATTTATTCCTTGTGCTAGTTATATTAGTTAAATAAAAATTTAATTACAAAATCGCTAAAAAATAAATAACAATCCCGAGTATCTCTCTAATGTATAATAATTAAGTTAAGCAATATATGTTATACAGTAATTCATTTTTTAGTTTTAATTAGAAATGTCTAGAGTTTTGAAATTAATATGACCATTTAATATTATTCCTTATATTTGTCAAAAAATAAAAAAATATTATTCCTTATATATATATTCTTGGAATCCGTTATGATTTCTTGCATGTCGGATAAAATCTATATTATACGCACGATACTAAATGTGTGTTGTTTGTAGGTTTTTGTCAAATCAATTATTTAAATAATTGAAGACATATAAATTTTTATTTTAAATGCTGATAAAATACTTTTCTTATTGATTTGATTGACATTTTATTTTATTTTTCATCGGAATAATTCTATGATTGTTGGCCACAATGAATTCATTTAATTAAATATTGTTAGAAGATTGTTCATCAATAAGTTCATATGTTACATGCTCAAATTAATACTTTACAACGACGAAGAAAAAATACTCCAAAAACCAATGATTTAAAAAGAAAACATAGTACAAAACAAATTATTGCTAAAAATGAAAAAAAAAACTCCTCATAATCTAATGAGTAACATTTCTAAATATTTCTTTGTAAACTACATCCGTAGTATTTTTCATCACATTACCATCTTCATATGTAATAAGAATCTTCAATCCAGATCTTGATTTCTCTCTAGACAAAGTGACATATAATTTCAATGAAAAAATATAGGTCTAGGAAGATACAAACCGACATTCTCAAGTGTTTGACCTTGAATCTTCTTGATGGTTATTGAAAATGCTAACGCCACAAGAAATTGTCTCTGATGCATCCTAAATGGAAACTTTGTATCTAACGGTGTGACATACATTATGTTTAGAAGTATCTTTCGACCAATAACAAATGTGTTATCCGTTAAAATCATTACTTCAATGCAATGAGGTCTTAGCTGAGTATTAATTAACCTTGTTCCATTGCATAGACCCCCATTAGGATCAATGTTACGCAAACACATCACTGCCGCACCAACCTTTAGCTTCAAACAATGTTTCAGTAATCCAAGCTTTTTTATGTTGTTCAAAAACTCAATAGGATAATTAATATCATCATCTATGGCAGCATCTGAAGGAATAATACTGTATGAACTTTGATATGTTACTTCTTTGTCTATAAAGTAAAACTAAACAGATCAGACCATATTATGGATAATGTAGTTGAATAGAGATAAAATCATCTAATAAGTAAGAAGGGTATATACCTGCCAATTCGGAAAGCATATAATCATTAATCTCATCAATATTATCGTTGGTAGGGCTGAGTATAGCTTTGATTTTAAATACTTGACCATCTGTTGAGTTAACATAGTCCGGACCATATACTTCATTAACTATTGTCTCAATTGGTTTCTCACACTCAATTATTAACAAATCTTCTGGGATATTAATCTCAACGACTCCATCATTTGGAGAATTAATCTTGCCGTCACATATTCCAATAACCATTCTGAAAATATTTTCAACTCATCAGCATCTTCATCACTAATTCCACCAATTGTTAGAACTTTACATGATTGACATAGTTTCGAAGAATTTAAAGTTGCAAAGATTGTTTTAGATCTTCCTCCACCGGGAACAGCTGGAAGAATCTGTCTTAAATCACCCCCAAAAACAAATACCTTTCCTCCAAATGGCATGCCCTCATTTTCTTTGATAATATCACACAAAATTCTGTCTAAGTTTTCCAGTTTTCCACACAATGTTTACTCAACATAGGAGCTTCATCCCAAACTAACAGATTAGAAACCTTCACTACTTCAGCAAGATCAGATCCTGGTTTCATATTGTAACTTGTGAACTCGTCTGGATTTATCGGAATTAGAAATCCCGAATGTGCTCTTCTCCCATCTTTCAACAATAAAGCAGCAATTCCACTTGAAGCAGTTGATAACTATAAGACCTCTTGAACTAATATATGCACTTAATAAACTCAATAGGAATGTTTTTCCAGTACCTCCAAACTCATAGAGAAAAAACATTCATCCTTTATCATTCACAATTGTATCCAATATACTTTCATATACTATTATTTGCTCGTCTGCTACCATGGCAAGAAGTCTCTCTTCTTCTTTTCTTTCATCCTCACGGTTATAATTCCACTCATCATTTATTAGATAGTTGCCGTTGTACTCTTCATAATTATCTGGTAGTGGCATCTCAGGCCATTTAGTGAGTGATCCACCATAACTTTCCAACTTTTTGTATTCTTGCCAATGCTATGCTTTCCTTTGATCATAACCAAATATGCATAATTAAAACAATGTTAAGAATATTATATAAGAAACAATTATAATATACGGTGATAAAATAAAACCTTGTAAATATTTTTATATCATACCAGGATTCCGACGATTCCTCCTTCCATCAACTAGAATATCTTCGGTTAGATATTCCCATGTTGAATTCCAAATAACCAGAGGATGGGAAATACTATATGTTATTAACATTTTAACAAAATACTCCACAATATAATTTTCATTGGTCCATTCACTTGCTTCCTCAATTGCTAGAATAAATATTTTGTCATCATCTAGCAATCCCTGACCATCACATGCATCTTTAAAGGTAGGATAGACAATTCCTTCCAATTTCCTTATATCTTAATAACATTTCGGGCCTTTAACATAGTTTAGAAGTATTCTTAAATAATACAACTCACGGCATGCTAGACTCACATGCGCAATCCTACCAATTACAACACCAAGCTTTCTCTGTCTTGGTTTCCATGACCTTACTTTTGATACCCATGTAAACTTTGTTGGAAACTGAGAATAAGTGAAATCCTTCGCAAGATTAGGATATTTCATATGCAACCATCCGAGCAATAAACATAGATTGTATAATCGTAGTTTAATAAGTAGAGTCTCAATGGGTTCATCTTAATCGAAGAAGATAATATGTTGGTCTGGAAGATGAAAACCAAGTTTCTCAATAGTTACACTACGGTAATGTGTAGGGAATGCAAATATATACCATTTTGCTTCGAGCAGTGAAAGATATCTAGAAATGACAAAGTGAAAATAATTTGAAAATAATTATGGTCAATGTTATACATATAATCAATAGTGTACACAAAAAGGGTATAATACTTGCAGTTGTAGTAGTACTCAGTTTCATCAATAACACCATCTTCGTTCTCTTTTTCTATAGTAGCCGCAATATAATCAGGACCTTTATGAATGTATTTAGACAAATACTTTATGGCTCGCGACTGCATACACCACTCAACATTAATATGTGCATGATATCAAAATATGAGTTCCTTGTTATATGGAACAACATATCCATTGTCATGTTGAAATTTTTCTTTTTCAGCAAACCTTTTATCATCTCTACGTCTGTAGCAAGGAAAACCATTAGTATCAATTGTTGTCAAATTGTTTACCGGCCTAGGATACTTCTTCGAACATCTTTCATTTACCATACAAACAATACTTTTATTTGCGTTTCCACACGGACCATGCATCATGCATTTTGACACTGCTGCGTATAGGTTTGGTTCTGTAACCTTGTAAGGTGTTTCTGCACAAATAATCTTATCAATTTCTTCTGTTGTTGAGAATTTATAACATTTTCCATAAATAGTAAAATATGCGCATGCAGTCAACCCTCTTTTTGGAACTCAATCGTGTACATTGTTGTAATATAAGAACAAAAGATCATGGTTTAGAGATAAATGAATAGAAAAAATATATATAGTATATATTTAGATTAATAGGTAAATAATGTAGCCATAAAATATATATCCCCACCAGTCTTTCCAAAGACACATCGGTGATCAAACTGTCAAGTTTTGTTTTAAAAATTCGACAAATGATATTTGGGCTATCCCAGATGGTCAGGTCAATCTATATTTCTCCAGGTATCTAGTTTTCTCCGGCCACTTAGGATTGTATGTAAAAGTAGTGAAAAGGTTAGGAAAACCTAAGTATTTGCATATAGCCATTTCATCCAAATAATGTTGATGCATATACTTAAAACCAATTGAAAAACTTGATGGAATAAATATGCGTTGACCTTGTTTTAGAAGATTAACACCTCTTGCCTCAGCCATTTTTTGAATTTTTTCGTAGCTTTCCGGTCGAAGCTTTTTCTGATTTTTCCACACATAACACAACCGGTTGGATTCAATCATCGTATATACGTCAACCAAAAAATGTTAAACAATCTTCCACATATGTTTATTATAGGAGCCTCACCAACTCTTTCACAAATTATATATGCAAAACATTCACGAGTAGAAATAACTCGTTTTCCTTTTATCCTCAAATGTCAAACCTATATGAATTTGTAATAGGAAACCATCATCTCCGTATGGAAACATAATTGGATACTGGAGAGGCAAGTAGGCTGGATGAAGTTCACTAATCCTATGAAAACCGCTTTCGGTTGTCTCCAATACAATGTCCCTTTGTCCCCATGTTACAAACAAAATATTCGGGAATAAGTGCAATCACTTCATCTTTTGTTGGCATATTGTGAGTCTTTGAATCTGACGCTCTGCTTTCCATGAATCTAAGATGGAAACCAGTATCTTGTGTAATCTATCTTTGGCTGCCCTTAATGAGGCACCATAAAGATTAACCTCATCTAACATATTCTTCAAGATCTCGGCAATTTGAATCCTCAATTTTGCTGCATCTTTGTCGTTATCGCCCTTATAAAAATATATAATTATTATTCACAAATCATATTATCAATCATATGTAAAATAGACAATTGGTATTTAGAGAAAGTAAAAATTATTACCCGTATGCGGAAATTTTATTAGTAATTTCATTTAACGTGTTGTAAATGTATAGCTGCAAAAACTTAGGACACTCTCCAATGTTTGGGAAGAGAGCACCAATTTGATGGTAATTTTGAACATGCACCTTGAAAACGTATGGTCCACGTCCATCATTGACGGTATTATCAGTCTTCCCTCCAAGTGATGTGAACGTGTACATCATATTATAAGCCTGAATAAATTCGCGAAAATGTTTGGACAATTCACTACCATTCAGAATCAATTCTAATAACGTCATTGGAGAATTCATGAGATTCAGTAGGACGATTTTTTCTTTCTTACAACACATTGTAAAATCTGGATGCATTTGTCTTTTTTTCTATGTGTTCTCCATACTACATGTATGCTCCACAATTTTGGCAATTATAAGATGGATCTCCATCGTCAAAGTAACCTATTAATTAATTAATGATTTTAAAATATTTGGTATATTATTTGATTTGTGTAAAATCTGGAAAAAGTTAAACATACCAGTCATGTCATATAAAGTGGCATGATCGACATTAGTTGCAGTTCGAACTTCTCAATGATTATCTACATCATTATCTATGTGATGAGATGCACCAGCACTATCTGATTCGATTGAATCTACATCACTTGCATTATCTTCGTCATCAGATTCACTTATATTGGCATACCTGTTTGCAAAAGCTGAAATATAATATTATCCATATTGTTATTAAAATAAATAACTCAAATTCGTTAGTAAATTATATGGTTTTATACTTGTCCATTTATTATATGTAATACAATACCTTGAGGATGGTAACTAATCTCAGTTAACGGAGAGCATTAAACGAGTTCTCTTCCACATTTACAGATGATAAACATAATGTATTTTGGCTTTTCTCTTTTCCTATTCCTTGAGATGAAGTAGTTTGTGTTTGTGTTCCTGTTAGTGCAATGTTTTAATTAATATTTGGTTTTTGTAATAGAGTAATAGACATGCAAAACCTGATGTAAATACTGACTCCATGGTCTGTAACAATATGAAGTTTGAGCTACCACTTGTGCTTTCCATACTCTCTCTCTTCCTGTGATAATTTCGAAAATTATTAAATACCGAAGAGGATTGTTATTTCAAATATTAAATACTTTTAAAGATTTAAGAAAAGAACAAATACCACAAGTACTGTTGTGATTTCTGTGACTAACATTTTCATTTGAAACGTATGTTTTTTAGGAGGAATTAGTAATATCTCATATTTGAGTACTATATCCAATGCTACATTCGCATTGACCATTTCTGACTTTTGAAGATGCACGCAAAGACTTGCTTGAAGATCTATCTACTGTTAAAAATATATATAATTGTATCAATCAATCATCGGATTCTCTGAAATATAATGATATTTTATATCATATGGAAACCTTTTTGAAGAGGAGGTGATAGCCTTTGTTCTGGCATGTTCTTACGCCTATTAAAAATCCTATAAATGGTTATCATATATTATTTAAAAACGAATTATATAATTCAAAACTCTCACATTTCTGTAATGGAGGTGACACGGAATCATTTTTTTTATCAGAATCGGAACCACCTATTTTCATAATATTTTGGAGAATATATTGATAATCTCAAATATAATATTAAATCTTCAAAATATCATAGTAAGAATGATATTGCCATTGAGGAGAATAATTGAAAGGAAATAGATCTATTAAATTAAAAAATTATGTTGTGGATTTTACTCGGCAATATCTTTTTTGTGCAATTGAAATAAGAATCATATATTTTTTTCCTTAAAGAAATGATGTATTTCCACTCATAATTAATGATGGAAGTAAATATATACAAAATTTATTTGATCAACAAATTTTCTTGATTAGCCATATTTTTTTAAATCGAAAATAACTTAGTACAAAACACATGTAATTAAGCATGAGCATGGATATGACATTCAAAATCATTAACTGCCGTGCTGGAAAATTTTTTCTAAACTCTGCAATTTCGGGAAGAGCACCGTCCTTAATTACATGGACACAATCACTAGTAGATGTTGCAATCCAGTCACCTAATTTTTTTTAAATAGGTAAATAATCGACTCTTAAATAACCGATACAAAACGTAAAAAAAAACAGTCACCCAAAATTACCGTTTCTAAAAATAAGCTTAGCAAATAGCAAGATACACACCATAATGTAGTCATCATTATCCTCCATAGATTTTCTAAACTCTTTAGCCTTGTAGCCACCGAGCTCACAAAGCAACCGACACTTCCTATTATCCAAAATTTAATTACAACCTTATTTAACGGATACTTATATAAATATCTTTCATATTAGAACAAATAAACAATAACCTAGCATCCAAAAGATTAAAGGTTATAGGCTCTCGAGATCAACTAAGCAAATCATCCACTCGACCAATTAAATCTGTACAAATACACTTCAGAGAAATAAATAAGTTTGATCAACCAAAAAAAACAAATAACCAATATACATGTTCAACATACCTGCAGAATGAATATCATCGAGATACCCGGATTTTATAGAACGAAAATAAACAAAATAAAAGAAACTGCTCGTGCTTCTTGTAGGAATTATCTCAACATATGTTGTCCACTTCCACTTTATTTCGAATCGATGTGATGTTGGTTTAAAATCTCCACCAGAAGGAATTATGTCAAAATCAGAAAGAATTATAGAATCCTCTTCCGCTAAGACATCCGAGGATTGGGCAATAAGAACATGGCCATCTATAGTGTCATGTATCTTAGTTTTCAGTAACCCAAACTTTGCACTTTAGAACAACGAAAACAAAGAAACTATACAAATAGAAAAATCAGTAAAGTAAAACGAAAAACCTGCTCATTCACAAATATTAGACTGATTGTTCGTTTAACTCCCCAATTTATAATATATCTCCTCAATATTTTAACACGAATACTCCACTCACTGATGTTCGGATTCATGGTAGACACATCAACGAACCTAGAAGAAGACATCGAAATAATCTACAACAAAGATTAAAATGGAACATGCAACCATAATAACACAAATTATGGGAATATATAACAACATACAATCTCCAATATCTTAAAACGGGCGGTATACACAATATGTCAAGCGGGCTTGCATAAGATGAGTTTTGCTTATGATCTTAGGTAGGTTTTTTTTTTAATTGATCTGATTTAAATTGTCGTTGTTTGAACAATAAATATCTCCGAAAATACAATTTATTGAGTAATATCGTATATCTTAATCAACGTAAAAAATTAATATATAAGTATTTCTATGTACAAACTTTTGTTCTGTTGAGAATAATTAAAAACAAAATTAATCCATTGATAAATGGACAAGTAAAATAGAAAATAACCAAATTTAATGATTCGAATGTGCTTTCGTTTCGAAATTATAACGGTATAAAAATGTGAACTCAAGAACATACCAAACAATATTCTAAATTATCCTTTTCTTTAATCATTTCTTGTCTTACTGCTTAATCTTCTTCGAAACCGATGAATTTTTACAAACACTGCTTTTTTTTTTAAAGATTAATCCCAACACAGCTTAATGAGTAGCTATCTCCTGAAGGTGTCTTATAGCCATCTTTCCACTCAAAGTTATCCAATAATGACCATAAAACATTTACTTTGTCGATGCTGCATAAATCACACAAATGGTTTGAACTTTTACGAAACTGATTCTATCTATTGAGCATAAAACAAAACTATTTAAAGAAAAAAACATATTTTTCTTTTTTTATATAGTTGATTTAAATGTATCCCACCCCCATCTCTCTCTTGTCAGAAAACCCTAGGCGATTGGCGATTTGCGAGCCGCCACCCCCATCTCTCTATCGGCGTCTCCTCCGCGCCATAGAGACCTCGCCTCCTTCCCCAGCGGCTATCTCTAACCCTTTAGGGTCGTCCCCTTGGAAGACTCAACCAGTTTCTTCGGATACCCAACTTGATTTCGAGGTTGTTGATGGAGTTGCTTCCATTCACATTCCAGAGGAAATTTTAGCTGATTCATCACCCCTGTGGAGAAGCTATTTGGTGGGTTACTTTATTGGAGATGCACCACACATTGGATCGGTTCATGCTACGGTGAATCGGCTTTCGAATCCAGCAGGAAGAGGTGCGCGAATTGATGTCCAATTTATCGAAAAGAACACAATGCTTTTTCGTGTGGATGATGCCCTGACTCGAGCAAGAGTTACAAAGAGACGTTACTGGCATATTTCGGATATCCCTCTGGTGGTTCACGAATGGACTCCAGAATCGGCCTTAAACCACCCAGACTTGATTGCCATGCCCCTATGGGTAGATGTGAAGGGAGTACCCAACAACCTGTTCTCAGAAAAGGGACTCAAATGTTTGGCAAAGACAACAGGGAAGTATGTTAAGCTCCATCCAAATACGGATAGATGTATGATACTGGATGTGGCCAAAATGTTAGTAGAAGTGAATCTGAATAAACCCCTTGTTGAAAAGATTAAATTCCCTGATTCGAATGGCAATTTGGTTGAGGTTAGCTACCCGTGGCTTCCGGTAAGGTGCAATGTCTATCAAAAGTGGGGACATAAGGGAGCATCATGCTCTACCTCGAATGTTCGTCTCTTGAATAAGGATAAGGAAAAGGAGGTGCATCAGGAGAGTATATCTGACCCGGTTTTTGAAGTGCAGGCAGGTTCAGTATTGGGAAGTCTACTGACTGAACTTGAAGGAATTCCAGTGATAAAGACAACAGTAGGTGAGACCAGTGGGAATGTTACGACTCCTGGAAGCAATGCCAGTCCGACAGGAGATGATTTTCTTGACAAGAGTGGAATGGAAAAATTCACAAGTGTGGAAAACCAGGACTGGACTGACATTGGCATAAGCAATGGGCCATTAACTAATGTCCCAACAACAACTTCAAAGACTGAACTCTCACCTTCACGTTACCAGATTCTGGCCAACTTACCTGAAGATAATGAGCAACAAGAAGCGATTGATCACGACCTTGAGGATGGGGAGATTCCGGGATCAAATGAGGAATCATTGGTTAAGACTGCTAAGGAGGAGAAGTCATTTCCGACAGCGAGGGAGGGTAAACACATGACAAAGAATAAGAAAAGGATCTTCAGGGCAAAGGATATGCATCTTGCCAAAGCTCAAACAGGTGCAAGGAAAGCTTCCGTAAGGAAGTTATGACGTCCTTCTTTGCTTGGAACATGCGTGGGTTCAACATGCCACGCAAACATGCCGCAGTCCGTAGATGGATTCAGTCTGAGAAACCGTTGTTTGGTTGTTTATTGGAGACAAGGGTGCAGCAAAACAACATGTCTTTTTGCTTAAATGCGGCCTTACCGGGATGGAGAGTGATCACGAATTATGATCATCACCCACTGGGTCGCATCTGGTTTTGTTGGTCAGGGGATATAGTGGTTACTCAGCTGCATATGAGCGCACAAATCATCACCTGTGCGATTCAGATTCCTTCAATCGAGGAACAGTTTATCTGCTCAGCTGTTTATGCTTACAATCTAGCTTCGGATAGGATTGCTTTATGGGACGATATCAGAGCAACCAAACAAGTTTATGCATCTTTGTCAATGCCATGGATCTTAATAGGGGACTACAATGCTATCCTATCTATGGGTGAGCGTTCTTGTAGCACTCATTACATGTTGGGTGTGACAGGGATGAAGCAATTCCAGGAACTTGTGGTTGATTGCAATCTCTCAGACTTAACATACGTGGGAGCTCTATTCACCTGGTGGAATAAGAGGCAAGAGGATCCCATTGAAAAGAAACTTAATCTAGCACTCATTAATAGCGATTGGCTGCGTTGTTTCCCTAGTTCCTATGCAAGCTTTGATGCAGGTGGTGTATCCGATCATGCTCGGTGCCTTATTAAACTCCGAGCACAACAGAATGAATCAAGAAAACCTTTCAGGTTTTACAACTTCTTGACAGAACATGAGGATTTCATCTACACTGTGGAGAGAGTCTGGTCACAGTCTGGGCCTCTTTATCACTCTCGCTCAGCTTTGCAGTTACTGCATAGAAATCTTAAAGAGTTGAAGAAGGAACTCTGAACTTTAAACTGTACTCATTATGGGGATCTATCCACTCGGACAAGACAGGCGTATGATCACTTATGCCAATGCCAGAACAAAGTACTAGCTGATCCGCCCCCAACAATTTGGCGGATGAAGTAGAAGCATCAAACAAATGGAATCACTTAGCGTCCATAGAGGAAAAATGCTTCGGGCAGAAATCATGTATTCGACAGCTGAAAGCGGGTGATCAGAATGCTGCTTTTCCATCATATGGCGCAGGGAAGAGCTTCAAGAAACGCGATCAAAGTGCTGGTGAACGCGGGAGGGGACATCCTTACGAACCCAAAGGATATCAAAAAAGAGGTTGTGGAGCATTTTCAGAGGTTCCTACAAGCATATTCAGGTGGTGATGAGGATGTCTCTGTTGAGGAATTGCGATCCTTATTATCCTATAGATGCACAGGATCAGCTAAAACCACTCTGGTTGCTCCGGTAACGTCCATGAAGATTCAGGCTGCGCTGTGTTCTCTTCCGAACGACAAGGTGTTTGGACCCGATGGATATACAAAAGAGTTTTTTGTAGCAGCATGGTCAATTTTGGGTGCGGATTTTACTACAGCAGTACAGTCATTCTTCCTCTTTGGGTTTATGCCTTCAGGTATCAACGCAACTACTTTAACCCTCATTCCGAAGACTGAAAGCGCTCAATCCATGAAAGACTACCAGCCCATATCATGCTGTAATTTGATTTACAAAGTGGTTTCCAAGATTTTGGCCAACCGTCTCAAGATTATACTTCCTGATGCAATAGAACCAAATCAATGCGCGTTCATAAAGGGTCGTCTTCTATCCGAGAACGTTCTGCTCGCTACGGAACCGGTGAATGGGTATCACAAGAATACGGTCTCTTCTAAAAGTGCTATCAAATTTGACATCGCAAAGGCCTTCGATATAGTGAAATGGTCTTTCATAGTGGCGGTTTTGAAAGCTATGGGTCTCCCTGAACAATTCATTCTTTGGATCAATATTTGCATCTCATTAGCCTCTTTCACGGTGGCAATCAATGGCTGTCTAGAGGGGTTTTTTACAAGTGCTAGAGGAATCAGACAGGGTTTCTCACTCTCTCCCTATCTATATGTTATCCTCAATAATGTTCTGTCAAAGTTGCTCAACCAGGCTGCAGAGGAAGGGGTCTTTGGTTTTAATCTGAAATGCCAGGCTGTCAAGCTTACGCATCTAAGCTTTGCTGACGATATCTTGGTTTTCACAGATGGGCAGGATCAGTCTCTTGATGGTGTTCTCTCGGTCATGGAGAATTTGCTGATCTCTCGGGGCTACACATAAATGTCAGTAAGCCTTCCATTTATTATGCGGTACATAATGCTACAAATCTAGCTGCCCTGGCGTCATCTAGAGGAATAAACGCTGGTACTTTACCCATCTTATACATGGGTTTACCTCTTACAAAAAAAATCTTTAAGCAGGCTGGACTATAAGCCTCTTATAGATAAGACTAGGATGTGAATGCTCTGCTGGTCTAATAAACCGTTCTCATTCGCAGGCAGACTACAGCTACTCAAATCAGTTATCGCTAGCACTATAAACTTTTGGAGCTCGGTTTTCATACTTCCGGCAGGATGCATTGACGCCATTGAAAGTCTTTGTAGTGCTTTCATGTGGTTAGTATCCCCAGTCCAGACTAAGAAGGCTAAGATTGCATGGTCCTATATCTGTTTACCGAAATCAGAAGGAGGGCTAGGGATTCGCAGCCTGCATCAGTCTTCAACAGTATTTGCCTTACATCTGATCTGGAGGTTATTTACTTTATATGGCTCTTTGTGGGTTGCCTGGACAAGGCATTACCTTCTGCGGGATGGTTCCTTCTGGGACGCAAAGGAAGGTGTAAGTGGGTCATGGATATGGAGAAAACTCCTTAGTATGCGGAATATAGTATATGACTTCATAAGGACCTATGTTCATAATGGACGAAACACCTATTTCTGGTTTGATGACTAGCTGGAGAGTGGGAAGCTTCTGAACGTTTATGCTGAATCTGGTCCACAACATTTGGGAATTCAAAGGCAAGCGAGAGTTTGTGATGCGGTTTTGGATGGGCATTGGAACATACGTGCGACTAGAGCAAGATACCAGCGTCCAATGCTGGTGAAAATTCTGGCACAACTCATACCACGATCTGAAATGGTTAATGATATCTATCTATGGATACATGCGGTTAATGATTACAAGAATAGTTTCTCTACATATGCAACCTGGGAGAAAATCCGGCTAAAACAGAATGAGGTGGACTGGGGAAAGCTTATTTAGTTCAAGCAAGGGGTACCGAGATCTTCATTTATATCATGGCTTGCAATCAGAAATAGGCTATCTACGGGGGATCGTATGAGGTCGTGGGGCATGATCCAATCATGTATGTACTGCGGAGAGAGGGATGAAACTCGGGATCATTTATTTTTTGCGTGTCCCTATACATTCACAGTTTGGCTTAAGGTGGCGAAGGGGCTGATGGGCAGGGCAATAACCCCAGACTGGACAGATACGCTAACCTTCCTTACTCAGGTAACGCTAAACCATCTCGACTTTACTTTTCTGCGTCTGGTGTTTCAACTGGCTACATATCACATATGGCGGGAACGTAATACTAGACGTCATCAAAGAGGATGGAAAACTACGGACCAACTTGCGAAGACCATTTATAAGACGGTTCGTAACCGTATCTTCTCTTTGAATTACAAAGCTCCCCACGGGCTCGAGGGCATGATGCGTAGATAATTTGCCTTAACCACGAGTTAGAGTCTTTTTCAGCTTGATAGTTGTTTATGGTGTCCTCTTCTCATTCTTTATTCTTTTAACATTGTAAAGGGTCCAAATTTTTCCAATAGTGATCAATAAATTTGATATTTAATCAAAAAAAAACATATTTTATTTGAACAATGATAAGAACTCAATACTTGTTCGTAATGATTGGCATGAAAACCCTGTAAAATCATAAATAGCAAAAAAAAAAAAAAAATTAAAACTCTGATTAATTGTAAGAAATAAATATATTTCGCTTGACTTGGGATGAAACAAATCTGCAAATTCATCAAAACCACAAAACAAAATTAGAACCATGTTAGTTTCGATAGAATATAAAAAATGTCTCGATATGTGGATATTCTATGAGCGTTGGAGAGTCTCTATTTATAAGGATCAAATTATTTAGGGTTAGACTAAGTTTTCGAAATCTTCTATAGGAAGATTATAATATTCTATAAGATATTTTAAATTTTAATTTTTGAAATATTATATTTTAATTAGTAGGCTATATATGATCCGTCGTATTTGCCATAATTTAAAAAAAATCATTATTATCGATAGTTATTAGTTGCTCAACTTTTGGTGGAGTGTTATTTTAAATTTAAAAATAAGAAAATCTATTAATTACTAAATATTAATTGTAATCTAAAATTTAGGGAATAAGTTAAGCTTACAATCGAAGTTTTAGGAAATATCATTTAATTCAATTTAATTAAATGTCGATTTTTTATTTTTATATAATTATTTTCCAAATGGATTTTGATTTATTTTAAATGTGGAAAAAATTATCAACCAATCAAAACATTTCATTAAAGTCATGTCATCAATGACATCATAGTTTTGTATTGGCCAAGAATCATCCACATCATCAATTTTAATAATTCGACTTCGCAAATAGTATATAGTAGATTCATGACTAGAATTTAGTTTAACAAACCAATCAAAATTATTAAAAACAAAACAATCTAAACAGGTAAACCGGTCTAAACTGGAGATAATACTAAACCTAACAAAGAAGCCACCAAAAATGAAGCTGCCGCCGAGAAGCTCGAAGGTACCGAAAATGAAGCTGCCACCGGGAAGCTTGAAGGCATTGCAAGAAGTTCCTCCGGAACCACCATAAGAGAGAGGCCAAAATAAAAATTCCGCTTCGAGCTTCACCATACTAAAAACTGCCACGGAACAACAGAACTTCATTGGAAAGAACAAAATACTTCTTCCCAGCTCCAAAGACTGACAACTGACAACTGACAACGGAGGACTAACACGTGCCACCGCCATATAACACCACTGTCAACCCAAAGCTAAATCCCCCTAATTTTGACGGAAGCTCACCATGGATTAAGAGTCACTAGATAGTGTGAAGGTGATGACCAGGCTCGGCCCAATGTCAACTCACGCCTAAAGCAAAAAAAAAAAAAAATTATCTGCTCCTAAGGGTCAAACCCAGGCTCCTAAGGGTCAAACCCAGCACCTCACGAACTCAGTACTCATGTATTTTGCCACTACACTAAAGAAACACATTTGTATTTGGGGAAATCGGCTTATTCATACATCAACACTGAGCCACGGTCCCAATCAATACCCGAACTCCGTATCTGTGCAATTTCATACACCCATTCATTTTAAATTTGAATCTCATACCCCAACCAAAACAAATCGGCCTTTTCATGCTTTGACTAACGGGACGTTAGTTTGACCCAGACGGTGTTTAGTGGCTCGGTTACGGAGTATTACGTGGTAGTTTCCAAATATTAATTACGTGGTAATACTCTAAGCTAATAAAAAATAGTAATAAACTAAACAACACAACGTCGTTTTGTTTAGTTAGCTCAAAAAAAAGAATTAATTAAAGAAAGATTTGGCGAAGAACACAAAGCTCATAATAGAGAAATCGAAACTTCGATAGAGAAAACTCAGAGACACCGATAGGAAGGTTTATCCGAGGAAGAAGAAGAGTGATCAAGCGGTGTCGATGGTCATTGATTACGGTGGCGGATGCAGTCAACCAACTCAGACTTCTCCAGCTTTGGATTAGCTTTATGTCTGTTTTCGTTTTTCTTTTAGGTGTAATAAACTTATGTTTGTTTTTGGTGTAAGAAGCTTGTTGGGACGAAGCTTGTGGTTTGTTTTTGGTGTAAGACGTTTATGATCGGTCTATGTAGGAAGCTTTATGTTCGGATTATGTAAACATTAGGAACTGTTATGGTATGTTTTTGTTAATGGATGTCATGATGATAATCAGAAGATGATTTTAGGAATTAGCCGAGTTGCTTGCTTGTTCATACTAACACAAATACATACGATGTTCATACCCGAGAAGCAATACATGTTCACAAAGTCTCACAGTCTTATTCCTACATAACCCGACAACATAAGCACTCCCAACCATGAATCTTGTTTCTGACATCTTTTAGACCATTCTCTAACCCAACAACAACAGTCTCAAGTTCTTCAATCTTCTTCCCATAACTAGCGACCAAATCTTGAGTTGTGCGTGTCTCAGTATCCAATTTCCTAAAGTTTTCTTCAATCGAGCTTTTGATATCTTCGATTTCTTCGACAACACCTTCATATGTCCATTTAAACAAATGGTTCTTCTCCTACGTTAAAGCTCAGATCCATCACATAGTACCCATTAAAAATCGGGTCTCATACCTTTTTCGATCCATTTGGGCAGCAGTGAATGATTCTACCAGGATTATCAACAGTCCTAGACGTTCTCATCACCGAATTCTCTCCACACCAATCACATGATTTCGGAAACCCCCTTTCACTACTTCGCTTTCTCATTCCTGTCCAATTTAAAATTGTATCACAACTATCGTCTCCTATAACACAATCAAACGATATTTTGAAAGAATAAGGAATTACCTGATGCAATCGATTTATTCATTTTTGAAGTACCACAAAACCCATTCGATTTGCTCTTACAAGACATGAACCCTAATTTTCTGATCTAAAATCGCGAAGAGAGAAGAAACGAGTTGCCAGATTTTTCATATGAACCAAAACGACGCCGTCTTAATTAAAACGTGACTGGATGTCCACGTCACCCTCCGTAACCGAGCCACTAAACACCGTCTGGGTCAAACTAACGTCCCGTTAGTCAAGCATGAAAAGGCCGATTTGTTTTGGTTGGGGTATGAGATTCAAATTTAAAATGAATGGGTGTATGAAATTGCACAGATACGGAGTTCGGGTATTGATTGGGACCGTAGCTCAGTGTTGAGGTATGAATAAGCCGATTTCCCTTTCTATTTGCTACCCTTAAATAACCTATAATATTTGGCGCTTAAAGTCCTTGTTTAATGGGCTTTAGGCACGGGCCGGCCCTGGTGATGACTTTTCACAGTGCCAATATTAACCGAATACCAAGGAAAGAAAACAGATTAGAAAAAAATATAAAAAACGATGTTACGACGAATCGTGTTAGATAGAAAATAGAGAAACTTTCTCTCTAATCGACTTTTAGAAGCCGATATATATGTATATAATTCGGTCGGATTAGATATCCTAGTGCCCCTAGTACTTTTCTTTAAATGAAAACTAAAGTTAATCGTTTACGAAAAAGTTTTCTGTTTGTGGAGATCAAAGATATAATAAGAAAATATAGACAAGGAAGAGTGGATGTCTTTAGTGCAATTTCCAGTACGATTCCAACAACATAGCCCACCTGGTTACGAAAACATTATCACTCTTTCTTTATTTTGGTCTTTAGTGTAATACTCAATATGCATTAATGCATGCACTAATATTATTATTTGTTCTTTGTATCCATTATGTATTGTTAAAAAATGTATCAATACTATTAAAACAGGAAGGTTTGCCATGGTACATAAATGTTGTTCCCGGAATTTACCCTTGATATTATTAGGATTTGTAACGTTCATTAAGGGTAAATATGTCATTCTCAAATACATATTACGAATCATTAATGTAAAACTAAATTATAATTAATTAATCATAATATCTTACAATATCTTTCATTACTTTAAATATAAATATATATTTCCTTTTTATTATACAAAATCTAACAAAAATCTTTTTAATCCATTTTATTTTTAATTAACTAATTAATTTTGTAATTATATTATATATTTATATTTAATAAATAATTATAAGTATAATTAGATGAATTAATACAGATTTATGTTTATAAATTATAAAATAAATATAAAAATTATAGAAATCTTTTTAAAAATAAAAAAGAATATATAACCCACTACTTTTTCAAATATATAAATAAAATAATAATAAAATATGTAATATACTTTATTTTCAAAAAGTGAATTCTGTAAAAATATTCAAATTACTATTACCTAAACAATAATTTATATTAAAAATTAAGCTAAAATATTAAAAATAGATATATATTTAAATTTGAAAAAACGTAAAATATCAACAATAAGTAAATATTTATATTATTCAAATATATAATTGTCGGGTTGATTAATGATTATACTAAAACAATTTTTTAGCGGGTTGTTTTATACTTTTATAATTTGAATACTATAAAAATATACAACTTATTATTAATTAAACTTTAATCTATAAAATAAAAAAATTAAACCTAAATATGAATATATATATATATATATATATATATATATATATATATATATATAATATATATATATATATATTATTTTATATGATACAACTCATATTAGAACTTATAATGTGAATCATTATTTTAATCTCTTTATCTTTACGATATTTCCTCCCAAATAATACAAAATTCATTTTTAAACCTAAATTATTAACTCACGTTTTATATTATGGGTTATACAATTATAAATAAAATTATATTGCATAAATAAATAAAAAATTACTAACAATAAAATAGCTAAAATTTTAAAATTGTAAAGAAAAATATACCCGCGTTCAGAAAATGCGGGTCAAAATCTAGTATATATCTTAAAAGAAGAAAGTATATATATTATATGCATGCAACTTAGGCGGCTACAACTAAATGATGATGGTCTAATGACGAGCTGTTTTGTGGATTTAGGGTACAGTTCAATTACTGCTAAAGAATTTTTTTTTTTTTTTTTTGGGTCAACAACTGCTAAAGATATATATTGCTAATACAAAAATCAAATAAAACACACATGTTCGGCAGACGAATTTAGATTTTGGTACAGAAATTCACTAAATTTCACATCAATTTAATAATATTATTTTTAATCTAATTAACTTGAGAACTCTATCTTATTTTTTTGTCTTATTAATAAGAGATTCATTAAGTATTTCACTAATATAATATTAGTATTTTAATATAATTTAATTTAGATATTTATTTTATAGTAAATTTTAATTAATTTTTAACACATATAAAATTATATCTTAAATAAATTAAATGTATTAATTTAATTATTTAATATATTTATATCATTTTTAATAATAACATCAATAAATTGTAATTTAATACATTACAAATAGTTAAAATTAAAAATAAAATTTCATAACATAAACTATATAAAATAAAGCTTAATATATAGATAATTTTATTTATGATTTATAAAATAATAAAAAGTAAAAAATAATAATTCGTACACTAGATAATTAAAATTCTAAATCAAGTGATATTTGATTTATATAAAAAATAATATAGATCACTTGAAATATTATAAATGTCATTTTTTTGGAGTGAGGAGGTTTCTAAGAACACACTTAAAGTTAGGTCTGGGCAAAAAAACCGGAACCGAAGAACCGGAACCGAATAACCGATAACCGGAACCGAAATTTTATATTTGGTTCCACCTATAATACCCATTGGATCCTGAGTTAGAGGAACCGTGGGTATCAGGTAGGAACCGGAACCGAACCGAGAACCGAAACACGGAACCGAAGAACCGAACTTATATAAGCTTTAGTAAAATATTATTCATGGTTTCAACATTCATATAAAGAATCATATGAAAATATTGTTATATCCATAGAATTTATGTTTATGTTATGTAATTGACATTGAATCATAGATTTTTTATTTTTTTTGTTAATGATTTGTTAAATTAACAGAAATTTTGAGGGTTTTTTTGTTGATTTCAGATATTTTTTTGTTGATTACGGGTATTTTTGTTGATTACATGTATTTTTTGTTAATTTCGGATAAAATATTATTTCGGTTCCAAAATACCCGGAACCGTTTAAGAATCAAAAATTTTGGGTATTTTACGGTTCCTAAAATGATGGAACCGAACCGAACCGGAACCGATAGGAACCGAACCGGAACCGACCCGAAAATTATAAAATACCCACTGGATCCTAAATCTATAGAACCGAAATATCCGGAACCGAATGGTTCCTATCCGGAACCGAACCGAGTATCCGAATGCCCAGGGCTACTTAAAGTAGTATCTTTTTTTTTTGGTCAACACAGTTAAAGTAGTATATAGGGAGGGGGGGGAATGCAGGAGAGAGAAGGACATGAGGTTCTTATCTAAGAGCATGTGCATTAGTTATTTTTAAGGGGTTTTGGCACAAAATCCTAGGTAAAAACAATAAAAAAACTATTTTTCCTAAGAACATGGCCATTGAGGTATCTTAAGGCCCGGGTTCTTAACTATTCACGTGGGTCCCACGTGAATAGTTAAGAACCCGGGTCCTAAAAATCCTTATTTAAGAACCGGTTCTTACACTGTTCATGACACGTGGCGGCTTATCATTCGTCTAATTTTTTTTTTCGAATTTTTTTTTTTTTACACTTTTCCCAAAAAAAAAAAAAAAATTTTTTTTTAAGAACCCCCAAAGGGGGTTCATTGATGGTCATGCTCTTAGCTAAGAGCTGGCTCTTCACTATTCCTGCTGACGTGGTGCCGTCTGGTTGGGTCATTTTTTTTTTTGCTTTTTGAATTTTTTTTTTCATCAACCTGCAAAAAAAAAAAAAAATTAATAATAAAAAATAGTTAAGAACCCCCAAGAGGGGGGTTCACTAATGTACATGCTCTAAGACCATGTGCATCAGTAGTTCCTAGGAGGTTTGTGCACGGTTTCATAGGCAGAAATAATTAAAAGAAAATCATAAAAGCAATTAATCTTAAGAACCAGCTCTTATTTAAGAGCTTTTAAGATCTGAGTTCTTAACTGTTCACGCTACGTGCCGACATGTGATTGGTTCTTTTATTTATTTTTTATTTTTTTTCCCCATATGCAAAAAAAAAAATTTTAAATTATTAAAAAAAGTTAAAAACCCCAAGGAAAGGTTCACTGATGCACATGCTCTAAGAACCTACAAATGTCACCATCTAACTAATATAACTATTTTAAATAAAAAAATGTATATGATATAACTAAAATAAAACTAAAATAGTAATACTAAAAAATTTAAGAACCCCAAAAAGGATTTATACCTATTGAAGATGTTGTAAGAAGTTCTCATTTGAAAAACCCTTAAAATCAGTTTAAGTGTTTTATCATTTAAAATTTATTTTTTAATTATGATTTATTTTTTAGTAATAGTTTCTTGTGAAAGACTCCCAATAGAAATGTTCTAAATATATATGAAATCACACTAGCTATCTTTTTAGGTTAAGCTTTTTTGTTAGTAAAAAACAATTATTATCCAAAACGAAACACTGACACCAAATCATAATTGTTTGGTACACATTCAAATATCACAGCCTTAACCCCTATACATTGTAGATATATCTATGTGATTTATGGATCCATTCAAGAGTTGCTCTTTTTCCCTGATAGAAGACACTAGTTTCAGTGATTCTCCGAAGAGCGTCGGAGGCTTAGGTTTCAAAGAGCTAGAGCAATTCAATGATGCCTTTCTGGCTAAGTTCTCTTGGCGGATTCTGAAATTTCTGGACTCAATGCTAGGTCAGACTCTGCTCGGTAAATACTGCCACTCCGTACCCTTCATGAATTGTTGTGGCTCAGCTATCTTACATGGCTGGTGCAGTATTTTAGCAGTTCGAGAAGAGCTATAGAAAGGGTTAGGATGGTGCGTTAGCTCTAGAAACAACATATAAAATTCTGGAGCGAGTCGTGGCTATCCTCTGTAAAACTCATCATGCTCGTTGGACCTCCATCGGAGTCAAACATCGTCCTCCGGGTTAGTGATCTTTTTATAACCAATGGAAATTCTATTGATTGGAATGTCTCAGCTAGTCGGTTTCATCTACTTCAGTATAAGGGTCTCATCTTATAGATTGTTCCTAGTTATTTCGGAATGCAAGATACTATGGTGTGGTTACCTGAAAGATCGGGTGTTTACTCTACAAAATCAGACTATGCCTTGTCAAAAATTCATCACGATACCTTCACATGGAAGAAAGCTATTTTGCAATTGGATACTCCCTCAAAACTGAAACAAGGTAATGAATGGAGCTCTTCCGGCAGGTACTAAATTTTCATCTTGTGGTATAGAATCGTGCACAGCCTGTAAACTTTGTGGAGAGGCTGAATCAAGGCTTCATTTTATGCTATACTGCCTCACTATATGCATTGTTTTGTCGACGCAACATGGCACGGAGGAGAGCGTTTGGGCGGTTTAGGTTGGATTTTCAGTGAGCATGATAAAGAAGGACCTACCATTAAAGAAAACTCACCAAACCGCAACTTTGTCTCTTCCGCCTTATTGGCTGAGGCACTCGCGGTAAAGACTGCTCTTTGACGTAGTTTCGTGGAAATTTAATTGGTCGAGTGTTTATTCTGTTTGAAAAATATTTCATTACACTTTTTATCAATAGCCGTGTGTGTGTTTAAATCCAAGAGATGTTGAATGACATTAGTGTCATTTACACCTTTAGCTTTATATCTCGTTTATGTAATGGCTCTTTTGATTTATTGGCTAAGCAGACTCTCTTTGCGATTATAAAAGCACCTTAGTTTGAATTGAATGAATCCACAGTTGGATCTTAAAAAAAAAAAAAGAACACTAGTTTCACATCCCACATATTGCTAAATGCTAATCCACCATAAAGCTAATTACAAACTGATAATAATAATAATAATAATAATAATAATAATAATAATAATAATAATAATAATAATAATAATAATAATAATAATAATAATAATAATAATAATAATAATAATAATAATAATAATAATAATAATAATAATAATAATAATAATAATAATAATAATAATAATAATAATAATAATAATGTTACTTTTATCTATATCCATTATATTTTTCATAATGGATTAAACAATACTACCTTCTTTATTTGAGAGATACAAACAAAATAATCAAATTATGTGTACTAATTTACGAATTGGATCAAACCTTTTGTAGTATTGGAATTGTATAGGGATGTTAACATGAACTCAACTTTTTTTAAAGCTTTCGCAATAAATTATAAGAGAAAAAGGAGAAACAACTCTAGAAGCTTAAGTATTTTGGATTTGACAGACCCATAAAAAATTAATTTTATTTTTGTCGTCTAAAATTAATTGTTTAGGTCCATTAGGCAGTACAACGGATTATACAAGTATAAAACTGAAAATAGACTCGGCCCAAAAACATTAAGGAAAACCGAACAAAATTTTCTTGGAAATAACTCATCGATACGTGTCAAAAATAGTGTCACGCGTCTTCCAAGGAGAAAACCGGACATGCAAGTCGCCGGCAAGGATTGTCGGTACCAAGCTTGAGCTTTTGCACTACAGCGTATGAATCTGCCTGATCTACTTCCGACCAACCAGCACCAAACTCCGCATAAGAAGGAAATATTTAGTCCACCGCTTCTGTGCTGCCGATATCCATGCGCGTCATATCAGATCGGAAAGACGATCGGACCAATGAATTCCAGCCGAGCTCGTTCAACTCGATCGGGCCAAAGAACACACAGCTCCACGCGCTCGACAGATCTGGAAGAGAGGCAAAAGAGGTCTCCGGGATGGTGATGGAAGAGGATGACGGAGAAGATCAGTAGATTCCGGCTATAGACCGGAAGAAAAGTCCGACCAAGGTCGGAAGCAAAAGTCGGCAGAGAAAGCTAAAGCCGAAAATAATTGATTTAAATCTTAGAAAAACATAAGTTTACATGGAAAGAAAAAAGATAGTACAGATCAGTGTTCACAAAGCTGGTTATAACATGTTCTATTACGTCAGCTAAGGTTTCCAGGGCCAGCTGAAACTGGATGCCATTGCATTTATTTACCCTTTGCAGACGGTTTGACAAATCATTCCCCGGTGAATTCTTTTACTCGCAGGAATATAAAAATACACTTATTCTAGTTCAATATTAAGATCCAGTATTTTGCTCATCTTTAAAAGAGTCAAAAGACACAAACATATTGTTTCCAAAACTGGCCCTAGATAATGACCTGCACATAGAACGCTCTACTTGAAGAGGTGGAAGAGATACATCATGATATATCATGATTTTTCATATCATAGTTTTTCAGAAGCACTCGGGTAACCCTTTCTCTCCCAAAATGGGCTGTGATATTTGAAGCACTCGGGTAACCCTTTGTCTTGACGAGGAACGAGGTATTCCCATTTTATTACCTCCCAATTAGACCGATCTATGGCGAATTTTTCTTGGGCTGAAAGTTACCCGTATGCTCGGTGCCGCTACTTACGGTTCGAAGGTTCAGACCACCGACCTATCCTCACCTATTTCAACTCCGCCGACAAAAAGAAAGGTGGAGTTTTCCGGTTTGATAGAAGGCTCTGAGACAACCCGGCTGTCCGAGATCTAGTCCAATCTTCTTGGAATACGGAACTGGATGAGCCTTTGGTTTCAAAGTTTGACCGATACTGCCGCGAAATTATCAAGTGGTCAAGGGAAGAGAATGCTAACAGCCTTAAGCGTATCCGAGACTCCCAAGCTGAGCTGGAAAAGGCCCTTTCGGCACCCATTCCGGACCAAACTCTCATTGAATTCTGATAACTAGGATTTTGCAATCCTTTGAGGTACCAATTCCTCAAGCTTATCGTAGTAGCTTTGAGGTATTGAACCTATTCTGGGATGGATAAAACCAATAAGCAGACACTAAACCTTCAGAGTCAAATCAAACAATTTGGGTTTTTAATTTCTAACGATCCTAACAAAGCAAATCAGACCAAAGTAAACAAGAAGCTAATAAACAAACGATTCAATCAATGGGAAAAGTAAGGCTCAAGGGTAAGGGTCAACGGATGGGTGACTCGGGATGATCAAGGAATCCTAATTCAAACTTCTAAAAGCTAATCTCCTAGCAAGGAACACACCAAGTAAATCAGTTTAATCTCTTAATACCAATTCTTCACTTAATCTTAACTCAAGAACAAATTATCATTTGTGAATTAAAATCAAACGAGCATTCAAACAGGTTCCAATTAGCAAACAATCACCCTAGACATACATTTTCATGTGCTAGAATATGAAAGTCCTAACAAAGCTAAATACTGGAATTTCATCGAACATGTTGTGAACAAGAAATTCTAAACATCCTAATCAATGTGATCAAGATTAATTAGGCATTAAGCACACTTTGCTAGATGAGATTTTAGACAATTAACTACTAGAATCCTATTGATCACCCCTAATCAGCCTAATCCTACCCAACCCACAAGCCTATGGAGAACTACTCACAAATCATAACTAGATCAACAAAACTCATAGGAATAGAGTTGATCATGGAGATTGGTGAGGGATTGAAAGATTTGTAGAAGGAATAATGAAGAAAATACTGGATTAATCTCAAGAATCAAATTTGTTCTTACGAAAGAGTTTAGAACATCAAAAACTGCTTAAGAAACAAATAGAAATAGGTTTTTGGCTTAAATAGTCATTAGGGTGCGAGCCGGGTCAACCCGGAACAAACCGGGTGTTGACCCGGATCTGGAACATCTTCCTCTACGCGTATCGGTCTGCTGGACCGGTACACCGGCCGATATGGCTTTTCTGGGTTCCTGTATCGGCTTGGTCGGCCGATATCCAAGCTGATATAGACTCTCGGTTTTTCTGGTTTGGAAACGTATCGGCCCACCTGGCCGATATTCGAACCGATATGCGTCTTCGAATTTTAATCCGAGAGTTCATATCGGTTGAACCAACCGATATTGAACCCGATATGGACTCTCGGATTTTCGCCTGAACAAACGTATCGGCCTGCAAACCGATATCCTAGCCGATATGCACTCCTGCTTCTTCCTTCTTGGTCCTTTGAGCTCCAAACTCCTCATCCAAGCTCACCTTAGCTCCATGCACTCCAAATCATCTGCAAACACACAGAAAACACTCCAAATGCACGCCTAGAATGCCTACTCCTAGTCCTAAACAACTCTAGACTCTAGATGCGACAACGACTCTACAAAATGGTGTGAATGATGGAGGAAAGAAGTCAAAACAAGGACTATATACAAGCCTAAATGCATGAAAATGTATGAATATCAATTCTCCCAAACTTGAATCTTGCTTGTCCACAAGCAAGCATAAGTCAATCAAAACAGGTTGGGGAAAAGGTTTGAAGGTGGGAACTCATATCCAAAGGTTCAATCAAGTTTCAACAAGTTTCAAGTCTATACAACCAAAGTGAAACCGAGAAAAGCCTACTCCAAGGATATAGCCATACTCATCAAAACAAAACTTCTAGCTTAACCTTCAACCTACACAAGCATTCAAATCCACTAGCTCCTTGACATTCATTAGATTTTTCGAGTGAATCCTTATTCAAAACAATGTGATCAAACTCATTTGGCTTAAGGGGCAAGGTCTTGAGACAAAAAATGGTCTCAACTGAAAGAAAGGCTTCTCCACAATCATTTAGGTTCTCTCGGAGGAAATAATGAACAAGCTATAGTAAAATGCTAAGAGTTAGAGGCAATCGGTGCATACTAGGATAGATTTCCATCTACCCATACCCCAAGAACTTCAACTCCTAGTCGAAACCCTCCTAAATGAGTTCTACCCTTTTTCAAGGCTATTGATGCCTTTTCTTTATTTCACAATTCAAAACTTCCCAAGAACCCCAAAGGATCACTCAAAACATTTTGAAAACATTGGTAACTTTACTCTTTTCAAATCAGCTCAAACTTTTCTTTTCTTTGGTCTCTTTTTACAAACTTTCTTTCTTTCTTTTTAGTGAGCACATTGGCTTCTTTTCGTTACAAAACCTGAGACACTTTCTTTTTCAAAACATATAAGAGCTTTCATTCTTTTGTTTACCAATAAACCTTGATCCCATTCAAACTTTTTTCTTCTTTTTACCCTCTTTTTTCCTTTCCCAAATCTTCCCCCAAACTTAAACTCTAGCCTATTGCAAGCCAAAGATGATGAGATTGCATCTATAATGGAAATTTTCTCCTAGTCGCCTCATACTCAACACTTTTTACCGAGCTTGTTCCAAATAGGCCTACCGCTCAAGATAGTGTTTGGGGTTTGAAATAAGGGTGGTGAAAGGTGTGGAAATCTATTAGAGCAAGTAGAGAGGGGTAGAAAGGATAAGTTTGCTCAAATATTTTGGGGTACCCATGAGTTTATCACACAAAGCATGAACAAGGATAATTAGATGATTCAATTAAAGTTCTCACTTAGATGGAGCTAGCTTCAAATCACAACAAGTTTCAGCATCAAATCAAGTTTCAAAGCAAGTTATCCAAGTATGGTTCGTTCTAGCTTTCAATGCGATTCTCGAGTTACAACTTTAGTGTGGTCTATCTAGCATTAAGCTAGCGTGTGAAACAAGTTTAACCCAATTGAACCTTACAAAGAAATCAAATCATTGTTCCCAATGCATGCCCTATATGATGCAACTAGACTCGATCCTAAGATGCTATTGCAACTAGATGCTTTCTTTTTGTGAAAATTTTCTGAAATTTTTTAAATTTTTTTGGATTTTTCTATGCCATAAGTGAATGCATGAGACTCAAGATTAGTAAATGGTCTCTCCCTCAAACTTAAATCACACGGTCCCTTGTGTGATCTAAGCGAGGAAGAAAGACCGAAAACAAGCAAAAAGCAAACAAAGAAAAGATGAAAAACTATGTACAAAGGTGGAGTGTAACATGGCTAGTAGTGGAGGTACGGATGTGATGAGTCCCCCATGGAGTAAGTCGGGTTTGAGGAAGAGCAGGACGGTGTCCTCATGGCTCTTCTCTTCTTCCTTCTGTCCTCGCGAGTAGAGTGGCGGTGAGGATCCTCATAGTAGGAGTCTCGTGTCCAGCAACCGAGTACCTGCCCTGCTCCAACTCAGCCTGCTCAACCAGATCATCGGCCTCAGCTATCACCTCCTCAGTATCTGCCTGAATCTCCTCATCTACACCAGCCTGAGCCTCTCGGGATGTGGAGGTCTGTCCCGCAGCGCTACTCTTGTCTTTCTTCCCCACAATCATCTTAAGAACCTTGGTCACTTTCTTCAAGCAGGAAGCCATCATCTTAATGTTCCTACCGTGCCATTTGCTCTGCCTCTGGAGGTCCCGGTTCTGGTCCCTCAGTGCTCTGACTGTCTTGTTCGCGATAGGATCATCTAGAGGCTCGATAAGGTATCTGTGCAGCCCATACACCCCAGCAGGTGCGTCGGAAGTATCATGTTCTGCTGCAGTCGCTCTCTGTGACCCGTGAGGTCCAAACACATGCTCTACCCCCGGTAAAAATCTGATATGAGCTCTGTTGGCAAAGCTTGTAATGTCGGGGTTTGGGAGGAGATACCCTTCTTCGTGGGAAGTACCCGAGCACATCCGGTAGAGATGGCGCTCTGGAGGCGGCTTGGAGGCGAGGTAGTGAGTTCAGACAAGCTGCGGAACATCCAGCCATGCTACTGGTGTAGGCTCCCCAAATGTCTTCTCATCCAGACTTCCTTCCAGTTTTACCTTCTTCTTCACAAGCAACGGCGTGATCAAGCCACCCATGCTGAACTTCGGACTAGAGTCCCTCACTGACATTGCCCAATCTCGGTGGACAGCAAACTTCTCTATCAAAATGGAGGTGTAGCTTGGGAGGCGCTCAACTGGTGGTATGGGCTGACCGTTGGGATATGTGAGCAGGAGAGGTTGCAACCCAATGTACAGTATCTTCATCTCCTGTTCGTGGACTTGGTTTGCCTCCTTCCTAGCAAAGAAAGTGTGAGCCAATGCCTTGTGCACGTATCTAATAGCCGGGTGTCTGATCCTTGCAGCTTTCATACCTCCCAGCTTAAAGGGCCCATCAGCTATCATCCGCCAAACACCCTCGAGGTCGTCCTTATCAATGGGGATAAAAGTTCCCAGCTGAGCACCATTCTCTGGAAAATCAAAAACTGCAGCTATGTCTTCATACGTCATGTTGAACTTCTTCCTACCCATTTGGAAATCAATCTTCCCTCGACTCACTTCCCCTGCCAAAGCGGCTCTCCTCATGTTGACTGTTGCATGCATGGATGAGAGGAATTGGCATGCTGAGCTCTGGTAGGAGTCACTTGCAAGGTTGAAGAACTCCTTAAGGCCCATGTTCTCTACAATCTCGTTGTAGTCATCCAGTAGCCCAAGTGCAGTAAGTGTCGGGGTGTGAGGGTATCGGGTTGGCCAAAATAGTATCCCCTCCAGCTTGTCATATATCTCGGAGGTGGAGTACTTATAAGGCACTTGGGTCATCTTTACTGGGGCTTCTGGTACCTCTTCCTCAACTGCTACCCCTTTTCCTTTTGATGAAGTTCCCACATCTTGTACCGGCTCTTGTGCCTTTGGGTTTGGTTTCGGGTTGGCGCGCTTCCTTGCCATTGTCCTACAAAAGACAACTCAAAGAACGAATAAGCACATCGTACCATCTACAAGGATTTTGCAATCCTTTGAGGTACCAATTCCTCAAGCTTATCGTAGTAGCTTTGAGGTATCGAACCTATTCTGGGATGGATAAAACCAATAAGCAGACACTAAACCTTCAGAGTCAAATCAAACAATTTGGGTTTTTAATTTCTAACGATCCTAACAAAGCAAATCAGACCAAAGTAAACAAGAAGCTAATAAACAAACGATTCAATCAATGGGAAAAGTAAGGCTCAAGGGTAAGGGTCAACGGATGGGTGACTCGGGATGATCAAGGAATCCTAATTCAAACTTCTAAAAGCTAATCTCCTAGCAAGGAACACACCAAGTAAATCAGTTTAATCTCTTAATACCAATTCTTCACTTAATCTTAACTCAAGAACAAATTATCATTTGTGAATTAAAATCAAACGAGCATTCAAACAGGTTCCAATTAGCAAACAATCACCCTAGACATACATTTTCATGTGCTAGAATATGAAAGTCCTAACAAAGCTAAATACTGGAATTTCATCGAACATGTTGTGAACAAGAAATTCTAAACATCCTAATCAATGTGATCAAGATTAATTAGGCATTAAGCACACTTTGCTAGATGAGATTTTAGACAATTAACTACTAGAATCCTATTGATCACCCCTAATCAGCCTAATCCTACCCAACCCACAAGCCTATGGAGAACTACTCACAAATCATAACTAGATCAACAAAACTCATAGGAATAGAGTTGATCATGGAGATTGGTGAGGGATTGAAAGATTTGTAGAAGGAATAATGAAGAAAATACTGGATTAATCTCAAGAATCAAATTTGTTCTTACAAAAGAGTTTAGAACATCAAAAACTGCTTAAGAAACAAATAGAAATAGGTTTTTGGCTTAAATAGTCATTAGGGTGCGAGCCGGGTCAACCCGGAACAAACCGGGTGTTGACCCGGATCCGGAACATCTTCCTCTACGCGTATCGGTCTGCTGGACCGGTACACCGGCCGATATGGCTTTTCTGGGTTCCTGTATCAGCTTGGTCGGCCGATATCCAAGCCGATATGGACTCTCGGTTTTTCTGGTTTGGAAACGTATCGCCCCACCTGGCCGATATTCGAACCGATATGCGTCTTCGAATTTTAATCCGAGAGTTCATATCGGTTGAACCAACCGATATTGAACCCGATATGGACTCTCGGATTTTTTCCTGAACAAACGTATCGGCCTGCAAACCGATATCCTAGCCGATATGCACTCATGCTGCTTCCTTCTTGGTCCTTTGAGATCCAAACTCCTCATCCAAGCTCACCTTAGCTTCATGCACTCCAAATCATCTGCAAAACACAGAAAACACTCCAAATGCACGCCTAGAATGCCTACTCCTAGTCCTAAACAACTCTAGACTCTAGATGCGACAATGACTCTACAAAATGGTGCGAATGATGGAGGAAAGAAGTCAAAACAAGGACTATATACAAGCCTAAATGCATGAAAATGTATGAATATCAAATTCCATATGGCAGCTCTTAAGTTGGCCTACAAGGCGGAGGAGCTTTTCTAGAGACAGCGGAGTCGCATTTTGGTTAAGTAGCGGTGATCGTAACTCCGCTTTCTTTCATGCGGTCACTCTATGTAGGAGATTCATCAATACTCTTTCAGTAATCGAGAATGATATGGGAGTAGAGGTGGCGGAAGAAGCTCATATCGTTACGGTCATTTTGGATATCTATAGCGCCATCTTTGAGTCGTCCAATCCCTCAGACTTTAGGGTGGTGGATGAAGCTCTTTCACCTCTTATCTCCGCGGAAATGAATGAACGTTTGATCCTGATCCCGCCTGATGAGGAAATCCGAGCAGCAATCTTCTCCATTCATACGGATAAAGCTCCGGGACCCGACGGTTTCTCAGCAGGCTTTTATCAAACCTATTGGGATATTATCAGTTCAGATATCTACCGGGAGATCCAGTCTTTCTTCGATTCAAGCCAGCTGCCCCCTCGGTTCAACGAGACCCATATATGTCTCATACCTAAGGGTACCACTCCAAAGAAGGTATCGGACTACCGACTCATTGCTCTTTGCAACTTACACTACAAGATTATCGCCAAGATCCTCACTAAGCTACTGCAACCCCTGTTACCATCACTTATCTCAGACTTTCAATCAGCTTTTTTCCCGAACCGCGCCATCTCGGACAATGTTATGATCACCCATGAGATCCTTCATTTTCTGAAGACGTCAAAGGCTAAAAAGTGTTGCGCCATGGCTATTAAGACCGATATGAGCAAAGCATATGACCGAGTTGAGTGAGACTTTGTCCGACGAGTTCTTACCCGTTTGGGTTTCCATGATATATGGATAGGTTGGATAATGGAATGCATCAAGACCATCTCTTACTCCTTCTTGGTAAATGGATCCCCTCAAGGCACGGTCTCTCCCTCCCACGGACTACGGAAAGGCGACCCTCTCTCTCTGTATATCTTCATCCTTTGTACAAAGGTGCTTTCGAAGATGTGCTCTAAAGCCCAAGATAGCGGGTAAATTACCGGTATCAGAGTCGCTAGAGGTAGCCCAGCGGTTAACCACCTTCTGTTCGCCGATGATACTATGTTCTTCTGTAGAGCATCCTCAGCTTGTTGCAATGCTCTTAGTTCAATCCTGGCTTCCTATGAGAATGCTTCAGGCCAAAGCATCAACCTGGACAAGTCCTCCATATCTTTCTCGGCCAAGACTCCCCGAGATGTTAAGCTGAAAGTTAAGGAAGCTTTATTGATAAATAACGAAGGTGGTGTTGGCAAATATCTAGGACTACTGGAGCACTTTGGGCGGAGGAAGAGAGATATTTTCTCAGCTATTCTTGACAAGATACGACAGAAATCTCATAGTTGGTCTTCCTATTATCTCTCCGCAGCCGGCAAGCAAGTTCTACTCCAGTCGGTTCTTGCGGAAATGCCTACTCATGCTATGTCTTGTTTCAAACTCTCTGCGTCATTTGGCAAGCAGATTCAGTCTCTCCTCACTCGTTTTTGGTGGGACAATAAACCGGGTAAGAGAAGAATGGCGTGGGTGTCTTGGTATAAGTTGGCTCAACCAAAGTTTGCGGGCGGGCTCAGATTCAGGGATATCGAAGCCTTTAATGACTCCCTTCTAGCTAAGGTCAGTTGGCGGATCCTCCAGAACCCGCAATCTTCTTCTCATGGCTGGCACAGAATCTTAGCCAGAAGAGAAGTCCTAAAAAAAGGCATTGGATGGTCTATCGGAGATGGCTGAGACACCTTGATTTGGGGTGATGAGTGGTTATCGCTTGACACTCCGAAGGGCATCTTTGTTCCGCCCTCGTTGGCGAATGCCTCACCTACCGTGAATTCCCTCTTGGATCCATTAACTAATGACTGGAATCCATCGGCGATACGGTTCCTTGTTCCTCAGTATGAGGAGGAGATTATGAAGATTATTACTAGCTCTAACCCGACACCGGACTCTCGTATGTGGCTCTTTGATAAATCTGGTGTATACTCATCGAAGTCGGGCTATAACACCATCCGGTCCACAGCAGTACCTTCCACTCTAGCCCCTTTTGATTGGCAAAAAAATTATTTGGTCTCTGAAGACAGCTCCTAAACTCATAAATTTTCTCTGGAGCGCAGCGGCCAATGCCCTTCTTGTGGGTCAGGCTCTTGCAATCCGAGGTCTCAATGCTGACGTAACTTGAAAACGCTGCAATGCTACCAAGGACAGCATGCACATCTTCACCCGATGCCCTTTCGCAGTCTCGGTTTGGAACCTTGCTCCAACGCACACTACTCCTTCTTCGTCAACGATCCCGGACCTTCAGACACTTTATACCTCCGGTTCTAGACTCATCAATCTCCCGCCAACAGGGCTCTCCTCTACCTTGCTCTTCCCTTGGATTCTTTGGAACCTTTGGAAAGTAAGAAACCTCCTCATATTTGAAGACCGTAGCTATAATGCAGATGAAGTGATGCTCAAAGCAATCAAAGACGCCAAAGAATGGGCAGAAGCTCAAGCTCCTTCCTCGAAACACTCCCATCAAACCTTGTGGATTCCTCCTTCTCCACCCCTTACTAATGCTTCTTCTTTCTTTGTTGATGCTGCGTGGAAAAGTGTTGTTAATGCTGCAGGTTTTGGTTGGGTTTTGATTGATTTTAGGACGGGTCATGTCCGTCGTTTTTCTGGTTCTCGACGTTCATCTCTTCAGCCATAGTAGCTAAAGCCCTTGCGATGAAGGCAACGCTTTCTTCAGCGGTTGAATTAGGGATCGCATCTTTGAACTTGTTCTCGGATTCGCTGAGCCTTATCTCCATCATCAACTCAAAAGGAACTACTAAAGATCTCAAATGCATTCTCCATGACATTTGTGTCTTAAGCTCTTCCTTTGTATCTATCTCGTTCCATTTTATTTCTCGTTCTTGTAATGGAGATGCAGATTCCCTTGCTAAGGCTGCTCTCCACTCTCTTGATGTATCAGTCTCTTGAAGGCAAAACCTTTCTAGTATAATCAAGTTAAGTTCGCACACAAAAGTTTTTCAGAGTTTTAAACCATAATATATGTATTTAATTAGAGTTTTATGTGTGTTTTCAAGTCTTTTATAGGTGGATAAACGGGCGGGATCATTTAGAGGTTATTGAACATTTTGGATCACTGTAGCTGACAAGTCAATTCTGGAGACGTTCGCGACCCTTTGTGTCGATTGAGACCACCCTTGTTACCACATTCCACGCAAAATTTTAAGACTTTTAGAAATTTGCAACTTTGCCCTAAAGTTTCATATATTTATAAAAGAGACTCAAGACGTTTTTAGCTTATAATTAGGTTTATAGAATTTTATTAATTCGTAATTTTTATACTTTGAGTTATTGGAAAATTTCGAGAACTTGAGGATGATATGATATTGTCTTCGAGAGAAGATTTCGAACCCTTGTTTTTTTATCTATTTATTCTATTTTATATCTATTAGATTATGTCTTTTGATTCAATTAATATGACTAAATAGACCTCGTGTTAGGTTTAGGAAAATCTTAACAAGGATTTCATTGAATGTTGGATGATTGGTTATTTAGGATTTGTAACTTGATAGTTCTTCACCTAGGATATTTTTAAAGCTAACTATGGATTGATCATCTAAAATCTAGATCTTAGATTGTTAAATTGGCATGGAAGTTTGATTTATAATCCGAAAGAACTTAGGGTGCTCAAATTAGAATATTGTAAATAAATTTAGATTAAATAATTTGTGAAAATCTAAGCTACGCTTAATGTTTGTTTAAACTTTAAGAATTGCTAAGAAATTTCTTATGTTCTAGATATAGTTAATTATCGCAATGAAAGTTGGTTTATTATATCTTTGTGATTTGAGTTCTATCCAAAATGCAAAAAAAAAGATAAAATTTTGTTTTCACCAAAACTGCAAAATCGAATTTCCATCAAAACTACAAAATCAAGTATTTTTGTTAAAACTGCAAAATCTAGTTTTCCGCCATGCACAAAACTTTTTTTAAAAAAAAAAAACCTGCAAAATCTAGTTTTTTCACCAAAAATGAAAAATCGAGTTTTCCTCTAAAATCTTAAAATCTAGTTTTTCGTCAAAACAGCAAAATCTTGTTTTTCTGGCAAAATTACAAATTATTTTTTCCACCATGCAAAATATTATATTTAAAAGGAAATTTTTTTTAAAAAAAAAATCAAATCTCGTTTGTCACTATAAAATTAACAAGTTAACCAAATATGAAAGATAAACATATGCTACTTGCTTACTTTGACAACAAAGAAAAATGTATTACATAATTAAGACTAATCGTGGTGTAACCCAATCCTATATAAATTCCAGGGTTAAAAAAAGAGTTAAGAGTCATAATATTACCGAGTTTATATTATAATGTATGATGGGGCCAAGACCCTAATTTTAAAATCCCTAAAATCGTCCCTTGTAGGGGTTAAACTGACCCTGTGAACCTTCAAACTCAAATCTATTAAACGAAATCAAATTTATATAAATTCTATAATGAACATATAATGTCCTAATCTGATAAATTAATTTGCTTATACGATATACTTTGCACATGCGTTGTAAGTTGTGATGGAATGTTTGCTGATAGGTTGTTGAAGCACATAGTTTGTGTGATAGATCATTCTAGTGTTATGCGTGCATTTCTTGTATAATAAAGTGTGTGGTTAAATCAAACATTTCTTCTGATTAAAAAAATAAAGTGTGCGGAAGATCTTGTATATATGAACAACTATTTAATATCCATACACGTCTAATTGTCTTGGAATGTTATATTAACTACTAACTCAAAGAGTTTAATATTAAATTAAGAAAATTTCAATATCTTTTTAATTAAACTTTATTCTCTATGAGTTAAAACCGTTTACAATTTTCATCAATAAATAGTGTTTTAAAAACTTAAATCAGTTGTTAACAATATTCGTCACAGCAATATAATTTCAGAATAAATATGTATAAAATACTTTAAATTACAAAATGTCCCAAACTTGTGATCAAATTTAGAATGTCCCAAACTTGTGATTATTATTTTAAAATGAACACCAAAGACATGTTATACATATTATATATATACACACATTATGGACGTAACTCTTATACTTCCTAACCATTCCCTAATTTTTGTTCAATCCAGCCAATCAAAATGGGTGATAAACTTCGAATATCCGTCGGAATTTTGGGTATTATTTTTCTTCAAATTTTTGATGTAATATTTTATTTTCTTACGCCATCCTATTCTCTGTTTCAAAATTTTATTAATATAAAGTTTTCCTTAAACAAGTAAGTTTCGGTCTAATATTATCAGAAACTGTTTCTTTCGTTTTTTAACATACACAAATTTGTATGAGTTTTTATTGCTTAAAACTTATACATGGACTATCCACAGGAAACGGAGCGTCCTTGCTGCTCTATACAGCTCCAGTGTACGTAACAAAAATCAAATTACCAATTTAATTTGAATTAACCAAGAATAAACATGAGTTTATATATTTTTCTTAATTGGTATGTAGATTAACATTTTCAAGGGTGTTTAAGAAGAAAAGCACAGAGGAATTTTCATGTTTTCCTTACGTTATGACACTCTTCAACTGTTTGATTTACACTTGGTACGGTTTACCAATTGTGAGTCATCGTTGGGAAAATTTTCCTCTCGTCACCATTAATGGAGTCGGCATCGTTCTCGAATCAATCTTCATTTTCGTATATTTCTGCTATGCGTCGCCCAAAGAAAAGGTCCGTAATATCATTAGAATCATATTATATTTTTTTATTTGGTAAACTTTTGACATTAATCTATATAAACATATTAATTAGATTAAGGTTGGTGTTATATTTGTTCCGGTGATCGTGGTGTTCGGCTTAACGACGGCAATATCAGCCGTCGTGTTTGGCGACCACCGCCACCGGAAATCATTCGTCGGAAGTGTTGGCCTCGTGGCTTCTATCTCCATGTACGGTTCTCCTCTCGTCGTTATGGTAAGCTATATATATATGCAATGTTGCAATTATATATGTCAAAAGACAAATAATATATCTCTAAAATACCACACTTTTAAGTTTGTTCCAAATACGCCTTACAATAATAGATAGATACTTACGGATCAAGCTAATTAATGTGAATGTGTGTGCAGAAAAAAGTGATAGAGACAAAAAGTGTGGAGTACATGCCCTTTTACTTGTCATTCTTTTCATTTCTGGCTAGCTCCCTTTGGTTGGCATACGGTTTACTCAGCCATGATCTCTTTCTTGCGGTTCGTTTTTCCTAGTTCACTCATCTTCTTTGGTTTATTTTCTTAATTCAACGTAGTTAAACCGGCCAAGAAAAAAAAATTTGTTGATCTAGAAATTTCGTTGTTTTGTGGATCGGAAAAGAGTAATAACATTAAGAAGGTAAAAAGGCTTATTTGATGGCTATAGTTTAAACAAATTTGATGTTAAATAAATCACTAGTATTAGCTGGTACACCGTTTAAACCTATTAGTAGCAAATTTTAGAAGCCTTGGTTACTTCTTTACGGGCAATTACTAGCTTAGTCTATGAAATAAAAAAACCTGATGTATGATAATGTTACAATGAAAGTCCATTATATATATAATGCAAATAAGTCGTTGAGATCTTTATGTGTGCATGGTTTAGATGATGGTATCGATTGATCTTTTACAAATGTATAGTCACCTAATATGGTGGGTACTCCATTGGGGATTCTCCAACTTATAATCTACATTAAGTACAAGAACAAGAATGAAGCACCAATTACAACAACGGTGATGAGCAAATGGGATGATGAGAAGAACAAGAGTACACTTGAGCTTGTAGTTGACGTTGATCATGATGGTCATGACAATGACAATGAGAAGAAGTTCATCAATGCATGCTAGTCAGCTTTCAACTTATCGGTTTTAATTTTCTTGGAGGTGTTTTTTGTTTTCTTTCAAAAACTCCCTGTGAATCCAGAGATGTTATGTCAACGTCAAGGGCTCGTGGGTTGTGCTTTCATTACATGATGTTACATTACATGTCTTTTGTTGATCATGTGAATAAAAATAAGAAGAGTTTTTGTTTTCATCGATAAAGATACAATGTGCAGACAAGAAAGACATTCAAAAAAAAAGGGATCAACATATGGTGGATGATTGATACGATACATAATTATTGAGTATTTTGTAAAATATATCCAAAGAGTACATGGAATCGCATAAAACAAACACCTCACTGTTACTTTAATGTTGTATTATTCTATGACTAAGTTCTTAACTAGTCGTATGACTCAACTTGCATTATATACTTAATTATGAAAAGTGATTGAGTTTTTATCAATTTAAAAAAAAAATTAATTAAGTATTTACCTTTAATAAATTTATATTTTTGCTATGTTACCTTATTTTATTCTAAATACTTTGTTATTAATTTTTTGTCAACATATTAATTTTATTGATCTAAATAATTATTTTATTCTGCTTTGAAAATACAAATATTTCCAATAATAAAATTTTTAAAAATGTCAGATATTTTTAGTATAATATATTTATTATTTAACTTTATATTACATAGGATTCGAACATGTGTGAAATCGCGCACGAACTCATTTTGAATATAATATAAGCTACTTAATTAAAAATTATGTGTTGACAAAAAATAAATGAAAATTATATATTTAAAAATAAAATTTTGATTATTAAATATAACATTAAACAAAAAAATTAAAGTACCAGATAAAAGTATATCCAAATTTTTTTTAATAAGTTAATTAAAAATGTAACTCAAAATGGCAACATGAGCATTTGTGACTTGTTTTAAACCATCTAAAAAATACTCAACATGAAAAATATAACTATAAGGTATCTTCAAAAGAGTTTCGTAGATAGCAATTTTTCTTGACAAATTACTCATGCTTTATATTCTCCGTCTTCATTATTTCTGTCATCCATAAATATTATTCTCTCCAAAGAATTAAGTGCATATTGAGTAGGAGGTCTCGGTATGACATTTCATTGGTGAAGAGAATATTGAATTGTTTGTTGCTCTGACATATCTTCGTATGTGGTATCATGATAGAGATGTAAGGTTAATGATAGTGTCATGATCTTTGTAGGTGTGTAGTCATTAGATTCAATGACATCACATGCAATAAATGTATTAAATTTATATTTGTTTCTCCAACCTTAATCCCTTTATCCACCACAGAATGATATTTTATTGGGTGCATGTTGAGTATGAGGTCTCGGTATGACATTTCATTGGTGAAGAGAATATTGAATTGCTTGTTGCTCCGACATATCTTCGTATGTGGTATCATGATAGAGATGTAAGGTTAATGATAGTGTCATGACCTTTGTAGGTGTTTAGTCATTAGATTCAATGACATCACATGCAATAAATATAAAATTCATTAAAATTATATTTGTTTCTCCAACCTTAATCATTTATCCACCTGAGAATGATACAAATATGATTTATCAATAGACTTCTTTTCTGAGATAAAATTGGCAGAATTAAAATAAATGACTTTAATACTTGTATTATAGCCAACATGTAGTAGAACTTGATAAATATAATAATCATGTCGCCGCATTAATTATCAAAAAGGTCACCAAGATTTACGCTATATAAATAAATAGTTTCATTGACCATAATAACTTTTATTATTGTAACATGTACACACAAAATGATGTACGCACAAAATGATGATAGACTCATATAGAAATAGAATTCAATACTTTTACAACAGAAAATATAACAACACCCGCTAAAATATAGTGGCATAGCATATTGAATAAAATATATTTGAAATTACAAGTGGATATCTCCATGGAATAATTTTAAACTCACTCGAAGACAATGAACTTTAAACTCTACGGAAAGATATCTCCATGGAATAATTTTACCCGTGGTTACCTTCGAAGTGCGATTCTTGTGGAAAATGGGTTCACCTAACAAAAACTTGTCTTTCTACTCTGGTGAACGAAGATGTTGTCACTGCAAAACAGAGCATATTTGTGACATGTAGAAAATATCGAGATCATCTCCCTGAAACTGGTACATACAAGGTTTCCGAAAACATGCCAGAAAGTAAGCAGGTTAAAGTTGTTGGTGACAAGGGTTTGGAACATACGGTGGGACGTGAGCACGTTGAGGATTACAAAATCAACAAAAAAGATGAAACAATTGTTTCTATGGTCGATAAACAGAGTAATGAGAGAGGAATGAGTCTCTCCATCAAAGGTGGGTAGAGTTCCAGAAAAAGAATATTGACTTGGATTTTGGTGAAGGATCTATTTTAACTCATTCAAGATATTCAGTATTAAGTCTGGAGGGGAAAGATGGAGAAATTTTGGACTCGGAAATCACTACTAATTAAGGAGACAAAGGTGGCCGGTTCCGATATAGTGGTTGAGGAAGTAGAAAACCCAACGACTGATATAATGGAAAGAAAGCCAAAGGGAGCAGAGGTGATCATTCCAAGGCAGCCTCTGCAAAGAAGCTCTAAGGATAACCATAAGTTCATATCTTATTCAGCAGTTCAGAAAGAAAAGGATCAAGATCCAAACACTTTGAACAACATGAACGTTCTCAAAAAACAATAATGTCAGAATTTTATGTAAAATTAAAAGTTTTAATAAGGAGACTAAACATAATGTGGTTCGGAATTGGTTCAAAAAGAAGTATTTTTATTTGGTTGTTTTCTTGAAACAAGAGTAAAGGAAAATAAAGCTATGCAGATTGCATCAACGGTTTTTCGGGACTGTCGTTTATGTCAAATTATGATAGTAGTAGATTGGGGAGAATTTGGGTGGTGTGGAGCTTGAAAGTAAGGATTACTCCCTATTTTATGAGCAAGAAAATGATGTACTGCTACGTTTTGGTAGAGGGTATGTTGGAGGAAGTACTTTGCTCTTTGTCTATGCAGCTAATTCGGTTGAAGAGAGAAAAGAGTTATGACAGGATATTAGAAATCATCAAGACTCTAATATTTTGCAAGAAACCAGGACGAGATATGGATGTAAACGAGCATTCCGATTATGTAAACTCTCATTCCATCCCGACAGGTATAAGAGATTTCAAAATATTGTTATATCCTGCTCCTTTACTGATACGAGCTACCATGGTCTGAAAACGACATGGTGTAATAAGAGAGAGATATCATATGTAAAAATCTTGATCATACGATGATGAATCTGTTGTGGCCAATGACGTATCCACAAAGTTACTGCATATTCGAGACCGCGGGCTGCTCTGTTCATCAACGATATCAAATTCAAATCTTAGTTGAGACTCATAAACCTAAACGACTAATCAAAATCATCAATAAGGTTGTGGAGATGCTGAAGTTCCTACCGTTAATTGAATCGTAGTGGCAGGAGACGCCAGAGATATTCAACTCTATATCGGCATTGTTCAGGTTCTCTAAAAATTTGAAGCTACTGTAACTATTGATTCGGGAGTTAAGTGAAAAGTAAATTTTTGACATTTCTAAGAGGACTATAGAAGCTTAGGATAGTTTATCTTAACTACAGAGGAAAAATTTGCTTAACCCCACCTCATGGGCGATACAAGATGAGTCTTCTTCATATGGTAGATGGAATATTCTTTCTCGTATTGAGGATAAGATAATTATCCATAAGGCTAAGATTTAGTGGTTGAAGGTAGGTAATGGCAACAATAAGCATTTCTATAAGGTCGCAACGATAACAAAGGCGAGAAACTCTATGAAAGAGATAAAGAGTGAAGACAGAACTTACTCCAAAACTAAAGAAAAGATTAAGAAGGAGGCAGTGGATCATCTTAAGGGGTTTTTGGCGCATAAGGTTGAGGACAATCAGGAAATCTTTGTTGACAATTTGCATAAACTTCTGAGTTATGAATGTGGAAATTATGAGATGGATATGCTGTTGCAGAGAGTAACTAATGTGGAGATAAAGAAAGTTTTGTTTCCAATTGTGAGAAACAAATCACTGAGCCTTGACGGGTACGCTTGCGATTTTTATGAAGCAACACTGTCGGTAATTGGTAAAGAATCTGTGGGGGCAGTACAATCATTTTTGAAATTGGCTTCTTATCCACATGAGTAACCTCTACAATTCTCGCATTGATACCAAAGAAAGAGGCTGATGAACGACTATCGGCCAATATATTGATGCAACGTCATATACAAGGTGATTTCGAAATACCAACTTAAGTTATTGCTTCCGAAGTTCATATCACCAAATCATTCAGCTTTGTGAAAGAAATATTACTAATGAAAAAATGTTCTTCTAGAATCAGAACTTATCAAAAACTACCACAAGGATGATATAGCTTCCCGATGTGCAATCAAAATTGATATATCCAAAGCGTTCGATTCAGTTCAATGGTTGTTTCTATTGAGTATCCCTTCGGCTATAAAGGTTCCCGAGCGGTTTGTACTGTGGATTCAGAAGTTTGTGACATTAGCAAGTTTCTCAGAAAAGTCAATGGGGGAATTAGTAAGCTATTTTTAAAAGTGAAAGATGTCTTCTTCAAGGCTGCCCTCTATCTCAATATTTTTTTGTCATATGCCTACAATTTTCTATCAAAAATGTTGGATGAGCGGCATAGGGTAAAAGAATCGGTTATCATCCAAAATGTCAGGCATTGCACCTCACTCATTTATGCTTCGCATATGATTTGGTCGCGTTTGTTGTTGGAAAGGTTCAGTCCATATAAGTAATGTATTCCAGCAGTTTGCATTGTGTTCGAGTTAGTGGATAAGTTTGGAAAAAATATATGGCTGGAGTAAAAGACCATGAGGAGGGTGCTATCTTAGAACAATCCACGTTTGGGACAGGGAGCTTACCAATACGGTACTGAGGTCTTCCCTCAATGACCAAATAATGACTCTTGGATTAATCCCATTGATTGAGAAAGTTAGAAGCATAATAAGTTTGTGGACCACTAGACACATATCCTTCGCCGGTTGGTTACAACTTTTAACCTTAATGACAAATTTTTGGATACCAGCTTATCGCTTACATAAAGACTGTATTAAGGAAATTGATCAGTTATGTGTGGCTTTTCTTTGGTCTGGTCCAGAATTAAATACGAAGAAGGCTAAAGTGGCTTGGACGGACATCAGTAAACCAAAGGGGGAAGGAGGTTTAGGACTAAAACCAGAGGCTAACAATATAAGGTATGGAACGCTTTCTCGCAAATTTTTTAATACCTCTTACTCAGTTGTGTGGGATTGTGTTATGGAGATCATATCAAATACATCAATGCCAATTCTCAATATTTTCCTTTGCTGGAATCTGTTTCAGACTGTCGTATTCACGTTGTGGCGAGAACGTAACTCAAGGATTCATGGTAAATCTCCTTTTCCCCAATCAACTTTAATTTGAAACATTGATAGACAAATTCAGAACAAAATTTATTCCATCAATGCGACATGAAACTTGAAGTATATTGGAGCAATGCAACTCTGGTTCGATTCTCTCCCAAGCCAACTATTCTTTGCAAAATGTCTCTAGATCAATCAATTTCCAGCCTCAAATGAAGTTACATCCATTGTAAAAATGATTTTTGTTTTTGAATTAATTTAACATTTATTCAAAAAAAATATAAGTAATTGGTATAGCGATGAAATTAGAAATTTATTCTCTCAAGTGTAAAAGTATCTTTAACAAGTATTTGCCCTTCTTAAATTTTGATTATACAAAATTTCTTATGATACAACAAAAGTTTTCTCCTATTGTATACTATGTTCTGTTACACTAGTACAAACATAGTTTTGTAATTGTTATTCTCTTTTACATTAGTTTGCTTTCACACACTTATATAAACATGTAAAAAGTTGTAATATCAGATCAAATAAACAATTAATCCAAACAGTTGCAATGTTTGATATGAATGATTGCCTTGATTCAACTGAAATAGTAAAAACTTTTCACATAAAATTTAACATTTATTAGTTTTAAAAATTTAAGTTATATAATTAAATTTATATTTTATAAAATGTATAATTAAATTAATTAGGTCCAAATTTTATTATTTTACATTATAATTTATCATAAGTGTGACAATGGAATTATGAATGTTTTGGTATACAATACGGAAATAGAATAGAATGTATATACAAAAAAAAACAATAAAACTTGTTATTTGTTTTGAAACATCACTTTAGAAAATAAGTATTATTATAAGTTTAACATGTTATTTCTCCAAGATTTTGTTGTTTCCGTCAAATTATTTATCTGTATAAAACAGTTTAAATATTTTAATTTAAAAAATTTGAACCAATCAAAACATATTAAAAATCATAACGTATCACACTCATAAAAATTTTCTTAAGAATTTGCTAAGCATCTAAAAATGAACAAAAAATTCAACCACATATTATAGGATAAGATTGAGTATTTAGTTATTCATTATTTAACAAATACGGAGTATATATTTTTTGTCAATATGTATTGCTGTTAAAATTAATTTATTTTATTATTATAACTATACTTCATCAATTAAAAACACACTACACATATACGAGTCATAGAGAAATAGCGCAAATCCTTAGTTGTTCGGTATTAAAATATTTGACAATTTATTATATTATTATAAAGTATGTAATGAGATTAGTTATTAATACACAAATGAAAGAAAACTAAAATGTGTGCAAAACTATATACTAAATGTGTTGTTAAACGTACAATATAATAATTATACAATACAACAATCATGTTTCTATAATAAGATTACATCCAAGAACAAGAATCATTGATTTTCCTTTTCATGTTCCTTGTTGATCGTTTAGACTAGGCTTGGGACTTCAGTTCTTTGGTTCGGTTTTGGTTCAGTTTTTTGGTTTTTTATTTTTTCACTAAAACTAACCGAAATAAATTTTGGTTCGGTTCAGTTTTTCTTTTTTCGGTTATTGATTTTTTGCCGAAACTAACCAAATTTTTTGGAAAAATCGGTTAATTTTGGTTACATTCGGTTAATTTTGGGTATATTCGGTTCAGTTAATTTCGGTTAATTCGGTTAATTTTAGGTATATTCGGTTATTTAGGTTCGGTTCGGTTTCGTTCGAAAATTTAATATATTTGGTTAAAATCGGTTTATTTTGGTTTATAAAAAACAAAAAAACTACGGTTAAACGAATGGTTCGTCGAACCCAATCAAACCGAATTGAAAATCGAATATATAGTTTTAGAAACCACAGAACTAACCGAACTAAATTAATCGAATCGAACAGAAAAATTTTGGTTTGGTTTGGTGAATTCGGTGCGGTTAAAAGTCTCAAGGCTAGTTTAGACGATATATTACTTTCTGTTTTGGATATTTCAAAGAATTAATTTCACCCGATTTAAACTTCATCTCTTTTTCTCCAATTTTCTAAATTTATTTCTTCTTACCTTTTCATCACGAAATCTTTCTTTTTAGGTATTTCAAATCCTCTATTTTTATTGTCATTGACTTAAAGATAATTTAAAATTTCTCACAGTCATATAAAACATATTACAAAAACTAAAGTAATTATATATATAATAGCAAAATGTCTCTCCAGAAACATGACACCTCAGCATGAGGAGAGATTCTGGAGGTGACACCTGTATTAATGAAAAAAATTATTGCACCAATCAGAATATAAGAATTTGTCCCGTCATATCTACTTGTCCAAAAAAAATATTCATTTGCAAAAACCCATTCGGCCCATCACATTAATGAATTCACTCTCGAAACCAATCAGAAAATAATATTGATTGACGTAGGAATCCATCTGTTTTTATTGGATATATTGAACCTCTCGTCTTCTTCACAGGGATATCTTCCTCTCTTAACCCTAAATCTGCGAGTGGTCAGCAAAAGGTTGTAGGAATCTCTTTGGGAATGACTGGCTCCGCCGTAGCTGCCATGGAAAGAGCCCACGATTGTTACGAAGGCCAAACATGCCGCAGTCCGTAGATGGATTCAGTCTGAGAAACCGTTGTTTGGTTGTTTATTGGAGACAAGGGTGCAGCAAAACAACATGTCTTTTTGCTTAAATGCGGCCTTACCGGGATGGAGAGTGATCACGAATTATGATCATCACCCACTGGGTCGCATCTGGTTTTGTTGGTCAGGGGATATAGTGGTTACTCAGCTGCATATGAGCGCACAAATCATCACCTGTGCGATTCAGATTCCTTCAATCGAGGAACAGTTTATCTGCTCAGCTATTTATGCTTACAATCTAGCTTCGGATAGGATTGCTTTATGGGACGATATCAGAGCAACCAAACAAGTTTATGCATCTTTGTCAATGCCATGGATCTTAATAGGGGACTACAATGCTATCCTATCTATGGGTGAGCGTTCTTGTAGCACTCATTACATGTTGGGTGTGACAGGGATGAAGCAATTCCAGGAACTTGTGGTTGATTGCAATCTCTCAGACTTAACATACGTGGGAGCTCTATTCACCTGGTGGAATAAGAGGCAAGAGGATCCCATTGAAAAGAAACTTAATCTAGCACTCATTAATAGCGATTGGCTGCGTTGTTTCCCTAGTTCCTATGCAAGCTTTGATGCAGGTGGTGTATCCGATCATGCTCGGTGCCTTATTAAACTCCGAGCACAACAGAATGAATCAAGAAAACCTTTCAGGTTTTACAACTTCTTGACAGAACATGAGGATTTCATCTACACTGTGGAGAGAGTCTGGTCACAGTCTGGGCCTCTTTATCACTCTCGCTCAGCTTTGCAGTTACTGCATAGAAAGCTTAAAGAGTTGAAGAAGGAACTCTGAACTTTAAACCGTACTCATTATGGGGATCTATCCACTCGGACAAGACAGGCGTATGATCACTTATGCCAATGCCAGAACAAAGTACTAGCTGATCCGCCCCCAACAATTTGGCGGATGAAGTAGAAGCATCAAACAAATGGAATCACTTAGCGTCCATAGAGGAAAAATGCTTCGGGCAGAAATCATGTATTCGACAGCTGAAAGCGGGTGATCAGAATGCTGCTTTTCCATCATATGGCGCAGGGAAGAGCTTCAAGAAACGCGATCAAAGTGCTGGTGAACGCGGGAGGGGACATCCTTACGAACCCAAAGGATATCAAAAAAGAGGTTGTGGAGCATTTTCAGAGGTTCCTACAAGCATATTCAGGTGGTGATGAGGATGTCTCTGTTGAGGAATTGCGATCCTTATTATCCTATAGATGCACAGGATCAGCTAAAACCACTCTGGTTGCTCCGGTAACGTCCATGAAGATTCAGGCTGCGCTGTGTTCTCTTCCGAACGACAAGGTGTTTGGACCCGATGGATATACAAAAGAGTTTTTTGTAGCAGCATGGTCAATTTTGGGTGCGGATTTTACTACAGCAGTACAGTCATTCTTCCTCTTTGGGTTTATGCCTTCAGGTATCAACGCAACTACTTTAACCCTCATTCCGAAGACTGAAAGCGCTCAATCCATGAAAGACTACCAGCCCATATCATGCTGTAATTTGATTTACAAAGTGGTTTCCAAGATTTTGGCCAACCGTCTCAAGATTATACTTCCTGATGCAATAGAACCAAATCAATGCGCGTTCATAAAGGGTCGTCTTCTATCCGAGAACGTTCTGCTCGCTACGGAACCGGTGAATGGGTATCACAAGAATACGGTCTCTTCTAAAAGTGCTATCAAATTTGACATCGCAAAGGCCTTCGATATAGTGAAATGGTCTTTCATAGTGGCGGTTTTGAAAGCTATGGGTCTCCCTGAACAATTCATTCTTTGGATCAATATTTGCATCTCATTAGCCTCTTTCACGGTGGCAATCAATGGCTGTCTAGAGGGGTTTTTTACAAGTGCTAGAGGAATCAGACAGGGTTTCTCACTCTCTCCCTATCTATATGTTATCCTCAATAATGTTCTGTCAAAGTTGCTCAACCAGGCTGCAGAGGAAGGGGTCTTTGGTTTTAATCTGAAATGCCAGGCTGTCAAGCTTACGCATCTAAGCTTTGCTGACGATATCTTGGTTTTCACAGATGGGCAGGATCAGTCTCTTGATGGTGTTCTCTCGGTCATGGAGAATTTGCTGATCTCTCGGGGCTACACATAAATGTCAGTAAGCCTTCCATTTATTATGCGGTACATAATGCTACAAATCTAGCTGCCCTGGCGTCATCTAGAGGAATAAACGCTGGTACTTTACCCATCTTATACATGGGTTTACCTCTTACAAAAAAAATCTTTAAGCAGGCTGGACTATAAGCCTCTTATAGATAAGACTAGGATGTGAATGCTCTGCTGGTCTAATAAACCGTTCTCATTCGCAGGCAGACTACAGCTACTCAAATCAGTTATCGCTAGCACTATAAACTTTTGGAGCTCGGTTTTCATACTTCCGGCAGGATGCATTGACGCCATTGAAAGTCTTTGTAGTGCTTTCATGTGGTTAGTATCCCCAGTCCAGACTAAGAAGGCTAAGATTGCATGGTCCTATATCTGTTTACCGAAATCAGAAGGAGGGCTAGGGATTCGCAGCCTGCATCAGTCTTCAACAGTATTTGCCTTACATCTGATCTGGAGGTTATTTACTTTATATGGCTCTTTGTGGGTTGCCTGGACAAGGCATTACCTTCTGCGGGATGGTTCCTTCTGGGACGCAAAGGAAGGTGTAAGTGGGTCATGGATATGGAGAAAACTCCTTAGTATGCGGAATATAGTATATGACTTCATAAGGACCTATGTTCATAATGGACGAAACACCTATTTCTGGTTTGATGACTAGCTGGAGAGTGGGAAGCTTCTGAACGTTTATGCTGAATCTGGTCCACAACATTTGGGAATTCAAAGGCAAGCGAGAGTTTGTGATGCGGTTTTGGATGGGCATTGGAACATACGTGCGACTAGAGCAAGATACCAGCGTCCAATGCTGGTGAAAATTCTGGCACAACTCATACCACGATCTGAAATGGTTAATGATATCTATCTATGGATACATGCGGTTAATGATTACAAGAATAGTTTCTCTACATATGCAACCTGGGAGAAAATCCGGCTAAAACAGAATGAGGTGGACTGGGGAAAGCTTATTTAGTTCAAGCAAGGGGTACCGAGATCTTCATTTATATCATGGCTTGCAATCAGAAATAGGCTATCTACGGGGGATCGTATGAGGTCGTGGGGCATGATCCAATCATGTATGTACTGCGGAGAGAGGGATGAAACTCGGGATCATTTATTTTTTGCGTGTCCCTATACATTCACAGTTTGGCTTAAGGTGGCGAAGGGGCTGATGGGCAGGGCAATAACCCCAGACTGGACAGATACGCTAACCTTCCTTACTCAGGTAACGCTAAACCATCTCGACTTTACTTTTCTGCGTCTGGTGTTTCAACTGGCTACATATCACATATGGCGGGAACGTAATACTAGACGTCATCAAAGAGGATGGAAAACTACGGACCAACTTGCGAAGACCATTTATAAGACGGTTCGTAACCGTATCTTCTCTTTGAATTACAAAGCTCCCCACGGGCTCGAGGGCATGATGCGTAGATAATTTGCCTTAACCACGAGTTAGAGTCTTTTTCAGCTTGATAGTTGTTTATGGTGTCCTCTTCTCATTCTTTATTCTTTTAACATTGTAAAGGGTCCAAATTTTTCCAATAGTGATCAATAAATTTGATATTTAATCAAAAAAAAACATATTTTATTTGAACAATGATAAGAACTCAATACTTGTTCGTAATGATTGGCATGAAAACCCTGTAAAATCATAAATAGCAAAAAAAAAAAAAAATTAAAACTCTGATTAATTGTAAGAAATAAATATATTTCGCTTGACTTGGGATGAAACAAATCTGCAAATTCATCAAAACCACAAAACAAAATTAGAACCATGTTAGTTTCGATAGAATATAAAAAATGTCTCGATATGTGGATATTCTATGAGCGTTGGAGAGTCTCTATTTATAAGGATCAAATTATTTAGGGTTAGACTAAGTTTTCGAAATCTTCTATAGGAAGATTATAATATTCTATAAGATATTTTAAATTTTAATTTTTGAAATATTATATTTTAATTAGTAGGCTATATATGATCCGTCGTATTTGCCATAATTTAAAAAAAATCATTATTATCGATAGTTATTAGTTGCTCAACTTTTGGTGGAGTGTTATTTTAAATTTAAAAATAAGAAAATCTATTAATTACTAAATATTAATTGTAATCTAAAATTTAGGGAATAAGTTAAGCTTACAATCGAAGTTTTAGGAAATATCATTTAATTCAATTTAATTAAATGTCGATTTTTTATTTTTATATAATTATTTTCCAAATGGATTTTGATTTATTTTAAATGTGGAAAAAATTATCAACCAATCAAAACATTTCATTAAAGTCATGTCATCAATGACATCATAGTTTTGTATTGGCCAAGAATCATCCACATCATCAATTTTAATAATTCGACTTCGCAAATAGTATATAGTAGATTCATGACTAGAATTTAGTTTAACAAACCAATCAAAATTATTAAAAACAAAACAATCTAAACAGGTAAACCGGTCTAAACTGGAGATAATACTAAACCTAACAAAGAAGCCACCAAAAATGAAGCTGCCGCCGAGAAGCTCGAAGGTACCGAAAATGAAGCTGCCACCGGGAAGCTTGAAGGCATTGCAAGAAGTTCCTCCGGAACCACCATAAGAGAGAGGCCAAAATAAAAATTCCGCTTCGAGCTTCACCATACTAAAAACTGCCACGGAACAACAGAACTTCATTGGAAAGAACAAAATACTTCTTCCCAGCTCCAAAGACTGACAACTGACAACTGACAACGGAGGACTAACACGTGCCACCGCCATATAACACCACTGTCAACCCAAAGCTAAATCCCCCTAATTTTGACGGAAGCTCACCATGGATTAAGAGTCACTAGATAGTGTGAAGGTGATGACCAGGCTCGGCCCAATGTCAACTCACGCCTAAAGCAAAAAAAAAAAAAAATTATCTGCTCCTAAGGGTCAAACCCAGGCTCCTAAGGGTCAAACCCAGCACCTCACGAACTCAGTACTCATGTATTTTGCCACTACACTAAAGAAACACATTTGTATTTGGGGAAATCGGCTTATTCATACATCAACACTGAGCCACGGTCCCAATCAATACCCGAACTCCGTATCTGTGCAATTTCATACACCCATTCATTTTAAATTTGAATCTCATACCCCAACCAAAACAAATCGGCCTTTTCATGCTTTGACTAACGGGACGTTAGTTTGACCCAGACGGTGTTTAGTGGCTCGGTTACGGAGTATTACGTGGTAGTTTCCAAATATTAATTACGTGGTAATACTCTAAGCTAATAAAAAATAGTAATAAACTAAACAACACAACGTCGTTTTGTTTAGTTAGCTCAAAAAAAAGAATTAATTAAAGAAAGATTTGGCGAAGAACACAAAGCTCATAATAGAGAAATCGAAACTTCGATAGAGAAAACTCAGAGACACCGATAGGAAGGTTTATCCGAGGAAGAAGAAGAGTGATCAAGCGGTGTCGATGGTCATTGATTACGGTGGCGGATGCAGTCAACCAACTCAGACTTCTCCAGCTTTGGATTAGCTTTATGTCTGTTTTCGTTTTTCTTTTAGGTGTAATAAACTTATGTTTGTTTTTGGTGTAAGAAGCTTGTTGGGACGAAGCTTGTGGTTTGTTTTTGGTGTAAGACGTTTATGATCGGTCTATGTAGGAAGCTTTATGTTCGGATTATGTAAACATTAGGAACTGTTATGGTATGTTTTTGTTAATGGATGTCATGATGATAATCAGAAGATGATTTTAGGAATTAGCCGAGTTGCTTGCTTGTTCATACTAACACAAATACATACGATGTTCATACCCGAGAAGCAATACATGTTCACAAAGTCTCACAGTCTTATTCCTACATAACCCGACAACATAAGCACTCCCAACCATGAATCTTGTTTCTGACATCTTTTAGACCATTCTCTAACCCAACAACAACAGTCTCAAGTTCTTCAATCTTCTTCCCATAACTAGCGACCAAATCTTGAGTTGTGCGTGTCTCAGTATCCAATTTCCTAAAGTTTTCTTCAATCGAGCTTTTGATATCTTCGATTTCTTCGACAACACCTTCATATGTCCATTTAAACAAATGGTTCTTCTCCTACGTTAAAGCTCAGATCCATCACATAGTACCCATTAAAAATCGGGTCTCATACCTTTTTCGATCCATTTGGGCAGCAGTGAATGATTCTACCAGGATTATCAACAGTCCTAGACGTTCTCATCACCGAATTCTCTCCACACCAATCACATGATTTCGGAAACCCCCTTTCACTACTTCGCTTTCTCATTCCTGTCCAATTTAAAATTGTATCACAACTATCGTCTCCTATAACACAATCAAACGATATTTTGAAAGAATAAGGAATTACCTGATGCAATCGATTTATTCATTTTTGAAGTACCACAAAACCCATTCGATTTGCTCTTACAAGACATGAACCCTAATTTTCTGATCTAAAATCGCGAAGAGAGAAGAAACGAGTTGCCAGATTTTTCATATGAACCAAAACGACGCCGTCTTAATTAAAACGTGACTGGATGTCCACGTCACCCTCCGTAACCGAGCCACTAAACACCGTCTGGGTCAAACTAACGTCCCGTTAGTCAAGCATGAAAAGGCCGATTTGTTTTGGTTGGGGTATGAGATTCAAATTTAAAATGAATGGGTGTATGAAATTGCACAGATACGGAGTTCGGGTATTGATTGGGACCGTAGCTCAGTGTTGAGGTATGAATAAGCCGATTTCCCTTTCTATTTGCTACCCTTAAATAACCTATAATATTTGGCGCTTAAAGTCCTTGTTTAATGGGCTTTAGGCACGGGCCGGCCCTGGTGATGACTTTTCACAGTGCCAATATTAACCGAATACCAAGGAAAGAAAACAGATTAGAAAAAAATATAAAAAACGATGTTACGACGAATCGTGTTAGATAGAAAATAGAGAAACTTTCTCTCTAATCGACTTTTAGAAGCCGATATATATGTATATAATTCGGTCGGATTAGATATCCTAGTGCCCCTAGTACTTTTCTTTAAATGAAAACTAAAGTTAATCGTTTACGAAAAAGTTTTCTGTTTGTGGAGATCAAAGATATAATAAGAAAATATAGACAAGGAAGAGTGGATGTCTTTAGTGCAATTTCCAGTACGATTCCAACAACATAGCCCACCTGGTTACGAAAACATTATCACTCTTTCTTTATTTTGGTCTTTAGTGTAATACTCAATATGCATTAATGCATGCACTAATATTATTATTTGTTCTTTGTATCCATTATGTATTGTTAAAAAATGTATCAATACTATTAAAACAGGAAGGTTTGCCATGGTACATAAATGTTGTTCCCGGAATTTACCCTTGATATTATTAGGATTTGTAACGTTCATTAAGGGTAAATATGTCATTCTCAAATACATATTACGAATCATTAATGTAAAACTAAATTATAATTAATTAATCATAATATCTTACAATATCTTTCATTACTTTAAATATAAATATATATTTCCTTTTTATTATACAAAATCTAACAAAAATCTTTTTAATCCATTTTATTTTTAATTAACTAATTAATTTTGTAATTATATTATATATTTATATTTAATAAATAATTATAAGTATAATTAGATGAATTAATACAGATTTATGTTTATAAATTATAAAATAAATATAAAAATTATAGAAATCTTTTTAAAAATAAAAAAGAATATATAACCCACTACTTTTTCAAATATATAAATAAAATAATAATAAAATATGTAATATACTTTATTTTCAAAAAGTGAATTCTGTAAAAATATTCAAATTACTATTACCTAAACAATAATTTATATTAAAAATTAAGCTAAAATATTAAAAATAGATATATATTTAAATTTGAAAAAACGTAAAATATCAACAATAAGTAAATATTTATATTATTCAAATATATAATTGTCGGGTTGATTAATGATTATACTAAAACAATTTTTTAGCGGGTTGTTTTATACTTTTATAATTTGAATACTATAAAAATATACAACTTATTATTAATTAAACTTTAATCTATAAAATAAAAAAATTAAACCTAAATATGAATATATATATATATATATATATATATATATATATATATATATATATAATATATATATATATATATTATTTTATATGATACAACTCATATTAGAACTTATAATGTGAATCATTATTTTAATCTCTTTATCTTTACGATATTTCCTCCCAAATAATACAAAATTCATTTTTAAACCTAAATTATTAACTCACGTTTTATATTATGGGTTATACAATTATAAATAAAATTATATTGCATAAATAAATAAAAAATTACTAACAATAAAATAGCTAAAATTTTAAAATTGTAAAGAAAAATATACCCGCGTTCAGAAAATGCGGGTCAAAATCTAGTATATATCTTAAAAGAAGAAAGTATATATATTATATGCATGCAACTTAGGCGGCTACAACTAAATGATGATGGTCTAATGACGAGCTGTTTTGTGGATTTAGGGTACAGTTCAATTACTGCTAAAGAATTTTTTTTTTTTTTTTTTGGGTCAACAACTGCTAAAGATATATATTGCTAATACAAAAATCAAATAAAACACACATGTTCGGCAGACGAATTTAGATTTTGGTACAGAAATTCACTAAATTTCACATCAATTTAATAATATTATTTTTAATCTAATTAACTTGAGAACTCTATCTTATTTTTTTGTCTTATTAATAAGAGATTCATTAAGTATTTCACTAATATAATATTAGTATTTTAATATAATTTAATTTAGATATTTATTTTATAGTAAATTTTAATTAATTTTTAACACATATAAAATTATATCTTAAATAAATTAAATGTATTAATTTAATTATTTAATATATTTATATCATTTTTAATAATAACATCAATAAATTGTAATTTAATACATTACAAATAGTTAAAATTAAAAATAAAATTTCATAACATAAACTATATAAAATAAAGCTTAATATATAGATAATTTTATTTATGATTTATAAAATAATAAAAAGTAAAAAATAATAATTCGTACACTAGATAATTAAAATTCTAAATCAAGTGATATTTGATTTATATAAAAAATAATATAGATCACTTGAAATATTATAAATGTCATTTTTTTGGAGTGAGGAGGTTTCTAAGAACACACTTAAAGTTAGGTCTGGGCAAAAAAACCGGAACCGAAGAACCGGAACCGAATAACCGATAACCGGAACCGAAATTTTATATTTGGTTCCACCTATAATACCCATTGGATCCTGAGTTAGAGGAACCGTGGGTATCAGGTAGGAACCGGAACCGAACCGAGAACCGAAACACGGAACCGAAGAACCGAACTTATATAAGCTTTAGTAAAATATTATTCATGGTTTCAACATTCATATAAAGAATCATATGAAAATATTGTTATATCCATAGAATTTATGTTTATGTTATGTAATTGACATTGAATCATAGATTTTTTATTTTTTTTGTTAATGATTTGTTAAATTAACAGAAATTTTGAGGGTTTTTTTGTTGATTTCAGATATTTTTTTGTTGATTACGGGTATTTTTGTTGATTACATGTATTTTTTGTTAATTTCGGATAAAATATTATTTCGGTTCCAAAATACCCGGAACCGTTTAAGAATCAAAAATTTTGGGTATTTTACGGTTCCTAAAATGATGGAACCGAACCGAACCGGAACCGATAGGAACCGAACCGGAACCGACCCGAAAATTATAAAATACCCACTGGATCCTAAATCTATAGAACCGAAATATCCGGAACCGAATGGTTCCTATCCGGAACCGAACCGAGTATCCGAATGCCCAGGGCTACTTAAAGTAGTATCTTTTTTTTTTGGTCAACACAGTTAAAGTAGTATATAGGGAGGGGGGGGAATGCAGGAGAGAGAAGGACATGAGGTTCTTATCTAAGAGCATGTGCATTAGTTATTTTTAAGGGGTTTTGGCACAAAATCCTAGGTAAAAACAATAAAAAAACTATTTTTCCTAAGAACATGGCCATTGAGGTATCTTAAGGCCCGGGTTCTTAACTATTCACGTGGGTCCCACGTGAATAGTTAAGAACCCGGGTCCTAAAAATCCTTATTTAAGAACCGGTTCTTACACTGTTCATGACACGTGGCGGCTTATCATTCGTCTAATTTTTTTTTCGAATTTTTTTTTTTTTACACTTTTCCCAAAAAAAAAAAAAAAAATTTTTTTTTAAGAACCCCCAAAGGGGGTTCATTGATGGTCATGCTCTTAGCTAAGAGCTGGCTCTTCACTATTCCTGCTGACGTGGTGCCGTCTGGTTGGGTCATTTTTTTTTTTGCTTTTTGAATTTTTTTTTTCATCAACCTGCAAAAAAAAAAAAAATTAATAATAAAAAATAGTTAAGAACCCCCAAGAGGGGGGTTCACTAATGTACATGCTCTAAGACCATGTGCATCAGTAGTTCCTAGGAGGTTTGTGCACGGTTTCATAGGCAGAAATAATTAAAAGAAAATCATAAAAGCAATTAATCTTAAGAACCAGCTCTTATTTAAGAGCTTTTAAGATCTGAGTTCTTAACTGTTCACGCTACGTGCCGACATGTGATTGGTTCTTTTATTTATTTTTTATTTTTTTTCCCCATATGCAAAAAAAAAAAATTTAAATTATTAAAAAAAGTTAAAAACCCCAAGGAAAGGTTCACTGATGCACATGCTCTAAGAACCTACAAATGTCACCATCTAACTAATATAACTATTTTAAATAAAAAAATGTATATGATATAACTAAAATAAAACTAAAATAGTAATACTAAAAAATTTAAGAACCCCAAAAAGGATTTATACCTATTGAAGATGTTGTAAGAAGTTCTCATTTGAAAAACCCTTAAAATCAGTTTAAGTGTTTTATCATTTAAAAATTATTTTTTAATTATGATTTATTTTTTAGTAATAGTTTCTTGTGAAAGACTCCCAATAGAAATGTTCTAAATATATATGAAATCACACTAGCTATCTTTTTAGGTTAAGCTTTTTTGTTAGTAAAAAACAATTATTATCCAAAACGAAACACTGACACCAAATCATAATTGTTTGGTACACATTCAAATATCACAGCCTTAACCCCTATACATTGTAGATATATCTATGTGATTTATGGATCCATTCAAGAGTTGCTCTTTTTCCCTGATAGAAGACACTAGTTTCAGTGATTCTCCGAAGAGCGTCGGAGGCTTAGGTTTCAAAGAGCTAGAGCAATTCAATGATGCCTTTCTGGCTAAGTTCTCTTGGCGGATTCTGAAATTTCTGGACTCAATGCTAGGTCAGACTCTGCTCGGTAAATACTGCCACTCCGTACCCTTCATGAATTGTTGTGGCTCAGCTATCTTACATGGCTGGTGCAGTATTTTAGCAGTTCGAGAAGAGCTATAGAAAGGGTTAGGATGGTGCGTTAGCTCTAGAAACAACATATAAAATTCTGGAGCGAGTCGTGGCTATCCTCTGTAAAACTCATCATGCTCGTTGGACCTCCATCGGAGTCAAACATCGTCCTCCGGGTTAGTGATCTTTTTATAACCAATGGAAATTCTATTGATTGGAATGTCTCAGCTAGTCGGTTTCATCTACTTCAGTATAAGGGTCTCATCTTATAGATTGTTCCTAGTTATTTCGGAATGCAAGATACTATGGTGTGGTTACCTGAAAGATCGGGTGTTTACTCTACAAAATCAGACTATGCCTTGTCAAAAATTCATCACGATACCTTCACATGGAAGAAAGCTATTTTGCAATTGGATACTCCCTCAAAACTGAAACAAGGTAATGAATGGAGCTCTTCCGGCAGGTACTAAATTTTCATCTTGTGGTATAGAATCGTGCACAGCCTGTAAACTTTGTGGAGAGGCTGAATCAAGGCTTCATTTTATGCTATACTGCCTCACTATATGCATTGTTTTGTCGACGCAACATGGCACGGAGGAGAGCGTTTGGGCGGTTTAGGTTGGATTTTCAGTGAGCATGATAAAGAAGGACCTACCATTAAAGAAAACTCACCAAACCGCAACTTTGTCTCTTCCGCCTTATTGGCTGAGGCACTCGCGGTAAAGACTGCTCTTTGACGTAGTTTCGTGGAAATTTAATTGGTCGAGTGTTTATTCTGATTGAAAAATATTTCATTACACTTTTTATCAATAGCCGTGTGTGTGTTTAAATCCAAGAGATGTTGAATGACATTAGTGTCATTTACACCTTTAGCTTTATATCTCGTTTATGTAATGGCTCTTTTGATTTATTGGCTAAGCAGACTCTCTTTGCGATTATAAAAGCACCTTAGTTTGAATTGAATGAATCCACAGTTGGATCTTAAAAAAAAAAAAAGAACACTAGTTTCACATCCCACATATTGCTAAATGCTAATCCACCATAAAGCTAATTACAAACTGATAATAATAATAATAATAATAATAATAATAATAATAATAATAATAATAATAATAATAATAATAATAATAATAATAATAATAATAATAATAATAATAATAATAATAATAATAATAATAATAATAATAATAATAATAATAATAATAATAATAATAATAATAATAATGTTACTTTTATCTATATCCATTATATTTTTCATAATGGATTAAACAATACTACCTTCTTTATTTGAGAGATACAAACAAAATAATCAAATTATGTGTACTAATTTACGAATTGGATCAAACCTTTTGTAGTATTGGAATTGTATAGGGATGTTAACATGAACTCAACTTTTTTTAAAGCTTTCGCAATAAATTATAAGAGAAAAAGGAGAAACAACTCTAGAAGCTTAAGTATTTTGGATTTGACAGACCCATAAAAAATTAATTTTATTTTTGTCGTCTAAAATTAATTGTTTAGGTCCATTAGGCAGTACAACGGATTATACAAGTATAAAACTGAAAATAGACTCGGCCCAAAAACATTAAGGAAAACCGAACAAAATTTTCTTGGAAATAACTCATCGATACGTGTCAAAAATAGTGTCACGCGTCTTCCAAGGAGAAAACCGGACATGCAAGTCGCCGGCAAGGATTGTCGGTACCAAGCTTGAGCTTTTGCACTACAGCGTATGAATCTGCCTGATCTACTTCCGACCAACCAGCACCAAACTCCGCATAAGAAGGAAATATTTAGTCCACCGCTTCTGTGCTGCCGATATCCATGCGCGTCATATCAGATCGGAAAGACGATCGGACCAATGAATTCCAGCCGAGCTCGTTCAACTCGATCGGGCCAAAGAACACACAGCTCCACGCGCTCGACAGATCTGGAAGAGAGGCAAAAGAGGTCTCCGGGATGGTGATGGAAGAGGATGACGGAGAAGATCAGTAGATTCCGGCTATAGACCGGAAGAAAAGTCCGACCAAGGTCGGAAGCAAAAGTCGGCAGAGAAAGCTAAAGCCGAAAATAATTGATTTAAATCTTAGAAAAACATAAGTTTACATGGAAAGAAAAAAGATAGTACAGATCAGTGTTCACAAAGCTGGTTATAACATGTTCTATTACGTCAGCTAAGGTTTCCAGGGCCAGCTGAAACTGGATGCCATTGCATTTATTTACCCTTTGCAGACGGTTTGACAAATCATTCCCCGGTGAATTCTTTTACTCGCAGGAATATAAAAATACACTTATTCTAGTTCAATATTAAGATCCAGTATTTTGCTCATCTTTAAAAGAGTCAAAAGACACAAACATATTGTTTCCAAAACTGGCCCTAGATAATGACCTGCACATAGAACGCTCTACTTGAAGAGGTGGAAGAGATACATCATGATATATCATGATTTTTCATATCATAGTTTTTCAGAAGCACTCGGGTAACCCTTTCTCTCCCAAAATGGGCTGTGAGATTTGAAGCACTCGGGTAACCCTTTGTCTTGACGAGGAACGAGGTATTCCCATTTTATTACCTCCCAATTAGACCGATCTATGGCGAATTTTTCTTGGGCTGAAAGTTACCCGTATGCTCGGTGCCGCTACTTACGGTTCGAAGGTTCAGACCACCGACCTATCCTCACCTATTTCAACTCCGCCGACAAAAAGAAAGGTGGAGTTTTCCGGTTTGATAGAAGGCTCTGAGACAACCCGGCTGTCCGAGATCTAGTCCAATCTTCTTGGAATACGGAACTGGATGAGCCTTTGGTTTCAAAGTTTGACCGATACTGCCGCGAAATTATCAAGTGGTCAAGGGAAGAGAATGCTAACAGCCTTAAGCGTATCCGAGACTCCCAAGCTGAGCTGGAAAAGGCCCTTTCGGCACCCATTCCGGACCAAACTCTCATTGAATTCTGATAACTAGGATTTTGCAATCCTTTGAGGTACCAATTCCTCAAGCTTATCGTAGTAGCTTTGAGGTATTGAACCTATTCTGGGATGGATAAAACCAATAAGCAGACACTAAACCTTCAGAGTCAAATCAAACAATTTGGGTTTTTAATTTCTAACGATCCTAACAAAGCAAATCAGACCAAAGTAAACAAGAAGCTAATAAACAAACGATTCAATCAATGGGAAAAGTAAGGCTCAAGGGTAAGGGTCAACGGATGGGTGACTCGGGATGATCAAGGAATCCTAATTCAAACTTCTAAAAGCTAATCTCCTAGCAAGGAACACACCAAGTAAATCAGTTTAATCTCTTAATACCAATTCTTCACTTAATCTTAACTCAAGAACAAATTATCATTTGTGAATTAAAATCAAACGAGCATTCAAACAGGTTCCAATTAGCAAACAATCACCCTAGACATACATTTTCATGTGCTAGAATATGAAAGTCCTAACAAAGCTAAATACTGGAATTTCATCGAACATGTTGTGAACAAGAAATTCTAAACATCCTAATCAATGTGATCAAGATTAATTAGGCATTAAGCACACTTTGCTAGATGAGATTTTAGACAATTAACTACTAGAATCCTATTGATCACCCCTAATCAGCCTAATCCTACCCAACCCACAAGCCTATGGAGAACTACTCACAAATCATAACTAGATCAACAAAACTCATAGGAATAGAGTTGATCATGGAGATTGGTGAGGGATTGAAAGATTTGTAGAAGGAATAATGAAGAAAATACTGGATTAATCTCAAGAATCAAATTTGTTCTTACGAAAGAGTTTAGAACATCAAAAACTGCTTAAGAAACAAATAGAAATAGGTTTTTGGCTTAAATAGTCATTAGGGTGCGAGCCGGGTCAACCCGGAACAAACCGGGTGTTGACCCGGATCTGGAACATCTTCCTCTACGCGTATCGGTCTGCTGGACCGGTACACCGGCCGATATGGCTTTTCTGGGTTCCTGTATCGGCTTGGTCGGCCGATATCCAAGCTGATATAGACTCTCGGTTTTTCTGGTTTGGAAACGTATCGGCCCACCTGGCCGATATTCGAACCGATATGCGTCTTCGAATTTTAATCCGAGAGTTCATATCGGTTGAACCAACCGATATTGAACCCGATATGGACTCTCGGATTTTCGCCTGAACAAACGTATCGGCCTGCAAACCGATATCCTAGCCGATATGCACTCCTGCTTCTTCCTTCTTGGTCCTTTGAGCTCCAAACTCCTCATCCAAGCTCACCTTAGCTCCATGCACTCCAAATCATCTGCAAACACACAGAAAACACTCCAAATGCACGCCTAGAATGCCTACTCCTAGTCCTAAACAACTCTAGACTCTAGATGCGACAACGACTCTACAAAATGGTGTGAATGATGGAGGAAAGAAGTCAAAACAAGGACTATATACAAGCCTAAATGCATGAAAATGTATGAATATCAATTCTCCCAAACTTGAATCTTGCTTGTCCACAAGCAAGCATAAGTCAATCAAAACAGGTTGGGGAAAAGGTTTGAAGGTGGGAACTCATATCCAAAGGTTCAATCAAGTTTCAACAAGTTTCAAGTCTATACAACCAAAGTGAAACCGAGAAAAGCCTACTCCAAGGATATAGCCATACTCATCAAAACAAAACTTCTAGCTTAACCTTCAACCTACACAAGCATTCAAATCCACTAGCTCCTTGACATTCATTAGATTTTTCGAGTGAATCCTTATTCAAAACAATGTGATCAAACTCATTTGGCTTAAGGGGCAAGGTCTTGAGACAAAAAATGGTCTCAACTGAAAGAAAGGCTTCTCCACAATCATTTAGGTTCTCTCGGAGGAAATAATGAACAAGCTATAGTAAAATGCTAAGAGTTAGAGGCAATCGGTGCATACTAGGATAGATTTCCATCTACCCATACCCCAAGAACTTCAACTCCTAGTCGAAACCCTCCTAAATGAGTTCTACCCTTTTTCAAGGCTATTGATGCCTTTTCTTTATTTCACAATTCAAAACTTCCCAAGAACCCCAAAGGATCACTCAAAACATTTTGAAAACATTGGTAACTTTACTCTTTTCAAATCAGCTCAAACTTTTCTTTTCTTTGGTCTCTTTTTACAAACTTTCTTTCTTTCTTTTTAGTGAGCACATTGGCTTCTTTTCGTTACAAAACCTGAGACACTTTCTTTTTCAAAACATATAAGAGCTTTCATTCTTTTGTTTACCAATAAACCTTGATCCCATTCAAACTTTTTTCTTCTTTTTACCCTCTTTTTTCCTTTCCCAAATCTTCCCCCAAACTTAAACTCTAGCCTATTGCAAGCCAAAGATGATGAGATTGCATCTATAATGGAAATTTTCTCCTAGTCGCCTCATACTCAACACTTTTTACCGAGCTTGTTCCAAATAGGCCTACCGCTCAAGATAGTGTTTGGGGTTTGAAATAAGGGTGGTGAAAGGTGTGGAAATCTATTAGAGCAAGTAGAGAGGGGTAGAAAGGATAAGTTTGCTCAAATATTTTGGGGTACCCATGAGTTTATCACACAAAGCATGAACAAGGATAATTAGATGATTCAATTAAAGTTCTCACTTAGATGGAGCTAGCTTCAAATCACAACAAGTTTCAGCATCAAATCAAGTTTCAAAGCAAGTTATCCAAGTATGGTTCGTTCTAGCTTTCAATGCGATTCTCGAGTTACAACTTTAGTGTGGTCTATCTAGCATTAAGCTAGCGTGTGAAACAAGTTTAACCCAATTGAACCTTACAAAGAAATCAAATCATTGTTCCCAATGCATGCCCTATATGATGCAACTAGACTCGATCCTAAGATGCTATTGCAACTAGATGCTTTCTTTTTGTGAAAATTTTCTGAAATTTTTTAAATTTTTTTGGATTTTTCTATGCCATAAGTGAATGCATGAGACTCAAGATTAGTAAATGGTCTCTCCCTCAAACTTAAATCACACGGTCCCTTGTGTGATCTAAGCGAGGAAGAAAGACCGAAAACAAGCAAAAAGCAAACAAAGAAAAGATGAAAAACTATGTACAAAGGTGGAGTGTAACATGGCTAGTAGTGGAGGTACGGATGTGATGAGTCCCCCATGGAGTAAGTCGGGTTTGAGGAAGAGCAGGACGGTGTCCTCATGGCTCTTCTCTTCTTCCTTCTGTCCTCGCGAGTAGAGTGGCGGTGAGGATCCTCATAGTAGGAGTCTCGTGTCCAGCAACCGAGTACCTGCCCTGCTCCAACTCAGCCTGCTCAACCAGATCATCGGCCTCAGCTATCACCTCCTCAGTATCTGCCTGAATCTCCTCATCTACACCAGCCTGAGCCTCTCGGGATGTGGAGGTCTGTCCCGCAGCGCTACTCTTGTCTTTCTTCCCCACAATCATCTTAAGAACCTTGGTCACTTTCTTCAAGCAGGAAGCCATCATCTTAATGTTCCTACCGTGCCATTTGCTCTGCCTCTGGAGGTCCCGGTTCTGGTCCCTCAGTGCTCTGACTGTCTTGTTCGCGATAGGATCATCTAGAGGCTCGATAAGGTATCTGTGCAGCCCATACACCCCAGCAGGTGCGTCGGAAGTATCATGTTCTGCTGCAGTCGCTCTCTGTGACCCGTGAGGTCCAAACACATGCTCTACCCCCGGTAAAAATCTGATATGAGCTCTGTTGGCAAAGCTTGTAATGTCGGGGTTTGGGAGGAGATACCCTTCTTCGTGGGAAGTACCCGAGCACATCCGGTAGAGATGGCGCTCTGGAGGCGGCTTGGAGGCGAGGTAGTGAGTTCAGACAAGCTGCGGAACATCCAGCCATGCTACTGGTGTAGGCTCCCCAAATGTCTTCTCATCCAGACTTCCTTCCAGTTTTACCTTCTTCTTCACAAGCAACGGCGTGATCAAGCCACCCATGCTGAACTTCGGACTAGAGTCCCTCACTGACATTGCCCAATCTCGGTGGACAGCAAACTTCTCTATCAAAATGGAGGTGTAGCTTGGGAGGCGCTCAACTGGTGGTATGGGCTGACCGTTGGGATATGTGAGCAGGAGAGGCTGCAACCCAATGTACAGTATCTTCATCTCCTGTTCGTGGACTTGGTTTGCCTCCTTCCTAGCAAAGAAAGTGTGAGCCAATGCCTTGTGCACGTATCTAATAGCCGGGTGTCTGATCCTTGCAGCTTTCATACCTCCCAGCTTAAAGGGCCCATCAGCTATCATCCGCCAAACACCCTCGAGGTCGTCCTTATCAATGGGGATAAAAGTTCCCAGCTGAGCACCATTCTCTGGAAAATCAAAAACTGCAGCTATGTCTTCATACGTCATGTTGAACTTCTTCCTACCCATTTGGAAATCAATCTTCCCTCGACTCACTTCCCCTGCCAAAGCGGCTCTCCTCATGTTGACTGTTGCATGCATGGATGAGAGGAATTGGCATGCTGAGCTCTGGTAGGAGTCACTTGCAAGGTTGAAGAACTCCTTAAGGCCCATGTTCTCTACAATCTCGTTGTAGTCATCCAGTAGCCCAAGTGCAGTAAGTGTCGGGGTGTGAGGGTATCGGGTTGGCCAAAATAGTATCCCCTCCAGCTTGTCATATATCTCGGAGGTGGAGTACTTATAAGGCACTTGGGTCATCTTTACTGGGGCTTCTGGTACCTCTTCCTCAACTGCTACCCCTTTTCCTTTTGATGAAGTTCCCACATCTTGTACCGGCTCTTGTGCCTTTGGGTTTGGTTTCGGGTTGGCGCGCTTCCTTGCCATTGTCCTACAAAAGACAACTCAAAGAACGAATAAGCACATCGTACCATCTACAAGGATTTTGCAATCCTTTGAGGTACCAATTCCTCAAGCTTATCGTAGTAGCTTTGAGGTATCGAACCTATTCTGGGATGGATAAAACCAATAAGCAGACACTAAACCTTCAGAGTCAAATCAAACAATTTGGGTTTTTAATTTCTAACGATCCTAACAAAGCAAATCAGACCAAAGTAAACAAGAAGCTAATAAACAAACGATTCAATCAATGGGAAAAGTAAGGCTCAAGGGTAAGGGTCAACGGATGGGTGACTCGGGATGATCAAGGAATCCTAATTCAAACTTCTAAAAGCTAATCTCCTAGCAAGGAACACACCAAGTAAATCAGTTTAATCTCTTAATACCAATTCTTCACTTAATCTTAACTCAAGAACAAATTATCATTTGTGAATTAAAATCAAACGAGCATTCAAACAGGTTCCAATTAGCAAACAATCACCCTAGACATACATTTTCATGTGCTAGAATATGAAAGTCCTAACAAAGCTAAATACTGGAATTTCATCGAACATGTTGTGAACAAGAAATTCTAAACATCCTAATCAATGTGATCAAGATTAATTAGGCATTAAGCACACTTTGCTAGATGAGATTTTAGACAATTAACTACTAGAATCCTATTGATCACCCCTAATCAGCCTAATCCTACCCAACCCACAAGCCTATGGAGAACTACTCACAAATCATAACTAGATCAACAAAACTCATAGGAATAGAGTTGATCATGGAGATTGGTGAGGGATTGAAAGATTTGTAGAAGGAATAATGAAGAAAATACTGGATTAATCTCAAGAATCAAATTTGTTCTTACAAAAGAGTTTAGAACATCAAAAACTGCTTAAGAAACAAATAGAAATAGGTTTTTGGCTTAAATAGTCATTAGGGTGCGAGCCGGGTCAACCCGGAACAAACCGGGTGTTGACCCGGATCCGGAACATCTTCCTCTACGCGTATCGGTCTGCTGGACCGGTACACCGGCCGATATGGCTTTTCTGGGTTCCTGTATCAGCTTGGTCGGCCGATATCCAAGCCGATATGGACTCTCGGTTTTTCTGGTTTGGAAACGTATCGCCCCACCTGGCCGATATTCGAACCGATATGCGTCTTCGAATTTTAATCCGAGAGTTCATATCGGTTGAACCAACCGATATTGAACCCGATATGGACTCTCGGATTTTTTCCTGAACAAACGTATCGGCCTGCAAACCGATATCCTAGCCGATATGCACTCATGCTGCTTCCTTCTTGGTCCTTTGAGATCCAAACTCCTCATCCAAGCTCACCTTAGCTTCATGCACTCCAAATCATCTGCAAAACACAGAAAACACTCCAAATGCACGCCTAGAATGCCTACTCCTAGTCCTAAACAACTCTAGACTCTAGATGCGACAATGACTCTACAAAATGGTGCGAATGATGGAGGAAAGAAGTCAAAACAAGGACTATATACAAGCCTAAATGCATGAAAATGTATGAATATCAAATTCCATATGGCAGCTCTTAAGTTGGCCTACAAGGCGGAGGAGCTTTTCTAGAGACAGCGGAGTCGCATTTTGGTTAAGTAGCGGTGATCGTAACTCCGCTTTCTTTCATGCGGTCACTCTATGTAGGAGATTCATCAATACTCTTTCAGTAATCGAGAATGATATGGGAGTAGAGGTGGCGGAAGAAGCTCATATCGTTACGGTCATTTTGGATATCTATAGCGCCATCTTTGAGTCGTCCAATCCCTCAGACTTTAGGGTGGTGGATGAAGCTCTTTCACCTCTTATCTCCGCGGAAATGAATGAACGTTTGATCCTGATCCCGCCTGATGAGGAAATCCGAGCAGCAATCTTCTCCATTCATACGGATAAAGCTCCGGGACCCGACGGTTTCTCAGCAGGCTTTTATCAAACCTATTGGGATATTATCAGTTCAGATATCTACCGGGAGATCCAGTCTTTCTTCGATTCAAGCCAGCTGCCCCCTCGGTTCAACGAGACCCATATATGTCTCATACCTAAGGGTACCACTCCAAAGAAGGTATCGGACTACCGACTCATTGCTCTTTGCAACTTACACTACAAGATTATCGCCAAGATCCTCACTAAGCTACTGCAACCCCTGTTACCATCACTTATCTCAGACTTTCAATCAGCTTTTTTCCCGAACCGCGCCATCTCGGACAATGTTATGATCACCCATGAGATCCTTCATTTTCTGAAGACGTCAAAGGCTAAAAAGTGTTGCGCCATGGCTATTAAGACCGATATGAGCAAAGCATATGACCGAGTTGAGTGAGACTTTGTCCGACGAGTTCTTACCCGTTTGGGTTTCCATGATATATGGATAGGTTGGATAATGGAATGCATCAAGACCATCTCTTACTCCTTCTTGGTAAATGGATCCCCTCAAGGCACGGTCTCTCCCTCCCACGGACTACGGAAAGGCGACCCTCTCTCTCTGTATATCTTCATCCTTTGTACAAAGGTGCTTTCGAAGATGTGCTCTAAAGCCCAAGATAGCGGGTAAATTACCGGTATCAGAGTCGCTAGAGGTAGCCCAGCGGTTAACCACCTTCTGTTCGCCGATGATACTATGTTCTTCTGTAGAGCATCCCCAGCTTGTTGCAATGCTCTTAGTTCAATCCTGGCTTCCTATGAGAATGCTTCAGGCCAAAGCATCAACCTGGACAAGTCCTCCATATCTTTCTCGGCCAAGACTCCCCGAGATGTTAAGCTGAAAGTTAAGGAAGCTTTATTGATAAATAACGAAGGTGGTGTTGGCAAATATCTAGGACTACTGGAGCACTTTGGGCGGAGGAAGAGAGATATTTTCTCAGCTATTCTTGACAAGATACGACAGAAATCTCATAGTTGGTCTTCCTATTATCTCTCCGCAGCCGGCAAGCAAGTTCTACTCCAGTCGGTTCTTGCGGAAATGCCTACTCATGCTATGTCTTGTTTCAAACTCTCTGCGTCATTTGGCAAGCAGATTCAGTCTCTCCTCACTCGTTTTTGGTGGGACAATAAACCGGGTAAGAGAAGAATGGCGTGGGTGTCTTGGTATAAGTTGGCTCAACCAAAGTTTGCGGGCGGGCTCAGATTCAGGGATATCGAAGCCTTTAATGACTCCCTTCTAGCTAAGGTCAGTTGGCGGATCCTCCAGAACCCGCAATCTTCTTCTCATGGCTGGCACAGAATCTTAGCCAGAAGAGAAGTCCTCAAAAAAGGCATTGGATGGTCTATCGGAGATGGCTGAGACACCTTGATTTGGGGTGATGAGTGGTTATCGCTTGACACTCCGAAGGGCATCTTTGTTCCGCCCTCGTTGGCGAATGCCTCACCTACCGTGAATTCCCTCTTGGATCCATTAACTAATGACTGGAATCCATCGGCGATACGGTTCCTTGTTCCTCAGTATGAGGAGGAGATTATGAAGATTATTACTAGCTCTAACCCGACACCGGACTCTCGTATGTGGCTCTTTGATAAATCTGGTGTATACTCATCGAAGTCGGGCTATAACACCATCCGGTCCACAGCAGTACCTTCCACTCTAGCCCCTTTTGATTGGCAAAAAAATTATTTGGTCTCTGAAGACAGCTCCTAAACTCATAAATTTTCTCTGGAGCGCAGCGGCCAATGCCCTTCTTGTGGGTCAGGCTCTTGCAATCCGAGGTCTCAATGCTGACGTAACTTGAAAACGCTGCAATGCTACCAAGGACAGCATGCACATCTTCACCCGATGCCCTTTCGCAGTCTCGGTTTGGAACCTTGCTCCAACGCACACTACTCCTTCTTCGTCAACGATCCCGGACCTTCAGACACTTTATACCTCCGGTTCTAGACTCATCAATCTCCCGCCAACAGGGCTCTCCTCTACCTTGCTCTTCCCTTGGATTCTTTGGAACCTTTGGAAAGTAAGAAACCTCCTCATATTTGAAGACCGTAGCTATAATGCAGATGAAGTGATGCTCAAAGCAATCAAAGACGCCAAAGAATGGGCAGAAGCTCAAGCTCCTTCCTCGAAACACTCCCATCAAACCTTGTGGATTCCTCCTTCTCCACCCCTTACTAATGCTTCTTCTTTCTTTGTTGATGCTGCGTGGAAAAGTGTTGTTAATGCTGCAGGTTTTGGTTGGGTTTTGATTGATTTTAGGACGGGTCATGTCCGTCGTTTTTCTGGTTCTCGACGTTCATCTCTTCAGCCATAGTAGCTAAAGCCCTTGCGATGAAGGCAACGCTTTCTTCAGCGGTTGAATTAGGGATCGCATCTTTGAACTTGTTCTCGGATTCGCTGAGCCTTATCTCCATCATCAACTCAAAAGGAACTACTAAAGATCTCAAATGCATTCTCCATGACATTTGTGTCTTAAGCTCTTCCTTTGTATCTATCTCGTTCCATTTTATTTCTCGTTCTTGTAATGGAGATGCAGATTCCCTTGCTAAGGCTGCTCTCCACTCTCTTGATGTATCAGTCTCTTGAAGGCAAAACCTTTCTAGTATAATCAAGTTAAGTTCGCACACAAAAGTTTTTCAGAGTTTTAAACCATAATATATGTATTTAATTAGAGTTTTATGTGTGTTTTCAAGTCTTTTATAGGTGGATAAACGGGCGGGATCATTTAGAGGTTATTGAACATTTTGGATCACTGTAGCTGACAAGTCAATTCTGGAGACGTTCGCGACCCTTTGTGTCGATTGAGACCACCCTTGTTACCACATTCCACGCAAAATTTTAAGACTTTTAGAAATTTGCAACTTTGCCCTAAAGTTTCATATATTTATAAAAGAGACTCAAGACGTTTTTAGCTTATAATTAGGTTTATAGAATTTTATTAATTCGTAATTTTTATACTTTGAGTTATTGGAAAATTTCGAGAACTTGAGGATGATATGATATTGTCTTCGAGAGAAGATTTCGAACCCTTATTTTTTTATCTATTTATTCTATTTTATATCTATTAGATTATGTCTTTTGATTCAATTAATATGACTAAATAGACCTCGTGTTAGGTTTAGGAAAATCTTAACAAGGATTTCATTGAATGTTGGATGATTGGTTATTTAGGATTTGTAACTTGATAGTTCTTCACCTAGGATATTTTTAAAGCTAACTATGGATTGATCATCTAAAATCTAGATCTTAGATTGTTAAATTGGCATGGAAGTTTGATTTATAATCCGAAAGAACTTAGGGTGCTCAAATTAGAATATTGTAAATAAATTTAGATTAAATAATTTGTGAAAATCTAAGCTACGCTTAATGTTTGTTTAAACTTTAAGAATTGCTAAGAAATTTCTTATGTTCTAGATATAGTTAATTATCGCAATGAAAGTTGGTTTATTATATCTTTGTGATTTGAGTTCTATCCAAAATGCAAAAAAAAAGATAAAATTTTGTTTTCACCAAAACTGCAAAATCGAATTTCCATCAAAACTACAAAATCAAGTATTTTTGTTAAAACTGCAAAATCTAGTTTTCCGCCATGCACAAAACTTTTTTTAAAAAAAAAAAACCTGCAAAATCTAGTTTTTTCACCAAAAATGAAAAATCGAGTTTTCCTCTAAAATCTTAAAATCTAGTTTTTCGTCAAAACAGCAAAATCTTGTTTTTCTGGCAAAATTACAAATTATTTTTTCCACCATGCAAAATATTATATTTAAAAGGAAATTTTTTTTAAAAAAAAAATCAAATCTCGTTTGTCACTATAAAATTAACAAGTTAACCAAATATGAAAGATAAACATATGCTACTTGCTTACTTTGACAACAAAGAAAAATGTATTACATAATTAAGACTAATCGTGGTGTAACCCAATCCTATATAAATTCCAGGGTTAAAAAAAGAGTTAAGAGTCATAATATTACCGAGTTTATATTATAATGTATGATGGGGCCAAGACCCTAATTTTAAAATCCCTAAAATCGTCCCTTGTAGGGGTTAAACTGACCCTGTGAACCTTCAAACTCAAATCTATTAAACGAAATCAAATTTATATAAATTCTATAATGAACATATAATGTCCTAATCTGATAAATTAATTTGCTTATACGATATACTTTGCACATGCGTTGTAAGTTGTGATGGAATGTTTGCTGATAGGTTGTTGAAGCACATAGTTTGTGTGATAGATCATTCTAGTGTTATGCGTGCATTTCTTGTATAATAAAGTGTGTGGTTAAATCAAACATTTCTTCTGATTAAAAAAATAAAGTGTGCGGAAGATCTTGTATATATGAACAACTATTTAATATCCATACACGTCTAATTGTCTTGGAATGTTATATTAACTACTAACTCAAAGAGTTTAATATTAAATTAAGAAAATTTCAATATCTTTTTAATTAAACTTTATTCTCTATGAGTTAAAACCGTTTACAATTTTCATCAATAAATAGTGTTTTAAAAACTTAAATCAGTTGTTAACAATATTCGTCACAGCAATATAATTTCAGAATAAATATGTATAAAATACTTTAAATTACAAAATGTCCCAAACTTGTGATCAAATTTAGAATGTCCCAAACTTGTGATTATTATTTTAAAATGAACACCAAAGACATGTTATACATATTATATATATACACACATTATGGACGTAACTCTTATACTTCCTAACCATTCCCTAATCTTTGTTCAATCCAGCCAATCAAAATGGGTGATAAACTTCGAATATCCGTCGGAATTTTGGGTATTATTTTTCTTCAAATTTTTGATGTAATATTTTATTTTCTTACGCCATCCTATTCTCTGTTTCAAAATTTTATTAATATAAAGTTTTCCTTAAACAAGTAAGTTTCGGTCTAATATTATCAGAAACTGTTTCTTTCGTTTTTTAACATACACAAATTTGTATGAGTTTTTATTGCTTAAAACTTATACATGGACTATCCACAGGAAACGGAGCGTCCTTGCTGCTCTATACAGCTCCAGTGTACGTAACAAAAATCAAATTACCAATTTAATTTGAATTAACCAAGAATAAACATGAGTTTATATATTTTTCTTAATTGGTATGTAGATTAACATTTTCAAGGGTGTTTAAGAAGAAAAGCACAGAGGAATTTTCATGTTTTCCTTACGTTATGACACTCTTCAACTGTTTGATTTACACTTGGTACGGTTTACCAATTGTGAGTCATCGTTGGGAAAATTTTCCTCTCGTCACCATTAATGGAGTCGGCATCGTTCTCGAATCAATCTTCATTTTCGTATATTTCTGCTATGCGTCGCCCAAAGAAAAGGTCCGTAATATCATTAGAATCATATTATATTTTTTTATTTGGTAAACTTTTGACATTAATCTATATAAACATATTAATTAGATTAAGGTTGGTGTTATATTTGTTCCGGTGATCGTGGTGTTCGGCTTAACGACGGCAATATCAGCCGTCGTGTTTGGCGACCACCGCCACCGGAAATCATTCGTCGGAAGTGTTGGCCTCGTGGCTTCTATCTCCATGTACGGTTCTCCTCTCGTCGTTATGGTAAGCTATATATATATGCAATGTTGCAATTATATATGTCAAAAGACAAATAATATATCTCTAAAATACCACACTTTTAAGTTTGTTCCAAATACGCCTTACAATAATAGATAGATACTTACGGATCAAGCTAATTAATGTGAATGTGTGTGCAGAAAAAAGTGATAGAGACAAAAAGTGTGGAGTACATGCCCTTTTACTTGTCATTCTTTTCATTTCTGGCTAGCTCCCTTTGGTTGGCATACGGTTTACTCAGCCATGATCTCTTTCTTGCGGTTCGTTTTTCCTAGTTCACTCATCTTCTTTGGTTTATTTTCTTAATTCAACGTAGTTAAACCGGCCAAGAAAAAAAAATTTGTTGATCTAGAAATTTCGTTGTTTTGTGGATCGGAAAAGAGTAATAACATTAAGAAGGTAAAAAGGCTTATTTGATGGCTATAGTTTAAACAAATTTGATGTTAAATAAATCACTAGTATTAGCTGGTACACCGTTTAAACCTATTAGTAGCAAATTTTAGAAGCCTTGGTTACTTCTTTACGGGCAATTACTAGCTTAGTCTATGAAATAAAAAAACCTGATGTATGATAATGTTACAATGAAAGTCCATTATATATATAATGCAAATAAGTCGTTGAGATCTTTATGTGTGCATGGTTTAGATGATGGTATCGATTGATCTTTTACAAATGTATAGTCACCTAATATGGTGGGTACTCCATTGGGGATTCTCCAACTTATAATCTACATTAAGTACAAGAACAAGAATGAAGCACCAATTACAACAACGGTGATGAGCAAATGGGATGATGAGAAGAACAAGAGTACACTTGAGCTTGTAGTTGACGTTGATCATGATGGTCATGACAATGACAATGAGAAGAAGTTCATCAATGCATGCTAGTCAGCTTTCAACTTATCGGTTTTAATTTTCTTGGAGGTGTTTTTTGTTTTCTTTCAAAAACTCCCTGTGAATCCAGAGATGTTATGTCAACGTCAAGGGCTCGTGGGTTGTGCTTTCATTACATGATGTTACATTACATGTCTTTTGTTGATCATGTGAATAAAAATAAGAAGAGTTTTTGTTTTCATCGATAAAGATACAATGTGCAGACAAGAAAGACATTCAAAAAAAAAGGGATCAACATATGGTGGATGATTGATACGATACATAATTATTGAGTATTTTGTAAAATATATCCAAAGAGTACATGGAATCGCATAAAACAAACACCTCACTGTTACTTTAATGTTGTATTATTCTATGACTAAGTTCTTAACTAGTCGTATGACTCAACTTGCATTATATACTTAATTATGAAAAGTGATTGAGTTTTTATCAATTTAAAAAAAAAATTAATTAAGTATTTACCTTTAATAAATTTATATTTTTGCTATGTTACCTTATTTTATTCTAAATACTTTGTTATTAATTTTTTGTCAACATATTAATTTTATTGATCTAAATAATTATTTTATTCTGCTTTGAAAATACAAATATTTCCAATAATAAAATTTTTAAAAATGTCAGATATTTTTAGTATAATATATTTATTATTTAACTTTATATTACATAGGATTCGAACATGTGTGAAATCGCGCACGAACTCATTTTGAATATAATATAAGCTACTTAATTAAAAATTATGTGTTGACAAAAAATAAATGAAAATTATATATTTAAAAATAAAATTTTGATTATTAAATATAACATTAAACAAAAAAATTAAAGTACCAGATAAAAGTATATCCAAATTTTTTTTAATAAGTTAATTAAAAATGTAACTCAAAATGGCAACATGAGCATTTGTGACTTGTTTTAAACCATCTAAAAAATACTCAACATGAAAAATATAACTATAAGGTATCTTCAAAAGAGTTTCGTAGATAGCAATTTTTCTTGACAAATTACTCATGCTTTATATTCTCCGTCTTCATTATTTCTGTCATCCATAAATATTATTCTCTCCAAAGAATTAAGTGCATATTGAGTAGGAGGTCTCGGTATGACATTTCATTGGTGAAGAGAATATTGAATTGTTTGTTGCTCTGACATATCTTCGTATGTGGTATCATGATAGAGATGTAAGGTTAATGATAGTGTCATGATCTTTGTAGGTGTGTAGTCATTAGATTCAATGACATCACATGCAATAAATGTATTAAATTTATATTTGTTTCTCCAACCTTAATCCCTTTATCCACCACAGAATGATATTTTATTGGGTGCATGTTGAGTATGAGGTCTCGGTATGACATTTCATTGGTGAAGAGAATATTGAATTGCTTGTTGCTCCGACATATCTTCGTATGTGGTATCATGATAGAGATGTAAGGTTAATGATAGTGTCATGACCTTTGTAGGTGTTTAGTCATTAGATTCAATGACATCACATGCAATAAATATAAAATTCATTAAAATTATATTTGTTTCTCCAACCTTAATCATTTATCCACCTGAGAATGATACAAATATGATTTATCAATAGACTTCTTTTCTGAGATAAAATTGGCAGAATTAAAATAAATGACTTTAATACTTGTATTATAGCCAACATGTAGTAGAACTTGATAAATATAATAATCATGTCGCCGCATTAATTATCAAAAAGGTCACCAAGATTTACGCTATATAAATAAATAGTTTCATTGACCATAATAACTTTTATTATTGTAACATGTACACACAAAATGATGTACGCACAAAATGATGATAGACTCATATAGAAATAGAATTCAATACTTTTACAACAGAAAATATAACAACACCCGCTAAAATATAGTGGCATAGCATATTGAATAAAATATATTTGAAATTACAAGTGGATATCTCCATGGAATAATTTTAAACTCACTCGAAGACAATGAACTTTAAACTCTACGGAAAGATATCTCCATGGAATAATTTTACCCGTGGTTACCTTCGAAGTGCGATTCTTGTGGAAAATGGGTTCACCTAACAAAAACTTGTCTTTCTACTCTGGTGAACGAAGATGTTGTCACTGCAAAACAGAGCATATTTGTGACATGTAGAAAATATCGAGATCATCTCCCTGAAACTGGTACATACAAGGTTTCCGAAAACATGCCAGAAAGTAAGCAGGTTAAAGTTGTTGGTGACAAGGGTTTGGAACATACGGTGGGACGTGAGCACGTTGAGGATTACAAAATCAACAAAAAAGATGAAACAATTGTTTCTATGGTCGATAAACAGAGTAATGAGAGAGGAATGAGTCTCTCCATCAAAGGTGGGTAGAGTTCCAGAAAAAGAATATTGACTTGGATTTTGGTGAAGGATCTATTTTAACTCATTCAAGATATTCAGTATTAAGTCTGGAGGGGAAAGATGGAGAAATTTTGGACTCGGAAATCACTACTAATTAAGGAGACAAAGGTGGCCGGTTCCGATATAGTGGTTGAGGAAGTAGAAAACCCAACGACTGATATAATGGAAAGAAAGCCAAAGGGAGCAGAGGTGATCATTCCAAGGCAGCCTCTGCAAAGAAGCTCTAAGGATAACCATAAGTTCATATCTTATTCAGCAGTTCAGAAAGAAAAGGATCAAGATCCAAACACTTTGAACAACATGAACGTTCTCAAAAAACAATAATGTCAGAATTTTATGTAAAATTAAAAGTTTTAATAAGGAGACTAAACATAATGTGGTTCGGAATTGGTTCAAAAAGAAGTATTTTTATTTGGTTGTTTTCTTGAAACAAGAGTAAAGGAAAATAAAGCTATGCAGATTGCATCAACGGTTTTTCGGGACTGTCGTTTATGTCAAATTATGATAGTAGTAGATTGGGGAGAATTTGGGTGGTGTGGAGCTTGAAAGTAAGGATTACTCCCTATTTTATGAGCAAGAAAATGATGTCCTGCTACGTTTTGGTAGAGGGTATGTTGGAGGAAGTACTTTGCTCTTTGTCTATGCAGCTAATTCGGTTGAAGAGAGAAAAGAGTTATGACAGGATATTAGAAATCATCAAGACTCTAATATTTTGCAAGAAACCAGGACGAGATATGGATGTAAACGAGCATTCCGATTATGTAAACTCTCATTCCATCCCGACAGGTATAAGAGATTTCAAAATATTGTTATATCCTGCTCCTTTACTGATACGAGCTACCATGGTCTGAAAACGACATGGTGTAATAAGAGAGAGATATCATATGTAAAAATCTTGATCATACGATGATGAATCTGTTGTGGCCAATGACGTATCCACAAAGTTACTGCATATTCGAGACCGCGGGCTGCTCTGTTCATCAACGATATCAAATTCAAATCTTAGTTGAGACTCATAAACCTAAACGACTAATCAAAATCATCAATAAGGTTGTGGAGATGCTGAAGTTCCTACCGTTAATTGAATCGTAGTGGCAGGAGACGCCAGAGATATTCAACTCTATATCGGCATTGTTCAGGTTATCTAAAAATTTGAAGCTACTGTAACTATTGATTCGGGAGTTAAGTGAAAAGTAAATTTTTGACATTTCTAAGAGGACTATAGAAGCTTAGGATAGTTTATCTTAACTACAGAGGAAAAATTTGCTTAACCCCACCTCATGGGCGATACAAGATGAGTCTTCTTCATATGGTAGATGGAATATTCTTTCTCGTATTGAGGATAAGATAATTATCCATAAGGCTAAGATTTAGTGGTTGAAGGTAGGTAATGGCAACAATAAGCATTTCTATAAGGTCGCAACGATAACAAAGGCGAGAAACTCTATGAAAGAGATAAAGAGTGAAGACAGAACTTACTCCAAAACTAAAGAAAAGATTAAGAAGGAGGCAGTGGATCATCTTAAGGGGTTTTTGGCGCATAAGGTTGAGGACAATCAGGAAATCTTTGTTGACAATTTGCATAAACTTCTGAGTTATGAATGTGGAAATTATGAGATGGATATGCTGTTGCAGAGAGTAACTAATGTGGAGATAAAGAAAGTTTTGTTTCCAATTGTGAGAAACAAATCACTGAGCCTTGACGGGTACGCTTGCGATTTTTATGAAGCAACACTGTCGGTAATTGGTAAAGAATCTGTGGGGGCAGTACAATCATTTTTGAAATTGGCTTCTTATCCACATGAGTAACCTCTACAATTCTCGCATTGATACCAAAGAAAGAGGCTGATGAACGACTATCGGCCAATATATTGATGCAACGTCATATACAAGGTGATTTCGAAATACCAACTTAAGTTATTGCTTCCGAAGTTCATATCACCAAATCATTCAGCTTTGTGAAAGAAATATTACTAATGAAAAAATGTTCTTCTAGAATCAGAACTTATCAAAAACTACCACAAGGATGATATAGCTTCCCGATGTGCAATCAAAATTGATATATCCAAAGCGTTCGATTCAGTTCAATGGTTGTTTCTATTGAGTATCCCTTCGGCTATAAAGGTTCCCGAGCGGTTTGTACTGTGGATTCAGAAGTTTGTGACATTAGCAAGTTTCTCAGAAAAGTCAATGGGGGAATTAGTAAGCTATTTTTAAAAGTGAAAGATGTCTTCTTCAAGGCTGCCCTCTATCTCAATATTTTTTTGTCATATGCCTACAATTTTCTATCAAAAATGTTGGATGAGCGGCATAGGGTAAAAGAATCGGTTATCATCCAAAATGTCAGGCATTGCACCTCACTCATTTATGCTTCGCATATGATTTGGTCGCGTTTGTTGTTGGAAAGGTTCAGTCCATATAAGTAATGTATTCCAGCAGTTTGCATTGTGTTCGAGTTAGTGGATAAGTTTGGAAAAAATATATGGCTGGAGTAAAAGACCATGAGGAGGGTGCTATCTTAGAACAATCCACGTTTGGGACAGGGAGCTTACCAATACGGTACTGAGGTCTTCCCTCAATGACCAAATAATGACTCTTGGATTAATCCCATTGATTGAGAAAGTTAGAAGCATAATAAGTTTGTGGACCACTAGACACATATCCTTCGCCGGTTGGTTACAACTTTTAACCTTAATGACAAATTTTTGGATACCAGCTTATCGCTTACATAAAGACTGTATTAAGGAAATTGATCAGTTATGTGTGGCTTTTCTTTGGTCTGGTCCAGAATTAAATACGAAGAAGGCTAAAGTGGCTTGGACGGACATCAGTAAACCAAAGGGGGAAGGAGGTTTAGGACTAAAACCAGAGGCTAACAATATAAGGTATGGAACGCTTTCTCGCAAATTTTTTAATACCTCTTACTCAGTTGTGTGGGATTGTGTTATGGAGATCATATCAAATACATCAATGCCAATTCTCAATATTTTCCTTTGCTGGAATCTGTTTCAGACTGTCGTATTCACGTTGTGGCGAGAACGTAACTCAAGGATTCATGGTAAATCTCCTTTTCCCCAATCAACTTTAATTTGAAACATTGATAGACAAATTCAGAACAAAATTTATTCCATCAATGCGACATGAAACTTGAAGTATATTGGAGCAATGCAACTCTGGTTCGATTCTCTCCCAAGCCAACTATTCTTTGCAAAATGTCTCTAGATCAATCAATTTCCAGCCTCAAATGAAGTTACATCCATTGTAAAAATGATTTTTGTTTTTGAATTAATTTAACATTTATTCAAAAAAAATATAAGTAATTGGTATAGCGATGAAATTAGAAATTTATTCTCTCAAGTGTAAAAGTATCTTTAACAAGTATTTGCCCTTCTTAAATTTTGATTATACAAAATTTCTTATGATACAACAAAAGTTTTCTCCTATTGTATACTATGTTCTGTTACACTAGTACAAACATAGTTTTGTAATTGTTATTCTCTTTTACATTAGTTTGCTTTCACACACTTATATAAACATGTAAAAAGTTGTAATATCAGATCAAATAAACAATTAATCCAAACAGTTGCAATGTTTGATATGAATGATTGCCTTGATTCAACTGAAATAGTAAAAACTTTTCACATAAAATTTAACATTTATTAGTTTTAAAAATTTAAGTTATATAATTAAATTTATATTTTATAAAATGTATAATTAAATTAATTAGGTCCAAATTTTATTATTTTACATTATAATTTATCATAAGTGTGACAATGGAATTATGAATGTTTTGGTATACAATACGGAAATAGAATAGAATGTATATACAAAAAAAAACAATAAAACTTGTTATTTGTTTTGAAACATCACTTTAGAAAATAAGTATTATTATAAGTTTAACATGTTATTTCTCCAAGATTTTGTTGTTTCCGTCAAATTATTTATCTGTATAAAACAGTTTAAATATTTTAATTTAAAAAATTTGAACCAATCAAAACATATTAAAAATCATAACGTATCACACTCATAAAAATTTTCTTAAGAATTTGCTAAGCATCTAAAAATGAACAAAAAATTCAACCACATATTATAGGATAAGATTGAGTATTTAGTTATTCATTATTTAACAAATACGGAGTATATATTTTTTGTCAATATGTATTGCTGTTAAAATTAATTTATTTTATTATTATAACTATACTTCATCAATTAAAAACACACTACACATATACGAGTCATAGAGAAATAGCGCAAATCCTTAGTTGTTCGGTATTAAAATATTTGACAATTTATTATATTATTATAAAGTATGTAATGAGATTAGTTATTAATACACAAATGAAAGAAAACTAAAATGTGTGCAAAACTATATACTAAATGTGTTGTTAAACGTACAATATAATAATTATACAATACAACAATCATGTTTCTATAATAAGATTACATCCAAGAACAAGAATCATTGATTTTCCTTTTCATGTTCCTTGTTGATCGTTTAGACTAGGCTTGGGACTTCAGTTCTTTGGTTCGGTTTTGGTTCAGTTTTTTGGTTTTTTATTTTTTCACTAAAACTAACCGAAATAAATTTTGGTTCGGTTCAGTTTTTCTTTTTTCGGTTATTGATTTTTTGCCGAAACTAACCAAATTTTTTGGAAAAATCGGTTAATTTTGGTTACATTCGGTTAATTTTGGGTATATTCGGTTCAGTTAATTTCGGTTAATTCGGTTAATTTTAGGTATATTCGGTTATTTAGGTTCGGTTCGGTTTCGTTCGAAAATTTAATATATTTGGTTAAAATCGGTTTATTTTGGTTTATAAAAAACAAAAAAACTACGGTTAAACGAATGGTTCGTCGAACCCAATCAAACCGAATTGAAAATCGAATATATAGTTTTAGAAACCACAGAACTAACCGAACTAAATTAATCGAATCGAACAGAAAAATTTTGGTTTGGTTTGGTGAATTCGGTGCGGTTAAAAGTCTCAAGGCTAGTTTAGACGATATATTACTTTCTGTTTTGGATACTTCAAAGAATTAATTTCACCCGATTTAAACTTCATCTCTTTTTCTCCAATTTTCTAAATTTATTTCTTCTTACCTTTTCATCACGAAATCTTTCTTTTTAGGTATTTCAAATCCTCTATTTTTATTGTCATTGACTTAAAGATAATTTAAAATTTCTCACAGTCATATAAAACATATTACAAAAACTAAAGTAATTATATATATAATAGCAAAATGTCTCTCCAGAAACATGACACCTCAGCATGAGGAGAGATTCTGGAGGTGACACCTGTATTAATGAAAAAAATTATTGCACCAATCAGAATATAAGAATTTGTCCCGTCATATCTACTTGTCCAAAAAAAATATTCATTTGCAAAAACCCATTCGGCCCATCACATTAATGAATTCACTCTCGAAACCAATCAGAAAATAATATTGATTGACGTAGGAATCCATCTGTTTTTATTGGATATATTGAACCTCTCGTCTTCTTCACAGGGATATCTTCCTCTCTTAACCCTAAATCTGCGAGTGGTCAGCAAAAGGTTGTAGGAATCTCTTTGGGAATGACTGGCTCCGCCGTAGCTGCCATGGAAAGAGCCCACGATTGTTACGAAGGCCAAATATTAGAGGACGACAACTTCTGCGGTGTAGCGAGTGGGACGTTCACGATCATTACAACACTACTAGCTCCTCAGACGTCACGGAGGAGGAGGAAGATGATGATGTGGAGTCAATTTCCGAGATCGAAACACGCTCCTACATCGGATCTACGGTGAGCTCTCTCTGTTTATGTGCTTTTCAGGGATGATCATACCATTAAACTACTTCATTGTATAGCCATTTTGGGTCTTATTTATGCAATCTTGGCTATTGGAATTCCTCATTTATCAGGTCCTCGAATTTGGCTTGCAGTTCCAGCTTCTTTCGGGTCTTCTACAACAGGTTTCGATCCTAATTCGTTATGATCTTCGGAAATTCATTGGATTGTTTTGATTTCTGTAATTTGTTGAGTTTATGTTCGTCGAATTTCAGTCGCTGCTCCCAATTTCTGACTAGGATCTCTAAATCGGAGTCGTCTTAGATTGAAAAGAGCTTTCGATTCCTCCGTTTGATTATTTTTATTGTGTTGGTTATAGAATTGTCACTGCACTTGATTTGGTGTTCTTCGTCCTGATCCGTATAGATATGCGATTCTTCTCAGGTTGAATCGTTGACCAATACTGAAGAAGTTGAATTACGTTTAATGAGAGGATGCTGAGCTGCTTTTCTTCTCAGGATGCTGAGCTGCTTTGCTCATGTCCGGAGCTCGATCAGAAATTAGAGGAGGCTGAGCTGCCGAAGAAGAAGCGGGTTCGTGGCGGTTCGGGCGTGGCTCGATGTCAGGTTCCGGGTTTTGAAGCGGATATAAGCGAGCTCAAAGTTTCCTCAGCCATTCACCAAGACAACCTCACGGTATATATATATATATATATATATATATATATATATATATATATATATATATATATATATATATATATATATATATTATATATATAGGGTTGAAAAAAATGCACCTTAGTTACAACACTAATGCATCAAGTATTAGAATGTTTCTGATGTTACATTTACGTGTTAAAAGGGATGTGAAGGAGTGGTGGAGGATTTGTAAAGCGTGTTTCAGAAGATGAGATGAAGAGTGATGCATATGAAGAGAGTGATGAAGAAGAAGAAGATCATTGTCAAATCTGTACAAGGGGGAAACGTTTGCCTGTGATGAGCTATACTTGAGGTGATTACCACCAACTCTTCCTTGCTAGCTTGTTTCAAAATTAAGAAAGACTTCTTAAGTGTTGTTTGATGGCTTTTTTAATCGGTTTGTTCTTGTTCATATAGTAATGAATCTGATGGTGAGTTTGACTGTGAACCCGAGTCTTTTTTGTTGAGTAAGATGGGTTTGGCTGAGAATGCCCTATATGAGGTGATCAACGACCACCAAACCGAAGTTAAGGTATGGAGAAATTTTGTTGTTGTTGTTGTTAAATAGGTACATGTTGTTCAGTATTTTTTTATTTCAGTTGGTATATAAAGTGATTGGGAATTTGGTTCTCTTGATAACAGGAAGATATTAGGAATCAAGTGTCAGTTGTTGAAACGGAAATATTGCAAGAGATTGAAACATCTCGCAATGCAATATCCCGGGTTGAAAAGTATAGCGAAACTAGAAAAGAAGTGGAACGGAAACTTGATCTTCAATATCAGCGAAAAGTGTAAGCTATTATAGTAAGAGTTTTAAACTTGATTTTTTTTTTATTGATTTTGGTTTGGTGATTTTAGAGAGGGAGACTGAGTCACTAAACAAAGCTCGTGAACTTGTTCTTCGCAACAATACATTTTCTCCTCACCAAGGAGCTCCACCATTTAGGTATTTTATACTCTATTTTTCTTATGCAAATTTTTGATTCATTTTAACTCTTACTATAATTATCACTCAGATCGATATTTGTTATATTCTACAGTTATCGTCAAGGAGATTGGCATATAGGAGACCTAATAACACTATTCAAACCAATGATGTATCCATCAAGACTATTCTTCCCCACCGTCCTTCTGCCGCCGCAACCACCATTTATGCAAACTTATGTTTATCCACCACCATCTCCTCTGCATGCCTCATCGTTTCCTCACCGTCGCACCAATGACTACTATTTGCACAACAACGGTACACATCAACAAACCTTAACCAACAACGGTCATAGAGGTTGTTGTGGCCGTGCACCACCTAACTCAAGTTACACCTTCATCGGTGCACCCGTCGCTAATGGCTCAAGAGTTGCTCCTCCTCTTCCGCAGCTTCTATCTCCATATCATGGACTATAATTAAGGAAATGGAAAAATGTGTTTTTCTTTAAAACATGTTAAATATTTACCGTTAAATGTTTAATTTTTATCAATCTTTTTGTGGGAACATTGACATGATTAAGTAATTGGTAGTGACAAAAAAATGAAATGCAAATTGGAAAAGTGTTGTATTTTTTGGGTTATTTAATAAGAAGATTGTATTTGTATGAAGAAGTAGCTTTAATTAAAGAGAAAAGTCATAAAATAGCACAAAAAACATACCTTATCATAAATATAGCACCAAGGAAAATAATTCACATTTTTAGCATTATTTTAATTACAAAGACTTTTATAGCATTATATAATTTAGGGTTTAGGATTAATTATTTAGGGTTTAGGGTTTATTATTTAGGGTTTAGGGTTTAGTATTTAGGGTTTAGGGTTTATTATTCAAGGTTAGGGTTTAGTATTTAGGGTTTAGGGTTTAGTATTTAAGATTTAGAGTTAGGATTAATTTAGTGACAAAACATGTTTTTGTGCTATTTTTATGATTTTTCTTCTTTGGTGCTATATTTTTGACAAGTCATGTTTTTTGTGCTATTAATGCGATTTGCCCTTAATTAAATTTTGTTTTGATTTTTATCTACTTATTTTTCTTTTTTTCTTTTTTTCTTTTTGTCTTGGTGGGTGTTTTGTCCTTATCTATAAACATATGAAATCTAGAAAATCAAAAACATGAACAAAAAGGAAAAAAAACGAAATTTTGTATCTTGTGGAGTAAAAAAAAATAGTGATAAAAGAGATACCATAAGGAAGTGAAAAATGAATAAAGAAAGAAACACATATCCTTCATGGATTGATTTATACAATCAAGATTCAACTAATCAAATAATACAATTTTAAAAGTTTATTTATAAATATTATACTGTCATATTGCAATATATTAGGAAGTAAAATAATAATAATGAATCTGTGGTGAATAACTCATCTCTGACCACATCAAAAACTTCGTGGAACCCCGGTTCTTTGATTCAGTTTGAGGAGTTTGACCTCATTTGTAATGAATATTACATTAAAACATATTTACAGAAAAACTCGCGGCTTAACGCGGATACATACCTAGTCTATTATATAATGGGAGCTTTTGCTCTCTCCAAATTAAGCCACGTCATCTGTTTTCAATAAAATAATTGGGCCTTCACATAAATTTAGAAGCTTTCAGCGACACTTTGAAAATTTGGACCTTTAAATTTTAAGCCCATTAGCAACAAAAAAACCTATCGTCATGACCTACCAGCTACCTAAATTAAACTTATTCTTCCAAAAAATTCCGACGCTTGGAAACAATTTACTGACTCTAATTCCCATTCGATCGGTCTCGAATTTCCCCAGATCCAATTCTCTACAAAGTTAATGTTCCAGAAAAAAACCATTGAGGAAAGTGATCTGATTCCGTAGTTGCGTAGAAGAACCATACACCTAAGAAGAAGAAGAAACAGAGGGTCTTTCAATGACGAATTTTGGAGCTATGGAAGAAGCGATGACGGAATCTGAACCTGTGACGCTAAAGGCGGCTCCAAAGACGGTGGTGGTGAAGGAAAAGAACGGTAACCAGCGTTACGCGTTTCACGTTTCGGGACCGAGAACCGCAGCTTCTCCTAACTGGAGAGATCTAATGTAAGATGTCTGATTAGTAACGATTAGTAGTTTTTGTTGTTTAGATTTGGTTTCTACGTTTTTAAATCTCAAGCTGCTGAGACATTGCTGCAAAACCCTGTCTCTCTTCTCCTTAATATGTTTGTTGGGACATTACAAATCAAGAGTTTGGTGAATTTTGTTCAGCTTAATCTGTAGTGATGGCTCTTACTCGATAATCTGTAAGCTATTTTCTTCTATGTGGGATAGTTTTGCAATTGGATTTTTTTTTTATGTTTTTTTAATCTCTACTGACTTCATTATGTTTTGAGTTTTCAGGTAAGAATTGATGTGGTTGAGAAGTACACTGAGCTCTTGGATTCATATCTTTCCATTTACAAGGTACACCTTTGCAGGATACATCACTCCAAGTAACGTATATCCAAAAGTCTATAACTTTCTATGATCAATATTCTCACAAGACATTTTTTATATGTCTCATTTTGCCAACAATTATGTTTAATTTGAGGTATTTGATAAAGGAATTCTTGTGTTTGATGAGCAGGCTCTCTTGCACGCTTCTGTGGCAAGGCGCAAGAAACTCGTCATAGATTGGACATCAGCAAGTGATCTTGAACAAGGGGCGAAAAGGAGGTATCTTTGCATACACTGAGCTCTACTACTCATACAAATTATGAACTTAGAAACTAAAGCAAAATAATTCCTCTCTGCAGAATCCATATGCATAAGGCAGTCTGGAAGTTACTCAAGGTCTGAAAATTATTTTATTCCCATCAAATGATATCTGATCTCTTGTGTCAAGATGAACTTTCCGTCAACCAGGTCTATGTCATTTTTCTTTAGGGTGCTGATGGTATTCTTGTGCCGGGACCGGGAGGTCTTGGCAACAAAGGTGTTGAAGGAAAGATTTTGGCAGCGAACCAGAGAAAACAGAGTTCCATACCTTGGTATCTGTCTAGGGATGCAACTCGCTGTGATCGACTATGCAAGAAACGTACTTGGTTTGCCAGATGCAAACAGCTCTGAACTTGATCCCAACAGCAAGAACCCTTGTGTGATTTTATGCCTGAGGTTTGTTCCAGTCCACATTATCTGTTTGAGTTTCAATTACTCTACTTTCAGGATTAAAGTGTAATTTTTATTTTAAAAGCAGGGCTCGACCACGCAAATGAGCGGCACTATGAGGTTAGGCTCAAGAAAAACTTATTTCCAAGCTACAGACTCCAAATTATCCAAACTGTAAGCACAAGCTTCTTCTTTTCCCACTCCAGAAAGTTTCAACCTGACGTATCTTAGAGCTTAACTGAGAACAAATTTTTGTCGATGAGAGACACCGACACAGATATGAGGTGTTTAAGCAACTTTCAGATTTTAGTAAAAATATCACTTCCACAGTTTAAGCTAAAGCAAGATGTTCTCTTACAGGTGAATCCAGCCATGGTTCCACGGTTCAAGAGCTCTGGACTCACATTTACAGGAAAAGACGAGACGGGTCAAAGAATGGAGGTAAAAAACCGAGAGATAAACCACTTACACCGCATTAAATTTTTCAATCTTCTTGGTTTAACTCTTTACATTTGGTAATACAGAACGTTGCGCTGCTTAATCATCCGTTTTACGTTGGAGCTCAGCTCCATACCAAGTAGAAATCAAGACCCGGAAAACCATCTCCTCTATATATAGGTAAAGAAACAACACAATATCTAAAAACTCATTTTTTGTGTAATACATACCTAGAAACCAAACATTTTTGTTAAATCAATAATTTGCAGGAGTAATTTGATCAGCTTGAGGAGAACTAGACAATATACTGCAACAAAGCTGTCAAGAAACCGTCATCTCGCTTCCTCAAACCATTGGAAAATTCAAGATAGTTTATCGGACAAGCGCAGCGAAAAAGCCAGCCAGTGTTGTATACAGTTTATGTGATCGTGTCTACTCATGAACGTGACTGCATCAACGACGACTTCTCTCTGAAAAAGCTGTTTTATCCGGATTTTTAACATGGATTTTTCCATCTGAGGGAGAGAGAAGGCTCTGATTTTTTACAGTTTGAAGACTGGGGCCATTGTCTGGATGTAGGGAATGTTGAGGATCTTATGTGCCAGACAATGGCCTCTCCTAAACTCTTCCTCGGTCCTGCATGTGCAAGTAATTAACAACTTAAATTGGTACTTGCATATATATGGATGTATGTATATAGTGAAGATGATGAGAAGAGTCTTTTCTTGGCTCACATCAACAGTAACAACTGCTTCTGGCTTTGAGTTGCAGACTGATGGAAGATCTTCTTCTGTACCTTCTTCTAAAAAAAAAAAAAAGAGATGTAGCTTTACAAACAGAGCAGAGAATATTAAATAATCAGCAAAGCAGACCATCAACATATAGTGTTATTTTAAAAGTAAATCATTATTTATTTTTTCCCATTTCTACATATGCAAGTCAATATAAATATTAAATAGTAAATATATAAAATGGTATATGGTTTAACCACTATAAATTGGCTGTTGTACACAGTCGAAGGAAATCTACAAAAATGAACATAAAAGTTTAAAGTCTTACAATAAATAACCAACAAAGCGGATACTTGCAGACATGATAAGAATTGATACGTTTTTTGTTCTCATAATGCAGTTTGAAGGTGTGATTAACGATTTATACCACATAAAACATGAATGAGGCATTGGAACATTAGGCCAACATAAAAAACTTAGGAAAAAATGAATACAAAACATGCACATGACCCCCGCGCGTGCGCGGAGGTAGTCAATCAACTAGTATTTGAAATTATATAATTGGTGTTAGAATGTTACCTCGTTAGTAACAATATCAATTGTCGATGTTTCAGCAGCTGTACCAGCAGAAGTGGATCTATAATTAAAGAAATTTACTCTTAAAGTAAAATTAAATTTTTTACCAACAATATTCTCACTCAAAACTGAAAATATTACATCATCACTTGCATCTTGATTGTTGTTCTCCTACATTTATGAAAATTAGAATCGGTAATAGTTTTTGCTAATTTCGTAAATAAATAATCCAAGTAAATAAGACAATTGATCTATTGAACTAAATCAGTTGCAAACATATTTATAATTTTTGTGACATCTTTGTTAACATTATTAAGGACGCAGCTTCTGTTCCATCATCAACAACTATTTCTACTCGATATCTTAGAAAAAGTAAAGAGTATAAAATTAATTTTAAATATGTAAATTATAGCATTATAATTAATGTGAATATGTATAAAGATATAAATTTACATAAATAAAACTATATATAAATATAAATTTACCTTACATGTTATGTTTTAAATATTGCAAACAAGAATATCTCCTTTTTAAGTTATTTGGTATTTATCGCATGATATGTTGTTTCAACGATTTCTAGAACACACTTCTACTATTTTTCTTTGACATCTAAATATTTTTTCCTAAAAATATTTATATATTATATTAGAAACTTTGATTTGAATTAAAAATTTATTTACTTTAAAATATTAAAATTATTTGCCTCCTCCGTTTCTTGTGTGAGATGATATCAAAAAGTTTAGATAATATAATAAATGACTGTTGGTTTATTTTTCACTACATTTACCACTTTTTACTATGTCTAAAACGGTTGGTAGTGTTCTAATACAATATAAATATTATATCATGTTAGATATATATTATTAGGTAGTTTATGGATATATTTAATAAATAAAAAAAAGAATAACTTTTATCTAAAATTATTTATGTTGTTTTGGAAATAAATTTTTGAAGCCGAAGTAGTATTGAGATACAAATAATCTGAAAAAAATAAAATTTTTAAAATTGTAACGTAATATTTTAATAATTTTTAACTAATTAAGAAATACAAACATGAATACAATTTTGGATTAGCGTTTGTTATTATAATAATTTCACCTTTGATATTTTGTCAACCATATTTTTTATAATATGCAATTTGTTCCCCCAAAATGATTAAACGAACTTTACTTCCATTGTATTGGTTAAAAAGTGTATGTTACTTATTTTTATAATGCATATAACTGATTTATAAGAGTAAAAATTAAATATGAGAATTCAATATATTTAGTATTTAATTAGAATATCAGTTGGTAATTTTGAATTGATATCACTATTTTGAAAATCAGACAATCATCCATCGTCTATAACACCAATGACATCTATAAAAAATAAAAATTATTACAGACTGCTACAAATATTTAAATAATAAAGAAAAATTAGGTCCGGTATCTAAAACTCAGACCAAAATTAAGAAAATAAAAGCTATTTCTTGATCTACAACAATTGTCCACCATTTCATCACTTATATACTTAATTTTGTGTAATAGCATCCGATTTTTTCATTATTGTCTAATTTTGTACTTTTACTTCTCTCTCTCTCTCTCTCTCTCTCTCTCTCTCTCTCTCTCTCTCTCTCTCTCTCTCTCTCTCTCTCTCTCTCTCTCTCTCTCTCTCCTACACTCATCTTTTAAATTCTCCCATATTTTTTGTGACAAAGATTAATATTTGAATTTTTCTATTTCAAATTTTCTTGATTAACTTGCTTTTCTTGATCCATCATCTTTATAAAAAAATATGTCAATATCATTAAGCTTGAACGTCAAAATATTTAAGTATATGTGAAAGTAGTTGATAAAAAATAGTATGTTACTTGTGTTCAATCCAATTGTAAAAATAATTAACTATTTCGTTCACTTATATTTCCATGTAATTTACCCATTATAGGAAAAATAGTTAACTATTTGTAAAAATACAAATTAGCATCCACTTATATTCCAAAAACAATATTTGTATAGATATCTATTTCATGAGGTAATTATTGTATATATTTAAAAATGTCACTGACTATCAAATCTAGTGATATTTATATTAAAGAGTAGTTAACTAATTTATATAGACTATCTTACAAAATAGTTAACTACTCATTATGTAAAAACACCAGTATATATAATAGTCAATTACATTTATACCAATATACACTATTATTAATTTAGTGGTTCTTTTATAAAACTAGTTGAGTATAAAGTATAGATTATCTTACATAATAGTTAACTACTCATTATGTAAAAACACCACTAAATCTAGTGATGTTTATATTAAAGAGTAGTTAACTACTTTGTATAAACTATCTTACATAATAGTTAACTACTCATTATGTATTAAAGAGTAGTTGATTATAAGGTATAAACTATCTTATAGAATAATTAACTACTCATTACATAAAGACACTACTAGATCTAATAGTCAATTACATTTATTCTAATGTACACTACTAATAATTTAGTGTTTTTTATAAATATAGTTGACTATTAGGTCTAGTGGTGTTTTTAGTTAATGGTAGATAACTATTTCTTGAGTATTATGATATCTTCTATATAATCATATAGTTTGAGATGTTACCATTCATAAGTCATGGGTAGCGACCTCAACTTTTGGTCATAAAGCAACTGTCAAATTTCAGGGACATGTTGCTTTCTGCATGATTATTTTAAACAAGAAAATAAGGGTGAATGATATACCATGGATTTTACCGGTTTTAACCATGGTATATGCCTTATTTATCGAATCTTATGTTATGTTTTGGAGTCTTTTTAGTATGTTTACAGGTTTAGACACGTTTGGAGCATAATTGGAGTTATTGGAGCATTCTGGAGCATTTTGGAGATTTTACCCGAGAGACAGAGTTCACTGCCCATATTTGACGCTTGCAACGATCGGCACACCATTAGCATCGATCGTTGCATAGCGTGACCAAGCATTCTCGCGAGCGTTAATGAAGAATGAGGATTAATGCACTAAAGCCCAGAAAGCCCATATATTTACACAGAAGCCCAAAACGTGTTTTAGCTATTATATAAGGGTTTTTAAGCCATTGTTTAGGCTACGCTTTCATTAAGTCTTATTTTATTTCAGAGAGAGTTAGGGGCTGATCCTGCTCTCGAGAGAGAGAGGATTTTGAACCCCAGTTCTTTGTTTTATTTTATAATATTTGGTTTTCTATTCAAGATGTTTTCTGTCTCGATGAACATGTCTGAGTAGTTTACCTGTTAGGTTGAAGGATTCTCATTAGGGATTTCATGGAACTATAGTTTAAATCAATCTGTAGGGATTCATATCTGCTAGTTCTTTGTTTAGGTTGTTCTTAATGCTTAATCTGAAGTAGCTAATCAGAATTATGATGTTAGGTTGATTGATACAACGAGAGTTGGTTAATTAGTTAGAAAGAACCTAGATGAGCAATTTGATCTACTCGCAAAGAGATTTGGTTTAGGGGAATTGTGAACATATCAAACCTGATCATTAATGCTAGTTTAATCTGTTAGTAATTGCAAAGAGATTTGGATTGCTGCACTTAGACTTAGAGAATTCTCGCAACGAGAGTTGGTGAATTCTATATCCGTGTTTGAGTTCTAGAACAGTTATTGATTAGATCCTGATCGACTGATTGCTTGTGTTCCTGATTTCCTGAGAACTCCTGAAACCTAACGCTTCGCTTCCTTGCTTACAAACTCGTCTGATTTACTTTTCTGCTTCGCTTTTTAGTTTCTCATCATATTTACTTTCTCCTAGTTTAATCTTTTCTGTTCTTAATCTATCGTTAACCGGAGTCCCTGTGGATTCGATACCCTAAGTACTACAACTACATCACTGTGCACTTGCAATTTAGAATAGGGTAAAACTTAGAACCTATCAAGTTTTTGGCGCCGTTGCCGGGGAATCTTTTGAGTCTTCGGTAGATTTGAACTTAGGGTTTAGACTAGGTTTTTCGTTTTTATTTTTTGCTACTAATTTTTTTTTCTCTTTTCTGTTCTTGCGTTTCAGGTACGCCTGTAATCGCTCTGCATCGATCGACACTGTCCTGTGTGTCGATCGTTGCATTCTCGAGCTTGCATCGATCGACGCTCTTATTGCATCGGTCGACACAGTTTTTCGGAAGCACCAAGAGGAGATCCGTAAGGATGATGTGTTGGGATGATATGTTCAGCTCAGGGATTGACAGTTCACAGATAGCTGGGTTGAAGAGTAAAGTCAACTATCTGCACAGTCTTATACTTGAAAAGTATGGGCAAGAACCACCTGCACCTACATATGAAAGCAGATTGGAAACTATGCTGGAGCAGTTATTGGAAAGACAGGAAGAGGATTTGAACTACATCAATAACTCTGGATTCCAAGGAAAGAGGTTTGCTAATCAGCAAGGTAATTCCTATCAAGGGATTTATGGATCAACTTCTTATCAGACACCTCATGCTGCTAATGCTTATAAGAGCAAGATGGAATCTATGATGGAGCAGTTACTAGAGGATCAGACCAAGACTGCTGTAGACTTCGACAGGAAGTTGGATGCTATGCATAAAAATCTGAATGAGAAGTTTGAATCTCTGAGCACACATGTGAAGAAGCTGAATGTTCAAATCCAACAGACATCTCAAGCAATACAAAGGCATAATGAAGTTGGGAAAGCTGAACAGTACAGATCCATCAAAGCTGTGACCTTAAGAGATGAGATTGAGTTGCTAGGTGATGAAGAGAGCATAATCTCGGATTTTCTGGATGAATATTGTCTGCCTGATACATGCATCGATCGACACCCCCTTAGTGTCGATCGACACGCCGTTCTGACGGCAATTTCGAATTCTTTCGAGAAACAGAATCGCCTTGCATCGATCGACACACATCATGCAACGATCGACACAGAACGCAGACATGACCTGAAACCTGCAACAGTACTAGAACGAGTGTATAAGCCCCCTGTGCCATATCCTAAGGTTCCTAAACCTTCCAAACAAGAGCTAGAAGTGGCTAACTGCATGAAAGTGATGGATAAGAAGGTGAATAAAACACCACCAGTTGAAGCTTCGCGAGTTCATGCAAAGAAGATGATCTCCACTGATGGTGATCTGAAAGAAGAAGTTCAGATTGGTGGAACTACAGTATCTGATAGTGGAAAGAAGAAGATGGCAGCGCCTCTTGAACCTGCTCTAACATCTTCAGAGCCTGCAACTGCTCATAAGCAGAAAGCTCCAGACCTTATATCTGCATCAAAGGTAAGGTACAAATCACCTAAGCGTAAACCTTCTGATCACATTGTTTTGAATGCAGGAAAACGCAGTAGACCGCCCAAGCTTCGCTCCCGCCCTGATTTTGATTTCTCGTTCCTTGGGAGACCTCATGATCAGAATGCATATACGCCGCCATGGATGAAGAGATATTCACAGAGACACTCAAAGTCTCTGTTGAAACCGCCATGAGTCTAATCTTTTTCCCATAGTCAAGCTACTGACTTTAAACAAGCGCTGAGTGGGAGGCAACCCACTGTTAGGTTCTTTTTTATTTTCATTTTTCGTTTTGATTTTGGTGCTTTGATTTTTCTGTTTAAGTGTGTTCAGAGGCGTGAGAAACAGACATAATCGCCCTGCATCGATCGACACACCTAGTGCATCGATCGATGCGGTCACGATTTGTGGTTTACGGATTCAATTGCGGTTCAGACACCGGTTATCTCAATAACCGCGAGCATATTCGCCTTGCATCGATCGACACCATTGTGGCATCGATCGACACAGGGCGACGACAGGTAAGTAATCTGCAACTTTTCGGTTTGTTTCAATTTGAATTTTCTCACCAAGCTCATGCCTTGATTACACTGGGGACAGTGTAGTTTAAGTGTGGGGGAGGAGCTACTGACGCACGCTTTTGTTTTCTTAGTTTTTTCAAAAACATTGTTTTATTGAGTCAAAATCTGTATGAAACTATGATTTTTCGAGGAAAATTTTCGCTTGAACAGGAACTAAGTGACCATTGGACAGACTTGCAGAGCCTCTATGACTGTTAGAAAACCCAGACACGGATCAACCTACTGGGAACACCCATATCACTTCAGGTATCAGAGGATCCTTTTACTGACTTCAACCTTAATATTGACTTAGATTTCTCACCTAAGGGCTTGGTATACTTTGTGTCGGACTCTCTTGTTAGTTCTGACACAGCCTGTCAACCTATCCTATTTAGTTCCCTTCTCCCCTTCTATAAAGTAAAAAAAAAAATAATAATAATAATAAACTGAGGATGAGTTAGTAACTCCGAAGTGGTCATGAGAATAGTAGCAAACACTATTATCCCTTATGCATCCATGGAATGTGTCCAAAGTACACCCCATAATGGGAAGAACACTGATAAAAAAAATAAAATGATACCCAATGTGGGAAAAATCAGTTGTTAAGGAAGGGAAAGAGAAGAAAGGGACTAGAGAAAGATAGTATGGTGGTCTAGAGCTGATAAGGTAAAAATCCATGTGCCCTTTGATCGATACTCCTTAGGTGAGACCGCACTTAAATACTTGCAGAAGTCAGTAGGGTGAATTTGAATGCTTGAATGTGATTGTGGAGTTTACTTGGGACAGTTGCTAAGTGTGGGGGAAGTACATTATGGTCTTGAGTTCTGTAGGAAAGTTTTCAGTGGATTACTAAGTGAATGTGAATGCGAAAGTTCCTAAGACGAAATGAGTTTCTGTGTTTTCAAACTTCTTCTCTTATACTTTGGTTCTTTACTTGCTTGAGGACAAGCAAGAGCTAAGTGTGGGGGAGTTGATATACCATGGATTTTACCGGTTTTAACCATGGTATATGCCTTATTTATCGAATCTTATGTTATGTTTTGGAGTCTTTTTAGTATGTTTACAGGTTTAGACACGTTTAGAGCATAATTGGAGTTATTGGAGCATTCTGGAGCATTTTGGAGATTTTACCCGAGAGACAGAGTTCACTGCCCATATTTGACGCTTGCAACGATCGGCACACCATTAGCATCGATCGTTGCATAGCGTGACCAAGCATTCTCGCGAGCGTTAATGAAGAATGAGGATTAATGCACTAAAGCCCAGAAAGCCCATATATTTACACAGAAGCCCAAAACGTGTTTTAGCTATTATATAAGGGTTTTTAAGCCATTGTTTAGGCTACGCTTTCATTAAGTCTTATTTTATTTCAGAGAGAGTTAGGGGCTGATCCTGCTCTCGAGAGAGAGAGGATTTTGAACCCCAGTTCTTTGTTTTATTTTATGATATTTGGTTTTCTATTCAAGATGTTTTCTGTCTCGATGAACATGTCTGAGTAGTTTACCTGTTAGGTTGAAGGATTCTCATTAGGGATTTCATGGAACTATAGTTTAAATCAATCTGTAGGGATTCATATCTGCTAGTTCTTTGTTTAGGTTGTTCTTAATGCTTAATCTGAAGTAGCTAATCAGAATTATGATGTTAGGTTGATTGATACAACGAGAGTTGGTTAATTAGCTAGAAAGAACCTAGATGAGCAATTTGATCTACTCGCAAAGAGATTTGGTTTAGGGGAATTGTGAACATATCAAACCTGATCATTAATGCTAGTTTAATCTGTTAGTAATTGCAAAGAGATTTGGATTGCTGCACTTAGACTTAGAGAATTCTCGCAACGAGAGTTGGTGAATTCTATATCCGTGTTTGAATTCTAGAACAGTTATTGATTAGATCCTGATCGACTGATTGCTTGTGTTCCTGATTTCCTGAGAACTCCTGAAACCTAACGCTTCGCTTCCTTGCTTACAAACTCGCCTGATTTACTTTTCTGCTTCGCTTTTTAGTTTCTCATCATATTTACTTTCTCCTAGTTTAATCTTTTCTGTTCTTAATCTATCGTTGACCGGAGTCCCTGTGGATTCGATACCCTAAGTACTACAACTACATCACTGTGCACTTGCAGTTTAGAATAGGGTAAAACTTAGAACCTATCAGTGAACGGGAAAAGGACGCTGCTCGTTTATGCGGTGTGATGGTAGTTTCTAAATAAGACCATTTAACTTGCTATGAACTTGATTTTGACAAGCTTTTATTAATATTCACCTAATTTACCCTAAAATAAAATATGATCCAAATATTGATATAATTTTATAGATTACCGTTAAATTGATGATTTGCATTTGTTAATTGACGAAATTGATTGTAATTAAAAAAAATAAAAATAAAAATGCAATTGTGACCACTTCTTGATCGGCGAGTTCAACATCGAATGGTCATTAATACGTTGGGTACAAAGATAGGTGCTATTTGGTATTTTCTGAGTACTTTCAAACTTCAAATTTACGAATTAGAGTTGATCCTCATTTAATAAATTTCTAAATTGTAGTATATATATTTATTACAGACGGATCCGACAATAATTTTACTCTGAAATAATAGAAAATATTACACTAAAATATATGTATTGAGGTTCAAATACTTTTTCTAAAAAGAAGCATTCATAAGTAAACCATACATAAAATCTAATATGAGGAAACTAAGGTTAATAACTTATTCGCCTCGTTTGGGATTCTTTGCTTCCCAAACACGAATGATTCTGAGTAACCCATTTTGTTAGCATCATTTCATCCGGATATCTTGAAGGAAATTGTAAGAATGTAACTGATCATGATTTATAATTTTGCCATAAAAGAATACTATTTTAAAATGTAGGTTTAAATGACTTTGAAGTGAATTGTTACATGATACATTATATTTATAAACTTATTGGTGTTTTCTAAACCAACACAACTCTTAATGTATACTATTTGAACCAACACAAATCACAATGTCTATTATTTGAACAACACAACTTTACAAGTATACTATCTCAATCAACACAACTCTTAATAGATAGATTATCAACAAACACAACCCTTAGCTTTTTAAGGAAGTTAAATTTAAAATTGTACCTTTAGTAATATATGAACTATCCACTTGATAAAAAAAGTTTTTAGATTCTCATTAACTTTTTATATGGAAATGTTTCTATATATTTTGAATTTTATCGAGAACTCCAAAAATTCAAACTTAAAATAAAATTAATGAATTTCTTTAATAATAAATTTATGCTTATTTTGGAATACTATTAAATAAATAGAAGAATATTGTATGTTGAAATGATCTTTGATTTACCTTTTTAACACTATAATTATAATATTGTTTACAAAACAAATAAATTCAAATTTTAAAGTTACGACTAAAAGTTTAGGGACGAAACTTTTGATTATCATATAAGTTATAAAAACGGTAAATTAAAAAGACACACTTGTAGAGTATCTTTTAGACATTTACCTAAAGGTGTATTGTCACTCCCCTTTCGCGTTTACCGTTGACCGACGAGCTGACCAGCCAACAATCAAACAAGAACATGACCGATCGAACCCGAGCAGGCCATACACGAATAGTTTGTCACAATACGAGGCCAGAGAGAGTCTGATTTGAGTCAAAGGCTTGAAACCATCATTGACTATGTTTACCTCGTTTCCACGATACAAGGCTTTTCAACCCGTACTGCATCCACGAGTTGTGTTCACTTCGGACTAAACCGTATATCAGGGAATTATTCCGTTTAATATTTTAAACATAAATCTTATTCATATCATATAACGGTTTTCTACAAAGCATTTAGTGGGATCCCAACAAAATCTGAAACCAAAAATAAAGTTAAAATGCTCTCGAAATAAACCAATGCCAAATGCCAACCCAAGACTACTCCGAGTGTCCTGCGCGTCCGCCGAGCTATGCCAAACTTGAAAACATAAAAAGAAACTAATAAGTAATCTAAGATTACCCAGCGAGTCGACTCCCCACTAACATGCTGCTAAAGAATCTAACAATCCCAAAATAACAATCAAGAATAAAATAGCTGATCACATGCTACCAAGATGTGATGAGCTCCACAACAAGCATTCAATTATTAACACACAAGAACAAAAGGTAACCACGGAAATCGAGAATACTGCGGCACATGCTCTCGATTAAACTCGATCTATCTAACGTGGCACTAACACTAACTCCACACCATATGGGCCCACTATGCGAACTTGGTAACATCCCAATGAACACATAACTACCCCCATGGTAACTAAAACCTCCCACGACTCCTAGACGTAAACACAAAGTTCTACGACCTAGGACACCGTTCTATATACATCGATATGCGGTGGCTCGGGCTACCCCTAGATAACCTAAGCTTCCATGCAGTCCGACCCTAGGACGCGACCCTGTATTCTCTGGACTATACACCTACATACATCACTCCATAGGTTAAAACCTGCTAGAACCACTACCGAAGGTACGTGAACTGATCAGAAACTCATTTCCCGAGGATCCAATCGGGCAGGAAGTATCGGAACGCTCTCTCTAGACTTGCGGGATCTAACGCACCCTATAGAGTCCTAATAACAGTAATGTAAACAAGCATACTCACTGGGAATCTATCATGCAAGACCAACAAGGTCAAATAGAAACACTATCTCAATTCCCGATCTATCTCGCAAGTCCTTTCACCAACCTCCACATCACCCGAGTTCATCTGGCCTCATACCGGATTAGGCATTTATCCAAACTTACATGGTCCCGTACCGAAGTAAGTATCAAAACACAGTCTATCCGGCCCAACACCGGAACATACTAAATGCCACACAAACAACGGTTTACCCAGCCCAACACCGGAATAAACAAAACAACACACAAACAATTATCTACCCGGCCCAACACCGGAGTAGACAAATAACACACAACAATAATCACAACATCACTCAAAAAATTAATTAGGTTTATTAGTCTTTTAATCTTCTCTTAACCTTGGCTCATTCAATCTGCTACCTTGGGACTAGTGCTTACTAATCCCGTAGACGGCTTAATTCAGATTCTAATTTTTAATTCTTATTCCCTTAAATTATTATTCTTAATCTCTTTGATCCATCAGCTTGATATTAATAAACTTACTAATCTCATGACTTCACTTATTCTTTAATTAATTCATTTAACCTGAGAACCCCAACTATTGACTAATGAACTCACCCCGTTATTATATTCTAAGTGTGTTAGGTATTTTAAATCAGTATTTTAATTTACTCTTAATCCTCACATATATATATTCATTAAATATGTTGTTAAATATTTATATATGCATATATGTCCTAACATGCCGTTCTATATGTATGCAACACGCAATCAATCAATCAACGAACTATCAATCAATTACCAATATAACACTACAAGAAAACATGAAATTAGCGACTGAAGTTTGCGACTGATAATGCAGTCGCTAAATTTTGCGACTAAACTGCGACTGATGTGCGACTCATTAGCGACCAATACAAATTAGTCGCACATCAGTCGCTATTTTGCGACCCATTATTTCAGTCGCATAACAGTCGCCATTTTACGACTAATCTGCGACTATTTGTAAGTCGCTAAAACGCAGTCGCATAACAGTCGCCATTTAGCGACTGATTTGCGACTAAACTATCAGTCGGTGAAGAAATAAGCATGTTTTATGCAATCGGAGTTAGGTGTACCTGTTTGTACCTAATTTTAGCGACAAAATTATGTAGTCGCTATTCAATCGCCATTCAGTCGCTATTCAGTCGCCATTCAAAACCCTAAACCCTAAATAAACCCCAAAACTCTAATTAATAACATTTCAATTACTACAACATATAAAAATTATATATCTTTCATAAACTATAAAATCAAAATATAAAAAACCCTAAACCCTAAAACCCTAACTCATACACAAAACCCTAAACCCTAAAACCCTAACTCTTTCATAAACTATAAAATCAAAATATAAAAATTTATTATATATACACAAAACTAATATTTAAAATATATAGTATAAACAAAACTAATACATAAAACTAATACACAAAACCCTAAACCCTAAACAAACCCTAAATCATAACCATACTCTAAACCTTACTCTTATACTAATAATAATTTAAAAATTCTTAAACAACAATTTAATTATTCTCACACATTAACTTAAAACATTAAACATAATCCTTAAAATCATATACACTAAACTATAATCATACTCTAAACTTTAAAATTTTAGTCATAGGCTATAAATTTTAAAATATTTATGATATTTAGTTATATTTTATAATATATCCAAAAACTAAGTTTTAACATTTATAAATTAAAAATATATTCTAAATATATTATTTATAAATTTAAAATCCTAAACACAACATTTAAAACCTATACCCTAAACAATAACCATACTTTAAACATTAATCTCAATCATAAACTATAAATTCAAATATGAAAACTAAATATATATATATATATACATAAAAAATATTTAAAAGTTTACATATATAGTTTACATAAAACAAATTAAAAACTCTAAACTCTAACCCTAAACCCTAAACAAATCCCAAAACTATAAAGTATAAATAAAACTCTAATTAAGGAAATTTCAATTACTATGACATATCCAAACCTAATATTCAACATTTATACATTTTTCAAATCTATTATTTTAAAACATTCTTATATATAACTTTTAAAATAACCCTTAAAACCATATACTCTAAACCATAAGAATACTCTAAACATCAATCTCAATCATAAACTATATAAAATCAAAATACATAAAACTAATATATAAAAATTTACATATATAGTTCAAATAAAACAACTTAAAACTCTAAACCCTAACTCTAAATTTAAGATTTTGTTTTGAAAATTTACTAATTTATAATATTAATCATAATTTCAAAGTCTTAAAATTATCTTTTTAATTATTAAATATATACTAATAACTAAATTTAACACTTTAAAAATTAAAAATTCATTTAAACTTAAACAGAAAATTAAATTTATTCATTTTGTTATTTTAAATCATTTTTAAGTATTATATATACAAATTTTTATATTTTAAATCACTTTTTAAATTTAACATTTTTAGAAATTTTTTATATATTATAATTTTAAATTTAAAACGAAAAAATAATTTTAACAATTTAACTCTATTTATCTTTTAATACTAATTTTAGATAAAAAATTATTAAAAACGATTAATCATTATATATACTCAAAATAAAATTTAACATTTTTAAAATAAAATTATATATATATATATTTAATTATTTTATTATTATATATACTCATTAGTTATTTGTAAATCTTTTATAAAAGACTTACTTGCGACGAAAATATTTAGTCGCCAATCAGTCGCTAAATGGCGACTGTTCTGCGACTCAATTATTTAGCGACGCACTGTTTAGCGACTGTTTTATTTAGTCGCTATTCGGTCGCAGAACCTTGTTTTGCGACTGACTAGCGACTAAATCCGCAGTCGCTATTTCTTTATTTTCTTGTAGTGTAAGCTAACTAGCATGCATCTCTTAACCTAACCATTTAATTAGTTAACCGAGTTACTAATCAACCTAGCCTAACTAACCAATTCAATCATCGAGGTATACAACCTAAATCTACGGTTACTGAATACAAGGTCTATATTTCCTAATCTATATGCAACACACAATTTAGCCGACTCACGGTGCGTATAGAAGCGACGAATGGATAATCTGACTGAGCAACAAACACCGAGACCTAGCTTAACCCTTCTATGAACCCTTCCTACACCAAACGAATTGAATCCCGAACTAGACGGGCTTGACCCAAAGCGTTGACCAACTAACCTGGGCGTGGACCAAGCATTGACCAAGTTTGACCTGTAGCGTTGACTTATGTTGACTGAACTAAACCAGCTGTTGACTCTTTGACCGTACACACAAGCGTTAACCATCTGAGATGGCGTTGACCATGGCGAGAGGAGGTTTAACCGGTGTTAACCACGACGGCGACCGGAATTGACCGGCGTTGACCGGTCCGCCGTGCGTTGACCGATCAGGGAAGAGTTCATCGGTGACTTGAACGGTAATAGATGATCACCGGCGAATGGATCCTGGCGATAGATCACAGCAAAGAACTCACGGCGAGAGAGACCCGACAAGGGTTTCACCGGCGACGGCGAGATCTCCGGAGTGGAGATGACTGCCGTGAAGAGAAGATCATCGACGAGAGGAGGGAACCTGCAAGAGAGAGAGAGAGAGAGAGAGAGAGAGAGAGAGAGAGAGAGAGAGAGAGAGAGAGAGAGAGAGAGAGAGAGAGAGGTGAGATCCGACTGAGCAAAAGGTGAGACACGACAGAGCTGTCGCCGGCGGCGAGGATTACGGCGACTTTCCAGCGAGTTCTCCAGCGGCGAGGGACAAAAAATTTGGTGGTGATTGATCAGCTTCTCATGATGATTCCAGATCTTGAGGTGGATTGATCAGATTCAACAATAATCAAAGCCAAAATTACAAGCTTGGGCCGCAAGTAAACAAAGGAGAGGATGAACGATGGTTTCGCCGGCGGCTTTCTCCGGCGACGGCGTGACGGGGGGAAATACGGCAGCTGTTGTAGAGGAGAGGGATAGGATTCCAGATCTATAAGGACTTTTATCAGATTCAACAAGGTTTGGTAGTTATGGAAGAAACTTAGGAATGAAGTTATTCATGAATATGAAGAACACATGAAGAACAAGAGAGAGGGATGATTTCGGTGGGGAGAGAGGAGAGAGGGAGAGGAAGAGAGAAGAGGGGCTGTGAGTGTTAATTGTGTTTTGCTTTTTGTTTTGAAGAAAGAAGAGGAAGAGAAGTGGTGGCTTTATAGTGGATTGGTTCATGAACAAGAGAGGAGATGCAATGTATCTAAAGGTTAGAAGGATGTATATGGATAATTTATTGAAACATATACAGTTAACATGTCAGTATCAAAAGGATATGAAGAGGTGATTCGATAATGGAAATCTATGGGAGATGAATCTCATTCCATTCATCACATTTTTATTTTTTTCATTCAATGAATCTTCTAGGATCTTGACACATGAGAGACTAGGTGGCACCAGGGAAGGAGAGAAGGGTGACACTTGGATTATCAGGGTTCAATCTGCTCACATTCATTGGGTCCAGCAACCTTAAATCGATCCAAAACTCTGATTCATTCCCGTTCAGTCCAAATAGCTTGTTCAGAGTTTAATTCATAAAAATTCCATAGATTCTGAAATAAATTCTCAAAGCTTTATTTTAAATACTAGACCCTTTTAGAAGCATTTATCATTTCGTTTTACCTCAATCGGACATTCGTAGCTCCCGCAATGAATTTTACAAGTTTTATCGGTTTCCTTTCCCGATCGTCCGAAAAAACTCGTTTATAATCTGTTTCCACCACTTCTTATCTTATAAATGTTTTCTTTATTTAAAAAGATAAATATTTGGCCCATCTTTGCTTCTGTCTCATATTTTGGCAAAATTATCAAAATACCCCTAATCTTTTGAAAATTACGAAAACATCCCTATTAATTTTCCGCTGCACATTGACCAATTTTTTATGAAACATGGTATTGCACATATAATCTCTCATCATTAAATTTATAAAATTATATTTTTCAGCATCAGTGAATCATCTGTGAGATCTCATTTGGTTGAGTATATTTAAATTTTGTAATGACCATCTGTAATGGAGATTTAAAAAATAATAGTAAGATTAAATCTATATTTATTTGTTAGATTATTTGATTCTTTTTATAGATTTTATACCACAATATTTTTGTAGTTAACTTGATATTGTTTGTCATGTTTCATGTTTAGTCATTACTATTTATACATACAGAAAATAACATATTTTTACTTGTTGAATTCTAAACATTAAAAAAAAATTAAAACAACGGACCAATTTAAATATGTTTATTTTTACTATAATATCTTATGAAACTTATTATCTGGAAATTTTATATAACCATGTAACCTGGAAATTAGTTTACTAAAACATATATTATTCAATACCATAAAATAATAATTCAAATTATATTCCAAATGATACATACTAATCAATGTTCTTACAATTGTTAAAATAACTCTAGAACACTAAAGAAAAACAAATGTAAATACTAACATAATTTCTAATAATGATAGAGTGTTTATCCAAAAACAAGACTAACAATCTCATGAAGTGTGGTTGAAGTCACAATCTATAAGTGGATATTCTTATGTGTCTTCAATAAACCACGACTAATTTTAAGAGTGTTTGTTCAATCTCTTTAGCAAGTGAAGACACCAACATTATATTGCTTCTCTAGTTTTGAAATTCATCATCAAGTACATCGAAACCAATTTATGAAGATCCAGTACAGACGAAAATAAGGGCCTTCATAATAATAGATCTCTGGTTACCAAGATTTTCTGATTTCTCTATGTAAGAACAACTTAGATTACACTCTCCATACAAACATAAAGTTTCTAAACTTAGAATGTATATAGCTTGTGGATGATTATCGTCCATAAAATCAAAGAAGAAAGTGTAATTTCAATTAACGAACCTCCAATTTTGAATATATAGCGTAAGATACACAACATCTAAATTCAGGACTAAGAACTATATTCCTTTCATATTTACCATATATCAAGACGCTTGATGGATGGCTCATTCTATGAGTAAATATCAATCATTATATTATGTGGCACATCTGATAAACGTAATATAGGAGAAGCATCATTGTGAATTGAAGATCCACTGCCATTAATATACAAACAAAATAATCAATACCACTTAAAAATATGTCTAAAAATATAACTATATTATCTAATATTATGTCCCAAAAATATTGTACATAGAATAACGATAAAATTTGATGTCTAATAAAAATTATTTAAAACAAATTTTCGATAATAATAACTTTAATACCTTGAAGAAGCAATATGCGATGCTAATTGATTTCTTCCATCTCCAGGTGATTTTTTCATAACTTCCCTCGAATAGTCAAGTTTTGTTTTCATCTTCTCATTTGTCATTAAAACACTTAATTCAATATATATGTACATATATATATATATATAAGTCGAAAGATATTTAAGAAATACAGTATGTTTTTCGTTTGAACTAAAATAACATACACTTTCTTTATTTCGCAAAACGCACGATGAAATTGAAGTTTTTCATTCTTCTTCTTAAGTATTTCTCTAGTCTCATGATTTTTTATTCATCACTTGTAGTTCGTCATCAACTATCGTACGCCGTCGTTCTAGTTTTCGGGAAACAAACTTTTGCGCCTCCATTAAAATATGTAAGAAGATTTTTTATTTTCTCTATAAATGGTGGTTTAAGGATAACTTCATTTAAGATAACTACATAATCAATTATAAACTTATAATCGTTGCACGCATAACAGTTTAAAAATGAAAAATAAAATAAAGTAAACGGTTTGAAACAAGCATAAGTATTTTTCTCCGTTGCAATATCAATAGGTCATGACAAGTGAAAATTTAGAGATAATTTTTCATTTTCTATTATTGTGGAGTTTATTTTGAAATATTAAAATTCGAATGTACAATTCATGATTGCACTACTTGAATGATAATATTAATAAATAAATAAGAGAATTTGAGAATGGTAACAAACTTAAATAAGAGTCTTTGGGTTCGATTTCTTTTTACATTGAATATCATAATTTAATATTTCTTAACATTTTGGGTGAGAAATGTAGTTAACGTTGAGGAAACAAATCCTCACAAACCTTCATCTGGCAAATTTTATTAATTATTATTTTCTCTTGATTTTTGCATGAAGAAACCCTCCTTTATATTGCTTGAATTCAGTGTGAAAGCTATGATACTTTTATATGCATTGATATATAGTAGAAACAAATGTTCACTTAGAAGGTTCATTATTAATAACGACGGTGGTGATGCACTTTGGAAAGTAAAACACAACATTATTTACAACAAATTAAAACATATGTCGTTTACTTACATCATCATCTTCATTTCTAATAACCAAACTCAAGCAATACAATCACCACATTACATCAAGTTATTAATTTATTTTATTTTTTTGCATGGTCGTCCTTTTTTCCTTATAAATTTTTAACATCAATGATTTTTTAAAATTATAAAAGAATAAAATTCATAAATTTTTATTGTAAAATAATACTTACTTGAGCTTTTTGCTTTGTGGATAATGTTATCACACATAAACCCAAACGCATAGTTAATTAATATATCAAAATAAAATTTAAACTATTAGCAAAAAATATAAATAGTCTGGCTGAGAAATTATTCATCGATGAAAAATAATTGAAACTACTTCCTAATTCTAATGGTTTTCATGTTTCTATAAAAAATAAACTAATACATATAAAAACAATTTATTGAATCTTGAAAACTGAATTTGGAAATACTCATTATTAAAAAAAATACATTACCATTTATTTTTGTTGTAATTTTATCATCTATTATTAATTGCTATTCTATACATAAAATCAAATGCATGGTTAAATAAAATATTGAACTAAGATTTAAACTAATAACAAAAAAATATGAGTGATGATGGTTAAAACTATTTACAAATTCGAATTATTTACATGTTTCCATATGAAATGAACTGTTATATAGATAAAATTTGTATAATGTAAAAGCTGAATTTGGCAATAACAGCTCATTAATGAAACTTACCGTCATCATTTAAACAATACTGAGGCACTATATCTTGTGGAATTAATTGTTAGCAAATTGGTATATGAAGAAACTAATTCTACTTCATGACATTTTACAGATGAGTCGTCTACTTGATAAATAGACTATTTAATCATATTTTAATCTACTTTGAAATAGTGTATTTTGAATATTTGTTGTGATTAAGTTATTTGTATATGTGTAGGTGTGATATCTACTTAAATTAGTACATTGTTATCAGAAAAGGAACAAAGAGTGAACTGATAGAGGAGAACATGAAAAAATTGGTTAGATGAATACATGAATAACTTAAAGAATTGTATCCAAAAATAGAGAATGGTGTTTTAAACAATACATATTATTCCAAAGTAGAATAAAATAGAATAAAAGTCATGGCACTAGAATAAAAATATGTATATTTTGAAAAAAATAGAAAATAGAAATTACATGCGAAAAATAGCAATAAATTAAACTTTATAACTATAACTTTGGGATTAATGTTGTAGTTAAGTTGTTTACATTATTATAGGTATTAAAACTGGTTTTAAGTTGAGATATAGTATTTGCTAAGATATATATGTTTTTTTTCATTCTACAGTCATATTTTTATTGTGTTTTTTAATTGTAACATTTTAAATCCTACATATAGTTTCAAATATCCTTTTTTTATTTTGTCACATAAAATTTTACGAAATTACAATTATTGTTTAAATTACCAATCATCTATTTTTATATAAAAATCTTTACATTCTGTTATATTCATTTAACCACATCTAGTATAGATGCTTTAAAAGTTTAACCACTAAATTACAATTGCTTTCACAAAATAAAATAAAAAGTGATAGAGTATCAAAGTGTGAACTGAAATTAAAAACTATGAATAATTTTTGACGCGATAATTATTTTCTTATGTGTAACTTCTTCAAAAAGTATCATAATCTCATCTTCATATTCAAGCGTGTGAACTAAGATTCTGACGACTACCGCGGTAGATAATGTTAGTATTATTATTTTGGGCAAAGTCGCTCATAAATTTATCTACCAAATTGTTTCCGAATGTATCTGCGGATCTTAGTCTCATTTGGCCCTCAAGGACACAAAAAATTCTATTGTGGCTTTTTTAATCTCATGTGGTCCTCTAGTGTATGAAATACCTATATTAACCTTAATGAAAAAGTCTTATTTTAAATAAATAAAATTAAATTAAATACAGATATTTAACCCACTCACCTTTACTTTTCATCGGGTCCCACCATCAGAGGTATACCTGGTACAACTAGTATGACTAGTAAAACTAGTATAACTAAGACAATTAGTATAACTGGTACAACTGGTATGACTAGTACGACTCGTACGACTTATGTATCCTAATTTTGTATGTTGTTCTTTTTTTAGAAGACAATGGATAATATATGTAGCATAGTCATATATTTTGATTATGGGATATTATTCAAATGAGGGAGATGAAGTGCGATGAATCAGAAAGACCGTCATATTTCAAGTTTTGTGATGGGAAGAACTTTGGAGGATGTCACTTATTCTCGGTTTGTTGATAGAATACACATGAAAATTATGGTAGATGAATCTGCAACAAAGCTTCAGTATTTTTCATTTGTATAAGACTTTGTATAGATGCATGGAGTTTGACATGATTTTCACTTCTTATACGTCTGGTACAACTCTTTGTTAAAACAAAACATAAAAAAATTTATGAGTAAATACAAAGTCGATGTGAGTTTTAAAACATCACTAAAACATTAGTAAATATATTTACACATTTGTAGTAATTAAGAATATCAATTTTTTTTTTTGTTATTTGTTGCATGAACATCACATTTGTGGATAATATACCTTATACTTTTAAGGTTAGTATTGAAATCTTTAGATTACTAAGATGAAAAATAATTAACATAGTGTTTTCGAAATGTTATGATTTGAGAGTATTATAAATCTAGTTTATTTACTTAATTTAATAAGTACAACTAAAAATAATTAATATAAGCTATGATATTACTAATTACAAATTAAATTTATAAAAGTACAACTCTTTGTTAATAAAAATTAATTTGGTACAACTAGACAACTGGTATAACTCTTTATTAAAAAAACACTTATAACGGCGCACATTTTACATGTTTTACACGTTTATTTTTGCCAAATAGTTGTTCTAGTTGTGCTAGTTGTACCAAATTATTTTTCTGATAAAGAGTTGTAGCAGTTGTACTCAAGATAAAAAAAATTCAAAGAATTGTTCTAGTTATACTAGTTGTACATAAGATAATCTGATAAATACATAAGTCCAAACCAAATACACAAATCTGAACCAAACTAAATACATGTGTCTTATATCTGGCTTGAGCCAAACCAAACCAAAATAAGTCTCAAATAAAATCATATCAAAAGCTTTCTTCATTGTGTTGCTTGCAATTGTAAGCTCTCTCCTGTTCACAATTGACAAAGACTTCAAGATTATACGGTAAACTTCAAGAGCCTTTGGACTCCGTTGTAGGCTGTAGGCACATCAGGCATCTCATAAACAACAAGCTTTAAACAAAACATAAATCATCATGAGCCTCTCTCTCCATGTATTAAAGGAGATAATAAACAAGTTTGTTTCCCATTTGACCCATTAAACACACATGGCTCATGATGATTTATGTTAAAGAAAACCACGAGGACGAATGAATAGGGGAGAGCCAGTAATGCTCCTAAAACTATTAATAATTATGATCTACCTGAGCATAATTGAGTGGATTATTATTCAGCTCTATTACAGTAAGGGAGATGTCGTTCTTTGAGTCAGGAAAAATTGTAGCCTTTGTTTTCCTCAGAGAAAGAAGGAGCTTACAAATTTGAAAACTTTGGACAATTCGCTCCTCTCCTGAACCAGATCTGGTGGTAGATCTCGTGATCAAAATCGAGAATAGAAACAATCAATGAGGAATGGATCTTAATCCTCTCTCGCTCGTCTCTTCTTTAGTTATACCTAAGAAGCAAGCTTCACAGGAACAAACCAACTTAAGTGTCTATTTGAGAGAGAGAGAGAGAGATCCGGATTGAGCAGAAACCCTTTTCAAATACATCTCACCGGAAAAAATCTCGGTACAATACAGAGGATTGAGTGTGGATCCTTGCGACTGCAATCCAGACTTCTCCTTGGATGATCCAGCCTCTGAGATCACTGTTAAGCCCGGAACAAAGCAAACTGTTGAGATCATAATCTATGAGAAATGTGAGATTGTGTGGGAGATAAGGGTAATAGGATGGGAAGTGAGCTACAAGCCTACAAGGCAGAGTTTGTGCCAAAAGAGAAAGATGCTTATACAGTGGTTGTACAGAAACCGAGGAAGATGAAACCATCTGATGAACCGGTGTTAACTCATAGCTTTAAAGTGAATGAGCTTGGCAAGGTTTTACTCACAGTAGACAACCCAACCTCTAAGAAGAAGAAGCTCGTTTACAGGTTCATTGTCAAACCTCTCTGATTTAAAAACAAAAACAAATGGAAGTGAGATATGCTTATGTGTTTGTATATGTGAGAGTATTTACTTCTTTTTCATATAATTATCATTTTGTGTGATTTATATACGATGGAGCTTTCTGCGTCTTTTTTTCTTTCGTAATCATTTGGAGGAGAATATATTTTACATGACTTTCTGTAATAAAGATCTTTAAATCTCGGCTGTTTAAAAAAAAAAAGATCCGGCTTCGTTGGTTTGGGTGGGTAGACATAGGTTGGATTTGAAATTTTTTAAAAGAGTTAAGGTCAAAAACGAAATTTAACACTTTTTTATTTTTAAAAAATAAATAAAAAATACAAAGATTTTTTGAGAATTTTAGAAAGTCAAGAGGGCGAAGAGAGATTAACGTTCTGTATCTGCTGGTTTTGTTCTTTTTCTGGAAAAGCCCATAGACGTAAAATAGTAATAATAGACCAGTGGAAGTGTAAAAGCCCATCTATGTATTCTCAGCCCAAATACACGGCGTTCAAAGAAAAAGTTTTTTGAGTCCCACTTTTCCTCTTAACCCTATCCCAATCTCTTCTTCCCAAACGCGAAACCCTAATTTCTCAGCAGATTCTCAACCAGTGAGAAAATTTCTTCAGGTAACAGGATATCACATGATTCTTCTTCTATCTTTCTCCATTTCGATTTCTTCGTAGTAGTTTGTTTTGTATCATCTAAACTTCGCTGGTAAAAAAATTTCTTCCTCTCGATATTGTGCGTCATCAATTTGTTGAGATCTATAGATTTTCTGATTCGTACTATTTTTCTCAATTTCTATATGATCTTTCTGTTAATTTACAGCTTAGAGCAATGTCATCCGTTTCAAGTCAGCCACAGTTTCGTTACACGCAGCCTCCCTCCAAGGTTCTTCATTTGAGAAATTTGCCTTGGGAATGCACTGAAGACGAATTAATTGAACTCGGGAAGCCCTTTGGTGCAGTTGTGAATACAAAGTGCAATGTTGGAGCCAATCGGAATCAAGCTTTCATTGAGTTTGTAAGTGGAGAGATTTTATCATTGTATTAGCCTTAGGTAGCAAAACAAATTTTGATTTATATTGATTTGTTTCTTCTTCTTTCTTTTTTTCAGGAAGATTTAAACCAAGCTATACAGATGATTTCTTACTACGCATCTTCATCTGAGCCTGCTCAAGTTCGAGGTAAAACTGTCTACCTCCAATACTCCAACAGGCAAGAAATAGTGAATAACAAAACGACGGCAGACGTTGTGGGGAATGTTCTTCTGGTAACAATCGAAGGCGAGGATGCCCGGATGGTCAGCATTGATGTCTTGCATCTGGTAAGTGGATCAAGCACCTTTTTTGTTTTCGGTAGAAGAAAGTAAACATATTACTGAAAGATTGTTTCAGAGACATTATGATAAATTAGGCTGTAGGGTTTGTCGCGCTTCTGGAAACTTACTTTTGACATGAATGTAAATGGATCAGCAGGGCCATGTCAAGGCAATATCTTCAGTGGCAGCCTAATGCATTAGGAGAAAGAGCACATGTGTGTTTGTTTCCTTTCTCCTTTCCCTAACACTGCCTCTCTCTTCCCTACTCTTTCTCCCTCACACTTCCCTTTAATCAAATACTCTAGGATTTGTAAGATATGATCTTACATAGGTGTTTTCATTGTTTTTGTTCGGTATGACAGGGTGCAGCTCTACTGCACATCTTTTGTGATATAGTACAACTGTATCAAATTTTATGTGGCTGTGATGAATTTTATCTAGAGGTCCATCAATCTCTGCTAACCTATTGAGAAATATATTCTTTCTAGCATGCTTTTTTTTATGTGTTGGAAGGCACGTATCATTTTCCTTCCAGATAGTGTATACCGGCCTCAAACTTACCACACCCTATTATGTTAGTTTTATTTGCTATCCTAAATTTTGTGATGTTGTGCGAACTTTATATGTAGAAGCGCAAACTAGTTTTTTCTTGGAATGTTTCTCAAGTGCAATATAATTACAAATCCTGCATTTCTTGTCGATTCTTCTGGGTTTTGTTGTTCTAATTGCTTGTTCGCAATGCAGGTATTCTCAGCCTTTGGGTATGTCCACAAGATTACTACTTTCGAGAAGACAGCTGGATATCAGGTATATTACCTAGCTTTCACTTGCTTTGTATTTTTGATGTTTTCTAGTTATGTACTCATGTTGCTTATTGTCTTACTTGCTCGTAGGCACTGGTTCAATTTTCTGACGCGGAAACTGCGACCTCTGCAAAAACTGCCCTCGATGGAAGAAGCATCCCTAGGTGACAGTTATATTAATTTTTTGACACGGGTTGTATAGGAGATTTCGTGTGTAGGGTCTGACATTTTTCAGCCTTACAAACATCCATAGGATTTTCAGTCATTTGATGATGTTAACTTTTCTTAAGTTATGTATCGTGATGATAGATGTAGGAGAACAAACTAGTCCATTCATGTACGAACCTGGGAAACCATTAGTAGATACTTAGAAAGAGCATAGTTTTTTTACATGTGGAATTCTTTGAAATTGTGTGTTTATTTTATTATAAATCATACAGACTCTGTGTTCTAAGGTTATATATATATATATATTTAAGGTATATGTACTTATCTCTGACGTCTCTTTCTCGGCACCAGCTATCTACTCCCTGAGGAAGTGGACCAATGCTCTCTTAAAATCACATATTCAGCTCATACAGATTTGACTGTCAAATTTCAGAGCCATCGGAGCAGGTATGTGTATGCACATCGTGTTGAAACATGTTACAGTTTTCTTGGTGATTGCCATGATCATATTCACTTAATGGTTTCCTCTTTAATTTGCAGGGACTATACTAATCCTTACCTTCCTGTTGCTCCATCAGCCATTGATAGTACTGGTCAGGTAATAAGCAATTAAGGAACAGTCACATGCTCGAAAGTGCATATATAACCTTAGTTGAACCTCTTGCTGGTGATTTGTAGATATTCCAGAGAGATGCATGGAAGTGAACACATTGTTTATTTTTGTTCAACGACTAACTTTAAAGATCAATGTGTCATTCTTTACAGGTGGCTGTGGGTGTAGACGGAAAGAAGATGGAGCCTGAAAGTAATGTACTTCTTGCATCCATCGAGAACATGCAGTATGCAGTAACCTTGGAAGTTTTACACATGGTAGTACTCGCTAGACAGTGAAATCTCATTCGTGTATTTTCATTCTGAAAATATTAATTGTTTGTTGCCTCTTTTTTTCTTGAATAACGAGTAGGTGTTTGCGGCATTTGGAGCTGTTCAAAAGATTGCAATGTTTGACAAGAATGGTGGGCTACAAGCATTGATTCAATACCCAGGTAAAAAACATTCTCTTTCATTGTCATTGATCTGATTGTAAGAACAATTTCTTAAATGACCTGGCGGTTTTTTATCTATCAGATGTTCAAACGGCTGTGGTGGCGAAGGGAGCATTGGAAGGACATTGTATTTATGATGGTGGATTTTGTAAGCTACACATCACTTACTCACGCCACACTGACCTCAGCATAAAGGTAGTAGTTTATTTAGTTAGTATTCTCTCTATAAAGTTTGAAACCTATTTTAACGTGATAGTAATGATTTTTGGGTTATTTGGATTTGCAGGTGAACAACGATCGAAGCAGAGACTACACAATGCCTAACCCAGCTGCTGCGATGGCTCCACAGCCCGGCCAGAATCCATACGCGGGCAATTCACAGCAATACCACGCAGCAGGTGCAAGCCACCAGACCCAGCAGCAGCAGCAGCCACAAGGTGGATGGGGGCAATCAGGAGGAGGGCAAGGTCACAATCCTTATATGGCAGCACCCTCTTCTGGCACGATGCATCAAGGTTCGGGTGGTCATATGCCGCCACATCCACATCACTATGGTGGTCCTGGTCCTATGCATTAGAAAGAACTAAAAAAAGAGTCACTTATAAAAGTCGAAGACGATGTTATTTTAATCCATCTCTCTTACATTTCTCCTACCTATGTTTTTTTTAGTTTTTGTTTTGCTTATCGAATACACTTGTACTTGTGTCCAAAAGGATCATTATCAAACCATTGGGTACTAATATTTTCGACAGTTCATCATTTAGACTAAATTGTATTAGATGAACGTATTCTCATTAGATTACCGACAACTGTCTAATCGTCTGATCCGAGGAAAATTGGGGATCTGGATAAGGTTTATTGGGAAAAAAACTTCAAAAATACATGCCTAAAAATACATAGATTTTTACGATTACCTAACTCGTTAATATTATTATTTTAAATCACAAACTAGCAAAATGTCAGGATTTTAATACATAATTTTAACGGAGTTAACATCCCGTTAACGGAATTTCTAACGGAGTTATAAACCAATGTGAAAAACCTATAAACTACACCAACTAAAACTCGTTTTTTTGTCGAAAAATACACAGACTTTGTCATTACCTGATCAATATATGAACTCGATAATATTATCATTTTAATTCACCAACTAGCAAAATGTTAGAATTTTAATACACAATTTTAACAGACGGTAAAGTCCTGTTAACTGAGTTTATAACTCCGTAAAAACCGAAGTATAGTTTAATTTAAGTTTATATATTAGTGTAATCTAGAGTATGTTGTACTATAGTCTAGTGATTAGACCAGGCTTCTAATCTCCATTTCTCCAAGATTTAAAAAAAGAATTAAATCCATTAAAACTTAATGGCTCAGAAGCAGACGATGGAGCCTTTTCTTTCCGCAACGTTGATCTCCCTTCCTCCCAGTTTTTTTTTGTTTCTTCTAAATCCTTCGTTTCGTACTTTAAAATGTATCTTCTCTTTGTGTGTGTGCAGGTTTCCGAGTGAAATTTCAAGGATGTTCCCGATTTCGCTTGTGTTCATCGGGTCAATTATTGTTCTGATTTATAATTTATTTGAGGTTTTGGGTTTTAAATTAGGTTTTTGTATTTATTATACTCCTTGGCTTGATTTCCTACAATTTTATTGGATTAAAGTTTATTTCTCTTTGTTCTTTGAAGACTAGATAAGCATCCTTTGTAGACTTGTAGTAAGCTTGAAATTGCAGCCAATACATTTTAGATCTTCAATTTTTCTGTAAATGAATCACTATTCATTATATATCTATATAATGGGACGTTAACTTCGTTAAAATTATGTATTAATATCTTGACATTTTGCTAGTTGGTGATTTAAAATGATAATATTAACGAGTTTGTGTGTTAATCAGATAATCGCAAAAAAAAATCTGTGTATTTTTCAGCAAATACGAATTCAATTGGTGTATTTTTTTTTTAGATTTTTCCCCCACCGGTTTATAAATTTGTTAGAGACGTCGTTAACGAGATGTTAAATCCGTTAAAATTATGTATTAAAATCTTGACATTTTGCTCGTTGGTGATTTAAAATGGCAATATTAACGAGTTCGTGTATTAATCAGATAATCGTAAAAAAATTTATGTTTTTCGTCACAAACGAGTTCAATTAGTATAATTTTATTTTGGTTCTTTCCCTTTTTGGACAATTGGTTAGAAAAGGAGCATAAATTAACTAAATGGACAATAGTTTTTCCAAACTATTTTGGAGTAGAGAAAATGACAAAACTGTCCTTGCAACTTGCACTTAAAGCTTTGAATGGTGGCAACCGTCACAGCGGACTGAACCATACTATGTTTGGGGCGGACTGAGTCTGTTGTAGACCAAGTTCTTATGTTCACAAAATGGTCCGCACTTGGTCTGCATCAGACTTCTTTTATTTTAATATTTTCAAACCAATGCAGACTAAAAATGATGAATGATAAATAAAAGCGGTCTAGACAATTCACGGATTAGTCCGCCCCAACCACTGCTACCATTCACAACCTAAAAATCTATAACAATTAGCTCTCTCTCTCTCATTCAAGAGAATCAAACCATCATTTTTTAGATCTAGTTTTTCATTCTTTCGATGAAAAACCAAAAATTTGGGATGAAAATCTAGCAAAATAAAGCTCAAATAAAGATCCATCAAGCTCGATTATGACGAATTGATTCGGTAAGTTTTTTTCGAAACAAAATTGTGATTTTTGGAAAAATAGATTCATATAGATCTTAAGATCTTCATTTTTCACTTTTTGGTGGAGATCATCCACGATCCAATGAGAAATCCAACAAAAAAATCCGGCGAGTTGATTCATATTCACTAGTCGACTCAGTGAGTATGGTATGTGTTAACACAATTATTGAGCGCTCTAAATTAATTATTAACTAGTTAACTTTTAAGCTTTGTGTTCAAGTTATTAGGTATCATGTAAAATATAAAAAGTTCACCGATATTTGGTTAACGTGATAGCAAAATTGTTTTCAATTATGATTTTTGACGAGTTTATCCATATTCATTGAGTCGATTTAGGAAAGGAAGTTAGGTATGTGTTAACATAATTAAAGCGTGTGTTTACTCAACTATTAACAAGTTAGCTTATATGAGTGTTCAATTTATTATGTATCATATAAAATATATAAGTTCACAGATAAAAAAATTCTTATCGCGATAACAAAGTTGTTATCTGTTAACTTTTTGGCTGATATCTAGGGCAATCTGGTGAGAAATCCATCAAAGATTTTCTAAGAATTTATTCATACTCATTGAACCGACTTAGTGAATTAAGTTTGTGTTAACACAAGCGCGTATTAACTAGTTAATTTTTTTTTGATATGTTCAAGTTATTATATATTATATAAAATATATAAATTAACTGGTAAATTTTTGTTTAATGTGATAACAAAGTTGTTTTTATATGAATTTTCATGTTTTGAAGCCGTTTAGAAACAAGAAAAATCTTCATCGGTATAATCAAGATGATTATGTGCAAAATACAACAATTGAACAACAATGTCGTTTAGAAGATGAAAAGATTGAAGGAGAAAGAATACTAAAGTAAGAGGGAGAAAATATTTGATTGTTCAGCGTAAAAAAAAAAGAATAAAATATAATAATTTATAAATTGTAAAAAAAATCAGTATAAGTATAAAATTGGAATAAAAAAGATTGAAAAGTCATTTGGTCATCTACCTAATTATAATAACATTTTTGGTCATACACCCAAATTTCACCTTTTTAACAAGTAAGTTGATTATATAAATTGCAAAAGAGTCTTTGCAATGTTTGCTACAAAATTATCTCAAAGCTTTTGTATAAACATTTAAAATCCACTCTACCTCCGCTTATCTTAGAGAATCAGTCGGCGTTATGGCGAATAGACTTATTACAGATAATATCTTGTTGGCACAAGAAAACTTTCATGTTTTATGTACTAATCCCAGCTGCCGAAAAGAATTCATGGCAATTAAGACGGACATAAGTAGGACTTATGATATAGTGGAATGGAAGTTCCTAGAATTTTTTATTAAGATGGGTTTCGATGAGAAATGGGTGAGTTTCGTTATGTACTATGTGACATCGGTCTCATACCAGAAAAGATTGTTCCATCTAGAGGCCTAAGACAAGGAGACCATCTCTCCCCGTTCATGTTTATCATTTGTACTGAAGCTTTGATTTCTTTGCCTAAGGGAGCGGAGGAGTAAAAACGTATTTTGGGTGTCAGAGTGGCAAGGGAAAGCCCAAGGGTTTTTCTCACTCCTCTTTGCAGACGATAGCCTTTTTCTGTAAAGCAGAAGTAAACCAATGTTTGGAAATCCTCAAGATTATCGACTCTTATGGAAGAGCGTCGGGAAAACTCCTAAATACAATGGAATCCTCGATTATGTTTGGTAATAAGGTGGCGACATAAAGGAAAAGAGAATTGAAGATTTGTCTCAGCATCTCAACGGATGGTGGTATGAGACTCTGCATGGGACTCCTAGGACTTATTAGTGGATCTAAGATGAAATTATTTTCCTTTGTACATGATCAACTAAATAATAGAACATCCACTTGTCATCTTGCCTACTTTCTAAAGGCAGAAGAGAAGTTCAAATAAAATCTTTAGCACAAGCAGTCCCGACTTACATCATGTCCTGTTTTCTACTCCCTCAAAGACTGACTGATAAACTTAGGAACTCTATTTCGAGATATTGGTGGAGTTCTAACCAGAAGAGTGGAGGTATTCATTGGATTTCTTGGGATAAAATGTGCTTGCCTCATGAATCTGGATAATTGGGTTTCTGAGATTTTCATGACCAAAACATTACCCTTCTAGCTAAACAACTATGGCGCCTTATTCAATTCCCCTCCTCCCTCCTAGCCCGAGTTTTGCGAGGACATTATTTTAATGGTCTTGCCCTATAGAGGATCTACGGGTGTATAACCCTTCTTTTGGATGGCAGTGTCTTATCACAGCTAAAACATTACTTAAGTTGGGCTTGAGGAAAATGATTGGCTCGGGGCAGAATACAAATGTCTGAAGTGATCCTTGGATTCCAAATTTGCTGGCAAGACCGTCGAGACCCTCCTTTAACATTGTGGACCTTCCCCCTCAAATCATGGTCCATTCTTTTATTTTACAAGAGACGAGAGAATGGAATATTCCTCTCCTTCTGGATTATTTCCATCCATAAGATATCCCTCTTATCTTAGGTCTGAAACCAAGTGGAGGTTTGATTCAGGATGGGTATGTTTGGAACCATACGAAGAATGGTGTTTATATGGTCAAATCGGGCTTCGAGCTGTTGTAGAACTACAAGACCAATCTGAAGGACGTCTTTATTGACGAGCCCAACATCACCCCTTTGAAAGAACATGTTTGGAAGATTAAGACCACATTGAAATTGAGACATTTTATGTGCCAAACATTATCAGGTTGTGTGGCGACGTGCAAAAGACTGACTTATAGGCATATGGCCACTGATAGGACTTGTTCGATGTGGTAGCACAAAAAATATATAAACCATGTACTCATTGAGTGCTCCCCCCCAGCTTTACAAGTTTGAGTTTTATCGGACTTCCCTTCCAATGCGATATTCTTCCCCAGTTCATTTTTATACAAAAATATGGACTTTCTCTTTTGGAAAACAAAAAATTTGAGTCTTTCAGAAAACCAACATTCTACGTTCCCTTGCATTCTTTGGTAGAAAGCATGGAATGATAAAGTCTTCAATGGGAATAACATATCTATAAATATCCTCTCTGAAACTAGCTATGTTGGAAGCAAAAAGTTGGCGTCTGGCCGTCAATGAAAGGGAAGAGGAAGAAGAAGAAGTACGAGAGGAATCCCAAAGACTCGAAGGGTTCACTGACTCTCTTATAGACTCTCAGACCCTAACATGTTAAATTGATGCTTTTAGATCAATCATGGCATTGTTAGTGATTTAGGGTGGTGCTATAAAGATTACATGGGACGTGAGGTTGTTGGACTCCAAGGTTGTCGTCAAAGCCTTTCAGCACTTCATGTAAATATGGGTGGTCTTATATGGGCAGTTTCATGTTTAGCCGAGAGACGTGTACTACAGATACAATTTGAAACGGATTGTGCAACACTTGTTGATATGTTAGATGATCCGGGAGATCGACTATTTTTATCGGAGTTGGAAGCTTTGTTCCTTTTAAAATATGGTTTTGATTTTTTCAACATTTAGCACATCATTCAAAGTTTAAACACTCGAACGGATCCTTAGCTAAGAAGGTCCGGTCTAGTGGTATTTTATTTTTCCATATAAGCCATACTATTCTGACTGTTGAAATTTTCCGGAGAACTTTTGATAGTATATTAAACTTAGTTTAAATCTAATCGGGTGGAAGACAAAAAAAAAAAAATTGCAAAAGAGTAAATAAGAAAAAAAAAAAAAAAAAACAGAGGCCGAAGAAAGAAACAAAGATAAAAGGATCTGTTTGTGGTTACCAAGTCTCCAAGTAAACTCTCTCTTCTCTCTGTGAATAAAAAGGAGTTAGGAAGAAGATAAAGAAGGCTATTCAAAAACCCTAATGTCTTCTTCCACTCTTCAAGCTTCTCTTCTCCTTCGTCCTCCTCCTCTCCATTCATCTTCCTTTAAACCTCATCGCCCTCTCTTCTCTTCTTCTTCTCTACGTTTCAATCCTCAATCTCTCTCCAGCTTCTACCGTCTTTCTTCCATTCTTCTCAGCCCTCGATTTCGTTCCCTTCCTTGCTCATTGCGCCAAGACAATGTCGCTTCCGATTCCGATTTCATTCCCAAGGAGTCCCGGAACGGAGATATCGCCGGGGAGGTTACGGATTCAGCAGAGAGTAGATTGGTTTCCGAATTAGAGTTTGGCCAAGGGACGAGTGAAGACACCCTTGTGGACGAAACGAATAGTGGAGGCGGAGAAGAAGAAGCGGAGGTTAGTGAAGGTGAAGAGGAAGGCCACAAGAAGAAAAAGAGCAAGTTTCCGATTCTGGTGTTGCTGATGGGGCTATGGGCATCTGTAAAGAGAGCCATGGAGAAGGTAATGGAACGGGAGTGGCTAAGCTGGTGGCCTTTCTCTCGCCAAGAGAAGCGTCTCGAGAAACTTATTGCAGAAGCTGATGCCAATCCAAAGGACGCGGCTCTGCAGGGAGTTTTATTAGCTGAGCTCAACAAGCATATGTATGCAATCTCTGACTTAATGATAGGTGGCCTAATTCAATTGCTTTTAATCGATTCTATGTTTGCTTCAGTCCTGAGGCTGTAGTTCAACGGTTCGAACAAAGGGAACACGCAGTTGATAGTAGAGGTGTTGCTGAATATATTCGAGCTCTTGTCATTACTAATGCTATTGCCGAGTATCTTCCTGACGAACAAACCGGCAAACCATCTACTCTTCCCACACTGGTATTCTTCTTACTTATCTGTTTTTTTAGGTGTTCTACACTTTGATCTCTGAATTTGATTCGCCTCCTGTCTTTTATTGATTCTGCTGTGTACCTCCAACTGAGACGAATACATCCCCAACTTAGAATGTTTGTACTTGTCTTCGTTTCTAATTTATTGTTCATGTGCAGCTGCAAGAGCTGAAGCATCGTGCATCAGGCAATATGGACGAATCATTTGTTAACCCTGGTATATCTGAGAAGCAACCGTTGCATGTTACCATGGTAACTTTCGCTTATAGTAAGTGTGGATTTTCATATATCTTAAGTTGTTAACACACGTCTTTGCTTTGTTAGGTTAATCCGAAAGTTTCAAACAAATCAAGATTTGCACAAGAGCTTATCTCTACGATCTTGTTCACAGTTGCTGTGGGATTAGTGTGGTATGCGTCATCTATGTTTTAGTTGAATCAAGTTTATAATAGATTAAACAAAATTGAATAGTTGAACTTGTTATTGCTTCTCCAGTTTATTACTGTGTTTTTGTTAAAATGGAATTTTCTTGTTTAGGTTAATGGGTGCAGCTGCTCTGCAAAAGTATATTGGAAGCCTGGGAGGAATTGGAGCATCGGGTGTTGGTTCAAGTTCTTCATATTCCACAAAAGAGGTTAACAAAGAAATAACGCCGGAAAAGGTAGACTTTTGACTTATGTTGAATGTTCTTCAATAATTAGAACTGTGAGCTTTTGGTACAGTGGCTGAACGTATTGTTAGAGACAGATATTGCAAATTAGTCTTTTTGAATCATGGAACCTCTCTGTAATTATGCTAGTGAATATTTTACCCAGTGGATCGTTTCAGTAGCATTTGAACGGAATGAATTCCAAAGATCGGTGTCATTGTACTTATCCTGACAAGTTTGCTTGCTGCAGAATGTCAAAACATTTAAGGATGTAAAGGGTTGTGATGATGCCAAACAAGAGCTTGAGGAGGTGGTAGAATATCTAAAAAATCCATCAAAGTTTACCCGCCTTGGAGGAAAGTTGCCAAAGGTATAATCTCCTTATATTTGGTTATTATATCTTCTTGATTGCATGTTTACTTTGCACTTGGTTTTTCCCCGTCTACTTATATTTAAAGTTAGCATTTTTGACTTGAGGCATTTCTTAAATGTTCACTTCCAGGGAATTCTTCTTACGGGGGCGCCTGGTACTGGAAAGACATTGCTAGCCAAAGTAAGCTCTCATCTCTTGTTGATTGTGGTAGTTATCAAAGAGTGAAATATTTCATTTGTGTGTCACTCATAAAACTGTTATTAAGCTACCTATACTTGATTAACTGCAATTAGCTGACACTCTTAAAAATTTAAAGGCAATTGCTGGAGAAGCTGGAGTACCCTTCTTCTATAGAGCTGGATCTGAATTTGAAGAGATGTGAGCCTTCTTCTAGTTTTTTTCTCTCTGGCATGTCTTGAGCAACATTATCATTAACTTTCTATTGCTCTCAGCTGGCTTCTATGGTAATGGATAATAACATATAATAACATATTTTCCTTGATTGACAGGTTTGTTGGGGTCGGAGCTCGGCGTGTGAGATCCTTGTTTCAGGCAGCTAAGAAAAAGGTCTGACATAACCTGTCACTGCTATTAAGCTATTTCACAAGAGTTATGTTTGTCAGGCTGGGAAGACGCTTACCATGAGTGAAGTTGTATTTGCTGACGATCATGTGTTACAGGCATACAAAGAAGGGAAGGGCATACAAAGAAGACATTGCATCAACTACTTGTTGAAATGGATGGTTTTGAGCAGAATGAGGTAATTTTTGATGAGGGATAGTTACATTGTCACTGCTTCCTTGAATCTACTGCATTAAAATGGTACTTTGCTTTATTTTTTTTTTTGCTCTGCAGGGTATAATAGTTATGGCTGCAACAAACTTGGCTGATATACTTGATCCGGCCCTGACAAGACCGGGTAGATTCGATAGGCATGTAAGTATTCAGCTTCTTGTGACTCTTCTCTCTATTTATATTAGTTTTGAAGATGAGAGTTCCTACTAGTTACTGATAAATGAAGAAGGGATTCCTTTTTCCTTGTCTTGAGAGATCCCCTTGTTTTGGATCAACTGTTTGAGGATTTTGTGTATAATTTTGCACATTTGATGCTCAATTGGTTTCCATATGTATACTTCCACGTAGAATTTAGATAGGTGTGCTGCTTTTCTATGAAACTTGTTTTGAATTTTGCCAAAGAAATATAAATTACTGACAGATTTGATTTTAGATTGTCGTCCCCAGTCCGGATGTCCGTGGACGCCAAGAGATTTTGGAACTCTACCTCCAAGGCAAACCTATGTCAGATGATGTGGATGTTAAAGCAATTGCTCGTGGAACTCCTGGATTCAATGGTGCTGGTGAGTATCTTTAATGTATAATTACATTTTGTCATTGAGCTATGGCTCACTACATTTTCCCTAATCTGACCGAAGCAATTTGCAGATCTTGCAAACCTGGTAAATATTGCTGCCATAAAGGCAGCTGTTGAAGGGGCTGAGAAGCTATCTGCTGAACAGTTGGAATTCGCAAAAGACCGAATAGTTATGGGTACAGAGAGGAAGACAATGTTTGTATCAGAGGACTCAAAAAAGGTATATCTAAATACTCGAGTATAGAAGTTTTTGGAAGTGGAATTCAAAACAACCTCTCACTTGTTTCTTTGCCTGTTTAGCTCACTGCCTACCATGAGAGTGGTCATGCTATTGTGGCTTTGAACACGGGAGGTGCGCACCCGATCCACAAAGCAACAATAATGCCACGTGGATCTGCGTTGGGAATGGTGACGCAGTTGCCTTCAAACGATGAAACATCAGTGAGCAAGAAGCAGTTATTAGCTCGTCTTGATGTATGTATGGGAGGAAGAGTGGCTGAGGAGCTCATCTTTGGCCAGGACCATATCACCACAGGAGCAAGCAGCGATCTGTCCCAGGCCACAGAACTTGCTCAATATATGGTAATCTTCCCCTGGTTTCTGGACGGAGGTTTCAGGAAATTAGTCTCTGAGATTTTAAAAGTAATGATTTTGGTGTAATATGGAAGGTATCGAGCTGTGGGATGAGTGAGGCAATAGGACCAGTTCATATAAAAGAAAGACCAAGTTCTGAAATGCAATCACGCATAGATGCAGAGGTAGGGATATGGACTCTCTTGATTCATTTCTTCTAGTTCTGATATGATAATTCATCTGGTGGTGGTTGATACTTTATGGTCAGGTTGTGAAACTTCTACGAGAGGCATACGAGCGAGTGAAATCTCTCTTGAAACGGGTTTGTTTTCCGCTAATTTCATTTTTTGACTTCTTATCAAATCTGTTTTAATTATATATATTTATTTATGTGTGTTTACTCCAGCATGAGAAGCAGCTACACACGTTAGCAAACGCACTTCTGGAGTATGAAACGCTAACCGCAGAGGACATAAAGCGTATCCTCCTTCCAAAACAAGAAGGAGACGAGTTAGAGGAGCAACAAGAAGAAGAAGGAGACTTGGTATTGGCCTAGCTAGTCACATCATTCATTCTCATAACCACACCTTTCTGAGGGTTAAAGAAGGGAGGTTCAAAGCTTTTGTACAGAGTAAATCTCCCATAGCTTAAAACCATTCCCCCTAGCGTATCCACAACAGAAAAAAAAACAAAACAAAAACAAAAACAGGTGAAAGTATTCATCTCATGTTATAAGTTATTGTAGTTTTTTTTCCGTTTCAGTCATCTGTTTCACTTCGACATGGAACTTTTTCCCCCATTTGACATTCAGATTAAAAAAAAATGTAAAAGAACATTGAAAGTAATAGTAATGTAATTGTAGGTTTTATTCTTCCTTTTTTGTTGACAGAATTGTAGTTTTTTTTTTCTCTGTTGTGATTTTTATTGAATGGAAATAAATCAAGTAAGTTATTACAAGTTCTCTTTACGTTTTGAGCAAACCGGCCAATGAAATTTATAAGAAAACATTTGTAATGATATTGAAAATGGAAGCATAGTTAGTGGAGCTACTTGTCCATGCAACTCGAATATTTAGTTCCTTCATTACTTATCTACTATTGTAATGTCCATGGTTCAGTCATGACAGATTTTGGGTGGCTGGACCATCATCGATTTTTTCTTAGATTTTGAGATCAATGATCCATTTAACAACTCTTGCAAAGCAATTCTTGCCTTGTATGGTCTCGGTGGTAAAACATCGAGCTTTTGGAATGATCATTTATTTGATCTAAGACCTCTAATCGATTTTATTGGTCTTTATAGACCAGTGTTTCTGAGAATTAACGCTGCAAGCATGGTTTTAGATGCCTGCTATCCATCTGGATGTTGAAACTACCTTACCTTCGAAGTCGAAATCCGAATGTGCTTGCTCTAAAAGAAAGCATGATCATGACCGCACCACCTATTACATGTAGTACAACTTATCATTACATTTGGGTAATTGATGGATCTAAGTGCTAATGTTTCCTCCACCAAAAGAACGTGGGAGAGCATTCAACCGCGCAATCCAAATCAGTAGTGGATCAAGCAAGTTTGGTTCAAGGCGCACATCCCAAAACAACATGCTTTCACATTTATAGATTGTCGGTTTGCAAAAAGACTTATATCATGAGATATTAACAGACGTTCCGAAGAGTGTTTGTTAGAAGAAGGAAGGGCAAAATAAGTGTTGAAGCTCAAGAAAAGTCAACATGAAGGGTTGACTGTGGAAGCAATTAATCAAGCTGGATGTTCAGTAAGTGGATTAGACTATAAATAGCTGATTAAAGTCTTAATTCAATTACGACTTTTCTCTTGTTAACTCGTTGGACGTGATGAGTCAGAGTTAGTTATGGGTTGTTATGAAACATGTATTGAGAGAAGCTTAAACTCGTTCATTGATAATGAAGATTACAAGTATTCCTTTGATATTACAAAGAGTTCATAGTTGTGATTTTGTACAATTGGTGCGTCGTGACGTCTCGAACCTATTTCCATGGCGGCCTTAGAAGATCAGGATCAATGATTGGCGACGATCGAGCAACACGTCGAGAAATTATGCTGGGAAGTCGGGAAAATCAAGAACAACTCATATCGGGGGACGAAATCGAACGCGGAGATGATACAACAAGTTGCAGTGATCAAAAGTCAGTTAGATGCACAATCAGAGCAAATGCGAACTCAATAAGAATAAATGAAAGCTCAATCGATGCTTCTGGCTTAGATTTCGCAAACATTGGTCCGACTAGATCTGGCGAATTGCGAGAGATGTTCGAGGGAGAAGTCAATTGCTGATACACAATACATTATGAATAAGGTTATATTTTCTTCACCTGGAACAAGTAGTCCAAATGAACAATTAGGGCATCAGGGAATTTCTAGTGTCTTAGCGACCCAAGAAAGCTTGTTCGAAGTCATTACTGTGTTAAATGGGTATGAAATGGAGGTTTTGGAAGAAACTGACGAGGAAAAACGAGAGATTGTGACAGAAGAAGTTCAAATGATGCATATGTCCTTTAATGCTTTCATGGGATTAAAAACACCAACTACTACCAAGCTCAGCGGCATAATTGGTAAACAATCAGTGGTTTTCATGATTGATAGTGGGGCTGCTCAAAACTTTGTGGCACCACAAGTGGTACAAAAAGCTAATCTACATCTTCAACAACACAATAATCTTGTTGTGAAGTTGGGAACATGTAGAATGGCTGATAGTGTCGGTGTTTGTAGAAAATTGGGATTCAACCTTCAAAGAATTGAGTTTGTGTCTGACTTCATCTCATTGGAGTTGGGGGGGGGGGAGCCGATGTCATATTGGGAGTGCAGTGGCTGGGGATGTAACATCCCCGATCCTCAATAGGATCGTTGGGATGAACCATGACCAAGTTGGAGGAAGAAATCATAAAGAAGAAGAACAGAAACTCGTCCATGGTGAAGAAAACATTATTTTCTGAATTAATTTAAATTAATTCAGGAAACAATAGGGATTTTAGACATTTCAATGTCTCCTGGTGTCAGACTGAAAAATGGTATAAGGACTATATAAGGGGATGGGTATCCTTGAGTGACCGAGCAGCCTAGGAACTTGACCACAGATAGTCCGTGGGCAGGTTATACCCACCCAAACTCGGATATACCGAGTCTAAAAAGTTAGGAAGGATCAAAGGGAGGATTAAGAATAAATCAACGATGAATTCGGCTGGAAAGGAAATTCGGATGTACAAGTTCGTGTTAGAATCGAAGGATCGATCCATCCGGTTAATTTTGAGTGCAAGACTTAGCCAAAAATCAACAAAGGGAGTAAGTTGTCGAGATAATCAGTTGAATCATCGAGCTAAACCAGCTGGATCAGCTCGATGGGCAGTTCGGTAGCTCAGCTTAGTACTGGGAGGTGTGGTGAGCAGTATAGTCAGCTGGATGGTCAGTAAATGCAGCTAGTCGCACTGAGTGATCGTCAGCTGGAGCGGTTGGGCAGTTACACCCGAACCGGTGCGAGGGGCAAATCGCAATTGTTCGGCCTGAAATCTGATTGGCCGAAGTGAAATCGCTTCTGTTGGCCGAAAACCGCCCAAACTTTCTTATAAATTTCAAAGGACGGGCCAAATTTGGCCTTCACGCACACAAAGGGGAAATTCCCAGAAAGTTATCAAATCCGAGAATACTGAGAAAGAAAGATCAAGATAGGGAAATCCTCGAGAGCCGGCTAGTCGGAAGGAAAAGCTTGATCGAGGAAATATTCGGATCAACAAACAACGACCATAAGTTCAGAGGTTGGTTATCACCAAACCGCCAGACAACGGTGAGTGCGAACTGGGACTTTTCCTAGGATATAATCGGGTTGGATGGGTGATTCCGAATAAACCGACTGTACCTAGCGTCCGACTATTCAGTACTCTGCTTAACTTAGATCAAATGGCTAAGTCTAAGATCAAGACATCGCAGAAGGGAAAATGACTTAGGGAACATGAATATTCCGCCAACCTCGACCTGTCTGAATACGATTGCCTTAATCCGGATTTAGTTAGGTAATCTAAGTGTTTACCCTATTATCTTGCATGATCTGCATATCATTCATTCATGCATATAAGTCGTTAGAGTAAGCATTTACTAAGTAATTTTCGAGTTACTTACGCCTCTTTGGCACTTTAGGAAAGGATGGTGATCGGGGTAAGTATCGTGCCTAAGCGATGGATTGGCGGCCCACTGAAGATAGGTGGTGCGAAGACTGGGTAGTACTGGAATTTATTTAGACTATGTAAGCCTACGGGTAAACTATTACATGTTGTTGAATCCTAAAGTTAGTTAGATAAAAACCCAGTACTTTTAAGCATAACAACTCTAATATTTCCGCATATTGACTCTAGAATGTTTAATCACAAAATAAACACTGAAAATGACTTAAGGAAACGGATAAGACCCTTAAAATGGACTGAATGGTTCGGTTTTACTTAGTGGTGGAATGAAAATAACCTCCTTAGGCTTACTAGCCGGGATGTGGTGTTCCCGAGGACATTGGGAAAGTGTGAAGTTGATTGGGAGTTCCATGAATGGATATTTAAAATTGGTGGAAAGCAGCTTTTATTGAAGGGAGATATAAAATTGCAATGTAACAATATTTCGTTCAAATCTCTTGCTCCAGCATATTCAAAAAGGCACGACAATCGGCTTTATAACATTTCTCTTCACAACATGAAGAGTCAAATTCCGGTAACCTTGATGGCTGTGTTGGACAGATTCTCGAGAGTTTTTTAGACTTCCACATGGTTACCTCCAGCAAGAGATCACGAGCATTACATCACATTGTTTTCTGGCGTGAATTCATTGTCGGTTAGACAATACCATTATTCACATGCGAGTAAAGAGACAATGGAGCGGATGGTGACCGAGATGCTTGATTTTAGTACAATATGGCCTAGTAGAAGCCCTTTCTCTAATCTTGTATTGTTAGTACGATAGAAAGACAACAATTGGAGATTTTTTGTGAACTATAGAGCCTTGAATAGAGCTACTGTTGGGAATGTCCTGAAATCTATTGTACTTACTCTAAGTGAAAGTCGTATTGTCGAGATGAGACAATCATATGACACTGGGCAGTCATAATGCTTTGCTAGAAGCCACTTATGATCAATGAGTTTAGAACTCATTGCTAGTGTTATATGATCCTACAGGGTCACACACCTAAGCAAACTGGACGTAGTATATGAGGTTGATCATTAATGTAATGATCTGGTGAATGCATATTTGATATGCATTCAATACCGAGTTTCTGAGGCAGTGTCGATCGACACAATAAGTGTGTCGGTCGACACAGATCGCGAATGACCAGATTAACTTCGGTTTAATCGTTGGTTAATTCGGTGGTGGTATAAGTCGATATATATAAGATATATGGTCGACCTTTACACACTTCTAACCTAATTTACAGCCACCAGAAAAGAAACTGAAACCTCTTGAGAGATCTGATCTATAAAGGCACTAGCATCCCTCCTGTTCAGTTTGTGTGCGTGTGGATACCAGTAGAGGCACAACGTTTGAGGTGCTTCGAGATCTCAATTACTTGCAAACCTTCCGCTTCTAATCACCAGGTAATCTCGAGATCCCATTGATTCGATATACATGAACCCTAGATCCTAGGCTTGGAATTCAGACTAGGACTGCCTAATTGGATTAGGAACTGCTAGAAATTCCTTCAGTGGTATCAGAGCCTTAGGGTTCTATTGAATCAGTAGCATGATGATTAGATTAGTTGAATCTGAATCTCAGTATAGTTGATACAAGCATGCTAAAACTCGTTTTGATCAAAGTAATCTAGTTTAGGATTTTTTGGTTTGAAAAACGATTCTGGGGTTTATCGCACTGTGTCGATCGACACCAATCTGGTTTCGGTCGACACATAAGGATAACCCGAATAAGATACATGTTTAACCTAACTGTGACGATCGACACAAGAGTTGTGTCGGTCGACACAGTCCTCGCGATCAGGATAATCGGTTCAATTGGATTGGACCGATCATCGAGCTTGGTTAAAATTGGTTAAACTGCTAAACGGTTTATAGCGATCAATTTGATAAGGTTAGCATCGACCGACACTGATGTAGTGTCGATCGACACTGACCGGTTATCATAAAACCGGATCAATTGGATTGATCGGTTATCGCAAAATTGGTTTTGATTAATCTGCATCGATCGATACTAAGGTAGTGTCGGTTGACATAGGATCCGCTGGTTTAGGTTATTGAACCTGAAATCACAGAACCAAACCAAGATAAATCATTTTAATTAGAAGAATTAAAACATAATAAAACTGAACGTTTTAAAGGTTCCGTTCTTCAACTAAATATCAAGTATATTTAGATGTCTTTCCAATCTTGTCAACTGTCAAGACTTGTTTCATTGTGCGATAGACTTGCAGTGCAAGATGTCCACAATTACATAAGTAAGACAGGAGGTAATTGTGTTGATGGATTTGCAGTGCAAGACATCAACAATTACATGACTTAAGAGATTGGTTTACTTGACTGGGCCATCAAAATCGTTTTGGGCTCAGAGACATCAGGTGGATTGGACATGAGATGTCAATCCACAACCAAGAGTTATATTGGATATAACTAGCAAAGTTGTTGCTTACCTAGATAGCTGAAATTTGGGCGATAGCCAGTGGCTCACTCAAGTTTAGTGAAGTATGGGTCTTGGATCATTATATTCATTTGAGGAAACATTGTTTGAATATAATGCGAGTCTTCTTAATAGTTAAGATTTCTCATTTCTTGAACATCATAACTAAACCTCTTTTGTTTTCAGCTATGTCTAGCACAAATCATCATAACAATTTCTCCCTGCGATCCGTCCTTGAGAAGGACAAGTTAAATGGATCCAACTTTATTGAATGGTATCGGAACTTGAGAATTGTTCTCAAACAGGAGAAAAAGGACTATGTCCTTGAGAAAGTTCTCCCCAAGAAGTACCGAGTAAATGCCTGGCAGTCAGATAAGGATGCTTGGGATAAGCATTAAAAATGATGTGGTTGATGTGTGTTGTCTCATGTTGGCTACCATGAATTCGGACTTGCAAAAGCAATATGAGTACGTGGAGTCGCCAATAGAGATGATCAATGGTCTGAAAAACATGTTTCAGGAGCAGGCACGAACTCAGAGATATCAGACAGTTAAGTCTCTGATTGAGTGCAAGCTACCAAAGGACGAACCAGTTAGTCCTCATGTCATTAAGATGATGGGTTATATTGATAACCTGGGTAAACTGGATTGTCCCATTAGCCAAGAGTTGGCTACTGACATCATTCTGCAGTCACTGCCGTCAAGCTATGATCAATTTGTTATGAACTATAACATGAAAAACTTGACGAAGACGTTGACTGAATTGCATGGAATGCTTAAGACTGCTGAACCTAACATCAAGAAGGACACCCCAAATGTCCTTATGGTACAAAAGGGTAAAAGGATTAAGAAACTTGGTAAGAACAAAGGTGATGGCAAGACGAGCTCGATTGTGAATCCAAGCGAGTCTATCCATGGTCCTAAGGTTAAACCTAGTCCTTCTGAAGATGTTAAGTGCCATTATTGTAATGGTTATGAGCATTTGAAAAGAAATTGCAAGAAATTCCTGGAAGATTATGAGAAGATGAAGAAGACGTATGAGACTTCTTCTTCAGGTATTTATGTTATAGAAGTAAATGTTATTTCTTATGGTTCTACTTATGAGGTATTGGATACCGGTTGTGGTGCTCATATTTGTGAAAATATGCAGGGCCTGAGCAACAGTAGGACTATGGAGAATGGACAAGTGGACCTGCGCGTGTAAATGGAGCAAGAGTTGTTGTATTGGCCGTAGGAATATTTATTTGTCTTTATCTTTTGGCATGGTTTTAGAAATCAATAATTGCTACTATGTACCTGCTATGAGCGGAAATATTATTTCTATTCCTTGTTTTGGATATGGAAGGATATCAGTTTTCAAATTAAGAATAAGTATTATTCATTTGATTACGATGATATGATTTATAGTGGCAGTCCATTAGAGAATGGATCTTATGTTCTAAACCAAAGCGTGCCTAACTATAACATTAGTACCATGAGATTCAAGTCAAATGACACGAATCAATTTTTGTTTCTGGCATTGTCGTTTGGGCAACATAAATGAGAAACAGATTCAGAAGATCCATAGTGATGGGCTTTTGGGCTCATTTGATTATGAATCATATGAGAAATGCGAATCTTGTTTATTAAGCAAAATGACTGAGGCCCTTTTCAACAAAAGGTAGTGTCGATCGACAGTAACGGTGCGTCGGTCGACACAGGTCGCGAACGAACAAAATGAAAGGGCCAGTAACTTATTGGGCTTTGTACATACGGATGTGTATGGCCCGATGTGCACAAGTGCTAGAGAAAACTTTCAGTACTTCATAACCTTTACTGATGATTTCAGTAGGAAAGGTTATGTCTTATTAATGAGACATAAGTCAGAATCTTTGAAAAAGTTCAAAGAGTTCCAGAATGAAGTACATAATCAATTTGACAAAAGTATTAAAGCTCTACGATGAGATCATGGAAGTGAATACTTGAGTCAAGAATTAAGTGATCATCTGAGAGATTGTAAAAGCGTTTCACAATTCACCCCTCCTGAATCGGATTTTATTAGATATGGTTCGATCAATGATGAGTCACTTAGATCTTCCATTATCCTTCTAAGAATACGCTCTAGAAACGTCTGCGTTTACACTAAATATGGTTCCATCAAAATCAGTTACAGAGACACCACATGAGATGTGGACTGTTAATATTCCTGATTTGTCTTTCATGAAGATTTGGGGTTGTGAGGCTTATATAAAACGTTTAATATCTGATAAGCTCACACCCAAATCCGATAAGTGCTACTTCATTGGTTGTCCTAACGAAACCAAGGCATGTTACTTTTACAACCGGTCCGAGAACAAATTGTTTGTTGCTCGGAACTATGTTTTCTTGAGAAAGACCTTATTTTCCAGGAAGAACAGTGGGAGTAAAAGTACAACTCGAAGAAATTCGAGAATCACAGGAGACTGCTCAACCTGATGAGGAAGAGTAGCAGTGGGATCTACAAAGAGTTGTAGAACCTGCAATTGTGGTGCCGTAGGTTTGCGATGATCTAATGAATGAATATTCGATATACATTCAAATGGCGAGTTTCTGAAGAAGTGTCGATCGACACAAAAGTTGTATCGATCGACACAGATCGCGAACCAAAATATTGATTTTGGTTTATGACTTAATTAACTACAGTTTAAATCTTGGTTAATTAGGTCGTGGTAAAAGTCTACATATGAGATATGTGCGCGACTTTTACACAAAACTGAAGCTCGCAGATCCAACAGGATCCGTCACGAACCCGAGAAATGTGGATTTCTCGTAACCAATTGCCATGATCTGTTGATCATTGAATGTGACGGGCCTGCGAATTTTGAAGAAGCAATGATGAGCCCTGAATCCGAAAATGGTCATATTCTGATATACAAAGCTAGGTTGGTCCCAAAAGGTTTCAAGCAAATTCATGGTATTGACTATGAAGAAACCTATTCCCCAGTCAACATGCTTAAGTCCATTTGGATTCTCCTAGCAACCGCCACTCATAATGGTTATGTGATCTGGCAGATGGATGTGAAAACAGTTTTCCTTGATGGAATTCTGGAAAAGGATGTGTACATGACACGACCTGGAGTTTTCATTGATCCTAATGAAGCTAGGAAGATATGCAAGCTTCGTCGATCCATTTATGGATTGAAGCAAGCATCTCGGAGTTGGAATCTTCGTTTTGATGAAGCAGTCAAAAGATTTGATTTCGTCAGGAACAAAGAGGAACCATGTGTTTACAAGAGGACTAGTGGGAGCGCAGTTGCATTTCTAGTATTGTATGTTGATAACATACTATTTCTCAGAAATGAAGTTCCATTGTTTTAGTCTGTTAAGACTTGACTCGAAAGTTGTTTTTCGATGAGAAATATGGGAGAAACCGTATACATTCTTGGAATAAGAATCTATGGATATAGATTAGACAAGCTAATTGGATTGTGTCAAGATACTTATGGTGATAAGGTCTTGCACAGGTCCAACATGCATGATTCCAAGAAGGGCTTTGTGCAAATGACTCTTGGTATTGCTCTTAGCAAGACGCAGTGTCCCTCGACACACGCTGAGCAAAAGCGAATGAAGGTCAGACAACTGCTACAGGCATTAGATGTCTTAAGATGTGATCTTGATTTCAGTGGGAGTTGTTGTTGTTAATTTTAGTTATGATATGATGTTCATGTGAACATAATTTGATTATGTTAATGAAATCTGACATCAGTATTATTTAATTATGTTATTAAATAATAGTTCCAAAGTAATTTATGACATTTTATAGGTTATCAAGTATGTGACTTGATCATGAAACCCTATAGATAATAAATGACATAAATTACGTTGGTCCCTGGTCGAGGTTGTTAAAGTGGGACATTAACAACCGCATGAGACTAGTATGTGAGGTGACTGATGACTAAGTTTCATGGAGTCATTAATAAGAGTATTAAAGTCAATCACATAGATATGTGTTAGAGAACACATGATCGGACATGACCCACTGATGAGAACTCTACGGGATAGTTATATAAGTGTCATGAGAGTTTTCATTACGACTATAGAGTATAGTCCTTAGACCTGAGTTCATCACGTTTTCTTACATATGAATTGGTCCGCTTTAACCCTGTCAAACGTCAGCCGTAACTGGTGACTATAAAGGCATTGATTGGGCGTATCATGAAGTGTGTTAAAGAACAGGGATGAAACAAGATGGGATTTGTCCCTCCTATATAACAAGAGATAAATATCTCAGGGCCCATAGAAGATTTGATACTGAGAAATGTGTGGCCACACTCAAACGAGGTGATTGTCAGTCGTTTGTCTTGTCAGTATAAATCGGAGTTCGATGAACATGATTTTGGCTTAATAAGGATGACATGGATCCTGCCTTATGCCAGATCGAGATATAGTGACAAGGGAATATGGGAATAGATGATTCCAGTACAAGTGGGAGATTGTTGGGAATGTCCTGAAATCTATTGTACTTACTCTAAGTGAAAGTCGTATTGTCGAGATGAGACAATCATATGACACTGGGCAGTCATAATGCTTTGCTAGAAGCCACTTATGATCAATGAGTTTAGAACTCATTGCTAGTGTTATATGATCCTACAGGGTCACACACCTAAGCAAACTGGACGTAGTATATGAGGTTGATCATTAATGTAATGATCTGGTGAATGCATATTTGATATGCATTCAATACCGAGTTTCTGAGGCAGTGTCGATCGACACAATAAGTGTGTCGGTCGACACAGATCGCGAATGACCAGATTAACTTCGGTTTAATCGTTGGTTAATTCGGTGGTGGTATAAGTCGACATATATAAGATATATGGTCGACCTTTACACACTTCTAACCTAATTTACAGCCACCAGAAAAGAAACTGAAACCTCTTGAGAGATCTGATCTCTAAAGGCACTAGCATCCCTCCTGTTCAGTTTTTGTGCGTGTGGATACCAGTAGAGGCACAACGTTTGAGGTGCTTCGAGATCTCGATTACTTGCAAACCTTCCGCTGCTAATCACCAGGTAATCTCGAGATCCCATTGATTCGATATACATGAACCCTAGATCCTAGGCTTGGAATTCAGACTAGGACTGCCTAATTGGATTAGGAACTGCTAGAAATTCCTTCAGCTACAATTCCAAAAAAATATCCAATTCCGATGATCAACCAACTGCTAGATGAACTTCATGGTGCATGAGTGTTGTCCAAACTCGATCTTCGTTCTGGACATCATCAGATCAGAATGGCAGAAAGGTACATTTAGAAAATTGCTTTCAGGACATTAGAGGGTCATTATGAGTTTTTAGTAATGCCCTTCGGGCTTACTAATGCTACAGCCACATTTCAGGCTCTAATGAACTCTGTTTTCCGAGATTTCTTGAGGAACTTTGTCTTAGTGTTCTTTGATGATATCCTAGTGTATAGTTCTTCCTTAGGGGATCATGTTTTTCACTTGCAAAAGGTCTTAGAGGTGATGGATGATCAATCACTCTTTGCTAACAGAAAGAAGTGCACTTTTGGACAGCCCCAAGTTGAATATCCCGTCCACATAATCTCGACTGCAGGGGTGTCCACTGATCCATCTAAGACCTCAGCTATGAATAATTGGCCAACACCAAAGAATGTCAAAGATTTAAGAGGATTCTTAGGGTTGACTGGTTACTATCAGAGATTTGTTCATGGGTATGGGTGTTTGGCTAGACCACTAACAAAGTTGTTGAAGAAAGACTGTTTTTAGTGGTCTACTAAAGCTCAAGAAGCCTTTGATGCTCTGAAGTATGCAATGGTTTCAGCTCATGTCCTTACATTACCTAACTTTGGGGAACCAATCATTGTGGAAACAGATGCCTCAAGTTTTGGATTAGGAGTTATCCTTATGAAAAACAAGAGACTTATCGCTTACTTTAGTCATGGGTTGGCTACTCATGAGCATTTAAAACCGATCTATGAGAAAGAATTGATGGCTATTGTTTTGGCAGTAGAGAAATGGAGACATTACTTAATGGAAACAGTTTTATAGTTCATACAAATCAGAAAAGCCTCAAGTTTTTGCTGGAATAGAGGGAGGTTTTTACGGATTATCAACGGTAGTTACAGAGGCTGTTGACATATCAATTTGACATTGTCTACAAACCGGGGGTTGATAACAAAGCTGCTGATGGACTCTCTCGTATTGAATATGAACCGATTGAGTCCGTTACTGGACAATTGTTTGTTGTGACAATACCATCAATGATTCAATTGCAAGACTTATATGAGGAGATACAACATGATAGCTATGTACAGAACTTAAACGCGCACATATTGGCTGGAGAATCAGTCAAGAACTGGTTTAGTGTGGTTTATGGGAAAGTTCTATATCATGGGCGTCTGTATATTCCATATTCTTCTGTGATAATCTCACTATTTTAGAAGAAGCGCACGATGGGTTTATGGGAGGACACTCGGGTGTGTTAAAAATAGTAAAGCGGATTCAGCAAAATTTTCACTGGAAAGGAATGAAGAAAAGGGTACAAGATTATGTTGCTGCTTGTGGAATTTTCCAGACGCATAAATACTCAACTTTAGCTCATGTTGGGTTATTGGAGCCTCTTCCTATACCGGCTAATTTTTGGAAGGATATCAATATGGACTTTGTGGAAGGTCTTCCTTCTTCTTCTGGTATAAACCTTGTGTTGGTGGTGGTAGACATGCTCAATAGATACAGTCACTTCCTGGGCTTGAAACATCCATTATCATCTACTGATGTTGCCAGTAAGTTTGTCTGTGAAATTGTTAGACTCCATGGATTCCCTGCCACAATCGTATCAGATAGGAACAAATTTTGAAAGGAATGTTTCAAGTTATCAGCTACAAATTTGAAGTTTAGCACAACTTACCATCCTCAAACAGATGGTCAAACTGAAGTAACTAATAGATTTTTAGAGACTTATTTGAGGTGCTTTGCTTCAGACCATCTTAAAACTTGGTACAAGTTTCTTCATTGGGTTGAGTACTGGTTTAACACAAGCTATCATGCAGCCTTAAAGACTACCCCTTTTAAGGTTGTATATGGTAGAGAACCACCTTTGTTGGTTAAATTTGAAAAGAGCTCGACCAAGAATTTCGAGTTAGAGATGATGCTGCGTGACAGAGATGTGATGTTGGAGCAAATAAAGGAGTATATGTCGCATGATCAGGAGTTAATGTAGCAGTATGCGGACAAACATCGTCGAGATGTGCAATTTTAAGTTGGGACGAGAGTATTTCTGAAGTTTCACCCTTATCGCCAACACTCAGTTACTCATCGGATTTGTCAGAAATTAGCGGCACGGTTTTATGGGCCTTATAAAATTCTGGAGCATGTGGGAAAGGCAACATATCGTCTTAAGTTACCATCATCTTCACGTCTCCACCCTGTCTTTCATGTATCACAGATGAAGCAAGTAATTGGAGATCAAAAGGTCTGTACTGAGCTGCCGGATACATTTACAGATGCTGGTGAGTTGATAAAGGAACCTGAAGCAGTGCTGGATACGCGTGATAATGCAGCAGGACAATTGGATGTCTTAGTTTCATAGAATAACTTACTTTCACATGAGTCTACATGGTTTGAAGCTTCTTTATTTGAAGCACAGTACTCGTTGTTTAAGCTTGAGGACAAGCTGCATCTGATGATGGGGGGTATTGATAGGTTCCGAAGAGTGTTTATTAGAAGAAGGAAGGGCAAAAGAAGTGTTGAAGCTCAAAAAAAGTCAACATGAAGGGTTGATTGTGGAAGCAATTAATCAATCTGGATGTTCAGTAAGTGGATTAGATTATAAATAGCTGGTTTTAGTCTTATTTCAATTACACTTTTTCTCTTGTTAACTCGTTGGACGTGATGAGTCAGAGTTAGTTACGAGTTGTTATGAAACTTATATTGAGAGAAGCTTAAACTCGTTCATTGGTTATAAAGATTACAAGTATTCCATTAATTACAACGAGTTCATAGTTGTGATTTTATCAGCCTGCTACTTTTGGTTTATGCAACCTTATAATTGAGGAAGGGGATAATCTTTTTGGCAATATAGCTACAACAATTTGATTTGGGACAAGATTGCTCAGCATTTAGGCCTCTCGGCCAAAAACTTCACGGATTGGTTTACCTTCTTTGCTTGTCTTTCAAATGTCAATCTTATCAAGAATACAACACTCTATAATATAGTTTCTCAAGCCGCAATTTTTATCATCTGGAAAGAACATAGTGCGCAGATTCACATGGATCACCTCTATTGCTGAGGACTTATTCAAGCGCATTGACAGATGTCTAAAGACTTATCCTAGCCCGCAATAAGCAAAAGGAGTTCATTGACCTCCTTGCTCATTGCTTTTTTTATGAGTAAGTCTTTGTAACATTTGGTCGTTGATCTTCACCCTTTTTATTAGACTTTTATTATTTTTGGCTCTTGAAAAATATAGATTTGCAGAGTTTATATAAAATAAACTTTCTCTTTTATATATAACTAGATTCTGACATGCACATCAGCGCGGGACAATTTTTCTTGTATAAGATGTTTTAGTAAATATTTAATTTTGGGGTTTGTTTTTTTGAAATTTAATTTGAATTTATATAAAGATCTTAAAACGGATGAGTATGACCCGTTTAGATCTGTTTTGTTTAAATCAAGTTTGTTTAGATCCATTTTGATATGTCCGTTTAAACCCGTCAAAAGTAATATATATATCCGTTTAAACCTATTTAGATCAATTTATAAATTTCATTCTTTTAAAATTTAATACAAAAATACATAAATTTATTTTTATGTACACATATTTTACTCAAATTATTTTGTTTTTATACAATTGAAATGTTATTTGTTCATTAAAATGTAATATGTACCTAACAAAATTAAATTGATGAGAATGTTGAAAATCATTATATGCTCATAAACTTGAGTGAAACAATTCTATCAAAAAACATTAATAATTAATGGGTGTATCACAAATGTTTTTCATATCTGTGTGACAGATGTATCTAAATGATAATGAGAAAACCATCTCAGTAAATGCATAAAATACCAATGTTAGGGGTCACTTGCTTTTTGTCTTTTTTGGGAGCTTTCTTTGCAAGTTCAGTAGTTTGTGCAGAAGCATCCGCTGAAGCAGGTTCTGGAGTTGCTCGCAGAATCTCACATATAAGTTGTTGGCATTCACTCTTCACCATTTACACGTAAATTTTCAATAAGCTTATGTATGAGAACCCAGAAGTTCAGTGTTGATTTATAAACATTTGGCTTCACGACATATTAGGTATTATGAAATCAATAGGTGGACATGTAAGACTGTCAAGGGAAAACTGATATTGTAGGCTCCAGTAACTTGGGATGCTTCAGTATCGATGTTCTAGTTCACATCAGTAGGCAATGACTTCGGTGTGTTAATGTCATGTTACGAAGCCTTCAACTCCAAGAGCTCTCCAATAACAACATGATTTTCTATAGAAGCAATAATAATAGAAATTTGAGTTGTCATCAGAGAAAATAAAATATTGAAACAAGTTTAAAACTTGAACTGCTCACCAAATATCTTGACAATAGTCTCTAAAATTGAGTCAAGAAGGTTCTTTTACTGCAGCTTGCACTTTTCCTCCAAGAGAGGTGAAACAGGGTTCACAGTAAGGTGAGTTCCTGAAATTGATATCCCATTTTGAGGTTTCTCTTTTGATAGTCTGTAGGCCTCTGACTGTCCTTTCACAAAATGCAGCCCCACTGCTACCATTTGATCACTTTGACTACATGCGGACTTTGACAAATTTCTAGTCTCCATATATGCTTTAAACTTGGATATACTGATCTCGTGTATTGTGGGTTGAAGTTTTTGGCTGCAAGAGAACACAAAACATCACTAAAAATGTTTGACGATTTCTATAATGGAAGGTACTAATTGGCCAACAGTAATGGCTCCATCAAACCTCAATGATGTTGTCAAGGATGATATGACCTGGGATATCAACCTGTTCAGATTCGTGTAGGTAAGCCTCTCGATATCTAGGATATGCGGAAAATATCATAGATGGCTTCGTTATCCAAGAGGAAAGCTATATTGGTGTGTTCACGTTGAAGGAATTTCTAGGCGGTTCTAATCATATTAGCAACCCTAGGTATAAATTCCATAGCCTAGGATCTAGGGTTCAGGTATATTGAATCATTAGGATCTCGAATTACCTGGAGATTAGAAGCGGAAGATGATTAGGTATTCGAGATTCTCAAGCGCCTCTACTGGTATCCACACGCACACAAACTGGAACGGACCGGGATGATAGTGCCGTAGAGATCAGATCTCTTAGAGGTTTCTCTATTTCACCGAGGTGGCTGTCAATTGAGTACCATGTCTGTAAAAGTCGACCATATATCATATATATATAGACTTTTACCACGACCTAATTAACCGAGGATCAAACCGTAGTTAATTAAGTCATAAACCAAAATCTCTATTTTGGTTCGCGACCTGTGTCGATCGATGCACCTTCTGTGTCGATCGACACAACCTCAGAGAATCGTTATTGAATGTATATCAAATATACATTCACCAGATCATTACACTAATGATCAACCCCATATTAAATATCCAGTTTGCTTAGGTGTGTGACCCTGTAGGATCATATAATACTAGCAATGAGTTCTAAACTCATATATCATAAGTGGCTTCTAGCAAAGCGTTATGATTACCCAGTATTATACGAATGTCTAATCTCGACAACACAACTATCTCTAGAGTGATTACAAGTATGATTTCAGGACATTCCCAACAATCTCCCACTTGTAATGGAATCATCTATTCCCATAATCCCTTCGTCTCTATATCTAGATCTGGTATAAGGCAAGATCCGTGTCATCCTTATTAAGCCAAGATCATGTTCATCGAACTCTGATTTATACTGACAAGACAAACGACTGACAATCACCTCGTTTGAGTGTGGCCACACATTTCTCAGTATCAAATCTTCGATGGGCCCTGAGATATTTATCTCCTGTTATATAGGAGGGACAAATCCCATCTTGTTCCATCCCTATTTCTTCACACACTTCATGATACGCCCAATCAATGCCTTTATAGTCACCAGTTACGGTTGACGTTTGACAAAGTTAAAGCGGACCAATTCACATGTAAGAAAACATGATGAACTCAGGTCTAAGGACTATACTCTATAGTCGTAATGAAAACTCTCATGACACTTATATAACTATCCTTTAGAGTTCTCATTAGCGGGTCATGTCCGATCCTGTGTTCTCTAACACATATCTATGTGATTGACTTTAATACTCTTATTAATGACTCCATGAAACTTAGTCATCAGTCACCTCACATGCTAGTCTCACGCGGTTGTTAATGTCCCACTTTAACAACCTCGACCAGGGACCAACATAATTTATGTCATTTATCATTCATAGGGTTTCATGATCAAGTCACATACTTGATGACCTATAAAATGTTATAAATTACTTTGGGACTATTATTTAATAACATAATTAAATAATACTGATGTCATAGTTCATTAACATAATCAAATTATGTTTACATGAACATCATATCATAACTAAAATCAACAACAACAACTCCCACTAAAATTAAGATCACATCTTAAGACATCTAATGCCTTTAGCAGTAGTCTGACCCTCATGCGCTCTCGCTCAGCATGCGTCGAAGGATACTGCGTCTTGCTAAGAGTAATGCCAGGAGTCATTGGCATGAAGCCCTTCTTGGAATTATGCATACTGGACCTGTGCAAGACCTTATCAATATAAGTATCTTGACACAATCCGATTAGTTTGTCCAATCTATCTCTATAGATTCTTATTCCAAGAATGTATACAGCTTCTCCCATATTTTTCATCGAAAGACAACTTCCGAGTCAAGTCTTAACAGACTGAAACAATGGAACGTCATTTCCAAGAAGCAGTATGTTATTAGCATACAATATTAGAAATGCAACTGCGCTCCCACTAGTCATCTTGTAAACACACGGTTCCTCTTCGTTCCTGATGAAGTCAAACCTTTTTTTTTATTGCTTCATCAAAACGAAGATTCCAACTCCGAGATGCTTGCTTCAATCCATAAATGGATCGATGAAGCTTGCATACCTTCATAGAAGTATTAGGATCAATGAAACCTTCAGGTTGTGTCATGTACACATCCCTTTTTCCAGAATTCCATTAAGGAAAGCTGTTTTCACATCCATCTGCCAGATCTCATAATCATAATGAGCGGCGGTTGCTAGGAGAATCCGAATGGACTTAAGCATAGTGACTAGGGAATAGGTTTCTTCATAGTCAATACCATGAATTTGCTTGAAACCTTTTGCCACCAACCTAGCTTTGTATATCTGAATATTACCATCCACGTCAATTTTCTTCTTGAAAATCCACTTACAATTAATGGCTTTTACACCATCGGGTAAATCAACCAAAGTCCTTACTTGGTTCTGTGACATGGATCCCATTTCGGATTCAGCGGCTTTCAGCCATTTTTCGGAGTTAGGGCCCAACATTGCTTCTTCAAAAGTCGCAGACTCGTCACTGTCAATGATCAACAGATCATGGCAATTGGTCATGAGAAATTCAAATCTCTCGGGTTCGTGACGAATCCTCTCGGATTTGCAAACTCCAGGCACCACAGGTGTAGGTTCTACAACTCCTCGTAGATCCAACTGCTGCTCTTCCTCATCAGGTAGAGCAGTCTCCTGTGATTTTCGAATTTCTTCGAGTTGTACTTTACTCCCACTGTTCTTCCTGGAAAGAAAATCTTTCTCAAGAAAAACACAGTTCCGAGCAACAAACACTTTGTTCTCGGACCGGTTGTAAAAGTAAAATGCCTTTGGTCTCCTTAGGATAACCAATGAAGTAGCATTCATCGGATTTGGGTGCGAGCTTATCAGAGATTAAACGTTTTACATAAGCCTTGCACCAAATCTTCATGAAAGACAAATTAGGAACATTTCCAGTCCACATCTCATGTAGTGTCTTTGTAACTGATTTTGATGGAACCCTATTTAGTTCAAACGCAGATGTTTCTAGAGCGTATCCCCAGAAGGATGATGGAAGATTTGTGTGACTCATCATAGATTGAACCATATCTAATAGGGTCCGATTCCTCCTCTCTGACGCTTCATTCCAATTGGGCATTCCAAGAGGAGTGAGTTGTGAAACAATTCCACAATCTCTCAGATGATCACTGCATTCTTGACTTAAGTATTCGCCTCCACGATCTGATCGAAGAGCTTTAATACTTTTGACAAGTTGTTTCTGTACTTCATTCTGGAACTCCTTGAACTTTTCAAAGATTCTGATTTATGTCTCATTAAATAGACATAACCATACTTACTGAAAACATCAGTAAAGGTAATGAAGTACTGGAAATTTCCTCTAGCATTCGTGCTCATCGGGCCGCACACATCGGTATGTATAAGGCCCAATAAGTTACGGCCCTTTCATTTTGTTTGTTGAAAGGGGCCTTCGTCATTTTACCCAATAAACAAAATTCGCATTTTTCACATGATTCATAATCAAATGAGCCCAAAAGCCCATCACTATGGAGCTTCTGAATCTGTTTCTCATTTATGTGGCCCAAAACGACAATGCCAGAGAAAAGTTTGATTCATATCTTTTGACTTGAATCTCTTGGTACTAATGTTATAGTTAGGCACGTTTTGGTTTAGAACATAAAGTCCATTCTCTAATGGACCGCTACCATAAAACATATCATTGTAATCAAATGAATAACACTTATTCTTAATTTGAAAACTGATATCCTTCCATGTCCAAACAAGGAATAGAAATAATATTTCTGCTTATAGCAGGTACATAGTAGCAGTTCTTAAGTTCTAAAACCAAGCCAGAAGGCAAAACAAATGAAATATTCCTATGGCTAATGCAACAACTCTTGCCCCATTTCACACGCGTAGATCCACTTGCCCTTTCTCCAAAGTCCTACTATTGCTCAGGCCCTGCATATTTTCACAAAATATGAGCACCACAGCCGGTATCTAATACCCAATAAGTAGAAGCATAAGAAGTAACATTTACTTCTATAACATAAATACCTGAAAAAGAAGTCTCGTACGTCTTCTTCAGCTTCTCATAATCTTCCAGGAATTTATTGCAGATTCTTTTCAAATGCCCATAACCATTACAATAATGACACTTATCATCTTTAGAAGGACCAGGTTTAACCTTAGGAGCATGGTTAGACTCGCTTGGATTCACAATCGAGCTCGTCTTGCCATCACCTTTGATCTTACCAAGTTTCTTAAACCTTTTACCCTTTTGTACCATAAGGACATTTGGGGCGTCCTTCTTGATGTTAGGTTCAGCAGTTTTGAGCATCCCATGCAACTCAGTCAAAGTCTTTGTCAAGTTGTTCATGTTATAGTTCATAACAAACTGATCATAGCTTGACGGCAGTGACTGCAAAATGATGTCAGTAGCCAACTCTTGGCTAATGAGACAATCCAGTTTCCCCAGGTTATCAATATAACCCATTATCTTAATGACATGAGTACTAACTGGTCCGTCCTTTGGTAGCTTGCACTCAATTAGAGACTTAACCGTCTGGTATCTCTGAGTTCATGCCTGCTCCTGAAACATACTTTTCAGGCCAGTGATCATCTCTACTGGCGACTCCACGTACTCATATTGCTTCTGCAAGTCCGAGTTCATGGTAGCTAACATGAGACAACATACATCGACCACATCATTAGAATGCTTATCCCAAGCATCCTTCTCTGACTGCCAGGCATTGGCTCGGTACTTCTTGGGGAGAACTTTCTCAAGGACATAGTCCTTTTTCTCCTGTTTGAGAACAATTCTCAAGTTCCGATACCATTCAAGAAAGTTGGATCCATTTAACTTGTCCTTCTCAAGGACGGATCGCAGGGAGAAATTGTTGTGATGGTTTGTGCTAAACATAGCTGAAAACAAGAGAGGTTTAGTTATGATGTTCAAGAAATGAGAAATCTTAACTATTAAGAAGACTCACATTATCTTCAAGACAATGTTTCCTCAAATGAATATAATGATCCAAGACCCATACTTCACTGAAACTTGAGTGAGCTTTGGCTCATCGCCCAAATTTAAGCTATCTAGGTAAGCAACAACCTTGCTAGTTATATCCAATATAACTCTTGGTTGTGGATTGACATCTTATGTCTAATCCACCCGATGTCTCTGGGCCCAAAACAATTTTGATGGCCCAGTCAAGTAAACCAATCTTTTGAGTCATGTAATTTTCGATGCCTTGCACTGCAAGTCCATCAACACGATTACCTCCTGTCTTACTCATGTAATTGTGGACACCTTGCACTGCAAGTCTATCGCACAATGAAACAAGTCTTGACAGTTGACAGGATTGGAAAGACACCCAAAATACTTGATATTTAGTTGAGGAACGGAAATTTTAATCTAATATACACATCATATATGTATCTTAGAAGGTTTATAATTAATTAAAACAACTAATCTAACTGAGTTTTAATTATTCTAATAAATGGGTTAAGTCTTTGGTTCGGTTTTTGCGATTTCTGGTTCAATAACCAAAATCCCGAGTGATGTGTCGACCGACACAATTCCGTGTATCGATCGACACTACCAAACCAAAACCATTGCGATAACCGGTCAATCAAATTGAACCGGTTCGATAGCCGGTTAGTGTCGATCGACACAACACTTGTGTCGGTCGACATCAACCCGATTCAATCAAACCGCAATTAACCCGTCAAACCAGTTTAAAGTAATTACGATAACCGGTCCAATCCAATTGAACCGATTCATCCAATAGAACCGATTCATCCAATATAACCGATTTAGCCAATTTTAACCAAGCGCGATAACCAGTCCAATCCAATTGAACCGATTAAACCAATCGCAAGGTCCGTGTCGACCGACACAACACTTGTGCCGATCGATGCGTTCGGGCATCAGGAACTTTGATCTTTATGATCGAAACCTAAAATTTTATTCGGATTTCCATACTGTGTCGATCGATGCCAGATTGGTGTCGATCGACACTATGCGAAACCACAAAATCGTTTCTTAACAAGAACCCTAAAACGCGATTCCTTTTAACAAAACACAATCGATTCAGATTCATCTAATTCGAATAGCTTGCTGTTAGATTCAATAGGATAAAACCTAAGGCTCTGATACCACTGAAGGAATTTCTAGGCGGTTCTAATCATATTAGAAACTAGGACCCTAGGTATAAATTCCATAGCCTAGGATCTAGGGTTCAGGTATAATGAATCATTAGGATCTCGAATTACCTGGAGATTAGCAGCGAAAGATGATTAGGTATTCGAGATTCTCAAGCGCCTCAAGTGCTGCGCCTCTACTGGTATCCACACGCACACAAACTGGAACGGACCGGGATGATAGTGCCGTAGAGATCAGATCTCTTAGAGGTTTCTCTGTTTCACCGAGGTGGCTGTCAATTGAGTACCATGTCTGTAAAAGTGGACCATATATCATATATATAGACTTTTACCACGACCTAATTAACCGAGGATCAAACCGTAGTTAATTAAGTCATAAACCAAAATCTCTATTTTGGTTTGCGACCTGTGTCGATCGATGCACCTTCTGTGTCGATCGACACAACCTCAGAGAATCGTTATTTAATGTATATCAAATATACATTCACCAGATCATTACACTAATGATCAACCCCATATTAAATATCAAGTTTGCTTAGGTGTGTGACCCTGTAGGATCATATAATACTAGCAATGAGTTCTAGACTCATAGATCATAAGTGGCTTCTAGCAAAGCGCTATGATTACCCAGTATAATACAAATGTCTAATCTCGACAACACAACTATCTCTAGAGTGATTACAAGTATGATTTCAGGACATTCCCAACACACGTAGGGAATGCATTGTAAGAGCACTGTTGTAAGGTTCTAGAACAGCAGTAGAAACCTGAGAACAAAAGGCAATGCATCAAAACCAAGATTCATACTGTATATCAGAGAGATAGACTCCAAATTAGACCAACTAAAGAAACATTAAATGTAATTACTAATGAGTTTCTTTCTAAGGTACCTGAGGAGACGGGTATATGGTGATGTCAAGTTTAGGCTTCTTTCCATAATATACAGACATACGTTCTAGTAACAGAGACCCCAGTCCAGAACCAGTTCCTCCACCAGCAGCAATAAACACCAAGAATCTTTGCAAGCCAGTACAGTTGTCGGCAAGTTTCCTCACACAGTCAAGCTAAAGGTCCACAATCTCCTTCCCAACTGCAATTATATAGAAGATTAAATTACCATTTGAAGAATCCCTAATAACGAAGTAAGAAGAAGCGGAGGAATTGGTTTCTCACCAGTATAATGGCATCTGGTGAAGTTGTCAGCAGCATCTTCTTTTGAGAGATAAGCTGCACTGGATGGAAAAGCTGCTGGTAAGTTCCGGTAAGGACTTTGTTGATAACAGCTGGGCTAGAGATCTATGAAGACGGCCCTATGAACATGCTTTCCAGCAACAGTCTCGCTGAAGAAAGCGTTGAAAGCATTGTGTGCAACACCAACCGTAATATCACTGCGAATGAAGGAGCATAAGAATGTGAATTGCATCTTCCTCACACTTCACTTGTATCTCCTTCTCAGGATTAGTTCTTGAACAATTCCACTTTTCCACTAACGATGTGAGATAAGATCTGTAATTCCCATCAGGTACCATGTCTGCATCAGAAATCTCCTTCTTGCGAGCTTCAACATTGTATTGTGAGTTTCTTATCACATGACTACTTGTAATAACCATTGCATCAATACTCTTTTCCTGTCACATGACTCTCTCTTCGCCTCAATTCAAACTCTGTTGTCTTCTTCTTACTTGCTAGGATACGATGAGGCCCTGGCTCAACAACATTCTTGGACACACGGATATTGTTTCGATGATCTCTGCTCTTCTGATTATCTATAACCGCGATAGCAACTGCAAAAAACTTCAAAATTTAAAACAAAATTTGAGGGATACATTCAACATTACATAAAAATTCTAAACTTCCATTGACTTAAAAACAACTTAAAAATTCTAAATTTATTTTGATAAACACTCAAACTCAAACTCTAGGTTGGAATTTATGCATCATGATTTGTTCTCGAGTATTCAACAAACATAGCACCGAATGGATCACTTACATTGCAATCTATAGAAATCTCTCAGCAGCCAAATCGATGAACGTGAGAGAACGATGGAAGAGGAAAATCAGTGGCTAGAAAAAGGGATTTGCTTATCTCATTGAAGATCTCACCATCACTCCCACTGCATTCCAAGTGTCAAATCAGTGTAGAGTCACTAATTAAAGCTCGAACTCGATAAAAGAGAATCGGGCCTTATGATGGTGATACAAATGTACTAAATCTTTGAAATTTTCAAGCGGATTGGAGAAGAAAATAGGTGTGAGGAATAAAATTGGATTTGATTGTTGTAGAAAGTAGAAACGATGGGAAAACCGTGAGAGGAGTAGGTGGAGATCCTAAGTTAATTGCACCTAGTGTATCTTTTTAGAAAGCAATAGCATAGTTGTATCTTTCAAAAAGTCCATGCGTTTTTATATCTTTTTGTCTTTTAGTGCGTTAGAAATACCCTTTTATCCTAATAGACAAGAATAGGTCATGAATAGTTAATGTCACACATCATTCCTCATATCTATTCCTTATTATTATTATTATTATTATTATTATTATTATTATTATTATTATTATTATTATTATTATTATTATTATTATTATTATTATTATTATTATTATTATTATTATTATTATTATTTCACCCCTCATTTTTTTGTCGGTGGATAGGATGGCGGAGCTGAGGATTTCGGCCATATAGACCGCCGGAATGGATATAAAATCGGCCGATGTACCGAAATTCAAAAAAAGAACGGACTTAATACAGAAGTTTCGAATTGACAGCCTAAGCTAAATGTCCACAATATCGTCTATTCGTGGACACTACCACGATCACATCACGTACAAGACGCTTACCATGGATAAGAAGTAGCCAATTAAAAATATCTAAACTGTGTTTACTATGTATCGACTATTCGTGGACATAAAATGATCAAGAGTTCACATGATTGTGAATCTGTGGACACAAAGTACTTAGGAAAGGAGTAAGTAAAGATCGTTTTTATGTTCTAGATAACATTAAATCATCATCTGGTTTATGTCCTGGTATTCTTAACTCATTCCTTGCTACTGATGATAATGTTGTGTGGACACCTAGCCTAGACTAGGACATCCTCATTCAAGAGCTTTAAGCATGTTATTGCCTATTGTTTCATTTATGGCCGGAATGATTGTGAAGCTTGCATACTTGGTAAACATTGCAAGTCTGTTTTCCTAAGTCTTCAACCATTTATGAAATTTGTTTTGATCTTGTTCATTCTGATGTATGGACTGCTCCTTGCGTGTCTAAAGAGATTCATAAGTAAGGTGGTCAAGAGTTCTATTATGTATCAACTATTCGTGGACACTACCACGATAACATCACATGCTATACGCTTCTGATGAACAGAAGGTGGTCAAGAGTTCTACTATGTATCGAATATTCGTGGACACTACCACTATTATATCACATCCTAGACGCTTTTGATGAACATAAGGTGGTTAAGAATTCACATGATTGTGAATTTGTGGACATAAAGTACGTGTGGACCACTATCCATCCATAAACAACATTTCGATTGGCTACTTCATATCTATGGTAAGTGTCTTGTATGTGATTTGATCGTGGTAGTATCCACGAATAGCTGATATTGTGGACACTTAGTCTCCACTCGAAACTTCCATATTAAGCCAGATTTTTTTTTTGAACTCCGGTACATCGATCGATTATATCTCCATTCTTTGGGTCTATATGGCCAGAAACCTCACCTCTGGCATCCTATCAACCGTCCAAAAAATGAGGGGTGAAAGAAATGTAAAGTAAAAAAGAGAATGATGAGGAAAAGAAAAAAAAAAATAATAAAAAGAATGAATAGTTTTGATAGGGTGTGACACATATCCATCGGGAGCGTGTCTTGATCCTTTTCCCTCTTTTTCCATATCTGTGAGGGATAAAATTGTCTGTTCAATCCTTCTCTTATCAACAAAAGATACAAAATTGCACAAACTTTTCAAAAGATATAAGAATGCAATGAAAAAAATAAAAAGATACGAGTGCATGCCACCCGGAGATCGTGGAGTAGAAATGGATACGGTTCCATAGGATTTTTCTTGTAATCAGAAAAATAGATATTGAAAAATAAAATAGGAAGCGTCATATTTTCTGCTTTACATTTGTTGTTAATTAAATTAAATGTACAAAAATTGCTAAAAATTGTACTGTTGACACATCTGTTTTATATCTATTATCTCTCGTGACTTCTGTTTTATATAATAAATATTTATATTTTATTAAAAATCAACAAAATTTACTGAAGTAAAAAACAAGAAAAACACTTTCACAATTAAAAAATACTAACAAAGGTGTACCTTTTACAGCTAATAAACCATACAATAAAGATTCATTTCTTTAAGGGTTCTTGTGGAGATTTTCATATCCCACAAAATGCTATTGGTTCAATAAAGTTACTATGGCCTTGTTCGTTTGTTTTTCAGTCGCTAGCAAATAATGATAGTGACAACGATAATCGCTATGTTGTTCATTTTATAGTTATTGTGATTGTCACTGGTTTTATTTTTTAATTATCATACTATCGCTGATAAAATTGGCGATGAAAATAAAAATCATTAGTCACTAGTTTTGAGTCATTACGATAGTTGCTGTCGTCAGCGACTCCAAAACGAACAAATGCTTATTATAAAACAAATATACATGGTCAATTGCACTAGTTATATCTTTTGAATGTTTTTGTTACAGTTTTGTATCATTTGAAAACTGTGTGCAATGATGTATCTTTTTTTAGGAGAGATGGAATGAAAAGACAAATATAACCCTAGACTAATTGAATTGAACTAGAACTGAAGTTGCTAACTAAAACAATATATTGGTTGGGGGTTGGGGAGTTTATTTATGTTTTTAAAGAAAAAGTAAATGTAAATCTGTGTAAAAGAGAAGGTAAAACGGTTTGTGTTCTTTTTTTTTGTTTCATCAAGAGAAAGACTACACATTTACCCCAAATCTACGCCGCGGAAAGCAAAAACCGGATTCTGTTTAGGGTTCATGCCCGAGTTCATCACGGATAGGTAAGGTGTTGTGTAACTCCGATTTTTTTTCCTGTTTACGAGTATATTGCTGAAAACTTTTCAGTTACTATGTATTCGATGCAGGCGATGGAAGATCTAAACTTGCCTATTAGGTTGTACAAGACAGACAAATATCCTGATGGCCGTCTGAATATCTATTCGAAACCGGAAATCCTAAACAAAGTGTGGAAGAAGATCAAGCATACGAAGGAATGGGAGAGAATTCGGGATTCGTCTTTTGGACAGTTGTTTAAGCTTCCCGTGAAGCAGTGTTTAATTTCTGGGAAAATGATTCATGGCCTATTGGGTAGGCAACTAGTGACGAAAAAGTACGAGTTGATATCAGTTTTTGCGGGGCAACCTCTGAGATTATCATTGGAAGAGTTTGGGTTAGTAACATGATTAAACTGTTGTGAGTTCCCCGAACTAGAAGAAATAGAGGAGAAGCAGATGGTCCCCGAAGGATTCACCCCAGTATGGGAAGAGCTGTTTGGCAAGATGAGCAAAGGTAAGAGAAAATGTGACCAAGGTGTTAAGATTAACGATATTCTGGAGATGTTTGATGATCCCTAACTGAATGGTGACAAAAGATTAAAACTTGCTCTAATATGTATCGTGGATGGGGTGCTTATCAGTAGCAACCATGAGCCGAAGGTGACGCCGGAGTATGTTGAGATGCTTAGAGATGTAGATTACTTTTTAAACTATCCTTGGGGGCGAGAGTCTTTGCTTAAGACGATTAACTCTATGAAACCTGGTCAGAAATCTGGCAAAGGTGGAGATGATCCTGTGAAGACATTTAGAACGCAATTGCAGCAACAGATGAAGGTCGTGTATGGATTCCCGCTTGCGTATCAACTGCTTATTTTCCGTTGTATACCAGATTTTTTGGAGAGGATGCCTGATTATGAGTCGACTATGAACTTCATGGATAGTTCATTCCATAAGATACCCAAGAACAACTGGATTAGCAGTGAAACTGTACTAGACATCGAGTTTGGCCCTGAGGTATGTATATAGTAGTTTGTCACTGAATAAACTTCTTTTTTACTATCCATTAAGATGCGTTCTTTTGAGTTGAGTAGGTGAAAGTCGTTCCTTATCCAAAACCCGAAATCAAGCCAGTGGGCGAAGGCTGGGGAGAATGGATAGACGAGATAAAAGATAAGAATGTGATCTATCTTGATAATCTCATGGATAGTCAACACAAGTTTACGAAGCAAGAGTGGCCTGGGGTGATTCCTCTCAAAGGCTAATTGAGCACATCTCTAAGCCATTTGTTTCAAAGCCATATGTGGAGAATAAAAAGAAGAGAAAGGCGACTGCTGCAACTGAAGATGGGATAAGTAGTGAGGCTGATAGTATTGATGAGAAGTTTAAGAGTTGGGTGATGGATAAAATTGAAGATATGAAAAATCGGATGGCATCAACGGAGCGTAAGCATGAGGCAGAGATAGAGTCGCTGAAGCGTATATTGGCGGAAAGGCAGCGAGGCAAAACACCACGCAGCAGGACCCAAGTTTGAAAAATATGAATTCTGTTATTCCTCAAGTTAACAACTATGTTGATGAATCTTTTTTCGATCAGAAAAATTTGGGATCCAAATTTAACATTGAAAACTTTTTGACTCAACTGAATGACACGAGTGTCACGAAAACAAGTGATGAAACAATAGTGAGTAAGGAGTTATAGGAGGATAAGGAAACCATGGTAAGGGTGGAAGATGGCTCGAATGATGTTATCTTACCTGGTGGAGATGGTGGGGGTTTGCAACCTCTGAACCAGGTGAGCTAGTGAAACAGTACAAGGTTTTTTGGTTTTTTGAGTGTCATCATATAGGTTATGGTGATTAACGGATATCTGGCGTTTTATGTTGTTCGATATTGCCAAATGGTGTATATAAACAGTTAACAGTTGAAATTAATTGTTGAGATCTAGCCTGTCCAGAGCGAAAAGGAAACAAGTGCGAAAGAAAGCACGAGGAACTATCCAGGAATGGTGTAGTGGATACTACTACTTTAAAAGAGGTGATTGATGCATCTAGTGTGTGATTGGTTTTCCATGCACAATAGTTTAGATATATTTTTTAAATGGTATATATGATGTATAAGTAATTGTCATGGATTTGGGCTAGGAAACAAACGGGGGTACATGTGAAAGAAAGACTGGTGGCCAATCTATACAAAGCTTAAGAGTTGAACCTGTCGGGGAACAGTGGATGGTAATTTATTTATAATTTATAAATACATAAGGCAAATATATTATGCTTTACAAGCGTATTTATCCGTATGTATTTGGGCAGAGTAACCAAGGGAGTCCATGCAAAGAGAAGAGTGATGAAATGTCGATAGAAAGCAAAGAGGAGACTGGAGTAGGGCAAAATAAAGCGGGAGATGGGGACGAAGATTTAACAGAAGGGAAACAACTTAAGGTAATATCATATTTGTCGTAAGTGGTTTAAAATAGATTAAGAGACTTGAAAGTGAATATGACAAATTATTACGTGTTCCAGGAAGCAGACAGTTTAGGTTCAGGTGTGATTGGGGACGAAATGGGAGAAGGTTACGGTCAAAGCACTGGGAAGAGGACGGATGAAATGGAGAGTGAAAACTTGAAAGCTGGAAAGGGAGGACACAAAAAAAGGAAGCGAGTTTCTTTGAAAGAACTTGTTGAAAACAGTGAATAGAGGGTGGATTTAAGTGATTCTTCTCCATCGCCAAAAAGTGTGAAAACTAAGCAAAGCAATGAAGAGGTGGAACTTGCAAGGACGTTTGCGGGGCTAAGTGAGAGGGATGTTATGTTCGTGGAACATAAGAACGCTTGGAAAAAAAAAACGCTAAAACTCTATCTGACTAGGTAAGAATGAATTGTGGTTCAGGCAAAGTAAATAGGATGGATGTGCTTCTTATTGTGCATATTTCCGTGCAGGGAATACATGTTAAAGAACTTGATATATGGAGTGGTGGACATAAATAACACCTTCTTACTTAAAATTGCGGAGCCCATGAAATGTTTGCATACGACGGTTAGTATGATGGAAATCTATACTATACGTTGAAAGATTCGGTGAACTTATAGGTTATTTGGTGATTTAAGCATATGCAGGTGCTTGCTGAATTAATCTACATGAAACATGCTACGTTCTACGTTCATGAGAGGATATTTTTCCTCACGCCTTGGTTCTCAAACTATTTGCAAGGGCGGCATAGGAGCTTCTACTCGTCCAAAGATAAACTAGTGTACCACTGGGGTGATCGCATCAAGGAGTTTGTATATGGTGAGTAGACTCACAGGCGAGTAAAGGCCAGATGGTTTGAAGACGTGGGGAGATTATACGTGCCAATGCATTGGAATGGAGATCACTGGGTTGGAGTGGTTATTGACAGTGAAATGGGGACTGTCGAAGTACTAGACTCGTTACCCATCCATACTCAAGAGTCAAAAGCTGCTGAAGAAATTGCTCCGATTATACAAATGATGCCTTATATTGTGGATGCGTTTTTCAAGATCGATCCAGAGACTAAAGCCAGGAAGCCAAAGGAGGCAGTGAAGACAAGTAAACAGGAAGTGAACGAAATTCAACCGACGTATACATGGACTCGCTTGGATCGTTGGTACAAGAATGATAGAATAGGAGACTGCGGACCCGTTGCAATGAAGTTTCTTGAGCTGCATGCATTATCCAGAAAAGATGAAATGGAGTCGATGACGGATGCGTGGGTGGACCAGTTTAGGGAGGAATACGCGATGGATATTTATAAGCAGTTTGATGTCCCTGAGATTCTTAAATAAGGTTACACTACTCGATATTGTTTGTTTGTTTGGCATTTGAAACTTTAAAAATCGTTAGTATTTTACTATTTCGAATTTGGATACCCTGCTTATCCATTGGTTTGTGGATAGTTTAATTGTCTGCCCAGAATGGTACGCTCATGTATAGAGTTAAAAGCGAGTTTTGTAAAGTTGGCGTACGATTAGGTTGACTGTGGATAGTATTTGGGGTAGAAATTAGATAAAATGATAGTAACGAGTTAAGGAATGCCCGATATAGGTAAATAAGTGGATGGCTTAGGCAAAAACGATAAGAAATAGTAAAACTAATATCGTAGTGGCATATTAGACGCTTGCGAGGGGACACGTATATATCAACCTGACTGGGCAAGTAATACGATTAGACAGTTAACGATGGGATTGGGATGTATTAAGAATGATTTGGCGCTAAACCCTAAGGAACGGCGTAGGTGAGGACACACATATAACGTTGCGGAGCTGTAGTCGAGTAGATGCTGGATAGTTAGAAGAAATGTTAGTATCCGGAGAAAAATCAAATGTAAAGAAGATATTCCTAATAATGTTGACTGTAGGACTAAGTACAATGATTTGACAGGCTACAAGGTCTATGATAGTAAAAACATTAATGTTAGTAAATATGTTTGGTATATCAAGGTCGCTAAAAGTGTAAAAGTACAGTTTTGGGATGGATACTTGTTTATGGATAGTAAATATATTAATGTTGGTGAATGGAAGATTATGAAATTGTCAAAGATGAGCCTATGGAAAGCTTAAATATTAAAATTTGTGAGGATTAAATTAATTTTATTATGTCTTTTCGATCTATTAATATTGACATTGGCGAATGAAAAATAAAGGAGCGATAAGTAAATATAGAGATAACAGTAGTATTTCGAAGGACTGGTATAGCTTTGCATTTGGTAGGAGAGATGATGGGTAGATAGTTTGAACTGTGCGCGATTGTAGGATTTAGTTGGAGTTGATAGTATTTGCGTTTTGGAAATACATAGGTAGTGGATAGTTGGATTGGGTAGGCTAAATATTATGGTGGATAGGTTTACGAAATGTTAGTATCCGCACCAAATATGTACATGTAGCAGTAAAGATGATCAGTCGATTATTTGGAAGGACAGTATATATATATATAGTTGTATTTGTTATAATTAAATTAATTAAATCTTATATCTAAAGTGCTATTAATGTTGGCATTGGAACTCATGATAATGATTTGCAGGTATGACGGTTTTGGTTTCCGAGGGGGTAGGCTTAATTATAGCCTTGGAACTCAAAAAACAACAATTGAAAGCTCTAAGGATGGGGGTTTCAAAGTTTATGCTCGTTAAGTATCGAAAATGCAACGTTTCTGATTTTGAATTGAGTTGGATAAGTCTAATGTAGAGTATGTATAGATTTTGAGGGAAACGTCTGATGGATATTTAAAAGGAAAACGATATTACAAGTTTATGTAAACAAAACGAGAAAAACATGAACACAAATTTTCCGATACCGGTACACTATTCTACTCCTGCACCGTTGCAGTAGCCCCAACCGGCACCCCCAGAATTTGCGTTATAGGGGAATAAGATCGGTTGGCAACTAATAATTATCTTATCTTTCTTTCCCACCTCAACAGAACTGCAACCTGACCCCCAAGTGCCAACGTTCTGTTCTCCAGCTTCATCACAAACGACAACGTTGTTCCAAACCGCAGCGTTTTGCAATCCATCATCAGGCCAAACGCCGGGGACGGGTATGGCTTGTGGGTCAGGCCACTCGAAGAAAGTGCGGGGAATGATTTCGAAGAATACAAGACTCTCGATGGTCCAAAAACAAGCATTGCACATACTGTGCCGTTTGATTTTCTCGTGGAGGATGGTTAACCAATAACGATAAACGGAGCAATGGAATTGTAATATCCCGATTTGTGGTATATGCGGAGAGGCTTAAATGAATTAATTTGGCTACCTATATCACCAAGTGCACTTACCTTTTCCGGTCACTTGCCTGAAAGAACTCCAGAGTTAAGCGTGCTTGGGCTGGAGTAGTCCCAGGATGGGTGACCTTCCGGGAAGTGATTCGTGGTAGCATATGTGTGTGAGGACAAAACAAATGGGAAAAGGTCATGGGGTGATTGTAGGGTCAGTAAATTTATTTGTCGAGCCTACGAAAAATAACGCACCGACCGTCGGACAGGGGTGGTGCCCACGAGCCCGGAAGAGGGATGGGTGACTCACCGGTAGGGGCGGACGGGGCGTTACAAAGTGGTATCAGAGCCGAATCCGAAGACGCATGTGGAGTCAGTGAGGGCTCACACCGTCAAGGATAACGATCCTGGTGCGCAGCGAGGGCGTTGCGCTCTGTGAGAGTGGGTGAATTGTAACATCCCGGTTTGTGGTATATGCGGAGAGGCTTAAATGAATTGATTTGGCTACCTATATCACCAAGTGCACTTACCTTTTCCGGTCACTTGCCTGAAAGAACTCCAGAGTTAAGCGTGCTTGGGCTGGAGTAGTCCCAGGATGGGTGACCTTCCGGGAAGTGATTCGTGGTAGCATGTGTGTGTGAGGACAAAACACATGAGAAAAGGTCATGGGGTGATTGTAGGGTCAGTAAATTAATTTGTCGGGCCTACGAAAAATAACGCACCGACCGTCGGACGGGGGTGGGTCCCATGAGCCCGGAAGAGGGATGGGTGACTCACCGGTAGGGGCGGACGGGGCGTTACAGGCATGTCCTTAAGCTTGCCTTGTCAAACGCATCCTATATATGGGCGAGGTCGACGGAGATTCCGACAGACCAGCTGAAGCGCTCAAACTCTCTGACATGCTTTCTAAGAGAACGTAAGCAAAACTCGAAAGAATAGGGGTGGCCGAACCTGAGTCTAAGGCAGGGCAGATGGATCGATGAATCACTTCGTAACAGTACACATCATGTTTGAAACCAGCGATGGCGGATTGTTTGATCCTTTGAATTGCTTCTGGTCGTCTTCCATCCATGTACATGAAGTCGGCTATTCCTCTTAAAAAAAACTGCGGATATGTTATTGGCATCCAGACAGGAGTTGTACAAAAGAATGATGCTGGGGCGATAATCTTCTGAAGGGGCATCCTGGACAAGATTGATTTGAGCATGAGTATCCATGTGGTCCGCGTCGTCGTGAAGAGTGGTGCATACAGCTCGAACCTTGAAGTGTTCTTTAACATTATCACTAGCATTCTTCGCAAGGATAAGCCTTCTTACGTCCCCCGAAAGATCTAGAAGATTTAAAGTGGCAATTTTTCATTTTTGGTGTAGAGTGTATGGGCAGATAGAATGGTGTCGAGATCTCTAATTTATAGATATCGAAATGGCGAAACGTTTCAGTTTCTCCCAACTTTAATTAAATGCACGATTGGAACTGATGAGTTTAAGGACCAAGATGAATCCACTCACATAAAGGTATCCATTCAATGCACCGCTGGAAAACGATAGGTTGATAATATACATAAGAATGGAACACACCGCCGATGGATAGTTAAGTTGGAGTATGTGAAATATAAATATATGGATAATACTAGTATAATTATTCTGCAAAACAAAAATGTATCCATGAGAGTAATATGACGCAATGAATTTAGTGATCTGTTAATGAACAAACAATAGACGTTCATAATATACTGAACTGGAATGAAATTCCCAAACCAAGCATGTATCGATGTTAGTAATTAGATAATTGGTCTAATAACTAAGTATCCATTTAAAGATGGGAGAAATAGAAGTAAACATCAACTATACTGAGTATAATTTGTAGCGGTTCAATTGTTACAGATTGATTATATGTGGATAGTCCATTGATAATAAACTGTATATGGATAGTTGTTTGGTAAATGGTAAATATCAAACGTTGTTGATACTCTGAATGATGGATAGTTATTTTGGAACATTTAAGATCGTTAAATGTGAGTCTTATATACTAACGTGGTTAACAAAAAGGCGGATACAAAAGACTGCATGGATAATGCAGAATAAACGACAAAAGACTACATGGATAATGCAGAGTAAACATTAATGGATAGTAAGCAAGAAACAAAACATATATGGAAGTATATCCGTCCATACGGATATATATTAGCATGGACAGTTCTCCGATTGGTTTCAGAACTTAATACAAAAGATGGTGCATATCTGCCAATTTGGTTTCGAGGTCTCCAATCTTCAAAATCAGTGTGTCGACCATAGTCATGAACCCTGCAATTTGGGACTTCTTTATGTCTTCATTTTGAGAAAACTGACGATGCAGCTTTCCAATTTCTTCCATGATTGCTTCGTCCCACCACTGCTTAAAACCGCATCCATGGTTTGGTCCCTAACAAAAGGAAGAATTACCTCAGAAGATGACATAACATAAAATGGGGATAGGAAAAGTATGTAGTACGAATAGATGAATTGATTAAAGAAGTTAACATCAGAAAAGTCGTAGGGGCATGTATAGAAGCACCTTCCTTTACTATCAGCTGAGTTAGATGATATTATGAACATCGAGGAGCCGCAATGACAGGCTTTAGGAATGCCTAATTCCCGAGTACTTTGCAGAATTGGTCTTAAACCAGAGACATAGTCTCCCCATTTGTAGGCCAATGTAACAGATGATTCACTCATGTTGTTTGGGATTAATTCTCCTTGGGGGGGGGGGGTTTGAGAGTTGGGAAGAAGTTTTTTATTTTGGTTCATTCGGCAATCAAACATATAAAAAAAAAGTTGCAGACGGAAATATTACTCTGCATATGGATAGCGAAGGCAAAAATGTTGGGCTTGTGTGGGAATACACGCCTGTCTGAGAAGGGATCTTATTTAAATAGTTTAAAAGAATCGTATTAAATATGTTAAAACGTAGCTGTAATGCAATATGTCTGGAAGGAAGCCTAAGGTGATGGTGATAGGATATAGGTAATATGTAATTGGTAATAGGGAAAAAGGTGTTAGAAAGTCTTTAAAAGCATTAGTCAAATCGTTTGCGGTTTGTTTGTTGGGGGGGGGGAGGGAATAAGTACAAAAGCAACTATTCAGGGTTGTGTCGAAAATTAAGAGAAACAACAGGTTGAACTAATGTGGTTACCTAGTCCGCTGCTTGCCGAAATCGCCGCTCGGGTGGCGGAAGACGGCGTGGATGCGTGTGCAAGTTTTCTTAAGGAAGGTCCTGAGGGTGTCGCTGTGGTTTGTTCACATGAAGTGTATTCAAGAGTGTGACTAGACATGCGCCATGACTTTACTTGGTTCTCGGACGAAGAATATTCCTGGTATTACAATTTCAACAAAAAGTGCTTAGAGCACAAAAACCTATATTTGATGTACACCGAAAGCCTTCGCATTGCGTTCAATACGGGAGATCTTGAAGCCGCCATCGCTATATTACATGGAGTGAAACATGTGTATCCACATGCTGAGCTCATGTATATAATTCTTATCTGGTGCGCAGGGAGAGAATGTAGCGCCGAGTACAAGGATTTCAGATCAAAGAGATCGTATGATGAGGCAATAGCTGTCGGGGAAATACTAGCGTACCATGTGAGTGCGGTTAGACCAAGAATGATGGACAGCTGGCGTGATTCTTGGAGTTGCAGCGATTTGGATGACTGTTGGTGGGTTCACACTATCATGGGGGGAGGATAGTGGAGAGAGGTGCGAGGACTGTTATTTCTATTTCATATCTATTAAAATAAGGAAAATGTCATAGGTATCCATGGGGTAATAATGTATATCGATATTTTTTCTGAGAAGTAGCTATGTGTATCCATGTGATGTTGTAATCTGACTTGTTTCCAGGAAACAGTTCCAATACATTGCGGGGTTGGCCATCCAACTGGATAGTTGATGAAAGAAATAAGGTTACATTGTAGAAACAGTCTGTTAATAGATAATTGAGATATGTTTATGGAAGGCTTGGTGAATTCTGGAAATAATTAAATCATTAAATATATGGGTCGGATGTAGGGAAATTCCATTTAATAATTACGACGTGATTGAAATGATGAAATGGTTGAAAAGACAAGTCGCCTTGACTGACACACTAGATATAAACATTTAAAATAACTACATTGGGGAAAAAGTTGACAAATTTAAAGAAGGAATTTATGGATGGGTGAGGTGGGGAGAGAGGGTGTGGTTCGAAAAGGAGAAACATAACAAATGGAAAATGTTGAATGTGTGGATAGTAACATTGTAATTAATGAGATGGAGGAGTTTGGGCAGAAGTTATGGGGCGGATAGTGGAGAGGTTCCTGCATTGCCAATGGATACGTGGTTGGTTAGCAAGGATTTCGATGGTTTGATTTGGCAAGATAAAAAGTTGATATTTGTTTGTTAAAGTTGGCAGATACAGCATTTGCAAAATATGAAATAGATGAGATGGGGAATAAAAGCAAAAAGACTAAATTTGTATCCAGCTTAAACATAAAATTTAGAGTCATTCTAATAGCATAATTAGTAACGTAAATAGTAAATCTTTAAACACTCCAAGCTGCATTAATGGTGTTTAGCGCATGACCAACGACCAACACGGCGGCGCCTTGTTAATTAAGGCCGGCACCAATATCATCGATGGGAAGATGAGCTACGGCCCAACCATTGGCATGCAGGACATTAGCGTCTACAAAACCTGACCACGCAGCATTGTGTGCAACATGATCATCCCAGCTATCGAGGTCGACCCATTTGAACAAAGTCCTTGGGATTACACGGAAAAACACTGAAGTCTCGATTGCCCAGAAACACAAATCACACATACCGTAACCTTTAACGTTTTCATCGAGTAAGTCAAGCCAATAACGATGAACTGCGCAAGGGCATGATGCAAGTATTCCGGGGTTGACATAGTCGGATATGGCCGTGAGAACGGGCGAGATATTCATGGGCCAAGTAATTCGTTGAAATTTTCTGACATGGCATCTAAGTGAACGGATAGCGACACGAGAGAGAATAGGAAGGGTTGAAGCAGAATCCAGGTTAGGAAAAATGGAACGGCGAATGACTTCGTAGCAATACACAGCGGGCTTGATCCCAGCAAGGGTGCAGTGTTTGAGACGAGCAAAGGCGTCAACTGTTTCGTCTGTGTACAAGAAATCCTAGACTGCTTTCATGAATAGTGATGTTGGGTTTTTTGCATCTAGACAGGAACGTTCTAGCTGGAGTATCCCTTGAAAATCGTGGTGGGTCTTTATAAGGTCAACCTGTAACAACGTATCCATGTGACAGCATCATCACGAAGAGTCTTGCATACAGCTCTGATTTTGAAGTGCTCTAGAATGTTTTCGCTTGCATTTTTGGCCAGAATTAGTCTCCTCAGTGCAGCCGACAAGTCGAGAAGATTGAGACATTCAAGAAGAACGGGGTTGGAATTTACAGAACTCATCTTTTTCCAGGCGACTAGTATGTGTGGACAAAGCGTTACCGTCGACCTATAGCATTTCCCTTAAGAGGTATTGGGGAAAGGAAAGACTACCATCCATGACACAAAGAAAGAGTAATCGGTGTAAATAAAAGAACTATAATTCCGGAGCCTCCATAATGCAGTTGTATTTGATTAACTATAAGCTCTGTCTACGTCGAGATATAGATGACAAAGTGGATAGGTATCCATGGAATAATGAGCACAGAGAGCATAGTTTTCTCTACCTTTCAGCAGCTAAACTGAACGAAATTTGTGTGGGGATTAAAGCAATATCAAAAGTTACAGTCGAATGGTCGATCGAAGAAAGCTAATAATAGAACCAGCAAACGAACAAAAGCATGATATATTCAGCTAGGTTATTCAAACATAAATGATTGCCTTTAACTTTCCAAACGTCCAAGCCGCTGCAAAGGAAGAAACAGCCACAATCCAAACAAGCTGCATCGTGTTGTACTTCTCCAGCACATGCTTTTCATTACGACAGGCATTTTTGTTCTTGGCGAGTTCCAACGATATTTTCCTTGCCATCTTAATATATAATTCCTCTTTAACAGAGTTTGACCACTTCCCGAGAGCTCTAACGTCTTCTTGCATATTCTTGACAACTTGAGAAACCCCATCTATCTCTTTCATAATCGCGTCATCAACTTACTCGCGTAAGTGAAATTTCCTTGGGTACTGAGCGTATAAATAACAGAGTAAATTAAAATAAATAGCAGCTAAGAGAGAGTAGAAGGGACAAGAAAAACTGAATAAGGGTGTCTTTATCTAACCCGATTAGCTAGCGAACATTTGAACCACCTCCGATGAAGGTTAGAACGAGGTGTACCATATCCTACTACAATGCGTTCTCCACACCAACACATTATAATGAACAATGTATTTGGGGAATGGTTGGTCATATGGTAGTTGTAACTAACAACATGGTCAATATATAATAATAACGATCCAAAAAAAGATACGGCATATGGATAGAAGATACGAGAATTTGTAAGGCCAAATAACGACTACTCCGATGGGTGGACAGACGTATCCATCGTAAACAACTTTCACAAAAACCGAATCGCCTCCAGGAGGATACATGAGCAAAATAAAAATCGGGAACAGCTGGAAATCTTGTACAGCTGCTAGTCGTATTTGCGTAAGACACGAGCAAATCTAAGGCCATATAACGACTAGCCGAATGGGTGGACAAACCGTATCTATCGTAAACAATTTTCACAAAAACCGAAATGACTTCATGAGGATACATGAGCACCAGAAAAAATCAGAAACAACAGGAAATCGTGTACATCTGATAGTCGTATTTGCGTAAATTACGAGCAAATGTTAGGCCATATAACGACTTCTCCGATGGGTGGACATACCGTATCCATCGTAAACAACTTTAACAAAAACTGAATTGAGTCCAGGAGGATACATTAGCAAAAAAAATAATGTACATCTGATAGTTGTGTTGCATATCTAGTAGATAGTTAACGGCAAAGCAATTTCATTAAAGCCCAGTCCAGGGCGACAAACAGTCGCAATACAGACAAAAGGCCATTTGGCCAAATACAGACAACCGAAAAACAGGTGGAAATCATAGGTTAAAGCATGGACCAAGCCATCGCAGGTTTCCGGTCGCCGTTCAAAGGGTCACCGCTGCACCGGCTGCGCCTGCCGATCAACTCCACAAAGCCATCGCATCCACCGAGTATGAAACTCGGAACTTATATCCCTTCTTCAAGACACCGGTAGATCTACGCTTCTAGCAAGACATCCGGGATGAAGAAACCACCGGCAAGGATAAGAACATGACGGGCCCGAACAACTCGTGCGGGAACTAGAACCAACATCAGGAAGCACTTGGTAACGGAGAAGAAAGAATAAGGATCTCATAAAAGTAACCGACAGATCTTTCTCTATAGACAAAGGAAAACGGAGAGTATATCGGGGAAGTAAAGAAACAAAAGATTTCAAAAGTAACCTGACCATCGGCTTGGCGATTCGCCGCCACCGATGGCCGGAACAAGATGAAGATGAGCGACGCCGGTAGAGAGAAGAGAGAGTAGGAAGGAAAGAGAGAGAAGCTTTAGCATGCACTTGGATATTCGGTACATTCCTTAATATGAGACATATGAATGACATAATATATGAAGTTATTAAAAAACTAAGTCAACAAAAATAGTCAATAAAAAACCAAAAACAAAAAATTTATTGTAACTTGATACACTAACTAGAATAAAAAGAAACTAAATTTAAAAAATTATTAGAAACTAAATGATTTTAAGAGTTAGAGGTATTTAGGTTTTTTTATCAAGCTAAAGGACAAAAAAACATACAAGATTGAAATATCTTTTAAGAAAATACAAGAATGTAATTACTTTCTTGAAAAGATAGATCCAGTGCAATAAATCCTAAATATACATACTCAAATGTTAAAAAAAAGGGACGGTGTGGCCTTTATGGGTGCAACTGTAAAAGTGTTAAAATAAGTGAAGAAAGAGTGGAACCCCATGAATGATCACACTTTTAACATGTCTCTGCAAATTGTAAAGATTCCTGTAAGTGGCAAAAAGCCCAAAACTCCAAAATCATATTTGGTTCTACGAAGAAGAAACCAAAAATATTCATCAAATTAACACACAAAAAAGAAGTTAAATAAAGAAAAAAACTTTTTTTTTTTTTTTTTTTAACGCTGATACAGATTATGAGAACTATTACAAGGACAATTTAACAGATAATACTACCTCCGTTCTACGAGAATCCATCAATGGTCACGATCAACGGCTCCACCTGCTCCTGAAAACTTCCTTATAAGCTTGCCTCCATTAATCTTGTAAAACTGCGCCTTCGGAGATTCGAACCCAGTACCTGCCGGTGTAAAGCATTAACCACTTGACCACTAGACCACGGTTGCTTCACAGAAAGAAACTTATTATGTAACAGTAAGTTATGATTATTATTTGCCTTGTCCATCCTCAAAGAGACTCTCTTTTTTTTTCCCTTTGAAAGCATCATCCACAGCAGCAAATCTCTCTCTCTCTCTCTCTCTCTCTCTCTCTCTCTCTCTCTCTCTCTCTCTCTCTCTCTCTCTCTCTCTCTCTCTCTCTCTCTCTCTCTCTCTCTCTCTCTCTCTTTCTTCTTGTTGTAAAACTATCAATGTTCTAATCCAAGCTTGATTATCGGATTGATTTTGTTCGATCGAATTTGAATGATTCGTAAGAGAAAGATAGAACAGAGAAACGAAGAAGACGACACAGTCAAGATGTTATCCAGTTCAGGTACATAACCGTACCCTACGTCTGGCCGAGGATCAACTCGGAATTCACTATGAGCAACAATCCGATCAAGAATGACGGCAAACTCTCACCGGAAAAGATGAACCCAGAGAATCTCGCTTTCTCTCACCCGAAAAAGAATTCTCACACCTCTCTTCCCGTACACAATCTCTCACCCGAAATTGAGCTCTCAATCAACTCACGTTACAACCCAATTACAAGATCGCTCACCTTAAGTAACCGAATTGTAACTAATCCTAACTGAATCCAAAGCAGCTCGTCTAACGGCTCGAAGCTTCGACGATGGTCAACTCTGAACTTTGACTCAGAGCTTTTCCCAAAAAGCTGTCGTATCTTCATCTTCCTAACCAGTCCCAATAACCGAGCCGACAAAACAAATCTGGAACCTGGTTAAGCGATAACCGGAAAATCAAATTTCTCGCTCAAACCCAGAGTTCAACCAAACTGAGCTTCAACAAACTCTTCCTTGGTTGAATCTCTCAAAGAACTTGTTGCTCAACAGTGATCCTGATCCTCGGAACTCTCTCTCCTCATCCTTGAGAGACGCCGAGTAAGCTCAGAAGATTCTTGAACCTACAGACCGGCAAGATCTTCGTAAACAGATCCGCAGGATTCTCGCTTGTGTGAATTTTTGAAACCTTCACCTTTCCTGCTTCAATCCTGTCACAAATATGATGATACTTCACAGCCACGTGTTTGGTACGTTCGTGAAAGACATTGTTCCGAGCAAGTGCCAATGCACTCTGGGAGTCACATAAGATTTCCACAGCCTTTTGTGGATAACCAAACTCAGCACTTAACCCTTTAAGCCAGACAGCTTCTTTTGATGCTTCTGATAGGGAAATGTACTCAGACTCCGTGGTAGATAAGGCCACCACCTTCTGCAGTGTTGATCTCCAACTTATCACATTTCCACTGACCATGAAAGCATAACCTGAGAGAGACCTTCTCTTGTCCAAATCAGCTGCATAATCGGCGTCACAGTAGCCAACTACTTTAAACTCAACATTCTTCCTGAATTTCAGATTCACCTTAGAAGCCCCTCTGACATACTTTATTACCCACTTGACAGCATTCCAGTGCTCTTTGATTGGATCTCCCATATACTTGCTTATGACACCTACTGGATAAGCTAAGTCAGGACGGGTTCCAATCATACCATATATGAGACTTCCCACAGAATTTGCGTAAGGGATTGTCTTCATGAATTGGTGATCCTCCAACAATTGGTCCTTTGTTCCTGCCTTCAGCTTGAAGTGAACCCCCAGAGGAGTGTTTACTGGTTTTGCCAAGTTCATATTGAACTTCTTTAGAACTTTCTCAATGTAATCCTCTTGAGAAAGATTCAATACATTTGCCTTTCTGTCCCTGTAAATGTCAATACCCAAGATCCTTTTTGCTGCTCCCAAGTCTTTCATCTCAAATCTTGAGCTTAGTTGTTGCTTCAGCTTTGAGATAATCTCCATATCTCTGCAAGCAACTAACATATCATCAACATAAGGAAGAAGATATAGAAATGTACCTTCATAGTTATTTATGTATACACAGCTGTCCCTTTTACTCCTTGTGAACCCAACCTCCAACATGAATTCATTGAACTTTTGGTTCCACTGTCTGGGACTTTGTTTCAGACCATACAATGATCTCCTTAGAAGACAGACCTGATCTTCTTTCCCTTTTACCACATATCCCTCAGGCTGAGACATGAAGATTTCTTCTTCTAATTCCCCATGAAGGAAGGCAGTCTTGACATCTAATTTCTCTAGCTCCAGATCCTCATTAACCACTATTGACATGAGGAACCTGATAGAGACATGTCTTAGAACATGAGCAAAGATTTCATTGTAATCTATGCCTTCCTTCTGAGCATAGCCCTTTGCAACCAACCTACCTTTGAATCTTGGCTCTTCAACTCCAGGTATTCCAGGTTTCCTTTTAAAGATCCATTTACTCCCAATGACCTTTCTCCCACTTGGCTTCTTTTCTAACTCCCATTTTGAGTTTTTATTCAAAGATTCCATCTCTTCATCAGCTGCAGTTTTCCACTTCTTTCTGTGTGTGTCCTGCATCGCTTGATGAAATGTGCCTGGTTCATCTGGATCAATATCTTCTGATGCTAACAGAACCATGTGAACATAATCTTGCAGTTTCTTTGGTGACTTATGTTCTCTTCGTGGCTTGTCTCTAGCTAAGATATGTTCCTCCTGATTTGAGTCAGCAACTTCTATTTCATCGCCAGACTCATCTTCTTATGAACTTGATGTTTCATTTATGTTCTCATAGATATCTTCAGCTCCTGTGTCTTGAACTTCACTCTCTCCTCCTGAGACAGTGCCTCTTGGTTCCTTTAACCCCAGCTCCACATCTAAAAAGGTAACATTCTTTTCCTTAGAAAAGTCAGTCTTCTTCAGAAGATCCTTGTAACATTCAGTTTCTTTGAATGTGACATTTCTCGTAACAATACTTCTTTTATCTTCCAGAGACCAAACTTTGTATCCTTTTACTCCTAATGGGTAGCCTATGAAAACACCTTTCTTGGCTCGAGGTTTAAGTTTTCCTTCATCGGTATGAAAGTAACAGATACACCCAAACTTCTTCAAATAACTGTAGTTTGGAATTCTTTTTGACCAGACTTTTTCTGGGACCTGATCTTGAATAGCTGAGGAAGGACTTCTGTTTATGAGATACACCACTGTGTTTACAGCCTCAGCCCAAAAGACTTTTGGGAGACCACTTTCACTCAGAATGCTCCTTACCCTCTCAAGTACGGTTCTGTACATCCTCTCTACAACACCATTTTGTTGTGGTGTGTAAGGGATGGTCTTGTGTCTTGAGATTACATTCTTGGCACAGTAGTTGTCAAACTCTTTGTTGCAGAACTCAAGACCATTGTCAGTTCTTAGCTTCTTCACTTTTAAACCAGAATGATTCTCTACTAGAATCTTCCATTCAACAAACTTCTCAAAAGCTTCATCCTTAGTCTTAAAGAAGAATACCCACACCTTCCTGGAGTAATCATCGATTAGACTTAAGAAGTATTGACAATGTCCAAGTGACTGAGGCACATTTGGTGAACCCCAAAGGTCAGCATGAACATACTCTAGACAAGCTTTGCTTGAATGTTGTCCTGTAGTGAAACTAGTTTTGTGAGTTTTTCCATAAATGCAATTCTCACAGAACTTTATGTTAGAGACTTTGGTTTTATCCAGATAACCCTTCTTGACCAAAACATCCAGACCTCTCTGACTGACATGTCCCAACCTGCAATGCCAAATTTCAGTTTCACTTTTCTCATGTACTGTGTTTGCCTCATCAATATGAGTCCTTCCTTCCAGATAATACAACTTCCCATGCCTGTTTGCTTTCACAACTAATCTGTTGTTCCTTTTAATCTCCAGAACACCATTTTCAGATGTGAAGTTACATCCCTGTTCTTCAAATGTTCCTAAGGATAACAGATTCCTTGAGAACTGAGGAATGTACCTTACATCCTTTATCAGGACAAATTCTCCACTTGGAATCTGTAAGCGTATTGACCCGATTCCTTTTACTGATGACACAGATTCATTGGCCATCCTTACTGCTCCTGCATCACACTCCTTGAAATCAACAAACCAGTCCCTTCTTCGTGTCATGTGGAAAATACACCCTGTATCCAGAATCCATATTTCACTGAAGTCACATGCTTCTGTTGCATTTACTTCAGAGACCAACAGAGACTCAAGATATTCAATTCCAGTGGCTGCAGATGATTCCCCCTTGTTTTGAGACCTGTCATTTCCTTCCTGACCCCTTTTCTTTGGACAGTTTCTCTTGAAATGACCTTCAGCTCCACACGTCCAGCAAGTTATCGACATTTTTTCTTTTTCCTTAGACCCTTGCTTATTGTTTTGTTTGGTCTTACCTGATTCCTTAGACCCTCTCTTTCCTTTCTGGTTAGAGTTTCCTGAGTAGAGAACTTCTTCCTGAGTCTTGCTTGCTTTAACATTTGATATCTCTAGTTGTTTAGAGCGAATGGAGTTCATTACTTCATTCAACGTCAAAGTGTCCTTCCCATATCTAAGAGTATCTCTCAGATTTTCAAACTGTTTAGGTAGAGACATCAGTAGCAAGATAGCTTGATCTTCATCAGAAACCTCAACATTGACATTTCTAAGATCAGTAATTATCCTCAAGAACTCATCTACATTGTTCTCCACTGACACATATTCATTCATCTTGAATCCATAAAGCTTCTGCTTAAGATACATTCTGTTTGGCAAAGACTTGGACATGTACTGAGCATCTAGAATCTTTAACATTCCAACAGCGCTCTTTTCCTTTATAATCTTACGCAGAATCTTATCCGTAACACTCATGATGATTGTGCTACGTATCTTCCTTTGCTTTTCAGCCAGAGTATCGCCAACTTCCTTCTTCGATTCCTCCTCCGTAGGATCTTTTCTTTCTTCGTCTTTCACTGACGAGTCCTCTCTCGCCATATTCTCCTCCTGCTTGTTCAATGCATCAATTACACCTAAGAGGTCTAAATTTTCCAGAAGCCTTTCTCTCCACATATTGTAATCGATCACTCCGTTGAACTTCTCCACTTCGATCTTCGTGGAAGTCATCTTCAGTGCCATTAGAAGCAACCTCAACCAATATACGATAAACCAATATGAACTTTGCGAACACATACAAATGTAGTCCCAATCGACCTACGCTCTGATACCACTTGTTGTAAAACTATCAATGTTCTAATCCAAGCTTGATTATCGGATTGATTTTGTTCGATCGAATTTGAATGATTCGTAAGAGAAAGATAGAACAGAGAAACGAAGAAGACGACACAGTCAAGATGTTATCCATTTCAGGTACATAACCGTACCCTACGTCTGGCCGAGGATCAACTCGGAATTCACTATGAGCAACAATCCGATCAAGAACGACGACAAACTCTCACCGGAAAAGATGAACCCAAAGAATCTCGCTTTCTCTCACCCGAAAAAGAATTCTGACACCTCTCTTCCCGTACACAATATCTCACCCGAAATTGAGCTCTCAATCAACTCACGTTACAACCCAATTACAAGATCGCTCACCTTAAGTATCCGAATTGTAACTAATCCTAACTGAATCCAAAGCAGCTCGTCTAACGGCTCGAAGCTTCGACGATGGTCAACTCTGAACTTTGACTCAGAGCTTTTCCCAAAACGCTGTCGTATCTTCATCTTCTTAACCAGTCCCAATAACCGAGCCGACAAAACAAATCTGGAACCTGGTTAAGCGATAACCGGAAAATCAAATTTCCCGCTCAAACCCAGAGTTCAACCAAACTGAGCTTCAACACTTCTCTTAGACTCAGTTCATGGAATCTGTTGTGTCTTGAACCGTAAGACGTTCGGAGACATCAGCTAAAGATTTAAGATTGCATTTGATTAGAGCCTCAACAAAGTAACAAGTCTCATCATTTGTGTTCCCTTGTGGTACATCCACAACAAAAGACTCGATCACAAGTGTCCCTATTCTTCCTCCTTGTATTGTGATAGGTGTCAGGTTTTATCCTATATCTAACTGCAAGTGCACAGTTCAGTAGTCGTAGTATATAGGTATCGAATCCACAGGGACTCCGGTATTCAATAGCTCAAGAACAGGAAATTAAACTAGAAAGAAAGCAATGTGATTGAATTAAAAGCAATGCGAGAAAGTAAACAGAAAGCAGAGATTGTTGGTTGTGAAAACAAGTTATTAAGAGCGCTAAGTCTAGGGCGTTCTCAGGAAATCAGACAAGCAGACAGTTCATTCAGCAAGGATCTAACTAAGCACAGTTCTAGAACTCAAAACACAGATATAGAATTAACCAAATTCCTTTGCGATAATTCTCTAAGTCTAAGTGCAGCAAACCAAACTTTCGTTTGCGAGAACTAACAGATTAAACTAGCATTAATCCCAAGTTTGATATGTTCACAATTATCCTAAACCAAACTTTCGTTTGCGAGAAGTTTAATTGCTCAACCTAAATAGTTCAGATTCCTAAACCCCACTTCCGTGACGTATTTAGCAACCTAAGATCTAGATTCTAATTGATCAGGTTAGAACTAGCTTTAAGCACAATTAGATTGAAGAACAGATATAGTTATGAATCCTTAACTGAATTAAACAAGTCTAGCAAGTCATGAAATCCTATGTGAGAAACCCTAAACCTAACAAGAAATCTACTCAGACATAGATAATGAAAACATAATCATATGATGAATAAATTGCAGAGAAGATAAAGAATAAAAGGGGTTCGAAATCTTCTCCAAATACAGATGAAGTAAATGTTCAGATCAGCCCCAAAAGCTCTAAAAATCCTCTGCTCTTAATTATGAAAGCGTTAGTAAATAAAACACCAAAAACTTAATTATATTGGTCTAATCTCGGCCAGGGGCTTCTTTGTAAATATCAGGAACTTCTGGATCAGAGTGCAATATCTTGACTCTTCATAAACCGCCGAGTTTCGGCCCATCTCGCTGGTGCAACGATCGATGCTAGAGTGCAACGATCGACGCATTTCTCTGTTTCGGACAATGAACTCTATCTCTCGGCCAAACACTCCAAAAATCTCCAAAAAGTGCCATAATCACCAAATATGCTCCAAACCTGATTATACCTGTAAAAGACTCTAAAAGAACACAATAAGACACTAAAACACACTTATATCATGGTCTAAAACTAGTAAAAACCATGATATATCAACTCCTCCACACTTAGCCTTTGCTTGCCCTCAAGAAAAACAGAGAACTAAAGCTTGGTGAAGAGGTTTGAAAACTCTTCAGAAACTCATTTCATCCTAAACGCTACAATTATCAGATTCCCCTTAGTAAACCACTGAAAGAATCAATCACAGGATATAAAGACCAACATGTACTTCCCCCACACTTAGCAATTGTCCTAGGTAAACTCCACAATCACATTCAAGCATTCAAATTCTCCCTACTGACTTCTGCAAGTATTTAAGTGCGGTCTCACTTAAGGAGTATCGATCAAAGGGCACATGGATTCTTACCTTATCAGCTCTAGACCACCATACTATCTTTCTCTAGTCCCTTTCTTCTCTTTTCCCTTCCTTAACAACTGATTTTTCCCACATTGGGTATCATTTTATTTTATTTTATCAGTGTTCTTCCCGTTATGGGGTGTACTTTTGACACATTCCATGGATCGCACAGGAGATAATAGGGGTCTCTACCACTCCTGTGACCACTTCGGAGTTACTAACTCATCCTCAGTTTATTATCTTTTTTTTTTTTACTTTATAGAAGGGGAGAAGGAAACTAAATAGGATAGGTTGACAGGCTGTGTCAGAACTAACAGGGAATCCGACACAAAGTATACCAAGCCCTTAGGTGAGAAATCTAAGTCAATATTAAATTGAAGTCAGTAAAAGGATCCTCTGATACCTGAAGTGATGTGGGTGTTCCCAGTAGGTTGATCTGTGTCTGGGTTTTCTAATGGTCAGAGATAGATCCTGCAACTTCATCCCAATGGTTACTTAAGTTCCTGCAAGTCTTGTAAATCTTCTCCGAAAATCATAGTTTCTTACTTAAACAATTTTGACTCAATAAAACAAAAATTAAGAAAAATGGACTGACTCTTAAGAAAACAGAAAGATAAACGTCATTAGCACCTCCCCCACACTTAAGACACACTGTCCCCAGTAGTGTCAAGCGAAGGATCGGTAAAAAGAAAAATAAAAATTGTTAAAGTTCTGTTGAGTTCTGTTGGGTTTACCTCTGTCGCTCAAGCATCGATCGTTGCGCTAAGTGCATCGACCGTTACTTGTCGATTTTCGTGTATGGTCGATCGTTGCTCAGAAATGCAACGATCGCTGCAATGCGATTCCGATCGTGTTGTGACGATCGACACAGAAGTGCGTCGATCGACGCACTGCGAATCTGTCCGAGACCTGCAACCATAAACTCATCGATATATCATGGTTTTTACTAGTTTTAGACCATGATATAAGTGTGTTTTAGTGTCTTTTTGTGTTCTTTTAGAGTCTTTTACAGGTATAATCAGGTTTGGAGCATACTTGGTGATTATGGCACTTTTTGGAGATTTTTGGAGTGTTTGGCCGAGAGATAGAGTTCACTGTCCGAAACAGAGGAATGCGTCGATCGTTGCACTCTAGCATCGATCGTTGCACCAGCGAGATGGGCCGAAACTCGGCGGTTTATGAAGAGTCAAGATATTGCACTCTGATCCAGAAGTTCCTGATATTTACAAAGAAGCCCCTGGCCGAGATTAGACCTATATAATTAAGTTTTTGGTGTTTTATTTACTTACACTTTCATAATTAAGAGCAGAGGATTTTTAGAGCTTTTGGGGCTGATCTGAACCTTTACTTCATCTGTATTTGGAGAAGATTTCGAACCCCTTTAATTCTTTATCTTTTATGCAATTTATTCTTCATATGATTATGTTTTCATTATCTATGTCTGAGTAGATTCCTTGTTAGGTTTAGGGTTTCTCACATAGGATTTCATGACTTGCTAGACTTGTTAAATTCAGTTAAGGATTCATAACTATATCTGTTCTTCAATCTAATTGTGCTTAAAGCTAGTTCTAACCTGATCAATTAGAATCTAGATCTTAGGTTGCTAAATACGACACGGAAGTGTGGTTTAGGAATCTGAACTAATTAGGTTGAGCAATTAAACTTCTCGCAAACGAAAGTTTAGTTTAGGATAATTGTGAACATATCAAACTTGGAATTAATGCTAGTTTAATCTGTTAGTTCTCGCAAACGAAAGTTTGTGTTTGCTGCACTTAGACTTAGAGAATTATCGCAAAGGAATTTGGTTAATTCTATATCTGTGTTTTGAGTTCTAGAACTGTGCTTAATTAGATCCTTGCTGAATGCACTGTCTGCTTGTCTGATTTCCTGAGAACGCCCTAGACTTAGCGCTTTTAATAACTTGCTTTCACAACCAACAATCTCTGCTTTCTGTTTACTTTCTCGCATTGCTTTTAATTCAATCACATTGCTTTCTTCCTAGTTTAATTTCTTGTTCTTGAGCTATTGAATACAGAGTCCCTGTGGATTCGATACCTATATACTACGACTACTGAACTGTGCACTTGCAGTTAGATATAGGATAAAACCTGACACCTATCAAGTTTTTGGCGCCGTTGCCGGGGACTCTTTGAGTCTTCGATAGCTTAGAACTTAGGGTTTTACTAGGATTTTTCGTTTTCTTTTCGTTTTTATTTTTATTTTTTTAGTTACTAATTTTCTCTGTTTTTCTCTCTGTCGCAGGCACCAATATCGCACTGCGTCGATCGTTGCACTCTAGCATCGATCGTCACTAGGCGATTCAGAGATTGAAACTATCGTTGCACTGATAGCATCGATCGTTGCCGGACGATTACAGACAGTTTATGCAGACGCAGAAAACTAGAAGTAATCCGAACTTGGACTTAGTTAATCTCGATCTTGAAGAACTTGGACGTTTAGAGAGAACCAACAGAAGAGAAAGAAGAGAAAGGATGGTACGAGAGCGTTTGATTCTTGTACGTGATGCTGAAGGTACCCTGAGGGACCGAGATAACAACCCATACAATGCTGTTTGGCAAAGGGTTGATGCTGAAGGGAATGTCATCCCTGATCCTCCTGAGCAACAGCAACAGGAGCAGAACCAGGGTCAAGGACAGTCCCAAGGTAGACAGATGGTTGTCCATGAGAGGACTTTAGCTGACTACAACATACCAGATGAGTTTCATAGAAACCGGTCAGCTTTAGTGCTTCATGCCTTTGAGAGGAATGATTTTGAGATCAAAACCATCTACTACTCGCTGATGAGACAGAATGCGTTTCATGGTTACCCAACGGAGCAGCCTATGGATCACATTGATTCGTTTGAGGACGTAGTCACTGGCATGAAGTATGATGGAGTGTGCCCGGACTATCTGTTCCTTAAGCTCTTTCCGCACAGTCTTGCTGGAGACGCTAGTGTATGGCTAAAGCAGCTGGCACCTGCTCAGTACACTACTTGGGCAGCTTTAAAGAGTGAGTTCCTGCGTCACTTCTATGATGATGCGCGCTCAGACCAGTCCAGACAGGACATACTCACCTTTTCACAAGGAGCTGTGGAGCCTTTAAAGACTGCCTGGATGAGATTTAAGCAGTATCAGCGTGACTGCCCACACCATGGATTTACTGAAGTTCAGTTGATTGGCATCTTCTTCAGAGGCATAGATCTTCCATATCAGTCTGCGCTGGACAATTCCAGTAATGCTAACTTCAACACCAGGACTCCTACGCAAGCTAAGCAGTTGATTGAGAATCTAATAGGCAGCAACAGCTGCAAGACTATGGATGAGAGGAGGAAGAAATCTGGTGGAAGTGTAGATAATTCTGACATAGCTGATATTAGATCTAGGCTGGACACAGTTTGCAATCTCCTAGCAGGTAAGAAAGTTGTCCATTTTGCCCAAGATGTAGAGGTAATTCAAACTGAGGAGGATACTCAGCAGGAAGATGTGAATTTCATAGGAGGTTCTCGATTCCAAGGTAATAGATTTGGTAATCAACAGGGAAACATATTCTTCAATGGAGGACAGAAAAGTGCTTTCAACAGCAACTCATCTAATTCTGGACAGACAAGTGGTTTTCAGAAGACCTTTGGACAAGGTACTCAGAGAACCTATGGGTCTTCATCTTATCAGACTCCTCCTGCACCTACAGCTCATGAGAGTAGAATGGAAGCAATGATGGAACAACTAATGGAGAGTCAGACCAAGATTTCTATGGACTGCAACAAGAAGTTAGATGCTGTCTATGAAGACCTCAATGGGAAGTTTGAGTCCCTGAACACTCACATGAAGCAGTTGGATACTCAGGTAAACCAGATTTCCAGCTCAATAAAGGGAAAAGGGGTAGCAGACACTCATATTAAGGCATGGTCCGTGTACGTTAATGATGGATCTCACCTAGGGGGAAAATTTGAGCTAAGTACAGCTGAATTGGTGAAAGAAGGAGAAATCCCGGATTTTGGTGAAAAACTCTCGGGTGGAAGTTGCAGAGCTGCAACGATCGACACACACCTAGTGTCGATCGATGCACGTCGGGAACAGACAGATTCGCTGAGTGGTGATGGTATTGATGCAGACTTGGAGCTTGATAGCTTATTCTCTGAAGTCTCTGAGATCTCTCAACAGGAGATTTATGCGCAGATTGTTAGACAACACTCCTCAGTGTCTGAAGTGATTAGGCAGGAAATTGAAGAGCTTAAGAAGCTAGAGGAAATTGGTGAAGAATTGGAAGAAATTCCAACTTCTGATGATCCACCTTATCATCCATGTGTGCAGAGGTATTTGAACAAGATACTGCCTCTAGATGAAGAGCTGAGAGATTGGGTGGTTATAGTTCCTCAGCATATTGGTGATGTTCTGTTAACCAAGATCCCGAAGAAGCTGCCTGATCCTGGGGTCTTTGTGCTTGATTGTTCAATCTTTGAGGATAGTTTCAGGCGTTCTCTGTGTGATTTAGGAGCTGCTGGAAGTTTGATGCCATACTCTGTGGCAGAGAAGCTGGGTATGCTAGATTTTACTCCTACTAGGACCTCTCTTGTCCTAGCTGATCAGTCCATACGAGTTCCTGAAGGACTCCTGATAGACATACCGGTGAGAGTTGGAAACTACTTAGTTCCAACAGATTTCTTAGTGCTGAAATATGACTGTGATCCGGATGAAGCATTGCTGCTTGGAAGACCATTTTTGGCTACAGCAGGAGCGGTGATAGATGTTAGGAACAGCCTGATAGACCTCCATCTGGGAGATGAGCCGCTGCGTTATGAGATGGATAAGCTGCGAAGACCACTGATAGATGGGCAGACATTCACCATAAGGGATGCAGATGATGAGCAGCTTGATGACACGGTGATTATAGATCCTGGAGCACATTTTACTCCATCTTTTCTTGGACATGAGCATTCTGCAACAGCCTACTCGCCACCTTGGATAAGGAGACTTGGACAGAGACAGAAAAAGTCTCTGTTGGGATCTCCTGGTGCCTGAAAAATCTTGTCCGTCCGTCAAGCTATTGACCTTAAACAAGCGCTGGGTGGGAGGCAACCCACCATTAGGTTCTGGTGAGTTTATGGTTGCAGGTCTCGGACAGATTCGCAGTGCGTCGATCGACGCACTTCTGTGTCGATCGTCACAACACGATCGGAATCGCATTGCAGCGATCGTTGCAGTTCTGAGCAACGATCGACCATACACGAAAATCGCCAAGTAACGGTCGATGCACTTAGTGCAACGATCGATGCTCGAGCGACAGAGGTAAACCCGACAGAACTCAACAGAACTTTAATAATTTTTCTTTCTTTTTACCGATCCTTCGCTTGACACTACTGGGGACAGTGTGTCTTAAGTGTGGGGGAGGTGCTACTGACTTATATCTTTCTGTTTTCTTAAGAGTCAGTCCATTTTTCAAAAATTTTTGTTTTATTGAGTCAAAATTGTTTAAGTAAGAAACTATGATTTACTGAGAAGATTTACAAGACTTGCAGGAACTTAAGTAACCATTGGGATGAAGTTGCAGGATCTATCTCTGACTATTAGAAAACCCCATCACAGATCAACCTACTGGGAACACCCACATCACTTCAGGTATCAGAGGATCCTTTTACTGACTTCAACTTAATACTGACTTAGATTTCTCACCTAAGGGCTTGGTATACTCTGTGTCGGATTCCCTGTTAGTCTGACACAGCCTGTCAACCTATCCTATTTAGTTCCCTTCTCCCCTTCTATAAAGTAAAAAAAAAAAAGATAATAAACTGAGGATGAGTTAGTAACTCCGAAGTGGTCACAGGAGTGGTAGAGACCCCTATTATCTCCTGTGCAATCCATGGAATGTGTCCAAAGTACTCCCCATAACGGGAAGAACACTGACAAAAAAAAAAAAAATGATACCCAAAGTGGGAAAAATCAGTTGTTAAAGAAGGGAAAGAGAAGAAAGGGACTATAGAAAGATAGTATGGTGGTCTAGAGCTGATAAGGTAAGAATCCATGTGCCCTTTGATTGATACTCCTTAGGTGAGACCACACTTAAATACTTGCAGAAGTCAGTAGGGAGAATTTGAATGCTTGAATGTGATTGTGGAGTTTACTTAGGACAGTTGCTAAGTGTGGGGGAAGTACATGTTGGTCTTGATATCCTGTGATTGATTCTTTCAGTGGTTTACTAAGGGGAATCTGAGTATTGTAGCTTTTAGGATGAAATGAGTTTCCGAAGAGTTTTCAAACCTCTTCACCAAGCTTTAGTTCTCTGTTTTGCTTGAGGGCAAGCAAATGCTAAGTGTGGGGGAGTTGATATATCATGGTTTTTACTAGTTTTAGACCATGATATAAGTGTGTTTTAGTGTCTTTTTGTGTTCTTTTAGAGTCTTTTACAGGTATAATCAGGTTTGGAGCATACTTGGTGATTATGGCACTTTTTGGAGATTTTTGGAGTGTTTGGCCGAGAGATAGAGTTCACTGTCCGAAACAGAGGAATGCGTCGATCGTTGCACTCTAGCATCGATCGTTGCACCAGCGAGATGGGCCAAAACTCGGCGGTTTATGAAGAGTCAAGATATTGCACTCTGATCCAGAAGTTCCTGATATTTACAAAGAAGCCCCTGGCCGAGATTAGACCTATATAATTAAGTTTTTGGTGTTTTATTTACTTACGCTTTCATAATTAAGAGCAGAGGATTTTTAGAGCTTTTGGGGCTGATCTGAACCTTTACTTCATTTGTATTTGGAGAAGATTTCGAACCCCTTTTATTCTTTATCTTCTATGCAATTTATTCATCATATGATTATGTTTTCATTATCTATGTCTGAGTAGATTCCTTGTTAGGTTTAGGGTTTCTCACATAGGATTTCATGACTTGCTAGACTTGTTAAATTCAGTTAAGGATTCATAACTATATCTGTTCTTCAATCTAATTGTGCTTAAAGCTAGTTCTAACCTGATCAATTAGAATCTAGATCTTAGGTTGCTAAATACGTCACAGAAGTGGGGTTTAGGAATCTGAACTAATTAGGTTGAGCAATTAAACTTCTTGCAAACGAAAGTTTGGTTTAGGATAATTGTGAACATATCAAACTTGGAATTAATGCTAGTTTAATCTGTTAGTTCTCGCAAACGAAAGTTTGGTTTGCTGCACTTAGACTTAGAGAATTATCGCAAAGGAATTTGGTTAATTCTATATCTGTGTTTTGAGTTCTAGAACTGTGCTTAATTAGATCCTTGCTGAATGAACTGTCTGCTTGTCTGATTTCCTGAGAACGCCCTAGACTTAGCGCTTTTAATAACTTGCTTTCACAACCAACAATCTCTGCTTTCTGTTTACTTTCTCGCATTGCTTTTAATTCAATTACATTGCTTTCTTCCTAGTTTAATTTCTTGTTCTTGAGCTATTGAATACATAGTCCCTGTGGATTCGATACCTATATACTACGACTACTGAACTGTGCACTTGCAGTTAGATATAGGATAAAACCTGACACCTATCACTCACCAAAAACAAAAACAAACGTAAAATCCTAACAAAAACACCAAAAATTAAGTAGAAAAACACCAGTACCTAATGGTGGGTTGCCTGCCACCCTGCGCTTGTTTAAGGTCAATAGCTTGACCGGACGGACAAGATTTTTCAGACAGAGGGTGCATTATCCAGAGGCAGAATCTGACCTCTTGGAATCTCGGCCTTAGCCCAATAATGTTTTACCCTCTGTCCATTTACATCGAACTCATTACCTTCCTTGCCGACCAGAACGACAGCTCCATATGGACGCACTTCTTTGATTGTGTAGGGACCGGACCATCTTGATTTCAGCTTACCTGGAAACAAATGCAAACGAGAATTGTATAAAAGTACCTGATCATTAGGCTCAAACTGTCTAGAAACAATCTTCTTGTCATGATAAGCCTTAGTCCTCTCCTTGTACAGCTTTGAATTCTCATAGGCAAAATGTCTAATCTCATCCAACTCATTAAGCTGTATCAACCTCCTTTCTGCAGCTGATTTAAGGTCAAAGTTCATCTGCTTTACAGCCCATGCTGCTTTGTGCTCAAGTTCCACTGGCAGATGGCATGCTTTTCCATACAGCAAATGAAATGGAGTAGTCTCTAATGGCGTCTTAAATGCAGTCCTGTAGGCCCATAAAGCATCATCAAGCTTAGCTGCCCAATCTTTTCTTGTCTTCCCAACTGTCTTCTCTAAGATCTCCTTGATCTGTCTGTTAGAAACCTCGACTTGTCCACTAGTCTGAGGGTGATAAGGAGTAGCAACTCGGTGATGAACTCCATGCTTTCTTAGGAGCTTCTCGAAGACCTTATTAATAAAGTGAGATCCTCCATCACTAATCACTATCCGAGGTACTCCAAATCTAGGGAATATGATGGACTTAAAGAGCTTAATGACTACTGAAGAATCATTGGTTGGACTAGCTATTGCTTCTACCCACTTAGACACATAATCTACAGCAACCAGGATGAATTTATTCCCATAAGATGAGGGAAAAGGACCCATAAAGTCTTTGCCCCAGCAATCAAAAACCTCAACCTCAAGAATGAAATTCTGAGGCATCTCATGCTTCCTACTGATTTTCCCTCTCCTCTGACATGCATCACAATGAGAAATGAAGGAGTGAGTATCTGCAAACATTGTAGGCCACCAAAAACCTGCTTGCAAAACCTTAGACACAGTCTTAAAAGTAGCAAAATGTCCTGCATAATCTGATCCATGGCAGTGGAGTAGGATATCTGGAACCTCTGATTCAGCAACACATCTTCTGTAAAGGCCATCTGAACAATGCTTATAGAGGTAAGGTTCATCCCAATAGTATCGTCTAAGCTCTCTGAAGAACCTCTTCTTCTCGTACCCTTTCAGATCACCTGGTTCAGTCTCTGCAGCCAGGTAGTTGGCTATATCTGTGTACCATGGTCAATCAGTTGTTGTGACAGCATTAATCTCAAACTCGTAGCCTCCAATCTGAATAGTAAAAGTCTCTGGTTCTGTATCCGCACTCTAACGATCGTCGCAGAGGAGCGTATCGATCGTTGCTGTCCCGACAGGTGCATCGATCGACGCCGAGATGGCATCGATCGACGCAATGCGATTAATCCGACAGTTTTGCAGGTTTCTGTCCAAATCTGTGTGAAACATTGTCCCAACCATATTGACGTTCTCTTCAGGCAAATAGTCATTAATTGTCACGTCTTCCTCAACCAGCATCCTTGAAAGATGGTCAGCAACTCCATTTTCAACCCCTTTCTTATCCCTCACTTCAATGTCAAACTCCTGAAGCAATAGAATCCACCTCAACAGTCTTGGCTTAGCATCTTTCTTCTGCATCAGATACTTCAGGGCTGAATGATCAGTGTGTACAATCACTTTTGAGCCAACAAGATAAGGGCGAAATTTCTCAAATGCAAAGACAACTGCCAATAACTCCTTCTTCGTAGTGGCGTAGTTCCTTTGTGCATCATCCAGTGTCCTACTGGCATAATAGATAGCATGAAGCTTTCTATTCTTCTTCTGCCCAAGAACAGCCCCCACAACATAATCACTTGCATCACACATAACCTCAAAAGGCAGATCCCAATCCGGTGGCTGAACTATGGGAGCACTCACTAATGCCTGCTTGATCTATTCAAATGCAGTTTGACAATCTGCAGTGAACTCAAATTTGGTATCCTTACACAGCAAAGCAGTTAGTGGCCTAGCGATCTTGCTGAAATCTTTGATGAACCGTCTATAGAAGCCAGCATGTGCAAGAAAGCTTCTAATAGACTTAACAGAATCAGGTGTCTGAAGGTTTGTCATTACCTCAATCTTAGCGCGCTCCACCTCTATTCCTGCTTCAGACACTTTATGTCCAAGTACAATGCCATCTCTGACCATGAAATGACACTTCTCCCAATTAAGAACTAAGTGCTTCTCTTCACATATTGTCAGAACCTTACACAGATTATCTAAGCATTCATTATAGGATGATCCATATACTGAGAAATTATCCATGAATACCTCCATAAAGTCCTCAATCATGTCTGTGAATATGGACATCATGCATCTCTGGAAAGTGGCTGGTGCATTGCAGAGTCCAAAAGGCATCCTACGGTAAGCAAATGTCCCATATGGACAAGTGAAAGTGGTCTTTCCCTGATCCTCTGGATGGATGGGAATCTTAAAGAAACCTGAGTAGCCATCGAGGAAGCAATAGTAGGGATGATTGGCTAACCTCTCAAGCATCTGATCAATAAAAGGCAAGGGAAAATGATCCTTCCTGGTAACAGCATTCAGCTTCCTGTAATCTATACACATCCTGTGTCCTGTCACAGTCCTAGTAGGTATCAGCTCGTTCTTCTCATTCTTCACAACTGTAACTCCACCCTTCTTAGGTACTACATGGACTGGACTCACCCAATCACTGTCAGAGATAGGATAGATAATCCCAGCATCAAGGAGTTTCATAATCTCCTTTTTAACCACTTCCTGCAGATTAGGATTAGGTCTTCTCTGATGCTCGATAGATGTCTTGGATTCATCCTCAAGATGTATCCGATGCATGCACAGCTCCGGTGAGATACCTGAAATATCAACAAGAGAATAGCCAAGCCTTGCGATGCTTGCGCAGCTTGCTTAGCAGTAAAGTGAGCTCTGCGTTGTTCAAGCTAGCATTAACAATCACTGGATAAGTTTAATTGGGTCCAAGAAATGCGTACCTTAGCCCGGATGGAAGTTGTTTCAGCTCTATTTTCGTAGCTTTTTCCTCTGCCCAGTCTCTGTCGACTTGCAACGATCGATGCTTAGGTAGTGTTGATCGTTGCAAAGTCGCGCCAGACACTTCTACCTGCATTGCAGACTCAACAGAATCCATCATCCTCGTATAGCACATTGCTGGCTCGTCCTGCAGGTACTCCAACTCCAATATAGAGCTCAGTAAAGCCCTTTCTAATGGGTCCTCAACATGTGATTGGTAAAAATACTCGGTTGCCAAATCACCCAATGTGTCCACATAGAAGGTCTGCCCGTCGATGGTCGGTCTCTTTACCAGCTTGTTCATATCAAAACTCATCTTCAGATCACCCACATTCAGAACTATTTTACCTCCCTGACAGTCAATCATTGCACCAGCTGTAGCTAAGAAAGACCTGCCTAAAATCAATGGATCTTTTGGCTCCTGTCCATATTGTAGGACCACAAAATCAGTAGGGATCACGCATTTGCCAACCATTATAGGCACATCCTCTATTACTCCTTCGGGAATCCTGATTGATCTATCTGCCAGAACCAGTGATATCCTGGTGGGTATAAAGTCTGTCATTCCGAGCCTTTTAGCAACTGAGAGTGGCATAAGATTTACACTGGAACCAAGATCACATAGAGACCTTTCGAATCACTCTTTGTAGATAGCACAATCTAACACGAAGCTTCCTGGATCCTTTAACTTCTCGGGAATTCTGCCCTGAACCACTGCACTGCACACCTCATTGAGCATCATTATACTTTCCTCATCAGACCATTTCCCAGAAATCATATCCTTAAGGCATCTCTTTATCATAGGAGAAGTTTCCATGGAGTCCAACAAAGGTACTTCAACTTTCACCTTTTTTATGAACTCCTTCCACTTTGCATACTGCCTATCATTCTTAGCCTTTCTGGGATTCTTGGGATAAGGTACCTTAGGCTTGTATACCCTTTCGGTCGACTGTTTCGGTTTCTCTGGCTTCGAACTCTCTGCAGTCACCTTGTGTCGATCGTTGCTCCTATCGCATCGATCATTTCCAGGCGACTGTGTTACGACTTCTGGTTCCCTGATTTCGCTTTGCATCGATCGTTGCTCAGATGCATCGATCGACGCATTGCGAATATCGCGGATCTCATCTTCCAGCTCTTCAATTTCCTCGAGTTCTTCAACACTTAACTGCTTTTTCTGGCCAGACGACAGCTCCTTACCACTTATCAACGTCACTGCATTGCATTGGTACTTTGGATTAGCATCAGTTCATCCTGGGAGATATCCATCTTCCCTTTGAGCATATCCAGCAGTTTTTGCAACTCTAGCATCAAGCTCCTTCATGTGTGTGTTCAGATACTCAAACTTCCCATTCAGCTCCCTGTAGATTGTTTCCATCTTCTCGTTGACATCTGCTGCATTCTTAGTCTGACTTTCCATCATCTGCTTCAGCATCGTCTCCACTCTACTTTCAGATTCATTGGTTCTCTTAGTACCTTGTCCAAAGGTCTTCTGAAAACCACTTTTCTGTCCTCCATTGAAGAATCTATTTCCTTGTTGATTACCAAATCTATTACCTTGGAATCCAGAACCTCCTATGTAATTCACATCTTCCTCCTGAGTGTCTACCTCAGTTTGAATTACCTCTACATCTTGGGCAAAGTGGACAGCTTTCTTACCTGCTAGGAGATTGCAAACTGTGTCCAGCCTAGATCTAATATCAGCTATATCAGAATTCTCTACACTTCCACCAGATTTCTTCCTCCTCTCATCCACAGTCTTGCAGTTATTGCTACCTATTAGGTTCTCAATCAACTGCTTAGCCTGCGTAGGAGTCCTGGTGTTGAAGTTAGCATTACTGGAATTATCCAGTGCAGACTGATATGGAAGATCTATGCCTCTGAAGAAAATGCCAATCAACTGAACCTCAGTGAATCCATGGTGTGGGCAGTCACGCTGATACTGCTTAAATCTCATCCAGGCAGTCTTTAAAGGCTCCACAGCTCCTTGGGAAAAGGTGAGTATGTCCTGTCTGGACTGGTCTGAGCGCGTATCATCATAGAAGTGACGCATGAACTCACTCTTCAGGGCTGCCCAAGTAGTATACTGAGCAGGTGCCAGCTGCTTTAGCCATGCACTAGCGTCTCCAGCAAGACTGTGCGGAAAGAGCTTAAGGAACAGATAGTCCGGGCAGACTCCATCATACTTCATACCAGTGACTACGTCCTCAAACGAATCAATGTGATCCATAGGCTGCTCCGTTGGGTAACCGTGAAATGCATTCTGTCTCATCAGCGAGTAGTAGATGGTTTTGATCTCAAAATAATTCCTCTCAAAAGCAGGAAGCACTAAAGCTGACCGGTTTCTATGAAACTCATCCGGTCTGTTGTAGTCAGCTAAAGTCCTCTCACGTACAACCATCTCTCTACCTTGGGCCTGTCCTTGACCCTGGTTCTGCTCCTGTTGTTGTTGCTCATGAGGATCAGGGATGACATTCCCTTCAGCATCAACCCTTTGCCAAGCAGCATTGTATGGGTTGTTATCTCGGTCCCTCAGGGTACCTCCCTCAGGGTACCTTCAGCATCACGTACCAGAATCAAACGCTCTCGCACCATCCTTTCTCTTCTTTCTCTTCTGTTAGCTCTCTCTAAACGTCCAAGTTCTTCAAGATCGAGATTAACTAAGTCCAAGTTCGGATTACTTCTAGTTTTCTGCGTCTGCATAAACTGTCTGTAATCGTCGGGCAACGATCGATGCTAGAGTGCAACGATCGACGCAGTGCGATATTGGTACCTGCGACAGAGAGAAAAACAGACAAAATCAGCAATTAAAAAAAAACAAAAATAAAAACGAAAAGAAAACGAAAAATCCTAGTAAAACCCTAGGTTCTAAGCTATCGAAGACTCAAAGAGTCCCCGGCAACGGCGCCAAATACTTGATAGGTGTCAGGTTTTATCCTATATCTAACTGCAAGTGCACAGTTCAGTAGTCGTAGTATATAGGTATCGAATCCACAGGGACTCCGGTATTCAATAGCTCAAGAACAGGAAATTAAACTAGAAAGAAAGCAATGTGATTGAATTAAAAGCAATGCGAGAAAGTAAACAGAAAGCAGAGATTGTTGGTTGTGAAAACAAGTTATTAAGAGCGCTAAGTCTAGGGCGTTCTCAGGAAATCAGACAAGCAGACAGTTCATTCAACAAGGATCTAGTTAAGCACAGTTCTAGAACTCAAAACACAGATATAGAATTAACCAAATTCCTTTGCGATAATTCTCTAAGTCTAAGTGCAGCAAACCAAACTTTCGTTTGCGAGAACTAACAGATTAAACTAGCATTAATCCCAAGTTTGATATGTTCACAATTATCCTAAACCAAACTTTCGTTTGCGAGAAGTTTAATTGCTCAACCTAAATAGTTCAGATTTCTAAACCCCACTTCCGTGACGTATTTAGCAACCTAAGATCTAGATTCTAATTGATCAGGTTAGAACTAGCTTTAAGCACAATTAGATTGAAGAACAGATATAGTTATGAATCCTTAACTGAATTAAACAAGTCTAGCAAGTCATGAAATCCTATGTGAGAAACCCTAAACCTAACAAGAAATCTACTCAGACATAGATAATGAAAACATAATCATATGATGAATAAATTGCATAGAAGATAAAGAATAAAAGGGGTTCGAAATCTTCTCCAAATACAGATGAAGTAAAGGTTCAGATCAGCCCCAAAAGCTCTAAAAATCATCTGCTCTTAATTATGAAAGCGTTAGTAAATAAAACACCAAAACTTAATTATATAGGTCTAATCTCGGCCAGGGGCTTCTTTGTAAATATCAGGAACTTCTGGATCAGAGTGCAATATCTTGACTCTTCATAAACCGCCGAGTTTCGGCCCATCTCGCTGGTGCAACGATCGATGCTAGAGTGCAACGATCGACGTATTTCTCTGTTTCGGACAATGAACTCTATCTCTCGGCCAAACACTCCAAAAATCTCCAAAAAGTGCCATAATCACCAAATATGCTCCAAACCTGATTATACCTGTAAAAGACTCTAAAAGAACACAAAAAGACACTAAAACACACTTATATCATGGTCTAAAACTAGTAAAAACCATGATATATCATATTGTCTCAGGGTGAAGAGAGATGATTGAAGAATAGTTCTAATCACACAAAAAACAAACAAATGGGTCTTTAAGAACTTGAACAAGACAATGAAACACTGATTCAAAAAATGATTGTGTGTTAACCTTGAGTCTGTGATCGCCACCAACGATCCTGATGCTGAGAATATGGTCATTGTCATCAAGCAACTCCAATCTCTCAGTGCTTCTAGTATCTGGTAATCCTGATTTGACATCCACTTCTCTTACTGTACCGATCTCCATGTTTCCTTTCACCACACATCTACTGATAAATGGTTTATATTTCTGTGGCTGATCGAATCTTCTCACAAGAGACCATACCTATAATAACCAAACACACAAGAATCAATCAGAGTTGTCCTTTTCTTTCTAATACAAATCAATGCTACTGATACTGATGGAAGCTTCAAAATATGAGTATCAACGAGGAAAAATACAAGTAGAAGGTTACGATATGAAGAGGAGCTTTGATGTGTTTAACAAGGGTAGAGCTACACTGATTCTCCTCCACAAGCTCATGCTTATGGTGCCTCCTTATATACTCTCTCTCCGGAGATCTGACCTCGGAGAAAAGCTTGAATGTGACAAGAAGGATAGATTTCAGTCGCCGTCTTTAGACAAAGTGACAAGAAGACTCGCTCCAACTAGAAAGAGTTTTTCTCTGTCTTAAAAAGAGTTTTAAGTCTCAAAAAGAAATTTAAAAATATTAAAACTATAAAAATGTAACACATCAAAATTGATTGATCGGATAGACTAAAGAAGGTCCTTTCTCCGAATTTCACAACTCTCATTGGTAAGCACATTTTATACTGTCCCCGGAGTTCCACATTATCTACGGAAATGCCATTCGTTCTTGATAGTTATATTTTAGTGACGATTATACCCCCCCCCCCCCCCTTAAGTTTCTCCTGCTGTTTTTGTATTTTTAATCCTTTTCCTACGGGAAGAAAACTTATATAAAAATGTTTGTTAATTATTAAATTTTGATTGGTAAAAAACGAAAACACGGATTATGATTGCCTATGAGCACTCAAAATTTTAAAGCGCCGTCGAAGTTTTTTTCCAGATCCGGTCTCGAGGTCGGTGCGTGGAGGTTCACACAGCTCCGGCATCGGCCTCTGTGTTTTGGTTCATGTGGTGGTTGGTCTCTCCGGCGTGACCATTATCTGCTCTTCCTCTTTGGTGGATCTTCGTCGTCGGGTTTTGGTGGTCGTATACGACGACTCCTGTTGGTGGCGGTCTTTGGTTTGTAGCAGGTCTCTGGTGTCAGTCTCTTCTTAGTGGAAGCTGGTTCGACGGTGCTCCCATGGGTATAATCTTCTCTGCCTTCGTCGTTGTTGTCGTCCGGTGGTCGTGTTGCTCGCTTGGGATTTCGTTGGGGAGGTTGGTGTGCGTCTTTCTTCCAGATCGGTGAGGTCTCTGCCATGTTGAGTCGCTTGCAATTTGTTGGCGGTTTTCTTAGATTTGTTTGGTTAGATGTTAGGTCTTGTTTTTTTGCTGGCTAGATCTAGGTTTGGTTTGGGTTTAGTTCTCCTTATGACTGACATGTGTTTTGTGTAGTGTCGGGTTGTTAGATAGTTTTGTTTAGCCTCGTCTTTGAGTTTGTTTTTGGTCAGACCTCGATTTAGAGTGTCAGATCCGTGGTGGTTAGAGTTTTACTTGCTAGCATGTTGGTTATTCCGAGTCTCTATTATATGCAATCTTGTCGTGGTATATTTGTTTTAGGCATCGGGTAGTGATATTGCTTTTCATTGAGAGTGTGCTTTTTTTTTCTATTGGTTGCTTCGACATAGTTCATGTGTTTTTCTTTTTTATCTTATGCTATTGGTCTTCTATTTTTGGCAAGGGTTCTTCAGCCCAGCCTTAAAGAATTAGGGTTTCGGTCTTATCACATCTAGTCGTTCGGTGGCGAATGGTAAATGGTGATCCTTTGTCTCCTTTGGTTTTATTTGCATTCGGTTTGCCCATGGCTCTTAAGAGTGAGCAATATAATGAGCGCCAGAGGACCAGCTGCAATAATTTTCAGTTCAGATGTTACACTCTTTTTCTCTTTCGGTGATGGCTGCCTCTTCGTTGTGTGCTCAACTTGTTCTCGATATGATCATTGCTTCTAATTAGCGTTGTTAGTGTGTATTGTCTAGCAATTGTTGTTATGATCTTTTGTTTTGGCTCCGAGGTTTTTTTTCAACAGCCGGCTTGTGGTTCTACGGATATAATTTATTTGTTAACTTTAGCACTATGGGGTTCGTAGAACTCGTCGGTTTAAAAAACTGTATATGTTGGTTTCTTTTATGTGAAATGAAATCTTTCGGTGAAAAAAAAAATGTCTTTAAACACTAAGTCATTTAGTGAAAAGCTTTTTTTGTCCTTGATTCATTTGGATAAAAAAATACTACTAGATAATTAACGGTTGAAAATATTATAAAGTTACTATTACTACATCATTTTACTTTGGAAGTGCCGACATCTTAGCTAAATCGTGTTTTTGTTATTATTATTTTTTTTTTTTGATAATTGTTGTTCTGTTTTGTGTAATAAGTGATGTTAAAAATAAAAAAAACAAGAACAATATTTGAATAGTGAAAAAAATGTTAAACGAAATAAATAACTGAATAGCTAAAAGTGTATAATACTCTTTATATTTTTTTAAAATTGATATTTTAAAATTTTTACACATATTAGAAAACAAATATTTAGCATAAATACATGTTTCTCTTTCATTAAAACACTCTCATATAACTATAAACCAATAATAAGTCAATATGATTTTTGGAGTTCACAATTTATAAAATTAATTAATAAAAATTGCATAAAAAACTTAAAACAACAATCTTTTTAAAACAATTTTTTAAAACATCAATCTTTAAAAAGCAAATGGAATATAATTTTACATAAATATTTAAGAAATTAAAAAATTATAAATAAATATTATATATTTTTAAAAAATTATAAAATAAATTAAAATTATGTTCCGCATTCTAACCATTGTTCTTGTAAAGATTATTGCTTGACAAAAAAAAACATTATTGCATTCTTGTGCGGTTCAAGTCAAATACTGGAATGCACCACGTTTGTCTTTTTTTATTATTTCATTAAAGTTTCAAATAAAAACACATACGTCAATGGTAACATATTTTCTTTCCACCATGCATTTCATCTGGTACGCGCCCAATATAAATATCCTCAATGTTGGTAACTCTATATCTTGAATTACACAGACATATATTTTACCTTTTGTGAAAAATATATTTTTAATTTTTTTAATACATGAAGATAAAAGTTAAACTCGGGGTTTAAATAGGCCACGAGTAAAACCGGAGGTTAAAAAAATGTAATATGTTTTTTCATCTTATCATCCAACAAAAAAATGATACAATAAACTTTTTCAAATCAAAGTATTAGAAAATGAATTGTATTTTCGACAGTATAGTTATGTGAAAAAATGTGAGAATTATGAATTTTTCTTGAACTTCTCATTTTTTGCAGGGGTTCAAATATTTCATCCGTATATGAAGTTATTAATTTTTACTTTAAATTAGTTGCACGATTAAAAATTCTTTCTTCAATTTTTCATAATTCTTTTTTTGTTTTTAACTTTTTTTAATGTATCTCCATTTCTTTACTTTTATTACAAAGTTTTTCTGACATTTTTAATAATATATAGTGTTGATAAAATAATCTTCAAATGGTCATGTTCCATATTTAACTGGTATGAAATAACTTTTGTAACATACAAATTTATGCAAACTACAAATAATTATTATAAATTATATAAAACAAAACAGCAGTTTAAAATCTCTTATAAATTATAATAAAATGTTATTTTATTTTGAATCATATAAAAAACATAGTTTTAGTCAAGGTGTTAATGTTGACTATGTATTTAGTTATCTAATCACTGGATCCACTAGATTCACAATAATTTTATATGATCCGCTTTCTCTATTAATAACCTCAATTTTATATGTTTAACCGCTTGAACTACAAAATTTTCACTTGATCCAAACTAAAGAAAACATTGGTTTTGCGATGGAAAATTCTCTCACAAATTCGCGATGGAATTGAAATGAACTTGCGAGAGATTTGCGAGTAAACTAAATTTCCTATGCATTTCCCTCGCAATTCGGAAATTTCTATCGCATATTAATGCGAGATATACGCGATGATTTTGCGAGGGAAGAAATCTCCTCGCAGTGTGGAAGAGAATCGCGAGAAAAGTTTGTGAGGGATTGCAAGTGATAAGTAGATGTGAGGTCGGTGAATATATTTTTCACAGAAAGTAGATATATCGTCACAATTTCATCGCAAAAGTGTGTTATGTCGTAAATCCTTCGCAAATTTCCCTCGCAAATCCGTCGTAAAATATTTTCCAGACCCTATATAACCCTTCACGAGCATAAGTATTTCAACACACAAAAAACGATCCTTCCCCTATTAAAAAAACATTATATATTACAAATTTTATTTTTTTCAAAAAAAAATATCTTTTGAGCATAAAATATATAATTTATGATGCACAATCACACATATTCGACCGGTGAAGTGACGAAAGAGTTTCGGGATGGATTGCGAGCATTTATGTACAAGACGACGAACGAAAGAGATGTCCAGGGTGACAGTAAAATATCATGTCCTTGTAAAAAATGCAAGAATACCAGCTATTTGGATTTCGATACTGTTAAAAATCATCTATATAATAAAGGATTTAAGCCAAGTTACTATGTCTGGTTTTCTCATGGGGAATGTGGTAATAATGTTGATGAGGGGAGTAGTAGTAGTATGAGTCATCATCATCAGATTGAGCAAGCTAATTATCATGTGCATGATTTATTCGTAAATATTGATGAAGGGTATCAACATGGAAATATTCTTAATATGGTTACTAATGTATTTCATGAATTTCAAACAAAACTGCTTTTCATAGTAATATTAGTCAAGTGGAAGAACCGAACACAGAAGCACAACGATTTTATGATATGTTAGAAGGTGCAAAACAGCCCATCTATGAAGAATGTAGAGAAAGGTTATCTATATTATCATTGGAATTTAGGATGATGACTATTAAAAGTGATCATAGCCTAAATGAGGTTTGTATGGATGCATGGGCAGAATTAATTAAGAGTATTTTCCAGAAGCTAATCTTTCCACTGAGAGTTACTATGAAATAGAGAGGTTGTTGGCGGGTCTTGGCTTACCATCAATAATGATTGATGTATGTATTGACAATTGCATGATTTTCTCAAAAGATGATGATAAGTTGCAGGAATATCGTTTTTTGGAAAACTGAGATATCGACCAACTATCGGAAGGACCCGCGTCCCATACCAACGTATGTGGTATTTACCTACAACCGATAGATTGAAGAGGTTATACCATTCGAAAAAGACATCAAAGGCAATGAGATGGCATGTAGAACATACCAAAAATGAAGGAGAAGTTAGAATATGTCATATGCAAAAGCTTGGAAACACTTTCAAACGGTACATTAAAACTTTTCTAATGAGTCAAGAAATTTTTATCTTGGGTTATGCACAAATGGATTTAGTCCATCTGGTATGCATGGGAGACAATATTATATATGTCCAGTCATATTAACGTCACACAATTTTCATCCGAAAATGTGCATGAAACGAGAATCCAGAACAAGTTCCTTTACTCCTTGATTCATCCTGGTTCGTTCCGAGCACTCCAAAATGTGCAAGTCGGTATTTATCGCGTTCTCTGAAAATCACCTGTCTTGAAACGGCCATAACTTCTTCATAGAAAATGGTCTTGACGTGATTCAACTTCGTGCAGATTCCTTGATTAGTCAGGTTTCCAGAACAGGTTGAGTTGCAGATTGATTGCTCTTGGTCCATTCGAAATCCTTTCTTGACTGAACCTATATCCGCGGACACGGCTAACTGGACAGCTTCTAGACATCCTTCTAGTTGATCTCGAACCCAAGCTGATTCCTTCTGACCAAACTCTTCCAAATAGCATACTTTATGATAAATATCAAGTCTGGCATGATTGGCTTGAACCAACTCCTCTATGGACATCTTCCAGGACACGGTTAGGGCTCCAGGAGGTCGGTTGTCGTCCGTCTCCAAATGGGATCGTCCCAATTGGGTTCTGGAATGATCATCACTCCTGAAACATTCTGTTGGCTTATGAATTCCTGATATCACGTTATCTGGTCTGGCATAACTTGCAGTGGCCTCCTGAACCTCCTCAGGTACGTTCCGCGTGGTCGGGAATAGCTCGGTCAGCCTCGTGGTCGAGGCTGGTACGTACTGCTCGTCCGGGTCGGGTCTGGAGGATCCGATGTCCTCATCATACCCTCTCTCTTGAAGAGGATTCGACCTCGAATCTGCATAACCTGCACCAATAGAAAGCAAGTCAGCCTTCATGCGGTTTCGTGAGTTCATGGCCTTACCTTGAAGAATTGGTGGACGGCCAGTGCAATGGCTTTCCATGCGTGTTCCGTTGGGTTGGGAACTCAATATCACGCCTTTGTCTTGGCCTGGGTTCCATGGGAAACTCTCTGGGTCGTGATCTCCATTGGCTTTAGTCGGATCAATCTCTGGGTCGGACGGTTCCTTTATTTTCTTGCCTCCGGTCCGTTGGTTCGTGCGGTCCATCGGACCCTTGTTCATTCCTGCGCCCTGTTCAAAACCTTTGACCAATTCCAAGTGCAATAAAACAGTGTTTGATTCTTTATAATTAGATAGAAGAGAATTGGGTTGGGATCCTTGAACCTTGGTCGAGGTGGTCGAGGATCGTGGTCGAGAAATGGGCGAGCGTGGCACTTCTTTCCGGTTCGCCTCTTTGGTACCAACATCTAGTTGTGGTCTCAAATCATGTTCTGGTTTCTGACTAACGCTCTCAGTCTGGTTTGGGTCGTGATCTTCATTGGTTTTAGTCGTATCACTTTTTCGTTCGACCGGTTCCTTCGGTTTCTCGGTCTCGCCTCCGGTCTGTAGACCTGTGCGGTTCATGGGACCCTCTATCTCTCATGCATCCTGATCAACACTTTTGACCAATCCCAAGTGCATTAAGACAGTTTTTGATTCATTATAATCAGATGGAAAAGATTTGGGTTGGGATACTTTAACCTTTGGTCGAGGCGGTTCAAGCATCGGGACTTTGGTCGAGGCGGTCGAAAGGCGTGGACGGCCCTGGGTATTTGGTCTTATTATGACATAGTTCTAATATACTAACCATTTCAGCTCCTTCCACGTCCTTGACGGTTCCTTCAGTTGTCTCCGTATCTTCTCCTTGAGCTGCCACCAAGCATGGGCATCTCCGGTCAGGGTTTGGATCGCATACGAGGCTTGTTCGTTCCTTGGGATATTGTAATCCCAAAAGTAATATTCTAGGTCTTCTTCCCACTGAAAGTAGTCTTCAGTACCTGAGAAAGATATTAGTTGTGAGTCTAAGACACAAAAATTATTTTGAAATTTATTGGGTTTTGAATGTCTTAGTCTGGAGGATTGATGGCGCCGATATTGGTCAGGTGGCTCGGGATCATTTTTCTTCGCAGCATGGTCATCTCCACAATGGTACGGGTTGTGACCATGGTCCGGTCGTCCTTGTTTCACTCGACCATGTCGAGATGGGTCGGGTGGTCGCTCCAGGCGGTCGAGTCGAGCTCCGATCGTCTGGATCGCAGCTAGGAGCTGAGTGAACTTCGTCGGTCGGCCTTGTTGGGCCTGTTATTCGTCCATTGTCTCTGCACACTTAGCAAAAATATCAAACGCAACAAGGAAGAAAGGAAAAACAAGAAATAAAGGAAAAGCTCAGGAGAGAAAAAAAGGAAAAATGCAACAAATGAGCAAAAAGGCAATATTGGGTGCTAGCACAAAAAGGAAACAAGACAATGACGATTTTTTTTTTTTTTTGACTAAAACTATAAAAGGAAACAAAGTAAACCGAGAGTCAATGAATGAGATTAACCAAAAACTAAACCAAGTTTCAGATAAATTAAACCGCAAACAAAAAAACCCTATCACCCTAGTTCGCGGCCGCTGTAGAGATCAACAACCTAACAATGAACTAGGCCGAGATCACCAAGACAAAGCTAAACAGGAAGCAAGACAACAAGGCAAGTCGAGACAGCCAACAACCTAGCAGATTCTACTACTGGTTTACGAAGGAGTACTCGGCCGAGAAGGAACAAAGCTATCAACCTATATATTTTTTTCGGTTTTGAAAGAAGCAAACAAACAAACTAGAAACGAAAAAGTAAAAATTCAGAAACAACAGAAATGATAATCAACAACAATGATAATCAATAGCAATGATAATCAACAACAATGATAATCAATAGCTATGATAATCAACAAGAATGATAATCAAAGGAACTAATGCAACGAATCCGAAAGGTAATGGATGGATTACACCTGATTTGGAACCTTTCGGCTCTGATACCAGATGATATGAGACGCGGAGCGGGTGGTCGAGAGAGATGAGCGGACGGACGGACGATGCGAACGATGGTCGAGCGGGACGAGAAGCTGGCCGAAGGCGCTCTCTTCTCGTCAAGTGATGGTCGGATGGTGAGTTAGGAACTAATGAGCTTTAGTAACACTTAGGAACACTTAGGGATATTTGGGCAGCAAGCAAAAACCTAGAGATCCAATTCTCCAAAGGGGAAGCCGCGCAAAGGAGAGAGAGATCACCTAAACCTTAGGTTTTTCTTAGTTTAAACTTGCTTAACTTTATTAAAAATAAAGAGTGACTTTAAATAACCAAAGTACTAAGGTTACAGGTCTTAAGAATGGGCCATAAAGAGGCCTGGTCGAAACTACTAAAATAGAAAACAAGAAAGAAGGTTGGACGAGCCATATTCTCCTTCTCTTGAAGCGGGTCTTGGTTTACCTCATTAAAAACCTTAGTGGGAAAACCCAATTGGGACAAAACCACACTTAAGGGAAAAAGAGTATAAACCAATGCCCAAGGAGATGTTGCTCATACTTCTGGTCGCCATACATAAGTCTGAAGCCCACTAAGTCCGTGAGCTTCCAAATAAGGCAGGTCCAGCAACCTTCGGATTTGATCTTGCATATCTTCTTGGTCCGAGCTGGTATTGGTGTGATTCCAACTCTCATGCATTCCCTGATGAATCAAGAATCCAGAAAAAAGTTCCTTTACTCCTTTATTCATCCTGGTTCGTTCTGAGCACTCCAAAATATACAAGTCGGTATTTATCGCGTTCTCTGAAAATCACCTGTCTTGAAACGGCCATAACTTCTTCATAGAAAATGGTCTTGATGTGATTCAACTTCGTGCAGATTTCTTGATGAGTCAGGTTTCCAGAACAGGTTGGGTTGCAGATTGATTCCTCTTTGTACATTCGCAATCCTTTCTTGACTGAACCTATATCCGCGGACAGGGCTAACTGGACAGCTTCTAGACATCCTTCTAGTTGATCTCGAACCCAATCTGTTTCCTTCTGACCAAACTCTTCCAAATAGCATACTTTATGATGAATATCAAGTCTGGCATGATTGGCTTGAACCAACTCCTCTATGGACATCTTCCAGGACACGGTTAGGCTCCGGGAGGTCGGTTGTCGACCGTCTCCAAATGGGATCGTCCCAGTTGGGTTCTGGAACGATCATCACTCCTGAAACATTCCGTTAGCTTATGAATTCCTGATATCACGTCATCTGGTCTGGCATAACTTGCAGTGGCCTCCTGAACCTCCTCAGGTACGTTCCGCGTGGTCGGGAATAGCTCGGTCAGCCTCGTGGTCGAGGCTGGTACGTACTGCTCGTCCGGGTCGGTTATGGAGGATCCGATGTCCTCATCAAAAGGCGTGCAGTCCTAATGTGGACCATTAGTGACTTTCCAACATATGGAATATTGTCGGGGTGGACTACGCATGGAAGGTCATCTTGTCCGTATTTTTTGGATCAATCAGAGGTCTTTCAGGTGAAGCATGGAAGGAAACCATGTTGGTTTGATTGTCATCATCAGTTTCTTCCTTTGAATCATTCGTACATAAGGAATTAGACGGTGTTCAAGAAGAACAAAGTTGTGCGTATTCCCCCACCCGTTTATGTTTCAGGGAATGATTTGATTGAGCATATCGATTATTATAGAGCTCAGGAAACATGTAACCGATGTTTGATGGATATGGTGACTCCCACGATTGGCACAAGAAGAGTATCTTTTGTGACTTATCATATTGGAAGGATCATCTTCTATGGGACAACCATGATGTGATGCACATCAAAAAAAAAATTGATAAAATTATGAATACATTATTGAATTTCGAGGGGAACGAAAAAGAAAATATGAAATCAAGGTTGGACTTGATCGAAATATGTGTAAGACCCGAGTTGCATATCACAAAGGCCGGAAAGTTACCGATTACGAACTTTCGATTATCTTGGGCAGCGAAACAAACATTGTTTGAATGTGTTGCTTTAGAAGTAAAGTTTCATGATGGATATGTTTCAAATTTCTCAAGATGTATAGAGAAAGGGAAAAAAATTCCGGAATAAAGAGCCATGACTGTCATGTATTCATGCAAAAAACTACTATCATTTGCAATATGGAGCTCTTACCGACCAAAGTACATTAAGCATTTGCAGGTAAATATTTATTCATAAAGTAACTAAATAGTATATATATATATATATATATATATATATATATATATAAGGCAATATATTAATTATAACATTGCTTATTTAATGAATTTTATTTGTTTCATAGGAATTTAAGCATTTTTTCAGGGATCTATGCTCTCAAACATTACAGAAGATGGCATTGAGCAGTTAAGGAATAATATTCTTGTGTTGTATTGTAATTTGGAAAAAATATTCCTACCTTCGTTTTTTGATGTTATGGAACATCTCTCTATCTACCTACCACATGAAGCAGCACTTGGTGGACCCGTGCAATTTTGATGGATGTATCTGTTTGAGCGTTCATGTGAGATTTAAAAAAAACTGCCAAAAATCTGGCAAGAGTATATGGGTCTATCAGTTCAGGAAGTTTGACCGAGGAAACCTATCACTTCACGTCATATTACTTTAGCCCAACTGACAGAACAAAAAAAACGCTCATGGATGATATGACGATGATGGAGTTGCACCTACGTACCACGTTGATGTTCCAGATATCTTTGCACAAATTGGGAGGCTAGCAGGAATGTTAAGAGAAGTTTAGTGGTAAGACCATGACTACTCTATTGCGGCTCACAAGTATATATTACAAAATTGTCTTTTTGTGAACCAGTTCGAAAGGTATATATTGCATATATTGTTAAACTTTCTCAATATCACTTTTACTATAATCAAATCACATATTATTTTACAGTATATTTGATATGCATATGCTTTAAGCTTACCCCGATTTACAAGAAAAAGAGTACAAGAAGTAAAAAGATCGTGATTTCGCAGGATAGTTACAACATTATCTAAGATTGATGATAATTAAATATGTATTTACTTTGGTATTAATTATATTTAAGTAATTATATTAATAAGTTATGTCTCATGTGTAAGTAAGAGATGGATGTGTGAACATACCATTGCCACTTTGGTTGCATGAGTTGTTCAAAAACCAATTGCAAAGATGGTGACAGCCTTAATGTACTTCACTCGTAGATACACATTTCATACATATTAACATGGGTCACAGAACAAGACCGCAAATTTTGGAATTCACGTGCAAGATAAAAATGACTTTTACGGCATCTTGCAAGAAATTATAGAAGTCACATATTCGAGCATTGTCGGTTGCAAATATTTTTATTCATATTTGATTGGTTTAATCCAACATTGGTCGTGGATTCCGCACAGACAACTTAGGGGTCATCAACGTCAATGCAAACATACGCTTTTCAAAATTCAAACCTTTCATCCTAGCGTCGCAAGCATAACAAGTAAATGTATTTCATTCCTTATCCATGAGTTAATCAACGACGTGTGTCATGGTTATCAGTAATAAAAGTGAATCCAAGAGGTCATATAATCGGGGCAGTTGATGACATAGCAATGCAAAATGAAAGAGGAGGAGAAGTCTCAGCCGTCATTGAATCATGGAAAAAGTCATACATATTAATCCATATAACAGAGAATAAAATACATTGAGGATGATGGAGAAGAAGATATATTTGGATCTGGCGTATTCAAAGAGACTAATTACGGAGAGGATAATGATGAGCAAAGTGAAGAATCTATCGGTAATAATTCTGAATAAGTTTTTACATAAATATAACTTGTAATATTGTTTCGGAGAATTTTTTTTATTTGTATAAGTAAAATTTGCTATGGCATAACGATGGAATTGCGATGGTTTCCTCGCAAATCCGTAGCATAAGTGCATTAGAATTGCGATAAAAGTCAAAACCCTATACATACCCTATCTATACCATGTTATATTTTGTGATGGGATTGGGATGGAATTGCAAGAGACCGGGAAATATGACCGTCAAATCTAGGAAATTTTTTATTAGTAAAATAAACCGCGAAATTTTATGGGACCACCAAAAACTGCAAAATTTAGAATTTTCCGTGTTAAATTCCAAGCTTTGCAATGGAGTTGCGATGGAACCATCGTTCCGTATATGGGACAAAATTGTTCCATCACAATTCCATTGCAAAATAAACCGCGAAATTTATTAAACCGCCCAAAACTGCGAAGATTTAAAAAAATTCATGTTAAATTTTGAGCTTTGCAATGGAACCATCGTTCGGTAAGGGCAAGTTGAAATGTGACAGTCCCTACACCCTAGGTGGATAGGTCCGACCATATGGGATGAAATAGTTCTGTATTGGCTCGATCCGAACCATGAGCAACATAGCATCAGTAGTTGGGTGGCCCATAACTCTTCTTCCAACGACAGTGGACCTTCGAAGCATTGGTCCAGTAAGACTTCGTATAGGGATCGGGCCTGGAAAATTGTAAGTCTCTTTATTTTTAAAAAAAAGAAATCAAATATATTTTCTATTTGATCCTAAATTAGTACTAATTATATATGTTTTTTTCTTAAAGGCGGAGGGTGCGGGAAATCCTATTCAAGATATGTTAGCGGTTCTAAAGGAGACAAAACGCATGCAAGATGATTCTTTTGTCGATGGCCAGTCTGAGCAGGTCTTCAATGAGGTGACTACGATAATGCATGAGTTTAGAGAGCATGGTATCAAGCGCACTTTCTCCTACCGTAAAGAACAAGATTTACACCGAGGTAATTTATTCTCTAATATTTACTTACCAAAATTTGTTTGAAAAAAACTTATATAATTTCTTAATTTTATGTTTTTTGTAGGTCGCTCCTCGTAAAAAGTGACTGATTTACGGTGTTAGTTCACTTCAATCGCAGGTGGAAGCTGCTAGTTCATCGACAATTCAACCCGAAAATGATCCGGTAGCTCCGAGAGAGATCATCGCGACACAAGCAAAGGTGATCGAGATGCAACAATCAAAGATGACTGGCTACGACATGGTTATGAGTACTTATCATCGAAAGATCCAGCCATCGCCAAAATTCTCCGTCGTAGCAACCCTTCCTCTAGAGGATCTAACGGCAGAACCGGAACCAAAACCGCAACCGGAATGGACCGTCTGCTACTTTTAGTTTTATTTTTGTTTTTATGTATTATATTATGTTTTTAAAACAATATGTTGGATATTATTAATTTTAATAAAATACTTTTTATATATATATATATATTTTAAATTAATTAAATGATAAAAATTTATAAATTATTTATTTTCAATTTCTATTTTTTAAAAACTTTTCAATTTGTATTTATAAAATTTGCAAGAAAATTGCAACGAAACCTGTGAATGCCATCCCAATTCCATTGCAATTCTAATAGCCGTTGCATTTCTATAGCAAAGACTTGCGATAGAATTGGGATGGCAGTTACAACTTCCACCGGAAATCCATCGCAAAACTTTGCAAGAGAATTGTGAGGCTTTACGAGAGAACTTGCGTCCATAGGTATTCTCGCAAATCTATCACAAAATTGTGAGAGAATGATGTTTACGGGGGCTTTGCGAGGAAATTATTTGCAACAAACTTACGAGAGATTTGCAGGAGAATTGCGAGGGATTTGGGAGGAAAAAAATTGTGAGAAGCCATTTGCGATGGAAACGGTTTCATGCAAATCTATCGGTATAGTCCATTCGAGATGGAATTGCAATGGTATTCTCCATCGCAATACACATGTTTCCTTGTAGTGCCGCTTGATCTACCAGATTTGTATTTGATTCGCTTCAACTGCTTGATCCTCAACGGGTGATCTGCATTCTCCATCTGAAACCTCAGTACTGATAACTCAATTGTGGCCTGGTGTATCATTTGACCATATAAAAAATCCAGAAAGGTCATACGTTGGTAGAATTAAGTAAAACATGATGTAGTATTCGGTCCAAGAAACTATAATTGGACCTAGGTTCACAATTTTCTTAGTTAAAAATGGCAATTTGTAATGAGCTTATAATGTTCTTAAACAAAGTAGACTATAGGCCTGTAGAACTTAGAGTTGTTCTAAAATAGAAAAGCAAAGTGAAATGAAATGAAATTTAATACGAGATCATTTAAAAAAATGAATATGGGATCATTAACTGCTAAATTACATTGAATTCATATCTCAAATAGTCACAACAGATCAGGTGGTGAGGAACAAGCTTTTTAAAAGAGTAGTACGGTTCAAGTGCGGTTTATATGAGAAAATGCATTATGTGAAATAAGTGTGGTTAGTACGGAACAAACGGTACGAAAAATGTTTGAATGGTAAAAAAAATTGTTAAATGGAATAAATATTTGAATGGATAAAAGGTGTATAATACATTTTTACATAAATAAATTAGGAATTTAAAAATTGTAAATAAATATTATATATTTATACTTATTTTGAAATATATAGAATAAATAAAAAGAAAGGTCTGCACTCTAACCACTGTTCTTACAAAGATAATTGCATTCTTGTGTGGTTTACGTCTAATATTGGAACGCACTACACACTTGAATGGTAACATATTTCCTTTCCACCATGCGTTTTATCTGGTACGCATCAAACATTCATATATTTACTGTCAGTAACTCCATATCCCGAACTACACATACTTATATTTTAGTTTTTATGGCAAATATAATTTTAGTTTTTAAGACACACTACAAGAAAACAGGGCTATTACCGACGGAATTACCGACGGAAGTAATTCCGTCAGAAATTACCGACGATAAAACGACGACTTTCATACGGGAAGTTTTCCGACGGAAAACCGTCGAAAATTTCCGACCGTTTTCTCATTCCGTCGGAAACACCCGACGGTAAACCGACGGTTTAATTTTCCGTCGGTATTCCGTTGTATTTCGGTCGGTTTAGCGTCGGTTTACTATAGCCGTTAAACTGACCGTCAATGGAACCGTTGGGTCGACTAGAAACCGACCGATTTCCGACGGAATTCCGTCAAAAATTATGCTACATATACCTCATCCCTCCTCTCTTCCCCTCCACACCTATCCCTCCATAACTCTCTCTCTCTCTCTAATACTTCTAGTAACCAAGAAAAATGTCTTCTTCTAACTATTATAGATCGTGGATGGACGGAGTTAGGATTGATGAGGCGACGAAGCTAGTGGACCGGGAATATGCACTTGGTATTGCAGAGTTCATGTCGCTAGCTTGCAATCAACCACATACGCTGAAAAATGGTAAGTTAAAATGTCCATGTGCGAATTGCCGGAATTTTAGAAATCTTACGATTGGCGAAGTATGGTTTCACTTGTATTCAGTTGGGTTTATGTCGGGTTATAAGATTTGGTATCTTCATGGGGAAACTTCGGATTATGCAAGTAGTAGTAGAGAACCTTACGGTGGTACTAGTACTAGGGAACCTAATGTTAGTTCTAGCGAACCTTATACTGCCGATGTAGATTTTGGTGTAGGCACCATTCAGATGGTTAATGATGCACATAGAGAAATTATTCCAGAGGTAGGTGAACATCAAATTCCTAGGGTAGGTGAGGAACCAAATGTAGAAACTAGGAGATTTTTTGACATGTTAGATGCAGCGAAGCGGCCGCTTTACGATGGTTGCAGAGACGGTCATTCGCCATTATCATCTGCTACAAGATTAATGGGCATTAAGACGGACTACAATCTGCCGGAAGAATGTGTGGATGCGATTTGCGAGTTTTTGAAAGATATTCTTCCAGAAGATAACCTTGCGCCGGGTTCATACAATGAGGTCGAGAAACTGGTTAAAGGGCTGGGATTACCGTATGAGATGATAGATGTGTGCATCGACAACTGTATGATATACTGGCGAGAAGAACAATTCCGTCTGGAATGCAAATTCTGTAAGAAGCCGCGCTATGAGGATACAAGGGGAAGAGCTAAGGTTCCGTTCAAGCGAATGTGGTATATGCCATTAACCGATAGGCTGAGGCGGTTATACCAGTCGGAGCGAACTGCGGGGGAAATGAGATGGCATTCTGAGCATAGAAGAGAGGCAGAGATTGCACATCCGTCGGATGCTGAAGCGTGGAAACATTTTCAGAGATTATATCCAGATTTTGCTTACGATCCACGTAACGTGTACCTCGGATTATGCACAGATGGTTTTAACCCGTTTGGAAGGCATGGGAGACAATATTCGTTGTGGCCTGTGATTCTGACTCCTTATAATCTACCGCCGACTATGTGCATGCGTCGAGAGTTTCTTTTCCTCTCCGTACTCGTTCCCGGTCCAGAGCACCCGAAAAGATCACTTGATGTATTCTTGCAGCCGTTGATACATGAGTTGCAAATGTTATGGCAGCCCGGTGTTGTAGCATACGATGTTTCATGCAAGGAAAATTTTTTGATGAGGGCTGCATTGATGTGGACCATTAGCGATTTTCCGGCTTATGGTATGTTATCAGGATGGACTACACATGGGAGGTTAGCATGTCCGTATTGTCAGGAAAATACCGATGCATTCCAATTGAAGAATGGACGTAAATCATGTTGGTTTGATTGTCATAGAAGATTTCTACCGCATGATCATCCCTACCGGAAAAACACTAAACATTTTACGAAGAAGAAGAAAGTGTTTGATGATCCTATTCTTCCAGAAGCTGGGTCGACTACCTTGGGCCTCTTAGAAGGATTTGGTGCATTAAGAAGTAGTGAGTGTGGTGGGAACGGGCATGAGAATATATACGGAGCTGGTATAGTCCACAACTGGCACAAGCAAAGCATTTTCTGGGATTTACCGTATTGGAAGGACCATTTACTAAGGCATAATCTTGATGTCATGCACATTGAGAAAAATTTCTTCGATAACATTATGAACACTGTGCTCAACGTGCAAGGGAAGACGAAAGATAATGTGAAGTCTAGGCTTGATTTACCTGAAATTTGTGATCGGCCTGAACTTCATCTTCAGACGAACGGAAAACCGCCAATTCCAGCATATTGGGTAGACTCGAAGTCAAAAGAAGAGTTGTTTAAGTGGATTATGCTACAAGTTAAATTCCCTGACGGGTATGCATCAAACTTGCGTAATTGTGTTGACACTGACGGAGGAAAGTTTATCGGAATGAAGAGTCATGATTGTCATGTGATGATGCAGCGACTCCTGCCGTTTGCATTTGCTCATCTCCTTCCTCGAGATGTCCACAAAGCAATTGCAGCTGTTGGATCTTTTTTCAGGGATATATCCACCAGGACACTCACTGTTGATGGGATCAGGAGTCTGGAGCAAAATATTCCAAAAATATTATGCAATCTGGAAAAAATATTTCCACCGTCTTTCTTCGACGTCATGGAACATTTGCCTATCCATCTACCGGGTGAAGCTAGACTTGGTGGACCGGTACAATATCGGTGGATGTATCCGTTCGAGCGCTATATGTTCCACCTTAAAAAGAAGGTGAAGAATCCCGCTAAAGTGGAGGGTTCTATTGCCTCTCAATATAACAACGAAGAGACTGCGACCTTTGCTGGCTACTACTTCCCTTCGCAAGTACGCACAAGGAGCAGGCGCCCAGCTAGGAACGATGACAGGGGAGAAAGGCAAATTTATCGGTCAAGCGTTCCTAACATTTTTCAACAGGTTGGGCGGTTAAGTGGGAAAGTAGGCAAGCGGCAACTAACACCTCAAGAGCATACACATCTCCACAAGTACATTCTAACCAACTGCGATGAAGTATTCCAATATGAGAGGTATATACATGTTAGCTAGATTTATAATTTTGTATTACACTTGCTTTACTTATTGATATTCTTTTTACCTTTTGTAGGATATATATGGAAGCTCTCCAATTTCATCATCCGGAATTGGACGAGGGCGAACGTGAGGCTCGGAAACAAAAATACTTCAGCCGTTGGTTAAACTTTTATGTAAGAATTAGTTTCTTAATCATATTAAACACTTACGAACTGGAGCAATATCTTTTAACTTTGATGTGATCATATTGTTAGGTCCGGGGGGAACTCAATGCTGGACGCATCCCCGATGATTGGTTAGTTGACATTGTGGAGGGCCTCCACTACACAGCAAAGTCTTATCCAAGATATTGCACTAGGGGGTATGCATTTAAGGTGCATGTAGAAGGGTCAACAAGAATTACTGCCGATCACGGAGTATCATCTGCATCCGGAGAAGTTGTTTACTATGGTATTCTTAAAGAAATACTAGAAGTAAAATACATAGGAAAGCTTGGAATGCGCTGTGTGGTTTTTCTATGTGACTGGTATAACCCGATCGTAGGGCAAGGTGTTGTGATCGACGAGTTCGGTGTGACGTCGATTAATTCGAGCAAAAAACTAAGAAACTACGATCCTTTCATTATTGCATCACAAGCAGATCAGGTAAGTAATTGTAAATAATTATTTTGGATTTCAAACTCTAATTATAAAAAATTAATAATATAATATTTACGCAGGTGTGTTACATTCCATACCCTCGACTAACTTATAAAAATGATCCATGGATCACCGTTACAAAGATAAACCCTCGAGGGAAGGTGTACGGAGTTGAAGAGCGCGAAGTAGAGCCCTTACAAACAAGTGGTTCTGGTGTGATCGCCCCGGTAGAAGAAACCCTTGAAGTTAATTTAGTTGTCGACTTTAGTCAATTCGGGGACATTGTTCTTCATTCAGAATCAGAAGAAGAAAGAGGCGAATTTGATGATAGTGACTCAATTTCGTCCGACTACAATACAGAAAGTGATGAAGAATAAAAATGTATTATGAATTTTATATTTATGATTGTTCTTAAATATATATATATATATATATAATGTGTTATATATATATATGTCTGAGAACAACAATAACATTATTTGAGAGTACGTACAAAATAAAAGTAATTTTAGACTGTTATAGATATATAGAATTAGTATGTAATTTTAAACAAATAATACTAAATCGATCAACTGGTTAAGGGTATAAAATACATGGGTTCAGGTCCGGGTTCGAACCGGCCCTTCCTCGGTTACATGTTTTTTTATTTCCGACGGAATATCGTCGGTTTTTCGTCGGTTGGTCGTCGGTTTGCCGTCGAATTGTCGTCGGAATTCCGTCGGTTTATTGTCTAAAAACCGTCGGCTGACAGCAGTAAATCTCTCGAGTAAATGTTATTTAGTCGGTAAATGTCATGTCCAAATTAACTCGATTTCCGACGGATTTCCGTCTGTTTTACCGTTGAAAAGTTTTCTATATATACACGGCCAATTCATGAGATTTTCATTCAAATCATATAAAATAAACAACTAACCAAATGGATTTCGTTTATTTTTCTCCGGAAGCCCGTGAAACGGCAATACGCCAACTTGGAATGCCGGGTCGGAGTCATCTTCCTAATCTCGACCCAACCAGGCAAACTCATCGGGGGATTTGGTTCGGGTACAACACGGTTATTATATCCGTGACCAGTGAGATCATCCAGACACGTTGGTCCGGCGGCTATCTGACGTACTACCAACTCCCGACGTCCTTCAAAGAAGCGTGGTTCATGGACTTTCTCGTAAGTAATTTCATATTTTTATAGATTGTTATATCCATGTAATTATAATTAACGTATATATTTATAAAATTATTTACAGGAATACTTCACCTGTTCTATGGACAATTTGTTCCGCGTCTGGCGGGAATTCCACAGGACTGCTAGGCGGGTTTTCCAAACAAAAATGCGGCGGTTGAAGCTACTCTGGCAAAGAGGAGAAGAAAGACCTGCGTGGATTCCTAGGAGGTCTTGGAGATTGCTGGTGAGCCAATGGCGCGAGACGGACGTCGGAGATTGGTTTACTAACCAATTCCCGAACTACAATAGATTTTAAATAATGTTGTTTTTTATTTCTTGTAATGTTTTAAATTTCATGTTGTTTGTAAAATATGTTTTTAATTCAAGTACTTAACCTATTCGGATATTTTAAAAAAAAAATCAAAACCAAAGCATAATTACATTTACAATTAATATGTAATCATAAACGTCAAACACAATCTGGCTCAATTGGTCTAATGCGAGAGAACGATACGTTTAGGTGGCGGGTTCGAAAGGAGCCCGCGGCATTATGTATTTATTTTAAATTTAATTTGCGACGGATTTCCGTCGATTAAACATTATTCTGACGGTATTCCGTCGGTAATTATTTTCAGACGGTATTCCGTCGGTAATTTTTGACGGATTTTTGACGGTATAGGGTTTAGGGTTTTAGAATGATAAAAAAGAATCGCAAAACCCGTCACTAATCAATGTAATGTTATAATATATTATAATTCTTTAGTATGTGATCTATTTTGATAGTTTTTGTTTGATTTGAAAAATTAAAAACACGTTTGACCTAAACATTTCGAATTGTACATTAACGTTTAAGAAGAACTTTATGTAAAACACTATCTCACTATGATTTTTCTAATTTTCTTCAAATCGAGACATGAAATTATAAACTTCATGCTTAATGCTACACTAATGTGTTACCAGAAATAAAATATCCAACCCTAAAACCTAATCCAAACCCTAAACCCTCTTCCCTCGGAAATCCGTCGGAAATATCCGACGGATATTCGTCTGTTTACCGTCGATTTTCAGCATTTACCCCCTTTGGTTAAGTGTCTTGTCAGTAATTAAAACCGTTTCCGACGGATTTCCGTCGGAAATCCTGGCAAAATGTGTTGTATAAATATATACGCTACCAAAGAAAGAAATCTTACCCCAAACCCCAAACCCTAAACCCTAACTGAAACCCTAAACCCTTTTCCCTCGTAATTCCGTCGGTAATTTCCGACGGAATTTCGTCGGAATTCCGTCGGTTAGTGCATGTATCGGTCAAAATCTAAATTAACTCCCTTCTCTTCCCTATGCAACGCATTGGTAAAGTGTATAGTCAGTAATTAAACCGATTTCCGACGGAATTCCGTCGGAAATACTGTCGAAATGTTTGTGTATATATATGTACGGACTTTTCTTTGGTTATTCAAACATTTCTTGTAAGATTCTATTCGAAAAACCAAAAAATGGATGATGTCTTTCTAACCCCGTCAGAACGTACTTGGATAATTACAAGGATATTACCTCAACCGGGACGGGAACATCTTCCTGTGCTGGATCCTCACCGCCGTAACCGGACCATTTGGTTCCATTCCAATGCTGCAATTCCCGCTGTAATTAGCGACATAATAGAGGCTCGTTTTGAAACCGGTCACCTAGCTTACTACAATGTCCCTAGAGGCATTAAGGAGTTATGGTTCGAGGATTTTCTGGTAAATAATTTGTATTTTTTTTGTGTAATTTGGGAATTTTGTACATTAATAAATATTTTTCACTTATTAAATTGCAGGAATTTTTTAATTTTGATCCGCAAATAATGTTCGAGGTTTGGGTGGAATTCCACGTGGTGGCTAGGCGTGTTTTCCAGACCAAAATACGTCGGGCCAAACTGCGATGGTATAGAGGACAAGGAAGACCGTCGTGGATGTCGGAGGGGGATTGGAACCGCATGGTTCAGCTTTGGGAGGAGACTGACATCGGCGAATGGTTCGGGAACATTCCCCCAAATAATAACTGAAGAATTTTATAGATATGCTATTTATTTTTATGTAATGTTTAATTTTATGCAACTACTTAAGTTTTAATATATGTGATGTTTTTATTTTTTTTTTAATAATCAAAATAATATCAAAACAATAAGTAAAATTATCATGTAAGTATAAACAACTAACACAAAATGGATCAACTGGTTAAGGGTACTCTATGTATTAGTCAAGTTTGGGGGTTCGAACCGAGCCTTCCTCCAATTTTATGTTTTTTAAACGTTTATAGATATATATACAAACACTTTGTATCTATAAACAACGAGTACTCAATGGATCAACTGGTTCGGTTACACAATAAATTGTTCGAGGTTGCGGGTTCGAACGGAGCCTGCTGATAATTATTTTTTTAATTTCCGACGGAAAACCGTCGGTTTTCAGATAACCGTCGGTTTTCCGTCGGAAGTTTTGGCGCATTAAACCCGAAATTTTTCGAGTTAACCGCCAATTTTTTGCAAAAACATTCGAACCGCCTGGAATACCGACGGATAACCGACGACAAATGATTTCCGACGGATTTCCGTCGAAAACCAATTAATATTCTCACGATCTAACTTCTTCTTCTCCATTTTCTCTGCAACTTCTCTCTCTCTCTAATCGCAAAATCGGACCTCTCTCTACGATTCCGCCGGATTATCGCCGTTTTTCCTCATTTCCGACCGCCACCAACACCACAAACATGTAAGTAACCCTTTTAACCGATTGAATTTGGATAATTTTGCTTAGATTTGTAGAAATAGTTGCATGTGTTGGATAAAACGGTGGTTAGGTGTTGACTAATAGATAGAACGATAGTCAATAGGATATATGCTTGTTTGAGTTAGATTGATTGTGAATTTCATGTTGAAGTTTTTTCAAAATCATTTAAATTGTTTTTTGGTGTAAATTTGGAATTTGTTTTGGTTTTTTAGATGTTTTAAAACGTTTTCTCATTTCTATAAAATTTTGAAATCGTTTTTGTAAATTATTATGGGTTTTTTAAATGTTTTAAAACCTTTTGTTAATTTTTATAAAAATTTAAATTCATTTTTGTAAATTATTATGAATTTTAAAGGTTTTAAAAACTTTTACTGCTCATTTTAAAATTTTTTAAATTTTTTTTTGAGTTCTAAAATGTTTTCTATTTTTTATATAAATTTAAAATCGTTTTTATAATTTATTTTTATTTTTTATATTTTGTAGAAAATTTTAGTGTTGATTTTAAAATGTTTATAAAATTTTTTTTGAGTTCTTAAACGTTTTTTTATTTTTTAACTCTTAAAAACTTTTTTTTGCAATGTATTGTGAATTTTAAAACGTTTTAAAATTTTTTCTTGTTGATATACATGTTTTTAATGAATTCTTAATTTTTGATTGGTATGTAGGGATGATTTTCTGGCGTTTGAGATGCACCTTATGAACGACAGTCCAATAGATGAGGTGCCTCAGGAACCGGTCCATCGACAACAACCGAGAGCCCAACGGTCTCGGTCGACTCAGGTGCTACCCATACCGGATCCGACACAGCCGGGAACGTCTGAGACTATGCCGGAAGCTAGTGGGAGTCATTCCGTGTCTCAGGCGCCCCACTATGTTTTACCGTCGATTGCCGATGAGATATCGGCATTAGTCGATCAGCCGGGACGAGAGATGCTCAAACGGCTCGACCCTTTCTACGAGACCAACCCGGGCACTTTCTGGTATGAAATTTATAACTTTAGATTCTCATTAACAATTTTTTGCATATTCTATGTTTTAGTAACCCTTTGTTTTTTCTTGTCTTATATATTAGGTTTACGTTGACCGAGTCGAAGGTCACGAAGAGCATCTTGGGAATGATGTACAGCATGCTCAACTGCGGGTACCCGACGTACAGGGAGATGCCTTTATCCGATAGGCATAACTGGTTCCGCCAATTCGCGGTAATACCTCCTCGTTAACTTTGTTGTATATATATATATTATTATTATTTTTAATAATCTATGTTAAAGTTTTTAATTCTAACAAATATTTATTTTTTGTTTTGAATAGCAAGAGTATACTTGGGATAGGAAGTATACGGTTATGGTGGAAGACGAGTTCCACCAGAAGGCGGCGACGCATTACTCAAACGTCCTCAACACTTGGAAACAGAAGTGGTGCCGTAATGAAGTTCCCAAGGGTATTAACAAAGAGAGCGATACTTGGAAGGGCTTCATCCGTCATTGGAGTAAGCCTGCAACCGCATCAACCGCTTCTACGAACTCCCAGAACCGTAGAAGTGAGAGGGATGGTGCCGGTCAATCAACTCATAATGCGGGAGCAAGAAGCACCGCGTCAAGGAAGTTAATCCTGGTAAGCAGTTTTTTTTTACAATTTTCGTTATGTTAAGTTATATTTAAATTTTAAGTTCAAAATCGTTTTTGCAGAAACAAAAGAAAGGAGGGCGAGATCCGACTCATATTGAGCTCATCGAGGATGGCCACAAGAACAAGGAAACGGGCCAAATCCAAGATCCAATTGCTCGGAGGATTGTGGAGTCGACGAAGAGGCGTTTGGATGAGGTGGTAACCCAATCCGAAGGAATCGGTTCAACAGAAGAGATACCGGACGAGCAGATCAACCAACTCTTCCTCGCGGTAAGTTTTAAAATTTAAAAAATTTGAAATATGTTTAACCATAAACTCTAACTTAAAATTCATAACGTATTATTTACTTTACAGGAAACTGAGAAGAGAAGAGGACGAGTTTTTGGTTTGGGAAACTTGGCGGACAAAGTGTCGACACCGCATTCCCGTTTTCGTCCGGAAGAGGACTATGCCCAGATCTTAAGGGAAAAGGATGCGGAGATCGAAGCATTGAAGGCTAGTCAATTGCAAATGGAAGCCCGGATGGAAGCCCGGATGGTAGAACAAGCTGAAGCAAACGCAAAGAAGTTCGAAGAGATGAACCAACGGTTTGAGACATTCATGCAACAACAAGCCAATGTTTCAAATGTCGGACCGTCGACCAAGACCGGAGGGAGGGGGACGACAAAGAAGTTGAGGAAGAGGGCGACGTGAGCGTGATTCGCTCTCGTTGAATGTAATTTTTTAATGGTTTTATGTAGTTTTTAAAACATGTTTTGAATATTTAAATACTTTTTTTTTTATTTTAATTAATAAATTTGCGAATATATATATTTTTTTTTAAAAATTATTAAATATCCGTCGGTAAACCGTCGATAAAACGCCCTCGGTAAACCGTCGATAAAACGCCCTCGGAATGCCGTCGGTAATCTTCCCTCGGAATACCGTCGGTAATCTTCCCTCGGAATACCGTCGGTAATCTTCCCTCGGAATACCGTCGGTAATCTTCCGTCGGAATACCGTCGGTAATCTTCCGTCGGAATACCGTCGGTAATCTTCCGTCGGAATACCGTCGGTAATCTTCCGTCGTAATACCGTCGGTATCTACGTCGGAATACCGTCGGTATGCACGGTCGGTTTATAGTCGGTAAACCGTCTGAATAAACCCTCGGTTTACGGTCACAAAACCGTGGGTAAATGTGCGTCGATAAACCGTCGGTAATCAGTCGGTATTATATCCGTCGGTATTCCGTCGGTTTCTATAGACGAAAAACCGACGGAAATTTTTTACCGACGAAATAGAAATGACGGACAGATTTCGTCGGAAATCCGTCGGAATACGTCTTTTCCGACGGAAACCCGTCGATTTAATCCCTCGGTAATGGCCTGTTTTCTTGTAGTGACATAAAGATAAAAGTTAAACTCAGGGTTTAAATAGGACGTGAATTAAATTGTCGCTCAAAAGAAAATTAAAAAAAAAGCATACAATCAATTTTCAACTTGTCATCTAACAAAAAAACGGATACACTAAAAAATTTCAATTTAAAATATTAAAAATGAACTATACCTTCGACAGTACAAATATGTGAAGAAAATGTGAAAATTGTGAGTGGTTCATGAACGTCTCACTTTTGCAATGGTTGGAGTATTTTCTTCGTATATAAAGTTATTAATTTTTACTTTAAATTAATTTAATAATTAAAAATTCTTTCTTCAATCTTTCATAATTCTTTTTTGGTTTTTAACTTTTTAATGTATCTCCATTTCTTTACTTTTCCTAAATCTTTTTGACATTTTTAGTAATGTATTGTACTGGAAAAAACAATGTTGAACTGATTATTATGTTTCATATTTAAATGGATTGCAATATTTTTATAACATACATATTTCTGAAAACTACAAATAATTAATTTTAAATTATATAGAAATAAAATAGCAATTTAGAATCTCTTATAAATTATTATATAATTTTACATTATTTTGGATTAGACAAACAAATACGGACTATAGTTTTAGTTATAATTTTACCACTATGTTTTTTGTTAATGTTGATTATGCATTCGGTTATCTAAAATATTAGCAATTTATGTATCATTTGATCCATTAGATCCACAATAATTTTGTTTGATCCGCTTTCTCTATTCATAACTTTAACTTTATATTTTGAACCGCTTGATCTATCAGATCAATACTTAATCTATCAGAGCCACACTTGATTTGTTTGAACTGCTTGATCCGCAATGCATGATCCTTTTTTCTATTCGAAACCTTAATACTGGTAACTCAATTGTGGCATGGTGTATCATCTAACCATCTGAAAATGTCAGCCAAACCGAACATTGGCATGATTGAATTAAACGATGTAGTATTTGGTCCGAAAAAACTATAATGGACCTAGATTCACAATTTTTTTTGTTAAAAACAAAAATAAAAAGTTAAAAATGGCAATTTGTAATGAATTGATATTTTTTTATCCAAAGTAAACTATAGGCATGAGAAATTAGAATTGTTCTAAAACAGAAAAGCAAAGTGGATGAAATAAAAATTGAATACCCCATCATTAAATGAATATGAGATCATTAACTGCTAAATAGATGTAATATATTGTTGATACATGTATAAGCTATTAACACAAACAAGTAGATCACGTTCCTTATTGTTTTATCGATACTAATTTGTTTAATTTTTGTGCTTAGATTTTCTTTGAAACGATTAATAATTAATAGCTCAAACATCAAGAACTACAACCTCCTGGCATATATTTTCTTTAAATAGAAACAAAATTCTTTTTTTGGTCAACAGAAACAAAATTATTTAACTAAGTGATTATGATTTAATAGTTATCATTTGGTGGATAAATTATCATGTTGATCTAGACTAAAATGATAACTATTGCGTAACATGATAATTTATCCACCAATGCGTAAAATTATGTAAAAATTTCTATTTGGTCATCTGTAGATGTTTTAGTGAAAAACAATTCTCAATTTTTATGGATTTTGTGAAATTAGTTTTTAGATTTATAAAATCTTTAAAATTCTTACATTTATCACAAAGAAAAGAAAAATACAAATAAGACCGGTAAGCTATTAGTAAAAACCTATTTACTTTTATCTATATATATAACAATTATTACATATTACCAGTCATGAATTTTTTGATGTAGAATTGATTCGCATATTTTATGAGTTATATTTTTTTCCAGAATTATTTATTTTATAATAAAAGCAAAATATAATAATTTTTTTAATATAAATTAAAATTAAAATAGTAATTAACCTAATTTTATTAATTACAAATTAATAATTAACTATTTTGAAAATGAATACAAAGTCAAAAGCATTTTTTGGTTAATATAACAATAAGTTGTTTTCTATAACGTCCAAGTGGGTTATAAACAACCTTGTTACAAAAAAAAAAAATGGTGGGTTTTAAATTAGAATAGTTTATTTTGTAAATGATCGAGCAAAAGTATAATTAGGTTTTGTCGAGCTCGGTAGCGTGGGCTTGTGATCCAAGTGGAGACAATAAGGTGATGGGATGTTGGATAGATCTTAAAAAAAAAAAAAAGTATAATTAGGTTTTGACAAAAGATATTCTTAGGGTTTGCTTTACGTCCTTAACTTTTCCGTGTCACGAAGAGCCAGTCTCGAGAGAGTACTCTTTTTAAGTCAAAAAATTATTTTACACAAAGTTTGGCTCTTATAAGGGGTCAATTGCACCATCATTTGGATGGAAAAGTATGATCTCAGCTAGATCTCTGGTAAATAAAGGACTAATCAAAAGGGTGGGAACAGGAGCATCCATTTCAATATGGAATGATCCTTGGATCCCAGCCTATCGCTCGAGACCAGCAACACCAAAAACAAATACTTTATGTGTGTTATCTACGGTGGATCAACTAATTGACCAACAAAATCAGGTCTGGAATACAGAGTTAATTGAGAGGATTATTGACAAGGAGGATGCAATGCTAATTCAAAGTATTCCGTTTAGCCGTTTCAATAGGCCGGATTTGATGGGATGGCATTACACAAAGACTGGAAAATATTCAGTTAAATTAGGATATATCACGGAGAGGGCTTTTCCAGATAATGGGGGTCCAATCACGGTGTGGGGACCAGATATTAAAGCCCTATAAGTGTTTCCTTGGAAGATAAAATGCCCACCTAAAATAAGGCACTTCATATGGCAAACAATAACAGGTTGCTTATCAGTAACAAGGAATCTCAGTAAAAGAGGTATTAAATGTGATACACGTTGTGTTCGCTGTGGAATGGAAGAGACAGTAAATCATGTTCTCTTTCAATGTCCACCAGCTCGACAAGTTTGGGCACTATCAAAAGTCCCAACAAATCCGAATACATTTCCCACAGAGGCTTTATTCACAAATATGGATTATCTATTTTGGAGGATCCCAACGGATCAACATAAAGAAAGCTATCCATGGATTTTATGGTATATTTGGAAAAGCATGAATGACATGGTATATAGTCAGATTGATAGAAGTCCTCTGGACACAGTCAAAATGGCAGAAACAGAGTCAAACTTGTGGGAGGAGGCTCAGACGACTATAATTAAGGAGTCGGTGACCGAATCTTGTGGTTTAAGGACAGCTGGAAATGAGCTGCTATGTCCTGGCCAATGGTGTTTTGTAGATGCCTCGTGGAAAGAAGGGGAAATGACTATAGGTCAGGGGTGGTATAGTTGTTATGAAGGTGGAGTAAATGTTATGATGGGAACAAGGAATGTCAGACAAAGCTGGACACCACTTCATGCGAAATTCGAAGCACTAATCTGGGCTATGGAATGTATGAAGTCATTACAGCAATCTCATATTACATTTGCGACGGACTGTTCGGACCTGGTTAAGATTGTGTCGGAACCAAACGAATGGCCTGCCTTCATCAGATACATTGAAGAGTTTGATCAACGGAAGAGACACTTTATTACATTCAAGATCAAGCATATATCTCGAGCAAAAAGTACGACAGCGGATAGGCTAGCACGCAGTGCACGTCTCAGACAGTCATGGAGCTTTCATGTTGGGCCGGAACCACCATCATGGATATTAGATAGATAGGTTTCTTATATTATTGTTGCCAAAAAAAAAAAAAAGGGGTCAATTGCACTAGATATATGTTTTTGATGTTTTCCTTGCAGTTTTATAACTTGTGGAAAACAATTGCAAGTTTGTATCTTTTTGTCAGAGAAAAGAGGCAATGAAAAGACCAATATACATTTCATTTAATTTGATTGAAACTGGTAACTAAACATTTATATGGTTGAAGTTGGTATCAACTTCAAGAAAACAGGGTTTTAGCGACTACGTAAATAGTCGCTAAATATAATTTAGCGACTAAATAGCGACTAAAGTAGTTAATCGCTAATCTTTCGTCGCTAAATTACTTAGTGGCTATATTAGTCACTAATTAGCGATTACTTAGCGACTAATAATATATTGTTAATATTAGTCGCTACTGAGTCGCTAAATTTTAGCGACTAATATGTTACTAATATGCGACTAATATAGCGACTAATAAATAGTCGCTTTGTAGTATTTAGCGACTATTTAGCGACCATTTTAGCGACTATAAAGCGACGTTTAAGCGACTGATTTGTGACTTTTATCGCCTCTAATTAGCGACTAAATAGCGACTAACCACTTAAACCGGGTTATGAAATTAATTCGAATTGGTTTTGGTTTTCCACTATTTTTGTTTTAGTATTGTTCTATTATTAAATTATGAATCAAAAACCTTATAACAACTTAAACCGGGTTATGATATATATACAAACGTTTTAGTGTAAATGTTACAAACATTGTCTTGAAACACAAAAAAGAACAGAACAAGTTCATACAATACAAAGTGTTCCTATTGAGTAGGAGGAGAAGGAGTTGTTGGCTCAGCAGTCTGGGTTTTGCAGAAGTCTAGGTAAGCTGGGTCAGTTTGCTGAAGATATTTTTGCACCATGACCAACTCCTTATGCTCATTAGCTTGTCTAGCTAGCTCAGCAGCTTGTATGTCCAGTTGGCGCTTAGCTTCTTCGAGCTGATCTTGGAGCGAGTTGTAAGTTGAATAGCTACCCGGGTACTTGCGCTTTCCGGCGGCGTAAGCCTCTCCCAAACTTCCAATACCATAAGCATGGCCTCTATCGTCTACAATTGTTGACTAGGATACAGAAAAATTTGACACAGTTAGCAAAGAACTTAATCAATAACACATCTGAACAATAAGCAACAACAGATTCATATACTCATATACACTAAAACATCTTAACACATCAAGCAACAACAGATTCATATACTCATATACACTAAAAAGATTCACATAAGCATAATTACCTGTAGAAAGAGTTCGTTGATCTCATCGGTGGTCAGAACTCTTGGTCTTGAAGTTCCATCAGAGGTTTCTGCCTCAATCTCAGCCTGTGCAGCTTCCATCTTCTGCTTATACTTGTCTGCGACCCCTTGCGCCTTAAAATCTATGTAAGTTCCATCTGGTTTTGTGTGGGTCTTTAGGAAGACTTCACCGAAGCTTACGGATCTATTCAGATCCTTTTCCTGCAAATGTAACACATGATAATATAGTCAAATGAAATTATATAAATTCAGAGAAGTCAAAAACATTAAAGGAAATATATGAACTCTGAGAATGTTCATTACCATTTCTTGGTGAATTTGCAGAAAAGACTTCGGCCCAGTAAAGTTCTTATGAGGACCGAGACCGCCATGATCAGAATTCCTTGCAGCAGAAGTAGTCCCATTCCTCTGTTTACCTTCATCAGTTTCCCAATAGGCCACCATTACTTTCCAGATTTTGTCTTCGATCCATGCAGATCGCACACCTGACACGTGAGCTTTGCTGACCATATCCTTCATTCTCCTCTGACAAATCGCATCAAAATGGGCTTGAACCGTCCCAGTTATTAAGAAATCCAAGTGGTGCTCTTTCTACAGTTGAAACATCAAATTCATGTTAGTAAGAACCAAATTAAAAACAAAATAAAAGTCAGCCTAAAGTACCCTACTAACCGCAAATTCAAGGAAGTATCGCTCTGCTCGCGGCTGAGGCACATGACTCCAACTATAGAATGCTCCATCGAACTTGTTTGTGAAAATCTTAGTAATTTTCCGGACCAAAGCCGACTTGTCACGACCAAACCTACAGAAAGAGCAAAATCAGAAGAAAAATTGTGATTAAAGTACACATAGAGAAAATTGTAGAGTGAGAGAGATATACCATGTGGTGTTTGGCGGCTGAGGGAGTTGTGGAGAGAGCACAGTTGTCCACTGTTCACGGCCTGGCGTAGCTAGCAGCCTCTCGAGAAAGTGAAGGCGGGCTTCCTCGAGATTTGGTTGAATAACAACATTGTCATCAACCCCGTCAACACCATCTTCATCCATTTGGTTGGAATGCTGAACTTCAGGCGGTTGAGTACTGTGAGCTTCGGAGTTCTGATTCGGAGACAGCCTTGGTGGTTGATTCACTTAAACTGAACCAACTGGAGAGGCTTGTGGAGGAGACATATGAGTTGTAGCTGCAAACATACAACTCATAAGTGATAATCTTAACTCAAAAACTCATAAGAAAACTATTAATAACAGAGTATCAAATGTAAAACAAACTAACATTTTTTCACTCAAACCCAAGACAATTACCAAAACTAATACCATATGAGCTAATACAATCAGAGACAGAGAGCGAAGTGACATCACCTTGAGTGTTTTGCCTCGGAGTTACACTCGAAGGGTCTTTTCTCTGAGAATCGGGATTCGAAGAGCGACCTTGAGACGCCTGTCTCGGAGAGGGCGAGTTATTTTCGAAAAGAACTCTCGGCGGTGGATAATTGCGAACATGCAGCTGTGTTTGCGTTAGAGATGGGTGCCTTGTCGGAGAATCGTCGCTCGCCGGAGTGAACTCGTACTGTCGAGGAAGATTCGTTGGCCGACTACGCGTGGAAGAGGAAGGCTGAGCCTCGGCGGCGACTGGAGGTGCTCGGCCTCGACATCTTCCCTTCCCTCAACCTTTTCCTCTCCCCTACGCTGGGGCCCTCGGAGATGAAACGGAAAGTTTGAGAGAAGACAGAGAAATTTTGAGAGAAGACAGAGAAAGAGGGATCGACTGAGAGCGAATTAGGGTTTTTGAAATAAGATGAAATCGAACAGGAGAAAGAATGACCACACGGAGAGAGATCGAACAGAGAAAGATTGAGAGAGGAGAGGGACACGGATCGATCGGAAAAACCAGAGAGTGGAGGAGGAAGAACGAGAGAGAGAACAAGAGAGACGAAGCAATTTCGGTGAAGAAGAAATGAAACTAGGTTTTGCAAAATGGGATTCGACCCCTTAGACAATTTAGGTTAAATTTCCCGGTTAAACCAAAAATTAGAGGGACAAATTAGGCGGTTCGGTGAAATCAGATTGGCGGTTTACACTTTTGGGCCTACAAAAATTTGGCGGGCTCGAGTATTTGGACAATTTAAATGGCGGTTTCAGCTTTTGGGCCTCCAAAAATTGGCGGGCTCGGATATATTTGGGGCTAAAATTCTAAAGCCCTAAACAGTCACAAGTTAGTCACTATATAGTCGCTACTAAGCCCTAAACAGTCACTAGTTAGTCGCTAAATAGTCGCTAATCTAAATTACAATTTTATGATTTTAAACGTTAAGAAACCTTATAAAATTTAATTTGAACATTAAACATTAGCAAAATAGAGTCAATCATAAACATTATAAAATTTTCATAAACATTAACCATTAATCTTATAACTAAAACAAGAGATACACATATGAAAACACAAACATATCAAGTCTGAAATAATTTGAAATCATCAAGCATGTCTAATTGAAATTATTTGAAATCTGAAATACATTAAGCATAAGAAAACATTAAAGATAGACATTAAGCATATCAAATCACTCGTCATCTTCCGCCTCATTGTCTTCCGCTTCATCATCTTCGTCGTCACCATCAGAAGAAGATAGATTACACAGAAATTCGTCTTCTGGTTCTTCATCTCCTACTTCGTAATCAAGATTGATTGGATTTTCATTCTGCACGAAATTATCGGGAACGAGATCTTCGACCGTAGTCATCATTACCGGATAATCATTTTCCTGTTGTAGAAGAGTTAGTTCTGTGTTGACATATTCCCCCGAAATATTCCCCCTAGGGTTGACTTTGACAACATTGAGCCACAAATGCTTCGGTCTCTTCGTGTACGGATACGGGATATAACAAACTTGCTCCGCTTGAGAGGCTGTGTAAATTAAAGATTGAAATTAAACTTAGAGTATCTATGATATCCATAAAATAGTTACGAAGATAGAGATAGATATATTAGGTACCTAGAATAAATGGTTCGTATTTATTGTACTTTCTCGATGCACGAACATCTAAGACGCCGGCATTGGTCCTTCGAGTGCCTCTACCGAGAACAGGGTCATACCAGATACACTTAAACAATGTTATTCTCAGATTAACAATACCCTCGTACTGAAGTTGTATTATATCTGTTAAGACCCCGTTGAAATCAACTGCATCGGACGCATCACTGTAATTCTCTCCTTTAACATATACACCGTAGTTACATGTCTTTCGTCCCTCGCCATGGTTTTTTGTATGAAACAGATATCCTCTTGTATAGAAGATAGGCCAAGTTTTAGCCTTGTTGATGGGTCCATGCACAATATCTTGAACCCAAGGAGGAAATTTATTCGTGTTGTTCCAGTAAGTGACCTGAATATTGATAAACACACAATGTCAAATATGTAGATAAAATCACAATACATATATAATGTGTACATAAGAAACATATCACGAACATACATAATCTCGCACCCATGTGTCATATTCCTCGCCCTTTTTCACAGAGAGTTCATTCTCGGAGAGATCTGGATATTTTCTAGAGATGTAGTCTTCGAACATACTGTTAAGATCAACATGTATATATATATGAGACCAACACAATATATAAATTAACTGAAGTTGTGTTATACCTCTCAAATGGTCGAAAGTAAGCGCAATTTCGCAAAACATAAGCATGTGCAATTTGATAATCTTCCGGTGAAAGCCATACTTCATGTATTTCGCTACTTGGACGACCAACCTGAGTGAATATATCAGGTACATCTTTGTCAACCAATCTTTCCTTGTCTTTCCAACTGTTTTCTCAAGGATCTCTTTGATCTGCCTGTTAGAAACCTCAACTTGTCCACTGGTTTGAGGGTGATAAGGAGTAGCGACTCGGTGATGAACTCCATGCTTCTTCAGCAGCTTCTCGAAAACCTTATTGATAAAATGAGATCCTCCATCACTAATCACTATACGAGGCACTCCAAATCTGGGGAATATGATGGTCTTAAACAGCTTAATGACCACCGAAGAATCATCGGTTGGACTAGCTATTGCTTCAACCCATTTAGACACATAGTCCACAGCAACCAAGATGAATTTATTCCCATAGGATGAGGGAAAAGGACCCATGAAATCTATGCCCCAGCAATCGAAAACCTCAACTTCCAGAATGAAATTCTGAGGCATCTCATGCTTCTTGCTGATTTTCCCTCTCCTCTGACAAACATCACACTGAGAGACGAAAGAATGAGTGTCTCTGAACATTGTAGGCCACCAGAAACCTGCTTGCAGAACTTTAGACACAGTCTTGAATGTAGCAAAATGTCCAGAATAATCTGATCCATGACAGTGGAAAAGGATGTCTGGAACTTCTGATTCAGCAATGCATCTCCTGTACAGGCCATCTGAGCAGTGCTTGTAGAGATAAGGCTCATCCCAGTAGTACCTTCTAAGCTCTCTAAAGAACTTTTTCTTTTCATAACCCTTCAGATCATCTGGTTCAGTCTCAGCAGCAAGGTAGTTAGCTATATCAGCATACCATGGTCGATCAGATGTTGCTACAGCAGAGATTTCGAAGTCATAATTCCCAATTATGATCTTGAAAGACTCTCGGCTCGTATCAGGCATGCATCGACCGTTGCTTGCGCATGTGTCGATCGTTGCTTCCCTGATACTTGTATCGACCGTTGCCAGTGTGGCATCGATCGACACAAGGCGATTTTCCCGACAGTTCTGCAACTCACCTCCTAAATCCATCTGAAAAACTGCTCCAATCATGTTGATGTTTTCCTCGGGCAAATAATCGTTTATGGGCACGTCTTCCTCAACTAACATCCTTGAAAGATGATCTGCAACTCCATTCTCAACTCCCTTCTTGTCCCTCACTTCAATATCAAACTCCTGAAGCAACATAATCCATCTTAACAATCTTGGCTTAGCATCCTTCTTCTGCATCAGATACTTCACAGCTGAATGATCAGTATGAACAATCACCTTGGAGCCAACGAGATAGGGACGGAATTTCTCGAAAGCGAAGATAACAGCTAATAGCTCTTTCTCCGTGGTTGCATAGTTCTTCTGCGCATCGTCTAGTGTCCTACTAGCGTAATAGATAGCATGAAGCTTTCTGTCCTTCTTCTGTCCTAGGACAGCTCCTACAGCAAAATCGCTCGCATCACACATAACCTCAAAAGGTAAATCCCAATCTGGTGGCTGAACCACTGGAGCACTCACTAAAGCTTGCTTGATCTGTTCAAATGCAGTTTTACAGTCTGCATTGAACTCAAATTTGGTATCCTTACACAGCAAAGCAGTTAGGGGTCTAGCAATCTTACTGAAGTCTTTGATGAACCGTCTGTAGAATCCAGCATGTCCAAGAAAGCTTCTTATAGCCTTAACAGAATCAGGCGCCTGAAGGTTGGTCATTACCTCAATCTTAGCGCGATCCACTTCGATCCCTGCTTCAGATACTTTATGTCCAAGAACAATACCATCTTTAACCATGAAGTGGCATTTTTCCCAGTTAAGGACCAAGTGTTTCTCTTCGCATCTAGTCAGCACCTTACATAGATTGTCTAAACATTCATTATAAGATGATCCATAGACTGAAAAATCATCCATGAATACCTCCATGAAGTCTTCAATCATATCAGTGAATATGGACATCATGCATCTCTAGAAAGTGGCAGGAGCATTACAGAGTCCAAAAGGCATCCTACGGTAAGCAAATGTGCCATATGGACAAGTGAAAGTGGTCTTTCCCTGATCTTCTGGGTGGATAGGAATCTGAAAGAAACCTGAGTATCCATCGAGGAAGCAGTAGTAAGGATGATTGGCTAACCTCTCTAGCATCTGATCAATGAAAGGTAATGGAAAGTGATCCTTTCTAGTTGCAACATTCAGCTTCCTGTAATCTATGCACATCCTGTGTCCCGTTACAGTCCTAGTAGGTATCAGCTCATTCTTCTCATTCTTCACAACTGTAACTCCACCTTTCTTAGGCACTACATGGACTGGGCTCACCCAATCACTGTCTGAAATAGGATAGATGATTCCAGCATCCAGGAGTTTCATAATCTCCTTCTTAACTACTTCCTGCAGATTAGGATTAAGCCTCCTCTGATGCTCAATGGATGTCTTAGACTCATCCTCAAGATGTATCTGATGCATGCACAGCTCTGGTGAGATACCTGAAATGTCATCAAGGGAATAGCAAAGAGCTTTGCGATGCTTGCGCAGCTTGCTTAGCAGTAAAGTGAGCTCTGCGTTGTTCAAACTAGCGTTAACAATCACCGGATAAGTTGAATTCGGTCCAAGAAACGCGTACCTTAGCCCTGATGGAAGTTGTTTCAATTCTATTTTCGGAGCTTTTCCTCTGCCCAGTCTGCGTCGCCCTGCAACGACCGATGCGTGGTGAGTGTCGATCGTTGCATCGTCGCGTCAGATACTTCCACCTGCATTGCAACTTCAACAGAATCCATCAGCCTTGTATAGCACATTGCCGGCTCGTCCTGTAAGTACTCCAAATCCATTATAGAGCTCAGTAAAGCTCTTTCTAGTGGATCTTTAGCATGTGACTGGTGAAAGTACTCCGCAGCTAGTTCACCAAGTGTGTCCACATAGAAAGTCTGTCCGTCGATGGTTGGTCTTTTCACTAACTTGTTCATATCAAAACTCATCTTCAGATCACCCACATTCAGAACTATTTTCCCTCTCTGACAGTCAATCATTGCACCAGCTGTAGCTAAGAAAGATCTGCCCAAAATTAATGGATCCTTTGGTTCCTGTCCATATTGCAGAACCACAAAGTCAGTAGGAATCGCACATTGGCCAATCATTATAGGCACATCCTCCAGTACTCCTTCGGGAATCCTGATCGTTCTGTCTGCTATAACCAGTGATATCCTAGTGGGTCTAAAATCAGTCATACCGAGCCTCTTAGCAACTGAGAGAGGCATGAGATTCACACTGGACCCAAGATCACATAGGGATCTTTCGAATCTCTCTCCGTAGATGGTACAATCCAATACAAAGCTCCCATGATCTTTTAACTTCTCAGGAGTTCTGCCCTGAATTACCGCACTGCATACCTCACTGATCATCATCACACTCTCTTCATCAGTCCATTTTCCAGCAATCATATCTTTAAGGCATCTCCTCATCATAGGCGAGGTATCCATGGAATCAAGCAAAGGTACTTCAACTTTCACCTTTTTATGAACTCTTTGCATTTGGCATACTGCCTCTCGTTCCTACCCTTCATGGGATTCTTGGGATAGGGTATTTTAGGCTTATAAACTCTTTCGGTCGACTGTTCTGATTTCTCTGGTTTTGAATCCTCAGCAGTCGCCTTGCATCGACCGTCACTGGAATTGTGTCGATCGTTGCTGGGCGACTTTGCGACGACAGTTTCTACGTTATCGCTTTGCGTCGACCGTTGCTTGGGTGCATCGACCGATGCATCGCGAATGTCACGAATCTCATCTTCCAATTCTTCAATCTCCACGAGTTCCTCAACGCTCAGCTGCCTGTTTTGTTTAGGTAATAGTTCCTTACCACTTCTCAAAGTCACTGCATTGCATTGGTATTTGGGATTAGCGTCAGTTCATCCTGGGAGATATCCATCTTCCCTCTGAGCATGTCCAGCAATTCTTGCAACCTTAGCATCAAGCTCTTTCACGTGGGTGCTCAGGATTTCAAACTTCCCATTTAGCTTCTCATAGACATTATCTACCTTTTTGTCGAAGTCTGTAGCACTCTTAACCTGATTCTCCAACACTTGTTCCAGCATTATCTCTATCTTACTCTTATGAGCAGTGGCTGCAGGAGGTGACTGATAAGATGGAGATCCATAGGTTACTTGATTTCCTGTGAAGGTATTCCTTTGTCCTCCACCGGAAAATCTGTTCCCAGATTGATATCCAAATCTGTTTCCTTGGAAACCAGATCCTCCGATGTAATTCACATCTTCTTCCTGAGTGTCCTCCTCAGTCTGAATTACTTCTACTTCTTGAGCAAAGTGGACAGCTTTCTTTTCGCCTAGAAGAGTGCAGATTTTGTCCATCATGGATCTCAATTCAGCCATCTCTGAGTTATCAATACTTCCACCAGGTTTCTTCCTCCTCTCATCCATAGTCTTGCAGCTATTGCTGCCAATCAGATTCTCAATCAACTGTTTAGCCTGTGTAGGAGTCCTGGTGTTGAAGTTGGCATTACTGGAATTATCCAGCGCAGACTGATATGGAAGATCTATGCCTCTGAAGAAGATACCAATCAGCTGAACCTCAGTGAATCCATGGTGTGGGCAGTCACGCTGATACTGCTTAAATCTCATCCAGGCAGTCTTTAAGGGCTCCACAGCTCCTTGGGAGAAAGTGAGTATGTCCTGTCTGGACTGGTCTGAACGCGCATCATCATAGAAGTGACGCAGGAACTCACTCTTTAAGGCTGCCCAAGTAGTATACTGACCAGGTGCCAGTTGTCTCAGCCATGCACTAGCGTCTCCAGCAAGACTGTGCGGAAATAGCTTAAGGAACAGATAGTCCGGGCATACTCCTTCATACTTCATGCCAGTGACTATGTCGTCAAACTTGTCAATGTGATCCATAGGCTGCTCTGCTTGAAGACCATGAAAAGCAATCTGCCTCATCAGCTGGTAGTAGATGGTCTTGACCTCAAAATCATTCCTCTCAAAAGCAGGAAGCACTAGAGCTGCTCGGTTTGCATGAAACTCATCAGGTCTGTTGTAGTCAGCTAGTGTCCTCTCATGAACCACCATCTCTCTACCTTGGGCCCGTTCCTGACCCTGGTTTTGGTTCTGCTCCTGTTGCTGTTGCTCAGGAGGGTCAGGGATCACTCGTCCATCAGCATCAATCCTCTGCCCAGCAGCATTGTAAGGATTGTTTTCCGGATCCCTCAGGACACCTTCAGCATCTCGTATCAAGATCAGACGTTCTCGTACCATTCTCTCTCTCTTTTCTCTTCTGATAGTCCTTTCTAGACGTCCAAGTTCCTCTAGTCCGAGATTAACTAAGCTCGAGTTCGGATTACTTCGAGTTTTCTGCGTTGGCATAAACTGTCTGTAATCGTCCAGCAACGATCGATGCTATCAGTGCAACGATCGATTCAATCTCAGAATCGCCTAGTGACGATCGACGCAAGGGATGCAACGATCGACGCAAGGCGAAAGTCGTACTGCGACAGAAAGAAACAGAGAAAAAGTTAGCAAAATATGAAAACAAAACGAAAAAGCAAAAACAAAAAGAAAAATTTCTAGTAAAAACCCTAAGTTCGGTCCTATCGAAGACTCTAAGAGTCTGTTGGAATTGTGTCCAGCAATCTCTGTACTGTCTCTATAAAGTAAGAGTATGTCAGTGATCAGACATAAGTCATACAATACTGGGGGTCATGATGGCTTGCTAGAGTCCGCTCATGATCTATAAGTCTCGGACTTATTGCTTTTATTGTATGATCCCATATGGGTCACACGCTTAAGCTAGCAGGAAATAAAGTAGGAACGGCATTGCAGAAGTACGACAAAAGTGCTAGGCATTTGTCGTACTAAGAGAGAAAGATTAATGGGTCTGATTAAATGGGATTTAATCAGATTGGGCCCAAAAGCCCAAAAGGGAAAGAGAAGGCTTTTAATGACTAAAAGCCAACTCTCTTCCTCCCAACCCTAATCCGAGCCGCGAAAACTCTCTCTCTCTGGCGCCTCCCTTAGCTTGGTCTAGCAGCCAGTTTCCTGTGATTGCGTGTGTGAGCCTTTGGAGGATTCATCCCTTGGTGTATCTCCCTGATCTCTGACCTGTTCATCAATTCCGCTGCAACAAACAGGTAAAAGGTGAGATCATAATGTTTCTAAATAAGAACACCTAGATCTGATGCATGTTTAGGTTGATATCAATATGAGAATTGAATCAGGAAAAACCGAAACTTCCAACAGTGGTATCAGAGCCATTGGTTCTTAGGTTTCTTGTTTTAGATTCATTGTTTAGGTTGTTTAATCTGTTTAGAATTGTTTTTGAATCAATTACTGATAAGATAGAACAGTTAAGAATCAGAATTGAACTCTAAACACATTAATTGGATCACAAAACCGAGCTATATGACTCGGGTTTTGGTGATCGGCCATGGGTCGGACGGTTCGGGATGGCCGGTTGGGTCGATCGGCCGAGTGATCGCACGGCGATCGCGTCCGGATCGATCGGCCGAGTGGATCGCACGGCGATCGCGTCTCGGCTGTGCGTCGTCCCGATCGCGTCTCGGCTTCGTCTCGGCTGTGCGTTGCGTCCCGATCGCTCGGCGATCGTGGAGCGTCCGTCCGAGCATCCCGTCCGGCGATCGTCCCGGCTGAACCGTCCCGTCGTCCCGACCGTAGCTGAATGGCCTCGATCTCGGATCGTTGGCTCGCGGCTGAGCGGCTGGACGATGGTTCCTTGGGCAGGAAGCTAGGTCACGACCAGCTCGGTTTGGTTCGTGACCAAATCGGTTCGGTTCAGGGTTCGGTTCAAAACTTAATTAAAATTATTCGTTCTGGTTTAATAAACAGATTTGATAAGTTTATTAAGTCTGGTTAAACCGGGATAAGAAATCCAATGTCGAAAGAAATATTGGATTTAGTGCCTAAACCAGGAATTTCTAATTTGATTTGGTTGGACCAAATAAATTGAGAAATTCCGGTTTAGTAAATAACCGGTTGACAATTGTGGTCATCGTAGTAATTAAAACTTGGTTAGACCAGTTTTAATGAACCAGACCGGTTATGTCAATTAATTGGACAATTGGGTCATGTCTTGGACATGGACAAATTCTTGGGCCTCGGGCCAAGAAGTTAAAACAATTGGGCCAGTTAATTGAGTCTTTCTTCAGATTAATTTAAAAATCTATTTTATAAAATTATAAAGTCGGTTTTAAATTAAAGTTTCCGAAATTTTATAATTAGAAAGTTTCTTAAAATAGAAGTTTCTGAATTTGCGGGTTTTGGATTTTTAAAGAAGTTTCTAAAGTTAGAAAGTTTCCAATTTTAGAAAGTTTCCAAAAATAGTAGGTTTCCATAAATAGAAAGTTTCCCGAAATAGTAATCTTCTATTTTGGGAATGATTTTAATAAACCTACGAACCTCAAATAATATCAAGCGTTGGATGTCTTGTCCAGGCTATGTCAGCTGTCAAAGCCCATTCAATTGCATTCATGGCCTTACAGTGTGAGGATGTCTGCTTTTGCGTGGGTAAGACGGTTTGTGATTCATAAATGTCATTGGGAGTCCCAGACATTAATGATTACATGACTGTATAGTCCGGTTTTCTTGACTAGGCCATCGGGAGTCCCGGGCCTTGAGACATCAGAGTGGATTGGGCCTCGGGCCCAGATTCACAACCAAGAGTTATATCACGGATATAATTAGCCGATATAGGGCTTACCGATATAAGCTAAGGTTGGGTGACGGCCAGTGGCCCACTTTGATCTTAGTTATATGTGGATCTTGGAATCATTATATTCTATTGAGGGTAACTTATGTTATTGAATATAATGCATGATTAATCATATTATACTTTAATACGAGATTAATCATTTTGAACATATAACTAATAACCTTTTTATTTATATATTTCAGATATGACTACTACAAGCACACAAAACACATTCTCGATCCGGTATGTTCTCGAGAAGGAGAAGCTGACTGGAACGAACTTCCTGACATGGTCAAGGAACTTGAGGCTGGTCCTCAAGCAGGAGAAGAAGGATTATGTCCTTCGAGATCCCCTCCCCGAGAGGCCTCTTGCCAATGCTGCCAGGACTCTGCACAATGCTTGGGAAAAGCATTCGTCAGATGAAAATGATGTTTATTGCCTGATGTTGGTGACAATGACTCCAGAGCTGCAAAAGCAGTTCGAAAGTGTATTGTCTCCAATCGAGATCATGGCAAGCCTGAAATCGCTTTTTCAGGAGCAGGCTAGGACCGAGAGGTTCCAGACAGTTAAGAACCTCTTGGACTGTAAGTTGGCTGCGAATGCGGCAGTGAGTCCTCATGTGTTGAAGATGATGGGTTATCTCGATCATCTTCACAAACTCGACTGCCCAATCAGCCATGAACTTGCCTGCGACATCATTCTGCAGTCTTTACCTGCAAGCTATGATCAGTTCATTCTGAACTTTAACATGCATGGCTTGAGTAAGACACTGCCTGAGCTTCAAGGAATGCTCAAGACTGCAGAGCCCAACTTGAAGAAAACCGCCAAGGACCCCAATGTACTTATGGTACAAAAGGGCAAGGGGTTTAAGAAGTCTTCTGCTAAGGATAAGGGAAAGGCCAAGGGTGTCCAAGTCGAGGACAAGGACACGCCAAAGCCCAAGCCCAAGTCCAAGGCTGGGCCTACTGACATGTGCAGGTTCTGCAAAGAACTGGGGCATTGGAGAAGAGATTGTAAGAAATTCCAGGAAGGTCTAAAGGAATTAAAGAAGAAGACTTTCGAGACTTCTTCATCAGGTATTTTTGTTATAGAAGTTAATACAACTACTTCTGATAATACCTCATGGGTCATGGATACTGGTTGTGGGGCTCATATTTGTACTAATATGCAGGCACTCAGCAACAGTAGAAGGCTGAAGCAAGGACAAGTAGAGCTACGAGTTGGGAATGGAGCGAAAGTTTCAGCACTAGCTGTAGGAACTTACTTGTTGTCTTTACCTTCGGGATTGATTTTAGAACTTAATAATTGTTATTTTGTACCTGCTATAAGCAGAAATATTATTTCAATTTCCTTGTTGGATTTGGAAGGTTATGATTTTTCAGTTAAGAATAAATTATGTTCCTTCAATCGCAACAATTTGTTCTATGGTTCTGCCCCTCTTACCAATGGGCTTTACATACTCGATCAATCTGCGCCAATTTATAACATTAATACAAAACGGTTTAAACCTAATGAGGAAAACCGAACGTTTCTATGGCATTGTCGTTTAGGGCACATCAGCGAGAAACGCATCAAGAGGCTCCATTCGAATGGACTTCTTGGCTCATTTGACTTTTTAGTCATGTGAGAAATGCGAATCCTGCATGATGGGCAAAATGACACGGGCCCCCTTTAATAAACCTAACGAGAGGGCTAGTGACTTATTGGGCCTGATACACACTGATGTGTGTGGCCCAATGTCCACTAATGCAAGAGGAAACTATCAGTACTTCATTACTTTCACTGATGATTTCAGTAGGTATGGATATGTTTATTTGATGAAACATAAGTCTGAATCTTTTGAGAAGTTCAGAGAATTCCAAAATGAAGTACAGAACCAACTTGGCAAAAGCATTAAGGCTCTTCGGTCCGACCGAGGAGGAGAATACTTAAGCCAAGAATTCAGTGATCATCTGAGAGAGTGTGGGATCGTATCCCAACTCACTCCTCCTGGAACACCTCAATGGAATGGTGTGTCTGAGAGGAGAAATCGGACCTTATTGGATATGGTTCGATCTATGATGAGTCACACAGACCTTCCAATATCCCTTTGGGGATATGCTCTGCTAACAGCAGTGTTCACTCTAAACAGAGCGCCATCAAAGGCAGTAGCAAAGACACCATATGAATTATGGACTGGAGAAGCTCCAGTGCTGTCTTATCTCAGAATTTGGGGTTGTGAAGCCTATGTCAAGAGATTAATCTCAGACAAGCTTACACCAAAATCTGACAAATGCTACTTCATTGGTTATCCACGGGAAACCAAGGCTTATTACTTCTATCTACGTTCCGAGAACAAGATCTTTGTTGCCCGGGATTGTAACTTTCTTGAGAGAGAGTTTCTCTCTAAGAAAGACAGTGGGAGTAAGGTACTGCTTGAAGAAATTCAAGATGAACAGGATACTGCTCAACCTAATGAGGAAGAGCAGCAGGAGGATCTACAAGAAATTGTAGAGCCTGAACCTGTAGTACCTGAAGTTCGAAGATCCGGGAGGATCCGTCACGAACCCGAGAGATATCAGGGATTCCTCGTGACTGACTGTCATGATCTTTTGATCATTGATGGTGATGAACCATCGAACTTCAATCAAGCCATGATGGGCCCAGATTCCTCTAAGTGGCGCAAGGCCACTGATTCCGAAATGGACTCCATGTCGGTCAACCAAGTCTTTTCGTTGGTTGACTTACCCGTTGGTGTAAAAGCCATCGAGTGCAAATGGATCTTCAAGAAGAAGATTGACGTGGATGGAAATGTCCAGATTTATAAAGCCAGGTTGGTGGCAAAAGGTTTCAGACAAGTTCACGGTGTGGACTACGATGAAACCTATTCACCGGTGGCTATGATGAAATCTATTCGGATTCTACTAGCAACTGCAGCTTTTCATGATTATGAAATTTGGCAGATGGACGTGAAAACCGCATTCCTGAATGGTATTCTGGAAGAGGATGTGTATATGACGCAACCTGACGGTTACATAGATCCAAAGAATGCTGGGAAAGTATGCAAGCTTCATAAATCCATTTATGGATTGAAGCAAGCATCGAGGAGCTGGAATCTTCGTTTTGATGAAGCGATCAAGCAATTTGACTTCATTAGAAACGAAGAAGAACAATGCGTGTATAAGAAATCTAGTGGGAGCAAGATTGTATTTCTTATCCTGTATGTCGATGACATACTGCTTCTCGGAAACGACATTCCAATGCTGAAGTCTGTAAAAGACTGGCTTGGAAGTTGTTTTTCCATGAAAGACATGGGTGAAGCCGCATACGTTCTTGGAATTAGGATCTATCGAGATAGACCTAAGAGGCTGATAGGCTTGTGTCAAGACTCATACATTGACAAAGTCCTACAAAGATTCAGCATGAAAGATTCCAAGAAGGGCTTCACGCCAATGGTACATGGCACAACGCTAAGCAAGAAGCAGAGCCCTACGTCGGCTGCTGAGCTTGAGCGCATGAAGAATATTCCTTATGCATCTGCAATAGGATCTGTCATGTATGCCATGATCTGTACTCGTCCTGATGTTGCTTATGCATTGAGCATGACGAGTAGATACCAGTCAAATCCAGGTGAAAACCATTGGATTGCCGTAAAGAATATCTTGAAGTATCTAAGACATACTAAGGATAAGTTCTTAGTGTACGGTGGAAGTGATGTGCTTAAAGTCAGTGGATTCACGGACGCAAGTTTCCAGACAGACACAGATGATTTCCGGTCACAGTCCGGTTATGTCTTTTGTCTGAATGGCGGTGCAGTAAGTTGGAGAAGCTCCAAGCAGGACACCGTTGCTGATTCCACTACAGAAGCTGAATATATCGCCGCCTCGGAAGCAGCGAAGGAAGCTGTTTGGATACGAAAGTTCATTATGGAACTAGGTGTGATACCAGATGCGGCTGAGCCTCTGGCACTGTTTTGTGACAACAATGGTGCTATAGCTCAGGCAAAGGAACCAAGATCACACCAGAAATCCAAGCATGTTCAAAGAAGATATCACTTGATACGTGACATCATTAATAGAAAGGAAGTCAAGATCAGCCGAGTTCCGACAGATGATAACGTCGCTGATCCGTTGACAAAGCCACTCCCAAGGCCTAAGCTCGAGTTCCTGACTGAAGCTGTAGGCATTAGAAACATTGAAATGTAATCTAAATTTGAGTGGGAGTTTTGTGAGCTTTGTTTTAGTTATTTGATATGTTCTTGTAAAACATTATTTTATGTTTTAATGAAATTATTATTTCAAGATTATTTTAACTGTGATGAAATAATCGTTCCAAAATGATATGAACCATTTTATAGGTCATCGAAGTAAATGATTTGATCTTGAGTCATCGAAGTCATTTAGCTTGATCATGAGATCCTATATTTGATAAATGTTTTATATCATCATGTCCCTAGTCGAAGGTTGTTGAAATTGGAACACCAACAACCGTGTAAGACTGGATTGGTACGTGACTTATGACAAAGTCTCAGTGTGTCATAGATGCTCGGCATCAAAGTCAGTACATAGGTGTATGTTGGGAACATACGACCGGACAAGACCCGCTAATAAGAACTCTTCAGGATATTTATATCTGTGTCATAAGAGATTCTTACTACGACTATAGAGTATAGTCCTTAGACCTGAGTTCGCATGCATGTGACTGCATATGGACTGATGCACTTTGATCATTGTCTAACGCTATCGTTCTGCGATAGCTATAAGGACCTTGTTTGGGTACATCATGAAACGAGTAGTTTACAGTGATGGAACAAGATGGGATTTGTCCCTCCAATATAAATGGAGTGAATATCTCTAGGCCAATCGGAGATTTGAATACTGGAAAACGCATGGCCATGCTCAAACGGACTTTCCCGAGTCGTTTGGATTGTCAGTATCAAATCAGAGTCCGATGAACAAGATTAGGCTTTATAAGGATGACACTAATCTTGCCTTATGACTAATCGAGATATTGAGACGAAAGGGATTATGAATACAGAGATTCCAGTTCAAGTGGGAGATTGTTGGAATTGTGTCCAGCAATCTCTGTACTGTCTCTATAAAGTAAGAGTATGTCAGTGATCAGACATAAGTCATACAATACTGGGGGTCATGATGGCTTGCTAGAGTCCGCTCATGATCTATAAGTCTCGGACTTATTGCTTTTATTGTATGATCCCATATGGGTCACACGCTTAAGCTAGCAGGAAATAAAGTAGGAACGGCATTGCAGAAGTACGACAAAAGTGCTAGGCATTTGTCGTACTAAGAAAGAAAGATTAATGGGTCTGATTAAATGGGATTTAATCAGATTGGGCCCAAAAGCCCAAAAGGGAAAGAGAAGGCTTTTAATGACTAAAAGCCAACTCTCTTCCTCCCAACCCTAATCCGAGCCGCGAAAACTCTCTCTCTCTGGCGCCTCCCTTAGCTTGGTCTAGCAGCCAGTTTCCTGTGATTGCGTGTGTGAGCCTTTGGAGGATTCATCCCTTGGTGTATCTCCCTGATCTCTGACCTGTTCATCAATTCCGCTGCAACAAACAGGTAAAAGGTGAGATCATAATGTTTCTAAATAAGAACACCTAGATCTGATGCATGTTTAGGTTGATATCAATATGAGAATTGAATCAGGATCAACCGAAACTTCCAACAGAGTCCCCGGCAACGGCGCCAAAAACTTGATAGGTTCTAAGTTTTACCCTATTCTAAACTACAAGTGAACAGCAATATCAAAGTAGTATATAGGGTTATCGAATCCACAGGGACACTAGGTCTCGATAGATCAGAACAGTAGAGACTAATACTAGAAATAAGCAGATGGTGAAGTAAATAAATTGTGAAGCAAGAAAGTAAACAGTAGTAAGTTGGTTGTGAAAGCAATAAACTAAAAGCGTCAAGCCTAGGGTATTCTCAGGAAATCAGACAAGCAGACAAGCTAATCAGTCAGGATCTAATTAAACTCAGTTCTAGAACTCAAATCACGGAAATAGAATTAACCAAATCTCTTTGCGAAAACTCTCTAAGTCTAAGTGCAGTAACCCAAATCTCTTTGCAATTACTAACAGATTAAAGTAGCATTAAGTTCAAGTTCGATATGTTCACAATTAAACTAAACCAAATCTCTTTGCGAATAATTTAATTGCTCAACCTAAATAGTACAGATTCTAAAACACACTCTCGTGTCGAATTTAGCAACCTAAGATCTAGATTCTAATTGATCAGGTTAGAACTAGCTTTAAGCACAATCTAGTTTGAAGAACATTCTAATCATATGAATCCTTAACTGAATCAAACAAGTCTAGCAAGTCATCAATCCCTAATGAGAAACCCTAAGCCTAACTATGGATCTACTCAGACATGATTGATGAAAACATAATCATAGAAATAATAGATTGCATATAAGAAATTAAATAGTTAAAGGGGTTCGAAATCTTCTCCAAAATAAGTGAATACAGGAAATAGATCAGCCCCAAAAGCTCTAAAAATCTCTTAGCTCTAAGTATGAAAGCGTAAGTAAAATAAACACCAAAATCCTCTATATATATGCCTAATCTCGGCTGGGGCTTCTGTGTAAATACTGGAACTATCTTGGGCTTCTTTGCAAATCTTCATAACTTCATTAAACCGACGCGTACGGCCCATCTCGCTAGTGTGTCGACCGATGCACAAGATGTGTCGGTCGATGCATGATCAATAAATCGGACAGTGAGTTAAGCTCTCGGCCAAAACGTCCCAAAATGCTCCAAATATCTCCAATTAGCTCCAAACCTGATTAAACCTGTAAAAGACTCTAAACAAAGACAAAAGACACTAAAAACACATCTATATCATGGTCTAAAATGGGTAAAAACCATGATATATCACATATACCACATACGGCTGTATGGTATATTAGTCCTACGGTGTTGCTCGTTAGGCTTCCATTTAGGTGAGTTACAAAACCGACACTTATTTAACCTTTCATCATCTTTCCAATATATCATACAATTGTTGAAGCAAACATCAATCGAATGACATGGGAGGCCTAAATTTCGCATCAATTTCTCTGTCGCGTAATGTGAACCGGTTGCCTGATTTCCTTCTGGTAGAAACTCCGTAAACATTTCACATATTGAATCCACTGCCCTTTCACTCATGTTATGCTCTTCCTTCCTTTTCATGACTCGAGCAGCTAAGGATAAATGCGATTGACCTTCACGATAACCACTGTATAATGGATTTTGCGCTCCTTCTAACAAGTTGTAGAATTTTTTTGAATGATTATGTACAGGTTCATCCGCATTCGGATAACTACCATGTTCCTCCACATTCTGATAACTACCATATTGATGATAGTTATCAAAATGTACGTTATCACGAAATGCATCATTTACCATATCCACATATCTATCTTCTACTACATTACCCATTCCTTCACTCCCACTAACCCAAGTCGTATCAGCATAACTCGTTCCTAAACCCATATCGACTTCTTCGCCATGTTTATACCAAACATAATAATCAGGCATAAATCCATTCCTATACAAATGCTTTTGTATTCTTCTCCCCAACATAACAGGTTTATCATTCTTGCAAGTATCACAAGGACAGTGAAACTTACCGGCGTTGCTCTGCGCAAAGGGCTGGCTATTTGCAAACGGGATGAAATGATTATCGACCCCCGCCATAAATTCTGCCGTGAAATTTCCTGTTGATGCATCGATCCGGTTATACATCCACTCCCGACCATTAGTGTTGTTATAATCTCCCGGCATTTTCTTGGCTCAAAAAACGTTTTTCTCTCTTTTTCTCAATTTTATCTAAACTTTCATCTATCTTCTTGTTGTGTGGCTGAGGAAAATTCAACTTCATTGTTGTATATATATAAATTTTAGCGACTCTTTAGCGACTATTTAGCGACTAAATAAAAAAAATTAGTTACAAATTAGGTACTACGCGCGTGGCACAATATACACGTGTTTTATACTACCTTTTAGCGACTAAATAAGAAACCGTTTAGCGACCCGCCGATTTTAGTCGCTATTTAGTCGCTAAATAGCGACTATGTAGCGACTAATAATTTATGGTCGCAATTTAGCGACTAAATAGTGACTCTTGCCTATTAGTCGCAAACTTAGTCGCAATTTAGTCGCTAAATAGTCGCAGAATTTAGCGACTATAAATTCAGTCGCTACTTACAGTCGTTAAAACCCTGTTTTCTTGTAGTGGGTTAAAGAAATAAAAAAGTCCTTACAGAACTGAAAAAAGTGAATATCTACGAACTCTCAACTCTCATTGTAGTTTGCCGGGTAGAACTCCAAAAACAGCAACTCGTGAAGCATTGAATAAACATTATTTAATAATCAATCAGAAGGTAAATGTCGAGTTATCTAAGATTACAGTAGTTCTGAGTGTGTTTTTCATAAAGTTGGGGGAATGTTTGTTCCTTTTGCAAATGATGGTAGACGATAAGCTTCCTAGTAGATTGTACAAGACGGATTGTTATCTAGAAGGTTGACTGAATATATATTCAAAACCGGAGATACTAAACAAAGTGTGGAGGAAGATTAAGGAGACGCCGGAGTGGGAAAGGCTTCGAGATTCGAGTTTTGGAGAACTGTTCAAGCTGCCAATTAAATAGAGTTCCATATCTGGGAAAATGATTCATATATTGGCAAGGCAAGTAGTAACCAAAAAAAAAAGAGTTGATTACAGTTTTTGCAGGCCAACCTCTTAGATCTTCTCTAGTTGAGTTCGGCGTAATCACTGGTTTAAATTGTTGTGAGTGGCCGGAACAAGAGGAGATTGAATAGAAGAGAAAGGAGCGAGAAGGCTCGAAATCTGTGTGGGAAGAATTGTTTGGTAGTATGAGTAAAGGTGGGAAGAGGGCTGACCACGGTGTTAGAATTGAAGATACACTTTTAATGATCGACGATCCAGAGATGGATGGTTTAAAAAGGTTGAAACTTGCACTGATATGTATTGTCGATGGGGTCCTTATTAGTAGCAACCTTGCAGCGAAGGCAACACCGGAGTTTTTTGAAATGCTGAGTGATGTGGATTACTTTCTAAGGTATCCATGGGGTCGAGAGTCATTTCTGAAGACGATTAAGTTAATGAATCCTGGGACAAGATCTGGGAAAATTGGAGATGATCATATTCAGACGTTCAGAACGCAGCTGCAACAACAAACTAAGGTCGTTTATGGACTCTATCTTGCTTTCCAACTACTAGCTTTACGTTGTATACCAGGTTTTTTTGGAGCATATGCCCGAATATGAATCCACTGCTGATTTCATGGATATTGGGTTTGAGAAAATTCCAAAAAACAACTGGATAAGCAGTGACACTGTGCTGGATATATAGTTTGGAGCTGAAGTAAGTGGCAACTGTGCTAGAATGATCCATATCAATACTAACCGTTATTTATCAATGAATAAGTGTAAAATGCTCTATGTAGAGGTAAAGGTTGTGCCATGGCTGAAGACAGTAGTGACACTATTAAGTGAAGGTTGGGGGGAATGGTGTGACGAGATTACGGACAAGAAGGTTGTGTATCTTGATAATCTCGTGGATAGGCAATACGAGTTCAAAAGGGATATCTGGCCAGGGGGAATTGTTCTCATAGGCTCATTGAGAACACACCCAAGCCTTTTGTAGAGTATAAAAGGAGGAAAAAGGCATCGGTCACAACTGACGACGGAACCAGTAGTGAAGCTGACTCGGTTGTACCTGATAAGTTTAAGATATGGGTAGAGGATATATTCAAAGAAGTGAGGAAGCTAATATTCAAACAGGAAGCAGAATTAACTTCGTTGAAATGAAGATTGGCGTTCAGGGATTGTAGGTTGCCGATAAGCAGACGTCTAAACAGTACTCTACAAAAGAACACGTTGACAGGGATGAAGAAAGTGTTGTTAGGTGCATCTAATAAGAGGATGAAGAGAAATTTTGATGGTGAAGGGTTGCGGAATTTTGGTACTAGGGTGGGTGCCCGATCTTTTGAAAGTCCTACTACCAAGAACGAGCCAATTTAGAGTAATGTGAATCTTATTATATCTCAAGTTACTGATCTGGCTCATTCAATTGAGCATTCTAGAGCTAGTGATAAATCATTTGTGTGTAAGGATTTATATGGTGAAAAGGAAGCCAAGGAAACCACGACAAAGGTGGAGGATCTTGAGCACCCGATAGAAGTTATCTATGCAGCAAGTAGTCTGAAAACACTTTGTGAGGGAGCAGTAGAGAGAAGTTTGGTTGTTGAACAATTAAAGGAGGTAATACTGAAAAGTTTCCAATTTATTTGCTAGTGATCGCAACCGAGCGGGTTTTTTGCTGTTGATATCTAAATTGCCATCTTTTGCTGGTAGGGTTTAAACGGGACTCGCTTGGAAGGAATTAATGACGACTCATTAAAAGACAGGGAGATGGATACATCGTGGATTCAATGTATAACGGAAGACGGAAAGGAAGCAGATAAGCAATCACTGGTAATATATAAAAGAATTTGAATGGTTTATTTGTGCGAAAGTAAGCATTGTCGAGTAAGAATTCGTGAATTTATGGGCAGAATAATGATGGCATATCCACAGAAAAGAAGATGGGTAATTCCTTGGATGAGTGTAAGTTGGATGAAGGAATGTGGTCTGTGACAGATGAAAAACTATCCATGGTAATAAAATTGGAAATACGAACCTTGAAATGTGCCCAAAGTTTGCAGAACTAATAATAGTGTAGATGGGCCTATATCATTTATGTAATTGTTTTTTGGTCGTAATGGTCAGGGTAAGCTTCGTGTTACAGATGATGGAAACTCTGATGACATATCCACAGGACCAACGCAGGATAGTTCCTCTAGTAAGCGAAAGGGGTCTGCTGGGAAGGTGGGTGAGAAGGCCTGGAAATGATGGATAGTGTAATCTACAGGATTTGTTGTGTACATATAAATTGAATAACTAAAATAACAGACTCTCGAAGCTAATAATTTTGTATGGGCCAGGAAACTGAAACTGAAGTTGGGGAAAATAGGAAGGCTATTAAGCAGAAGATCAGTCTTAAGAAAAAGCGTGACGCTATGAAAGGAGAGGTTATTGTTACTGGAGAGGATGAAGTGAATGGTTCTTCTCCACCCCCTAAACGTGTAAAGACTAGTTTAACAAACGAAGAGGTCGAGCTTGCGCAGACGTTTGAGAGGCTGAGGGAAAGTGAAGACATATTTATTGGACATAAGCATGCATGGGAGGATGCGCTTAAGCTCTGGCCTAAAAGGTACATAAATTTTTTTGTGACGATAGTTGGGAATACATGTTCATTTGAGGTATCCATCGCGCAGGGAATATGTGCTTAAGAATTTGATATATATAGGGAGGTGGCGATTAGCAACAAATTCTTGCTTAACATTGCAGAGCCTAGTAAATGTGTAAACAAAACAGTTAGTTTTAGCTAAATGGGATATATAATTTCGCATAAACAGATAACTTTATAGGCTTATGGGTTTTTCAGCATATGCAAGTACTTGGAGAGTTCATATACATGAAACATGCTGCTCACTATGCAGACCAAAGGGTAATCTTCCTGCCGCCTTGGTTCTCAAACTATTTGCAAGATAAATATAAGAGATTTTCCTCGTCAACTGACAAGAGAAGATATCGCTGGGGCGATCGAATCAAGGAGTTGGTATATGGCGACTGGGCTGGCGGGAAGATTAAGGCGAAGTAGTTTGAAGATGTTGGAACACAATACTTTCCGATGGATTGTGGAAAGGATCACTAGGTTGGAGTTGTGATAAATATTAACGTGGGGTCAGTTGAAGTAATAGATCCGATAAAAACAACGGTCGTGGTAATCAAGCTGCTCAAGACATTGCTTCGGTTATACATATGGTTCCCTACATTGTAGATACATTTTTCATATTTGACATGGATACTCGATGTAAGAAGGCGAAAGAGGAAAGCAAGGCAGGGAAACAGAAGGTGAAGGAGAATGTGAAGGCTTATTCATGGAATCGGTCGGAGGGTTTGAACAAGAATAATAGACCAAAGGATAGCGGTCTAGTTACAATGAAGATGCTCGATCTTCATGCCCTATCACAAGCAGATGGATTGGAGACTATGGCAGATGAGTTCGCGAACTAGATGAGGCAGGAGTACACAATGGACATTTATAAGAACTGAATTGTCCCGGAAGTTCTGAAACAAAATGTGTGACAATCAAGTTTGGTTGTATCTTTAACTCTGAGACTTTGAATTTACCGATTGAGTTGGTATTATATGTTGTTTATGATATTCTGAAACAAAATGTGTGACTATCAAGTTTGGGTTGATGGCTAATCTATTTACAATTAATGGTTTGTTAGGAAAACAGAAAAGGTATGTTTGTGGATAGTTTCATAACTCTACTGTGAAGTACGAGGTGGATAGATAGATGGTTTGCGGGTAGTTACATTAAGGGGGTCTGTTTCTGGATATGAAGAATGATAAATATGGAAATGTTAAAATATTTGTATAGGAGTATAAATTTGATTTCAAATGGATTAGTTATGGGCACATAAAGGAGGGTAGTCGATGACTTACAGTATATATAATTTGGTGGATAGTACGTCTGCAAATGGATGACTTACAGTATATTACATGCAAATATTCTAGTTTTAAATATATATTAAAAAGGAAGAGTTAATGGGAACGTAGGTGGCTTTGGGAATCATGAACAATAGATGTATGATTGGACCGGGAAAGAGGAACGTGGCTGGAAGGTATGATGGAACAGACATATGTAGTTGCGTGATGTAACTGTGGGTAAATATGTTTTTATTTATTAGGTTGAGTGTTTTGAATATTATGAATATAACAAATAATGTTGCATGTAGGAGTACAGCCGCCGGTCCATGGATGAGTGATGTAATGTGAGAGAATGTTGACAATTCGACGCATGCATGGATAAATAAAACAAGTACAAAATTTGGGAGTTGCCGAAACAGAAAGAATTAAGGGGTGGATACGAAGCGTGGGTGTCTGAACTAAATTAGGAACAGCGTTCAGGGATTAAGTAATAGTGGAAACGTAGTGTGGTTATCTGAACTAAATCATGTTGTATGGATATGGAGACGTCTGAATATATGGATGTCTTGGTAGATATGTTAATCGAAGTATGATTTTGCATATTTCATGGGAACTTAATTTAAAAATGGTTAATGGGGATGAATACCAAAAAAAGAACATGGGTGGATACGTACAAACAAATCATTTGATAGTGAGTTGCAAGGATAGTTGAAAATGTGTTGTCTGATGGATAGTGGTGTACTGACAAGTGGTAACCTTTAAGCTGGATTGGAAAGGTTCCTAAGAGGGTAATTATGGTTTACATTAAAGATCATAATGTTTTTCTTTTACAAGGGAATAATGATGGCCTATGAAGCGTAGAGTATAATGTGAAGTATAAATGTTTGGGTTTCGATGTGTTTTTAATAATATTTTTTGAATTTTTTTTTTGTTTTGATATGTTTGAGTTAATATGATGATAGGAACTTTAACACAATGGATAGAGAAAATAGATATAGATGGACAAAAAGAAGAAAAAGAGTTATATGTGCAAACCAAAAATCAACAACCGAAAACAAAAACTAGAACCAGATATGATGCGGTATCCATAATAGAATTCAAATCGAACGAAAAAGATCTAGTTAAATATTAGGCCTCCCCACCGCCACCGTTTCCCCAAACTGCTGCGTTTTGCATTGCCCTCTGGTGCCAACCGCCTGCGTTATGAACCCAAATGCAGGTAGTTGGGGATACATGGATTTCAAGCCATTCGAGAAAAGTCTGGGGAATAATTTCGAAGAAGCATGAAGTCTCAATTGCCCAGAAACATTCATTGCACATGACGAGTCCTTTAACATCTTCATGCAGGAAGTCATGCCAGTACCGATGAACGGAGTGAGCATGTCCTTATTCTTCCTAGGTCTACAGAATCTCTTATCATCGCAAGATCGACAGTGATGCCGATAGGCCAGGGGTGTCGCTCGAACTCCCTAACTTGTCTTCTTAGAGAACGTAGAGAAAAACGTGATAGGAAAGGAATGATTGAACCTGAATCGAAGGCAGGTGAGATAGATTGTTGGATGACTTCGTAGCAATACACCGCAGGTTTACACCCAGAAACTGCGCAACGTTTGATGTTTTCGAAAGCTTCTTGTCTTTCATCTGTGTACATGAAATCTAAAATTGCTTTAAGAAAGACAACAGTTATTTTGTTGGCAGCCAAACAGGCGTGGAACAACAGGATCCCACAGTCAGGGGTTTCTTCAGAAGAGGCAGGCTGTATAAGGTCTATCTGGGCAAGAGTATCCACGTGGTCCGCGTCGTTGCACAGGGTCCTGCAGACGGCTCTTGCCCTGAAATGTTCACGAAGATAATCGCTAGCATTCCTAGCAAGGATTGACCTTCTCAAGCGGGACGGAAGATCTAGGAGAGTGATGGGTGGGCGGTTAGGACTGGAGGATTCACCAACGCGGGAAATAATTCTTCTCATTTTGAAGGATTTGAGTGTATGGACAGAGGTTCAGGGTCGACATCTAATATTTATAGATGCGAAACGACGCAACGGTTCGGTTTCCACGTAACGTTTCTGATGTAACTAATGGATAGGTATACAATAATCAGACAAACGATTAACTATCCGTAATAAATTAGGATGGGGGTAAATAAGAAGAAAGTCAGTAAATCGATTGCGACGGATAGTAATGCTGGTAAGCAACGAACCGTGGCTTTCGAATTAGTAAGTTTTAAACATAAGGCTAAAAATAAGCCTACAAACGAAAAGGGTGAGCGATATGTTTGGTGGATAATAATTGATGTACAAGAAACGTAGTAGACAGGTGGATATCATGGAGTAAAGATCATGTTCCACGGAGATATGCGTGAATACAGATAGAAATGGTCCTGATTGAAATATAGTAGAGGAAATTTGAGAAAGGCGGGATAAGGTTGATGAGGAAAGCTGTGAAAAATGATGGATAGCCAACCGAATAAGCGAATCTATACAATTTGATAAAATGACCGTTTTAAATGCCATTGAAAGCCTAATTTTATATAGCTGAAGTAAAAAAAATAATAATCTATCGAGAGGTTATAACGTATTGGATATATTAGAGGATGTTTCTGAATAGAATAGTAAATGAAAAGTTAATGAAAATGGATTGGGGCAATCCAGGCGGGAATCAGTGTAATGAAAAGTTAACGAAGTCAATTGAGCCGGATGTTTTTATATGTACAAAGTCGACGGGTTTTTTAATACAAGATTTATTAACAAAACCCCTGTAAATGATTATAATGGAAGATATAGTAATTAATAAAGGTGCGGTTTTGTGGGCATTGAAACTATAAACTAGAATTGAACATTAGGGCAAACGATTAGAAAGTGTGTTACATGTTTTTGTATTAAATTTGATGATGGAAGGCAGTACGAAACTGTGTATAGTAGTAAACTAGTGGATAGCAAATTAGCAACTGATATATATTAAGATTAATATTATGGATAGAGCGAAACAACAACAGTAGTTTTTTATTACATAAAGCTTTGTATAGCGGATAGAACAGCGATAAACAGTATTAGTTTAAAAAATATTTAGGCTTCCCAACCAGGAGGGATGTCATTTGGGTGATTACCACCGTCCAAACCACCAATACCTTGAAAATTAACACTGTCAACGCCAACTTGATTGGGTAGGTTGTCAACGACAGCGACGGGGACATTAGCGACGGGTGCGTTTTGGTGAAGATATTCCAATCCAATTATCTGAACCCACCTGGAGAAAGTGCTCGGGACAATAAGGAAGAAAACTGAAGTCTCGATAGCCCTGAAACAAAGATTGCACATGCCACCCTTAACATTTTCGTCTAACAAATCAAGCCAATACCGATGAACAGCACAAGGGCACGTTGCAATTCTTCCACGGCCGATAGAGTCACAAATGTTACTGAGATTGGGTGCGATGTAGAAAGGATAAGGTCGCTTATAAAACTTTCTAACGGCAGCCTAAGCGCCCAGATAGCAGTGTGAGAGAGAGAAGAGATCGTTGGATCAGTATCTAGGTAGGGTAAATTGAACGGCGTATGACTTCGTAGCAATACAACACAGGTTTGATTCCAACGGCGGCGATGTGTTTGAGGCGGAGAAAGGAGTCAGATCTCTCTTCTATGTACATGAAATCGGAGTTTGCTTTCATAAAAATTGTGGTTGGGTTACTGGCAGCTAGACAGTCACGTTCCAATCGGAGTATCCCTTGCAAGTCGTGGTGAGTTTTGATTAGATCGATCTGCGATAGCGTACCAGAATAATCAGCGTCATCGCGAAGAGTTTTGCAAAGGGCTCTAATTTTGAAGTGTTCACGAACATGATCGCTGACATTTTTAGCCAGTATCGTTCTTCTTATTTCAGGCGGCAGACCGAGAAAATTGAGAGGAGGAGGGATGGAATTCTGGATCTATTATATTCATCTTCGAAGATGGGTTTGGTGTGGGTGGACAGAGAGTTACCGTGGACATTCTATATTTATAGAGGGAATTCGGTCGCGACGATTCATATCCCAAATAACCGACTTCAGTAAATCAGAGAGACACACTGGAATCCGACATACTGCGTTTGGAAGACGAGAAATACCATCCATTATGAGATATTGGTATGGATAGAAGGGAATACAATCTATAAACTGAAGATATAGATACATTAAATCGCAGTGAATAAAAAAAGACAAAGCAGAAATATAATTATCAATGGATTGCTAAACAAAAAATAGTGATAAAGGACTTCAGTTCGCAACGTTTTAGGCGGCATACACACATCATTCAATGAATCAGAGGACGTATTGGAAACCCAACATTGTGGATAGAACGTTATAACATTCAAAACATTAAGTTAAGAATGTTGGATTAAACCCATACACTGGTATCCGAACAAGATGCGATTGGAAGACGAGAAATCTCATCCATGATGCAAAGTAGGTATGGATAGAAGGGGAATAGAATCTATAAATGGAAGTTATGAATACCTGAAAGCGATGTAATCGACTTTTAGAATAACAGGGTCGATCCGATTTAGATTACATATAGCATACACACATAATTCAATGAATCAGAGAACGAATTGGAAGCCTAAATTCTGGACAGAACGTTATAAAATACCATCTACTAGGTATTGTTTTAGGATATTAGTAAATATGAATGATAAATGTAGAATGATGGATCAGAAAACACTCGATAAATTCCCATCCATGATGCATTGTTTTTATGGATAGAAGGGAATATAATCCATAAACAATTTTTTTGATACATGAAAGCGTAGTGGATTTTAAAAAACGAAGCAGCAATATAATTGGCAATCAACTTTTAGAACTACAGGATCGAACAGAGATATAGCGATTTTAGGTCGCAACGTTGCGTACAGCTCAAACACATAATTCCATGAATCAGATGTCGTCTGGATAGCAAAAAATCTAGTATGATGGATAGCAAAAATCGAAGGTAAGGTAGGATGCATAACTTTTTAAAGAGTCGTCCATCCCATATTAGACCAACAACTTAGCTAAATTAAATAACAGACTGGATTGGTGGATAGAAACTAATACATTCTTGATATATCATGGTTTTTACCAGTTTTAGACCATGATATAAGTGTGTTTTAGAGTCTTTTAGTGTTGCTTTAGAGTCTTTTACAGGTATTAGCACGTTTGGAGCGGATTTGGAGATTATGGAGCTTTTTGGAGCATTTTGGTGATTTGACCCGAGAGATAGAGTTCACTGTCCAAAACAGAGATCTGCATCGATCGACACATATTGTGCATCGATCGACACACGAGCGAGATGGGCTTATCTTCGGCGGTTTAGTGAAGTTTGGATATTGCACTTTGGCCCAGAAATTTCCAAGAATTACAAAGAAGCTCCAATCGTGATTAGGCCTTTATAATTACGTTTTTACATTAGTTTTTAGAGACGCAACGCTTACTTACGCTTTATTTTACATTGAGAGAGTTAGGGGCTGATCTTGTACTCGAGAGAGAAGAGATTTTGAACCCCAATTTCTTATTCTATTATATGCTATTTGGTTTTCTATTCAACATGTCTTCAGTCTCAATGATCATGTCTGAGTAGTTTACCTGTTAGGTTTAGGGATTCTCATTAGGGATTTCTGGGAATTATAGGATGATCAATCTGTAGGGATTCATATCTGTTAGTTCTTCATCTAGGGTTGTTCTTAATGCTTAATCTGAATTAGCTACCCATATTTATGATGTTAGGTTGATTTCTGCAACGAAAGTTGATTGATTAACTAGAAATAACCTAGATGAGCAATTTGACTATTCGCAAAGAAATTTGGCTTAGGAGAATTGTGAACGAAAGAACTTGAGATTAATGCATGTCTAGATCTCTAGGATTCACAACGAAAGTTGGCTTGCTAGTATTGTTAGACATAGTTAATATTCGCAACGAAAGTTAGTCTGTTATAATTCTGTGATTCTAGTTCTAGAACAGTTCTTAATTAGATCCCGATTGATTGATTAGCTTGTGTTCCTGATTTCCTGAGAACTCCCTTGACCTGACGCCTTCGCTTCTTGCTTACAAACCGACCTATTTACTTTTTTGCTGTTTGATTTACTGCTTTCTCTATTGCTACCTAGCTTAACCTGAAATTCTATAATCTATCGTAAGAGTCTAGAGTCTTTGTGGATTCGATACCATATATACTACTGTCACGTCTGTGCACTTGCAGTGTAGATCTAGGGATTAAAACCTGATCGTATCAAGTTTTTGGCGCCGTTGCCGGGGACTCTTTTGAGTCTTCGATAGATTTGAACTTAGGGTTTAGACTAGGTTTTTCGTTTTTTTATTTTACTGATTTATTTTTCTGTTTTCTCTGTTTTGCAGGTCAGGTTCGACAGAATCGGCTTGCATCGATCCACACGGTCCTGTGTGTCGATCGACACAAATTTCGCATTGCATCGATCGATGCGCTTCTTGCATTGGTCGACACATTTCGCGGAATCACCAAGAAGACTAAGAGATCCGTAAGGACGATGTGTCGGAATGATTTTTTCAGATCAGGGATTGACAGTTCACAGATAGCTGGGTTGAAGAACAAAGTTGACTCTCTGCATAGTCTTCTACTGGGAAAATATGCGCAACAAGCTATCAACTACGTTGGAGGGACTGGATTCTACAATCAGGAATCTGCTTTTCAGAAACCCTTCCAGCAACAGAGTAACTCCTTCTCGAGGAACTATGGTGTTTCTTCTTACCAAGCACCGCCTGCACCTACACATAAGAGCAGATTGGAAGCCATGATGGAGCAGTTTCTTGAGGGACAACAACAGATCACTGTGTCCTTCAACTCAAAGATAGATGCATTGCATGAAAATCTGAATGGGAAATTTGAATCCTTGAGCACACATGTGAAGAAGCTAGATGTCCAAGTTCAACAGACAGCTGGAGCAATACAAAGGCAAAATGAAGTTGGGAAAGCTGAACATAGGCAATACGTCAATGCTGTGATCACAGGAGATGAGATTGACTTTCTGGAAGAAGAAGAGAGCATAATCTCAGATTTTCTGGATAAGTTATGTCTGTCTGAGACAAGCATCGATCGACACAACTCCTGCATCGATCGACACAGTCCCGATACGTCTGATGAATATGTGCAAAATCGCCTTTTGTCGATCGACACACCCTTTGCATCGATCGACACATATTGCAGACGGGAGCAGAAACCTATAACAGTCCCAGAACGAGTCTATAAGCCATTTGTGCCATATCCTAAGGCTCCTAAACTGTCTAAACAGGAGCTAGACGAAGCTAAATGCATAAGAGGGATGAAGAAGCAACTGATTCAGATTTCAGAGAAGCTTCCAGATCCATGAGCCTTTGTGCTTGACTGTTCCATATCTAAGGACAGATTCAAGCGTTCTCTGTGTGACTTAGGATCTTGTGTGAATCTCATGCCATACTCTGTGGCTGAGAGATTGGGACTGATGGATTTCCAGCCTACTAGGATCTCTCTTATCTTAGCTGATCGATCAAAAAGGTATCCGAAAGGAGTTCTTGAGGATGTTAATGTCAGAGTTGGGAACTACTTGATTCCGACAGACTTTGTGGTGCTAAAGTATGAGATTGAACCTGATGATCCTCTACTACTTGGTAGATCTTTCTTGGCTACTGCTGGAGCTGTGATAGATGTGAGACATGGTCTGATTGATCTCCAGCTGGGAGACAAGCCTTTGCAGTTCAAGATGGATAAGCTGCAGAAATCCACCATTGATGGACAGAGTTTCAGTGTTGTAGTGCCACCAGAGAGTCCGATTGGAGAGAAGAAGATGGATGTTCCTCTTGAACCTGCTCTAACATTTTCAGTGCATGAAACTTCTCATAAGCAGAAAGCTCCAGAAATCTCATTTCCACCAAAGGTAAAGCACAAATCATCTAAGCTTAAACCTCCTAACCGCATTGCTTTGAATGCAGGAAAACGCAGAATCCCACCCATGCTTCGCTCCCGCCCCGGTTCTGTTTACTATTTCCTTGGGAGATCTCATGAACCGACTGCATATACACCACCTTGGATGAGGAGACATTCACAGAAACACTCAAAGTCTCTGTTAAATCCTCCATAAGTCCGATCTCCTTTCCATAGTCAATCTACTGACTTTAAACAAGCGCTGAGTGGGAGGCAATCCACTGTTATGTTTGTTTTTATTTTCATTTTTCGTTTTGAATTTGATGTTTTGATTTTTTCTGTTTAAGTGTGTTCAAAGGCGTGAGAAATAGGCAGAATCGCACTGCATCGATCGACACACATTGTGCATCGGTCGATGCAGTTGTGATTTATGGTTTGCCGATTCAATTGCGGATCAGACACCGGTTATCTATATAACCGTGGGCATAATCGCCTTGCATCGATCGACACCCTTGTGGCATCGATCGATGCAGGCCGACGACAGGTAAGTGTTCTGACCTTTTTTGGTTTGTTTTCATTCCGATTTCTTTTCTCACCAATCCTATGCTTGACACTACTGGGGACAGTGTGTTTCAAGTGTGGGGGAGGTAGCTCTGACGCACGCTTTTTGTTTTCCTAGTGTCAGTCTCATGTTTTCAAAATTGTTTTATTGAGTCAAATTGAGTAGGAAAGAAGGACTTTTTGAGGAGATTACCACATTTGCACGAACTTAAGTGACCATTGGATAAAGTTGCAGGATCAATCTATGACTATTAGAAAACCCAACACAGATCAGCCTACTGAGAACACCCACATCACTTCAGGTATCAGAGGATCCTTTACTGACTTCATGTTGGAATTGTGTCCAGTAATCTCGGTACTGTCTCTAGAAAGTAAGAGTATGTCAATGATCAGACATAAGTCATATAATACTGGGGGTCATGATGGCTTGCTAGAGTCCGCTGATGATCTATAAGTCTTGGACTTATTGCCTTTATTATATGATCCCATATGGGTCACACGCCTAAGCTAACAGGAAAATGTGTAGGAACGGCTTAGCAGAAGTACGGTAAAAGTGCTAGGCATTTGTCGTACTTAGAGAGAGATTAATGCGTCTGATTAAATCCAAGGGATTTAATCAGATTGGTATTTGGGCCCAAAAGCCCAAAAGGAATTAGACAAGTTTTATAATTAAAACTTAAGTCTGAATCCTAATAACCCTAGCCCCCTCTGCGATTTCTCTCTCTCTCCCTGCGCCTCCTCTCTCTTGGTCTAGCAGCCTTATTCCTGCTTGGTGTGCGTGTGTGAACCTCTGGAGGAGTTATCACTTGGTGGCTCTGCTGATCTCTGACCTGTTCTTCATATTCCGCTGCATAAAAAGGTAACAGGTGAGATCCATTAAGTTTCTAGCAAGAGAACCTAGATCTGGCATGTTTAGGATCTATTAATCTGATGAATTGAATCAGGATTAACACCAAACGATCCTTCAGTGGTATCAGAGCCATTGGTTCTGTGGTTTTTCTTGTTTAGATTCAAGTTTAGGATTGTTTAAAGAGGTGTTTTTGAATCAATCTACTGATAAGAGCAAAACATTTAAGAAACAAGAATTGAAACCTAAACTAATGAAATCGCAAAACCCAAACTATATGATTTGGATTGCGATCGGTCGAGTGTTAAACCGATCGGCCAAGCCGATCGCGTTGGCCGGTTGGATCGATCGACCGTGAAGCGCAAGGATCGCATGGATCCGCAAGGCATCGCATGGATCACGTCTTGCGTCCGATCGCGAGAGATGGGCTGATCTATCGGATCGATCGCATCTCGTCCCGATCACATCTCGTCCGGCTCGTCCCGATCGTCGCCTCCCGTCCCGATCACGAGTCCCGTCCCGCGATCATCCAAGCCTCGATCGTGATCGTGAGTTGGGCCGATCTCGGATCGAGTCCCATCCGACCATGATCGTTGCGTGATGCGGAAGCATGGAGCTAGGTCACAACCGTAATCGGTTTGTGACCAATTCGGTTCGGTTCGGTTTAAAACTGATTAAAAATTAATCGTCACGGTTTAATAAACAGATTTAATAATTTTATTAAGTTCTGGTTAAACCGGGATAAGAAATCCAAAGTCGAAAAATTGGATTTTGTGCCTAAACCAGGATTTTCTAATTTGATTTGGTTGGACCAAATAAATTGAGAAAATCCGGTTTAGTAAATAACCGGTTGACAATTGTGGTCATCGTAGTAATTAAAATCTGGTTAGACCAATTTTAATGAACCAGACCGGTTATGTCATTTAATTGGGCAATTGGGTTATGTCTTGGACATAGACCAATTCTTGGGCCTCGGGCCAAGAAGTTAAAACAATTGGGCCAATTATTTGAATCGTTTCTTCAGAATTAATTTAAAATTTATTTTATAAAGTTATATAAATCGATTTTAAATTAAAGTTTCCGAAATTTTGAAATTAGAAAGTTTCTTAAAATAGAAGTTTCTAGATTTGCATGTTTTGGATTTTAAGAAATTTCTAAAGTTAGAAAGTTTCCGGTTTTAGAAAGTTTCCAATTTTAGAAAGTTTCCAAAAATAGTAGGTTTCCCAAAATGGAAAGTTTCCCAAAAAGGAAAGTTTCCCAAAATAGTAATCTTCTATTTTGGGATGAATTTTTAATAAACCTACAAACCTCAAATAATATCAAGCGTTGGATGTCTTGTCCAGTCTATGTCAGCTGTCGAAGCCCATTCAATTGTATTCATGGCCTTACAGTGTGAGGGTGTCTACTTTTGCGTGGATAAGACGGTTTGTGATTCATAAATGTCATTGGGAGTCCCAGACATTAATGATTACATGACTGTATAGTCTGGTTTTCTTGACTAGGCCATCGGGAGTCCCGGGCCTTGAGACATCAGAGTGGATTGGGCCTCGGGCCCAGATTCACAACCAAGAGTTATATCACGGATATAATTAGCCGAGATAGGGCTTACCGATATAAGCTAAGGTTGGGTGACGGCCAGTGGCCGACTTTGACCTTAGTTATATGTGGATCTTGGAATCATTATATTCTATTGAGGGTAACTTATGTTATTGAATATAATGCATGATTAATCATATTAAGTATAATACAAGATTAATCATATTGAACATATTAACTAAAATCCTTTTATCTTAATTTTCAGTTATGACTAGCACAAACAATCAAAACACTTTCTCGATCCGGTCTGTCCTTGAGATGGACAAACTGAACGGATCAAATTTCTTGACTTGGTCGCGGAACCTGAGGCTAGTCCTCAGGCAGGAGAGAAAGGACTATGTCCTTGAGAGAGCTCTCCCCGTGAGGATCGGGTCCAATGCTTCTCATGCAGTATATGATGCTTGGAATAAGCATTATAATGATGCGGTAGATGTGCGTGGTCTGATATTGGCTACCATGGACTCAGACTTGCAGAAGCAATATGAGAACATGGAGTCGCCAATGGAGATGATCAGCAGCCTGAAATTGAAATTTCAGGAGCAGATAAGAGTGGAGAGATACCAGTTGGTTAAGTCTCTCACTAGCTGCAAGCTACCAAATGATCATCCAGTGAGTCCTCATGTCAGTAAAATGATGGGTTACATTGATAACCTGAGGAAACTGGATTATCCAGTTAGCCAAGAATTGGCAACTGAGATCATTCTACAGTCACTGCCGTCAAGCTATGATAAGTTCAGAAGGAACTATATCAAGAAAGTCTTAACGAAGACGCTGACTGAACTGCATGATATGCTCAAGACAGTTGAGCCAAACGTGAAGAGGACCCTGAATAATCTCATGAATGAGAAGGGTAGGTTTACTAAACCTAAAGATGACAAGGGTGAAGGCAAAGTTGTCCAGATTTTGAATCATGGCAAGCGTGTGTCTTCTGAGCCCGAGTCAGATACCTCTTACGTTGGTAAGTGCTGCTACTGTAAGGAGATAGGGCATTGGAAGAGAAATTGCATTAAATTCATGGAAGATGATGAGGAGTTGAAGCTGATGTATGAGACTACTTCCTCAGGTATTCATGTTATTACTTCAAGTTATACCTTGTAGGTATTGGATACTGGTTGTGGCACTGATATTTGTTATAATATGCAGAGCCTGGGCAACAGTAGAACTTTGAAGGAAGGGCAAGTGAAACTGCGTGTCTGGAAGGAGCTTGGGATGCTGCCTCAGCCGTAGGGTTTTCACTTATAGATGCCTTCGAGGCTTGGTTTTGTATTAAGTAATTGCTACAATGTACCTGCTTTAAGCAGAGTTCTATTTCATTTTCTTGTAAGAATTTGAATGTTTTTCATTTTGATAAAAAACAAGGTTTGTTCTTTTGATCTTAATGAAATATTAATTGTAGCACCCTATTCAAGGAATGGGTTTTATATCTTAAACCAAAGAGTGCCTAAATATAACATAAATACAAAATAGGTTTAAATCTGATGAATTAAACCTGATTTTTCTTGGCATAAAAGTCTTGGTCACATAGAGTAAGTCGGATTCAGAAATCCCATAGTTATGTACTATTGGGCTCATTTGATCGGATATCTTATGAGATTTGAATTCTATTTACTGGACCAAACGACAAAGGGGCCTATCTTAGCCGAGCTAGAGAAAGGCCCAAAGGCTTATTGGAGATTGAACATACACTCATGTATGTGGTCCGATGAGCAGTAATGCCAGAGATAAATTTCCTGTACTTCATTGTCTCTACTGATTAATTCAGTGAGTTAGACTGTGTTCATTAGATGAGACACAAGTCGGAATTCTTTGACATGGTCGAAAGAGTTCCAGAATGAGGTATAGAATCTGAGTGACAGAAGTATTAAGACTCTGAATTAAATCACGAGTGAGAATACTTTAGTCATTAATGGTGTGATCATCTGAATGAGTGTGAAGTCGTTTCACAGCTCAATTCTCCTGAAAACCTTGAGGTATTTCTGTGAGAAAGAATCAGATCTTATAAGAAATGATTAAAGATGAGTCACACGAATCTTCCATGATATTCTTGAAGAATAACGCTCTAAAAATATCTAAGTTTACGCTGAAATAGTTCCACCAATATCAGTTGAAAGACACCACGTAAATGTGGATTGGAATCGATCCAAATTCGTCTTTACTGAGTATTTGTAGTTGAGCTACTTCGCTGGTTGTCCTAGGGAAACCAAGGCTTGTTACTTTTACGTCCATTCTGTTTTCTAAGAAGGGAAGTTACTTTCCAAGAAGAACAGTGGGAGTAAAAGTATAACTCGAAGAAATTCGAGAAATACAGGTGGCTGCTCAACCTGTTGAGGGAGAGCAACGGATGGATTTACAGATTTCTGTAGAATCCACACCTGTAGAGCCTGAAATTCGCAGACATGAATGAATCAGTCACTAATCCGAGAGTGATTTCTCGTTATTAGTTGAACCTGATGATCATTGAAAGTTCGCATGATCTGATAATCATTGAAAGCGACGAATCTGCGAAATTCAAATAAGCGAAAGTGAGCCCGGACTCCGAAAAATTACACTATGTGTAAGTTAGCTTCATCGATCCATTCATGGATGGAAGCAAACATATCGGAGTTGGAATCTTCGTTCTGTTGAAGTAGTCAAGGTTTTGACTTGAACAGGAACGAAATGGAACTGTGCGTTTACTAATAGATTAGTGGGAGCGATATTGCATTTCTCATAGTGTATGTCGATGACATACTGATTCTCGGAAATAACGTCCCAATGCTGCAGTCGGTAAAGGACTGGCTTGGGAGTTGGTTTTAATGATTGACATGGGTAAAGCCACGTATGTTCTTGGATTTTGGATCTAAAGATAGAGATCCAAAAGAGCTGGTAGGACAATGTCAGGATTCTTAAATTGACAAAGTCCTACACGTTTTCAGCAATCCAAGAAGGGTTTTATGCCAATGTCACATGGCATTACGTTAAGCAAGAAACAGTATCCTACGATATCTGCTGAGCTTGAATGCATGGATGAGATTCCATATGCGTCGGTAATTGGATCTATCATATATGCCATGACACGTACTTGTTTTAATGTTGCTTTAATGTTAAGCAAGACAAGTAAAAGACCAGTCAAATCCAGCATAGAATCACTGGATTGCCGTAAAGAATATCCTAAAGTATTCAAGGAATACTAAGGATAAAATTCTTGATTTACGGAGAAAGTGAGGTGCTACGAGTCGGTAGAGTCTGAAAGGCAAGTTTCCAACAGACAAAGATGATTTCCGGTCACAGTCCGGTTATATCTTGTGTCTGTCTGGCGGTGCAAGGCACTGTTGCTGACTCCATGACTTAAGCTGAACATTTCGCAGCTTTAGAAGCAGCGAAAGAGGTTGTTTGGAAAGAAGAGTTCGTCACTGAACTTGATGTGATTCCCAGCATAGATGAGACTAGCTGCACATCAGAGGTCCGAACACCTTGAGGATAGGTATAACCTATTCCGTGAGATAAATGACAGAGATGTTAAGTAGATCAGCAAGTTTCAACGATTGAGAACATTGCTAATCTATTAACGAAGCCACTCCTTAGGCCTAAGCACGAGTCGCGGACTGTTGCTGTAAGGTAAGTGAAATTTAGATGTAGTCTCAATTTCAGTGGGAGTTAATAAAGGGCTTTATTTAGTTATTGATATGTTCTTGTAAAACATTTTATGATGTTTATTGAAATTATTATTTCAAGATTATTTTAACTGTGATGAAATAATCGTTCCAAAGTGATATGAACCATTTTATAGGTCATCGAAGTAAGTGACTTGATCTTGAGTTATCAAAGTCATTTAGCTTGATCATGAGACCCTATATTTGATAGATGGCTTATATCATCCTGTCCCTAGTCGAAGGTTGTTGAAATTGGAACACCAACAACCGTGTGAGACTAGATTGGTATGTGACTTATGACAAAGTCTCGGTGTGTCATAGATGCGCGGCATCAAAGTCAGTACATAGGTGTATGTAGGGTACATACGACCGGACAAGACCCGATTATAAGAACTTTTCAGGATATTTATATCTGTGTCATAAGAGATTCTTACTACGACTATAGAGTATAGTCCTTAGACCTGAGTTCGCATGCATGTGACTGCACATGAACTAATGCGCTTTGATCATTGTCTAATGCTGTCGTTAAGCGATAGTTATAAGGACCTTGTTTGGGTGTATTATGAAATGAGTAGTTTACAGTGATGGAACAAGACGGGATTTGTCCCTCCAATATAAATGGAGTGAATATCTCTAGGCCAATCGGAGATTTGAATACTGGAAAATGCATGGCCATGCTCAAACGGACTTTCCCGAGTCGTTTGGATTGTCAGTATCAAATCAGAGTCCGATGAACAAGATTAGGCTTTATAAGGATGACACTAATCTTGCCTTATGACTAATCGAGATATTGAGACAAAAGGATTATGAATACAGAGATTCCAGTACAAGTGGGAGATTGTTGGAATTGTGTCCAGTAATCTCGGTACTGTCTCTAGAAAGTAAGAGTATGTCAATGATCAGACATAAGTCATATAATACTGGGGGTCATGGTGGCTTGCTAGAGTCCGCTGATGATCTATAAGTCTTGGACTTATTGCCTTTATTATATGATCCCATATGGGTCACACGCCTAAGCTAACAGGAAAATGTGTAGGAACGGCTTAGCAGAAGTACGGTAAAAGTGCTAGGCATTTGTCGTACTTAGAGAGAGATTAATGGGTCTGATTAAATCCAAGGGATTTAATCAGATTGGTATTTGGGCCCAAAAGCCCAAAAGGAATTAGACAAGTTTTATAATTAAAACTTAAGTCTGAATCCTAATAACCCTAGCCCCCTCTGCGATTTCTCTCTCTCCCTGCGCCTCCTCTCTCTTGGTCTAGCAGCCTTATTCCTGCTTGGTGTGCGTGTGTGAACCTCTGGAGGAGTTATCACTTGGTGGCTCTGCTGATCTCTGACATGTTCTTCATATTCCGCTGCATAAAAAGGTAACAGGTGAGATCCATTAAGTTTCTAGCAAGAGAACCTAGATCTGGCATGTTTAGGATCTATTAATCTGATGAATTGAATCAGGATTAACACCAAACGATCCTTCACTTCACCCTAAATTTGACTTAATTTTCTCACCTAAGGGCTTGGTATACCTTGAGTCGGATTCCTCTGTTAGTTCTGACACAGCTTGTAAACATGTCCGAGTAAGGTTCCCTTCTCCCCTTCTCTTAAAGTAAAAAAAAAAAGAGAATAATAAACTGAGGATGAGCTAGTAGCTCCGAAGTGGTCACGGGAGTGGTAGCAAACACTATTACCTCCTGTGCATTCATGGAATGTGTCCAAAGTACACCCCATAACGGGAAGAGCACTGATAAAAAAAAAATGATACCCAATGGGGGAAAATCAGAATGCTAAGGAAGGGAAAAGAGAAGAAAGGAACCAGAAAAAGATAGTATGGTGGTCTAGAGCTGGCAGAGTAAGAATCCATGTGCCCTTTGATCGATAATCCTTAGGTGAGACCGCACTTAATAGCTTATAGAAGTCAGAAGGGTGAATTTGAATGCTTGAATGTGATTGTGGAGTTTACTTAGGACAGTTTCTAAGTGTGGGGCAAGTATATGTTGGTCTTGATGTCTTGCAGGTGATTCTTTCAGTGGCTTACTAAGGGGAATCTGAGTGTTGTTGCTTCTAGGATGAAAAGAGTTTCAGAAAGTTTTCAAACCTCTTCACCATGTTCTAGTTCTCTTTTTTGCTTGAGGGCAAGCAAAGGCAAAGTGTGGGGGAGTTGATATATCATGGTTTTTACCGGTTTTAGACCATGATATGAGTGTGTTTTAGAGTCTTTTAGTGTTTTTTAAAGTCTTTTACAGGTATTAGCAGGTTTGGAGCGGATTTGGAGATTATGGAGCTTTTTGGAGCATTTTGGTGATTTGACCCGAGAGATAGAGTTCACTGTCCAAAACAGAGATCTGCATCGATCGACACACATTGTGCATCGATCGACACACGAGCGAGATGGGCTTATCTTCGGCGGTTTAATGAAGTTTGGATATTGCACTTTGGCCCAAAAGTTTCCAAGAATTACAAAGAAGCCCCAATCGTGATTAGGCCTTTATAATTACGTTTTTACATTAGTTTTTAGAGACGCAACGCTTACTTACGCTTTATTTTACATTGAGAGAGTTAGGGGCTGATCTTGTACTCGAGAGAGAAGAGATTTTGAACCCCAATTTCTTATTCTATTATATGCTATTTGGTTTTCTATTCAACATGTCTTCAGTCTCAATGATCATGTCTGAGTAGTTTACCTGTTAGGTTTAGGGATTCTCATTAGGGATTTCATGGAATTATAGGTTGATCAAACTGTAGGGATTCATATCTGTTAGTTTTTCATCTAGGGTTGTTCTTAATGCTTAATCTGAATTAGCTACCCAGATTTACGATGTTAGGTTGATTTCTGCAACGAAAGTTGATTGATTAACTAGAAATAACCTAGATGAGCAATTTGACTATTCGCAAAGAAATTTGGCTTAGGAGAATTGTGAACGAAAGAACTTGAGATTAATGCATGTCTAGATCTCTAGGATTCACAACGAAAGTTGGCTTGCTAGTATTGTTAGACATAGTTAATATTCGCAACGAAAGTTAGTCTGTTATAATTCTGTGATTCTAGTTCTAGAACAGTTCTTAATTAGATCTCGATTGATTGATTAGCTTGTGTTCCTGATTTCCTGAGAACTCCCTTGACCTGACGCCTTCGCTTCTTGCTTACAAACCGATCTATTTACTTTTCTGATGTTTGATTTACTGCTTTCTCTATTGCTACCTAGCTTAACCTGAAATTCTATAATCTATCGTAAGAATCTACAGTCTCTGTGGATTCGATACCCTATATACTACTGTCACGTCTGTGCACTTGCAGTGTAATCTAGCGATTAAAACCTGATCGTATCAATTCTCTGAGTGAAAGTGATGTGAGACTACCATCGAACTCCGGTGAAAAATGATGATCTTCTCCTTAATATCCCTAAGAAGTTGCAAATTCATAAGGAATTAACATAGAAATATATAGCCTGAAGACTAAAGATGGCGGGGTTGTGATGGATGGAAAAAGAGAGGATTAACAGGCAACTTAATAACACAAGATTAAGCATTGTTTGGGAAAAGGGATGGTATGAAGATCTAAGGATGGACTAAGTATTTGATAGATCATTCTTCAGCCATAAAGTGAGTGTCTTTCACTGGCCAAACGTCCAAGCGGCCGCACAAACAGAGACGGTGACGATCCAGAAGATATTAATCATGTTCATCTTCTCTTCTATATGTCTCTTAGCACAAGGAGTTTTGTCATTTCTTGCGACCTCCACGAAATTTTTTCTTGCCATCTTGATTGCTAATTTTTCTCCAACCGAGTTCGACCACTTCTCTAGAACTTTGATGTCCTCTTGAATTTTATTTACATCCTTAGAAACCCTATCAACTTCTTTCATAATAGCGTCGTCCACCCATTCGCGTACGTGACCCTCGTTTGGGTGATGCTTGAAAAAAAAAGTTTGTTTTACAAAACAAACCACACGGAATAAGAAATGTACAACAAAGAAGAAGATTCTGTTTAATCTAACCCGGTTAGCTTTCGGAAATTTGAACCACCTCCGGTGAAGATTGGCACGAGTTGTACCATACCCTACTTCAAGGCGTTCACCACACCAACACACGGTTGGGGCTGCAACGCCTATCTCCCTGCAAGGTAATGGCTGGTCAGAAGTGGGGGCAGTGGAATTAGACGTGAAGCGCATGATTAAAGGGTTTTAATCAAAAGTGTACGCTCTTACTTATATAGGGTAGAATAGGTTCCAAAGCCGAGCGATAACAAGGGAAGTTAATGGATAGGTCGTATATGTGTATTTGAGTCCGTAATGTTGGGCATCTACTGGATAGTGATAATTAATTACTAACCATGGGTAAAAGTAGTTTTGCCACACCCAATATAAACTAGAAATAGACGTTAACCTTGGGAAAGACCCATATACACCACATATATGTATCTACACACATGATGGGATACGAGATGTTGCCAAATCTGGGTTTTCTTAATAATAGGACCATAGCAGGAAAATTGTTGACAAGATAGTTTAAGAAAGAAGATATGACCTGAAGCAGCTGGTGGGGCCAGTATTTTGATATTTATTTACAAGTACAGTTAAGAAAGGTTGACATCTAATCAATGACTTGGATAATGGGTTCGGGATTTTAAAAAAAGTGTAGGACGGTCGAGTGAGCGGACATGCTTAGAATGTTCAGAAAATTGGATAGTAGGTGTTTCATTGAATCCAGAATGTTCAGAAAATATGGCCTCAAACAATTAGAATACTAATATGTCGATACTAAGTGGATGATTATATCAATAACACTCAATACATGGATAACATAAAGATCATGAAAACATTTTTAAACATAACTACCAATACATGGATAAAAAAAGGATTCTGAAAACATGTTTTAAACATACAAAACAGAAATCTGATGTGTAGGTATCCAAAATATGCGATCGACCATGAACCTGAATCAGATTTTACAAGTTGCACGGTTGTGGTTGCTGCCTCCGCATTTGGAACATCTGTTGGGTGTTGATCGAGGAGTTTTCTCCTTCTGCAAGAAGTCACACAAGCTAAGATTTAATAAAAATTGAAAGAGATTATAGATGGATGCATTTAGGATTGAGTTGTTTCCTAGTATTCTCCAAGCGATGGATACCGTCTTTCCTTAGGTCTACCAGATGGTCGGTTGACATCCGGTGGATACAAGAAATGGTTGAGAACATCAGCAGGAATATCACAGCCGTTGGCATTTAAGGATGCCCCAAATGCTAGGAACAGATATAGAAACCGCTCGCACCCTGCTGCGTCTACTTCAGACTCAATATCATATATGGTCCCAGGGTTAGCTAGCTTTAGAATTTATAAGAACACTGGTAACTACCTATAAGAACCATCTTCGGTACCTCGTAGCATCGTGAGGGCCTTGGAACGCGCACGCCAACACTTATTATACAGTGAGTCGATACGAAGCTCTTTCATCAATAAAGCTTTGAGTCCAGCTGGTTTGGGACCTAACGACGGGTTTGTATACCTATCTTTGAATGCGGTCGCAATTATCTTTGTAGTACCAAGTTTTCTGTACTTGTTGCGAGTGTCAGTACAACATGTGTGCAATAAGTCTGCCTTACGTACCTGCCAATACCCAGTGTTCGGCATCTCATGGACCATGCCACGCCAGTTGCATGCTTTTTGCAGGAAATGGATAACAATTTTTTGAAGGGTGGACACAGGTTGTATATAGTGAAACTTGTTCTTGATCGCTTAGATTCCTAACCATGTCTGGCAATCGGCTTTGTCCTTGAAAATTTTACCCTTGTACAGATAACCTCCCATTGAGTATAAATCTAAATCAGGGGTAGGACCACGTTGAAACTTATGGTCGTCCACCAGAGGCGGAATGTCAGGTTGTACGTCCCCATTGGCTTGTTCGTCGTCTTTGGAACCTATCCATCTCTACACGTATTCTTGTTGTACAGGACCAGAATCAACAGTCTTACGTTTGGATCAATTACCTACTCCTACGGGGGTTTCCGTCATCACATCCAACGCGTGTGAACCTCCATATTCATCATCGATGAGGTTGGACCAAAATTCACGATCCACATTCCCTATATCTACAGGGACCTCGTCTGACGTTACACTTTCGTCTCCATATGGGGTGCAAATGTCGTCTTCTTCGCTTCTTGCCATATCAGCATCTCCAGATGAATTGCCAGTTTCTATGTTGACTATCACGTCCTCTTGGCTATCCAGCAAATCGAAGTTGAATGGAGGCCGCTTGCCTGGGGGTTGTTCATCTAAGCCATCGACTGATGCATTGGCAGGGGGACTGTTGGGTAGGTTATGGTTTTCTTTTCCGTTGTTATAGGGGACAATTTCATTTGTGCAGCCATCAAGTAAATCGAGGCTGATCCCTGCAACGTGATTAACTTCTTTATCCACTAAATCATCGCTTGGTGGATGGTTGGGGATCAAATTTATAGTTTCATCTTCGTTGCTGAGGACATCTTCTTGGCTATCTTTTTCTAGTAAATTAAAGCTGAACGATGGTATCTTATTTGCGAAACGGGCATTTCTTGTATCCGATAAATCTGCATTATATGTGTAAATTGGAAATAGTGTAAGTGTAAATTGGAATTTACTTGGTTTTTTCTTTGGAAATATGCAAAGATGAAGATGGAAAAAAAACTGGGCCACGTACCTTGTTCCGTCGTATACTGGCTTTGACGACGGTTAGCATAAGGAAACGATGGTGACAGCACATCTGCAACATCGTCATCAAATTTTTGTTTGACGGATGGCTTGCCAAATGCATCTACCAAACCCGAACAGCTGGGCTTGGAACGAGGTGAGTTTGTATGAAACATAGAATCCAGTGCTTCGACAGTGTCATCGTCAATCATTATAGGGGATTCTCTACTGTCGGACGAAGTCATATTACCAAATAGTCTTCTAGGAGTTAGAAAGCTGCTACGGCGAGAGATCTTAGAAATCTTTTTTTCAGCAGAAACGGAGGATTCTTTACGAACAACCTTTTTCTAGGGATGAGAGAAGCGACATTGAGTGGTTGGAGGACAACATGTCGAGGAAACAAGATAGCCTAAATCTGTGGTAACCATAATCGGCGGCAAGGTCTCTTTCGTAGAAGAGGAGGTTGTAAGAACCGGCGAGTAGCTGAAGGTTGGCTTCGCAGCGTTTCCAACCCAAACTCGGTTAAAACAACATGGACAAGGTCATCAATTTTTATGCCTAGCGTTACAGGAACAACTCGAGATACCTTCTCTATGTCAATGATAAACCTCAAGCCTACATCGCCTTTAACAAGCCATGAACCACATACAACAACACAATCCATCTTCGAGAATGAAGGGAACACGATATCCATGATTTACCTACTTTCCTAATTGTCAATGTGTTTTTGGTCTCATATAAAAACAATATAGAAAAGATATCTCTTGACAAACGCAAAAAAAAACAGGCTTTCTTAAGTCTAACTAAAAGAAAAAGTAATTGGGTTAGTAACAGAAAGAGATATTAGTTGATTAGTTAGGAAGAGATAAGATAGACTTTTAAACAAAAAAATGTTAGAAAGAAATACAAAAATGCAACTAGATTTGGAAAGATACAAGTTTGTTATATCTTTCAAAAATATATATATCGAGTGCAATAAATTCCTCTATAAATCATATCTAGAAGAAAATAAAAATCATTGATAACTTTGTAACGTGCTAAAAGTATTTTCTCAAAGAAACTAGCTACTACCTTAACTGTGTACAAAAATTAAGACATCCCTAAGTGTTTTTTTTTAATATTGGGCTTGTTATGTTAATTCTCTTCTCAAAGTAATAGGCAAACCATTTCATAGTTGCTGTTCTTTTGCATCAAACAGCCCAATTACTCATAAAACCTTTTTTTTCCCTGGATTCTCCAGTTTTAATTGACGCCGACTCCAGCCATCATGGCTACCACCATTTACTCAACACCATCCTCTAATGCTTAACCTAACGATCCAATGTGTCCAAGTTAAGGCTTGCCAGCTTATATATGTCTCTCTTTATAATGCATATCTTTATCTATATGTACTTACAAAAACGTCCATGACATTGTTGTTATTAGCAGTCATCTCGCGATCACTCAACCGTTTTCTATAAACAATTATTTTCGCATTATCGAGTCATTATAGTCTTTTCTTCTTCTTCTTCTTCTTCTTCTTGTCTTTGTCATCAATCGTCATACTCGTCATACTCTTAAATAAACTAATTTTCACTACATATATATATACCTAACTAGATGACTCTTGTGCGGGGTGAATGATTTTATTGAGTATTATTTCATTTTATTTAGGATAAAAATATGTATGAATATTACAAACTATACAAATTTGAATATATGAATACTATAATTATAGAAATTAGAAGATGTAAGTTACTATAATATCTACTATTAATGACTAAAAATATCTCATTAGTTGCGTGTTTAATCTCCATATATTTTTTTATATAGTATAATTCTATTAAATTGTTACTTACTCTTGGTAGCTACTTCCAAGTTTTTTTTTATGTTGTAAACCGCGAGTATAATTTTGAAAATTAATTTATCTAAACAACCGAAATTAGTTAAGCATTCTTTGAGACCAAGTACATATATTGTAGGAAACACATAAAATCAAAGACATACACTTAAGTTTGACTTAAACATTAGATAAACGTACAACAATATAAACTAAACAAGATCAACTACGAGTGTTGTTTGAGCAGAGCTTGAAAAAAATGAGTCGTTGGGTTTTCCCAGAGTTACTCCAAGACGAAAGTGTTGTTCGGCTTGATGTTGTTTGTCTTTAGAAAATAACTTAAGAAACCTGTTAGACCCAAATGACGTCTAGTACTTCCAAACTTCATCACTAAAAATACAGGCCACCAATCACCACACTCTCATTCGCCAATATAATTCTTTTTCCTACAGTCTTTTCCAAATCATTTGCCTCAACAAACATCTGAGGAAGAAACTACATAAACATAAAATTGTACGTTACAAATATTTCGAGTTATCACTATTGGGAAGTAGTATCATTCTTAATATTTTTTTAATGACTACAAATATGGAATATAATAACAACTTAATTGGCATATTTCTTTATGGTGTATTACGAATTAACTAAAAAATAATGATAAAATCTATTCTTATAAATATATTGTTCATTGATATTCACAGATTATGGATTAAAAATAACGATATTCAGAGATCATATTCAAAAAAAATGTTACTAACATTGATGTAAACCAACGTTATAATCTTTACTTTTTATAAGGAAATTATCCTATGAAAAATCATCAATACTTTAGGTATATGTCTTTTTCTAAAACTCGGGCGAGTCACCGATTACTCGGCTGCTATACCGCTAGACGGCACTGGCCCGCAGCGATTTGCCTTGTAATACTAAAAATCAGACACTCAACTAATCATCGTTAATTAATCTCTTATTAAGAAGATTAGTTGGAGTAATTACCAATTTTAAACGTAAATCTTTTCACTTGAGAATCAAAATGACCCAAAATGAGCTTCATTTTAAAGCTGATAGGTTGTAAAGTTTTATCATATTCTACTGCAAGTGCACAGTTAGTGATTGTAGTATGCAAGGTATCGAATCCACAAGGACTCTTGGTTACACAATAGATTATATGTATTCAAGTAAAGCTAAATCAATCCAGAGAATGCAGCAAACAAAACAGTAAACTAGAAGGGTGTTTTTAATAAGAAGAAAGGCGTCAGACTTAGGAAGTTCTCATGAATTATGCTATGCAAAATGTTTAACTAACAAGATTCAGATTAAGTGCGGTTCAAGAACTAGAAACACTATTCTAAATAATTCAACTCTCGCTGAGATTATTTCTATATCTAGCAACCTAGTGATCCAAATCTCTTTGTAATCCTAGAGTTCTAAACAAGCATTAAGAACAGGTTCTATCGGTTCATAATTTCCCTAGACCAAATCTCTTTGTACCTAGTTAAATTGCTCACTCTAGTTTCTTTCAGATTATAACTCACACTCTCGTGCTATTGTCAATTATCTCAGATCTGATTTTAACTCACACTCTCGTGCTATTGTCAGAAATCAGTATTAAGCACAACCTAGGTGATGAACGATAAGATAGTGAATCCTAATCAATCAATTATCAAGCAAGCATAAAACCTTTGTGAGAATCCCTAAATCTAACTAGGTTACTACTCAGACATAGAAACAATTAAACAACACATCATGAATAGAAAACCAGAAACTGAATAGATAGAAATAAAGAGGTTCGCAATTCTTCTCTTAAAAGTACAAGTAGCAAGAATCAGCCCCAAAACCAATATCTCTCAATCTCTCTAGCAAGAACAAAGTTTAGAACTAGATATGATAATAATGAGTCTGAAAACCCTAATAATACTCTCTAAACACGTTTTGGGGTCAGATTAGAATATAGGAAACTTCGGGGTCTTTTATGCAGTTCTTCAAAACTTGTCCAAACTCGGCCCATAACTTCTCTCGAGCTTAGTGTCGACCGACATCAAAGGTAGTGTCGGTCGACACTCCATCGTGGTCGAGACACCATCTTTAGCTCGTTGCAAAAATCACCAGAAACGTCCTAATATTCCTCTCTTTGCTTCAAACGCAAGCTTACTTGTAAAAGACTCAATAGACTCTAAAAAATATGTTAAAGACTCAATATGTACACTTATATCATGGTTGAAAACCTAGAAAATCATGATATATCAACTCCCCCACACTTAGCTCTTGCTTGCCCTCAAGCAAGTAAAGAACCAAAGCATAAGAAAGAGGTTTGAAAACACAGAAACTCATTTCGTCTTAGGAACTTTCGCATTCACATTCACTTAGTAAGCCACTGAAAACATTCCTACAGAACTCAAGACCACAATGTACTTCCCCCACACTTAGAACTGTCCCAAGTAAACTCCACAATCAAGTTAGGACATTCAAGTTCACCACACTAGCCTCTGTATACAATTAGGTGCGGTCTCACATAGGGAGTATCGAATCAAAGGACACATGGACTCAACCTATTCAGTATCTGACCACCAAACTGTCAGTTTCTGGTTTCTTTCTTTTCCCTTTTTCCCTTAGCACTGATTTTTCCCCACTGGGTATCATTTTATTTTTTCTATCAGTGCTCTTTCCTTTTTATTGGGGTTTAACTTTGGATCTTTCCATGGATACACAGGAGGTAATAGGGGTCTCTACCACTCCCGTGACCACTTCGAAGCTACAAGCTTATCCTCGGTTTTTATCTCTTTTTTTTTTACTTTCAAGGAAGGGGAAAATCAGAAACCATACTTAAGAACAGGATCATAGGCTGTGCCAAACACATCAAAGGAATCCGACCTAGAGATTACCAAGCCCCTAGGTGAGAAATTAAAGTCAAGATTGAATGTGAGACTAGTGATGGATCCTCTGAATACCTGGTTAGATATGGGTGTCCTTGGTAGGCTGATCCATTTGGGGTTTTCTAATAGTCATAGAGGCTCTGCATGTTTGTCCAATGGTCACTTAGTTCCTGTTCCAGCGAAAAATTTCCTCGAAAATCATAGTTTCATACTGATTTTGACTCAATAAAAGAATTTTGAAAAACAACTGAAAACTGGGACTGACACTAAGAAAACAAAACACAATGTCAGTAACTACCTCCCCCACACTTAAACTGCACTGTCCCCAGTGCAATTGTAGCGTGAGCTCGGTATAAAGCAAATTGGAGCATAAGAGATTTTGAGTTGAAAATCCGAACCTGTACACGGTCGATGTCGACCGACACTAAGGTTAGTGTCGACCGACACTGATCTCATGTGAGCATGCGCAGGATGATAAATCTGTCTGTGGTTAAGATCACGAGTTAGCACTCAATTTTCTCACCTGTTAGTTGCGTTAGATCACTCAAAACCACATCCAAAGCAACAATGAAGATGCATAAACTCAAACAAGTCATGGTTCCAAGCTAAATAGACTGACAGACTGACTCAAAAGAAACATAAAAATAACTCAAGAAAAAGAAAAAGAAAAATAAAAATAAAAGCAAAACCAGTGGCAGCTGCAAGTCTAGAACTCCTGGGAGTCCTCATCATCCATCTCCTCATCAGAATCAGCAGCTACCTCAGCCTCCTCCTCCTCCGAGCTGACATGCACAGGAGCTGGCGCAGGTGCGCGACGTCGTGGTTGTGGGTGATGCACACGCTGAGATCTCTCGCAAGACATCTTGTGGACCGTCTTCCAGATGCCCTTAAGCACAGATGCTGCCCACTTCTGGAAATGTGTTGGTGGCATATCCTCTGGTGGCACTGGTGGTTCGGGAAACCCATAGGTTTCGTCTGTATCAGCAGCAGGGACATCCTCATGCTCAGCAGCAGAGGCAACAGCTCCAGAAAAAGCTCCTCTAAGTACAGTAGATCGTCGCGGGACATCCCTACAAAGCTCCACATTAGGCTGAAAGGAGAGTGAGAGAGGATGGTCAGTGATACCGGTGAGCTCGGTCGCTGGGAGACAGAATAGGCGCTCAATGCCAGATATGTCATGGAATATCCACCAGAACTGCCTCCCATTTTTGTCTCCCTGATCCATTGACTGCTCTTCAAATGCGTGAAGTCCAGGGTGAGATTTCTAGTGACAATGCTCATCTGGCTCCTGTCAAGTCCAAAGTGATCAAAGATGGGAGTTAAAAGACTCCCAATCGACTCCGTCTTCGTCGCCTTTCCAGCAAAAGGCTTCGTTACTCTCAAATGCTCCAAATGGTGAGCAAAGAGAGCCCCCATGTTGATATCTAGCTTCAGGTGAGCATCGTCAAACTCACGGACATCAACGCTCTTGCCAATCCCAATGTAGAGCAAGAGAATCTCAGCTATCCTCATCATACCAGGCTCCATCTTACACAATATAGTGTTGGAGAGGATCCGGACAAGGTAACGCAGAACCGGATGTCGCACAGCAGTATGCCTGGTGGTCTGCGAACAGTACACTCCAGTCCTGAAGTGTTTCCAGAAAAGCTCCACGTCGGACCAGTGCTCAGGCAAACTAACCCTCTCTCGCGTGCTGTCAAACTCATAGATGTTGCAAAGCTCCTGTAAGCTGAGCATGTATATCTTTCCCTTAGCCATGAAGGTCAGTGTTCCCTCTGACGCCTTCCTCAGCATATCGTTGGTGTAGTACACACGGACTGTGGCCATAAACTTCCTTACCAGCTCTGGATACAAGTCATAGTACTTGGTACAGATCGTACCCAAGCCTATCGTCTGTAGAATGTGCACCACATCAGATCTTATCCTCAGCTTACTCATTGTGGTCATGTCATGAAGCCGTGTGGGCTCAATCTTAACACCGCACCAGGCGTTGTAGAATAGACTATCATCAACGTCCCATTCCTTTGAGATATCCATGTGTGTGCACTCTGGTTTCTTCACCTCTACCGAAGGTTCGTCCTCAAAACAAGTGACTTTGAACCTTGTTTTCTCCATTCGCGGCCAGGGTGGTTGGTTTTGAGCATCACGCTCTGACGAGGAGCCAGAAACATTAGATGCAGAGGCTCGTCATGGTCGTTTTCCTTGGTTCAGGGAAGGATTCATCTTCGCAGATCGATGGAATGAATACTAGAAATGGATAAAGCACAAAAAATCGAGTGGAATAGAGCCTTGAATCGATGAAAACGGTGAAGATTTGAGGTCTGTGGCGATTTTGTAAAAGTTTTCGGTGGAAAAAAAATGAGGAAAAAGAGAGAAGCTCTCAGGTTTTTAAAAATCTGTACCTCGTGTTCATCGATGTCGACCGACACCAAGTTCGATGTCGGGCGACACTTACAGTTTTAGTAGAAGTCGACCTCTGAAATCGACCTCGGTCGATTATCGTCCGTGCTCGAAATTCCTCGAGTTTAATGTCGACCGACATCAAAGGTAATGTCGACCGACACTGATTCTGCAGTGCTACGGTTTCTGTGAATCTTGACACAAAAACTCCAAAAACGAAAGAAATCAAAATGCAAAACTTAAAATCCTAATATTTATAACTTACCAGTGGGTTGCCTCCCACTCAGCGCTTGTTTAAGGTCATTAGCTTGACTGAACTAACGAGATCAGGCTCCTGGAGGTTTCGACAGAAGCTTTGAGTGCCTATCCGAAAGCCTCCTCATCGAAGGTGGAGAGTAAGCGTTGTCAGCATGAGCTCGTCCAAGGAACGAGAGGTTAGGACCAGAGTGTTTCCCTGCATTCTCAACATAACAGTTAGTAGAATCAGGTTTGGGAGACACGTACCTTTGCTTTGGTGAGGTTCTAATATCTGGAGCTTTCTGCTTAGAAGCAGTGGTAACCTCTCAAGATTCTAGAGTGGGATCATGAGAAACCACTATCTTCTTCTCTCCAGGATCAGGAACTAAATTCTCACTCCTCTGCTTTTCCTGTCCATCCTCAATGCTAAAGGTTTGACCATCAATCTTTGGCATGCGCAGTATATCCATCTCAAAGTGGAGAGGCTCATCTCCCAGATGGAGATCAATCAAACCATGTCTCACATCAATCTTCGCTCCAGCTGTGGCTAAGAAAGGTCTTCCCAGTATCAGAGTGTCATCAGGCTCGCTAGCGTACTTTAGCACCACAAAATCTCTCGGAACTAGGTAGTTCCCAAATCTGACTGTGAAATCCTCAAGAACTCCTTCCGGAATTCTTATTGACTGATCAGCTAGGACCAAGGATGTCCTAGTGGGAGAAAAATCTATCATCCCCAGCTTCTCTGCCACAGAGTATGGCATGAGATTTCCAGCAGCTCCTAAATTACACAAGGAACGCCTGAAACTATCCTCAAGATGGAACAACTCAGCACAAATATTCCAGGATCTGGTAGCTTCTTGGGGATCTGAGTTAGCAACACGTCACTGATCTGCTTTGGGATCACTATCACCCAATCTTTCAACACCTCGTCCATAGGTAGCATCTTCTCCAAGTATCTCTGGACACAAGGATGATAGGGTGGATCATCAGGCTGTGGTTCCTCTTCCAACTCCTCATTCATTACTTCCAGATGTTTAGCTCCATCTAGCTCTTGTTGAGACTCCACAGACTCATCATGAGAGGGTATGTGAGGCGCCTGATTTTTCTCTTCAGCAATGCTACAGACAGGTTGTGAGATTGGTTCCTCACGCCCTTGGTGTCGACCGACATTAATGGTAGTGTCGGTCGACATCGAGATATTTCTCTCGGGTTTTTCAGCATCTTCAACAAGTTCAGCAGTCTTAAACTCGAATTTCTCTCCTTGGTTGATCCATCATCAATATGAACTGATCAGGCTTTGGTGTGGGTGTCCATAACACTCTTTCCCTTAACTGAGCTTGAAAGTTGGTTCACTTGTGAATCCAACTGCTTCACATGTGTACTTAGTGATTAAAACTTTCCACTCAGATCTTCGTACACAGCATCCAGCTTCTTGTTGAATTCAGCAGTAGTCTTCGTCTGTCCTTCCATCACCCGCTCTATCATAGCTTCGATTTTTCTCTCATGAGTACTAGCAGCAGGAGGTGTCTGATAGGAAGATGATCCATAAGTCCTCTGATAGGAATTACCTTGATGATAAGGCTTTTGGTAGCCAGCATTCTGACGATATCCAGAAGAGCTTTGATTGCTTGTGAAAGCGCTCCTCTGTCCACCAGTGAAGAACTTATTACCTTGTTGATTACCAAACCTGTTCCCTTGGAATCCAGAGCCACTGATGTAGTTCACATCCTCTTCCTGGTTATCTTCTTCAGCTCCAAACACCTCAACATCCTGAGCAAAGTGGACAGCTTTATTTGCAGTCAATAAACTGTGTACAATGTCTAGCTTACTCCTTATATCAGCTATCTCCAGATTGTCGATCTTTCCACCAGACTCTTTCCTTCTCCTATCAGCAGTCTTGGTGCTATTGCTGCTCACCAAGTTGTCAATCAACGTCTTAGCTTTCTCAGGAGTCCTTGTATTGAAGTTTCCATTGCTGGCATTGTCCAATGCAGTCTGGTAATGGAGATCAATACCTCTGAAAAATATGTCCAGCAGCGTCACTTCAGAGAATCCATGGGGAGGACAATCATGTTGGTACTTCTTAAACCTCATCCATGAAGATTTAAGAGGCTCTGTAGGTCCTTGAGTGAAGATGAGAATATCCTGTCTCGATTGATCAGAGCGAGCATCATCATAAAAGTGTCTCAAGAACTCTCTCTTCACAGCATCCCAAGTAGTGAACTTTGAAGGAATTTCTAGCAGATCCTAATCCAATTAGGCAATCCTGGTCTGAATTCCAAGCCTAGGATCTAGGGTTCATGTAATTGAATCTATCAGATCTCAGAATTACCTGGTGATTAGCAGCGGAAGATTTACAGATAATCGAGATCTCGAGCGCCTAAAATGCTGCGCCTCTACTGGTATCCACACGCACACAAACTGAACAGCAGGGATTCTAGTGCCTATAGAGATCCAATCTCTTCAGAGGTTTCTATTCAAGTTCTGGTGGCTGTGAATTAGGTTGGAAATCAGTTTAGGTCGACCATATATCTTATATATGTCAACTTAAACCATAACGGAATTAACCAACGATTAAACCGAATTAATCTGATTAATCCGCGAGTTGCATCGATCGATGCACTATCTGCATCGATCGACACTGCCCCAGAATATTGATATTGAATGCATATCAAATATGCATTCACTAGATCATTACATTAATGATCAACCTCGTCTTTAACGTCCAGTTTGCTTAGGTGTGTGACCCTGTAGGATCATATAACACTAGCAATGAGTTCTAAACTCATTGATCACAAGTGGCTTCTAGCAAAGCATTATGACTACCTAGTATTATATGATTGTCTCATCTCGACAATACAACTATCACTTAGAGCAAGTACAATAGATTTCAGGACATTCCCAACAATCTCCCACTTGTACTGGAATCATCTATTCCCATAATCCCTTTGTCACTATATCTCGATCTAGCATAAGGAAAGAACAGTGTCATCCTTATTGAGCCAAGATCATGTTCATCGAACTCCGATTTATACTGACAAGACAAACGACTGACAATCACCTCGTTTGAGTGTGGCCACACATTTCTCAGTATCAAATCTTCGATGGGCCCTGAGATATTTATCTCCTGTTATATAGGAGGGACAAATCCCATCTTGTTCCATCCCTGTCTCTTCACACGCTTCATGATACGCCCAATCAATGCCTTTATAGTCACCAGTTACGGCTGACGTTTGACAAGGTTAAAGCGGACCAATTCACATGTAAGAAAACATGATGAACTCAGGTCTAAGGACTATACTCTATAGTCGTAATGAAAACTCTCATGACACTTATATAACTATCCCGTAGAGTTCTCATCAGTGGGTCATGTCCGATCCTGTGTTCTCTAACACATATCTATGTGATTGACTTTAATACTCTTATTAATGACTCCATGAAACTTAGTCATCAGTCACCTCACATACTAGTCTCACGCGGTTGTCAATGTCCGACTTTAACAACCTCGACCAGGGACCAACATAATTTATGTCATTTATTATCTATAGGGTTTCATGATCAAGTCACATACTTGATGACCTATAAAATGTCATAAATTACTTTGGGACTATTATTTAATAACCATTATTAAATAATGCAGATGTTAGATTTCAATAACATAATCAAATTATGTTTATACGAACATCATATCATAACTAAAATTAATAACAATGACTCCCACTAAAATTAAGATCACATCTTAAGACATCTAATGCCTTTAGCAGTAGCCTGACCCTCATTCGCCCTTGCTCAGCGTGTGTCGAAAGACACTGCGTCTTGCTAAGAGTAATACCAAGAGTCATTTGCACGAAGCCCTTCTTGGAATCCTGCATATTGGACATGTGCAAGGCCTTATCACTATAAGTATCTTGACACAATCCATTTAGCTTATCCAATCTATCTCTATAGATTCTTATTCCAAGAATGTATACTGTTTCTCCCATAATTTTATCGAAAAACAACTTTCGAGTCAAGTCTTAACAGACTGAAACAATGGAACTTCATTTCCGAGAAGTAGTATGTTATCAACATACAATACTAGAAATGCAACTGCGCTCCCACTAGTCTTCTTGTAAACACATGGTTCATCTTCGTTCCTGAAGAAGTCAAACCTTTTGACTACTTCATCAAAACGAAGATTCCAACTCCGAGATGCTTGCTTTAATCCATAAATGGATCGATGAAGCTTGCATATCTTCCTAGATTCATTAGGATCAATGAAAACTTCAGGTTGTGTCAGGTACACATCCTTTTCAGAATTCCATTAAGGAAAACTGTTTTCACATCCATCTACCAGATCTCATAACTATTATGAGTTGCGGTTGCTAGGAGAATCCGGATGGACATAAGCATGGTGTCTGGGATTAGGTTTCTTCACAGTTAATACCATGAATTTACATGAAACCTTTTGCCACCAACCTAGCTTTGTACATCTCAATATAACCATCCATGTCATCTTTTCTTCTTGAAAATCCATTTACTCACAATGGCTTCTACACCATCGGGTAAATCAACCCAAGTCATACTTGGTTCTGTGACATGGATCCCATTTCGGATTCAGCGGCTTTCAGCCATTTTCGGAGTCAAGGCCCATCATTGCTTCTTCAAAATTTGCAGGCCCGTCACTTTCAATGATCAGTAGATCACGGCAATTAGTTACGAGAAATCCACATTTCTCGGGTTCGTGACGGATCCTTTCGGATCTGTGAGCTTCAGTTTTCTGTAAAAGTCGCGCACACATATCTCATATGTATACTTTTACCACGACCTAATTAACCAAGATTTAAACCGTAGTTAATTAAGTCATAAACCAAAATCAATATTTGGTTCGCGATCTGTGTCGATCGATGCAACTATAGTGTCGATCGACACTTCTTCAGAAACTCGCCATTTAAATGTATATCGAATATATATTCACCAGATCCTTTATAAACTCTAGGCACCACAGGTGCAGGTTCTACAACTCTTTGTAGACCCAACTGCTGCTCTTCCTCATCAGGTTGAGCAGTCTCCTGTGATTTTCGAATTTCTTCGAGTTGTACTTTTACTCCCACTGTTCTTCTTGGAAAGAAAGTCTTTCTCAAGAAAACATAGTTCCGAGCAACAAACAATTTGTTCTCGAACTGGTTGTAAAAGTAACATGCCTTGGTTTTGTTAGGACAACCAATGAAGTAGCACTTATCAGATTTGGGTGTGAGCTTATCAGAGATTAAACGTTTTATATAAGTCTCGCAACTCCAAATCTCCATGATGGATAAATCAGAAACATTTACATTCCACATCTCATGTGGTATCTCTGTAACTGATTTTGATGGAACTCAATTTAAAGTAAACTCAGACATTTCTAGAGCGTATTCTTAGAAGGATAATGGAAGATCTAAGTGACTCATCATTGATCGAACCATATCTAATAAAGTCCGATTCGGGAGGAGTGAATTGTGAAACACTTTCACAATCTCTCAGATGATCACTAAATTCTTGACCTAAGTATTCACCTCCATGATCTCATCGTAGAGGTTTAATACCTTTGCCAAATTGATTCTGTACTTCATTTTGGAACTCTTTGAACCTTTCAAAGATTCTGACTTATGTCTTATAAATAAGACATAACCGTACCTACTGAAAATATCAGTAAAGGTAATGAAGTACTGAACTTTTCTTCTAGCACTAGTGCTCATCGGCCCATATACATCCGTATGTATAAAGCCCAATAAGCCTCTGGCCCTTTCATTTTGTTCGTTCGCGACTTGTGTCGACCGACGCAGTGTTTGTGTCGATCGACACTACCTTTTGTTGAAAGGGGCCTTCGTCATTTTACCCAATAAACAAGATTCACTTTACTCATTATGATTCATAATCAGATGAGCCCAAAAAGCCCATCACTATGGAGCTTCTGAATCTATTTCTCATTTATGTGGCCCAAAATGACAATGCCAGAGAGAAGTTTGATTCGTATCATTTGATATGAATCTCTTGGTATTAATGTTATAGTTAGGCACATTCTGGTTTAGAACATAAAGTCCATTCTCTAATGGATTGCTACTATAAAATATATCACTGTAATCAAACGAATAACATTTATTCTTAATTTGAAAACTGATATCCTTCCATATCCAAACAAGGATTAGAAATAATCTGTCTGCTCATAGCAGGTACATAGTAGCAGTTTTAAGTTCAAAACATGCCATAAAAGAAAACAAATGAAATACTCCTACGGCTAATGCAGCAACTCTTGCTCCATTTCCATGCGTAGATCCACTTGTCCTTTCTCCATAATCCTACTTTTGCTCAGGCCCTGCACATTTTCACAAAATATGAGTACCACAGCTGGTATCAAATACCCAATAAGTAGGACTAAAAGAAGTAACATTTACTTCCATAACATAATACCTGAAGAAGAAGTCTCGTACGTCTTCTTCAGCTTCTCATAATATTCCAAGAATTTATTGCAGTTTCTTTTCAAATGCCCATAACCGTTACAATAACGGCACTTAACATCTTCAGAAGGACTGGTTTTAACCTCAAGAGCATGGCCATACTCGCTTGGATTCACAATCGAGCTCGTCTTGCCATCACCTTTGTTCTTACCAAGTTTCTTAAACCTTTTACCCTTTTGTACCACAAGGACATCTGGGGTGTCCTTCTTGATGTTAGGTTCAGCAGTCTTAAGCATCCCATGCAATTCAGTCAACATCTTTGTCAAGTTGTTCATGTTATAGTTCATAACAAATTGATCATAGCTTGACGGCAGTGACTGTAGAATGATGTCAGTAGCCAACTCTTGGCTAATGGGACAATCCAGTTTCCCCAGGTTATCAATATAACCCATCATCTTAATGACATGAGGACTAACTGGTTCACCCTTTGGTAGCTTGCACTCAATCAGAGATCTAACCGTCTGGTATCTCTGAGTTCGTGCCTGCTCCTGAAACATACTTTTCAGGCCAGTGATCATCTGTATTGGCGACTCCACGTACTCATATTGCTTCTGCAATTCCGAGTTCATGGTAGCCAACATGAGACAACTCACATCCACCGCATCATTAGAATGCTTATCCCAAGCATCCTTATCTGACTGCCAGGCATTGGCTCGGTACTTCTTGGGGAGAACTTTCTCAAGGACATAGTCCTTTTTCTCCTGTTTGAGAACAATTCTCAAGTTCCGATACCATTCAAGAAAGTTTGATCCATTTAGCTTGTCCTTCTCAAGGACGGATCGCAGGGAGAAATTGTTACGATGGTTTGTGCTAGACATAGCTGGGAAAACAAGGGAGGTTTAGTTATGATGTTCAAGAAATGAGAAGTCTTAACTATTAAGAAAACTCGCATTATATTCAAAAAATGTTTCCTCAGATGAATATAACGATCCAAGACCCATACTTCACTAAACTTGAGTGAGCCACTGGCTAGCACCCAAATTTTAGCTATCTAGGTAAGCAACAACTTTGCTAGTTATATCCAATATAACTCTTGGTTGTGGATTGACATCTTATGTCCAATCCACCTGATGTCTCTGAGCCCAAAACGATTTTGATGGCCCAGTCAAGTAAACCAATCTCTTCAGTCATGTAATTGTTGATGCCTTGCACTGCAAGCCCATCAACACGATTACTTCCTGCCTTACTCATGTAATTGTTGATACCTTGCACTGCAAGCCTATCGTACAATGAAATGAGTCTTGACAGTTGACAAGATTGGAAAGACATCAAGGATTACTTGATATTTTGGTTGAGGAACGGAATCATTTAAAACGTTCAGTTTTATTATGTTTTAATTCTTATAATTAATAGATTTATCTTGCTTCAATTCTTGTGATTTCAGGTTCCATAACCTAAACCATCGAATCTGATGTCGACCGACACTACTAGAGTGTCGATCGATTCAGAATAACCAAAAGCAATCTGCGATAACCGGTCAATCCAATTGATCCGGTTTTGAATACCAGTCAGTGTCGATCGATGCTCCATTAGCATCGGTCGATACCAACCTGATCAAACCAATCGCAATTAAACCAATCATAGTTTTTCAACCATTGTTAACCAAGCTCGATAACCGGTCCAATCCAATTGAACCGATTCATCAATCTCGCGAGGTTTGTGTCGACCGACACAACACTTGTGTCGATCGACACTAGGCGAAAACTAAGTTTTATTCGGGCTTTCGCCATGTGTCGATCGATGCCGGATTGGCATCGATCGACACCATGCGAAAAACCCTAAATTTTATTCGGGTTTTCGCCCTGTGTCGATCGATGCCGGATTGGCATCGATCGACACCATGCGAAAAAGCCCTAAAACGTTTTCGAACAGAACCCTAAACTAGGTTTTCATGAAAACGAATTTTAGCAAGTTTGTATCATCCATACACAGATTCAGATTCAACCAATCTAATCAACATGCTACAGATTCAATGGAACCCTAAAGCTCTGATACCACTGAAGGAATTTCTAGCAGATCCTAATCTAATTAGGCAATCCTGGTCTGAATTCCAAGCCTAGGATCTAGGGTTCATGTAATTGAATCTATCAGATCTCAGAATTACCTGGTGATTAGTAGCGGAAGATTTGCAGATAATCTAGATCTCGAGCGCCTCAAATGTTGCGCCTCTACTGGTATCCACACGCACACAAACTGAACAGCAGGGATGCTAGTGCCTATAGAGATCCAATCTCTTCAGAGGTTTCTATTCAAGTTCTGGTGGCTGTGAATTAGGTTGGAAATCAGTTTAGGTCGACCATATATCTTATATATGTCGACTTAAACCATAACGGAATTAACCAACGATTAAACCGAATTAATCTGATTAATCCGCGAGTTGCATCGATCGATGCACTATCTGCATCGATCGACACTGCCCCAGAATATTGATATTGAATGCATATAAAATATGCATTCACTAGATCATTACATTAATGATCAACCTCGTCTTTAACGTCCAGTTTGCTTAGGTGTGTGACCCTGTAGGATCATATAACACTAGCAATGAGTTCTAAACTCATTGATCACAAGTGGCTTCTAGCAAAGCATTATGACTACCTAGTATTATATGATTGTCTCATCTCGACAATACAACTATCACTTAGAGCAAGTACAATAGATTTCAGGACATTCCCAACAAACTTCCCAGGTGGAAGTTGTTTCAGCCAAGCTGCAGCATCTCTAGCGAGAGAATAAGGGAAAAGCTTGAGAAACAGGTAGTCATAGTTTACCCCATTGTACTTCATCCCAGTGATGAAGTCCTCAAACTCGTCAATATGGTCCATGGGTTGCTCATGTGGGAGACCATGGAATGGATTCTGCCTCAACAGAGAGAAGTAGACAGTCTTGATCTCGAAGTCATTCCTCTCAAATCCCGGAGGTACAATTGCTGACCGGTTAGCATGGAACTCATCGAGACGGTTGTAGTCAGCAAGAGTCCTCTCAGCAGCAGGAGGATTAATCATCTACCCTTGATCTTGAGGTTCAGGTTCAAAATCAGGGATCACACGTCCCTCAGCATCGAGCCTTTGCCCAGCAGCGTTGTACGGGTTGTTCTGTTGGTCTCTCAGAACACCCTGATGTTGGGAATGTCATGTAATCTATTGTACTCACTCTGAGTGTAAGTCGTATTGTCGAGATGAGACAATCATATGACACTAGGTAGTCATAACGCTTTGCTAGAAGCCACTTATGATCAATGAGTTGAGAACTCATTGCTAGTGTTATATGATCCTACAGGGTCACACACCTAAGCAAACTGGACGTTAAAGACGAGGTTGATCATTAATGTAATGATCTAGTGAATGAATATTTGATATGCATTCGATATCAACATTCTGTGGCAGTGTCGATCGACACAAAGAGTGTGTCGATCGACACAACTCGCGGATTACCAGATTAATTCGGTTTAATCGTTGGTTAATTCCGTTGTGGTTTAAGTCGACCTAAACTAAAACTTAACCTAATTCACAGCCACCAGAACTAGAAAAGAAACCTCTCAAGAGATTTGATCTCCATAGGCACTAGCATCCTTCCTGTTCAGTTTGTGTGCGTGTGGATACCAGTAGAGGCACAGCGTTTGAGGTGCTTCGTAATCTCGACTACTTGCTAAACTTCCGCTGCAAATCACCAGGTAATCTCGAGATCTGATAGATTCAATTATATGAACCTTAGATCCTAGGCTTGGAATTTATACCTAGGGTTGCTAATCCTGATTAGAACAGCTAGAAATTCCTTCTGTGGTATCAGAGCCTTAGGGTTCCATTGAATCTGTAGCATGTTGATTAGATTGGTTAAATCTGGATCTCTGTATAGTTGATACAAACATGCTAAAATTCGTTTTCATGAAAATCTAGTTTTAGGGTTTTTGCTTGAAAAACAATTAGGGTTTATCGCCCTGTATCGATCGACACCAATCCGGTGTCGGTTGACACAGAAGGATAACCCGAACAAAAAATTAGGTTTCGCCTAGTGTCGATCGACACAAGAGTTGTGTCGGTCGACACAAACCTCGCGAGATTTATGAATCGGTTCAATTGGATTGGACCGGTTATCGAGCTTGGTTAATAATGGTTAAACCATAAGGATGGTTTAATTGTGATTGGTTTGATAAGGTTGATGTCGATCGATGCTAATGTAGCGTCGATCGACACTGACCGGTACTCGAAACCGGATCAATTGGATTGATCGGTTATCGCAGATTGTTTTTGGTTATTCTGCATCGATCGACACTAAAGTAGTGTCGGTCGACATCAGATTCGATGGTTTAGGTTATGGAACCTGAAATCACAGAACCAAAGCAAGATAAATCAATTAATTAGAAGAATTAAAACATAATAAAACTGAACGTTTTAAATGGTTCCGTTCCTCAACCAAATATCAAGTGATACTTGATGTCTTTCCAATCTTGTCAACTGTAAAGACTCTTTTCATTGTGCGATAGATTTGCAGTGCGAGATGTCCACAATTACATGAGTAAGACAGGAGGTAATCGTGTTAATGAACTTGCAGTGCAAGACATAAACAATTACATGACTTAAGAGATTGGTTTACTTGACTGTGCCATCAAAATCGTTTTGGGCTCAGAGACATCAGGTGGATTGGACATAAGATGTCAATCCACAACCAAGAGTTATATTGGATATAACTAGGAAAGTTGTTGCTTACCTAGATAGCTAAAATTTGGGTGATAGCCAGTGGCTCACTCAAGTTTAGTGAAGTATGGGTCTTGGATCATTATATTCATCTGAGGAAACATTGTTTGAATATAATGCGAGTTTTCTTAATAGTTAAGACCTCTCATTTCTTGAACATCATAAATAAACCGTTTTCCTTTCTTTGTTCTCAGCTATGACTAACACTCATAACAACTCTTTCTCCCTGCGATCCGTCCTTGAGAAGGACAAGTTAAATGGATCGAATTTTCTCGAATGGTATCGGAATCATGTGAGAAATGTGAATCTTGTTTACTGGGCAAAATGACCAAGGCCCCTTTCAACAAACGAAATGAAAGGGCCAGTGACCTACTGGGCCTTATACATACTGATGTATGCAGCCCAATGAGCACAAGCGCCAGAGGAAATTTTCGATACTTCATTACATTCACTGATGATTTCAGCAGATATGGCTATGTCTATTTAATGAGACACAAGTCGGAATCCTTTGAAAGGTTTAAAGAATTCCAAAATGAAGTACAGAATCAACTTGGCAAAAGTATTAAGGCTCTTCGATCAGATCGTGGAGGAGAATACTTAAGCCAAGAATTCAGTGATCATTTGAGAAATTGTGGAATTGTTTCGCAAGTCACTCCTCCTGGAACACCACAATGGAATGGGGTGTCCGAGAGGAGGAATCGAACTTTATTAGATATGGTTCGATCAATGATGAGTCTCTCAACTCTTCCATTATCCTTTTGGGGATACGCTCTAGAAACGTCTGCGTTTACACTTAATAGGGTTCCGTCAAAATCAGTTGCAAAGACACCACATGAGATGTGGACTGGAAATGTTCCGAGTTTGTCTTTCCTGAAGATTTGGGGTTGTGAAGCTTATGTTAAGCGATTAATTACAGATAAGCTCGAACCCAAATCTGATAAGTGCTACTTCGTTGGTTATCCTAAGGAAACCAAGGCATACTACTTTTACAACCAATCCGAGAACAAAGTGTTTGTTGCTCGGAACTGTGTCTTTCTTGAGAGAGAGTTTCTTTCCAAGAGAAACAATGGGAGTAAAGTACAACTCGAAGAAGTTCGAGAACCACAGGAAAATGCTCAACCCGTTGAGGAAGAGCAGCAGTTGGATCTACAAAGAGTTGTAGAAACCACGCCTGCGGGGCCTGAAATTCGCAGATCCGAAAGGATCCGTCATGAACCCGAGAGATATGGATTTCTCGTAACCAATTGTCATGATTTATTGATCATTGACAGTGACGAGCCTGCGAATTTTGAAGAAGCGATGATGAGCCCTGACTCCGAAAAGTGGCTGAAAGCCGCTGAATCCGAAATGGGATCCATGTCACAGAGCCAAGTATGGAATTTGGTTGATTTACCCGATGGTGCAAGACCCATTGAGTGTAAATGGATTTTCAAGAAGAAAATTGATGTGGATGGAAACATTCAGATATATAAAGCAAGGCTGGTGGCAAAAGGTTTCAAACAAATTCATGGTATTGACTATGAAGAAACCTATTCCCCTGTCGCCATGCTTAAATCTATTCGGATTCTCCTAGCAACAGCCGCTCATTATGATTATGAGATCTGGCAGATGGACGTGAAAACATCTTTCCTTAATGGAATTCTGGAAGAGGATGTGTACATGACACAGCCCGAAGGTTTCTTCGATCCTAATGTTGCTAGGAAAGTATGCAAGCTTCATCGATCCATTTATGGATTGAAGCAAGCATCTCGGAGTTGGAATCTTCGTTTTGATGAAGCAGTCAAAAAGTTTGACTTCATCAGGAACGAAGACGAACCATGTGTTTACAAGAAGACTAGTGGGAGCGCAGTTGCATTTCTCGTATTGTATGTAGATGACATACTTCTTCTCAGAAATGACGTTCTGTTGTTACAGTCTGTTAAGGCTTGGCTCGGAAGTTGTTTTTCAATGAAAGACATGGGAGAAGCCGCGTATATTCTTGGAATAAGAATCTATAGAGATAGATTAAACAAGTTAATTGGACTGTGTCAAGATACTTATATCGATAAAGTCTTACACAGGTTCAGAATGCATGATTCTAAGAAGGGCTTCATACCAATGTCTTATGGCATAAGTCTCAGCAAGAAGCAGTGTCCTGAGACACCTGCTGAGCGAGAACGCATGAGTCGGATTCCTTATGCCTCGGCATTGGGATCCATCATGTATGCCATGCTCTGTACTCGTCCAGATGTTGCTTGTGCTTTAAGCATGACGAGTAGATACCAATCTGATCCAGGTGAAAGTCACTGGACAGCCGTCAAGAATATTCTGAAGTATTTGAGAAATACTAAGGATAGATTCTTGGTGTACGGAGGAAGTGAAGAGCTGGTAGTAAGTGGTTACACAGACGCAAGTTTTCAGACAGACAAAGATGATTTGTGATCGCAATCTGGTTACATCTTTTGCCTGAATGGCGGTGCAGTCAGCTGGAAGAGTTCCAAGCAGGACACTATAGCAGATTCCACGACTGAAGCTGAGTACCTCGCTGCTTCTGAAGCGGCAAAGGAGGCTGTTTGGATCAAGAAGTTCGTCATTGAACTTGGTGTGGTTCCTAGCATTTCTGAGCCAGTGGCTTTGTATTGTGACAACAATGGAGCCATTGCGCAAGCAAAGGAACCTAGATCACACCAGAAATCCAAACACATAGAAAGGAGATATCACCTTATCCGTGATATTGTGAATAGAGGAGATGTGAAGATCAGCAGAGTCCCGACGGATGAGAATGTTGCTGATCCACTGACCAAGCCCCTCACAAGGCCTAAGCATGAGATTCATACTGTTGTTGTAGGCATTAGATTTCTTAAGATATGATCTTGTTTTCAGTGGGAGTTATATTTGGTTTTTAGTTATGACATGATGTTCGTAAAACATAATTTGGTTATGTTGCTTTAATGAAATTGTTTCAGCATTATTTAACTGTGTTATTAAATAATAGTCCCAAAGTAATTTATGACATTTTATAGGTCATCAAGTATGTGACTTGATCATGAAACCCTATAAGCAATAAATAACATAAATTATAATGGTCCCTAGTCGAGGTTGTTAAAGTGGGACATTAACAACCACGTGAGACTAGTATGTGAGGTGACTGATGACTATGTTTCATGGAGTCATTAATAAGAGTATTAAGTCAATCACATAGATGTGTGTTGGAGAACACATGATCGGACATGACCCGTTAATGAGAACTCTACAAGATGTTATATGAGTGTCATAAGAGCTTCTCATTACGACTATAGAGTATAGTCCTTAGACCTGAGTTCATCATGATTTCTTACATATGGATTGGTCCGTCTTGACTTTGTCAAACGTCAACCGTAACTGGTGATTATAAAGACACTGATTAGGCGTGTCATGAGATATGATAGGGACATGGATGGAACAAGATGGGATTTGTACCTCCTATATAATAGGAGTTAAATATCTCTGGGCCTATCGAAGATTTGATACTGGAAATGCATGGCCGCACTCAAACGAGGTGATTTTCAGTCGTTTGTTTTATCAGTACAAATCGGGATTCGATAAACGTGATCTAGCTTAATAAGGATGACACAGTTCTTGCCTTATGCTAGATTGAGATATAGCTACAAAGGGATTAAAGGAATAGATGATTCCAGTACAAGTGGGAGATTGTTGGGAATGTCCTGTAATCTATTGTACTCACTCTGAGTGTAAGTCGTATTGTCGAGATGAGACAATCATATGACACTAGGTAGTCATAACGCTTTGCTAGAAGCCACTTATGATCAATGAGTTGAGAACTCATTGCTAGTGTTATATGATCCTACAGGGTCACACACCTAAGCAAACTGGACGTTAAAGACGAGGTTGATCATTAATGTAATGATCTAGTGAACGCATATTTGATATGCATTCGATATCAACATTCTGGGGCAGTGTCGATCGACACAAAGAGTGTGTCGATCGACACAACTCGCAGATTACCAGATTAATTCGGTTTAATCGTTGGTTAATTCCGTTGTGGTTTAAGTCGACATATATAAGATATATGGTCGACCTAAACTAAAACTTAACCTAATTCACAGCCACCAGAACTAGAAAAGAAACCTCTCAAGAGATTTGATCTCCATAGGCACTAGCATCCCTCCTGTTCAGTTTGTGTGCGTGTGGATACCAGTAGAGGCACAGCGTTTGAGGTGCTTCGTAATCTCGACTACTTGCTAAACTTCCGCTGCAAATCACCAGGTAATCTCGAGATCTGATAGATTCAATTATATGAACCTTAGATCCTAGGCTTGGAATTTATACCTAGGGTTGCTAATCCTGATTAGAACAGCTAGAAATTCCTTCACCTGAGCATCAGGTATCAAAATCAAACGGTTGTTATTCATTCTTGTTCTTTGACCCTTTCTGTTCGTTCTCTCTAGTCTAGCTAGCTCCTCAAGTCTGAGGTTCACAAGTTCTTCGCTATGGTTGCTTCGAGTATGTCGACTTGGCATACACAGAACTCAAAATCTCTGTCTCGAGCTCAGTGTCGGGCGACACTAGTGATGGTGTCGGTCGACACTAAATGCGTCTGCCGATTTCCTGCGCAACCAAAAACAAGCCAAACAAGAGAAAAATCAGTAACAAAGAAAATAAAAACGACTTAGACTCAACTCTAGGACAAAATCTATCGACAAACTCAAAGAGTCCCCGGCAACGGCGCCAAAAACTTGATAGGTTGTAAAGTTTTATCCTATTCTACTGCAAGTGCACAGTTAGTGATTGTAGTATGCAAGGTATCGAATCCACAAGGACTCTTGGTCACACGATAGATTATATGTATACAAGTAAAGCTAAATCAATCCAGAGAATGCAGCAAACAAAACAGTAAACTAGTGTAGGATTATGTGAGTTCATGGTGTAATTGTCAGGTTACATCCTAGCACATAATCATCTAGGATCTAGGTGATTGCAGTTGAATCATAAACAGATCAGATTCATTACCTTGTGATTGCAGCGGATTGATCAAAGGAATGAAGAGATCTGCTAGAGCTGATGATTACCGGCTCCTCCTAGGTATCCACACGCTTACAAGCTACTGGATCAGGCTGCTAGACCAAGTTGGAATCAACAGAGAGAGAGGACGGCTCTAGTGCTCAGAAAAATCGCAGGGACCAGAAGCCTTAGGGTTTTCTGGCGCCTCCTCTTCCTTATATGGGCCCAAGTAATTAAACTAATGGCTCATTAGGCTTTTGGGCCCAAGACCCAAATCAGACAAAATAACTGTATTTTGTCTGGCCCAATTCTCTGTACAAATACAGTAAATGCCTTGCATCTTACCGTATTAATTCCATTTAACTTTCCCGTTAGCTATGGTGTGTGACCCTTTGGGATCATACAATACTGGTAATAAGTCCTAAACTTATAGATCAAGAGCGGGCTCTAGCAAGTCATCATGATCACCCAGTATTTATGACTTATGTCTGATCTCGACACTTATCATACTTTCTAGAGTTAGTACAGTAGATTTCAGGACATTCCCAACAATCTCCCACTTGTACTGGAATCCTACATTCCCTAATCCTTTTGTCTCAATATCTCGATCTGGCATAAGGCAAGATGCGTGTCATCCTTATATAGCCAGACCATGTTCATCGGACCAGATTTGATACTGACAATGCAAACGACTTGGGCAAGTCCGTTTGGGAGTGGCCACTCTCTTACCAGCTATCAAGTCTCCGATTGGCCTAGAGATATTACCTTCGTTAAACGGCAGGGACAAATTCCATCTTGTTCCATCACTATGGACTACACACTTTATAATACACCCAACCAAGGTCCTTATAGCTCCCAGTTACGAAACAGCGTTAGACAATGATCAAAGCGCATCACTCCATGTGCAGCCACATGCATGCGAACTCAGGTCTAAGGACTATACTCTATAGTCGTATATGAGAACCTCTTATGACACAGATATTAATATCTTGTAGAGTTCTCATCAGCGGGCCATGTCCGGTCATATGCTCCCCTACATATACCTATGTGTCGACTTTGATGCCGCGCATCTATGACCCCTCGAAACTTGGTCATAAGTCTCAACACAATCTAGTCTCAAGTGGTTGTTGGTGTTCCAATTTCAACAACCTTCGACTATGGACACTATGATTTATGTCATTTCGTTAAATATGGGGTTTCAGGATCAAGTCTACTCATGTACTTCGATGGCCCATATATAATGACATGAATCATTTTGGAACGATTATTTATATCACAGTTAAAATAATCCAGAAATCATAAATTTCATAAACATAAAATATTATGTTTACATGAACCTTTCAAAACAACTAAATAAAGCCCTTTACAAACTCCCACTGAAATTAAGACTACATCTTAATTTCACTTATCCTACAGCTACAGTCCGCGACTCGTGCTTAGGCCTAAGGAGTGGCTTCGTTAATAGATTAGCAACGTTCTCATTCGTTGAAACTTGCTAATCTACTTAACACCTCTGTCATTTATCTCACGGAATAGGTAACACCTACCCTCAATGTGTTTGGATCTCAGATGTGCAGCTAGCCACATCAAGTTCAGTGATGAACTTTTCTATCCAAACATCCTCTTTCGCCGCTACCCAAGCTGCGAAATGTTCAGCTTAAGTCATGGAGTCAGCAACAGTGCCTTGCACCGCCAGACAGACACAAGATATAACCGGACTGTGACCGGAAATCATCTTTGTCTGTTGGTAACTTGCCTTTCAGACTCTACCGACTTGTAGCACCTCACTTTCTCCGTAAATCAAGAACTTATCCTCAGTATTTTCCAAATACTTGAGGATATTCATTACGTCTATCCAGTGATTCTTTGCTGGATTTGACTGGTCTTTACTTGTCTTGCTTAACATTAAAGCAACATCAAAACAAGTACGTGTCATGGCATACATGATAGATCCAATTGCCGACGCATATGGAATCTCATCCATGCATTCAAGCTCAGCAGTTATCGTAGGACACTGTTTCTTGCTTAACGTAATGCCATGTGACATTGGCATAAAACCCTTCTTGGAATGCTGAAAACGTGTAGGACTTTGTCAATATAAGAATCCTGACTTTGTCCTATCAGCTCTTTTGGATCTCTATCTTTAGATCCAAAATCCAAGAACTTACGTGGCTTTACCCATATCAATCATAAAACCAACTCCCAAGCCAGTACTTTACCGACTGCAGCATTGGAACGTTATTTCCGAGAATCAGTATGTCATCGACATACACTATGAGAAATGCAACATCGCTCCCACTTATCTATTAGTAAACGCACAGCTCCATCTCGTTCCTGTTCAAGTCAAAACCTTGACTACTTCAACAGAACGAAGATTCCAACTCCGATATGTTTGCTTCTATCCATGAATGGATCGATGAAGCTAACTTACATACAGTATAATTTTTCGGAGTCCGGGCTCACTTTCGCTTCTGTGAATTTCGCAGGTTCGTCACTTTCAATGATCATCAGATCATGGCAACTAATCACGAGAAATCACTCTCGGATTAGTGACGGATTCATTCAGATCTGCGAACTTCAGGCTCTACAGGTGTAGATTCTACAGAAATCTGTAAATCCATCTGCTGCTCTCCCTTAACAGGTTGAGTAGCCTCCTGTATTTCTCGAATTTCTTCGAGTTATACTTTTACTCCCACTGTTCTTCTTGGAAAGCAACTTTCCTTTTAGAAAACAGAATTCCGAACAACCTAACTTCGTTTTCGGAATGGACGTAAAAAGTAACAAGCCTTGGTTTCCCTAGGACAACCAGCGAAGTAGCTCAACTACAAATACTCAGTAAAGACGAATTTGGATCATTTCCAGTCCACATTTATGTGGTGTCTTTCAACTGATATTGGTGGAACTATTTCAGCGTAAACTTAGATATTTCTAGAGCGTTATTCTTAAAGAATATCATGGAAGATTCGTGTGACTCATCTTTAATCATTTCTAATAAGATCTGATTCTTTCTCACAGAAACACCTCAAGGTTTTCAGGAGAAATGAGCTGTGAAACGACTTCACACTCATTCAGATGATCACACCATCAATGACTTAAGTATTCTCACTCGTGATCTAATCCAGAGTCTCAATACTTCTGTCAGTCAGATTCTATACATCATTCTGGAACTCTTTCGACCATTTCAAAGAATTCCGACTCGTGTCTCATCAAATGAACACAGTCATACTCACTGAAGTAATCAGTAAATATAATGAAGTACATGAAATTTTCTCTGGCATTACTGCTCATCGGGCCACATAAGCCTTTGGGGCTTTCTCTAGCTCGGCTAAGATGGGCCCTTTGTCTTTTGGTCCAGTAAGCAGAATTCAAGTCTCATAAGATATCCAATCAAATGAGCCCAAAAGTCCATAACTATGGGATTTCTGAATCCGACTCACTCTATGTGACCAAAACATTTACGCCAAGAAAAATCAGGTTTAATTCATCAGATTTAAACCAATTCGGTATTTATGTTACATTTAGGCACTCTTTGGTTTAAGACATAAAACCCATTCCTTGAATAGGGTGCTACAATTAATATTTCATTAAGATCAAAAGAACAAAACTTGTCTTTTATCAAAATGAAAAAAATTCAAATTCTTACAAGAAAATGAAAGACAACTCTGCTTAAAGCAGGTACATTGTAGCAATTACTTAATACAAAACCAAGCCTCAAAGGCATCTACAAGTGAAAACCCTACGGCTGAGGCAGCATCCATAGCTCCTTCCAGACACGCAGTTCCACTTGTCCTTCCTTCAACGTTCTACTGTTGCTTAGGCTCTGCATATTATAACAAATATCAGTGCCACAACCAGTATCCAATACCTATAAGGTAGAACTTGAAGTAATAACATGAATACCTGAGGAAGTAGTCTCATACATCAACTTCAACTCCTCATAATCTTCCATGAATTTAATGCAATCTCTCTTCCAATGCCCAGTCTCTTTACAGTAGCAGCACTTACCAACGTAAGAGGTATCTGACTCGGGCTCAGAAGACACACGCTTGCCATGATTCAAAATCTGGACAACTTTGTCTTCACCCTTGTCAGCATTATGTTTAGTAAACCTACCCTTCTCCATTATGAGATTATACAGGGTACTCTTCACGTTTGGCTCAACTGTCTTGAGCATATCATGCAGTTCAGTCAGCGTCTTCGTTAAGCCTTTCTTGATATAGTTCTTTTTGAACTTATCATAGCTTGACGGCAGTGACTGCAGAATGATCTCAGTTGCCAATTCTTGGCTAACTGGATAATCCAGTTTCCTCAGGTTATCAATGTAACCCATCATTTTACTGACATGAGGACTCACTGGATGATCATTTGGTAGCTTGCAGCTAGTGAGAGACTTAACCAACTGGTATCTCTCCACTCTTACCTGCTCCTGAAATTTCAATTTCAGGCTGCTGATCATCTCTATTGGCGACTCCATGTTCTCATATTGCTTCAGCAAATTTGAGTCCATGGTAGCCAATATCAGACCACGCACATCTACCGCATCATTATAATGCTTATTCCAAGCATCATATAATGCATGAGAAGCATTGGACCCGATCCTCTCGGGGAGAGCTCTTTCAAGGACATAGTCCTTTCTCTCCTGCCTAAGGACTAGCCTCAGGTTCCGCGACCAAGTCAAGAAATTTGATCCGTTCAGTTTGTCCATTTCAAGGACAGACCGGATCGAGAAAGTGTTTTGATTGTTTGTGCTAGTCATAACTGAAATTTAGAGATAAATAGAGTTTTAGTTATTTAGTTCATAAAAGAGTAATCTTAATAACTTATAAGAAAACTCGCATTGCATTCAAAATTTCTTTGTTTAACCTCATAAGAATGCAATGATTCCGAGACCCATGTTCGGCTAAATCCAAAGTGGGCCACTGGCCGTCACCCAGAAGTAGCTTTACTTGGTAAGCATACACACAGCTAGTTATGTCCAATAACTCTCGGTTGTGAATTGGGCCCAAGGCCCAATACACCAGATGTCTCAAGGCCCGGGACTCCCGATGGCCCAGTCAAGGAAACCAATCTCTTACAGCCAAATAATCACTAAAGTCTGGGACTCCCAATGAAATTAGTGACTATATACTACTTTACTTACGCAAAAACAGACACCTCACACTGTAAGCCATATCTGTAATTGAATAAGCGTTAAGTAGCTGACAAGATTGGGCAAGACATCCAAGCTTGATATTGTTTTTGAGGATTTTAGGTTTCAATAGATTTCTTCCCAAAAATAGAAGATTACTAATTTGGGAAACTTTCCATTTCAGGTAACTTACTAAATATGGAAACTTTCTATTTAGGGAAACCTACTATTTTTAGAAACATTCTAAATCGGGAAACATTCTTATTTTAGAAACTTTCCAAAATTGAAACTTTCTATTTCCAAAAAATTCCTAACATGCCAAAATTAGAAACTTCTAATATTAGAAGCTTTCTAATTTAATGTTTTATTAAAGTTTTTTTTTTTTTTGGATGGGTCACAAATTATAGGCCCAATTCTTGGCCCAAGACCACAGAATTCCAATTGGCCCAATAATTTGACATAACCGAGTCGGTTCATTAATTCTGGTCCAAGACCAAATTAATTACTAAATCCAACTGGTTATTTACTAAACCAGACCAGCTCTAAATTATTTGGTCCAACCAAATCAAACTTAGACCAGCCTTCGGTTTAGGTTAAAATTCAATTTTTGAATTTAAATCCGGTTTAACCAGAAATTAAATAATACCAATTGTATTAAATAATTTCCAGCAAACCGCGATTTGGGTTAACCGCTTGAACCATAATTATTTAATGCTTTGAAATGATTTTTGTCTTTAGCTTAAAGACAAAACCTTAATCGATTCATACATTAAAAACAAAAACGATCATGTGATAATTAATAATCATAAACGATCAGCAGAAAATGATTCATGTCATTCACTACAAGACAAAACCGATCACTTTGATAATCCAATTTCAAATCGTATGATAATTAAACAATCACTTTGACTTTTCCAATTCGTATCAAGCCATTCAATTATGATAAAACGATTTTGACCAATACCAAACCCTAACACGTTTCTTATGATTGCTCAAAAAAATTGACATTCACTTATCGATTATGATATTCACTTTAACCTTAAGCCATTAAACAAATCGAATCACTTTAACCTTATGCCATTAAACAAACACGATCATGACATCATCGCTTGAAGACAAAACGATTCTTAACATTAATAATCAAACAAACCAAATCGTTTCTTTATTAATTCAATCGATCACTAAGAATAAAGTCAACACTTTTGTTTGTTAACATCTCGATTCGCTTAATTTACTTATTCAAGCGATCATGACAACAAGTGATTTCTTAATTTCTAGGTTTTCCAAGTTTCAATCAATTTTACTCATTAAAATTGATTCATCAAACTAATAAACAACCTAGTATGATCCAATAAGCAAAAACCTAACGACCTGGCTCTGATACCACTGTAGGATTATGTGAGTTCATGGTGTAATTGTCAGGTTACATCCTAGCACATAATCATCTAGGATCTAGGTGATTGCAGTTGAATCATAAACAGATCAGATTCATTACCTTGTGATTGCAGCGGATTGATCAAAGGAATGAAGAGATCTGCTAGAGCTGATGATTACCGGCTCCTCCTAGGTATCCACACGCTTACAAGCTACTGGATCAGGCTGCTAGACCAAGTTGGAATCAACAGAGAGAGAGGACGGCTCTAGTGCTCAGAAAAATCGCAGGGACCAGAAGCCTTAGGGTTTTCTGGCGCCTCCTCTTCCTTATATGGGCCCAAGTAATTAAACTAATGGCTCATTAGGCTTTTGAGCCCAAGACCCAAATCAGACAAAATAACTGTATTTTGTCTGGCCCAATTCTCTGTACAAATACAGTAAATGCCTTGCATCTTACCGTATTAATTCCATTTAACTTTCCCGTTAGCTATGGTGTGTGACCCTTTGGGATCATACAATACTGGTAATAAGTCCTAAACTTATAGATCAAGAGCGGGCTCTAGCAAGTCATCATGATCACCCAGTATTTATGACTTATGTCTGATCTCGACACTTATCATACTTTCTAGAGTTAGTACAGTAGATTTCAGGACATTCCCAACAACTAGAAGGGTGTTTTTAATAAGAAGAAAGGCGTCAGACTTAGGAAGTTCTCAGGAATTATGCTATGCAAGATGTTTAACTAACAGGATTCAGATTAAGTGTGGTTCAAGAACTAGAAACACTATGCTAAATAATCAAACTCTCGCTGAGATTATTTCTGTATCTAGCAACCTAGTGATCCAAATCTCTTTGTAATCCTAGAGTTCTAACAAGCATTAAGAACAGGTTCTATCGGTTCTCAATTTCCCTAGACCAAATCTCTTTGTACCTAGTTAAATTGCTCACTCTAGGTTCTTTCATAGTATAACTCACACTCTCGTGCTATTGTCAATTATCTCAGATCTGATTTTAACTCACACTCTCGTGCTATTGTCAGAAATCAGTATTAAGCACCACCTAGGTGATTAACGATAAGATAGTGAATCATAATCAATCAATTATCAAGCAAGCATAAAACCTTTGTGAGAATCCCTAAATCTAACTAGGTTACTCAGATATAGAAGCAATTAAACAACACATCATGAATAGAAACCAGAAACTGAAGAGATAGAAATAAAGGGGTTCGCAATTCTTCTCTTAGAAGTACAAGTAGCAAGAATCAGCCCCAAAACCAATATCTATCAATCTCTCTAGCAAGAACAAAGTTTAGAACTAGATATGAGAATAATGAGTATGAAACCCCTAATAATACTCTCTAAACACGTTTTGGGGTCAGATTAGAATATAGGAAACTTCGGGGTCTTTTATGCAGTTCTTCAAAACTTGTCCAAACTCGGCCCGTAACTTCTCTCGGGCTCAGTGTCGACCGACATCAAAGGTAGTGTCGGTCGACACTCCATCGTGGTCGAGACACCATCTTTAGCTCGTTGCACAAATCACCAGAAACGTCCTAATATTCCTCTCTTTGCTCCAAACGCAAGCTTACCTATAAAAGACTCAATAGACTCTAATAACTAGATTAAAGACTCAATATGTACACTTATATCATGGTTGAAAACCTAGAAAAACAATGATATATCAACTCCCCCACACTTAGCTCTTGCTTGCCCTCAAACACAAACACGGCATGTTCTATTTCTCTGCGATTTTTCGATGTTCGTCGTATCGTATTGATTTTCCTTGAATCTTCCTTCAAATTCATTAAACTCGGCCGCTCCGCTGACTTAAATTATCAAAAGAGGGAGAATTAAGACTTGGACTCAGACCCTGACTCGAGATCCTTCTCGGCAATGCAACGTTGTTTCACCGCGAAATCCCTCTCGAGAGAGGAAACAACCTTTTCGTCATTCTCTTCTTCTTTGGCGACCCAAGTATTCTCCATGCGTTTCCATAAGGCTCTTCTTCCTCTCCGTTCAGATCCAAGATATGTCCGCTAATTCTCATCCTCCCAATTCCAACAATTTTTTTTTGAGAAAATGTCCTCTGTAATGCAGCCGCTGGTGCCGCCGCCCGTAATACTATCCATCATCCATGTGCTTTTGCACTGTAATCACGACATCACAGATGATTAGTCATATTGATTAAAGCGTAGCATTAACTTTATTACTGCTAGGCTTATGTATAGTTTTCGATATAGCACTAATAAAGTTTTTTTGAAAACATATGTATATTGAGCATAATACCAAAATATTTCAAAAAAACATATTTTATTTGAACAATGATAATGATAAGGAATAAATATTTTTTTAATGTTTGGTATGAAAAAATCTGCAAAATCTTAAATAACACAATAAAAAAAACTCGGATTAATTGTAAGAAAATAAAAAAATTTCGTTTGACTTGGTATGAAACAAACCTGCAAATTCATCAAAACCACAAAACAAAATTAGAACAGTGTTAATTTTAGTAGAATATAAAGAAATATGTCGATATGTGGATGTTCTATGAGCTTGGAGAAAGCTTTATTTATAAGGATCAAATTATTTAAGGTTGTGCTAAGTTTTCGAAATCTTCCATTTGAAGATTAGAATATTCTATAAGGTTGACAAAAAAAAAATAATAAAAAAAAAAAATATTCTATAAGATATACCATAATTTTAAATTTGTTCATTATATCGATAATTATTAGTTGCTAAATTTGAGGTGGGGTGTTATTTTGAATTTGAAAAATAAAAAAATATAATATAAATAAATAGTAATTGTAATCAAAAATTTAGGAAATAAGTTAAGATCACAATTCGAATATTTAGGAAACCACATTTATTTGAATTTGATTAATTATCGAATTTGATTTATTTTAGAATAGTTAATATTCGAACTCAAATTAAAATCAGTTTTAAAACATTGTTAGGAACAAATAGAGATCAGAATAGTTTATTTAAAAAAAAAACAACCAAATAAAGTTAATATTCGAACTCAAATTTATGGAACATCTATATACATAATTTTATAAAAACATGTTCCAACTATGTATATATGCTATATATCATTAGTAGAAAAGTTTATAAAAGTTTAATAAAATGAAACTATATAATATAAATTTTAATTTTAATATGTTTTTACTTATGCATAACTTAATTTTTAAACTAATTAAATTTTGAAGCTATTTGTTCAAAATCTCGCTCCACTTCAGATTAACATATTGCACAAATGTAATTATAACGTAATATCTTATAGTAATTTTTTGACATCCTTCTTGTAGTATTTAACGATAAAATACATCAAACCTAGATAACATTTTCTTTATTTTCTACTATCGTCTGTGTGACCTTCCGGTGAATTGAGAAGGTCACTAATCATATTTAACAAAGCAGGCAATTGTGGAGGTCCATATTCACTTTCCATATCAAGCTTGAAAACAAAAAAATTGGAAAGAAAAAAAATTAAAGCAAGTCTCATCAGAATCACGTCTTACTCTACTTGATTGATTCTTTTTTTTCTAAATATATATATATTTATATTTTTATAATAATAAACCGATCTTAACCGGGATCAACCGGATTTACAAGCAAAACCGAACCGAAATAAAAGAAACCTAATAAACCGGCAAGAATCCTCAAACCGACCACGACGTTTTTATCAAAGGAAGGCGCCGCCACCCTTTAGAGAACAGACCGGCTAAGCTCACCTTCGCCGGCGGATGCGCGATGGAGAGATTCACGGTGCTCGACGGCGCCTTCCAGTACAGCGTGGAGATCCGACCCCAGCTGGCTTTCCGGCGTCGCAAGCCCAGGCCTCCTCCCTCCTTCACCCGGCTCAGGCGCCTCTGACCGGAACCTCACGGACTCACTCGGCAGAAACCACTCCCAGCAGCTTCCAATGGCCGCTCCTCCTCCGAACATTGTTGCCTGACACGAAGATCTATCTCAACCGGACCTCCAGCTGCATCTTTCTTCTGCCGTGGGAGATTTCTCCGGGAAGACCGACATGCAACGAGGTACGGTCCCGTCGGTCTCCACCGGAGTCGTTTTGGAGTGGCCACCTCCGCGACGACATCTCCCACGAGCTTCGCAACCCACCAACCTCCTCACCGGAAAACACGCGCCAGATCCAAAACTTTCCGACTCACCCTGCGAGCTTCTCCTCCACCACACGTCCTCAAGCGGCACTGAGACTCCCGACTAACCTGGATCTGTCGAATCGCCGTGGCCCTACCACGCTCCGCCGCTGCGAGAAAGCACCACATCCCGCGACGCCGGAAGAAAGAGAGTTGAGGTATCTTCCGTTCGCCTCGCCCACCACGGTTGTGCTTTGAGTGCTCGACGACGGGAGGCTCCTCACGGCACCGACGAAACCGCCGGAAACCAAAGGAGCCTCGATATCAACGAAGAGAAATAAACTTTGTCTGCAAGAAAATTAGAGAGAAGGGAGAGAGGCAAAATTTTAATTTTTTAAAGTTCTACTTGATTGATTCTTTCATTAGGCATAATTAATCATGGCCATTAATATCTATAAACACTATCTCCAAGGAATATTTATGTATGATTTACGTCAAGTTATACGTATTTAACATATATCCATTTCGAAAAATAAAGGTTTTTCAAATATAAATAGATATATACAATATGTTTTACGTCAAGTTATACGCATCTAACATTTACCCACTCTAAAAAAAAATATATATAAAAAAGCATACAAAACAATATTCTAAATAATATTTTTTTCTTTAAGTTTTTTTGACTTCCTGTTTATCTTCTTTGTGTGTAAATATTCACCCTTGATGAATAGCTATCTAGCAAATAATGATTAGTCACACGAATCCCTACAAAACAAAAATATTTAAAGAAATTTCATAATTAATTTTAACTGATGATAATGAAAAGAACACAATTCCTAGCACATAACGATTGATATGAAAAACATGGACAATCTAAATTAGAACAATAGAAATACAAATAGATATATATATATATATATATATATATATATATATATATATATATATATATCGTTTTGGTATGAAATATAGTTGCAAATTCATCAAAAACACAAAATGATAAGAACAATGTAAATTGTAAGAAATAGATACCTATCGTTTGGCTTTGTATAAAATAAAACTACAAATTCATCAAAACCAGAAAATGATTAGAACAATGTAAATTGTAAGAAATAGATACCTATCGTTTGGTTTGGTATAAAATATAACTACAAATATATCAAAACCTGAAAATGATTAGAACAATGTAAATTATAAGAAATAAATACCTATCGTTTGGCTTGGTATGAAATATCTCTGCAAATTCATCAAAACCACAAAATGATTAGAACCATGTAAATTGTAAGAAATAAATACCTATCGTTTGGCTTGTTATAAAATATCTCGAATTTTACATACCTGCAAAATCATCAAAACCACAGAAACAAAATTAGAACAATATTAATTTGCAAATAAAAGAAATGCTTCGAGATGTGAATGTTATCAGTGGTAGAGGCTCTATTTATAAGGATCATCATATTTAGGGTTGCACTAAGTTTTCGAAATCTTCTATTAGAAGATTAGTATATTCTGTGGGATATTTTTTTTAAAAATTTGATAATTATCGTCGATACTTATTAATTACTAAATTTTAGGTTGGACTTTAGTTTAAATTTGAAAAGTAAGGAAATAAAATATGGAATAAATAAAAACTGTAATCTAAATTTATGGGAAGAAGTTAATGTTACAATTCGAAAATTTCCTATTTTTATAGAACGGGTTGAAGGCGTTGGGACTATTGGTGGGGAAGAAGCAATAAATTGGGGTTTATCCGGACCAATGCTACGAAAATCCTCTGGTATGAAGGGAATTGCACGTATCGAAATTCAAAAAAAAAAAATCGATCTCATTCAGATAAAGAAACCACATTTAATTTTTAAATTGATTAATTGTCGAATTTTGCTTTTTTAAATCAAAAACTTTCCTAAACGAATTTTGAATTATTTTTATTGTCAAAAATGCTCTCGATCAATCAAAACATTTCATTAAAGTCATTTCATCAATGACATCATAGTTTTGATTAGTCAAGATTCATCCACATTATCCATTCTAATAATTCGACTTCGCAAATAATATATAGTAGATTGATCTTTTAATAACTATAAAAATGGGGTCCATACTCCATAGTTCAAATAAAACACTTTAAAGTAACGTTTTCTAGAGATTGTGTATCTTACATTCATTGTTTTTTTTTCTTCTTCTAAAGTCTTCTTCAATTGTTGAACTAACAAATTTTCGGTTTGAAAATCCTAATACGATCCGACCCGCACTGAGCGTACGGAGTTTTTTTTTCTTTTTATTTACATTTTAGAATTGTTTGATTTATAAAACTTAATTTAATATTATACTTTTAGTATTGATATATGGTAGTTAACCAATGATTGGTAGGTTTAAATTCCCCTGGATCAAACAATTATTATTTTTATTTGTTTTTTAATGAGATTTTATACAACTTTTGATTTATGTTAATCCTTTTTAGTATTAATATATGCATTTTGATTTTTTGGTGTTTTTAATTCTTAGATATTAAACTCACATATTTTTGGTTTGTTTCTGAATGAGTTTTAGACAACTTAAAATTTGTTTGATTTGTTTTTAAAAATCGGGCCTTAAATGATGTTCGACAATATTTATACATAATGGGACTTTCTAAGTGAATTAAGTTTGTTATTGTTTGACCAAATTTAAGTTATCTTTTTTTAAACTTAGAAAGGACCATCAAAATATTTGTATTCAACTAAATAAACTGATACCCTGAAATATCTATAACAATATACATATTAATATATCCTGCAAAATCTAATAAAAACAACTATCTATGATGCATATTATTCAAAATATGTAAATCATTATACCAAATCTAAACTATAAAATCTACGTTCCCAATTAAAAATTGAACTTTCTTATATATACAATTATTTTTATTTAACAAAACAAATATTAATAATATATTAATAGTCAGATGAGTTTTCAAAATTACTACTCATGTAGATATATTGATAGGAAAATAATTATTTATATATATGGATTAGAAAAAATCATTAATTAAATCTTGAGTTGACATATACCTACATTCACCATTTCGTTGCAGGCAAGTTATGTAATTGTTTTAATAATGACATTTTTTAAAATTATTTAAAAAATATTAAATTAGTTGACGTTATAAATATCATGATTTAAATACTGAGTTGAGATTTACCTACTAATATTATTATTTTATTTGAGATTAACAAATTTCAAATAAACATGCAATGTATGTTAAGATAAATAAATATAACAACTACATCTATCATAAACACAAAAGCATTTGCATAAATAGTATCTTAATAAATATCAAGAATTGTATCAAAAAACATTCAACAAAATATTACATGCCAATTAAAGATAAGTTCAAAAGAGTTATGGAATAAGAAAGTAGTTACACAATACTTGGAATAGTAACCACTTGAAGAGTTCTTGCATTCGCCAATATTAAATCCTGAGAAAAATTAGAAAATATAAATAATTACTTACTTTGTTAAAATGATGCTAAATTTTATAGTTAAATGTAAATAATTTATCACTCATTGATGGAAGTTGTTTCTTCAATTTCTGGATCAAAGATAACATCCAAGATATCACCAGAATCTTCAAATTGGTACTCCTAAATATATAGTTAAACAAATTTGTTTCAGTAATATATTAAGATTATGCTTAGAAGTATTCTATAAATTATCAAAATAAAATATATTAACTTGAATGTTGCTTACTTGGGGAATTATCAACGCGCCAAAATCTCAACGTAACAATATTTTTGTAATTTCCATTTGAGTTCCAAAGATCATTGAATTTCATAGCAACCCTACCCTTTTCAACACAATTGATGTATGTGTTGCTTTATAAAATTTATAGAAATTAGATATAATTCATGCAATCACAAAAATATCATTAAAAAATAACATAATTTTTGTTAATTAAATGCTTACTCTCTTTCCTTGATCTTAAAATGAATTTTGTAATCTTGACCTGTGGTGAGAGGTCCAACCCACATGATTGCACCTATTACATCTAAATAACATAGAATTTTGAATAGATATCACAATTTTTATAATATTGAGTATAAACATGCAACAAACTAATAATTTGAAAATTAAACCAAATATACCAATAGTGTAGAGATGTTCGACATTGTCTTGCAAGATGTTTTTGAATATCACAAACTCATAGTACATATCATCAGAAATATTGTAGTGGTTGTTAACTTGGGTGTAATCCTCAAGGAAAATCTTCTTTTCAGCATAAGTGTTTCTAAGCTTTCGGTTGATATGGATCACTTCGAAATTCTTCATACACATCCAAGACCCCTCTTCAAATTTTTCCTTGAATTTGTCTATAAACATCTGAGGTATGATAGCTTCGATTTTGTAACCCTGTAACAAAATAAATTAGAAAACAAATAGTTATCCTCAACAACATGTGTAGATTATAGATCAAAAACAGCAAAGTATTATTAAATTTTTGGGCGAAGAAAACTTACGTATTCATCGGATATGATTACATGGATATGTAAACCATTCATGCAATGACTTGTGAACCACTTCCGTATGATCTTTCCTCGAATATTCATACAGGGTTCAGTACCATCAAGATCATAGAAGTTTATAAAATCACCTATAATTTCTCTTAGTGTTTGAAGAGTTTAACAATATAAGTTATGATTTCGAAAGAACTTTCTTGTTTATGATAAAGCCAAAAAAACGTTGACTATGCCAATATATATAGAAAATTCAGAAATTTTGATTAGGTCTACATGTTAGGTGTAAATTGAATGTGATATTCATTTATTGTGTTAATTGAACATGAAAATTTACTTTTTGTTAAAGTAAAATAAATTAACAATGAATATTTTGATTGATGGAATAATTCAATGTGTAACATTTATTAAATTAAATGAATATTCACATTGTCGTCTACTCAACTTAATTAGATATTGCAAGCAGATTAAATATTCTCCAGTACCTATCTTCATAGATATTGGTTTCGAAAACAGTTATCACAAATATAAATTCTATATTAATATCTCTTCTTATAAAGACGCTATCTTTCAATATATTTTCTTATAAAGACGCTATCTTTCAATATACTCATAATTATAGTATTCATAATATAATTGTCATTAAATTTAGTTAAGATGATTAGTTTAGATATGTAAAAGATATCCAAGCCCAAATATCAAGCATATTGTTAGTTGTTTGTTATACAAAAATTGAATGAGGAACATTTATTAGATTAGTATATATGGTAATTGTCAAGTCAAATCAGTAAACATCATAATTACAAATATTGGAAAGTGAACCAAAATTAATATGTAACATTTCATGTTAAATGAATTTTGTACGCTCAAGATAAAGAAAAGTAAATTACGAAACTTTCACTTTTTGTTAATGATTCAAATTTAGTTTATATTCCATATAATTCATTTAGATTTGATATGGAAATTTCTTAATTTGTTATTCTTTGTCCTGAAAAATATTCTTTAACTAAAACAATCCATAACAAACCTTGAAAGCAATTTAATACACAAAAAGTACCTTACATGAGCTAAAAGAAGTCATAAGCAAAAATAAAAATAGTACCATGTTAGTTCAAACATACATAACCATTTTTGGACAACATAAGTTTTTGACAAAACTAAACGAAGCAGAGATTCTTAAAGAGTTAGACGACATCAGACATTATTGGAGGAGAGCATCAAGACTGGAGTATTGGCATTTTGCCAGAAAAGCTGAAGAGTGATACTTTGGTTGGCATTGATATTATTTGCTGTCAGAAATTCTCTTAAGCCGCTAGCCAAACGAACACGTCTCCTATCCGTATCCGAATAGAACACAAGCTCAACAGACCATTTTTGTCCATCATTATTGACCATCAAAATGGATTTGCCAGCAATAGTCCACAAGTCGTTTGCATCAACAAATGACTTAGGAAGATACTACAAAACAAACAGATATGGCTCATGTAACAATACTTAAAACAAAAATACCAAAAAATAACTGACCATTCTGCTTCGCTTTATGCCGTAACTTACGTTCAAGGTGACAAACTTCTCCCCAGCTCCTTCAAAAATCAACTCGATTATTACTAAAAAAATTACAGACCATCAAATATTGTCCAGAAAATAAGTGGAATCAAACAACTTACTTGTGCTACCTTCTCCAGTCTCCATAGGAACAGCTGTATCTACTTAAAAAACATCTCGATTATTAGTCGAAATATTATATATTTCGTTAGAAATTGTCTGAACAATTAGTGGTAAAAACAATTAATCGTGATACCTTCTCCAGTCTCCTTCGGAGGTGCTAAATTGAGACATAAAAATCATCTCGATTATTAGTCAAAACATTAGAAATCACAATTAAATCTCCTAGGTAAAAACACTTACTCGTTAAACCTTCTCCAGTCTCCAATAGTTCTGCCATTTTTTGATATGTGATCTCACAACCGTTTGATTGAAACTGGTGTACCATATGGAAGTCAGCACCTCCACGATACTAAAAAATTAGAAGATCTAACTCTTTTAATGCATGAGCTCTGAAGAACTGTTTCCAACCATCTCTAATCCTATTACCATCTAGTTTGATAGGAAAATCTTCTCGCCTTAAATCAGATGTGAGTGCACCGTCAATAACATCTGTTTTTCCAAGTATAAAGCTATCAAAGAACTTGTCCGATAAAATCTGTAACACAAGTTGAAACAATTACTGCCAGAAGAAAAATCACCTTAAAAAATAATCCTTAACAAGATAGTCATACTATGATTACATACCAAACTCCTTGTACACCTCTGTGGAAGCATAGGCACGAAAAACCTTGGGTGTTTCATCTTCTTATTGTTGTCTGCAAGTTTTTATATGCAAGTCTAAATCAAAAATAATTTTTGGGGTATGAATGTTTAAAAATCAAAATAATTACATGCATGGATCAAAAACAATATGAATGAAACTACAGCTTCGAATAGAAAACTCGATTTAAAGGCAAAAAAACATCCAAGTTGCAGAATAGATGATTTGTATAACTCAAGCATTTGTTTATCTCAATATAAATCTGAAATTCATAAAAAGACAAACTCTAATTCTTTACAACTGCATCTACTGCAAAATCATGGGTTACCTTGTGGGATGAGTTCTTGAGAAATCACGATTGTCTTACTACCACTCTCTAGATTGCCACGCGAAGATTGGAAAATTTATTTCGATCCTAACTGCACTTTACCAATTTTTTTTCCCAATTTCAGAATGCCAAAAAACAGATGTCGTTTCAACTTCATGCTTATTAATATGGGCCATAATTAATTTGGGCTTTAATTAATGACTAAGATATTAATAAATTAGCCCAAATGAAAGAATTGATTTTGTACAAATAAGACATCTCTATTTATGCTAAGTTCTAATAACTATTGATAGAAGGCAATTTAAAATGAGTAAAAATATAAATGAAACCTTAATAAAAATAAAACCAAAGAATTGTTTAAACACACACCAAAATGATCTGATAATAAATAGAACAATACTAAAAAGAGTTTTAATTAAAATGACTAATCATCGATCTTCTCGATCTTGATAGTCTTCAAGCATTTCTCTTTAGTAGCCGAGTTGATATCAGCCAAATCTCCTTCCGTTTTGGGCTTGGACAATGGAGTCAAACAGGCATCTGAATTTTCTTGACTATTAATATCAATCAACGAAACCTAAAAATAACATAATATGATTTTATAAGAATAATCCTTTCAATGTCACAATATAATCATGCATTTGCATAATAAATAGTTTGTCTTTATCAAATCACTTGATTATAGGATAAACTTACTTGCTCACTGGAAATAGCTGAATCCAATGGGTTAAGAGCCTCTGATCCTTCCTCGATCTTGGGTACTTCGTCGATAGCCCAAGTTTTTCCAACCTTATAGATTTCTGATCTCCAAAAAACGTTGTCCTTGTTTACCGACACTCCAAACTGAAACGTTTTTCCAACCAAATCTTTTATAGCATCAAGCAGTATCCTTGGATCTTCCATCTGTAATATCATAAATCAGTACTTTAATATGAACATTTAAATGAGTTTGAGTGTTAAGAAAAGAAACAGATATATGATATTAGAACAACCTCATCCAACGATCCATCTAGAAGTGTTTCAGTCGATATCCCAATAAGTTTCTCAGCAACTGAATCAAGTAGCATAAACTTTATCTCTGCGGTTTCATCCTTCACCATAAGATGCAACTTGAACCTACACAAACAAATAGTGAGATATAGCATTCAAAACATTTAAACATTTTGCAAGAAAAAACAATTGTGAAAGAGAACTTACTTGGATGAAACGTCTGTGATATTTTCCTTGCATTCATCACAACGGAACAAATCTTTTTCTTTGACTGATTTAATTTTTATGACCCTTTTATTGCATTTGATATGGTTAAAGTAAAACTAAGCATAATCCGTATCATTGGCATATATGGTGCCTTTCACCCTGAATTTTCCTTCCTTTACCCATTACAATGCGCAAAATATAAACATAAGTAAATTATAAATAGAATGCAACTAAATAAATTACTATATGGGTACCTCGTTAGCCATAAGTATTTCTGATATACAGAGCTCAATAAACTCTGCCCACTGATCTGGTTTGTGTTTTTTCCTATTGACCAAAGTGTCTCCTTGTTCACATACAGCGAGAGCAAGGCCATCATCGGGTAGCCTAAAACAATTAGAATTAGTTTAAATCAATATATAAGCAAAACATTATAATTGATTAGAAAAATAACCTTCATAAACTTACATTGTCAGAAATTCTTCACCTTCCGGGCAAGTTGGGTTAATAATGACTTTAGAAGCGTCAAATGCATTTGTGATTTGAAGTTCTTCTAAATGATTTTATGAATCGTTTAATCAAGAAGCATTGATTCTCTGAATCGCTTAATCAAGAAGCATATTCGATGGTTACAAACCTTTGTATGTGTTGATTTTTGCAAATCGGATCAAACAAATCAATGTTTTACCATTGGCTTCTTGACATGCACTAAAAACTTGTTCAGCAAAACACCCCCAAAGACAACATGTCAATCGTTGATCACTATTAAAACAACGCATTAGTGTATTTAAATTGTAATCATCTTAACTAAACCCAGTAACCATCAGAACTTACTCAGTATTTCTCAAAGTAAACTCAATTTTCTTCCTCTCTTTACCCATTACTTGAACAACATCCATGCCTCCAACGTCCATGATTTGGCCAATAACATCTAGTGGCAACAATAAAATAAGGAAAATAAATAATAAATACAATAAAGAGGTTTTAAAATGATAGATACATTGGGGTTTAGTTCTTAAAGTTACCAACTAAAGATGTGTTTTTAAACTCCCATCGGAAATGGATTCAAAACTTGCCAATGACAAAAAACTATCATCCAGTTTGAGTTCAGATCGAGTAATAGACGTATTACTCAAGAAAGACATTTTGTAAACATGGTCGGTTGGTCTATATTGGCCAGATGCAGGTGTTATTGAAAAATTCTCAATAACCCTCCATTCTCCAATGGGTAGATGTCTTTGAACCCGTAACAAATATTGTTTTTTGCATGAAGCATGAATTTTGACACCCTACAACGAAATAATTAAGAATTTATGAAAAAACCATTAAAGTTAAATGTTTCTAACACAATAACATAATCAATTCCTTTACCGTTTTGTCAGCCAACACGAGTTCCAATGACTCTCCACTAACAGCCGTGTACTGCTTCCAAGAGTGAAGGACTTTCACTTGAACTCGCCATGTGGTTTTGAATGGTTTCACATCTTTGAGATATGAGACATTTTTGGTAAAACTCATTTTGTCGGCTGGTAGAGAGGGAAATAGTAACAAAATGCGTTAATAAAGACTAAATATTTTGATGATAGATGTTACAATATATAGTTTTTTTAGGTCAAGATTTTCGGTAGAGTATCATTGGCATATTCGAATGAAATATTAAATTTTAAATATCTTTGATTGATATCGAATATTATGGTAACTGATTTTAGAAACATTTTAAATTTGAATGCACTATCGAGACTTGCATAATAATCTTAATATAATTAGATTCCTAATCTGTTAATGAAAGATATCGACCGATTTAATGCAAAATAAATATTTTTAAGAATGGGCGGGGAAGATTGAAACATTACGAATGGGCGGTCAAGATTTTTAGAATATTATTGGCATATTCGAATGAAAGTTTAAATCCTAAATATCTTTAATTGATATCGAATATTATCGTAACTGATTTTAGAAACATTTTGAATTCGAATGTATTAGCTCGACTTGGGTGATAAACAAAATATATTTAGATTCCTATTCTGCTATGCAAGATATCGAATTATTTAATGCAAAATAAATGTTTACAATTTGGACGGTTAGATTCGAATGCTTAAAATGAACGGTCTAGATCCGAAAACGGGTTCCGTGCTATATCCATTTAATATCAACTATATTGGACGGCTAGATTAAAACGTTAACAATGAACGGCTGAGATTTTAAAACAGGATCCGCGCTATATCCGATTAGGATCCGCGCTAAACCTGATTAGGATCCACGTGCCAAAATTATAAATGAGAAACATTCAACGGATGGTCGGATTAGAACACACGCGAATAGACGGACACGATTAGAAAGAAGGATCCGCGAACAAATAAAAACCCGGCCCGGATCCGCGCGCTCGCGTGACAAAATATCCAAAAATTCCAGATTTTACCCTTAATGAAAAATACACTCCTAACGACTCCAAGGGCAATTTTCGAGAAAACAACATTTTTCTACCAAGGACAGTTTCCTATTGTTATAGTATAGATTTTTACATAACTGAATTCAACAAAGTCAGAATGAGCCGAAGTACCAACAGTGCCGTTCTCAGGGTTTTGGGGGCCTAAGGCTAATTTAAAAATATAAGATCTACTAGATTTAAGTGCGGGTTTAATTTTCTTTACAAATTTTACTTTTTATTCATTTTGTTAATAATAATTTAGATTTTTAATTATGTAATCTAATTTTGATTATAATTGTTTAACCAGAATTATAAATAGTGAGTTAGCAATTTAGTTTTTTTTTAAATGAATTATGTGTTATTTGGAGGAGATATATCGTAAGGATTAAGAGATTAAAATAACGATTTCGCATTATATGTTTTAATCTGTGTTGTATCCTAAGATCATGGTTTGAAAAAAAAAGATATATATATATATATATATATATATAAACAACTATTGTAAAAGTTATGTGGTATAGGTTTAATTGTTATTATATTTATCTAAAAACTTATTTTATAAAACACATGTTGTAATCGTATATATAATTTGTAAATTTGATGGAACAACCCGTTAAAAAATTCATTCAAACATAAAGCATAACTTGACGCTTCAAATATTTGAATAATATAAATATGAAATCATTTTAATATTTTTATTAAGTTTAAAATATATCAACTGAAATTATTTACTATATGTATACATATATATGTATATATATTTTAAACTCATGCGAAATTTTTTTAGAAAATTTATAATCGAAATTGGCTAATTAGTTTTTCAACCCGTTTAATTATTTAAATATTTTTCAGTTTGATGGAAAAACCTGCTAAAAAGTACAATCGTAAAAACATCAATCGTAATATGTATATATATATTTGAAACAAAATAAAAAGATATTAAAATATATTATAAATATATTTTGAATTAAATCATAAATTAGAGAATATTAATTTATATATATAATAGTTGATGTATAAATTATTAATTATATTTATCAATTAATTTGTTTTGATTTAAATTAATTAGAAAATTGGGATCCATTATATTTTGGTTGTTTGACTACATGTTTAATAATTGTCTTGTTTGGAAACATGGATTGTAGAGATAATGTTATATTCCCTAATTACCCTTAATAAAATTTAATTAAATCATTAATATGCAATGGCATAAGTTGTAATAAACACATGAACTAAAGGTTAGTTTTCTTTTGACTCTAATTTTTTAATAGTATTGATATTTATCAATTAATTTGTTTTGATTTTAATTAATTAGGAAAGTGAGATCCATTATATTTTGGTTGTTTGACTACATGTTTAATAATTGTCTTGTTTGGAAACATGGATTGTAGAGATAATGTTATATTCCATAATTACCCTTAATGAAATTTAATTAAATCATTAAATGCAATGGCATAAGTTGTAATAAACACATAAACTAAAGGTTAGTTTTCTTTTGACTCTAATTTTTTAATAGTATTGATTATCTTAAATAGATTTGTCTAATTATTACAATTTAATGTAATAAATTAACTAAGATATATGAAGTCAAATACATTTTCATTTGTTTAACCATTTAAACCAAGTAAAAAATTGAAAATGGAACTCTAAAATTAACTATATAAGAGTGGGGCCTGTTGGCAAAAAAAAAAGAGTGGGGCCTAGGGCCATTGCCCTTTTTTAATATGCTTGGCACGGCTCTGAGTACCAAAAAGAATTTTTGAAAGAACAAGAAAATACGAATGAAGTACCAAAAAGATTTGAAAACGGTCGACAAGAATATTCTAAAACAAAAATATCAAAAATGAATCTGGATGTATACCGACAAACATGGTACATACCAAACACTTAATAATAAAATAGCCTATGTAGTTCTAGTATTAAAAATGGAACTAGATTTTGATCCGCGCTTAAAAAGCGCGGGATTACTTTTTTACAAATTTAAATTATATTTATTTTGTTATTAGTAATTAAAATTTTTAATTATGCAATTTAATTTTGTTTATAATTGTTTAATCCATATTATAAAATAAATTAATAATTAAGGTTTTAAAAAAGAATTGTGTGTTATTTGAGAAAAGGTATATCGTAAAGATAAAGAGATTGAAATAACGATTTTGCATTATAAATTTTTATATTGAATAATTTTGATATTTTTATTAAATTAAAATATATGATTATGAATTAATATATATATATATATATATATATATATATATATATATATATATATTTGTTTTAAACTCTTGCAAAGTTCATTTTAGAATTCGAAATTAGCTAATTTATTTTTCAACCTGCTCTTATAATAGTTTAAATATTTTGCAATATGATGTAACAACCCGCTAAAAATGCAATCGTAAAAACAAATTTTTACGAAATAAATTAATTTAATAGAATTTTAAAATTTTATTATAATAACATAAATATTTATATTTGAAATAAAAAATAAAGAAGGTACTAAAATATATTATAATTGAATTTTGAATATAATCATAATTGAAGAATATTATCTTATATATATAAATAGTTGATGTTTAAATTATTTAGTTATATTTATTAATTGATTTAATAGTTTTATGTTTATATATATATATATATATAATTAATTAATTAGAAAAGTGAAACCTATTATATTTAGCTTGTTTGGATACATGTTTAGTAATTGTCTTGTTTGGAAACATGGATAGTAGAGAAATTGTTATATTCCTTAATTACCCTTAATGAATATTAAAAACACTCTTAAATTTCTAATGGCACAAATTGTAAATAACACATACCCTAAAGGTTAGTTTTCTTTTGACTCTAATTTTTTAATAGTATTGATAAGTTAAAAATATTTAATCATTTCAGTCCAGACACAATTAATATATATTTTCTTAACACCCCCTTTCATTTGTAAAACAACCAAAATCACTTCTTTGACGGCTACAATTCGATAGCCTAATCAATATTTCCTATCTTTTACAAAGAATGTTATTCTAGAAATAAATTTTTGTTTTCAAAAAATATGTCATTCTACATTTCTATTATCATTTTTAGATTAGATTCTTATTTAACTATTTATCCATAACTCATTTTATTTGAATTTAAATCAATTTATTTTAATTTAAATCATTTTTATAAGAATAAGTATATATTTGTATATTAAATAAGAATATATTTATATAATTATAAGTTTTCTTAATTTGTATAAAATATGTTAAAATCAGACTCTTTGTAAAACAGATTGAGTATTTTATATTAAGTAGAAAAAAAACAAGTATCTCAATGATTAGATGTGTAAAAAGACAATAATCACCTTTGTAGAGTGAGAATGTTTAAATTCACTTCATGCATCTAGTAAAAAGAACGGTCAAAACCTACCCGAAAAAAATATAACGTATGTTTAACTTATATAACAGATATATTATTGTTTATATAAATATTTCAATTTTTAAAATTTCAAATAATATATATTATGTTTACTTTTTTTAGTAAATGCATACATTTTCTAACATCTGGCTAATGGTCTCTTCACTCCTGCTAACATAAATACCACATATCAAATGACTTATTTTTTTAATAAAATTCATATATAAATTGAACATTTAGTTATTATTTGTATATGTTTTGGCCGTTTTCTTGTGTCAAGATTAAAAATTAAATTTTTATATTTAGAAAATATAACAAAAAAAATTGAATTCTAGAAATAAAGAGTATATTTTGACATGAAGAAGATGATAATTCATGGAATTTGTGTTTGCTCATATCTCATAGAATTGTGTGTTATGCATGTCATGTTTTTGGACATGTCAAATCAAGTGTAATCGATGTAATGGTTATGGTCACAGAAAAACAAACTATGTAACCACATGGAAAAAGAAGATGCAGATGGTTAGAAGCCGCAATGATACGTCAGATATAGATGATGATGATGCTCTTAGTTTGGTGGCCTTTCATGGAGTTGTGGAGGCTGAGAAAGAAAACGAAAAATATGAATCTGGGTTGACGTGTGTTACACACACAATTACTGATGCATCAGATAGTGATTCAGAAAGTGATCAAGACGTGGATGTTATAGTTGAACTAAAAATTCTTTATGAAAGTTGGGTTCAGTTGAGAAATAACAACCTTTAACTGATCAAGGACAATATGAAGTTGGAAGATGAAGTCATTAGGATGCAGAAAGTTCTCATGTTAGAACAAGATGAGAAAAATGAACATATGAGGAAGATGGATGAGAATAGAAAGCAAATTCGTCTGATCAACAATGGATCTGAAAAGCTAGATCAAATTCTTGTTATATGAAGAACATGAAACACAAAGTTTGGTCTTGGATATACTGGAGGTACAATTAACACAAAAACTATATTTGTGTCAGGGAATGTGTCACACAGTGTTGGAGCAGAGAATGAATCACAACCTTAAGAGCTGAGGATGTTTCAAACGTCCAAGGAGACACCCCACAAGCTGTTAAAGAGAAGACAAGTCTGGGAGTGTGTATGGTAGGAGTCATCAGATCCAAAATCAAAATCTATCCAGTTGCACAAGTCCAAATCTGTTAAAAAAAAAAACAAAATAGATGATAGAAATCAGAACTCAAAATCGCATAAGTGTGGCAGTACCATGAAGACAAATTCAACAAGGATGGATACCAAAAAGCCCAAGTAATGCAGAAGCATATGGAAACCTAAGGTGTCTTTCTTTTGTGGTAAATCTGGGCATATCAAACGTCATTGCTACAAGTATCTTGAATGAGTTCATCAAGCGTGGAGACACCATGTTCGTGATGCAAATACTGTGAAGTGCAGAAAAAGTGGATTGAGAAATCAAATCCTAATCAAAGTATCAAGCATAGTTCAACATTGTGAAAGTGTGAGTGTGTAAAACACAAAGGGATTGATCACAATATGCTTTAGAAAACGAGATATGAAGACTCAAATTGATGGAGAAATCAGAGGAGGAAGAGTTGGTGACCAAGATGGATGGCTCTGTAGGTGTGGCAAAATTCAGTGCTTGATTTAGTATTTTCACAGAGTTGTGTCACTCAAGCAGGGGGAGATCGAAAGGTTGATGATGCTTGATTCAGGGAGAGTTTTAGAATGATATGTTGATGGTGTATATGATTTACGTGGTGTGTAATAGCTAGTTGGCTTGAGCTGAAAAACTCAGTGAAAAAAGTGGAGATTGTTAGCACTGAAGGTTCTGCAGTTGCACAACTCAAGTTTATGTGTAACACAAGTTGACGTGAGTTGTTATGTCACAAGGAATTGCCTGACGTGGTATTGGTGAATGGATCTAAAAAGAGAAAAAAATAAGCATAAAGATTTGGAGATATCAAAGATATGGAAAAAAGAAGATTTGGAAATATCCAAGATATGGAAATTGAAGATCTTTGGAAAAAAAATGAAAGGGTATTAAAAAAGGAAGCATCATAGAGGCCAGTGTACGTCGCCAAGGGTGCAGGAACAAAAGACAAAGTTAAGATCTCTGTTGTAGGGCACAAGACTTCTCGGTGGCATACGAAATCCGGTGTGTAACACAATTTGGTTTGAAACTGCGATTATAGATCAAGGGGGGATTTAGGAAGTTAAACCTAGAGTTTCTAGTCCTTGGATCTGTGTTTGGAACGTGTATCTCATTAATAAATTGAGATATATTGGTGTCGAACTAAGGGGTGTTTTAGTGTTGAGTAATTCCATTAGGCAAGATCTTATTGTAAGATTGTCTTAAAATCTCTATTGAATAAGGTGAGGATATAGGCACGTTATATCTCATAGAATTGTGTGTTTGCTCATATTCTCGTTCTTACAATTAATTCATTCATGAAACTATGTTTGTTATAAATCAGTTCATACATAGAATATTTAATTGCTATTTCTCAAAATGTTCATATATAATTGGGATTCACATTAAATTATATATTTTTAATTTCATTTGAACATATTTATAAAATAAATAGTTTATTTCTTCAATAACACAACATCAACCACATAATTTCATATGAATATACTATCAAATTTTATTAATTTTTTTGTTTTACTTTTTATCATTCATGTTGTTTAAAGGGCCGTTTTTATGTGTGGGTATTAGTATAAATAGTATGATAACGACGGTTATACATTACTATCCAAATTATAAAGCTAACTAAACAAACAAACAAAAGTGTGGAAGAGATAAATTAAGAGGAGAAAAAATGGATTATAAATAGTTCAACTTGCATTTATCTTCGTTTGACCCATTTCGCTGATTAAATAAACGTGAACACCATCAATGCCTTAAAATCAAAATCCCCCCCCCCCCCACACTTCTCTCCATCTTTATTCACATCAATTTGAGATCCATCGATCATCACGTCGATCACTATAATCTTCTCATTAAAACTTAAATTGTTTTAAAAGCATTATTCTCGTTTTCTTCACTGAAATTTTATTATTTTGTATAAACAAAAACAGTTGGCAAATCAGAATCTTAGTCTAATTTTTTTTATTATCAAAGAGCCGATAAAGATAAAAATCCTTCTGGAGCCAACAATCGAAGAAAAACAAAATCAACGCAATAAATCCATCAAAACAATATAATTAAATATAATAATAAAAAAGAACCGATGAGAAATCAAAGTTCTGTCTGTACTAAAGCTCAACCTCTAAACCTAAATACTACCACGTTCAGTTCCAAGAAACTAAAAACGCTAGAACTGACAAGAAACGAACTTGAAACAACCTAATGGAGACGTATGGGGCGGATTTTAAGAGTTATTTACAGATGGAGTCACTTTGTGAGTTGTGATTTACATGATAAATCATTTGTATGTATTAGAGCACTTCTAGCATAACAAAATGACAACTATATCCTTAGCTTGTACTCTCTCTCGCAAATCACGTTCTTTTTTTCTTTTCTCTTTCTCTCTCTTTTTTGGTCTCTTCATCTATTCTTCCTTTTTCTTTTTCTTTATTTTCTTTCATTCTTTTTATTATCTCTTTCAATTATCTTCAGTGTTAAAACTACTAAATAATTTTTTTAGACTATAAATTGTATTTTTTCTTTATATTATAACATCCATTTTTATATATGTTTAAATTTTTAGATAAGATTTTGTGGATGTCAAAAAGCTATACCATGAATGGAGACTCTATTTTTCCGTCCATGTCAACATATTTCTATGTACATTTGCATGTAGATATTTTTCTGGATTTTATATTATAGAATAAACATATATATAACATGGATAGCGTAGCATAGACAAGGTATGATGTACAATTTTATTAGACCAATACTAGGTAGTTTTCCGATTAGCGTTCATCTACATAAATATATGAATGATATATATGTTCAAATATGTTTTCATATGTATTGTCTACCATATATGAAATATTTTATAGTTTTTAAGCAATGCTGAGAGTTATTGTAAAATGGTGTCTACATCGATTTGTAAAATGGTGTCCACGTCAATTGTAAATGATATTCATGTCCGCATAGTCTATATTCACATAATCTATCTTCATTCTATAAATATGTTTATTTTTCATCGTCCATGTCGATATGTTTTTGTGTACAATATATGGATACTCTTTTTAATATACAATTGTTTGTGGACACTGTTTTAATCTACATTCACATTCACCGTATATATTTTTGTTTTCCTTTGTCTATGACACTTTTTTGTTTTTTTTTTTTGTTTTCCCTTGTCTATGTCGACACTTTTTATGTTTGTTAATCTACATTCATTGTAGATATGTTTTGGTGTTTTTATAGACATTATTTTCTTTGTCCATGTCGACAAGTTAATGTGTACATTTGTATATGGACACGCTTCCAGTGTACATTTGTATGTTTTATGGTGTAATGTTTTTTAAAGATATGAATGATACATTTTTATGATGTATTGTTCACCATATATGAGACCTCTTTAGTTTCTAAGAAATACTGATAGTATTTGCAAAATGATGTTCATGTTGATTTGTAAAATCGTGTCCACGTCGATAGCATGGAGAAGTACCACAGACAAGTATTCCTAGACAACTTGATGTGGACACAAACATATGTCTCAACTCTATACGTATCCACTGGATTTGAACGGAGTGTATCATTCATGTGTTGACAAGTAGAGTGAACAAGTTATGATGTATAATTTAATTAATTTTGATTTATGAAGCATCTACTATATTATCATGTCGAGTGTGCATTTAATAGAATGTGTACAAAACATAATGGACAAATATTCTTAAATAAATCAACATGGATATCGTTAAGAGGTTTTGATATCAATATTTGTCCATATTAATTTGTCCACGTTGTTTTTAAATGGTACTTACACATTATAATATACAACATTTTGTAAGTTGGTGTCCGCATTGATTTGTTGAATGAGCTTGTATGCGTATCATGGATAAATTAGTATGGACAAGGTTTAGTTACAAATTTTTAATGTCCACAAGATTCGATTAAAAAATTAATAAACTATATCAAAATGGGTATCAAAATGTAGATTTTTTTTATTTATATTTTTCTAAAAGCTTAAAAATTGAAAGAAAAAAGAATGGAGAAAGAGAAATAAAAGAAAAGAAAATATAATGAAATAGAGAGAGAGAGAGAGAGAGAGAGAGAGAGAGTGAGAGAGAATGCGAGAGATAGAGAGTGAGATGATGTTAAGAAAAAATGAGGACAGTTTGAGTATTATTTACTTTGAAATAGTGTATAGTAAGTAAAGTGTTTTTTTGTTAGTTTCAAAAGTGAAAGTGATTTTATATGTAAATCACTCGGATTTTAATAGGAAAAACGGTTATTTCATGTATCTACATTTGTCCATGGTCCTAATCGATACATATACTTATTAGTTGTGCCAATTTAAGCTTCAACTTGTATAATATTTGAATTGCATACACCAACTTTTGAAAATCGGCCACAACATACCTTCCCCGTTAACTTCGTAACTCAACCATTAGTGAATGATGACTTGGCTGTGTGATATATCATGGTTTTTACTAGTTTTAGACCATGATATAAGTGTGTTTCAGTGTCTTTTGTGTTCTTTTAGAGTCTTTTACAGGTATAATCAGGTTTGAAGCATATTTGGTATGGCACTTTTTGGAGATTTTTGGAGTGTTTGGCCGAGAGATAGAGTTCACTGTCCGAAACAGAGATATGCGTCGATCGTTGCACACTTGCACCGATCGTTGCACCAGCGAGATGGGCCGAAACTCGGAGGTTTATGAAGAGTCAAGATATTGCACTCTGATCCAGAAGTTCCTGATATTTACAAAGAAGCCCTTGGCCGAGATTAGACCTATATAATTAAGTTTTTGGTGTTTTATTTACTTACGCTTTCATAATTAAGAGCAGAGGATTTTTAGAGCTTTTGGGGCTGATCTGAACCTTTACTTCATCTGTATTTGGAGAAGATTTCGAACCCCTTTAATTCTTTATCTTTTATGCAATTTATTCTTCATATGATTATGTTTTCATTATCTATGTCTGAGTAGATTCCTTGTTAGGTTTAGGGTTTCTCACATAGGATTTCATGACTTGCTAGACTTGTTAAATTCAGTTAAGGATTCATAACTATATCTGTTCTTCAATCTAATTGTGCTTAAAGCTAGTTCTAACCTGATCAATTAGAATCTAGATCTTAGGTTGCTAAATACGACACGGAAGTGTGGTTTAGGAATCTGAACTAATTAGGTTGAGCAATTAAACTTTTCGCAAACGAAAGTTTGGTTTAGGATAATTGTGAACATATCAAACTTGGAATTAATGCTAGTTTAATCTGTTAGTTCTCGCAAACGAAAGTTTGGTTTGCTGCACTTAGACTTAGAGAATTATCGCAAAGGAATTTGGTTAATTATATATCTGTGTTTTGAGTTCTAGAACTGTGCTTAATTAGATCCTTGCTGAATGAACTGTCTGCTTGTCTGATTTCCTGAGAACGCCCTAGACTTAGCACTCTTAATAACTTGTTTTCACAACCAACAATCTCTGCTTTCTGTTACTTTCTCGCATTGCTTTTAATTCAATCACATTGCTTTCTTCCTAGTTTAATTTCCTGTTCTTAAGCTATTGAATACCAGAGTCCATGTGGATTCGATACCTATATACTACAACCACTGAACTGTGCACTTGCAGTTAGATATAGGATTAAAACCTGACCCCTATCAAGTTTTTGGCGCCGTTGCCGGGGATTCTAAGAGTCTTCGATAGCTTAGAACCTAGGGTCTTACTAGGATTTTTCGTTTTCTTTTCGTTTTTGTTTTTTTTTTTTTTAGTTACTGATTTTTGTCTGTTTTTCTCTCTGTCGCAGGTACCAATTTCGCACTGCGTCGATCGTTGCACCCTAAGCATCGATCGTCACTAGGCGATTCAGAGATTGAAGCGATCGTTGCACTGATAGCATCGATCGTTGCCGGACGATTACAGACAGTTTATGCAGACGCAGAAAACTAGAAGTAATCCGAACTTGGACTTAGTTAATCTCGATCTTGAAGAACTTGGACGTTTAGAGAGAGCTAACAGAAGAGAAAGAAGAGAAAGGATGGTACGTGAGCGTTTGATTCTGATACGAGATGCTGAAGGTACCCAGAGGGATCCAGAAAACAATCCTCACAATGCTGCTGGGCAGAGGATTGATGCTGATGGACGAGTGATCCCTGATGTTGAGGAAGCTGAGCCACCACGACAGAACCAAGGTAGACAGATGGTTGTCCATGAGAGGACTTTAGCTGACTACAACAGACCGGATGAGTTTCATGCGAACCGGTCAGCTTTAGTGCTTCCTGCTTTTGAAAGACATGATTTTGAGATCAAAACCATCTACTACTCGCTGATGAGACAGAATGCATTTCATGGTTACCCAACGGAGCATCCTATGGATCACATTGATTCGTTTGAGGACATAGTCACTGGCATGAAGTATGATGGAGTCTGCCCGGACTATATGTTCCTTAAGCTCTTTCCGCACAGTCTTGCTGGAGACTCTAGTGCATGGCTAAAGCAGCTGGCACCTGCTCAGTATACTACTTGGGCAGTCCTGAAGAGTGAGTTCCTGCGTCACTTCTATGATGATGCGCGCTCAGACCAGTTCAGACAGGACATACTCACCTTTTCTCAAGGAGCTGTGGAGCCTTTAAAGACTGCCTGGATGAGATTTAAGCAGTATCAGCGTGACTACCCACACCATGAGAAATCAAAGTTCTGTTTGTACTAAAGCTCAACCTCTAAACCTAAATACTACCACGTTCAGTTCCAAGAAACTAAAAACGCTAGAACTGACAAGAAACGAACTTGAAACAACCTAATGGAGACGTATGGGGCGGATTTTAAGAGTTATTTACAGATGGAGTCACTTTGTGAGTTGTGATTTACATGATAAATCATTTGTATGTATTAGAGCACTTCTAGCATAACAAAATGACAACTATATCCTTAGCTTGTACTCTCTCTCGCAAATCACGTTCTTTTTTTCTTTTCTCTTTCTCTCTCTTTTTTGGTCTCTTCATCTATTCTTCCTTTTTCTTTTTCTTTATTTTCTTTCATTCTTTTTATTATCTCTTTCAATTATCTTCAGTGTTAAAACTACTAAATAATTTTTTTAAACTATAAATTGTATTTTTTCTTTATATTATAACATCCATTTTTATATATGTTTAAATTTTTAGATAAGATTTTGTGGATGTCAAAAAGCTATACCATGAATGGAGACTCTATTTTTCCGTCCATGTCAACATATTTCTATGTACATTTGCATGTAGATATTTTTCTGGATTTTATATTATAGAATAAACATATATATAACATGGATAGCGTAGCATAGACAAGGTATGATGTACAATTTTATTAGACCAATACTAGGTAGTTTTCCGATTAGCGTTCATCTACATAAATATATGAATGATATATATGTTCAAATATGTTTTCTTATGTATTGTCTACCATATATGAAATATTTTATAGTTTTTAAGCAATGCTGAGAGTTATTGTAAAATGGTGTCTACATCGATTTGTAAAATGGTGTCCACGTCAATTGTAAATGATATTCATGTCCGCATAGTCTATATTCACATAATCTATCTTCATTCTATAAATATGTTTATTTTTCATCGTCCATGTCGATATGTTTTTGTGTACAATATATGGATACTCTTTTTAATATACAATTGTTTGTGGACACTGTTTTAATCTACATTCACATTCACCGTATATATTTTTGTTTTCCTTTGTCTATGACACTTTTTTGTTTTTTTTTTTTTTTTCCCTTGTCTATGTCGACACTTTTTATGTTTGTTAATCTACATTCATTGTAGATATGTTTTGGTGTTTTTATAGACATTATTTTCTTTGTCCATGTCGACAAGTTAATGTGTACATTTGTATATGGACACGCTTCCAGTGTACATTTGTATGTTTTATGGTGTAATGTTTTTTAAAGATATGAATGATACATTTTTATGATGTATTGTTCACCATATATGAGACCTCTTTAGTTTCTAAGAAATACTGATAGTATTTGCAAAATGATGTTCATGTTGATTTGTAAAATCGTGTCCACGTCGATAGCATGGAGAAGTACCACAGACAAGTATTCCTAGACAACTTGATGTGGACACAAACATATGTCTCAACTCTATACGTATCCACTGGATTTGAACGGAGTGTATCATTCATGTGTTGACAAGTAGAGTGAACAAGTTATGATGTATAATTTAATTAATTTTGATTTATGAAGCATCTACTATATTATCATGTCGAGTGTGCATTTAATAGAATGTGTACAAAACATAATGGACAAATATTCTTAAATAAATCAACATGGATATCGTTAAGAGGTTTTGATATCAATATTTGTCCATATTAATTTGTCCACGTTGTTTTTAAATGGTACTTACACATTATAATATACAACATTTTGTAAGTTGGTGTCCGCATTGATTTGTTGAATGAGCTTGTATGCGTATCATGGATAAATTAGTATGGACAAGGTTTAGTTACAAATTTTTAATGTCCACAAGATTCGATTAAAAAATTAATAAACTATATCAAAATGGGTATCAAAATGTAGATTTTTTTTATTTATATTTTTCTAAAAGCTTAAAAATTGAAAGAAAAAAGAATGGAGAAAGAGAAATAAAAGAAAAGAAAATATAATGAAATAGAGAGAGAGAGAGAGAGAGAGAGAGAGAGAGAGAGTGAGAGAGAATGCGAGAGATAGAGAGTGAGATGATGTTAAGAAAAAATGAGGACAGTTTGAGTATTATTTACTTTGAAATAGTGTATAGTAAGTAAAGTGTTTTTTTGTTAGTTTCAAAAGTGAAAGTGATTTTATATGTAAATCACTCGGATTTTAATAGGAAAAACGGTTATTTCATGTATCTACATTTGTCCATGGTCCTAATCGATACATATACTTATTAGTTGTGCCAATTTAAGCTTCAACTTGTATAATATTTGAATTGCATACACCAACTTTTGAAAATCGGCCACAACATACCTTCCCCGTTAACTTCGTAACTCAACCATTAGTGAATGATGACTTGGCTGTGTGATATATCATGGTTTTTACTAGTTTTAGACCATGATATAAGTGTGTTTCAGTGTCTTTTGTGTTCTTTTAGAGTCTTTTACAGGTATAATCAGGTTTGAAGCATATTTGGTATGGCACTTTTTGGAGATTTTTGGAGTGTTTGGCCGAGAGATAGAGTTCACTGTCCGAAACAGAGATATGCGTCGATCGTTGCACACTTGCACCGATCGTTGCACCAGCGAGATGGGCCGAAACTCGGAGGTTTATGAAGAGTCAAGATATTGCACTCTGATCCAGAAGTTCCTGATATTTACAAAGAAGCCCTTGGCCGAGATTAGACCTATATAATTAAGTTTTTGGTGTTTTATTTACTTACGCTTTCATAATTAAGAGCAGAGGATTTTTAGAGCTTTTGGGGCTGATCTGAACCTTTACTTCATCTGTATTTGGAGAAGATTTCGAACCCCTTTAATTCTTTATCTTTTATGCAATTTATTCTTCATATGATTATGTTTTCATTATCTATGTCTGAGTAGATTCCTTGTTAGGTTTAGGGTTTCTCACATAGGATTTCATGACTTGCTAGACTTGTTAAATTCAGTTAAGGATTCATAACTATATCTGTTCTTCAATCTAATTGTGCTTAAAGCTAGTTCTAACCTGATCAATTAGAATCTAGATCTTAGGTTGCTAAATACGACACGGAAGTGTGGTTTAGGAATCTGAACTAATTAGGTTGAGCAATTAAACTTTTCGCAAACGAAAGTTTGGTTTAGGATAATTGTGAACATATCAAACTTGGAATTAATGCTAGTTTAATCTGTTAGTTCTCGCAAACGAAAGTTTGGTTTGCTGCACTTAGACTTAGAGAATTATCGCAAAGGAATTTGGTTAATTATATATCTGTGTTTTGAGTTCTAGAACTGTGCTTAATTAGATCCTTGCTGAATGAACTGTCTGCTTGTCTGATTTCCTGAGAACGCCCTAGACTTAGCACTCTTAATAACTTGTTTTCACAACCAACAATCTCTGCTTTCTGTTACTTTCTCGCATTGCTTTTAATTCAATCACATTGCTTTCTTCCTAGTTTAATTTCCTGTTCTTAAGCTATTGAATACCAGAGTCCATGTGGATTCGATACCTATATACTACAACCACTGAACTGTGCACTTGCAGTTAGATATAGGATTAAAACCTGACCCCTATCAAGTTTTTGGCGCCGTTGCCGGGGATTCTAAGAGTCTTCGATAGCTTAGAACCTAGGGTCTTACTAGGATTTTTCGTTTTCTTTTCGTTTTTGTTTTTTTTTTTTTTAGTTACTGATTTTTGTCTGTTTTTCTCTCTGTCGCAGGTACCAATTTCGCACTGCGTCGATCGTTGCACCCTAAGCATCGATCGTCACTAGGCGATTCAGAGATTGAAGCGATCGTTGCACTGATAGCATCGATCGTTGCCGGACGATTACAGACAGTTTATGCAGACGCAGAAAACTAGAAGTAATCCGAACTTGGACTTAGTTAATCTCGATCTTGAAGAACTTGGACGTTTAGAGAGAGCTAACAGAAGAGAAAGAAGAGAAAGGATGGTACGTGAGCGTTTGATTCTGATACGAGATGCTGAAGGTACCCAGAGGGATCCAGAAAACAATCCTCACAATGCTGCTGGGCAGAGGATTGATGCTGATGGACGAGTGATCCCTGATGTTGAGGAAGCTGAGCCACCACGACAGAACCAAGGTAGACAGATGGTTGTCCATGAGAGGACTTTAGCTGACTACAACAGACCGGATGAGTTTCATGCGAACCGGTCAGCTTTAGTGCTTCCTGCTTTTGAAAGACATGATTTTGAGATCAAAACCATCTACTACTCGCTGATGAGACAGAATGCATTTCATGGTTACCCAACGGAGCATCCTATGGATCACATTGATTCGTTTGAGGACATAGTCACTGGCATGAAGTATGATGGAGTCTGCCCGGACTATATGTTCCTTAAGCTCTTTCCGCACAGTCTTGCTGGAGACTCTAGTGCATGGCTAAAGCAGCTGGCACCTGCTCAGTATACTACTTGGGCAGTCCTGAAGAGTGAGTTCCTGCGTCACTTCTATGATGATGCGCGCTCAGACCAGTTCAGACAGGACATACTCACCTTTTCTCAAGGAGCTGTGGAGCCTTTAAAGACTGCCTGGATGAGATTTAAGCAGTATCAGCGTGACTACCCACACCATGAGAAATCAAAGTTCTGTTTGTACTAAAGCTCAACCTCTAAACCTAAATACTACCACGTTCAGTTCCAAGAAACTAAAAACGCTAGAACTGACAAGAAACGAACTTGAAACAACCTAATGGAGACGTATGGGGCGGATTTTAAGAGTTATTTACAGATGGAGTCACTTTGTGAGTTGTGATTTACATGATAAATCATTTGTATGTATTAGAGCACTTCTAGCATAACAAAATGACAACTATATCCTTAGCTTGTACTCTCTCTCGCAAATCACGTTCTTTTTTTCTTTTCTCTTTCTCTCTCTTTTTTGGTCTCTTCATCTATTCTTCCTTTTTCTTTTTCTTTATTTTCTTTCATTCTTTTTATTATCTCTTTCAATTATCTTCAGTGTTAAAACTACTAAATAATTTTTTTAAACTATAAATTGTATTTTTTCTTTATATTATAACATCCATTTTTATATATGTTTAAATTTTTAGATAAGATTTTGTGGATGTCAAAAAGCTATACCATGAATGGAGACTCTATTTTTCCGTCCATGTCAACATATTTCTATGTACATTTGCATGTAGATATTTTTCTGGATTTTATATTATAGAATAAACATATATATAACATGGATAGCGTAGCATAGACAAGGTATGATGTACAATTTTATTAGACCAATACTAGGTAGTTTTCCGATTAGCGTTCATCTACATAAATATATGAATGATATATATGTTCAAATATGTTTTCTTATGTATTGTCTACCATATATGAAATATTTTATAGTTTTTAAGCAATGCTGAGAGTTATTGTAAAATGGTGTCTACATCGATTTGTAAAATGGTGTCCACGTCAATTGTAAATGATATTCATGTCCGCAGAGTCTATATTCACATAATCTATCTTCATTCTATAAATATGTTTATTTTTCATCGTCCATGTCGATATGTTTTTGTGTACAATATATGGATACTCTTTTTAATATACAATTGTTTGTGGACACTGTTTTAATCTACATTCACATTCACCGTATATATTTTTGTTTTCCTTTGTCTATGACACTTTTTTTTTTTTTTTTTCCCTTGTCTATGTCGACACTTTTTATGTTTGTTAATCTACATTCATTGTAGATATGTTTTGGTGTTTTTATAGACATTATTTTCTTTGTCCATGTCGACAAGTTAATGTGTACATTTGTATATGGACACGCTTCCAGTGTACATTTGTATGTTTTATGGTGTAATGTTTTTTAAAGATATGAATGATACATTTTTATGATGTATTGTTCACCATATATGAGACCTCTTTAGTTTCTAAGAAATACTGATAGTATTTGCAAAATGATGTTCATGTTGATTTGTAAAATCGTGTCCACGTCGATAGCATGGAGAAGTACCACAGACAAGTATTCCTAGACAACTTGATGTGGACACAAACATATGTCTCAACTCTATACGTATCCACTGGATTTGAACGGAGTGTATCATTCATGTGTTGACAAGTAGAGTGAACAAGTTATGATGTATAATTTAATTAATTTTGATTTATGAAGCATCTACTATATTATCATGTCGAGTGTGCATTTAATAGAATGTGTACAAAACATAATGGACAAATATTCTTAAATAAATCAACATGGATATCGTTAAGAGGTTTTGATATCAATATTTGTCCATATTAATTTGTCCACGTTGTTTTTAAATGGTACTTACACATTATAATATACAACATTTTGTAAGTTGGTGTCCACATTGATTTGTTGAATGAGCTTGTATGCGTATCATGGATAAATTAGTATGGACAAGGTTTAGTTACAAATTTTTAATGTCCACAAGATTCGATTAAAAAATTAATAAACTATATCAAAATGGGTATCAAAATGTAGATTTTTTTTATTTATATTTTTCTAAAAGCTTAAAAATTGAAAGAAAAAAGAATGGAGAAAGAGAAATAAAAGAAAAGAAAATATAATGAAATAGAGAGAGAGAGAGAGAGAGAGAGAGTGAGAGAGAATGCGAGAGATAGAGAGTGAGATGATGTTAAGAAAAAATGAGGACAGTTTGAGTATTATTTACTTTGAAATAGTGTATAGTAAGTAAAGTGTTTTTTTGTTAGTTTCAAAAGTGAAAGTGATTTTATATGTAAATCACTCGGATTTTAATAGGAAAAACGGTTATTTCATGTATCTACATTTGTCCATGGTCCTAATCGATACATATACTTATTAGTTGTGCCAATTTAAGCTTCAACTTGTATAATATTTGAATTGCATACACCAACTTTTGAAAATCGGCCACAACATACCTTCCCCGTTAACTTCGTAACTCAACCATTAGTGAATGATGACTTGGCTGTGTGATATATCATGGTTTTTACTAGTTTTAGACCATGATATAAGTGTGTTTCAGTGTCTTTTGTGTTCTTTTAGAGTCTTTTACAGGTATAATCAGGTTTGAAGCATATTTGGTATGGCACTTTTTGGAGATTTTTGGAGTGTTTGGCCGAGAGATAGAGTTCACTGTCCGAAACAGAGATATGCGTCGATCGTTGCACACTTGCACCGATCGTTGCACCAGCGAGATGGGCCGAAACTCGGAGGTTTATGAAGAGTCAAGATATTGCACTCTGATCCAGAAGTTCCTGATATTTACAAAGAAGCCCTTGGCCGAGATTAGACCTATATAATTAAGTTTTTGGTGTTTTATTTACTTACGCTTTCATAATTAAGAGCAGAGGATTTTTAGAGCTTTTGGGGCTGATCTGAACCTTTACTTCATCTGTATTTGGAGAAGATTTCGAACCCCTTTAATTCTTTATCTTTTATGCAATTTATTCTTCATATGATTATGTTTTCATTATCTATGTCTGAGTAGATTCCTTGTTAGGTTTAGGGTTTCTCACATAGGATTTCATGACTTGCTAGACTTGTTAAATTCAGTTAAGGATTCATAACTATATCTGTTCTTCAATCTAATTGTGCTTAAAGCTAGTTCTAACCTGATCAATTAGAATCTAGATCTTAGGTTGCTAAATACGACACGGAAGTGTGGTTTAGGAATCTGAACTAATTAGGTTGAGCAATTAAACTTTTCGCAAACGAAAGTTTGGTTTAGGATAATTGTGAACATATCAAACTTGGAATTAATGCTAGTTTAATCTGTTAGTTCTCGCAAACGAAAGTTTGGTTTGCTGCACTTAGACTTAGAGAATTATCGCAAAGGAATTTGGTTAATTATATATCTGTGTTTTGAGTTCTAGAACTGTGCTTAATTAGATCCTTGCTGAATGAACTGTCTGCTTGTCTGATTTCCTGAGAACGCCCTAGACTTAGCACTCTTAATAACTTGTTTTCACAACCAACAATCTCTGCTTTCTGTTACTTTCTCGCATTGCTTTTAATTCAATCACATTGCTTTCTTCCTAGTTTAATTTCCTGTTCTTAAGCTATTGAATACCAGAGTCCATGTGGATTCGATACCTATATACTACAACCACTGAACTGTGCACTTGCAGTTAGATATAGGATTAAAACCTGACCCCTATCAAGTTTTTGGCGCCGTTGCCGGGGATTCTAAGAGTCTTCGATAGCTTAGAACCTAGGGTCTTACTAGGATTTTTCGTTTTCTTTTCGTTTTTGTTTTTTTTTTTTTTAGTTACTGATTTTTGTCTGTTTTTCTCTCTGTCGCAGGTACCAATTTCGCACTGCGTCGATCGTTGCACCCTAAGCATCGATCGTCACTAGGCGATTCAGAGATTGAAGCGATCGTTGCACTGATAGCATCGATCGTTGCCGGACGATTACAGACAGTTTATGCAGACGCAGAAAACTAGAAGTAATCCGAACTTGGACTTAGTTAATCTCGATCTTGAAGAACTTGGACGTTTAGAGAGAGCTAACAGAAGAGAAAGAAGAGAAAGGATGGTACGTGAGCGTTTGATTCTGATACGAGATGCTGAAGGTACCCAGAGGGATCCAGAAAACAATCCTCACAATGCTGCTGGGCAGAGGATTGATGCTGATGGACGAGTGATCCCTGATGTTGAGGAAGCTGAGCCACCACGACAGAACCAAGGTAGACAGATGGTTGTCCATGAGAGGACTTTAGCTGACTACAACAGACCGGATGAGTTTCATGCGAACCGGTCAGCTTTAGTGCTTCCTGCTTTTGAAAGACATGATTTTGAGATCAAAACCATCTACTACTCGCTGATGAGACAGAATGCATTTCATGGTTACCCAACGGAGCATCCTATGGATCACATTGATTCGTTTGAGGACATAGTCACTGGCATGAAGTATGATGGAGTCTGCCCGGACTATATGTTCCTTAAGCTCTTTCCGCACAGTCTTGCTGGAGACTCTAGTGCATGGCTAAAGCAGCTGGCACCTGCTCAGTATACTACTTGGGCAGTCCTGAAGAGTGAGTTCCTGCGTCACTTCTATGATGATGCGCGCTCAGACCAGTTCAGACAGGACATACTCACCTTTTCTCAAGGAGCTGTGGAGCCTTTAAAGACTGCCTGGATGAGATTTAAGCAGTATCAGCGTGACTACCCACACCATGGATTCACTGAAGTTCAGTTGATTGGCATTTTCTTCAGAGGCATAGATCTTCCATATCAATCTGCACTGGATAATTCCAGTAATGCTAACTTCAACACCAGGACTCCTACACAGGCTAAGCAGTTGATTGAGAACCTAATAGGCAGCAACAGTTGCAAGACTATGGATGAGAGGAGGAAGAAATCTGGTGGAAGTGTAGAGAATTCTGACATAGCTGATATTAGATCTTGGCTGGACACAGTTTGCAATCTCCTAGCAGGTAAGAAAGCTGTCCACTTTGCCCAAGATGTAGAGGTAATTCAGACTGAGGAGGACACTCAGGAGTAAGATGTGAATTACATAGGAGGTTCTGGATTCCAAGGTAATAGATTTGGCAATCAACAGGGAAACAGATTCTTCAATGGAGGAGAGAAAAGTGCTTTCAACAGCAACTCATCTAATTCTGGACAGACTAGTGGTTTTCAGAAGACCTTTGGACAAGGTACTCAGAGAACCTATGGATCTTCATCTTATCAGACTCCTCCTGCACCTACAGCTCATGAGAGTAGAATGGAAGCTATGATGGAACAACTAATGGAGAGTCAGACCAAGATTTTTGTGGACTGCAACAAGAAGTTAGATGCTGTCTATGAAGACCTCAATGGGAAGTTTGAGTCCCTGAACACTCACATGAAGCAGTTGGATACTCAGGTGAACCAGATTTCCAGCTCAATAGGGAAAAGGACTAGCAGACACTCATATTAAGGCCTGGTCTGTGTACGTTAATGATGGATCTCACCTAGGTGAAAAATTTGAGCTAAGTACAGCTGAATTGGTGAAGGAAGAAGAAATCCCGGATTTTGGTGAAAAACTCTCGGGTGGAAATTGCAGCATTGCAACGATCGACACACACTTAGTGTCGATCGATGCACATCGTGAACATACAGATTCGCTGAGTGATGATGGTATTGATGCAGATTTAGAGCTTGATGGCTTATTCTCTGGAGTCTCTGAGATCTCTCAACAGGAGATTTATGCGCAGATTGTTAGACAACACTCCTCAGTGTCTGAAGTGATTAGGCAGGAAATTGAAGAGCTTAAGAAGCTAGAAGAGATTGGTGAAGAATTGGAAGAAATTCCATCTTCTGGTGATCCACCTTATCATCCATGTGTGCAGAGGTATTTAAACAAGATGCTGCCTCTAGATGAAGAGCTGAGAGACTGGGTGATTATAGTTCCTCAGCATATTAGTGATGTTCTGTTGACCAAGATCCCGAAGAAGCTGCCTGATCCTGGGGTCTTTGTGCTTGATTTTTCAATCTTTGAGGATAGTTTCAGGCGCTTTCTGTGTGATTTAGGAGCTGCTGGAAGTTTGATGCCATACTCTGTGGCAGCGAAGCTGGGTATGCTAGATTTTACTCCTACTAGGACCTCTCTTGTCCTAGCTGATCAATCCATACGAGTTCCTAAAGGACTCCTGATAGACATCCCGGTGAGAGTTGGAAACTATTTAGTTCCAACAGACTTCTTGGTGCTGAAATATGACTGTGATCTGGATGAAGCGTTGCTGCTTGGAAGACCATTTTTGGCTACAGCAGGAGCGATAATTGATGTTAGGAACAGCCTGATAGACCTCCATCTGGGAGATGAGCCGCTGCGTTATGAGATGGATAAGCTGCGAAGACCACTGATAGATGGGCAGACATTCACCATAAGGGATGCAGACGATGAGCAGCCTGATGACACTGTGATTATAGATCCTGGAGCACATTTTACTCCATCTTTTCTTGGACATGAGCATTCTGCAACAGCCTACTCGCCACCTTGGATGAGGAGACTTGGACAGAGACAGAAAAAGTCTCTGTCAGGATCTCCTGGTGCCTGAAAATTCTTGTCCGACCGGTCAAGCTATTGACCTTAAACAAGCGCTGGGTGGGAGGCAACCCACCATTAGGTACTGGTGTTTTTCTACTTAATTTTTGGTGTTTTTGTTAGGATTTTACGTTTTTTTTTGTTTTTGGTGAGTTTATGATTGCAGGTCTCGGACAGATTCGCAGTGCGTCGATCGACGCACTTTTGTGTCGATCGTCACAACACGATCGGAATCGCATTGCAGCGATCGTTGCGGTCCTGAGCAACGATCGACCATACACGAAAATCGCCAAGTAACGGTCGATGCACTTAGTGCAACGATCGATGCCTGAGCGACAGAGGTAACCCGACAGAACTCAACAAAACTTTAACAATTTTTATTTCTTTCTACCGATCCTTCACTTGACACTACTGGGGACAATGTGTCTTAAGTGTGGGGGAGGTGCTACTGACTTATATCTTTCTGTTTTCTTAAGAGTCAGTCCATTTTTCAAAAAAAATTGTTTTATTGAGTCAAAATTGTTTAAGTAAGAAACTATGATTTTCGGAGAAGATTTACAAGACTTGTAGGAACTTAAGTAACCATTGGGATGAAGTTGCAGGATCTATCTCTGACTATTAGAAAACCCAGACACAGATCAACCTACTGGGAACACCCACATCACTTCAGGTATCAGAGGATCCTTTTACTGACTTCAATTTAATACTGACTTAGATTTCTCACCTAAGGGCTTGGTATACTTTGTGTCGGATTCCTTGTTAGTTCTGACACAGCCTGTCAACCTATCCTATTTAGTTCCCTTCTCCCCTTCTATAAAGTAAAAAAACAAAAAAAAGATAATAAACTGAGGATGAGTTAGTAACTCCGAAGTGGTCACAGGAGTGGTAGAGACCCTATTATCTCCTGTGCAATCCATGGAATGTGTCCAAAGTACACCCCATAACGGGAAGAACACTGATAAAAAAATGATACCCAAAGTGGGAAAAATCAGTTGTTAAAGAAGGGAAAGAGAAGAAAGGGACTAGAGAAAGATAGTATGGTGGTCTAGAGCTGATAAGGTAAGAATCCATGTGCCCTTTGATCGATACTCCTTAGGTGAGACCGCACTTAAATACTTGCAGAAGTCAGTAGGGAGAATTTGAATGCTTGAATGTGATTGTGGAGTTTACTTAGGACAGTTGCTAAGTGTGGGGGAAGTACATGTTGGTCTTGATATCCTGTGATTGATTCTTTCAGTGGTTTACTAAGGGGAATCTGAGTATTGTAGCTTCTAGGATGAAATGAGTTTCTGAAGAGTTTTCAAACCTCTTCACCAAGCTTTAGTTCTCTGTTTTGCTTGAGGGCAAGCAAAGGCTAAGTGTGGGGGAGTTGATATATCATGGTTTTTACTAGTTTTAGACCATGATATAAGTGTGTTTCAGTGTCTTTTGTGTTCTTTTAGAGTCTTTTACAGGTATAATCAGGTTTGGAGCATATTTGGTGATTATGGCACTTTTTGGAGATTTTTGGAGTGTTTGGCCGAGAGATAGAGTTCACTGTCCGAAACAGAGATATGCGTCGATCGTTGCACACTTGCACCGATCGTTGCACCAGCGAGATGGGCCGAAACTCGGCGGTTTATGAAGAGTCAAGATATTGCACTCTGATCCAGAAGTTATTGATATTTACAAAGAAGCCCCTGGCCGAGATTAGACCTATATAATTAAGTTTTTGGTGTTTTATTTACTTACGCTTTCATAATTAAGAGCAGAGGATTTTTAGAGCTTTTGGGGCTGATCTGAACCTTTACTTCATCTGTATTTGGAGAAGATTTCGAACCCCTTTAATTCTTTATCTTTTATGCAATTTATTCTTCATATGATTATGTTTTCATTATCTATGTCTGAGTAGATTCCTTGTTAGGTTTAGGGTTTCTCACATAGGATTTCATGACTTGCTAGACTTGTTAAATTCAGTTAAGGATTCATAACTATATCTGTTCTTCAATCTAATTGTGCTTAAAGCTAGTTCTAACCTGATCAATTAGAATCTAGATCTTAGGTTGCTAAATACGACACGGAAGTGTGGTTTAGGAATCTGAACTAATTAGGTTGAGCAATTAAACTTTTCGCAAACGAAAGTTTGGTTTAGGATAATTGTGAACATATCAAACTTGGAATTAATGCTAGTTTAATCTGTTAGTTCTCGCAAACGAAAGTTTGGTTTGCTGCACTTAGACTTAGAGAATTATCGCAAAGGAATTTGGTTAATTATATATCTGTGTTTTGAGTTCTAGAACTGTGCTTAATTAGATCCTTGCTGAATGAACTGTCTGCTTGTCTGATTTCCTGAGAACGCCCTAGACTTAGCGCTCTTAATAACTTGTTTTCACAACCAACAATCTCTGCTTTCTGTTACTTTCTCGCATTGCTTTTAATTCAATCACATTGCTTTCTTCCTAGTTTAATTTCCTGTTCTTGAGCTATTGAATACCAGAGTCCTTGTGGATTCGATACCTATATACTACAACCACTGAACTGTGCACTTGCAGTTAGATATAGGATTAAAACCTGACCCCTATCACTGTGACGTGTCAAATTACAACACACCTATAATAAAATAATAACTTTGCAAAATTTGGACATATATTTATACTGGCCCAGTTGGTGAACATTCATTTAAAACTTTTAGTAAACCCATGTTCGAATGCCAATGATATGTTAATGCTGTTTTCTGGATTTTATTTTGAAATACAGTTATAATAATTCAAACTACTAGAATATATGAATAAATCACATTGGGTTAGTGGTTAATGGGCTCTATTAAACCATCCAGCCCGAGTTCAAATCTCGTAGCGATTCATTTTGCTATCATTTTTTGTTTAATGAAAGTCAAATGACCATTGTACCCTTATATTCAACCTTAGTTTGCGACCCATGGAAACCCTAATTCGTCGTTTTCATATTTTCACAACGATTTCTACTGTTTTCTTAATTTTTCTTGTGATTGTTGTTCAATTATGACAGATATCCAACCCAACAGCCGATTTCAGACTTATCATCAAAAACGAACAGTGTTCGGTGGGCTTGCGTGAAGAGCTATGGTCGTTGCTTATCACCATGGAAGCTCTCTCGTTTTTTATTCGATTCGCAAGTTTTAGATTTTTAGAAATCAAATTGGAACACTAAGGAAAACGAATTTCAAAATTCAAAATTGACTTCACAAAAACGAAACCCAGTTGTTCAAGTTTCCACAGAGAATTTTTCTCATTTGTTCGAAAAATCCAGAAATTCGAAGGACTCAATTGTGGTAAAGAGTTTTACAAAAGGAAAAAAAAACATTTTGGTATTATACACAAACAGGAAGAACAAATCGATCTAGTTAAATATATAATTGTAAACACAAAATCGGATAATGATTCAGGAAACAATTTCAATCGAAGCGATTGAGAGGTTTTTGTCTTTCTTTTTTTTTCTTTTCATTCTAGAATTTTTTTTTTTGTCATCTTTCATTCTAGAAATCTATCCTTCGTTTTGTATTTTCTTAATTGGAAAAAACTAACAAAATACGTGTAACACTGATATTTTATAAAAATAATTTTTTTAAATCATATGACACATTACAGCCAAGTCATCATCTATAAACGGCTGAGTTACGGAGTTAACGGCGAATATATGTTTTCACCGATTTTCAAAAATTGGTATATGTAATTCAAATATTAAACGTAGATAAGTGTTATGTATGAAATGACTGTTTTCCGATTTTAATGGCTTTACTTGAAAAGTCAAAAGAGAGCTAACTAAATTATCCCTTTCACACAGTATTCACGAGACGACCTCAAAGTCTAAAAGCAGGACTAAATCGGTCCGTGCTTAAAAATGGGCTGGGCCCAAAACGGACTATCCTAACAACCACACATCTCATCACACTAAATGTGAAAATGTTGCATAAACCCATAACCACCATATATATCCGACATCTCGAATTGCGAGTTCTTGCACGATTCTCTGAGTAAATACCAAATACCAAAAAGAAAAAAAGATAATGTCATCCAAACAAAAATAAATCCGAAATACTCGGCCAATTTCACCGGCATATGTAGTTTCTTGTGCCAAAAAAATGGCCACTAGTGTTTGGGTCAGCCTTTAGAAACAAGAAAAGAAAAGATAAAGCAGAAGATCAGACCTGCCCTAATGATGCCATACCATATCCTTACTTCCTCCATTGTACACTGTACTGATTGCTACTAGCTTCACACCACCCTAATCTATAATCATACCCTTTTCTTCCTTTGGAGCTGAGCTTTTCTCTTTCACAGGCGATGACTCTGAAAGTAACTCACAAGGTGTTGCAGCAGGGTCTAGTTCCAGACAACCCTCTGGTGCCTTATCAGCTTCTGTCCCTGTAAGGATGAAGTGAGGCACTTGGTGAGAGAATCTAAACATTTCTTCCTTTGGAATGTTTCTCTCATCTGTGCTTCTGCGGAAAACTGCCCTGTATCCTTCAGCTTTGAGTAAGAGAGCCACAGTTACATTTTGCTTGTCTTCGGTATAGTCATCAAGAACTTCCACCATGTCATACTTGTGTATGACTTCATCAGGGGTACTCTTGTCCCACTCAGGGGACCAGTTTCGATACAGTGCCCAAACTTGTCCCTTCTTGGGATAAATGTGAAGGAGTCCTTTTGCACCTTTGGTGAAATCGACTTTGTGGGAAAAGGCGTTTAGTGCATCTGTCAACTCGTATTTCCCTGACCTGAAATCTCCACATGATTTAGCAAAACCAGAGCCTACCCAGTCTATAGGACCAAACTCTTTGCAGCTTTTGGTATTGAGCCAGCTAATTCTCATCTTAAAGGGATTCACAGAAATCACCTTTTGGATGCGGGCGTAAAACCGAGGCATTCCATCATCATCATCATAAGCTGCCCAAATCTGGTCGTCTTGAAAAGAATTTTCAGAACGGTTAACATCAAAGTTGTGAAAGTCTGAATCCGGCACAACGATTGCATTCACTTCATCATTGGAAACTTCCTCCACTGCCCCACTATTATTTTCTACCTCATTTGCCTTGCTAGTCATCTTGTTTGTTGCTTTCATACTCTTCTTCTCCTTTTCTATTGCTTTATTGTCATCTACCGTTTCTGAGATCATCTTCAGGAGTCTCTTAGAAATATCTGACTGGGCCTTTTTCATAAGCGCTTTTGTTATATCACATGGTAACAACATTCCTTGTATATGAGGATGGCGAGAGCCTATGGTGCTTGGCGTTTCAGTAGTAGTGAATCCACTTGGACCATTTTGATTCGACCACTTGCCTGCAAATGGACCAAACATATGGGAATCATCTGTCTTCATCTTCTTAAAATTCCTCAGATCAGAGTTTGTGAATCCTCTAGCAGCATCCCTTTCTTGTGACTCCCCAAACGGTCTCTTCAGACTGTCTTGTGCTTGCTGAAAAACATTTGCAGCTTGATTTGAAACATTTCGGCTGTCAGAACCGGCCTTTCTTAATAAAGATTCCCACCGGAAACCATCGCTAACAGATGGTGCAGGCTCTCTCGCAGAAGAAGTACCATTTGAGTTCTTGTTTGTCGCTTGAATTTTTGAACTACGTTGCTGTTGGTTAGATGAAAGATTGCCTGGCTTGGAAACACTTGGAGGCGGGGTTTTCTCTGCTGCAATGAAACCCGCACGGCACTTTTGACAAAGCAAGGTCTGGTTAAGATAAACCCTCTCGTATTCATATTGCGTCTTGCATCCGTTGCACATTGTCCAGAAGGTAATAATCTCCTTCTGGACCGGAGCGACAAAAGTAGGCTGATCCATGCGGGATCTATCCATGCGTGAAGCTGGCTTAGTTCTAGCATTAGCACTCGAAACGACAGGGTCTCTTACATTCTGGAACCCGTTAGAAGTTGGTGGACGCGGTGGAATCCCGCTCTGTGTTGTTGAGAATCTTTGTTGACCTCCTTTAACCTGCCTCTTCAAGTTATAAGAGAATCTCCTAGCCTTGTCAGATAGTAGACTCCAAGCTTCTGAGATCAGCTTAAACGCACCTTCTGCACTTTTACACTTGTTCTTATCCGGATGGAGCATAAGAGCTAATTTCCGATACTGTTTTCTCACTGCTTCATCATCAGCCAAAGGGTCCACACCAAGGATACCGTACCAGTCAGCTTCTCCGTTGATTTGTTTCTCTCCGGAGATATAGACATCAACCGTCATCAGCAATTGTTTCAAACCATCCAAGTGGGGATATAAGTTTTGAGCCTTGTTGGCGAACTTTTTCGCCCCATTATAATCCTTTTCTGTAACTTTCCTCTCAGCAATATCCATTGCCCTTTTCGCTTCATCTTTGTTGCATTCCATTTTCTAGAGCGTTACAATATATTGTCCAATGGAAACTTTGCAGAATAGAGGATCTTCAAGAGGATCCTCAAAGCGCTTAGCACCTGTCTCAATGGAAAATCGAAGGAGCAAAAGTAAGAATAGATTCAGAGAAATGCTTACAGAAGCACATCAGTTATGTTATTACATGCCCCTAATATTTTAACATCCCAGAAATGCTTTCCATACGAAGGTTTAACTGGATACAAAGTGAAAGAAAAAAAATATGTCCTATGAAATGATGGAGATACAAAACCACAAATGTGATCACCTTATCCGGTGGCCTGTTCGATCCTAGTACCGTAACAATGCATTTAAAAGCAAAGAAAGAGAACCAATCCTTGGCAATAAGTTATGAGATTACCATATCAAATCCCCACATCATACAAACAATTTGCAAACCCGCTGAAATATAAACAGTGAATCTAGTGCAATCAAGCATCTGAACAATAAGCAAGAACCGGATTTAAATGAAGACCCTCAAAATCTAACAGCATTATAGCAGTGACGGAGTACAAAATTGAGAAAACAACTCAAAGCTATAAACTTTATTACGATCACAGATCTTCAAACTAGAGAAACAAAACCTAAACCACAATTCACCTACCCACAAACAGCATTTGAATCTCCTAATCACTAGGGACACAAGAAAACCCTAATCCACATCTACATCATTGCAAACAAACCAGCGAAAATTGGAGCTTTAAAACGGATCTACACACAAAGCGGTACAAAATCAAACTGCCCAAATTCGCTACTCGAGAGATTCGGGAGGTGTGAAAACCCTAATCCATGACGGAAGACGTAGAACCTAAGAAGCGGAAGCTAAAACGAAGAAGAAAGAATCCATGAAAATAGGAGGAAACATACCAATCGCTATTCAGAGGATAAAGAATAAAATTTGAATCAAACAAGCTTTTACTACAAGAGACTCATTTGTCAGATGCCCTTTTTACTCTGATTTTTTTTTCTTTTTCTTAAGAACACCTCAAATATATATTCAGGCAAAAATCATTCATCTGGAAAAGAATGTATGGGTCTTAAAAATAAATTATTAAATTATTTTTCACTATCCATTTTAAGTAACCATGGTTACTTTAACCACGGTTATTTTACTATGGTTATTATAACTATGATTAGGAATTAACTATGATTAGGATAATCATAGGTATATTTTGACCAAAAATGAAATTATAGATGGTTTATGGTTAACATAAAAAATATATTTTATTTTAATAAAAATAATTTTTTTTAAATAATCATGCTATTTATCCATGGTTACTTTAGTCACAGTTACATTAACCATGGTTATTTTAACCATTCTTATTTTAACCACGGTTAAAGTTAGTTAAGTATGAAAATATCTTGAGAGGTATATTCAATCTAGTGTATAGAAGAATCTGATTTGTTGACAAAAAAAGAAGAATTTGATTTATTTTTCTAGAGAGTTTTAGATGATTTTAGATGAACAAGAGAAGTTGCTATGATTTTAGTTAAAATATTATACAATTTTATCTTAAAATATAGTATTTGGATCTTTATATTTTTAACTAAGAATTTTCACCAAAATATTTTTAAATCACAACAAATATTTTAAAATTTACAACTTAAAATATTTTTTTACTAAATTATGATTTTTAAAATGTCAAATTCAATTATATTAATATTAAAATATATTTTAAATTCATGTTTGAATAACCGAATATCTGCTATTTAAATACAATACATTTTGCAAAATTTTCATGGAAGATAAAATGTTTTTTAAATTAAGATATTTTATATGACAAGTAATTTCAGAGATTTTATCGGTTACAAAAAATTTAAGGACAAGAGGAATTAGTTGTGATATACGTTGTGTACGTTGTGGAATAGAAAAGAAAATAATTAACCATGTATTACTTGAATATCCTCCAATTCTACAATTTTAGGCATTACAACAAATACCAACAAATCTAGAACGCTTTTCTACGAAGTTTGTCTATATGAATATGGACTACTTATTATGAAATTACCATTTCATGATACAAATAATCAATATCCGTGAATTTTATGGTATATAGAAAAAAAATATGAATAATATGGTATACAATTAAATCGATCGAGATCCTAGAAAAACATAGAGATTGACATAAATAAAATATGTAATATGGAGAGATGCGCAATTAATTGGGCCACATGAAATCCCGCAACATTTGGAAGCGTCATGTAGATTCAAAAACAACATGGTTCAACAGAATCAATGGCGTTTTGTTGACGGATTATAGAAAGAAAAAACGTATTTTCGAGATAAGGATGGTATAATTGTTATGAGGAAAATGTAAATGTTAGTATAATGTAGTCAATATATATTATGAAAAGTTTGTCTATTCTTCATGCGGAATAGGCATGGGCGTTCGGGTACCCATTCGGATTCGGGTCGGATTCGGATATTACTTGATACCCTAAATACTTTGACTTAAGCTCCATTCAGGTATTTTTTTAAAATCGGATCGGGTTCGGTTCGGGACGTATCGGGTTCGGGTCGGGTTCGGATACCCAAAGTCACCATGAAATTTCTGAAAAATCGGAAAAATTACTCATAATATTCAAAAATATTTGAATTATCCAAAAAATCTGTAAAACATATACTCAAATTACCTAAAAATATTCAAAATTACTCAAAATTAGATATATTACCCAAAATATAAAAATAAAAACTACATAAACTAGCCAAAAATACTCGAAAGTATGAGAACTAACTGAAATTAGATTAAACTTTAGATTACTTCGGGTACCCGTTCGGGTTCGGTTCGGGTTTGGGTATTACCCGATACCCGAAATACTTTGAATTAAGCCACATTCGGGTATTTTTAAAAATCGGTTCGGATCAGGATCGGATTTTTTCGGGTCGGGTTCGGGTTCGGATTTGGGTTTCGGGTAAAATACCCAACCCTAATGCGGAATTTGAAGCTTTGATATGAGTTATGAAATGCATGAAGTTCTTTCAACAAAAATAAATAACATTTGCAAGAGTTGTTCAAAGTTGGTTAAGATAATGTTTGAACTAGAGAAATGATCAATTTTTTCAATTTATTTGGAAGAATTCGAAAAAAAATCACCATATTTCGCCTTAAGCATATACTTTACACGAGCAATATAACAGCCAATAAATTAGCATTACTCATATCAAACAATCAAACAATGTTTATATTGGATAGGTGCTACGAACATAAATGAGTGAGAGAGATTTTTTTAATTTTTATTATCAAAATAGAATACAAATCGCTTCATCAAATCTTTGTTAAAAAAAAAAAATCACTTCAAATCATAGATTGAATACACCTTCACTAATACACATGTAGCTAGGTTCTAATAGTTATATATATATATATATATATATATATATATATATAAGTTAATGTTAGATAAATTCAATATATATTTTACATTTTGATTTTTGAAAAGTTTATAGTTATATATATATATATATATATATATATATAAGTTAATGTTAGATAAATTCAATATATATTTTACATTTTGATTTTTGAAAAGTTTATAGTTAAATATTTTCACAATGATATAGATCCTAAAATAAAATTTCATTGTTTAGTTAATACGTCGTGATTCCCACAGTGGCAGACCGAGGACGGACCGAAAATTGTTTTTGCGGGTGTGATAACAAAGTTAAAGTAATTAAAATGAACATGTATGGGATTGATTGAACAAAATTAACTTGGTTCCTTCAGTTATAGCAAAGCAAGCTAGCAAGAAGCTCTCGGGTCCGAACTTCGAGACAAACGCCGAACCTCCGTTTTCCGTCTCCTCCCCGGCCGGCGAGCTCTTTTGTCGCCGGGGAGGGCCCTTGCATTGTCGTTCAGTTGTTGCCGTCTCTGCTCTAGCTTTTTCAGCCACCGTCGACGGTTCTCCGACGCTGCGCCGACCAAGCTTCGCCAATCTCCGCCGTCCATCTGTTCGCCGTCGTGCGTCGTTCCCTCTGCCTCCTCCGGTGTTGTTTGCTTGCCTCTGGTGGTGAGCCCGTGCTTTCGATTCCGTTAACCTAGTTCCGGCTTTAATGGTGCTGTGGAGAGGTTTGTTTCTTCGTCTAGATCTGATGGTTGGGTTGTATATTTGGTTTAGTATGTGGTATGGTTAAGTGTTGATCCGGGTGTTGGCTATTTTTAGAGATTTAGAGTTGTGGATTTTTTGGGTTTAAAAGGAAAAAGTCTAGTTACCTCTTCTAATCAGACTTTCGTTGGTCCATGGTTCGGTCTTAGTCATCTGGAATTGCATTTTGTTGCTCAGTGTAGGAGATTGTTGTGGGTGATTCCTTTCCTGAATTTGCTTCCGGGTTGTTTGAGTTCGGGGTAGTTTAGGTTGGGTTGGCTTTGGTTGATTCAAGTCCGGGGTGATTTGGATTTCGTTTGGGCTTCTATCTAGGTGTTTATGGGCGCATAGTGTTGCGTAGCAGCCGTATCCGAAAGTTACTTAGTGATCCTTGTAGGGTTTGTTTCTTGTCGGGGTTGGGAGTCTTGATTCTTTGAGTCCGAGAGAGGGTCTCTCGGCATCTATTCGTGTAGCTGAAGTTATCGTTGGTGGGCCGTGGGCAACAACGGTAGATCTCACTCAAGCATCTCTGCACATGTCAAGAAATGCAATCTTCGGTTGGCCGTAGTTTGGATTTGGACTGTATCGACTGTTTTCTGTTATAGTTGTAGGTTTTGTTTCCGGGGATATCTTTGTTTTCCGCCAGCTTAGTTTCCCTTGTTTGGGCTTAGTTTCCGGAGATAGTTTCATTTTATGCCGGTTTTGTATTCCAAAAACGCATTCCACTTTGGTTTAATATCTATATAATTTCAGACGAAAAAAAAAGTATGGGATTGATTGAACCCATGTTTAGAAGGGTTAAAAGATAAAAAAATAAATTACGAAATAAACCAAAATAACTTATTATACTTTCTATAATTTAACGGGTGTCAGGTGTGTCAATTTACTCCTTTGTGGATCTGCCCTTGGATTCCGATGAGTTTAGAGATAACTATGTTTGCCATTCATGTTAAAAATACGAGGCAGTGACAATGACTAATTTTTCCTACATGTACAACACGTGGCTAATTATACTCCCTCCGTTTCACAAAGATGCATGTTTTAGAAAAAAAAATTGTTTCACAAAGATATATTTTTTAGCTTTTTTAATTAATTAATGATGATATTTTGAAAACTTTTAAAAAATTAATTAAATTTATTGAACTACTATTGGTTTAGAGATATTGGAAATTGTAGAATAACAAAAATTGATGCATTTATGATTAAGTATTAATTGTTTTCTTAATATATGTGAAAACTCTAAAAATTATATCTTTGTGAAACAGAGGGAGTATGTCTTATCTACACAATCCATGAACCCCAACTATAGAAATTAGAAACAAACCACAAGATTATGAAACATTATGTTTTTCTTTTTTATCGTTTGCCTTTATATTTTAATAGTGAATCTAAAGCCAAAATACAGAACCAATTAATAAACAGCAGCTATCTAGCACGAACGATACTAGAGAGAACAGAAAAAAAAAAGACGAAATGAAATACAGGAACCCGAATCGTTAACATTTTAAGAAAAACTAAAACCAACATACAAACAACTTTTTAAAACGAAGAAATTATTGATAGAAAACCTTCAAAAAACCGAGAAAGGCGGAAAAGCAGCAGACAATAAATGTAACAGATACCAACAACAAACTGAGAGATGAGCAAGGAAAGCAAAATAAGATGGGAAGGGATTACAAAACATTGTTTTATTGGATGATTAATGTAGAAAGAAGTGGGAGGAACAGAACAAAATGAATAGACAAAAATCGAGGGACAGGTCAAAGCGTCCTCGTCCTCAAAGGCATGCATGTGCATATGCAACACAAAACCAAAACACAATTCCTCACACGTCGTTACAGGTAGCACACAACTACTAAATCAATTTTTTATATTTATGCACATGCCTCAATTTCATCTTTCTCTTCCCTGGATGGCTACCTTACTCACCCTTTGTCTCTGGTTCGGTTTCAGGTTTTGTATCCATTTCAGCTTTGGGGCTTGATTCGGTTCCCGTTTCAGCATTGGGGTTAGATTCGTTTTGGAGTTCATCTTTGGGATTAGGTTCTGGTTCAGCCTCGGGGTTTGGTTGAGATTCGGTCTTATCATGACGGAATTTAACAACAATGCATGTGATATTGTCTGCACTGCCACGAGTAAAGGCAGTGTCGGTTAACTTGCGGGCAGCTGCCTCAGGCTCCTCCTCGCTCTGAGCAAGGGATACCGCATCCTGAATCCAAACGGAGGGAAAACAAAACATTTAAATTCCTGAAACAGATACAGCGGGAGGAATCTACTTGTGAGTTATATACCTCATTTTGTACCACGTCCCATAAACCATCACTTGCAAGTACAAGAAACTCGGCCTCGTGATCTATCTCTAGATCCTGCAAAATAAACATTGTGTTCACTCACGGATTTCACATGGGATAGCATTATGCTTGAGTTTGAAACGGTTACTTGTATCTCGGGTTCAGCAACAACAAATGGCTTCAGCATTCTGTTTCCAAATGCCCGGGACATTGCTAGGACTCCACCTACCCTCCATGTTCCTGACAAGGCAAATCCAGATGATATTACTTTAACCCTTGTCTGACAAAGAGATCAAGATGATAATACTTCAAAGGGCAGGCCTCAAGAAATCTAGTTTTTCTCTAACAGTGAATGTTTAAAGCGTGAATAACCCGAGACAAGTAGAATGCCTCGACGATGGTTTGCGGAAACTTAATAATAGTTTTAGACCTAAAAGCAGACCAATAATGCCATCAGATTTCTTTTTCTTTTTCAAAATTCGTGATGGAAATATTAAGCATCTTGAGTATCTAGTGATCTAACTCTAACTCAGGAGGGAAATCTCTGCGATCTCGCAATGACATGTTCAGAAGCAAGCAATCAATTAAGGGGACACAAGACAAGAGAGGGACGTTTTTTTATTATATCAAATTACCTGCCCACATGATAACACCACCGGCGCTCTCAATTCGCTTTCTTTCATCACTTCTATTGGGCTTATGGTCATCAGATAGCGCGATAGCTGCAGAACAGAAAATACTGTCTGAATTTTGAAAAGAAAAATCTTCAAATGATATGCCACATTGCTTTAGATCATGACCAAATACTAACCTTTCCCAGCTTTAGAAACTATTGTCCTTGAGTCTCCAACATTTGCAACATACAAATGGTTCCCAACCAACACAGCAGCAGATGCTGTGGAGCCATCATCTCTGTATGTATCCTTCTCCGACTCAAGAAATTCTACATCAGTCTGTTTATATGTTTCACCTGCAAAATTGGTCAAGTTAGAAGGTGAACCGGACGACTTCTATCAAGCTGTATGAGCTCATACTGCTGAGGTTATAACAAAATCTTATGTCAAGAGATATAGAGCGCACTTAATGCCAGCTTGGTGTCTGTCAAAAATTGTGGATGCTTCATAAGATTGTTAAATAGGTGTTGCTTCAGGTACTCAGCAGCACGTGAACCACCATGACCTGTGATAAACCATTAAAACCTCAGAAATTAGAAGAGAACACCTAAAGATCAAGTCACAACACATGATTTTGTTTCTCAGTATTCCATGAAGGTATATTGATAGTTCCACTATGCACTGGAGGCTTTAATTTCCTACAGTCTACTAGAAAACAGCAGTCAGCATGTACAGATACGGACTCTAACTAAAGAAATTCAAGATCCTTGTTGAAAATAGTATGCATAGCGTATATGGTATTACGTTGAGATATGATATGGCAAGTTGTAAAACAGACTTCAACACATGAAAAAAAAATTCCACCATTCAACAATAACACATCCTTTTTGTCTATACCAGAAGAAAAAGAAGGCAAAGCATATAATCTAACCATCAAATATTCCAAACATGCAAACTGTTTGGCCTTCGATCTTGGAAGCTTTGACATCGTAGAAGTCTTCCATCGTAGACCGTTTCCCTCTGTAACTACAGTACCCACAGCTCAAGCTCCCATCGTCACTGTCATTACACATAACCTTCATTAAGAACCACTTAAAAACAAATGTAAAGAGCAGAAAACAATAAATATCATATTGTTCCAAAGCCACAGACAAGCTTCAAAGATATGTCTCTAGGTATTAGCTACATTCAATAAAACCATCATAGCTAAGAAATCTAACAAAACGAGATGTACTCACTTTTTCCAGCCACCACCAATGTATCCTCCGTCATCAACTTTCTCAGGAGGCATATCAACAATGGAAACTCGTTTCTCACCGGAAGAAGAATCGACCATCATCTTTGCTGCAGTGGTTCTAAATCCAAATCCAACACTCAAGGTCTTCTTATTCTTAATATGATTAAACTGATGCCTTCCTTTAGCCAACAACCCAAAATGACCAGCCTGAACAACGAAACTCCTTATGAGACTGCTGCATACCATCAGGCAGGTCTTACCTTAAGAATGAGTTTCTCCAATGCAGGAGCTATGTAGAGAAAATAAAAAAGATCTGTCATTAGTTAGTAGTTACTGTATCCTGGAAGACATGATTCTTAGAATCAGTAAGCCAGCATCCATAAAATAAAAAGATTTGATTAGATTGGATTTGAGCTCTACTTCAAACAATACAAAACCACGATCATCGTGTACGTATGAGCTACGATATCAGATCCTAGATCCCTAACCAACCATATCTATATGGATAAATTCAAAAGATTGAGCTGATTTTAGCATCGAATGAAAAACAGAGAGTAAGATGACAGAATTTAATTAGCGAATCATCAACAATGACGAAACAAATTATAAAAGCTAACTTTGTTAAGCAAAAAAGCGATCCAAATCTAGTTTCCTAAAAAAAATCGATTCATCAAATTCAAACAAACGAATCGACGGATCAAAGTAGAGATAAAAAGACTAACAGGTATCTTCTCGAATCGACGGTAGATAAAAAGGAAAAATTCAATCAAAATGAAGGATCTCAGAGCTCTGACAAAGAATCGAATCGGATTTAAGAACCGGATCGGTGAAAAAAAATACGACGGATCCGAATCTGAGAGTTGAAGGAAAAAATTGCTTCCAGGAATCAGCCTTATGGAGCTTCCATGGAATCTGAGAGAATCCAAGAGAGAAGGAAGGAGATGGGGAGAGTGGTGTAGTGAGAGAAGAGAGAGAGGGGGAAGCGGAAACGTGGCACTACTACTCATGCATCCAAGATATATTATATAGTTAGTAGCTTTTTTGAGGATTCTTTTTCATTGGATTACTACCTCACTTTGTGATTAACACAACTAATCTACTTTTTGTATTGCTAACAAATCATCTTTTTCATTTTATTATAAAACCTAAATTCAAATTTCCTATAGAAAATTATACTTCAACACACTCTTCTCTTGCTTATCATTCCTATCATTACAACTTCTAACAGATAATGCATGTATATATATATATATATATATATATATATATATCAAGTTTGAGAGCTTGTAATCTATGAGAATCTCCGAAAACACACACATAAGTATAATCAAACCACTCTGTCTCACATGTGTACAGCTTTAAATGAACAAGACAACAACATATGATGCCACCAATAGGATAAGATCATCAAGGTACTGACTGATCAAACAATAGTTTTAACTTTTTCCAAAGAAAAGATTGTTTTTTAATTTATGATTGAACTTCGTTTTGTTTAACATCTTCTCCATTTAGTATAAGATTACCAGTTCATGTAAGTTATACTATTCCGCTAAAATAATTATTCCTCTAAGTGGATAAGCTTTTTATTTAAGGTGCAAATGATTGTTGCTCAAAAGATTAAGACATGTAATAAAATGGTTGAAAGGAATAAGTATTTTGAGTAATAAATGAAGAGTAATATTTGGATTCGCTTCTAGGTGAACTCATTTGTTCACTCATTTTTTCACAAAGCAAATGATTTATTTTATTTTATTAAAAAGTAATAAAAACAAAAATAAAGAAAAATATATTTTATTTTAGACAAAAATTAAAATTAAAAATAAAAGAATTTATAAAATAACTAAAACTTAAATCTTAATTTCTAAACCCTAAATTCTAAATCCTAAATTCTAAACCATAATTTGAAAACCTAAAAATAAAAATTAAAACTAAACTCTAACCCGTAAACCCAACATGTAAATCTTATAAAATAAAAACTAAAACCTAATCCCTAAACCCTAATCTAAAAACCTAAAACAAATTAAAATAAAAACTAAACCTAATCCCTAAACCCTATGTAAACCTTAAAAATAAAAGATAAACTCTAAAAGGCTCAAACCCTAATCCTTAAACCCTAAACTCCAAAGGGCTTAAACCCTAATCTTAATTCCTAAACCCTAAATCCTAAGGCCCCCCGTAGCCCCTAAACTCCAAATTGCTTAAACCTTAAACCCTAAACCCTAAAAGTCTTAAACCCTAAATTCTAAACCATAATCCTTAAACCTTAAAGTAAACTCTTAAAAATATATAAATATTGATATATATTATTATCAATTTTATAAAATATTTGAATGAGTTTAATTCTTTAATTTTATTTTGTAATTTTATTTAAAAATGATAATATATGACATATTCTTATTGCTTAAAAAAGATAGAGGTGAACAAATTAGGTTCACCTAAGTATTTTTCATAAATGAAATCATAAAGATAATTGACAGGAATATAGTAAGTGGTAATTGTTTTACAAGAATTATTATTTTTAACTAAACAAGAACAAAAAAATATTAATATTCTATTTTTATTTTAGGTCTGGTTTATATAATAACGGACTAAACGAACGATTAGAATGTTAAATTTATTTTGAGAATATTTAGTTTTTTGTTATATAATAATTGTTCTAAATTTAGGGTCACAATATTTTTTTAATGAGTGTTGGTGAGATAAAATGGATGTGATTCCTTATATCATAAGTTCGCAAACAATCATATGCTGGGTGAATGTTTAAAGGTTTAGATGATATTTTCATTTGTCTGTTTATGCTTTAAATTTTGAGAGAGAGAGAGAGAGAGAGAGAGAGAGAGAGAGAGAGAGAGAGAGAGAGAGAGAGAGAGAGAGAGAGATGGTTTGATTTCTGCGTCATAAATTCTCTAATTCTTTGTAGCAAACAAAATGCTGCTTTTCAAAATTCACATACTGCAAAATATGAAGCAACATCATACGTTTCGGAGCACTGACATATGTATATATTTGTAGGACCAAAATACTTTGAACATTACGGATAATGATATAGACCCGAGAATAAGAAATGTTAAGGAAAAATGTTTTTGTAAAGTGATTGAAAAACGATTTAAAGACGAAAACCAGATGAAAAATCAGTCGGAGATGAGACTATAATCTTTTTTTTTAACTCAAAAAAAATCATTCGTAATAAACAGAAATTTGTGATTCAAGAGTTTTAAGATACAACAAAGAAAAATCGTAATGTATCATTCGTCAACGGTTCTGACAAACAAGAAATCTCTGATATTCTCGAGACTTAATCTTTGCGGTGAAGGACTAAAAGAAAAATTTTATAGAAAGAAAATATGTGAGTCAAGTGTGTCAATGAGAAAGAGGAGACTTGACTATATAAGGACTTCGATAAATATGATGGAGGAAAGTGGGATGCTGGTACTTCCTTATCCGTTGAAGACCAGGGTTGGTGCTATGAATATCATTGTATGGTTTGATCAAGGGACGCAGATTTTTTTCAAAGGACGCAATTGTTTTTCAAGTGACACAACTGTTCATCAAAGGATGCAATTGTTCATCAAGGGACGCGTCTGTTAGATCACATCCAAGCGTTATTAACCATAATCCGGGTATAAGGGATCAATGTGCCTAGTGGTGGTCGGATCCACAAAAAAATAAGTGGTAATTCATACCCTTAGCTTTGGATGGTCGAGAGTTCGACCAAAGGAAAACAGGATGGTGCGGCTCAAGATAGAATGCAAGCCATCGAGAATAAGGGCAGCTGCGCGAGAATAACCATGGGAGAATAGGCGATCCATTGCACACGGCCAAGGTCCCGTCCAGGAGAAAAAGGAATAGATCAGGTTGGAAGGAAGTAATAACCGACATTCGATCTAAGAAATGATCTCCCACCAAAGGTTTGATGATGTTATCTTATCAAGTTATTTTAAGTTAAATCAATCGGATATGTATTTATAGAACAAATTTAATGAGTCATGTAATGAAGTATCATTTGCTTATATGTTAATGACATGTTGATCTTTGGCACTGACTTTAAACAAGTAGAGCTTACAAAAGTATTTTTGTCATCACATTTTTCTAAGAAAGACATGGGGGAGGCGGATATGATTCATAGAATTAGAATCAAATGTGAAAGTAAAAGAATACCTTTAACACAATCTCATTATACTGAGGAAGTGGTTAACAAGTTTAATTGTGAGAATTGTTCTCCAATGAACACTCCCATGAATGCGAGTGTGAAGCATATGTCTAATACATGACAATCAATATCACAAATCGAGTAATCACAAGTGATTGTTTGCTTAATGTATACCATGATGAGAACTAGGTTAGATATAGCTTATGATGTGGGGATGTTAGGTAGATACACTAGTACTCCTAGTACTCAACATTGGAAAGTCTTAAGACTGATATACAAGTACTTGAAAAGAACCATATATTATGGTTTGTCTTATGTCTTTTTTTCCTTCGGTTCTAGAAGGGTATTCAGATGTAGGTTTTATTAGAAACATAGAAGATCATTTTTACAAGTGGTTGGGTGTTTTTGATCGGGGAGGTGTCATTTCGTGGGCTTCTAATAAGCAGCTTGCATTACAAGTTCGACTATGGAATCAAAATTCATAGCATAAGTGTTTGCCGATAAAGAGACAGAGTGGCTAAAGAATCTAGTATATGAGATTCCCTCATGGCCAAAACCAATATCATCAATATCTATCCATTATGATAATCGAGGTACATAAGCTATGGCATATAGCCAAGTGTATAATGGCAAGTCGCGACACATAGACGTTAGACATAGTGTTGTACATGAGCTGATCACTCATGGGGGTGATTACCATATAATTTGTTCGGTCTCAACAAAACCTTGCAGATCATTTGACGAAAGGATTAACTAGGGACTTGGTATTAAATCGGTTTAAGGGATGAAATTAAAGTCCATATAAATATTTAATTTTGGGATACCCAATTCCCCTTTAATATGGCGTTAGAGGCTGAATTCAACGTGGAAAACTTACACTTAAAGATTGAAGCAATATTTATATAATCTCAAAGTATATGCTTGGACATGCAAGAAAGGGACATGTTGAAGTTTTGTTTTTAATTGATCTTTGGAAAAACGCAATTTGAAAGTGCATGATAAAAACTATTTATCATATATGAGTGTGAAGTGTTGCGATTCAAAAATTTAGGACTTGACTTTGTATGCATTCATAAATGGATAGGAACACATGATTCATAATAGTGTCATGTATAAACACTTAGAGTAGTATGAGAATTCAAGTGCATATTTTTTTCATGTTTCCAAATGAGTTGTGAGGATTTAATCCATAGGGGACATCCTGATTCTCGAGCATTTGGAATGTGTAATATCATTAAGATGAAAATTCAATTGTTACGACATCTTCATTATGCATGAGTTTGATATTGTTATTTATTTAATGGATATATGATTACACTTAGATTTGTTGGGAATGTCCTGAAATCTATTGTACTTGCTCTAAGTGTAAGTCGTATAGTCGAGATAAGACAATCACATAACACTGGGTAGTCATAACGCTTTGCTAGAAGCCACTTATGATCAATGAGTTGAGAACTCATTGCTAGTGTTATATGATCCTACAGGGTCACACACCTAAGCAAACTGGGCGTTAAAGACGAGGTTGATCATTAATGTAATGATCCAGTGAATGCATATGTGATATGCATTCGATATCAATGTTCTGGGACTGCATCGATCGATGCGTATAGTGCAACGATCGATGCAACTCGCGGATTAGCCAGATTAATACGGTTTAATCGTTGGTTAATTCCGTTGTGGTTTAAGCCGACATATATAAGATATATGGTCGACCTAAACTCGTCTCTAACCTAATTCACAGCCACCAGAACTTGAACAGAAACCTCTGAAGAGATTGGATCTCTATAGGCACTAGCATCCCTGCTGTCCAGTTTGTGTGCGTGTGGATACCAGTAGAGGCGCAGCATTTGAGGCGCTCTAGATCTCGATTATCTGTAAATCTTCCGCTGCTAATCACCAGGTATTCTGAGATCCCATTGATTCAATTACATGAACCTTAGATCCTAGGCTCGGAATTCAGACCAGGGTTGCCTAATTGGATTAGGAACTGCTAGAAATTCCTTCAGTGGTATCAAAGCTTTAGGGTTCCATTGAATCTGTAGCATGTTGATTAGATTAGTTGAATCTGAATCTGTGTATGGTTGATACAAACTTGCTAAAATTCGTTTTCATGAAAACCTAGTTTAGGGTTCTGTTCGAAAACGTTTTAGGGCTTATTCGCATGGTGTCGATCGATGCCAATCCGACATCGATCGACACAGGGCGAAAGCCCGAATAAAATTCAAGGTTTTTCGCATGGTGTCGATCGTTGCCAATCCGGCATCGATCGACACATGGCGAAAACCCGAATAAAATTTAGTTTTTCGCCTAGTGTCGATCGACACAAATGTTGTGTCGGTCGACACAAACCTCGCGAGATTGATGAATCGGTTCAATTGGATTGGACCGGTTATCGAGCTTGGTTAATGATGGTTAAACGCTAAGAATGGTTTATTGCGATTGGGTTGGCATCGACCGATGCTAACGTAGCATCGATCGACGCTGACCGGTATTCAAAACCGGATCAATTGGATTGATCGGTTATCGCGGATTGCTTTTGGTTATCCTGTATCGATCGACACTATAGTAGTGTCGGTCGACACCAGACTTGTTGATTAGGTTATTGAACCTGAAATCACAGAACCAAAGCAAGATGAATCAATTAATTATAAGAATTAAAACATAATAAAACTGAACGTTTTAAATGGTTCCGTTCCTCAACCAAATATCAAGTGATACTTGATGTCTTTCCAATCTTGTCAACTGTCAAGACCCATTTAATTGTGCGATAGACTTGCAGTGCAAGATGTCCACAATTTCATGAGTAAGACAGAGGTAATCGTGTTGATGGATTTGCAGTGCAAGACATCAACAATTACATGACTGAAAAGATTGGTTTACTTGACTGGGCCATCAAAATCGTTTTGGGCTCAGAGACATCAGGTGGATTGGGCATGAGATGTCGATCCACAACCAAGAGTTATATTGGATATAACTAGAAAAGTTGTTGCTTACCTAGATAGCTAAATTTGGGTGATAGCCAGTGGCTCACTCAAGTTTAGTGAAGTATGGGTCTTGGATCATTATATTCATCTGAGGAAACATTGTTTGAATATAATGCGAGTTGTCTTAATAGTTAAGACTTCTCATTTCTTGAACATCATAACTAAACCTCCCTTGTTTTTCCAGCTATGTCTAGCACAAACCATCGTAACAATTTCTCCCTGCGATCCGTCCTTGAGAAGGACAAGTTAAATGGATCCAACTTTCTTGAATGGTATCGGAACTTGAGAATTGTTCTCAAACAGGAGAAAAAGGACTATGTCCTTGAGAAAGTTCTCCCCAAGAAGTACCGAGCCAATGCCTGGCAGTCAGACAAGGATGCTTGGGATAAGCATTTTAATGATGCGGTGGATGTGAGTTGTCTCATGTTGGCTACCATGAACTCGGAATTGCAGAAGCAATATGAGTACGTGGAGTCGCCAATACAGATGATCACTGGCCTGAAAAGTATGTTTCAGGAGCAGGCACGAACTAAGAGATACCAGACGGTTAGATCTCTGATTGAGTGCAAGCTACCAAAGGGCGAACCAGTTAGTCCTCATGTCATTAAGATGATGGGTTATATTGATAACCTGGGGAAACTGGATTGTCCCATTAGCCAAGAGTTGGCTACTGACATCATTCTACAGTCACTGCCGTCAAGCTATGATCAATTTGTTATGAACTATAACATGAACAACTTGACGAAGACGTTGACTGAATTGCATGGGATGCTTAAGACTGCTGAACATAACATCAAGAAGGACACCCCAAATGTCCTTATGGTACAAAAGGGTAAAAAGTTTAAGAAACTTGGTAAGAACAAAGGTGATGGCAAGACGAGCTCGATTGTGAATCCAAGCGAGTCTGGCCATGTTCCTAAGGTTAAAACCAGTCCTTCTGAAGATGTTAAGTGCCGTTATTGTAATGGTTATGGGCATTTGAAAAGAAACTGCAATAAATTCTTGGAAGATTATGAGAAGCTGAAGAAGACGTACGAGACTTCTTCTTCAGGTATTATGTTATAGAAGTAAATGTTACTTCTTATAATCCTACTTGTTGGGTATTTGATACCAGCTGTGGTACTCATATTTTGTGAAAATGTGCAGGACCTGAGCAAAAGTAGGACTATGGAGAAAGGACAAGTGGACCTATGAGTAGGAATGGAGCAAGAGTTGCTGCATTAACCGTAGGAGTATTTCATTTGTTTTTCCTTTTTTGGCATGTTTTGAACTTAAGACTGCTACTATGTACCTGCTATGAGCAGAAAGATTATTTCTATTCCTTGTTTGGATATGAAAGGATATCAGTTTTCAAGTTAAGAATAAGTGTTATTCATTTGATTACAGTGATATATTTTATAGTAGCAATCCATTAGAGAATGGACTTTATGTTCTAAACCAGAATGTGCCTAACTATAACATTAGTACCAAGAGATTCAATTCAAAAGATATGAATCAAACCCTTTCTCTGGCATTGTCGTTTTGAGCCACATAAATGAGAAACAGATTCAGAAGCTCCATAGTGATGGGCTTTTGGGCTCATCTGATTATGAATCAAAATGAGTAAAGTGAATCTTGTTTATTGGAAAACGACAGAGGCCCCTTTCAACAAAGGTAGTATCGATCGATGCATGTATGCAACGATCGATACAGGTTGCGAACGATCAAAATGAAAGGGCCAGAAGCTTATTGGGCTTTATACATACGGATGTACATGGCCCGATAAGCGAAAATGCTAGAGGAAATTTTCAGTGCTTTATTACCTTTACTGATATTTTCAGTAAGTACGGTTATATCTTTGAAAAGGGGCCTCGGTTATATCTTAGAGCAGGTAAGCATCAGCTTTGCTAGTCAGAATCTTTGAAAAGTTCAAAGAGTTCCAAAATGAAGTACATAATCAATTTGGCAAAGGTATTAAACCTCTACGATGAGATCATGGAGGTGAATACTTAAGTCAAGAATTTAGTGATCATCTGAGAGATTGTGAAAGTGTTTCACAATTCACTCCTCCTGTATCGGACTTTATTAGATATGGTTCGATCAATGATGAGTCACTTAGATCTTCCATTATCCTTCTAAGAATACGCTCTAGAAATGTCTGAGTTTACATTAAATATAGTTCCATCAAAATCGGTTACAGAGATACCACATGAGATGTGGAATGGAAATGTTTCTGATTTATCCATCATAGAGATTTGGAGTTGCGAGACTTATATAAAACGTTTAATCTCTGATAAGCTCACACCCAAATCTGATAAGTGCTACTTCATTGGTTGTCATAACAAAACAAAGGCATGTTAGTTTTACAACCAGTTCGAGAACAAATTGTTTGTTGCTCGGAACTATGTTTTCTTAAGAAAGACTTTCTTTCCAAGAAGAATAGTGGGAGTAAAAGTACAACTCGAAGAAATTCGAAAATCACAGGAGACTTCTCAACCTGATGTGGAAGAGCAGCAGTTGGATCTACAAAGAGTTGTAGAACCTGCACCTGTGGTGCCTAGAGTTTATAAAGGATCTGGTGAATGTATATTCGATATACATTTAAATGGCGAGTTTCTGAAGAAGTGTCGATCGACACAAAAGTTGCATCGATCGACACATATCGCGAACCAAATATTGATTTCGGTTTATGACTTAATTAGCTACGGTTTAAATCTTGGTTAATTAGGTCGTGGTAAAAGTATACATATGAGATATGTGTGCGCGACTTTTACAGAAAACTGAAGCTCGCAGATCCGAAAGGATCCGTCACGAACCCGAGAAATATGGATTTCTCGTAACAAATTGCCGTGATCTACTGATCATTGAAAGTGACAGGCCTGCGAATTTTGAAGAAGCAATGATGGGCCTTGACTCCGAAAGTGGCTGAAAGCCGCTGAATCCGAAATGGGATCCATGTCACAGAACCAAGTATGACTTGGGCTGATTTACCCGATGGTGTAGAAACCATTGTGAGTAAATGGATTTTCAAGAAAAAAGGTTGACATGGATGGTTATATTCAGATGTACAAAGCTAGGTTGGTGGCAAAAAGGTTTCAAGTAAATTCATGGTATTGACTATGAAGAAACCTATTCCCAGACACCATGCTTATGTCCATTCGGATTCTCCTAGCAACCGCCACTCATAATGGTTATGAGATCTGGCAGATGGATGTGAAAACAGTTTTCCTTAATGGAATTCTGGAAAAGAATGTGTACATGACATAATCTGAAGTTTTCATTGATCCTAATGAAGCTAGGAAGATATGCAAGCTTCATCGACCCATTTATGGATTGAAGCAAGCATCTCGGAACTGGAATCTTCGTTTTGATGAAGAAATCAAAAGGTTTGATTTTATCAGAAACGAAGAGGAACCGTGTGTTTACAAGATGACTAGTGGGAGCGCAGTTGCATTTCTGGTATTATATGTTGATAACATACTACTTCTCAGAAATGAATTTCCTTTGATTCAGTCTGTTAAGACTTGATTCGAAAGTTGTTTTTCCATAAAATTATGGGAGAGACAGTATACATTCTTGGAATAAGAATCTATAGAGATAGATTGGATAAGCTAATTGGATTGTGTCAAGATGCTTATAGTGATAAGGCCTTGCACATGTCCAAAATGCAGGATTCCAAGAAGGGCTTTGTGCAAATGACTCTTGGTATTACTCTTAGCAAGATGCAGTGTCTTTCGACACACGCTGAGCAAGGGCGAATGAGGGTCAGGCTACTGCTAAAGGCATTAGATGTCTTAAGATATGATCTTAATTTTAGTGGGAGTCATTGTTATTAATTTTAGTTATGATATGATGTTCGTATAAACATAATTTGATTATGTTATTGAAATCTGACATCTGTATTATTTAATAATGGTTATTAAATAATAGTCCCAAAGTAATTTATGACATTTTATAGGTCATCAAGTATGTGACTTGATCATGAAACCCTATAGATAATAAATGACATAAATTATGTTGGTCCCTGGTCGAGGTTGTTAAAGTGGGACATTAACAACCGCGTGAGACTAGTATGTGAGGTGACTGATGACTAAGTTTCATGGAGTCATTAATAAGAGTATTAAAGTCAATCACATAGATATGTGTTGGAGAACACATGATCGGACATGACCCACTGATGAGAACTCTACGGGATAGTTATATAAGTGTCATGAGAGTTTTCATTGCGACTATAGAGTATAGTCCTTAGACCTGAGTTCATCATGTTTTCTTACATGTGAATTGGTCCGCTTTAACCTTGTCAAACGTCAGCCGTAACTGGTGAATATAAAGGCATTGATTGGGCGTATCATGAAGCATGTGAAGAGACAGGGATGGAACAAGATGGGATTTGTCCCTCCTATATAACAGGAGATAAATATCTCAGGGCCCATCGAAGATTTGATACTGAGAAATGTGTGGCCACACTCAAACGAGGTGATTGTCAGTCGTTTGTCTTGTCAGTATAAATCGGAGTTCGATGAACATGATCTTGGCTAAATAAGGGTGACACAGATCTTGCCTTATGTCAGATCGAGATATAGTGACGAAGGGATTATGGGAATAGATGATTCCAGTACAAGTGGGAGATTGTTGGGAATGTCCTGAGATCTATTGTACTTGCTCTAAGTGTAAGTCGTATAGTCGAGATAAGACAATCACATAACACTGGGTAGTCATAACGCTTTGCTAGAAGCCACTTATGATCAATGAGTTGAGAACTCATTGCTAGTGTTATATGATCCTACAGGGTCACACACCTAAGCAAACTGGGCGTTAAAGACGAGGTTGATCATTAATGTAATGATCCAGTGAATGCATATGTGATATGCATTCGATATCAATGTTCTGGGACTGCATCGATCGATGCGTATAGTGCAACGATCGATGCAACTCGCGGATTAGCCAAATTAATACGGTTTAATCGTTGGTTAATTCCGTTGTGGTTTAAGCCGACATATATATGATATATGGTCGACCTAAACTTGTCTCTAACCTAATTCACAGCCACCAGAATTTGAACAGAAACCTCTGAAGAGATTGGATCTCTATAGGCACTAGCATCCCTGCTGTCCAGTTTGTGTGCGTGTGGATACCAGTAGAGGCGCAGCATTTGAGGCGCTCTAGATCTCGATTATCTGCAAATCTTCCGCTGCTAATCACCAGGTAATCTGAGATCCCATTGATTCAATTACATGAACCTTAGATCCTAGGCTCGGAATTCAGACCAGGGTTGCCTAATTGGATTAGGAACTGCTAGAAATTCCTTCAGGGGAAGGAATGATGTAGGTTTAAGTGAATCAGTGATAACGATTGCAATTTCTCACATGAAAAATTGCAATTTTTAGTGATCAATCATTACAACTTTTGGTGATCAACCATTGCAACTTTTGGTAATGAATCATTGTGACTTTTGCATGGTAACTTTTGGTGATGAATCATTGTTAATTTTGGTGATCAAACATTGCGATCTTTGGTGATCAACAATAGCAACTTTTGGTATCAGTAGTTACAATGGTTAGTGGTTAACAATTGCAACTTTTTATTTTGTATATAAAGTGTTTTCGAATTTGCTACTTTATAACAAGAAATCACAAGAAAAAAATTCAACAACAAGAAATAGAGAAGTAATGTGAGAGAGAGAGAGAGAGAGAGAGAGAGAGAGAGAGAGAGAGAGAGAGAGAGAGAGAGAGAGAGAGAGAGAGAGAGAGAGAAGAGAGAGAGAGAGAGAGAGAGAGAGGAGAGAGAGAGAGAGAGAGAGAGAGAGAGAGAGAGAGAGAGAGAGAGAGAGAGAGAGAGAGAGAGAGAGATTCATTGTTTCAAAATATCATCAAAGATCATTCAAAAAACACATATAAGCCCAAATTATTATAAGAGACTTTGGTTGCCTTATCTTACAAAATAGGCATGTTCTTTTAGTTGATGCAGCGTCTGCGGTAGTGTCAACATCCATGTCATACAAATCAAAGAAACAAACACGCTTTATGTGAAGACTAAAACAAATCGCAACATCAGTTTCAAAGAATGTAGCCGCAGCATGTCGAAAACAAGGTACAACCATGCCGCTGTTTTTTCTCAGCGTCAACGACAGTAATGATAGCTCTGTTAAATGCAGTCGCTGCGACAACTTTTTTCTCTTTACCCATGCATGTTTTTTGATTTGTATGTCAATGATATTGACGCTACCGCAGATGCGCATCGTCAACTAAAAGAACATGCTAAATATTTCAAGTAATCCAATATTTGAAATATGGTCGAAATACTCTTTAATGAAAGTTCTCTAGTACACAATTCAATCATTAATTACCCTAGTTCATAGTTCACAATATACGGTTCATCACCAACACTTTCTTTCTGCTTTAGTGATGATATGTACGGATCTCTGCCGGTTTCAGTCTTTTACCATTCTCTATATTTTTAGACTGGTGATTGATAGAGAAAATTGTAATCCCTATTTCTAACTGCAAGTGTACAGTTTTGAACGATGTAATATCTAGGGTATCGAATCCACAAAGGCTCAAGTTTCACGCGATATATTGTATGCAGTCGAATTAAGCCAAGCAAGACAAATGAAAGCAATAAATAGCAAGTAATTAAAAGAGTGTTTTCGATGGGAGAAAAGCGCTAGACTTAGGATGTTCTCAGGAAATCATGCAATGTCAGACACTTAACTAATCATGATTCAGATTAAGAACAAGTTCAAGAACTAGAATCACAAATGTCAAATAATTCAACTCTCGCTGCAATTATTCTCTATGTTTAGCAACCTAATGATTCAAATCTCTTTGTAATCTTAGAGTTCTAGACAAGAATTACTAGCAAGTTCTTTAGTTCAAATTTCTCCTAAACCAAATCTCTTTGTGTCTAGTTAAATTGCTCATACTCAATTCTGTCAAATTATACTTCACACTCTCGTGTCAAATTAATTATCTAAGATCTAAACCCTAGGTGATCAATCCAAAATTCAGTTTTAATCTCAACTTAGGTGATGAACATATAGTTTTAGAATCCTAATTATTTAGTGATTTCACAAGGCATAAAAACCCTATGAGAAATCCTAAATCCAACAAAGGTTACTACTCATACATATTATCAATCAGACAACACATATTGAATATAAAACTAAAGATTGAATAGATATAAATAATGGGGTTCGAAATCCTTCTCTCAAGGTTACAGAGTAGCAAAATCAGCCCCAAGCAATCTCTCAATCTCCAAAAGCCAAAAGCCAAAACAAAGCAAGAACAAAAGATAAGAGAGACAACTCTCAAAAATCTAATTAATAGACTAAACACATTTTGGGGCTAAATTAGAAATAATAAAACTTCTGGGCTTTCTTGCAATTCTTCAAAAGGTGTAATCAGCTCGCGCTAAGGTTTTGTTGGGCTTCAGTTTCGATCGACACTAAGGTCAATGTCGGTCGACATCAACACCTGGTTACGGCTCCAACTTCAACTTCTTGCAGAGTGCTCCAGAAACGTCCCAAAACTCCTAACTTTGGTCCAAATGCATGCTAACCTGTAAAAGATTCGATAGACTCGAAATACAAAGTTAAAGACTCAATATATACACTCATACCATGGTTGAAAACCTATAAAAACCATGATATATCAACTCGCCACACTTAGCTTTTGCTTGCCCTCAAGCAAACAGAAAACCAAAGTATGAAAAAGAGGTTTGAAAACATAGAAACTCATTTCGTCTTAAGAACATTGCATTCACACTCACGTAGTAATCCACATGAAAACATTCCTGCAGAGATCAAGACCACAATGTATTTCCCCCACACTTAGCTTTAATATGTATATAATTACTGTTTGGTAAAAGTTCAAAACGTTTGAACCTGTTGAGTGTGTTGTCGATGCTACTCAACATCAAGCCTCTATTTGTGTATAAAATAACTTTTGTTTGCTATGTTTGTTTACCGAAAAATATGGATAAGTAGACTGCACAACGCTAACCTCTAGGTATTTCAAGATGCATATTATATGCAAATACTGTAACATAAAAAAAGATTGTAATTAGATATGCATGTATATATTTTGATTGTATAGTATCTAATAATACAAAGATGGTTTCAACGTCAGAATCTCTCGGAAAAAAAAGAATTGGTTTGTATTTTTGTGATAATCTCTAAATAAACTTATCAGTAGTCGATTTTCTTGGATCATGCCCGGCAAAGGGAGTATCAACTAGAGGACACATGGATTCTTACCCAGCTAGTACCTGACCACTAAACTGTCAGTTTCTGGTCCCTTTCTTCTCCCTTATCTCCTTTTAGCAATTGGTTTTTCCTTATTGGGTATTATTTATTTTTTATCAATGCTCTTCCCTTTTTATTCGGGGTGCTACTTTGGACATATTCCATGAATATACATGAGGTAATAGGGGTTTCTACCACTCTCGTGACCACTACGAAGCTACTAGCTTATCCGAAATTTATCTTCTTTTTTTTTTACTTTTAAGGGAGGGAAGAAGGGAACTATTCTCAGACAGGTTTACAAGCTGTTTCAGGCTCGACTGAAAAATCCGATCAAGAGATACCAAGCCTCTAGGTGAGAAAAATAAGTCAAGATTAGAGGTGAAGTTAGTAGTGGATCCTCTGAATACCTGAGAAGATATGGGTGTCCCTGGTAGGTTGATCCGTGTATGGTTTTCTAACAGTCATATAGTTACTGCAAGTATGTCCAATGGTCACTTAGGATCTTGTTCCTGCGAAAATTTCCTCAGAAAATCTTTGTTTCCAACTGATTTTGACTCAATAAAACAAATTTGAAAACAAAAGACTGACTCTAAGAAAATAAAACACGTCGTGAGTAACCACCTCCCTCACACTTAAACTGCATTGGCCTTAGTGCAATCGCAGCTTGGGTTCGATAAAAATCAACTTGGAACGACATGAAATTAAGTTAAAAATCCATACCTGAACACAATTAGTGTTGACCGACACTGAATTAGTCTCGATCGACATTAATTTCGTGCAATCGCAGGCAGAGTCTGTACAAGGCTCATGGTTAGATCTGTGAGTTAGCACTCAAATTCTCACCTAATAGCTGCGTTAGACCACTCAAAAGTCATGTCAATAGCAACAACACCATGCATAAACTCTTAATCATCCAAGTTCCAAACTGATTGGACTAACAGACTGACTCAAAGAAAGACATGAAAATGACTCAAAGAAAGACATGAAAATGACTCAAAGACACAAAAGAAAAAGAAAAGAAAAAAAGAAAAGAAACAAAGAACAAGTAGCAGCGTAGGATCTAGAACTCCTGAGATTCCTCCTCGTCCATCTCCTCAGGATCAACAACATCCATCTCATCATCAGCGGGTCTAGCAGGTTCAGGCGATGCGGGCGCGCAACGTCGTGGCTGTGGGCGACGACAGGAGAAGCTGAAAATACCCTTCCACATCTCCTTAAGCATAGAGGTTGCCCACTTCTACCATTCTCCAGATGGCATATCTTTCAGTGGTCTCGGAGGGTCAGAAAAACCATAAGTCTCATCACCAGTAGCAGCAGGAACTGCGTCTTGCTCAGAAGTAGAAGGAGCAGCTCCAGATGAGTCAGTAAAATGCCACAGTAAATCTCTCCCCGTGATATCTCCCTTAATCCAATGCATACTCTTCATATGTTCGAAGTTCATAGTAGACTTTGCGGTGCATATCGTCATCTGACTCTTGTCAATCCCAAAGTGGTCAAAAATAGGAGTCAAGAGACTCCCAACAGAATCTATCTTCTGCCCCTTTACTTTGAATGGCTTAGTTTTGAGGTCCTCCAGATGGTGTGCAAACACAACTCCAATGTTCACGTCAGCTTCCAAGTGGGCATCCTGATACTGCTCAACGTCAATGATCTTACCAATCCAAAATTACAACAGTAAAAGGTCAGCTATATGCATCATTTCGGACTCCATCTTGCATAAAATTGTGTTAGTGAACAAGCGTACAAGGTACCTCAAGACATGATGCCTTACTGCGGACTGTCTGGTAGTCGAGAGTCATATATTCCATTCTCAAAATGTGACCAGAACATCTGTACATCTCGCCACTGCTCAGGCAGATTCACTCGCTCTCTAGTCCTGTCAAACCCGTAGATGTCGCAGAGCTCAGGAATGGTGATCATGTACCGCACTCTCTTAGCCATGAAAGTCAGTATCCCTTCACTAGCCTTTCTGACCACCTCGTTAGTGTAGTACACTCGGACTGTCGCCATGAACTGTCTGACCAGCTCCTCATGCATATCATAGTGCTTGGTACAGATGGTACCCAAGCCAATTGTCCTCAGAATGCGGAGAACATCTGATATTCAGCTTAGACATCGTGGTGTTGCACGCGAACCGTGTGGGATTGATCGTGACACCACACCAGGCGTTGTAGAACAAAGAATCATAATCATCCCCCTCTCTGAGATTCGCCTATGAGTGCAAGTAACCTTCTTATATTCCTCCTCAATATTATGCTCCCAAACCCGATTGTACAGGAGCTTCCGCTTCTCCATCCATGGCCAAGGTGGACGTGTCTGCGGGTCGTGGATGTTAGTAACAGCCGCAATATCCTCTCGTTGTGGTCAAGAACCAGAAGTAGAAGCTTCAGTAGTCTTCCTTGCTCGCTTTGAGGGCTGTCGTTTGTCCATATGCAAGACAGAAACAGACAACCAAAGCATGAGACTCAAAGATACAAAATGTTCAAAATTATGATACCATCAAATGGAGTCAAGATAATCATCCACATTACTGAAATCAACCATTTTCCATCCCAAATTCGTTTTAGATATCAACAGAATTAACGAATAAGAGAGTTCGTCATCAAACCGATTTTTTTTCAAAACTCTCTAATTAATCACGAAATCTCTATGGGGTCCATAGTATTCATCTAACAGAGCCTAAATAAGCAAGAATCAATCATTGAAACAAGTTATTTGAGGCGAAATCGAAGATTTTTACCTTAGGGCACGAACTGGAAAAAGGGAGATTGAAAGTCATACCTTTGCAAATCTATGAAAGAAATGATAGAAGTGGATAGAGGGAAAGAAATCGTGTGGAATAGCCCTTTGAATCACTCGATTTGGTGAAGAAATGAGAGAGATGGCAATTTTTGGAGGGAGTTTGCGAGAGGAGAAATGGAGAAGATGAAGTTGGGGTCGCGGGTTTTTAAGTGAACTTACCTCGTTATTGTTGATGTCGATCGACACTAAAAGTTAATGTCGATCGACATTGATTCTCGGCTCCTACTCGACCCTGGAAGTCGACTGTGGTCGATTATTATTCGTACTCGAAATTCTCGACTCTAGTCTCGAACATCTGTTTGAGATCGAAGTTCATATGTTTGACAGTCCATCTAGCCTTGTGCTCAAGCTCAACTGGAAGGTGACAAGATTTGTAACGCCCCTTTCCCATTATCTGCTGACCGTCGATCTGACCGGTCAACAATCAAATATGAACATGACCAAGTCGAGCCGAGCAAGTAAAACAGGAAACGTTTGTCACAAGACGAAGCCAGAGGCATATTAGTTTGAGACAAAGGATCGCACTGACCCGTCCTTGACTCTGCTATCCTCACTTCCACAATACACAACTTCTCAACCTGTATTGCTTTCCTGAGTTGTGTCGGTTCAGACTAAACCAATATATCAGGGGAGCATGTTCATTACTGAGCGAATAAACGGTTACATAACGTTTACTCATTTACAAAACAACTTTTACTATTAAAGTCAAACGACCCAATCCACTCAATAAAATGGCTCCAAAGTCGAACCGATAAAACAAACAAAACATCGAATCAAAACTTCCGCCACAAGCGATCCTGAACCTACACCGAGGATCTCACGTGTCCGTCACTGCTAAACCTAAAAACATAAAAAGAGTCTAATGAGCGATCTAAGATCACCCAGTGAATCGACTCCCCACTAACGGCTTCTATACTATCTAACTCTACAACTCATGCCCCAAAATCCCAAAATAACAAACAACAAGAAAGAGTGGTCGATCACGTACTACCACGACGTGATAAACCCACACCACACAAGCACATGCCAAAAGAAAGGAGAGAGATTAACAAAATTGAAGGCACTGCGGCACATGTCCTCGATTGGATCGATCTAACTATCGCGCAACCTGAACCTACTCCACTGGGCCCACTTCATGCGAACTTGGTAACTTCCACGGGTTACATAGCTACCGAAAAGGGTAACTACAACTACCCATGACTACTAGCATTAACACGAAGTCCGACGACCTAGGACATTGTTCTCCATCCATTGATACACAGTGACTCGGGCTACCCCACGGTAACCTAAGCTTCCATGCAGTCCGGCCCTAGGACATGACCCCGTATTCTCGAACCGCACACCTACCGGCGTAACTTAGTAGGTTAACACCATAACAGAATCATCACCTGAAGGCACACGGTCCGATTAGGCAACTACCCGAGGATCCATTTGGGTTGGATGTACCAGAACGCCTTAAAAACCTAGACTTGCGGGATCTAGCTCACCATAAAGTCCTAGTGCAGAAATTTAAACATGCAGACTCGTTGGGAATCTAGCATCAACCACACAATCAACCACCAATAAATAAACGAACTATCCCGCAAGCCTATTACACGCCAAGACCACCACTCTGACTTGGTGCCATACCAAGCCAGTAACTACAAACTTATTCGGCCCCGTGACCGGAATAACTGTCCACAAGGACCGCTCGGCCCAACACCGAGACAGTCTAACAACATGCCTACACACAAAGCTCAAACAACATCAATGCAACGACCCATCAAGCACACAACCATGCCTGTTACGATTTTCCATCATCTTTTAACTCTTTCCTATCCGCTACCTTGGATTAGCTGATTTCTAATCCGTAGACGGCTCACCGATCACACAATTCTTTAATTACTTTTCACAAAGTGTCTTTTATTAACTCCTAGATCCGTCGGTTTAGAGCTAGTAAGTTTACTAACTCTCCGACGTCTCATGATTAAATTAATTTCATTCATTAACCTTTAACCTTTTGTTAACTTAACCCTACCCATTACATATTCTATATGATTGTTAAAGGTTTAGTCTGTATTTTATTGTCGTCTTAATTCCCGTATATAGACTCAGTTAATATTGTTCTTTAGTATATATAAATAGATGCATATACGGTCCTATCATGCAACAATTATATGAATGCATCAATCAATTACTACTAACAACCTAACGACAATCAACGGTTTATTCCTCGGTTCCTAGCATGCATCTCAAAATGCTATCCGGTTTACAAATAACCGATAATTCCAATCATCAATCAATTCTTTTAAGTAACGGGAATGCAATCCTAAACTACGACTTGGGTTCCCGGTCTACTTGCATTATGTCTACACTACGAGATGAGCCGACTCACAAAGATTAGTGCGGACTGACAAACTGGCGCAGATACAGATCTTGAGACAACCAAACTGAACCCTGAACTTCCCGAATGCTCTGACACGATCCCCAAAAACTTCCGAATCACAGAATGGTCGTGGACCGAGCGTTGACCGGCTCGATCTCCGGTGTTGACCGGCGATGACCGCGTTGGCTGGCGGCATTTACCAGCGACCGTTGACCTTTGAATTTAACCCTAGGACTGTTGACCAACCCGATTGAACGGACTGAACCACTGAACCAACTGAACCGAAATCAACTGAAATAAACCGGTCTAAGTCAAACCATTGACCGCGGTTTGACCGGTTTAACCTAAACCGATTCCCATGCTTAACCAACTTCCAGTTAACTTGAATCACACTAAACTACACTTAGAAGAACCGGCTTGAAGATGGCGGCGAAAAGAGCTTCCCGGCGGTCGGACTCCGGCGTTGACCACGATAATGCAGCGTTAACCGGACGGACTTAAGCTTCTCCGGTGTCTAATGTGACCTTCTAGTGGTGGAGAATATTCTCAAGAGTGTTATGGAGCTTCTAGGGAGGTGCAGAAGCTATGGATAAGAAGAATCACCCAAAGGAGAAAAAGGTCTCGCCGGCGGCGACCCTTCCACGGCGGCGAAACTCCGGCGACGGCGAGGTGATCTGATAGGCGGCAGTTGAAGAGGAGAGTGTGATGAACAAGGTGATACAAGTGGCTTAGCTAGATTCAAGATGGTTTGAGATTTATGGGGCTTGCTTGGTCACTAAGGTTTGAATATCTTCGAGTATTCTTGAGGTTTGCTTGAAGATTTCAAAGGGGAATTCTGGATTTTTGGCTTGATTTTGGAGATATATATATATATATATATATATATATATATAGAGAGAGAGAGAGAGAGAGAGAGAGAGAGAGAGAGAGAGAGAGAGAGAGAGAGAGAGAGAGAGAGAGAGAGAGAGGTTAGAATGAGGTGAACCAAGAGTTGAGTAATTTGATAGTAGATATCATGCACACTTTAGGTTCAATGCATGCAAAACATACTCTGAACCTAGGAGCTTGAGGTGGCGCCATCAGGAAGAGAACATCTGTCAAAGATAAGTGTTTTCTGACCAAAATTCATGAACCAAATCACTTAAACCGTTCTCCAATTCCGTTCTTTCTCGTTACTTCGGTTTAGCCATTCTTGCGTTTCATTTTTAGAAATCTTTTAGATGTTTCCATAAATCCTTCAATCCCCAAAAACTGATTCTCCATGATTTTAAATGAATTTAGAAACTTGAATCATCCCATTTTGACTTCCGTAGTTTTGGTTATGAATTTTACAAGATTTATCGGTTCTATCGGTTTCCATTTCCGATAGTCCGAAAAACCTGTTTAAACTCTGTTTCTTCCACTTCTGATCTTCTAAATGTTCTTTTATTGAAAAAGAAGAACTCTTGGCGTGTCTTGGCTTCCGTCTCGTATTTTTGGCAAAATTTCGATTTTGCCTCTTGACTTTGGCAAAATTTCGATTTTGCCTCTCTTGACTTTTCTTTTGTCTGTTGACCCCATTTTTTGAAAACATGGTAATACATTCTTCCCCACTTACAATAATTTGGTATCCGAATTCTTCGTCACTAACATATTTTGAATCAGCACCAACCCTGTAAGTCGCCATGTTGCTCTGGTTCCACAGTTTGACTGCTCAAATACGGCTTTACTGAAACGACTCTCGATGCTTACTGACACATTCCTGGCTCATACAAACTGCTTTACTGATCTCCCCTCTGCTCGCTCGCCTACTGTTCTTAACTGATCTGCTATATTCTGAAGTTTGAACTCATCTGCGTTCCTCTACTATGATCTGATTCTCATTTCTGGCTTCCCCACTTCGCTTCGACTCTTACATTTACCTGGCACTGATTCGTCTTCCTAGAACACTCTTCAAAAATCTTATCCTCGAACTTGGTTTCACAAGATTTCAACTTAATCCACACTAATAGCTTCACTCCGCCCCCCTCACTGATACTGGCGTTCTCCCTATATCTATTTGCTAACTCATCATACTAGCGGCTTCACTTCGACTAATGCTTGCTGCAGGTACCCCGTACTGAACTTTTCACGGCTCGGGTCAACTGTCTCACGACTTTCTTGTACTCCGTCTTGCTTTCAGGTTCGGATTCGGTCTCGTATCCATATCGCATCGTCTATCCATCCTGCACTAATTTAATAACTTTCCACTGAAGTGGTTAGATTCATTCTACTCTATCCCCGACGCCACTTCCTCATATGAATGTGGTTACTTAATCACGTACCCCACGGTTACCCGTGATTAACTAAAAATATTCTATAATTCCGCTCCTTTGTGAATTGACAGTCGAACATAACCACTCTCGAGTTTGGCTCAAATACTTAATTAAGGGTTACAAACTATTTTTATTCTAGCAACCTAACAATCTCAATCAAGAACCACTAGCAACTTAACGATGCTACTCTTGCTAAGCACAACGTGAATCCTAACCATCTAATGCACCAATCAAAGTATCAAATAAATCACACAGGAAAGGAATAAAACTAAGAAATTACCACACACAATCAAGCAACCAATATATCGGTCCTGGTACGTCGGCATGGTCGTGTTTTGGATTATGATGTACGATCGCTTGTTCCGCTCATCATTTGGTTTCACATTGTAACTCAATTGCATTCACAGCTATCACACACATGAAAATAATTACTATGCTACTCAAAATGATAAGCCGAACACTTTGCATCCACCACATACATAAAACGTCATATTACATATATAAAAGTTTTAGTACATAAGTCGATCAGAGTCACTACATAGGCGGTCGCTGCCATAACCAAAAACAAAATCGCGTCGCTGCATACCGAGATTCATCAGAGACGATAATACGCCGATCTATCTACACAAAACAAGGTTAGTGCCCATACTTACCTCACCTATCCTAACCCTAACCTAACTTCTCCAACAAGACCGAAATGCCCAACACAAGCGGCAATACGGCTCGAAGAAGAAACCACTGGCAGGTGTACCAAGAGGGTGCTGAGGGTGCGTGTTGTGAGATGGTGCGGCGACGTGGTGCAGCGACGTGGTGCGGCTCCGCCATTGGACAAAAACGGGCGGTGTGACCCTCACAACCACAGAGCTGGAAAACAGTAGAAGGCGTTGGGGATGGCCTACGAGGACAAGCTGGTGCTAGGTGATCCTCGTCACCTCAGAGCTGACAGACAACAAAAGATACGCAAGGAGGTCTGCTAGGACCGGGATCAGGTTGGCTAGGTCCTGCTCTATGGTGTCATGGTTCTGGGGGACGGCTAGGTCCGGGGTCTGGCATACGATGTCCTGGTCCGGCGATATGACAAATGGGCGCAAGGTACCCATCGTTGTAATGCCCCCTTCCCGTTTTCCGCTGACCGAACAACAATCAAACAAGAACATGATCGATCGAACCCGAGCAGCCATACGAGAAGAGTTTGTCACAATACGAAGCCAAAGACGGTCCGCTTTTAGTCAATGGCTCGAACTAAACCGTCCTTGACTCCGTTTGCCTCGTTTCCACGATACAAAGTTTTTCAACCTGTACCGTTTCCACGAGTTGTGTTCAGTTCGGACTTAACCATATATCAGAGAATTATTTCGTATTTTATTCCTTTAAAAATTAAAAACAATATACGGTATAATACAAAATATTTAACAGGGTACCCACAAAATCCAAAACCGAAAATAAAGTCAAAATGTGTAAACAGACCGATGCCAAATGCCAACCCGTGACTACTCCGACTGTCCTACGCGTCTGCCGAGCTACGCCAAACCTGAAAAACACAGAAGAGTCTAATGAGTAAGCTAAGATTACCCAGTGAGACGGCTCCCAACTAAAGGCTGCTAATAATATAATAATCCCGCCCAAACCCAAAATAACAATCAAGTACAATAGCTGATCATGTGCTACCGAGACGTAATGAGCTCCACAACACACAAGCATTCAAATAACAACACATATTATCAATGAAGGAAATCGAGAACACTCCAGCACATGCCCTCGATTAATCTCGATCTATACTAAATGCATCTATAACGCAACCTCCACACCATGGGCCCCAAACGCAAACTCGGTAACTTCCACGGGAATACTTAGCTACCCCACGGTAATTAAAACCTCCCACAACTCCTAGACAAAAACACGAAGTCCAACGACTAAGACATCGTTCTCTGTCCATCGATACACGGTGACTCGGGCTACCCCTAGATAACCAAAGCTTCCATGCAGTCCGGCCCTAGGATGCGACCCCGTTTTCTCCGGACCACACACCTACCAGCGTCACTCAGTGAGTTAACACCATAACCATAATCACCACCCGAAGGCACGTGAACCGATCAGGTAACTACCCAAGGATCTAATCGGGTCAGAAGTACCGGAACACCATCTCTAGACTTGCGGGATCAAACGCACCCTATAGTGTCCTAATAAAAGTAATGTAAACAAGAAAAATCACTGGGACTCTATCACGAAATACCGACAAGGTCAAATAGAAATAATATCTTACTCCCCATACCCAGTCCATCCTGCAAGTCCTACCACCATTCATCAACACAACCCGACCTATCCGGTCCGCACCGGAATAGGTATCCATACCCAGACTTACCCGATCCTGCATCAGAGTAAGTATCTACCACTACAGTCTACTCGGCCCAACACCGAAGTAGAAGTAATCAAGCAATCAATAGTCTACTCGGCCCAACACCGAAGTAGGTACACAGTCACACAAACAATAATCACAACACCACACAACTAGCTATTTAGATTTATTAGTCTTTTAATCTTTTTTTAACCTTAACTCATTCGTTCTGCTACCTTGGGATTAGCAGATTACTAATCTCGTAGACGGCTTAATTCAATTCTAATTATTACTTCTTATTTCCTTAAATTCTTATTCTTAACATCTTCGATCCGTCAGCTGGAGATTAGTAAACTTACTAATTTCCTGACTTCACATTATTATTTAATTAATTCATTTAACCCGATAACCCCGACTATTGACTAATTAATCCACCCCGTTATTATATTCTAAGTGTGTTATGTGTTTTAACCGTATTTTAATCAACTTATAATTCACCATATATATATATATATTCATTTAGATACGTTCTTAAATATTTATATATACATATACGTCCTAGCAAGCCATTCTATATATATGCAACACCCAATCAAGCAATCAACGAACTATCAATCAATTACTAATATAAGTTAATTAGCATGCATCTCTTTAACCTAACCATTTACTTATTTAACCGAGTTATTAATCAATCTAGCCGTTCTAACCAATTCAATCATCGAGGTATGCAACCTAAATCTATGGTTTATAACTCATGGGTCTATATATTCTAGTCTAAATGCCTCACACAATTTAGCTGACTCACAGTTTTATCATGACGACGGATGGATACATTGACGGAACCCGCGCGACCCGAATTGAACCCGCTGCTATCCTGAACCCTTCTCGTACCGTTAACTTGTTTTGACCCGACCTCGACCGTGGTGATTCTGATCGAGCCTCCGGACAACCTTATTTTCTCTCTCCTCTTTCTCTCCTTCTATTTCTCCTCATTCTCTCTCTCTCCTCCGGTTCTCTTCATTCTCTCTCTCTCCTCCGGTTCTCTTCTTTTTCTCTCTCCTCTAGTTCTCCTCCGACTCTCTTCCTTCTTCTTCTTCTTCTCATGCTTCCTCTTCTCTCCCTCTTCTTCTTCTTCACGCTTCTTCTTCTCTCTCTCCTATTCTTCACGCTACTTCTTCTTCTTCTTCTTCACGCTTCTTCTTCTTCCTCTCCTTCTTCTTCTTCTCCTCTCTCACGCTTCTTCTTCTTCTTCTATATATTTTCTTTACTTAAAAAGAAGAAAATTTGGCCCGTGTTAGAAACCAGATACTCCGATGTAATTCACATCCTCTTCCTGTCCATCTTCTTCAGCTTGGATTACTTCCACATCTTGGGCAAAATTGACAGCTTTCTTCCCAGCTAGAAGATTGCAAACTGTGTCCAGCTTAGATCTAATATCAGCAATCTCCAAATTCTCTACCTTCCCATAAGATTCCTTCCTCCTCTTATCAGTAGTCTTGCAGCTATTACAGCTTACTAAGTTATCTATCAACTGCTTAGCTTGCGCAGGAGTCCTAGTGTTGAAGTTTGCATTGCTGGAATTATCCAACGCAGTCTGATAAGGAAGATCTATTCCTCTAAAGAAAATACCCAGCAATGTTTCCTCAGTAAATCCATGATGCGGGCAGTCACGCTGGTACTTCTTAAACCTCATCCAGGCAGTCTTAAGAAGCTCTGTCGGACCTTGAGTGAAGGTAAGAATGTTCTGTCTAGACTGATCGGAGCGAGCATCATCATAGAAATGTCTCATAAACTCACTCTTCACAGCATCCCATGTCTCAAACTTCCCAGGTGGAAGTTGTTTCAGCCAGGCAGCAGCATCTCCAGCGAGAGAGTAAGGGAAAAGCTTGAGGAACAGATAGTCATAGTTCACTCCATCATACTTCATCCTGGTGACTATGTCCTCAAACTCATCTATGTGATCCATTGACTGCTCAGTTGGATGCCCATAAAAGGCATTCTGCTTCAGAAGAGAGTAGTCGATGGTCTTGATCTCAAAATCATTCCTCTCAAAACCAGGAGGCACAAGAGCTGACCGGTTGGCATGAAACTCGTCCGGTCGGTTGTAGTCATCTAATGTTCTCTCATGAACAACCATCCTCAGCTCCTGTCTACCTTGGGTCTGTCCTTGGCCTTGGTTCTGCTCCTGTTGTGGATGCTCAGGAGGATCAGGGATAACATTCCCTTCAGCGTCAATCCGTTGCCCAGCAGCATTGTACAGATTGTTTTGTTGGTCCCTTATGACACCTTGAGCATCAGGCATTATGATCACACGTTGTACAACCATCCTTTCTCTTTGAACTCTTCTGTTGGTCCTCTCTAGTCTAGCAAGCTCTTCGAGTTGGAGGTTTAGGAGATTAGTATTCGGATTACTTCTGGTATCACGCTTCTGCATAAACCGTCTGTAATCGCCAAGCAACGATCGATGCTAACAGTGCAACAATCGATTCAACTCCAATCGCCTAGTAACGATCGACACACAAAGTACAACGGTCGATGCTATGCGATTTCGAAACCTGCGACAGAGAGAAAACAGAGAAAAATCAACAACCAAAATAAAAATAAATAAAAATAAAAATCCTAGTAAAAACCCTAAGTTCGAATCTATCGAAGACTCTAAGAGTCCCCGGCAACGGCGCCAAAAACTTGATAGGTCTCAGAGTTTTACCTTATACTAACTGCAAGTGCACAATGTATCAATGTAGTACTTAGGGATCGAATCCACGAGGACTCCATGCAACGATAGGATTAGAACTAAAGAGATTAAACTAAGAGAATGCAAATTGTATTGAGAAACTAAAAAGCAAGCAAGAAAGTAAATCAGTAGCAAGTTGTGGTTGTAAGCAATAAACTAAGGGCGCTAAGTCTAGGGAGTTCTCAGGAAATCAGACAAGCAGACAAAGCATTCAGTCATGATCAAATTAGGTACAATTTTAGAACTCAAAACACATATATAGAATTAACCAACTTTCGCTGTGAGAATTCTCTAAGCCTAATTGCAGAAATCCAAATGTCTTTGTAATTCCTAACAGATTAAACCAACTTTAATGATCAAGTTCGATATGTTCACAATCTAATTAAACCAAATTTCTTTGCGAGTAATTATATTGCTCAACCTAAATAGTTCAGATTCTAAATCACACTTTCGTGCTAATCTAGCAACCTAAGATCTAGATTCTAAGTGATCAGGTTAGAACTAGCATTAAACACAATTTAGATTGAAGAACATCTATTTATATGAATCCTTAACTGAATTAATTAAGTCTAACAAGTCATGAAATCCCTATGAGAATCCCTAAACCTAAATATGAATCTACTCAGACATGGAATATGAAAAAATAATCAATGAAATAATAGATTGCATAAAAGAGATTAATAAAGGAGTAAAGGGGTTCGAAATCTTCTCCAAAAACAAGATGTAGTACATGATTAGATCAGCCCCAAAAGCTCTAAAAACTCTCTGATCTAAAGCATGTTAGCGTATCTAAAACAAAACTCAAAAACCTAACTAAATAGCTAAAACACGTCATGGGGCTTCTGTGTAATTATTTGGAACTTCTGGGCAACTTTGCAATATCATCATTTTTCATTAACTCTCGCGAGTCTGGCCCAACGTACATCAGCATCGATCGATGCTGATGTGCGTCGATCGACACACTCCTCTGTTTCGGATAGTGAGTACAAACTCTCGGGTCAAAACTCCAAAATGCTCCAAATAGCTCCAAAATCTCCAAATCCACTCCAAACGTGCGTGTGCCTAATAATACCTATAAAAGACTCGAAAGAAACACAAAAGACTCTAAAACATACTTATATCATGGCATAAAACCGGTAAAAACCATGATATATCAACTCCCCCACACTTAGCCTTTGCTTGCCCTCAAGCAAAACAGAGAACTAAAACATGGTGAAGAGGTTTGAAAACTTTCAGAAAATCTTTTTGTCCTAGAAGCAAAAACACTCAGATTCCCCTTAGTAAACCATTGAAAGAATCAACTGCAAGATATCAAGACCAACATGTACTTCCCCCACACTTAGAAACTGTCCTAAGTAAACTCCACAATCAATCCAAGCAATTCAAATTCACCCTACTGACTTCTTAAGCATATTAAGTGCGGTCTCACCTAAGGATTATCGATCAAAGGGAACATGGATTCTTACTTTGTCAGCTCTAGACCACCATACTATCTTTTTTCCGGTTCCTTTTCTTCTCTTTTCCCTTCCTTAGCATTCTGATTTTTTCCCATTGGGTATCGTTTTATTTTTTTATCAGTGCTTTTCCCGTTAAGGGGTGTACTTTGGACACATTCCATGGATGCACAGGATATGATAGTTGTAGCTACCACTCCCAGAGACCACTTCGGAGCTACTAGCTCATCCTCAGTTTATTACTTATATTATTATTATTATTATTTTTTTTTTTTTTTACTTTATGGAAGGGGAGAAGGGAACCATGCTCGGACAGGTTTACAAGCTGTGTCAGAACTAACAAAGGAGTCCGACTCAAGGTATACCAAGCCCTTAGGTGAGAAATTAAGTCAGGTTAAGGGTGAAGCCAGTAAAAGGATCCTCTGAATACCTGAATTGATATGGGTGTCCTCAATAGGTTGATCCGTGCTGGGTTTTCTAATAGCCATAGATTGATCTTTCAGCTTCATCCCAATGGATACAAGTTCCTGCAAGATATTGTTAACTTCTCCAAAATTCACTGTTTCTTACTTAAACTGGTTTTGACTCAATAAAACAATTTTTTTTTGAAAAACGGACTGACTCTAAGAAAACAGAAAGATAGAAGTCAGTAGCACCTCCCCCACACTTGAAACACACTGTCCCCAGTAGTGTTAAGCTAAGGGTTGGTAAAAAGAAAGAAAAATGTTTTGGATGAGTTAAGTCTGTCGGATTGTTACCTCTGTCGCACAAGCATCGATCGTTAAAAAAATGTATCGACCGTTGCTAGGCGATATTTCGTCGTGTGTCGATCGTTGCTCAGGAACGCAACGATCGCTGCAATGCGATTACTCGTGTTGTGACGATCGACACAAGGTTGTGTCGATCGACGCATTGCGATTCGTCCGAGACCTGCAGACAAAAACTCACCAAAACCAAAAACAAACGTAAAATCCTAACTAAAACACCAAAAATGAATAGCAAAATCAAAACAGTGGGTTGCCTCCCACTCAGCGCTTGTTTAAGGTCATTAGCTTGACCTATCAGCTAAATCAGACAGATGGTGCAACATCCATAGGCAAAATCTGACCTTCTGGAATCTCAGCCTTAGCCCAATAATGCTTAACTCTCTGTCCATTGACAGTAAATTCTTTACCTTCCTGGCTGATTAGAATGACAGCTCCATAGGGACGTACCTTCTTGATTGTGAAAGGACCAGACCACCTTGATCTCAACTTACCTGGAAACAATTGCAAACGAGAGTTATACAAAAGTACCTGATCATTAGGCTCAAATTGTCTAGAGACAATCTTCTTGTCATGATAAGCCTTAGTCCTCTCTTTGTACAGCTTTGAGTTCTCATAAGCATGATGCCTAATTTCATCCAACTCATTAAGCTGCAACAATCTCCTCTCTGCAGCAGATTTAAGATCAAAGTTCATCTGCTTTACAGACCATGCTGCTTTGTGCTCAAGCTCCACTGGTAGATGACATGCTTTTCCATACAGCAGATGGAATGGAGTAGTCCCAAGTGGTGTCTTAAATGCAGTCCGGTAAGCCCATAGTGCATCATCTAGCTTTGCTGCCCAATCCTTTTTCGTCTTCCCAACTGTCTTCTCTAAGATCTCCTTGATCTGTCTGTTAGAAACCTCGACCTGTCCACTAGTCTGAGGGTGATAAGGAGTAGCAACTCGGTGATGAACTCCATGCTTCTTTAGCAGCTTCTCGAAGACCTTATTAATAAAGTGAGATCCTCCATCACTAATTACTATCCGAGGTACTCCAAATCTAGGGAATATGATGGTCTTAAACAGCTTAATAACCACCGAAGAATCATTGGTTGGACTAGCTATTGCTTCTGAAGGAATTTCTAGCTGTTCTAATCAGGATTAGCAACCCTAGTCTGAATTCCGAGCCTAGGATCTAAGGTTCATATAATTGAATCTATGGGATCTCAGATTTACCTGTTGATTTGCAGCGGAAGTATTAGCAGATAATCGAGATCACAAAGCGCCTCAAATTCTGCGCCTCTACTGGTATCCACACGCACACAAACTGGACCGCAAGGATGCTAGTGCCTTACAGAGATCTAATCTCCAGAGAGGTTTCTTTCTATGTTCTGGTGGCTGTGAATTAGCTTAGAGGCGAGTTTAGGTCGACCATATATCTTATATATGTCGGCTTAAACCGCGACGGAATTAACTAACGATTAAACCGTATTAATCTGGTTAATCCGCGAGTGCATCGATCGATGCACTAACTGCAACGATCGACACTGCCCCAGAACATTGATATCGAATGCATATCAAATATGCATTCACTGGATCATTACATTAATGATCAACCTCGTCTTTGACGTCCAGTTTGCTTAGGTGTGTGACCCTGTAGGATCATATAACACTAGTAATGAGTTCTAAACTCATTGATCATAAGTGGCTTCTAGCAAAGAGTTATGACTACCTAGTGTTATGTGATTGTCTCATCTCGACTATACGACTTTCACTCAGAGCAAGTACAATAGATTTCAGGACATTCCCAACAATCTCCCACTTGTACTGGAATCATCTATTCCTTTAATCCCTTTGTAGCTATATCTCAATCTAGCATAAGGCAAGAACTGTGTCATCCTTATTAAGCCATATTACGTTTATCGAATCCCGATTTGTACTGATAAAACAAACGACTGACAATCACCTCGTTTGAGCGCGGCCACGCATTTCCAGTATCAAATCTTCGATAGGCCCAGAGATATTTAACTCTTGTTATATAGGAGGTACAAATCCCATCTTGTCCCATCCATGTCTCTTTTATATCTCATGATACGTCTAATCAGTGTCTTTATGATCACCAGTTACGGCTGACGTTTGACAAAGTCAAGACGAACCAATCCTTATAAGAGAGGACATGATGAACTCAGGTCTAAGGACTACTCTCTTTAGTCGTAATGAGAAACTCTTATGACACTCATATAACATCTTGTAGAGTTCTCATTAACGGGTCAAGTCCGATCATGTGTTCTCTAACACATATCTATGTGATTGACTTTAATACACTAATTAAATGACTCCATGAAACATAGTCATCAGTCACCTCACATACTAGTCTCACGTGGTTGTTAATGTCCCATTTTAACAACCTCGACCAGGGACCAACATAAATCATGACAATCTTTGTTTATAGGGTTTCATGATCAAGTCACATACTTGATGACCTATAAAATGTCATAAATTACTTTGGGACAATGTATATTTAATTAACACAATTAAATAATACTGAAACAATTTCATTAAAACAACATAACCAAATTATGTTTTACGAACATCAAGTCATAACTAAAAACCAAATATAACTCCCACTGAAAACAAGATCATATCTTAAGAAATCTAATGCCTACAGCAGCAGTGTGAAACTCATGCTTAGGTCTTGGGAGGGGCTTGGTCAGCGGATCAGCTACGTTCTCATCCGTCGGGACTCTGCTGATCTTCACATCTCCTCTATTCACAATATCACGGATAAGGTGATATCGCCTTTCTATGTGTTTGGATTTCTGGTGTGATCTAGGTTCCTTTGCTTGCGCAATGGCTCCATTGTTGTCACAATACAAAGCCACTGGCTCAGAAATGCTAGGAATCACACCAAGTTCAGTGATGAACTTCTTGATCCAAACAGCCTCCTTTGCCGTTTCAGAAGCAGCGAGGTACTCAGATTCAGTTGTGGAATCTGCTACAGTGTCCTGCTTGGAACTCTTCCAGCTGACTGCACCGCCATTCAGGCAGAAGATGTAACCAGATTGCGATCGGAAATCATCTTTGTCTGTCTGAAAACTTGCGTCTGTGTAACCACTTACTACCAGCTCATCACTTCCTCCATATACCAAGAATTTATCCTTAGTATTTCTCAAATACTTCATAATATTCTTGACTGCTGTCCAGTGACTTTCACCTGGATCCGATTGGTATCTACTCGTCATGCTTAAAGCACAAGCAACATCTGGACGAGTACAGAGCATGGCATACATGATGGATCCCAACGCCGAGGCATAGGGAATCCGACTCATGAGACTTATGCCATAAGACATTGGTATGAAGCCCTTCTTGGAATCTTGCATTCTGAACCTGTGTAAGACTTTATCGATATAAGTGTCTTGACACAGTCCAATTAGCTTGTTTAATCTATCTCTATAGATTCTTATTCCAAGAATATACGCGGCTTCTCCCATGTCTTTCATTGAAAAACAACTTCCGAGCCAAGTCTTAACAGACTGTAACAACGGAACGTCATTTCCGAGAAGAAGTATGTCATCTACATACAACACGAGATGCACTCCCACTAGTCTTCTTGTAAACACATGGTTCTTCTTCGCTTCTGATGAAATCAAACTTTTTGACTGCTTCATCAAAACGAAGATTCCAACTCCGAGATGCTTGCTTCAATCCATAAATGGATCGATGAAGTTTGCATACTTTCCTAGCTGCATTTGGATCGATGAAACCTTCGGGTTGTGTCATGTACACATCCTCTTCCAGAATTCCATTAAGGAAAGTTGTTTTCACGTCCATCTGCCAGATCTCATAATCATAATGAGCAGCTGTTGCTAGGAGAATCCGAATGGATTTAAGCATGGCGACAGGTGAATAGGTTTCTTCATAGTCAATACCATGAATTTGTTTGAAACCTTTTGCCACTAGCCTTGCTTTATATATCTGAATATTTCCATCCGCATCAATTTTCTTCTTGAAAATCCATTTACACTCAATGGGTCTTGCACCATCGGGTAAATAAACCAAAGTCCATACTTGGTTCTGTGACATGGATCCCATTTCGGATTCAGCGGCTTTTAGCCACTTTTCGGAGTCAGGGCTCATCATCGCTTCTTCAAAATTCGCTGGCTCGTCACTGTCAATGATCAACAAATCATGACAATTGGTTACGAGAAATCCATATCTCTCGGGTTCGTGACGGATCCTTTCGGATCGGCGAATTTCAGGCTCCACAGGCGCCGTCTCTACAACTCTTTGTAGATCCAGCTGTTGCTCTTCCTCTACGGATTGAGCATTTTCCTGCGGTTCTCGAACTTCTTCGAGTTGTACTTTACTCCCACTGTTTCTCTTGGAAAGAAATTCTCTCTCAAGAAAGACGCAGTTCCGAGCAACAAACACTTTGTTCTCGGATTGGTTGTAAAAGTAGTATGCCTTGGTTTCCTTAGGATAACCAACGAAGTAGCATTTATCAGATATGGGCTCGAGCTTATCTGTAATTAATATCTTAACATAAGCTTCACAACCCCAAATCTTCAGGAAAGACACATTCGGAACATTTCCAGTCCACATCTCATGTGGTGTCTTTGCAACTGATTTTGACGGAACCCTATTAAGTGTAAACGCAGACGTTTCTAGAGCGTATCCCCAAAAGGATAATGGAAGAGTTGAGAGACTCATAATTGATCGAACCATATCTAATAAAGTCCGATTCCTCCTCTCAGACACGCCATTCCATTGTGGTGTTCCAGGAGGAGTGAGTTGTGAAACAATTCCACAATCTCTCAAATGATCACTGAATTCTTGGCTTAAGTATTCTCCTCCACGATCTGATCGAAGAGCCTTAATACTTTTGCCAAGTTGATTTTGTACTTCATTTTGGAACTCTTTGAACTTTTCAAAGGATTCCGACTTGTGTCTCATTAGATAGACATAGTCATACCTGCTGAAATCATCAGTGAAGGTAATGAAGTATCGAAAATTTCCTCTGGCACTTGTGCTCATTGGGCCGCATACATCTGTATGTATAAGGCCCAATAGGTCACTGGCCCTTTCATTTTGTTTGTTGAAAGGGGCCTTCGCCATTTTGCCTAGTAAACAAGATTCACATTTCTCACATGATTCATAATCAAATGAGCCCAAAAGCCCATCACTATGGAGCTTTTGAATCCGTTTCTCGTTTATGTGGCCCAAACGACAATGCCATAGAAAAGTCTGATTCGTGTCATTTGATTTGAATCTCTTAGTGTTAATGTTATAGATTGGTGTGCTTTGGTTTAAAACATAAAGCCCATTCTCTAATGGGCTGCTACCATAAAATATATCATTGTAATCAAAAGAACAACATTTATTCTTTATTGAAAACTGATATCCTTCCACATCCAAAATAGGAACAGAAATAATATTTCTGCTTATCGCAGGTACATAGTAGCAATTATTAAGTTTTAACACCAAACCAGAAGGTAAAGACAAGTTATATGTTCCTACGGCTAATGCAGCAACTCTTGCTCCATTTCCCACGCGCAGGTCCACTTGTCCCTTCTCCAACGTCCTACTGTTGCTTAGGCCCTGCATATTTGTACAAATATGAGCACCACAACCGGTATCCAATACCCAAGAAGTAGAACCAGAAGTAGTAACATTTACTTCTATAACATAAATACCTGAAGATGAAGTCTCGAAAGTCTTCTTCTTCTTCTTCTTCTCTTCCAAGAATTTGTTGCAATTTCTCTTCCAATGCCCAGGCTCTTTACAGTAATAGCACTTATCAGTCTCAGACGGGCCCGGCTTGGGCTTCGGGGCTGGCGCAGGCGTGTCCTGGTTCTCAACCTGGACTGCCTTGCCCTTTCCCTTGCCTTTGCCAAGTTTCTTAAACTTCTTACCCCTTTGTACCATAAGTACATTAGGAGTGCCCTTCTTGATATTAGGCTCAGCTGTCTTGAGCATGCCATGCAGTTCAGTCAACGTCTTCGTCAAGTTGTTCATGTTATAGTTCATAACAAATTGATCATAACTTGACGGCAGTGACTGCAGAATGATGTCAGTAGCCAACTCTTGGCTAATGGGACAATCCAGTCTCCCCAGGTTATCAATATAACCCATCATCTTAATGACATGAGGACTGACCGGACTGTCCTTTGGTAGCTTGCATTCAATGAGAGATTTAACCGTCTGGTATCTCTTAGTTCGTGCTTGCTCCTGAAACATGCTTTTCAGGCTAGTAATCATCTCCACTGGCGACTCCACGTTCTCGTATTGCTTCTGCAAATCCGAGTTCATGGTAGCCAACATGAGACAATTCACATCGACCACATCATTGGAATGCTTATCCCAAGCACTCCTTTCTGCATGTGCAGCATTGGCTCTCGGTTTTTAAGGGAGAACAGTTTCCAGGACATAGTCCCTTTTCTCCTGCTTGAGAACAATTCTCAAGTTCCGATACCATTCGAGAAAATTCGATCCATTTAACTTGTCCTTCTCAAGGACGGATCGCAGGGAGAAAGAGTTATTATGAGTGTTAGTCATAGCTGAGAACAAAGAAAGTAAAAGGTTTAGTTATGATGTTCAAGAAATGAGAAATCTTAACTTTTAAGAAAACTCGCATTATATTCAAAAAAATGTTTCCTCAGATGAATATAATGATCCAAGACCCATACTTCACTAAACTTGAGTGAGCCACTGGCTATCACCCAAATTTAGCTATCTAGGTAAGCAACAACTTTGCTAGTTATATCCAATATAACTCTTGGTTGTGGATCGACATCTCATGTCCAATCCACCTGATGTCTCTGGGCCCAAAACTATTTTGATAGCCCAGTCAAGTAAACCAATCTCTTCAGTCATGTAATTGTTGATGACTTGCACTGCAAGCCCATTAACACGATTACTTCCTGCCTTACTCATGTAATTGTTAATACCTTGCACTGCAAGCCTATCGTACAATGAAACAAGTCTTGACAGTTGACAAGATTGGAAAGACATCAAGTATTACTTGATATTTGGTTGAGGAACGGAACCATTTAAAATGTTCAGTTTTACTATGTTTTAATTCTTATAATTAATTGATTTGTCTTGCTTCGGTTCTGTGATTTCAGGTTCAATAACCCAATCATCAAACCTGATGTCGACCGACACTACTATAGTGTCGATCGATGCAGGATAACCAAAAGCAATCCGCGATAACCGATCAATCCAATTGATCCGGTTTTGAATACCGGTCAGCGTCGATCGATGCTACGTTAGCATCGGTCGATGCCAACCTAATCAAGACAATCGCAATTAAACCATTCACAGTGTTCGACCATCTTTAACCAAGCTCGATAACCGGTCCAATCCAATTGAACCGATTCATCAATCTCGCGAGGTTTGTGTCGATCGATGCAACATTTGTGTCGATCGACACTAGGCGAAAACTGAGTTTTATTCGGGTTTTCTCCCTGTGTCGATCGATGCCGGATTGGCAACGATCGACACCATGCGAAAAAATCTAAATTTTATTTGGGTTTTTGCCCTGTATCGATCGATGCCGGATTGGCATCGATCGACACCATGCGAAAATACCCTAAATCGTTTTCGAACAGAACCCTAAACTTGGTTTTTCATGAAAACGAATTTTAGCAAGTTTGTATCAACCATACACAGATTCAGATTCAACCAATCTAATCAACATGCTACAGATTCAATGGAACCCTAAAGCTCTGATACCACTGAAGGAATTTCTAGCTGTTCAAATCAGGATTAGCAACCCTAGTCTGAATTCCGAGCCTAGGATCTAAGGTTCATATAATTGAATCTATGGGATCTCAGATTTACCTGTTGATTTGCAGCGGAAGTATTAGCAGATAATCGAGATCACGAAGCGCCTCAAATGCTGCGCCTCTACTGGTATCCACACGCACACAAACTGGACCGCAGGGATGCTAGTGCCTTACAGAGATCTAATCTCCAGAGAGGTTTCTTTCTATGTTCTGGTGGCTGTGAATTAGCTTAGAGGCGAGTTTAGGTCGACCATATATCTTATATATGTCGGCTTAAACCGCGACGGAATTAACTAACGATTAAACCGTATTAATCTGGTTAATCCGCGAGTGCATCGATCGATGCACTAACTGCAATCGATCGACACTGCCCCAGAACATTGATATCGAATGCATATCAAATATGCATTCACTGGATCATTACATTAATGATCAACCTCGTCTTTGAGGTCCAGTTTGCTTAGGTGTGTGACCCTGTAGGATCATATAACACTAGTAATGAGTTCTAAACTCATTGATCATAAGTGGCTTGTAGCAAAGCGTTATGACTACCTAGTGTTATGTGATTGTCTCATCTCGACTATACGACTTTCACTCAGAGCAAGTACAATAGATTTCAGGACATTCCCAACAGCTTCTACCCACTTAGATACATAGTCCACTGCAACCAAGATAAACTTATTCCCATAGGATGAGGGAAAAGGACCCATAAAGTCTATGACCCAGCAATCGAAAACCTCAACCTCAAGAATGAAATTCTGAGGCATCTCATGCCTCTTGCTGATTTTCCCTCTCTTTTGACAGGCATCACACTGAGAAATAAAGGAATGAGCATCTGCAAACATTGTAAACCACCAGAAACCTGCTTGCAGAACCTTAGACACAGTCTTGAATGTAGCAAAATGTCCAGCATAATCTGATCCATGACAGTGGAATAGGATATCTAGAACCTCTGATTCAGCAACGCATCTCCTATAAAGACCATCCGAACAATGCTTGTAGAGATAAGGTTCATCCCAGTAGTATCGTCTAAGCTCTCTGAAGAACTTCTTCTTTGCATACCCCTTCAGATCATCTGGTTCAGTCTCTGCAGCCAGGTAATTAGATATATCCGCATACCAGGGCCGATCGGTGGTTGTGACATCATCTACTTTGAAATCATAGTCCCCAATTCGAACCGTTAAAGGTTCTGGGTCTGTAGCATTGCAACGATCGTCTCATAAGGTTGCATCGATCGTCTCATCCTCGACACTTGAATCGATCGTCACAGATGTGGCATCAATCGACGCAATGCGATTAATCCGACAGCTTTCTGAGTTTCTGTCTAAGTCCATCTCAGACACTGTCCCGATCATATTGACGTTCTCCTCAGGCAAGTAATCATTAATGGACACGTCTTCTTCAACCAGCATCCTTGAAAGATGGCCATCAACTCCATTATCAACTCCCTTCTTGTCCCTCACTTCAATGTCAAACTCCTGAAGCAACAGAATCCATCTCAGCAATCTTGGCTTAGCATATTTCTTCTGCATCAGATACTTCAGGGCTGAATGATCAGTGTGTACAATCACCTTGGAGCCAACAAGATAGGGGCGGAACTTCTCAAACGCAAAGACAACAGCCAATAATTCATTCTCTGTAGTAGCATAGTTTCTCTGCGCATCATCTAGTGTCCTACTAGCATAATAGATAGCATGAAGCTTTCTGTCCTTCTTATGCCCAAGAACAGCTCCTACAGCATAGTCACTTGCATCACACATAACCTCTAAAGGTAAATCTCAATCTGGTGGCTGAACTATAGGAGCACTTACTAATGCTTCCTTGATCTGTTCAAATGCAGTCTGACAATCTGCATTGAACTCAAATTTGGTATCCTTACATAGCAAAGCAGTTAGTGGCCTAGCAATCTTACTGAAGTCTTTGATGAACCGCCTATAGAAACCAGCATGTCCAAGAAAACTCCTTATAGACTTCACAGAATCAGGTTCCTGAAGGCTGGTCATTACCTCAATCTTAGCGCGGTCAACTTCGATCCCTGCTTCAGACACTTTATGTCCAAGTACAATGCCATCTCTGACCATGAAATGGCACTTCTCCCAATTAAGAACCAAGTGTTTCTCCTCGCATCTAGTTAGTACCTTGCACAGATTATCCAAGCACTCATTATAGGATGACCCATAGACTGAGAAGTCATCCATAAACACCTCCATAAAGTCCTCAATCATATTAGTGAATATGGACATCATGCATCTCTGGAAGGTGGCTGGTGCATTGCAGAGTCCAAAAGGCATCCTACGGTAAGCAAATGTGCCATATGGACAAGTGAAGGTGGTCTTTCCCTGATCCTCTGGATGGATGAGAATCTGAAAGAAACCTGAATATCCATCGAGGAAGCAATAGTAAGGGTGATTTGCTAACCTCTCCAGCATATGATCAATGAAGGGTAAAGGGAAATGATCCTTCCTTGTCGCAGCATTGAGCTTCCTGTAATCTATGCACATCCTGTGTCCAGTCACAGTCCTAGTAGGGATCAGCTCATTCATCTCATTTTTCACAACCGTAACTCCACCCTTTTTAGGCACTACATGGACTGGACTAACCCAATCGCTATCCGAGATAGGATAGATGATCCCAGCATCTAGGAGCTTCATGATCTCCTTCTTTACCACATCCTTAAGGTTAGGATTAAGCCTCCTTTGATGCTCAACTGATGTCTTAGACTCATCCTCGAGATGTATCCGATGCATGCACAGCTCCGGAGAGATACCTGAAATGTCATCAAGAGAATAGCCAAGAGCTTTGTGATGCTTGCGCAGCTTGCTTAGCAGTAAAGTGAGCTCTCCGTTGTTCAAATTAGCATTAACAATCACTGGATAAGTTGAATTAGGTCCAAAAAATGCGTACCTTAGCCCGTATGGAAGTTGTTTCAGCTCAATTTTCGGAGCTTTCTCCTCTGCCCAATCTCTGTCGACTTGCAACGATCGATGCTCAGGCTGTGTCGATCGATGCAAAGTCGCGTCAGACACATCTATCTGCATTACTTGCTCAGCAGAATCCATTAGCCTCGCATAGCAGATTGCGGGCTCGTCTTGCAGGTGTTCCAGCTCCATTATAGAGCTCAATAAGGCTCTCTCCAGCGGATCCTCAGCATGTTTCCTATGAAAGTATTTCGCAGCCAAATCAACGAGTGTGTCGACATAGAAGGTCTGTCCGTCGATGGTTGGTCTCTTTACCAGTTTGTCCATATCAAAACTCATCTTCAGATCATCTACATTCAGAACTATCTTACCCCTTTGGCAGTCAATCATCGCACCGACAATAGCTAAGAAGGGCCTTCCCAGGATTAGTTGATCTCTCGGTTCCTCTCCATACTGCAGAACCACAAAATCAGTAGGAATCACAAATTTGCCAATCATTATAGGCACATCTTCCAATACTCCTTCAGGAATCCTAATTGTTCTGTCTGCCAAAACCAGTGAGATCCTAGTGGGCAGAAAGTCAGTCATCCCAAGTCTCTTAGCAACAGAGAAGGACATAAGATTCACACTAGAACCAAGGTCACATAGGGATCTTTCAAATCTTTCCTTGTAGATGGCACAATCTAACACAAAGCTCCCTGGATCTTTTAGCTTCTCAGGAATTCTGCCTTGAATTACCGCACTACATATTTCCGTGATCATCATTACACTCTCCTCATCAGACCACTTTACAACAAGTAAATCCTTAAGACATCTCTTCATTACAGGAGTAGTCTCCATGGAATCAATCAAAGGCACTTCAACCTTCATCTTCTTAATGATTTCCTTGCATTTGACATACTACCTATCGTTCTTAGCTTTCCTGGGATTTTTGGGGTAAGGTACCTTGGGTTTGTAAACCCTTTCACTTGAATGTTTCGGCTTCTTTGGTTTTGAACTCTGTGCAGTCGCCTTGCATCGATCGTCGCTGGTGTTGCGTCGATCGTTGCTGGGTGACTTTGTTATGACAGGTTCTTCGTTTTCGCTTTGCATCGACCGTTTCTGAGGTGCATCGATCGACGCATTGCGAATTCCACGGATCCCATCTTCCAATTCTTCAATCTCCACGATTTCTTCGACACTTAACTGCTTTTTCTGGGCAGGAAACAACTCTTTACTACTTCTCAATGTCACTGCATTGCACTGATACTTAGGATTGGCATTAGTTCGTCCCGGAAGAGATCCATATGTCCTCTGAACATATCCAGCAGTCCTTGCAACCTTATCATCAAGCTCCTTCATATGTGTGCTCAAAGATTCAAACTTCCCATTCATCACTTCATACACAGCACCTATCTTGTTGTCGAGGTCTATAGCATTCTTAGTCTGACCTTTCAGCAGCTGCTCCATCATTGCCTCCATCTTACTCTCATGAGAATTAGCAACAGGAGGAGTCTGATAAGATGAAGATCCATAAGTCCTCTGGTTACCTTGTTGGAAGGTCTTCTGAAATCCAGCATTCTGTCCAAATCCAGAAGAATTTTGATTGCCTGTGAAGGCACTCTTCTGACCACTGAAAAATCTATTACCTTGCTGAATACCAAACCTGTTACCTTTGAAACCAGATCCTCCGATGTAATTCACATCCTCTTCCTGTCCATCTTCTTCAGCTTGGATTACTTCCACATCTTGGGCAAAATTAACAGCTTTCTTCCCAGTTAGAAGATTGCAAATTGTGTCCAGCTTAGATCTAATATAAGCAATCTCCAAATTCTCTACCTTCCCATAGGATTCCTTCCTCCTCTTATCAATATCATGCAGCTATTACTGCTTACTAAGTTATCTATCAACTGCTTAGCTTGCGCAGGAGTCCTAGTGTTGAAGTTTGCATTGCTGGAATTATCCAACGCAGTCTGATAAGGAAGATCTATTCCTCTAAATAAAATACCCAGCAATGTTACCTCAGTAAATCCATGATGCGGGCAGTCATGCTGGTACTTCTTAAACCTCATCCAGGCAGTCTTAAGAGGCTCTATCGGACCTTGAGTGAAGGTAAGAATGTCCTGCCTAGACTTATCGGAGCGAGCATCATCATAGAAGTGTCTCAGAAACTCACTCTTCACAGCATCCCATGTCTCAAACTTCCCAGGTAGAAGTTGTTTCAGCCAAGCAGCAGCATCTCCAGCGAGAGAGTAAGGGAAAAGCTTGAGGAACAGATAGTCATAGTTCACTCCATCATACTTCATCCTGGTGACTATGTCCTCAAACTCATCTATGTGATCCATTGGCTGCTCAGTTGGATGCCCATGAAAGGCATTCTGCTTCAGAAGAGAGTAGTCGATGGTCTTGATCTCAAAATCATTCCTCTCAAAACAAGGAGGCACAAGAGCTGACCGGTTGGCATGAAACTCGTCCGGTCGGTTGTAGTCAGCTAATGTTCTCTCATGAACAACCATCCTCTGCTCCTGTCTACCTTGGGTCTGTCCTTGGACTTGGTTCTGCTCCTGTTGTGGATGCTCAGGAGGATCAGGGATAACATTCCCTTCAGCGTCAATCCATTGCCCAGCAGCATTGTACGGATTGTTTTGTTGGTCCCTTAGGACACCTTGAGCATCAAGCATTATGATCACACGTTGTACAACCATCCTTTCTCTTTGAACTCTTCTGTTGGTCCTCTCTAGTCTAGCAAGCTATTCGAGTTGGAGGTTTACGAGATTAGTATTCGGATTACTTCCGGTATCACGCTTCTGCATAAACCGTCTGTAATCGCCAAGCAACGATCGATGCTAACAGTGCAACGATCGATTCAACTCCAATCGCCTAGTAACGATCGACACACAAAGTGCAACGGTCGATGCTATGCGATTTCGAAACCTGCGACAGAGAGAAAACAGAGAAAAATCAACAACCAAAATAAAAATAAATAAAAATAAAAATCCTAGTAAAAACCCTAAGTTCGAATCTATCGAAAACTCTAAGAGTCCCCGGCAACGGCGCCAAAAACTTGATAGGTCTCAGAGTTTTACCTTATACTAACTGCAAGTGCACAATGTATCACTGTAGTACTTAGGGATCGAATCCACGAGGACTCCAGGCAACGATAGGATTAGAACTAAAGAGATTAAACTAAGAGAATGCAAATTGTATTGAGAAACTAAAAAGCAAGCAAGAAAGTAAATCAGTAGCAAGTTGTGGTTGTAAGCAATAAACTAAGGGCGCTAAGTCTAGGGAGTTCTCAGGAAATCAGACAAGCAGACAAAGCATTCAGTCAGGATCAAATTAGGTACAGTTTTAGAACTCAAAACACAGATATAGAATTAACCAACTTTCGCTGTGAGAATTCTCTAAGCCTAATTGCAGAAATCCAAATGTCTTTGTAATTCCTAACAGATTAAACCAGCTTTAATGATCAAGTTCGATATGTTCACAATCTAATTAAACCAAATTTCTTTGCGAGTAATTATATTGCTCAACCTAAATAGTTCAGATTCTAAATCACACTTTCGTGCTAATCTAGCAACCTAAGATCTAGATTCTAAGTGATCAGGTTAGAACTAGCATTAAACACAATTTAGATTGAAGAACATCTATTTATATGAATCCTTAACTGAATTAATTAAGTCTAACAAGTCATGAAATCCCTATGAGAATCCCTAAACCTAACTATGAATCTACTCAGACATGGAATATGAAAACATAATCAATGAAATAATAGATTTCATAAAAGAGATTAATAAAGGAGTAAAGGGGTTCGAAATCTTCTCCAAAAACAAGATGTAGTACAGGATTAGATCAGCCCCAAAAGCTCTAAAAACTCTCTGATCTAAAGTATGTTAGCGTATCTAAAACAAAACTCAAAAACCTAATTAAATAGCTAAAACACGTCGTGGGGCTTCTGTGTAATTATCTGGAACTTCTAGGCAACTTTGCAATATCATCATTCTTCATTAACTCTCGCGAGTCTGGCCCAACGTGTTTTGCATCGATCGATGCTGATGTGCGTCGATCGACACACTCCTCTGTGTCGGACAGTGAGCACAAACTCTCGGGTCAAAACTCCAAAATGCTCCAAATAGCTCCAAAATATCAAAATCCACTCCAAACGTGCGTGTGCCTAATAATACCTATAAAAGACTCGAAAGAAACACAAAAAGACTCTAAAACATACTTATATCATGGCATAAAACCGGTAAAAACCATGATTTATCAACTCCCCCACACTTAGCCTTTGCTTGCCCTCAAGCAAAACAGAGAACTAAAACATGGTGAAGAGGTTTGAAAACTTTCAGAAACTCTTTTTGTTCTAGAAGCAACAACACTCAGATTCCCCTTAGTAAACCACTGAAAGAATCAACTGCAAGATATCAAGACCAACATGTACTTCCCCCACACTTAGCAACTGTCCTAAGTAAACTCCACAATCAATCCAAGCAATTCAAATTCACCCTACTGACTTCTTAAGCATATTAAGTGCGGTCTCACCTAAGGATTATCGATCAAAGGGCACATGGATTCTTACTTTGTCAGCTCTAGACCACCATACTATCTTTTTCCGGTTCCTTTTCTTCTCTTTTCCCTTCCTTAGCATTCTGATTTTTCCCCATTGGGTATCGTTTTATTTTTTTTATCAGTGCTCTTCCCGTTAAGGGGTGTACTTTGAACACATTCCATACTGACGTAGAAACTCCGCACCACACGCACCACTCACTCCACCCGCATTGGGGCACTCTGATGTGTGACTGCAATAAAAGACAAAGAAAATGTTAGTACAAATAATACAAAATCCTCTTTCCCATCCCACCCCGGGTTTGACAGACGTGGCTCGGTTTCCTAATGGATGCTTGGGTGACACATTTGTCTTGATAAAACACGGAAAACACTCAACAATGAACTGTTTTGAAACCCATGACGAACCATGCTCTGATACCACCTTTTGTAACGCCATTTTCCCATTATCCGCTGACCATCGAGCTGAGCGGTCAACAATCAAAAAAGAACATGACCAAGTCGATCCCGAGCAAGTCAAACAGGAAAAGTTCATCACAAGACGAAGCTAGAGACAGATTAGTTTGAGACAAAGGCTCGCACTGACCCGCCCTTGACTCCACTATCCTCACTTCTATAATACACAGCTTCACAACCTGTATTTCTTCTGTGAGTTATGTCGATTTGGACTAAACCAATATATCAGAGAAGCATGTTCATTACTAAGCAAATAAACGTTTACATAACGTTTACTCATTTAGAAAACAACTTTTACTATTAAAGTCAAACAACCCAATCCACTCAATAAAATGGCGCCAAAGCCGAACCGATAAAACAACCAAAACATTGAATCAAAACTCCCTCCACAAGCGATCCCGAACCTACACCGAGGACCTCCCGCGTCCATCGCTGCTAAACCTGGAAACATAAAATGAGTCTAATGAGCGATCTAAGATCACCCAGTAAATCGGCTCTCCACTAACGACTTCTATACTATCTAACTCTACAAATCCCGTCCCAAAATCCCAAAATAACAAACAACAAGAAAGAGTGGTCGATCACGTACTACCACGACGTGATAAACCCACAACACACAAGGACATGCCAAAAGAAAGGGAAAGATTAACGAAATCAAAGGCATTGCGGCACATATCCTCGACTTGACTCGATCTAACTATCGCGCAACCTGAAACTACTCCATTGGGCCCACTTCATGAGAACTCGGTAACTTCCACGGGTTACATAGCTACCGAAATGGATAACTACAACTACCCATGACTCCTAGACGTTAACACAAAGTCCGACGACCTAGCACACTGTTCTCCGTCCATTGATACTCAGTGACTCGAGCTACCCCACAATAACCAAAGCTTCCATGAAGTCCGGCCCTAGGACATGACCCCAGTTTCTCCAAACCGCACACCTACTGGCGTCCCTCAGTAGGTTAACACCATAACAGAATCATCACCCGAAGGCACACGGTCCGATTAGGCAACTACCCGAGGATCCATTCGGGTCGGAAGTACCAGAACGCCTTCAAAACCTAGACTTGCGGGATCTAGCGCACCCTTAAGTTATAGTGCAGGAATTTAAACATGCAGACTCGCTGGAACTCTAGCATCAACCACACAATCAACCACATCAATAAATAAATGAACTATCCCGCAAGCCTATTACATGCCAACACCACCACTCTGACTCGGTGCCTTACCAAGCCAGTAACTACGAACTTATTCGGCCCCGTGACCGGAATAAGTGTTTCCACAAGGACCGCTCGGCCCAACACTGAGACAGTCTAAAATCAGGCATGAACACAAAGCTCAAACAACATCAAAGAAACAACCCCATCAAACACATGATAGGTATCAGAGTTTTACCCTATACTAACTGTAAGTGCACAGTGTATCAATGTAGTACTTAGGGATCGAATCCACGAGGACTCCAGGCAACGATAAGATTAGAACTAAAGAGATTAAACTAAGAGAAAGCAAATTGTATTGAGAAAATAAAAAGCAAGCAAGAAAGTAAATCAGTAGCAAGTTGTGGTTTTAAGCAATAAACTAAGGGCGCTAAGTCTAGGGAGTTCTCATGAAATCAGACAAGCAGACAAAGCATTCAGTCAGGATCAAATTAGGTACAGTTCTAGAACTCAAAACATAGATATAGAATTAACCAACTTTCGTTGTGAGAATTCTCTAAGCCTAATTGCAGAAATCCAAATGTCTTTGTAATTCCTAACAGATTAAACCAGCTTTAATGATCAAGTTCGATATGTTCACAATCTAATTAAACCAAATTTCTTTGCGAGTAATTATATTGCTCAACCTAAATATTTCAGATTCTAAATCACACTTTCGTACTAATTTAGCAACCTAAGATCTAGATTCTAAGTGATCAGGTTAGAACTAGCATTAAACACAATTTAGATTGAAGAACATCTATTGATATGAATCCTTAACTGAATTAATTAAGTCTAACAAGTCATGAAATCCCTATGAGAATCCCTAAACCTAACTATGAATCTACTCAGACATGGAATATGAAAACATAATCAATGAAATAATAGATTGAATAAAAGAGATTAATAAAGGAGTAAAGGGGTTCGAAATCTTCTCCAAAAACAAGATGTAGTACAGGATTAGATCAGCCCCAAAAGCTCTAAAAACTCTCTGCTCTAAAGTATGTTAGCGTATCTAAAACAAAACTCAAAAACCTAATTAAATAGCTAAAACACGTCTTGGGGCTTCTGTGTAATTATCTGGAACTTCTGGGCAACTTTGCAATATCATCATTCTTCATTAACTCTCGCGAGTCTGGCCCAACGCGCTGTGCATCGATCGATGCTGATGTGCGTCGATCGACACACTCCTCTGTTTCGGACAGTGAGCACAAACTCTCTGGTCGAAACTCCAAAATGCTCCAAATAGCTCCAAAATCTCCAAATCCACTCCAAACGTGCGTGTACCTAATAATACCTATAAAAGACTTGAAAGAAACACAAAAAGATTCTAAAACATACTTATATCGTGGCATAAAACCGGTAAAAACCATGATATATCAACACACAACCAAGCCTATTATGGTTTTCTATCATCTTTTAACTCTTTCATGTCCGCTACCTAGGATTAGCGGATTGGTAATCCGTAAACAGCTCACCGATCACAAAATTATTTAATTAATCTTCCATAAGCGTCTTTTATTAACTCCTCGATCCGTCGGCTTAGAGTTAGTAAACTTACTAACTCCCCGACGTCTCATGATTAACTTAAGTTCATTCATTAAACTTTAACCTTTTGTTAACTTAACCCAACCCATTACATATTCTATATGATTGTTAAAGGTTTAGTCTGTATCTTATTGTTGCTTAATCCCCGTATATAGATTCAGTTAATATTGTTCTTTAGTATCTATAAATAGATGCATATACGGTCCTATCATGCAACGTCTATATGAATGCATCAATCAATTACTACTAACAGCCTAACGACAATCAACGATTTATTCCTAAGTTCCTAGCATGCATCTCAAAATGCTAACCGTTTACAGTTAACCGATCAATTCCAATCATTAATCAATTCTTTTAAGTAACGGGAATGCAATCCTAAACTACGACTTGGGTTCCCGGTCTACATGCATTCTGTCTACACTACGAGATGAGCCGACTCACAAGGATTAGTGCGGACTGACGAACTGGCGCAGATACGGATCCTGAGACAATCAAATTTAACCAGAAACTTCCCGAACGCTCTGACAAGATCTCCAAAAACTTCCAAATCACGGAACGGCCATGGACCGAGCGTTGACCGGATCGAACCACTGAACCAACTGAACTAAAATTAATTGACCGGTTTAGTTAAACCGATCCAAGTCAAATTGTTAATCGGCATTGACCGCGGTTTGACCAGTTTAACCTAAACCAATTCCCATGCTTAACCAACTTCCAATTAACTTGAATCACACTAAACCACACTTAGAAGAAACGGCTTAAAGATGGCGGCGAAAAGAGTTTCCCGACGGTCAGACTCCGGCGTTGACCACGACGGTGCAGCGTTGACCGGTCGGACTTGAGCTTTCCCGGCTGTTTATGTGACCTTCTGGTGGTGGAGAATCTTCTCAAGGGTGTTATGAAGATTCTAGAGAGGTGAAGAAGCTTCGGAGAAGAAGAATCACCCAAAGGAGAAAAAGGTCTCGCCGGCGGCGACCCTTCCAAGGCGGGTCCGGCGAAACTCCGGCGACAGCGAGGTGATCTTATAGGCGACGGTTTAAGAGGAG